>CM075779.1:61278191-63980007 GCA_037974665.1 Ehretia macrophylla
ATGTTTGGGGTACCTTTCTGATGGCTTTCCGAGCAAAGTATGTCCCGAGGATTTGCAGGGAACGGAGAGAGGCCGAGTTTCTAGCCTTGGTCCAGGGAGATGCTACAGTGGCTCAATATGAGGCCACATTTACTCGATTGTCCCGGTATGCACCGGAGTATGTGGCAGACGAGGAGCGGAGGACTCGCAGGTTTATGTTGGGGTTGCGGCCCGAGATTCAGGATGTGATGGCTCTGAATCGATATGATATTTTCACTGAGGCTTTTGAGGCAGCTTCTAGATTAGAGAAGAGGAAAGGGGATCAGATTGTCTCCAGTCAGCCTAGTAAGAGGCCGTATCAGCCACAGGGCCAGCAGGTTATATATAGGCCTCCAGTACAGCAGGTTGTCTACAGGCCACCAGCCCCGCAGGGTTCTTATAGGCCACAGGGTCAGCAGAGTTACTATCGGCCTCAGTTTCAGCAGAGGCCATATCAGGTTCAGACTCAGTATAGGCCAGCGCAGTCTCAGGGTCAGTACAGGCCTAGTGTGGTGAGACCTCAGCAGCAGGCTGTATCAGCTGCTTCTTCAGCTTCTGGTTATTCTAGGGGCAGTGGTAGTGCCACATCATCGCAATGTAATTACTGCAAGCGCCCAGGGCATGTAGAGTCCGACTGCAGGGTAAAGGCAGGGACATGTTTGGGTTGTGGTAGCATCGATCATAGGGCGAAGGATTGCCCTAAGTATGCGAGGACTGAGGGTCGGGCAGCGACTCAGGGTTACCAGGGTAGGCCTACAGGCAGTGTACCACAGCAGCAGCGGGTTCAGGCTCGGGCTTATGCAGTTGACTTAGAGGAGATGCCTGAGGAGACTGCAGTTGTGGAAGGTAACTTCCTTATACTTGATCAACTTGTTAAAGTGTTGATTGATTCTGGTGCTACGCATTCTTTCATTACTCCTGCTTGTGTGCAACGTGTTAAATTGCAACCTGAAAGATTGCCTTATGTGGTTGAAATTAGTACCTCTTTGACTGATAAGTATGTTACTGGCTTAGTATGTAAGGATTGTATAATACATGTTAAGGGGCATAATTTTCCTTCGGACCTTATTTTATTTCCTATCCGGGGGTATGATGTTATCTTGGGTATGGATTGGCTTTCTAAGTATGATGCCCAGTTGAACTGTAGAACCAAGGTAGTATAGTTTCGTTTGCCAGATCAGCCAGTAGTTGAGGTAGCGGGTAACCGGGGTGCTAAGACGAGTTTTGTTATCTCAGCAACTAAAGCCGTTAAGTTGGTGAGTAAGGGGTGTTCGGGTTATCTAGCTTATTTGATCAACAAGCCATCTGATAAGCTACAGCTAGAGGAAGTCCCTATTATCCGGGAATATCCTAATGTATTTCCCGAGGAGTTGCCAGGATTGCCGCCAGAGAGGGATATCGAGTTTGTGATTAATCTTGTTCCTGGTACTCAACCTATTTCTAAATCGGCGTACCGAATGGCACCAGCTGAGTTGAAAGAGTTGAAGACTCAGTTACAGGAGTTGTTGGAGAAAGGATTTATTCAGCAGAGTTCTTCACCTTGGGGAGCTCCTGTTTTATTTGTGAAGAAGAAGGATGGCACCTTGAGATTATGTATTGATTACCGTGGTTTGAATCAGGTGACCATCAAGAATAAATATCCTTTGCCACTGATTGATGAGTTGTTTGATCAACTTCAGGGAGCCAAAGTCTACTCTAAGTTTGATTTGAGGCAGGGGTATTATCAGCTTCGGATTCGTACGGAGGATGTTCCGAAGTCTGCCTTCAGAACTCGGTACGGGCATTATGAGTTTGTTGTCATGCCCTTTGGTTTGACTAATGCACCGGCAGCATTCATGGATCTTATGCATCGAGTCTTTCAGCCGTACTTGGACCAGTTCGTGGTGATTTTTATTGATGATATCTTGGTCTATTCTAAATCTGAATTGGAGCACGAGCAACATCTACGGCTTGTATTGGAGAAGTTGCAGGAGCATCAGTTGTTTGCCAAGTTCAGCAAATGTGAATTTTGGCTGCAACGGATTTCTTTTCTTGGCCATGTTATTACACAGAGTGGTATTTTTGTAGATCCCACTAAGATTGAATCGGTGATGTCTTGGAAGCGGCCAGAGAGTGTTACTGATGTCCGTAGTTTTCTTGGCTTGGCGGGTTATTACCGTAGGTTTGTCAAGGACTTCTCAAAGATTGCGGGGCCACTATCTAAGTTGACTCAGAAACGGACTATCTTTAATTGGGACGAGAAGTGTGAGAGTGGATTTCAGGAGTTGAAAAAGAGGTTAACTACCGCTCCAGTACTTGCTCTACCAGAGGGGACCGATAATATGGTCATTTACAGTGATGCATCCAAGGAGGGCTTGGGATGTGTTCTTATGCAGGATGGCCGAGTTATTGCCTATGCTTCCAGGAAGTTGAAGCCTTATGAGGTGAATTATCCGACTCATGATCTTGAGTTGGCAGCAGTTGTCTTCGCACTGAAAAAGTGGCGTCATTATCTGTGGGGCAGTAAGTTCAAGATTTTCACTGACCATAAGAGTCTAAAGTATTTATTCTCACAGAAGGAGTTGAATATGCGCCAGCGGAGGTGGATGGAGCTTCTTGGAGATTATAATTGTTCTATCAATTATCTGCCTGGAAAGGCAAATGTTGAGGCAGATGCTCTTAGCCGGAAGGCTAGTATTTCTTGTTTGACTGTCAAGAAGTGGGAGGTTCTTGAGGAGTTTAGTTATTGGAGACCAGAATTCACTCAGGTTGGGGTGATGTGTTCACATCTCCGTATTCAGCCTTTATTATTGTCTCAGATCAGGGAAGCTCAGCAACTTGATGTTAAACTTCAGAAGATCAAGGATCAGATCACTGATGATCAGTCTGACTTCAAACTGCATGAGGACGGTATTCTTCGGTTTCGGAACAGGGTTTGTGTTCCCGATGAACCGGGCTTGAGACGAGGTATTCTGGAGGAAGCTCATAATTCTAAATATACTATTCATCCCGGTGGAACCAAGATGTATCGGGATTTGAAGCAACATTACTGGTGGAACAACATGAAGAGGGAGGTTGCTCAGTTTGTGTCTAGATGTTTGACTTGTCAGAGAGTGAAAGCCGAGCATCAACGACCAGCAGGTTTGCTTCAGCCGTTGGCTATACCAGAGTGGAAATGGGAGCATATTACGATGGACTTCGTCACTGGTTTGCCTAGATCACCGAGGGGTAATGATGCAGTTTGGGTTGTCGTGGATCGTTTGACGAAGACAGCTCATTTTATTGCCATGAGGTTGGGAGATGAGGTTACAAAGCTGACGGATCTCTATCTGGATCAGATTGTTAGACTTCACGGTATTCCATCTAGTATTGTCTCTGATCGAGATCCTCGATTTACTTCTCGTTTGTGGGAGAAACTTCAGGAGACTTTGGGTACTCAGTTGAACTTTAGTACCGCGTATCATCCACAGACCGACGGTCAGTCTGAACGGACTATTCAGATTCTGGAAGATATGCTTAGAGCTTGTGTTCTGGACTACGGAAAGAACTGGGAGAAACATCTACCATTTGCCGAGTTTGCCTATAACAATAGTTATCTAGCTACTATTGGAATGGCACCTTTTGCAACTCTTTACGGTCGTAAGTGCTGTTCACCTTTATATTGGGACAAGGTAGGAGAGATGAAGACTGTTGATCCGACTATTATGCCAGAACTTCTTGAGAAGATCGAGAATGTTCAGTTGATCAGGCAGAGAATGCTTACGGCGCAGAGTAGATTCAAGAGTTATGCTGATAAGCGTCGTCGAGACTTGGAGTTTGCAGTTGGAGATCGGGTTTTCTTGAGATTGTCTCCTCGAAAGGGGTTTGTTCGTTATGGTAAAGGTGGTAAGCTGAGTCCGAGATTTGTTGGGCCGTTTGAGATTACTGGCAGGGTTGGTAAGTTGGCATATCGGTTGGCTTTACCGGAGAACTTCTCTAATGTCCACAATGTGTTTCACGTGTCTAATTTGCGAAAATATAATCCGGATCCTTCTCATATTCTTGAGCCAGAGCCGTTACAGCTTCGAGAGAATTTGACTTATGACGAACGTCCGATTCGTATTCTAGATCAGATGGACCGAGAGTTGAGGTCGAAGAGGATTCCGATGGTTAAGGTGTTGTGGAAGCATCACGGCATTGAGGAAGCTACGTGGGAGAGACGAGATCAGATGCAGCAGCAATACCCAGATCTATTCCGTACATCAAGTAAGAATTTCGAGGACGAAATTTCTATAAGGGGGGGAGAATGTGAAACCCCACTTTCTTGCTTATCTCGTTTTACGTGCTTTACCTCGTTTTGCGTGCATATGATCTGTTTATGTGCTATAGGACCTAGAAAGTTATAATTTTGATGTCAATACTTCTAATACGTGCTAAATGTGCATTCATGAAATTTTTATCAAAAACGGAGTCAGAAATTTTATCGTCGATTTTCAGTGAATAGTGTTTTCGAAACACGTCCGCTATAATTTTGAAACTGGTCTTTTTAACCCTTCTAGACCTAGTCCACGGACTTTAATAGACCTGTGTTTGATGAAAACGGTTTTAAAATCGGCTTAAGAATTTATTAGGGTTTTTACACCGACTTTTGCGAAAATCGAGTTTTAAGCCGACTCGGGTGAAATTATTGGATTGTAAAACTTCTTGTCACCTAAAAATAATCCACTTGAGATATCTTGGGGGTTGCATAATTATTTTTAACTTGGTGAGCACTAAAATGCAATTAAAGACATTAAAAACACAAAAATACCTATTAAAATTAACTTTGACTTTACTTAATTATTTGACCTTATATGCTAATGTCCTGAACACACACTCACACAACACAAAAACACCATCACACACACACACAAGGCCGAGAGAAAAGAGGGAGAAAAGAGAAGAGAAAAACTCAAGCTTTCAATCCAATTTTTCAAAGAAAAACCTAGTTTTTGTCCGTGAAACTTCGCACCGACTTGGATTCTGCTTGTTGGGCACGCATAGCACGCATTCCTAGGCTTATATCGCATCTAAGGTGAGAGAAAAATTCTAGATCTCAAAATGTCATTTTTGTGTTTTTGCGTATAAATGAAGATTGAACCGTTAGAATTGAAATCTGATGATAGATTATTGCTCCTTGCATGCTAGGGATCATTATATACTAATACTACGAATTTCTGTCGGATATAGCATAATTTTTATTTTCCGGGTATTTAATTTTGATTAAAATGTTTAAAGTTGATTTAATTGAGTTGTGTTGATCGAAATCGATTGCCGTCGATTTCTAAATACTTGATAATTACGTGTTAGCGCTGTTGTAATGCCGAATTTTCGATTACATTGTTTGTGTGAAAATCCGGAAAATCCAGCCATGACATCTTAGGATTTTAGGGTTATCGGGCATGATTTGGAGGGGTTATGGTGGATTTCCGAGAGGGCTAATGTAGTAGGTTGAATGGGTGAGTGATAGGAACTGATTTGGCAATGTTTGGGTTAGTAGATTGTAAGTTATGAATTTTAGAAGTTTAGGTTGTCATTCTTTAATTTCTTGAACGATGCCTTAGATGGTTGGGTAGTGTTCGAGTGATGAATGGTGAGCTGTTGATGAGTAATTTAGAGTTTAATTATGTATATTATGCATGTCCGGTTAGATGGCCTACTTTGTCATCTCACTACGTTGTTTGTTGTTTAATTTAATATTGATGTTATATTGATGTTATTGATTGATTATTATTGAATGCGGGAATCGGGCACTCTTGTTGCTGATCTCCCAATTGATTGATTGATTGATGATTGATGATTTATTTTTGATTGATGAATATGGAGTCTTGGTATGTGTGTGCCACCTCTCGGGCAGCGTCGGGCTGTCGGGTTGATAACGGCATGACTGCCATAGGCTACCCCCAGCTCGCATGACGGAGGTGTCATGGAGGGAGGGGCTAGTGAGGTACCTCGGGTGCGTGAGTAATGGGGAGTTATAAGAAGAACGGTTGAGATCGTGATGGCGTTTGGAGCTACACCAAATAGAGTATCCTTATTGATTGGTTATATAGTTATGTGATGATAGCTTTATTTATGTTGTTGTGTGTTTACTTGCTCAAAGGACTAAATCCAAGGAGCGTAGTGAATACTGTCGAGATCTATCGGATCCTCACTGGGCTTATGAATATAAGCTCACTCTCTATTATTGCATGTTTTCAGGTGTGCTTTCACAAGATTACGGGTACGTGCCTCCTGAAGAGGAGAATGTGGAAAACGTGCCTTTCGTGGATGAGTCATATGTCCCTGAGTCTTATCCATGATTCTATGTTGTTAAACGTTATGTATATTAGCTTAATGGACTTTTATATGCTTTACGGTTCTTAGTGTAATAGTTGTTGAAAAGATAATGATCTAAATGATGTTAATTTAGTAGCTTTCTTTTGTCTATGGTTAAGTTGTAATTGTGTCTCAACTTTCTTTTGAAATGTATAATAAAGTTAAGGTATTGTATGTTATGTTGGAACGGAGGCAGATAACGAAGACTGATTATTGTATACTACGGTTAGGTTGTATGTTGTTATGCTGTTAAAGAGTTGTTGTATGTATGGTTATGGAATTTTGAATGTTTAATGTTATTAACGAGGTTGGTTTAGAACCTCGGTAATCTATTTACTGTCGTTACTGCCGAAATTCCGTTGCGTCCTGACTGATCGTAGGTGGGGTCGAGTTGGGGAGTGACAGGAATTCTGAAGCTCAAGCAATTAAACTCTTGTTGATAGGCAGGCTGTCGTGATGATTCTTCTAGCAACAAATTAGGAAGACCATCCCTTGGCTAGAGGTTGCGAGATTTTAGCCCATCATTATAACTTGAAGAGCTAGTTCAATGTAGAGGCTATAAAATCTGTGAAAACTAAATCAGGCATATTGGAAGGAATAATTGTTATCATTGTCATTAGGCTAGTTAGTGATCAAGAAATTGAGATGCTCATTAAATTTAAACAATAGCCCAACACAGAAAATTCTCCTACATATGGTTTGAAACAAATGAATTTTACAAAAATTTGTAAAATTTATTTACAAATCTAATTTTTTATATTTGGAAGTAACTCTTTAAAAAATTGAAGATTCAGGATTTGTAAATTTTGAATTTTTTTGAGTTTTATCCAAATCCTTACTCAAGAGGTGTAATTTGCAAATTCACATTTTTTAAGTTAGTTGCTTACTTTTGAGGATAAAATTACCCTATACATTTTCATTTACACTTAAGTTTAACTTTGGCTCCAAATACAAAGATAAAAAATAAAACTTAGATCAAACTCTTTTCCTTGCCCTTTTTCTTAAAACAAATACAAAGAAAATAATTGATCATCAAGTCGGATATGAATAATATTTTCCTTCGATATTATTTTACAGTATCCAATATGAAAGAAGGTTGATTGAAGATAAACGTAAGAGGCAAGTGGAGCTTATTTTTATGTAGAGTTGCTAAATCCTTCCTCTTTTTGATTGCATGGTCATTGTACACGTTTGATTGATATAATATTCACCTTTAATTTTTTTTTTGTGGTTTAATCATACTGGAAGTTCCTTTCATTTTCATTCTAGAAATCATTTCAATGCTCTTTGCAAATTTTTTGTAATTATGCTTTTATTTGTAAAATTATATGACTTATTAGCAAATTTAGCCAAAGTTGGCGTCAATTGTCATTCTAGTCTTCCTTACTTCTAAGCCATGTTAGTAGTTGTCGGATAACTCAAAAGTTCTTGTTTATCATTTCTAATTTTACTAATTTCAATAGAATAAAGAAGGGGTATTTGAGTAAAATAGACTTTTTAGTTTCAATTCCACATGTATTGCAAATAAATTTATATCTACAAATGATAGACTTGACTTAATACTCGCTAGTTTACACTTTCAAATAAGAGATTCATTTGCAACTACAAGTTCTCATGGAATTCATTCGAAATATAGGGGTATCCTAAAATGTGAACTGATATTGGGTTGTCAATTTTTTATTTCTTTTCTTTTTGTTTTTGGGGAGAATTTGCTGAGAGAATTTTTAGCAACAATGATAGCTCTACTCAAAGTTACTCATTCACCGTCTTAATGGAGTGTTTTACCTTTTTTGTCCTTTAACAGCTCGAAGAGTTCCATTGAAGAGGCAATCAGGAACTTCTATTATATTTGGACTTAAATAAGTTTGTTCATGCTCTTGATAAGTAGTTTAATTATTTATGACTAAGATTTCAAGCTCAACTCTTGCTGTCATGATCGCTCATGTTTTATGAGCTTAACCCAAGGTGTACGTAAGTTTTCCCGCATCATTACCTCACTGACAACTCATGAGAAAAATAATATAGGACATTGTGATTGAGGTAAGAGTTCAGTGCACCTATTCCCTATACTCCCTACTCGCATACATGTGGGTCTCACATAAGTGAGGCCCACTTATCTATCTCTATGGAGCATGGGGAGTGATCGCGTCGTTTTGCGCTCAAAAAAAATAGTAAGGTTAAATGATTGGAAATATTGCTTACCTTGAATTATCTCTAGTTGTGGCGAGTAGAGGGTCAATCCACGGAGATTGGGCTACCAGATTAAGTTAAGTCCTTAATTTAGAATTGTTTGACTATCTCCCGTCACGGATAATTTTGATTAAGTCCAAAAGTCCAAAAGTACGGTAAATTAAGTCCAAAAGTCCAAGAAATGTTCAAAGATACGGTAGTAACGAGATTCAAAAGTGACTTGAACAAAGTTACTAAATTGAAGAATTACAATACTTAATAATACAATGAAAATCCAAAGGGTTAATGATTCAGGGTGGTTATAGCTCAGTATACGCAAGTACAAAGTTATTGATTCAGATTAAAAGTTAAGTCCTTCAGAAATAGGGCTACAAGCTCCCACTACTGAAATGAGCCTTTAAGTATGTAAGTGAGAAGATTAATTAATTAGCAAGACTGGATGTGTTGGTATAACCTAATGATATCTAATCTCTCAATTAATTTTTCACTTATGTAACCAGTAGGTGTTGGTACAACCAGACTAGAATCCATCAGAGGTAGTCTCGTATTGTCACTAGTTTACAAAACTGGGCATGTATGTACTTTCAATTAAATATAACATGACTACAAGTATACATATAATTAATCAAAGAATATTTAGAAATAAAAATACGAGACTTTAATAAATTTGAATCAAAACATATGTACAAGAGTAACCTCACACGTACCACTCCGAATCTCGGGTCTAGTGTGCCATGACATACTTTAAAGTACAAAAAATCATGACGAAAACCAAAATCAAAGAATACTTATCGTGTTGAACGAATTTTGGTACACCGGTATGATTTTGATATGCTGATGGCTCACTAGACCCTTCCCTCTGGATTGAAATTTTGCACACAATTAAAAATAATAATTAAAATACTCAAAACTCACTTCACAAATACTAAAATAACATAAATTAAGCTAAGAAAGAAAAATTGTACAGTTTTCAACAATGAAAACCGTGGTATTTATAGGCAAGATTTCAGGACGGTGTTCGAGCGCCAATCAGGCGTGCTCGAGCGCCTTTCTGCACTTTTTATTTTTATATTTTTTCTGTCCTTTTCAGTCCGCAATCTGTAGTTCAATTGTCTGCCATTTGCAAAAAGTGGCGCTCGAGCGCCTATCTGACTGTGGTAGGTGAACTTTGACTCCGAACATTGACTTTGACCGGCTCGTTGACTTTGACCATTGACCGTTGACTTTGACTGTTAACCAAAAAGTTGACTAGGTCTATTTCAAGATTTTTCAGCATTCTGAATTCATTTCCGCACTTGGTTTGGCCAAATTCAATCTCGAATTGCTCGTTTTGAAGTTGTTCTAACATTTTCCTTCAGTGTTGCATTGAATTTCTTGTTCAAATGTTGGTTTTTGTGGTCATTTTTGCTCTTTCTTCTTTAAAACCTCTATTGCACTAAAATTGTGTAAAATATACAATTAAGCTTGAAATAATAATGCAATATACATGATTCAATAGGTTAAAGTTACTAAAAATATGGATTTATCAACCTCCTCAAACCCATTCTTTGTTTGTCCTCAAGTAAAGACATCAATTACTTCATAGATTAAAAAATATTAAATTTCTTCGGTTGAATTGTGTTTGGTGAAAGAAGGCTTGTCTGGCAGGATTTGTATTGATAGCTTTTTCATAATAAAAAATGCTCAAAAATGGTTAGAAGAAAGCATTTTGTTATGAGTTTCTTTTCTGCCTCTTTTTGCTGAATCAACACTTTTGATCTGTAAATGATAATGAGTGAGTTATCTAAACATTTTTCTTCTCTTTTTTTTTTTTCAAAGGAGTATACCGATCTAGAAAAATAAGTCAAATTTTAATAAAACACAACATCTCACATTGAAAACATCTCAATCTACTCATTTTTTGATAACTAATCAAAAACTTCTAATTGAATCATGTGACGCTGTTGGGATGTAATAACAGTTAACAAGGTTTCAAAAAAAAAAACTAGATACAAACTCAACTCTTAGTGGCTAATCATTTTTTCATTCCAAATTCACAGTTAATTCAAATATTTTATCACAATCTAACCATATTTCAACAATTAACCACTCAATTTTAATTATCATGAATAAGTAAAGTAAAGTTTTGAAATTTTTGAAATTTTTGTATATCAAGATGGGATCAACTTTTTCCTCCTCCTCAAACCCGAGTCTTACATTGCGTACGTAAGTTGTCCCGCATCATTACCTCACTGACAACTCATGAGAAAAATAATATAGGATATTGTGATTGGGGTAAGAGTTCATTGCACGTATTCCCTATACTCCCTACTCATATACACATGGGTCCCACATATGTGGGGCCCACTTATCTATCTCTATGAAGTATGGGGAGTAGGTGCATTGAAGAATTTTCCTTGTGATTATACTTTGGTATGATTGTATACAGAACACACGAAATACTTTTTTAGGACGTCAGATATTGTGTTGGGGCCTTCCGTGCAGATGTTGTCCCAAAGTTCTTTGACGCCTACCAAAGCTAATAGGCTTGAAAGCAAACCTACCAATCTTGCAAAGCTTACAACGGTTGGCTCCGTTACGTTAATAGCTCATGAAGGGAAAATGTCATATTTAGTCCGTATTATTTTCTTTTAGTTTTAATTTGGTCTCTATTGTATAAAATGTCTTAATTTCATCTTTATTATTTTTTAAAAAATCTTAATTTCGTTCTTATTATTTTCTTAAAGTTTCAAATCGTCTCTATTGTCCAAAATTAGTTAATTTACTCCCTATTATAAATTGAGACTTTTGGAAACCAATAAGGATGAAATTGAGACATTTTAAACAATAAATACCAAATTGAAACAAAAAGAAAACAGGGACTAAATGTAGAATTTTCCCGCTCATGAACATCAAATAGGTAGCCCCATGATTACTAACTTGTTGGTGAATTTTTTTTTGGGCATGACTTGCTGACTTTTTTTCCTTTTTTTGGGAAAAAATATTTTAGTCCTTAAAGTTTATACTAAATACCAAAATCAACCCTGTATTTTGAGAAAATACCACTTTAGTCCCTCCGTTAAGTGGAGGGATGTTGTTGTCCATTAATTGAACCTAAGAGGGGGATAAATTAGGTTATATAAGCAATACTACTACTTTTTTGATTAAGCAATATACTAGCAATAATTAATTAGAAACAATCTTAATCAAATATGCACTCTAGTAATATAAGATGTGAGTAAGGTAATTTATCAAATACTTAGTGTGCAGAAATTAATGCAAAGAGAGAGTTGGGAAAAAGAGATTTCAAATCACGATTTAGAGTGGTTCGACCCCCACCTAAGTCTACGACCTAAGCTCCCCGCTTAGGATTTCAACAATCTTCACTATTGTGACTCTTCAAATGTTGGTGAGTCCACAAATTAACTACAATGGTAGCTCAAACTTTTACAATAGAAAATTTGTTCTCAATATAAAGTTTCAACCCCAACACCTTTGACAAGGAAATCCTTCCTTTCAAAGTGTTCAATTCTCTCTTTTGATAAGTGTTTGAGATTCACAATAAAAGCCCTTTTTTAGGGTAGATGAATACAGTGAATATTTTTCTCTCAATATAGCTCACAAATTCTTGCTTAAGTATAGCACAATAATGATTTAAAGATGAATATAATGTTAGAAAACAAGAGTAATTGCTTTGAATCAATATCTTGAAATTTTGCAGTTGAGAGGCATTAATAGAAGTTGAAATGGGTGTAATAAATACATCCCAACGTTCATAAAATATCTATATTTTGAATCAGCGTTTTAGCCTGACTGGTCAACCCCTGTTTCACCGGTCGACTGGTCGAAAGACCTTCATCCGGTAGATAGACCTCAGGCGGACGACCCTTTGACCACCGGTCGGTGGGCTCCAAACTGCAAGGGTTGGGTTTTTGAAATCATTTCTTTTGAACGTCTTTTGTAAAGCCTTTTTCAATTGATTCAAAAACAACTTTTAAGAATCATCATTGAGCATATACCATTTACAAACCCAAACCCCGGTCAAGTCCCAACCTGTACCCCTTATGTCGCCGCGTTTCCTCTTATAACTCCTTCTTCATTTACAAAGATCTTCACTTGAATCTTTACAACTTGAGCTTGTAATGATCTTGACAAAAATACACTTGAGCTTGATCATGTTGAGCTTTTCATTTTGTTTTCATGATTAGATCATTTGAGGTTGATCAACATCATTCTTCATGAACTTGCTCTTGAGCTTGTATAACATTGATATTCAAAAAGTGCTTTGTTCATCTTTTTAATCTTCCTGAGCTTACTTAATATGTTGAATATCCTTCAAGCTCTGACTAATTGTCAAACAATAAACTCATTACAAGATATGATTAGTCAATAGATCAATTTCATAATCAAGATTTAGTTATCATCAAAATACAAGATTCATGCCTTCAGGCTAACAGATGTTAACTTTAATAGCTTGACTTTTTGCCATTAAAAAAATAAAGAATGGATAAAAGGAAAAATTGAAAGATCAGGGTAGTGCCACATTAGTACAACCCTTTGCCTGGAAAGTAAGAGAATTTGACATTTTTTTTATTATCTTAATTGACACTCAAGCTCTTCTTCTCCTTATCGACACACATATACCCCCACGACTACAATATGTCATGTAGCCTTCGAAAAAAAGCACAAAACAACTCACTTAGAAGCTGTCTTTGCATAGGGATTATACATTACAAGCTTTGAGCGCCATAAAGCATCCAAATATCCAAGTCAATAAGGTTTAGGGTTTAGGATTTAGTCTTTTTGCTAAAAAGTTTAATAATACCCAAAATTTTGTTGCTTTGTTGGCTAATTTAGACATGTTGTATTTGATTTTGATAGATTTTAACTTTGCATGTAGTTATTAATGTTAGATAATATTTTTTAAGCTTTTAGGATTATTTTTTTGATGAGATAATTTTAGTTTGTGTATTATTAAACTTTGTATTTTTTTCATATATTATCATGATGATTAATTTTTCGAATGTAATGTTGAAGTTAATGTTAATTTTGGATCTTTTGAATGATGTTAGAAGTGTATTATTTTGTTCTAATATTATTTCTTATTTATCGAGTTTATTTATTTCAGATAGTTTTTGTTATATGGATTATATTTGTGTTATAATGATAAGTATATTATTTTGGTGGTTACCCAAAATATTGTTCATTTTCAATGCTCACTATCTCAGCAGTTGAGTATTGTTCCAAACTTGGAGTCCCATGGATATTCTTATGGTGATATGTTGAATGATATATGCATATTCTATTTTTGAACTTAATGAAAGCTCTGTTTATATCTACCTGAATAGTTAATGATGATGATGACGATGTTCTAGACATTTGACTTGATTTTTCCTATAATATTTTGAGCAGAATTTGGCTGACTCAAGTGTGAAAGAGCTATAATTTTTTTTTGGACGTGAGAGAAAAAGAAAGAGTTGAGGATGAAAATTTTGTACCCCATGGCCATATATATAGTCGTAAGGTGTGCAAGTAGATGTTGGGAACAACACAACGATCATCTTAATATTTGTTTTTCAAAAAAATTTCTCCAACGACTCAAACATAAGGGCAAATAAGTACTTCACTCAGTTAATGCATTGACCGTTAAGTTGCAACTGATAGAAGGACTAAAGTGGTATTTTCGCAAAACACACAATGTGAAGCCCCGTACGAAACGTCATATGCATATCATATCATTAAATATGTGTTTATACGCATTTGTATCGTTTTATGTGCACTAGTATTGTTTTACATACATTTGCATTTTTTAACGTGTATTTTTGTGATTTAGGTATTGTAGGAGATAAATAAATTACTGTATACTAAACTAGCTAACCAAATAGTTAGGAAACAACTAAAAGGGCAAACTAGAAGTTAGTGCTTTAGTTGAGGGGCATATTGGTCCTTTGGCAAAATTAAATATCTATCACCTACCACCACCACACAAAAACACACTCACACCACACAACACATAAATATACACGACACAAACACACACACACACACATCAGATCACACACACCAAACACACTAAACCATACGACCCAGGAAGAGAAAGAGAAGAGG
Organism: Ehretia macrophylla; assembly: GCA_037974665.1. Classification (NCBI taxonomy): domain Eukaryota; kingdom Viridiplantae; phylum Streptophyta; class Magnoliopsida; order Boraginales; family Ehretiaceae; genus Ehretia; species Ehretia macrophylla. Next base: position 61,292,802 of record CM075779.1, read on the forward strand.
AAGGAAGAGGAAGAAGAAGAATAAGAGAACTCTCAAGCCATTTACAAGCTTTCCTTGAAATTTTCTAGCTAGATTCAAGACCTTTCTTGCTTCTTTTGCTTCTCAACTTCAATAACAAGGTGAGGGATGATTTTCAAAGGTTTTATAAAGGCATATAACTCATGGTAGAGAAATCTATGTGTGTACAAAGCATGAATAAAGTTATACGTATACTAGATGGTAGATTGAGCTTAGGTTGAATTTCTAGGGTTCCAATACTTGGTCATAAAGCTATATTGTGTTTTTTGTTGTTCTTGTAAGCTATTATAATGTTATATGTGATCATTATGCTTGAGTTGAAGCATGAGAATAAAAGATGCAACTCTAGAAGATAAATCTTGATGATTGAAGTTGCAAATGCATGGTAGTTGATGGTTGAATGCTTTTGTTTCTTCTAAGATGATTTTGATGCTAGATGATGCTTAATGCATGTTTAGATGATGTTAATAAATTTGTAATTGAAAGGAATTTGAGGCATGAACTTGGTTGAAACAAGATTAAAGAAGAAAGAATGAAAGAACATGAAAATTCGGACTTGGAATAGCCTTGACAGCTTCAGTCGGTCAAGTGAGTCAGACGAGGGAGCTTATCCAACTCCCACTGCTTGAGTCGGTCGAAGGAGCCGGGCGAGTCCTCTTGTTCAACTGTCCCTCTCCTTTTGTGTAATATTTTTTTAGAGACCATATCTTACTCAATTAAACTCCGAATTGAGTTCCGTTTGATTCTAGAACTATCTACATTCGATAAGCTTTAATTTTATACTGAAATCGGGCTATTTGAAGTTCAGGAGATTAGGGAAATTAACTATTTAAGTTAAGCTAATACGAAAGCATTGAAATTGTTTGGTCGTACCTAAAGCTTATTATTGGTAAAAGTTATTGTTTAAGTGGCCGACTTGCAAGTTCGTGTTATTATGTGCTAATACTAAAGGAGGTTGGATGAAAGATATTGGTGATGTCCATTTGAATACATAACAACTGCCTGACCGTTTGTATGATGCGACATATAAAAGGTAATTGAATATGCTTGATAAATCTTGAGCTCACTTTGTACTTGTCATCGATTATGAAATGGATTAAAGTTGTACACGACAGTAATAGTGGGAGATACCTATTGAGGTGCACACGATTGTGATAGTGGCAGACACCTCCCTATCCCATTAATGCTACATTATTTATGGTTAAGACTTATACGGAATAATATGCACACGACAGTGATAGTGGGATACACCTTTTGAGGTGCACACGACTATGATAGTGGGAAATACCTCTTAGGTCTGTATAAGCCACATTCTTTATTGTGCATCATTCTTTTGATCATGCTCGAGATGTATTCTCCAATATATGTTTTTCTACTCTCGCTTGGTCCCTTGAGGTCCTTGGAGAGTAGAGTTGGATAATATTACCATGTTATAAATGTTGTTTAAATTTGTGCTTTACTTGATGTTCTTATGGAATATTCAAGGTCATGTATTGTTTATTTACGAATTTTACCTATATGTGCATGACATTATATTCGAAAATCGATTTTGAAATGGTAAAACGATTGTGAAAATCCCTGTTCCCCTTATCCATCGCTGAGCTAGTTGTAGCTCACCCTTTTTCTTAACATCTCAGGTACAGTTGAGCTTGCTTGTTGATGGAAGCCCCGTTAACGCAATGATTTGGATTTTCTACCTTCGTGCTCTATTTGCTTGCTCATGAAAAATATTTTGTATAATTGACTATAATGCTATCTTGTAACTCCTTTTGGATTATTAGTTGTGCAATTAATTAGACTATGATTCGTGGGAGACTTGGTTATACTAGATGGATTTCTAAGATTGTACCTTGATGGATACGGGTTTGTAAATATGTATTAGGATTGTGACTTTAACTTTTAATGATGAAGTTTGTATAACAAGTATTGTTGAACTTATGTAACTTTTATAACTTGAATTTTAGTATTGGGTTGTTTTACAAAAGGTTGAGTTGTTTTATGGTTAATAGTGCCCAAGATTTTGCATTGTGCCTTAGCGGACTTAGGTAGAGTGATCTGCTTGATCCCATGGCATCACGATCCTGAGATGTTGAGATAAATGCAAGTTTGAACTTTATTCCACTTTCGTGGTATCAGAGTACATATATTAGTGTTTGAAAATCGGGGTTGTGATAGAGTTGTATCAGAGCTTAGCTAGTTAGCTAGGTGTTAAGCTGGGTTTAGAACCCCTGGTCAGTGGGTAGAAGTTTTAAGGTGGAATTGATTATAATGATGTGTGTAAATAAGGTGAATGGATGACTTAGCTAAAATTGGACACTATGATTCTTTGAGGGTATTATAGTCAAAAGATTGGGTTGAAGATTGAAAATCCTAGGGTAGGAATTTGGCCATAGTGTCATTTGGAACATAAGAATTGTATTTGATTTATGGATTAAAGTGAGGTTGTAGGATAAGAAGCAGACCAAAAGGTTTGACCTAATGGCTCAATTTTCTCCTTTAGTACTTGTGTGGAACTTATGTACTTAAATGCTACGTGTGTATTGCCCAATATGCCTTATGTGTTATGTGAATCATACGTGTTTAAAATGCTATGAATGCTTTGTGCCTTCATGAATACTTATGTGTTAGGTATATTCATAATATATGCTTGTTAGCTGTAACGCCCTGGCTAAGTGAATATCCCGAAGGGCAGAAGCCCACCAACAACGCAACATATGACGATATTGTGTGCTTTGGGTTACCACATTGCGCCCCTCACGGGTTTGTTTCTTATAGCCCAACTTGGATTGGAAAACGCATCGTCACGATATAAGGGAAAACCCTCCGCTTTATATCTAGCAGCCCAGCATCCTCGCCAGTTGATGTGGGATATTATACTAGCAGCATAGATAGGGTACGTATTCATGTCTCGTACAATACATATGCATCATATAACCGTAAGTGGCATCGTACATCCATACCCAAGATGACAGGGCCGAGCACTCGCAAGAATACTAGAACTTGAGGAATAGAGAATATTAATCAGGCTAATCCCGGGAGAGAGATGTTCAGTATGCTGGTAATTTTTGTGGATAGGATGAGCCAGATTCTAGAAAACCAAGCAATTGGAACAAGGGGCAATAATAACACATTGAAGGATTTCTTCAGCTATAGACCTCCCAAGTTCCTTGGTGAACCCGATGATGGAAAAACTGAAGCTTGGTTGGCAAAAGGTGAAAGGATATATGCTGCTCTTGATTACAATGATGAAAGAAAGGTGATTTTCGCAGTATTCTTATTAGAAGAAGATGCAGAACAATAATAGAGAACAGAAAAGCTTCGCTGGAAACGTGATGGCACACCCGTCACTTAAGCTAACTTTGTCAAATCTTTCAAGAAAAATTACATTACGGAAGTACCCCGAGAGAGGAAAGAAGAAAAGTTTCTTACTTTGAAGCAAGGTAAAATGTTTGCGGTCCAATATGAAGCTCGTTTTAACAAGTTGTCACATTACCTCCCCGAGTTAATCCAAATGAAAAAAAGAAGAATCAGACAGTTTGTTTGAGGATTAAGGCCTAAAATTCAAGACTTCTTGGCTTCATATCTTTTTACCTCATATAATGATGTGATCGATTTGGCTGCTCACATTGAGAAGAGGTGATTTGAAACCCAAAGTGGACCGAGTCAAATCAACAAAAGGTCGTTCTTATATCTGACACCACAAGAAGAATAGAACTCAGCTTAGTGCATTCAATACCAAGACAACTCGAGGGTTATCAGGTAATACAGCCACCTCTCAAAATATTATTTGTGTTTGTTGTAACAAGAGAGGGTACACGAAAACCCAATGTTAGAGAAAGACAGACAAGTGTGTAAAGTATGGGAGTAATCAAGACTTATATAAGGACTGCCTGTGAAACCCCACTTTTCTGCTTTAACTCGATTTACGTGTTTTATCTCATTTTACGTGCATTTGACCTGTTTATGTGTTATATGACCTAGAATGTTATAATTTTGATGTCAATACTCCTAATACGTGCTAAATGTGCATTCATGAAATTTTCATAAAAAACGGAGTCAGAAATTTTATCGTCGATTTTTAGTGAATAGTATTTTTGAAACACGTGCGCAAAAATTTTGAAACTAGCCTTTTTTACCCTTCTAGACCTAGTCCACGGACTTTAATAGACCTGTGTTTGATGAAAACGGTTTTAAAATCGGCTTAGGAATTTATTAGGGTTTTTACACCGACTTTTGTGAAAATCGAGTTTTAAGCCGATTCGGGTGAAATTGTTTGATTGTAAAACTTCTTGTCACCTAAAAATAATTTACTTGAGCTATCTTGAGTGTTGAATAATTGTTTTGAACTTTGGTGATCAATAAAATGCATTTAAAGTCAAGAAAATACAAAAAAAACACTAAAGTTTCAACTTTGACTTTTTCTATTTTGTTGACTTATGCATATAAATCTCTACACACACTAAAAACAAAGCAAACACCACAAAAACACATACATTGCAGCCGTGAGTTTCTTGGCATTTTGAGAGTTTTTTCAACTTATTTTACAAAGCAATTTTGCCTTAGAAAACTCATTTAAAGTCCGAATCTTTTCAAACCGAGCTAGATTCCGCTTGTTGGGCACCTATTGCACGCATTCCTAGCTTTACTTCGGATCAAAGGTGAGAGAAAAATTCTAGATCTCAAAATGTCATTTTTATGTTTTTGCGTATAATTAATTATTGAACCGTTAGAATGTTAATCTGATGTTAGATTATTGCTCCATGCATGCTAGGGATCGTTATATACCAATACTACGAATTTCTGTCGGATGTAGCATAATTTTTATTTTCCGGGTATTTAATTTTGATTAAAATGTTCAAAGTTGAATTAAATGAGTTGTGTTGATCGAAATCGATTGCCGTCGATTTCTAAATACTTGATAATTACGTGTTAGCGCTGTTGTAATGCCGAATTTTCGATTACATTGTTCGTGTGAAAACCCGGAAAATCCAGCCAAGACATCCTAGGGTTTTAGGGTTATCGGGCATGATTTGGAGGTGTTATGGTGGATTTCCGAGAGGGTTAATGTAGTAGGTTGAATGGGTGAGTGATAGAAACTGATTTGGCAATGTTTGGATTAGTAGATTGTAAGTTATGAATTTTAGAAGTTTAGGTTGTCATTCTTTAATTTCTTGAACGATGCCTTTAGATGGTTGGGTGGTGGTGAGTGATTGAATTGTGAGTTGTTGATGGGTAAATTAGAGTTTGATTGTGTGTTTAATGCATGTTCGGTTAGATGGCCTACTTTGTCATCTAACTTAGTTGTTTGCTGTTTAATGTTATATTGATGTTTTATTGATTGATTATTGAGTACGGGAATCGGGCACTTTTTTTGCTGATCTCTCGGAATATTGATGATTGATGTTTCTTATTTTTGCTGGGTCTCTGGTATGTGTGTGCCACCTCTCGGGCAGCATCGGGCTGTCGGGTTGATAACGGCATGACTATCAGAGATTGCCTCCAGCTCGCATGACGGAGGTGTCATGGAGGGCGAGGTTATTGGGGGTACCCCGGGTGTGTGAGTAATGGGGAGTTACAAGAAGAATGGTTGAGATCGTGATGGCGTTTGGAGCTACACCAACTAGAGAGAGTATCCTTTATTGAATGGTCATATAGTTATGTGATGATAGTATTATTTAATTGTTATTGTGAGTTTACTGACTCAAAGGATTATTCCAAGGAGTTTAGTAGACCTTGCTCGAGATCTATCGGATCCTCACTGGGCTTATTTTATATAAGCTCACTCTCTATTATTGCATGCTTATAGGTGTACTTGAGCAGGATTACGGGTACGTGCCTCCTGAAGAGGAGAATGTGGAAAATGTGCCGTATGTGGACGAGTCCTATGTGCCAGAGTCTTGTCCTTGATGCTTGAGATGTTGTATACTCTATTATCTTGTATATTAACCTAGTTGTCTTTTATTTTCCTTGTAATTTATGATGTATAAGTTGTAGTAAGATAATGAACTAAATGATGCTAACTTAGTAGTCTTTCTTTTGTTATGATCTAGGTTGCTAAGTTTGTTTATAATCTATTTTGATATGTATGTATAGCCTATGTACTATGTTGGAACGGAGGCGCGTAACTATGAAGGAGTTGATGAAAGAATGTTTAATGTATGAAGTGGTTGTGTTGTATGTTGTCAATTTGATTGTGGAATTGGTTGGTGATTTATGGAGGTTGATGCATGTTGTTCTTAAGGGTTGGTTTAGAGCCCGGATGTTCATGTTACTGTCGTTATGTTGACGAAACTCCGTTGCATCCTGACTGATCGGAGGAGGGATAGAGTTGGGGCGTGACACTGCCTAAGGATGCAGAATGTGGGAACATGGCCTCAACTTACTAGGAATGCTTCAGGACAAGGAGTTCATGCCTGAGTTGATTCCATTGACCAAGGGGAATTTCCAAAGGCAACAAATGCAGTTGAAGGTGGATTTTATTTGCTGGAATTTCCATTAATGTTCTCACTTAGTATTCTTATTTTTTATTTAGATTTTATCTTGGGAATTCTTGGTGGCTAATCTCTCTTGGTATTCTCTGATGGTATTCTTGTCCGAGACTCTTACTTGATAATTTCAATCGGTATTCTCATTTTGGGAAATTTTTATTTGGTATTCGATATTCTCTATCAGTATTCTCTTGCGGTATTCGGAATTTGGTATTCTTAATCAGAGTTCTTATTCGTTATTTCTATTCGGCAATTGGTATTCTATCTAAACTTCTTATTCAACAACACTTATGTGGTGTTATTATGTGGAAGTTTCATATGGGGCCCTGAATTCAGGGTTATAGTTCGGCATCCTTCTCCAGTGGTCGGGTCTCCTTTATGTGCTTCAGACAAAGTCGTTGCAGCTTATCGAGCAATTATCAAATGAGAAAATTGCGAGGGCGCAATTCTGTTAAAGGGGAAGGATGTAAAGTCCCGCACGAAACATCATATGCATATTATATAATTAAATATGTGTTTATACTGATTTACATGCATTTGAGTGATTTTATATGCATTACATCATTTTATGTGCACTAGTACATTTGCATTGTTTAACTTACATTTTTGTGATTTAGGTAACGTAGGAGATAAATAAATTACACTATACTACACTAGCTAACCAAATAGTTAGGAAACAATTAAAAGGGCAAACTAGAAGTTAGTGTTTTAGTTGAGGGGCATATTGGTCCTTAGGCAAAATTAAATATCTATCACACACATATACATGACACAAACACACACAGACATCAGATCACACACACCACACACACTAAACCACACGACCTAGGAAGAGAAAGATAGAAGGAAGGAAGAGGAAGAACAAGGATAGGAGAACTCTCAAGCCATTTACAAAGCTTTCCTTGGCATTTGCTAGCTAGATTCAAGACCCTTTTAGCTTCTTTTCCTTCTCAACTTCAAGAACAAGGTGAGGGATGAATTTCAAAGGTTTATAAAGGCATACAACTCATAGTAGGGAGATCTATATTTATACAAAGCATGAATAAAGTTATATGTATATTAGATGGTGGATTGAGCTTAGGTTGAATTTCTAAGGTCAATACTTGGTCATAAAGCTATATCGTGTTTGTTGTTGTTCTTGTAAACTATTATAATGTTATATGTGATCATTACGCTTGAGTTGAAGCATGAGAATAGAAGACGCAACTCTAGAAGACAAATCTTGATGATTGAAGTTGCAAATGTATGATAGTTGATGGTTGAATGCTTTTGTTGCTTCTAAGATGAGTTTGATGCTAGATGATGCTTAATACATGTTTAGATGACGTTAATAAACTTGTAATTGAAAGGAATTTGAGGCATGAACTTGGTTGAAGCAAGATTAAAGAAGAAAGAAGGAAAGAACATGAAAATTCGGACTTGGAATGGCCTTGACGGCTTCAGTCGGTCGAGGGAGTCGAACCAGGGAGCTCATTCAACTTCCACTGCTTGAGTCGGTTGAAGGAGCTAGGCGAGTCTCCTCGTCCGACTGCTCTTCTCCTTTTGCGCAAAATTTTTATCGAGACTATATTTTACTCAATTCAACTCCGAATTGAGTTCCATTTGATTCTAGAACTATCTACATTCGCAAACTATAATTTTATACTGGAATCAGGTTATTTGGAGTTTAAGTGAATAGAAAAATTAACTGTTTAAGTTTGGCTAATGCGGAAGCATTGAAATTTTTTGGTCGTAACTAATGCTTGTTAGTGGTAGAAGTTATTGTTTAAGTGACCAACTTGCAAGTTCTTGTTATTATGTGCTAATACTAAAAGAGCTTACATGAAAGATATTGTATGTGTTACATGTCCCTATGAATACATGATAAATGTTTGGCCTTTTACATGATGCGATATATGAAAGTGACTTAAATATGTTTGATACTTCTTGAGCTCACTTTGTACTTGTCATAGATTATAAAATGGTATTACTTATATGCACGTGGTGGTTGCAACCTCTCGTTCATTAAGGGATGGGATCAAAGGTGCACACGGTTGTGATAGTGGCAGACACCTCCTTACCCCATTAATGCTACATTATTTATGGTTGGGACTTATACGGAATAATGTGTACACGACAATGATAGTGAGAGACACTTTTTGAGGTACACATGACTATGATAGTGTGAGACACCTCTTAGGTCCGTATAAGTCATCTTCCTTATTGTGCATCACTCTTTTGATCATGTTCGAGATGTATTCTTCAATATATGTTTTCCTACTCTCGCTTGGTCCTTTGAGATTCTCAATGAGTAGAGTTGGATAATATTACCATGTTATAAATGTTGTTTAAATTTGTGCTTTACTTGATGTTCTTGTGGAATATTCAAGGTCATATATTTTTTATTTACAAATTGTACCTATATGTGTATGGCATTGTTTTCGAAAATAGATTTTGAAATGGTAAAAGGATTACGAAAATCCCTGTTCCCCTTATCCCTAATTGAGCTAGTTGTAATTCACCATTTTTTTAACATCTCAGGTATAATTGAGCTTGTTTGTTGATGGAACCCCTGTTAACGTAATGATTTCGATTTTCTACCTTCGTGCTCTACTTGCTCGCTCATGGAGAATATTTTGTATTATTGACTATAATGCTATCTTGTAACTCCTTTTGGATTATTAGTTGTGTAATTAATTAGACTAAGACTCGTGGAAGACTTGGTTATACTAGATGGATTTCTAAGATTGTACCTTGATGGATACGGGTTTGTAAATATGTATTCGGATCATGACTTTAACGTTTAGTGATGAAGTTTGTATACCAAGTATTGTTGAACTTATGTAACTTTTATAACTTGAATTTTAGTATTGGGTTGTTTTACATAAGGCTGAGTTGTTTTATGGCTAATAGTGCTCGGGATTTTGTTTTGTGCCTTTGCAGACTTAGGTGGAGTGATGTGCTTGAGCCCGTGGCATCACGATCCCGAGATGTTGAGGTAATTGCAAGTTTGTACTTTATTCCGCTTTCGTGGTATCAGAGTACATATATTAGCATTTGAAAATCGGGGTTGTGACACACAAACATGTCTAGTACTTAGCATAAACCTCAAGGACTAGAATGGATTTTTCCATTTTTTTTGTCAGGGTCGGTCTTCTATCCATCTGTAGCAATTCGGGAGTAGATGATCTTGACCATTGATTTCATAATATTAATATGCACAATTGATGTCCACTCAAACTAGAAAGAAAAGTTATTACACTTGTTAGCCTAAAGACTTTTCAAATTTATTTTGATAATAACTAAATCTTTATTATACATTTATCTTGTGACTAATCATACATTGTATAAGTTCTCAATTTATGAGATTACTCGAAAGATTGAAGAATGCTCAAGAGCAAGCCATGAAGAATTGATATTGATCAAGCTCAAGAAAGTTAATTATGAAGATCAAATGAAGAACTCAACATGATCAAGCTCAAGACTTCACTATCAAGATCTCTAAAGCTTCAAAATGTGAAGATTCAAGTAAAGAAGATCTTGGAAGATGAAAAGTGAGTTATAAAAGGAGACGTGATAATATAAGGGATACTGGCTATTAACTTGTCGTTTGCCTAAGTATTCCTTGTGTTAGCAAGTATTTCTTGTGTTAGCTCTTGAAGTCTTCAAAATGTTTTTCAAAGCAATGATTCGCAAAATATCTTATCATCTTTGAAAACATTAGAATTGGGTCAAAAGAAGTCTTTAAAACAAATGGTTTTTGCACACTTTGAAAAATGTTTTCAGAAAAATTGACTCGAATCACTTACTGTAGGTTTTCAGTTGAAAACTACGGATCTGGTTGAGTTACTCTATTGAATCCACTTGACTAGATCCCATCTAGTGGCCATCCGGATGAGCAAGTTATCCACTACGGAAGCCAAAAATTCGATTGACCGAATGTTTTGAAAAATAGCCATTACAAATCTGTGCTGCCTTTAAAACCATTTCATCACCCACTTCTCAAATTATCTCTTTCAACTTCAAGCATTGAATACCAAGATTTTAACAGTCTTTATTCACTCATTCTTTACAAAAAAATCTTGAGCTAACACTTGCAAATCTTTGATCATTCAAGAGCTTGATTTGTATTATCCAACTGTAGAGGAGTTAAAGTTGAAGGATCGATATCTGGGATTGCACATAATGAATCAAAGATACACAGCGGAAGAAACTATGAAATACAATTTTTCGATGCATATATTATGTGTAGATCAATCCTAATACTTGATGTTTATGTAATATACTTCTTAAACCAAAGGTAAAACAAGAAGAGAATAATACCTCTTAAAGGCCTAAGGTTGATGTGTGGTTGAACTTTTTGTTGGAATGACACCCTCTTCCACAAGTGTAGAAGTCTACGTTAGTCCACAGAAGAAAATGATTAAGCACCTCATTTATTCTTGAATATAGTGCTAGCAAAATCTTTGAAGAAAAGATATGAACTTGTTTTCTCTCTTACACAAGATGCATAGTATTTTTCCACTAAGTCACTTAATCTTTATCTTGCATATAGATATATAGAAATATGCACATATATCAATTAGCTTTTGTATACAATATACATAATGGCCAATTGATGTGTATATATAAATTTATATGGAAGATGATGTATCATCTTTATGTCTTGTCAAGTATACAAAAGGAAAGGTTAATGGAATTCATAATAACTCCATGGGGTAAGCCTTGTCATCCTTTTGAAAAAGAAAAGACAAGATGAAATAATGTCTTTCAATGGGTCATGCTTAGTCATATTACATATAAAGAAAGACTAAGTGGAACTTTACATAATTCCAACCTTTCTTTTACCATGACTTTTCAAGTTAAACTTTTAACCTTTGTATAATTGACATAAGTAGTATTTAATCCAATCACCATCAGATTAAATCATGTAAATCACATTTCTATCTTTTGTACTTAACTCCTTATACATAGTCCATAATAACACATTAGCTCTATTAACCTTCAGTGATACAAATATTATTATTAACTCTTTAACAATCTTTGAGAGATTAAGATACAAGTTAAATTGAAGCCAAATCACAATACTCTATTGTGTGTGACCTTCTAGACTCACCGCCAAATAGCATTAAGAAAACATTGAACGATTTTAATGCTAATCGAACTCTCGATTTGTTTTGAGAATATCTCCTTCACTCTCGAAACACCCTGAAAGGTCTTGAGTGATGTCTAACAACATATTGAGACAATTTATAAGGCAAATGAAGTTATCAATTGAGTGAACCTGTTTAGTTGACCATTATCACGCAATTGAATCTTTCCATTAATAGTTCCAATTGAGTAAGAACCATTGTAACACCCCGATCCTTCACGAAAACAGAATCCCGATCCACATCCCAAGGTCACGAAAAAGAAGAAAAAACCACATATACGAAAAATGAGAAAAACCACATATCTGCACTCAAAAGAAATGAACCACAAACAACAATACAACATTCAAAAATCATCCACATTCTTCTTTTGACATATCTTTCCATGTTCTTGAGGCCATTCGAGCCTTTAACCTCAACAAGATAAACATTCATGCATCGGACTTAAACCATACTAATCTTTTACAAATAATAGCTTATCATACAACTCTAATACTTTTAAATTAAACTTATTACAAATTCCTACTTATAACAAATATAAACAAGATCCACAAAGCAGAACATACAATTAAATCACTAATTATACCTTAGATACATACATTACTTTACATTTCAACGAATAATACACACATGGCAACCAAAGAAACTCTTGAACTTCTCTTTCTCTATAACTTGAAGGCCCAACTTAGCTTTACCTGAAAAATGTTAGATGATAGATCTTAACTCTTTGTGGATATTAAGATAAAATATGGTTGTCAAAAATATCTTTAAAGCAATATTCAATTCCTTCAAAGATGATGAAGTTTTTTGAACACATTAAAGGTTACCTCTTCATCTTGTACTCGCAACCGAAGCTCACCCTTTCGAACATCAATAAATGTTCCTCCAGTTGCAAGGAAAGGTCTTCCAAGAATGATAGGAATTTCCTTGTCTTCCTCCATATCAAGAACTATGAATCTACATGAAAAATGAATTTATCAACTTTGACGAGTACATCTTCAATTACTCCTCTGAGGTACTTTAGCGAACGATCAACTAACTGTAGTGTTACAATAGTAGGTCTTGCCTCTCCCAATCCAAGCTTTCTGAAAATAGACAAAGGCATTAAATTAATACTAGCACTTAAATCACACAAAGCTCGCTTAAAAACAACATTGCCAATTTCACATGGAATAGTAAAACTTCCTGGATCCTTGAGCTTTTGTGGTAGCTTCTTTTTTAGGATTGCGCTGCACTTTTCAGTAAGTGCAACTGTCTCATAATCTCTAAGTTTTCTCTTATTCAAAAGGATATCCTTCATAAACTTCACATAATTCGGCATTTGTTCAAGCGCATCCGTGAATGAAATATTGATGTGAAGTTTCTTGAAGACTTTAAGAAATTTAGCAAATTGCTTATCAAGCATATTTTTTTTGCAATCGTCGAGGGAATGACACAACCATATGTGGCTCCTTCATAGGTTGTGGCTGAGCTTCTACTTTCTCTTTATCTCCTGCCTCATTCTGTGCTTCACCTTTCTCAACCTTCTTAGTTCTCACTGACTCCTCTAACTCCTTATCGTTTCTCAAAGTTATTGCTTTGCAATGCTCCATGCCATCTTTTCTAGGATTCACCTCAGAAGTACTAGGTAAACTTCCTTGTTGCCTTTCAGAGAACTTCATAGCCATTTGGCTCAACTGTATCTCTAGGTTTCTGATTTGTGCGGATTGATTCTAGAAATTCGTTCTTGTTTCATTCATGAATTGAGTTTGCGAGGTCGCCAATTGAGCCAATGTATCCTCCAAGTTTACCTTCTTCTCTGGTGGTAGGTTATTCTGCTCAGGCTGCAACACATTCTGATTATTTCTCAAGGAGAAATTCAGATCATTATGCCATGCTGGATTATATTTGTTAGAGTACTGATTGTACTGCTACCCATTAAAATTTCCCACATACTGTGCTTGTTCAACTGTGTCTTGGGCAAATGGATTCCCAACCTGACATTTTGCACTATGATGTGGACCACAACAAAACTCGCACACCACTGCCGCTTGGACAATATTAGCAGTTGCCTGACTATTCTATAATTGTTTCGCGAGATTGTCAATTTTCGCTGTCAAGGCAGTTATGGCATCAATCTCATGGATCCCAGCTGTCTTCTTTGGTATGACTATCTCGCTTGACCACTGCTGGTGGTTCAAAACAATATCATCTAGCAACGCATAAGCTTCATCTGTTGTCTTGTTCATTAAAGCTCCTCTTGCTGATGCATCAATTAAAGTTCTTGTAGAGGTAATTAACCCATTGTAAAAACTATGAACTTGCATCCACCTAGGTCCTTCATGATTAGGACACTTCCTCAGTAATGCCTTTTACCTTTCCCACGCTTCACATAGAGTTTCTCTTTCATGTTGTGCAAAATTATTAATTTCTATGCGCAGCTTCGCTATCTTTCCAGGTGGGAAAAATCTTGACAAAAACTTGTGCACCAAATCCTCCCAAGTAGTGATTAAATCTGACGGTAGCGAGTTCAACCATTCTTTAGCTTGATCCCTTAAGGAAAAAGGAAACAAGAGAAGGCGCAGAGTTTCATCAGTGACTCCATTGTACTTAACAGTTCCACAGACTTCTAGAAAATTCACAATGTGCTGATTACGACCTTCAGAAGGCAGTACATGAAACTGAATATTCTAAATCAAATGTAGTGTCAATGTCTTCAAATCAAAATCATGTGCCTGAATCGCTGGCTTTCTAATCACAGGTTGAATTCCAGTGGGTGGTAATGCATACTCTCGCAGTGTTCTAGGCGAATTTTCCTGATTGACTGCTTGATTATTTTCGTCCTGTGCTACCACAATGTCAGCCATATTCCCTTGCAAATGATGGGTAGTTATAGTAGCTTTTTTCTCCTTTCTGTTCTTCTGATAGGTTCGTTATATCTCAGGATCGAAAGACAACAAATTACTACCTCCTGACTTTCGCATGCACGTAAAGGAATGTGTTCCTGAAATACACGTAACGAAAATAAGAGAATAATACAAAATTAAATAAAATCCAAAGTAAAATTAAAGCTATTTGGTATCGATATTAATAATTGACACAGTCCCCGGCAACGGCGCCAAAAACTTATTGTGTGATTTCTAACGCAAGTGCATGTATCGCAACAAGTAATAAAGTGATAAGTAAAAATCGTTCCCACGATGACTGTGATTACTAAGTACCAAAATTGATTTAGCTCTAACTTTATTTGGACAATCATAAATTGAGAATTTGTAATTAACGACTAAAGAAATTATAGAACTTATAAAAAAAAAAGCAACTAACACAATTACGAAATTAACAAAAGATGGTAATTCAATAATTAAAAGACTCTAGAGATTTCGATTTCACCAAGATTAATCCTAATTGAAACTAGTGATTTAAATAAATTGATGCCTATTCCTTACGTTGTCAATAATTTTGCTAAGGTAGATATTAATTTTTCTCTAGTATCAATAACCTATCCCAATAAGCAAGCTAACTACATCTCTGTGATAATTGTGAACTTATGGGACGCATTAAGCCTTAGAAATTCAAATGTTGCACTAGAACTCATAACTATCTCTAGCTTATAATGATTTAATGGTATTTCATACATGGTCTAATTTAATTATCACTTCTCAGTCTCAAACTAAATCACGACTCATGCAATTGTTGATCAGGCAATTACAAGTATTAAACTCAGCATGAAATACTCAACGCATATATAAAATAGTTCATTAATCAATCAAACCAAAAGTGTCATATATTCTTTAGGATTTGGAGAAGAATCGTGGTAGAAATCCGTCTCCGGATTGTTCTCTGTCTTCAACTCGTGAATTCTCTCTCTCTCTCTCCCTCTGGAACTTTGCTTTTTCTCCGCTCTTGATGGCTGCCCACTTCTCACGTTTTTCTCCTTTTATTTCATAGGGTTCTTTTCTTTTTTTGCCAATTTAAAAAACTGCCCATAATTTTCCTATGATGCTGCGCAACTGCGCTATGACTGCGCTACTTCTATTTGTTCTTCACTTTCTCCACAAATTACATAAAAGCCAATCTTTTGCAATTTCTCTTCAATCTTTGCCTCAAAACTCATATTGTCTCTTGAAAATTACCTACAATGCAAATCAAAGACAAAACCAATCAAATTGCTCATAAATTACTCAAAAACTAACAAAGTTTAAATGAAAAGTTGTTGAAATACTATATCAATAATACACCCAATGAGCACACCAATACACATGAGTAGAACTCAATCTTTTTTTTGTTTGGGTAAAAAACATGAGTACACAGACACAAACCAACATAGACACATAAAGATATGAAACAAACACACACAGACACTAAACGCATATAAATGCAGATTGGCAGCAGTGAAGATGGGGATAAGGGTCCCCGGCTGTGGAAGATGGGGATTGGTGTCACTCAGGGCTGTGGAGGAGATGGGTTGGTACGGCGCAAGGCTTTGGGGACTGGGTGATATGCTTAGCTGCGACTGTGGGGGCTGGGGAATGTGTTCACCCGTAGCTGTGGATGGAGGGGGTGAGGATTGTGGTCAGCCGAGGATATGGGTTGTGGTTTGAATTTTCTTTCTTTTTTTTTCGGTCAAAGGTATGGTTTTAGAAATATTTGGAGTTTTCTTATTAGAAGGTAGTTTAGCCATTACATTTTTTCTTATAACAAAATTGGAAAGTTGACTTCGAGTCAAAAGGTTATTAAATGGGTTTTTTAAAATCGGTTCACAACTGTCACACTGTATAAGTTGGATTTAACTTATTTTTTTGGGTATAAAATAAATGATGGTCTTAAGATGAGTAAAAGAGGTGAGAGTGGGAATCGGAGAGGAAGAAGAAAAAACAAAGTTATATGAAAATTATTATTTTAGTTATTTATATTTAAACTTTTCTTCATTAATTTCTTTTGATGTAATTTAACAAAATAACTTAAATAGAATCATTTTAAAAAATTAATGGTTCTTTTAGAGCAAAAAATAATTGGATAATCAAAATAGGACTAGCGTAATAATTTAATGATCCCTTAAATAATTTAACCTTTAATTTGTTAATTTATTATATATGAGTAAAAGATATGTTTTTTCATTCTTTATACCCAGACAAATTTTTGTTTTATTATTCTTAAAACTATTTTCTAAAGCACTTTTAACAAAAAGAATTTGTATGTTTTAAAAAAATTGTTTTAGAAACTATTCTAATCAAACAAGTTTTATGTTTTTTTTGTTGTTAAAAATATGTTTTCAAAACTTTTCTTAAAAATTGTTGTAAAAAAAAAAAGACTTCTAAACAGGGCCTTATCTTCCCTGACATAACTAATATTTAGTTAGACTTAGAATACAAATTTTTGAAGTACTTATGCTCTACTTGCTTTGATTTGTCCCCATGTATAACTTTCGAAGTGATACATAGTAGTTGAATAAGACTTTAGCCATGGTGAGGATGCTGAGCCATTACTACAATAAATGATCATTCGAGCTAGAATCACTCTCTCCCCATCCCCACTCTCCATTATTCAAGTTGGGCTTTGAGCTCTCAAATTGATGTTGTGATTCTAATGTAAAGTTTTTGTTTGGCGTTTATTTCTGATTGCAATGTGGCAGATAACGGTGTTGATTGGGAGGACTAGTTCTGGGAAAAGTATATAATTGGTTCAATACATTGCTGATTCATGAGTAGTTGCCGTTGACTCTATTATTTGTACTCAGCCGCGAAAATTGGCTACCATCTCATTGGCACAGAGGGTTGGAGAGGAAGGCTATGGGTGTTATCCGGATTCTTCAATAACTTGTTCTCCATCATATTTATCTGTACAACAGCTTGATTCGAAGATAATATTTATGACAGACCACTGCTTACTACTGCACTATATGCGTGATAAGAATTTATCCGGGGTTTCATGGATTATTATTGATGAGGCTCATGAAAGAAGCTTAAACATTGATCTCCTTTCTGCGGTGATAAAGAATTTACTTTGTCAGAGGATTGATCTGAGACTTATTATTATATCCGCGATAGCTGATGCAAACCAACTTGCTGGTTAATTGTTTGACTTTGGAACCTTCCATGTGGCTACCATCAGTACACCATTTGTTTGTGGTACATGTTATGTGGAGACGTGCACTAGGTACCATCTGGAGTATCACCCATATTTGTCATGTGAGAAGTGCAAAGAATTCAAAGACAACCCAGACTCTTCCCTGCATAAGTGGTGCATGGGCAAAGAGAACGTGAAAAGTGTCTAGTCTGTGGGTTTACCATCGAGAAGATAAATGGGTGCAGCCACATTGAGTGTAAATGTGGACATCATGTTTGATGGGTTTGTCTGGAGTTTTTCCCCAGCAGCGACAATTGTTATAACCATTTGAGGTTTGTGCATCTAAGAACTGGCAATTCTGAATACTGCAACTCTTCACCTTCATTCTTAGCTAATAGCTCTTGATTTTTAACAATTTGATCTTGAACTTAGTTTCCACAATGGTTTGCTGTGTTCTAAATAGATCACCGTATTGTAATTCAAATCATTCTTCATTGACCTAGATAATTATATATATTGACACATATATTTGCCATGCATGTATGTAGCTTTTCTACACTCTCGTAGATAGCGCCAGCTGCTTCTGTGTATACATGTTTAGATAATGCAGTACGATCTGATTTCTCTCCCTTTCTCCCTCCCTCCCTACCCACATGCCTGTGTTGCGTGGATGAAGAGTTGCACCGGGTGAATCTTCTTGTCCACCTCAGTCTTCAAACCTACTTCTGAACAGGAAACCATGTCTATCAGCAGCTTAATGTTGTGCTTGCACCCTTGCCATCATCTCCTACCTCTGATTGGACTCTTGAGCCTGATCTAGTGTAACCATTTTGCATAGGTTGTTGACTCGGTAAAATGGAATTCTGAAGCTCAAGCAATTTAAACTCTTGTTGATAGGCAGGTTGTCGTGACGATTCTTCTAGCAACAAATTGGGAAGACCATCCCTTGGCTAGAGGTTGCGAGATTTTAGCCCATCATTGTAACTTGAAGAACTAGTTCAATGCAAAGGCTATAAAATCTGAGAAAACTAAATCAGGCATATTGGAAGGAAATAATTGTTTTCATTGTCATTGGGTTAAGTGATCAGGAAACTGAGATGCTCGTTAAATTTAAACAATAGCCCAAACACAGAAAATTCTCCTATATTGTTTGAAATATATTTTTTTTACAAAATTTTGTGAAATTTATTTACAAATCTAATCTTTTATGTTTGTAAGTAACACTTTAAAAAATTAAAAATTCAGAATTTGTAAATCTTGAATTTCTTCAAGTTTTATCCAAATCTTTACTCAAGAAGTATAATTTGTAAATCCACATTTTTTAAGTTATTTGCTTACTTTTGAGGACAAAATTACCCTATACATTTTCATTTACACTTAAGCTTAAATTTGGCTCCAATTACAAAGATAAAAAATAAAACTTAGATCAAACTCTCTCCCTTGCCCTTTTTCTTAAAACAAATACGAAGAAAATAATTAATCAACAAGTCGGATATGAATAATATTTTCCTTCCATATTATTTTACGGTATCCAATATGAAAGAAGTTTGATTGAAGATAAAAGTAAGAGGTAAGTGGAGCTTATTTTTATGTAGAGTTGCTAAATCCCCTTGTTCTTTATCACATGGTCATTGTACACGTTTGATTGATATAATATTCCCTTTATTTTTTTTTTTTTGTGGTTTAATCTTACGAGAAGTTTCTTTCATTTTCATTCTAGAAATCATTTCAATTCTCTTTGTAATTTTTTCATAATTATGTTTTTATTTGTAAAATTGCTACATGCCTTATTAGCAAATTTAGCCAAGCAACTATCATTCTGGTCTTCCTTACTTCTAAGCCATGTTAGTAGTTGTTGGATAGCTCAAAAGTTCTTGTTTATCATTTCTAGTTTACTAATTCCAATAGAATAGAGAAGGGGTATTTGAGTAAAATAGACTTTTTAGTTTCAATTCCACATGTGTTGTAAATAAATTTATGTCTACAAATGATAGACTTGACTTAATACTAGCTAGTTTACACTTTCAAATAGGAGATTCATTTGCAACTACAAGTTCTCATGGAATTCATTCGAAATAGAGGGGCATCCTAAAATGTGAACTGATATTGGGTTGTGAATTTTTTCTTTCTTTTCTTTTTGTTTTTGGGAAGAATTTGTTGAGAGAATTTTTAGCAGCAATGATAGCTCTACTCAAAGCTACTCATTGACCATCTTAAGGGAATGTTTTACCTTTTTTGTCCTTTAACAGTTCGAAGAGTTCCATTGAAGAGGCAATCATGAACTTCTATTATATTTGGACTTAATAAGTTTGTCCATGCTCTCGATAAGTAGTTTGATTCTTTATGACTAAGATTACAAGCTCAACTATTGCTGTCATGATCGCTCATGTTTTATAAGCTTAACCCAAGGTGTACGTAAGTTGTCCCGCATATGTGGATATTGTGATTGGGGTAAGAGTTCAGTGCACCTATTCCATATACTCCCTACTCATATACACATGGGTCCCACATATGTAGGGCCTACTTATCTATCTCTATGGAGTATGGGGAGTAGGTGCATTGAAGAATTTTCCTTGTGATTACACTTTGGTATGATTGTATACAAAACACATGAAATACTTTTTTAGGACGTCAGATATCATGTGGGGGCCTTCTGTGCAGATGTTGTCCCAAATTCTTTAACGCCTACCAAAGCTAATAGGCTTGAAAGCAAACCTACCAATCTTGCAAAGCTTACAACGGTTGGCTTCATTACCTTAATAGCTCATGAAGGGAAAATGTCATATTTAGTCCCTATTATTTTCTTTTAGTTTTAATTTGGTCTCTATTGTATAAAATGTCTTAATTTCATCTTTATTATTTTTTAAAAAATCTTAATTTTGTTATTATTATTTTCTTAAAGTTTCAAATCGTCTCTATTGTCCAAAATTAGTTAATTTACTCCCTATTATAAATTGAGACTTTTGGAAACCAATAAGGATGAAATTGAGAATTTTTAAATAATAGGGATAAAATTAAAATATTTGGAAAAACAGTAAGGATGAAATTGAGACATTCTAAACAATAAAGACCAAATTGAAACAAAAAGAAAACAATAGGGACTAAATGTAGAATTTTCCCGCTCATGAACATCAAATAGGTAGCCCCATGATTATTAACTTGTTGGTGAATTTTTTTTTTTTTTGGGCATGACATGCTGACTTTTTTTCTTTTTTTTGGGAAAAAATATCTTAGTCCTTAAAGTTTATACTAAATACCAAAATCAGCCCTGTGTTTTGGGAAAATACCACTTTAGTCCCTCCGTTAAGTGGATGGATGTTGTTGCCCATTAATTGAACCTAAGAGAGGGATAAATTAGGTTATATAAGCAATACTACTACTTTTTTGATTAAGCAATATACTAGCAATGATTAATCAGAAACAATCTTAATCAAATATGCACTCTAGCAATATAAGATATGAGTAAGGTAATTTATCAAATACTTAGTGTGCAGAAATTAATGCAAAGAGAGAGTTGGAAAAAAGAGATTTCAAATTGCGATTTAGAGTGGTTCGACCCCCGCCTAAGTCCACGACTTAAGCTCCCCGCTTAGGATTTCAACAATCTTCACTATTGTGACTCTTCAAATGTTGGTGAGTCTACAAATTAACTACAATGGTAGTTCAAACTTTTACAATAGAAAATTTGTTCTCAATACAAAGTTTCAACCCCAACACCTTTGACAAGGAAATCATTCCTTTCAAAGTGTTCAATTCTCTCTTTTGATAAGTGTTTGAGATTCACAATAAAAACCCTTTTTTAGGGTAGATGAATATAATGAATATTTTTCTCTCAATATAGCTCACAAATTCTTGCTTAAGTATAGCACAATAATGATTTAAAGATGAATATAATGTTAGAAAACAAGAGTAATTGCTTTGAATCAATATCTTGAAATTTTGCAGTTGAGAGGCATTAATAGAAGCTGAAATGGGTGTAATAAATACACCCCAACGTTCATAAAATATCTATATTTTGAATCAGCATTTTAGCCTGACCGGTCGACCCCTGTTTCACCGGTCGACCAGTCGAAAGACCTTCATCCGGTAGGCAGACCTCGGGCGGACGACCCTTTGGCCACCGGTCGACCGGTCGCCATGGGGTCGTCCGGTGGGCTCCAAACTGCAACGGTTGGGTTTTTTAAATCATTTCTTTTGAACGTCTTTTGTAAAGACTTTTTAAATTGACTCAAAAATTAGTTTTAAGAACTATCATTGAGCATATACCATTTATACCCCCAATCCCCGGTCAAGTCACAAGCTGTACCCTTTATGTCACCGCATTTCCTCTTATAACTCCTTCTTCATTTACCAAGATCTTCACTTGAATCTTTACAACTTGAGCTTGTAATAATCTTGACAAAAAAACACTTGAGCTTGATTATGTTGAGCTCTTCATTTTGTCTTCATGATTAGATCATTTGAGGTTGATCAACATCATTCTTCATGAACTTGCTCTTGAGCTTGTATAACATTGATATTCACAAAGTGCTTTGATCATCTTTTTAATCTTCCTGAGCTTACGTAATATGTTGAATATCCTTCAAGCCCTGACTAATTGTCAAACAATAAACTCATTACAAGATATGATTAGTCAATAGATCAATTTCATAATCAAGATTTAGTTATCATCAAAATACAAGATTCATGCCTTCAGGCTAACAGATGTTAACTTTAATAGCTTGACATTTTGCCATTAAAAAAATAAAGAATGGATAAAAGGAAAAATTGAAAGACCAAGGTAGTGCCACATCAGTACTACCCTTTGCCTGGAAAGTAAGAGAATTTGACATTTTTTTTATTGTCTTAAATGACACTCAAGCTCTTCTTCTCCTTATCGACACACATATACCCCCACGACTACAATATGTCATGTAGCCTTCAAAAAAAAGCACAAAACAACTCATTTAGAAGCTGTCTTTGCATAGGGATTATACATTACAAGCTTTGAGCTCCAAAAAGCATCCAAATATCCAAGTCAATAAGGTTTAGGGTTTAGGATTTAATCTTTTTGCTAAAAAGTTTAATAATACCCAAATTTTTGTTGCTTTGTTGGCTAATTTAGACATGTTGTGTTTGATTTTGATAGATTTTAACTTTGCATGTAGTTATTAATGTTAGATAATATTTTTTAAGCTTTTAGGATTATTTTTTTGATGAGATAATTTTAGTTTGTGTATTATTAAACTTTGGTATTTTTTTCATATATTATCATGATGATTAATTTTTCGAATGTAATGTTCAAGTTAATGTTAATTTTGGATCTTTTGAATGATGTTAGACGTGTTAATGTTAATTTTGGATCTTTTGAATGACGTTAGACGTGTATTATTTTGTTCTAATATTATATCTTATTTATCGAGTTTATTTATTTCGGATAGTTTTTGTTATATGGATTATATTTGTGTTGTAATGATAAGTATATTATTTTGGTGGTTACCCAAAATATTATTCATTTTCAATGCTCACTATCTCAGCGGTCGAGTATTGTTCCAAACTTTGAGTCCCATGGATATTCTTATGGTGATAGATATATGCATATTCTAATTTTGAACTTAATGAAAGCTCCGTTTATATCTACCTGAATAGTTAATGATGATGATGACGATGTTCTAGACATTTGAATTGATTTTTCATATAATATTTTGAGCAGAATTTGGCTGACTCAAGTGTGAAAGAGCTATAATTTTTTTTGGATGTGAGAGAAAAAGAAAGAGTTGAGGATGAAAATTTTGTACCCCATGGCCATATATATAGCCGTAAGGTGTGCAAGTAGATGTTAGGAACAACACAACGATTATCTTAATATTTGTTTTTCAAAAAAATTTCTCCAACGACTCAAACATAAGGGCAAATAAGTACTTCAATCAGTTAATGCATTGACCGTTAAGTTGCAACTGATAGAAGGACAAAAGTGGTATTTTCACAAAACACACAATGTGAAGCCCTGTACGAAACATCATATGCATATCATATCATTAAATATGTGTTTATATTGATTTACGTGCATTTGAGTGATTTTATACGCATTTGCATTGTTTTATGTGCACTAGTATTGTTTTACATACATTTGCATTGTTTAACGTGTATTTTTGTGATTTAGGTATTGTAGGAGATAAATAAATTACACTATACTAAACTAGCTAACCAAATAGTTAGGAAACAACTAAAAGGGCAAACTAGAAGTTAGTGTTTTAGTTGAGGGGCATATTGGTGCTTTGGCAAAATTAAATATCTATCACCTACTACCACCACACAAAAACACACTCACACCACACAACACATACATATACACGACACAAACACACACACACATCAGATCACACACACCAAACACACTAAACCATACGACCCAGGAAGAGAAAGAAAGAAAGAAGGAAGAGGAAGAAGAAGAATAAGAGAACTCTCAATCCATTTACAAGCTTTCCTTGGCATTTGCTAGCTAGATTCAAGACCTTTCTTGCTTCTTTTGCTTCTCAACTTCAATAACAAGGTGAGGGATGATTTTCAAAGGTTTTATAACGGCATATAACTCATGGTAGAGAAATCTATGTGTGTACAAAGCATGAATAAAGTTATACGCATTCTAGATGGTAGATTGAGCTTAGGTTGAATTTCTAGGGTTCCAATACTTGGTCATAAAGCTATATTGTGTTTTTTGTTGTTCTTGTAAGCTATTATAATGTTATATGTGATCATTACGCTTGAGTTGAAGCATGAGAATAAAAGATGCAACTCTAGAAGATAAATCTTGATTATTGAAGTTGCAAATGCATGGTAGTTGATGGTTGAATGCTTTTGTTTCTTCTAAGATGATTTTGACACTAGATGATGCTTAATGCATGTTTAGATAATGTTAATAAACTTGTAATTGAAAGGAATTTGAGGCATGAACTTGTTTAAAACAAGATTAAAGAAGAAAGAAGGAAAGAACATGAAAATTAGGACTTGGAATAGCCTTGACAGCTTCAGTCAGTCAAGTGAGTCAGACGAGGGAACTTATCCCACTCCCTTATCCGACTCCTATGCTTGAGTCGGTCGAAGGAGCTGGGCGAGTCCTCTCGTCCAACTGTCCATCTCCTTTTGTGCAATATTTTTCTAGAGACCATATCTCATTCAATTAAACTCCGAATTGAGTTCTATTTAATTCTAGAACTATCTACATTTGATAAGCTTTAATTTTATACTGAAATCGGGTTATTTGAAGTTCAGGAGAATAGGGAAATTAACTATTTAAGTTAGGCTAATATGAAAGCATTGAAATTGTTTGGTCGTAACTAATGCTTGTTATTGGTAAAAGTTATTGTTTAAGTGGTCAACTTGCAAGTTCTTGTTATTATGTGCTAATACTAAAGGAGCTTACATGAAAGATATTGTATGTGTTACATGTCCATATGAATACATAATAAATGCTTGACCGTTTGTATGATGCGACATATAAAAGGTACTTGAATATGCTTGATAAATCTTGAGCTCACTTTGTACTTGTCATCGATTATGAAATGGTATTACTTATATGTACGTGGTGGTTGCAACTTCTCATTCATTAAGGGATGGGATTAAAGTTGCACACAACAGTAATAGTGGGAGATACCTATTGAGGTACACACGGCTGTGATATTAGCAGACACCTCCCTATCCCATTAATGCTACATTATTTATGGTTAAGACTTATACGGAATAATGTGCATACGACAGTGATAGTGGGATACACCTTTTGAGGTGCACACGACTATGATAGTGGGAAACACCTCTTAGGTCTGTATAAGCCACATTCCTTATTGTGCATCATTCTTTTGATCATGCTCGAGATGTATTCTTCAATATATGTTTTTCTACTCTCGCTTGGTCCCTTGAGGTCCTTGGAGAGTAGAGTTGGATAATATTACCATGTTATAAATGTTGTTTAAATTTGTGCTTTACTTGATGTTCTTATGGAATATTCAAGGTCATGTATTGTTTATTTACGAATTGTACCTATAAGTGCATGACATTATTTTCGAAAAACGATTTTGAAATGGTAAAACGATTGTGAAAATCCCCGTTCCCCTTATCCGTCGCTGAGCTAGTTGTAGCTCACCTTTTTTCTTAACATCTCAGGTACAGTTGAGCTTGCTTGTTGATGGAAGCCCCGTTAACACAATAATTTGGATTTTCTACCTTCGTGCTCTACTTGCTCGCTCATGAAAAATATTTTGTATAATTGACTATAATGCTATCTTGTAACTCTTTTTGGATTATTTTAGACTATGATTCGTGGGAGACTTGGTTATACTAGATGGATTTCTAAGATTGTACCTTGATGGATACGGGTTTGTAAATATGTATTCGGATTGTGACTTTAACTTTTAATGATGAAGTTTGTATAACAAGTATTGTTGAACTTATGTAACTTTTATAACTTGAATTTTAGTATTGGGTTGTTTTACAAAAGGTTGAGTTGTTTTATGGTTAATAGTGCCCAAGATTTTGCATTGTGCCTTAACGGACTTAGGTGGAGTGATCTGCTTGAGCCCATGGCATCACGATCCTGAGATTTTGAGATAAATGCAAGTTTGAAATTTATTCCACTTTCGTGGTATCAGAGTACATATATTAGCGTATGAAAATCGGGGTTGTGATAGAGTTGTATCAGAGCTTAATTAGTTAGCTAGGCGTTAGGCTGGGTTTAGAACCCCTGGTCAGTGGGTAGAAGTTTTAAGGTGGAATTGATTCTGATGATGTGTGTAAATAAGGTGAATGGATGACTTAGCTAAAGTTGGAGACTATGATTCTTTGAGGGTATTATAGTCAAAAGATTGGGTTGAAGATTGAAAATCCTAGGGTAGGAATTTGGCCATAGTGTCATTTGGAACATAAGAATTGCATTTGATTTATAGATTAAAGTGAGGTTGTAGGATAAGAAGCAGACCAAAATGTTTGACCTAGTGGCTCAATTTTCTCCTTTAGTACTTGTGTGGAACTTATGTACTTAAATGCTACGAGTGAATTGCCCAATATGCCTTATGTGTTATGTGAATCATACGTGTTTAAAATGCTATGAATGCTGTGTGCCTTCATGAATACTTATGTGTTAGGTATAGTCATAAGATATGCTTGTTAGGTGTAACACCCCGCCTAAGTGAATATCCCAAAGGGCAGAGGCCCACCAATAACGCAACATATGACGATATTGTCTGCTTTGGGTTACCACATTGCGCCCCTCACGGGTTTGTTTCTTACAACCCAACTTGGATTGGAAAACGCATCGTCACGATATAAGGGAAAACCCTCCACTATATATCTAGCAGCCCAGCATCCTTGCCAGTCGATGTATACTAGCAGCATAGATAGGGCACGTATTCATGTCTCGTACAATACATATGCATCATATAACCGTAAGTGGCATCGTACATCCAAACCCAAGATGACAGGGCCGAGCACTTGCAAGAACACTAGAACTTGAGGAATAAAGAATATTGATCAGGCTGATCCCGGGAGAGAGATGTTCAGTATGCTGGTAATTTTTGTGGACAGGATGAGCCAGATTCTAGAAAACCAAGCAATTGGAACAGGGGGCAATAATAACACATTGAAGGATTTCTTCAGCTATAGACCTCCCATGTTCTTTGGTGAACGCGATGATGGAAAAATTGAAGCTTGGTTGGCAAAAGGTGAAAAGATATATGCTGCTCTTGATTACAATGATGAAATAAAGGTGATTTTCGCGGTATTCTTATTAGAAGAAGATGCAGAACAATAATAGAGAACAAAAAAGATTCGCTGGGAGCGAGATGGCACAGCCGTTACTTAAGCTAACTTTGTCAAATCTTTCAAGAAAAATTACATTACGGAAGTAGCCCGAGAGAGGAAAGAAGAAAAGTTTCTTACATTGAAGCAAGGTAAAATGTTTGCGGTCTAATATGAAGCTTGTTTTAACAAGTTGTCACATTACCTCCCCGAGTTAATCCAAACGAAAAAAGAAGAATCAAACAATTTGTTTGAGGATCAAGGCCTAAATTTCAAGACTTCTTGGCTTCATATCGTTTTACCTCATATAATGATGTGATTGATTTGGCTGCTCACATTGAGAAGAGGAGATTTGAAACCCAAAGTGGACCGAGTCAAATCAACGAAAGGTCATTCTTATCTCTGACACCACAAGAAGAATAGAACTTAGCTTAGTGCATTCAATACCAAGACAACTCGAGGGTTATCAGGTAATACAACCACCTCTCGGAATATTATTTGTGCTTGTTGCAACAAGAGAAGGCACACGAAAACCCAATGTTGGAGAAAGATAGACAAGTATGTAAGGTGTGGGAATAATCAAGACTTATATAAGGACTGCCTAAGGATGCAGAATATGGGAACATGGCCTCAACCTACTAGGAATTCTTCAGGACAAGGAGTTCATGCCTGAGTTGATTCCATTGACCAAGGGGAACTTCCAAGGGCAACAAATGCAGTTGAAGGTGGATTTTATTTGCTGGTATTTCCATTAATGTTCTCGCTTGGTATTCTTATTTGTTATTTAGATTTTATCTTGGGAATTCTTGGTGGGTAATCTCTCTTGGTATTCTCTGATGGTATTCTTGTCCGAGACTCTTACTTGATAATTTCAATCGGTATTCTCATTTTGGGAAATTCTTATTTGGTATTCGATATTCTCTATCGGTATTCTCTTGCGGTATTCGGAATTCGGTATTCTTACTCAGAGTTCTTATTCGGTATTTCTATTCGGCAATTGGTATTCTATCTAAACTTCTAATTCAACAACACTTATGTGGTGTTATTATGTAGAAGTCTCATATGGGGCCCTGTATTCAGGGTTATAGTTCGGCATCCTTCTCCAGTGGTCAGGTCTCCTTTATGTGATTCAGACAAAGTTGTTGCATCTTATCGAGCAATTATCAAATGAGAGAATTGCAAGGGCACAATTCTGTTAAAGGGGAAAGATATGAAGTCCTGCACGAAACATCATATGCATATTATATCATTAAATATGTGTTTATATTGATTTACATGCATTTGAGTGATTTTATATGCATTACATCATTTTATGTGCACTAGTAGATTTGCATTGTTTAACTTATATTTTTGTGATTTAGGTAAGGTAAGAGATAAGTAAATTACACTAGCTAACCAAATAGTTAGGAAACAATTAAAAGGGCAAACTAGAAGTTAGTGTTTTAGTTGAGGGGCATATTGATCCTTGGGAAAAATTAAATATCTATCACACACATATACATGACACAAACACACACATACATCAGATCACACACACCACACACACTAAACTACATGACCTAGGAAGAGAAAGATAGAAGGAAGGAAGAGGAAGAACAAGGATAAGAGAACTCTCAAGCCATTTACAAAGCTTTCCTTGGCATTTGCTAGCTAGATTCAAGACCTTTTTAGCTTCTTTTGCTTCTCAACTTCAAGAACAAGGTGAGGGATGAATTTCAAAGGTTTATATAGGCATACAACTCATAGTAGAGAGATCTATGTGTATACAAAGCATGAATAAAGTTATATGTATATTAGATGGTGGATTGAGCTTAGGTTGAATTTCTATGGTCAATACTTGGTCATAAATCTATATTGTGTTTGTTGTTGTTCTTGTAAACTATTATAATGTTATATGTGATCATTACGCTTGAGTTGAAGCATGAGAATAGAAGACGCAACTCTAGAAGACAAATCTTGATGATTGAAGTTGCAAATGTGTGATAGTTGATGGTTGAATGCTTTTGTTCCTTCTAACATGATTTTGATGCTAGATGATGCTTAATACATGTTTAGATGATGTTAATAAACTTGTAATTGAAAGGAATTTGACGTATGAACTTGGTTGAAGCAAGATTAAAGAAGAAAGAATGAAAGAACATGAAAATTCGGACTTGGAATGGCCTTGAAGGCTTCAGTCGGCCGAGGGAGTCGGACCAGGGAGCTCATTCGACTTCTACTGCTTGAGTCGGTTGAAGGAGCCAGGCGAGTCCCCTCGTCCGACTGCTCTTCTCCTTTTGCGCAAAATTTTTAGCGTGACCATATTTTACTCAATTCAACTCCGAATTGAGTTCCATTTGATTCTAGAACTATCTACATTCGCAAACTATAATTTTATACTGGAATCAGGTTATTTCGAGTTTAAGTGAATAGAAAAATTAACTGTTTAAGTTAGGATAATGCGGAAGCATTGAAATTGTTTGGTTGTAACTAATGCTTGTTAGTGGTAGAAGTTATTGTTTAAGTGACCAACTTGCAAGTTCTTGTTATTATGTGCTAATACTAAAAGAGCTTACATGAAAGATATTGTATGTATTACATGTCCCTATGAATACATGATAAATGTTTGACCGTTTACATGATGCGATATATGAAAGGTACTTGAATATGCTTGATACATCTTGAGCTCACTTTGTACTTGTCATTGATTATAAAATGGTATTACTTATATGCATGTGGTGGTTGGAACCTCTCGTTCATTAAGGGATGGGATCAAAAGTGCACACGATGTGATAGTGACAGACACCTCCTTATCCCATTAATGCTACATTATTTATGGTTGGGACTTATACGGAATAATGTGTACACGACAATGATAGTGGGAGACAACTTTTGAGGTACACATGACTGTGATAGTGTGAGACACCTCTTAGGTCCGTATAAGTCATCTTCCTTATTGTGTATCACTCTTTTGATCATGTTCGAGATGTATTCTTCAATATATGTTTTCCTACTCTCGCTTGGTCCTTTGAGATTCTTGGAGAGTAGAGTTGGATAATATTACCATGTTATAAATGTTGTTTAAATTTGTGCTTTACTTGATGTTCTTATGGAATATTCAAGGTCATGTATTGTTTATTTATGAATTGTACCTATATGTGCATGACATTGTTTTCGAAAATAGATTTTGAAATGGTAAAAGGATTACGAAAATCCCTGTTCCCCTTATTCCTAATTGAGCTAGTTGTAATTCACCTTTTTTTTAACATCTCAGGTATAGTTGAGCTTGTTTGTTGATGGAACCCCTGTTAACGTGATGATTTTGATTTTCTACCTTCGTGCTCTACTTGCTCGCTCATGGAGAATATTTTGTATAATTGATTATAATGCTATCTTGTAACTCTTTTTGGATTATTAGTTGTGTAATTAATTAGACTAAGACTCGTGGAAGACTTGGTTATACTAGATGGATTTATATGATTGTACCTTGATGGATACGGGTTTCTAAATATGTATTCGGATTGTGGCTTTAACGTTTAGTGATAAAGTTTGTATACCAAGTATTGTTGAACTTATGTAACTTTTATAACTTGCATTTTAGTATTGGGTTGTTTTACAAAAGGCTGAGTTGTTTTATGGTTAATAGTGCCCGGGATTTTGTTTTGTGCCTTAGCAGACTTAGGTGGAGTGATCTGCTTGAGCCCGTGGCATCACGAACCCGAGATGTTGAGGTAATTGCAAGTTTGAACTTTATTCCGCTTTCGTGGTATCAGAGTACATATATTAGCATTTGAAAATCGGGGTTGTGACACACAAACATGTCTAGTACTTAGCATAAACCTCAAGGACTAGAATGGATTTTTCCATTTTTTTTGTCAGGGTCGGTCTTCTATCCATCTGTAGCAATTCGGGAGTAGATGATCTTGACCATTGATTTCGTAATATTAATATGCACCATTGATGTCCACTCAAACTAGAAAGAAAAGTTATTACACTTGTTAGCCTAAAGACTTTTCAAATATATTTGGTAATAACTAAATCTTTATTATACATTTATCTTGTGACTAATCATGCATTGTATAAGTTCTCAATTTATGAGATTAGTCGAAAGATTGAAGAATGCTCAAGAGTAAGCCATGAAGAATTGATGTTGATCAAGCTCAAGAAAGTTAATTATGAAGATCAAATGAAGAACTCAACATGATCAAGCTCAAGACTTCACTATCAAGATCTCTAAAGCTTCAAGATGTGAAGATTCAAGTAAAGAAGATCTTGGAAGATGAAGAGTGAGTTATAAAAGGAGACATGATGATATAAGGGATACTGGCTTTTAACTTGTCGTTTGCCTAAGTATTTCTTGTGTTAGCTCTTGAAGTCTTCAAAATGTTTTTCAAAGCAATGATTCGCAAAATATCTTATCATCTTTGAAAACATTTGAAGTGGGTCAAAAGAAGTCTTTAAAACAAATGGTTTTTGCACACTTTGAAAAAGGTTTTCAGAAAAATTGACTCGGATCACTTACTGTAGGTTTTCAGTTGAAAACTACTGATCTGGTGGAGTTACTCTATTGGATCCACTTGACTAGATCCCATCTAGTGGCCATCCGGATGAGCAAGTCCGGAAGGAAGCCACAAATTAGATTGACCGAATGTTTTGAAAAATAGCCATTACAAATCCGTGCCGCCTTTAAAACCATTTCATCACCCACTTCTCAAATCATCTCTTTCAACTTCAAGAATTGAATACCAAGATTTTAAAAGTCTTTATTCACTCATTTTTTACAAAAAAATCTTGAGCTAACACTTGCAAATCTTTGATCATTCAAGAGCTTGATTTGTATTATCCAACTGTAGAGGAGTTAAAGTTGAAGGATCAATATCCGGGATTGCACATAATGAATCAAAGATACACAGCAGAAGAAACTATGAAATACAATTTTTCAATGCATATATTACATTCATATGTATAGATCAATACTAATACTTGATGTTTATGTAATATACTTCTTAAACCAAAGGTAAAACAAGAAGAGAATAATACCTCTTAAAGACCTAAGGTTGATGTGTGGTTGAACTTTTTGTTGGAATGACATCCTCTTCCACAAGTGTAGAAGTCCACGTTAGTCCACACAAGAAAGTGATTAAGCTCCTCATTTCTTCTTGAATATAGTGCTAGCAAAATCTTTGAAGAAAAGATATGAACTTGTTTTCTCTCTTACACAAGATGCGTAGTATTTTTCCACTAAGTCACTTAATCTTTATCTTGCATATAGATATATAGAAATATACACATATATCAATTAGCTTTTGCATACAATATACATAATGGCCAATTGATGTGTATATATAAATTTATATGGAAGATGATGTAACATCTTTATGTCTTGTCAAGTATACAAAAAGAAAGGTTAATGGAATTCATAATAACTCCATGGGGTAAGCCTTGTCATCCTTTTGAAAAAGAAAAGACAAGATGAAATAATGTCTTTCAATGGGTCATGCTTAGTCATATTATATATAAAGAAAGACTAAGTGGAACTTTACATAATTCCAACCTTTCTTTTACCATGACTTTTCAAGATTAACTTTTAACCTTTGTATAATTGACATAAGTAGTATTTAATCCAATCACCATTAGATTAAATCATGTAAATCACATTTCTATCTTTTGTACTTAACTCCTTATACATAGTCCATAATAACACATTAGCTCTATTAACCTTTAATGATACAAATATTATTATTAACTCTTTAACAATCTTTGAGAGATTAAGATACAAGTTAAACTGAAGCAAAATCACAATACTCTATTGTGTGTGACCTTCTAGACTCACCGCCAAATAGCATTAAGAAAACATTGAACGATTTTAATGCTAATCGAACTCTCGATTTGTTTTGAGAATATCTCCTTCACTCTCGAAACACCCTTAAAGGTCTTGAGTGATGTCTAACAACATATCGAGACAATTTATAAGGCAAATGAAGTCAACAATTGAGTGAACCTATTTAGTTGACAATTATCGTACAATTCAATCTTTCCATTAATAGTTTCAATTGAGTAAGAACCATTGTAACACCCCGATCCTTCACGAGAACAGAGTCCCGATCCACATCCCAAGGTCACGAAAAAGGACAAAAAACCACGTATACGAAAAACGAGAAAAAACCACATATCTGCACTCAAAAGAAATGAACCACAAACAACAATACAACATTCAAAAATCATCCACATTCTTCTTTTGACATATCTTTCCATGTTCTTGAGGCCATTCGAGCCTTTAACCTCAACAAGATAAACATTCATGCATCGGACTTAAACCATACTAATCTATTACAAATAATAGCTTATCTTACAACTCTAATACTTTTAAATTAAACTTATTACAAATTCCTACTTATAACAAATATAAACAAGATCCACAAAGCAGATTATACAATTAAATCACTAATTATACCTTAGATACATACATTACTTTTCATTTCAACGAATAACACACACAAGGCAACCAAAGAAACTCTTGAACTTCCCTTTCTCTATAACTTGAAGGCCCAACTCAGCTTTACCTGAAAAATGTTAGATGATAGATCTTAACTCTTTGTGGATATTAAGATAAAATATGGTTGTCAAAAATATCTTTAAAGCATTATTCAATTCCTTCACAGACGATGAAGTTTTTTGGTTTCATATTAAGAAGGGATACAATGTTCCAATTGCGATTTAATAATAATTAATTATTAATATAATTATATATATAATTCATAATCGTTGAATTCGATTAGTAATGCAATTATGAGGTTATTTGATGATTCTTACTCTTTTTAATTCTCGTGATAATTGGCAAGGAGCTTCTTGTTTCGTGCTTATCCAACGTTCATGTTGAGACAAATATGCATATGTAGTAACATAAAGGATTTCGTAATCAAAACTTTTCCCGTACAAAAATTAGATATCGGCAAACATATCATCTTCAGAAAAAAAAAAAAAAAAAAGATTCACGATATGCTTTTTTTAATGCGTATCAAATACTCATGCAAAGTATTCCATCCCTATAATGCTTTCGCCTTTCAATTTTTTTGGATGACCAGTAACTTATTTCTTGATTTTTATTTTTTAACATAAAGGTCTAAAGCAGTATTATTGTAAGATGAATCTAGGGGTTAAATGATTTGTTTTGTCCCTTTCAAACAACTTTTTAAATGCAATGAATGAATGATCAAGAAGTAACTCCGAAAAAGACGAGATATGTTGAAATTTTTTAACCAATCAACGCATATATTAACTTCTTTATACACTTAATATTAAGTTGCATGTGAACTTTTGAAAGCTGACACTTCATTACTTAGACTGAATCAAGTTAAATAATTCCAATGGTGGATTGTTTTAACTTTGCGCAATGACATTTGTGCGGATCAACCTTATGCGAATCTGTTATTTTCCTTATGGCAAAAAAAAAAAAAAAATCTGTTATTTTCCCACTCCGCTTTATTAGATTAATTTAGTATATTTATCTTTTTATTTTCAACAAACTGCCATTTTACTTTCTTTAAAAGGTTCTTAGCACATATCTGGACCAAAAGATAATTTGGGCTGAAGGACCGGGCCAACTATGTAATCACGTCCTTTTACTAAAACTACTTGGAGAGCCCAACTTATACTAAAACTACTTGGAGAGCCCAACTTACATAATTTGGTCCAAACAAAGTCAGGAAAAAAAAAGAATGGATTTCAATTGCTTTTCTTTCCATAAGTGGATAGAGAGACACCATTAACAATTGGTGGCAGAAATATGGCAATTTAGCTATATATATATATATTTTTACTATATTCATGCACCTCTTACCACATAAAAAAACTATTCATACACCAATAAAATATGTTTCTCGTGAATCCCAAGCAAAATGGGAAAATACATATATATATATATATATATATATATATATGTATGTATATATTAATGCGAGAATCACAACTTCGGATTATTTGAACTTAAATTGATATATACTCTCAAACCTTAATCATTATTGTTTGGATATATATTGAATATACAAATTTTAGTAATCTAAACTGATTTAAAATATCAATCTTAACCAACCACTCGGGCACAACATTTTTTCACATTATGAGTATACCTTTTCTTTTTAAAAATGGGGAATTGGAATACACTTTGATGAGCATGTGCAATTTTTTTTTGGTGACCTTGTCCAATTCAACTCCAATTACCTATATAAAATTATATCCTTTTTTTAGCTAATTTGATCGTGATCCAGACTATAAATAGAGTTGACTTGCAAGCCCATCCTTTGAATTGTAAAATTTACTATATATAAATAGTTGTTACTCCATTCCTATATTAGAGATCGGTTAACATATTATTATATTAATCTCATGTTCATTTTGACCCAAAAAAAAAAATTCCAGTATTTCAGAAATTGGCTTAACAAATTGTGAAAAAAAAAAAGCAATAAAACATAAAAAGGATTAGGGCTCTTTTTCTTCTCTTTCCCTTATTCTTCTCTCCCGTCTACTTCCAAAATACGGAATACCCACAACCACCACACCAACACTTCAGCACCAATACCCAACCTCTCGATCTTCACACCACTACTCTCTAAGATATGCTTTCTCTCTCTTATT
The DNA here is from genome assembly GCA_037974665.1 of Ehretia macrophylla. Lineage (NCBI taxonomy): Eukaryota > Viridiplantae > Streptophyta > Magnoliopsida > Boraginales > Ehretiaceae > Ehretia > Ehretia macrophylla. The sequence continues at coordinate 61,328,863 of CM075779.1, forward strand.
TTCCTTTTGTGGCTTGTTCTTTTCTTTTTATTATTTTTTTCCATATGCGTATGTGTTCTTGGTTTCTTGCGGATATTTTGTGTAGTGGGTTGTGATAGAGTGCATGTGCTATGTTGTGATGGTGGAGTGAGTTGATGAACAAGATGAATCAGACCAAATAAAGATGTAGAAGATGAAGGGCTAGGGCTTTTTATTTGTTGAAAAGAACCTATATATATATGTGTGTGTGTGTGTGTGTACGTACTTAAGGACAACCAACAATAAGGATTGCAAAAAAAAAAAAAAAAACGAAATACCAAAAATATTGGGGGATAAATAAAAGAATGAAAATACCAAACAAAATTGGGCATTATTAAGAAAAAAACACTCTAGAGTTCCAAAAGCACAAAGAAATTCGGATATTTCAAAACAGAAAAGTGTTTGATGATTATCGAAATTTTGATTGGTCTCTGCTAGCTTGATGTGATGGAAGGTTGAGCTACAACTCTTATCAGTGTATCCAATACTACTATTTTAGAATTAAGGTTTTGAAGAAAGGGAGAAATGTACTCTCTCTTTTTTTCATTTCTTTGGAATACTCTTATAACAATATAGGGAAATGTTTTGGAGTTCTAATATGATAACTTTATCGAGTGCTATGTAATTTATGCGATGTGGGTTGGTAACTCCAATAATTACACTTTTGAATGCTTGCTTAGGAAGTGGGCGTGGCTTAGGTTCTTATCAACCATTTGAAGAAAGATGCCAGAGTCCAAAAGATGTATCGTGTTTGCCACTAAAAAGCGAAACGAAGACGGGTTTAATCTTTATGATTACGTTCAGTTTTATGCCTTTGATGAAGCTTTTATTCCGGTTGAGAATGAACAAGAAGTGTCATTAGATAAAACATCCGAGTGGATCAAAATTAAGGATCCATCACTGATTGCTCGGCCTCTCAGTGGTCTCGATCATTGTCATATTTTTTCATCTTATGCTTCTCTTGGATGTCGTGTGTTTCGTGCTGGGGGTAACTATTTTGCATGTGGACAATGTAACACTCTTGCACACCGTCTCCCCCCCAGCAAGAAAGTTGATTATTATGCTCATACCGTCTCAAGATCTGTGGATTGTTGGGATGCAATAAATAATTGTTGGACAAGTTTGCCTCCAATGAACGTTGGTCGACATAGGCTTCACCTCCATATTTTACGAGGTAAACTTTTTGCAGTAGGTGGTTACAAAAGCAGTGACGAACTCAGATTTATTGAGATGCTTGATGAATCTAAGGGTAGTTGGATTCCGTTTCCTTACCCTCCTGACATTGTGAAGCTAGACTGTGAGACTTTTATGTCCGCAGCGGTAGAGGATAAAGGTTTTATTTTCTTTGCTTCACTTGCGTGTGATTTATTTTACGCCACCTGATTCTTGGGTACGTATGGACCATCTTCCATTCGACAACGGAAGGCTGGTTTCTCAATGTCGGCAATCACCTGCTGTTGTGGTGGGCAATCATTTGCTTTGGCTTGATGGTAACACCGGTTCGACTTTAATAGGTTTTGACGTTGATCGTGGCAATTACTTTAAAATCAATTTAGCTTCTGAAGGACTGTTGCCGGGTTCAGGAATTTCTGCTTTTCGTCCCCAACTACTTCATGTTGGGAATGGTGTACTGGCGCTCGTATGGAGCGACTGTTGTCTCTACATGCTGGAAGGCAAAAGCAAAGGCAAAGGCAAAGGCAAAGGCGAAGTTAAAGATGAAGAGCAGTACAATTGGAGAGAAGCAAGTGGCAGAGGCTTCCACTGTTACAGATTTTCTATTGATTTTGACAGAGCTTACGCAAGGGAAAAGTGTTGTGAGCTCATATCGCGTCAAAGATGCATTGGTCCGAGAGTAATGCATATGCTTGGTGCTGCTTTCGTTGCGTATGTTTTCCCTCTCTCTTCCTTTTTCTTTTACGTTATTGTACAAGCATTTCATTTTTCTGATCAATTAAATCTTCCTTTGTTTTTTTATATAGGGATGTGGGTGTGGGTGTGGCTGTTGGCAATATCGGCTGTATCTTATCGGGATGAAAGAGAAGGCGCAGTAAGAGGCTAACTTGGCGTTCAGTGAGGCCCCATCGATGGACCTAGAATTTTAATGTATTGCTTACTGTCGTCGCATTGAAATCGGTATGTTATTGTTGTTTTGTATGAATAGATTGAGGCCTAGTATTCTGTTTGACTGAACGTTCTTGTTGTATTTAGTTAAGATTTTCGAATGCAATTGGTAATTTTGCTATTTGTGTTATATCTTGCTGAATGTTAGTGCAATTCCATGTGATTTTGCTTGAAAACATATTTGGATTTTGTTTGTTTATTTGGCTTAAATGTCTCAGCCTTTCATGTACTCTATAGGCCAGAGTTGGTTTTGCTTGTCAGGATGAAACCATGTGCTGGACCTACATTGATGTTATTGAGGAAACGGCAGATGATTAGCTATTTGATTTTATTTTTGTGGCTGTGAGCATCATAAGCCATATTCGCACCATAATCATAAGCTATCTCTCTAACCATAGGAAATTCTATTTTGAGGTTTAAATGTCCTTATTTAATGTTCCATTTACATTGTCTTTTCCCTGAATGAGCACCACAAAGGGATAAATCTTTTTGTCTAGCTTGGGATGCCATCTATATCTATCTATGAATTACGAGTCAAAGCCCAATCAATGGATGTTTATTAGTGGATTGATGACAGTTGTATGATTGTATGAGTATATGAAGCCAACAAAACGAGGGAAAGTAAATGGTAGCATAGCGTTAACAATTATGGACTTCTTTCGCTCTGAACACTACTGGTTAGAATACGTGATTTCCGTGATAACTATTCATTGTGTTTTGCATTATGATGTAAAAAACAATTTGAAGTTAAGTTTACTACTAAAACTTCTTGATGTAGGGTATGTTTTTCTGTTGACTTGGCGCTGATGTATCTTTATGAAATGTGCTAATTAGAGGGATTCTTGGTCTTTGCAACTAAAATCCTCCGTGTCTCAGTGCCCTACAGAAGTAAAAACTGCCGAGGTTGCTGATTGAACGAAAGTAGATTGGTCATGCAGGAAAAGGGTCTGCGATTGTGCCATCAAAGTATATTTCTCCCATTTTGCATTTCACGCGTACTTTATTCTTCTCTTTTTGGGATCTTTAATGTTATCGTAGAATCTTACTTCACTTGCAATACTAATTCAATGCTAGCTTGCTGCTTTTGTACAACTTAAAGTCATGTCTCTTTGTTTACATATATAATTAGTTTGTCGCATTGGATTTATATTGGCCTGCTGCATGATCTTTATATACTCGTTCATTTGGTTTAGAAATTCAATGATGGCTTATTTGAATCAAAGATGGATGTCTAGTCTTTTTAAGGTTTATTACTGTCCAGATTTCTATTTATGAAATTGTTATTGTACATGTTGAAAATGAAGACGCGCATAGGAGTCGTCTCGTATCTTTCTCCATGTAATCTAGGGGTTTGTTCAGTGGTGAGTTTCATTATATATATGACAAGACTGAATAACCGATGAATGCGATGAATATATTTTCTTCATATTGAGGAGTTGAGTGCACTTCAATCATTCGGAGAGATTTTTTATTTCCAACCCCCACCCTCACTTGTCCTCCATTCCGATGAGTTTTTAACCTTGCTCTTCTAATAGTCAAGGCGAGTAACTGACCATTACGTTACTCTTAAATCTTTGATACTAAGAGATTGATACACACATATATGGATTATGGAAGATGCATAATTGGGTGCGTTGTCTTTGAATAAGGTGTTGATTTGCATTTCAAATACGTATATGGTTTGGAGTATGTTACATCTCCAAATTTAATTGTGCCTATAAGGGAACATAATTGTCACGAGCTTAAGCATACAAGTTTCTGAAGTTCGATTACTTATTCACAAATTGATACCAATTTAACCATCTCAATAATACACGCTTGGCAGAAGATGCAGTCTTCTGCCATAACAAATTTTATGTGTCCAATGCATTACTTTTTCAATAAATGTCTTTTGTAAAGTCCATAAATCATATATTAATAAAAAAACAGGCAGAAATCCAAACATGTAAACTTCATAAATCTCGAAAATACAAAAAAAAAAAACAAAAAATTGGAAGGCTTGTCGCACACAGGATCTCAAAGTTCCTAACCATGATAATAAACTGTGACTATATAGTATTTGTTTTATTTTTTGTCAAAAGCTGTGACCACAGCTGGTGCACGGATCTTGTTGGTAGGCAATTGAGTCAAATTAATTCGTTTACTAAATCTGCAGTGTTGACAGAAAAAAAAAAAAAAACTACTATGTGTTGACATAACACATCTATATATATAATTTCTTATTATCTTTTAGTTTAGTAGTGTTGTGATTTTCTTTTATATTTTTTTTGGTCGGACCATTGGTATTTTTTGAGATGCGTATATTAAAGGAGGAGAAGAATGCGTTTGCAGTGGCCCACAGGTTAATTAGTGCAAAAAATAGTATACAATTTTAAATTCTGATGTAGTAGATAGTGTTTTCTCTCTTTCATCATAATACTTTTTGGATAGATCTACTGCTAAAGCAGCGGGATTAATTTCATGAAAAAAAAATATGACGTTACAATTGTTCTATATTGCTACAATATAATTACTCTTTTAGCATAGCCTTTTATCACTTACTTTTCTTTACTGAGGTTGGAGGAGAAACTTACCATAGCTTTTTATCACTTACTGCTATTGATTCTTCACTTTTTTTAAATATTAGTTATAGTTTTTATATTTTATAATTTTTATAAGTTCTTTTTTAATTTAATTTTATATAAGTTGTTTATTATTAGTTTAGGTATATCTAAAAGTCTAAAATTAATGTTGTTTTTTTTTTTTTTTTTGTAGAGTTCATGGGTAAATTATAATTAATTTTTTTCTCTCTTATAAATTTATATTTTTTTAAGTGTTAAAATGTACTTAATATATATTAGTTCATATATAAATAAATATATTTGAACCTTTAATTATTCACTATATTATTGTAACGCATACACAAATTTCTGATGCTCGAGTCCGCCGCAGGTTGTGGGGTTGAACATGCAAACCCATGATTCTTGAACGTTTTCATTTTTGGACTTGACGTCAAACAAAAAGAAAAAGTAAAGCACAAGCAAATGAAAAAAAATAATATTTAAAGACTTTGATAGCTTGGTCAACTCAAGATTGTTATTATATGCAATGTGGATTAGAACTTCCACCACCCAACCTTTTGGTTTTTGAGAAATCCGATAATTACTTATTATAGTTTAAAATTTTTGAATTTATAATTTTTTATTACAAATATTAACGGACCTAAGAGAAGAAGGAAGAGAATTATAAAGGAAAGGAGTGGAGGGAATTAAACCATATTTGGATTGGATAATTTTATAGACGACAATATCATAAAGGAGTATGTGTATTTTTTGTTTGGATTAGAAAGAAAATAGAAGGGGATAAATAAATTTTATGTGTATAATAACTTTTATGATCTTCTCTTATTTTATTTTGAATGTTTATATAATTGGTATGGTTATAATTAACATAATTGATCAAGCGTCAATAATTGCAGGAGCAATTAATTTTGTGAAGGAGCTTTTACTTGGGATAAAAAGGGTTCAGGTGACGGGTTGAGAGCTTCTAAGTTGGACCGTTTGCTTGTCAATGAGGGATGGCTGGATAAATTCCTTAATTCTCAACTCGATATCCTTCCCCAAGGAGCTTAAGACCACACTCCTTTGGTCATTTGAATAGTGATTCACGCAGCCCTGAGGAAGCCTCCATTTAGATTCTTTAATGCGTGGATCAAACAAGCAGATTTCAAAGCTATTGTTGAAAGGGCTTGGAACTGTGAGATGCATGGTGTGACGCCCGAGATTTAGCCATGCATTTAATTACTGTTGCATCTTTGTTTGCGCATTTCCTTCTGTGCATTATTGACTGCCTTCTTGAATTACTATTCACTCCATTTTTAAACTGCCTTCTATTAGTTAATTAGCATTTTTATTAAATCATATTAATTGTAAAAGTAGTGGGAAAAATGTGCATTTGAGCTAAAGGCGTTAGGAGGGCTCGTTTAGAAAATAATTTTAGTAGTCAAGTGAATAGTGTTACGTAATAACTTTATAGATTTAATTAGTTAACCAATGTGTCACCCCTTAGGCTCGCTTTTAAAGCTTACTACGCGTATTATATTAGACCACTTAAGCACCCAAATGACCCCACCTCAACTTAACCCCTTTATTATAACATTTAAGCTCATAAAATGCAAAAGAAAAAAAAAAAGCTGAAAAACAGAGGCAGGAACCCGACAGCTCCAAGGAGGAAAATGAAGAAATTTTGCTCACCAAGCCTCCAAACCAAGCCTCTCCAAGCCTTGAGCAACTAGTGTAGGGTGTTTGCAAGGTCCCTAGGTGCTCCTACGCGTAGTGGTGAGGGATTTCATGGCTTGTTTTTGCATTTCTAAATAGTTGTCAATTTCTTGATCTGTTGAAAATGTGATTAAATGCCATTGTAATTGTTATCTATGCTAATATACCATCTATATGAATGCTAGAGAACACATTTGAGCCGTTGTTTCGCTTTTTAAACGGTTAGAATCGTTAGGTTGATTTTTAGGGTGAATAGTGACGATTTTTCTAGGGTTTTGTGTAATTGCTCGAATTAGCTTGATTTAATGCTTCTAATAGATGCCTTAGGTGTTAGTGAAGATAGCCTAATAGTCCCGTGCACTTGCATTGCCCTTAAATCGCCTAAAAATGGAAAATAGCCGACTTTAATTGGGGCTTTCGGGGTTAATGCGAATCCGGGTGGATTCGGGCTTCAATTCTAGTATCCTTAGGCTACCTAGGTGCTATAGATGCCTTGATATCCCTTGTTTGAAGCCCGGACAATATAGGTGTAGTTTAAAGCCAAAAGAGGAAAATTGGGGCTTTCGGGGTAAACGCGGGCATTTGATTGAATTAGAGGGTTGAGAGGGTACCTTGAGGGTTAGTTAGAAAGTTGGGAGAGTTTCATTTGAAAATGAAATCATTAACTTTGGTTTGGAAGAGAAATAGTTTGTAAAATAAAGGGGTTTAAGTGCAATTTCGGTTGTCTCACGCTTCTAAACTCACGGCATGACCTCTTGAGTGTTTATATGTGATATTAAGTTGATTTGGAACTTTTGGTATGATTCTATGCTTATTTGGTATATGTTCATTTGTAAACTGCTTATTAGCTTCTATATTTGCTTCTATCCTAATTGCAACGAGGTCAACCTACTTTGTTGATCCTCATATGTGTTAATGCTTATATTATTGCTATTAACTTGTCATCGTTAAGTGCATTGCATAGTGGTTGCGCAACCATAGTGTCAGGGGCGGATGTGTTGAATATCGGCTGGGCGGCAGAGGGCTTGTCGGTGGATATTCAACTCCGTGCCCTATTCCCTCATTCGCCTGGTCCGGAGATTACCAGGGGATGTTGGGTCGTAGGATTCGGGGTACATCCGGAGTACACCCACTGGAGTGATTGGGGTTATGCCGGCTTATCATGATCGTGCTCGTGGTTCGTGGATCGTGATTGAAGACCAGGGAAGATTGGTGTATAGGGGATTGTTGATATGTATCCTTTTAATTGTGTGGTTATTTAAGTTATCATTGATTCTTTAATTGTTAAAACGTTATTGTTGTGTAATTGTATTATATGTTGCATTGCACGCCCCGGGACTATATCCCTCACTGGGCAACAGTGGTTGCTCATACCTCGATATCTGTTTCAGGAGACGCTGAGGGTGATCCCCAGCTTGTTGATTTAGTTGAGGAAGAAGAAGTTCAGATTAAGCCTCTACCTTAGTTGCCGTGCTTGATAGCTTGAGGTGGTTAATGAATTGCTGCTATGTGGAAAGTTCAACTAATTGCCTTATATACTATTTTGTGGCCTAAGAGCTATGTGTATGTTTGTTGTGTAAATTGAAGGATAGTAGATTGTGGTGTATAACTGAAAGCCATGTCTTGTAATAACTTTTATTCTTGTCTTTATTTCCTTGCATGCTTGGGAGTGGATGGTTAATGTAGAATGCTTAATCCTTTAAGTTGTTTTATTGATTTCCTAGAATGTTATGATTATAAAACTATGCTGATAACAAGTTCTCGCATGCTTGTGTGTTTTGGAGATATTGTGTACCATAAGGCTCGGATGGCCTTATAGCTTTGTGGTTTAATTGAGAAAAGATTGTATTGTATTGTTGGGACCTTGTTTAAGTGTTTACAGGTTTTTAGAATGTCCACGGTACAGGGGAGACTCTATCCGTGTGTCGGGTCCGGACTTAACCTTTAGCTTGGGGGTTGGGTCGGGGCGTGACATTTAAGTGGTATCAGAGCTATAGATTGCATGAAGCCGGGTTATATTTCTCGGTCTGTGGGTAGAGATTTGTTATATGACTTTGTGAATACACGAGTCCTTGTTATTGATTGACCTAAGTGAAATTTGAATTAGGAATGAACATGCTAGCATGGAAATAGAATATCAAGAGTCTAGAATGTCAAGTATGATCTAGTGATTTATATTTACTTCAAGAATGTGGAATATTTATTTGAACTTCTATGTACTTGACTTTATGTGAATCTAATTGGTCTTTTCTTCATGTGTTGCTTATAAATTGCATATATACATATATATATACCTGTCATAACACTTTGCATTCTAGCTATTCGAGATGGGGCCTCGCCGTCATGCTGATAATCCGAATGTTGGTGGAGAACCCGAGGGGGTTCAGGGGCAAGAAGCTGAGGTGGCCGAAAATGCACCGCAGGTTCAAGAATCGAGCACTGCACAGATCTTGGCCACGATGGCCACAGCTATGAACACTATCGCCCAGTTTGTTACACAACAGGGTCAGCCAGGGGTCGTTGGAGGTAATCAGGCTGCGAGAGCCGGAGGTAGTGGCCCTACCAGAGGGAATCTGTATGATCGGTTTATACATCATGGGGCCTATACTTTCTTTGGGGAGCCGGACGATATGAAAGCTGAGATGTGGCTAAGGAAGTTCGAGAGAGTGGCAGCGATACTGGAGTGCCATGATGACAGGAAGATTACTTATGCTACTTTCCTTCTCGAGGGTGATGCTGAAGATTGGTGGAATACCATCAGTGAGAAATGGGGAGCTGAGGGAGGTCATCATTCGTGGGCCGATTTTGTCCGAGAATTTCGAGACAAGTATATATCGGTAGTTGCCCGCGAGAGGCGACAAACTGAGTTCATAAACTTGAAGCAGGGAAGTATGACGGTAGATCAATACGAGGCTACTTTTACCCAGCTTTCCCGTTATGCACCAGCTTTAATTCAGCCGGAGGACATGAAGATTCAGAGGTTCATCTTGGGTTTGAGGAGAGATATTATGCTGAACTTGTCTTCAAATGATTTTCCCAACTATGCTGCAGTAGTCCGAGCTGCCTCGAGATATGAGAAACGGAAAGCCGATGTGTTAGCCGAGACCAGTCAATCGAGTAAACGGTTTCAGTCTCAGAGTCAAGGGTACCAGGGGCAGGCTGTATCAGTTGGGCAGAGTTCACAGCCGAGGTAGACTCAGAGTTACACCGGGCCTACTCAGACTCAGGCACAACCAGTTCAGAGTCAGACTCAGAGTCAGTTTCGTCCAGCAGTTTCCCGTTCGTAGCAGGGTAGTTCAGCTACCTCTACTTACAGAGCTCCTTCAATAGGCACTGTTGCAAGACGTCACCAGCAGTGCAGCTTCTGTCAGCGCCAGGGCCACACTGAGGATGTTTGTTGGAAGAAACATAACAAGTGTACAGGTTGCAGCAGTGATCAGCACAGGGTTAAAGACTGTCAGAAATTTAAGAACCCTAGGGGTCAGACATCAGCTCAGAACTCTCAGACCAGGGCACCAGCTGCAGCACCACCACCACGAGGACAGGCCCGTGTATTTGCTTTGGATGCTGAGGAGCTTCCGGATACTACTGCTGTGGTAGAAGGTATTTTTCTTCTTAATGATCAATCAGTTAAGGTTTTAATTGATTCCGGGGCTTCGCATTCTTTTATTACTCCTACTTGTGCACAAAATGCTAAATTGAAACATGATAAACTGTTGCATGAGATTGTGGTTTATACTCCTATGGGTCCGAAGTTTGTTACTAGATCTATTTGCAGAGCATGTAGTATATTTATTGAGGGTCGTGTTTTTCCTGCTGATTTGATTATCCTACCCTTCAATGACTTTGAAATTATATTGGGGATGGACTGGTTAAGTAAATATTATGCCCAGCTTGATTGTAGAAAGAAGATTGTGTATCTAGAAATGCCTGACCAGCCTGTACTTAAAATAGTTGGTAGTAGAAAATCTACGGGAACTCCTATTATTTCTTCTATTAGGGCATCTAAATTATTGAGCAAGGGTTGTGAGGCTTATCTTGCATATTTGATTAATCAACCTGGGGATCAACTGAAATTGAAGGATGTAACTATCGTGATGGAGTTTCCGAGGGTCTTTCCTGAGGAATTACCTGGGTTACCGCCTGATAGAGAGATAGAGTTCATGATTGATCTATTGCCGGGGACTTCACCTATCTCTAGGACTCCGTACAGAATGGCTCCACCTAAGTTGTAGGAATTGAAATTTCAAATACAGGGCTTGCTTGACACGGGATCCACTCAGCCGAGTTCTTCCCCGTGGGGTGCCCCAGTTCTCTTCGTTAAAAAGAAACACGGATCTCTTCGCCTATGCATCGATTACCGGGGTCTTAATCAGGTAACCATCAAAAATAAATATCCTTTGCCTTTAATCGAAGAGTTATTTGATTAGTTGCAAGGCGCCAGGGTATTCTCTAAATTTGATCTGAGGCAGGACTATTATCAGCTGAGGATTAAGAAAGATGATGTTCCTAAAACTGCTTTCAGAACTCGATATGGCCATTATGAGTTTGTTGTCTTGCCGTTCGGTCTTACTAATGATCCCGCCGCATTCATGGACTTAATGCAGAGGGTATTTCGTCCTTATCTGGACCAATTTGTGGTCATATTTATTGATGATATCCTTGTCTATTCTAAATCTGAGGCGGAACATGAACAACATCTCAGAATTGTGTTGCAGACTCTTCAGGAGCATCAGTTGTTTGCAAAGTTTAACAAATGCGAATTCTGGCTTAAGCAAGTTGCTTTTCTTGGCCATATTATCTCGCAGGATGGTATTTCTGTTGATCCAGCAAAGATTGAAGTTGTGTTATCTTGGAAACGGCCTGAAACTGTCACGGAGATTCGTAGCTTCCTTGGTTTAGCTGGGTATTATCGGAGGTTTGTCAAGGATTTCTCTAAGATTGCAGGGCCTTTAACTCAACTTACTCAGAAGAAAACCGTATTTGACTGGAATGATAAATGTGAGGCCAGCTTCCAGGAATTGAAGAAGAGATTGACTACAGCTCCTATTCTTGCTTTACCTGAGGGTTATGATAATCTGGTGATCTATAGTGATGCTTCGAAGGAAGGTCTGGGTTGTGTATTGATGCAGAATGGCAGGGTTATTGCTTATGCTTCCAGGAAACTAAAGCCTTATGAACTCAACTATCTGACTCATGATCTTGAGCTTGCAGCTATCATTCTTGCTTTAAAGAAATGGCGTCATTATCTCTGGGGCAACAAATTTGAAATCTTTACAGATCATAAGAGCTTGAAATATCTGTTTTCACAGAAAGAGTTGAACATGAGGCAGAGGCGTTGGCTGGAATTACTTGAGGACTATAACTGCACTATTAACTATCTTCCAGGTAAGGCCAATATTGTTGCTGATGCTTTGAGCCGAAAGGCTACTATTGCTAGCTTGATTATCAAGAATTGGGAATTCATGGAAGAATTGTGCTTATGGAAGCCTAGTACTTCAAATTCTGGTATTCAATTTGCAAGTTTGCAGATTCAATCTCTGTTGTTATCCAGGATTCGAGAAGCTCAACAGGCTGATCTTCAATTGTTGAAAGTCTTAGAGAATTCTAAAGGGGGAGAGTCGGATTTCAAACTGCATGACGATGGTATTCTTAAATTCAAGGGTAGAATCTGTATTCCGAATGATCCAACTCTAAAGAAGGATATTCTTGCTGAGGCACACAGTTCTCGATATACTATCCATCCAGGCAGTACTAAAATGTATAGAGATTTGAAGCAGAACTTTTGGTGGAATAATATGAAGAGAGAAATTGCTGACTATGTTGCCCGATGCCTTACTTGTCAGAAAGTTAAAGCAGAACATCAGAGACCTGCAGGGTTGTTGCAACCTTTGGCTATTCCTGTTTGGAAATGGGATCATATTACTATGGATTTCGTATCAGATTTACCGAGGTCTTCGAGGGATAATGACTCAGTCTGGGTTATTGTGGATAGACTGACCAAGACTTCTCATTTTATTGCTAAAAAGAAGTCTGATTCTCTTGATAAACTGGTAGAGTTGTATATTGAGAATGTTGTCCGACTACATGGAATTCCAAAGAGTATCGTGTCAGATAGAGATCCCAGATTCACATCTCAGTTCTGGTAGAAGATTCAGAAAGCTTTGGGCACGAATTTGAATTTCAGTACAGCTTATTATCCCCAGACAGATGGTCAATCCGAGAAAACTATCTTGATCCTTGAGGATATGTTACGGGCTTGTATTCTGGACTTCGGTAAGAATTGGGAGAAGTATTTGCCACTAGCAGAGTTCGCCTACAACAATAGTTATCAAGCTACTATTGGTATGGCACCTTATGAGGCACTTTATGGGCGTAAATGTCGGTCTCCTCTCTACTGGGATGATGTTGGTGAAATGAAGACTATCGACCCTACTCTCTTACCTGAAATGAACAAAATGATTGATCAGGTGCAGCTTATTAGAAAAAGAATGCTTACAGCACAGAGCCGGCAAAAGAGTTATGCAGATAGACGACGTCGTGATCTGAAATTTGCTGTGGGGAACCGGGTATTTCTGAAAGTTTCTCCTCGCAAGGGTTTAATTCGGCATGGTAAAGGAGGTAAACTCAGTCCTCGATATGTGGGACCATTTGAGATAACTGAAACTGTTGGTGATTTGGCCTACCGTCTAGCTTTACCTCCCAGTCTGGGCAGAATTCATGACGTATTCCATGTTTCCATGCTTCGGAAGTATCAGCCAGATCCCTCTCACGTACTTGAGCCGGAACCGCTAGAGATCAGTGAAACTTTTACCTACACAGAGAATCCTCTTCGAATTGTTGATCAGAAAGTTCAGGAGCTGAGGACTAAAAGCATTCCGATGGTTAAAGTTATGTGGGATCATCACGGAGTAGAGGATGCGACATGGAAAAGAGAGGATCAGATACGGGAACGGTATCCAGAGTTATCCGCCGAATCATGTAAGAATTGCGTGGACGCAATTAGTTTAAGGGGGAGAGGATGTGACGCCCGAGATTTAGCCATGCATTTAATTACTGTTGCATCTTTGTTTGCGCATTTCCTTCTGTGCATTATTGACTGCCTTCTTGAATTACTATTCACTCCATTTTTAAACTGCCTTCTATTAGTTAATTAGCATTTTTATTAAATCATATTAATTGTAAAAGTAGTGGGAAAAATGTGCATTTGAGCTAAAGGCGTTAGGAGGGCTCGTTTAGAAAATAATTTTAGTAGTCAAGTGAATAGTGTTACGTAATAACTTTATAGATTTAATTAGTTAACCAATGTGTCACCCCTTAGGCTCGCTTTTAAAGCTTACTACGCGCATTATATTAGACCACTTAAGCACCCAAATGACCCCACCTCAACTTAACCCCTTTATTATAACATTTAAGCTCATAAAATGCAAAAAAAAAAAAAAGCTGAAAAACAGAGGCAGGAACCCGACAGCTCCAAGGAGGAAAATGAAGAAATTTTGCTCACCAAGCCTCCAAACCAAGCCTCTCCAAGCCTTGAGCAACTAGTGTAGGGTGTTTGCAAGGTCCCTAGGTGCTCCTACGCGTAGTGGTGAGGGATTTCATGGCTTGTTTTTGCATTTCTAAATAGTTGTCAATTTCTTGATCTGTTGAAAATGTGATTAAATGCCATTGTAATTGTTATCTATGCTAATATACCATCTATATGAATGCTAGAGAACACATTTGAGCCGTTGTTTCACTTTTTAAACGGTTAGAATCGTTAGGTTGATTTTTAGGGTGAATAGTGACGATTTTTCTAGGGTTTTGTGTAATTGCTCGAATTAGCTTGATTTAATGCTTCTAATAGATGCCTTAGGTGTTAGTGAAGATAGCCTAATAGCCCCGTGCACTTGCATTGCCCTTAAATCGCCTAAAAATGGAAAATACCCGACTTTAATTGGGGCTTTCGGGGTTAATGCGAATCCGGGTGGATTCGGGCTTCAATTCTAGTATCCTTAGGCTACCTAGGTGCTATAGATGCCTTGATATCCCTTGTTTGAAGCCCGGACAATGTAGGTGTAGTTTAAAGCCAAAAGAGGGAAATTGGGGCTTTCGGGGTAAATGCGGGCATATGATTGAATTAGAGGGTTGAGAGGGTACCTTGAGGGTTAGTTAGAAAGTTGGGAGAGTTTCATTTGAAAATGAAATCATTAACTTTGGTTTGGAAGAGAAATAGTTTGTAAAATAAAGGGGTTTGAGTGCAATTTCGGTTGTCTCACGCTTCTAAACTCACGGCATGACCTCTTGAGTGTTTATATGTGATATTAAGTTGATTTGGAACTTTTGGTATGATTCTATGCTTAATTGGTATATGTTCATTTGTAAACTGCTTATTAGCTTCTATATTTGCTTCTATCCTAATTGCAACGAGGTCAACCTACTTTGTTGATCCTCATATGTGTTAATGCTTATATTATTGCTATTAACTTGTCATCGTTAAGTGCATTGCATAGTGGTTGCGCAACCATAGTGTCAGGGGCGGATGTGTTGAATATCGGCTGGGCGGCAGAGGGCTTGCCGGTGAATATTCAAACTCCGTGCCCTATTCCCTCATTCGCCTGGTCCGGAGATTGCCAGGGGATGTTGGGTCGTAGGACTCGGGGTACATCCGGAGTACACCCACTGGAGTGATTGGGGTTATGCCGGCTTATCGTGATCGTGCTCGTGGTTCGTGGATCGTGATTGAAGACCAGGGAAGATTGGTGTATAGGGGATTGTTGATATGTATCCTTTTAATTGTGTGGTTATTTAAGTTATCATTGATTCTTTAATTGTTAAAATGTTATTGTTGTGTAATTGTATTATATGTTGCATTGCACGCCCCGGGACTACATCCCTCACTGGGCAACAGTGGTTGCTCATACCTCGATATCTGTTTCAGGAGACGCTGAGGGTGATCCCCAGCTTGTTGATTTAGTTGAGGAAGAAGAAGTTCAGATTGAGCCTCTACCTTAGTTGCCGTGCTTGATAGCTTGAGGTGATTAATGAATTGCTGCTATGTGGAAAGTTCAACTAATTGCCTTATATACTATTTTGTGGCCTAAGAGCTATGTGTATGTTTGTTGTGTAAATTGAAGGATAGTAGAGTGCGGTGTATAACTGAAAGCCATGTCTTGTAATAACTTTTATTCTTGTCTTTATTTCCTTGCATGCTTGGGAGTGGATGGTTAATGTAGAATGCTTAATCCTTTAAGTTGTTTTATTGATTTCCTAGAATGTTATGATTATAAAACTATACTGATAACAAGTTCTCGCATGCTTGTGTGTTTTGGAGATATTGTGTACCATAAGGCTCGGATGGCCTTATAGCTTTGTGGTTTAATTGAGAAATGCTTGTATTGTATTGTTGGGACTTGTTTAAGTGTTTACAGGTTTTTAGAATGTCCACGGTACAGGGGAGACTCTGTCCGTGTGTCGGGTTCGGACTTAACCTTTAGCTTGGGGGTTGGGTCGGGGCGTGACACATGGGACACCTATGTTAGACTTTTTTGCAGACAGAAATTCTTGAAGGGCAAACATAAAGAGTTTAACAAGGAGCATTTCATTTACCCTTCCAAAAAAGTAACACTGATTAAAGAGAAGTTGTACTTCCTCCAATCTAGCTTCCTCCATGGCAGTGTGACCGAGGATTAGAGGGCCGAAGAAAGGGTACTTTTGCGGGATTTGGAGTTCTACTCTAATGCAGAGGAGGACATTTTGGGTCAGAAATCACAGGTTACTTGGCTCCGTGAAGGGGATTCTAATACTTCTTATTTTCATAAAATGGCCCGAGGTAGAATTGTTAGGAATTCAATCTCAAAAATTCAACTTGAGAATGGTGAGTGGATCTCGAATGAAGTTGAGGTTAAAAAGTCCATTGTTGATTATTATTCTAATCTCTTGGGGACTCCTAGTTTGTCTTCGGCCAGTTACTTCATTGACGACCTTAGGATGTTTCTTGGAAAGTTTTTGTCGCTGGAAGAAGGGGTTTTCTTGACTCGGGATATTACTACGGATGAAATTAAAAGATTTTTTTTCCATTGATGGAAATAGAGGTGGCATTTGGGCTAGGCCGACACAGGCCCAGCAACACATGAAAATTCGGGCCCTGCCCAACTCAATTGGTAGTGGGCTTGACTCAACCCAGCCCACCACATATATGTGGGCCAAACTGGATCATATAATTTCTAACCCAGCCCATTTGAGTTCAGGTCCAACTCAGCCCAGCCTATGAGCCCAACCCAACTCAAAGCACAGCCCAGCCTATCTTGAGCCCAGATAAGGCCCATTTTGAGCCCAAATAATGCTCATCTCGAGTCCAACTCGATCGCAATACAAATTAAGCACAATTGAAGCTCATTCATTAAAAGAAATTGAAATATTATACTTTTTGTATGCAATGCAAATCGTAATAACTATTTTTTTAAAAAACAAACTAGCAAGTCGTAGTAATTATATTTTTTAACAAACTAATAATAAAAAGTAGCAAATGTATTTCTTAAGTTAATATTAAATGACTTGTTATCAAACCTTTTTTATAATATTGCAACTTTATTTTACTACAAGTCTACAATATTATATATAACTATGTCTATGGAAGAATAAAATCTTTCATGACGATTACATTCATTAGAGGTTTGGAATCATCTTATGTATTTTGAAGAACAGGGGTATGTAATTTATAACTATTATCAATATCAATTTATATTTCTACATAAATTTGAAATTGGGCCAATTATAAGACACCTTGTATCTCAACAACCAAATGTCACAAACTATTTTAATCCTGAAGTAGTTATTCAACTACCGCCACCACCAAACCCACTACCACTACCAGCAGGCCCAACACTTATACAAGAAGCATAACAAAATGAAGAACTTTTATAGTAACTTTCCTCAAGCATTTACGTAATATTTTATTTTCATATTTATATCACTGATGTACTTGTGTCTCATTAACTTGTAATTTGTTATGTTGTGTTGTATTTTATCATTTAAGTTCATTATTAATATTATCAATTAACTTGTGTACTGTTTCGTTAATAGTTAAATTAACTTTCTTTAAAAAAAATTAAGTTTAAATTTTAATATATATGTATATGGGCTAGCCTAGCCCAACTCAACTCAACTCGTGACTCGTGATAGCGGGCTCGTGGGCCGAGTTGGGTTCTATATTCTAAAAATTGGGCCCAACTTAGCTCGGCCCACCAAATATATGTGCCAAGGTGGGCTCAATTTTCTTGACACACAATTCGGCCAGGCCGGGCTGGCCCAAATACCACCTCTAGATGGAAATAAGAGCCTAGGCCCAAATGGTTTCAATGCTTTGTTTTTTCAGTCTATGTGGGAGGTGGTTGGTATGGAGTTTTGCAATGTTATCCAGTCTTTTTTTGGTTCGGGTCGACTCCTTAGTACTATTAATGCTACCTCTATCACTTTGGTTCCCAAGGTTTTAGACCCTTGTAGTATTAAAGACTATAGGCCGATTTCTTGTTGTAATACTATTTATAAATGTATTACAAAGATCATGGCCAATAGGATTAAGCTTTACTTGGATAAGCTCATTTCTCATAATCAACCGGCATTTGTTGAAGGTAGACAGATTTCTGATAATGTTCCAGTTGATCAAGAGGTGGTGCATAATTATGGGAGGAAAAGAGTTAGCCCGAGGTGTACTATTAAAGTTGATATCTTGAAGGCTTACGACTCAATTAGATGGGACTTTATTCTCAAATCTCTTTGAGCTATGGCTTTTCTAGATCTCTTTATTGATTGGATTGAAGCTTGTATCACTAATCCCCTTTTCTCAATTGCTATTAATGGTGATCTTGTTGTTTTTTTTAGGGGTGCCAAAGGTCTTCGGCAAGGGGACCCTATGTCCCCATACCTGTTTGTGATTGGTATGGAGGTGCTCTCTTGTATTCTTAATCGTATTGGTTTTTGGGAGGATTTTTCTTTCCATCCGAAATGCCACTGCCTGCGGCTTAACCATTTGTCCTTTGCTGATGATTTATTGATTTTCTCAAAAGCTGACTGTACTTCGATTAGAGCAATCAAAGATTCTCTCAAGCTGTTTTACTGTATCTCTGGTCTTAAAGTTCATCCTGGCAAAATAGTATGTTCGTGGCTGGGTGCAATGATGATACTAAATTGTAGTTATTTGATATTCTTAGATTTCAAGAATGACATTTTCTGGTCAAATATTTGGGCCTCCCACTTATCTCTGGCAGGCTGAGCATCAATGCTTGCAAGGGTCTTGTTAACAAAATTCTTGGTCGCATGATCGCATCAACCACTGGGCTTCCAAGTAGTTATCTTTTGCTGGGCGTTTGCAGCTCATTAGGTCTGTTCTCTTTCGTATTCATTCTTATTGGGCTTGTTCTCTTGTTCTTCCAGTTGGTGTGCTTAAAGAGATCGAGAAAAGATTTGCCCATTTCCTCGGGAATGGTGGGGCTGAAGGTCATGCTAAAGTGAAGGTTGCTTGGATTGCAATCGCGAAACCGTTGGAGGATAAGGGTCTTGGTATTCGTTGTCTTGAGGAAATTCATGCCACTTTCACTCTCAAGGAGGTTTGGAACATTTTGCAACCTTTTTCTTGCTCAGTTTGGTTATCGTGGGTTAATTCTAACCTTCTTCGAGGGAGAAATTTCTGGGAGATCGTTATCCCTTCTAATGCTGCTTGGGGATGGTGTAACTTGCTAAATACATGACATGTTGTAAGGCCTTTGGTTAAACATAAAGATTAGAAGAAAACACAAGGCGGACGACTTTTCAGAACTAAAAGAAATCAGAAAATGAGTTATTTTTTGGTCAACAAAAAATCAACAAGAATCAAAGGAGATCATAAAAATCAAAAGCCAGCAAGAATCGAAGGAGGTCAAAAAAATCAGAAGCCATCAGAAGAAATTAAAAGAGGTCAACAAGAATCAAAGGAGACCAAAAAATCAGAAGCCATCAGAAGAAATTAAAGGAGATCAGCAAGAATTGAAGGAGATCAAAAAAATCAGAAGCAAACATAAGAAATTAAAGGAAAAATCAGAAGCCATCAGAAGAAATTAAAGGAGATCAGCAAGAATCGAAGGAGATCAAAAAAATCAGAAGCCACCATCATAAGAAATTAAAGGGGATCAGCCATCTCCCTCTCTCTTCACGTCATATCAGGCATTTTTTAATGCCTAAATCAAGTTAGTTACGAACTTACCCTTGTTATATACCGAATTGCCCTTATTACCCTTCCATGTGTCTTTGACAAAATTAATCTATTGGAATCATCAACATAGGAAATATCTACCTTTTTTAACGTTTTTACACTTGCGCACTATCTGAGAATTGAAAAGGGTTAAAATCATTTTAGTCCCTGAGGTTTGCCCTAAAGACCAAATTGATCCTTGAGGTATGCAAAAATTCTAATTCAGTCCCTACTGTTAGTTCCCTATTAACGGTCAACCCATTGACCATATGAAATGACGCTCATGCCCTTACCTTTTAAATTCTTGCTGATGTGTTAAACAGAAAAAAAGGTATGATAGTCATTGGGTTTTAGCCGTTAGAATATAGTGTCCATGAGATTGCTTTTTTTTTTTTGGTTGGCCATGCATTACAGGCATGGCAGGAAGAACAACGTGAGATAGCCGTTGGATTTAAAAGTTAGGGGCATGGGCTATCATGCCTTTTTTTTTTTGTTCAACACATCATAAATAATTTAAAAGGTAGAGGCATGGGCATCATTTCACACGGTCAATGGGTTGACCGTTAATAGGAAACAAACAGCAGAGACTGAATTGAACTTTTTACATACCTTAGGGACCAATTTAGTCTTTAGAGCAAACCTCAAGGACTAAAATGGTTTTAATCTGAATTGAAAATCTGAAACACAATTCCTAGCTGAATGATGGTTACATTAAATAGATATGACAACGGATTTGACTATTGCTTTTACTTTTCAATTTTTTTTTCAACAATTCAATTCAAACTATTTTGAACCAACCAAGGATTCATGGTTTTCATTTTTCTTATTGCTTAATACATGTATCATAATGAAATTTTTAGTTTCCCGTTATAACGAAATTTAAGCGAACATGAAAATATTTAAATTTAAAGCCTAGGTTTTTGTTTTAATTTCCCGCCCTATGGTGTTTTATACGCCAAGAAATGAGAGACTTCATCAAGTCAGTCTCTGCAAAAATTAATTTCCAGCTAAAACAAATTTGAAATGTTAATAAAAAATTAATTTTTCGTTTTAACGAGAATGAAACAGAAATGAAAATTATTCAAATTCATGATATAACAAAACTGATTATTTTACGATACTCTCACAAATATAATTTACAACATAACCACCCATCTGAAATTCTAACTATAGAAATTTTTGATCACATAAATATTTTAACTAAATAAATGAGTAAAATGCATTGAAAAACTTTGAAACCAAATTTCTACTCACAAGACAAAACAACGCCTATTAATTTTATAAAAAAAATGTAGACAAATTTACAGAACGTGACTTAATATCTTTTTTATTTTGAACAAAACGTGACTTAATATATCACGGTAGGATTTTGTGTGTAGGGTAAGTTAAATTGACATTCAACTACATTTCATTAATCCTAGAGACAATGCATTAATTGAACACACAAATTAATTAATACTAGCTAATGCATTAATTGAGCACACAAATTAATTTAATTAATACTAGCCAATGCATTAATTATCCAGACAAAGTTGCACTATTTGTTTGCGTTTGATCAATCACCCAAAAATTTTATTTTCCCCTTTGACAAATTCGAATTGAAATCGCATCTTCAAGTTCCCGCATTAACCAAATACAAGTCAATATAATAATTTAAATTCTTGACATAGTCAAATTTAAGACAACAACAAAAAACATTTACTTACCAATTTATGAATTCTAAGTATTAGTTAGGATTTTGATATTTATTAGTAGTAACATTATTATTATTAATATTTAATAGTATTAGTACTAGTAGTAGTAATATTACCAAAAGAATCTATGATTATTAACATCATTATCATTAATGGTAAGTAGTATTAGTAGTAACATTATTATTATTAATAGTTAGTAGTATTAGTACTAGTAGTAGTAATATTACCAAAAGAATCTATGATTATTAACATCATTATTATTAATTGTTAGTAGTATTAGTAGTAACATCATTATTATTAATAGTTAGTAGTATTAGTAATAACATCATTATTATTAATAAGCACTAGTATTAGTTTTATTGTTTCTAGTTGTAATATTTCAAAAATGGAATATGATCATTAACAACATTATTATTAATAGCTAGTAGTATTAGGAGTAACATTATTATTATTATTATTGTTAATATTTAGTAGTATTAGTACTAGTACTAGTAGTAGTAATATTACCGAAAGAATCAATGATTATTAACATCATTATCATTAATAGTTAGTAGTATTAGTAGTAACATTATTATTATTATTAGTTAGTAGTATTAGTATTAGTAGTAGTAGTAATATTACCAAAAAAATCTATGATTATTAATATCATTATCATTAATAGTTAGTGGTATTAGTAGTAACATTATTATTATTATTCGTTAATAGTAATAGTATTAGTAGTAGTAGTAATATTACCAAAAGAATCTATGATTATTAACATCATTATCATTAATGGTTAGTAGTATTAGTATTTGTCACTGGCCTCATATCTCTCCCTCTCGATCCTTATTATGTTACTCTTTTGCTTGAATCCTTGCTTTTCTAATTCACAACGGAGAATGGAATTGAAAAATCCGTACTTTCTAATTCATAACAACGAATGAAATTGGAGAATTTGCGCTATTTGGTTTGGTATAGGGATTTGTCTTGATAGAAAAATCATGAACTTCAACATCAGCGTATAACATCATGTGTTACTCCTCATAATACTCGTTCTTACACTCCAAATCTTAACTCCATCTTCTACTTCTGTCATCAGCTTCATTTATTTCGAAATACCAACATTTTTTTTCTTTCCTTTTTTGGCAAAGGATATGCTCAGCCAATGAGTGAAATTCCTTTGAAACAGCGACATTAGAGGGGTGAAGAAACCTCATTTTTAGCTTTTTTTCTACACTGAAGCGGGTTCATGTGACGGAATTTACTAACTTCTCGTATACCAGCTTGTATCCATACATCAGGGAGGTGTTTTCTTGGTCAATGGGAAGCCAAGTACCTTAAAAAATTAAATAAAGATCAGAAAAAAAAACAGAAGCCCGACGACTGTCCATAATTAAAAGAAATCAGAAAACGCGTGAAGAAGAAGTGCAAGAATTAAAGGAGATAAAAAAAAAAAAAGCCATTAGAAGAAAAAGCACTATTTTAAAAAGGCTGCGCCCTATTAAACTTTTCTTTTGCAACACAGCGCTAATGACAAAGACGGGCCACTGTTTACGGTGTGAACACGTGTTAATCCAAACCCGATCTTCTACCCATTCCTCTCCACAATCCATGGATATGATTTGCATGTAAATTGATTGATATCTTTTTTTTTTTGTTTAAATTAATTGATATATATATATTTGTTAAAAATAAGCGGGTATATTTCATTCATTCACAAAAATATAAGTAAATGATAGTAAGCTATTGAAAAAGTCGAATACATCAAATACAAGGTAGGTCTACCATATTTTCTAATCTCTACAAATAGCATGATTCAAAAGAAAATACTTAATTTTCTTAATCATATATATTTTAGTTCTAATATTAAAAGTAATATTGTTGAAGATATTTTTCTCTATAAGAAGTGAACCAAGAATTCTTTTCCCTCCAAGTATGAAAAACAAAAGCTCCAAAGAAGAGTTTTAAGGTACCTGAAAAAATTAAATAAAGATCAGAAAAAATCAGGAGCCGGACAACTGTTCAAAACTAAAAGAAATCAGAAAACGCGTTTTTATTTTTGGTCAACAGAAAACGCATTGGTGAAGGAGGAGATCAAAAAATAGCAGAAGCCATCAGAAGAAATTAAAGGAGATCAGAAAAAGCAGAAGCCACCAGAATAAAAAGTAGATAAGGACCATGCCACATCAGCAAAGTCATCCTGGACCTAGCGCTTGTATAACTTCATAAAATGCACTAATTAGAGGGATTCCTCGTCTTTGCAGCTAAAACCTTCCGTGTCTCAATGCCTTACAGAAATAAAAACTGCCGAAATTGATGATTCAGCAAAAGTAGATTGGTCATGCGGGAAAAGAGTCTGCGATTTTTCCATCAAAGTATATTTCTCCTATTTTGCATTTCACGCGTACCTTATACTCATCTTTTTGAAGATCTTTAATATTATTGTAGAATCGTACTTCACTTGTGATACTAATTCAATGCTAGTTTGCTACTTTTGTACAACTTGAACGTCATGTCTCTTTGTTTACATATAATTAGTTTGTCGTACTAGATTTATTGGCCTGTGGCATGATCTTTATATACTCATTCATTTGGTTTTGAAATTCATTGATGGCTTATTTGAATCAAAGATGGATGTCTAATCTTTTTAAGGTTGATTACTGTCTAGATTTCCATTTATGAAATTGTTATTGTACATGTTGAAAAGGAAGATGCACATAGGAGCCGTGTCGTATCTTTCTCCATGTAATCTAAGAGATTGTTTAGTAATACGTTTCATAATATAACATGTCTGAATTGTAAGCATATAACCAATTTCCCAGAAATGTCTTAACAACAATCAAGTAGAAAGACAATACTACTCGTTATAACAATTCAATATAATACTTACAAGATAATTGTCCTACTATACGCTCTCAAGATTAGAGCTTCAATGGCTTCTGGACTAACAAGAAGAATACAAGAAAGAAAGACTAACTTAGGATTGGGTTTGAAGTTGTGTTGTGGATGAAAATGATGAACTAATGCATGCCTATTTATAGAATTCAGCTAGCCCGCCATATGAGACTTTCCTATCAAACATTTCAATCTTGGTTGATTTTACCAACCATGTTCAAAGTATTAACCACCGATATTTATCACATGGGTGGCTACAATTGATCACATGGTGGCTAACATCTAAGTCAACTTCTAGGAAGTTTCCTTTGGTCAAATTTGTTAACTTTAGCATTGTATCATCCCGACGTCATCTTAAGTAATTCTGAATTCCCGAACTTCTTTCTTGTAGCCATCGTGGTCTCTTTTGACCTCATCGACGTTTAAGTCAGAATCGTTAATTTATGCTACCATATAATTAACGATACTTATTATAAGGAGATGGATATTGACATATACCAACACCCCCCTCAATGTTCACCTCATGTTGACTAAGCTATTGGGCCAACACCCAATGTTTGAAGATGCTTGCTCAATTGGATGCTCCCTAACGCTTTAGTGAAGATATCTGCACAATTATCTTCTGTAGAGCAGTACTTCATGTAGATTTTACCTTCCTCGATCAGTTCCCTCACATAGTGATACTGAATCTCTATGTGTTTTGTTCTAGCATGAAATACCGGATTCTTTGACATGGCTATACAACTTTGACTGTCACATTTCAACATTGTTGCTTCTTCTATTGGAATGCCAATATCAGTCATGATGCGTTGTAGCCAAACAGCTTCATAGGATGCTACACAAGCAGCCTTGTATTCTGCCTCCATTGATGAAAGTGCAACGGTGGGTTGCGTCTTACTAGCCCATGAGATGACTCCACCACCGAATGTGAATACGTAACCTGTAACAGATTTTCTTGAGTCAATATCACCAGCCCAGTCTGAGTCACAGTACCCAGATAAAGTATCTCCAGACTTGTATAATATCCCATACTCCAACGTGCCTTTGAGATATTTGAGGATCCGCATCCCTGCTTGCCAGTGACTTTGTTTCGGTTTATTTGAAAACCGACTGAGAACTCCCACAGCATAACTAATATCAGGTCTTGTGTTACAAATGAAGATTAAACTTCCCACCAACCTTCTGTAGAGCTTGTTATCAACTTGTTCTGAAGGATCTTCAATTGATAACTTTGTATTCACTTCCATTGGAGTGACAACTGGTTTGCACTCGGACATACCAAATGCAGTCAGAAGCTCACGAACATATCGTTGCTGCGAGATGAAGATAGTATGAGGTTTTTGCCATACCTCAATTCCCAAGCAATAATGAAGAAGACCAAGATTTGTCATTTCAAATTCTTGGCTCAACCATTCTTGCGTCTTCCGAATATTATCTTCATGGTCACCAGTGATTACAAGATCATCCACATATAGGACTACAATTACCTTCTTTCCTTGTTCACTTAGAACATACAAGTTGGCCTCTGATTTGCTTCTACAAAAACCATGTTGCAAGAAGAAAGAGTCTATTCATTTGTACCAAGCTGGTGGTGCTTGCTTTAACCCATATAAAGCCTTTTTCAATTTGCAGACTTTTTCTTCTTCACCTGGTATTTGAAAGCCAGAGGGTTATGCAACATAGACTTCTTCTTCAAGTTGCCCATTAAGAAAAGTTGACTTGACATTCATTTGATATACAATCCATTCATAATGCGCGGCAGCTGCAACAACTAGCCTGATTGTTGACATTTTTGCTGTTGGAGCAAAGGTTTCATATACATCGAAACCTTCGACTTGGGAAAATCCTTGTGCTACAAGGCGTGCCTTGTATTTTTCAAGACTTCCATCTGCCTTGTACTTCACTTTCCAGATCTATTTGGTGCCGATAATTTTTCTGTTCGGTGGCTTTTCAACGATCTCCCAAGTATCATTTTTCATGATACTATCATAGTCGGCTTGCATAGCTGCTCTCCAATTTGGATCTGACATGGCTTCCTCCACAGTTACTGGTTCTTTTACCGTCTTGATGATTTGGGTCATCAAAGTCATGTTTACTAATTGTTGTCCTGATCTGTTCTGCTCCTCTATTCTCTTTGATCGTCTGAGTCCATCAGAATGTGGACTATCATCAGTAACTCCTGGATTTCTTCCATCAAAGAGCTGTTGGAACCACTTCGGTTGTGGCTTCCTTGTGGGTACAACAGGTTGGCCTTCAGTCTCCTCATCATTAGAGACTTCTTCATTGTTCAACGGTCGTTGTTCAGACACTTGGTGGATTACTTTATCGGTTGATGACGAAATGGCAGGACCACTATCCTCCATTGAGCGTGGTTTCTCATTAAACACTACATCTCGACTTATGTTCTCCTTCTTGGCCTCTACATCATAGAGTCTTTATGCTTTAGACTCTTCACTATATCCCAAGAAAATACCCTTCTTGCTTTTGTCATCCAATTTCTTTCAATTTTCATTTGGAATGCGTACAAAACACTCACACCCAAATTTTCTTAAATGAGACACAGAAGGTTTCATACCATAATAAGCCTCATTAGGAGTCTTATCGTTGAGTGACCTGGTTGAGCACTGATTGAGGATGTATACCGCTGTGTTGACTGCTTCAGCCCAGAATGTGTCAGGTAGGCCAGCACCTTTCAACATGCATTGAGCCATTTCTACAATTGTTCGATTTCTTCGTTCCACAACTCCATTTTGTTGTGGTGTGTATGGAGCAGTCAATTGGCGCTTAATCCCAAGCTTGTTGCAGTAGTTGGTGAACTTTGTAGAATAGAATTCCCCTCCACGATTGGTACGAAGTTTCTTCAACTGAGTTGTGTTCTCATTTGTCATAAGTTTGTGCCACACTTTAAACTTTTCAAGAGCATCAGCCTTGTCCCGAAGGAAGTACACCCACATCTTCCTACTATAATCGTCGACTAACAGCATAAAGTAGGAAGATCCTCCCAACGCCGTCGTAGTCATTTTTCCGCAGAGGTCAGTATGTACCAACTCTAGAGGAGCCTTTGATTGGTTATGACTCTCTTTGGGAAATGACTGTCTATGTTGCTTGCCCAACATACAAGCTTCACATGGTCCTTCAATTTCTTCAATTGAAGGCAAGTCGGCCACCATCTTCTTCTTTTGCATTTCCTTTAACATAGGATAGGAAATGTGCCCGAACCTTTCATGCCAAAGTTGACTTGTTTTGGCATCCACGACAGCAGAAAGAGAGCTGATTTCGTAAAGATTATTTTTGCGAATACCTTTACTTACGATATTTTGATCCTTGTCAAGAATCAAAGCTTCCGTCTTCTTGAACCGCACTTCTAGATCATTATCTGTAATAGCAGCTACAGATAGCAAATTTCTGGTGATCTGGGGTACAAAGAGTACGTTAGACAGCTTCTTGCTTCCTCCATCTTTAGACACGAGCGAGATGGTTCCAGTGCCCTCAACGGGACACCTAGCATTATTCCCGACGATAACATTCATTGGTTCTTGTAGAGGTTTTATGGAGTCATATAACTCCTTCTTGCTGGTCATGTGTCGGGAAGCTCCACTGTCTAACACCCATGCACTTGTTTGATGTACATGTGCGCTAGTACACGTTTCTTCCGATACATCTGTTACAGTAAACAGATGCACTTCCGTTTCAGCCGTATTGGCAGATTCTTTATTTCTCCAATTTGGCTTTAAAGTTCCGTTCTTCTCGTCATGGATTCGTTTCCTGCAATCTTTGATAGCATGACCTTTCTTATTGCAGTAGTAGCACGATCCAGAGAACGTCTTCTTCTTTGCTTTCTTCTTTTCTTCTTGGTTACTCCTCGCCTTGGCTGTAAATGCAGAGTCAAGTTGATTTTCTCTGCTCCTCAGCCTCATCTCCTCCTCCATCAACATGGCAGTGAATTCTTCAAACGTAAAAGGAGGAATGCGAACTTGTGTATTGAGTGCTGTCACAAGGCCATCAAATTTTAGAGGCAACACTCTAATGCACCTTCGAGCTAGTTCCTCGGTTGATTTGGCAATACCAACTGCAGCCATTTGATCACGTAGATTTTTCATCCTACTGATAAATGACTCAGCTACTTCATCTTCACTTAATCTCTCAGCAGCTAACTGATTCTCCAAGTTCTAAATGCGAGTCTGGTTCCTTGTTTCATATTGATTTCTCAGTATGTTCCAAGCTTCAGTTGCCTTGGTTGTGTGTTGAATTAGAGTAAGGACAAAATCCTGAACACTTGTTACAATTGCACAAAGTGCATCAGCATTTCGTCTCCTTCATTCTTTGACAAGCTGAGGATCTGGATGTGTGACCTTTTTTGTGTCATCTTCAGCACGGACTGCAACTGGTTCTGCATCTGTGCCTAACACTGTATCAAGGAGTTCGTAGGAGTCCAGAACTGTAGTGATTTTGAACTTCCACAAAAGATAGTTCGTGCCATCAAGCTTTCCTTCTGTGAAGGTAGGGGGACGAATACGAATTGTCGGTAGTAAACCGGAACTAGAACTGGTAGAAGAAGAACTAGCACCTTGAGTAGTCATAGTTGTTGAACTTTACTAGATAAGATTGTTGTTAAGAGCCCCTTAAGCTCTTGATACCATGTAAGAATATAACCAATTTCCAAGAAACGTCTTAACAACAATCAAGTAGAAAGACAACACTACTCGTTATAACAATTCAATATAACACTTACAAGATAATTGTCCCACCGTGCGCTCTCAAGATTAGAGCTTCAATGGCTTCTGGACTTACAAGAAGAATACAAGAAAGAAAGACTAACTTAGGATTGTGTTTGAAGTTGTGTTGTGGATGAAAATGATGAACTAATGCATGCCTATTTATAGAATTCAGCTAGCCCGCCATAGGAGACTTTCCTATCAAACATTTCAATCTTGGTTGGCTTTACCAACCATGTTCAAAGTATTAGCCACCCATATTTATCACATGGGTGGCTACAATTGACCACATGGGTGGCTAGCATTCAAGTCAACTTCTAGGAAGTTTCCTTTGGTCAAATTGGCTAACTTTAGCATTGCATTATCCCGACGTCATCTTAGGTAATTTCAAATTCCCGAACTTCTTTCTTGTAGCCATCGCGATCTCTTTTGACCTCATCGATGTTTAAGTCAGAATCATTAATTTATGCTACCATATAATTAACGATACTTATTATAAAGAGGTGGATATTGACATATATCAACATGAATAACCGATGAATGTGATAAAAAAGAGTTACAACCCTTATTTTTAACCAAAACAGATTAACAGAACCATTTGTGGTACCCATATGCGATGCATGATCAAATTTTGCCACTACTCTCAGTCAATCTATAAAGAAATGAACATGAATCCTAATAATAGCACAACATATTGGTTACAAGTATATAACCATTTCAGTAGTTGGACGATTCTTTATGATATATATTTTTATTTCTATTTCATTTATGAATTAAAAATACAATAGCATCTTTATAAAATAAAATAAAAATTATGAAATCACAAACCCTGTTAAAAGGTTGGAATTGAGTTTGGATTATCTTATTATGGCCTACACAAAATCAACAATCATCGAAGCAGGCTCGACCACATTTTGCCAAATGGTCATATAAAACATTAACATTGTGTATTGGTCATCTGGAAGATCTCGGCAAAACATATAACGTTATGAGAAAATAGATTTTTTAGAGCATATAACGTTATAAGAGATCCTTTTTTCACGACATTCTTTTTTAATTACTTAAATAAATTATTATTTTTAATATTATTGTTTTATTGTGTAATTTAAATTATCTTAAATAACTTTTAAGTTTTATTTATTTTTCATTGTCCATACGATATTCTATTATTTGTATTTCATAATATTATTTTTTGTTATTTTTTTTTCAAATTTAGAATTATTCAATTATTTTATTTTATTTTTTGTTTAGAGGAAAGGGTAGGGGATGAGGTTATTTATTTATTTATTTTTATTAAAAGGAGACCTATAACCGTATAACACATATATAACTAATAGGAATTGATCCTGCGATCTCTCGTAAATAAGCGAGTAACTTTACCACCAAATCAAAACCTTGGTGAGATGAGATTTTTTTTCTCCTACATGTAGAGAAGATGAAAATTAATGTAAGAATCTCCTACAATTTAGCCTAACAACCTCAAACAAGCCGATGATGCATTGAAAGGAGTAAAATACAAATTTTTGAGTGTATTATCTTCTCCCAGGCTTATCTAAAGAAAAACAAAAGAAAAAAACAAAAAAGAAGAAGAAAACTAGACAACTCTTATCACGAGCTTTCAGATTTTCAACTCAAACCTTCTGAGAGAAGACGGAAGCAAAGAGCGTTGCTTATTTGTTAAAGTGGAAGAAGGTAGTTTGGTCTTGAAAAAGAGTGAATTGCATAAATAGTCTTTATTGTTTATCTAAAGTTTTAAATTAGCTTTTATTGTTTAGGCACACAAATTTCTATAGGAAAAAAGCCAAATTGGCCCCTAAAATTTTTGTAAAACGCCATTTTAAGCCCTCACTTTTAAAAAATACTCATTTTATTCCCTTCGTTTGACTATTTTCTTTTAGCAATCAAAAATTTAACCGCACTAAAAGATATAAATGCCCTTACAAAAAAATATTTTATTGTTATTCTTTCCCTTTTTTCACTTCTCATCGATAAAAAAAAAATAATAATTTAACCTAATTGAAAATAAACGACTTTTTCTTTCTTTAAAGGGAAAGCTCTAATACTGTTGAATTATATTTTATTGTTATTGCTCTATTTAGGTTAAGTTATATTTTTTATTTATAATAATCAATCTTCAATTTTTATTTGGGTAATGTTGTTTTGTAATAAAAAAGTGATAAAATTTGGCAAATTATTCATTTATTGACAAGAGATGTAGTATTTATTTTCCTAATGAATTAGCGCAATCAATTAATATCATAAATATTCCAATGATTAAACCGAATAGTTTTTTTATCCTTGTTTTTTTTCTTTTATGCCCAACGACTATAAGGATATTTATGTCTTTTAACAATGTCAAACCTTTGACCACTAAAAAAAGCCTAATAGTAGTTAAAGGGAGGGACTAAACTATGTATTTTCTAAATGTGAGGGACTAAAATGATCTTTTGTTCAAAATTCAGGAATCGATTTGGCTTTTTCCCAGTTTCTGTACTTTTCTAGTCACTACCTTCCCTTTAAGGATTCCCTACTGAACTTCAGCATTGATGATTCTAAGGTCTAATGCTTCTCCTTTAAAGAATGATGGATCAGTGTAACATTGTATACCACCATCAAAAGCCTAGAGACAATTAATACAATCCAGAAGAATGCTAAACCCTGTGAAACTATAGCTGTGAGGTGCAGTTGGAAGTAAATGAAGTTAGTAGTTTAAATGAGCGGATAGAGAGATGAACCTTCAATTGATGCTCATAAAGAATAGTTGAAGGCCAGGGAATAGACAATACGCTTTTTCACCCTAATTTCTATCATTTAATGGCCTGTAGCATAAGCCTGATGCATTTGGTATGCTTGCTTAATTATTACATCAGAAAAAAACTACAGCTTCTCGCCAAAAAACCAAAGACATTGTTCAAAAAAAAAAAGAAAAAGAAAAAAGCAAAGACACACGCACAGATATATACATATTATCGTACCCATCACCTTCTTTATTAATTCTTGCTTTGTCACCACTCCACTCTCTCTTTCTACACACAACACACACTAAACTCCAGTTTTACCTAAAACCCTGACCGTATAAAAATGCAAAGCCGACTGCAGTTTCCGTCAAACTACCGCCGCGATCTC
Source organism: Ehretia macrophylla (assembly GCA_037974665.1). Classification (NCBI taxonomy): domain Eukaryota; kingdom Viridiplantae; phylum Streptophyta; class Magnoliopsida; order Boraginales; family Ehretiaceae; genus Ehretia; species Ehretia macrophylla. Next base: position 61,360,874 of record CM075779.1, read on the forward strand.
CCGCCGGGACCACGGCCTAACTTCGTCATCCGGATAAACTGCAAGCATCAAACCTTCCGAAAAGGCCCGAAATCGAGAAATTAATCGGGAATCTGTCGTTTAAGCCCGAGAAGTCTTTACTTTTTGACAAAAGTTCCATTTCCGGAACCCTATATTATCAGCAGTGGAACGAAGCGCTCGAAACAATGGTGGAAATATGGAGGCTGAGGCTAAACAGTGTCCATCGGTGCACGCCGCGGCTTATCGAAAACGTGAAAGTCGAATTCGATAACGATGAGTTGAGAGATAGATTAAAGGCGTTGTTTCTGGAGAAGGCAAACGGGTTAATGGAAGGGGAATTAGTACAGAAGTGGCAGAAGAAGTTGGGGGCAGTCTCGGATGAGATAAAAAGCGTTATGGATAAGCTTAGAAAGCCAAATCAGATGGGCGTGGCGAACGAGTTGTTGAAAAAGAAGGGAAGATTGGTGGCTGAGAGGGACTTGATAGCGAAGAGGATCGAGGAGTTTCAGATTGGCATGAGGTTTGTGATTGAGCATTTGGCGGAGAAGAGGGTCGAGGATGGCGAAGAAGGGGAGGCGTTTCAGGTTTTTAAGTTTGGGTGGGAGTTTGATTGGGAGAGAATTCATTGTTTGATGAGAGGGAATGCAGAAGGCTTGATGATGGGTTGCCTATTTATGCATATCGACGCGAAATTCTTTGGCAAATACATGGTCAACAGGTGAATTCTGTTTAATACTCTTCCCTCCTTTCTTGTTTCAAATGTGGAATGCTATTCTGTTATTTCTGTTGATTGTTATGAAATTCAGAAATTATTTTGAATTGATAAAGTGCTATTTCTTTTTTTCGTTTTGAATAAGAGAACAGTTTAAACATATATACCATTTATTATTATTATTATTGTTTATTTTTTCGGTTATCAATTGTGGATGTGTATGGAGAGTTGCAAAATAATATCTAAGAGAAATACTGCTGAAAGATGAAGTTTCTTTTTGTTTGTTTGTGAACAGATTCTTTGGGCTTGTCTGGAATCTTGTTTAAAAATTGTGTTTTAGTTTTTAAAAACAAAAAAATTTAAAAAATTGTTTCGATGAAAAATACTTCTCAATAATCTATTAGCAAAAACTAAAACTATAAAACACTCTAGCCATGTTGTTTTTGAAGTTTTTTGTTCTCAAAACTTTCAAAAACCACAGAACTACTTCTCACTAATGGCAATCCTGTAAATAAGCTCAACTTTAATACCAAATACAAAAGTTGACTTTACCAAATAACTCTTAATTTTCTTTCTTCCTTTTGCAAACCAAGTGCTATCAAATGCATCTAATTAATGCCTTCATAGAATGAGTAGCACGAATTGGATAATACTAATATTAAATGTGAATTATACATGTGCATCAGATGTACTCTTCTGCATTCTTTTTTTCAAAATAGCTAGTAATCCTACTTTGCATGAATCAAACGTGTAACACAATTGGGTGGTCAGTGGTGGTGAGATGATTTGGGAAATGGTGATGAGGTGCAAAAATGGTGATGGTTGTGGTGGATGGCCGCGGGATGTAGTAAATGCTTTTTTTTTGGGGGTTAAATCCATACTTTATTTTTATTACTTCCTACATAAAATCTTATATAACATGCTGCCTAGGTTATTTTATTTCTCTTTTCTTTTTAATTATTTTTTCTCTCTTAATTAATATTTACTCAAAATACTTTTTTCTTTCTTTGTTTAAACATATCAAACCACTTAACTAAAAAAAAAAAAAATCAACCATACCAGACCCAATATTAGAGAAACAACAATAAATCAATTGACCAAAAGAAAATAACCGGTCTTAAATATGTATTTTTGAATGGGTTCTTAGAAGAAGAAATTTATCTTCAACAACCTATGGGATATGTGGTCAAAGGACAAGAAGACAAAGTGCTGAAATTGAGAAAGGCGATGTATGGATTGAAACAAGCACCGAGGGCATGGAACAACATAATTGATAAATACTTCCAAGAACACAATTTCATCAAATGCCCTTAGAACATGCTGTATATGTAAAGATGAAAGCCAATGGTGACATTTTGCTTGTATGCTTGGATGTTGATGATATGATTTTCACAGGTAATAATCCAAGTATGATTGAAGAATTCAAGAATGAGATGGCTAGAGAATTCGAGATGACGGACATTGGTCTTATGTCCTATTATCTCGGCATTGAGGTGAAACAAATGGAGGAAGGCAATCTCATTTCTCAAGAAAGATATGCCAAATATATGCTCAAGAAATTCAAAATGGAGAATTGCAAGCCAGTGAGTACACCAGTTGAAATTGGTGTGAAGTTGTCCAAAAATGACAAAGGAGAAAAAGTGGATCCAACATTTTTCAAAAGTCTTGTTGGAAGTTTGAGGTATTTGACTTGTACTAGACCTGATATACTATTCGGAGTTGGTCTTGTGAGTCGTTACATGGAATCTCCAACCACATCACATTTGAAGGTAGCAAAAAGGATTCTTCGGTACATTAAAGGAATAGTTAATTTTGGATTACTTTATAAACCTTCTGAAGATTACAAGCTTGTGGGATATTGTGATAGTGACTGGGTAGGAGATGCTGATGATCGAAAGAGTACTACAAGGTACACTTTCTTTATGGGAGATACTTCTTTTGCATGGAGTTCAAAGAAACAACCTATAGTGACTCTTTCTACTTGTGAAGCTGAGTATGTTGCTGCTAATTCATGTGTTTGCCAAGCAATTTCGCTTCGAAAGTTATTGGAGAAACTTCAATTACCACAAGAGAATGCGACAGAAATTTTTGTGGACAACAAGTCAGCTATTGCACTTGCCAAAAATCCAGTATTCCATGAAATGAGTAAGCACATTGATACAAAATTCCATTTTATTAGAGAGTGCATAGAGAATAAGGAAATGCAAATCAAATATGTCAAGTCACAAGATCAAGCTGCTGATATTTTGACCAAACCCCTCAAATCGGAATTATTTTCCATATTGAGGACTATGCTTGGAGTGACAAATCAAGTTTAAGAGGGGGTGTTGAATGATAAACTTGATTTAAAGAAGGAGAAGAATTTAGACATGGATACATTCATAGTACCAAAATGAAGAGAGAATGTATCATGAATTTGAGTTGTGACTTTTGGGTTAATTCATGTTTGCAAAATGAAGAGTCGTGTATCTATTAATTATAGTACATGTATTAGATTTAGATTTATGTCTTGTAATATCTATAAATAGCTATGTAATCTAGCATTTGGAGTATGGAACAAAGAAACAGAGAAAGAAAAAGGGATAGGATGGAAATTGCATAACCTATGAACTTCTCGTTGATAAGTATATTCTTCAGAACCTGTGAACTTTTTGATGGTTCAGCCTGTGACCAAGGAAGAAGTGAAAAGAGCCGTCTTTAGCTTGGGATCAAAAAAGGCCCTGGGCCCTGATGGTTTCTCTAGACATTTCTACCATAATTACTGGCACCTGATTGAAGATATATGATGTCTTCAATGTCATTAACCAAGCTCTCCAAGGCAGTAATAGCATCCAATCCATCAATCAGACCAATGTTATCCTCGTCCCAAAGATCAAAATCCTCAACAGGCCAATGATTTTAGACCCATAAGCTGTTGCAATTTCCTTTACAAAATTCTGGCAAAAGTCCTTGTCTTGAGAATCAAACCTATCATGGGGAAAATTATTGATCCAACTCAACAGCATTTATCCAAGGAAGGTCAATCCAAGATAACATTCTCATTGCCCAACAAGCAGCATTCAAGCTCAAGAAGAAAAGGAAAAATGCAAAACATTGTCAAGCAATTCCTAAGGCAGACATAAGCAAAGCTTATGACAAAATTGGATGAGACTGATAGAGCACACTAATCAACTTGTAACTAACAAACGAATGTTGCAGAATTGTAGCTAGTTTATCTTATCATGGATAATTGAATTTGTTTTTCTGTTGCTTAGAGTCCTATTGTACTCAAAGTCAAACACTTCCTACTGTATATTTATACCTAATATGCAATGAAAGATGTTGCAGCCTATATTTTTTCTAAACTATCGCGTGCAAGTTTCTTCATAGTATAAGAGCCATTAAGCTTATACAAGCCTCTCGATCCTACAATCATTTTTTTTTCCTGCACTATGGCCTCAAGCTCTCCAAGTGCTGCTACTTTTTCTGATGCCAATACAGTTCTTCTCAGTGGATAAATGTGGCTACACAATTGCCGCTGAAGCTTACAGGCAGCAACTATCCGACTTGGCGCGCTCAATTTCACACCCTACTGTATGGGTACGATTTAATGGGATACATTGATAGTTCCCTCCCATGTCCTTCCGCTACTATCACGACGAATGGTGTTGCGTCTCCTAATCCTGAGTACAAGCTATGGATGAGGCAGAACAATCTGCTTCGACATGCTATCTTAGCTTCAGTTGATGCTTCCATTGCACCTTTAGTCACCATGATTGCTACGGCTAAAGCAGCCTGGGATAAGTTGAGCAGTTCCTATGCCAATGCGTCCAAATCTCGCATCTATGGTCTTCGCAATAAGCTACTACAATTGTACAAAGGGCATCAATCGGTTTCGGAATATTGCGAGTCATTAAAACTCTTGCAGACGAGATTGCATTAGCTGGTTCACCTATCTCCAATGATGAGCTCATTGTAGTTGTGCTCTCTGGCTTGGGGGACGACTACAAAGAACTCAATGCAGCAATACGGGCCCGTGATATAGACATCACCTTTGAAGACCTCTTCGATAAACTCTTAGATCATGAATCTTTTCTCAAAAGAGAGGAGCAGCGCAAAGACTCTCATCTCGTCACTGCGCAATTCTCACAAAAGACCAATAACAAAGGTAAAAATAATGGGGGCCAGAACAAAAAGAATAATTTTTCAGCCAACAATTCTAATGCGAGGCCATCGCAAAACTACTCCAATGGAGGTTCTTTTCAGTCCCATGGTGGGAATCGCCTATCCAATAATCAATGGCGACCTAGCAACAACAACCAGCAAGTTCGAATGCAGTGTCAACTTTGTGACAAATTTGGCCATGTCGCCAAATTTTGTAGGTCGCGTCCACTTCCGTATTTTGATCCGCAAGCACACTTTGTCAACAAAAGGATGTCTCCTTCACAGAATTGGGTGCTTGATTCAGGTGCCTCCCACCATATCACCTCTGATCTTCAGAACATGAATATTCAGTCCGAGTATAATGGAAATGATAGTATCTTAATTAGGGACGGTATTGATATCCCAATCTCGTACATTGGTAATGCTACTCTTACTACTCCTCACACTATATTCACTCTTCAAAATGTGCTTTGTGCTCCTTCTATTCGAAAGAACTTGTTGTCAGTTTCTCAATTTTGTAAACATAATTCTACTTCTATTGAATTTTTTCCTGACTTTTTTCTTGTGAAGGATCTGAGCTCGGGGGCACCGCTGGTCAAAGGGCTGAATAAAGGGATTTATATGAATGGCCGAACTCCTCTATTCCGCCTCATGTTTTCACTGCATCACTTGAATAATGGCACTCGCGTTTGGGTCATCCGCATAGTCGCACTCTTAGAAGTGTTATCTATAATAACAAGCTTCCTGTTTCTTCTTCTAGTTTCAATTTTGCCATGATTGCTCATGTAATAAAAGTCACCGTCTTCCTTTTGGTGACTCTACAATTATTAGCAATAAACCTTTGGACATCTTGTTTACAGATCTTTGGGGTCCTACTCCAGTTGTGTCATTTGAAGGCTTTCGATATTATGTTATTTTTATTGACCATTTTACTAAGTATACGTGGTTATTTCCTTTAAAACAAAAATCTGATGTCACGAAAGTTTTTCTTGATTTCAAATCTATTGTGGAAAAATACTTTGCTACCTCTATTATTACGCTATATTCTTATGGTGGTGGGGAGTACCAAGGACTCCATCATTTTCTTACAAAACATGGAATTCAACACCTTATTGCCCCTCCTCATATGCCTCAACATGTTGGTCTAGCTGAGCGGCGTCACCGCCATATAATGGAAACTGTTCTTACGATGTCGTCTAAAGCTTTTTTGCCTCCCACATTTTGGGTTGTGGCATGTCAAACCGTGGTTTATCTAATCAATAGGCTTCCCTCTTCAGTGTCTAATAATAAAAGTCCTTTTGAATCTCTGTTTAAAAATAAACCAAACTACTTAAAACTAAAAGTGTTTGGCTCTTTGTGTTATCGGCTTAGACCATATGCACCTCATATGCTAGCTCCTAAGTCTCGTCCCTGCATTTTTATTGGGTATTCTTTGACTCATAATGCGTATCGGTGTCTTGATCCCAAAACAGTATTTGATATGGCAAGACTTAGGCGACGAAACAGTATTTGATATGGCATAAATCCTTTGTTTCCTGCTAATTTGTATATTAAGATTTGTTTCCCTATGAAATGCACCACATGGCGTGAAGAACGACTTTTTATTGTACCAATCTTGTGTAAAAATGGCTATTTGTAGCATAGAATTTCATATGCTTTTAATATCTTTGATTAAGATGAATGACATGTTTGGTGTAAATGGATCTAGAACCTTTTCTAGATGTAAAGTAATGTCACTGGTATTTGGTGTGGAAGTGATTAGACCTGTCATTTGCATTAATTTTTGTGTATATTAAGATTAGTTCATTACTTTAGAATTGCATTGCTCTTTTTGGATGCCAAATACGTCACTATTAGGTTTTGTTACCCTAACTAATCTCCTATTTCTTTTTGAAGCTGCGTTTTCTTTTATTATCTGCCATATTGTAAATTAGAAAAAACTTTATTTAAAGATCTAATCCTGAGTTTTCTACACTAAGTAAATAGAGGTTTTCCCAGACCTGAATGATTAAAATTTATTTCCAGGAAAGCTGAAATCTATTTTCTTTGTCCAATTGTTGTCTTTTTACATTTGGATTGCTTCTTGGTGATATAGGATAACGTTGAATCATGTTTTTGATAAAATTGGTGAAGGCTTAACTGTGTATTTATTTGTTTTCAGTGTTGAAGTGCGCCTAGTATTAGTGACGTTCACCTGATTAGAATTTCGCAATTGAGTGCTGATGGTATGTTGTCATTGTTTTGCCGGTGTAGAATGCCACCTAGAGAAGAATGGAAATGGTTCCTACAGGGTGAAGATATCTTGCACTGCAACAAAAATTGTGCCAGAATTGAGAAGACCCCTTGAAGAACTCATGCGAGGGAAGATCATCAATCATACTGGCATCACCCCCAGCAGTTCTACAATACCTCTTCTCTCGAGATGGTAATATGCTTATGAAGTCAATTCAGAGAGAAACAGGTAGTTATATCCTCTTTGATAGGCATAGCCTTGTTGTAAGGGTCTTTGGTTCTTCAGAGAATATTGAAGTGGGACAGCATAAGTTTGTAAACTACCTTTTGGCAATACACAAGAGCAAGCAGTTTGAAGTCCATATTCTTGGTGGTGATCTGCCCTCTGATATGATGAAAAGAGTAGTTCAGAAGTTTGGACCAGACGTTCGTGGGCTCAAGGAAATGGTGCCTGCAGCTTATTTCTTTTTGAATACCAAGCATCATTGTATTTCTATTAGTGGTGCCAATGATGTGAAACAACAGGTTGAAGACATTATTTATGAGATTGCACAGACATGTGATTCACCTGCTCAAAGGAGCGACAATGAAATCAACTGTCCCATTTGCTTGTGTGAGGTGGAGGACGGTTACAGGCTTGAAAGCTGTACACATAAGTTCTGCTGGTCTTGCTTAGTGGAGCAGTGTGACTCCGCAATTAAAAGCCGGGAGGGTTTCTCTCTGCTATGTACTCAAAAAGGCTATGGGGCTTCTATTTTGCTTACTGACTTGAGGTCTCTCTTATCTACTGAAAACCTGGAGGATCTTTTCCAGGCTTCTTTGGGAGTATACGTGGCTGGAAATGGCGGTACTTACAGGTTTTTCCCCTCACCTGATTGTCCTTCAGTTTATCGAGTTGTAGATCTGGGGACCATCAGTGCACCATTTGTTTGTGGTGCATGTTACGTGGAGATGTGCACTAGGTGCCATCTGGAGTATCACCCGTATTTGTCATGTGAGAAGTACAAAGAATTCAAAGACGACCCAGACTCTTCCCTACACAAGTGGTGCATGGGCAAAGAGAACGTGAAAAAGTGTCCAGTCTGTGGGTTTACCATCGAGAAGATAGAGGGGTGCAACCACATTGAGTGTAAATGTGGACGTCATGTTTGCTGGGTCTGTTTGGAGTTTTTCCCAGCAGCGACGATTGTTATAACCACTTGAGGTCTGTGCATCTAGGAACTGGTTAATTCAGAATACTACAACTCTTCACTTTCATTCTTAGCTAATAGCTCTTGATATTTAATAATTTGATCTTGAACTTAGTTTCCACAATGGTTTGATGTGTTCTAAATAGATTCGCACATTGTAATTCAAATCATTTTTCATTGACCTAGATATTTATATTTATTGACACATATATTTGCCATGCATGTATGTAGCTTTTCTACACTCTCGTAGATAGCGCCAGCTGCTTCTGTGTATATATGTTTAGATAATGCAGTATGATCTGATTTCTCTGCCTTTCTCCTTCCCTCCTTACCCGAATGCCTGTGTTGCATGGATGAAGAGTTGGACCTTCTGCATGTGAATACACTAGGTGAATCTTCTTGTCCACCTCAGTCTTCAAACCTACTTTTGAATAGGAAAACATGTCTATCAGCAGCTTAATGTTGTGCTTGCACCCTTGCCATCATCTCCCACCTCTGATTGGACTCCTGAGCCTGATCTAGTGTAACCCTTTTGCATAGGTTGTTGACTCGGTAAAATGGAATTCTGAAGCTCAAGCAATTAAACTTTTGTTGATAGGCAGGCTGTCGTGATGATTCTTCTAGCAACAAATTAGGAAAACCATCCCTTGGCTAGAGGTTGTGAGATTTTAGCCCATCATTATAACTTGAAGAGCTAGTTCAATGTAGAGGCTATAAAATCTGTGAAAACTAAATCATGCATATTGGAAGGAATAATTGTTATCATTGTCATTAGGCTAGTTAGTGATCAAGAAATTGAGATGCTCATTAAATTTAAACAATAGCCCAACACAGAAAATTCTCCTACATATGGTTTGAAACAAATGAATTTTACAAAAATTTGTAAAATTTATTTACAAATCTAATTTTTTATATTTGGAAGTAATTCTTTAAAAAATTGAAGATTCAGGATTTGTAAATTTTGAATTTCTTTGAGTTTTATCCAAATCCTTACTCAAGAGGTGTAATTTGCAAATTCACATTTTTAAGTTAGTTGCTTACTTTTGAGGATAAAATTACCCTATACATTTTCATTTACACTTAAGTTTAACTTTGGCTCCAAATACAAAGATAAAAAATAAAACTTAGATAAAACTCTCTTCCTTGCCCTTTTTCTTAAAACAAATACAAAGAAAATAATTGATCAACAAGTCGGATATGAATAATATTTTCCTTCGATATTATTTTATAGTATCCAATATGAAAGAAGGTTGATTGAAGATAAACGTAAGAGGCAAGTGGAGCTTATTTTTATGTAGAGTTGCTAAATCCTTCCTCTTTTTGATTGCATGGTCATTGTACACGTTTGATTGATATAATATTCACCTTTAATTTTTTTATTTTTTTTGTGGTTTAATCATACTGGAAGTTCCTTTCATTTTCATTCTAGAAATCATTTCAATGCTCTTTGCAAATTTTTCGTAATTATGCTTTTATTTGTAAAATTATATGCCTTATTAGCAAATTTAGCCAAAGTTGGCGTCAATTGTCATTCTAGTCTTCCTTACTTCTAAGCCATGTTAGTAGTTGTCGGATAACTCAAAAGTTCTTGTTTATCATTTCTAATTTTACTAATTTCAATAGAATAAAGAAGGGGTATTTGAGTAAAATAGACTTTTTAGTTTCAATTCCACATGTATTGCAAATAAATTTATATCTACAAATGATAGACTTGACTTAATACTAGCTAGTTTACACTTTCAAATAAGAGATTCATTTGCAACTACAAGTTCTCATGGAATTCATTCGAAATATAGGGGCATCCTAAAATGTGAACTGATATTGGGTTGTCAATTTTTTATTTCTTTTCTTTTTGTTTTTGGGGAGAATTTGCTGAGAGAATTTTTAGCAACAATGATAGCTCTACTCAAAGCTACTCATTCACCGTCTTAAGGGAGTGTTTTACTTTTTTTGTGCTTTAACAGCTCGAAGAGTTCCATTGAAGAGGCAATCAGGAACTTCTATTATATTTGGACTTAAATAAGTTTGTTCATGTTCTTGATAAGTAGTTTAATTATTTATGACTAAGATTTCAAGCTCAACTCTTGCTGTCATGATCGTTCATGTTTTATGAGCTTAACCCAAGGTGTACGTAAGTTTTCCCGCATCATTACCTCACTGACAACTCATGAGAAAAATAATATAGGACATTGTGATTGAGGTAAGAGTTCAGTGCACCTATTCCCTATACTCCCTACTCGCATACATGTGGGTCTCACATAAGTGAGGCCCACTTATCTATCTCTATGGAGCATGGGGAGTGATCGCGTCGTTTTGCGCTCAAAAAAATAGTAAGGTTAAATGATTGAAAATATTGCTTACCTTGAATTATCTCTAGCTGTGGCGAGTAGAGGGTCAATCCACGGAGATTGGGTTACCAGATTAAGTTAAGTCCTTAATTTAGAATTGTTTGACTATCTCCCGTCACGGATAATTTTGATTAAGTCCAAAAGTCCAAAAGTACGGTAAATTAAGTCCAAAAGTCCAAGAAATGTCCAAAGATACGGTAGTAACGAGATTCAAAAGTGACTTGAACAAAGTTACTAAATTGAAGAATTACAATACTTAATAATACAATGAAAATCCAAAGGGTTAATGATTCAGGGTGGTTATAGCTCAGTATACGCAAGTACAAAGTTATTGATTCAGATTAAAAGTTAAGTCCTTCAGAAATAGGGCTACAAGCTCCCACTACTGAAATGAGCCTTTAAGTATGTAAGTGAGAAGATTAATTAATTAGCAAGACTGGATGTGTTGGTATAACCTAACGATATCTAATCTCTCAATTAATTTTTCACTTATGTAACCAGTAGGTGTTGGTGCAACCAGACTAGAATCCATCAGAGGTAGTCTCGTATTGTCACTAGTTTACAAAACTGGGCATATATGTACTTTCAATTAAATATAACATGACTACAAGTATACTTATATTTAATCAAAGAATATTTAGAAATAAAAATACGAGACTTTAATAAATTTGAATCAAAACATATGTACAAGAGTAACCTCACAGTACCACCCCGAATCTCAGGTCTAGTGTGCCATGACATACTTTAAAGTACAAAAAATCATGACGAAAACCAAAATCAAAGAATACTTATCGTGTTGAACGAATTTCGATACACCGGTATGATTTTGATATGCTGATGGCTCACTAGACCCTTCCCTCTGGATTAAAATTTTGCACACAATTAAAAATAATAATTAAAACACTCAAAACTCACTTCACAAATATTAAAATAACATAAATTAAGCTAAGAAAGAAAAATGGTACAGTTTTCAACAATGAAAACCGTGGTATTTATAGGCAAGATTTCAGGACGGTGTTCGAGCGCCAATCAGGCGTGCTCGAGCGCCTTTCTGCACTTTTTATTTTTATATTTTTTCTATCCTTTTCAGTCCGTAATCTGTCGTTCAATTGTTTGCCATTTGCAAAAAGTGGCGCTCGAGCGCCTATCTGACTGTGGTAGGTGAACTTTGACTCCGAACATTGACTTTGACCAGCTTGTTGACTTTGACCATTGACCGTTGACTTTGACTGTTAACCAAAAAGTTGACTAGGTCTATTTCAAGATTTTTCAGCGTTCTGAATTCATTTCCGCACTTGGTTTGGCCAAATTCAATCTCGAATTGCTCGTTTTGAAGTTGTTCTACCATTTTCCTTCAGTGTTACATTGAATTTCTTGTTCAAATGTTGGTTTTTGTGGTCATTTTTGCTCTTTCTTCTTTAAAACCTCTATTGCACTAAAATTGTGTAAAATATACAATTAAGCTTGAAATAATAATGCAATATACATGATTCAATAGGTTAAAGTTACTAAAAATATGGATTTATCAACCTCCTCAAACCCACTCTTTGTTTGTCCTCAAGTAAAGACATCAATTACTTCATAGATTCAAAAATATTAAATTTAAGTAGTCAATGTATTTATACAGTTATATTTTATAAAATATATTATTAACAATGAGTTTATCTTCCAAATAATTCCACCCCAAGAAATCGTTTACAAAAAAATCATTTGAGTCTTTTTAAGTACTTGTAACTCAATTACGATGCAAGAAAATTAATCACGCAAAATTTATAAAATCAAAAATATTTTCTATGGATAGCCATGAAATGTTAAAACTTAACTACCTTCCAAATCGTGTAATACTCCTTTGGATTATATATATATATATATATATATATATATATATATATATATATATATATATATTATTTTTATTTTTATTTGTATATATATATATATATATATTTTTTATGACTAGATGACTCGAATGGTAGATGTTGGTTGATTCAAAGACTTTCTTGAAGTATTGTTTTTCTTCGGTTGAATTGTGTTTGGTGAAAGAAGGCTTGTCTGGCAGGATTTGTATTGATAGCTTTTTCATAACAAAAAAAATGCTCAAAAATGGTTAGAAGAAAGCATTTTGTTATGAGTTTCTTTTCTGCCTCTTTTTGTTGAATCAACACTTTTGATCTGTAAATGATAATGAGCGAGTTATCTAAACATTTTTCTTCTCTTTTTTTTTTCAAAGGAGTATACCGATCTAGAAAAATAAATCAAATTTTAATAAAACACAACATCTCACATTGAAAACATCTCAATCTACTCCTTTTTTGATAATTAATCAAAAACTTCTAATTGAATCATGTGACGCTGTTCGGATGTAATAATAGTTAACAAGGTTTCAAAAAAAAAAAATTAGATACAAACTCAACTCTTAGTGGCTAATCGTTTTTTCATTCCAAATTCACAGTTAATTTAAGTATTTTATCACAATCTAACCATATTTCAACAATTAACCACTCAATTTTAATTATCATGAATAAGTGAAGTAAAGTTTTGAAATTTTTGAAATTTTTGTATATCAAGATGGGATCAACTTTTTCCTCCTCCTCAAACCCGAGTCTTACATTGCGTACGTAAGTTGTCCCGCATCATTACCTCACTGACAACTCATGAGAAAAATAATATAGGATATTGTGATTGGGGTAAGAGTTCAGTGCACGTATTCCCTATACTCCCTACTCATATACACATGGGTCCCACATATGTGGGGCCCACTTATCTATCTCTATGAAGTATGGGGAGTAGGTGCATTGAATAATTTTCCTTGTGATTATACTTTGGTATGATTGTATACAGAACACACGAAATACTTTTTTAGGACGTCAGATATTGTGTTGGGGCCTTCCGTGCAGATGTTGTCCCAAAGTTCTTTGACGCCTACCAAAGCTAATAGGCTTGAAAGCAAACCTACCAATCTTGCAAAGCTTACAACGGTTGGCTCCGTTACGTTAATAGCTCATGAAGGGAAAATGTCATATTTAGTCCGTATTATTTTCTTTTAGTTTTAATTTGGTCTCTATTGTATAAAATGTCTTAATTTCATCTTTATTATTTTTTAAAAAATCTTAATTTCGTTCTTATTATTTTCTTAAAGTTTCAAATCGTCTCTATTGTCCAAAATTAGTTAATTTACTCCCTATTATAAATTGAGACTTTTGGAAACCAATAAGGATGAAATTGAGACATTTTAAACAATAAAGACCAAATTGAAACAAAAAGAAAACAATAGGGACTAAATGTAGAATTTTCCCGCTCATGAACATCAAATAGGTAGCCCCATGATTACTAACTTGTTGGTGAATTTTTTTTTGGGCATGACTTGCTGACTTTTTTTCCTTTTTTTGGGAAAAAATATTTTAGTCCTTAAAGTTTATACTAAATACCAAAATCAGCCCTGTGTTTTGGGAAAATACCACTTTAGTCCCTCCGTTAAGTGGAGGGATGTTGTTGTCCATTAATTGAACCTAAGAGGGGGATAAATTAGGTTATATAAGCAATACTACTACTTTTTCGATTAAGCAATATACTAGCAATAATTAATTAGAAACAATCTTAATCAAATATGCACTCTAGTAATATAAGATGTGAGTAAGGTAATTTATCAAATACTTAGTGTGCAGAAATTAATGCAAAGAGAGAGTTGGGAAAAAGAGATTTCAAATCACGATTTAGAGTGGTTTGACCCCCACCTAAGTCTACGACCTAAGCTCCCTGCTCAGGATTTCAACAATCTTCACTATTATGACTCTTCAAATGTTGGTGAGTCCACAAATTAACTACAATGGTAGTTCAAACTTTTACAATAGAAAATTTGTTCTCAATATAAAGTTTCAACCCCAACACCTTTGACAAGGAAATCCTTCCTTTCAAAGTGTTCAATTCTCTCTTTTGATAAGTATTTGAGATTCACAATAAAAGCCCTATTTTAGGGTAGATGAATACAGTGAATATTTTTCTCTCAATATAGCTTACAAATTCTTGCTTAAGTATAGCACAATAATGATTTAAAGATGAATATAATGTTAGAAAACAAGAGTAATTGCTTTGAATCAATATCTTGAAATTTTGCAGTTGAGAGGCTTTAATAGAAGTTGAAATGGGTGTAATAAATACATCCCAACGTTCATAAAATATCTATATTTTGAATCAGCGTTTTAGCCTGACTGGTCGACCCTGTTTCACCGGTCGACTGGTCGAAAGACCTTCATCCTGTAGACAAACCTCAGGCGGACGACCCTTTGACCACCGGTCGACCGGTCGCCATAGGGTCGTCCGGTGGGCTCCAAACTGCAAGGGTTGGGTTTTTGAAATCATTTATTTTGAACGTCTTTTGTAAAGCCTTTTTCAATTGATTCAAAAACAACTTTTAAGAATCATCATTGAGCATATACCATTTACAAACCCAAACCCTGGTCAAGTCCCAACCTGTACCCCTTATGTCGCCGCGTTTCCTCTTATAACTCCTTCTTCATTTATAAAGATCTTCACTTGAATCTTTACAACTTGAGCTTGTAATGATCTTGACAAAAATACACTTGAGCTTGATCATGTTGAGCTCTTCATTTTGTTTTCATGATTAGATCATTTGAGGTTGATTAACATCATTCTTCATGAACTTGCTCTTGAGCTTGTATAACATTGATATTCACAAAGTGCTTTGATCATCTTTTTAATCTTCCTGAGCTTACTTAATATGTTGAATATCCTTCAAGCTCTGACTAATTGTCAAACAATAAACTCATTACAAGATATGATTAGTCAATAGATCAATTTCATAATCAAGATTTAGTTATCATCAAAATACAAGATTCATGCCTTCAGGCTAACAGATGTTAACTTTAATAGCTTGACTTTTTGCCATTAAAAAAATAAAGAATGGATAAAAGGAAAAATTGAAAGATCAGGGTAGTGCCACATCAGTACAACCCTTTGCCTGGAAAGTAAGAGAATTTGACATTTTTTTTATTGTCTTAATTGACACTCAAGCTCTTCTTCTCCTTATCGACACACATATACCCCCACGACTACAATATGTCATGTAGCCTTCGGAAAAAAGCACAAAACAACTCACTTAGAAGCTGTCTTTGCATAGGGATTATACATTACAAGCTTTGAGCGCCAAAAAGCATCCAAATATCTAAGTCAATAAGGTTTAGGGTTTAGGATTTAGTCTTTTTGCTAAAAAATTTAATAATACCCAAAATTTTGTTGCTTTGTTGGCTAATTTAGACATGTTGTATTTGATTTTGATAGATTTTAACTTTGCATGTAGTTATTAATGTTAGATAATATTTTTTAAGCTTTTAGGATTACTTTTTTGATGAGATAATTTTAGTTTGTGTATTATTAAACTTTGTATTTTTTTTTTCATATATTATCATGATGATTAATTTTTCGAATGTAATGTTGAAGTTAATGTTAATTTTGGATCTTTTGAATGATGTTAGAAGTGTATTATTTTGTTCTAATATTATTTCTTATTTATCGAGTTTATTTATTTCGGAAAGTTTTTGTTATATGGGTTATATTTGTGTTGTAATGATAAGTATATTATTTTGGTGGTTACCCAAAATATTGTTCATTTTCAATGCTCACTATCTCAACAGTTGAGTATTGTTCCAAACTTGGAGTCCCATGTATATTCTTATGCTGATATGTTGAATGATATATGCATATTCTATTTTTGAACTTAATGAAAGCTCTGTTTATATCTACCTGAATAGTTAATGATGATGATGACGATGTTCTAGACATTTGACTTGATTTTTCCTATAATATTTTGAGCAGAATTTGGCTGACTCAAGTGTGAAAGAGCTATATTTTTTTTTTTGGACGTGAGAGAAAAAGAAAAAGTTGAGGATGAAAATTTTGTACCCCATGGCCATATATATAGTCGTAAGGTGTGCAAGTAGATGTTGGGAACAACACAACGATCATCTTAATATTTGTTTTTCAAAAAATTTCTCCAACGACTCAAACATAAGGGCAAATAAGTACTTCACTCGGTTAATGCATTGACCGTTAAGTTGTAACTGATAGAAGGACTAAAGTGGTATTTTCGCAAAACACACAATGTGAAGCCCCGTACGAAACGTCATATGCATATCATATCATTAAATATGTGTTTATACGCATTTGTATCGTTTTATGTGCACTAGTATTGTTTTACATACATTTGCATTGTTTAACGTGTATTTTTGTGATTTAGGTATTGTAGGAGATAAATAAATTACTCTATACTAAACTAGCTAACCAAATAGTTAGGAAACAACTAAAAGGGCAAACTAGAAGTTAGTGCTTTAGTTGAGGGGCATATTGGTCCTTTGGCAAAATTAAATATCTATCACCTACCACCACTACACAAAAACACACTCACACCACATAACACATAAATATACACGACACAAACACACACACACACATCAAATCACACACACCAAACACACTAAACCATACGACCCAGGAAGAGAAAGAGAGAAGGAAGGAAGAGGAAGAAGAAGAATAAGAGAACTCTCAAGCCATTTACAAGCTTTCCTTGGCATTTGCTAGCTAGATTCAAGACCTTTCTTGCTTCTTTTGCTTCTCAACTTCAATAACAAGGTGAGGGATGATTTTCAAAGGTTTTATAAAGGCATATAACTCATGGTAGAGAAATCTATGTGTGTACAAAGCATGAATAAAGTTATACGTATACTAGATGGTAGATTGAGCTTAGGTTGAATTTCTAGGGTTCCAATACTTGGTCATAAAGCTATATTGTGTTTTTTGTTGTTCTTGTAAGCTATTATAATGTTATATGTGATCATTATGCTTGAGTTGAAGCATGAGAATAAAAGATGCAACTCTAGAAGATAAATCTTGATGATTGAAGTTGCAAATGCATGGTAGTTGATGGTTGAATGCTTTTGTTTCTTCTAAGATGATTTTGATGCTAGATGATGCTTAATGCATGTTTAGATGATGTTAATAAATTTGTAATTGAAAGGAATTTGAGGCATGAACTTGGTTGAAACAAGATTAAAGAAGGAAGAAGGAAAGAACATGAAAATTCAGACTTGGAATAGCCTTGACAACTTCAGTCGGTCAAGTGAGTCAGACGAGGGAGCTTATCCGACTCCCACTGCTTGAGTCGGTCGAAGGAGCCGGGCGAGTCCTCTTGTTCAACTGTCCCTCTCCTTTTGTGCAATATTTTTTTAGAGACCATATCTCACTCAATTAAACTTCGAATTGAGTTCCGTTTGATTCTAGAACTATCTACATTCGATAAGCTTTAATTTTATACTAAAATCGGGCTATTTGAAGTTCAGGAGATTAGGGAAATTAACTATTTAAGTTAGGCTAATACGAAAGCATTGAAATTGTTTGGTCGTACCTAATGCTTGTTATTGGTAAAAGTTATTGTTTAAGTGGCCGACTTGCAAGTTCTTGTTATTATGTGCTAATACTAAAGGAGCTTACATGAAAGACATTGTACATGTCCATATGAATACATAATAAATGCTTGCCCTTTGTATGATGCGACATATAAAAGGTACTTGAATATGCTTGATAAATCTCGAGCTCACTTTGTACTTGTCATCGATTATGAAATGGATTAAAGTTGCACACGACAGTAATAGTGGGAGATACCTATTGAGGTGCACACGACTGTGATAGTGGCAGACAACTCCCTATCCCATTAATGCTACATTATTTATGGTTAAGACTTATACGGAATAATATGCACACGACAGTGATAGTGGGATACACCTTTTGAGGTGCACATGACTATGATAGTGGGAAACACCTCTTAGGTCTGTATAAGCCACATTCCTTATTGTGCATCATTCTTTTGATCATGCTCGAGATGTATTCTCTAATATATGTTTTTCTACTCTCGCTTGGTCCCTTGAGGTCCTTGGAGAGTAGAGTTGGATAATATTACCATGTTATAAATGTTGTTTAAATTTGTGCTTTACTTGATGTTCTTATGGAATATTCAAGGTCATGTATTGTTTATTTACGAATTTTACCTATATGTGCATGACATTATATTTGAAAATCGATTTTGAAATGGTAAAACGATTGTGAAAATCCCCGTTCCCTTTATCCGTCGCTGAGCTAGTTGTAGCTCACCCTTTTTCTTAACATCTCAGGTACAGTTGAGCTTGCTTGTTGATGGAAGCCCCGTTAACGCAATGATTTGGATTTTCTACCTTCGTGCTCTACTTGCTCGCTCATGAAAAATATTTTGTATAATTGACTATAATGTTATCTAGTAACTCCTTTTGGATTATTAGTTGTGCAATTAATTAGACTATGATTCGTGGGAGACTTGGTTATACTAGATGGATTTCTAAGATTGTACCTTGATGGATACGGGTTTGTAAATATGTATTCGGATTGTGACTTTAACTTTTAATGATGAAGTTTGTATAACAAGTATTGTTGAACTTATGTAACTTTTATAACTTGAATTTTAGTATTGGGTTGTTTTACAAAAGGTTGAGTTGTTTTATGGTTAATAGTGCCCAAGATTTTGCATTGTGCCTTAGCGGACTTAGGTAGAGTGATCTGCTTGATCCCATGGCATCACGATCCTGAGATGTTGAGATAAATGCAAGTTTGAACTTTATTCCACTTTCGTGGTATCAGAGTACATATATTAGTGTTTGAAAATTGGGGTTGTGATAGAGTTGTATCAGAGCTTAGCTAGTTAGCTAGGTGTTAAGCTGGGTTTAGGACCCCTGGTCAGTGGGTAGAAGTTTTAAGGTGGAATTGATTATGATGATGTGTGTAAATAAGGTGAATGGATGACTTAGCTAAAGTTGGAGACTATGATTCTTTGAGGGTATTATAGTCAAAAGATTGGGTTGAAGATTGAAAATCCTAGGGTAGGAATTTGGCCATAGTGTCATTTGGAACATAAGAATTGTATTTGATTTATGGATTAAAGTGAGGTTGTAGGATAAGAAGCAGACCAAAAGGTTTGACCTAATGGCTCAATTTTCTCCTTTAGTACTTGTGTGGAACTTATGTACTTAAATGCTACGTGTGAATTGCCCAATATGCCTTATGTGTTATGTGAATCATACGTGTTTAAAATGCTATGAATGCTTTGTGCTTTCATGAATACTTATGTGTTAGGTATAGTCATAATATATGCTTGTTAGCTGTAACGCCCTGGCTAAGTGAATATCCCAAAGGGCAGAGGCCCACCAACAACGCAACATATGACGATATTGTGCGCTTTGGGTTACCACATTGCGCCCCTCACGGGTTTGTTTCTTACAGCCCAACTTGGATTGGAAAACGCATCGTCACGATATAAGGGAAAACCCTCCGCTATATATCTAGCAGCCCAGCATCCTCGCCAGTCGATGTGGGATATTATACTAACAGCATAGATAGGGCACGTATTCATGTCTCGTACAATACATATGCATCATATAACCGTAAGTGGCATCGTACATCCATACCCAAGATGACAGGGCCGAGCACTCGCAAGAATACTAGAACTTGAGGAATAGAGAATATTAATCAGGCTAATCCCGGGAGAGAGATGTTCAGTATGCTGGTAATTTTTGTGGAAAGGATGAGCCAGATTCTAGGAAACCAAGAAATTGGAACCAGGGGCAATCATAACACATTGAAGGATTTCTTCAGCTATAGACCTCCCAAGTTCCTTGGTGAACCCGATGATGGAAAAACTGAAGCTTGGTTGGCAAAAGGTGAAAGGATATATGCTGCTCTTGATTACAATGATGAAAGAAAGGTGATTTTCGCGGTATTCTTATTAGAAGAAGATGCAGAACAATAATAGAGAACAGAAAAGCTTCGCTGGAAGCGTGATGGCACACCCGTCACTTAAGCTAACTTTGTCAAATCTTTCAAGAAAAATTACATTACGGAAGTACCCCGAGAGAGGAAAGAAGAAAAGTTTCTTACTTTGAAGCAAGGTAAAATATTTGCGGTCCAATATGAAGCTCGTTTTAACAAGTTGTCACATTACCTCCCCGAGTTAATCCAAATGAAAAAAAGAAGAATCAGACAGTTTGTTTGAGGATTAAGGCCTAAAATTCAAGACTTCTTGGCTTCATATCTTTTTACCTCATATAATGATGTGATCGATTTGGCTGCTCACATTGAGAAGAGGAGATTTGAAACCCAAAGTGGACCAAGTCAAATCAACAAAAGGTCGTTCTTATCTCTGACACCATAAGAAGAATAGAACTAAGCTTAGTGCATTCAATACCAAGACAACTCGAGGATTATCAGGCAATACAGCCACCTCTCAAAATATTATTTGTGTTTGTTGTAACAAGAGAAGGTACACGAAAACCCAATGTTAGAGAAAGACAGACAAGTGTGTAAAGTATGGGAGTAATCAAGACTTATATAAGGACTGCCTAAGGATGCAGAATGTGGGAACATGGCCTCAACCTACTAGGAATGCTTCAGGACAAGGAGTTCATGCCTGAGTTGATTCCATTGACCAAGGGGAATTTCCAAAGGCAACAAATGCAGTTGAAGGTGGATTTTATTTGCTGGAATTTCCATTAATGTTCTCAGTTAGTATTCTCATTTGTTATTTAGATTTTATCTTGGAAATTCTTGGTGGGTAATCTATCTTGGTATTCTCTGATGCTATTCTTGTCCGAGACTCTTACTTGATAATTTCAATCGGTATTCTTATTTTGGGAAATTTTTATTTGGTATTCGATAGTCTCTATCAGTATTCTCTTGCGGTATTCGGAATTCGGTATTCTTAATCAGAGTTCTTATTCGTTATTTCTATTCGGCAATTGGTATTCTATCTAAACTTCTTATTCAACAACACTTATGTGGTGTTATTATGTGGAAGTCTCATATGGGGCCCTGTATTCAGGGTTATAGTTCGGCATCCTTCTTCAGTGGTCGGGTCTCCTTTATGTGCTTCAGACAAAGTTGTTGCAGCTTATCGAGCAATTATCAAATGAGAAAATTGCGAGGGCACAATTCTGTTAAAGGGGAAGGATGTGAAGTCCCGCACGAAACATCATATGCATATTATATAATTAAATATGTGTTTATACTGATTTACATGCATTTGAGTGATTTTATATGCATTACATCATTTTATGTGCACTAGTACATTTGCATTGTTTAACTTACATTTTTGGGATTTAGGTAACGTAGGAGATAAATAAATTACACTATACTACACTAGCTAACCAAATAGTTAGGAAACAATTAAAAGGGCAAACTAGAAGTTAGTGTTTTAGTTGAGGGGCATATTGGTGCTTGGGCAAAACTAAATATCTATGACACACATAAACATGACACAAACACACACATACATCATATCACACACACCACACACACTAAACCACACGACCTAGGAAGAGAAAGATAGAAAGAATGAAGAGGAAGAACAAGGATAGGAGAACTCTCAAGCCATTTACAAAGCTTTCCTTGGCATTTGCTAGCTAGATTCAAGACCCTTTTAGCTTCTTTTCCTTCTCAACTTCAAGAACAAGGTGAGGGATGAATTTCAAAGGTTTATAAAGGCATACAACTCATAGTAGAGAGATCTATATGTATACAAAGCATGAATAAAGTTATATGTATATTAGATGGTGGATTGAGCTTAGGTTGAATTTCTAAGGTCAATACTTGGCCATAAAGCTATATCGTGTTTGTTGTTGTTCTTGTAAACTATTATAATGTTATATGTGATCATTACGCTTGAGTTGAAGCATGAGAATAGAAGACGCAACTCTAGAAGACAAATCTTGATGATTGAAGTTACAAATGTATGATAGTTGATGGTTGAATGCTTTTGTTGTTTCTAAGATGAGTTTGACGCTAGATGATGCTTAATACATGTTTAGATGACGTTAATAAACTTGTAATTGAAAGGAATTTGAGGCATGAACTTGGTTGAAGCAAGATTAAAGAAGAAAGAAGGAAAGAACATGAAAATTCGGACTTGGAATGGCCTTGACGGCTTCAGTCGGTCGAGGGAGTCGAACCAGGGAGCTCATTCGACTTCCACTGCTTGAGTCGGTTGAAGAAGCCAGGCGAGTCCCCTCGTCCGACTACTCTTTTCCTTTTGCGCAAAATTTTTATCGAGACTATATTTTACTCAATTCAACTCCGAATTGAGTTCCATTTGATTCTAGAACTATCTACATTCGCAAACTATAATTTTATATTGTAATCAGGTTATTTGGAGTTTAAGTGAATAGAAAAATTAACTGTTTAAGTTTGGCTAATGCGGAAGCATTAAAATTTTTCGGTCGTAACTAATACTTGTTAGTGGTAGAAGTTATTGTTTAAGTGACCAACTTGCAAGTTCTTGTTATTATGTGCTAATACTAAAAGAGCTTACATGAAAGATACTGTATGTGTTACATGTCCCTATGAATACATGATAAATGTTTGACCATTTACATGATGCGATATATGAAAGGTACTTGAATATGTTTGATACATCTTGAGCTCACTTTGTACTTGTCATAGATTATAAAATGGTATTACTTATATGCACGTGGTGGTTGTAACCTCTCGTTCATTAAGGGATGGGATCAAAGGTGCACACGGTTGTGATAGTGGCAAACACCTCCTTACCCCATTAATGCTACATTATTTATGGTTGGGACTTATACGGAATAATGTGTACACAACAATGATAGTGGGAGACACTTTTTGAGGTACACATGACTATGATAGTGTGAGACACCTCTTAGGTCCGTATAAGTCATCTTCCTTATTGTGCATCACTCTTTTGATCATGTTCGAGATGTATTCTTCAATATATGTTTTCCTACTCTCACTTGGTCCTTTGAGATTCTCAATGAGTAGAGTTGGATAATATTACCATGTTATAAATGTTGTTTAAATTTGTGCTTTACTTGATGTTCTTGTGGAATATTCAAGGTCATATATTTTTTATTTACGAATTGTACCTATATGTGTATGGCATTGTTTTCGAAAATAGATTTTGAAATGGTAAAAGGATTACGAAAATCCCTGTTCCCCTTATCCCTAATTGAGTTAGTTGTAATTCACCCTTTTTTTAACATCTCAGGTATAATTGAGCTTGTTTGTTGATGGAACCCCTGTTAACGTGATGATTTCGATTTTCTACCTTCGTGCTCTACTTGCTCGCTCATGGAGAATATTTTGTATAATTGACTATAATGTTATCTTGTAACTCCTTTTGGATTATTAGTTGTGTAATTAATTAGACTAAGACTCGTGGAAGACTTGGTTATACTAGATGGATTTCTAAGATTGTACCTTGATGGATACGGGTTTGTAAATATGTATTCGGATCGTGATTTTAACGTTTAGTGATGAAGTTTGTATACCAAGTATTGTTGAACTTATGTAACTTTTATAACTTGAATTTTAGTATTGGGTTGTTTTACATAAGGCTGAGTTGTTTTATGGTTAATAGTGCTCGGGATTTTGTTTTGTGCCTTTGCAGACTTAGGTGGAGTGATCTGCTTGAGCCCGTGGCATCACGATCCCGAGATGTTGAGATAAATACAAGTTTGAACTTTATTCCGTTTTTGTGGTATCAGAGTACATATAGTAGCATTTGAAAATCGGGGTTGTGACACACAAACATGTCTAGTACTTAGCATAAACCTCAAGGACTAGAATGGATTTTTCCATTTTTTTTATCAGGGTCGGTCTTCTATCCATCTGTAGCAATTCGGGAGTAGATGATCTTGACCATTGATTTCATAATATTAATATGCACCATTGATGTCCACTCAAACTAGAAAGAAAAGTTATTACACTTGTTAGCCTAAAGACTTTTCAAATTTATTTTGATAATAACTAAATCTTTATTATACATTTATCTTGTGACTAATCATACATTGTATAAGTTCTCAATTTATGAGATTACTCGAAAGATTGAAGAATGCTCAAGAGCAAGCCATGAAGAATTGATATTGATCAAGCTCAAGAAAGTTAATTATGAAGATCAAATGAAGAACTCAACATGATCAAGCTCAAGACTTCACTATCAAGATCTCTAAAGCTTCAAAATGTGAAGATTCAAGTAAAGAAGATCTTGGAAGATGAAGAGTGAGTTATAAAAGGAGACGTGATGATATAAGGGATACTGGCTTTTAACTTGTCGTTTGCCTAAGTATTTCTTGTGTTAGCAAGTATTTCTTGTGTTAGCTCTTGAAGTCTTCAAAATGTTTTTCAAAGCAATGATTCGCAAAATATCTTATCATCTTTGAAAACGTTAGAATTGGGTCAAAAGAAGTCTTTAAAACAAATGGTTTTTGCACACTTTGAAAAATGTTTTCAGAAAAATTGACTCGGATCACTTACTGTAGGTTTTCAGTTGAAAACTACGGATCCGGTTGAGTTACTCTATTGAATCCACTTGACTAGATCACATCTAGTGGCCATCCGGATGAGCAAGTCCGGAAGGAAGCCAAAAATTCGATTGACCGAATGTTTTGAAAAATAGCCATTACAAATCCGTGCTGCCTTTAAAACCATTTCATCACCTACTTCTCAAATTATCTCTTTCAACTTCAAGCATTGAATACCAAGATTTTAAAAGTCTTTATTCACTCATTCTTTACAAAAAAATATTGAGCTAACACTTGCAAATCTTTGATCATTCAAGAGCTTGATTTGTATTATCCAACTGCAGAGGAGTTAAAGTTGAAGGATCGATATCCGGGATTGCACATAATGAATCAAAGATACACAGCGGAAGAAACTATGAAATACAATTTTTCGATGCATATATTATGTGTAGATCAATCCTAATACTTGATGTTTATGTAATATACTTCTTAAACCAAAGGTAAAACAAGAAGAGAATAATACCTCTTAAAGACCTAAGGTTGATGTGTGGTTGAACTTTTTGTTGGAATGACACCCTCTTCCATAAGTATAGAAGTCTACGTTAGTCCACACAAGAAAATGATTAAGCTCCTCATTTATTCTTGAATATACTGCTAGCAAAATCTTTGAAGAAAAGATATGAACTTGTTTTCTCTCTTACACAAGATGCGTAGTATTTTTCCACTAAGTCACTTAATCTTTATCTTGCATATAGATATATAGAAATATGCACATATATCAATTAGCTTTTGTATACAATATACATAATGGCCAATTGATGTGTATATATAAATTTATATGGAAGATGATGTATCATCTTTATGTCTTGTCAAGTATACAAAAGGAAAGGTTAATGGAATTCATAATAACTCCATGGTGTAAGCCTTGTCATCCTTTTGAAAAAGAAAAGACAAGATGAAATAATGTCTTTCAATGGGTCATGCTTAGTCATATTACATATAAAGAAAGACTAAGTGGAACTTTACATAATTCCAACCTTTCTTTTACCATGACTTTTCAAGTTAAACTTTTAACCTTTGTATAATTGACATAAGTAGTATTTAATCCAATCACCATCAGATTAAATCATGTAAATCACATTTCTATCTTTTGTACTTAACTCCTTATACATAGTCCATAATAACACATTAGCTCTATTAACCTTTAGTGATACAAATATTATTATTAACTCTTTAACAATCTTTGAGAGATTAAGATACAAGTTAAATTGAAGCCAAATCACAATACTCTATTGTGTGTGACCTTCTAGACTCACCGCCAAACAGTATTAAGAAAACATTGAACGATTTTAATGCTAATCGAACTCTCGATTTGTTTTGAGAATATCTCCTTCACTCTCGAAACACCCTTAAAGGTCTTGAGTGATGTCTAACAACATATCGAGACAATTTATAAGGCAAATGAAGTTATCAATTGAGTGAACCTATTTAGTTGACAATTATCGTGCAATTCAATCTTTCCATTAATAGTTCCAATTGAGTAAGAACCATTGTAACACCCCGATCCTTCACGAAAACAGAATCCCGATCCATATCCCAAGGTCACGAAAAAGGAGAAAAAACCACATATACGAAAAAGGAGAAAAAACCACATATCTGCACTCAAAAGAAATGAACCACAAACAACAATACAACATTAAAAATCATCCACATTCTTCTTTTGACATATCTTTCCATGTTCTTGAGGCCATTCGAGCCTTTAACCTCAACAAGATAAACATTCATGCATCGGACTTAAACCATACTAATCTTTTACAAATAATAGCTTATCATACAACTCTAATACTTTTAAATTAAACTTATTACAAATTCCTACTTATAACAAATATAAACAAGATCCACAAAGCAGAACATACAATTAAATCACTAATTATACCTTAGATACATACATTACTTTACATTTCAACAAATAATACACACAAGGCAACCAAAGAAACTCTTGAACTTCTCTTTCTCTATAACTTGAAGGCCCAACTTTGCTTTACCTGAAAAATGTTAGATGATAGATCTTAACTCTTTGTGGATATTAAGATAAAATATGGTTGTCAAAAATATCTTTAAAGCAATATTCAATTCCTTCAAAGACGATGAAGTTTTTTGAACACATTAAAGGTTACCTCTTCATCTTGTACTCGCAACCGAAGCTCACCCTTTCGAACATCAATAAATGTTCCTCCAGTTGCAAGGAAAGGTCTTCCAAGAATGATAGGAATTTCCTTGTCTTCCTCCATATCAAGAACTATGAATCTACATGAAAAATGAATTTATCAACTTTGACGAGTACATCTTCAATTACTCCTCTGAGGTACTTTAGCGAACGATCAACTAACTGTAGTGTTACAATTGTAGGTCTTGCCTCTCCCAATCCAAGCTTTCTGAAAATAGACAAAGGCATTAAATTAATACTAGCACTTAAATCACACAAAGCTTGCTTAAAAACAACATTGCCAATTTCACATGGAATAGTAAAACTTCCTGGATCCTTGAGCTTTTGTGGTAGCTTCTTTTTTAGGATTGCGCTGCACTTTTCAGTAAGTGCAACTGTCTCATAATCTCTAAGTTTTCTCTTATTCGAAAGGATATCCTTCATAAACTTCACATAATTCGGCATTTGTTCAAGTGCATCCGTGAATGGAATATTGATGTGAAGTTTCTTGAAGACTTTAAGAAATTTAGAAAATTGCTTATCAAGCATATTTTTTTGCAATCGTCGAGGGAATGACACAACCATATGTGGCTCCTTCATAGGTTGTGGCTGAGCTTCTACTTTCTCTTTATCTCCTGCCTCATTCTGTGCTTCACATTTCTCAACCTTCTTAGTTCTCACTGACTCCTCTAACTCCTTACCGTGTCTCAAAGTTATTGCTTTGCAATGCTCCATGCCATCTTTTCTAGGATTCACCTCAGAAGTACTAGGTAAACTTCCTTGTTGCCTTTCAGAGAACTTCATAGCCATTTGGCTCAACTGCATCTCTAGGTTTCTGATTTTTACGGATTGATTCTGGAAATTCGTCCTTGTTTCATTGATGAATTGAGTTTGCGAGGTCGCCAACTGAGCCAATGTATCCTCTAAGTTTACCTTCTTCTCTGGTGGTGGGTTATTCTGCTCAGGCTGTAACACATTCTGAGTATTTCTCCAGGAAAAATTCGGATGATTACGCCATGCTAGATTATATTTGTTAGAGTACTGATTGTACTGCTACCCATTAAAATTTCCCACATACTGTGCTTGTTCAACTGTGCCTTGGGCAAATGGATTCCCAACCTGACATTTTGCACTATGATGTGGACCACAACAAAACTCGCACACCACTGCCGCTTGGACAACATTAGCAGTTGCCTGACTATTCTATAATTGTTTCGCGAGATTGTCAATTTTCGCTGTCAAGGCAGTTATGGCATCTATCTCATGGATCCCAGCTGTCCTCTTTGGTATGACTCTCTCGCTTGACCACTGCTGGTGGTTCAAAACAATATCATCTAGCAACGCATAAGTTTCATCTGTTGTCTTGTTCATTAAAGCTCCTCTTGCTGATGCATCAATCAAAGTTCTTGTAGAGGTAATTAACCCATTGTAAAAACTATGAACTTGCATCCACCTAGGTACTTCATGATTAGGACACTTCCTCAGTAATGCCTTTTACCTTTCCCACGCTTCACATAGAGTTTATCTTTCATGTTGTGCAAAATTATTAATTTCTATGCGCAGCTTCGCTATCTTTCCAGGTGGGAAAAATCTTGACAAAAACTTGTGCACCAAATCCTCCCAAGTAGTGATTAAATCTGACGGTAGCGAGTTCAACCATTCCTTAGCTTGATCCCTTAAGGAAAAAGGAAACAAGAGAAGGCGCAGAGTTTCATCAGTGACTCCATTGTACTTAACAGTTCCACAGACTTCTAGAAAATTCACAATGTGCTGATTAGGACCTTCAGAAGGCAGTACATGAAACTGAATATTCTAAATCAAATGTAGTGTCACTGTCTTCAAATTAAAATCATGTGCCTGAATCGCTGGCCTTCTAATCACAGGTTGAATTCCAGTGGGTGGTAATGCATACTCTCGCAGTGTTCTAGGTGAATTTTCCTGATTGACTGCTTGATTATTTTCGTCCTGTGCTACCATGATGTCAGCCATATTCCCTTGCAAATGATAGGTAGTTATAGTAGTTTTTTTTTCCTTTCTGTTCTTCTGATAGGTTTGTTCTATCTCAGGATCGAAAGGCAACAAATTACTACCTCCTGACTTTCGCATGCACGTAAAGGAATGTGTTCCTGAAATACACGTAACGAAAATAAGAGAATAACACAAAATTAAATAAAATCCAAAGTAAAATTAAAGCTATTTGGTATCGATATTAATAATTGACACAGTCCCCGGTAACGGCGCCAAAAACTTATTGTGTGATTTCTAACGCAAGTGCATGTATCGCAATAAGTAATAAAGTAATAAGTAAAAATCGTTCCCATGATGACTGTGATTACTAAGTACCAAACTTGATTTAGCTCTAACTTTATTTGTACAATCATAAATTGAGAATTTGTAATTAAGCACTACAAAAATTAAAAAACTTATAAAAAACAAAAGCACCTAACACAATTACGAAATTAACAAAAGATGGTAATTCAATAATTAAAAGACTCTAGAGATTCCGATTTCACCAAGATTAATCCTAATTGAAACTAGTGATTTAAATAAATTGATGCCTATTCCTTACGTTGTCAACAATTTCGCTAAGGTAGATATTAATTTTTCTCTAGTATCAATAACCTATCCCAATAAGCAAGCTAACTACATCTCTGTGATAATTGTGAACTTATGGGACGCATTAAGTGTCACGCCCCAACTCGACCCCTCTTACAATCAGTCAGGACGCAACGGAATTTCGGCAGCATAACGACAGTAACATGAACATCAGGGCTCTAAACCAACCCTTAATAACAACATACATCAAACTCCACAAATCACCAACCAACTCCACAATCAAATCAACAACATACAACGTAACCATTTCATACATTAAACATTCTTTCATCAACTCATTCATAGTTATGCACCTCCGTTCCAACTTAATACATAGGCTGTACATACATTTCAAAATAGATTATAAACCAACTTAGTAATCTAAACATGATCAAAAGAAAGACTACTAAACCATCATACATAAGTCTTATAATTGAATAAGCTATACAATATGACATATTACAACAACTAAGACAAATTCATGGCAACGACTCCGGCACACAAGACTCGTCCACATAAAGCACATTCTCAGCTTCCTTAGGCACATATCCCTAATCTGTTCTGTAACACCTGTAAGCATGCAATAATAGAGAGTGAGCTTATATAAATAAGTCCAGTGAGGATCCGATAGATCTCGAGCAAGGTTTACTAAACTCCTTGGAAATAATCCTTTGAGTCAGTAAACACACAATAACATAAATAATACTATCATCACATAACTATATGACCATTCAATAAAGGATACTCTCTCTAGTTGGTGTAGCTCCAAACGCCATCACGATCTCAACCATTCTTCTTATAACTCCCCATTACTCACGCACCCAGGGTACCCTCAATAACCTCTCCCTCCATGACACCTCCGTCATGCGAGCTGGAGGCAGTCTCTGATAGTCATGCCGTTATCAACCCGACAGCCCGATGCTACCCGAGAGGTGGCACACACATACCAGAGACTCAGCAATAAATATAAACATCAATAATCAATATTCCGAGAGATCAGCAATGAAAGTGCCCGATTCCCGTACTCAATAATCAATCAATATTCTGAGAGATCAGCAACGAAAGTGCCCGATTCCCATACTTAATAATCAATCAATAATCATCAATCATCATATTATCATCATCAATAATCATATCAATAATCAATTTAACAACAATTAACTAAGTTAGATGACAAAGTAGGCCATCCAACCGGACATGCATTAAACACACAATCAAACCCTAGTTTACCCATCAACAACTCACAATTCAATCACTCAAACCACACCCGATCAACTAAGGCTCAATTCAATAATTTAAAGAAAGATAACCTAAACTTCAAATAATCATATGTTACATTCTGCTAATCCAAACAACACCAAATCAGTTTCAAACACTCACCCATTCAACCATCTACATTAGCCCTCTCGGAAATCCACCATAACACCTCCAAATCATGCCCGATAACCCTAAAACCCTAGGATATCTTGGCTGGATTTTCCGAACTTTCCCACGAGCAATGTAATCGAAAATTCGGCATTACAACAGCGCTAACACGTAATTATCAAGTATTTAGAAATCGACGGCAATTGATTTCGATCATCACAGCTCAATTAATTCAACATTGAACAATTTAATCAAAATTTAATACCCGAAAAATAAAAATTATGCTACATCCGACAGAAACTCGTAGTATTACCACTAAACGATCCCTAGCATGCAAGGAGCAATAATCTAACATCATATTACAATTCTAACGGTTCAATCTTCATTTATACGCAAAAATGCAAAAGACAAGTTTTGAGATCTAGAATTTTTCTCTCACCTTTGATGTGTTTTGATGCAAGAAATGTGTAGAATGGATGCCAAACAATCAATTTCAAGCTTTGAATCACTCAATTCGGCTTTGAAACGCAAAATCTGTGAGAAAAATGCTTTGAAAATGCCTTTATCTTTCTCCTCCAAGGAGCCACGGTTTTGTGTGTGTTTTTGGTGGTGTTTTGCTTTGTTTTTAATGTGTGTTGATCATATATTAAGCAAATGTCAAATAAATAAAAGAAAGTCAAAGTGGAAACTAATTATTTTTAGTGTTTTCTTGACTTTAAATGCATTTTATTGATCACCAAAGTTCAAAACAATTATTCAACACCCAAGATAGCTCAAGTAAATTATTTTTAGGTGACATGAAGTTTTACAATCAAACAATTTCATCTGAGTCGGCTTATAACTTGATTTTCGCAAAAGTCGGTGTAAAAACCCTAATAAATTCTTAAGCCGATTTTAAAATCGTTTTAATCAAACACAGGTCTATTAAAGTCCGTGGACTAGGTCTAGAAGGGTTAAAAAGACTAGTTTCAAAATTTTAGCTGACGTGTTTCGAAAACACTATTCACTAAAAATCGACGATAAAATTTCTGACTCCGTTTTTTATGAAAATTTCATGAATGCACATTTAGCACGTATTAGGAGTATTGACATCAAAATTATAACATTCCAGGTCATATAGCACATAAATAGGTCAAATGCACGCAAAACGAGATAAAACACGTAAATCGAGTTAAAGCAGAAAAGTGGGGTTTCACATTCTCCCTTCCTTAAAACAATTGCGTCCGCGCAATTCTCGAGCTGACAGACAGTTAAATCCTCAATCGTTACACTTAACAATACTTCTCTTAGTTCCCATTTATCTCTTAGGATGACAACTAACCAAAAACCTCAAAAGAACAATCGCTGTTGACTGCAAGTTGATGATCATAGTTCCAAGACAATCTTCAATTCATAATTCTCTCCTACCTCATATCATATTGCATATGAAAGAAATCTCAACTCCAAACCTTAGCATGACACCACTAATTATCAATCATCCCTTACTACACAAAAGAGCTCTATGAACACCCCGAGGGTTTAAAAACTCAATCACGATAACATGAATGATTACTGATCAAGGAAATATCTCAAAAGTGACATTGGTCAGAATATGGCTCTTATGAAATTTACAAGGAATTAAGAATATGGAAAGTTATATTTGAGCCAACAATCAAGGGAGCAAGAGGTCAAACAAGTTAGAGAATCAAGAGGCTAATAGTTTAATAAGAAAGCATGATAACTAAGATAAGAAATGTCTCAGCACCTATCAGTTAAATAAGTACGAACAAAGGATGATGACGAGTCAAAACAGTGCTGAGTATGTTGAACAAAAATTCTGAACAAGTAGATATTTCAATTCTCGATGATTGTTCAAGAAACCAACAAGTAAGTTGTACTTGAGGCGAAATGAAATTATAAAATAAGAGATGATTAATACAATAGAAAATATGAGTGCCAAGATAATGAGTATCTCAGCATGCAATAACCAAAGAAGTATAAATAAGAAAGGACAATGCTGAGTATATTAAATGAGCAATTACAAGCAAAGTAATGGCTCAGGATTTAATAATGAAACAATAGGATTAACAAGGATCAACAAGAATGACAATAATGTACTTAGGTAGGGAGTACATCAAGCAAGTGGAATTCGAACAAGTAAAATAGTATACCAAAGGAAAAAATACTTTCAAATGAATAGTAATAGGATGAAATGAAATATTGAAATCAATGGCTGGATATATAGAATGAAATATAGAAGTCTCAAACCTTAACTTCAATAAGTGACATTGCTATAAGAAGCAAATATGAATGTTAAGAATAGAAACAATGTAAAATGAGTATAGGACCTATTATTCTAATAAATAAAACTTTTAAGAAATAATTGATATGTTAAAAAAGTGTAACTCTCTCTCAAATAAGTGATAATAGAGTAGAAGAGAATAATAAGACTGATAGAATTATAAAGCACAAGAAGGGTGTCCCACCTACACATTTAAATACCAACAAGTCATATCCTACAATCTATCTTCCTCCAAAACAAAACACTAAGGAGATCTAGAGAACCTAAGGAGTCATAACAATCACCAAACAAGATAAATCACTCCAAAATTTTACATTCCGTACCAGACCAATCACTAAACAAGATAAATCACTGATTACCCAACAAGATTAACTAATGAGGACTCCAAAATCTGATAACACAAAACAGATTCATATTAACCCAGTATAACACTAGTGAATCCTCAATCAACAATTTAGAAAGTCATACCACCTAGAACTCAAAAGCTTGACGTAAGCAAGTAAATGTTCAGTCACCAAAATACATTCTTATTTCCTCAAATAATTCTATCTCCCAACAATTACATCTTCGAATAAAGTAACTTTAGTCAGGAATCACTCCAATTGTTTCCAAGGTTTAAAGATCAAAACTCCAAAATATCCCTTAATAATATAGCAATCTCAAATAGTAAAAATATTCACATGTTATACCACACTTCATTATATTCACAAATATTCATCACTAATTCCTCAAATAAATTCATTCTAAAATAACCTCAAGGAAGTATAGTCTGAGTTGAGACTCCAAAAGTGTCTAATCACAACCTCACAGAAACCTCAACTTATGATTCATCTCCAAGTAATAACAAGTTAAACATGGCAACAAAAGTAATTATAATCATCAAGATACATTGCTATTTTCCTCGAACAACTTCATTCTCGCTAAAGGAACATCAAGATCAATCCACTAAGCCGAAACTAAAATCCATAAGCATAACAATTAAAATCTAACTAATAAACTTCTAGAATAATAATAATTCAAAATCATGGCCTACCACTATTTCCGAAAACTCTTGCAGTCACCCTAGACATTAAAAGGTCACTCACGAGTTAAAACATGTATGCAACTATATCATATGAAAGACAAGTACAACGTAATGCGCAATTATCATACAATGCAACATTATCACATAACACACAATTCAACATATAAGAAGCCAACATCACATAAATAGGTTATATCACAGAAATAAGTTATCAACAATTAAAGTCACATAAGCAACAAACTTCACATAAGACAAGTTGATCACGTAACTCACATTGGTCACTTAAAGTACATTGAGCACCTAAAGCATGTTGTTTCACATAAACTAGTTATAAACAATTAAAACCACATAAACAACTAACTTCACACAAGGCACAAAATCACGTAAAGCACAATTGTCACATAATACACATTGATCACATAATGCACATTAATTAAAACACATTAAGTACGTAATACACCTTATCACATAGAACATATTGACCACATTAGTGCACTTAACACATAAGGCATATTGATCACATAAAAAGTTAGACACAAATAAATTAGTCACACAAACATATTAACATATGTTTCACTTTTCTTTCACTTAATACATACTTGCTTGCTTAGACCCTTGCCCCCATTCGGAGGATCTCGCGGCTGACCGCTAACATGCGCTCTGATACCACTTAAATGTCACGCCCCAACTCGACCCCTCTTACAATCAGTCAGGACGCAACGGAATTTCGGCAGCATAATGACAGTAACATGAACATCAGGGCTCTAAACCAACCCTTAATAACAACATACATCAAACTCCACAAATCACCAACCAACTCCACAATCAAATCAACAACATACAACGTAACCATTTCATACATTAAACATTCTTTCATCAACTCATTCATAGTTATGCACCTCCGTTCCAACTTAATACATAGGCTGTACATACATTTCAAAATAGATTATAAACCAACTTAGTAATCTAAACATGATCAAAAGAAAGACTACTAAACCATCATACATAAGTCTTATAATTGAATAAGCTATACAATATGACTTATTACAACAACTAAGACAAATTCATGGCAACGACTCCGGCACACAAGACTCGTCCACATAAAGCACATTCTCAGCTTCTTGAGGCACGTATCCGTAATCTGTTCTGTAACACCTGTAAGCATGCAATAATAGAGAGTGAACTTATATAAATAAGCCCAGTGAGGATCCGATAGATCTCGAGCAAGGTCTACTAAATTCCTTGGAAATAATCCTTTGAGTCAGTAAATACACAATAACATCAATAATACTATCATCACATAACTATATGACCATTCAATAAAGGATACTCTCTCTAGTTGGTGTAGCTCCAAACGCCATCACGATCTCAACCATTCTTCTTATAACTCCCTATTACTCACGCACCCAGGGTACCCTCAATAACCTCTCCCTCCATGACACCTCCGTCATGCGAGCTGGAGGCAGTCTCTGATAGTCATGCCGTTATCAACCCGACAGCCCGATGCTGCCCGAGAGGTGGCACACACATACCAGAGACTCAGCAATAAATATAAACATCAATCATCAATATTCCGAGAGATCAGCAACGAAAGTGCCCGATTCCCGTACTCAATAATCAATCAATATTCTGAGAGATCAGCAACGAAAGTGCCCGATTCCCATACTCAATAATCAATCAATAATCATCAATCATCATATTATCATCATCAATAATCATATCAATAATCAATTTAACAACAATTAACTAAGTTAGATGACAAAGTAGGCCATCCAACCGGACATGCATTAAACACACAATCAAACCCTAGTTTACCCATCAACAACTCACAATTCAATCACTCAAACCACACCCGATCAACTAAGGCTCAATTCAATAATTTAAAGAAAGATAACCTAAACTTCAAATAATCATATCTTACATTCTACTAATCCAAACAACACCAAATCAGTTTCAAACACTCACCCCTTCAACCAACTACATTAGCCCTCTCGGAAATCCACCATAACACCTCTAAATTATGCCCGATAACCCTAAAACCCTAGGATATCTTGGCTGGATTTTCCGAACTTTGCCATGGGCAATGTAATCGAAAATTCGGCATTACAATAGCGCTAACACGTAATTATCAAGTATTTAGAAATCGACGGCAATCGATTTCGATCATCACAACTCAATTAATTCAACATTGAACAATTTAATCAAAATTTAATACCCGAAAAATAAATATTATGCTACATCCGACAGAAACTCGTAGTATTACCACTAAACGATCCCTAGCATGCAAGGAGCAATAATCTAACATCATATTACAATTCTAACGGTTCAATCTTCATTTATACGCAAAAATGCAAAAGACAAGTTTTGAGATCTAGAATTTTTCTCTCACCTTTGATGTGTTTTGATGCAAGAAATGTGTAGAATGGATGCCAAACAATCAATTTCAAGCTTTGAATCACTCAATTCGGCTTTGAAACGCAAAATCTGTGAGAAAAATGCTTTGAAAATGCCTTTATCTTTCTCCTCCAAGGAGCCACGGTTTTGTGTGTGTTTTTGGTGGTGTTTTTCTTTGTTTTTAATGTGTGTTGATCATATATTAAGCAAATGTCAAATAAATAAAAGAAAGTCAAAGTGGAAACTAATTATTTTTAGTGTTTTCTTGACTTTAAATGCATTTTATTGATCACCAAAGTTCAAAACAATTATTCAACACCCAAGATAGCTCAAGTAAATTATTTTTAGGTGACATGAAGTTTTACAATCAAACAATTTCATCTGAGTCGGCTTAAAACTCGATTTTCGCAAAAGTCGGTGTAAAAACCCTAATAAATTCTTAAGCCGATTTTAAAACCGTTTTAATTAAACACAGGTCTATTAAAGTCCGTGGACTAGGTCTAGAAGGGTTAAAAAGACTAGTTTCAAAATTTTAGCGGACGTGTTTCGAAAATACTATTCACTAAAAATCGACGATAAAATAGTTCATTAATCAATCAAACCAAAAGTATCATATATTCTTTAGGATTTGGAGAAGAATCGTGGTAGAAATCCGTCTCCGGATTGTTCTCTGTCTTTAACTCGTGAATTCTTTCTCTCTCTCTCTCCCTCTGGAACTTGGCTTTTTCTCCCCTCTTGATGGCTGCCCACTTCTCACGTTTTTCTCCTTTTATTTCATAAGGTTCTTTTCTTGTTTTGCCAATTTACAAAACTGCCCATAATTTTCCTATGATGCTGCGCAGCTGCGCTATGACTACGCTACTTCTATTTGTTTTGTCTTGTGTGTAGAAGTTTGGGTTCAAAGGTATTCAATGTATTTTACTCGTTTATTTAGTTAAAATAATTACGTGATCGAAAATTTCTATAGTTAGAATTTCAGATGGGTGGTTATGTTGTAAATTTTATTTATGAGAGTATCGTAAAATAATCAGTTTCGTTATATCATGAATTTAAA
The DNA here is from genome assembly GCA_037974665.1 of Ehretia macrophylla. Lineage (NCBI taxonomy): Eukaryota > Viridiplantae > Streptophyta > Magnoliopsida > Boraginales > Ehretiaceae > Ehretia > Ehretia macrophylla. The sequence continues at coordinate 61,398,769 of CM075779.1, forward strand.
TAATTTTCATTTTTGTTTCATTCTCGTTAAAGCGAAAAATTAGTTTTTCATTAACATTTCAAATTTGTTTTAGCTGGAAATTAATTTTGCAGAGACTCACTCAATGAAGTCTCTCATTTCTTGGCGTATAAAACACCATAGGGCTGGAAATTAAAACAAACCCTAGCCTTTAAATTTAAATATTTTCATGTTCACTTAAATTTTGTTATAACGGGAAAATAAAAATTTCATTATGATACGTGTATTAAGCAATAAGAAAAATGAAAACCATGAATCCTTGGTTGGTTCAAAATAGTTTGAATTGAATTGTTGAAAAAAAAATTGAAAAGTAAAAGCAATAGTCAAATCCGTTGTCACATCTATCTAATGTAACTATCATTCAGCTAGGAATTGTGTTTCAGATTTTCAATTCGAATTAAAACCAATTTAGTCCTTGAGGTTTGCTCTAAAGACTAAATTGGTCCCTAAGGTATATAAAAAGTTCAATTCAGTCTCTGCTGTTAGTTTCTTATTAACGGTCAACTCATTGACCCCGTGAAATGATGCTCATGCCCCTACTTTTTAAATTCTTTCTGATGTGTTAAACAAAAAAAAAAAAAAAGGCATGATAGTCGTTGAAAATCCAACGACTATTTCACATTGTTCTTCCTGTCATGCCATTTCCAACGGCTATTTCACGTTGTTCTTCCTGCCATGCCTGTAATGCATGGCCAACCAAAAAAAAAAGAAGCAATCTTATAGACGCTATGTTCTAACGGCTAAAACCCAACGACTATCATACCTTTTTTTTTGTTTAACTCATCAGCAAGAATTTAAAAGGCAAGGGCATGAGCGTCATTTCACATGGTCAATGGGTTGACCGTTAATAGGGAACTAACAGTAGGGACTGAATTGGGCTTTTTGCATACCTCAGGGACCAATTTGGTATTTAGGGCAAACCTCAGAGACTAAAATGGTTTTAACCCTTTTTAATTCTCAGATAGTGCGCAAGTGTAGAAACGTAAAGAAAGGTAGATATTTCCTATGCTAATGATTCCAATGGATTAATTTTGTCAAAGACACATGGAAGGGTAATAAGGGAAATTCGGTATATAACAAGGGTAAGTTTGTAACCAGCTTGATTTAGGCATCAAAAAATGCCTGATATGACGTGAAGAGAGAGAGAGATGGCTGATCTCCTTTGATTTTTTCTGATGGTGGCTTCTGATTTTTTTGGTCTCCTTCGATTCTTGCTGATCTCCTTTAATTTCTTCTGATGGCTTCTGATTTTTCCTTTAATTTCTTCTGTCTGCTTCTGATTTTTTTGATCTCCTTCGATTCTTGCTGATCTCCTTTAATTTATTTTGATGGCTTCTGATTTTTCCTTTAATTTCTTCTGTTTGCTTCTAATTTTTTTGATCTCTTTCGATTCTTGCTGATCTCCTTTAATTCATTCTGATGGCTTCTGATTTTTTTGATCTCCTTCGATTCTTGTCGGCTTTTGATTTTTATGATCTCCTTTGATTCTTGTTGACCAAAAAATAATGCATTTTCTGATTTCTTTTAGTTCTAAACAGTCATCCGCCTTGTGTTTTCTTCTGATCTTTATGTTTAACCAAAGGCCTCACAACCTGTCTTGCATTCAGCAAGTTACACCATCCCTAGGCTACATTAGAAGGGACAACAATCTCCCAAAAATTCTTCCCTCGAAGAAGGTTAGATTTAACCCACGATAACCAAACTGAGCAAGAATAAGGTTGCAAAATGTTCCAAACCTCCTTGAGAGTGAAAGTGGCATGAATCTCCTCAAGACAACGAATACCAAGACCCCTATCCTCCAACGGTTTCACAACTGCAATCCAAGCAACCTTCGCTTTAGCATGACCTTTAGCCCCACCATTCCAGAGAAAATGGGTGAATCTTTTCTTGATCTCTTTAAGCATACCAACTAGAAGAACAAGAGAACAAGCCCAATAAGAATGAATACCAAAGAGAGCAGACCTAATGAGCTGCAAACACTCGGCAAAAGATAACTACTTGGAAGCCCAGTGGTTGATGCGACCAAGAATTTTATCAACAAGACCCTTGCAAGCATTAATGCTCAGCCTGCCAAAGATAAGTAGGAGGCCCAAATAATTGACCAAAAAATGTCCCTCTTGAAATCTAAGAATATCAAATAACTAAAATTTAGTATCATCATTGCACCCAGCCACGAACATACTACTTTTGTTAGGATTAACTCTAAGACCAGAGATATAGTAAAACAGCTCGAGAGAATCTTTGATTACTATAATCGAAGTACAGTCATCTTTTGAGAAAATCAACAAATCATTGGCAAAGGACAAATGGTTAAGCCGCAGGCAGTGGTATCTTGGATGGAAAAAAATCATCCTAAAAACCAATACAATTAAGAATACAAGAGAGCACCTCCATACCAAGCACAAACAGGTACGGGGACAAAGGGTCCCTTTGCCGAAGACCTTTGGCACCCCTAAAAAAACCAACGAGATCACCATTAATAGCAATTGAGAAAAGGGGATTAGTGATACAAGCTTCAATCCAATCAACAAAGAGATATGGAATAGCCATAGCTCAAAGAGATTTGAGAATAAAGTCCTATCTAACTGAGTCGTAGGCCTTCAAGATATCAACTTTAATAGTACACCTCAGGCTAACTTTTTTCCTCCTATAATTACGCACCACCTCTTGAGCAACTAGAACATTATCAGAAATTTATCTACCTTCAACAAATGCCGATTGATTCTGAGAAATGAGCATATCCAAATAAGGTTTAATCCTATTGGCCATGATCCTTGTAATACATTTATAAATAGTATTACATCAAGAAACCGTCCTATAGTCTTTAATACTACAAGGGTCCAAAACCTTGGGAACCAGAGTGATAGAGGTAGCATTAATAGTACCAAGGAGTTGACCCGAATCAAAAAAAGACTGGATAACATTGCAAAACTCCATACCAACCACCTCCCACATAGACTGAAAAAACAAAGCATTGAAACTATCTGGGCTTGGGCTCTTATTTCCATCTAGATGTGGCATTAGGGCCGGCCCGGCTGGGCCCAGTCGGATTGTGTGTCAAGAAAATTGAGCCCACCTCGGCACATATATTTGGTGGGCTGAGCTGAGATAGGCTGAATTTTTAGAATATAGAACCCAACTCGGCTTATGAGCCTGCTATCACGAGCCACGAGCTAAGTTGGGTTGGGCTAGGCTAGCCCATATACATATATATTAAAATTTAAACTTAATTTTTTTAAAGATAGTTAATTTAACTATTAACGAAACAGTACACAAGTTGATTGATAATATTAATAATTAACTTAAATGGTAAAATACAACACAACATAACAAGCTACAAGTTAATGAGACACAAGTACATCAGTGATATAAATATGAAAATAAAACATTACGTAAATGCTTGAGGAAAGTTACTGTAAAAGTTCTTCATTTTGTTATGCTTCTTGTATGGTATTAGGCCTGTTGGTAGTGGTTGTGGGTTTGGTGGTGGCAGTAGTTGAATAATTACTTCAGGATTAAAATAGTTTGTGACATTTGGTTGTTGAGATACAAGGTGTCTTACAATTGCCCCAATTTCAAATTTATGTAGAAATATAAATTGATATTGATAATAGTTATAAATTACATACCCCTGTTCTTCAAAGTACATAAGATGATTCCAAACCTCTAATGAATGCAATCGTCATGAAAGATTTTATTCTTCAATGTACATAGTTATATATAATATTGTAGACTTGTAGTAAAATAAAGTTGTAATATTATAAAAAGTGTTTGATAACAAGTCATTTAATATTAACTTAAGAAATACATTTGCTACTTTTTATTATTAGTTTGTTAAAAAATATAATTACTATGACATGCTAATTTAATTTTTTTAAAAATAGTTACTACGATTTGCATTGCATACATAAAGTATAATATTTTAATTTCTTTTAATAAGTGAGCTCAAATTGTGCTTGATTTGTGTTGAGATCGAGATGGGCATTATTTGGGCTCAAAATGGGCCTTATCTGGGCTCGAGCTAAGGTAGGCTGTGCTTTGAGTTGGGTTGGGCTCATGGGCTAGGTTGAGTTGGGCCTGAACTCAAATGGGCTGGGTCAGAAATTATATGACCCATCTCGTCCCACATATATGTGGTGGGTTGGGCTGAGTCAACCCCACTACTAATTGAGTTGGGCTGGGCCTGAATTTTCATGTGTTGTTGGGCCTGTGTTGGCCCAACCCAAATGTCACCTCTATTTCCATCAATGGAAAAAAGAGTTCTTTTAATTACATCCATAGTAATATCTCGAGTCAAGAAAACCCCTTCTTCCGGCGACATAAACTTTCCAAGAAGCATCGTGAGGTCGTCAATGGAATAACTGGCCGAAGATAAACTAGGAGTCCCCAAGAGATCAAAACAATAATCAACAATGGACTTCTTAACCTTAACTTCATTCGAGATCCACTCACCATTCTCAAGTTGAATTTTTGAGATTGAATTCCTAACAATTCTACCTCGGGCCATTTTATGAAAATGAGAAGTATTAGAATCCCCTTCACGGAGCCAAGTAACCTGTGATTTCTGACACAAAATGTTCTCCTCCGCATTAGAGTAGAACTCCAAATCCAGCAAAAGTACCCTTTCTTCGGCCCTCTATTCCTCGGTCACACTGCCATGGAGGAAGCTAGATTGGAGGAAGTACAACTTCTCTTTAATCAGCGTTACTCTTTTGGAAGGGTAAATGAAATGCTCCTTGTTAAACTCTTTAAGTTTGCCCTTCAAGAATTTCAGTCTGCAAAAAAGTCTAACATAGGTGCCCCATGTACCTCACAGTTCCAAGCACTTTTAACAATAGCTTTGAAATCCACATGTTTAATCCACGCATTAAAGAATCTAAATGGAGGCTTCCTCGGGGCTACGTGAATCATTGTACAAATGACCAATGGAGTGTGATCTGAAACTCCTTGGGGAAGGATATCGAGTTGAGAATTAAGGAATTTATCCACCCACCCTCATTGACAAGCAAACAGTCCAAGTTAGAAGCTCTCAACCTGTCACTTGAACCCTTGTTATCCCAAGTAAAAGCTTCTTCACAAAATTAATTGCTCCTGCAATTATTGATGCTTGATCAATTATGTTAATTATAACCATACCAATTATATAAACATTCAGAATAAAATAAGAGAAGGGCATAAAAGTTATTATACACATAAAATTTATTTATCCCTTTCTATTTTCTTTATAATCTAAACAAAAACCACTCATACTCCTTTATGATCTTGTCCTTTATAAAATTATTCAATCCAAATATGATTTAATTCTCTCCACTCCTTTCCTTTACAATTCTCTTCCTTCTTCTCCTAGGTCCATTAATATTTGTAATGAAAAATTATAAATTCAAAAATTTTAAACTATAATAAGTTATTATTGGATTTCTCTCCACCAAAAGGTTGGGTGGTGGAAGTTCTAATCCACATTGCATATAATAACAATCTTGAGTTGACCAAGCTATCAAAGTTTTTAAATATTATTTTTTCATTTGCTTGTGCTTTACTTTTTCTTTTTGCTTGACGTCAAGTCCAAAAATGAAAACGTTCAAGATTCATGGGTTTGCATGTTTAACCCCACCACATGCGGCGGACTCGAGCATCAGAAATTTGTGTATGCATTATAATAACATAGTGAATAACGAAAGGTTCAAATATACTTATCTATATATAAATTAATATATATTAAACACATTTTAGTACTTAAAAAATATAAATTTATAAGAGAGAAAAAAAATTAATTATAATTTATCCATGAACATCTAAAAAAAAAAAATTAATTTTAGACTTTTAGATATACCTAAATTAATAATAAACAACTTATATAAAATTAAATTAAAAAAGAGCTCATTAAAATTAGAAAAAATAAAAACTATAACTAATATTTAAAAAAGTGAAGAATCAATAGCAGTAAGTGATAAAAAGCTATGGTGAGTTTCTCCTCCAACCTCAGTAAAGAAAAGTAAGTTATAAAAAGCTATGCTAAAAGAGTAATTATATTGTAGCAAAACAGAACAATTGTAACGTCATATTTTTTTTCATGAAATTAATCCCGCTACTTTAGCAATAGACCTATCCAAAAAGTATCATGATGAAAAGGAGAAAACACTATCTACTATATCAGAATTTAAAATTGTATACCATTTTTTGCATTAATTAACCTGTGGGCCACCGCAAACGCATTCTTTTCCTCCTTTAATATACGCATCTCAAAAATACCAATGCTCCAACCCAAAAAAAATATAAAAGAAAATTACAACATTAATACACTAAAAGAGAATAAGAAATTATGTATATAGATGTGTTATGTCAAAACATAGTAGTTCTTTTTTTTTTCTGTCAACACAGTAGATTTAGTAAACGAATTAATTTGACTCAATTGCCTACCAACAAGATCCGTGCACTAGCTGTGGTCACAGCTTTTGACAAAAAATAAAACAAATACTATATAGTCACAGTTTATTATCATGGTTAGGAACTTGAGATCCTGTGTGCGACAAGCCTTCCAAATATTTGTATTTTTTTTTTGTATTTTCGAGATTTATGAAGTTTACATGTTTGGATTTCTGCCTGTTTTTTTATTAATATATGATTTATGGACTTTACAAAAGATATTTATTGAAAAATTAATGCATTGGACACACGAAATTTGTTATGGAAAAAGACTGCATCTTCAGACAAGCGTGTATTATTGAGATGGTTAAATTTGTATCAATTTGTAAATAAGTAATTGAATTTTAGAAACTTGTATGCTTAAGCTCGTGACAGTTACGTTCCCTTATAGCCACAATTAAATTTGGAGATGTAACACACTCCAAACCATATGCGTATCTGGAATGCAAATCAATACCTTATTCAAAGACAACGCACCCAATTATGCATCTTCCACAATCCATATATGTGTGTATCAATCTCTTAGTACCAAAGATTTAATAGTAACCTAATGGTGGGTTACTCGCCCTGGCAATTAGAAGAGCAAGGTTAAAAACTCATTGGGATGGAGGACAAGTGAGGGTGGGGGGAAGAAATAAAAAAACTCTCTGAATGATTGAAGTGCACTCAACTCCTCAATATGAAGAAAACATATCCATCATATTCATCGGTTATTCAGTCATATCATATATATCATGAAACTCACCACTAAACAAACCCCCAGATTACATGGAGAAAGATACGAGACGACTCCTATGTGCGTCTTCCTTTTCAACGTGTACAATAACAACTTCATAAATGGAAATCTGGATAGTAATCAACCTTAAAAAGACTAGGCATCCATCTTTGATTCAAATAAGTCATCAATGAATTTCTAAACCAAATGAACGAGTATATAAAGATCATGCAGCAGACCAATATAAATCCAGTGCGACAAACTGATTATATACGTAAACAAAGAGACGTGACGTTAAGTTGTACAAAAGTAGCAAGCTAGCATTGAATTAGTATCACAAGTGAAGTAAGATTCTACAATAACATTAAAGATCCTCAAAAAGAAAAGAATAAAGTACGCGTGAAATGCAAAATGGGAGAAATATACTTTGATGTCAAAATCGCAGACCCTTTTCCTACATGACCAATCTACTTTCGCTAAATCAGTAGCCTCGGCAGTTTTTACTTCTGTAGGGCACTGAGACACGGAGGATTTCAGCTGCAAAGACCAAGAATCCCTCTAATTAGCACATTTCATAAAGATACATAAGCGCTAAGTCAACAGAAAAACCTACCCTACATCAAGAAGTTTTAGTAGTAAACTTAACTTCAAATTGTCTTTTACATCATAATGCAAAACACACTAGTGTTCAGAGCGAAAGAAGTCCATGATTGTTAACGCTATGCTACCGTTTACTTTTCCTCTTTTTGTTGGCTTCATATACTCATACAAATACAATCATACAACTGTCATCAATCCACTAATAAACATCCATTGATTGGGCATTGACTCATGATTCATAGATAGATATAGATGGCATCCCAAGCAAGACAAAAAGATTTATCCCTTTGTGGTGCTCATTCAGGGAAAAGACAATGTAAATGGAACATGAAATAAGGACATTTAAACCTCAAAATAGAATTTCCAATGGTTAGAGAGACAGCTTATAATTATAATGTAGATAGTTTTATAATCAAATGGAACTCAATTCGGGTTGAATTGAGTGAAATATAGTCTCGATAAAAATTTTGCGCAAAAAGAGAGGGGCAATCGGACGAGGGGACTCGCCTGGCTCCTTCGACCGACTCAAGCAGTGGAAGTCGGATGAGCTCCCTGGTCTGACTCCCTCGACCGACTGAAGCCGTCAAGGCCATTCCAAGTCCGAATTTTCATGTTCTTTCCTTCTTTCTTCTTTAATCTTGTTTCAACCAAGTTCATGCCTCAAATTCCTTTCAATTACAAGTTTATTAACATCATCTAGACATGTATTAAGCATCATCTAGCGTCAAAATCATCTTAGAAGCAACAAAAGCATTCAACCATCAACTATCATACATTTGCAACTTCAATCATCAAGATTTGTCTTCTAGAGTTGCGTCTTCTATTCTCATGCTTCAACTCAAGCGTAATGATCACATATAACATTATAATAGTTTACAAGAACAACAACAAACATAATATAGCTTTATGACCAAGTATTGACCTTAGAAATTCAACATAAGCTCAATCCACCATCTAATATACATATAACTTTATTCATGTTTTGTATACACATAGGTCTCTTTACTATGAGTTGTATGCCTTTATAAACCTTTGAAATTCATCCCTCACCTTGTTCTTGAAGTTGAGAAGAAAAAGAAGCTAAAAGGGTCTTGAATCTAGCTAGCAAATGCCAAGGAAAACTTTGTAAATGGCTTGAGAGTTCTCCTATCATTGTCCTTCCTCTTCCTTCCTTCTATCTTTTTCTTCTTAGGTCATGTGGTTTAGAGTGTGTGGTGTGTGTGATCTGATGTATGTGGATGTTTTTGTCAAGTATATGTGTGTGATAGATATTTAATTTTGCCCAAGGACCAATATGCCCCTCAACTAAAACACTAACTTCTAGTTTGCCCTTTTAATTGTTTCCTAACTATTTGGTTAGCTAGTGTAGTATAATGTAATTTATTTATCTCCTACGTTACCTAAATCACAAAAATGTAAGTTAAACAATACAAATGTACTAGTGCACATAAAATGATGTAATGCACATAAAATCACTCAAATGCACGTAAATCAATATAAACACATATTTAATGATATAATATGCATATGATGTTTCGTGCGGGACTTCACATCCTTCCCCTTTAACAGAATTGTGCCCTCGCAAATCTCTCATTTGATAATTGCTCAATAAGCTGCAACGACTTTGTCTAAAGCACATAAAGGAGACCTGACCACTGGAGAAGGATGCCCAACTATAACCCCGAATACAGGGCCCTATATGAGACTTTCGCATAATAATACCATATAAGTGTTGTTGAATAAGAAGTTTAGATAGAATACCAATCCCCGAATAAAAATACCGAATAAGAACTCTGAGTAAGAATACCGAATTCCGAATACCGCAAGAGAATACCGATAAAAAATATCGAATACCAAATAAGAATTTCCCAAAATGAGAATACCGATTGAAATTATCAAGTAAGAGTCTCGGACAAGAATACCATCGGAGAATACCAAGAGAGATTACCCACCAAGAATTCCCAAGATAAAATCTAAATAACAAATAAGAATACCAAGTGAGAACATTAATGGAAATGCCAGCAAATAAAATCTACCTTCAACTGCATTTGTTACCCTTGGAAGTTTCCCTTGGTCAATAGAATCAACTCAGGCATGAACTGCTTGTCCTAAAGTATTCCTAGTAGGTTGAGGCCATGTTCCCACATTCTGCATCCTTAGGCAGTCCTTATATAAGTCTTGATTACTCCCATACCTTACACACTTGTCTGCCTTTCTCCAATATTGGGTTTTCATGTGCCTTCTCTTGTTGCAACAAACACAAATAATATTCTGAGAGGTGGCTGTATTACCTGATAACCCTCAAGTTGTCTTGGTATTGAATGCACTAAGCTGAGTTCTATTCTTCTTGTGGTGTCAGAGATAAGAACGACCTTTTGTTGATTTGACTTGGTCCACTTTGGGTTGCAAATCTCATCTTCTCAATGTGAGCAGCCAAATCGATCACATCATTATATGAGGTAAAACGATATGAAGCCAAGAAGTCTTGAATTTTAGGCCTTAATCCTCAAACAAACTATCTTATTCTTCTTTTTTTCGTCTGGATTAACTCGGGGAGGTAATGTGACAACTTGTTAAAACGAGCTTCATATTGAACCGCAAACATTTTACCTTGCTTCAAAGTAAGAAACTCTTCTACTTTCCTCTCTTGGGCTACTTTCGTAATGTAATTTTTCTTGAAAGATTTGACAAGGTTAGCTTAAGTGACGGGTGTGCCATCACGCTCCCAGCGAAGCTTTTCTATCATCTACTATTGTTCTGCATCTTCTTCTAATAAGAATACAGCGAAAATCACATTTCTTTCATCATTGTAATCAAGAACAGCATATATCTTTTCAACTTTTGCCAACCAAGCTTCAGTTTTTCTATCATCGGGTTCACCAAGGAACTTGGGAGGTCTATAGCTGAAGAAATCCTTTAATGTGTTATTATTGCCTCCTGTTCCAATTGCTTGGTTTTCTAGAATCCAGCTCATCCTGTCCACGGAAATTACCAACATACTGAATATCTCTCTCCCAGGATTAGCCTAATCAATATTCTCTATTCCTCAAGTTCCAGTGTTCTTGCGAGTGCTCGGCCCTGTTATCTTGGGTATGGATGCACGATGCCACTTACGGTTATATGATGCATATGAATTGTACGAGACATGAATACGTGCCCTATCTATGCTGCTAGTGTAATATCCCACATTGACTAGCGAGGATGCTAGGCTGCTAGATATATAGTGGATGGTTTTTACTTATATTGTGACGATGCGTTTTCCAATCCAAGTTGGACTGTAAGAAACAAACCCGTGAGGGGCGCAATGTGGTAACCCAAAACGGACAATATCGTCATATGTTGCATTGCTGGTGGGCCTCTGCCTTTCGGGATATTCGCGTAGCCGGGGTGTTACAGCAAACATGCATATATTATGACTATACCTAACACATAAGTATTCATGAAGGCACGAAGCATTTATAGCATTTTAAACACGTATGATTCACATAACACATAAGGAATATTGGGCAATTCACACGTAGCATTTAAGTACATAAGTTCCACACAAGTGCTAAAGGAGAAAATTGAGCCACTAGGTCAAACCTTTTGGTCTGCTTCTTATCCTACGACCTCACTTTAATCCATAAATCAAATACAATTCTTATGTTCCAAATGACACTATGGCCAAATTCCTACCCTAGGATTTTCAATCTTCAACCCAATATTTTGACTATAATACCCTCCAAGAATCATAGTCTCCAACTTTAGCTAAGTCATCCATTCACCTTATTTACACACATCATCATAATCAATTCCACCTTAAAACTTCTGCCCACTGACCAGGGGTTCTAAACCCAGCTTAACGCCTAGCTAACTAGCTAAGCTCTGATACAACTCTATCACAACCCCGATTTTCAAATGCTAATATATGTAATCTGATACCACGAAAGCGGAATAAAGTTCAAACTTGCATTTATCTCAACATCTCAGGATCGTGATGCCATGGGTTCAAGCAGATCACTCCACCTAAGTCTGCTAAGGCACAATGCAAAATCTCGGGCACTATTAACCATAAAACAACTCAACCTTTTGTAAAACAATCCAATACTAAAATTCAAGTTATAAAAGTTACATAAGTTCAACAATACTTGTTATACAAACTTCATCATTAAAAGTTAAAGTCACAATCCGAATACATATTTACAAACCCGTATCCATCAAGGTACAATCTTAGAAATCCATCTAGTATAACCAAGTATCCCACGAGTCATAGTCTAATTAATTGCACAACTAATAATCCAAAAGGAGTGACAAGATAGCATTATAATCAATTATACAAAATATTTTTCATGAGCGAGCAAGTAGAACACAAAGGTAGAAAATCTAAATCATCACGTTAACGGGGCTTCCATCAATAAGCAAGCTCAACTGTACTTGAGATGTTAAGAAAAATGGTAAACTATAATTAGCTCAGCGACAGATAAAGGGAACGGGGATTTTCGCAATCGTTTTACCATTTCAAAATCGATTTTCAAAAATAATTCCATGCACATATAGGTACAATTCATAAATAAACAATACATGTACTTGAATATTCCTTAAGAACATCAAGTAAAACACAAATTTAAACAACATTTATAACATGGTAATATTATCCAACTCTACTCTCCAAGGACCTCAAAGGACCAAGCGAGAGTAGAAAAACATATATGAAGAATACATCTCGAGCATGATCAAAATAATGATGCACAATAAGGAATGTGGCTTATACAGACCTAAGAGGTGTTTCCCACTATCATAGTCGTGTGCACCTCAAAAGGTGTATCCCACTATCACTGTCGTGTGCACATTATTCCGTATAAGTCTCAACTATAAATAATGTAGCATTAATGGGATAGGGAGGTGTCTGCCACTATTACAGCCGTGTGCACCTCAACAGGTATCTCCTACTATTACTGTCGTGTGCAACTTTAATCCCATCCCTTAATGAATGAGAAGTTGCAACCACCACGTACATATAAGTAATACCATTTCATAATCGATGACAAGTACAAAGTGAGCTCAAGATTTATCAAGCATATTCAAGTACCTTTTATATGTCGCATCATACAAACGGTCAAGCATTTATTATGTATTCATATGGACATGTAACACATACAATATCTTTCATGTAAGCTCCTTTCGTATTAGCACATAATAACAAGAACTTGCAAGTTGGCCACTTAAACAATAACTTTTACCAAAAACAAGCATTAGTTACGACCAAACAATTTCAATACTTTTGCATTAGCCTAAATTAAACAGTTAATTTCCCTATTCTCCTGAACTTCAAATAACCCGATTTTAGTATAAAATTAAAGCTTATCGAATGTAGATAGTTGTAGAATCAAACGAAACTCAATTCGGAGTTTAATTGAGTGAGATATGGTCTCTAGAAAAATATTGCACGAAAGGAGAGGGACAGTCGGATGAGAGGACTCGCCCAGCTCCTTCGACCGACTCAAGCAGTGGGAGTTGGATGAAGGAGTCGGATGAGCTCCCTCGTCTGACTTCCATGATCGACTGAAGTTGTCAAGGCTATTCCAAGTCCGAATTTTCATGTTCTTTCTTTCTTTCTTCTTTAATCTTGTTTCAACCAAGTTCATGCCTCAAATTCCTTTCAATTACAAGTTTATTAACATCATCTAAACATGCATTAAGCATCATCTAGCATCAAAATCATCTTAGAAGAAACAAAAGCATTCAACCATCAACTACCATGCATTTGCAACTTCAATCATCAAGATTTATCTTCTAGAGTTGCATCTTTTATTCTCATGCTTCAACTCAAGCGTAATGATCACATATAACATTATAATAGCTTACAAGAACAACAAAAAACACAATAAAGCTTTATGACCAAGTATTGGAACCCTAGAAATTCAACCTAAGCTCAATCTACCATCTAGCATACGTATAACTTTATTCATGCTTTGTACACACATAGATTTCTCTACCATGAGTTGTATGCCTTTATAAAACCTTTGAAAATCATCCCTCACCTTGTTATTGAAGTTGAGAAGCAAAAGAAGCAAGAAAGGTCTTGAATCTAGCTAGCAAATGCCAAGGAAAGCTTGTAAATGGCTTGAGAGTTCTCTTATTCTTCTTCTTCCTCTTCATTCCTTCTCTTTTTCTCTTCCTGGGTCGTATGGTTTAGTGTGTTTGGTGTGTGTGATCTGATGTGTGTGTGTGTGGTTGTGTCGGGTATATGTATATGTTGTGTGGTGTGAGTGTATTTTTGTGTGGTGGTTGTAGGTGATAGATATTTAATTTTGCCAAAGGACCACTATGCCCCTCAACTAAAACACTAACTTCTAGTTTGCCCTTTTAGTTGTTTCCTAACTATTTGGTTAGCTAGTTTAGTATAATGTAATTTATTTATCTCCTACAATACCTAAATCAAAAAAATGCATGTTAAACAATGCAAATGTATGTAAAACAATACTAGTGCACAGAAAACGATGCAAATGCGTATAAAATCACATAAATGCACATAAATGAATATAAACACATATTTAATGATATGATATGCATATGATGTTTCGTACGGGGCTTCACATTGTGTGTTTTGCAAAAATACCACTTTAGTCCTTCTATCAGTTGCAACTTAACGGTCAATGCATTAACTGAGTGAACTACTTATTTGCCCTTATGTTCGAGTCGTTGGAGAAATTTTTTTGAAAAACAAATATTAAGATGATCGTTGTGTTGTTCCCAACATCTACTTGCACACCTTACGGCTATATATATAGCCATGGGGTACCAAATTTTCATCCTTAACTCTTTCTTTTTCTCTCACGTCCAAAAAAAAATTATAGCTCTTTTACACATGAGTCAGCCAAATTCTGCTCAAAATATTATATGAAAAATAAAGTCAAATGTCTAGAACATTGTCATCATCATCATTAACTATTTAGGTAGATATAAACGGAGCTTTCATTAAGTTCAAAAATATAATATGCATATATCATTCACCATATCACCATAAGAATATCCATGGGACTCCAAGTTTGGAACAATACACGACCCCTGAGATAGTGAGCATTGAAAATGAACAATATTTTGGGTAACCACCAAAATAATATACTTATCATTACAACACAAATATAATCCATATAACAAAAACTATCCGAAATAAATAAACTCGATAAATAAGATATAATATTATAACAAAATAATACACGTCTAACATCATTCGAAAGATCTAAAATTAACACTAACTTCAACATTACATTCGAAAAATTAATCATCATGATAATATATGAAAAAATACAAAGTTTAATAATAGACAAACTAAAATTATCTCATCAAAAAAATAATCCTAAAAGCTTAAAAAATATTATCTAACATTAATAAATACATGCAAAGTTAAAATCTATCAAAATCAAACACAACATGTCTAAATTAGCCAACAAAGCAATATAAATTTGGGTATTATTAAACTTTTTAGCAAAAAGACTAAATCTTAAACCCTAAACCTTATTGACTTGGATATTTGGATGCTTTTTGGCGCTCAAAGCTTGTAATGTATAATCCCTATGCAAAGACAGCTTCTAAGTGAGTTGTTTTGTGCTTTTTTTCGAAGGCTACATGACATATTGTAGTCATGGGGGTATATGTGTGTCGATAAGGAGAAGAAGAGCTTGAGTGTCAATTAAGACAATAAAAAAAATGTCAAATTCTCTTACTTTCCAGGCAAAGGGTAGTATTGATGTGACACTACCCTGGTCTTTCAATTTTTCCTTTTATCCATTCTTTATTTTTTTAATGGAAAAGTGACAAGCTGTTAAAGTTAACTTCTATTAGCCTGAAGGCATGAATCCTGTATTTTGATGATAACTAAATCTTGATTATGAAATTGATCTATTGACTAATCATATCTTGTAATGAGTTTATTGTTTGACAATTAGTCAGCGTTTGAAGGATATTCAACATATTAAGTAAGTTCAGGAAGATTAAAAAGATGATCAAAGCACTTTGTGAATATCATTGTTATACATGCTCAAGAGCAAGTTCATGAAGAATGATGTTGATCAACCTCAAATGATCTAATCATGAAGACAAAATGAAGAGCTCAACATGATCAAGCTCAAGTGTATTTTTGTCAAGATCTGTACAAGCTCAAGTTGTAAAGATTCAAGTGAAGATCTTTGTAAATGAAGAAGGAGTTATAAGAGGAAACGCAGCGACATAAGGGGTACCAGTTGGGACTTGACCGGGGTTTGGGTTTGTAAATGGTATATGCTTAATGATGATTCTTAAAAGTTATTTTTGAATCAATTGAAAAAGGCTTTACAAAGGAAGTTTAAAAGAAATGATTTCAAAAACCCAATCCTTGCAGTTTGGAGCCCACCGGACAACCCCATGGTGACCGGTTGACCGGTGGCCAAAGGGTCGTCCGCCTGAGGTCTGTCTACTGGATGAGGGTCTTTCGACCGGTCGACCGGTGAATGCGAGTAGGGAGTATAGGGAATATGTGCACTGAACTCTTACCCCAATCACAATATCCTATATTATTTTTCTCATGAGTTGTCAGTGAGGTAATGATGCAGGACAACTTACGTACACCTTGGGTTAAGCTCATAAAACATGAGCGATCTGACAACAAGAGTTGAGCTTGAAATCTTAGTCATAATGAATTAAACTACTTATCGAGAGCATGGACAAACTTATTTAAGTCCAAATATAATAAAAGTTCATGATTGCCTCTCCAATGGAACTCTTCGAACTGTTAAAGGACAAAAAAGGTAAAACATTCCCTTAAGACGGTCAATGAGTAGCTTTGAGTAGAGCTATCATTGCTACTAAAAATTCTCTCAGCAAATTCTTCCCAAAAACAAAAAGAAAAGAAAGAAAAAATTCACAACCCAATATCAGTTCACATTTTAGGATGCCCCTCTATTTCGAATGAATTCCATGAGAACTTGTAGTTGCAAATGAATCTCTTATTTGAAAGTGTAAACTAGCTAGTATTAAGTCAAGTCTATCATTTGTAGACATAAATTTATTTGCAACACATGTGGAATTGAAACTAAAAAGTCTATTTTACTCAAATACCCCTTCTCTATTCTATTGAAATTAGTAAATTAGAAATGATAAACAAGAACTTTTGAGCTATCCAACAACTACTAAAATGGCTTAGAAGTAAGGAAGACCAGAATGACAGTTGCTTGGCTAAATTTGCTAATAAGGCATGTAGCAATTTTACAAATAAAAGCATAATTACGAAAAAATTACAAAGAGAATTGAAATGATTTCTAGAATGAAAGTGAAAGGAATTTCTAGTAAGATTAAACCACAAAAAAATAAAATTAAAGGTGAATATTATATCAATCAAACGTGTACAATGACCATGCAATGAAGAACAAGGGGATTTAGCAACTCTACATAAAAATAAGCTCCACTTACCTCTTACGTTTATCTTCAATCAACCTTCTTTCATATTGGATACCGTAAAATAATATGGAAGGAAAATATTATTCATATCCGACTTGTTGGTTAATTATTTTCTTCGTATTTGTTTTAAGAAAAAGGGCAAGGGAGAGAGTTTGATCTAAGTTTTATTTTTTATCTTTGTATTTGGAGCCAAATTTAAACTTAAGTGTAAATGAAAATGTATAGGGTAATTTTGTCCTCAAAAGTAAGCAACTAACTTAAAAAATGTGGATTTACAAATTACACTTCTTGAGTAAAGATTTGGATAAAACTTGAAGAAATTCAAGATTTACAAATTCTGAATTTTTAATTTTTTAAAGTGTTACTTACAAATATAAAAAATTAGATTTGTAAATAAATTTCACAAAATTTTGTAAAAAAAATAAATTTCAAACCATATAGGAGAATTTTCTGTGTTGGGCTATTGTTTAAATTTAACGAGCATCTCAATTTCCTGATCACTTAGCCCAATGACAATGAAAACAATTATTTCCTTCCAATATGCCTGATTTAGTTTTCTCAGATTTTATAGCCTTTGCATTGAACTAATTCTTCAAGTTGCAATGATGGGCTAAAATCTCGCAACCTCTAGCCAAGGGTTGGTCTTCCTAATTTGTTGCTAGAAGAATCGTCACGACAACCTGCCTATCAACAAGAGTTTAAATTGCTTGAGCTTCAGAATTCCATTTTACTGACTCAACAACCTATGCAAAATGGTTACACTAGATCAGGCTCAAGAGTCCAATTAGAGGTGGGAGATGATGGCAAGGGTGCAAGTACAACATTAAGCTGCTGATAGACATGGTTTCCTGTTCAGAAGTAGGTTTGAAGACTGAGGTGGACAAGAAGATTCACCCGATGAAACTCTTCATCCACGCAACACAGGCATGTAGGTAGTGAGGGAGGGAGAAATGAAGAGAAATCATATCGTACTACATTATCTAAACATGTATACACAGAAGCAGCTGGCGCTATCTACGAGAGTGTAGAAAAGCTACATACATGCATGGCAAATATATGTGTCAATATATATAAATATCTAGGTCAATGAAGAATGATTTGAATTACAATACACTGAACTGTTTAGAACACAGCAAACCATTGTGAAAACTAAGTTCAAGATCAAATTGTTAAATATCAAGAGCTATTAGCTAAGAATGAAGGTGAAGAGTTGTAGTATTTAGAATTGACTAGTTCCTAGATGCACAGACCACAAATGGTTATAACAATCGTAGCTGCTAGGGAAAAACTCCAAACAGACCCATCAAACATGACGTCCACATTTATACTCAATGTGGTTGCACCCCTTTATCTTCTCGATGGTAAACCCACAGACTGGACACTTTTTCACGTTCTCTTTGCCTATGCACCACTTATGCAGGGAAGAGTCTGGGTTGTCTTTGAACTCTTTGTACTTCTCACATGAAAAATATGGGTGATACTCCAGATGGCACCTAGTGCACGTCTCCACGTAACATGCACCACAAACAAATAGTGCATTGATGGTAGCCACATGGAAGGTTCCACAGTCAAAAAATTAACCAGCAAGCTGGTTTGCATCAGTTGTCACAGATATAATAATAAGTCTCAGATCAATCCTCTGACAAAGTAAATTCTTTATCACCGCAAAAAGGAGATCAGTGTTTAAGCTTCTTTTATGAGCCTCATAAACAATAATCCATGAAACCCCGGATAAATTCTTATCACACATATAGTGTAGTAGTAAGCAGTGGTTTGTCATAAATATTATCTTCGAATCAAGCTGTTGTACAGATGAATATGATGGAGAACAAGTTATTGAAGAATCCGGATAACACCCACAGCCTTCCTCTCCGACCCTCTGTGCCAATGAGATGGCAGCCAATTTTTGCGGTTGAGTACAAATAATAGAGTCATCAGCAATTACTCCTGAATCAGCAAGGTATTGAACCAATTATGTATTTTTCCCAGAACTAGTCTCCCCAATCAACGCCGTTATCTGCCACATTGCAATCAAAAATAAACACCAAACAAAAACTTTACATTAGAATCACAACATCAATCTGAAAGCTCAAAGCCTAACTTGAATAATGGAGAGCGGGGATGGGGAGATAGTGATTCTAGCTTGAAGGATCATTTATTGTACTAATGGCTCAGTATCCTCACCATGGCTAAAGTCTTATTCAACTACTATGTATCACTTCGAAAGTTATACATGGGGACAAATCAAAGCAAATAGAGCATAAGTACTTCAAAAATTTGTATTCTAAGTCTAACTAAATATCAGTTATGTCAGGGAAGATAAGGCCCTGTTTGGAAGTACTTTTTTTTTTTAGAACAATTTTTAAGAACAGTTTTGAAAAACTATTTTTAACAACAAAAAAACAGAAATCTTGTTTGTTTAGTAGTTTCTAAATTTTTTTTTTTAAAACATACAAATTTTTTTTGTTAAAGGTGCTTTAGAAAATAGTTTTAAGAATAATAAAACAAAAATTTGTCTGAGTGTAAAGAATGAAAACACATATCTTTTACTCATATATAATAAATTAACAAATTAAAGGTTAAATTATTCAAGGGATCATTAAATTATTACGCTAGTCCTATTTTGATTATCCAATTATTTTTTTTCTAAAAGAACCATTAATTTTTCAAAATGATTCTATTTAAGTTATTTTGTTAAATTACATCAAAAGAAATTAATGAAGAGAAGTTTAAATATAAATAACTAAAATAATAATTTTCATATAACTTTTTTTTTCTTCTTCCTCTCCGATTCCCACTCTCACATCTTTTACTCCTCTTAAGACCATCATTTATTTTATACCCAAAAAAATAAGTTAAATCCATCTTATACAGTGTGACAGTTGTTAACCCATTTTAAAAATCCCATTTAATAACCTTTTGACTCAAAGTCAACTTTCCAATTCTGTTATAAGAAAAAAATGTAATGGCTAAACTACCTTCTAATAAGAAAACTCCAAAAATTTCTAAAACCATACCTTTGACCGAAAAAGAAAAAGAAAATCCAAACCACAACCCATATCCTTGGCTGACCACAATCCTCACCCCCTCCATCCACAGCGGCGGGTGAGCACATTCCCCAACCCCCACAATCGCGGCTAAGCATATCACCCAGTCCCCAAAGCCTTGCGTTGTACCAACCCCTCTCCCCCATAGCCCCGAGTGACACCAATCCCCATCTTCTACAGCCGGGGACCCTTACTCTCATCTTCACTCCTCCCAATCTGCATTTATATGCGTTTAGTGTCTGTGTGTATATGTTTCATATCTCTATGTGTCTATGTTAGTTTGTGTCTGTGTACTCATTTTTTTTGCCCAAACAAAAAAAATTGAGTTCTACTCATGTGTATTGGTGAGATTATTGGGTGTATTATTGATATAGTATTTCAACACCTTTTCATTTAAACTTTGTTAGTTTTTGAGTAATTTATGAGCAATTTGATTGGTTTTTTCTTTGATTTGCATTGTAGGTAATTTTCAAGAGACAATCTGAGTTTTGAGGCAAAGATTGAAGAGAAATTGCAAAACATTGGCTTTTAAGTAATTTGTGGATAAATTGAAGAACAAATAAAAGTAGCGCAATCATAGTGCAACATCGTAGGAAAATTAAGGGCAGTTTTGTAAATTGGCAAGAAAAGAAAGAAACCCTATGAAATAAAAGGAGAAAAAAGTGAAAAGTAGGCAGCCATCAAGAGGGGAGAAAAAGCAACGTTCCAGATAGAAAGAGAGTGATAGGATTCGCGAGTTGAAGATGGAGAACAATCCGGAGACGGACTTTTATCACGATTCTTCTCCAAATCCTAAAGAATATTTGATATTTTTGGTTTGATTGATTGATGAACTATTTTATATATGCGTTGAGTATTTCATGCTGAGTTTAATACTTGTGATTGCCTGATCAACAATTGCATGAGTCGTGATTTAGTTTGAGACTGAGAAGTGATAACTAAATTAGACCATGTATGAAATACCATTAAATCATCATAAGCTAGAGATAGTTATGGGATCTAGTGCAACATTTGAATTTCTAGGGCTTAATGCTTTCCATAAGTTCACAGTTATCACAAAGATGTAGTTAGTTTGCTTATTAGTATAGGTTATTGATACTAGAGAAAGATTAATATCTATCTTAGCGAAATTGTTGGCAACGTAAGGAATATGCGTCAATTTATTTAAATCACTAGTTCCAATTAGGATTAATCTTGGTGACATCGGAATCTCTAAAGTCTTTTAATTATTGAATTACCATCTTTTATTAATTTGGTAATTGTGTTAGTTGCTGTGTCTTTTATAAGTTCTATAATTTGTTTAGTCATTAATTACAAATTCTCAATTTGTGATTGTGCAAATAAAGTTAGAGCTAAATCAATTGTGGTACTGAGTAGGCACATCATCGTGGGAACGATTTTTACTTATCACTTTATTACTTGTTGCGATACGTGCACTTGCGTTAGAAATCACACAACAAGTTTTGGCGCCGTTACCGAGGACTGTGTCAATTATTAATATCGATACCAAATAGCTTTAATTTTACTTTGGATTTTATTTAATTTTGTGTTATTCTCTTATTTTCGATACGTGTATTTCAAGAACACATTCCTTTACGTGCATGCGAAAGTCAGGAGGTAGTAATTTGTTGCCTTTCGATCCGGAGATAGAACGAACCTATCGGAAGAACAGAAAGGAGAAAAAAGCTACTACAGCTACCCATCATTTGCAAGGGAATATGGCTGACATCGTGGTAGCACAAGACGGAAATAATCAAGCAGTCAATCAGGAAAATTCACCTAGAACACTGCGAGAGGATGCATTACCACCCACTGGAATTCAACCTGTGATTAGAAGGCCAGTGATTCAGGCGCATGATTTTGATTTGAAGACAGTGACATTACATTTGATTTAGAATATTCAGTTTCATGGGCTGTCTTCTGAAGATCCTAATCAGCACATTGTGAATTTTCTAGAAGTCTGCGGAACTGTTAAGTACAATGGAGTCACTGATGAAACTCTGCGCCTGTACTTGTTTCTTTTCTCCTTAAGGGATCAAGCTAATGAGTGGTTGAACTTGCTACCTTCAGATTCAATCACTACTTGGGAGGATTTGGTGCACAAGGTTTTGTCAAGATTTTTTCCACCTAGAAAGACAGCGAAGCTACACATAGAAATTAATAATTTTGCGCAATATGAAGGAGAAACTCTATGTGAAGCGTAGGAAATGTATAAGGCATTGCTGAGGAAGTGTCCTAATCATGGAGTACCTAGGTGCATGCAAGTTCATAGTTTTTAGAATGGGTTAATTACCTCTACTAGAACTTTGATTAATGCATCAGCAAAAGGAGCTTTAATGAACAAAACAGCAGATGAAGCTTATCCGTTGCTAGAGAATATTGTTTTGAACCACCAACAGTGGTCAAGCGAGAGAGTCATACCTAAGAAGATAGCTGGGATCCATGAGATTGATGCCATAACTGCCTTGACAGCGAAAATTGACAATCTCGCGAAACAGTTGCAGAATAGTTAGACAACTGCTAATATTGTCCAAGCGCCAGTGATGTGCGAGTTTTGTTGTAGTCTACATCATAGTGCAAAATGTCAGGTTGGGAATCCATTTGCGCAACGCACAGCTGAACAAGCATAGTATGTGGGAAATTTTAATGGGCAGCAGCACAATCAGTACTCTAACAAATATAATCCAGCATGGCATAATGATCTGAATTTCTCCTTGAGAAATAATCAGAATGTGTTGCAGCTTGAGCATAATAACCTACCACCAGAGAAGAAGGTAAACTTGGAGGATGCATTAGCTCAATTGTCAACCTCACAAACTCAATTCATGAATGAAACAAGAACGAATTTCTAGAATCAATCGGCACAAATCAGAAACCTAGAGATACAGTTGAGCCAAATGGCTACAAAGTTCTCTGAAAGGCAACGAAGAAGTTTACCTAGTACTTCTGAGGTGAATCCTAGAAAAGATGGCATGGAGCATTGCAAAGCGATAACTTTGAGAAACGGTAAGGAGTTAGAGGAGTCAGTGAGAACCAAGAAGGTTGAGAAAGGTGAAGCAAAGAATGAGGCAGAAGATAAAGAGAAAGTAGAAGCTCAGCCACAACCTATGAAGGAGCCACATATGGTTGTGTCATTCCCTCAACGATTGCAAAAAAATATGCTTGATAAGCAGTTTGCTAAATTTCTTGAAGTCTTCAAGAAACTTCACATCAATATTCCATTCGCGGATGCACTTGAACAAATGCCAAGTTATGTGAAGTTTATGAAGGATATCCTTTCGAAGAAGAGGAAACTTGAAGATTATGAGACAGTTGCACTTACTGAAGAGTGCAGCGCAATCCTAAAAACGAAGCTACCACAAAAGTTCAAGGATCCAGGAAGTTTTACTATTCCATGTGAAATTGGCAATGTTGTTTTTAAGCGAGCTTTGTGTGATTTAAGTGCTAGTATTAATTTAATGCCTTTGTCTATTTTCAGGAAGCTTAGATTGGGAGAGGCAAGACCTACTATTGTAATACTACAGTTAGTTGATCGTTCACTAAAGTACCTCAGAGGAGTAATTGAAGATGTGCTCGTCAAAGTTGATAAATTCATTTTTCATGTAGATTTCATAGTTCTTGATATGGAGGAATACAAGAAAATTCCTATCATTCTTGAAAGACCTTTCCTTGCTACTGGAGGAACACTTATTGATATTCGAAAGGGTGAGCTTCGGTTGCGAGTACAAGATGAAGAGGTAACCTTTAGTGTGTTCAAAGTTTACAAGTACCCAAAAGCGAGTAATAGTTGTTGTCACATTGATGCTGTAAAAGCTATAGTGTCTAACCATGGGGGTCAATTGGATCCCTTGGAAGCTAGCTTGTTACAAGATGATTCTTTTGTTCCGGTGGGATTGGAGCACAAAGAATATTGGACGACTAAACAACAAAACATGGGTATGCAAGCAATAGATGAGAAAGAATTGTTGCAATTGAATCACCTGCAAGAATTAGGTGATGATGAAGATAAGAATTCAAGAAGTTACAAAGAGATGACAAAACAGTGGCATAACGAACCCGTTTTGAAAAAAGATTTCTCTCTTGGGCAACAAATACTTTTTTATAACCCACGGATTTTTGGAAAACGCAAGTCAAGATGGTCAGGCCCCTTTGTTGTGACTAAGGTTTTATCCTATGGAGCTGTTGAAGTAAATCACCCAGAGAAGGGGACGTTCAAGGTTAACGGACAACAATTGAAGACTTATTGGGATGATGAGTTTGATAAGCACAAGTTTGTTGTTCACTTCAACTCAACTTGAGAAATTGCTCTGTCGGGCTATCGACGTTAAAACAAGCGCTTTTTGGGAGACAACCCGAATTTTCTTACTTTTCTTGATTTAATAGTTTAAGTTGTTTTTAGTTAATTTCTGAGTTATAGTTGTCGTAGCTAATTGATAATTTTTATTGTCATGTTAGGTTCAAGAACAAATTTGGGGGAGCTGAGACAAATAGAAGTACTACCAAGTCAATTAAGGGAGAAAAATATGGAAAAATTGGTATTTAGAGTGAAGGGGATGCGTGCATAGAAGAGAAAAATAAGAAGAAATTAAGTTGTGAAGTAGCACTGTTGCGCTAGAATTTAGCGCAGCTGCACTGGCGTCCCTAAAAAGTTACATTTTTTTAGAGCTATTTGAAAACAAAGCAGCGTTGTTGCGCTAAAAAATGGCGCAGCTGCGCTAACGCTATTTGAAGTTATGTTTTTGAAATAGCGCTGTTGCGCTAAAAAATTGCGCAGCTGCACTGGCGTCTACAGTGACATTTTTTTAAAAAAAGAAAAGGAATCACCACACCGCCGAAGAAGCAGTACCACCTCAGGCTCACGTTGACGATGATACTACTCAGGGAAGTCCTCTAGTTGCTTTAATTTCATGTTTTCACATTGAGGACAATGTTTCTTTCTCAGTTTGGGGGTGGTGTTTACTTGTTTGTTTGTGTATTTTTTATTTTCATAGTTGTTTTATGTGTTTTCTTGTTTTAGGTGCTTTCTTTTCATGAGTTTTGTTATTTTTATTTGTTTCATTGAGTATTCTAAAAACAAAAACACACACAAAAAAACAAAAATTGAAAAACTGAAAAAAATTTGAAAGTGATGCTGGAAAGATAAGAAATAGGCCGATGATGAGTAGCGTATGAATGACATGATAGAAATGAGGATAGTTGACTGAAACATAGTTTGTTTTATGAAAAATCTCCATCTAATGCGCACTTAGCCTCGCCTAATTATGTCGTTGCTTATAGAAGGTTTATGTGAGTTTAAGTGAACAAAAAAATGAGTATAGGACTTTAGAACTTGCTTGATTGTCACTCGAGGTGAAATCCTAGGTTGCATAGCATTAGGGAAATAATTTAGACCATCTTTGGATCATTTGAGCCTTTCATGCCAACCCTTATAATAATTGAATATCCCTAGTTCACCCCTGTGAGCCTAAGATAGCATTTTCTTTCTTATGCAACTTACAGTATCTTTCTTAACTTGTCAAGTTTAATTTTCCCAGATTATGACCCTCCTACTTGTAATATATAATTGTTCTAGGATAACTATATAGAGTCATGTTTTGTATTGAATGATGGGAGTTTGATGATTTGGTGATGTGTTGTTTTGAAAAAAAAAAATGAAATATTGAGAAAAAGAAAAAAGAAAAGAACGAAAAGAAAAAAAGAAGAGTCACACCCCTTGTAGTTAATATCAAAATGCAACTTTGGGAAAGTGTAAACTATTTTTGTGTTTTGTAAATGTTGTGGATGAATGTTGAGGAAGTGAATTGAAAGAAGAAAGAAAAGAGATATGTTAAATACTTTTTGGTGGTACGAAGTAGAGTTGGCATATGATCCATTGAACATCCTCAAATAATTGTGTGCTTACAGGTAGTTTAGCCTTATGATTATATCCATTATCCTACCTTGCCCCTAGCCACACATTACAACCAAATGTAAAGCCCTACTGATCTTTAATGTTATGATTTACCTACATTAGTGGAGAGTAACATGAAAAGTAAGCCTATGAAGTCCTAAGTGATTGAAAATACTAGATTCATATTGGAAATTCGCTTAACTTGCATAAACTCATCTGGGTACAATTGATTGGAATAAAGGCTATTCACACACTCACTTGGGGAATTTGAAGTAAAATGCAAATTATGTAAAGTTAATATTCCTCGTGCTTATGAGCGAAAGTCACCTCTTGAGTTGTAAAATAAAGCTACTGAGATCGTGAAAATTTACTATCCTACAACATTGCTTTCTTGAGTTATATTGTGTCAAGTCTTTAGTTTTTAGGTTGTTTCTTTCTTTAGTTGTGTCTTTTGCTTGAGGACAAGCAAAGTTTAAGTTTGGGAGTGTTTGTTGGGTGTATTATTGATATAGTATTTTAACACATTTTTACTTAAACTTTGTTAGTTTTTGAGTAATTTGTGAGCAATTTGATTGGTTTTGTCTTTGATTTGCATTATAGGTAATTTTCAAGAGACAATTTGAGTTTTGAGGCAAAGATTGAAGAGAAATTACAAAAGATTGACTTTTATGTAATTTGTGGAGAAATTGAAGAACAAATGGAAGTAGCGCAGCTGCGCAGCATCGCAAGAAAATTAAGGGCAGTTTTGTAAATTGACAAGAAAAGAAAGAAACCCTATGAAATAAAAGGAGAAAAACGTGAGAAGTGGGCAACCATCAAGAAGGGAGAAAAAGCAACGTTCCAGAAGGAGAGAGAGAGAAAGGATTCGCGAGTTGAAGACGGAGAAAAATTCGGAGATAGACTTCTACCACGATTCTTCTCCAAATCCTAGTTTTCTCTATCTCTCTTGTCATGTTTTACGTTACAATTGAGATTTTATTTAATTTCTTTATGATGTTCTAAGTTATTTTTTCTAGGGCTACGATGTAGCCAGATTATGAATATTTGATAATTTTGGTTTTGATTGATTGATGAACTATTCCATATATGCGTTGAGTATTTCATGCTGAGTTTAATGCTTGTGATTGCCTGATCAACAATTGCATGAGTCGTGATTTAGTTTGAGACTGAGAAGTGATAACTAAATTAGACCACGTATGAAATACCATTAAATCGTCATAAGCTAGAGATAGTTATGAGATCTAATGTAGCATTTGAATTTCTAGGGCTTAATGCATTCCATAAGTTCACAATTATCACAGAGATGTAGTTAGCTTGCTTATTGAGATAGGTTATTGATACTTGAGAAATATTAATATCTACCTTAGCAAAATTGTTGACAACGTAAGGAATATGCGTCAATTTATTTAAATCACTAGTTTCAATTAGGATTATTCTTGGTGAAATCGGAATCTCTAGAGTCTTTTAATTATTGAATTAGTATCTTTTGTTAATTTCGTAATTGTGTTAGTCGCTGTTTTTTTATAAGTTCTATAATTTCTTTGGTCGTTAGTTACAAATTCTCAATTCGTGATTGTCCAAATAAAGTTAGAGCTAAATCAATTTCTGTATTTAGTAATCACAGTTCTCGTGGGAACGATATTTACTTATCACTTTATTACTTGTTGCGATATGTGCACTTGCGTTAGAAATCGCACAACAGTGCTCTTTGCATTTTGTTTGGTAATGAAGGAAAATTTGCCTATCGGTGTGTGTGTTGATGATGAGGAAAATGTGCCAGTCTGTGTGTATGTGATGTGCGTTGATGATGAAGATGATGGAGGACAGGTGGGTTTGGTGTAAAATGCGTATGATTTGAGATTTTTGTTTTCTCTCTCTTTTTTTTTCTCAAATGTGTGATTTTTGATACGTTTTGGAACTTTTTATAAAGGGAAGGGTAATTTAGCCATTACACATTTTTGTTTTTAATAGAATTAAAAGTTGTTAAGATTGGCTTGAGTCAAGGTTATTAAATGAAATTTTTAAAGATAGGGTTAATAAGTGTCGCAATGTGTAAAGGATAGGATAGAGTAATACTTTCATCACCTTTTTATCACCTCTTACGTAGAATCTTAGATGGAATGACAATTAGACTATTTTTATTTCTTTTTCTTCTTTTTAATTAATTCTTCCTCTCTTTTCAATCGCTTTTTCTCTCTCTTAATTATTATTTACTCAAAATATTTTTATTTGTTTGTTTAACTAAATTAGACTCCTTGACCAAAAAAAAAAAAAAATTCATATAGATTCAAATATTGAGGAAATAACAATAAAACAATCAGCCAAAAGAAGATAACCAATCTTGAGCATTTTTTATTCTTTCATATTGTGCATCATTCTCATTGATGAAGTAATATTAATTTTTACATCTTTTGGTGGAACCATCAAACTTCAAAAGAAATTGAGTTTGCTTTGGATTTCGTTTCATATGTATGCCATATCATTTCAATGAAAATACTTGCATTTTTTATACTGATTCTGCAAATTCTTATATCATTTATAGCAAGGTGATGGCCAACAATTCAAATTTTTGTCTTGAAATATGATAGTAACTCATTCAAAGATATTAGGGTCCAGTGAAATTAAGGACATTCTACAAAAAGTATCAGTTGGGTGTTGGATACGAAAAGGAACCGATTGAGCATATTTCATATTTTGACCAAAAAAAAAAAAAAAAGAGCATATATACATTAAGGCTCTAGTCCTTCCCTCTCGATGTGCACTGGAAATGAATTAATTAAGATTAATAATTTTTTATGTGACATAACTCTCTTAATGTGAAAAATATTGTAAAGTTTTACTTTATATATCTCTTTTCTTGTGTAAATACTAATTTGTAAAGATCAATACTAATTCTTTAATAAGAACGATACACAACAAGAAAGACAAAAAACAAAATTATCGTTAAGACCAGTTATTTTCTTTTGGTCAATTGATTTATTGTTGTTTCTCCAATATTGGGCCTGGTATGGTTGTTTTTTTTTTTTTTTTAGTTAAGGGTTTTGATATGTTTAAACAAAAAAAGAAAAAAGTATTTTGAGAAAATAATAATTAAAAGAAAAAAAAAAATTAAAAAGAAAAGATAAATAAAATAACCTAGGCGGTATGTTATATAAGATTTTATGTAGGAAGTAATTAAAAAAAAAAAGTATGGATTTAACCCCCCTCAAAAAAAAAAAATAGCATTTACTACATCCCGCGGCCATCCACCACCACCATCACCATTTTTGCACCTCATCACCATTTCCCAAATCATCTCACCACCACTGACCACCCAATTGTGTTACACGTTTGATTCATGCAAAGTAGGATTATTAGCTATTTTGAAAAAAGGAATGCAGAAGAGTACATCTAATGCACATGTATAATTCACATTTGATATTAGTATTATCCAATTCGTGCTACTCATTCTATGAAGGCATTAATTAGATGCATTTGATAGCGCTTGGTTTGCAAAAGGAAGAAAGAAAATTAAGAGTTATTTGGTAAAGTCAACTTTTGTATTTGGTATTAAAGTTGAGCTTATTTACAGGATTGCCATTAGTGAGAAGTAGTTCTCTGTGGTTTTTGAAAGTTTTGAGAACAAAAAACTTCAAAAACAACGTCTAGAGTGTTTTATATAGTTTTAGTTTTTGCTAATAGATTATTGAGAAGTATTTTTCATCGAATCAATTTTTTAAATTTTTTTGTTTTTAAAAACTAAAACACAATTTTTAAACAACATTCCAGACAAGCCCAAAGAATCTGTTCACAAACAAACAAAAAGAAACTTCATCTTTCAGCAGTATTTCTCTTAGATATTATTTTGCAACTCTCCATACACATCCACAATTGATAACCGAAAAAATAAACAATAATAATAATATTAATAATAATAATAATAAATGGTATATATGTTTAAACTGTTCTCTTATTCAAAACGAAAAAAAGAAATAGCACTTTATCAATTCAAAATAATTTCTCAATTTCATAACAATCAACAGAAATAACAGAATAGCATTCCACATTTGAAACAAGAAAGGAGTGAACAGTATTTATCAGAATGCACCTGTTGTCCATGTATTTGCCTAAGAATTTCGCGTCGATATGCATAAATAGGCAACCCATCATCAAGCCTTCAGCATTCCCTCGTCATCAAACAATGAATTCTCTCCCAATCAAACTCCCTACCAAACTTAAAACCCTGAAACGCCACCCCTTCTTCGCCATCCTCGACCCTCTTCTCCGCCAAATGCTCAATCACAAACCTCATGCCAATCTGAAACTCCTCGATCCTCTTCGCTATCAAGTCCCTCTCACCCACCCATCTTCCCTCCTTTTTTAACAACTCGTTCAACACGCCCTTCTGATTTGGCTTTCTAAGCTTATCCATAACGCTTTTTATCTCATCCGAGACTGCCCCCAACTTCTTCTGCCACTTCTGTACTAATTCCCCTTCCATTAACCCGTTTGCCTTCTCCAGAAACAACGCCTTTCATCTATCTCTCAACTCATCGTTATCCAATTCGACTTTCACATTTTCGAAAAGCCGCGGCGTGCACTGATGGACACTGTTTAGCCTCAGCCTCCATATTTCCACCATTGTTTCGAGCGCTTCATTCCACTGTTGATAATATAGGGTTCCGGCAATGGAACTTTTGTCAAAATGTAAAGACTTCTCGGGCTTAAACGACAGATTCCCGATTAATTTCTCGATTTCGGGCCTTTTCGGAAGGGTTTGATGCTTGCAGTTTATCCGGATGACAGAGTTGGTATGAACAATAAAATTTTGGTGCAAGTCAAAAGAAGACAAAAAGCAATGGGAAATGAAGAAAAATCTTTGGTTGCAAAGTTAGGCACACATAATTTTGGATTGATTTCACACTACATTTGGGAAGACTTTTTGTACAAGATGAGCCTATAAATAGAGGCTCAAACTTTACCATTTAGCATCACCAAACATTCCAAGATAGAGAGAAAACATAAGCTTTCTCTTGAGTAGTTCTCTTCCTCTTTTGTTGTTCTATATTTATGAGTGAGAGTTAGTTTCTCCTATTATTTGAGAGAGTGATATTGTTCTCTCCTTATATTAGAGAGAAGGTTATTGTAAAATACTCCACATCATAATGAAATCCTCTATTACTTGCCCGTGGTTTTTTCCTCGATTTGTTTGAGGGTTTTCCACGTAAATTTTGTGTCTCTATTTTCTCTGTTCTCATTCATATTTTAGCTGCGTGATACTGCTTGTCCCCAACTATTCCGCTGCGCCGATACCCAACAGTGGTATCAGAGCCATTGGTTACAGGTCACTGGTATTCATACGAGATTACTGTTTACGGTTACTATTCACGCATACGGTATAGTACTATTCACCTATACGGTATCGATACTATTCACGTATACGGTTTTGGTACTATTAACGTATATGGTACTATTCACAGTGAAATAGTGGGAGCCAGTTCAAGTTACAAAGCAGATTGTTGTTAATACTATGGCGGCAAAATTTGAAATCGAGAAATTCAACGGGAGAAATTTTTCCCTATGAAAATTGAAGATGAAGGCAATCTTGAGAAAGGAGAATTGCTTGGTAGCAATTGGAGATAGACCAGCAGAGGTGACGGATGACAAGTGGAAAGAGATAGATGCCAACGCTATGGCTAATCTGCACTTGGCATTGGCAGATTCCGTATTGTCAAGCGTTGAGGAAAAGAAGTCAGCAAAAGAAATTTGGGATGCGCTGACTAAACTGTATGAGGTCAAGTCACTTCACAATAAGATTTTCTTTAAGAGAAGAATTTACACCCTTCGAATGAGTGAGTCCACATCGGTGATAGATCACATCAATACCTTAAATACGCTATTCTCTCAATTGACTGCAATTGGGCATAAAATAGCGGAGATTGAACGTGCAGAAATTCTACTTCAAAGTATATCTGATTCGTATGATCAACTCATCATTAGTTACACTAACAATATTCTTTCAGATTCTGTTATTTTTGATGATGTTGCAGCCGCTGTTCTGGAAGAAGAATCTAGGCGCAAAAGTAAGGAAGACAGAATCGAAAGTTCACAACAAGCAGAGGCATTATCAATGGTGAGAGGTAGATCAACGGAACGTGGCTCTAGTGCGAGCAACAACCAAGGTAGATCAAAATCAAGGAGTAGAAAGAATATCAAATGCTACAACTGTGGCAAGAAATGACACATCAAGAAGGATTGTTGGAGCAACAAAAAGAATCCCAATGTGACAAATTCTCAGGGATGTGTAGTGAGTGCACCAGATGATGGAGATATTTTATATAGCGAAACAGCAACTGTATCAAAAGGCATAAAGGAGCTCACTGATGCTTGGATAATGGATTCGAGAGCAACATGGCATATGACCTCTCGTAGAGAATGGTTCCACACCTATGAACCTGTCTTTGGAGGATCTGTGTACATGGGTAATGATCATGCCTTGGAGATTGCTGACATCGGTACTGTCAAAATTAAAATGTATGATGGTACCAATCGCACCATTCAAGGGGTACAACACGTGAAGGGCTTGAAGAAGAACCTATTGTCCATTGGACAATTGGATGACCTTGGCTGCAAGACCCATATCGAGGATGGGATCATGAAGGTCGTCAAAGGAGCGTTTGTGGTGATCAAGGCAGAAAAGATTGGGGTAAATCTATACATGCTTTTGGGAGATACGTTGCAGGAGGCAGATATATCAATTGCATCAGCCGGTCAAGAAGAATCAACTATAATATGGCATCGCAGATTGGGCCACATGACAGAATGAGGCTTGAAGATTCTCGCTGAACGTAATCTCTTACCCGGGCTCCATACGGTAAACTTACCTTTTTGTGAGCACAGTGTTACCAGTAAGCAACATAGATTGAAATTTGGGAGATCTACTGCCAGAAGCAAACACATTCTAGACTTGATCTATTCAGATGTTTGGGAATCACTGGTTTTGTCCCTAGGAGGAGCCAAATACTTTGTATCATTTATTGATGATTACTCTAGGAGACTATGGGTGTATCAAATCAAGAATAAGTCAGATGTGTTTCCAATATTCAAAACTTTCAAAGCGCTGGTGGAACTTGAATCCGGGAAAAGGATCAAGTGTTTGAGGACGGACAACGGAGGAGAATACACTGACGGGAGCTTCTTGGCATTTTGCAAGCAAGAGGGTATTCAGAGGCAATTTACTGTTGCACATACACCTCAGCAAAATGGTGTAGCAGAGCGGATGAACAGAACTCTTCTTGAAAGAATGAGAGCTATGTTGGAAACTGCAGGTCTAGCCAAATCATTTTGGGCAGAAGCAGCTAGAATTGCCTGTTACGTGATAAACCGGTCACCGTCAACTGCAATTGGGTTGAAGACACCAATGGAAATGTGGACCGGAAAACCCGCAGATTATTCTACCTTGCACATATTTGGGTGTCCGGCATATGTGATGTATGGTTCCCAAGAAAGAACAAAGCTGGATCCAAAATTCAGGAAATATGTATTCTTGGGAAATGTTGATGGTGTTAAGGGATATCACCTGTGGGATTCCACTGCCCACAAGATTGTCATCAGCAGAGATGTGATATTTGCAGAAGATAAACTGCAAAGTGAAGACGATAGCAACACTTCAAATGAGATTACTACAATACAAATTGAAGATAAGTCAGAACAAGGATATGCTTCTTCTGAAGCTGCACCGGAGCACGAGGAACAAGAACCAGATGATGCTGAGGTTACAGAAGTCCGACGTTTATTGCGTCAGACAACAAGACCAACTTGGCATTCAGATTTTGTCATAGCGAGCAATGCTGCATACTGTCTTCTAACGGAGGATGGAGAGCCATCTACCTTTCACGAGGCTATAAAAAGCCCCGATGTTGCCCTGTGGATGACAGCAATGCAGGAAGAAATTGAAGCTCTACATAAAAACAAGACTTGGGAGCTTGTTCCATTACCACCTAGACAGAAAGCCATTGGTAACAAATAGGTCTACAAGATCAAGAGAGATGGTAATGACCAAGTGGAGCGATATCGTGCAAGACTGGTGGTGAAAGGATATGCTCAGAAAGAAGGAATTGACTTCAACGAGATATTTTCTCCTGTGGTAAGACTTACAACTATCAGAGTAGTCTTGGCCATGTGTGCTGTGTTAGACTTACATCTAGAACAGTTAGATGTAAAGACGACTTTTCTTCATGGTGAGCTTGAAGAAGAGATTTACATGCTTCAACCAGAAGATTTTGTTGAGAAAGAAAAAGAAAACTTGGTTTGCAGGTTGACCAAATCTTTGTATGGTTTAAAGCAGGCGTCAAGGTGTTGGTACAAGAGATTTGATTCCTTCATGATTAGCCTTAAGTACAACAGACTCAATTCAGACCATTGTACGTACTACAAGAGGTTTGGCGATAATGATTTTATCATTCTGCTGTTGTACGTGGACGACATGCTGGTGGCAGGCCCTAGTAAAGATCGGGTCCAAGAATTGAAGGCACAGTTGGCTGGGGAGTTTGATATGAAGGATTTGGGACCAGCAAACAAGATTTTAGGGATGCAAATTCACCGAGATAGAGAAGGCAGGAAGGTATGGATTTCCCAGAAGAATTACTTGAAGAAAATCTTGCGGCGTTTCAATATGCAAGATTGTAAGGAAATCTTGACCCCACTTCCTGTCAATTACAAATTATCCTCAAGTATGTGCCCTAGCACTGAAGCGAAAATGATAGAAATGTCTTGAGTACCGTATGCATCAGCAGTGGGAAGTCTTATGTTCGCTATGATATGTACGAGACCAGATATTGCTCAAGCAGTTGGTGCGGTCAGTCGGTTCATGGCGAATCATGGTAGAGAGCATTGGAATACTGTTAAGAGGATCCTAAGATACATCAAAGGGACCTCGGATGTTGCATTATGTTTTGAAGGATCAGAATTTACTGTTAAGGGTTTTGTTGATTCGGATTTTGCAGGTGATGCCGATAAATGGAAGTCTACTATAGGCTATGTGTTTACAGTTGCAAGTGGCGTGGTAAGCTGGATATCTAAATTACAGATTATTGTAGCCCTATCTACAACAGAGACTGAATACATGGCAGCTACACAAGCCTATAAAGAAGCAATCTGGATTAAACGGTTAATGGAGGAGCTCCAGCACAAACAAGAGAAAATTCCCTTGTTTTGTGATAGTTAGAGTGCCTTGCACATTGCAAGGGATCCAGCATTTCATTCCAGGACGAAACACATAGGTGTTCAATATCACTTTGTTCGAGAAGTAGTGGAGGAAGGGAGTGTGGATATGCAGAAGATTCACACCAACGAGAACCTAGCAGATGTCATGACAAAGCCAATCAACGTTGACAAGTTTGTTTGGAGTAGATCCTCCTTTGGCCTAGCAAAGACGTAAGCAACATGGAATTGGCAAGTATGGAGAGAGTTGAAGTGTCGCCAAAATTTAAAGTGGGAGAATGTGAACAATAAAATTTTGGTGCAAGTCAAAAGAAGACAAAAAGCAATGGGAAATGAAGAAAAATCTTTGGTTGCAAAGTTAGGCACACACAATTTTGGGTTGATTTCACACTACATGTGGGAAGACTTTTTGTGCAAGATGAGCCTATAAATAGAGGCTCAAACTTCACCATTTAGCATCACCAAACATTCCAAGATAGAGAGAAAACATAAGCTTTCTCTTGAGTAGTTCTCTTCCTCTTTTGTTGTTCTATATTTATGAGTGAGAGTTAGTTTCTCCTATTATTTGAGAGAGTGATATTGTTCTCTCCTTATATTAGAGAGAAGGTTATTGTAAAATACTCCACATCATAGTGAAATCCTCCATTACTTGCCTGTGGTTTTTCCCTCCATTTGTTTGAGGGTTTTCCACGTAAATTTTGTGTCTCTATTTTCTCTGTTCTCATTCATATTTTAGCTGCGTGATACTGCTTGTCCCCGACCATTCCGCTGCGTCGATACCCAACAGTTGGGCCGTGGTCCCGGCGGGAGATCGTGGCGGTAGTTTGACGGAAACTACAGTCGGCTTACTAGAGTTTAGTGTGTGTTGTGTGTAGAAAGAGAGAGTGGAGTGGTGACAAAGCAAGAATTAATAAAGAAGGTGATGGGTACGATAATATGTATATATCTGTGCGTGTGTCTTTGCTTTTTTTTTTTTTTTTGAACAATGTCTTTGCTTTATTGGCGAGAAGCTGTTGTTTTTTTCTGATGTAATAATTAAGCAAGCATACCAAATGCATCAGGCTTATGCTACAGGCCATTAAATGATAGAAATTAGGGTGAAAAAACCTATTATCTATTTCCTGACTCTGTGCTACTCTTTATGAGCATCAATTCAAGGTTCATCTTTCTATCCGCTCATTTAAACTACTAACTTCCTTTACTTCCAATTGCACCTTACAGCTATAGTTTCATCGGGTTTAGCATTCTTCTAGATTGTATTAATTGTCTCCAGGCTTTTGATGGTGGTATATAACGTTACACTGATCCATCATTCTTTAAAGGAGAAGCATTAGACCTTAGAATCATCAATGCAGAAGTTCAGCAGGGTATCCTTAAAGGGAAGGTAGTGACCAGAAAAGTACAGAAACTGGGAAAAAGCTAAATCGATTCCTGAATTTTGAACAAAAGATCATTTTACTCTCTCACATTTAGAAAATAACCAGTTTAGTCCCTCCTTTTAACTACTATTAGGCTTCTTTTAGTGGTCAAAGGCTTGACATTGTTAAAAGACATAAATGTCCTTATAGTCGTTGGGCATAAAAGAAAGAAAATAAGGATAAAAAAACTATTCGGTTTAATCGTTGGAATATTTATGATATTAATTGATTGCGCTAATTGATTAGGAAAATAAATACTATATCTCTTGTCAATAAATGAATAATTTGACAAATTTTATCACTTTTTTATTACAAAACAACATTACCCAAATAAAAATTGAAGATTGATTATTATAAATAAAAAATATAACTTAACCTAAATAGAGCAATAAAAATAAAATATAATTCAACAGTATTAGAGCTTTCCCTTTAAAGAAAGAAAAAGTCATTTATTTTCAATTAGGTCAAATTATATTTTTTTTATCGATGAGAAGTGAAAAAAGAGAAAGAAAAACAATAAAATATTTTTTTGTAAGGGCATTTATATCTTTTAGTATGGTTAAATTTTTGACTGCTAAAAGAAAATAGTCAAAAGAAGGGAATAAATGAGTATTTTTTAAAAGTGAGGGCTTAAAATGGCCTTTTACAAAAATTTTAGGGGCCAATTTGGCTTTTTTCCTATAGAAATTTGTGTGCTTGAACAATAAAAGCTAAGTTAAAACTTTAGATAAACAATGAAGACTATTTATGCAATTCACTCTTTTTCAAGACCAAACTACCTTCTTCCACTTTAATAAATAAGCAACGCTCTTTGCTTCCGTCTTCTCTCGGAAGGTTTGAGTTGAGAATCTGAAAGCTCGTGATAAGAGTTGTCTAGTTTTCTTCTTCTTTTTTTTGTTTTTTTTCTTTTGTTTTGCTTTAGATAAGCCTGGGAGAAGATAATACACTCAAAAATTTGTATTTTACTCCTCTCAATGCATCATCGGCTTGTTTGAGGTTGTTAGGCTAAATTGTAGGGGATTCTTACATTAATTTTCATCTTCTCTACATGTAGGAGAAAAAAATCTCATCTCACCAAGGTTTTGATTTGGTGGTAAAGTTACTCACTTATTTACGAGAAATCGCAGGATCAATTTTTATTAGTTATATATGTGTTATACGGTTATATATCTCCTTTTAATATAAATAAATAAATAAATAACCTCATCCCCTACCCTATCCTATAAACAAAAAATAAAATAAAATAATTGAATAATTCTAAATTTGAAAAAAAAATAACAAAAAATAATATTATGAAATACAAATAATAGAATATCGTATGGGCAATGAAAAATAAATAAAACTTAAAAGTTATTAAAGATAATTTAAATTACACAATAAAACAATAATATTAAAAATAATAATTTATATAAGTAATTAAAAAAGAATGTCGTGAAAAAAGGATCTCTTATAACGTTATATGTTCTGAAAAATCTATTTTCTCATAACATTATATGTTTTGCCGAAATCTTCCAGATGACCAATACACAATGTTAATGTGTTATATGCCCATTTGGCAAAATGTGGTAGAGCCTGATTCGATGATTGTTGATTTTGTGTAAGCCATAACAAGATAATCTAAACTCAATTCCAGCCTTTTAACAGGGTTTGTGATTTCATAATTTTCATTTTTTTTTATAAAGATGATATTGTATTTTTAATTAACAAATGAAATAGAAATAAAAATATATATCATAAAGAATAGTCCAACTACTGAAATGGTTATATACTTGTAACCAATATGGCAAAATGTTGTGCTATTATTAGGATTCATGTTCATTTCTTTATAGATTGACTGAGAGTAGTGGCAAAATTTGATCATGCATCACATATGAGTACCACAACTAGTTCTGTTCATCTGTTTTGGTTAAAAATAAGGGCTGTAAATTTTTTTATCACATTCATTGGTCATTCAGTCTTGTCATATTATCAAACGCACTACTAAACAATCTCTTAGGCTATGTTTGTTTGTCGTAAAATATTTTCCCGGAAAATATTTTCCGGATTTTACGGTGTTTGGTAACACCGGAAAATTGGTCAACTGTAAAATATTTTACGGTAAAAAATTGTGGCTGCTTTTTCTAAATTTTACGGTGTTTGGTAACATCGTAAAATTAGTCAACCGTAAAATATTTTCTAGTCAACAATTGCAGCTAGTACAAAATTTTGTAAAATATTTTACGAGCCTTTGGGTGAAGAAAACATTTTACGAAATTCACGATACATCCAAACACCAGAAAATATTTTTCAGTAATCTATTTTTCGAAAAAATATTTTCCCCCAACAAGTTATTTTACGGCAAACAAACGGAGCCCTATAAAATATTTTCCACAGCAAACAAACAGAGCCTTAGATTACATGGAGAAAGATACGACACGACTCCTATGCGCATCTTCCTTTTCAACATGTACAATAACAATTTCATAATCAAAAATCTAGACAGTAATCAACCTTAAAAAGACTAGACATCCATCTTT
This sequence comes from Ehretia macrophylla, assembly GCA_037974665.1. Lineage (NCBI taxonomy): Eukaryota > Viridiplantae > Streptophyta > Magnoliopsida > Boraginales > Ehretiaceae > Ehretia > Ehretia macrophylla. The sequence goes on from CM075779.1 coordinate 61,438,011, forward strand.
GATTCAAATAAGCTATCAATGAATTTCTAAACCAAACGAATGAGTATATAAAGATCACGCCACAGGCCAATAAATCCAGTGCGACAAACTAATTATATGTAAACAAAGAGACATGACGTTCAAGTTGTACAAAAGCAGCAAGCTAGCATTGAATTAGTATCACAAGTGAAGTACGATTCTACAATAACATTAAAGATCTTCAAAAAGATGAGTATAAGGTACGCGTAAAATGCAAAATGGGAGAAATATACTTTGATGGAAAAATCGCAGACTCTTTTTCCGCATGACCAATCTACTTTTGCTGAATCAACAGTTTCGGCAGTTTTTATTTCTGTAGGGCATTGAGACACGGAGGGTTTTAGCTGCAAAGACTAGGAATCCCTCTAATTAGTACATTTTATGAAGTTATACAAGCGCTAGGTCCAGGATGACTTTGCTGATGTGGCATGGTCCTTATCTACTTTTTGTTCTGATGGCTTCTGCTTTTTCTGATCTCCTTTAATTTCTTCTGATGGCTTCTGCTGTTTTTTGATCTCCTCCTTCACCAATGCGTTTTCTGTTGACCAAAAATAAAAATGCGTTTTCTGATTTCTTCTAGTTCTGAACAGTTGACCGGCTCCTGGTTTTTTCTGATCTTTATTTAATTTTTTCAGGTATCTTGAAACTCTTCTTTGGAGCTTTTGTTTTTCATATTTGGAGGGAAAAGAATTCTCGGTTTAGTTCTTGCAGAGAAAAATATCTTCAACAATATTATTTTTGATATTAGAATTAAAATGTATATGATTAAGAAAACTAAGTATTCTCTTTTGAATCATGCTATTTGTAGAAATTGGAATATTGATAAGACTAAAATATGATAAACCTACCTTGTATTTGCTGTATTCGACTTTTTTGATAGCTTACTACCATTTACTTATATTTTTGTGAATGAATGAAATATACTCACTTATTTTTAACAAAAAAAAAAAAAAAAAAAAATATATATATATATATATATATATATATATATATATATATATATATATATATATCAATCAATTTAAACCAAAAAAAAAAGATATCAATCAATTTTCATGCAAATCATATCCATGGATTGTGGAGAGGAATGGTTAGAAGATCAGGTTTGGATTAACACGTGTTCACACCGTAAACAGTGGCCCGTCTTTGTCATCAGTGCCGTGTTGCAAAAGAAAAGTTTAATAGGGCATAGCATTTTTTAAAACAGTGCTTTCTCTTCTAATGGCTTCTTCTTTTTTGATCTCCTTTAATTCTTACACTTCTTCTTCATGCGTTTTCTGATTTCTTTTAAGGGTAAAAGTCATTTTAATCCCTGAGGTTTTAGCTAAAGACCAAGTCAGTCCCTGTGTTTTGGGAAAAACCAAATTGGTCCTTCCGTTAAGGGAGGAACCGTTAAAGATAACAGTTACAAGGGCAATTTCGTCATTTTAGTTTTTATAAAAAAACACCTTCCTCTGTTCCCATTCGTCTGTCTCTCCCCCTATACACATAAAAACATGCACACACTGCTGCCACATACACACACCAAAGCACACACTCTAAAAATCTCTCTATTTTTACCATCTGCAAGTCTCTTGTCACCGATGGTGTCGCCGAAGGCGTGTAAGTTTATATATTATATATACTTATATGTACACACATATTCACACACTCAAATTTACGATCAGTGAACTGTGTGTTATTTGCAATAAAAGATGTCACTATGACCTTATCTTTTTATCAGTTTGTGCTTGCTTTCTTTCTAAGTGAATTTAGATGATAAGTGATGAATTTATTTGACAATTGCTTACCAACCAAACGAGCCGTTGAGATTAATCAGATGAATTTGTAGAAAGATTGTGTATAACATCAAGGATAAAATATTGGACTTTTGTATTTGGATTGCAGATTGCTATAGTGTTGCTCAACAAGTTGATTCGGCTTTTCATTTACTTTGTGATTTGGTTGATGATAATCTTCCCAAGCTGCAGAAAACTGATCAGACTGTTGAAATGCAAGTCTGATTGATTTTTTTGGGGTGGGTATTATGATCTTGGATATTTCGGAAATTAAGAAGAAGAGAAATTGAGGAAGAATTAATTGTATTGATTGTATGAAAGCTTTAAAAAACTTGAAGGAAGACAGGGAAGACAAATAGATAAATAGAAAATTCATTACGTCACATATTTGTAACATGACCAATTCTAGATGTAACTAACTACCCACGTAGTCCTCCATGTGTTGAGGCTTGAATTGTAGGTTGGGGGCCTGCTACGGTTATGATAGCACGGTAGGGAAGTACTGATGAGGTGGGAATGGGCTGGGGAAGATGACAGGTCAGGTGCCTTTTTTGTTTTTTTTTAAATATATATAGGGGCATAATAGTCTTTTCACTCAGTCAAAAGGTTGATTGTTAGTCACAACATAACGTCAGTTATCTCCAGGGACCTAAATAGTATTTTCCCATAACACAAGGACCTGTTTGGTCTTTAACTATAACCTCAGGGATTAAAATGGCTTTTTCCCTTTCTTTTAATTATGGACAGTCATCAGGCTTCTATTTTTTTTTTTTTTCTGATCTTTATTTAATTTTTTAAGGTACTTGGCTTCCCATTGACCAAGAAAACACCTCCCTGATGTATGGATACAAGCTGGTATACGAGAAGTTAGTAAATTCCGTCACATGAACCTGCTTCAGTGTAGAAAAAAAGCTGAAAATGAGGTTTCTCCACCCCTCTAATGTCGCTGTTTCAAAGAAATTTCACTCATTGGCTGAGCATATCCTTTGCCAAAAAAGGAAAGAAAAAAAATGTTGGTATTTCGAAATAAATGAAGCTAATGACAGAAGTAGAAGATGGAATTAAGATTTGTAGTGTAAGAACGAGTATTATGAGGAGTAACACATGATGTTACGCTGATGTTAAAGTTCATGATTTTTCTATCAAGACAAATTCCTATACCAAACCAAATAGCGCAAATTCTCCAATTTCATTCATTGTTATGAATTAGAAAGTACGAATTCTTCAATTCCATTCTCCATTGTGAATTAGAAAAACAAGGATTCAAGCAAAAGAGTAACATAATAAGGATCGAGAGGGAGAGATAGGAGGCAAGTGACAAATACTAATACTACTAACCATTAATGATAATGATGTTAATAATCATAGATTCTTTTGGTAATATTACTACTACTACTACTATTACTATTACTATTAACGAATAATAATAATAATGTTACTACTAATACTATTAACTATTAATGATAATGATGTTAATAATCATAGATTCTTTTGGTAATATTACTACTACTACTAATACTAATACTACTAACTAATAACAATAATAATGTTACTACTATACTACTAACTATTAATGATAATGATGCTAATAATCATTGATTCTTTCGGTAATATTACTACTACTAGTACAAGTACTAATACTACTAAATAATAATAATAATAATAATAATAATAATAATAATAATATTACTCCTAATACTACTAGCTATTAATAATAATGTTGTTAATGATCATATACCATTTTGGAAATATTACTACTACTAATAATAATACTAATACTAGTGCCTATTAATAATAATGATGGTACTACTAATACTACTAACTATTAATAATAATGATGTTACTACTAATACTACTACCAATTAATAATAATGATGTTAATAATCATAGATTCTTTTGGTAATATTACTACTACTAGTACTAATACTACTAACTATTAATAATAATAATGTTACTACTAATACTACTTACCATTAATGATAATGATGTTAATAATCATAGATTCTTTTGGTAATATTACTACTACTAGTACTAATACTACTAAATATTAATAATAAAAATGTTACTACTAATAAATATCGAAATCCTAACTAATACTTGGAATTCACAATTAGTTAAGTAAATGAATTTTGTTGTTGTCTTAAATTTGACTATGTCAAGAATTTAAATTATTATATCGACTTGCATTTGGTTAATGCGGGAACTTGCAGATGCGATTTCGATTCGAATTTGTCAAAGGGGAAAATAAAATTTTTGGGTGATTGATCAAACGCAAACAATGCAACTTTGTCTGGATAATTATTGCATTGGCTAGTATTAATTAAATTAATTTGTGTGCTCAATTAATGCATTAGCTAGTATTAATTAATTTGTGTGTTCAATTAATGCATTGTCTCTAGTATTAATGAAATGTAGTTGAATGTCAATTTAACTTACCCTACACGCAAAATCCTACCGTGATATATTAAGTCACGTTTTGTTCAAAATAAAAAAGATATTAAGTCACGTTCTGTAAATTTGTCTATATTTTTTTTTATAAAATTATTGGGCATTGTTTTGTCTTGTGAGTAGAAGTTTGGTTTCAAAGTTTTTCAATGCATTTTACTCGTTTATTTAGTTAAAATAATTACGTGATTGAAATTTTCTATAGTTAGAATTTTAGATGGGTGGTTATGTTGTAAATTTTATTTATGAGAGTATCGTAAAATAATCAGTTTTGTTATATCATGAATTTAAATAATTTTCATTTCTGTTTCATTCTCGTTAAAGTGACAAATTAATTTTTTATTAACATTTCAAATTTGTTTTAGCTGGAAATTAATTTTTGCAGAGACTTACGTGATGAAGTCTCTCCTTTCTTGGCGTATAAAACACCATAGGGCGGGAAATTAAAACAAAACCTAGGCTTTAAATTTAAATATTTTCATGTTCACTTAAATTTCGTTATGATACGTGTATTAAGCAATAAGAAAAATGAAAACCATGAATCCTTGTTGGTTCAAAATAGTTTGAATTGAATTGTTGAAAAAAAAAATTGAAAAGTAAAAACAATAGTCAAATCCGTTGTCACATCTATTTTATGTAACCATCATTCAGCTAGGAATTGTGTTTCAGATTTTCAATTCAGATTAAAACCATTTTAGTTCTTGAGATTTGCTCTAAAGACTAAATTTGTCCCTAAGGTATGTAAAAAGTTCAATTTAATCTCTGCTGTTAGTTTTCTATTAACGGTCAATCCATTGACCGTGTGAAATGATGCCCATGCCCCTACCTTTTAAATTCTTTATGATGTGTTAAACAAAAAAAAAGGCATGATAGCAGTTGGAAATCCAACGGCTATTTCACGTTGTTCTTCCTGCCATGCCTGTAATGCATGGCCAACCAAAAGAAAAAAAAAAAGCAATCTCATGGACCCTATATTCCAACGTCTAAAACCCAACGACTATCATACCTTTTTTTTATGTTTAACACATCAGTAAGAATTTAAAAGGCAAGGGCATAAGCGTCATTTCACGTAGTCAATGGGTTGACCTTTAATAGGGAACTAACAGTAGGGACTGAATTGGGCTTTTTGTATACCTCAGGGACCAATTGGTCTTTAGGGAAAACCTCAGGGACTAAAATGGTTTTAACCCTTTTTCAATTCTCAGATAGTGTGCAAGTGTAGAAACGTAAAAAAAGGTAGATATTTCCTATGCTGATGATTCCAATGGATTAATTTTGTCAAAGACACATGGAAGGGTAATAAAGGCAATTCGGTATATAACAAGGGTAAGTACGTAACTAGCTTGATTTAGGCATTAAAAGATGCCTGATGTGACGTGAAGAGAAAGAGAGATGGCTGATCTCCTTTAATTTCTTATGATGGTGGCTTCTGATTTTTTTGATATCATTCGATTCTTGCTGATCTCCTTTAATTTCTTCTGATGGCTTCTGATTTTTCCTTTAATTTCTTTTGTTTGCTTCTGATTTTTTTGATCTCCTTCGATTCTTGGTGATCTCCTTTAATTTCTTCTAATGGCTTTTGATTTTTTTGATCTCCTTTGATTCTTGTTGCTCTCCTTTAATTTCTTCTGATGGCTTCTGATTTTTTTGATTTTCTTCGATCCTTGCCGGTTTTTGATTTTTATGATCTCCTTTGATTCTTGCTGATTTTCTGTTGACCAAAAAATAAACGCATTTTCTGATTTCTTTTAGTTTTGAATAGTCGTCCGCCTTGTGTTTTCTTCTGATCTTTATGTTTAACCAAAGGCCTCGCAACCTGTCTTGCATTCAACAAGTTACACCATCCCCAGGCAGCATTAGAAGGGACAACGATCTCCCAGAAATTTCTCCCTCGAAGAAGGTTAGAATTAACCCACGATAACCAAACTGAGCAAGAATAAGGTTGCAAAATGTTCCAAACCTCCTTGAGAGTGAAAGTGGCATGAATTTCCTCAAGACAACGAATACCAAGACCCTTCTCCTCCAACGGTTTCGCGACTGCAATCCAAGCAACTTTCCCTTTAGCATGACCTTCAGCCCCATCATTCTCGAGAAAATAGGTGAATCTTTTCTCAATCTCTTTAAGCGCACCAACTGGAAGAATGAGAGAACAAGCCCAATAAGAATGAATACCATTGAGAACAGACCTAATGAGCTGCAAACACCTGGCAAAAGATAATTACTTGGAAGCCCAGTGGTTGATGCGACCAAGAATTTTGTCAACAAGACCCTTGCAAGCATTGATGCTCAGCCTGCTAGAGATAAGTGGGAGGCCCAAATATTTGACCGAAAAATGTCCCTCTTGAAATCTAAGAATATCAAATAACTACAATTTAGTATCATCATTGCACCCGGCCACGAACATACTACTTTTGTCAGGATTAACTTAAGACCAGAGATACAATAAAATAGCTCGAGAGAATCTTTGATTGCTCAAATCGAAGTACAGTCAGTTTTTGAGAAAATCAACAAATTATCGACAAAGGACAAATGGTTAAGCCACAGGCAGTGGCATTTCGGATGGAAAGAAAAATCCTCCCAAAAACCAATACGATTAAGAATACAAGAGAGCACCTCCATATCAATCACAAACAGGTACGGGGACAAAGGGTCCCCTTGCCGAAGACCTTTGGCACCCCTAAAAAAACCAACGAGATCACCATTAATAGCAATTGAGAAAAGGGGATTAGTGATACAACCTTCAATCCAATCAACAAAGAGATCTGGAAAAGCCATAGCTCAAAGAGATTTGAGAATAAAGTCCAATCTAACTGAGTCGTAGGCCTTCAAGATATCAACGTTAATAGTATACATCGGGCTAACTCTTTTCCTCCCATAATTATGCACCACCTCTTGATCAACTAGAACATTATCAGAAATCTGTCTACCTTCAACAAATGCCAATTGATTATGAGAAATGAGATTATCCAAGTAAAGCTTAATCCTATTGGCCATGATCTTTGTAATACGTTTATAAATAGTATTACAACAAGAAATCAGCATATAGTCTTTAATACTACAAGGGTCCAAAACCTTAGGAACCAGAGTGATAGATGTAGCATTAATAGTACCGAGGAGTCGACCCGAACCAAAAAAGGATTGGATAACATTGCAAAACTTCATACCAACCACCTCCTACATAGACTGAAAAAACAAAGCATTGAAACCATTTGGGCCTGGGCTCTTATGTCCATCTAGATGTAGCATTTAGGCTAGCCCGGCCCGGCCAAATTATGTGTCAAGAAAATTGAGCCCACCTTGGCACATATATTTGGTGGGCCGAGCTGAGGTAGGCTCAATTTTTAGAATATAAAACCCAACTCGGCCTATGAGCCCGCTATCACGAGTCACGAGCTGAGTTAGGTTAGGTTAGGCTAGGCTAGCCCATATATATATATATATATATATATATATATATATATATATATATATATATATATATATATATATTAAAATTTAAACTTAATTTTTTAAGGAAAGTTAATTTAATTGTGAGGCCTGACCCCGAATAACGTGTCTTACCTTGATTTGCTTGCCATATACCCAGAATTATATGACTGACCTTGGATTACGTGCCCTATCTTGGTTTTCGTGCATGTCTCGTCATATGTGCCTTGACCTAGAATTGTATGCCTTAATCCTCGACTTACGTGCCTTGACTTTGATTTACGTGCAATACCTTGATTCGTGTGCCCTAACCTTGAACTGCGTGTCTTAACCTAGGTTTAAGAGTCGTGTCTTGAATTATGTGCATTCATTTAGGGTTGCGTGCATTTACTTGGAATACGTGTGTTTGTCTCGTAGATTGTGCCTTACCTTGTAGTGCGTGCCCTTGACCTAGAAAAGTGTGCCTGCACGCTAAACAATAAAGAATCTTACACAAAATACTATACTATTAAATAATCCTACAAACTCCACTAACTATTATTTTAATCATAAGTCAATGCACTAAAAGACAAAACACTAAACACTAAACATTCTTTATTCCTTTTGCAAAATTCATGCACCTCAAATACCACAATCAAACCACAATAAAATAAATCTTAACACAAGACAAAAAATCAGAATTTCACCATGCCTTGGCCGACCATGTAAAGGCTTTTGGACAAGCTTTGCAATTCAAAAATATTCCTAGACAAGCCTATGACACAATGCATAAAAAAATGAAACCAAGCACCCTACCCAAGCTTCAACACCTCAGCCCACTCAAATGTCCATGCCAAAAACAATTCAAATCATGCTTTAGATGACACAAATTCTGATTTTGCAAGGCTCAAGGCCGACACATGCACTCAAAAACGTCCTCAAAGCATCTTCAACCTCATTTTGCTCTCAAACTTTCTCTCAACTCCCTTATCTCCTCTCACTCTCGGCCATAGCATTTTCATGAGCTTCTAAGACTGAAAAATTGCTCTCCATAACACCCAAGCTTCGGCCAAAGCAAATAACAAGCAAGCAACATAGCAAGATATTCACACAAGCTCACAAAACTCTTCATTTTCGGCCTAAGGTAAGTCTTGATAGTTTTCTTCCATTTATTTTGGTTTCACACACATGCACACCTTCCTCACAAGCTAACTAAGTTAGAAATTAAGGGAAAACAAGCTATCTCTCGGCCAAAGCAAGGAAAAAGCCCCCTTTGTGCATTTTGAAGAGCATTTGTGCATCTTTAACCATCAATAGTCTAAGGTAAGGGTTAAACTCTTTTAAATGCTTTCAAAGTTTACATGCATGCTCTCATATGGATATATTTACTTCTGTAGTTGATGTATATGTGTGTATATGAGCCTATGTTCTCATGCATGGCTTGATTTTGGCTAGAAACTTAGAGATGTGCAAACTCGTTTTTCTGGCAGATTACTGACTTTGTGGAACGAAGTATTTTTTACCTAGTAAAAATTGATAAAAATATATGAAAATTAGTAGGTTACTATATTTTTCAGTTCTGGACATTTTTGTCAGAAATAGGATAAAGCTAAATCTGACTCTAAGACCCTTAAAAATGGAAAAAATCGTAATGTGTCTAAAACTAGACAGTTTTGCGTAGTCCCACGGTTTTGGCTATAACTCCTAAGTCCGAACTCCAAATGATGCGAGGTTTGTTTCTAGATTTAAATCACTCATTAATATTCAATTTGACATTTGGTTCACTGAAATTGGAGATTATTTGCTTGTCTAATAGAATGTGGGAAAACAGGCCATTGCAGTGAGGTTTTTGCTCAGTGATATGCTTAGAATCATGTTGAGACCTTGCTTGAGGTGTTGAATGCTTGGAATTGTGGCACTTAGATGTTGTATGGACTGTTGTGGTTGGTTGAGGTTGCTTAATTTGATTGATGTATGGCTTGGGATCATTAATTGATGAATGGTTTGCTTAATCACATGTTTAAGCATGAATTGAGGCCCTAACGCTTATGACTATTTGCTAAGAGGTGATCTATTGGTTAAATGTGTTAAATTGGGTGGTTAATAGGCTGCCTATAGTTTCCTTATAGCTCTAACTATGATTTCGATGATTGCATGTTGCTAAGTGAGCTATTCTTGCATCCGGTCTTGTATAAATGTCGTTGCATGCTTGTATAATGTTAATACTTGATACGTGAACCCCGAAATGAGTTATATGACTTGATTTATATATGTTACTTGGCTGCCCGTTTAATGTTCAAATAACTCTACGTGTTCTACAAAGTGAAACTTCATGTCAAGCATGCCTTGTTCGTTTACTTGGTAATATGTGATATTGAAATTACTCGGAGGCAACCTACTTTGTTGTCCTCCTAATGTGAATTGTTAAATGGTATAAATGTACATTGTATACAAGGTTGCAACCTTTTATTGTGGCATGGTAGCATTTCACGAACGCCGGAAGGCATAGGGCTTGCCGGTGCTCCCGTGACTACTATGGTCCAATTCCCTCTCTCGCTTGGCATTCCACCCTCAGAGAGTTGGGTCGTAGGATTTCGGGGTACATCCGGAGTACACCCATTTGGAGTGATAAGTGGATGGTTGAAACCGGCCGCAACAACTGTTATCAGAAATGATCTTGAGAGCAAATGTTCACCGATTGATCTTGAGAGCGAAAGCTCACCGTATCATTTTCACTATGTGTTTAAGTACTCTCGCTTGGTTCCTAGAGGACCTCGGGGAGGAAAGACAGGTAAATGTGTTTATTCATATTTATGTTATGTTATGTTATGAACTTGCTTATTTCATATGACATGTTTTCAAAAGGGTTTTTCATAAGATTAACCAGAAAATAGTTTTTAAAAACATTATCTCTCGCTCCCCCTCGCGGAGTTTATAATTAGTACAAGCTGAAATTAGACCTAAATTACAACGGGGTTATTTATATCAACTAAATAAGTAGTCTTCAAAGCAAACACAACATTCACAGAATAGCCACTGACAAGCAAGACACATAAAATACGTAATCACTCCGAGGAATCATCAACATGCACATTCTCTTCGGGTACCTGTTCCAAATCTTCTTCACCTATATAACCGGACAAACTCTTTATTTGGTTGTTTGCTTTCATTTTTTTTTTTTTTTGATTAGTAGTTATCGTAGGTGTTTAAACCACTAGGTGAAGAATCAAATAACGTAACTCTATCTAAACTTACCTAGGTGCTCAATCATAAGCTAAAGAACAACAGGAACTTGCACGATAGGAATTGACAAATAAACGGGACATAGTTATCATGGTAGGCTTGTTAATCAAACGAGACTTTCGAGATAGACTAGTAGGCATGTCGGTTGACGAAAAAATAGAAATTCGTAATGGAATTGAATTAATGATTGAAATAATTGAGGCGTTTAAAAATTAGGTCAAATTAAAAGGTCCTAAATACAGTCGTTATGCTGTCAGTTTTTCAAAAAACAATCTGGAGTTTTAGGCTAACGGATAAGCTTTAACCTTCATCAATCGGTTATAGTCGTAAAATAATGTGAATGATTAGATCACACCCTAGTCTAGCCTCTGTAGGTTGGGTTGGGGTGTGACATTAACTATTAACAAAACAGTACACAAGTTGATTGATAATATTAATAATTAACTTAAATGATAAAATACAACACAACATAACAAATTACAAGTTAATGAGACACAAGTACATCAGTGATATAAATATGAAAATAAAGCATTACATAAATGCTTGAGGAAAATTACTGTAAAAGTTCTTCATTTTGTTATGCTTCTTGTACAGGTGTTGGGCATGCTGGCAGTGGTAGTGGGTTTGGCAGTGGCGGTAGTTAAATAACTACTTCAGGATTAAAATAGTTTGTGTCATTTGGTTGTTGAGATACAAGGTGTCTTATAACTGTCCTAATTTCAAATTTACGTAGAAATATAAATTGATATTGATAATAGTTATAAATTACATACCCCTGTTCTTCAAAATACATAAAATGATTCCAAACCTCTAATGAATGTAATCGTCGTGAAAGATTTTATTCTTCTATGGACATAGTTATATATAATATTGTAGACTTGTAGTAAAATAAAGTTGCAATATTATAAAAAAAAAAGGTTTGATAACAAGTCATTTAATATTAACTTAAGAAATACATTTGCTACTTTTTATTATTAGTTTGTTAAAAAATATAATTACTATGACTTGCTAGTTTGTTTTTTTTTTTTTAAATAGTTACTACGAGTTGCATTGCATACATAAAATATAATATTTTAATTTATTTTAATAAATGAGCTTAAATTGTGCTTAATTTGTGTTGAGATCGAGTTGGGCTCGAGATGGGCGTTATTTGGGCTCAAAATGGGCCTTATCTGGGCTCGAGCTGGGCGGGGCTATGCTTTGAGTTGGGTTGGGCTGAGTTGGGCCTGAACTCAAATAGGTTGGGTCAAAAATTATATGACCCAACTCGGCCCACATATATGTGGTGAGCTGGGCTGAGTCGAGCCCACTACCAATTGAGTTGGGAAGGGCCCGAATTTTCGTGTGTTGCTGAGCCTGTGTCGGCCCAGCCCAAATGCCACCTCTATTTCCATCAATGGAAAAAAAAGTTCTTTTAATTTTATCCGTAGTAATATCCCGAGTCAAGAAAACCCCTTCTTCCGGCGACATAAACTTTCCAAGAAGCATCTTGAGGTCGTCAATAGAGTAACTGGCCGAAAACAAACTAGGAGTCCCCAAGAGATCAGAATAATAATCAACAATGGACTTTTTAACCTCAACTTCATTCGAGATCCACTCACCATTCTCAAGTTGAATTTTTGAGATTGAATTCCTAACAATTCTACCTCGGGCCATTTTATGAAAATAAGAAGTATTAGAATCCCCTTCACGGAGCCAAGTAACCCGTGATTTCTGACACAAAATGTCCTCTTCCGCATTAGAGTAGAACTCCAAATCCCGCAAAAGTACCCTTTCTTCGGCCCTCTAATCCTCGGTCACACTACCATGGAGGAAACTAGATTGGAGGAAGTATAACTTCTCTTTAATCAGTGTTACTCTTTGGAAGGGTAAATGAAATGCTCCTTGTTAACCTCTTTATGTTTGCCCTTCAAGAATTTCAGTCCGCAAAAAAGTCTAACATAGGTGTCCCATGCATCTCACAGTTCCAAGCCATTTCAACAATAGCTTTGAAATCCACATGTTTAATCCACGCATTAAATAATCTAAATAAAGGCTTCCTCGGGGCTGCGTGAATCACTGTACAAATGACCAAAGGAGTGTGGTCTGAAGCTCCTTGGGGAAGGATATCGAGTTGAAAATTAAGGAATTTATCCAGCCATCCCTCATTGACAAGCAAACGGTCCAACTTAGAAGCTCTCAGCCTGTCACCTGAACCCTTGTTATCCCAAGTAAAAGCTCCTTCACAAAATTAATTGCTCTCCTGCAATTATTGACGCTTGATCAATTATGTTAATTATAACCATACCAATTATATAAACATTCAAAATAAAATAAGAGAAAGGCATAAAAGTTATTATACACATAAAATTTATTTATCCCCTTCTATTTTCTTTCTAATCCAAACAAAAAAACAATCATACTCCTTTATGATCTTGTCTTCTATAAAATTATTCAATCCAAATATGATTTAATTCCCTCCACTCCTTTTCTTTATAATTTTCTTCCTTCTTCTCCTAGGTCCGTTAATATTTGTAATGAAAAATTATAAATTCAAAAATTTTAAACTATAATAAGTTATTACCGGATTTCTCAAAAACCAAAAGGTTGGGTGGTGGAAGTTCTAATCCATATTGCATATAATAACAATCTTGAGTTGACCAAGCTATCAAAGTCTTTAAATATTATTTTTTCATTTGCTTGTGCTTTACTTTTTCTTTTTGTTTGACGTCAAGTCCAAAAATGAAAACGTTCAAGGTTCATGGGTTTGCATGTTTAACCCCACCACCTGCGGCGGATTCGAGCATCAGAAATTTGTGTATGCGTTACAATAATATAGTGAATAACTAAAGGTTCAAATATACTCATTTATATATAAACTAATATATATTAAGCACATTTTAGCACTGAAAAAAATATAAATTTATAAGAGAGAAAAAAAAATTAATTATAATTTATCCATGAACATCTACAAAAAAAAACATTAATTTTAGACTTTTAGATATACCTAAACTAATAATAAACAACTTATATAAAATTAAATTAAAAAAGAACTCATAAAAATTATAAAATATAAAAACTATAACTAATATTTTAAAAAGGTGAAGAATCAATAGCAGTAAGTGATAAAAAGCTATGGTAAGTTTCTCCTCCAACCTCAGTAAAGAAAAGTAAGTGATAAAAGACTATGCTAAAAGAGTAATTATATTGTAGCAATATAGAACATTTGTAACGTCATATTTTTTTTTTCACGAAATTAATCCCGCTGCTTTAGCAGTAGATCTATCCAAAAAGTATTATGATGAAAAAGAGAAAACACTATCTACTACATCAGAATTTAAAATTGTATACCATTTTTTGCACTAATTAACCTGTGGGCCACTGCAAACGCATTCTTCCCCTTCTTTAATATACGCATCTCAAAAAATACCAATGCTCCGACCAAAAAAAATATAAAAGAAAATCACAACACTAATACACTAAAAGATAATAAGAAATTATATATATAGATGTGTTATGTCAACACATAGTAGTTTTTTTTTTTTTTTTTTCTGTCAACACAGTAGATTTAGTAAACGAATTAATTTGACTCAATTGCCTACCAACAAGATCCGTGCACCAGCTGTGGTCACAGCTTTTGACAAAAAATAAAACAAATACTATATAGTCACAGTTTATTATCATGGTTAGGAACTTGAGATCCTGTGTGCGACAAGCCTTCCAAATATCTGTATTTTTTTTTGTATTTTCGAGATTTATGAAGTTTACATGTTTGGATTTCTGCCTTTTTTATTAATATATGATTTATGGACTTTACAAAAGACATTTATTGAAAAAGTAATGCATTGGATACATGAAATTTGTTATGGCAGAAGACTGCATCTTCTGCCAAGCGTGTACTATTGAGATGGTTAAATTGGTATCAATTTGTGAATAAGTAATCGAACTTCAGAAACTTGTATGCTTAAGCTTGTGACAATTACGTTCCCTTATAGACACAATTAAATTTGGAGACGTAATACAATTAAATTTGGAGACGTAACGCACTCCAAACCATATGCGTATCTGGAATGCAAATCAACACCTTATTCAAAGACAACGCACCCAATTATGCATCTTTCACAATCCATATACGTGTGTATCAATCTCTTAGTACCAAAGATTTAAGAGTAACCTAATGGTGAGTTACTCGCCCTGACTATTAGAAGAGCAAGGTTAAAAACTCATCGGAATGGAGGACAAGTGAGGGTGCGGGTTAGAAATAAAAAATCTCTCCGAATGATTGAAGTGCACTCAACTCCTCAATATGAAGAAAACATATCCATCGCATTCATCGGTTATTCATTCTTGTCATATATATAATGAAACTCACCACTGAGCAAACCCCCAGATTACATGGAGAAAGATACGAGACGACTCCTATGCGCGTCTTCATTTTCAACATGTACAATAACAATTTCATAAATAGAAATCTGGACAGTAATCAACCTTAAAAAGACTAGGCATCCATCTTTGATTCAAATAAGCCATCATTGAATATCTAAACCAAATGAACGAGTATATAAAGATCATGCAGCAGGCCAATATAAATCCAGTGCGACAAACTAATTATATATGTAAACAAAGAGACGTGACGTTAAGTTGTACAGAAGCAGCAAGCTAGCATTGAATTAGTATCGCAAGTGAAGTAAGATTCTACAATAACATTAAAGATCCTCAAAAAGAGAAGAATAACGTACGCGTGAAATGCAAAATGGGAGAAATATACTTTGATGGCAAAATCGTAGACCCTTTTCCTGCATGACCAATCTACTTTTATTGAATCAGCAGCCTCGGCAGTTTTTACTTCTGTAGGGCACTGAGACACGGAGGATTTCAGCTGCAAAGACCAAGAATCCCTCTAATTAGCACATGTCATAAAAATACATAAGCATTAAGTCAGCAGAAAAATCTACCCTACATCTAGAAGTTTTAGTAGTAAACTTAACTTCAAATTGTCTTTTACATCATAATGCAAAACACACTGAATAGTTATCACTAAAATCACGTATTTTGACCACTAGCGTTCAGAGCGAAAGAAGTCCATGACTGTTAACGCTATGCTACCATTTACTTTCCCTCGTTTTGTTGGCTTCATATACTCATACAATCATACAATCATACAACTGTCATCAATCCACTAATAAACATCCATTGATTGGGCTTTGACTCATAATTCATAGATAGATATAGATGGCATCCCAAGCTAGACAAAAAGATTTATCCCTTTGTGGTGCTCATTCAGGGAAAAGACAATGTAAATGGAACATGAAATAAGGACATTTAAACCTCAAAATATAATTTCCTATGGTTAGAGAGACAGCTTATGATTCTGGTGCGAATATGGCTTATGATGCTCCCAGCCACAAAAATAAAATCAGATAGCTAATCATCTGCCTTTTCCTCAATAACATCAATGTAGTTCCAGCACACGTTTTCATCCTAACAAGCAAAACCAACTCTGGCCTATAGAGCACATGAAAGGCTGAGACATTTAAGCCAAATAAACAAACAAAATCCAAATATGTTTTCAAGCAAAATCACATGGAATTGCACTAACATTCAGCAAGATATAACACAAATAGCAAAATTACCAATTGCATTCGAAAATCTTAACTAAATACAACAAGAACGTTCAGTCAAACAAAATACTAGGCCTCAATCTATCATACAAAACAACAATAACATACCAATTTCAATGCGACGACAGTAAGCAATACATTAAAATTCTAGGCCCATCAATGGGGCCTCACTGAACGCCAAGTTAGCCTCTTACTGCGCCTTCTCTTTCGTCCCGATAAGATACAGCCGATATTGTTAGACTTACTTGCATTGCCAACAGCCACACCCACATCCCTATATAAAAAAACAAAGGAAGATTTAATTGATCAGAAAAATGAAATGCTTGTACAATAACGTAAAAGAAAAAGGGAGAGAGAGGGAAAACATACGCAATGAAAGCGGCACCAAGCATTTGCGCATATGAGCTCGGACCAATGCATCTTTGACGCGATATGAGCTCACAACACTTTTCCATTGCGTAGCCTCTGTCAAAATCAATAGAAAATCTGTAACAGTGGAAGCCACCGCCACTTGCTTCTCTCCAATTGTACCGCTCTTCATCTTTAACTTCGCCTTCGCCTTTGCCTTTGCTTTTGCCTTCCAGTACGTAGAGACAACAGTCACTCCATACGAGCGCCAGTACACCATTCCCAACATGAAGTAGTTGGGGACGAAAAGCAGAAATTCCTGAACCAAAAAAGTCACCCCCAGCACGATAAACACGACATCCAAGAGAAGCATAAGATGAAAAAATATGACAATGATCGAGACCACTGAGAGGCCGAGCAATCAGTGATGGATCCTTAATTTTGATCCACTCGGATGTTTTATCTAATGACATTTCTTGTTCATTCTCAACCGGAATAAAAGCTTCATCAAAGGCATAAAACTGAACGTAATCATAAAGATTAAACCCGTCTTCGTTTAGCTTTCCAGTGGCAAACATGATACATCTTTTTGACTCTGGCATCTTTCTTTAAATGGTTGATAAGAACCTATGCCACGCCCACTTCCTAAGTCTGCATTCAATAGTGTAATTATTGGAGCTACCAACCCACATCACATAAATTACATAGCATTCGATAAAGTTATCATATTAGAACTGCAAAACATGTCCCTATATTGTTATAAGAGTATTCCAAAGAAAAGAAAAAAAGAGAGTAGATTTCTCCCTTTCTTCAAACCCTTAATTCTAAAATAGTAGTATTGGATACACTGATAAGAGTTGTAGCTCAACCTTCCATCACATCAAGCTAGCAGAGACCAGTCAAAATTTAGATAATCATTAAACACTTTTCTGTTTTGAAATATCCGAATTTCTTTGTGCTTTTGGAACTCTAGAGTGTTTTTTTCTTAATAATGCCCAATTTTGTTTGGTATTTTCGTTCTTTTATTTATCCCCAAATATTTTTGGTATTTTATTTTATTTTTTTGCAATCCTTATTGTTGGTTGTCCTTAAGTACACACACACACACACACACACACACACACACACACATATATATATATATATATATATATATATATATATATGGGTTCTTTTCAACAAATAAAAAGCCCTAGCCCTTCATCTTCTACATCTTTATTTGGTCTGATTCATCTTGTTCATCAACTCACACCACCATCACAACATAACACATGCACTCTATCACAACCCACTACACAAAATATCCGCAAGAAACCAAGAACACATACGCATATGGAAAAAAATAATAAAAAGAAAAGAACAAGCCACAAAAGGAAAATAAGAGAGAGAAAGCATATTTTAGAGAGTAGTGGTGTGAAGGTCGAGAGGTCGGGTATTGGTGCTGAAGTGTTGGTGTGGTGGTTGTGGGTATTCCGTATTTTGGAAGTAGACGGGAGAGAAGAATAAGGGAAAGAGAAGAAAAAGAGCCCTAATTCCTTTGTATGTTTGTAATCAATTTTGAGTGATGTTCTTCTTAATACCTAGTACTTAATTCTGTAGTTCCCAATATGTTAGAAAGTTTTCTTATGATCTAGAACATAAATTCAAATTAAAGTTTTGTACATAGAAAATCATGTGAAGGCTCTAATTGAAAGTCTAAGACTTATCGTCTAATTTTTAAGGGTAGCCATCACATTAATTTGTATCGTTCTATGCACCTATATTATTTTTAGTAACTTAGTTTCTTTATTAAAGTTGAATATTTTTTGGATTTCATATCAAGATTGAACATAGATGTTTTAGTTTATTTGAGAATACCATAATTGTTGGGTTTGATATTCTCAGTGAAAGATTATATAAACTAAAACTTGATTGTATGTTCTATGAATCCTTACTTAGTAACATATTATTGAAATTAAGTGGATAGGCTAAGTGAAAGTTCTGCTTACCTGTGGCATAAATGTTTAGTTATAATACTAATGAATGATTAGATAGATTAGTAAATAATGAGATTCTTCTGAGTCTAGATTTTACTGATCTTGGCATGTGTATGAATTGCATAAAGTGGAAACAAACCAAACACAATGTAACTAGAAATGAGCCACAAGAATACTTCTTGAAGTTACACAATGAGCCACAAGAATGCTTCTTGAAGTTACACATCCTAATGTTTATAGACCTTTTGATGTACCCTCTTTTAATGGAGAAAAGTATTTCATTACTTTACAATTGATTTCACATTATGATTATGTCTATTTGTTAAAATTTTGTGGAGTCAGTAATGTTAGGTTCATAAAGAATGATGAAGTTAGTGGGAGTGATGAACCTCATAAAGTGGATATTAGAGAAGTTGAGATTGATTTTTCCTTATCCATTAATGCTCTATTATCTAAAGTTACTCCAAGTGTTGTTGAACGGTTTAACAACATTGAATAGCAAATAAAGGGAAAACCATTACTTGTAAATGTCAACTTACAAGAAGTTGACCCATATGAACCGCAAGGAACAACATTAAGATCTCAAAAAGAAATTCAGCTATTCATGATGATTATGTGATTTATTTGTATGAGTCAAACTTTGATATTTGAGTCAATGAAGATCTGACTTCATTTTTCACCATCCATATGAAGTACAAAGTCTAATAAATGGATTGATGCCTTGAAAGAAAAGGCGATTCTATACGACAAAATAAAGTTAAGGATCTAGTCAAATTGCCAGAAAGTTTAAAAGAATTGGCAGTAAATGACTTTTAAGATCAAAGACAACTCTAATGGCAAAATTAAGAATAGAAGACTAGATCAGTAAGTGGCGTTAATTATAAAGAGATTTTTCCTTAGTCTCGAAGTCTCTTTAAGGATAATAATGTCATTGGGGGCTCATTATGCTTTAGAGTTGTACCAAATAAAGTGAAAATTATGTTCCTTAATGACGACATTGAGAAAAAAAGTTTCATATGGACCAACCTGAACTTTTTCAATAGACGAAAAAGGTCATATGGTGTGTAAACTTAGAAAATCGATATATGGGCTTAAATTGACTTCAAAATGGTTTATTAAGTTTTATAATACCATTACAGCTTTCGGTTTAAGGAATATAATCTTATTCTGAGAATATACTAAAAGATCAATGGATGCAATTTATATTTGTTTTTCTTTTAAGTCTTGTATGTTGATGATTATATTCTTCTTGCTGCTAATGGTAGTGACATATTGCATGAAACTCATTTTCTCTTATAGAATTTTGAAAGTGAGAAATATGGAAGAGACATCTTTTGTGATAGAAATTGAAATGTTTCATGATGGATCACAAAGAATGTTAGGATTGTCTCTGAAAAACTTATATTGAAAGAATTCTAGAGAAATTTGATGTGAATAAATTTAGTCTCATGCACTGTCCAATAATGATGTGGAATGTATTAAAGTAATTCTTAATTGAATTACGTGATAGCTGTAATGAAAGTTTAAGGTATGTGAAAAGATCAAAGACAACATGCTGACATATAAATGATCTAATAATTTAAAAGTGATTGGATATTTGGATTCAAATCTTATTAGATGTGTTGATACCATAAAGTCCACTTTTGGCCATCTCTTCCTTTAAATAGTGGGTGCGACTTTATGAAAAGTGTGAAATAGACTATGTAACACCCCGATCCTTCTCGAGACCGGGAGTTCTATCAATCAATCTATTCACAACCCAATTCCAAACCCGGGAAAAATTTTAGGGAAAAACGGACGGAGTCTCCCCTGTTTCTAGGCAAAAAACAAACCTGCAACAACATATAAATGGACCGATACCAAGTCCAAACATTCAACCACCTCAAGGCCATCCGAGCCTTGGTTCACAACAAGCAATCATCAACAAATATACATTCATGCTTAGCAATTAAACTATACCAACCTATTGCATAAGTTAGACTATCATACCTTCCTAACTCTTTTCCTTTGGACATTACAAACAGGCATCGAAGTTAAATGACTTACTGAATACATAACTAACTTATCAATCTACCTTAACTATTTAGCTAATTTAGATTACATTTCTTTTAACAATAAATACATAAAAGCATACATCTTTACAACTTCGACAACTCAAGCCACATAGGCACACAAGACAACTCTTCAAGCACGAACTTTCACGAAATCACGAACTTTTCAGCTAACATGACATTTCCTGAAATGTGGTAGTGAGGAGTGAGTATACACATCACGTATACTCAGTGAGGGCGAGACAGATATCGAGGTGGAGAGAAAGATGATCGTGCAATGCAAATAGGTACAGTTAAGCAATACAATTAATAAAAGGCATTCAATATAAACAACAATACAATAAACAATTAAGGAAAATATTAACACAACCAATCAAAGCTATACCACACTTGGAAGGCTATGGTTCACTCATACGAGCAATATACCATTTCACGAGCGATACATCAATCTCGAGCTTGATGTTGACAACGATGACAATAAGCGCACAACCACCTTATAACACCAGTTTGGAATACCCTGGAAGTATCTATCAATTCTACGACCCAAATCTCCCTGGGAGGCAACCCAAGCGAAAAAATGGAATAGGACACGGAGCTAGGGCAACCAACACCGGCAACCCGAGGCTACCCGGAGAGGCCCATCACTCACGCCCTGACACTATGCAATGCAAGACTCGATACAAGGTGATAACCGAGCGATAGCACAACAATACAGATTAGAGACGATAAACGAGATATCACGCATTATCAACAATTGTTAAACATTTCAATCAACAATCAACTCTAACAAGCGTGATAAGTATTAACAAGCATTTACAATCAAATAAGTAACAAGAACAACACCAACAACCATCATCAAGCAATAACAAGTATTCTATAGGCATTATAAGCATTCTATAGGCAACATAAGCATTCTATAAGCAATATAAGCATTCTATAATCAATATTCTATGAAAACACACAAAATCACGAAAATGACCCCAACTTACCAAACGCTACTACTTCCAAACGAGCCACGAGTTTTGAAAATCGACTTCACCAATCCTCCTAGGTTACCATAAAGCACGACTAAAGACCACAAAACCCCACTTTTCCCTAGAATTCCCGCAAAGCCCCGATTTTCCCCTTTGCTCGTTTGATCTACAACTACCTCAACCGATTACCCAACCAATGTCACAACTGCACCAAAAGTGCTTCCATGACGTACCTCGACAATGCCTTCACGCAAATCGAGAAAATTTCAAACTTGACCGAAACGATCCCAACTTTCACTAAGCCATTTTTCTCCGTTTTTCCATTACATAATCCAATTAAACCATATATTTAGGCATTCTAGCATATCTAGCACCTTCCTACATCAACAGAATGTGCAACGGAGCAACTTCATCGAAACGGGAGTTTACTATTCATAATTTACTATTCATTAAATAATTTATATTTCAATTCAATATTCAACCGCAGAAAATATTAAAAAACTATAAATACATGTTCTACGATTGCTAGAGAACATTCTTTAAGCCTCTAAATGATCAAAATAACATTCTACAAATAAAACTCAAAAATTAAAGTTAACACATAAAACGTTCAAATGCGCAATTAAACATGAAACCCTCACCTTAGACGCTCCTAGACGCTAGGAAAACCTCGTTGGGTGCCTCGGAGACCACCCCATGCAAGCTCACGCGAAGAATTGAAGTTTTGAAGATTGAAATTTCTTTTTTTTCCTCTCTTCTATTTTCGGCCAGCACCCCACTATTTTTCCCAGCTTTGTTTTGTTTTTTCTTTGTTATTACATGCATATAAAAGATGACAAGCAAGTCAAGGGTCAAAGCCTTGGTCAAAGCACTTAAAATTTGGTCAAATAAGCTTGTTTTATGCATTTTAAAGCTAAAACAACCAACCCAAATCTAATTTTAGTTAAATACATCTTAAAACACTAAAATTAAAACACTAAATACTAGTTTTCACTATTTACTGAGGACTATAATTCATTTCCTAACTATTGCTCTCGAAATGCTATGCACTTTGCGATAATAAAATAATAACAATTAAATCTCAAAGAATTTAAGAAATATATCATTTTTGGAAAGTATCACAGTTTAAAATTTACTCTGGCTCGGAGCTACTTTTCATTTAATTGAAATCCGAGCATTTAAGTGCAAGAAAAATAAAACCGATTGACATAAATATGAAAAGTAGTTGATATTCCGTTAAATAATTAACTCAAGTATTATTTTAATTACCTCTAAAAGAAATATGAAAATAAAGCTACAAATAAATGTTTAACTAAAGATAAACACAAATCCAATGCTAACATTTGAGATGTCACTTAATTAAATGCAATTAAATGCCTTTAAATGCATGCCGGGTTCGGGTTATCACAGACTATCATTATGTCATCTATTATGGAAGCATAATTTGTAGCATACTATGAAGCTACAACTCATGCATTATGGTTGTAGAAAATTAATTTCAGGTTTTGGATTTGTCGACACTAATTATCAATCGTTGAAAATTTATTGTGATAATTCTGCAACAGTTTTCTTCTCTGAAAGGACAAATAATCATGAGGTGCCAAATAAATGGAATTAAAGTATTTGTCATTAAAGAGAAGGTTCAGAAACAAAGAGTGTCTATTGAACATATAAGTAGTGATCTTATTTTATGACTAAAGGCTTACAACCATGCCATTTAAAGAACATGGAGTAATGATAGGTCTTGGTTGTAATTATGAAAGATGTATGTGTTCTTATGTTGACACTCTGAGCTCAATGGTGTGTTTCTGACAAACGTTAAAGTTTTTCCTGTTTCATGACAGTATTCACGTGACTTATATTTGTTAAGAAAAATAGGAAAGTCTGTATAAGACATTATGGTGGACCATTAAGATTATGACCAAGTGTGCCTGATTGTTAATGTCGTGGTATATAGAAGGAAGTACATTGAATAAATGATATATGACCGCTATAACCCACATTTAGTAGTTTGTCATTCATTGGTAATTATGAAGGAAATTATGAAAGGATTTAATCTCTTATGCGCGCTTTATATTTATGGTTGAATCCTGTTGTCCATAAAGGTTAATGGGTCAAGTAGGAGAATGTAAGTGGTGACCCATTAAGTTATTAGTGACCCACTTAAAAATTAAGATAATAGCCCACTAAAATCCAAGCCCATTAGGTTACTTGATGGGAGTAACAACGTGTTCTTATAAATATATGTTAATTGATCATCTCCCTACCCTGAAGAGAGTTGTAGAATTTCATCACACATCTACACTATTAAGAATAGAGTTAAGGTAGAGAAATCAATTAATCATTGTCATACCTTCGTCTTCCGCATCAAGTAAGTAGCTTATGACTCTTAATGATTTTATATGATGATTACATGCTTCTAATGATTTTAATTGCAGTACAATTACAATAATTATGCTTACAAAAATGTTCTTTGCTTCCTTCCTCTCTTGGAAATTTTGAGTTGAAATCTGAAAGCTCGTGATAAGAGTTGTCTAGTGTGTGTGTGTGTGTGTTTTTTTTTTCTTCTTCTTCTTTAGATAAGCTTGGAAGAAGATAATATACTCTAAAATTTGTATTTTACTTCTTATAATGCATCACTAGATGTCTCACTACTCTACATGTAGAGAGAAGATTGGTGAAATTGTACTCCATCAGATCTTCTATCTCATCTCTTAAATTGTAGGGGATCCTTACATCCATTTTCATCTTCTTTATATGTAGAAAGGAAAACCTCATCCCCTATCCTATCTCATAAAACAATAAATAAATAAATAAATAAATAAAGCAATTCAATAATTCTGAATTTGAAAAATAAAAAATTAATAAAAATTAATATTATGAAATATAAATAATAGCATATCGTATGGACAATGAAAAATATAAATAAAAATTAAAAGTTATTAAAGATAATCTAAATTACACACTAAAACAATAATTTGTGTAAGTAATTAAAAAAACAACTTAAGTAATTAAAAGGAATGTCGTGGAGAAAAATGAACATATATAAAAAAATGAATATTAAAATAAGGAGAGAATATTGGAATGAAATAAAAATAACAATCCTACAACATAAAAACGGTTGGAGTGTAATTGAATAGGATTTTTTAAAGTAAGAAATTGATTAAATTTGAGGAAATTATTAGAGTAAAATTAAAATAGGGAATCTCTAAACGTAGGAAAATTACTCCAAATCTCTTACATATAGAAAAAAATAAAAAAACTGTTAGAATTGATATTGAATGTATTCCATATTTGTATGTAATTAGGTGATTTGGGTGATTAGGTGAATTAAGAATTACTCTTGTTAGACAAATTCAATAGTAAATGTTAGTAACGGGAGCAAGGGCGAGTAAAACAGAAGTTGCACGAAGATCAACCATATAGAATATAGCAAAACGTAGTGTCTCATTTTTTTTTAAAAAATTTTATTTTGGGTCAAGTAGTGTCTCTTTGATCAGCATCATAATCAGTTTCGTGAAAAGGAAAAGAGAAAATGGCACAAATAATTGCTATTGTTAGTCTAAAATTTTAAATTAATTCTATTATTCAAAATTATTTAACTTAACTTTTATTATTTTTCAAAATTAATTAACTTAGGCTCTGTTTGTTTGCTGTAAAATAATTTGATTGTAGAAATAATTTTCAGTGAAAAATATTTTCTTGAAAAAGAAAATATTTTTCTAAGCTCTTTTTGTTTGATCTAAAATAACTTGTTGAGAGAAAATATTTTTTCTGAAAAATAAAATATTGAAAAATATTTTATATATTTGGATATACAGTGAGTTCCGTAAAATATTTTATTCTCCCAAAGGATATAAAAATATTTTTTCAAATTTTGTACTAGCCGCAATTGTTGACCGGAAAATATTTTTCAGTTGACCAATTTTTTAGTGTTACCAAACACTGGAAAATTAAACAAAAGCAACCGCAATTGTTGATTAGAAAATATTTTCTAATTGATCAATTTTTTGATATTACCAAACACTAAAAAATTTAAAAAATATTTTTTTAAAAAATATTTTACAACAAACAAACGGAGCCTTAGTTTTTTTGTTTTTCAAAATCTATTAGAAGGCACAAACCAGCTCTTCTTTACAATTGCCCAATACTCGTAAATTCTAGTCCTAGAAACCCGACGAAAGGGAACAAAAGAGGCCCCACAATAGAATTATGTTAAAGAGTTTGAATTTTGTACTCCAATTGAAGCTCGACTTCAATTTGAGTTCATATAAGTCCTTTGTTGGCTCAATGTCTCCATCCTAACAGAAGCTCTCTCAATGACTCTTGCCAAACAATCTGTCAGTGAAAAAATTAAAGGAATTCAAATAACCAAGCAATGTCCCCCAATCACTCATCTTCTATTTGCAGATGACTCGTTGTTCTTTATTGAAGCTAATGCTAATGAAACTTTAGCTCTCAAAGATTTTCTCTATCATTATTGTTTTGCCACGGGACAAAGTGTTAATCTCTTCAAGTCCAATATTTCCTTTAGTCTTAATACTCCTTAAATTGTTAAGGAAGAAATCAGTGGACTCTTTAGAGTCAATAGCAGTCAAAATCTTGGAAAATACTTGGGCATTTCTTCCCATTGGGGCAACTCAAAAACGGTTGCTCTCAACTGGCTTACTGATCGAATCTTCGCTAAAATTCAAGATTGGAAAGAGAAACTCCTTTCGGAAGGGGGCAAGGATGTACTGATGAAATCAGTACTCCAAGCCATCCCTTGCTATATCATGTCTCTGATTCTCTTTCCAAAAACCACTTGCAAAAAATTGTGCTCTTTAATTTCTAAATTCTGGTGGAGTAAAAATGGCAAATTCAACATCCACTGGACTAATTGGAATATCATGACAGATCCGAAATGGGATGGAGGTTTTGGCTTCAAAGAGTTTGAACTTATGAATAAAGCTCTTCTTGCAGATCAGGCATGAAGAATTCTCAAGAACCCATCTTCATTGACTGCAAAGATCCTCAAAGGGAAGTACTTCCCAAACTCGAGTTTCTGGGACGCGAAACTTGGCTCTCGTCCCTCGTGGGCCTTTCGCAGTCTTGTCATTGGAAAAGATCTTATCAAACATGAAGCTCTTTGGCAAATTGGTGATGGTTGAGATGTCAACATTTGGACTGACCCTTGGTTAATTAACGTTTGTGATTTCATAATTTTCACTTTTTTTATAAAGATGCTATTGTATTTTTTATTAACAAATGAAATAGAAATAAAAATATATATCATAAAGAATCGTCCAACTACTGAAATGGTTATATACTTGTAACCATTATGTTGTGCTATTATTAGGATTCATGTTCATTTCTTTATAGATTGACAGAGAGTAATGGCAAAATTTGATCATGCATCACATATGGGTACCACAACTAGTTCTGTTCATCTGTTTTGGTTCAAAATAAGGGCTGTCAACCTAAACCTTTTTCCTTTGACGTTAAAGGGAGAGAGAAATATAGGCAAATAAAAGTGGAACCAGAAAATATTGCCAAGCAAAGTCTGATTTTGGTATTAGATCTAATATATATGATGAAAGATAAAGAAGGAAAAGATTTGGCAATATTGATTAAGAGAGAGAAAAAATAAGAGAAAAATGAGAAAAAAATTATTGTCAAATCTTTTCCATCACATTCATCGGTTATCCAGTCTTGTCATATATATATGATGAGTGAACAACCCCACAGATTACATGGAGAAAGATATGAGACGGCTCCTACGCGCGTCTTCCTTTTCAACGTGTACAATAACAATTTCATAAATGGAAATCTGGACAGTAATCAGCCTTAAAAAGACTAGGCATCCCATCTTTGATTCAAATAAGCATCAATGAATTTCTAAACCAAATGAACGAGTATATAAAGATCATGCAGTAGGCCAATAAATCCAGTGCAACAAACTAATTATATGTAAACAAAGAGACGTGACGTTAAGTTTTACAGAAGCAGCAAGCTAGCATTGAATTAGTATCACAAGTGAAGTACGATTCTACAATAACATTAAAGATCCTCAAAAAGAGGAGAATAAAGTACGCGTGAAATGCAAAATGGGAGAAATATACTTTGATGGCAAAATCGTAGACCCTTTTCCTGCATGACCAATCTACTTTTGTTGAATCAACAGCGTCAGCAATTTTTACTTCTGTAGGGCACTGAGACACGGAGGATTTCAGCTACAAAGACCAAGAATCCCCTAATTAGCACATTCAATGAAGATACACAAGCACTAAGTCAACAGAAAAACCTACCTTACATCAAGAAGTTTTAGTAGTAAACTTAACTTCAAATTGTCTTTTACATCATAATGCAAAACATACTGAATAGTTATCACTGAAACCACGTATTCTGACCATTAGTGTTCAGATCAAAAGAAGTCCATGACTATTAACGCTATGCTACCATTTACTTTCCCTCGTTTTGTTGGCTTCATATACTCGTACAATCATAAAACTGTCATCAATCCACTAATAAACATCCATTGATTGGGCTTTGACTCATAATTCATAGATAGATATAGATGGCATCCCAAGCTAGACAAAAAGATTTATCCCTTTGTGGTGCTCATTCAGGGAAAAGACGATGTAAATGGAACATCAAATAAGGACATTTAAACCTCAAAATAGAATTTCCTATGGTTAGAGAGATAGCTTATGATTATGGTGCGAATATGGCTTATGATGCTCACAGCCACAAAAATAAAATCAGATAGCTAATCATCTGCCGTTTCCTCAATAACATCAATGTAGTTCCAGCACATGTTTTCATCCTGACAAGCAAAACCAACTCTGGCCTATAAAGCACATGAAAGGCTGAGACATTTAAGCCAAATAAACAAACAAAATCCAAATATGTTTTCAAGCAAAATCACATGGAATTGCACTAACATTCAGCAAGATATAACACAAATAGCAAAATTACCAATTGCATTCGAAAATCTTAACTAAATACAACAAGAACGTTCAGTCAAACAGAATACTAGGCCTCAATCTATTCATACAAAACAACAATAACATACCGATTTCAATGCGACGACAGTAAGCAATACATTAAAATTCTAGGTCCATCGATGGGGCCTCACTGAACGCCAAGTTAGCCTCTTACTGCGCCTTCTCTTTCATCCCGATAAGATACAGCCGATATTGCCAACAGCCACACCCACACCCACATCCCTATATAAAAAAACAAAGGAAGATTTAATTGATCAGAAAAATGAAATGCTTGTACAATAACGTAAAAGAAAAAGGAAGAGAGAGGGAAAACATACGCAACGAAAGCAGCACCAAGCATATGCATTACTCTCGGACCAATGCATCTTTGACGCGATATGAGCTCACAACACTTTTCCCTTGCGTAAGCTCTGTCAAAATCAATAGAAAATCTGTAACAGTGGAAGCCTCTGCCACTTGCTTCTCTCCAATTGTACTGCTCTTCATCTTTAACTTCGCCTTTGCCTTTGCCTTTGCCTTTGCCTTTGCCTTTGCCTTCCAGCATGTAGAGACAACAGTCGCTACATACGAGCGCCAGTACACCATTCCCAACATGAAGTAGTTGGGGACGAAAAGCAGAAATTCCTGAACCCGGCAACAGTCCTTCAGAAGCTAAATTGATTTTAAAGTAATTGCCACGATCAACGTCAAAACCTATTAAAGTCGAACCGGTGTTACCATCAAGCCAAAGCAAATGATTGCCCACCACAACAGCAGGTGATTGCCGACATTGAGAAACCAGCCTTCCGTTGTCGAATGGAAGATGGTCCATACGTACCCAAGAATCAGGTGGCGTAAAGGCGTAAAATAAATCACACGCAAGTGAAGCAAAGAAAATAAAACCTTTATCCTCTACCGCTGCGGACATAAAAGTCTCACAGTCTAGCTTCACAATGTCAGGAGGGTAAGGAAACGGAATCCAACTACCCTTAGATTCATCAAGCATCTCAATAAATCTGAGTTCGTCACTGCTTTTGTAACCACCTACTGCAAAAAGTTTACCTCGTAAAATATGGAGGTGAAGCCTATGTCGACCAACGTTCATTGGAGGCAAACTTGTCC
This sequence comes from Ehretia macrophylla, assembly GCA_037974665.1. NCBI lineage: Eukaryota > Viridiplantae > Streptophyta > Magnoliopsida > Boraginales > Ehretiaceae > Ehretia > Ehretia macrophylla. The sequence continues at coordinate 61,467,936 of CM075779.1, forward strand.
AACAATTATTTATTGCATCCCAACAATCCACAGATCTTGAGACGGTATGAGCATAATAATCAACTTTCTTACTGGGGGGGAGACGGTGTGCAAGAGTGTTACATTGTCCACATGCAAAATAGTTACCCCCAGCACGAAACACACGACATCCAAGAGAAGCATAAGATGAAAAAATATGACAATGATCGAGACCACTGAGAGGCCGAGCAATCAGTGATGGATCCTTAATTTTGATCCACTCGGATGTTTTATCTAATGACACTTCTTGTTCATTCTCAACCGGAATAAAAGCTTCATCAAAGGCATAAAAATGAACGTAATCAGAAAGATTAAACCCGTGTTCGTTTAGCTTTTTAGTGGCAAACACAATACATGTTTTGGACTCTGGCAAGAACCTATGCCACGCCCACTTCCTAAGCCTGCATTCAAAAGTGTAATTATTGGAGTTACCAACCCACATCGCATAAATTACATAGCACTCGATAAAGTTATCATATTAGAACTCCAAAACATGTCCCTATATTGTTATAAGAGTATTCCAAAGAAAATAAAAAAAAGAGAGTACATTTCTCCCTTTCTTCAAAACCTTAATTCTAAAATAGTAGTATTGGATACACTGATAAGAGTTGTAGCTCAACCTTCCATCACATCAAGCTAGCAGAGACCAATCAAAATTTCGATAATCATCAAACACTTTTCTGTTTTGAAATATCCGAATTTCTTTGTGCTTTTGGAACTCTAGAGTGTTTTTTTCTTAATAATGCCCAATTTTGTTTGGTATTTTCATTCTTTTATTTATCCCCCAATATTTTTGGTATTTCGTTTTTTTTTTTTTTTTTGCAATCCTTATTGTTGGTTGTCCTTAAGTACGTACACACACACACACACATATATATATAGGTTCTTTTCACCAAATAAAAAGCCCTAGCCCTTCATCTTCTACATCTTTATTTGGTCTGATTCATCTTGTTCATCAACTCACACCACCATCACAACATAACCCTTGCTCTCTATCACAACCCACTACACAAAATATCCGAAAGAAACCAAGAACACATACGCATATGGAAAAAAATAATAAAAAGAAAAGAACAAGCCACAAAAGGAAAATAAGAGAGAGAAAGCATATCTTAGAGAGTAGTGGTGTGAAGGTCGAGAGGTTGGGTATTGGTGCTGAAGTGTTGGTGTGGTGGTTGTGGGTATTCCGTATTTTGGAAGTAGACGGGAGAGAAGAATAAGGGAAGGAGAAGAAAAAGAGCCCTAATCCTTTTTATGTTTTATTGCTTTTTTTTTTTCACAATTTGTTAAGCCAATTTCTGAAATACTGGAAAAACTTTTTCTTTTTTTTGGGTCAAAATGAAAATGAGATTAATATAATAATATGTTAACCGATCTCTAATATAGGAATGGAGTAACTACTATTTATATATAGTATATTTTACAATTCAAAGGATGAGTTTGCAAGTCAAGTCTATTTATAGCCTGGATCACGATCAAATTAGCTAAAAAAAGGATATAATTTTATATAGGTAATTAGAGTTGAATTGGACAAGGTCACCAAAAGAAAATTGCACATGCTCATCAAAGTGTATTCCAATTCCCCATTTTTAAAAAGAAAAGGTATACTCATAATGTGAAAAAATGTTATGCCCGAGTGGTTGGTTAAGATTGATATTTTAAATCAGTTTAGATTAGTAAAATTTGTATATTCAATATATATCCATACGAAAATGATTGAGGTTTGAGAGTATATATCAATTTAAGTTCAAATAATCCGAAGTTGTGATTCTCGTATTAATATATATATATATTTGCCATTTTGCTTGGGATTCACGAGACACATATTTTATTGGTGTATGAATAGTCTTTTTCTGTGGTAAGAGGTGCATGAATATAGTAAAAAAAAAAAAGAAGCTAAATTGCCATATTTCTGCCACCAATTGTAAATGGTGTCTCTCTATCAACTTATGGAAAGAAAAGCAATTGAAATCCATTCTTATTTTCCCCTAACTTTGTTTGGACCAAATTATGTAAGTTGGGCTCTCCAAGTAGTTTTAGTAAAAGGACGTGATTACATAGCTGGCCCGGTCCTTCAGCCCAAATTATCTTTTGTTCTAAATCTGTGCTTGGAACCTTTTATAGAAAGTAAAATGGCAGTTTGTTGAAAATAAAAAGATAAATATGCTAAATTAATCCAATAAAGCGGAGTGGGAAAATAACATATATATATATATATATATTTTTGCCATGAGGAAAATAATAGATTCGCATAAGGTTGATCCGCACAAATGTCATTGCGCAAAGTTAAACAATCCACCATTGGAATTATTTAACTTGATTAAGTCTAAGTAATGAAGTGTCAGCTTTCAAAAGTTCACATGCAACTTAATATTAAGTGTATAAAGAAGTTAATATATGCGTTGATTGGTTAAAAAATTTCAACATATCTCGTCTTTTTCGGAGTTACTTCTTGATCATTCATTCATTGCATTTAAAAAGTTGTACAAAAGGAGAGGGATAGTCGGACAAGAGGACTCACCCGGCTCCTTCGACCGACTCAAGCAGTGGGAGTCGGCTAAGGGAGTCGGATAAGCTCCCTCGTCTGACTCCCTTGACCGACTGAAGCTGTCAAGGCTATTCCAAGTCTGAATTTTCATGTTCTTTCCTTCTTTCTTCTTTAATCTTGTTTCAACCAAGTTCATGCCTCAAATTCCTTTCAATTACAAGTTTATTAACATCATCTAAACATGCATTAAGCATCATCTAGCGTCAAAATCATCTTAGAAGAAACAAAAGCATTCAACCATCAACTACCATGCATTTGCAACTTCAATCATCAAGATTTATCTTCTAGAGTTGCATCTTTTATTCTCATGCTACAACTCAAGCGTAATGATCACATATAACATTATAATAGCTTACAAGAACAACAAAAAACACAATATAGCTTTATGACCAAGTATTGGAACCCTAGAAATTCAACCTAAGCTCAATCTACCATCTAGCATACGTATAACTTTATTCATGCTTTGTACACACATAGATTTCTCTACCATGAGTTGTAAGCCTTTATAAAACCTTTGAAAATCGTCCCTCACCTTGTTATTGAAGTTGAGAAGCAAAAGAAGCAAGAAAGGTCTTGAATCTAGCTAGCAAATGCCAAGGAAAGCTTGTAAATGGCTTGAGAGTTCTCTTATTTTTCTTCTTCCTCTTCATTCCTTCTCTCTTTCTCTTCCTGGGTCGTATGGTTTAGTGTGTTTGGTGTGTGTGATCTAATGTGTGCGTGTGTTTGTATCGTGTATATGTATATGTTGTGTGGTGTGAGTGTGTTTTTGTGTGATGGTTGTAGGTGATAGATATTTAATTTTGCCAAAGGACTAATATGCCCCTCAACTAAAACACTAACTTCTAGTTTGCCCTTTTAGTTGTTTCCTAACTATTTGGTTAGCTAGTTTAGTATAGTGTAATTTATTTATCTCCTACAATACCTAATCACAAAAATACACGTTAAACAATGCAAATGTATGTAAAACAATACTAGTGCACATAAAACGATGCAAATGCGTATAAAATCACTCAAATGCACGTAAATCAATATAAACATATATTTAATGATATGATATGCATATGATGTTTCGTACCGGGCTTCACATTGTGTGTTTTGTGAAAATACCACTTTAGTCCTTCTATCAGTTGCAACTTAACGGTCAATGCATTAACTGAGTGAAGTACTTATTTGCCCTTATGTTTGAGTCGTTGGAGAAATTTTTTTGAAAAACAAATATTAAGATGATCGTTGTGTTGTTCCCAACATCTACTTGCACACCTTACGGCTATATATATGGCCATGGGGTACAAAATTTTCATCCTCAACTCTTTCTTTTTCTCTCACGTCCAAAAAAAAAATATAGCTCTTTCACACTTGAGTCAGCCAAATTCTGCTCAAAATATTATATGAAAAATCAAGTCAAATGTCTAGAACATCATCATCATCATCATTAACTGTTCAGGTAGATATAAACGGAGCTTTCATTAAGTTCAAAAATAGAATATGCATATATCATTCAACGTATCACCATAAGAATATCCATGTGACTCCAAGTTTGGAACAATACTCGACCGCTGAGATAGTGAGCATTGAAAATGAACAATATTTTGGGTAACCACCAAAATAATATACTTATCATTACAATACAAATATAATCCATATAACAAAAACTATCCGAAATAAATAAACTCGATAAATAAGATATAATATTAGAACAAAATAATACACGTCTAACATTATTTGAAAGATCCAAAATTAACATTAACTTCAACATTACATTCAAAAAATTAATCATCATGATAATATATGAAAAAAATACAAAAGTTTAATAATAGACAAACTAAAATTATCTCATCAAAAAAATAATCCTAAAAGCTTAAAAAATATTATCTAACATTAATAAATACATGCAAAGTTAAAATCTATCAAAATCAAACACAACATGTCTAAATTAGCCAACAAAGCAACACAAATTTGGGTATTATTAAACTTTTTAGCAAAAAGACTAAATCCTAAACCCTAAACCTTATAGACTTGGATATTTGGATGCTTTTTGGCGCTCAAAGCTTGTAATGTATAATCCTTATGCAAAGACAGCTTCTAAGTGAGTTGTTTTGTGCTTTTCTTCGAAGGCTACATGACATATTGTAGTCGTAGGGGTATATGTGTGTCGATAAGGAGAAGAAGAGCTTGAGTGTCAATTAAGACAATAAAAAAAATGTCAAATTCTGTTACTTTCTAGGCAAAGGGTAGTACTGATGTAGCACTACCCTGGTCGGTGAATTTTTCCTTTTATCTATTCTTTATTTTTTTAATGGCAAAATGTCAAGCTATTAAAGTTAACATCTGTTAGCCTGAAGGCATGAATATTGTATTTTGATAATAACTAAATCTTGATTATGAAATTGATCTATTGACTAATCATATCTTGTAATGAGTTTATTGTTTGACAATTAGTCAGAGCTTGAATGATATTCAACATATTAAGTAAGCTCAGGAAGATTAAAACGATGATCAAAGCACTTTGTGAATATCAATGTTATACAAGCTCAAGAGCAAGTTCATGAAAAATGATGTTGATCAACCTCAAATGATCTAATCATGAAGACAAAATGAAGAGCTCAACATGATCAAGCTCAAGTTTATTTTTGTCAAGATATTTACAAGCTCAAGTTGTAAAGATTCAAGTGAAGATCTTTGTAAATGAAGAAGGAGTTATAAGAGGAAACGCGTTGACATAAGGGGTACCGGTTGGGACTTGACCGGGGTTTGGGTTTGTAAATGGTATATGCTCAATGATGATTCTTAAAAGTTGTTTTTGAATCAATTGAAAAAGGCTTTACAAAAGACGTTCAAAAGGAATGATTTCAAAAACCCAACCCTTGCAGTTTGGAGCCTACCGGACGACCCCATGGCGACCGGTCGACCGATGGCCAAAGGGTCGTCCGCCCGAGGTCTGTCTATCAGATGAGGGTCTTTCGACCGGTCGACCGGTGAAACAGGGGTCGACAGGTCGAGCTAAAACGCTGATTCAAAGTATAGATATTTTATGAACGTTGAGGTGTATTTATTATACCCATTTCAGCTTCTATTAACGCCTCTCAACTGCAAAATTTTAAGATATTGATTCAAAGCAATTGCTCTTGTTTTCTAACATTATATTCATCTTTAAATCATTATTGTGCTATACTTAAGCAAGAATTTGTGAGCTATATTGAGAGAAAAATATTCACTGTATTCATCTACCCTAAAAAAGGACTTTTATTGTGAATCTCAAACACTTATCAAAAGAGATAATTGAACACTTTGAAAGGAAGGATTTCCTTGTCAAAGGTGTTGGGGTTGAAACTTTGTATTGAGAACAAATTTTCTATTGTAAAAGTTTGAACTACTATTGTAGTTAATTTGTGGACTCACCAACATTTGAAGAGTCACAATAGTGAAGATTGTTGAAATCCTAAGCGGGAGGCTTAGGTCGTGGATTTAGGCGGGGGCCAAACCACTCTAAATCGCGATTTGAAATCTCTTTTTCCCAACTCTCTCTCTTTGTATTAATTTCTGCACGCTAAGTGTTTGATAAATTACCTCAATCACATCTTATATTGCTAGAGTGCATATTTGATTAAGATTGTTTCTGATTAATCATTGCTAGTATATTGCTTAATCGAAAAAGTAGTAGTATTGCTTATATAACCTAATTTATCCTCCTCTTAGGTTCAATTAATGGACAACAACATCCCTCCACTTAACGGAGGGACTAAAGTGGTATTTTCCCAAAACACAGGGCTGATTTTGGTATTTAGTATAAACTTTAAGGACTAAAATATCTTTTCTCAAAAAAGAGAAAAAAAGTTAGCAAGTCATGCCCAAAAAAAAAAATTCACCAACAAGTTGGTACTCATGGGGCTACCTATTTGATGTTCATGAGCATGAGAATTCTACATTTAGTCCCTATTGTTTTTTTTTTGTTTCAATTTGGTCTTTATTGTTTAAAATATCTCAATTTCATCCTTACTGTTTTTTCAAATATTTTAATTTTATCCCTATTATTTAAAAATTCTCAATTTCATTCTTATTGGTTTCCAAAAGTCTCAATTTATAATAGGGAGTAAATTAACTAATTTTGGACAATAGAGACGATTTGAAACTTTAAGAAAATAATAAGAACGAAATTAAGATTTTTTTAAAAATAATAAAGATGAAATTAAGACATTTTATACAATAGAGACCAACTTAAAACTAAAAGAAAATAATAGGGACTAAATATGACATTTTCCCTTCATGAGCTATTAACGTAACGGAGCCAACTGTTGTAAGCTTTGCAAGATTGGTAGGTTTGTTTTCAAGCCTATTAGCTTTGGTAGGTGTCAAAGAACTTTGGGACAACATCTGCACAGAAGGCCTAACACGATATCTGACGTCCTAAAAAAGTATTTCATGTGTTCTGTATACAATCATGCCAAAATGTAATCACAAGAAAAATTCTTCAATGTGCCTACTCCCCATACTCCATAGAGATAGATAAGTGGGCCCCATATATGTGGGACCCATGTGTATGCGAGTAAGGAGTATAGGGAATAGGTGCACTGAACTCTTACCCCAATCACAATATCCTATATTATTTTTCTCATGAGTTGTCAGTGAGGTAATGATACGGGACAACTTACGTACACCTTGGGTTAAGCTCATAAAACATGAGCGATCATGACAACAAGAGTTGAGCTTGAAATCTTAGTCATAAGAATTAAACTACTTATCGAGAGCATGGACAAACTTATTTAAGTCCAAATATAATAGAAGTTCATAATTGCCTCTTCAATGGAACTCTTCGAACTGTTAAAGGAAAAAAAGGTAAAACATTCCCTTAAGACGGTCAATGAGTAGCTTTAAGTAGAGCTATCATTGCTGCTAAAAATTCTCTCAGCAAATTCTTCCCAAAAACAAAAAGAAAAGAAAGAAAAAATTCACAACCCAATATCAGTTCACATTTTAGGATGCCCCTCTATTTCGAATGAATTCCATGAGAACTTGTAGTTGCAAATGAATCTCTTATTTGAAAGTGTAAACTAGCTAGTATTAAGTCAAGTCTATCATTTGTAGACATAAATTTATTTGTAACACATGTGGAATTGAAACTAAAAAGTCTATTTTACTCAAATACCCCTTCTCTATTTTATTGGAATTAGTAAATTAGAAATGATAAACAAGAAATTTTGAGTTATCCAACAACTACTAACATGGCTTAGAAGTAAGGAAGACCAGGATGACAGTTGCTTGGCTAAATTTGCTAATAAGGAATGTAGCAATTTTACAAATAAAAGCATAATTACGAAAAAAATTAGAAAGAGAATTGAAATGATTTCTAGAATGAAAATGAAAGGAACTTCTAGTAAGATTAAACCACAAAATAAAAATAAAAATTAAAGGTGAATATTATATCAATCAAACGTGTACAATGACCATGCAATGAAGAACAAGGGGATTTAGCAACTCTACATAAAAATAAGCTCCACTTACCTCTTACTTTTATCATCAATCAACCTTCTTTCATATTGGATACCGTAAAATAATATGGAAGGAAAATATTATTCATATCCGACTTGTTGATTAATTATTTTCTTCGTATTTGTTTTAAGAAAAAGGGCAAGGGAGAGAGTTTGATCTAAGTTTTATTTTTTTATCTTTGTATTTGGAGCCAAATTTAAACTTAAGTGTAAATGAAAATGTATAGGGTAATTTTGTCCTCAAAAGTAAGCAGCTAACTTAAAAAATGTGGATTTACAAATTACACTTCTTGAGTAAAGATTTGGATAAAACTTGAAGAAATTCAAGATTTACAAATTTTGAATTTTTAATTTTTTAAAGTGTTACTTACAAACATAAAAAATTATATTTGTAAATAAATTTCACAAAATTTTGTAAAAAAAATATATTTCAAACCATATAGGAGAATTTTCTGTGTTGGGCTATTGTTTAAATTTAACGAGCATCTCAATTTCCTGATCACTTAGCCCAATGACAATGAAAACAATTATTTCCTTCCAATATGCCTGATTTAGTTTTCTCAGATGTTATAGCCTTTGCATTGAACTAGTTCTTCAAGTTACAATGATGGGCTAAAATCTCGCAACCTCTAGCCAAGGGATGGTTTTCCCAATTTGTTGCTAGAAGAATCGTCACGACAGCCTGCCTATCAACAAGAGTTTAAATTGCTTGAGCTTCAGAATTCCATTTTACCGAGTCAACAACCTATGCAAAATGGTTACACTAGATCAGGCTCAAGAGTCCAATCAAAGGTGGGAGATGATGGCAAGGGTGCAAGCACAGCATTAAGCTGCTGATAGACATGGTTTCCTGTTTAGAAGTAGGTTAGAAGACTGAGGTGGACAAAAAGATTCACCCGGTGCAACTCTTCATTCATGCAACACAGGCATACGGATAGGGAGGGAGGGAGAAAGGGAGAGAAATTAGATCGTACTGCATTATCTAAACATGTATACACAGAAACAGATGGCGCTATCTACGAGAGTGTAGAAAAGCTACATACATGCATGACAAATACATGTGTCAAGATATATAATTATCTAGGTCAATGAAGAATGATTGGAATTACAATACGGTGATCTATTTAGAACACAGCAAACCATTGTGGAAACTAAGTTCAAGATCAAATTGTTAAATATCAAGAGCTATTAGCTAAGAATGAAGGTGAAGAGTTGTAGTATTTAGAATTGACCAGTTCTTAGATACACAGACCTCAAATGGTTATAACAATCGTCGTTGATGGGGAAAACCTCCAAACAAACCCATCAAACATGATGTCCACATTTACACTCAACGTGGTTGCACCCCTTTATCTTCTCGATGGTAAACCCACATACTGGATACTTTTTCACGTTCTCTTTGCCCATGCACCACTTATGCAGGGAAGAGTCTGGGTTGTCTTTGAATTCTTTGCATTTCTCACATGACAAATACGGGTGATACTCCAGATGGCACCTAGTGCACGTCTCCACATAACATGCACCACAAACAAATGGTGCACTGATGGTAGCCACATGGAAGGTTCCACAGTCAAAAAATTAACCAGCAAGTTGGTTTGCATCAGTTGTCGCGGATATAATAATAAGTCTCAGATCAATCCTTTGACAAAGTAAATTCTTTATCACTGCAAAAAGGAGATCAGTGTTTAAGCTTCTTTCATAAGCCTCATCAACAATAAGCCATGAAACCCCGGATAAATTCTTATCACGCATCTAGTGCAGTAGTTTGCAGTGGTTTGTCATAAATATTATCTTCGAATCAAGCTATTGTACAGATGAATATGATGGAGAACAAGTTATTGAAGAATCCGGATAACACCCACAACCTTCCTCTCCGACCCTCTGTGCCAATGAGATGGTAGCCAATTTTCGCAGTTGAGTACAAATAATAGAGTCATCAGCAACTACTCCTGAATCAGCAATGTATTGAACCAATTATGTACTTTTTCCAGAACTAGTCTCCCCAATCAACACCGTTATCTGCCACATTGCGATCAGAAATAAACGCCAAACAAAAACTTTACATTAGAATCACAACATCAATCTGAGAGCTCAAAGCCCAACTTGAATAATGGAGAGCGGGGATGGGGAGAGAGTGATTCTAGCTCGAAGGATCATTTATTGTACTAATGGCTCAGCATCTTCACCATGGCTAAAGTCTTATTCAACTACTATATATCACTTCGAAAGTTATACATGGGGACAAATCAAAGCAAGTAGAGCATAAGTACTTCAAAAATTTGTATTCTAAGTCTAACTAAATATCAGCTATGTAAGGGAAGATAAGGTCCTGTTTGGAAGTACTTTTTTTTTTTAAGAACAATTTTTAAGAACAGTTTTGAAAAACTATTTTTAACAACAAAAAATCAGAAAACTTGTTTGATTAGAATTGTTTCTAAAACAATTTTTTTTAAACATACAAATTTTTTTTGTTAAAAGTGCTTTAGAAAATAGTTTTAAGAATAAAAAAACAGAAATTTGTCTGGGTGTAAAGAATGAAAACACATATCTTTTACTCATATATAATAAATTAACAAATTAAAGGTTAAATTATTTAAGGGATCATTAAATTATTATGCTAGTCCTATTTTGATTATCCAATTATTTTTTGCTCTAAAAGAACCATTAATTTTTCAAAATGATTCTATTTAAGTTATTTTGTTAAATTATATCAAAAGAAATTAATGAAGAGAAGTTTAAATATAAATAACTAAAATAATAATTTTCATATAACTTTTTTTTTCTTCTTCCTCTCCGATTCCCACTCTCACCTCTTTTACTCCTCTTAAGACCATCATTTATTTTATACCCAAAAAAATAGGTTAAATCCATCTTATGCAGTGTGACAGTTGTTAACCCATTTTAAAAATCCCATTTAATAACCTTTTGACTCAAAGTTAACTTTCCAATTCTGTTATAAGAAAAAATGTATTGGCTAAACTACCTTCTAATAAGAAAACTCCAAATATTTCTAAAACCATACCTTTGACCGAAAAAAAAGAAAGAAAATCCAAACCACAACCCATATCCTCGGCTGACCACAATCCTCACCCCCTCCATCCACAGCGGGGGGTGAGCACATTTCCCAACCCCCACAGTCATGGCTAAGCATATCACCCAGTCCCCAAAGCCTTGCGCGGTACCAACCCCTCTCATCCACAGCCCCGAGTGACACCAATCCCCATCTTCCACAGCCGGGGACCCTTACCCCCATCTTCACTACTGCCAATCTGCATTTATATGCGTTTAGTGTCTGTGTGTGTTTGTTTCATATCTCTATGTGTCTATGTTGGTTTGTGTCCGTGTACTCATATTTTTTACCCAAACAAAAAAAAAATTGAGTTCTACTCATGTGTATTGGTGTGCTTATTGGGTGTATTATTGATATAGTAATTCAACATCTTTTCATTTAAACTTTGTTAGTTTTTGAGTAATTTATGAGCAATTTGATTGGTTTTGTCTTTGATTTGCATTGTAGGTAATTTTCAAGAGACAATATGAGTTTTGAGGCAAAGATTGAAGAGAAATTGCAAAAGATTGGCTTTTATGTAATTTGTGGAGAAATTGAAGAACAAATAGAAGTAGCGTAGTCATAGCACAGCTGCGTAGCATCGTAGGAAAATTAAGGGCAGTTTTGTAAATTGGCAAAAAAAGAAAGGAACCCTAAGAAATAAAAGGAGAAAAACGTGAGAAGTGGGCAGCCATTAAGAGGGAAGAAAAAGCAACGTTCCAGAGGGAGAGAGAGAGAGAGAGAGAATTCGCGAGTTGAAGACAGAGAACAATCTGGAGACGGACTTCTACCACTATTCTTCTCCAAATTCTAAAGAATATATGATACTTTTGGTTTGATTGATTGAAGAACTATTTCATAAATGCGTTGAGTATTTCATGCTGAGTTTAATACTTGTGATTGCCTGATCAACAATAGCATGAGTCGTGATTTAGTTTGAGACTGAGAAATGATAACTAAATTAGACCATATATGAAATACCATTAAATCATCATAAACTAGAGATAGTTATGAGATCTAGTGCAACATTTGAATTTCTAGGGCTTAATGCATTCCATAAGTTCACAGTTATCACAGAGATGTAGTTAGCTTGCTTATTGTGATAGGTTATTGATACTAGAGAAAGATTAATATCTACCTTAGCGAAATTGTTGACAACGTAAAGAATAGGCATCAATTTATTTAAATCACTAGTTTCAATTAGGATTAATCTTGGTGAAATCGGAATCTCTAGAGTCTTTTAATTATTAAATTACCATCTTTTGTTAATTTTGTAATTGTGTTAGTTGTTTTTTTATAAGTTCTATAATTTCTTTAGTCATTAATTACAAATTCTCAATTTATGATTGTCCAAATAAAGTTAGAGCTAAATTAATTTTGGTACTTAGTAATCACAGTCATCGTGGAAATGATTTTTACTTATCACTTTATTACTTGTTGCGTTACGTGCACTTGCTTTAGAAATCACACAACAAGTTTTTGGCGCCGTTACCAGGGACTGTGTCAATTATTAATATCGATATCAAATAGCTTTAATTTTACTTTGGATTTTATTTAATTTTGTGTTATTCTCTTATTTTTGTTACGTGTATTTCAGGAACACATTCCTTTACGTGCATGCGAAAGTCAAGAGGTAGTAATTTGTTACCTTTTGATCCTGAGATAGAACGAACCTATCAGAAGAACAGAAAGGAGAAAAAAACTACTACAACTACCGATCATTTGCAAGGGAATATGGCTGACATTGTGGTAGCACAGGACGAAAATAATCAAGCAGTCAATCAGGAAAATTCGCCTAGAACACTGCGAGAGTATGCATTACCACCCACTGGAATTCAACCTGTGATTAGAAGGCCAGCGATTCAGGCGCATGATTTTGATTTGAAGACAGTGACACTACATTTGATTTAGAATATTCAGTTTCATGTACTGCCTTCTAAAGATCCTAATCAGCACATTGTGAATTTTCTAGAAGTCTACGAAACTGTTAAGTACAATGGAGTCACTGATGAAACTCTGCGCTTTCACTTGTTTCCTTTCTCCTTAAGGGATCAAGCTAAGGAATGGTTGAACTCGCTACCGTCAGATTCAATCACTACTTGGGAGGATTTGGTGCCCAAGTTTTTGTCAAGATTTTTCCCATCTGGAAAGATAGCGAAGCTGCGCATAGAAATTAATAATTTTGCGCAACATGAAGGAAAAACTCTATGTGAAGCGTGGGAAAGGTATAAGGCATTGCTGAGGAAGTGTCCTAATCATGAAGTACCTAGGTGGATGCAAGTTCATAGTTTTTACAATGGGTTAATTACCTCTACAAGAACTTTGATTGATGCATCAGCAAGACGAGCTTTAATGAACAAGACAACAGATGAAGCTTATGCGTTGTTAGAGAATATTGTTTTGAACCACCAGCAGTGGTCAAGCGAGAGAGTCATACCAAACAAGACATATGGGATCTATGAGATTGATGCCATAACTGCCTTGATAGCGAAAATTGACAATCTCGTGAAACAGTTGCAGAATAGTCAGGCAACTGCTAATGTTGTCCAAGCGGCAGTGGTGTGCGAGTTTTGTTGTGGTCTACATCATAGTGCAAAATGTCAGGTTGGGAATCCATTTGCACAAGGCATAGCTAAACAAGCACAGTATGTGGGAAATTTTAATGGGCAGCAGCACAATCAGTACTCTAACAAATATAATCCAGCATGGCATAATGATCTGAATTTCTCTTTGAGAAATAATCAGAATGTGTTGCAGCCTGAGCAGAATAACCTACCACTAGAGAAGAAGGTAAACTTGGAGGATACATTGGCTCAATTGGCGACCACGCAAACTCAATTCATGAATGAAACAAGAACAAATTTCTAGAATCAATCTGCACAAATCAGAAACCTAGAGATACAGTTGAGCCAAATGGCTACGAAGTTCTCTGAAAGGCAATAAGGAAGTTTACCTAGTACTTCTGAGGTGAATCCTAGAAAAGATGGCATGGAGCATTGCAAAGCGATAACTTTGAGAAACAGTAAGGAGTTAGAGGAGTCAGTGAGAACCAAGAAGGTTGAGAAATGTGTAGCACAAAATGAGGTAGGAGATAAAGAGAAAGTAGAAGCTCAACCACAACCTATGAAGGAGCCACATATGGTTGTGTTATTCCCTCAACGATTGTAAAAAAATATGCTTGATAAACAATTTGCTAAATTTCTTAAAGTCTTCAAGAAATTTCACATCAATATTCCATTCGCGGATGCGCTTGAACAAATGCCGAGTTATGTGAAGTTTATGAAGGATATCCTTTCGAATAAGAGAAAACTTAGAGATTATGAGACAGTTGCACTTACTGAAGACTGCAGTGCAATCCTAAAAAAGAAGCTACCACAAAAGCTCAAGGATCCAGGAAGTTTTACTATTCCATGTGAAATTGGCAATGTTGTTTTTAAGCAAGCTTTGTGTGATTTAAGTGCTAGTATTAATTTAATGCCTTTGTCTATTTTCAGGAAGCTTGAATTGGGAGAGGCAAGACCTACTACTGTAACACTACAGTTAGTTGATCGTTCCCTAAAGCACCTCAGAGGAGTAATCGAAGATGTGCTCATCAAAGTTGATAAATTCATTTTTCATGTAGATTCAGAGTTCTTGATAGAGAGGAAGACAAGGAAATTCCTATCATTCTTGGAAGACCTTTCCTTGCAACTGGAGGAACACTTATTGATGTTCGAAAATGTGAGCTTTGGTTGCGAGTACAAGATGAAGAAGTAACCTTTAATATGTTCAAAGCTTATAAGTACCCAGAAGGGAGTGATAGTTGTTGTCGCATTGATGTCGTAAAAGCTATAATGTCTAATCATGGGGGTCAATTGGATCCCTTGGAGGCTAGCTTGTTACAAGATGATTCTTTTGTTCCGGTGGGATTGGAGCACAAAGAATATTGGGTGACTAAACAAAAAAACATGGGTGTACAAGCAACAGGTGAGAAAAAATTGTTGCAATTGAATGACCTGGAAGAATTAGGTGATGAAGAAGATAAGAATTCAAGAAGTTATAAGGAGATGACAAAAGAGTGGCATAACAAACCCGTTTCGGGAAAAGATTTCTCTCATGGGCAACAAATACTTCTTTATAACCCACAGATTTTTGGAAAACTCAAGCCAAGATGGTTAGGACCCTTTGTTGTGACTAAGGTTTTATCCTATGGAGCTGTTGAAGTAAATCATCCAGAGAAGGGGACGTTCAAGGTTAACGAACAACAATTGAAGACTTATTTGGATGATGAGTTTGATAAGCACAAGTTTGTTGTCCACTTCAACTCGGCTTGAGAAATTGCTCTGTCGGGCTGTAGACGTTAAAACAAGCATTTTTTGGGAGACAACCCGAATTTTATTACTTTTCTTGATTTAATAGTTTAAGTTGTTTTTAGTTAATTTCTGAGTTGTAGTTGTCGTAGCTAATTGATAATTTTTATTGTCATGTTAGGTTCAAGAACAAATTTGGGGGAGTTGAGACAAATAGAAGTACTACCAAGTCAAATAAGGGAGAAAATATGGAAAAATTGGTGTTTGGAGTGAAGGGGATGCATGCATGGAAGAGAAAAGCAAGAAGAAATTAAGCTGTGAAGTAGCGCTGTTACGCTAGAATTTAGCGCAGCTGTGCTGGCGTCCCTAAAAAGTTATGTTTTTTTAGAGCTATTCGAAAACAAAGCAGCGCTGTTGCGCTAAAAAATGGCGCAGCTGCGTTGACGCTGTTTGAAGTTATGTTTTTGAAATAGCGCTGTTGCGCTACAAAATGGCGCAACTACACTGGCATCTACAATGACATTTAAAAAAAAGAAAGAAAGAAAGAAAAGGAATCACCACACCACCGAAGAAGTAGTACCACCTCGGGCTCACGTTGACGATGATACTACTCAGGGAAGTCCTCTGGTTGCTTTAATTTCATGTTTTCACATTGAAGACAATGTTTATTTCTTAGTTTGGGGGTGGTGTTTACTTGTTTGTTTGTGTACTTTTTCTTTTCATAGTTGTTTTATGTGTTTTATTGTTTTAGGTGCTTTCTTTTCATGAGTTTTGTTATTTTTATATGTTTCATTAAGTATTCTAAAAACAAAAACACACACAAAAAAACAAAAAACAAAAATTGAAAAACTGAAAAAAATTTGAAAGTGATGTTGGAAAGATAAGAAATAGGCCGATGATGAGTAGTGTATGAATGACATGATAGAAATGAGGATAGTTGACTGAAACATAGTTTGTTTTATGAAAAATCCCCATCTAATGCGTACTGAGCCTCGCCTAATTATGTCATTGCTTAGAGAAGGTTTATGTGAGTGTAAGTGAACAGAAAAATGAGTAGAGGACTTTAGAACTTGCTTGATTGTCACTCGAGGCGAAATCCTAGGTTGCATAGTATTAAGGAAATGATTTAGACCATCTTTGGATCGTTTGAGCCTTTCATGCCAACCCTTGTAATAATTAAATATCCCTAGTCACCCCTGTGAGCCTAAGATAGCCTTTTCTTACTTATGCAACTGACAATATCTTTCTTAACTTGTCAAGTTTAATTGTCCCAGATTATGACCCTCCTACTTGTAATATATAATTGTTCTAGGATAATTATATAGAGTCATGTTTTGTATTGAATGATGGGAGGTTTGATGATTTGGTGATGTATTGTTTTGAAAAAAAAAATGGAATATTGAGAAAAAGAAAAAAGAAAAGAACGAAAAGAAAAAAAGAATAGTCACACTCCTTGTAGTTAATATCAAAATGCAAGTTTGGGGAAGTGTGAACTATTTTTGTGTTTTGTAAATATTGTGGATGAATGTTGAGGAAGTGAATTGAAAGAAGAAAGAAAAGAGATATGTTAAATACTTTTTGGTGGTACGAAGTAGGGTTGGCATATGCTCCATTGAACATTCTCAAATGATTGTGTGCTTACAGGTAGTTTAGCCTTATGATTATATCCAGTATCCTACCTTGCCCCTAGCCACACATTACAACCAAATGTAAAGTCCTACTGATCTTTAATGTTATGATTTACCTACGTTAGTGGAGAGTAGCATGAAAAGTAAGCCTATGAAGTCCTAAGTGATTGAAAATACTAGATTCATATTGAAAATTCGCTTAACTTGCATAAATTCATCCGGGTACAATTGATTGGGATAGAGGCTATTCACACACTCACTTGGAAAATTTGAAGTAAAATGTAAATTATGTGAAGTTAATATTCCTCGTGCTTATGAGCGAAAGTCACCTCTTGAGTTGTGAAATAAAGCTACTGAGATCGTGAAAATTTACTATCCTACAACATTGCTTTCTTGAGTTATATTGTGTCAAGTCTTTAGTTTTTAGGTTGTTTCTTTCTTTAGTTGTGTCTTTTGCTTGAGGACAAACAAAGTTTAAGTTTGGGGGTGTTTGTTAGGTGTATTATTGATATAGTATTTCAACATATTTTCACTTAAACTTTGTTAGTTTTTGAGTAATTTGTGAGCAATTTGATTGGCTTTGTCTTTGATTTGCATTGTAGGTAATTTCCAAGAGACAATTTGAGTTTTGAGGCAAAGATTGAAGAGAAATTGCAAAAGATTGGCTTTTTATGTAATTTGTGGAGAAATTGAAGAACAAATAGAAGTAGCACAGCTGCGCAGCATCGCAAGAAAATTAAGGGCAGTTTTGTAAATTGGCAAGAAAAGAAAGAAACCCTGTGAAATAAAAGGAGAAAAAAGTGAGAAGTGAGCAGCCATCAAGAGGGGAGAAAAAGCAACGTTCCAGAGGGAGAGAGAAAGAAAGGATTCGCGAGTTGAAGACAGAGAACAATCCAGAGACGGACTTCTACCACGATTTTTCTCCAAATCCTAGTTTTCTCTATCTCTCTTGTCATGTTTTACGTTACAATTGAGATTTTATTTAATTTCTTTATGATGTTCTAAGTTATTTTTTCTAGGGCTACGATGTAGCCAGATTATGAATATTTGATACTTTTGGTTTTGATTGATTGATGAACTATTCCATATATGCGTTGAGAATTTCATACTGAGTTTAATGCTTGTGATTACCTGATCAACAATTGCATGAGTCGTGATTTAATTTGAGACTGAGAAGTGATAACTAAATTAGACCACATATGAAATACCATTAAATCGTCATAAGCTAGAGATAGTTATGAGATCTAGTGCAGCATTTAAATTTCTAGGGTTTAATACATTTCATAAGTTCACAATTATTACAGAGATGTAGTTAGCTTGCTTATTGGGATAGGTTATTGATACTTGAGAAATATGAATATCTACCTTAGCAAAATTGTTGGCAACGTAAGGAATAGGCGTCAATTTATTTAAATCACTAGTTTCAATTAGGATTATTCTTGGTGAAATCGGAATCTCTAGAGTCTTTTAATTATTGAATTACCATCTTTTGTTAATTTCGTAATTGTGTTAGTCGCTATTTTTTTATAAGTTCTATAATTTCTTTAGTCGTTAGTTACAAATTCTCAATTTGTGATTGTCCAAATAAAGTTAGAGCTAAATCAATTTCTGTATTTAGTAATCACAGTTCTCATGGAAACGATATTTACTTATCATTTTATTACTTGTTGCGATATGTGCACTTGTGTTAGAAATCACACAACATTGCTTTTTGCATTTTGTTTGGTAATGAAGAAAAATTTGCCTATCGATGTGTGTGTTGATGATGAGGAAAATGTGCCAGTCTGTGTGTATGTGATGTGTGTTGATGATGAAGATGATGGAAGACAGGTGGGTTTGGTGTAGAGTGCGTATGATTTGAGATTTTTGTTTTCTCTCTCTTTTTTTTTCTCAAATGTGTGATTTTTGATATGTTTGGAACTTTTTATAAAGGGAAGGGTAATTTAGCCATTACACATTTTTGTTTTTAATAGAATTAAAAGTTGTTAAGATTGGCTCGAGTCAAGGTTATTAAATGAAATTTTTAAAGATAGGATTAATAAGTGTCGCAATATGTAAAGGATAGGATAGAGTAATGCTTTCATCACCCTTTTATCACCTCTTATGTAGAATCTTAGATGGAATGACAATTAGACTATTTTTATTTCTTTTTCTTCTTTTTAATTAATTCTTCCTCTCTTTTCAATTGCTTTTTCTCTCTCTTAATTATTATGTACTCAAAATATTTTTATCTGTTTGTTTAACTAAATTAGACTCCTTGACCAAAAAAAAAAAAATTCATATAGATTCAAATATTGAGGAAACAACAATAAATCAATCAGCCAAAAGAAAATAACCAGTCTTGAGCATTTTTTTTTCTTTCTTATTGTGCATCGTTCTCATTGAAGAAGTAATATTGATTTTTACATCTTTTGGTAGAACTATCAAACTTCAAAAGAAATTGAGTTTGCTTTGGATTTCGTTTCATATGTATGCCATATCATTTCAATGAAAATACTTGCATTTTTTATACTGATTCTGCAAATTCTTATATCATTTATAGCAAGGTGATGGCTAACAATTCAAATTTTTGTCTTGAAATATGATAGTAACTTATTCAAAGATATTAGGGTCCAGTGAAACTAAGGACGTTCTACAAAATGTATCAGTTGGGTGTTGGATACGAAAAGGAACCGATTAAGCATATTTCATCTTTTGACAAAAAAAAAAATGCAGATTGCATATATACATTAAGGCTCTAGTCCTTCCCTCTCGATGTGCATTGGAAATGAATTAGTTAAGATTAATAATTTTTTATGTGACATAACTCTCTTAATGTGAAAAATATTGTAAAGTTTTACTTTATACATCTCTTTTCTTGTGTAAATACTAATTTATAAAAATCAATATTAATTCTTCAATAAGAACGATACACAACAAGAAAGACAAAAAAAAAAAAAATTATTGTTGAGACCAGTTATTTTCTTTTGGTCAATTGATTTATTGTTATTTCTCCAATATTGGGTCTGGTATGGTTGTTTTTTTTTTTTTTTAGTTAAGGGGTTTGATATGTTTAAACAAAGAAAGAAAAAAATATTTTGAGTAAATATTAATTAAGAGAGAAAAAATAATTAAAAAGAAAAGAGAAATAAAATAACCTAGGCGGCATGTTATATAAAATTTTATGTAGGAAGTAATAAAAAAAAAGTACGGATTTAACCCCAAAAAAAAAAAATAAATAGCATTTACTACATCCCGCGGCCATCCACCACAACCATCACCATTTTTGCACCTCATCACCATTTCCCAAATCATCTCACCCCCACTGACCGCCCAATTGTGTTACACGTTTGATTCATGCAAAGTAGGATTACTAGCTATTTTGAAAAAAAGAATGCAGAAGAGTACATCTGATGCACATGTATAATTCACATTTAATATTAGTATTATCCAATTCGTGCTACTCATTCTATGAAGGCATTAATTAGATGCATTTGATAGCGCTTGGTTTGCAAAAGGAAGAAAGAAAATTAAGAGTTATTTGGTAAACTCAACTTTTGTATTTGGTATTAAAGTTGAGCTTATTTACAGGATTGCCATTTGTGAGAAGTAGTTCTGTGGTTTTTGAAAGTTTTGAGAACAAAAAACTTCAAAAACAACATGGCTAGAGTGTTTTATAGTTTTAGTTTTTGCTAATAGATTATTGAGAAGTATTTTTCATCGAAACAATTTTTTAAATTTTTTTGTTTTTAAAAACTAAAACACAATTTTTAAACAAGATTCCAGACAAGCCCAAAGAATCTGTTCACAAACAAACAAAAAGAAACTTCATCTTTCAGCAGTATTTCTCTTAGATATTATTTTGCAACTCTCCATACACATCCACAATTGATAACCGAAAAAATAAACAATAATAATAATAATAAATGGTATATATGTTTAAACTGTTCTCTTATTCAAAACGAAAAAAAAGAAATAGCACTTTATCAATTCAAAATAATTTCTGAATTTCATAACAATCAAGAGAAATAACACAATAGCAGTCCACATTTGAAACAAGAAAGGAGGGAAGAGTATTTATCAGAATTCACCTGTTGACCATGTATTTGCCTAAGAATTTCGCGTCGATATGCATAAATAGGCAACCCATCATCAAGCCTTCTGCATTCCCTCTCATCAAACAATGAATTCTCTCCCAATCAAACTCCCACCCAAACTTAAAAACCTGAAACGCCTCCCCTTCTTCGCCATCCTCGACCCTCTTCTCCGCCAAATGCTCAATCACAAACCTCATGCCAATCTGAAACTCCTCGATCCTCTTCGCTATCAAGTCCCTCTCAGCCACCAATCCTCCCTTCTTTTTCAACAACTCGTTCGCCACGCCCATCTGATTTGGCTTTCTAAGCTTATCCATAACGCTTTTTATCTCATCCGAGACTGCCCCCAACTTCTTCTGCCACTTCTGTACTAATTCCCCTTCCATTAACCCGTTTGCCTTCTCCAGAAACAACGCCTTTAATCTATCTCTCACCTCATAGTTATCGAATTCCCCTTTCACGTTTTCGATAAGCCGCGGCGTGCACCGATGGACACTGTTTAGCCTCACCCTCCATATTTCCACCATTGTTTCGAGCGCTTCGTTCCACTGCTGATAATATAGGGTTCCGGAACTGGAACTTTTGTCAAAAAGTAAAGACTTCTCGGGCTTAAACGACAGATTCCCGATTAATTTCTCGATTTCAGGCCTTTTCGGAAGGTTTGATGCTTGCAGTTTATCCGGATGACGAAGTTGGGCCGTGGTCCCGGCGGGAGATCGCGGCGGTAGTTTGACGGAAACTGCAGTCGGCTTTGCATTTTTATACGGTCAGGGTTTTAGGTAAAACGGGAGTTTAGTGTGTGTTGTGTGTAGAAAGAGAGAGTGGAGTGGTGACAAAGCAAGAATTAATAAAGAAGGTGATGGGTACGATAATATGTATATATCTGTGCGTGTGTCTTTGCTTTTTTCTTTTTCTTTTTTTTTGAACAATGTCTTTGTTTTTTTGGCGAGAAGCTGTAGTTTTTTTCTGATGTAATAATTAAGCAAGCATACCAAATGCATCAGGCTTATGCTACAGGCCATTAAATGATAGAAATTAGGGTGAAAAAGCGTATTGTCTATTCCCTGGCCTTCAACTATTCTTTATGAGCATCAATTGAAGGTTCATCTCTCTATCCGCTCATTTAAACTACTAACTTCCTTTACTTTCAACTGCACCTCACAGCTATAGTTTCACAGGGTTTAGCATTCTTCTGGATTGTATTAATTGTCTCTAGGCTTTTGATGGTGGTATACAACGTTACACTGATCCATCATTTTTTAAAGGAGAAGCATTAGACCTTAGAATCATCAATGCTGAAGTTCAGCAGGGAATCCTTAAAGGGAAGGTAGTGACCAGAAAAGTACAGAAACTGGGAAAAAGCCAAATCAATTCCTGAATTTTGAACAAAAGATCATTTTAGTCCCTCACATTTAGAAAATACATAGTTTAGTCCCTCCCTTTAACTACTATTAGGCTTTTTTTAGTGGTCAAAGGTTTGACATAGTTAAAAGACATAAATATCCTTATAGTCGTTGGGCATAAAAGAAAAAAAACAAGGATAAAAAACTATTCGGTTTAATCATTGGAATATTTATGATATTAATTGATTGCGCTAATTCATTAGGAAAATAAATACTACATCTCTTGTCAATAAATGAATAATTTGCCAAATTTTATCACTTTTTTATTACAAAACAACATTACCCAAATAAAAATTGAAGATTTATTATTATAAAAAATATAACTTAACCTAAATAAAGCAATAACAATAAAATATAATTCAACACTATTAGAGGTTTCCCTTTAAACAAACAAAAAGTTGAGTAGTTTCAATTAGATTAAATTATATATATTTTTTTTATCGATGAGAAGTGAAAAAAGGGAAAGAATAACAATAAAATATTTTTTTGTAAGGGCATTTATATCTTTTAGTATGGTTAAATTTTTGATTGCTAAAAGAAAATAGTCAAAAGAAGGGAATAAAATGAGTATTTTTTCAAAGTGAGGGGTCAAAATGGCCTTTTACAAAAATTTTAGGGGCCAATTTGGCTTTTTTCCTATAGAAATTTGTGTGCCTAAACAATAAAAGCTAATTTAAAACTTTAGATAAACAATAAAGACTATTTATGCAATTCACTCTTTTTCAAGACCAAACTACCTTCTTCCCCTTTAATAAATAAGCAACGCTCTTTGCTTCCGTCTTCTCTCGGAAGGTTTGAGTTGAAAATCTGAAAGCTCATGATAAGAGTTGTCTAGTTTTCTTCTTCTTTTTTTTGTTTTTTTTCTTTAGATAAGCCTGGGAGAAGATAATACACTCAAAAATTTGTATTTTACTCCTTTCAATGCATCATCGGCTTGTTTGAGGTTGTTAGGCTAAATTGTAGGGGATTCTTACATTAATTTTCATCTTCTCTACATGTAGGAGAAAAAAAATCTCATCTCACTAACGTTTTGATTTGGTGGTAAAGTTACTCGCTTATTTACGAGAGATCGCAGGATCAATTCCTATTAGTTATATATGTGTTATACGGTTATAGGTCTTCTTTTAATAAAAATAAATAAATAAATAACCTCATCCCCTACCCTTTCCTCTAAAAAAAAATAAAATAAAATAATTGAATAATTCTAAATTTGAAAAAAAAATAACAAAAAATAATATTATGAAATACAAATAATAGAATATCGTATGGACAATGAAAAATAAATAAAACTTAAAAGTTATTAAAGATAATTTAAATTACACAATAAAACAATAATATTAAAAATAATAATTTATTTAAGTAATTAAAAAAGAATGTCGTGAAAAAAGGATCTCTTATAACGTTATATGTTCTAAAAAATCTATTTTCTCATAACGTTATATGTTTTGCCGAGATCTTCCAGATGACCAATACACAATGTTAATGTTTTATATGACCATTTGGCAAAATGTGGTCGAGCCTGCTTCGATGATTGTTGATTTTGTGTAGGCCATAATAAGATAATCCAAACTCAATTCCAACCTTTTAACAGGGTTTGTGATTTCATAATTTTTATTTTATTTTATAAAGATGCTATTGTATTTTTAATTAATAAATGAAATAGAAATAAAAATATATATCATAAAGAATCGTCCAACTACTGAAATGGTTATATACTTGTAACCAATATGTTGTGCTATTATTAGGATTCATGTTCATTTCTTTATAGATTGACTGAGAGTAGTGGCAAAATTTGATCATGCATCGCATATGGGTACCACAACTAGTTCTGTTAATCTGTTTTGGTTAAAAATAAGGGTTGTAACTCTTTTTTATCACATTCATCGGTTATTCAGACATGTTATATTATGAAACGCATTACTAAACAATCTCTTAGATTACATGGAGAAAGATACGACACGGCTCCTATGCGCATCTTCCTTTTCAACATGTACAATAACAATTTCATAAATGGAAATCTAGACAGTAATCAACCTTAAAAAGATTAGACATCCATCTTTGATTCAAATAAGCCATCAATGAATTTCAAAACCAAACGAATGAGTATATAAAGATCATGCCATAGGCCAATAAATCTAGTGCGACAAACTAATTATATGTAAACAAAGAGACATGATGTTCAAGTTGTACAAAAGTAGCAAACTAGTATTGAATTAGTATCACAAGTGAAGTACGATTCTACAATAATATTAAAGATCTTCAAAAAGATGAGTATAAGGTACGCGTGAAATGCAAAATAGGAGAAATATACTTTGATGGAAAAATCGTAGACTCTTTTCCTGCATGACCAATCTACTTTTGCTGAATCATCAATTTCGGCAGTTTTTATTTCTGTAAGGCATTGAGACACGGAAGGTTTTAGCTGCAAAGACGAGGAATCCCTCTAATTAGTGCATTTTATGAAGTTATACAAGCGCTAGGTCCAGGATGACTTTGCTGATGTGGCATGGTCCTTATCTACTTTTTGTTCTAATGGCTTCTGCTTTTTCTGATCTCCTTTAATTTCTTCTGATGGCTTCTGCTATTTTTTGATCTCCTCCTTCACCAATGCGTTTTCTGTTGACCAAAAATAAAAACGCGTTTTCTGATTTCTTTTAGTTTTGAACAGTTGTCCCGCTCCCGATTTTTTTTGATCTTTATTTAATTTTTTCAGTTACCTTAAAACTCTTCTTTGTAGCTTTGGTTTTTCATACTTGGAGGGAAATGAAGTCTTTGTTCAATTCTTATAGAGAAAAATATCTTCAACAATATTACTTGTAATATTAGAACTAAAATATATATGATTAAGAAAATTAAGTATTTTCTTTTGAATCATGCTATTTGTAGAGATTAGAAAATATGGTAGACCTACCTTGTATTTGATGTATTCGACTTTTTCGATAGCTTACTATCATTTACTTATATTTTTGTGAATGAATGGAATATACCCGCTTATTTTTAACAAATATATATATATATATATATATATATATATATATATATATATCAATTAATTTAAACAAAAAAAAGATATCAATCAATTTACATGCAAATCATATCCGTGGATTGTGGAGAGGAATGGGTAGAAGATCGGGTTTGGATTAACATGTGTTCATACCGTAAACAGTGGCCCGTCTTTGTCATTAGCGCCGTGTTGCAGAAGAAAAGTTTAATAGGGCGTAGCTTTTTTAAAATAGTGCTTTTTCTTCTAATGGCTTTTTTTTTTTTGATCTCCTTTAATTCTTGCACTTCTTCTTCACGCGTTTTCTGATTTCTTTTAATTATGGACAGTCGTCGGGCTTTTGTTTTTGTTTTTTTTTTTTTTTCTGATCTTTATTTAATTTTTTAAGGTACTTGGCTTCCCATTGACCAAGAAAACACCTCCCTGATGTATGGATACAAGCTGGTATACGAGAAGTTAGTAAATTCCGTCACATGAACCCGCTTCAGTGTAGAAAAAAAGCTAAAAATGAGGTTTCTTCACCCCTCTAATGTCGCTGTTTCAAAGGAATTTCACTCATTGGCTGAGCATATCCTTTGCCAAAAAAGGAAAGAAAAAAAACGTTGGTATTTCGAAATAAATGAAGCTGATGACAGAAGTAGAAGATGGAGTTAAGATTTGGAGTGTAAGAACGAGTATTATGAGGAGTAACACATGATGTTATACGCTGATGTTGAAGTTCATGATTTTTCTATCAAGACAAATCCCTATACCAAACCAAATAGCGCAAATTCTCCAATTTCATTCGTTGTTATGAATTAGAAAGTACGGATTTTTCAATTCCATTCTCCGTTGTGAATTAGAAAAGCAAGGATTCAAGCAAAAGAGTAACATAATAAGGATCGAGAGGGAGAGATATGAGGCCAGTGACAAATACTAATACTACTAACCATTAATGATAATGATGTTAATAATCATAGACTCTTTTGGTAATATTATTACTACTACTAATACTATTACTATTAACGAATAATAATAATAATGTTACTACTAATACCACTAACTATTAATGATAATGATGTTAATAATCATAGATTTTTTTTGGTAATATTACTACTACTACTAATACTAATACTACTAACTAATAATAATAATAATAATGTTACTACTAATACTACTAACTATTAATGATAATGATGTTAATAA
This sequence comes from Ehretia macrophylla, assembly GCA_037974665.1. Taxonomy (NCBI): domain Eukaryota; kingdom Viridiplantae; phylum Streptophyta; class Magnoliopsida; order Boraginales; family Ehretiaceae; genus Ehretia; species Ehretia macrophylla. Next base: position 61,494,619 of record CM075779.1, read on the forward strand.
TCATTGATTCTTTCGGTAATATTACTACTACTAGTACTGGTACTAATACTACTAAATATTAACAATAATAATAATAATAATGTTACTCCTAATACTACTAGCTATTAATAATAATGTTGTTAATGATCATATACCATTTTGGAAATATTACAACTACAAAAAATAATACTAATACTAGTGCCTATTAATAATAATGATGTTATTACTAATACTAGTGCCTATTAATAATAATGATGTTATTACTAATACTACTAACTATTAATAATAATGATGTTACTACTAATACTACTAACAATTAATAATAATGATGTTAATAATCATAGATTCTTTTGGTAATATTACTACTACTAGTACTAATACTACTAACTATTAATAATAATAATGTTACTACTAATACTACTTACCATTAATGATAATGATGTTAATAATCATAGATTCTTTTGGTAATATTACTACTACTAGTACTAATACTATTAAATATTAATAATAATAATGTTACTACTAATAAATATCGAAATCCTAACTAATACTTGGAATTCACAATTAGTTAAGTAAATGAATTTTGTTGTTGTCTTAAATTTGACTATGTCAAGAATTTAAATTATTATATCGACTTGCATTTGGTTAATGCGGGAACTTGAAGATGCGATTTCAATTAGAATTTGTCAAAGGGGAAAATAAAATTTTTGGGTGATTGATCAAACGCAAACAAACAGTGCAATTTTGTCTGGATAATTAATGCATTGGCTAGTATTAATTAAATTAATTTGTGTGCTCAATTAATGCATTAGCTAGTATTAATTAATTTGTGTGTTCAATTAATGCATTGTCTCTAGTATTAATGAAATGTAGTTGAATGTCAATTTAACTTACCCTACACACAAAATCCTACCGTGATATATAAAGTCACGTTTTGTTCAAAATAAAAAAGATATTAAGTCACGATCTGTAAATTTGTCTACATTTTTTTTATAAAATTAATAGGCGTTGTTTTCTCTTGTGAGTAGAAGTTTGGTTTCAAAGTTTTTCAATGCATTTTACTCATTTATTTAGTTAAAATAATTACGTGATCGAAAATTTCTATAGTTAGAATTTCAGATGGGTGGTTATGTTGTAAATTTTATTTGTGAGAGTATCGTAAAATAATCAGTTTTGTTATATCATGAATTTGAATAATTTTCATTTCTGTTTCATTCTCGTTAAAACGACAAATTAATTTTTTTTTATTAACATTTCAAATTTGTTTTAGCTGGAAATTAATTTTTGTAGAGACTGACTTGACGAAGTCTCTCATTTCTTGGCGTATAAAACACCATAGGGCGGGAAATTAAAACAAAAACCTAGGCTTTAAATTTAAATATTTTCATGTTTGCTTAAATTTCGTTATAACGGGAAACTAAAAATTTCATTATGATACATGTATTAAGCAATAAGAAAAATGAAAACCATGAATCGTTGGTTGGTTCAAAATAGTTTGAATTGAATTGTTGAAAAAAAAATTGAAAAGTAAAAGCAATAGTCAAATCCGTTGTCACATCTATTTAATGTAACCATCTTTCAACTAGGAATTGTGTTTCAGATTTTCAATTCAGATTAAAACCATTTTAGTCCTTGAGATTTGCTCTAAAGACTAAATTGGTCCCTAAGGTATGTAAAAAGTTCAATTCAGTCTCTGCTGTTTGTTTCCTATTAACGGTCAATCCATTGACCGTGTGAAATGATGCCCATGCCTCTACCTTTTAAATTATTTATGATGTGTTGAACAAAAAAAAAAAAAGGCATGATAGCCCATGCCCCTAACTTTTAAATCCAACGGCTATCTCACGTTGTTCTTCCTGCCATGCCTGTAATGCATGGCAAACCAAAAAAAAAAAAAAAAGCAATCTCATGGACGCTATATTCTAACGGCTAAAACCCAATGACTATCATACCTTTTTTTTTTCTGTTTAACACATCAGCAAGAATTTAAAAGGTAGGGGCATGAGCGTCATTTCATATGGTGAATGGGTTGACCGTTAATAGGGAACTAACAGTAGGGACTGAATTAGAATTTTTGCATAGCTCAAGGACCAATTTGGTCTTTAGGGCAAACCTCAGGGACTAAAATGGTTTTAACCCCTTTCAATTCTCAGATAGTGCGCAAGTGTAGAAACGTAAAAAAAGGTAGATATTTCCTATGCTGATGATTCCAATGGATTAATTTTGTCAAAGACACATGGAAGGGTAATAAGAGAAATTCGGTATATAACAAGGGTAAGATCGTAACTAACTTGATTTAGGCATTAAAAAATGCCTGATGTGACGTGAAGAGAGAGAGAGATGGCTGATCCCCTTTAATTTCTTATGATGGTGGCTTCTGATTTTTTTGATCTCCTTCGATTCTTGCTGATCTCCTTTGATTTCTTCTGATGGCTTCTGATTTTTCCTTTAATTTCTTATGTTTGCTTCTGATTTTTTTGATCTCCTTCAATTCTTGCTGATCTCCTTTAATTTCTTCTGATGGCTTCTGATTTTTTGATCTCCTTTGATTCTTGTTGACCTCCTTTAATTTTTTCTGATGGCTTCTGATTTTTTTGACCTGCTTCGATTCTTGTTGGCTTTTGATTTTTATGATCTCCTTTGATTCTTGTTGATTTTCTGTTGACCAAAAAATAACGCATTTTCTGATTTCTTTTAGTTGTGAATAGTCGTCCGCCTTGTGTTTTCTTCTAATCTTTATGTTTAACCAAAGGCCTCACAACCTGTCTTGTATTCAACAAGTTACACCATCCCCAAGCAGCATTAGAAGGGATAACTATCTCCCAGAAATTTCTCCCTCGAAGAAGGTTAGAATTAACCCACGATAACCAAACTGAGCAAGAAAAAGGTTGCAAAATGTTCCAAACCTCCTTGAGAGTGAAAGTGGCATGAATTTCCTCAAGACAACGAATACCAAGACCCTTATCCTCCAACGGTTTCGCGATTGCAATCCAAGCAACCTTCACTTTAGCATGACCTTCAGCCCTACCATTCCCGAGGAAATGGGCAAATCTTTTCTCGATCTCTTTAAGCACACCAACTGGAAGAACAAGAGAACAAGCCCAATAAGAATGAATACGAAAGAGAACAGACCTAATGAGCTGCAAACGCCCAGCAAAAGATAACCACTTGAAAGCCCAGTGGTTGATGCGATCATGCGACCAAGAATTTTGTCAACAAGACCCTTGCAAGCATTGATGCTCAGCCTGCCAGAGATAAGTGGGAGGCCCAAATATTTGACCGGAAAATGTCATTCTTGAAATCTAAGAATATCAAATAACTACAATTTAGTATCATCATTGCACCCAGCCACGAACATACTATTTTGCCAGGATGAACTTTAAGACCAGAGATACAGTAAAACAGCTTGAGAGAATCTTTGATTGCTCTAATCGAAGTACAGTCAGCTTTTGAGAAAATCAATAAATCATCGGCAAAGGACAAATGGTTAAGCCGCAGGCAGTGGCATTTCGGATGGAAAGAAAAATCCTCCCAAAAACCAATACGATTAAGAATACAAGAGAGCACCTCCATACCAATCACAAACAGGTATGGGGACATAGGGTCCCCTTGCCGAAGACCTTTGGCACCCCTAAAAAAACCAACGAGATCACCATTAATAGAAATTGAGTAAAGGGGATTAGTGATACAAGCTTCAATCCAATCAATAAAGAGATCTAGAAAAGCCATAGCTCAAAGAGATTTGAGAATAAAGTCCCATCTAATTGAGTCGTAGGCCTTCAAGATATCAACTTTAATAGTACAACTCGGGCAAACTCTTTTCCTCCCATAATTATGCACCACATCTTGATCAACTGGAACATTATCAGAAATCTGTCTACCTTCAACAAATGCCGGTTGATTATGAGAAATGAGCTTATCCAAGTAAAGCTTAATCCTATTGGCCATGATCTTTGTAATACATTTATAAATAGTATTACAACAAGAAATCGGCCTATAGTCTTTAATACTACAAGGGTCTAAAACCTTGGGAACCAAAGTGATAGAGGTAGCATTAATAGTACCAAGGAGTCGACCCGAACCAAAAAAAGACTGGATAACATTGCAAAACTCCATACCAACCACCTCCCACATAGACTGAAAAAGCAAAGCATTGAAACCATTTCGGCCTAGGCTCTTATTTCCATCTAGAGGTGGTATTTGGGCCAGCCCGGCCTGGCCGAATTGTGTGTCAAGAAAATTGAGCCCACCTTGGCACATATATTTGGTGGGTCGAGCTAAGCTGGGCCCAATTTTTAGAATATAGAACCCAACTCGGCCCACGAGCCCGCTATCACGAGTCACGAGTTGAGTTGGTTGGGCTAGACTAGCCCATATACATATATATTAAAATTTAAACTTAATTTTTTTAAGGAAAGTTAATTTAACTATTAACGAAACAGTACACAAGTTAATTGATAATATTAATAATGAACTTAAATGATAAAATAAAACACAACATAACAAATTACAAGTTAATGAGACACAAGTACATCAGTGATATAAATATGAAAATAAAATATTACGTAAATGCTTGAGGAAAGTTACTATAAAAGTTCTTCATTTTGTTATGCTTCTTGTATAAGTGTTGGGCCTGCTGGTAGTGGTAGTGGGTTTGGCGGTGGCGGTAGTTGAATAACTACTTCAGGATTAAAATAGTTTGTGACATTTGGTTGTTGAGATACAAGGTGTCTTATAATTGTCCCAATTTCAAATTTACGTAGAAATATAAATTGATATTGATAATAGTTATAAATTACATACCCCTGTTCTTCAAAATACATAAGATGATTCCAAACCTCTAATGAATGTAATCGTCGTGAAAGATTTTATTCTTTCATAGACATAGTTATATATAATATTGTAGACTTGTAGTAAAATAAAGTTGCAATATTATAAAAAAGGTTTGATAACAAGTCATTTAATATTAACTTAAGAAATACATTTGCTACTTTTTATTATTAGTTTGTTAAAAAATATAATTACTACGACTTGCTAGTTTGTTTTTTTAAAAAATAGTTATTACGATTTGCATTACATACAAAAAGTATAATATTTCAATTTCTTTTAATGAATGAGCTTAAATTGTGCTTAATTTGTATTGAGATCGAGTTGGACTCGAGATGAGCATTATTTGGGCTTAAAATGGGCCTTATCTGGGCTCGAGATAGGTTGGGCTGTGCTTTGAGTTGGGTTGGGCTCATGGGCTGGGCTGAGTTGGACCTGAACTCAAATGGGCTGGGTCAGAAATTATATGATCCAGTTTGGTCCACATATATGTGGTGGGCTGGGCTGAGTCAAGCCCACTACCAATTGAGTTGGGCAGGGCCCGAATTTTCATGTGTTGCTGGGCCTGTGTCGCCTAGCCCAAATGCCACCTCTAAATCCATCAATGGAAAAAAAAATCTTTTAATTTCATCCTTAGTAATATCCCGAGTCAAGAAAACCCCTTCTTCCAGCGACAGAAACTTTCCAAGAAATATCCTAAGGTCGTCAATGGAGTAACTGGCCGAAGACAAACTAGGAGTCCCCAAGAGATTAGAATAATAATCAACAATCGCCTTTTTAACGCCAACTTCACTCGAGATCCACTCACCATTCTCAAGTTCAATTTTTGAGATTGAATTCCTAACAATCCTCCCTCGGGCCATTTTATGAAAATAAGAAGTATTAGAATCCCCTTCACGGAGCCAAGTAACCCGTGATTTCTGACATAAAATGTCCTCCTCTGCATTACACTGCCATGGAGGAAACTAGATTGGAGGAAGTACAACTTCTCTTTAATCAGTGTTACTCTTTTGGAAGGGTAAATGAAATGCTCCTTGTTAAACTCTTTATGTTTGCCCTTCAAGGATTTCTGTCTGCAAAAAAGTCTAACATAGGTGTCCCATGCATCTCACAGTTCCAAGCCCTTTCAACAATAGCTTTGAAATCTGCTTGTTTGATCCACGCATTAAAGAATCTAAATGGAGGCTTCCTCGGGGCTGCGTGAATCACTGTTCAAATGACCAAAGGAGTGTGGTCTTAAGCTCCTTGGGGAAGGATATCGAGTTGAGAATTAAGGAATTTATCCAGCCATCCCTCATTGACAAGCAAACGGTCCAACTTAGAAGCTCTCAGCCTGTCACCTGAACCCTTTTTATCCCAAGTAAAAGCTCCTTCACAAAATTAATTGCTCCTGCAATTATTGACGCTTGATCAATTATGTTAATTATAACCATACCAATTATATAAATATTCAAAATAAAATAAGAGAAGAGCATAAAAGTTATTATACACATAAAATTTATTTATCCCCTTCTATTTTCTTTCTAATCCAAACAAAAAATATTCATACTCATTTATGATCTTGTCGTCTATAAAATTATCCAATCCAAATATGGTTTAATTCCCTCCACTCTTTTCCTTTATAATTCTCTTCCTTCTTCTCTTAGGTCCGTTAATATTTGTAATGAAAAATTATAAATTCAAAAATTTTAAACTATAATAAGTAATTATCGGATTTCTCAAAAACCAAAAGGTTGGGTGGGGGAAGTTCTAATCCACATTCCATATAATAACAATCTTGAGTTGACCAAACTATCAAAGTCTTTAAATATTATTTTTTTTCATTTGCTTGTGCTTTACTTTTTCTTTTTGTTTGACGTCAAGTCCAAAAATGAAAACGTTCAAGAATCATGGGTTTGCATGTTTAACCCCACAACTTGCGGCGGACTCGAGCATCAGAAATTTGTGTATGCGTTACAATACTATAGTGAATAACTAAAGGTTCAAATATATTTATTTATATATGAACTAATATATATTAAGTACATTTTAGCACTTAAAAAAAATATAAATTTATAAGAGAGAAAAAAATTAATTATAATTTACCCATGAACATCTACAAAAAAAAAAAAACAACATTAATTTTAGACTTTTAGATATACCTAAACTAATAATAAACAACTTATATAAAATTAAATTAAAAAAGAACTTATAAAAATTATAAAATATAAAAACTATAACTAATATTTAAAAAAAGTGAAGAATCAATAGCAGTAAGTGATAAAAAGCTATGGTAAGCTTCTCCTCCAACCTTAGTAAAGAAAAGTAAGTGATAAAAGGCTATGCTAAAAGAGTAATTATATTGTAGCAATATAGAACAATTGTAACGTCATATTTTTTTTTTTCATGAAATTAATCCCGCTGCTTTAGCAGTAGATCTATCCAAAAAGTATTATGATGAAAAAGAGAAAACACTATCTACTACATCAGAATTTAAAATTGTATACTATTTTTTGCACTAATTAACCTGTGGGCCACTGCAAACGCATTCTTCTCCTCCTTTAATATACGCATCTCAAAAAATACCAATGGTCCGACCAAAAAAAATATAAAAGAAAATCACAACACTACTAAACTAAAAGATAATAAGAAATTATATATATAGATGTGTTATGTCAACACATAGTAGTTTTTTTTTTTTTTTTTTTTTTTTCTGTCAACACTGCAGATTTAGTAAACGAATTAATTTGACTCAATTGCCTACCAACAAGATCCGTGCACCAGCTGTGGTCACAGCTTTTGACAAAAAATAAAACAAATACTATATAGTCACAGTTTATTATCATGGTTAGGAACTTTGAGATCCTGTGTGCGACAAGCCTTCCAAATATTTGTATTTTTTTTTTGTATTTTCGAGATTTATGAAGTTTACATGTTTGGATTTCTGCCTGTTTTTTTATTAATATATGATTTATGGACTTTACAAAAGACATTTATTGAAAAAGTAATGCATTGGACACATAAAATTTGTTATGGCAGAAGACTGCATCTTCTGCCAAGCGTGTATTATTGAGATGGTTAAATTGGTATCAATTTGTGAATAAGTAATCGAACTTCAGAAACTTGTATGCTTAAGCTCGTGACAATTATGTTTCTTTATAGGCACAATTCATTTTGCAGCCGTAACATACTCCAAACCATATACGTATTTGAAATGCAAATCAACACCTTATTCAAACACAACGCACCCAATTATGCATCTTCCACAATCCATATATGTGTGTATCAATCTCTTAGTATCAAAGATTTAAGAGTAACCTAATGGTGAGTTACTCGCCTTGACTATTAGAAGAGCAAGGTTAAAAACTCATCGTAATGGAGGACAAGTGAGTGTGGGGGTTAGAAATAAAAAATCTCTCCGAATGATTGAAGTGCACTCAACTCCTCAATATGAAGAAAATATATCCATCGCATTCATCGGTTATTCAGTCTTGTCATATATATAATGAAACTCACCACTGAACAAACCCCCAGATTACATGGAGAAAGATACGAGACGACTCCTATGCGCGTCTTCATTTTCAACATGTACAATAACAATTTCATAAATAGAAATCTGGATAGTAATCAACCTTAAAAAGACTAGGCATCCATCTTTGATTCAAATAAGCCATCATTGAATTTCTAAACCAAATGAACGTGTATATAAAGATCATGCAGCAGGCCAATATAAATCCAATGCGACAAACTAATTATATATGTAAACAAAGAGACATGACTTTAAGTTGTACAAAAGCAGCAAGCTAGCATTGAATTAGTATTGCAAGTGAAGTAAGATTCTACGTTAACATTAAAGATCCCCAAAAAGAGAAGAATAAAGTACGCGTGAAATGCAAAATGGGAGAAATATACTTTGATGGCACAATCGCAGACCCTTTTCCTGCATGACCAATCTACCTTCCTTCAATCATCATCCTCGGCACTCTTTACTTTTGTAGGGCACTGAGACACGGAGGATTTTAGTTGCAAAGACCAAGAATCCCTCTAATTAGCACATTTCATAAAGATACATAAGCGCTAAGTCAACAGAAAAACATACCCTACATCAAGAAGTTTTAGTAGTAAACTTAACTTCAAATTGTTTTTTACATCATAATGCAAAACACAATGAATAGTTATCACGGAAATCTCGTATTCTAACCAGTAGTGTTCAGAGCGAAAGAAGTCCATGACTGTTAACGTTATGCTACCATTTACTTTCCCTCGTTTTGTTGGCTTCATATACTTATACAATCATACAACTGTCATCAATCCACTAATAAACATCCATTGATTGGGCTTTGACTCATAATTCATAGATAGATATAGATGGCATCCCAAGCTAGACAAAAAGATTTATCCCTTTGTGGTGCTCATTCAGGGAAAAGACAATGTAAATGCAACATCAAATAAGGACATTTAAACCTCAAAATAGAATTTCCTATGGTTAGAGAGATAGCTTATGATTATGGTGCGAATATGGCTTATGATGCTCACAGCCACAAAAATAAAATCAGATAGCTAATCATCTGCCGTTTTCTCAATAACATCAATGTAGTTCCAGCACATGTTTTCATCCTGACAAGCAAAACCAACTCTGGCCTATAGAGCACATGAAAGGCTGAGACATTTAAGCCAAATAAACAAACAAAATCCAAATATGTTTTCAAGCAAAATCACATGGAATTGCACTAACATTCAGCAAGATATAACACAAATAGCAAAATTACCAATTGCATTCGAAAATCTTAACTAAATACAACAAGAACTTTCAGTCAAACAGAATACTAGGCCTCAATCTATTCATACAAAACAACAATAACATACCGATTTCAATTTGACGACAGTAAGCAATACATTAAAATTCTAGGTCCATCGATGGGGCCTCACTGAACGCCAAGTTAGCCTCTTACTGCGCCTTCTCTTTCATCCCGATAAGATACAGCCGATATTGCCAACAGCCACACCCACACCCACATCCCTATATAAAAAAACAAAGGAAGATTTGGTTGATCAGAAAAATGAAATGCTTGTACAATAACGTAAAAGAAAAAGGAAGAGAGAGGGAAAACATACGCAACGAAAGCAGCACCAAGCATATGCATTACTCTCGGACCAATGCATCTTTGACGCGATATGAGCTCACAACACTTTTCCCTTGCGTAAGCTCTGTCAAAATCAATAGAAAATCTGTAACAGTGGAAGCCTCTGCCACTTGCTTCTCTCCAATTGTACTGCTCTTCATCTTTAACTTCGCCTTTGCCTTTGCCTTTGCTTTTGCCTTCCAGCATGTAGAGACAACAGTCGCTCCATACGAGCGCCAGTACACCATTCCCAACATGAAGTAGTTGGGGACGAAAAGCAGAAATTCCTGAACCCGGCAACAGTCCTTCAGAAGCTAAATTGATTTTAAAGTAATTGCCACGATCAACGTCAAAACCTATTAAAGTCGAACCGGTGTTACCATCAAGCCAAAGCAAATGATTGCCCACCACAACAGCAGGTGATTGCCGACATTGAGAAACCAGCCTTCCGTTGTCGAATGGAAGATGGTCCATACGTACCCAAGAATCAGGTGGCGTAAAGGCGTAAAATAAATCACACGCAAGTGAAGCAAAGAAAATAAAACCTTTATCCTCTACCGCTGCGGACATAAAAGTCTCACAGTCTAGCTTCACAATGTCAGGAGGGAAAGGAAACGGAATCCAACTACCCTTAGATTCATCAAGCATCTCAATAAATTTGAGTTCGTCACTGCTTTTGTAACCACCTACTGCAAAAAGTTTACCTCGTAAAATATGGCGGTGAAGCCTATGTCGACCAACGTTCATTGGAGGCAAACTTGTCCAACAATTATTTATTGCATCCCAACAATCCACAGATCTTGAGACTGTTGAGCTGTAAAGCTCATTTGAAGTCAAAAAAACAACAACTTTTGTTGCTTTGTTGACAAAAGAAAAAAGTAGCAGACAAAGAAGACAAAAGCAATGGAAAAAGAAAGAAAAGTTTATGCACAAACTTTGTTAGGCGCATGCAATTGCAATTTGGTTTCACACTGCGCAATGAAGATTTTGCACGTTGGCTTTGCAGAAGAATGAGCCTATAAATATGTGGTCATTCTTCTAGTTTTGGCATCACAAAAAACATAGCAAATCAGAGAGAAAAATTATAAGTTTTCTCCTGAGTATTTTCTCTTCCTCTTTTATTGTTCTATATTTATGAGTGAGAGTTAGTTTCTCCTATTATTTGAGATAGTGATATTATTCTCTCCTTATATTAGAGAGAAGGTTATTGTAAAATACTCCACATCATAGTGAAATCCTCCATTACTTGCCTGTGGTTTTCCCTCGATTTGTTTGAGGGTTTTCCACGTAAATCTTGTGTCTCTACTTTATCTGTTCTCATTCATATTTTAGCTGCGTGATACTGCTTGTCCCTGACCATTCCGTTGCACCGATACCAACAGTAGTATCAGAGCCACTGGTTACGGGTCACTAGTATACATACCGGGTTACTGTTCACGGTCACTATTTTCGTATACGGTTTTGGTACTATTCACGTATACGGTACTATTCACGTAAATAGTACTATTCACAGTGAAATAGTGGGAGCCAGTTCAAGTTACAAAACAGATCGTTGTTAATACTATGGCAGCAAAATTTGAAATCGAGAAGTTTAACGGAAGAAATTTTTCCCTATGAAAATTAAAGATGAAGGCAATCTTGAGAAAGGAGAATTGCTTGGCAGCAATTGGAGACAGACCAGCGGAGGTGACGGACGACAAGTGGAAAGAGATGGATGACAACGCTATGGCTAATCTGCACCTGACATTGGCAGATTCGGTATTGTCAAGCGTTGAGGAAAAAAAGTCAGCAAAAGAAATTTGGGATGCGTTGACCAAACTGTATGAGGTCAAGTCACTTCACAACAAGATTTTCTTGAAGATGAGACTTTACACCCTTCGGATGAGTGAGTCCACATCGGTGACAGATCACATTAATACCTTAAATACACTATTCTCTCAATTGACCGCAATTGGGCATAAAATAGCGGAGCTTGAACGTGCAGAAATTCTACTTCAAAGTATACCTGATTCATATGATCAACTCATCATTAGTTACACTAACAATGTTCTTTCAGATTATGTTATTTTTGATGATGTTGCAGCCGCTGTTCTGGAAGAGGAATCTAGGCGCAAAAGTAAGGAAGACAGAATCGAAAGTTCACAACAAGCAGAGGCATTATCAATGGTGAGAGGTAGATCAACAGAACGTGGCTCTAGTGGGAGCAACAACCAAGGTAGATCAAAATCAAGGAGTAGAAAGAATATCAAATGCTACAACTGTGGCAAGAAAGGGCACTTCAAGAAGGATTGTTGGAGCAACAAAAAGAATCCCGATGTGACAAATTCTCAGGGATGTGTGGCGACTGCACCAGATGATGGAGATATTTTATATAGCGAAGCAGCAACTGTATCAAAAGGCAGAAAGGAGCTCACTGATGCTTGGATAATGGATTCGGGAGCAACATGGCATATGACCTCTCGTAGAGAATGGTTCCACAACTATGAACCTGTCTCTGGAGGATCTGTGTACATGGGTAATGATCATGCCTTGGAGATTGCTGGTATCGGTACCGTCAAAATTAAAATATATGATAGTACCATTCACACCATTCAAGGGGTACGACACGTGAAGGGCTTGAAGAAGAACCTATTGTCCATTGGACAATTGGATGACCTTGGTTGCAAGACCTATATCGAGGATGGGATCATGAAGGTTGTCAAAGGAGCGCTTGTGGTGATCAAGGCAGAAAAGATCGGGGTAAATCTATACATGCTTTTGGGAGATACATTGCAGGAGGCAGATGTATCAGTTGCATCAACTGGTCAAGAAGAATCAACTATAATGTGGTATCGCAGATTGGGCCATATGACAGAACGAGGCTTGAAGATTCTAGCTGAACGTAATCTCTTACCCGGGCTCAAGACGATAAACTTACCTTTTTGTGAGCACTGTGTTACCAGTAAGCAGCATAGATTGAAATTTGGGAGATCAACTGCCAGAAGCAAACACATTTTAGACTTGATCCATTCAGATGTTTGGGAATCACCGGTTTTGTCCCTAGGAGGAGCCAAATACTTTGTATCATTTATTGATGATTACTCCAGGATATTGTGGGTGTATCCAATCAAGAACAAGTCAGATGTGTTTCCATTAATCAAAACATTCAAAGCGCTGGTGGAACTTGAATCTGGGAAAAGGATCAAGTGTTTAAGGATGGACAACGGAGGAGAATACATTGACGGGAGCTTCTTGGCATTTTGCAAGCAAGAGGGTATTCAGAGGCAATTTACTGTTGCACATACACCTCAGCAAAATGGTGTAGCAGAGTGAATGAATAGAACTCTTCTTGAAAGAATGAGAGCTATGTTGGAAACTGCAGGTCTAGCCAAATCATTTTGGGCAGAAGCAGCTAGAACTGCCTGTTACGTGATAAACCGGTCACCGTCAACTGCAATTGGGTTGAAGACACCAATGGAAATGTGGACCGGAAAACCAGCAGATTATTCTACTTTGCACGTATTTGGGTGTCCGGCATATGTGATGTATGGTTCCCAAGAAAGAACAAAGCTGGATCCAAAATCCTGAAAATGTGTATTCTTGGGAAATGCTGATGGTGTTAAGGGGTATCGCCTGTGGGATTCCGCTGCCCACAAGGTTGTCATCAGCAGAGATGTGATATTTGCAGAAGATAAACTGCAAAATGAAGACGACAGCAACACTTCAAATGAGACTACTACAATACAAATTGAAGATAAGTCAGAACAAGGAGATGCTTCTTCTGAAGCTGCACCGGAGCACGAGGAACAAGAACCAGATGATGCTGAGGTTATAGAAGTCCGACGTTCATTGCGTCAGACAACAAGACCAACTTGGCATTCAGATTTTGTCATGGCGAGCAATGCTGCATACTGTCTTCTAACGGAGGATGGAGAGCCATCTACCTTTCACGAGGCTATAAAAAGCACCGATGTTGCCCTGTGGATGACAACAATGCAGGAAGAAACTGAAGCTCTACATAAAAACAAGACGTGGGAGCTTGTTCCACTACCACCTAGACGGAAAGCCATTGATAGCAAATGGGTCTACAAGATCAAACGAGATGCTAATGACCAAGTGGAGCGATATCGTTCTAGACTGGTGGTGAAAGGATATGCTCAAAAAGAAGGAATTTATTTCAACGAGATATTTTCTCCTGTGGTAAGACTTACAACTATCAGAGTAGTCTTGGCCATGTGTGCTTTGTTAGACTTACATCTAGAACAATTAGATGTAAAGACGGCTTTTCTTCATGGAGAGCTTGAAGAAGAGATTTACATGCTTCAACCAGAAGGTTTTGTTGAGAAAGAAAAAGAAAACTTGGTTTGCAGGTTGACCAAATCTCTGTACGGTTTAAAGCAGGCGCCAAGGTGTTGGTACAAGAGATTTGATTCCTTCGTGATTAGCCTTGGGTACAACAGACTCAATTCAGACCATTGTACGTACTACAAGAGGTTTGGCGATAATGATTTTATCATTCTGCTGTTGTACGTGGACGACATGCTGGTAGCAGGTCCCAGCAAAGATCGGGTCCAAGAACTGAAGGCACAGTTGGCTGGGGAGTTTGATATGAAGGATTTGGGACCAGCAAACAAGATTTTATGGATGCAAATTCACCGAGATAGAGAAGGCAGGAAGGTATGGATTTCCCAGAAGAATTACTTGAAGAAAATCTTGCGGCGCTTCAATATGCAAGATTGTAAGGAAATCTCGACCCCGCTTCCTGTCAATTATAAATTATCCTCAAGTATGTGCCCTAGCACTGAAGCGGAGAGGATAGAAATGTCTCGAGTACCGTATGCATCAGCAGTGGGAAGTCTTATGTTCGCTATGATATGTACGAGACCAGATATTGCTTAAGCAGTTGGTGCGGTCAGTCGGTTCATGGCGAATCCTGGTAGAGAGCATTGGAATGCTGTTAAGAGGATCCTAAGATACATCAAAGGGACCTCGAATGTTGCATTATGTTTTGAAGGATCAGAATTTACTGTCAAGGGTTTTGTTGATTCGGATTTTGCAGGTGATGCCGACAAATGAAAATCCACTACAGGCTATGTGTTTACAGTTGCAGGCGGCGTGGTAAGCTGGATATCTAAATTACAGACTGTTGTAGCCCTATCTACAACAGAGGCTGAATACATGGCAGCTACACAAGCCTGTAAAGAAGCAATCTGGATTAAACGGTTAATGGAAGAACTCGGGCACAAACAAGAGAAAATTCTCTTGTTTTGTGACAGTCAGAGTGCCTTGCACATTGCAAGGAATCCAGCATTTCATTCCAGAATGAAACAAATAGGTGTTCAATATCACTTTGTTCGAGAAGTAGTGGAGGAAGGGAGTGTGGATATGCAGAAGATTCACACCAACGAGAGCCTAGCAGATGTCATGACAAAGCCAATCAACGTTGACAAGTTTGTTTGGAGTAGATCCTCTTATGGCTTAGCAAAGACGTAAGCAACATGAAACTGGCAAGACTGGAGAGATTTGAAGCATGATTCAAATGAGCTTTAAGTGGGAGATTGTTGAGCTGTAAAGCTCATTTGAAGTCAAAAAGCAACAACAACTTTTGTTGTTTTGTTGACAAAAGAGAAAAGTAGCAGACAAAGAAGACAAAAGCAATGGAAAAAGAAAGAAAAGTTTATGCACAAACTTTGTTAGGCGTTTATGCACAAACTTTGTTAGGCGCATGCAATTGCAATTTGGTTTCACACTGCGCAATGAAGATTTTGCACGTTGGCTTTGCAGAAGAATGAGCCTATAAATATGTGGTTCATTCTTCTAGTTTTGGTATCAACAAAAACATAGAAAATCAGAGAGAAAAATTATAAGTTTTCTCTTGAGTATTTTCTCTTCCTCTTTTGTTGTCCTATATTTGTGAGTGAGAGTTAGTTTCTCCTATTATTTGAGAGAGTGATATTGTTCTCTCCTTATATTAGAGAGAAGGTTATTGTAAAATACTCCACATCATAGTGAAATCCTCCATTACTTGTCCGTGGTTTTTCCCTCGATTTGTTTGAGGGTTTTCCACGTAAATCTTGTGTCTCTACTTTCTCTGTTCTCATTCATATTTTAGCTGCGTGATACTGCTTGTCCCCGACCATTCCGCTGCGCCGATACCCAACAGAGATGGTATGAGCATAATAATCAACTTTCTTACTGGGGGGGAGACAGTGTGCAAGAGTGTTACATTGTCCACATGCAAAATAGTTACCCCCAGCACGAAACACACAACATCCAAGAGAAGCATAAGATGAAAAAATATGACAATGATCGAGACCACTGAGAGGCCGAGCAATCAGTGATGGATCCTTAATTTTGATCCACTCGGATGTTTTATCTAATGACACTTCTTGTTTATTCTCAACCGGAATAAAGCTTCATCAAAGGCATAAAACTGAACGTAATCATAAAGATTAAACCCGTCTTCGTTTCACTTTTTAGTGGCAAACACGATACATCTTTTGGACTCTGGCATCTTTCTTCAAATGGTTGATAAGAACCTAAGCCACGCCCACTTCCTAAGCCTGCATTCAAAAGTGTAATTATTGGAGTTACCAACCCACATCGCATAAATTACATAGCACTCGATAAAGTTATCATATTAGAACTCCAAAACATTTCCCTATATTGTTATAAGAGTATTCCAAAGAAATGAAAAAAAAGAGAGTACATTTCTCCCTTTCTTCAAAACCTTAATTCTAAAATAGTAGTATTGGATACACTGATAAGAGTTGTAGCTCAACCTTCCATCACATCAAGCTAGCAGAGACCAATCAAAATTTCGATAATCATCAAACACTTTTCTGTTTTGAAATATCCGAATTTCTTTGTGCTTTTGGAACTCTAGAGTGTTTTTTTCTTAATAATGCCCAATTTTGTTTGGTATTTTCGTTCTTTTATTTATCCCCCAATATTTTTGGTATTTCATTTTTTTTTTTTTTGCAATCCTTATTGTTGGTTGTCCTTAAGTACGTACACACACACACACACACACACACACACACACATATATATAGGTTCTTTTCAACAAATAAAAAGCCCTAGCCCTTCATCTTCTACATCTTTATTTGGTCTGATTCATCTTGTTCATCAACTCACTCCACCATCACAACATAGCACATGCACTCTATCACAACCCACTACATAAAATATCCGCAAGAAACCAAGAACACATACGCATATGGAAAAAATAATAAAAAGAAAAGAACAAGCCACAAAAGGAAAATAAGAGAGAGAAAGCATATCTTAGAGAGTAGTGGTGTGAAGGTCGAGAGGTTGGGTATTGGTGCTGAAGTGTTGGTATGGTGGTTGTGGGTATTCCGTATTTTGGAAGTAGACGGGAGAGAAGAATAAGGGAAAGAGAAGAAAAAGAGCCCTAATCCTTTTTATGTTTTATTGTTTTTTTTTTCACAATTTGTTAAGCCAATTTCTGAAATACTGGAATTTTTTTTTTTTGGGTCAAAATGAAAATGAGATTAATATAATAATATGTTAACCGATCTCTAATATAGGAATGAAGTAACAACTATTTATATATAGTAAATTTTACAATTCAAAGGATGGGCTTGCAAGTCAACTCTATTTATAGTCTGGATCATGATCAAATTAGCTAAAAAAAGGATATAATTTTATATAGGTAATTGGACAAGGTCACCAAAAAAAAATTGCACATGCTCATCAAAGTGTATTCCAATTCCCCATTTTTAAAAAGAAAAGGTATACTCATAATGTGAAAAAATGTTGTGCCCGAGTGGTTGGTTAAGATTGATATTTTAAATCAGTTTAGATTAGTAAAATTTGTATATTCAATATATATCCAAACGAAAATGATTGAGGTTTGAGATTATATATCAATTTAAGTTCAAATAATCCGAAGTTTTGATTCTCGCATTAATATATATATATATATATATATTTTTTTTCCCATTTTGCTTGGGATTCACGAGAAACATATTTTATTGGTGTATGAATAGTTTTTTTATGTGGTAAGAGGTACATGAATATAGTACCCAAAAAAAATATATAGCTAAATTGCCATATTTTTGCCACCAATTGTTAATGGTGTCTCTCTATCCACTTATGGAAAGAAAAGCAATTGAAATCCATTCTTATTTTCCCCTAACTTTGTTTGGACCAAATTATGTAAGTTGGGCTCTCCAAGTAGTTTTAGTATAAGTTGGGCTCTCCAAGTAGTTTTAGTAAAAGGACGTGATTACATAGTTGGCCTGGTCCTTCAGCCCAAATTATCTTTTGGTCCAGATATGTGCTAGGAACCTTTTAAAGAAAGTAAAATGGCAGTTTGTTGAAAACAAAAAGATAAATATGCTAAATTAATCCAATAAAGCGGAGTGGGAAAATAACAGATTTTTTTTTTTTTGCCATAAGGAAAATAACAGATTCGCATAAGGTTGATCCGCACAAATGTCATTGGGCAAAGTTAAAACAATCCACCATTGGAATTATTTAACTTGATTAAGTCTAAGTAATGAAGTGTCAGCTTTCAAAAGTTCACATGCAACTTAATATTAAGTGTATAAAGAAGTTAATATATGCGTTGATTGGTTAAAAAATTTCAACATATCTCGTCTTTTTCGGAGTTACTTCTTGATCATTCATTCATTGCATTTAAAAAGTTGTTTGAAAGGGACAAAACAAATTATTTAACCCCTAGATTCATCTTACAATAATACTGCTTTAGACCTTTATGTTAAAAAATAAAAATCAAGAAGTAAGTTACCGGTCATCCAAAAAAATTGAAAGGCGAAAGCATTATAGGGATGGAATACTTTGCATGAGTATTTGATACGAATTAAAAAAAGCATATCGTGAATCTTTTTTTTTTTTTTTTTTTCTGAAGATGATATGTTTGCCGATATCTAATTTTTGTACGGGAAAGGTTTTGATTACGAAATCCTTTATGTTACTACATATGCATATTTGTCTCAACATGAACGTTGGATAAGCACGAAACAAGAAGCTCCTTGCCAATTATCACGAGAATTAAAAAGAGTAAGAATCATCAGATAACCTCATAATTGCATTACTAATCGAATTCAACGATTATGAACTATATATATAATTATATTAATAATTAATTATTATTAAATTGAAATTGGAACATTGTATCCCTTCTTAATATGAAACCAAAAAACTTCATCGTCTGTGAAAGAATTGAATATTGCTTTAAAGATATTTTTGACAACCATATTTTATCTTAATATCCACAAAGAGTTAAGATCTATCATCTAACATTTTTTAGGTAAAGCTGAGTTGGGCCTTCAAGTTATAGAGAAAGAGAAGTTCAAGAGTTTCTTTGGTTGCCTTGTGTGTATTATTCGTTGAAATGAAAAGTAATGTATGTATCTAAGGTATAATTAGTGATTTAATTGAATAATCTGCTTTGTGGATCTTGTTTATATTTGTTATAAGTAGGAATTTGTAATAAGTTTCATTAAAAAGTATTAGAGTTGTATGATAAGCTATTATTTGTAATAGATTAGTATGGTTTAAGTTCGATGCATGAATGTTTATCTTGTTGAGGTTAAAGGCTCGAATGGCCTCAAGAACATGGAAAGATATGTCAAAAGAAGAATGTCGATGATTTTTGAATGTTGTATTGTTGTTTGTGGTTCATTTCTTTTGAGTGCAGATATGTGGTTTTTTCTCGTTTGTCGTATACGTGGTTTTTTCTCCTTTTTCGTGACCTTGGGATGTGGATTGGGACTCTGTTCTCATGAAGGATCGGGGTGTTACAATGGTTCTTACTCAATTGGAACTATTAATGGAAAGATTGAATTGTACGATAATTGTCAACTAAATAGGTTCACTCAATTGTTGACTTCATTTGCCTTATAAATTGTCTCGATATGTTGTTAGACATCACTCAAGACCTTTAAGGGTGTTTCGAGAGTGAAGGAGATATTCTCAAAACAAATCGAGAGTTCGATTAGCATTAAAATCATTCAATGTTTTCTTAATGCTATTTGGCGGTGAGTCTAGGAGGTCACACACAATAGAGTATTGTGATTTGGTTTCAGTTTAACTTGTATCTTAATCTCTCAAAGATTGTTAAAGAGTTAATAATAATATTTGTATCATTAAAGGTTAATAGAGCTAATGTGTTATTATGGACTATGTATAAGGAGTTAAGTACAAAAGATAGAAATGTGATTTACATGATTTAATCTAATGGTGATTGGATTAAATACTACTTATGTCAATTATACAAAGGTTAAAAGTTAATCTTGAAAAGTCATGGTAAAAGAAAGGTTGGAATTATGTAAAGTTCCACTTAGTCTTTCTTTATATATAATATGACTAAGCATGACCCATTGAAAGACATTATTTCATCTTGGCTTTTCTTTTTCAAAAGGATGACAAGGCTTACCCCATGGAGTTATTATGAATTCCATTAACCTTTCTTTTTGTATACTTGACAAGACATAAAGATGTTACATCATCTTCCATATAAATTTATATATACACATCAATTGTCCATTATGTATATTGTATGCAAAAGCTAATTGATATATGTGTATATTTCTATATATCTATATGCAAGATAAAGATTAAGTGCTTTCGGCTCCGTTTGTTTGCTGTAAAATATTTTACCGGAAAACATTTTCCGGATTTTACGGTGTTTGGTAACACTGGAAAATTGGTCAACCGTAAAATATTTTCCAGTCAAAAATTGCGGCTGCTTTTTCTTAATTTTACGGTGTTTGGTAACACCGGAAAATTGGTCAACCGTAAAATATTTTCCGGTCAACAATTGCGGCTAGTACAAAATTATGTAAAATGTTTTCATGTCCTTTGGGATAAGAAAACATTTTACCGAACTTACCGTACATCCAAACACCAGAAAATATTTTTCAGTATTCTATTTTCCAGTAAAATATTTTCCCTCAATAAGTTATTTTACGACAAACAAACGGAGCCATGTAAAATATTTTATTTTCCAGGAAAACACTTTCCACGAAAAATATTTTACACAAGCAAGTTATTTTACGGCAAACAAACGGAGCCTTAGTGGAAAAATACTACGCATCTTGTGTAAGAGAGAAAACAAGTTCATATCTTTTCTTCAAAGATTTTGCTAGCACTATATTCAAGAAGAAATGAGGAGCTTAATCACTTTCTTGTGTGGACTAACGTGGACTTCTACACTTGTGGAAGAGGATGTCATTCCAACAAAAAGTTCAACCACACATCAACCTTAGGTCTTTAAGAGGTATTATTCTCTTCTTGTTTTACCTTTGGTTTAAGAAGTATATTACATAAACATCAAGTATTAGGATTGATCTATACATATGAATGTAATATATGCATTGAAAAATTGTATTTCATAGTTTCTTCCGCTGTGTATCTTTGATTCATTATGTGCAATCCCGGATATCGATCCTTCAACTTTAACTCCTCTACAGTTGGATAATACAAATCAAGCTCTTGAATGATCAAAGATTTGCAAGTGTTAGCTCAAGATTTTTTTGTAAAAAATGAGTGAATAAAGACTTTTAAAATCTTGGTATTCAATGCTTGAAGTTGAAAGAGATGATTTGAGAAGTGGGTGATGAAATGGTTTTAAAGGCGGCACGGATTTGTAATGGCTATTTTTCAAAACATTCGGTCAATCTAATTTGTGGCTTCCTTCCGGACTTGCTCATCCGGATGGCCACTAGATGGGATCTAGTCAAGTGGATCCAATAGAGTAACTCAACCGGATCAGTAGTTTTCAACTGAAAACCTACAGTAAGTGATCCGAGTCAATTTTTCTGAAAACCTTTTTCAAAGTGTGCAAAAACCATTTGTTTTAAAGACTTCTTTTGACCCACTTCAAATGTTTTCAAAGATGATAAGATATTTTGCGAATCATTGCTTTGAAAAACATTTTGAAGACTTCAAGAGCTAACACAAGAAATACTTAGGCAAACGACAAGTTAAAAGCCAGTATCCCTTATATCATCATGTCTCTTTTTATAACTCACTCTTCATCTTCCAAGATCTTCTTTACTTGAATCTTCACATCTTGAAGCTTTAGAGATCTTGATAGTGAAGTCTTGAGCTTGATCATGTTGAGTTCTTCATTTGATCTTCATAATTAACTTTCTTGAGCTTGATCAACATCAATTCTTCATGGCTTACTCTTGAGCATTCTTCAATCTTTCGACTAATCTCATAAATTGAGAACTTATACAATGCATGATTAGTCACAAGATAAATGTATAATAAAGATTTAGTTATTACCAAAATAAATTTGAAAAGTCTTTAGGCTAACAAGTGTAATAACTTTTCTTTCTAGTTTGAGTGGACATCAATGGTGCATATTAATATTACGAAATCAATGGTCAAGATCATCTACTCCCGAATTGCTACAGATGGATAGAAGACCGACCGTGACAAAAAAAATGGAAAAATCCATTCTAGTCCTTGAGGTTTATGCTAAGTACTAGACATGTTTGTGTGTCACAACCCCGATTTTCAAATGCTAATATATGTACTCTGATACCACGAAAGCGGAATAAAGTTCAAACTTGCAATTACCTCAACATCTCAGGATCGTGATGCCACGGGCTCAAGCAGATCACTCCACCTAAGTCTGCTAAGGCACAAAACAAAATCCCGGGCACTATTAACCATAAAACAACTCAGCCTTATGTAAAACAACCCAATACTAAAATGCAAACTATAAAAGTTACATAAGTTCAACAAAACTTGGTATACAAACTTCATCACTAAACGTTAAAGCCACGATCCGAATACATATTTATAAACCCGTATCTATCAAGGTACAATCTCAGAAATCCATCTAGTATAACCAAGTCTTCCACGAGTCTTAGTCTAATTAATTACACAACTAATAATCTAACAGGAGTTACAAGATAGCATTATAATCAATTATACAAAATATTCTCCATGAGCGAGAAAGTAGAGCACGAAGGTAGAAAATAAAAATCATCACGTTAACAGGGGTTCCATCAACAAACAAGCTCAACTATACCTGAGATGTTAAAAAAAAGGTGAATTACAACTAGCTCAATTAGGAATAAGGGGAACAGGGATTTTCGTAATCCTTTTACCATTTCAAAATCTATTTTCGAAAACAATGCCATGCACATATAGGTACAATTCGTAAATAAACAATACATGACCTTGAATATTCCATAAGAACATCAAGTAAAGCACAAATTTAAACAACATTTATAACATGGTAATATTATCCAACTCTACTCTCCGAGAATCTCAAAGGACCAAGCAAGAGTAGGAAAACATATATTGAAGAATACATCTCGAACATGATCAAAAGAGTGATGCACAATAAGGAAGATGACTTATACGGACCTAAGAGGTGTCTCACACTATCACAGTCATGTGTACCTCAAAAGGTGTCTCCCACTATCATTGTCGTGTACACATTATTCCGTATAAGTCCCAACCATAAATAATGTAGCATTAATGGCGTAAGGAGGTGTCTGCCACTATCACAGCCGTGTGCACTTTTGATCCCATCCCTTAATGAACGAGAGGTTGCAACCACCACGTGCATATAAGTAATACCATTTTATAATCGATGACAAGTACAAAGTGAGCTCAAGATGTATCAAGCATATTCAAGTACCTTTCATATATCGCATCATGTAAACGGTCAAACATTTATCATGTATTCATAGGGACATGTAATACATACAATATCTTTCATGTAAGCTCTTTTAGTATTAGCACATAATAACAAGAACTTGCAAGTTGGTCACTTAAACAATAACTTCTACCACTAACAAGCATTAGTTACAACCAAACAATTTCAATGCTTCCGCATTATCCTAACTTAAACAGTTAATTTTTCTATTCACTTAAACTCCAAATAACCTGATTCCAGTATAAAATTATAGTTTGCGAATGTAAATAGTTCTAGAATCAAATGGAACTCAATTCGGAGTTGAATTGAGTAAAATATACTCTCGATAAAAATTTTGCGCAAAAGGAGAAGAGCAGTCGGATGAGGGGACTCGCCTGGCTCTTTCAACCGACTCAAGCAGTGGAAGTCGAATGAGCTCCCTGGTCCGACTCCCTCGACCGACTGAAGCCGTCAAGGCCATTCCAAGTCAGAATTTTCATGTTCTTTCCTTTTTTCTTCTTTAATCTTGCTTCAACCAAGTTCATACCTCAAATTCCTTTCAATTACAAGTTTATTAACATCATCTAAACATGTATTAAGCATCATCTAGCATCAAAATCATCTTAGAAGGAACAAAAGCATTCAACCATCAACTATCACACATTTGCAACTTCAATCATCAAGATTTGTCTTCTAGAGTTGCGTCTTCTATTCTCATGCTTCAACTCAAGCGTAATGATCACATATAACATTATAATAGTTTACAAGAACAACAACAAACACAATATAGATTTATGACCCAGTATTGACCTTAGAAATTCAACCTAAGCTCAATCTACCATCTAATATACATATAACTTTATTCATGCTTTTTATACACATAGATCTCTCTACTATGAGTTGTATGCCTATATAAACCTTCGAAATTCATCCCTCACCTTGTTCTTGAAGTTGAGAAGCAAAAGAAGCTAAAAAGGTCTTGAATCTAGCTAGCAAATGCCAAGGAAAGCTTTGTAAATGGCTTGAGAGTTCTTCTATCCTTGTTCTTCATCTTCCTTCCTTCTATCTTTCTCTTCCTAGGTCATGTGGTTTAGTGTGTGTGGTGTGTGTGATTTGATGTATGTGTGTGTTTGTGTCATGTATATGTGTGTGATAGATATTTAATTTTTCCCAAGGACCAATATGCCCCTCAACTAAAACACTAACTTCTAGTTTGCCCTTTTAATTGTTTCCTAACTATTTGGTTAGCTAGTGTAGTATAGTGTAATTTATTTATCTCTTACGTTACCTAAATCACAAAAATATAAGTTAAACAATGCAAATCTACTAGTGCACATAAAATGATGTAATGCATATAAAATCACTCAAATGCATGTAAATCAATATAAACACATATTTAATGATATAATATGCATATGATGTTTCGTGTAAGACTTCATATCTTTCCCCTTTAACAGAATTGTGCACTTGCAATTCTCTCATTTGATAATTGCTCAATAAGCTGCAACGACTTTGTCTGAAGCACATAAAGGAGACCTGACCACTGGAGAAGGATGCCGAACTATAACCCTGAATACAGGGCCCCATATGAGACTTCTGCATAATAACACCACATAAGTGTTGTTGAATTAGAAGTTTAGATAGAATACCAATTGCCGAATAGAAATACCGAATAAGAACTCTGAGTAAGAATACCGAATTCCGAATACCGCAAGAGAATACCGATAGAGAATATCGAATACCAAATAAGAATTTCCCAAAATGAGAATACCGATTGAAATTATCAAGTAAGAGTCTCGGACAAGAATACCATCAGAGAATACCAAGAGAGATTACCCACCAAGAATTCCCAAGATAAAATCTAAATAACAAATAAGAATACCAAGCGAGAACATTAATGGAAATACCAGCAAATAAAATCCACCTTCAACTGCATCTGTTGCCCTTGGAAGTTCCCCTTGGTCAATGGAATCAACTCAGGCATGAACTCCTTGTCCTGAAGCATTCCTAGTAGGTTGAGGCCATGTTCCCACATTCTGCATCCTTAGGCAGTCCTTATATAAGTCTTGATTACTCCCATACCTTACATACTTGTCTATCTTTCTCCAACATTGGGTTTTCGTGTGCCCTCTCTTGTTGCAACAAGCACAAATAATATTCCGAGATGTGGTTGTATTACCTGATAACCCTCGAGTTGTCTTGGTATTGAATGCACTAAGCTGAGTTCTATTCTTCTTGTGGTGTCAGAGATAAGAATGACCTTTCGTTGATTTGACTCGGTCCACTTTGGGTTTCAAATCTCCTCTTCTCAATGTGAGCAACCAAATCGATCACATCATTATATGAGGTAAAAAGATATGAAGCCAAGAAGTCTTGAATTTTAGGCCTTGATCCTCAAACAAATTGTCTGATTCTTCTTTTTTCGTTTGGATTAACTCAGGGAGGTAATGTGACAACTTGTTAAAACAAGCTTCATATTAGACCGCAAACATTTTACCTTGCTTCAATGTAAGAAACTTTTCTTCTTTCCTCTCTCGGGCTACTTCCGTAATGTAATTTTTCTTGAAAGATTTGACAAAGTTAGCTTAAGTGACGGCTGTGCCATCACGCTCCCAGCGAAGCTTTTTTGTTCTCTATTATTGTTCTGCATCTTTTTCTAATAAGAATACCGCGAAAATCACCTTTATTTCATCATTGTAATCAAGAGCAGCATATATCTTTTCACCTTTTGCCAACCAAGCTTCAGTTTTTCCATCATCGGGTTCACCAAGGAACATAGGAGGTCTATAGCTGAAGAAATCCTTCAATGTGTTTTTATTGCCCCCTGTTCCAATTGCTTGGTTTTCTAGAATCTGGCTCATCCTGTCCACAAAAATTACCAGCATACTGAACATTTCTCTCCCGGGATTAGCCTAATCAATATTCTCTATTCCTCAAGTTCCAGTGTTCTTGCGAGTGCTCGGCCCTGTCATCTTGGGTTTGGATGTACGATGCCACTTACGGTTATATGATGCATATGTATTGTACGAGACATGAATACGTGCCCTATCTATACTGCTAATATAATATCCCACATCGACTGGCAAGGATGTTGGGCTGCTAGATATATAGTGGAGGGTTTTTCCTTATATCGTGACGAAGCGTTTTCCAATCCAAGTTGGGTTGTAAGAAACAAACCCGTGAGGGGCGCAATGTGGTAACCCAAAGCGGACAATATCGTCATATGTTGCGTTACTGGTGGACCTCTGCCATTTGGGATATTCACTTAGCCGGGGCGTTACAGCTAACAAGCATATATTATGACTATACCTAACACATAAGTATTCATGAAGGCACAAAGCATTCATAGCATTTTAAACACGTATGATTCACATAACACATAAGGCATATTGGGCAATTCACACATAGCATTTAAGTACATAAGTTCCACACAAGTACTAAAGGAGAAAATTGAGCCACTAGGTCAAACCTTTTGGTCTGCTTCTTATCCTACAACCTCACTTTAATCCATAAATCAAATGCAATTCTTATGTTCCAAATGACACTATGGCCAAATTCCTACCCTAGGATTTTCAATCTTCAACCCAATCTTTTGACTATAATACCCTCAAAGAATCATAGTTTCCAACTTTAGCTAAGTCATCCATTCACCTTATTTACACACATCATCATAATCAATTCCACCTTAAAACTTCTACCCACTGACCAGGGGTTCTAAACCCAGCCTAACGCCTAGCTAACTAATTAAGCTCTGATACAACTCTATCACAACCCCGATTTTCATACGCTAATATATGTACTCTGATACCACGAAAGTGGAATAAAGTTCAAACTTGCATTTATCTCAACATCTCAGGATCGTGATGCCATGGGCTCAAGCAGATCACTCCACCTAAGTCCGCTAAGGCACAATGCAAAATCTTGGGCACTATTAACCATAAAACAACTCAACCTTTTGTAAAACAACCCAATACTAAAATTCAAGTTATAAAAGTTACATAAGTTCAACAATACTTGTTATACAAACTTCATCATTAAAAGTTAAAGTCACAATCCGAATACATATTTACAAACCCGTATCCATCAAGGTACAATCTTAGAAATCCATCTAGTATAACCAAGTCTCCCACGAATCATAGTCTAATTAATTGCACAACTAATAATCCAAAAGGAGTTACAAGATAGCATTATAGTCAATTATACAAAATATTTTTTATGAGCGAGCAAGTAGAGCACGAAGGTAGAAAATCCAAATTACTGCGTTAACGAGGCTTCCATCAACAAGCAAGCTCAACTGTACCTGAGATGTTAAGAAAAAGGGTGAGCTACAACTAGCTCAGCGACGGATAAGGGGAACAGGGATTTTCACAATTGTTTTACCATTTCAATATCGTTTTTCGAAAATAATGTCATGCACTTATAGGTACAATTCGTAAATAAACAATACATGACCTTGAATATTCCATAAGAACATCAAGTAAAGCACAACTTTAAACAACATTTATAACATGGTAATATTATCCAACTCTACTCTCCAAGGACCTCAAGGGACCAAGCGAGAGTAGAAAAACATATATTGAAGAATACATCTCGAGCATGATCAAAAGAATGATGCACAATAAGGAATGTGGCTTATACAGACCTAAGAGGTGTTTCCCACTATCATAGTCGTGTGCACCTCAAAAGGTGTATCCCACTATCACTGTCGTATGCATATTATTTCGTATAAGTCTTAACCATAAATAATGTAGCATTAATGGGATAGGGAGGTGTCTGTAATGCCCCGAACCCAACCCCACGATAATAGTCAGGCTCGGACCCGTCACTCGGACAGAGTCTCCTCTGTACCAAGGACAAAACTGATACCTGTAAACATACATTCAAGACATCTGAACTAAAAGCAATAACTTATCCACAATAACTCCAAAGCCAAAACACAATCACAAGGCCATCCGAGCCTTGGAGCAACAACATTCTACTAAAGCACACAAGCATGCGAGATAAGTTGATTTTAGTCATAAGTAGTTAAATACAATAAACTTCTAAGTTCCATATGAAGATTAACAATCACTCCAAGCATGCAAGGGAATTAAAGTTTAGAATTCATTATTACAATCCCACAACTTTCTTTAACATCCTAATACACATCCACTAGACATATATATACAAGACTCCAAAGTCTCAAAATACATTAATAACAAGAACTCCACGTAAGAAGCACATAAAATCCACCTCAGCACACAAGATCACTGATTCTGATCTACTTGAACTTCTTCTTCTTCTCCTACTTCTAACAGCTGGGGATTCACCTCAGCTTCTCCTGAAATATTTTAAATGAGGAGTGAGCAACAAAGTTGCCCAGCGAGGGAGGTGATGCAGCATGCCAACGTGCAATATGATATGCAAAACAAGTAAACATATATACAAGTCATAGAAACTATCAAGACAATAAATCAAACTAGTAATCACTTTAAAAAGGATACGGTTCCATTTCCAGGCCTTCATCCACGGGCCACGATCCACGAGTATCACGAATATGCCGGCAAACCCCAAACACCACAATTGGGATACTCCGGATGTATCCCGATCCTACGACCCTTTTTCCCGAGGTAGGTCCATGCCCAACAGGTGAACCACGCCTCTGGGGTAGTGGAGTATGCCTCAGCGAGAAGGGAATAGGCACCATGGTAGTCGAGGGAGCACGGCAAGCCCGATGCCGCCCGTGTTTCTCGACGCTACCATGTCCGATAAAGGTTGCGCAACCCAAAAGAAGTCACAAGCAATCAATAATATCACATAGCACGTAAGAGGGACGACAAGGTAGGCCGCCCTCACATATATACACGATAAAAGTTCATATATGCAAGATATTAACTAATAGATGCCAAAAGAAGCAATCAACACAATTAATCCCAATAATCTACTCAAATAACTCAAATAGATCCTAAATATTCAAAGAAATGCATTACTAACACACAACAAGTTCCAATTGCAACTAAAAAGGCTAAAGACTACTTTTCCCTTTTCTTTAACCGAGCTTTCTTTCTCCTAAGCATAGTTCGAGATTCCCAAACATAACCTAGTCTTTCTATATTCCTAATTAAGCTCAAAGGTACCCTTTAAAGTCACTAAAACTCATTTTTGAAGCAAAAGTTCGGGAAGGCCCCGAACGGGTTTGAACTATAGCCATACTAACCGAACCCCAATTTCGCGAAACGAAAGCACCAAAGGTGCTTCCTTAGCTCAAGGATACCCAAATCGATGCCCAAATTTGCCCGGATTGCCTAACGTGCAAAACCCCCTTTTTAAAGTAAGCGATTTATGCACTAAGGTTCAAATTCGGGTGATTCAACCTAACGTGGCTTTTCAATTACCTTCCCTAGGGTCTAGAGCACCTAATTGAGGCATCAATTCAAGCCAATTAGCAAATTTTCTCAAAACCCTAGTTTTTGGCACTATTCATCACCTCTTTGATCAATCTCAACATTCAACCGTTAAATTTGTTATCACACCACAAAAGTTAGCTCTAGAGACTTTAAATAACTCATAGGAAGCATTCATAACAAGATATATAGCTATAATTGACAATTCAATAAAATTGAACATGTGCATATCAACTTTAAACTCAAGAAATAAGACTCCCTCACAATTTTGAAGATGTAGAAGCTTTGTTGAAGGTCCTAAGTTGCTCCAAAATCCTCCCAAGATCACTCTAAGAGCTCAAGTGCATGGATGTTGAAGCAACTTTCTCTCATTTCCTCTCTTGAAGTGGACGGCCAAATGGGGGGGACATGGATGTAATTTCTGAAATTGTTTTGATGACTAATGTGCTATATTCTATTTTATTTCATGAGGTAGTTATATTATATGTAGTATATGATTAATATTCTAAGCTAATTAATCTCAAAAACTTAATTAATTAAAGCTAATTGCTATTACAAATGCTTTTTAATTAACAACTAGCACTATTCTAACGTAACACTATTCAAAGCTCACGACAAATATTTTTCAAACGCATACCCCTAAGCTCGAAAGTTCAAAACGAAAATTTCTTGGTTCCTTTTAAATGTCAAGTGACCTAGGAAAAATTTAAAATCAAGCTTTCAAAACAGTCGAAAATATTATGAATAGTAACCCACAACAAAAACAATTAAACAAGAAAAATGATGCACGTAGAAATGCGCACATAAGTATGCAACGATTATAATAAATTTAGGGTGAAATTCTCGGGTGTCACACCCTCTCCCCCTTAAACTAATTGTGTCCTCGCAATTCTTACATGATTCGGCAAAGAGCTCTGGATACTTCTCTCTGATCTGATCTTCTCGCTCCCAAGTGGCATCTTCAACCCCATGGTGATCCCAGAGAACTTTTACCATAGGAATATTTTTAGTCCTATGTTCCTGAATCTTTCGGTCAACCACTCGAAGAGGTTTCTCAACATAAGCTAAGGATTCATCAATCTCCAACGGCTCCGGCTCAATGATATGCGACGGATCAGGATTATACTTTCTCAGTAGTGATACATGAAAAACATCATGAATCCGACCCAAACTCGGAGGTAAGGCCAATCTGTAAGCTAAATCCCCAACTTTCTCAGTGATCTCAAATGGTCCCACGTATCTAGGACTAAGTTTACCTCCTTTGCCGTGCCGAATCAAACCTTTTCGCGGAGAGACTTTCAAGAAAACATGATCACCCTTAGAAAATACTAAGTCCCGTCGACGTCTATCGGCATAATTCTTCTGTCGACTCTGAGCTGTAAGCAACCTCTTCTTTATAAGTCTCACATTATCCACCATTTTAATCATCTCCGGAAGAATAGCAGGATCAACTGATTTCATCTCACCTATCTCATCCCAATACAACGGAGACCGACATTTTCGCCCATACAGTGCCTCGTAGGGTGCCATGCCAATAGTGGCCTGATAACTGTTATTGTAAGCAAACTCTGCTAGAGGCAGATATTTCTCCCAATTCTTGCCAAAATCCAGAACACAGGCTCTCAACATATCCTCCAGTATCCTGATAGTCCTCTCCGACTGACCATCCGTCTGCAGGTGATAAGCAGTACTAAAACTCAAATTAGTCCCCAAAGCCTTTTGTAGTTTCTGCCAGAATTGTGATGTAAACCTGGGATCCCTGTTTGACACTATCTGGGATGGAACTCCATGCAGTCTCACAATATTTTCAACATAAAGCTCGGCCAATTTATCGAGAGAATCTGTTTTCTTTGTAGCAATAAAATGTGAACTCTTCGTCAACCTGTCTACTACAACCCACACCGAGTCATTACCTCGTGGTGACCTCGGTAAATCCGACACAAGATCCATAGTAACCTGATCCCATTTCCAAACCGGAATCTCCAACGGTTGTAACAATCCTGCCGGCCTCTGATGCTCTGCCTTAACTTTCTGACAAGTCAAACATTTAGCTACATACTCAGCTATCTCTCTCTTCATGTTGTTCCACCAGAAATTCTGTTTCAAATCTCTATACATTTTTGTGCTTCCAGGGTGAATTGTGTATTTAGAAGCATGAGCCTCAGCAAGAATCTCATCTTTCACAGTCGAGTTACTAGGAATGCAAATTCTATTCCTGTACCTGAGAAGTCCATCATCATGCATCTTAAAGTCGGACTCTCCCCCTTTTGACTTCTCTAAAAGCTTCAATAGCTGAGAATCTGATTGTTGCGCTTCTCTGATTCTAGATAGCAATAAAGATTTGATTTGTAAACTAGCAAATTGAATACCTGATCTAGAAGCTTTCGGTTTCCATAAGCACAGTTCTTCCACAATTTCCCAATCCTTGATTATCAAACTAGACATAGAAGCTTTCCGGCTCAGTGCATCTGCAACAGTATTAGCTTTTCCCGGCAAATAGCTAATGGTACAGTTATAATCATTTAACAATTCTAGTCAACGCCTTTGCCTCATATTCAAATCTTTTTGAGAAAACAAATATTTCAAGCTTTTATGGTCAGTAAATATTTCAAATTTGTTGCCCCACAAATAATGCCGCCATTTCTTCAAAGCAAAGACAACAGCTGCAAGCTCCAAATCATGTGTAGGATAATTGAGTTCATATGGTTTCAATTTCCTAGAGGCATATGCTATGACTTTACCATTTTGCATCAAAACACAACCTAACCCTTCTTTCGAAGCGTCACTATAAATCACCAAATTCTCAGTTCCCTCAGGCAAGGCAAGGATAGGTGCAGTGGTAAGTCGCTTTTTCAACTCCTGAAAACTAGCTTCACATCTATCATCCGAATTAAACAAAGTTTTCTTCTGAGTTAAAGTAGTCAAGGGTCCTGCAATCTTTGAAAAATCTTTAACAAATCGCCTATAATAGCCCGCTAATCGCAAGAAACTACGGACTTCCGTGACAGTTTCAGGTCTCTTCCACGACATAACTACATCAATTTTAGCAGGATCAACAGATATTACCTCGTGGGAAATGATATGACCTAAAAAGGCAACCTGTTTCAACCAGAATTCGCATTTGCTAAATTTGGCAAACAACTTGTGTTCTTGCAGGGTTTTAAGTACAATCCTCAAATGCTCTTCATGCTCTGACTCAGATTTAGAGTATACTAATATGTCATCAATAAAAATCACTACAAACTGATCAAGATAGGGTCGAAATACCCTCTGCATCAAATCCATAAAAGCGGCTGGAGCATTTGTCAACCCGAATGGTAAAACAACAAACTCATAATGGCTGTACCTGGTTCTAAATGCAGTCTTAGGTACATCCTCTTTCCTGATCCTCAACTTATAATAACCCTGCCTCAAATCAAATTTTGAAAACACAACAACACCCTGTAGCTGATCAAACAACTCCTCAATTAAAGGCAAAGGATATTTGTTTTTCACCGTTACCTGATTCAGACCCCGATAATCTATACACAAACGTAGAGTACCGTCTTTCTTTTTCACAAATAACACGGGAGCACCCCACGGTGACGAACTAGGCTGAATAAAACCTTTCTCAAGTAAACCCTGAAGATGAATTTTCAATTCTTGTAACTCAGGGGGAGACATTCTATACGGGGTTCTCGAGATAGGACTAGTTCCCGGCAACAGGTCAATCACAAATTTAATCTCCCTATCAGGTGGTAACCCAGGCAACTCTTTAGGGAAAACCCCCGGAAACTCTTTTATAACAGGTACTTCATTCAATTTCAATTTATCTCCAGGCTGATTAATTAAATAAGCCAAGTATGCATCATAACCTTTACTCAACATTTTAGTAGCTTTAATGGATGATATAATACGAGTCCCAGTAGACTTCCGACTCCCAGTTACTTTAATAACAGGTTGGTTAGGTACTTCTAAAGTCAAAACTTTCCTCATACAGTCCAAACATGCATAATATCGTCCCAACCAATCCATCCCTAAGATAACCTCAAAGTCTCGAAATGGCATGATAATCAGATCAATAGGATACATGCAACCCTCAATGCAAATATTACAATCCTTACATACAGACTCCGTAACAAATTTAGTACCCATAGGATTACCTACTTCAATCACATACGGCAATTTATCAACTTTTAATGTAGCAGACTGTGCACATGCAGGTGTAATGAATGAATGTGTAGCCTCGGTGTCAATCAAAACTACTACCGGCTGACTATTAATAAGAAAAGTACCTTCCACCACCACTGTCGTCTTTGGAAGCTCCTCTTGATCAAGTACAAATACCCGTGCCTGACCTCGCGGTACGGTAGCTGCTCCTGAAGCTCTAGTCTGGGCACCCTGGCCTGAAGTCTGACCCTGACCACCTCTAAACTTGGGACAATCTCTAACTCTGTGCTGATCACTGCCACAACCTATGCAACGACCCAGTTTTCTCCAACACTCAGCCTTTGTGTGACCCTTACGGTTGCAATGAGTACACTGGAGATTCTTCCTAGCAGCAGTTCCTCCTGTAGGGGCCCTATAAGTAGATGTGGTAGAACTACCCTGCTGAGATCTAGAGATCACGGGTCGGGTCTGTGACTGACCCTGTGGCTGGCTCTGAGCTGGTCTCGGCTGTGACTGTACCTGAACTGGTCCTGGATAGCTTTGAGTCTGTCTAGGTTGCTGAGTCTGAACAGGCTGCTGATACTGCCTCTGATAACCCTGACTCTGAGACTGAAACTGACGTTTGCTTGACTGACTAGACTGAGCTAACACATCTGCCTTACGTTTCTCATATCTCGATGCAGCCCGAACTACTGCAGCATAGCTCGGATAATCTTGCGAAGATAAGTTAAGCATGATGTCACTCCTCAACCCTGTAATAAATCTCTGAATTTTCACATCCTCCGGCTGAACTAAAGCGGGCACATATCGAGATAGTCTCGTAAAGGTAGCCTCATACTGGTCTACAGTCATGTTCCCCTGTTTCAAAGCTATAAACTCATCCTGATGCCTCTCACGGGCTACAACCGATACATATTTATCTCGAAACTCATGAACAAAATCAGCCCATACATGCTGAACCCTCTCAGCATCCCATTTTTCTCTAATAGTGCGCCACCAAGCCTCGCCATCACTCTCCATTAAAAATGTAGCGCAGTTGATCTTTCTTTCATCGTCACACTCAAGTATTGCAGCAACTTTCTCGAATTTGCTCAGCCACAACTCTGCTTTCATATCATCAGGCTCACCATAAAAACTATATGCTCCATGATGCAGAAATTTATCAAATAAGTTACCTCCCGCAGTACCACTGCCCTCTGCTCTGGCAGTCTGATTACCTTTGCCGGTACCTGTTGTACCCTGTTGAACCACAAACTGTGCTATGGTATTCATCGCAGTAGCCATGGTAGCTAAAATCTGGGCAGTGCTCGGCTCCTGACCCTGCTGTACATTCCCGGCTGCCCCAGCATCTTGCCCCGGAACATTCTGCCTAGGTGCTTCCTCCGGCTCACCCCGTGGTCTACCCCGTCTCCTCATCACAATGCTAGAAGAACATCATATTATAATAGGCAAATAAACTATGCAAGATAATTTACACATTGTTTTCAAACATTTTTCTCACATAAGAACACATAAAACACATAACAACATTCAATACTAACTTTTCATATTCTTATCATATTAAGTTTTGTCATTCCTTTTCATGCTAGCATGTCTTATATCTAAGTACTTAAACAACTAAACACTTACATATTCACATAATTCACTTCCACATATAGACCTCTACCCACATGCCAAGGAATTTAACCCGGCTTCAAGCATTCTAGTAGCTCTGATACCACTTAAGGTGTAACGCCCCGAACCCAACCCCACGATAATAGTCAGGCTCGGACCCGTCACTCGGACAGAGTCTCCTCTGAACCAAGGACAAAACTGATACCTGTAAACATACATTCAAAACATCTGAACTAAAAGCAATAACTTATCCACAATATCTCCAAAGCCAAAAC
The DNA here is from genome assembly GCA_037974665.1 of Ehretia macrophylla. Classification (NCBI taxonomy): domain Eukaryota; kingdom Viridiplantae; phylum Streptophyta; class Magnoliopsida; order Boraginales; family Ehretiaceae; genus Ehretia; species Ehretia macrophylla. The sequence goes on from CM075779.1 coordinate 61,530,578, forward strand.
ACAATCACAAGGCCATCCGAGCCTTGGAGCAACAACATTCTACTAAAGCACACAAGCATGCGAGATAAGTTGATTTTAGTCATAAGTAGTTAAATACAATAAACTTCTAAGTTCCATATGAAGATTAACAATCACTCCAAGCATGCAAGGGAATTAAAGTTTAGAATTCATTATTACAATCCCACAACTTTCTTTAACATCCTAATACACATCCACTAGAAATATATATACAAGGCTCCAAAGTCTCAAAATACATTAATAACAAGACCTCCACGTAAGAAGCACATAAAATCCAGCTCAGCACACAAGATCACTGATTCTGATCTACTTGAACTTCTTCTTCTTCTCCTACTTCTAACAGCTGGGGATTCACCTCAGCTTCTCCTGAAACATTTTAAATGAGGGGTGGGCAACAAAGTTGCCCAGCGAGGGAGGTAATGCAGCATGCCAACGTGCAATATGATATGCAAAACAAGTAAACATATATACAAGTCATAGAAACTATCAAGACAATAAATCAAACTAGTAATCACTTTAAAAAGGATACGGTTCCATTTCCAGGCCTTCATCCACGGGCCACGATCCACGAGTATCACGAATATGCCGGCAAACCCCAAACACCACAATTGGGATACTCCGGATGTATCCCGATCCTACGACCCTTTCTCCCGAGGTAGGTCCATGCCCAGCAGGTGAACCACGCCTCTGGGGTAGTGGAGTATGCCTCAGCGAGAAGGGAATAGGCACCATGGTAGTCGAGGGAGCACGGCAAGCCCGATGCCGCCCGTGTTTCTCGACGCTACCATGTCCGATAAAGGTTGCGCAACCCAAAAGAAGTCACAAGCAATCAATAATATCACATAGCACGTAAGAGGGACGACAAAGTAGGCCGCCCTTACATATATGCACGATAAAAGTTCATATATGCAAGATATTAACTAATAGATGCCAAAAGAAGCAATCAACACAATTAATCCCAATAATCTACTCAAATAACTCAAATAGATCCTAAATATTCAAAGCAATGCATTACTAACACACAACAAGTTCCAATTGCGACTAAAAAGGCTAAAGACTACTTTTCCCGTTTCGTTAACCGAGCTTTCTTTCTCCTAAGCATAGTTCGAGATTCCCAAACATACCCTAGTCTTTCTATATTCCTAATTAAGCTCAAAGGTACCCTTTAAAGTCACTAAAACTCATTTTTGAAGCAAAAGTTCGGGAAGGCCCCGAACGGGTTTGAACTATAGCCATACTAACCGAACCCCAATTTCGCGAAACGAAAGCACCAAAGGTGCTTCCTTAGCTCAAGGATACCCAAATCGATGCCCAAATTTGCCCGGATTGCCTAACGTGCAAAACCCCCTTTTTAAAGTAAGCGATTTATGCACTAAGGTTCAAATTCGGGTGATTCAACCTAACGTGGCTTTTCAATTACCTTCCCTAGGGTCTAGAGCACCTAATTGAGGCATCAATTCAAGCCAATTAGCAAATTTTCTCAAAACCCTAGTTTTTGGCACTATTCATCACCTCTTTGATCAATCTCAACATTCAACCGTTAAATTTGTTATCACACCACAAAAGTTAGCTCTAGAGACTTTAAATAACTCATAGGAAGCATTCATAACAAGATATATAGCTATAATTGACAATTCAATAAAATTGAACATATGCATATCAACTTTAAACTCAAGAAATAAGACTCCCTCACAATTTTGAAGATGTTAAAGCTATGGTGAAGTTCCTAAGTTGCTCCAAAATCCTCCCAAGATCAATCTAAGAGCTCAAGTGCATGGATGTTGAAACAAAATTCTCTCCTTCCGTCTCTTGAAGTGGACGGGCAAATGGGGGGGACATGGATGGAATTTCTGAAATTGTTTTGATGACTAATGTGCTATATTCTATTTTATTTCATGAGGTAGTTATATTATATGTAGTATATGATTAATATTCTAAGCTAATTAATCTCAAAAACTTAATTAATTAAAGCTAATTGCTATTACAAATGCTTTTTAATTAACAACTAGCACTATTCTAACGTAACACTATTCAAAGCTCACGAAAAATATTTTTCAAACGCATACCCCTAAGCTCGAAAGTTCAAAACGAAAATTTCTTGGTTCCTTTTAAATGTCGAGTGACCTAGGAAAAATTTAAAATCAAGCTTTCGAAACAGTCGAAAATATTATGAATAGTAACCCACAACAAAAACAATTAAACAAGAAAAATGATGCACGTAAAAATGCGCACATAAATATGCAACGAACATAATAAAGTTAGGGTGAAATTCTCGGGTGTCACAGTGTCTCCTTAAGTATTAGCACATAGTAACAAGAACTTGCAAGTTGACCACTTAAACAATAACTTTTACCAATAACAAGCATTAGTTACGACCAAACAATTTCAATGCTTTCATATTAGCCTAACTTAAATAGTTAATTTCCCTATTCTCCTGAACTTCAAATAACCCAATTTTAGTATAAAATTAAAGCTTATCGAATGTAGATAGTTCTAGAATTAAATAGAACTCAATTCGGAGTTTAATTGAATGGGATATGGTCTCTAGAAAAATATTGCACAAAAGGAGATGGACAGTTGGACGAGAAGACTCGCCTGGCTCCTTCGACCGACTCAAGCATGGGAGTCGGATAAGGGAGTGGGATAAGTTCCCTCGTCTGACTCACTTGACTGACTGAAGCTGTCAAGGCTATTCCAAGTCCTAATTTTCATGTTCTTTCCTTCTTTCTTCTTTAATCTTGTTTTAAACAAGTTCATGCCTCAAATTCCTTTCAATTACAAGTTTATTAACATCATCTAAACATGCATTAAGCATCATCTAGTGTCAAAATCATCTTACAAGAAACAAAAGCATTCAACCATCAACTACCATGCATTTGCAACTTCAATAATCAAGATTTATCTTCTAGAGTTGCATCTTTTATTCTCATGCTTCAACTCAAGCGTAATGATCACATATAACATTATAATAGCTTACAAGAACAACAAAAAACACAATATAGCTTTATGACCAAGTATTGGAACCCTAGAAATTCAACCTAAGCTCAATCTACCATCTAGCATGCGTATAACTTTATTCATGCTTTGTACACACATACATTTCTCTACCATGAGTTATATGCCTTTATAAAACCTTTGAAAATCATCCCTCACCTTGTTATTGAAGTTGAGAAGCAAAAGAAGCAAGAAAAGTCTTGACCCTAGCTAGCAAATGCCAACGAAAGCTTGCAAATGGCTTGAGAGTTCTCTTATTCTTCTTCTTCCTTTTCCTTCCTTCTCCCTTTCTCTTCTTGGATCGTATGGTTTAGTGTGTTTGGTGTGTGTGATCTGATGTGTGTGTGTGTTTGTGTCGTGTATATGTATGTGTTGTGTGGTGTGAGTGTGTTTTTGTGTGGTGGTAGTAGGTGATAGATATTTAATTTTGCCAAAGCACCAATATGCCTCTCAACTAAAATACTAACTTCTAGTTTGCCCTTTTAGTTGTTTCCTAACTATTTGGTTAGCTAGTTTAGTATAGTGTAATTTATTTATCTCCTACAATACCTAAATCACAAAAATACACGTTAAACAATGCAAATGTATGTAAAACAATACCAGTGCACATAAAACAATGCAAATGCGTATAAAATCACTCAAATGCATGTAAATCAATATAAACACATATTTAATGATATGATATGCATATGATGTTTCGTACAGGGCTTCACATTGTGTGTTTTGTGAAAATACCACTTTTGTCCTTCTATCAGTTGTAATTTAACGGTCAATGCATTAACTGAGTGAAGTACTTATTTGCCCTTATGTTTGAGTCATTGGAGAAATTTTTTTGAAAAACAAATATTAAGATAATCAAATTATAGCTCTTTCACACTTGAGTCAGCCTAATTCTGCTCAAAATATTATATGAAAAATCAAGTCAAATGTCTAGAACATCGTCATCATCATCATTAACTATTCAGGTAGATATAAACGGAGCTTTCATTAAGTTCAAAAATAGAATATGCATATATCTATCACCATAAGAATATCCATGGGACTCCAAGTTTGGAACAATACTCGACCGCTGAGATAGTGAGCATTGAAAATGAATAATATTTTGGGTAACCACCAAAATAATATACTTATCATTACAACACAAATATAATCCATATAACAAAAACTATCCGAAAAAAATAAACTCGATAAATAAGATATAAAATTAGAACAAAATAATACACGTCTAACATCATTCAAAAGATCCAAAATTAACATTAACAAGTCTAACATCATTCAAAAGATCCAAAATTAACATTAACTTCAACATTACATTCGAAAAATAAATAATCATGATAATATATAAAAAAATACCAAAGTTTAAAAATACACAAACTAAAATTATCTCATCAAAAAAATAATCCTAAAAGCTTAAAAAATATTGTCTAACATTAATAACTACATGCAAAGTTAAAATCTATCAAAATCAAACACAACATGTCTAAATTAGCCAACAAAGCAATAAAAATTTGGGTATTATTAAACTTTTTAGCAAAAAGACTAAATCCTAAACCCTAAACCTTATTGACTGGGATATTTGGATGCTTTTTGGCGCTCAAAGCTTGTAATGTATAATCCCTATGCAAAGACAGCTTCTAAATGAGTTGTTTTGTACTTTTTTTTGAAGGCTACATGACATATTGTAGTCGTGGGGGGTATATGTGTGTCGATAAGGAGAAGAAGAGCTTGAATGTCATTTAAGACAATAAAAAAAATGTCAAATTCTCTTACTTTCCAGGCAAATGGTAGTACTGATGTGGCACTACCCTGGTCTTTCAATTTTTCCTTTTATCCATTCTTTATTTTTTTAATGGCAAAATGTCAAGCTATTAAAGTTAACATCTGTTAGCCTGAAGGCATGAATCTTGTATTTTGATGATAACTAAATCTTGATTATGAAATTGATCTATTGACTAATCATATCTTGTAATGAGTTTATTGTTTGACAATTAGTCAGAGCTTGAAGGATATTCAACATATTACGTAAGCTCAGGAAGATTAAAAAGATGATCAAAGCACTTTGTGAATATCAATGTTATACAAGGTCAAGAGCAAGTTCATGAAGAATCATGCTGATCAACCTCAAATGATCTAATCATGAAGACAAAATGAAGAGCTCAACATGATCAAGCTCAAGTGTATTTTTGTCAAGATCATTACAAGCTCAAGTTGTAAAGATTCAAGTGAAGATCTTTATAAATGAAGAAGGAGTTATAAGAGGAAATGCGGTGACATAAGGGGTACAGGTTGGGACTTGACCGGGGTTTGGGTTTGTAAATGGTATATGCTCAATGATGATTCTTAAAAGTTATTTTTGAATCAATTGAAAAAGGCTTTACAAAAGACGTTCAAAAGAAATGATTTAAAAAACCCAACCATTGCAGTTTAGAGCCCACCGGACGACCCCATGGCGACCGATCAATCGGTGGCCAAAGGGTCGTCCGCCCGAGGTCTGCCTACCGGATGAAGGTCTTTCGACTGGTCGACCGGTGAAACAGGGGTCGACCGGTTAGGCTAAAACGCCGATTCAAAATATAGATATTTTATGAACGTTGGGGTGTATTTATTACACCCATTTCAGCTTCTATTAATGCCTCTCAACTGCAAAATTTCAAGATATTGATTCAAAGCAATTACTCTTGTTTTCTAACATTATATTCATCTTTAAATCATTATTGTGCTATACTTAAGCAAGAATTTGTGAGCTATATTGAGAGAAAAATATTCACTGTATTCATCTACCCTAAAAAGGGGTTTTTATTGTGAATCTCAAACGCTTATCAAAAGAGAGAATTGAACACTTTGAAAGGAATGATTTCATTGTCAAAGGTGTTGGGGTTGAAACTTTGTATTGAGAACAAATTTTCTATTGTAAAAGTTTGAACTACCATTGTAGTTAATTTGTAGACTCACCAACATTTGAAGAGTCATAATAGTGAAGATTGTTGAAATCCTAAGCGGGGAGCTTAGGTCTTGGACTTAGGCGGGGGTCGAACCACTCTAAATCGCGATTTGAAATCTCTTTTTCCCAACTCTCTCTTTGCATTAATTTCTGCACACTAAGTATTTGATAAATTATTTTACTCACATCTTATATTTCTAGAGTGCATATTTGATTAAGATTGTTTCTGATTAATCAGTGCTAGTATATTGCTTAATCAAAAAAGTAGTAATATTGCTTATATAACCTAATTTATCCCCCTCTTAGGTTCAATTAATGGGCAACAACATCCCTCCACTTAACGGAGGGACTAAAGTGGTATTTTCCCAAAACACAGGGCTGATTTTGGTATTTAGTATAAACTTTAAGGACTAAGATATTTTTTCCCAAAAAAAAGAAAAAAAGTCAGCATGTCATGCCCAAAAAAAAAAAATTCACCAACAAGTTAATAATCATGGGGCTACCTATTTGATGTTCATGAGCGGGAAAATTCTACATTTAGTCCCTATTGTTTTCTTTTTGTTTCAATTTGGTCTTTATTGTTTAGAATGTCTCAATTTCATCCTTACTGTTTTTCCAAATATTTTAATTTTATCCCTATTATTTAAAAATTCTCAATTTCATCCTTATTGGTTTCCAAAAGTCTCAATTTATAATAGGGAGTAAATTAACTAATTTTGGACAATAGAGACGATTTGAAACTTTAAGAAAATAATAATAATGAAATTAAGATTTTTTAAAAAATAATAAAGATGAAATTAAGACATTTTATACAATAGAGACCAAATTAAAACTAAAAGAAAATAATAGGGACTAAATATGACATTTTCCCTTCATGAGCTATTAACGTAACGAAGCCAACCGTTGCAAGCTTTGCAAGATTGGCAGGGTTGCTTTCAAGCCTATTAGCTTTGGTAGGCGTTAAAGAACTTTGGGACAACATCTGCACGGAAGGCCCCCACACGATATCTGACGTCCTAAAAAAGTATTTCATGTGTTATGTATACAATCATACCAAAGTGTAATCACAAGGAAAATTCTTCAATGCACCTACTCCCCATACTCCATAGAGATAGATAAGTAGGCCCCATATATGTGGGACCCATGTGTATATGAGTAGGGAGTATATGGAATAGGTGCATTGAACTCTTACCCCAATCACAATATCCACATATGCGGGACAACTTACGTACACCTTGGGTTAAGCTTATAAAACATGAGCGATCATGGCAGCAATAGTTAAGCTTGTAATCTTAGTCATAAAGAATCAAACTACTTATCGAGAGCATGGACAAACTTATTAAGTCCAAATATAATAGAAGTTCATGATTGCCTCTTCAATGGAACTCTTCGAACTGTTAAAGGACAAAAAAGGTAAAACATTCCCTTAAGACGGTCAATGAGTAGCTTTGAGTAGAGCTATCATTGCTGCTAAAAATTCTCTCAGCAAATTCTTCCCAAAAACAAAAAGAAAAGAAAGAAAAAATTCACAACCCAATATCAGTTCACATTTTAGGATGCCCCTCTATTTCGAATGAATTCCATGAGAACTTGTAGTTGCAAATGAATCTCTTATTTGAAAGTGTAAACTAGCTAGTATTAAGTCAAGTCTATGATTTGTAGACATAAATTTATTTACAACACATGTGGAATTGAAACTAAAAAGTCTATTTTACTCAAATACCCCTTCTTTATTCTATTGGAATTAGTAAACTAGAAATGATAAACAAGAACTTTTGAGCTATCCAACAACTACTAACATGGCTTAGAAGTAAGGAAGACCAGAATGATAGTTGCTTGGCTAAATTTGCTAATAAGGCATGTAGCAATTTTACAAATAAAAACATAATTACGAAAAAATTACAAAGAGAATTGAAATGATTTCTAGAATGAAAATGAAAGGAACTTCTCGTAAGATTAAACCACAAAAAAAAAAAAAAAATTAAACGCGAATATTATATCAATCAAACGTGTACAATGACGATGCGATGAAGAACAAAGGGATTTAACAACTCTACATAAAAATAAGCTCCAGTTACCTCTTACTTTTATCTTGAATCAAACTTCTTTCATATTGGATACCGTAAAATAATATGGAAGGAAAATATTATTCATATCCGACTTGTTGATTAATTATTTTCTTCGTATTTGTTTTAAGAAAAAGGGCAAGGGAGAGAGTTTGATCTAAGTTTTATTTTTTATCTTTGTATTTGGAGCCAAATTTAAACTTAAGTGTAAATGAAAATGTATAGGGTAATTTTGTCCTCAAAAATAAGCAACTAACTTAAAAAATGTGGATTTACAAATTATACTTCTTGAGTAAAGATTTGGATAAAACTTGAAGAAATTCAAGATTTACAAATTCAAGATCAAATTGTTAAATATCAAGAGCTATTAGCTAAGAATGAAGGTGAAGAGTTGTAGTATTTAGAATTGCCAGTTCCTAGATGCACAAACCTCAAATGGTTATAACAATCGTCGCTGCTGGGGAAAAACTCCAAACAAACCCATCAAACATGATGTCCACATTTACACTCAATGTGGCTGCACCCCTTTATCTTCTCGATGGTAAACCCACAGACTGGACACTTTTCACGTTCTCTTTGCCCATGCACCACTTATGCAGGGAAGAGTCTGGGTTGTCTTTGTATTCTTTGCACTTCTCACATGACAAATACGGGTGATACTCCAGATGGTACCTAGTGCACGTCTCCACATAACATGTACCACAAACAAATGGTGCACTGATGGTAGCCACATGGAAGGTTCCACAGTCAAACAATTAACCAACAAGTTGGTTTGCATCAGCTGTCGCGGATATAATAAGTTGGTTTGCATCAGCTGTCGCGGATATAATAATAAGTCTCAGATCAATCCTCTGACAAAGTAAATTCTTTATCACCGCAAAAAGGAGATCAGTGTTTAAGCTTTTTTCATGAGCCTCATCAATAATAATCCATGAAACCCTGGATAAATTCTTATCACGCATATAGTGCAGTAGTAAGCAATGGTCTGTCATAAATATTATCTTCGAATCAAGCTATTGTACAGATAAATATGATGGAGAACAAGTTATTGAAGAATTCGGATAACACCCACAGCCTTCCTCTCCAACCCTCTGTGCCAATGAGATGGTAGCCAATTTTCGCGGCTGAGTACAAATAATAGAGTCATCGGCAACTACTCATGAATCAGCAATGTATTGAACCAATTATGTACTTTTCCCAGAACTAGTCTTCCCAATCAACACCGTTATCTGCCACATTGCAATCAGAAATAAACGCCAAACAAAAACTTTACATTAGAATCACAACATCAATCTGAGAGCTCAAAGCCCAACTTGAATAATGGAGAGCGGGGATGGGGAGAGAGTGATCCTAGCTCGAAGGATCATTTATTGTAGTAATGGCCCAGCATCCTCACCATGGCTAAAGTCTTATTCAACTACTATGTATCACTTCGAAAGTTATACATGGGGACAAATCAAAGCAAGTAGAGCATAAGTACTTCAAAAATTTGTATTCTAAGTCTAACTAAATATTAGTTATGTCAAGGAAGATAAGGCCCTGTTTGGAAGTACTTTTTTTTTTGAACAATTTTTAAGAACAGTTTTGAAAAACTATTTTTAACAACAAAAAAACAAAAAACTTGTTTGATTAGAATAGTTTCTAAAATTTTTTTTTTAGAACATACAAATTCTTTTTGTTAAAAGTGATTTAGAAAATAGTTTTAAGAATAATAAAACAAAAATTTGTCTGGGTGTAAAGAATGAAAACACATATCTTTTAGTCATATATAATAAATTAACAAATTAAAGGTTAAATTATTTAAGGGATCATTAAATTATTACGCTAGTGCTATTTTGATTATCCAATTATTTTTTGCTCTAAAAGAACCATTAATTTTTTAAAATGATTCTATTTAAGTTATTTTTTTAAATTTCATCAAAAGAAATTAATGAAGAGAAGTTTAAATATAAATAACTAAAATAATAATTTTCACATAACTTTTTTTTTCTTCTTCCTCTCCTTTTCCCACTCTCACCTCTTTTATTCCTCTTAAGACCATCATTTATTTTATACCCCAAAAAATAAGTTAAATCCATCTTATACAGTGTGACAGTTGTTAACCCATTTTAAAAATCCCATTTAATAACCTTTTGACTCGAAGTCAACTTTCCAATTTTGTTATAAGAAAAAATGTAATGGCTAAACTACCTTCTAATAAGAAAACTCCAAATATTTCTAAAACCATACCTTTGACCGAAAAAAAGAAAGAAAATTCAAACTACAACCCATATCCTCGGCTGACCATAATCCTCACCCTCTCCATCCACAGCTGCGGGTGAACACATTCCCCAGCCCCCACAGTCGCAGCTAAGCATATCACCCAGTCCCCAAAGCCTTGCGCGGTACCAACCCATCTCCTCCACAGCCCTGAGTGATACCAATCCCCATCTTCCACAGCCGGGGACCCTTATCCCCATCTTCACTACTGCCAATCTGCATTTATATGCGTTTAGTATCTGTGTGTGTTTGTTTCATATCTCTATGTGTCTATGTTGGTTTGTGTCTATGTACTCATGTTTTTTACCCAAACAAAAAAAAATTGAGTTCTACTAATGTGTATTGGTGTGCTTATTGGGTGTATTATTGATATAGTATTTCAACAACTTTTCATTTAAACTTTGTTAGTTTTTGAGTAATTTATGAGCAATTTGATTGGTTTTGTCTTTGATTTGCATTGTAGGTAATTTTCAAGAGACAATATGAGTTTTGAGGCAAAGATTGAAGAGAAATTGCAAAAGATTGACTTTTATGTAATTTGTGGAGAAAGTGAAGAACAAATAGAAGTAGCGCAGTCATAGCGCAGCTGCGCAGCATCATAGGAAAATTATGGGCAGTTTTGTAAATTGGCAAAAAAAGAAAGGAACCCTATGAAATAAAAGGAGAAAAACGTGAGAAGTGGGCAGCCATCAAGAGGGAAGAAAAAACAAAGTTCCAGAGGGAGAGAGAGAGAGAGAATTCACGAGTTGAAGACAGAGAACAATCCGGAGACGGATTTCTACCACTATTCTTCTCCAAATCCTAAAGAATATATGATACTTTTGGTTTGATTGATTAATGAACTATTTTATATATGCGTTGAGTATTTCATGCTGAGTTTAATACTTGTAATTGCCTGATCAACAATTGCATGAGTCGTGATTTAGTTTGAGACTGAGAAGTGATAATTAAATTAGACCATGTATGAAATACCATTAAATCATTATAAGCTAGAGATAGTTATGAGTTCTAGTGCAACATTTGAATTTCTAGGGCTTAATGCATCCCATAAGTTCACAATTATCACATAGATGTAGTTAGCTTGCTTATTGGGATAGGTTATTGATACTAGAGAAAGATTAATATCTACCTTACCGAAATTGTTGACAATGTAAGGAATAGGCATCAATTTATTTAAATCACTAGTTTCAATTAGGATTAATCTTGGTGAAATCGGAATCTCTAGAGTCTTTTAATTATTGAATTACCATCTTTTGTTAATTTCGTAATTGTGTTAGTTGCTTTTTTTTATAAGTTCTATAATTTCTTTAGTCGTTAATTACAAATTCTCAATTTATGATTGTCCAAATAAAGTTAGAGCTAAATCAATTTTGGTACTTAGTAATCACAGTCATCGTGGGAACGATTTTTACTTATCACTTTATTACTTGTTGCGATACGTGCACTTGCGTTAGAAATCACACAACAAGTTTTTGGCGCCGTTACCGGGGACTGTGTCAATTATTAATATCGATACCAAATAGCTTTAATTTTACTTTGGATTTTATTTAATTTTGTGTTATTCTCTTATTTTCGTTACGTGTATTTCAGGAACACATTCCTTTACGTGCATGCGAAAGTCAGGAGGTAGTAATTTGTTGCCTTTCGATCCTGAGATAGAACGAACCTATCAAAAGAACAGAAATGAGAAAAAAGCTACTATAACTACCCATCATTTGCAAGGGAATATGGCTGACATCGTGGTAGCACAGGACGAAAATAATCAAGCAGTCAATCAGGAAAATTCGCCTAGAACACTGCGAGAGTATGCATTACCACCCACTGGAATTCAACCTGTGATTAGAAGGCCAGCAATTCAGGCGCATGATTTTGATTTGAAGACAGTGACACTACATTTGATTTAGAATATTCAGTTTCATGTACTGCCTTCTGAAGGTCCTAATCAGCACATTGTGAATTTTCTAGAAGTCTGTGGAACTGTTAAGTACAATGGAGTCACTGATGAAACTCTGCGCCTTCTCTTGTTTCCTTTTTCCTTAAGGGATCAAGGTAAGGAATGGTTGAACTCGCTACCGTCAGATTTAATCACTACTTGGGAGGATTTGGTGCACAAGTTTTTGTCAAGATTTTTCCCACCTGGAAAGATAGCGAAGCTATGCATAGAAATTAATAATTTTGCACAACATGAAAAAGAAACTCTATGTGAAGCATGGGAAAGGTAAAAGGCATTGCTGAGGAAGTGTCCTAATCATGAAGTACCTAGGTGGATGCAAGTTCATAGTTTTTACAATGGGTTAATTACCTCTACAAGAACTTTGATTGATGCATCAACAAGAGGAGCTTTAATGAACAAGACAACAGATGAAGCTTATGCGTTGCTAGATAATATTGTTTTGAACCACCAGCAGTGGTCAAGCGAGAGAGTCATACCAAAGAAGACAGCTGGGATCCATGAGATTGATGCCATAACTGCCTTGACAGCGAAAATTGATAATCTCACGAAACAGTTGTAGAATAGTCAGGCAACTGCTAATGTTGTCCAAGCGGCAGTGGTGTGCGAGTTTTGTTGTGGTCCACATCATAGTGCAAAATGTCAGGTTGGGAATCCATTTGCCCAAGGCATAGTTGAACAAGCACAGTTTGTGGGAAATTTTAATGGGTAGCAGCACAATCAGTACTCTAACAAATATAATCCAGCATGGCATAATGATCTGAATTTCTCCTTGAGAAATAATCAGAATGTGTTGCAGCCTGAGTAGAATAACCTACCACCAGAGAAGAAGGTAAACTTGGAGGATACATTGGCTCAATTGGCGACCTCGCAAACTCAATTCATGAATGAAACAAGAACGAATTTCTAGAATCAATCCGCACAAATCAGAAACCTAGAGATACAGTTGAGCCAAATGGCTATGAAGTTCTCTGAAAGGCAACAAGGAAGTTTACCTAGTACTTCTGAGGTGAATCCTAGAAAAGATGGCATGGAGCATTGCAAAGCAATAACTTTGAGAAACGGTAAGGAGTTAGAGGAGTCAGTGAGAACCAAGAAGGTTGAGAAAGGTGAACTACAGAATGAGGCAGGAGATAAAGAGAAAGTAGAACCCCAGCCACAACCTATGAAGGAGCCACATCTGGTTGTGTCATTCCCTCGACGATTGCAAAAAAATATGCTTGATAAGCAATTTGCTAAATTTCTTAAAGTCTTCAAGAAACTTCACATCAATATTCCATTCACGGATGCGCTTGAACAAATGCCGAATTATGTGAAGTTTATGAAGGATATCCTTTCGAATAAGAGAAAACTTAGAGATTATGAGACAGTTGCACTTACTGAAGAGTGCAGCGCAATCCTAAAAAAGAAGCTACCACAAAAGCTCAAGGATCCAGGAAGTTTTACTATTCCATGTGAAATTGGCAATGTTGTTTTTAAGCGAGCTTTGTGTGATTTAAGTGCTAGTATTAATTTAATGCCTTTGTCTATTTTCAAAAAGCTTGGATTGGGAGAGGCAAGACCTACTATTGTAATACTACAGTTAGTTGATCGTTCGCTAAAGTACCTCAGAGGAGTAATTGAAGATGTACTCGTCAAAGTTGATAAATTCATTTTTCATGTAGATTCATAGTTCTTGATATGGAGGAAGACAAGGAAATTCCTATCATTCTTGGAAGACCTTTCCTTGCAACTGGAGGAACATTTATTGATGTTCGAAAGGGTGAGCTTCGGTTGCGAGTACAAGATGAAGAGGTAACCTTTAATGTGTTCAAAAAACTTCATCGTCTTTGAAGGAATTGAATATTGCTTTAAAGATATTTTTGACAACCATATTTTATCTTAATATCCACAAAGAGTTAAGATCTATCATCTAACATTTTTCAGGTAAAGCTAAGTTGGGCCTTCAAGTTATAGAGAAAGAGAAGTTCAAGAGTTTCTTTGGTTGCCTTGTGTGTATTATTCGTTGAAATGTAAAGTAATGTATGTATCTAAGGTATAATTAGTGATTTAATTGTATGTTCTGCTTTGTGGATCTTGTTTATATTTGTTATAAGCAGGAATTTGTAATAAGTTTAATTAAAAAGTATTAGAGTTGTATGATAAGCTATTATTTGTAAAAGATTAGTATGGTTTAAGTCCGATGCATGAATGTTTATCTTGTTGAGGTTAAAGGCTCGAATGGCCTCAAGAACATGGAAAGATATGTCAAAAGAAGAATGTGGATGATTTTTGAATGTTGTATTGTTGTTTGTGGTTCATTTCTTTTGAGTGCAGATATGTGGTTTTTTCTCCTTTTTCGTGACCTTGGGATGTGGATCGGGATTCTGTTTTCGTGAAAGATCGGGGTGTTACACTGGTTCTTACTCAATTGGAACTATTAATGGAAAGATTGAATTGCACGATAATTGTCAACTAAATAGGTTCACTCAATTGATAACTTCATTTGCCTTATAAATTGTCTCGATATGTTGTTAGACATCACTCAAGACCTTTAAGGGTGTTTCGAGAGTGAATGAGATATTCTCAAAACAAATCGAGAGTTCGATTAGCATTAAAATCGTTCAATGTTTTCTTAGTGCTGTTTGGCGGTGAGTCTAGAAGGTCACACACAATAGAGTATTGTGATTTGGCTTCAATTTAACTTGTATCTTAATCTCTCAAAGATTGTTAAAGAGTTAATAATAATATTTGTATCATTAAAGGTTAATAGAGCTAATGTGTTATTATGGACTATGTATAAGGAGTTAAGTACAAAAGATAGAAATGTGATTTACATGATTTAATCTGATGGTGATTGGATTAAATACTACTTATGTCAATTATACAAAGGTTAAAAGTTTAACTTGAAAAGTCATGGTAAAAGAAAGGTTGGAATTATGTAAAGTTCCACTTAGTCTTTCTTTATATGTAATATGACTAAGCATGACCCATTGAAAGACATTATTTCATCTTGTCTTTTCTTTTTCAAAAGGATGACAAGGCTTACCCCATGGAGTTATTATGAATTCCATTAACCTTTCCTTTTGTATACTTGACAAGACATAAAGATGATACATCATCTTTCATATAAATTTATATATACACATCAATTGGCCATTATGTATATTGTATGCAAAAGCTAATTGATATATGTGCATATTTCTATATATCTATATGCAAGATAAAGATTAAGTGACTTAGTGGAAAAATACTACGCATCTTGTGTAAGAGAGAAAACAAGTGCATATATTTTCTTCAAAGATTTTGCTAGCACTATATTCAAGAATAAATGAGGAGCTTAATCACTTTCTTGTGTGGACTAACATAGACTTCTACACTAGTGGAAGAGGGTGTCATTCCAACAAAAAGTTCAACCACACATCAACCTTAGGTCTTTAAGAGGTATTATTCTCTTCTTGTTTTACCTTTGGTTTAAGAAGTATATTACATAAACATCAAGTATTAGGATTGATCTACACATAATATATGCATCGAAAAATTGTATTTCATAGTTTCTTCTGCTGTGTATCTTTGATTCATTATGTGCAATCCCGGATATCGATCCTTCAACTTTAACTCCTCTACAGTTGGATAATACAAATCAAGCTCTTGAATGATCAAAGATTTGCATGTGTTAGCTCAAGATTTTTTTGTAAAGAATAAGTGAATAAAGATTTTTAAAATCTTGGTATTCGATGCTTGAAGTTGAAAGAGATAATTTGAGAAGTGGGTGATGAAATGGTTTTAAAGGCAGCAAGGATTTGTAATGGCTATTTTTCAAAACATTTGGTCAATCGAATTTTTGGCTTCCTTCCGGACTTGCTCATCCGGATGGCCACTAGATAGGATCTAGTCAAGTGGATTCAATAGAGTAACTCAACCGGATCCGTAGTTTTCAACTGAAAACCTACAGTAAGTGATCCAAGTCAATTTTTCTGAAAACATTTTTCAAAGTGTGCAAAAACCATTTGTTTTAAAGACTTCTTTTGACCCACTTCTAATGTTTTCAAAGATGATAAGATATTTTGCGAATCATTGCTTTGAAAAACATTTTGAAGACTTCAAGAGCTAACACAAGAAATACTTGTAACACAAGAAATACTTAGGCAAACGACAAGTTAAAAGCCAGTATCCCTTATATCATCACGTCTCCTTTTATAACTCACTCTTCATCTTCCAAGATCTTCTTTACTTGAATCTTCACATTTTGAAGCTTTAGAGATCTTGATAGTGAAGTCTTGAGCTTGATCATGTTGAGTTCTTCATTTGATCTTCATAATTAACTTTCTTGAGCTTGATCAATATCAACTCTTCATGGCTTGCTCTTGAGCATTCTTCAATCTTTCGAGTAATCTCATAAATTGGGAACTTATACAATGTATGATTAGTCACAAGATAAATGTATAATAAAGATTTAGTTATTATCAAAATAAATTTGAAAAGTCTTTAGGCTAACAAGTGTAATAACTTTTCTTTCTAGTTTGAGTGGACATCAATGGTGCATATTAATATTATGAAATCAATGGTCAAGATCATCTACTCCCGAATTGCTACAGATGGATAGAAGACCGACCCTGACAAAAAAAATGGAAAAATCCATTCTAGTCCTTGAGGTTTATGCTAAGTACTAGACATGTTTGTGTGTCACAACCCCGATTTTCAAATGCTAATATATGTACTTTGATACCACGAAAGCGGAATAAAGTTCAAACTTGCAATTACCTCAACATCTCGGGATCGTGATGCCACGGGCTCAAGCAGATCACTCCACCTAAGTTTGTTAAGGCACAAAACAAAATCCCGAGCACTATTAACCATAAAACAACTCAGCCTTATGTAAAACAACCCAATACTAAAATTCAAGTTATAAAAGTTACATAAGTTCAACAATACTTGGTATACAAACTTCATCACTAAATGTCCGAATACATATTTACAAACCCGTATCCATCAAGGTACAATCTTAGAAATCCATCTAGTACAACCAAGTCTTCCATGAGTCTTAGTCTAATTAATTACACAACTAATTATCCAAAAGGAGTTACAAGATAACATTATAGTCAATTATACAAAATATTCTCCATGAGCGAGCAAGTAGAGCACGATGGTAGAAAATCGAAATCATCACGTTAACAGGGGTTCCATCAACAAACAAGCTCAACTATACCTGAGATGTTAAAAAAAATGTGAATTACAACTAGCTCAATTAGGGACAAGGGGAACAGGGATTTTCGTAATCCTTTTACCATT
Source organism: Ehretia macrophylla (assembly GCA_037974665.1). Taxonomy (NCBI): domain Eukaryota; kingdom Viridiplantae; phylum Streptophyta; class Magnoliopsida; order Boraginales; family Ehretiaceae; genus Ehretia; species Ehretia macrophylla. Next base: position 61,548,078 of record CM075779.1, read on the forward strand.
TCAAAATCTATTTTCGAAAACAATGCCATACACATATAGGTACAATTCGTAAATAAAAAATATATGACCTTGAATATTCCATAAGAACATCAAGTAAAGCACAAATTTAAACAGCATTTATAACATGGTAATATTATCCAACTCTACTCATTGAGAATCTTAAAGGACCAAGCGAGAGTAGGAAAACATATATTGAAGAATACATCTCGAAGATGATCAAAAGAGTGATGCACAATAAGGAAGATGACTTATACGGACCTAAGAGGTGTCTCACACTATCATAGTCATGTGTACCTCAAAAAGTGTCTCCCACTATCATTGTCGTGTACATATTATTCTGTATAAGTCCCAACCATAAATAATGTAGCATTAATGGGGTAAGGAGGTGTCTGCCACTATCACAACCGTGTGCACCTTTGATCCCATCCCTTAATGAACGAGAGGTTGCAACCACCACGTGCATATAAGTAATACCGTTTTATAATCTATGACAAGTACAAAGTGAGCTCAAGATGTATCAAACCTATTCAAGTACCTTTCATATATCGCATCATGTAAATGATCAAACATTTATCATGTATTCATAGGGACATATAACACATACAATATCTTTCATGTAAGCTCTTTTAGTATTAGCACATAATAACAAGAACTTGCAAGTTGGTCACTTAAACAATAACTTCTACCACTAACAAGCATTAGTTACGACCAAAAAATTTCAATGCTTCCGCATTAGCCAAACTTAAACAGTTAATTTTTCTATTCACTTAAACTCCAAATAACCTGATTCCAGTATAAAATTATAGTTTGCGAATGTAGACAGTTCTAGAATCAATTGGAACTCAATTCGGAGTTGAATTGAGTAAAATATAGTCTCGATAAAAATTTTGCGCAAAAGGAAAAGAGCAGTCGGACGAGGGGACTCGCCTGGCTCCTTCAACCGACTCAAGCAGTGGAAGTCGAATGAGCTCCCTGGTTCGACTCCCTCGACCGACTGAAGCCGTCAAGGCCATTCCAAGTCCGAATTTTCATGTTTTTTCCTTCTTTCTTCTTTAATCTTGCTTCAACCAAGTTCATGCCTCAAATTCCTTTCAATTACAAGTTTATTAACGTCATCTAAACATGTATTAATCATCATCTAGCGTCAAAATCATCTTAGAAGCAACAAAAGCATTCAACCATCAACTATCATACATTTGCAACTTCAATCATCAAGATTTGTCTTCTAGAGTTGCGTCTTCTATTCTCATGCTTCAACTCAAGCGTAATGATCACATATAACATTATAATAGTTTACAAGAACAACAACAAACACGATATAGCTTTATGACCAAGTATTGACCTTAGAAATTCAACCTAAGCTCAATCCACCATCTAATATACATATAACTTTATTCATGCTTTGTATACACATATATCTCTCTACTATGAGTTGTATGCCTTTATAAACCTTTGAAATTCATCCCTCACCTTGTTCTTGAAGTTGAGAAGGAAAAGAAGCTAAAAGGGTCTTGAATCTAGCTAGCAAATACCAAGGAAAGCTTTGTAAATGGCTTGAGAGTTCTCCTATCCTTGTTCTTCCTCTTCCTTCCTTCTATCTTTCTCTTCCTAGGTCGTGTGGTTTAGTGTGTGTGGTGTGTGTGATCTAATGTATGTGTGTGTTTGTGTCATGTATATGTGTGTGATAGATATTTAATTTTGCCCAAGGACCAATATGCCCCTCAACTAAAACACTAATTTCTAGTTTGCCCTTTTAATTGTTTCCTAACTATTTGGTTAGCTAGTGTAGTATATTATAATTTATTTATCTCCTACGTTACCTAAATCACAAAAATGTAAGTTAAACAATGCAAATGTACTAGTGCACATAAAATGATGTAATGCATATAAAATCACTCAAATGCATGTAAATCAATATAAACACATATTTAATTATATAATATGCATATGATGTTTCGTGCGGGACTTCACATCCTTCCCCTTTAACAGAATTGCGCCCTCGCAATTTTCTCATTTGATAATTACTCGATAAGCTGCATCGACTTTGTCTGAAGCACATAAAGGAGACCCGATCACTGGAGAAGGATGCCGAACTATAACCCTGAATACAGGGCCCCATATGAGACTTCCACATAATAACACCACATAAGTGTTGTTGAATAAGAAGTTTAGATAGAATACCAATTGCCGAATAGAAATAACGAATAAGAACTCTGATTAAGAATCCCAAATTCCGAATACCGCAAGAGAATACTGATAGAGAATATCGAATACCAAATAAAAATTTCCCAAAATGAGAATACCGATTGAATTTATCAAGTAAGAGTCTCGGACAAGAATACCATCAGAGAATACCAAGAGAGATTACCCACCAAGAATTCCCAAGATAAAATCTAAATAACAAATAAGAATACTAAGCGAGAACATTAATGGAAATTCCAGCAAATAAAATCCATCTTCAACTGCATTTGTTGCCTTTGGAAATTCCCCTTGGTCAATGGAATCAACTCAGGCATGAACTCCTTGTCTTGAAGCATTCCTAGTAGGTTGAGGCCATGTTCCCACATTCTGCATCCTTAGGCAGTCCTTATATAAGTCTTGATTACTCCCATACTTTACACACTTGTCTGTCTTTCTCCAACATTGGGTTTCGTGTACCCTCTCTTGTTGCAACAAGCACAAATAATATTTTGAGAGGTGGCTGTATTACCTGATAACCCTCAAGTTGTCTTGGTATTGAATGCACTAAGCTGAGTTCTATTCTTCTTGTGGTGTCAGAGATAAGAACGACCTTTTGTTGATTTGACTCGGTCCACTTTGGGTTTCAAATCTCCTCTTCTCAATGTGAGCAGCCAAATCGATCACATCATTATATGAGGTAAAAAGATATGAAGCCAAGAAGTCTTGAATTTTAGGCCTTAATCCTCAAACAAACTGTCTGATTCTTCTTTTTTTCATTTGGATTAACTCGGGGAGGTAATGTGACAACTTGTTAAAACAAGCTTCATATTGGACCGTAAACATTTTACCTTGCTTCAAAGTAAGAAACTTTTCTTCTTTCCTCTCTCGGGGTACTTCCGTAATGTAATTTTTCTTGAAACATTTGACAAAGTTAGCTTAAGTGACGGGTGTGCCATCACACTTCCAGCGAAGCTTTTTTGTTCTCTATTATTGTTCTGCATCTTCTTCTAATAAGAATACCGCGAAAATCACATTTCTTTCATCATTGTAATCAAGAGCAGCATATATCCTTTCACCTTTTGCCAACCAAGCTTCAGTTTTTCCATCATCGGGTTCACCAAGGAACTTGGGAGGTCTATAGCTGAAGAAATCCTTCAATGTGTTATTATTGCCCCTTGTTCCAATTGCTTGGTTTTCTAGAATCTGGCTCATCCTGTCCACAAAAATTACCAACATACTGAACATCTCTCTCCTGAGATTAGCCTGATTAATATTCTCTATTCCTCAAGTTCTAGTGTTCTTGCGAGTGCTCGGCCCTGTCATCTTGGGTATGGATATACGATGCCACTTACGGTTATATGATGCATATGTATTGTACGAGACATGAATACGTGCCCTATCTATGCTGCTAGTATAATATCCCACATCGACTGGCGAGGATGCTGGGCTGCTAGATATATAGTGGAGGGTTTTCCCTTATATCGTGACGATGCGTTTTCCAATCCAAGTTGGGCTGTAAGAAACAAACCCGTGAGGGGCGCAATGTGGTAACCCAAAGTGGACAATATCGTCATATGTTGCATTGCTGGTGGGCCTCTGCCCTTCGGGATATTCGCTTAGCCAGGGCGTTACAGCTAACAAGCATATATTATGACTATACCTAACACATAAGTATTCATGAAGGCACAAAGCATTCATAGCATTTTAAACACGTATGATTCACATAACACATAAGGCATATTGGGCAATTCACACGTAGCATTTAAGTACATAAGTTCCACACAAGTACTAAAGGAGAAAATTGAGCCATTAGGTCAAACCTTTTGGTCTGCTTCTTATCCTACAACCTCACTTTAATCCATAAATCAAATACAATTCTTATGTTCCAAATGACACTATGGCCAAATTCCTACCCTAGGATTTTCAATCTTCAACCCAATCTTTTGACTATGATACCCTCAAAGAATCATAGTCTCCAACTTTAGCTAAGTCATCCATTCACCTTATTTACACACATCATCATAATCAATTCCACCTTAAAACTTCTACCCACTGACCAGGGGTTCTAAACCCAGCTTAACACCTAGCTAACTAGCTAAGCTCTGATACAACTCTATCACAACCCCGATTTTCAAACACTAATATATGTACTCTGATACCACGAAAGTGGAATAAAGTTCAAACTTGCATTTATCTCAACATCTCAGGATCGTGATGCCATGGGATCAAGCAGATCACTCTACCTAAGTCCGCTAAGGCACAATGCAAAATCTTGGGCACTATTAACCATAAAACAACTCAACCTTTTGTAAAACAACCCAATACTAAAATTCAAGTTATGAAAGTTACATAAGTTCAACAATACTTGTTATACAAACTTCATCATTAATAGTTAAAGTCACAATCCGAATACATATTTACAAACCCGTATCCATCAAGGTACAATCTTAGAAATCCATCTAGTATAACCAAGTCTCCCACGAATCATAGTCTAATTAATTGCACAACTAATAATCCAAAAGGAGTTACAAGATAGCATTATAGTCAATTATACAAAATATTTTTCATGAGAGAGCAAGTAGAGCACGAAGGTAAAAAATCCAAATCATTGCGTTAACGGGGCTTCCATCAACAAGCAAGCTCAACTGTACCTGAGATGTTAAGAAAAAGGGTGAGCTACAACTAGCTCAGCGACGGATAAGGGGAACGGGGATTTTCACAATCGTTTTACCATTTCAAAATCGATTTTCGAATATAATGTCATGCACATATAGGTAAAATTCGTAAATAAACAATACATGACCTTGAATATTCCATAAGAACATCAAGTAAAGCACAAATTTAAACAACATTTATAACATGGTAATATTATCCAACTCTACTCTCCAAGGACCTCAAGGGACCAAGCGAGAGTAGAAAAACATATATTGGAGAATACATCTCGAGCATGATCAAAAGAATGATGCACAATAAGGAATATGGCTTATACAGACCTAAGAGGTGTTTCCCACTATCATAGTCGTGTGCACCTCAAAAGGTGTATCCCACTATTACTATCGTGTGCATATTATTCTGTATAAGTCTTAACCATAAATAATGTAGCATTAATGGGATAGGGAGGTGTCTGCCACTATCACAGTCGTGTGCACCTCAATAGGTATTTCCCACTATTACTGTCGTGTGCAACTTTAATCCATTTCATAATCGATGACAAGTACAAAGTGAGTTCAAGATTTATGAAGCATATTCAAGTACCTTTTATATTTCGCATCATACAAACGGTCAAGCATTTATTATGTATTCATATGGATATGTAACACATACAATATCTTTCATGTAAGCTCCTTTAGTATTAGCACATAATAACAAGAACTTGCAAGTCGGCCACTTAAACAATAACTTTTACCAATAACAAACATTAGATACAACCAAACAATTTCAATGTTTTCGTATTAGCCTAACTTAAATAGGTAATTTCCCTAATCTCCTGAACTTCAAATAGCCCGATTTTAGTATAAAATTAAAGCTTATCGAATGTAGATAGTTCTAGAATCAAACGGAACTCAATTCGGAGTTTAATTGAGTAAGATATGGTCTCTAAAAAAATATTGCACAAAAGGAGAGGGACAGTTGAACAAGAGGACTCGCCCGGCTCCTTCGACCGACTCAAGCAGTGGGAGTTGGATAAGCTCCCTCGTCTGACTCACTTGACCGACTGAAGCTGTCAAGGCTATTCCAAGTCCGAATTTTCATGTTCTTTCATTCTTTCTTCTTTAATCTTGTTTCAACCAAGTTCATGCCTCAAATTCCTTTCAATTACAAATTTATTAACATCATCTAAACATGCATTAAGCATCATCTAGCATCAAAATCATCTTAGAAGAAACAAAAGCATTCAACCATCAACTACCATGCATTTGCAACTTCAATCATCAAGATTTATCTTCTAGAGTTGCATCTTTTATTCTCATGCTTCAACTCAAGCATAATGATCACATATAACATTATAATAGCTTACAAGAACAACAAAAAACACAATATAGCTTTATGACCAAGTATTGGAACCCTAGAAATTCAACCTAAGCTCACTCTACCATCTAGTATACGTATAACTTTATTCATGCTTTGTACACACATAGATTTCTCTACCATGAGTTATATGCCTTTATAAAACCTTTGAAAATCATCCCTCACCTTGTTATTGAAGTTGAGAAGCAAAAGAAGCAAGAAAGGTCTTGAATCTAGCTAGCAAATGTCAAGGAAAGCTTGTAAATGGCTTGAGAGTTCTCTTATTCTTCTTCTTCCTCTTCCTTCCTTCTATCTTTCTCTTCCTGGGTCGTATGGTTTATTGTGTTTGGTGTGTGTGATCTGATGTGTGTGTGTGTTTGTGTCGTGTATATTTATGTGTTGTATGGTGTGAGTGTGTTTTTGTCTGGTGGTGGTAGGTGATAGATATTTAATTTTGCCAAAGGACCAATATGCCCCTCAACTAAAGCACTAACTTCTAGTTTGCCCTTTTAGTTGTTTCCTAACTATTTGGTTAGCTAGTTTAGTATAGTGTAATTTATTTATCTCCTACAATACCTAAATCACAAAAATACACGTTAAACAATGCAAATGTATGTAAAACAATACTAGTGCACATAAAACGATACAAATGCGTATAAACACATATTTAATGATATGATATGCATATGACGTTTCATACGGGGCTTCACATTGTGTGTTTTGTGAAAATACCACTTTAGTCCTTCTATCAGTTGCAACTTAACGGTCAATGCATTAACTAAGTGAAGTACTTATTTGCCTTTATGTTTGAGTCGTTGGAGAAATTTTTTTGAAAAACAAATATTAAGATGATCGTTGTGTTGTTCCCAACATCTACTTGCACACCTTACAACTATATATATGGCCATGGGGTACAAAATTTTCATCCTCAACTCTTTCTTTTTCTCTCACGTCCAAAAAAAATTTATAGCACTTTCACACTTGAGTCAGCCGAATTCTGCTCAAAATATTATAGGAAAAATCAAGTCAAATGTCTAGAACATCGTCATCATCATCATTAACTATTCAGGTAGATATAAATGGAGCTTTCATTAAGTTCAAAAATAGAATATGCATATATCATTCAACATATCACCATAAGAATATCCATGGGACTCCAAGTTTGGAACAATACTCAACTGCTGAGATAGTGAGCATTGAAAATGAACAATATTTTGGGTAACCACCAAAATAATATACTTATCATTACAACACAAATATAATCCATATAACAAAAACTATCTGAAATAAATAAACTCGATAAATAAGAAATAATATTAGAACAAAATAATACACTTCTAACATCATTCAAAAGATCCAAAATTAACATTAACTTCAACATTACATTCGAAAAATTAATCATCATGATAATATATGAAAAAAATACAAAGTTTAATAATACACAAACTAAAATTATCTCATCAAAAAAATAATCCTAAAAGCTTAAAAAATATTATCTAACATTAATAACTACATGCAAAGTTAAAATCTATAAAAATCAAACACAACATGTCTAAATTAGCCAACAAAGCAACAAAATTTTGGGTATTATTAAACATTTTAGCAAAAAGACTAAATCCTAAACCCTAAACCTTATTGACTTGGATATTTGGATGCTTTTTGGCACTCAAAGCTTGTAATGTATAATCCCTATGCAAAGACAGCTTCTAAGTGAGTTGTTTTGTGCTTTTTTTCGAAGGCTACATGACATATTGTAGTCATGGGGGTATATGTGTGTCGATAAGGAGAAGAAGAGCTTGAGTGTCAATTAAGACAATAAAAAAAATGTCAAATTCTCTTACTTTCTAGGCAAAAGGTTGTACTGATGTGGCACTACCCTGATCTTTCAATTTTTCCTTTTATCCATTCTTTATTTTTTTAATGGCAAAAAGTCAAACTATTAAAGTTAACATCTGTTAGCCTGAAGGCATGAATCTTGTATTTTGATGATAACTAAATCTTGATTATGAAATTGATCTATTGACTAATCATATCTTGTAATGAGTTTATTGTTTGACAATTAGTCAGAGCTTGAAGGATATTCAACATATTAAGTAAGCTCAGGAAGATTAAAAAGATGATCAAAGCACTTTGTGAATATCAATGTTATACAAGCTCAAGAGCAAGTTCATGAAGAATGATGTTGATCAACCTCAAATGATCTAATCATGAAAACAAAATGAAGAGCTCAACATGATCAAGCTCAAGTGTATTTTTGTCAAGATCATTACAAGCTCAAGTTGTAAAGATTCAAGTGAAGATCTTTGTAAATGAAGAAGGAGTTATAAGAGGAAACGCGGCGACATAAGGGGTACAGGTTGGGACATGACCGGGGTTTGGGTTTGTAAATGGTATATGCTCAATGATGATTCTTAAAAGTTGTTTTTGAATCAATTGAAAAAGGCTTTACAAAAGACGTTCAAAAGAAATGATTTCAAAAACCCAACCCTTGCAGTTTGGAGCCCACCGGACGACCCCATGGCGACCGGTCGACCTGTGGTCAAAGGGTCATCCGCCCGAGGTCTGTCTACCGGATGAAGGTCTTTCGACTAGTCGACCGGTGAAACAGGGGTCGACTAGTCAAGCTAAAACGCTGATTCAAAATAAAGATATTTTATGAACGTTGGGGTGTATTTATTACATCCATTTCAACTTCTATTAATGCCTCTCAACTGCAAAATTTCAAGATATTGATTCAAAGCAATTACTCTTGTTTTCTAACATTATATTCATCTTTAAATCATTATTGTGCTATACTTAAGCAAGAATTTGTGAGCTATATTGAGAGAAAAATATTCACTGTATTCATCTACCCTAAAAAAGGGCTTTTATTGTGAATCTCAAACACTTATCAAAAGAGAGAATTGAACACTTTGAAAGGAAGGATTTCCTTGTCAAAGGTGTTGGGGTTGAAACTTTATATTGAGAACAAATTTTCTATTGTAAAAGTTTGAACTACCATTGTAGTTAATTTGTGGACTCACCAACATTTGAAGAGTCACAATAGTGAAGATTGTTGAAATCCTAAGCGGGGAGCTTAGGTCGTAGACTTAGGTGGGCGTCGAACCACTCTAAATCGTGATTTAAAATCTCTTTTTCCCAACTCTCTCTTTGCATTAATTTCTGCACACTAAGTATTTGATAAATTACCTTACTCACATCTTATATTACTAGAGTGCATATTTGATTTTTGCTAGTATATTGCTTAATCGAAAAAGTAGTAGTATTGCTTATATAACCTAATTTATCCCCCTCTTAGGTTCAATTAATGGACAACAACATCCCTCCACTTAACGGAGGGACTAAAGTGGTATTTTCCCAAAACACAGGGCTGATTTTGGTATTTAGTATAAACTTTAAGGACTAAAATATTTTTTCCCAAAAAAAGAAGAAAAAAGCAGCAAGTCAGGCCCAAAAAAAAAGTCAGCAAGTCATGCCCAAAAACAAATTCACCAACAAGTTAGTAATCATGGGGCTACCTATTTGATGTTCATGAGCGGGAAAATTCTACATTTAGTCCCTATTGTTTTCTTTTTGTTTCAATTTGGTCTTTATTATTTAAAATGTCTCAATTTAATCCTTATTGGTTTCCAAAAGTCTCAATTTATAATAGGGAGTAAATTAACTAATTTTGGACAATAGAGACGATTTGAAACTTTAAGAAAATAATAAGAACGAAATTAAGATTTTTTTAAAAATAATAAAGATAAAATTAAGACATTTTATACAATAGAGACCAAATTAAAACTAAAAGAAAATAATAGGGACTAAATATGACATTTTCCCTTCATGAGCTATTAACGTAACGGAGCCAACCGTTGTAAGCTTTGCAAGATTGGTAGGTTTGCTTTCAAGCCTATTAGCTTTGTTAGGCGTCAAAGAACTTTGGGACAACATCTGCATGGAAGGCCCCAACACAATATCTGACGTCCTAAAAAAGTATTTCGTGTGTTCTGTATACAATCATACCAAAGTATAATCTCAAGGAAAATTCTTCAATGCACCTACTCCCCATACTTCATAGAGATAGATAAGTGGGCCCCACATATGTGGGACCCATGTGTATATGAGTAAGGAGTATAGGGAATACGTGCACTGAACTCTTACCCCAATCACAATATCCTATATTATTTTTCTCATGAGTTGTCAGTAAGGTAATGATGCGGGACAACTTACGTACGCAATGTAAGACTCGGGTTTGAGGAGGAGGAAAAAGTTGATCCCATCTTGATATACAAAAATTTCAAAACTTTACTTCACTTATTCATGATAATTAAAATTGAGTGGTTAATAGTTGAAATATGGTTAGATTGTGATAAAATACTTAAATTAACTGTGAATTTGGAATGAAAAAATGATTAGCCACCAAGAGTTGAGTTTGTATCTAAATTTTTTTTTTTTGAAACCTTGTTAACTATTATTACATCCGAACAGCGTCACATGATTCAATTAGAAGTTTTTGATTAATTATCAAAAAAGGAGTAGATTGAGATGTTTTCAATGTGAGATGTTGTGTTTTATTAAAATTTGATTTATTTTTCTAGATCGGTATACTCCTTTGAAAAAAAAAAGAAAAGAAAAATGTTTAGATAACTCGCTCATTATCATTTACAGATCAAAAGTGTTGATTCAACAAAAAGAGGCAGAAAAGAAACTCATAACAAAATGTTTTCTTCTAACCATTTTTGAGCATTTTTTTTGTTATGAAAAAGCTATCAATACAAATCCTGCCAGACAAGCCTTCTTTCACCAAACACAATTCAACCGAAGAAAAATGATACTTCAAGAAAGTCTTTGAATCAACCAACATCTACCATTCGAGTCATCTATTCATAAAAAAAAAAATATACAAATAAAAATAAAAATAATATATATATATATATATATATATAATCCAAGGGAGTATTACACGATTTGGAAGGTAGTTAAGTTTTAACATTTCATGACTATCCATAGAAAATATTTTCGATTTTATAAATTTTGCGTGATTAATTTTCTTACCTCTTAATTGAGTTACAAATGCTTAAAAAGACTCAAATGATTTTTTGTAAACGATTTCTTGGGGTGGAATTATTTGGAAGATAAACTCATTGTTAATCATATATTTTATAAAATATAACTGTATAAATACATTGACTGCTTAAATTTAATATTTTTGAATCTATGAAGTAATTGATGTCTTTACTTGAGGACAAACAAAGAATGGGTTTGAGGAGGTTGATAAATCCATATTTTTAGTAACTTTAACCTATTGAATCATGTATATTGCATTATTATTTCAAGCTTAATTGTATATTTTACACAATTTTAGTGCAATAGAGGTTTTAAAGAAGAAAGAGCAAAAATGACCACAAAAACCAACATTTGAACAAGAAAATCAATGCAACACTAAAGGAAAATGGTAGAACAACTTCAAAACGAGCAATTCGAGATTGAATTTGGCCAAACCAAGTGCGGAAATGAATTCAGAACGCTGAAAAACCTTGAAATAGACCTAGTCAACTTTTTGGTTAACAGTCAAAGTCAACGGTCAATGGTCAAAGTCAACGAGCCGGTCAAAGTCAATGTTCGGAGTCAAAGTTCACCTACCACAGTCAGATAGGCGCTTGAGCGCCACTTTTTGCAAATGGCAGACAATTGAACGACAGATTGCGGACGGAAAAGGACAGAAAAAATATAAAAATAAAAAGTGCAGAAAGGCGCTCGAGCGCGCCTGATTGGCGCTCGAACACCGTCCTGAAATCTTGCCTATAAATACCACGGTTTTCATTGTTGAAAACGTACCATTTTTCTTTCTTAGCTTAATTTATGTTATTTTAGTATTTGTGAAGTGAGTTTTGAGTGTTTTAATTATTATTTTTAATTGTGTGCAAAATTTTAATCCAGAGGGAAGGGTCTAGTGAGCCATCAGCATATCAAAATCATACCGGTGTACCGAAATTCGTTCAACACGATAAGTATTCTTTGATTTTGGTTTTTGTCATGATTTTTTGTACTTTAAAGTATGTCATGGCACACTAGACCCAAGATTCGGGGTGGTACGTGTGAGGTTACTGTTGTACATATGTTTTGATTCAAATTTATTAAAGTCTCGTATTTTTATTTCTAAATATTCTTTGATTAATTATACGTATACTTGTAGTCATGTTATATTTCATTGAAAGTACATATATGCCCGGTTTTGTAAACTAGTGACAATACGAGACTACCTCTGATGGATTCTAGTCTGGTTGTACCAACACCTACTGGTTACATAAGTGAAAAATTAATTGAGAGATTGGATATCGTTAGGTTATACCAACACATCCAGTCTTGCTAATTAATTAATCTTCTCACTTACATAATTAAAGGCTCATTTTAGTAGTGGGAGCTTGTAGCCCTATTTCTGAAGGACTTAACTTTTAATCTGAATCAATAACTTTGTACTTGCGTATACTGAGCTATAACCACCCTGAATCATTAACCCTTTGGATTTTCATTGTATTATTAAGTATTGTAATTCTTCAATTTTGTAACTTTGTTCAAGTCACTTTTGGATCTCGTTACTACCGTACCTTTGGACATTTCTTGGACTTTTGGACTTAATTTACCGTATTTTTGGACTTTTGGACTTAATAAAAATTATCCGTAACGGGAGATAGTCAAACAATTCTAAATTAAAGACTTAACTTAATCTGGTAACCCATTCTCCATGGATTGACCCTCTACTCGCCACAGCTAGAGATAATTCAAGGTAAGCAATATTTCCAATCATTTAACCTTACTATTTTTTTTGAGCGCAAAACGACGTGATCACTCCTCATGCTCCATAGAGATAGATAAGTGGGCCTCACTTATGTGAGACCCATATGTATGCGAGTAGGGAGTATAGGGAATAGGTGCACTGAACTCTTACCTCAATCACAATGTCCTATATTATTTTTCTCATGAGTTGTCAGTGAGGTAATGATGCGGGAAAACTTACGTACACCTTGGGTTAAGCTCATAAAACATGAGCGATCATGACAGCAAGAGTTGAGCTTGAAATCTTAGTCATAAATAATTAAACTACTTATCAAGAGCATGAACAAACTTATTTAAGTCCAAATATAATAGAAGTTCCTGATTGCCTCTTCAATGGAACTCTTCGAGCTGTTAAAGGACAAAAAAGGTAAAACACTCCCTTAAGACGGTGAATGAGTAGCTTTGAGTAGAGCTATCATTGTTGCTAAAAATTCTCTCAGCAAATTCTCCCCAAAAACAAAAAGAAAAGAAATAAAAAATTGACAACCCAATATCAGTTCACATTTTAGGATGCCCTTATATTTCGAATGAATTCCATGAGAACTTGTAGTTGCAAATGAATCTCTTATTTGAAAGTGTAAACTAGCTAGTATTAAGTCAAGTCTATCATTTGTAGATATAAATTTATTTGCAATATATGTGGAATTGAAACTAAAAAGTCTATTTTACTCAAATACCCCTTCTCTATTCTATTGAAATTAGTAAAATTAGAAATGATAAACAAGAACTTTTGAGTTATCCGACAACTACTAACATGGCTTAGAAGTAAGGAAGACTAGAATGACAATTGACGCCAACTTTGGCTAAATTTGCTAATAAGGCATATAATTTTACAAATAAAAGCATAATTACGAAAAATTTGCAAAGAGCATTGAAATGATTTCTTGAATGAAAATGAAAGGAACTTCCAGTATGATTAAACCACAAAAAAAAAAAAATTAAAGGTGAATATTATATCAATCAAACGTGTACAATGACCATGCAATCAAAAAGAGGAAGGATTTAGCAACTCTACATAAAAATGAGCTCCACTTGCCTCTTACGTTTATCTTCAATCAACCTTCTTTTATATTGGATACTGTAAAATAATATCGAAGGAAAATATTATTCATATCTGACTTGTTGATCAATTATTTTCTTTGTATTTGTTTTAAGAAAAAGGGCAAGGAAGAGAGTTTGATCTAAGTTTTATTTTTTATCTTTGTATTTGGAGCCAAAGTTAAACTTAAGTGTAAATGAAAATATATAGGGTAATTTTATCCTCAAAAGTAAGCAACTAACTTAAAAAATGTGAATTTGCAAATTACACCTCTTGAGTAAGGATTTGGATAAAACTCAAAGAAATTCAAAATTTACAAATCCTGAATCTTCAATTTTTTAAAGAGTTACTTCCAAATATAAAAAATTAGATTTGTAAATAAATTTTACAAATTTTTGTAAAATTCATTTGTTTCAAACCATATGTAGGAGAATTTTCTGTGTTGGGCTATTGTTTAAATTTAATGAGCATCTCAATTTCCTGATCACTAACTAGCCTAATGACAATGATAACAATTATTCCTTCCAATATGCCTGATTTAGTTTTCACAGATTTTATAGCCTCTACATTGAACTAGCTCTTCAAGTTATAATGATGGGCTAAAATCTCGCAACCTCTAGCCAAGGGATGGTCTTCCCAATTTGTTGCTAGAAGAATCATCACGACAGCCTGCCTATCAACAAGAGTTTAATTGCTTGAGCTTCAGAATTCCATTTTACCGAGTCAACAACCTATGCAAAAGGGTTACACTAGATCAGGCTCAAGAGTCCAATCAGAGGTGGGAGATGATGGCAAGGGTGCAAGCACAGCATTAAGCTACTGATAGACATGTTTTCCTATTCAGAAGTAGGTTTGAAGACTGAGGTGGACAAGAAGATTTACCCAGTGTATTCACATGCAGAAGGTCCAACTCTTCATCCATGCAACACAGGCATTCGGGTAAGGAGGGAGGGAGAAAGGCAGAGAAATCAGATCGTACTGCATTATCTAAACATGTATACACAGAAGCAGCTGGCGCTATCTACGAGAGTGTAGAAAAGCTACATACATGCATGGCAAATATATGTGTCAATAAATATAAATATCTAGGTCAATGAAAAATGATTTGAATTACAATGTGCGAATCTATTTAGAACACAGCAAACCATTGTGGAAACTAAGTTCAAGATCAAATTGTTAAATATCAAGAGCTATTAGCTAAGAATGAAAGTGAAGAGTTGTAGTATTCTGAATTAACCAGTTCCTAGATGCACAGACCTCAAGTGGTTATAACAATCATCGCTGCTGGGAAAAACTCCAAACAGACCCAGCAAACATGACGTCCACATTTACACTCAATGTGGTTGCACCTCTCTATCTTCTCGATGGTAAACCCACAGACTGGACACTTTTTCACGTTCTCTTTGCCCATGCGCCACTTGTGTAGGGAAGAGTCTGGGTCGTCTTTGAATTCTTTGTACTTCTCACATGACAAATACGGGTGATACTCCAGATGGCACCTAGTGCACATCTCCACGTAACATGCACCACAAACAAATGGTGCACTGATGGTCCCCAGATCTACAACTCGATAAACTGAAGGACAATCAGGTGAGGGGAAAAACCTGTAAGTACCGCCATTTCCAGACACGTATGCTCCCAAAGAAGCCTGGAAAAGATCCTCCAGGTTTTCAGTAGATAAGAGAGACCTCAAGTCAGTAAGCAAAATAGGAGCCTCACAGCCTTTTTGAGTACATAGCAGAGGGAAACCCTCCCGGCTTTTAATTGCGGAGTCACACTGCTCCACTAAGCAAGACCAGCAGAACTTATGTGTACAGCTTTCAAGCCTGTAACCGTCCTCCACCTCACACAAGCAAATGGGACAGTTGATTTCATTGTCGCTCCTTTGAGCAGGTGAATCACATGTCTGTGCAATCTCATAAATAATGTCTTCAACCTGTTGTTTCACATCATTGGCACCACTAATAGAAATACAATGACGCTTGGTATTCAAAAAGAAATGAGCTGCAGGCACCATTTCCTTGAGCCCACGAAGGTCTGGTCCAAACTTCTGAACTACTCTTTTCATCATATCAGAGGGCAGATCACCACCAAGAATATGGACTTCAAACTGCTTGCTCTCGTGTATTGCCAAAAGGTAGTTTACAAACTTATGCTGTCCCACTTCAATATTCTCTGAAGAACCAAAGACCCTTACAACAAGGCTATGCCTATCAAAGAGGATATAACTACCTGTTTCTCTCTGAATTGACTTCATAAGCATATTACCATCTCAAGAGAAGAGGTATTGTAGAACTGCTGGGGTGATGCCAGTATGATTGATGATCTTCCCTCGCATGAGTTCTTCAAGGGGTCTTCTCAATTCTGGCACAATTTTTGTTGCAGTGTAAGATATCTTCACCCTGTAGGAACCATTTCCATTCCTTTCTAGGTGGCATTCTACACCGGCAAAACAATGACAACATACCATCAGCACTCAATTGCGAAATTCTAATCAGGTGAACGTCACTAATACCAGGCGCACTTCAACATTGAAAACAAAGAAATACACAGTTAAGCCTTCACCAATTTTATCAAAAACATGATTCAACGTTATCCTATATCACCAAGAAGCAATCCAAATGTAAAAAGACAACAATTGGACAAAGAAAATAGATTTCAGCTTTCCTGGAAATAAATTTTAATCATTCAGGTCTGGGAAAACCTCTATTTACTTAGTGTAGAAAACTCAAGATTAGATCTTTAAATAAAGTTTTTTCTAATTTACAATATGGAAGATAATAAAAGAAAACGCAGCTTAAAAAAGAAATAGGAGATTAGTTAGGGTAACAAAACTTAATAGTGACGTATTTGGCATCCAAAAAGAGCAATGCAATTCTAAAGTAATGAACTAATCTTAATATACACAAAAATTAATGCAAATGACAGGTCTAATCACTTCCACGCCAAATACCAGTGACATTACTTTACATCTAGAAAAGGTTCTAGATCCATTTATACCAAACATGTCATTCATCTTAATCAAAGATATTAAAAGCATATGAAATTCTATGCTACAAATAGCCATTTTTACACAAGATTGGTACAATAAAAAGCCGTTCTTCACGCCATGTGGTGCATTTCATAGGGAAACAAATCTTAATATACAAATTAGCAGGAAACAAAGGATTTATGCCATATCAAATACTGTTTCGTCGCCTAAGACTTGCAAGTAGAGAATCAAGTTCGTCTTTTATAACATGATACACAGGTCCAGGACAGGAGACGGTGCTATGTAACAATTGCTGGCACCTTATCTTCTGCCATGAGAAACACCCTGGCAACATTTTCCCATCAAGTTGCTCTAACGCCCTTACAGCCTCCAAATGCAAACTTCCATCAAATGTGATTGTGGCTTGCATATATGTATCCTTAGGTTCTGGAGGAAAGACCTGGACGTGGAGACAACTGACATGATAATTCCTATTAGGCATGAAAGGGGATAGTTCCTTCAGAAGTGCTTCCTCACAAGTTACAAGTGGAGGATTCTCTACAGTTATTTGTTTTCTCAGCACAAAAATGTCCAGAATTGACCTATTTGTTGATGTTCTTAATGCCTCAAAAATTTCAGGTTCAGAAAGTTCTATATCAAGCCCACTAATCATAATGTTGTCCATGTATTTCATACTTGGTTTACATGGAACATATTTACTTCCAATTATCAGATTCGAGAAATCATAAAGCATAAAAGCAACATCAATTGGATCACACTTAACAATCGCTACCCCTGTACTGGACCTTTGAGGCCAACTAACTTTTGCTTTTACAGCAAGAAAGGAGAAGAATTTCTGATCACCACCATATGCCTTTCGAGAAGGATGTACCTTCAAGAAACCGCTACTAAATTCAATTCAGTCCAACTCTGTCGCCCTTTTGGCAACATAGGGCCTAAGAAATGTTACCCTGCCCCACTTCTCTTTTTCCTCATTGTCTTGGCCTGAGAACCTCTGGGCCCCACAAATATTACCCCCAGTGCGTCTCTCGAGAAACATTAGTAGCTTCTTGTCATCAATAACAGTCAAATTAGAATGATATATATCAACACTCAAACATCTCTTGTCAAGCTCTAGATGTTTTATCTCGACGCTAGCTCCAAATAGAGCAATAGACGGTGTGACAGTAACAGCTGCATTGTATAAGCATTTCTCCAAGCATTCATTACGTAATAGTTTCTGTTCATACTTCAAAGCATCATTGAAAACACAGCAAACCCTGTCCAAATCTTGCAAAGAAGCGTGTAAGGCGACCATATTCTCATCGACATTAACTTCAATGCCAATTCGTTCATCCATATATTATGTATGGATACATGAAACAAGATGATGCAGATTAGTGTCATATTTTCCACAAAATCTTTTCAATAGTGTAGTGCCAAAGCCGGTCAACATTCTCCTATGCAACTTTTGACTATTCATCTTGGAAAAATCAAAAGGCAGAGGAGGACAGAGAGAAGACAGAGATTTATGATCAACCTCTGTTACACAGAACAGATAATTGTTAGACACTGAATGGATGTCGCCAAATACAACCCAAGCTGGCCTTTGACTAAAACTCAGCAAAGAACATGATGGATGTAGCTGAATATGTTTCCCAGTTAGCACCACTTCATAACCAAGCTGGTCATAAGCAGAGAACATAGCCACATTTTCTGCTAAAGAAGAGAGTATCACACTTTTCAAAATTTCATCATGCTCGGTATGCATCTGTGGATCCCAACGCCAATAACTTGGAATCATTTTATTGAGCTCATTTTGAAGACATAATTCCAAATCTTGCACGGTCACGTGGCATTTCCTCATAGATTTAGCATTGATGCTATTGTCCCAACACCAGGTGTTCTTCTTCTCTCGAGGCACAGACTCCCATGCCTGGTAGTGTAACGCCCCGATCCCTCACGAGACCGGGACTCCTATTTATCATTCTATTCTCACCCAATTCCAAACCCCAGGCACAAAATTTTAGGGGAAAATGGACGGAGTCTCCCCTGTTTATAGGACTAAACTGGTACCTGCACAAAGACACCATGATGCTAGATCCACAAACAACAACTCTTATAACCAATCCTCCAAGATTTTTATGGGCCACCCGCAATCACAAGGCCATCCGAGCCTTGGAACAACAATTACATATAACACACAAGCAAGCAAAGTATTTCTAATTTTAACTATAGGTAGTTAGATACAACAATAGCCAAGTTCTACTTTCAAGTTTGTTAATCCCACAAGCATGCAAAAAAATAAGTTTACTATGGATTATTACATGTCATTCCACTTTATATCCAACATACAATATTACAAATCATTACATTCACCATTTATACTCAAGACCCCAAGGTCACAAAAAGGCAATCAACAACAACTCCATGCAAGCTTCTCATTTTAGACAACCTTATCACACAAAAAGTCACCGAAATTACTTAACTAGCACTTCTTCCTCTTCTTCTATCAACTGAGGATTCACCTCAGCTTCACCTGAAACATATTAAATGAGGAATGAGCAACAATGTTGCCCAGCGAGGGAGGTGATACAACATGCCAACGTGCAATATGATATGCAAACACAAGAAAACATATATAATCCACATAAACCAACAAGACAATAAACCAAGCAATTAACCACTTTTAAAAAGGATACGGTTCCACTTCCAAGTCTTCATCCACGAGCCACGAACCCCGAGCATCACGAACATGCCGGCAAACCCCAAACACCAACAATTGGGATACTCCGGATGTATCCCGATCCTACGACCCTTTCTCCCGAGGTAGGTCCATGCCCAGCAGGTGAACCACGCCTCTGGGGTAGTGGAGTATGTGTAACGCCCCGATCCCTCACGAGACCGGGATTCCTATTTAACACGCTATTCTCAACCCAATTCCAAACCTCGGACACAAAATTTAGGGAGAAACGGACGGAGTCTCCCCTGTTTGTAGGACTAATTAAAAACCTGCGAATAATAAAATACAACTATGAAACCATAATCCAACATTCTCATATATTTCAACTTCAACCACTAAGCTATACCTCGTCTTGAGGTCATCCAAGCTTTAGCCTCAACAAAATAGGTACACAAATATGCATAGGCCTCAAATATTGAAATACTATGTTATAAAGTCACTTATCATATCATTTTAACTTTATCTCTTCAATTGTCTTGTTTATTAATCTAGCCTACTAACTACATTAACCCAAGCTAGCATGCATGACAATTAAACAATAACATAGTCCTTTAAGCTATTACAGGCCACCTATGAACCAAATACAAACAAGACCCAATACAATTACAAGCCGAGTTTTTATTGTGCCAATCAAATTACAATTCAAATCACTTCACTAATTCACATGGATTCGTAGATACTAATAATAAAAGCCAACACAAGCAAACACGGTAACTCTCGAGCTTTCCCTGTATCACCTTGCGAAGGTGCTGAACCTGAAAGGTGTTAGAGACGAGGGTGAGTATACAACCGGTATACTCAGTGAGGGAGGTGATACAACATAATATGCAACAGGATAAAAGCATATTCAACATCAAATAACACAACCAAGTAAACAAGTAATTAAATACATATAAAAAGGATACGGTTCACTTCAAGTCTTCAATCTCGGACCACGAGCCACGAACTTCACGCTAATGCCGACAAACCCATACACCAACAAGTTGGGATACTCCAGATGTATCCCGATCTTACGACCCTTTCTCCTAAGGTAGGTCCATGACCAGTAGGTGAACCACGCCTCTGAGGTAGTGGAGTATGCCTCAGCGAGAAGGGAATAGGCACCATGGTAGTCGAGGGAGCACGGCAAGCCCGATGCCGCCCGTGTTTCTCGACACTACCATGTCCGATAAGGTTGCGTAACCCGATATTTGATCACAATATTTTAAGCAATGGCAATATAATTCAAGAATCACATAAATGAGGGACAACAAAGTAGGTTGCCCTCGCACGTAGATTACAATAAATAAGCCATATAACAATATAAATAAAAGTCAAGTGTATATTTAGTCTATTCATATCAAAGTGCACGTAATTATAAGCAATCATATTAAACTATACAATTTATGAGCAGTAAAACAAATTAAGATGTACAAAAGAATGTAACTCCCTCACCTCTACCAAGCTCCAAGATGCCAGAAAGTAGTTTAAATTTGCTCCAAAACCTCCTTTAGCTCGAATATGAAAATCCCTATTATATTCATATAAGTACAACACCTTAGCAATTAACTATGTTATTTCCATATTAGCACGTAATCCCAAGTAACCATATATTACTCATGAAGTGAACCCATGAAAACTAGCAGCAGTAGTTAACTTAGCTATTAACTATATCAATTCCGACTTAACTAGTTCTTAACTCCATCCACAATGATAACAGTTATATATAATCACTCATGTATATCATATTGCCACATAGCTTAAAAGTCATACAAATATCTCTAAAACATTTCTTTAATCTTACGAAAGACACTACTACATCAACATTTAACTAGTATACTAGAATTTAAGTGCAAGTTAAGTTTAACTATAGCTTACTACTACATGATTATGAAATACACATGCATTATTCTCTTCCAAAGGCCATAACTTGTACCTAAATGAAGCTTAGCAGCATTCTTCCTTTAGCTAGTTAATAACTCCATTAAACTATCATAATTCATTAGATTCATTAGCTAACTACAAGTTAAGAAAATTCATAAACTAGACTAGCATAACAAGCTCTAACAAAATTTATAGTTCAACATTTCACAAGTTGGACAAGAAGTAGAGAAACTTATCTATCAACAATTTCAACACTGACTTGATAACAACTCAAAAATAAGTTAATCCTATCTCAACACCCACAACAACTCAAGTTAAAGAAAACATTTTACAAGTCAATACTAACTTTTATCAAGCTAACACATTTCTTATATTACCAATATAATTAAAATAAGAAGAAAAGGAGTATGGCAACCCAACTGGCTGCCCTCACATAAACACATTATAACCAAAATACGCACGAGATAACTATATAATCCCAAAAAGAGGCAACCAACACAATTTCACCCAAAATCCAATTCAAATAGCTCAATTAGCTTTAGATAAACACAATAGTATGTGACAACACAATAGCAAGCTCTAGGTACAACAATAAAGCCAATTACTACCTTTTTTCCCCTTTCTTAACCAAGTTTTTCTTCTCCTAAATACATTTCAACATTACCAACCCACAACCTAACCATACTACATTCCCAACCAAGCCAAGAGACACCTATTAAGATCATGAAAACCCGTTTTAGAAATAAAAGCTCGGGAAGGCCCCGAGCGGGTTTTAACTACAACTACCCTATTCGAACCCCAAATTCACGCAACGAAAGCACCAAAAGTGCTTCCATGCCCCAAGGATACCTATTCCAAAGCCTAAACGTGCTCGGATTACATTTCGCGAAAAACTCCCTTTTTAAAAGTTAGCTAATACTAGCATTCGTGGAACTTCTCTTTCTCTTGATTCACTAGATGGCAAGTAACTATGTCTAATTCAATTAAGCATTCACACATAACCACCATTCATCACCATTAAGCTTCTTACTACCTAAAATTGCTCATTATTCACTAAAGCCAACCATCAAGACATCATAAACCTATAGCAAGATAAGTTGAAATTCTAGTTTACATTGGCTTGAATTTGCGGCTTTTGTTACCAGCCTAATTGTTCTCCAAAAACTCTGAAACTCTAGAGAAATGTAGTTCATCGAATGTAGATGGGTTTAGCCTCAAACGGATCTCATTTCGGAGTTATATTCAATGAGATATGACCTCCACAAAATCATCACGCAGTCTGTCCTGCACCAGCAATTTTTCCCAGACAAATTTCGAAAATGGCAAAATCGGAGGGTCAAAACGTTAGAATTAGGCTTAGCACTAGAAATCCACATTTGCTCTAAACTGCCTAATCTAGCTACTGTACAAATTTCGTTAATTTTTGAGCAGTTTTACTATGTCAAAAGTGCTCTAGAAGTCACTGGCAGTGCACAGTCCAGAATTACTCTTTTGCACTACTCTACTTTTAGCTATATTTCCTTGCTTCTTGAGTTAAATTAAGCATCATATTGACTTATAGTTAGCATATGCCACTCATCAACCTCACTTAGAACATCTATCAAACACTTGACCTACATAATTAACTATTACTAACAAACATTCACTTCAACTATAACTACTAAAACCGCACATTAGTTTAGCGCCATAAAAATGTTTTAGGCTCTAATATAGGTTTAACAACTCCTAAATTACACTTATAAAGCAATAGAATAAGCTAGAACATAAGGATTTACTATTCACATTTTTTTTTACTATTCATCATCTTCAACCTATCAACTACCAATTAATCTTCAACTACACATGTAAACAAAGCTCAAAAGTTTGTTCTACACTATCTCTAGCTAGCATTTGAGGTATTAGAAGCATTATATAATCAAATATCAACAATTACAAAATTTCTCTACAACTAGAAATCAAGAGAAATGCACATTAAAAGCTTCCCTCACCTTGCACAAGCTAGGAATGGATGAAAATTAGCTAAAGATCACTCCAATTCTTGCTAAAATTGCTGAAAATTGAAGAAAATCACATGCCCTAGCTTTTCCTCTCTCAACCGTTTCTCTCTCCCTCTCTCTCTGCTTCTAGACATTTTTTTTCCTCTTTGTTTTTGTTTTTTTTTTGATTTTTGGTCTTCAAATAACTAATAAAAACTAAATAATGACTTATAATGGGCTTGGGCTTGCTCAATGGGCTTAGTTGAATTAATTAAAATGGTAACCAAAGGTCCAAGGTTAGCTAAAATCTCTAAAGGCCCAAATAAAATTCTACAAAAAGTTACTATTCTTTCGTAACACTATTCATTCAGGACGAAAACTATTTTCTAATGCACACTCCCAATATTAAATACAAAAAATAATATTTTTCACATTCCTCCTACATGATATGTGATAGGAGAAAAATACAGTTTCAGAAAAATTAAACAGTAAAGTTTCCTTATGAATAGTGCCTTATGCTAAAAATTAAATAAATGCACATTTAATGCTCAAATAAGACATTCAACAATTTAAAATGAATATGAAGAGGTTCTCGGTCGTCACACTCTTCATTCCTTACAAAAATTGCGTCCTCACAATTTCTTAGGCTCCAAAATAATCATTCAATAACTATAGCAACCCTAGTCAGACTTGAAACCAATAAGTGTACTGACAAGTTTACCAAGAGAAATACCCATACCATTGCCACCGATAATTCCACTGAGAATACCAAAAGCTCTTCAGATGGAATCCCGATTAATATAGCCAAATAAAGGCTTTTATGGAAGTACCGTTTAGAAAACCAAATAGAAGCACCACATAAGAATCTCATCTATTTGTATCGGAAGTTAATAATAAGAAATCTGTATGTGAATACCAAGATAATACCATGCCATAGGTGAGGCCCCGAATAAGAATTCCAACAAGAAACCGTATAAAGAATACCAATGGAGTATCTTTGAGTGCAATTCCTCCAATAGAAGTATATTACGAGTATTTCATGTACGATACCAAATAAGAGATGCATCCAAGATCCACAGGAGATGTTACCTATGAAAATTGTGGTTTAAAGATCAACTGCCACCAATTAACTCCCAACTAGAAGGCAAATAGAATACCCCATTAGAAGCTCAACTGTGAACAACATTTCTCCACAGGACATAAGTTGTATATATATATATATATATATATATATATATATATATATATAGATAATGTTAGATATTCCCTCTTCTTGTTGGTTCTCCCCTCCAAATATGCCGCTATTGATCATCTCTTATAGGGGAGAGTTTACTTACCATATGTGAGGGATAATGCATGTATGCATACAATGATGAATATATAAGATAGTAATATTAATAAATATACCATATAAAAGTACACAAGGTCACATAATTGTTCAGCTAACACATTATTCATATTTCACATAAGCAAATCACGTAACATACATTTCTCATTCAAGTCACACATGATCACATAGTTATACGTATCACACAATCTTCATATTTCATGCAAATATAACACTTAGGAGCACATTTAACTCAAACAGGCACAAGCCCACATCAATACACATTTTACATATTCTGAGGACATGACATATTAACCTACTTAGTACACAAGTCACGCATGGTACTCTATCCATGTAACACACTTTACAAACACACGATCAAGGTCACTACCCAATAGGCCGAAGACCCTTTCCCGGCTGTGAGCTATCTAAGCTCTGATACCACCTCTGTAACGCCCCGATCCCTCACGAGACCGGGATTCCTATTTATCACGTTATTCTCAACCCAATTCCAAACCCCGGACACAAAATTTGGGGAAAAACGGACGGAGTCTCCCCTGTTTGTAGGACTAATTAAAAACCTGCGAATAATAGAATACAACTATGAAACCATAATCCAACATTCTCATATATTTCAACTTCAACCACTAAGCTATACCTTGTCTTGAGGTCATCCAAGCTTTAGACTCAACAAAATAGGTACACAAATATGCATAGGCCTCAAATATTGAAATACTATGTTATAAAGTCACTTATCATATCATTTTAACTTTATCTCTTCAATTGTCTTGTTTATTAATCTAGCCTACTAACTCCATTAACCCAAGCTAGCATGCATGACAATTAAACAATAACATAGTCCTTTAACCTATTACAGGCCACCTATGAACCAAATACAAACAAGACCCAATACAATTACAAGCCGAGTTTTTATTGTGCCAATCAAATTACAATTCAAATCACTTCACTAATTCACATGGATTCGTAGGTACTAACAATAAAAGCCAACACAAGCAAACACGGTAACTCTCGAGCTTTCCCTGTATCACCTTGAGAAGGTGCTGAACCTGAAAGGTGTTAGAGACGAGGGTGAGTATACAACCGGTATACTCAGTGAGGGAGGTGATGCAACATAATATGCAACAGGATAAAAGCATATTCAACATCAAATAACACAACCAAGTAAACAAGTAATTAAACACATATAAAAAGGATACGGTTCACTTCAAGTCTTCAATCTCGGACCACGAGCCACGAACTTCACGCTAATGCCGACAAACCCATACACCAACAAGTTGGGATACTCCGGATGTATCCCGATCCTACGACCCTTTCTCCTGAGGTAGGTCCATGCCCAGCAGGTGAACCACGCCTCTGGGGTAGTGGAGTATGCCTCAGCGAGAAGGGAATAGGCACCATGGTAGTCGAGGGAGCACGGCAAGCCCGATACCGCCCGTGTTTCTCGACGCTACCATGTCCGAAAAGGTTGCGCAACCCGATATTCGATCACAATAATTCAAGCAATGACAATATAATTCAAGAATCACATAAATGAGGGACAATAAAGTAGGTTGCCCTCTCACGTAGATTACAATAAATAAGCCATATAACAATATAAATAAAAGTCAAGTGTATATTTAGTCTATTCATATAAAAGTGCACGTAATTATAAGCAATCATACTAAACTATATAATTTATGAGCAGTAAAACAAATTAAGATGCACAAAAGAATGTAACTCCCTCACCTCTACCAAGCTCCAAGATGCCAGAAAGTAGTTTAAATTTACTCCAAAACCTCATTTAGCTCGAATATGCAAATCCTTATTATATTCATATAAGTACAACACCTTAGCAATTAACTATGTTATTTCCATATTAGCACGTAATCCCAAGTAACCACATATTACTCATGAAGTGAACCCATGAAAACTAGCAGCAGTAGTTAACTTAGCTATTAACTATATCAATTCCGACTTCACTAGTTCTTAACTCCATCCACAATGATAACAGTTATATATAATCACTCATGTATATCATATTGCCACATAGCATAAAAGTCATACAAATAACTCTAAAACAATTCTTTAATCTTACGAAACAAACTACTACATCAACATTTAACTAGTATACTAGAATTTAAGTGCAAGTTAAGTTTAACTATAGCTTACTACTACATGATTATGAAATACACATGCATTATTCTCTTCCAAAGGCCATAACTTGTACCTAAATGAAGCTTAGCAGCATTCTTCCTTTAGCTAGTTAATAACTCCATTAAACTATCATAATTCATTAGATTCATTAGCTAACTACAAGTTAAGAAAATTCATAAACTAGACTAGCATAACAAGCTCTAACAAAATTTATAGTTCAACATTTCACAAGTTGGACAAGAAGTAGAGAAACTTATCTATCAACAATTTCAACACTGACTTGATAACAACTCAAAAATAAGTTAATCATATCTCAACACCCACAACAACTCAAGTTAAAGAAAACATTTTACAAGTCAATACTAACTTTTATCAAGGTAACACATTTCTTATATTACCAATATAATTAAAATAAGAAGAAAAGGAGTATAGCAACTCAACTGGCTGCCCTCACATAAACACATTATAACCAAAATACGCACGAGATAACTATATAATCCCAAAAAGAGGCAACCAACACAATTTCACCCAAAATCCAATTCAAATAGCTCAATTAGCTTTAGATAAACACAATAGTATGTGACAACACAATAGCAAGCTCTAGGTACAACAATAAAGCCAATTACTACCTTTTTTCCCCTTTCTTAACCAAGTTTTTCTTCTCCTAAATGCATTTCAACGTTACCAACCCACAACCTAACCATACTACATTCCCAACCAAGCCAAGAGACACCTATTAAGATCATGAAAACCCGTTTTAGAAATAAAAGCTCGGGAAGGCCCCGAGCGGGTTTTAACTACAACTACCCTATTCGAACCCCAAATTCACGCAATGAAAGCACCAAAAGTGCTTCCATGCCCCAAGGCTACCTATTCCAAAGCCTAAACGTGCTCGGATTACATTTTGCGAAAAACTCCCTTTTTAAAAGTTAGCTAATACTAGCATTCGTGGAACTTCTCTTTCTCTTGATTCACTAGATGGCAAGTAACTATGTCTAATTCAATTAAGCATTCACACATAACCACCATTCATCACCATTAAGCTTCTTACTACCTAAAATTGCTCATTATTCACTAAAGCCAACCATCAAGACATCATAAACCTATAGCAAGATAAGTTGAAATTCTAGTTTACATTGGCTTGAATTTGCGGCTTTTGTTACCAGCCTAATTGTTCTCCAAAAACTCTGAAACTCTAGAGAAATGTAGTTCATCGAATGTAGATGGGTTTAGCCTCAAACGGATCTCATTTCGGAGTTATATTCAATGAGATATGACCTCCACAAAATCATCACGCAGTCTGTCCTGCACCAGCAATTTTTCCCAGACAAATTTCGAAAATGGCAAAATCGGAGGGTCAAAACGTTAGAATTAGGCTTAGCACTAGAAATCCACATTTGCTCTAAACTGCCTAATCTAGCTACTGTACAAATTTCGTTAATTTTTGAGCAGTTTTACTATGTCAAAAGTGCTCTAGAAGTCACTGGCAGTGCACAGTCCAGAATTACTCTTTTGCACTACTCTACTTTTAGCTATATTTCCTTGCTTCTTGAGTTAAATTAAGCATCATATTGACTTATAGTTAGCATATGCCACTCATCAACCTCACTTAGAACATCTATCAAACACTTGACCTACATAATTAACTATTACTAACAAACATTCACTTCAACTATAACTACTAAAACCGCACATTAGTTTAGCGCCATAAAAATGTTTTAGGCTCTAATATAGGTTTAACAACTCCTAAATTACACTTATAAAGCAATAGAATAAGCTAGAACATAAGGATTTACTATTCACATTTTTTTTTACTATTCATCATCTTCAACCTATCAACTACCAATTAATCTTCAACTACACATGTAAACAAAGCTCAAAAGTTTGTTCTACACTATCTCTAGCTAGCATTTGAGGTATTAGAACCATTATATAATCAAATATCAACAATTACAAACTTTCTCTACAACTAGAAATCAAGACAAATGCACATTAAAAGCTTCCCTCACCTTGCACAAGCTAGGAATGGATGAAAATTAGCTAAAGATCACTCCAATTCTTGCTAAAATTGCTGAAAATTGAAGAAAATCACATGCCCTAGCTTTTCCTCTCTCAACCGTTTCTCTCTCCCTCTCTCTCTGCTTCTAGACATTTTTTTTCCTCTTTGTTTTTGTTTTTTTTTTGATTTTTGGTCTTCAAATAACTAATAAAAACTAAATAATGACTTATAATGGGCTTGGGCTTGCTCAATGGGCTTAGTTGAATTAATTAAAATGGTAACCAAAGGTCCAAGGTTAGCTAAAATCTCTAAAGGCCCAAATAAAATTCTACAAAAAGTTACTATTCTTTCGTAACACTATTCATTCAGGACGAAAACTATTTTCTAATGCACACTCCCAATATTAAATACACAAAATAATATTTTTCACATTCCTCCTACATGATATGTGATAGGAAAAAAATACAGTTTCAAAAAAATTAAACAGTAAATTTTTATTATAAATAGTGCTTTATGCTAAAAATTAAATAAATGCACATTTAATACTCAAATAAGACATTCAACAATTTAAAATGAATATGAAGAGGTTCTCTGTCGTCACACTCTCCCTTCCTTACAAAAATTGCGTCCTCACAATTTCTTAGGCTCCAAAATAATCATTCAATAACTATAGCAACCCTAGTCAGACTTGAAACCAATAAGTGTACTGACTAGTTTACCAAGATGAATACCCATACCATTGCCACCGATAATTCCACTGAGAATACCAAAAGCTCTTCAGAAGGAATCCCGATTAATATAGCCAAATAAAGGCTTTTATGGGAGTACCGTTTAGAAAACCAAATAGAAGCACCACATAAGAATCTCATCTATTAGTATCGGAAGTTAATAATAAGAAATCTGTATGTGAATACCAAGATAATACCATGCCATAGGTGAGGCCCCGAATAAGAATTCCAACAAGAAACCGTATAAAGAATACCGATGGAGTATCTCTGAGTGCAATTCCTCCAATAGAAGTATATTACGAGTATTCCATGTACGATACCGAATAAGAGATGCATCCAAGATCCACAGGAGATGTTACCTATGAAAATTGTGGTTTAAAGATCAACTGCCACCAATTAACTCCCAACTAGAAGGCAAAGAGAATCCCCCATTAGAAGTTCAACTGTAAACAACATTTTTCCGCTGGACATAAATTGTATATATATATATATATATATATATATATATATATATGTAGATAATGTTAGATGTTCCCTCTTCTTGTTGGTTCTCGCCTCCAAATATGCCGCTACTGATCATCTCTTATAAGGGAGAGTTTACTTACCATATGTGAGGGGTAATGCATGTATGCATATAATGATGAATATATAAGATACTAATATTAATAAATATACCATATAAAAGTACACAAGGTCACATAATTGTTCAGCTAACACATTATTCATATTTCACATAAGCAAATCACGTAACATACATTTCTCATTCAAGTCACACATGATCACATAGTTATACGTATCACACAATCTTCAAATTTCATGCAAATATAACACATAGGAGCACATTTAACTCAAACAGGCACAAGCCCATATCAATACACATTTTACATATTCTGAGGACATGACATATTAACCTACTTAGTACACAAGTCACGCATGGTACTCTATCCATGTAACACACTTTACAAACACACGATCAAGGTCACTACCCAATAGGCCGAAGAACATTTCCCGGCTGTGAGCTATCTAAGCTCTGATACCACCTCTGTAACGCCCCGATCCCTCACGAGACTGGGATTCCTATTTATCACGCTATTCTCAACCCAATTCCAAACCCCGGACATAAAATTTAGGGAGAAACGGACAGAGTCTCCCCAGTTTGTAGGACTAATTAAAAACCTGCGAATAATAGAATACAACTATGAAACCATAATCCAACATTCTCATATATTTCAACTTCAACCACTAAGCTATACCTCGTCTTGAGGTCATCCAAGCTTTAGACTCAACAAAATAGGTACACAAACATGTATAGGCCTCAAATATTGAAATACTATGTTATAAAGTCACTTATCATATCATTCTAACTTTATCTCTTCAATTGTCTTGTTTATTAATCTAGCCTACTAACTCCATTAACCCAAGCTAGCATGCACGACAATTAAACAATAACATAGTCCTTTAAGCTATTACAGGCCACCTATGAACCAAATACAAACAAGATCCAATACAATTACAAGCCGAGTTTTTATTGTGCCAATCAAATTACAATTCAAATCACTTCACTAATTCACATGGATTCGTAGGTACTAATAATAAAAGCCAACACAAGCAAACACGGTAACTCTCGAGCTTTCCCTGTATCACCTTGCGAAGGTGCTGAACCTGAAAGGTGTTAGAGACGAGGGTGAGTATACAACCGGTATACTCAGTGAGGGAGGTGATGCAACATAATATGCAACAGGATAAAAGCATATTCAACATCAAATAACACAACCAAGTAAACAAGTAATTAAATACATATAAAAAGGATACGGTTCACTTCAAGTCTTCAATCTCGGACCACGAGCCACGAACTTCACGCTAAGGCCGACAAACCCATACACCAACAAGTTGGGATACTCCGGATGTATCCCGATCCTACGACCCTTTCTCCTGAGGTAGGTCCATGCCCAGCAGGTGAACCACGCCTCTGGGGTAGTGGAGTATGCCTCAGCGAGAAGGGAATAGGCACCATGGTAGTCGAGGGAGCACGGCAAGCCCGATGCCGCCCGTGTTTCTCGACGCTACCATGTCCGAAAAGGTTGCGCAACCCGATATTCGATCACAATAATTCAAGCAATGACAATATAATTCAAGAATCACATAATTGAGGGACAACAAAGTAGGGTGCACTCACACGTAGAATACAATAAATAATGCATATAACAATATAAATAAAAGTCAAGTGTATATTTAGTCTATTCATATCAAAGTGCACGTAATTATAAGCAATCATACTAAACTATATAATTTATGAGCAGTAAAACAAATTAAGATGCACAAAAGAATGTAACTCCCTCACCTCTACCAAGCTCCAAGATGCCAGAAAGTAGTTTAAATTTACTCCAAAACCTCCTTTAGCTCGAATATGCAAATCCCTATTATATTCATATAAGTACAACACCTTAGCAATTAACTATGTTATTTCCACATTAGCACGTAATCCCAAGTAACCACATATTACTCATGAAGTAAATCCATGAAAACTAGCAGCAGGAGTTAAGTTAGCTATTAACTATATCAATTCCGACTTAACTAGTTCTTAACTCCATGCACAATGATAACAGTTATATATAATCACTCATGTATATCATATTGCCACATAGCTTAAAAGTCATGCAAATATCTCTAAAACATTTCTTTAATCTTACGAAAGACACTACTACATCAACATTTAACTAGTATACTAGAATTTAAGTGCAAGTTAAGTTTAACTATAGCTTACTACTACATGATTATGAAATACACATGCATTATTCTCTTCCAAAGGCCATAACTTGTACCTAAATGAAGCTTAGCAGCATTCTTCCTTTAGCTAGTTAATAACTCCATTAAACTATCATAATTCATTAGATTCATTAGCTAACTACAAGTTAAGAAAATTCATAAACTAGACTAGCATAACAAGCTCTAACAAAATTTATAGTTCAACATTTCACAAGTTGGACAAGAAGTAGAGAAACTTATCTATCAACAATTTCAACACTGACTTGATAACAACTCAAAAATAAGTTAATCTTATCTCAACACCCACAACAACTCAAGTTAAAGAAAACATTTTACAAGTCAATACTAACTTTTATCAAGCTAACACATTTCTTATATTACCAATATAATTAAAATAAGAAGAAAAGGAGTATGGCAACCCAACTGGCTGCCCTCACATAAACACATTATAACCAAAATACGCACGAGATAACTATATAATCCCAAAAAGAGGCAACCAACACAATTTCACCCAAAATCCAATTCAAATAGCTCAATTAGCTTTAGATAAACACAATAGTATGTGACAACACAATAGCAAGCTCTAGGTACAACAATAAAGCCAATTACTACCTTTTTTCCCCTTTCTTAACCAAGTTTTTCTTCTCCTAAATGGATTTCAACGTTACCAACCCACAACCTAACCATACTACATTCCCAACCAAGCCAAGAGACACCTATTAAGATCATGAAAACCCGTTTTAGAAATAAAAGCTTGGGAAGGCCCCGAGCGGGTTTTAACTACAACTACCTTATTCGAACCCCAAATTCACGCAACGAAAGCACCAAAAGTGCTTCCATGCCCCAAGGATACCTATTCCAAAGCCTAAACGTGCTCGGATTACATTTCGCGAAAAACTCCCTTTTTAAAAGTTAGCTAATACTAGCATTCGTGGAACTTCTCTTTCTCTTGATTCACTAGATGGCAAGTAACTATGTATAATTCAATTAAGCATTCACACATAACCACCATTCATCACCATTAAGCTTCTTACTACCTAAAATTGCTCATTATTCACTAAAGCCAACCATCAAGACATCATAAACCTATAGCAAGATAAGTTGAAATTCTAGTTTACATTGGCTTCAATTTGCGGCTTTTGTTACCAGCCTAATTGTTCTCCAAAAACTCTGAAACTCCAGAGAAATGTAGTTCATCGAATGTAGATGGGTTTAGCCTCAAACGGATCTCATTTCGGAGTTATATTCAATGAGATATGACCTCCACAAAATCATCACGCAGTCTGTCCTGCACCAGCGATTTTTCCCAGACAAATTTCGAAAATGGCAAAATCGGAGGGTCAAAACGTTAGAATTAGGCTTAGCACTAGAAATCCACATTTGCTCTAAACTTCCTAATCTAGCTACTGTACAAATTTCGTTAATTTTTGAGCAGTTTTACTATGTCAAAAGTGCTCTAGAAGTCACTGGCAGTGCACAGTCCAGAATTACTCTTTTGCACTACTCTACTTTTAGCTATATTTCCTTGCTTCTTGAGTTAAATTAAGCATCATATTGACTTATAGTTAGCATATGCCACTCATCAACCTCACTTAGAACATCTATCAAACACTTGACCTACATAATTAACTATTACTAACAAACATTCACTTCAACTATAACTACTAAAACCGCACATTAGTTTAGCGCCATAAAAATGTTTTAGGCTCTAATATAGGTTTAACAACTCCTAAATTACACTTATAAAGCAATAGAATAAGCTAGAACATAAGGATTTACTATTCACATTTTTTTTTACTATTCATCATCTTCAACCTATCAACTACCAATTAATCTTCAACTACACATGTAAACAAAGCTCAAAAGTTTGTTCTACACTATCTCTAGCTAGCATTTGAGGTATTAGAAGCATTATATAATCAAATATCAACAATTACAAAATTTCTCTACAACTAGAAATCAAGAGAAATGCACATTAAAAGCTTCCCTCACCTTGCACAAGCTAGGAATGGATGAAAATTAGCTAAAGATCACTCCAATTCTTGCTAAAATTGCTGAAAATTGAAGAAAATCACATGCCCTAGCTTTTCCTCTCTCAACCGTTTCTCTCTCCCTCTCTCTCTGCTTCTAGACATTTTTTTTCCTCTTTGTTTTTGTTTTTTTTTTTGATTTTTGGTCTTCAAATAACTAATAAAAACTAAATAATGACTTATAATGGGCTTGGGCTTGCTCAATGGGCTTAGTTGAATTAATTAAAATGGTAACCAAAGGTCCAAGGTTAGCTAAAATCTCTAAAGGCCCAAATAAAATTCTACAAAAAGTTACTATTCTTTCGTAACACTATTCATTCAGGACGAAAACTATTTTCTAATGCACACTCCCAATATTAAATACACAAAATAATATTTTTCACATTCCTCCTACATGATATGTGATAGGAAAAAAATACAGTTTCAAAAAAATTAAACAGTAAATTTTTATTATAAATAGTGCTTTATGCTAAAAATTAAATAAATGCACATTTAATACTCAAATAAGACATTCAACAATTTAAAATGAATATGAAGAGGTTCTCGGTCGTCACACTCTCCCCTCCTTACAAAAATTGCGTCCTCACAATTTCTTAGGCTCCAAAATAGTCATTCAATAACTATAGCAACCCTAGTCAGACTTGAAACCAATAAGTGTACTGACTAGTTTACCAAGATGAATACCCATACCATTGCCACCGATAATTCCACTGAGAATACCAAAAGCTCTTCAGAAGGAATCCCGATTAATATAGCCAAATAAAGGCTTTTATGGAAGTACCGTTTAGAAAACCAAATAGAAGCACCACATAAGAATCTCATCTATTAGTATCGGAAGTTAATAATAAGAAATCTGTATGTGAATACCAAGATAATACCATGCCATAGGTGAGGCCCCGAATAAGAATTCCAACAAGAAACCGTATAAAGAATACCGATGGAGTATCTTTGAGTGCAATTCCTCCAATAGAAGTATATTACGAGTATTCCATGTACGATACCAAATAAGAGATGCATCCAAGATCCACAGGAGATGTTACCTATGAAAATTGTGGTTTAAAGATCAACTGCCACCAATTAACTCCCAACTAGAAGGCGAAGAGAATACCCTATTAGAAGTTCAACTGTAAACAACATTTTTCCGCAGGACATAAATTGTATATATATATATATATATATATATATATATATATATATATATGTAGATAATGTTAGATGTTCCCTCTTCTTGTTGGTTCTCGCCTCCAAATATGCCGCTATTGATCATCTCTTATAGGGGAGAGTTTACTTACCATATGTGAGGGGTAATGCATGTATGCATACAATGATAAATATATAAGATACTAATATTAATAAATATATCATATAAAAGTACACAAGGTCACATAATTGTTCAGCTAACACATTATTCATATTTCACATAAGCAAATCATGTAACATACATTTCTCATTCAAGTCACACATGATCACATAGTTATACGTATCACACAATCTTCATATTTCATGCAAATATAACACATAGGAGCACATTTAACTCAAGCAGGCACAAGCCCACATCAATACACATTTTACATATTCTGAGGACATGACATATTAACCTACTTAGTACACAAGTCACGCATGGTACTCTATCCATGTAACACACTTTATAAACACACGATCAAGGTCACTACCCAATAAGCCGAAGACCCTTTCCCAGCTGTGGGCTATCTAAGCTCTGATACCACTTCTGTAACGCCTCGATCCCTCACGAGACCGGGACTCCTATTTATCACGCTATTCTCAACCCAAATCCAAACCCGGGCACAAAATTTGGGGAAAAACGGACGGAGTCTCCCCTGTTTGTAGGACTAATTAAAAACCTGCGAATAATAGAATACAACTATGAAACCATAATCCAACATTCTCATATATTTCAACTTCAACCACTAAGCTATACCTCGTCTTGAAGTCATCCAAGCTTTAGACTCAACAAGATAGGTACACAAACATGCATAGGCCTCAAATATTGAAATACTATGTTATAAAGTCACTTATCATATCATTCTAACTTTATCTCTTCAATTGTCTTGTTTATTAATCTAGCCTACTAACTCCATTAACCCAAGCTAGCATGCACGACAATTAAACAATAACATAGTCCTTTAAGCTATTACAGGCCACCTATGAACCAAATACAAACAAGACCCAATACAATTACAAGCCGAGTTTTTATTGTGCCAATCAAATTACAATTCAAATCACTTCACTAATTCACATGGATTCGTAGGTACTAATAATAAAAGCCAACACAAGCAAACACGGTAACTCTCGAGCTTTCCCTGTATCACCTTGCGAAGGTGCTGAACCTGAAAGGTGTTAGAGACGAGGGTGAGTATACAACCGGTATACTCAGTGAGGGAGGTGATGCAACATAATATGCAACAGGATAAAAGCATATTCAACATCAAATAACACAACCAAGTAAACAAGTAATTAAATACATATAAAAAGGATACGGTTCACTTCAAGTCTTCAATCTCAGACCACGAGCCACGAACTTCACGCTAATGCCGACAAACCCATACACCAACAAGTTGGGATACTCCGGATGTCTCCCGATCCTCCGCCGCTTTCTCCTGAGGTAGGTCCATGCCCAGCAGGTGAACCGCGCCTCTGGGGTAGTGGAGTATGCCTCAGCGAGAAGGGAATAGGCACCATGGTAGTCGAGGGAGCACGGCAAGCCCGATGCCGCCCGTGTTTCTCGACGCTACCATGTCCGAAAAGGTTGCGCAACCCGATATTCGATCACAATAATTCAAGCAATGACAATATAATTCAAGAATCACATAAATGAGGGACAACAAAGTAGGTTGCCCTCTCACGTAGATTACAATAAATAAGCCATATAACAATATAAATAAAAGTCAAGTGTATATTTAGTCTATTCATATCAAAGTGCACGTAATTATAAGCAATCATACTAAACTATATAATTTATGAGCAGTAAAACAAATTAAGATGCACAAAAGAATGTAACTCCCTCACCTCTACCAAGCTCCAAGATGCCAGAAAGTAGTTTAAATTTACTCCAAAACCTCATTTAGCTCGAATATGCAAATCCCTATTATATTCATATAAGTACAACACCTTAGCAATTAATTATATTATTTCCATATTAGCACGTAATCCCAAGTATCCACATATTACTCATGAAGTGAACCCATGAAAACTAGCAGCAGTAATTAACTTAGCTATTAACTATATCAATTCCGACTTAACTATTTCTTAACTCCATCCACAATGATAACAGTTATATATAATCACTCATGTATATCATATTGCCACATAGCTTAAAAGTCATACAAATATCTCTAAAACATTTCTTTAATCTTACGAAAGACACTACTACATCAACATTTAACTAGTATACTAGAATTTAAGTGCAAGTTAAGTTTAACTATAGCTTACTACTACATGATTATGAAATACACATGCATTATTCTCTTCCAAAGGCCATAACTTGTACCTAAATGAAGCTTAGCAGCATTCTTCCTTTAGCTAGTTAATAACTCCATTAAACTATCATAATTCATTAGATTCATTAGCTAACTACAAGTTAAGAAAATTCATAAACTAGACTAGCATAACAAGCTCTAACAAAATTTATAGTTCAACATTTCACAAGTTGGACAAGAAGTAGAGAAACTTATCTATCAACAATTTCAACACTGACTTGATAACAACTCAAAAATAAGTTAATCCTATCTCAACACCCACAACAACTCAAGTTAAAGAAAACATTTTACAAGTCAATACTAACTTTTATCAAGCTAACACATTTCTTATATTACCAATATAATTAAAATAAGAAGAAAAGGAGTATGGCAACCCAACTGGCTGCCCTCACATAAACACATTATAACCAAAATACGCACGAGATAACTATATAATCCCAAAAAGAGGCAACCAACACAATTTCACCCAAAATCCAATTCAAATAGCTCAATTAGCTTTAGATAAACACAATAGTATGTGACAACACAATAGCAAGCTCTAGGTACAACAATAAAGCCAATTACTACCTTTTTTCCCCTTTCTTAACCAAGTTTTTCTTCTCCTAAATGCATTTCAACGTTACCAACCCACAACCTAACCATACTACATTCCCAACCAAGCCAAGAGACACCTATTAAGATCATGAAAACCCGTTTTAGAAATAAAAGCTCGGGAAGGCCCCGAGCGGGTTTTAACTACAACTACCCTATTCGAACCCCAAATTCACGCAACGAAAGCACCAAAAGTGCTTCCATGCCCCAAGGATACCTATTCCAAAGCCTAAACGTGCTCGGATTACATTTCGCGAAAAACTCCCTTTTTAAAAGTTAGCTAATACTAGCATTCGTGGAACTTCTCTTTCTCTTGATTCACTAGATGGCAAGTAACTATGTCTAATTCAATTAAGCATTCACACATAACCACCATTCATCACCATTAAGCTTCTTACTACCTAAAATTGCTCATTATTCACTAAAGCCAACCATCAAGACATCATAAACCTATAGCAAGATAAGTTGAAATTCTAGTTTACATTGGCTTGAATTTGCGGCTTTTGTTACCAGCCTAATTGTTCTCCAAAAACTCTGAAACTCTAGAGAAATGTAGTTCATCGAATGTAGATGGGTTTAGCCTCAAACGGATCTCATTTCGGAGTTATATTCAATGAGATATGACCTCCACAAAATCATCACGCAGTCTGTCCTGCACCAGCAATTTTTCCCAGACAAATTTCGAAAATGGCAAAATCGGAGGGTCAAAACGTTAGAATTAGGCTTAGCACTAGAAATCCACATTTGCTCTAAACTGCCTAATCTAGCTACTGTACAAATTTCGTTAATTTTTGAGCAGTTTTACTATGTCAAAAGTGCTCTAGAAGTCACTGGCAGTGCACAGTCCAGAATTACTCTTTTGCACTACTCTACTTTTAGCTATATTTCCTTGCTTCTTGAGTTAAATTAAGCATCATATTGACTTATAGTTAGCATATGCCACTCATCAACCTCACTTAGAACATCTATCAAACACTTGACCTACATAATTAACTATTACTAACAAACATTCACTTCAACTATAACTACTAAAACCGCACATTAGTTTAGCGCCATAAAAATGTTTTAGGCTCTAATATAGGTTTAACAACTCCTAAATTACACTTATAAAGCAATAGAATAAGCTAGAACATAAGGATTTACTATTCACATTTTTTTTTACTATTCATCATCTTCAACCTATCAACTACCAATTAATCTTCAACTACACATGTAAACAAAGCTCAAAAGTTTGTTCTACACTATCTCTAGCTAGCATTTGAGGTATTAGAAGCATTATATAATCAAATATCAACAATTACAAAATTTCTCTACAACTAGAAATCAAGAGAAATGCACATTAAAAGCTTCCCTCACCTTGCACAAGCTAGGAATGGATGAAAATTAGCTAAAGATCACTCCAATTCTTGCTAAAATGGCTGAAAATTGAAGAAAATCACATGCCCTAGCTTTTCTTCTCTCAACCGTTTCTCTCTCCCTCTCTCTCTGCTTCTAGACATTTTGTTTTCCTCTTTGTTTTTTGTTTTTTTTTTTTATTTTTTGTCTTCATATAACTAATAAAAACTAAATAATGACTTATAATGGGCTTGGGCTTGCTCAATGGGCTTAGTTGAATTAATTAAAATGGTAACCAAAGGTCCAAGGTTAGCTAAAATCTCTAAAGGCCCAAATAAAATTCTACAAAAAGTTACTATTCTTTCGTAACACTATTCATTCAGGACGGAAACTATTTTCTAATGCACACTCCCAATATTAAATACACAAAATAATATTTTTCACATTCCTCCTACATGATATGTGATAGGAAAAAAATACAGTTTCAGAAAAATTAAACAGTAAATTTTTATTATAAATAGTGCTTTATGCTAAAAATTAAATAAATGCACATTTAATACTCAAATAAGACATTCAACAATTTAAAATGAATATGAAGAGGTTCTCGGTCGTCACAGTATGCCTCAGCGAGAAAGGGAATAGGCACCATGGTAGTCGAGGGAGCACGGCAAGCCCGATGCCGCCCGTGTTTCTCGACGCTACCATATCCGAAAAAGGTTGCGCAACCTAAATACAAGTCACAAGCGATCAATATAACACATAACACATAAGAGGAATGACAAAGTAGGCCGCCCTCACATTTATGCACAATAAAAGTTCATATAAGCACGTTATTAACTAATAGATGCCAAAAGAAGCAATCAACACAATTAATTCCAATAATCTACTCAAATAACTTAAATACATCCTAAATATTCAATGCAAGGCATTACTAACACACAACAAGTTCCAAATGCAACTAAAATGGCTAAAAACTACATTTCCCCTTTCTTTAACCGAGCTTTCTTTCTCCTAAGCATGGTTCGAGATTCCCAATCATACCCTAGTCTTGCTATATTCCTAATTAAGCCCAAAGGAACCTTTTAAAGTCACTAAAACTCATTTTTGAAGCAAAAGTTCGGGAAGGCCCCGAACGGGTTTGAACTACAACCATACTAACCGAACCCCATTTTCGCGAAACAAAAGCACCAAAGGTGCTTCCTTAGCTCAAGGATACCCAAACCAATGCCCAAACTTGCCCGGATTGCTTAACGTATAAAACCCCCTTTTTAAAGTAAGCTAATTATGCAATTAAGTTCAAATTCGAGTGATTCAACCTAACGTGGCTTTTCAACTAACTTCCTTAGAGTCTAGAACACCTAATTGATGCATCAATTCAAGCCAATTAGCAAATTTTCTCAAAACCCTAGTTCTAGACACTATTCATCATCTCTTTGATCAAATTCAACATTCAACCATTAACTTTGTTATCAACCCTCAAAACCTAGCTCTAGAGACATTAAATAACTCATAGGAAGCATTCATAACAAGTTATATAGCTATAATTGACAATTCAAGAAAATTAACATATGCACATAAACTTTAAAATCAAGAAAATGAAACTCCCTCACAATTTTTGAAGACAATGAAGCTTGTTGAAGGCCCTAGGATGCTCAAAACCCTCCCAAGATCAAGCTAGGAGCTCAAGATGCAAGGTTGTTGAAGCAAAATCTCCTCTTTTCCTTCTCCTATGCAATTCTCGGATTTGCTACAGTGTTTTCAGCATGCTTTTTTTTTTTTTTTTTTTGCTAAGTTATGAGCTAATGTGTGTGTTGTGTGAGTTATATATTAAATGGGGCTAAGTTGCTTGCTTAAATGGTTCACTAAATGCGCTTAGTTAGCTTAAAACGAGCCTAGATAGTAAAATGAATGCTAGCTAATTCATTCCCTAAGTTATGTTACGTAACACTATTCATACAACTACAAAAATCATTTTCTAAACGAGCTCTCCTATCGCCTCTAGCTCAAATGCACATTTTTCCCACTACTCTAACAATTAATATGATTTAATAAAAATGAAAATTCGCTAATAGCATGAAGTTAAAAACAGAGTGAATAGTAATTTAAGAAGACAGTTAATACTGCACAGAAGGAAATGCGCAAACAAGGGATGCAACAGTAATTGAATGCACGACTAAAATCTCGGGCGTCATAGGTAGACTGCGAGCAAAGTGAAAAAATCACCACTTGGGTGGCTAAATTGCACCTTAAGGCAATCAGATTTCACCTTATCCTGTTTAGTTCCAATCCTGCAGAATATGCTGCTGGAATTGGCCATGACAGCAGCAAGAACAAGGCCCTCTCTACCCAAATGATGATCAAAGCACTGGAGAATCATTATACTAAGCCGGGGTTCAATACCCAACTTAACTAGATCTCGTCTTTCTGCAGTTAGTTCGTAGGCATTATCTCTCAGGATAACGACACCAAACTAAATAAGATTTCTGATGACCATCTCAATGGCTTTGGCACTTGGTGCATCGACAAAATCAAAATTCTGCACATTGTTGACACCTAAGGCAAGAATTCTCAAAACTGCAAGGCCGAGATGCACCCTACGTATTTCAGGTTCTTGATGAGTTGGCATTGATTCAAAATCATTTTTCGAGTAGAGCCTATAACAGCTTCCAGGTTCGGTTCTCCCAGCACGCCCGGCCCGTTGATTAGATGAACTTTGGCTAATTCTGCATGTGCTGAGAACGTTCATTCCACTGCCTGGTTCAAACCTACTCTCGTTCACCATACCAGAATCAACAACATATTTGACCCTTGGAATTGTTAGTGATGTCTCAGCAACGTTGGTGGTAAATATAACTTTTCGCTTCCTTGAATAATTGAGAAAGACATGACGTTGATCTACGTAAGAAAGTTTCCCATGCAATGATAGAGCAATGGCAGAGGAGGCCTCAAATTTCTCACACGCCCACTCCACTTCCATTTGAGACGTTAAAAAGGCAAGAATTGTGCCCTCTTTCTCCGTTTTGTGTATCTCAGTTACCACCCTCACAACATTAGAAACATAAGGTGCAACTGAGCTGGAACCCGAAGTGTCTTCAGATTCACAAGGGAGATACGTAATGTCAACTGGAAAAGTTCTTCCAGCCACATGGAAGGTTCCACAGTCAAAAAAGTAGCCAGCAAGCTGGTTTGCATCAACTGTCGTGGACATAATAATAAGTCTCAGATCAATCCTCTAACAAAGTAAATTCTTTATCACCGCAAAAAGGAGATAAGTGTTTAAGCTTCTTTCATGAGCCTCATCAACAATAATCCAAGAAACCCCGGATAAATTCTTATCACGCATGTAGTGCAGTAGTAAGCAGTGGTCTGTCATAAATATTATCTTCGAATCAAGCTGTTGTACAGATGAATATGATGGAGAACAAGTTATCGAAGAATCCGGATAACACCTACAGCCTTCCTCTTCGACCCTCTGTGCCAATGAGATAGCAGTCAGT
Source organism: Ehretia macrophylla (assembly GCA_037974665.1). NCBI lineage: Eukaryota > Viridiplantae > Streptophyta > Magnoliopsida > Boraginales > Ehretiaceae > Ehretia > Ehretia macrophylla. The sequence goes on from CM075779.1 coordinate 61,591,605, forward strand.
TTCCGCGGTTGAGTGCAAATAATAGAGTCATCAGCAGCTACTCCTGAATCAGCAAGGTACTGAACCAATTGTGTACTTTTCCCAGAACTAGTCTCCTCAATCAACATGTTATCTGCCACATTGCAATAAAAAATAAACGCCAAACGAAAACTTTAAATTAGAACCACAACATCAATCTGAAAGCTCAAAGCCCAACTTTAATAATGGAGAGCGGGGGTGGGGAAAGAATGATTCTAGCTGGAAGGATCATTTATTGTACTAATGGCTCAGCATCCTCACCATGGCTAAAGTCTTATTCAACTACTATGTATCACTTCGAAAGTTATACATGGGGACAAATCAAAGCAAGTAGAGCATAAGTACTTCTAAAATTTGTATTCTAAGTCTAACTAAATATCAGTTATTCAAGGGAAGATAAGGCCCTGCTTGGAAGTACTTTTTTTTTTTTTTTTTTTGTAGAACAATTTTGAAAAACTATTTTTAACAACAAAAAAACAAAAAACTTGTTTGATTAGAATAGTTTCTAAAACAACAAAAAAAAATTGTTAAAAGTGCTCTAGAAAATAGTTTTAAAAACAATAAAACAAAAAATTTGTTTGGGTGTAAAGAATGAAAGCAGATATATTTTGCTCATATATAATAAATTAACAAATTAAAGGTTAAATTATTTAAGGGATCATTAAATTATTACGCTAGTCCTATTTTGATCATCCAATTATTTTTTGCTCTAAAAGAACCATTAATTTTTCAAAATGATTCTATTTAAGTTATTTTGTTAAATTACATCAAAAGAAATTAATGAAGAGGAGTTTAAATATAAATAACTAAAATAATAAGTTTCATATAACCTTATTTTTCTTTTTTCTCATTATATTTTAATTTTATGTTCACTTCTTCATTTTTTTTTTCTTCCTCTCCGATTCCCACTCTCACCTCTTTTACTCTACTTAAGACCAGCATTTATTTTCTATCCAAAAAAAAAAGGTTAAATCCATCTTATACAGTATGACAGTTGTTAACCCATTTTAAAAATCCCATTTAATAACCTTTTGACTCAAAGTCAACTTTAACAGACTTCCAATTTTGTTATAAAAAAAAATGTAATGACTAAACTAACTTCTAATAAGAAAACTCCAAATATTTCTAAAACCATACTTTTGATCGAAAAAATAGAAAGAAAGAAAGAAAGAAAATCCAAACCACAACCCATATCCTCGCCTGACCACAATCCTCACCCTCTCCATCCACAGCGGTGGGTGAGCACATTCCCCAACCCCCACAGTCGCGGCTAAGCACATCACCCAGTCCCAACAGCCTTGCGCGGCACCAACCCCCCTCCCCAACAGCCTTGCGCGACACCAATCCCCATCTTCCACAGCCGCCGACCCTTACCCCCATCTTCACTGCTGCCAATCTGCATGTATATGCGTTTAGTGTCTGTGTGTGTTTGTTTCATATCTCTATGTGTCTATGTTGGTTTGTGTCTGTGTACTCATGTTTTTTACCCAAACAAAAAAAAAAAAAAAAAATTGAGTCTACTCATGTGTGTTTTTTACCCAAACCAAAAAAAAAAAAATTGAGTCTACTCATGTGTGTTGGTGTGCTCTTTGCATTTTGTTTGGTGATGGAGGAAAATTTGCCTATCGGTGTGTGTTGATGATGAGGAAAATGTGGCTGTCTCTGTGTATGTGATGTGCGTTGATGATGAAGATGATGGAGGACAGGTGGGTTTGGTGTAGAATGGGTATGATGTGAGGTTTTTTTTTTTTTTTTCTCAAAGGTGTGATTTTGGATACGTTTGGAACTTTTTATGGGGGGAAGGGTAATTAGCCACTACACATTTTTGTTTTAATAGAATTAAAAGTTGTTAAGATTGACTTGAGTCAAGGTTATTAAATGAAATTTTTAAAGATGGGGTTAATAAGTGTCGCAATGTGTAAATAATAGGATAGAGTAATATTTTTATTACTTTTTTATCACCTCCTATGTGGAATCTTAAATGAAATGATAATTAGACTATTTTTATTTCTTTTTCTTCTTTTTAATTAATTCTTCCTCTCTTTTCAATTATTTTTTCTCTCTCTTAATTATTATTTACTCAAAATACTTTTCTTTATTTGTTTAACTAAATTAGACTCCTTGACCAACAAAAAAAAATTATATAGATTCAAATATTGAGGAAACAACAATAAATCAATCAACCAAAAGAAGATAACTAGTCTTGAGCATTTTTTTTTTCTTGTTGTGCATCGTTCTCATTGAAGAATTAATACTAATTTTTATATCTTTTGGTGGAACCATCAAGCTTCAAAAGAAATTGAGTTGGCTTTGGATTTCGTTTCATATGTATGCCATATCATTTCAATGAAAATACTTGCATTTTTTATACTGATTCTGCAAATTCTTATATCATTTATAGCAAGGTGATGGCTAACAATTCAAATTTTTGTCTCGAAATATGATAGTAACTTATTCAAAGATATTAGGGTCCAGTGAAATTAAAGACGTTCTACAAAAAGTATCAGTTGGGTGTTGAATACGAAAAGGAACCGATTGAGCATATTTCATATTTTGACAAAAAAATGCAGATTGCATTGAGCATATTTCATATTTTGACAAAAAAAAAAATGCAGATTGCATATATACATTGAAGGCTCTAGTCCTTCCCTCTCGATGTGCATTGGAAATGAATTAATTACGATTAATAATTTTTTGTGTGACATAACTCTCTTAATGTGAAAAATATTGTAAAGTTTTACTTTATGTATCTCTTTTCTTGTGTAAATACTAATTTGTAAAAATCAATGTTAATTTTTCAATAAGAACGATGCACAACAAAACAAAACATAAATTATTGCTAAGACCGGTTATTTTCTTTTGTCGATTGATTTATTGTTGTTTTTTCAATATTGGATCTGATATGGTTTTTTTTTTTTTTTTTAAGTCAAGGGATTTGATATGGTTAAACAAAAAAAGAAAAAACTATTTTGAATAAATATTAATTAAGAGAAAGAAAAAGTAATTGAAAAGAGAGAAAATAATTAAAAAGAAAAGAGAAATAAAATAATGGCATGTCATATAAGATTTTATGTAAGTAGTAATAAAAAAAAAGATATGAATTTAACCCAAAAAAAAAACAGCATTTACCACCTCCAGCGGCCATCCACCACCACCATCACCATTTTTGCACCTCATCACCATTTCCCAGATCATCTCACCACCACTGACCACCCAATTGTGCCACACGTTTGATTCATGCAAAGTAGGATTACTAGCTATTTTGAAGAAAGGATGCAGAAGACTACATCTGATGCACATGTATAATTCACATTTGATATTAGTATTGATCTAATTAGTACGAATTTTGTGAGTCTATGTATAAAAAAGAATTAAAATTAGAATAATATAATTAATAATACAAAATGAAATATTAAAAAATAATACTTTAATAAACATAATTAAAAAATTAACATGTTAAAATTAAAATTATGAAATTATCTTAATATTAATAAAAAAATTATTAACTTAAAAATGCAATTTATTAACTATAACCTAATATTAACAACAACAAAAACACACACAACTTTGACAAAAAAAAAAAAAAAAAGCCCACAAACGTCTTCTCATTTTCCACAAATTAACCTATTCAACACAAATATATTTTTCACGAGCCCAAAGAATCTGTTCACAAACAAATAAACAAACAAACAAAAAGAAACTTCATCTTTCAGCAGTATTTCTCTTAGATATTATTTTGCAACTCTCCATACACATCCACAATTGATAACCGAAAAAATAAACAATAATAATAATAATAATAATAAATGGTATGTTTAAACTGTTCTCTTATTCAAAACGAAAAAAAAGAAATAGAACTTTATCAATTCAAAATAATTTCTGAATTTCATAACAATCAACAGAAATAACAGAATAGCACTCCACATTTGAAACAAGAAAGGAGGGAAGAGTATTAAACAGAATTCACCTGTTGACCATGTATTTGCCAAAGACTTTCGCGTCGATATGCATAAATAGGCAACCCATCATCAAGCCTTCTGCATTCCCTCTCATCAAACAATCAATTCTCTCCCAATCAAACTCCCACCCAAACTTAAAAACCTGACACGCCTCCCCTTCTTCGCCATCCTCGACCCTCTTCGATATTATTTTGCAACTCTCCATACACATCCACAATTGATAACCGAAAAAATAAACAATAATAATAATAATAAATGGTATATATGTTTAAACTGTTCTCTTATTCAAAACGAAAAAAAGAAATAGCACTTTATCAATTCAAAATAATTTCTGAATTTCATAACAATCAACAGAAATAACAGAATAGCATTCCACATTTGAAACAAGAAAGGAGGGAAGAGTATTTATCAGAATTCACCTGTTGACCATGTATTTGCCTAAGAATTTCGCGTCGATATGCATAAATAGGCAACCCATCATCAAGCCTTCTGCATTCCCTCTCATCAAACAATGAATTCTCTCCCAATCAAACTCCCACCCAAACTTAAAAACCTGAAACGCCTCCCCTTCTTCGCCATCCTCCACCCTCCTCTCCGCCAAATGCTCAATCACAAACCTCATGCCAATCTGAAACTCCTCGATCCTCTCCGCTATCCAGTCCCTCTCAGCCCCCACTCCTCCCTTCTTTTTCCACAACTCGTTCGCCACGCCCATCTGATTTGGCTTTCTAAGCTTATCCATAACGCTTTTTATCTCATCCGAGACTGCCCCCAACTTCTTCTGCCACTTCTGTACTAATTCCCCTTCCATTAACCCGTTTGCCTTCTCCAGAAACAACGCCTTTAATCTATCTCTCAACTCATCGTTATCCAATTCGACTTTCACGTTTTCGATAAGCCGCGGCGTGCACTGATGGACACTGTTTAGCCTCAGCCTCCATATTTCCACCTTTGTTTCGAGCGCTTCGTTCCACTGCTGATAATATAGGGTTCCGATAATGGAACTTTTGTCAAAAAGTAAAGACTTCTCGGGCTTAAACGACAGATTCCCGATTAATTTCTCGATTTCGGGCCTTTTCGGAAGGGTTTGATGCTTGCAGTTTATCCGGATGACGAAGTTGGACCGTGGTCCCGGCGGGAGATCGCGGCGGTAGTTTGACGGAAACTGGAGTTTAGTGTGTGTTGTGTGTAGAAAGAGAGAGTGGAGTGGTGACAAAGCAAGAATTAATAAAGAAGGTGATGGGTACGATAATATGTATATATCTGTGCGTGTGTCTTTGCTTTTTTCTTTTTCTTTTTTTTTTTTTCTTGAACAATGTCTTTGCTTTATTGGCGAGAAGCTGTTGTTTTTTTCTGATGTAATAATTAAGCAAGCATACCAAATGCATCAGGCTTATGCTACAGGCCATTAAATGATAGAAATTAGGGTGAAAAAGCCTATTATCTATTTCCCGACTCTGTGCTACACTTTATAAGCGTCAATTCAAGGGTTATCTTTCTATCCGCTCATTTAAACTACTAACTTCCTTTACTTCCAATTGCACCTTACAGCTATAGTTTCACAGGGTTTAGCATTCTTCTAAATTGTATTAAATGTCTTCAGGCTTTTGATGGTGGTATACAACGTTACACTGATCCATGATTCTTTAAAGGAGAAGCATTAGACCTCAGAAGTTCAGCAGGGTATCCTTAAAGAGAAGGTAGTGACCAGAAAAGTACAGAAACTGGGAAAAAGCTAAATCAATTCCTGAATTTTGAACAAAAGATCATTTTACTCTCTCACATTTAGAAAATAACTAGTTTAGTCTCTCCCTTTAACTACTATTAGGCTTCTTTTAGTGGTCAAAGGCTTGACATTGTTAAAAGACATAAATGTCCTTATAGTCGTTGGGCATAAAAGAAAAAAATAAGGAAAAAAAAACTATTTGGTTTAATCGTTGGAATATTTATGATATTAATTGATTGCGCTAATTGATTAGGAAAATAAATACTATATCTCTTGTCAATAAATGAATAATTTGACAAATTTTATCACTTTTTTTTATCACAAAACAACATTACCTGAATAAAAATTAAAGATTGATTATTATAAATAAAAAATATAACTTAACCTAAATAGAGCAATAAAAATAAAATATAATTCAACAGTATTAGAGCTTTCCCTTTAAAGAAAGAAAAAGTCGTTTATTTTCAATTAGGTCAAATTATATTTTTTTTTATTGATGAGAAGTGAAAAAAGAGAAAGAATAACAATAAAATATTTTTTTGTAAGGGCATTTATATCTTTTAGTACGGTCAAATTTTTGACTGGTAAAAGAAAATAGTCAAAAGAAGGGAATAAAATGAGTATTTTTTAAAAGTGAGAGCTTAAAATGGCCTTTTACAAAAATTTTAGGGGCCAATTTGGCTTTTTTCCTATCGAAATTTGTGTGCTTGAACAATAAAAGCTAATTCAAAATTTTAGATAAACAATAAAGACTATTTATGCAATTCACTCTTTTCAAGACCAAACTACCTTCTTCCACTTTAATAAATAAGCAACGCTCTTTGCTTCCGTCTTCTCTCGGAAAGTTTGAGTTGAAAATCTGAAAGCTCGTGATAAGAGTTGTCTAGTTTTCTTCTTCTTTTTTTGTTTTTTTTTTCTTTTTTTTTTCTTTAGGTAAGCCTGGGAGAAGATAATACACTCAAAATTTGTATTCCACTCGGCTTGTTTGAGGTTATTAGGCTAAATTGTAGGGGATTTTTACATTCATTATCATCTTCTCTACATGTAGGAGAAAAAAATCTCATCTCACCAAAGTTTTGATTTGGTGGTAAAATTACTCGCCTATTTACGAGAGATCGCAAGATCAATTCATGTTAGTTATATATGTGTTATACGGTTATAGGTCTCTTTCTAATAAAAATAAATAAATAAAAAACATCATCCCCTACCCTATCTTCTAAACAAAAAATAAAATAAAATAATTGAATAATTCTAAATTTGAAAAAAAAATTACAAAAAATAATATTATGAAATACAAGTAATAGAATATCGTATGGACAATGAAAAATAAATAAAACTTAAAAGTTATTAAAGATAATTTAAATTACACAATAAAACAATAATATTAAAAATAATAATTTATATAAGTAATTAAAAAAGAATGTCGTGGAAAAAGGAACTCTTATAATGTTATATGTTCTGAAAAATCTATTTTCTCATAACGTTATATGTTTTGTCGATATCTTCGAGAAGACCAATACACAATGTTAATGTTTTATATATGACCATTTGGCAAAATGTGGTCGAGCCTGATTCAATGATTGTTGATTTTGTGTAAGCCATAATAAGATAATCCAAACTCAATTCCAGCCTTTTAACAGGGTTTGTGATTTCATAATTTTTATTTTATTTTACAAAGATGCTATTGTATTTTTAATTAACAAATGAAATAGAAATAAAAATATATATCATAAAGAATCGTCCAACTACTGAAATAGTTATATGCTTGTAACCAATATGTTGTGCTATTATTAGGATTCATGTTCATTTCTTTATAGATTGACTGAGAGTAGTGTCAAATTTTGATCATGCATCGATCGCATATGGGTACCACAACTAGTTCTGTTCATCTGTTTTGATTAAAAATAAGGGTTGTAAATTTTTCTACCACATTCATTGGTTATTCAGTCTTTGTCATATTATGAAACTCACCACTAAATAATCTCTCAGATTATGTGGAGAAAGATACGACACGGTTTCTATGTGCATCTTCCTTTTCAACATGTACAATAACAATTTCATAAATGAAAATCTAGACAGTAATCAACCTTAAAAAGACTAGACATCCATCTTTGATTCAGATAAGCCATCAATGAATTTCTAAACCAAACAAATGAGTATATAAAGATCATGCAACAGGCCAATAAATCCAGTGCGACAAACTAATTATATGTAAACAAAGAGACATGACGTTCAAGTTGTACAAAAGCAGCAAGCTAGCATTGAATTAGTATCACAAGTGAAGTACGATTCTACAACAACATTAAAAATCTTCAAAAAGATGAGTATAAGTTACGCGTGAAATGCAAAATGGGAGAAATATACTTTGATGGGAAAATCGCACTCTTTTCCCGTATAACCAATCTACTTTTGCTGAATCAGCAGTTTCGGCAGTTTTTACTTATGTAGGGCATTGAGACACAGAGGGTTTTAGCTGCAAAGACTAGGAATCCCAATGATGGAGACTATTTACAAAAATTTATTATTTTTGACTATTTTAGAGACTCGGGTTTCTAAATTTAGAGCTAAAATACATGGGGTCCACCACTTTTATCAATGTTTTGACCAAAATAGAGATCCAATCACTTTTTGAGTCTCTAAATTTAGAGCCAAAAAAGTAAATTGGATATCTATTTTAACTCATATCTCTAAAATTGTGTGAGCCTCATGTATTTTGACTCTAAATTTAGAGATTCGATTTCTAAAAATTATTAAAAATAGTAAATTTTTATTAATAGTATCTCCCATTAAAGATACCCTAATTAATACATTTCATGAAGATATAAAAGCGTTAGGTCCAAGATGACTTTGTTGATGTGGCATAGTCCTTGTCTCCTTTTTCTTCTGATGGCTTTTTCTTTTTCTGATCTCCTTTAATTTCTTCTGATGGCTTCTGGTTTTTTTGATCTCCTCCTTCACCAATGCGTTTTCTGTTGACCAAAAATAAAAACGCGTTTTCTGATTTCTTTTAGTTCTGAACAGTTGTCCGGCTTCTGGTTTTTTCTGATCTTTATTTAATTTTTTCAGGTACCTTGAAACTCTTTTTTGGAGTTTTTGTTTTTTATATTTGGAGGGAAATGAATTCTCGGTTCAGTTTTTACAGAGAAAAATATCTTCAACAACATTATTTTTGATATTAGAACTTAAATATATATGATTAAGAAAATTAAGTATTCTCTTTTGAATCATGCTACTTGTAGAGATTGAAATATTGATGAGACTAAAATATGGTAGACCTACCTTGTATTTGATGTATTCGACTTTTTCGATAACTTACTACCATTTACTTATATTTATGTGAATGAATGAAATATCTCCGCTTATTTTTAACAAAAAAAAAAATACCAATCAATTTAAACCCAAAAAAAAAAAGATATCAATCAATTTACATACAAATCATATCCGTGGATTGTTGAGAGGAATGGTTAGAAGATCGGATTTGGATTGACACGTGTTCACACCATAAACAATGGCCCGTCTTTGTCATCAGCGCCGTGTTGCAAAAGAAAAGTTTAATAGGGCACAGCTTTTCTAATGACTTCTGCTTTTTTCATCTCCTTTAATTCTTGCACTTCTTCTTCACGCTTTCTGATTTCTTTTAATTCGTCGGGCTTCTGTTTTTTTTTCTGATCTTTATTTAATTTTTTCAGGTACTTGACTTCCCATTGACCAAGAAAACACCTCCCTGATGTATGGATACAATCTGGTATACGAGAAGTTAGTAAATTCTGTCACATGAACCCGCTTCAGTGTAGGAAAAAAGCTGAAAATGAGGTTTCTTCACCCCTCTAATGTCGCTGTTTCAAAGAAATTTCACTCATTGGCTGAGCATATCCTTTGCCAAAAAAGGAAAGAAAACAAATGTTGGTATTTCGAAATAAATGAAGCTGATGACAGAAGTAGAAGATGGAATTAAGATTTGTAGTGTAAAAACGAGTATTATGAGGAGTAACACATGATGTTATACACAGATGTTAAAGTTCATGATTTTTGTATCAAGACAAATCCCTATACCAAATCAAATAGCACAAATTCTCCAATTTCATTCATTGTTATGAATTAGAAAGTACGGATTCTTCAATTTCTCCGTTGTGAATTAGAAAAGCAAGGATTCAAGCAAAAGAGTAACATAATAAGGATCGAGAGGGAGAGATAGGAGGCCAGTGACAAATACTAATACTGCTAACCATTAATGATAATGATGTTAATAATCATAGATTCTTTTGGTAATATTACTACTACTACTACTAATACTATTACTATTAACGAATAATAATAATAATGTTACTACTAATACTACTAATTATTAATGATAATGATGTTAATAATCATAGATTCTTTTGGTAATATTACTACTACTACTAATACTAATACTACTAACTAATAATAATAATAATGGTACTACTAATACTACTAACTATTAATGATAATAAAGTTAATAATCATTGATTCTTTCGGAAATATTACTACTACTAGTACTAGTACTAATACTACTAAATAATAATAATAATAATAATAATAATGTTACTCCTAATACTACTAGCTATTAATAATAATGTTGTTAATGATCATATACCATTTTGGAAATATTACTACTACTAATAATAATACTAATACTAGTGCCTATTAATAATAATGATGGTACTACTAATACTACTAACTATTAATAATAATGATGTTACTACTAATACTACTAATAATTAATAATAATGATGTTAATAATCATAGATTCTTTTGGTAATATTACTACTACTAGTACTAATACTACTAACTATTAATAATAATAATGTTAGTACTAATACTACTAACCATTAATTATAATGATGTTAATAATCATAGATTCTTTTGGTAATATTACTACTATTAGTACTAATACTACTAAATATTAATAATAATAATGTTACTACTAATAAATAATGAAATCCTAACTAATACTTGGAATTCGCAATTAGTTAAGTAAATGAATTTTGTTGTTGTCTTAAATTTGACTATGTCAAGAATTTAAATTATTATATCGACTTGCATTTGGTTAATGCAGGAACTTGAAGATGCAATTTCGATTCGAATTTGTCAAAGGGGAAAATAAAATTTTTGGGTGATTGATCAAACGCAAACAAACAGTGCACATTTGTCTGGATAATTAATGCATTGGCTAGTATTAATTAAATTAATTTGTGTGCTCAATTAATGCATTAGCTAGTATTAATTATTTTGTGTTTTCAATTAATGCATTGTCTCTAGTATTAATGAAATGTAGTTAAATGTCAATTTAACTTACCCAACACGCAAAATCCTACCGGGATATATTAAGTCACGTTTTGTTCAAAATAAAAAAGATATTAAGTCACGTTCTGTAAATTTGTCTACATTTTTTTATAAAATTAATGGAAGTTGTTTTGTCTTGTGTGTAGAAGTTTGGTTTCAAAGTTTTTCAATGCATTTTACTCATTTATTTAATTAAAATATTACGTGATCGAAAATTTCTATAGTTAGAATTTCAGATGGGTGGTTATGTTGTAAATTTTATTTATGAGAGTATCGTAAAATAATCAGTTTCGTTATATCATGAATTTAAATAATTTTCATTTTTGTTTCATTCTCGTTAAAGCGAAAAATTAGTTTTTCATTAACATTTCAAATTTGTTTTAGCTGGAAATTAATTTTTGCAGAGACTCACTCAATGAAGTCTCTCATTTCTTGGCGTATAAAACACCATAGGGCGGGAAATTAAAACAAAACGTAGCCTTTAAATTTAAATATTTTCATGTTCACTTAAATTTTGTTATAACGGGAAAATAAAAATTTCATTATGATACGTGTATTAAGCAATAAGAAAAATGAAAACCATGAATCCTTGGTTGGTTCAAAATAGTTTGAATTGAATTGTTGAAAAAAAAAATTGAAAAGTAAAAGCAATAGTCAAATCCGTTGTCACATCTATCTAATGTAACTATCATTCAGCTAGGAATTGTGTTTCAGATTTTCAATTCGGATTAAAACCAATTTAGTCATTGAGGTTTGCTCTAAAGACTAAATTGGTCCCTAAGGTATATAAAAAGTTCAATTCAGTCTCTGCTGTTAGTTTCTTATTAACGGTCAACTCATTGACCGTGTGAAATGATGCTCATGCCCCTATTTTTTAAATTCTTTCTGATGTGTTAAACAAAAAAAAAAAGGCATGATAGTAGTTGAAAATCCAACGACTATTTCACATTGTTCTTCCTGTCATGCCATTTCCAACGGCTATTTCACGTTGTTCTTCCTGCCATGCCTGTAATGCATGGCCAACCAAAAAAAGAAGAAGCAATCTTATAGACGCTATATTCTAACGGCTAAAACCCAACGACTATCATACCTTTTTTTTTGTTTAACACATCAGTAAGAATTTAAAAGGCAAGGGCTTGAGCATCATTTCACATGGTCAATGGGTTGACCGTTAATAGAGAACTAATAGTAGGGACTGAATTGGGCTTTTTGCATACCTCAGGGACCAATTTGGTCTTTAGGGCAAACCTCAGAGACTAAAATGGTTTTAACCCTTTTTAATTCTCAGATAGTGCGCAAGTGTAGAAACGTAAAGAAATGTAGATATTTCTTATGCTGATGATTCCAATGGATTAATTTTGTCAAAGACACATGGAAGGGTAATAAGGGCAATTCGGTATATAACAAGGGTAAGTTTGTAACTAGCTTGATTTAGGCATCAAAAAATGCCTGATGTGACGTGAAGAGAGAGAGAGATGGCTGATCTCCTTTGATTTTTTCTGATGGTGGCTTCTGATTTTTTTGGTCTCCTTCGATTCTTGCTGATCTCCTTTAATTTCTTCTGATGGCTTCTGATTTTTCCTTTAATTTCTTCTGTCTGCTTCTGATTTTTTTGATCTCCTTCGATTCTTGCTGATCTCCTTTAATTTATTTTGATGGCTTCTGATTTTTCCTTTAATTTCTTCTGTTTGCTTCTGATTTTTTTGATCTCTTTCGATTCTTGCTGATCTCCTTTAATTTATTCTGATGGCTTCTGATTTTTTTGATCTCCTTCGATTCTTGTCGGCTTTTGATTTTTATGATCTCCTTTGATTCTTGTTGATTTTCTGTTGACCAAAAAATACCCATTTTCTGATTTCTTTTAGTTTTGAACAGTCATCCACCTTGTGTTTTCTTCTGATCTTTATGTTTAACCAAAGGCCTCACAACCTGTCTTGCATTCAGCAAGTTACACCATCCCCAGGCTACATTAGAAGGGACAACAATCTCCCAGAAATTCTTCCCTCGAAGAAGGTTAGATTTAACCCACGATAACCAAACTGAGCAAGAATAAGGTTGCAAAATGTTCCAAACCTCCTTGAGAGTGAAAGTGGCATGAATCTCCTCAAGACAACGAATACCAAGACCCCTATCCTCCAACGGTTTCACAACTACAATCCAAGCAACCTTCGCTTTAGCATGACCTTTAGCCCCACCATTCCAGAGAAAATGGGTGAATCTTTTCTTGATCTCTTTAAGCACACCAACTGGAAGAACAAGAGAACAAGCCCAATAATAATGAATACCAAATAGAGCAGACCTAATGAGCTGCAAACGCTCGACAAAAGATAACTACTTGGAAGCCCAGTCGTTGATGCGACCAAGAATTTTATCAACAAGACCCTTGCAAGCATTGATGATCAGCCTGCCAAAGATAAGTAGGAGGCCCAAATAATTGACCAAAAAATGTCCCTCTTGAAATCTAAGAATATCAAATAACTACAATTTAGTATCATCATTGCACCCAGCCACGAACATACTACTTTTGTTAGGATTAACTCTAAGACCAGAGATATAGTAAAACAACTCGAGAGAATCTTTGATTGCTCTAATAGAAGTGCAGTCAGCTTTTGAGAAAATCAACAAATCATCGACAAAGGACAAATGGTTAAGCCGCAGGCAGTGGCATCTTGGATGGAAAAAAAAATCATCCTAAAAACCAATACAATTAAGAATACAAGAGAGCACCTCCATACCAATCACAAACAGGTACGGGGACAAAGGGTCCCTTTGCCGAAGACCTTTGGCACCCCTAAAAAAACCAACGAGATCACCATTAATAGCAATTGAGAAAAGGGGATTAGTGATACAAGCTTCAATCCAATCAACAAAGAGATATGGAATAGCCATAGCTCAAAGAGATTTGAGAATAAAGTCCTATCTAACTGAGTCGTAGGCCTTCAAGATATCAACTTTAATAGTACACCTCGGGCTAACTTTTTTCCTCCTATAATTACGCACCACCTCTTGAGCAACTAGAACATTATCAGAAATCTATCTACCTTCAACAAATGCCGATTGATTCTGAGAAATGAGCATATCCAAGTAAGGTTTAATCCTATTGGCCATGATCCTTGTAATACATTTATAAATAGTATTACAACAAGAAACCGGCCTATAGTCTTTAATACTACAAGGGTCCAAAACCTTGGGAACCAGAGTGATAGAGGTAGCATTAATAGTACCAAGGAGTTGACCCGAACCAAAAAAAGACTGGATAACATTGCAAAACTCCATACCAACCACCTCCCACATAGACTGAAAAAACAAAGCATTGAAACCATCTGGGCTTGGGCTCTTATTTCCATCTAGATGTGGCATTAGGGCCAGCCCGGCCCGGCCCAGTCGAATTGTGTGTCAAGAAAATTGAGCCCACCTCGGCACATATATTTGGTGGGCTGAGCTGAGATAGGCTGAATTTTTAGAATATAGAACCCAACTCGGCTTACGAGCTTGCTATCACGAGTCACGAGCTAAGTTGGGTTGGGCTAGGCTAGCCCATATACATATATATTAAAATTTAAACTTAATTTTTTTAGGATAGTTAATTTAACTATTAACGAAACAGTACACAAGTTGATTGATAATATTAATAATTAACTTAAATGGTAAAATACAACACAACATAACAAACTACAAGTTAATGAGACACAAGTACATCAGTGATATAAATATGAAAATAAAACATTACGTAAATGCTTGAGGAAAGTTACTATAAAAGTTCTTTATTTTGTTATGCTTCTTGTATGGGTATTAGGCCTGTTGGTAGTGGTTGTGGGTTTGGCGGTGGCAGTAGTTGAATAATTACTTCAGGATTAAAATAGTTTGTGACATTTGGTTGTTGAGATACAAGGTGTTTTACAATTGCCCCAATTTCAAAGTACATAAGATGATTCCAAACCTCTAATGAATGCAATCGTCGTGAAAGATTTTATTCTTCCATGGATATAGTTATATATAATATTGTAGACTTGTAGTAAAATAAAGTTGCAATATTATAAAAAGTGTTTGATAACAAGTCATTTAATATTAACTTAAGAAATACATTTGCTACTTTTTATTATTAGTTTGTTAAAAAATATAATTACTATGACTTACTAGTTTGTTTTTTTTAAAAATAGTTACTACGATTTGCATTGCATACATAAAGTATAATATTTTAATTTCTTTTAATAAGTGAGCTCAAATTTTGCTTAATTTGTGTTGAGATCGAGATGAGCATTATTTGGGCTCAAAATGGGCCTTATCTAGGCTCGAGCTAAGGTAGGCTGTGCTTTGAGTTGGGTTGGGATCATGGGCTAGGCTGGGTTAGGCCTGAACTCAAATGGGCTGGGTCAGAAATTATATGACCCATCTCGTCCCACATATATGTGGTGGGTTGGGCTGAGTCAAGCCCACTACTAATTGAGTTGGGCTGGGCCTGAATTTTCATGTGTTGTTGGGCCTGTGTTGGCCCAGCCCAAATGTCACCTCTATTTCCATCAATGGAAAAAAGAGTTCTTTTAATTTCATCCATAGTAATATCTCGAGTCAAGAAAACCCCTTCTTCCGGTGACAAACTTTCCAAGAAGCATCGTGAGGTCGTCAATGGAGTAACTGGCCGAAGATAAACTACGAGTCCCCAAGAGATCAAAATAATAATCAACAATGGACTTCTTAACCTTAACTTCATTCGAGATTCACTCACCATTCTCAAGTTGAATTTTTGAGATTGAATTCCTAACAATTCTACCTTGGGCCATTTTATGAAAATAAGAAGTATTAGAATCCCCTTCATGGAGCCAAGTAACTTGTGATTTCTGACACAAAATGTTCTCCTCCGCATTAGAGTAGAACTCCAAATCCAGCAAAAGTACCCTTTCTTCGGCCCTCTATTCCTCGGTCACACTGCCATGGAGGAAGCTAGATTGGAGGAAGTACAACTTCTCTTTAATCAGCGTTACTCTTTTGGAAGGGTAAATGAAATGCTCCTTGTTAAACTCTTTAAGTTTGCCCTTCAAGAATTTCAGTCTGCAAAAAAGTCTAACATAGGTGCCCCATGCACCTCACAGTTCCAAGCACTTTTAACAATAGCTTTGAAATCCACATGTTTAATCCACGCATTAAAGAATCTAAATGGAGGCTTCCTCGGGGCTACGTGAATCACTGTACAAATGACCAATGGAGTGTGGTCTGAAACTCCTTGGGGAAGGATATCGAGTTGAGAATTAAGGAATTTATCCACCCACCCTCATTGACAAGCAAACAGTCCAAGTTAGAAGCTCTCAACCTGTCACTTGAACGCTTGTTATACCAAGTAAAAGCTCCTTCACAAAATTAATTGCTCCTACAATTATTGACGCTTGATCAATTATGTTAATTATAACCATACCAATTATATAAACATTCAGAATAATATAAGAGAAGGGCATAAAAGTTATTATACACATAAAATTTATTTATCCCCTTCTATTTTCTTTCTAATCTAAACAAAAAACACTCATACTCCTTTATGATCTTGTCCTTTATAAAATTATCCAATCCAAATATGATTTAATTCTCTCCACTCCTTTCCTTTACAATTCTCTTCCTTCTTCTCCTAGGTCCATTAATATTTGTAATGAAAAATTATAAATTCAAAAATTTTAAACTATAATAAGTTATTATTGATTTCTCTCCACCAAAAGGTTGGGTGGTGGAAGTTCTAATCCACATTGCATATAATAACAATCTTGAGTTGACCAAGCTATCAAAGTTTTTAAATATTATTTTTTCATTTGCTTGTGCTTTTTCTTTTTGCTTGACGTCAAGTCCAAAAATGAAAACGTTCAAGATTCATGGGTTTGCATGTTTAACCCCACCACATGCGGCGGACTCGAGCATCAGAAATTTGTGTATGCATTATAATAACATAGTGAATAACGAAAGGTTCAAATATACTTATCTATATATAAATTAATATATATTAAGCACATTTTAGTACTTAAAAAAATATAAATTTATAAGAGAGAAAAAAATTTTAATTATAATTTATCCATGAACATCTAAAAAAAATTAATTTTAGACTTTTAGATATACCTAAATTAATAATAAACAACTTATATAAAATTAAATTAAAAAAGAACTCATTAAAATTATAAAATATAAAAACTATAACTAATATTTAAAAAAGTGAAGAATCAATAGCAGTAAGTGATAAAAAGCTATGGTGAGTTTCTCCTCCAACCTCAGTAAAGAAAAGTAAGTGATAAAAAGCTATGCTAAAAGAGTAATTATATTGTAGCAATATAGAACAATTGTAACGTCATATTTTTTTTCATGAAATTAATCCCGCTGCTTTAGCAATAGACCTATCCAAAAAGTATCATGATGAAAAGGAGAAAACACTATCTACTATATCAGAATTTAAAATTGTATACCATTTTTTGCATTAATTAACCTGTGGGCCACCGCAAACGCATTCTTTTCCTCCTTTAATATACGCATCTCAAAAATACCAATGCTCCAACCAAAAAAATATATAAAAGAAAATCACAACACTAATACACAAAAAGAGAATAAGAAATTATGTATATAGATGTGTTATGTCAAAACATAGTAGTTCTTTTTTTTTTTTTTTTTTCTGTCAACACAGTAGATTTAGTAAACGAATTAATTTGACTCAATTGCCTACCAACAAGATCCGTGCACTAGCTGTGGTCACAGCTTTTGACAAAAAATAAAACAAATACTATATAGTCACAGTTTATTATCATGGTTAGGAACTTGAGATCCTGTGTGCGACAAGCCTTCCAAATATTTGTATTTTTTTTTTTTGTATTTTCGAGATTTATGAAGTTTACATGTTTGGATTTCTGCCTGTTTTTTTATTAATATATGATTTATGGACTTTACAAAAGACATTTATTGAAAAATTAATGCATTGGACACACGAAATTTGTTATGGAAAAAGACTGCATCTTCAGACAAGCGTGTATTATTGAGATGGTTAAATTTGTATCAATTTGTAAATAAGTAATTGAATTTCAGAAACTTGTATGCTTAAGCTCGTGACAGTTATGTTCCCTTATAGCCACAATTAAATTTGGAGATGTAACACACTCCAAACCATATGCGTATCTGGAATGCAAATCAACACCTTATTCAAAGACAACGCACCCAATTATGCATCTTCCACAATCCATATATGTGTGTATCAATCTCTTAGTACCAAAGATTAATAGTAACCTAATGGTGGGTTACTCGCCCTGACAATTAGAAGAGCAAGGTTAAAAACTCATTGGGATGGAGGATAAGTGAGGGTGGGGGGAAGAAATAAAAAATCTCTCTGAATGATTGAAGTGCACTCAACTCCTCAATATGAAGAAAACATATCCATCACATTCATCGGTTATTCAATCATGTCATATATATCATGAAACTCACCACTAAACAAACACCCAGATTACATGGAGAAAGATACGAGACGACTCCTATGTGCGTCTTCCTTTTCAACGTGTACAATAACAACTTCATAAATGGAAATCTGGATAGTAATCAACCTTAAAAAGACTAGGCATCCATCTTTGATTCAAATAAGTCATCAATGAATTTCTAAACCAAATGAATGAGTATATAAAGATCATGCAGCAGACCAATATAAATCCAGTGCAACAAACTGATTATATACGTAAACAAAGAGACGTGACGTTAAGTTGTACAAAAGCAGCAAGCTAGCATTGAATTAGTATCACAAGTGAAGTAAGATTCTACAATAACATTAAAGATCCTCAAAAAGAGAAGAATAAAGTACGCGTGAAATGCAATATGGGAGAAATATACTTTGATGTCAAAATCGCAGACCCTTTTCCTACATGACCAATCTACTTTCGCTAAATCAGTAGCCTCGGTAGTTTTTACTTCCGTAGGGCACTGAGACACGGAGGATTTCAGTTGCAAAGACCAAGAATCCCTCTAATTAGCACATTTCATAAAGATACATAAGCGCTAAGTCAACAAAAAAACCTACCCTACATCAAGAAGTTTTAGTAGTAAACTTAACTTCAAATTGTCTTTTACATCATAATGCAAAACACACTAGTGTTCAGAGCGAAAGAAGTCCATGATTGTTAACGCTATGCTACCGTTTACTTTCCCTCGTTTTGTTGGCTTCATATACTCATACAAATACAATCATACAACTGTCATCAATCCACTAATAAACATCCATTGATTGGGCATTGACTCATGATTCATAGATAGATATAGATGGCATCCCAAGCTAGACAAAAGGATTTATCCCTTTGTGGTGCTCATTCAGGGAAAAGACAATGTAAATGGAACATGAAATAAGGACATTTAAACCTCAAAATAGAATTTCCAATGGTTAAAGAGACAGCTTATGATTATGGTGCGAATATGGCTTATGATGCTCCCAGCCACAAAAATAAAATCAGATAGCTAATCATCTGCCGTTTCCTCAATAACATCAATGTAGTTCCAGCACATGTTTTCATCCTGACAAGCAAAACCAACTCTGGCCTATAGAGCACATGAAAGGCTGAGACATTTAAGCCAAATAAACAAACAAAATCCAAATATGTTTTCAAGCAAAATCACATGGAATTGCACTAACATTCAGCAAGATATAACACAAATAGCAAAATTACCAATTGCATTCGAAAATCTTAACTAAATACAACAAGAACGTTCAGTCAAACAAAATACTAGGCCTCAATCTATCATACAAAACGACAATAACATACCGATTTCAATGCGACGACAGTAAGCAATACATTAAAATTCTAGGCCCATCGATGGGGCCTCACTGAATGCCAAGTTAGCCTCTTACTGCGCCTTCTCTTTCGTCCCGATAAGATACAGCCGATATTGCCAACAGCCACACCCACATCCCTATATAAAAAAACAAAGGAATATTTAATTGATCAGAAAAATGAAATGCTTGTACAATAACGTAAAAGAAAAAGGGAGAGAGAGGGAAAACATACGCAACGAAAGCAGCACCAAGCATATGCATTACTCTCGGACCAATGCATCTTTGACGCGATATGAGCTCACAACACTTTTCCCTTGCGTAAGCTCTGTCAAAATCAATAGAAAATCTGTAACAGTGGAAGCCTCTGCCACTTGCTTCTCTCCAATTGTACTGCTCTTCATCTTTAACTTCGCCTTTGCCTTTGCTTTTGCCTTCCAGTACGTAGAGACAACAGTCACTCCATACGAGCGCCAGTACACCATTCCCAACATGAAGTAGTTGGGGACGAAAAGCAGAAATTCCTGAACCCGGCAACAGTCCTGCAGAAGCTAACTTGATTTCAAAGTAATTGCCATGATCAATGTCAAAACCTATTAAAGTCGAACCGGTGTTACCATCAAGCCAAAGCAAATGATTGCCCACCACAACAGCAGGTGATCGCCGACATTGAGAAACCAGTCTTCCGTTGTCGAATGGAAGATGGTCCATACGTACCCAAGAATCAGGTGGCGTAAAGGCGTAAAACAAATTATAGGCGAGTGAAGCAAAGAAAATAAAACCTTTATCCTCTACCGCTGCGGACATAAAAGTCTAACAGTCTAGCTTCACAATGTCAGGAGTGTAAGGAAACGGAATCCAACCACCCTTAGATTCATCAAGCATCTCAATAAATCTGAGTTCGTCACTGCTTTTGTAGCCACCTACTGCAAAAAGTTTACCTCGTAAAATATGGAGGTGAAGCCTATGTCGACCAACGTTCATTGGAGGCAAACTTGTCCAACAATTATTTATTGCATCCCAACAATCCCCAGATCTTGAGACGGTATGAGCATAATAATCAACCTCCTTACTGGGGGGGAGACGGTGTGCAAGAGTGTTACATTGTCCACATGCAAAATAGTTACCCCCAGCACGAAACACACGACATCCAAGAGAAGCATAAGATGAAACAATATGACAATGATCGAGACCACTGAGAGGCCGAGCAATCAGTGATGGATCCTTAATTTTGATCCACTCGGATGTTTTATCTAATGACACTTCTTGTTCATTCTCAACCGGAATAAAAGCTTCATCAAAGGCATAAAACTGAACGTAATCATAAAGATTAAACCCGTCTTCGTTTCGCTTTTTAGTGGCAAACACGATACATCTTTTAGACTCTGGCATCTTTCTTCAAATGGTTGATAAGAACCTATGCCACGCCCACTTCCTAAGTGATGTGGAACATGATTCAAAAGAGTTGATGAAAAAGATTGACAAAATCAAACCCAAAAAAAGAAGAACAAATAAACCTTCATATTTTTTCTTATGTTATGAATAGTATTGTTTTGTTATGAATAGTATCTTTTAGTTTGTTTTATCTCACATAGGAAATTTAGCAAATTTTAAGGCGTAAGAGCTCCTATAAATAGATAGCTCCCCAAGCTCATTAAAGACACTTCAATCAATACAAAGCTAGTATTGTATACTTCCTCTCTAGCATTTTAGAGTTGTAATATTTAAAGTTTTCCTTGTATCAAGGACGTTTTGCTAGAACGAATCTAGTATTTCGCTTCCGTTCTGCGTCAGTTGGCACCAGAGCCAAGTTCGAGAGTCCTAGTTTAGAGGGTTGTAGTTGTAATTGAGCCGTATGCTCTGCACTTGCCACTAATAGTGGACCCTGTGCATCAGAAAGCTTGATTGGTCGATTGAGTCGTATGCTCTGCACTTGCCACGTATAGTGGATCCTGTGCATCAGAAAACTCGACCGATTAAATTACAAACCTATAAGCCGGAGAAGATGGCGTCCAAGAACAACAATGGTGGTGGAGATAGTGGCAACATCGACATCAACATTGCTGGTAGTAGCCATAGCAGAGGCGAAGGCGGCCATCCTATTGACGGTGATCGAGGGATGGAGGCCCTTTGGGCGGCGATACAAGCTCAAGAAGAAAAGATGACCCGTGAACTCCGAGAGATTCGCGACATCCTTTCCAACTTAAGTCTAAACGCCAACAGGGCTCGTGACGATGGTGGGATCAACCGTGCCAGAGAAGATGCTCGTGGCCAACCTATCAATTAACGCGACCTTGCAATTCATCATAGGCAACCAGCCTATGAAGATGAATCTGATGAAGAGCTCCTAAACTACCGAGGAATCAACCAAGCACAACCACGAGCTAGAAATCAACCACAACATCCTCATCAACGTGGCTTTGCTCGACATCGCAGACCACCAACATATGAGGAGGAATCTGACAGTGACGAAGAAATAAATCAAAGGCATCAACATGCACCCAGAAGAGGACAAGGCTTTGACGAATATCATCCTAAAGCCGACATTCCCAACTTCAACGGCGATCTTAATATTGAAGCATTTCTTGATTGGTGCTATGAAGTTGAAAAATTCTTTGACATGATGGATGTACCGGAGGACAAACAAGTAAAACTAGTCACCTACAAATTAAAGGGCGGTGCAGCTGCTTGGTGGGACACCTTGCAAAACAATAGAAGGCGACAAGGAAAGGCACCCGTTCGGACTTGGAGAAAGATGAAACAACAACTGAAAGGAAGATTTCTTCCTCCAGATTATGAACAATACTTGTTCCAACAATACCAAAACTGCAGCCATGGTCATCGATCAGTAAGAGAATACACTGATGAATTTATGCACCTTACTGCTAGGTGCAATATATTAGAGTCGGAGGAACAGCAAACATCACGATACCTCAACGGCTTGAAATTTGCAATCCGGGATAGGGTGACATTAGCTCCAATATGGACCGTTGATGAAGGTTACAACATGGCATTAAAGGCAGAAATGCTTTTGGCTCGTCCTTCCACTCGACAAACTCCTTTTGTACCAGTCCGTTCGAATCCTGATAGAGGCAAACAAGTTGCAGAAGAAGCAACTCGTCCTTCCACTCACAATACTGGCACTAACAATCAAGGGGTGGCCAAATCAATTAGACAGACGTCGAATACCACCCGACCCAATAATCCATATGCTAGGCCAACCATTGGAAAATGTTTCAAATGTGGAGAACCTGGTCATCGTTCCAATGAATGCCGAGCTCGCAAGTCTGTCAATCTAGCAGACTATGATAATGAGTGTGATGAAGAAGTTGAGTACAATAATGATGATGACTTGGAGGATGCTGAAATTGCAGACGAAGATGGAGAACAAGTGACGTGTGTCATTCAACGATTATTGTACACCCCGAAACAAGAAGACTTATCCCAGCGCAAACGCATCTTTCATTCAAAATGCAGTATTCAAGAAAAGGTATGCAACCTTATTATTGACAACGGGAGCTGGGAGAATATTGTTTCAAGAGCTTTAGTGAATCACTTGAAGCTGCCCACAGAACCTCATCCAACACCGTACGAGATTGGGTGGGTCAAGAAAGGACCTTCAATAAAGGTCACAGAGGTGTGCAAAGTTCCTATTTCTATTGGAAAATCTTACCAGGATGAAATCATGTGTGACGTAATTGACATGGATGCCTGTCATATTCTACTTGGGCAACCATGGCAATATGACGTTGATGCAACTCATCGAGGGAGAACAAATGTCTACTTTTTCTGGTGGAATGGAAAGAAAATAGCAATCCTCCTAACTAACAAAGATAGACCCAAAACTTCTAAAGTGGAGGGAAAGTCATTCCTTATTATGGCAGATTCTGCAAATTAATTCTTCAAAGAATCAAATGAGACCATAGAAACTTTTGCTCTTGTAGTCAAAGGAGAGGAATCGCATGAAGAAGAAGTCCCATAGGAGGTACAACACATATTGGAAGAATTTAAAGAAATTATTCCGGATGAATTACTTGATGGACTTCCACCGATGAGGGATATCCAACATCACATTGACTTAGTCCCTGGAGCAAGTTTGTCAAATCTACCTCACTACCGGATGAGCCCAAAGGAGAATGAAATACTAAAAGAGAATGTAGAAGAATTAATGCGCAAGGGGCATATTAGAGAAAATATGAGTCCGTGTGCAGTACCAGCTTTGTTGACACCCAAGAAGGATGGAAGCTGGAGAATGTGTGTGGATAGTCGAGCTATCAACAAAATCACAGTCAGGTATCGTTTTCCTATACCTCGACTAGAGGATATGTTGGATCAATTACAAGGGTCAACAATCTTCTCGAAGATTGACTTGCGTAGTGGCTATCACCAAATTTGTATAAGACCGGGAGATGAATGGAAAACTTCTTTCAAAACACGGGAAGGCTTATACGAATGGTTAGTCATGCCATTTGGACTATCCAACGCACCAAGTACATTCATGCGCCTTATGAATCAAGTCCTCAAGCCATTTATCGGAAGGTTTGTCGTGGTTTATTTCGATGACATTTTGATCTATAGCCACAACAAAGAAGAGCATGTGGACCACCTGCGTCAGATTATGAAAGTACTTCAAGACAACAAGCTATTTGTCAACTTAAAAAAATGCAGCTTTATGACAAATCGCTTAGTTTTCTTGGGCTTCATTGTAAGTGCTGAAGGAATCCATATTGATGATGAGAAAGTTCGAGCAATCAGAGACTGGCCGACTCCAAAGACAGTCACTGAAGTCAGAAGCTTTCATGGCTTAGCCACATTTTACAGGAGGTTCATCAAGAGTTTTAGCAGTATCGTTGCTCCTATCACTGATTGCTTAAAGAAAGGGAAATTCCAGTGGAGTGAGGCAGCTGACAAAAGTTTTGCACAAATTAAAGAAAAGTTGACAACTGCACCTGTCTTGGTGTTGCCGAATTTCGATAAAGTTTTTGAAATAGAATGTGATGCAAGTGGAATTGGCATTGGGGCAGTATTATCTCAAGAAGGCAGACCTGTTGCATTCTACAGTGAAAAGCTTAGCGAGGCACGTCAAAAATGGTCAACCTATGAGCATGAGTTATATGATGTGCTTCAAGCTTTACGACATTGGGAGTATTACTTAATTCCACGTGAATTTGTAATATATTCTGATCATGAAGCCTTGAAGCATTTCAAGAGTCAAAAATATTTGAACAAGATGCATGCAAGGTGGGCTTCGTATATGGAGCAATTTCCTTATGTTATTAAAAATAAATCAAGAGCTTCCAACCGTGTTGCCGATGCCTTGAGTAGAAAGGCAACTTTGCTGGTTACTTTAAGTGGCGAAGTTGTAGGGTTTGAATGTCTAAAGGATCTCTACCCAGAGGATGAAGATTTTAATGAAGTTTGGCATAAACACTTGTCAAAGCAACCAACTGGAGACTTCCACGTCCATGATGATTACCTATTCAAAGGTAACAGACTTTGCATCCCTAGGACATCCTTAAGGGAGAAAATCATTCGAGACTTGCATAGAGGAGGACTCGGTGGACATCTTGGACGAGATAAGACTATTGCAAGTGTGGAGGAAAGGTATTTCTGGCCATAAATCAAAAGAGATGTGGGCAAGTTCGTGAGACAATGTCCAATTTTTCTAACTGCAAAGGGCCAGACACAAAACACGGGACTCTATATGCCGTTGCCTATACCAGAAGATATTTGGGAAGATTTGTCTATGGATTTCGTCTTGGGATTGCCAAGAACCCAAAGAGGAGTAGACTCTGTATTTGTAGTCGTGGATAGATTTTCAAAGATGGCACATTTCATCCCTTGTAGGAAGACTTCAGATGCAGTACACATTGCAAGACTATTCTTCCAAGAGATTGTGCGACTCCATGGAGTCCCAAAATCCATCACTTCTGATAGAGATTCTAAATTTCTATCTCACTTCTGGCTCACATTATGGAAGCGCTTCGATGCAAGTTTGAAGTTCAGCAGCACAGCTCATCCTCAAACTGATGGTCAAACCGAGGCAACCAACAGAACTTTGGGAAATTTGATTCGTTGTATTTGCCAAGATAAGCCGAGACAATGGGATTTTGCACTTGCACAAGCTAAGTTTGCCTATAATAGTGCAATCCACAGCTCAA
Organism: Ehretia macrophylla; assembly: GCA_037974665.1. NCBI lineage: Eukaryota > Viridiplantae > Streptophyta > Magnoliopsida > Boraginales > Ehretiaceae > Ehretia > Ehretia macrophylla. The sequence continues at coordinate 61,617,543 of CM075779.1, forward strand.
CTGGAGTATCACCATTTTTCATTGTCTACAAGAAGGTACCAAAGCATGCTCTAGATTTGGTTAAATTGCCGAAATTCTCTGATAAGAGCATTGCAGCAAATAAAATGGCGGAACAAGTGCAGTCTATTCAAGAAGAGGTGAAACAGAAATTGGAAGCCTCAAATGCCAAATACAAGGCTGCAGCTGATAAGCATAAAAGGGTGAAGGTATTTAAAAAAGGGGATATGGTCATGGTCTACTTGAGGAAAGAAAGAATTCCAGTGGGTACCTACAACAAGCTGAATCCGAAAAAGTATGGTCCCTACCAAATTTTAAAGAAGATCAATGACAATGCTTATGTGGTTGATCTTCCAGATGATTGGGGAATTTCATCAACCTTCAATGTTGCTGATTTATATGATTACTATCCACATGAAGGTTCTTTATATCCGGAAATTAACTCGAGGGCGAGTTTTTCTCAAGTGGAAGAGATTGATGCGGAACATGATTCAAAGGAGTTGATGAAAAAGATTGACAAAATCAAACCCAAGAAGAAGAACAAATAAACCTTCATATTTTTTCTTTTGTTATGAATAGTATTGTTTTGTTATGAATAGTATCTTTTAGTTTGTTTTATCCTACATAGGAAGTTTAGCAAATTTTAAGGCTTAAGAGCTCCTATAAATAGATAGCTCCCCAAGCTCATTAAAGACACTTCAATCAATACAAAGCTAGTATTGTATACTTCCTCTTTAGCATTCTAGAGTTGTAATATTTAAAGTTTTTCTTGTATCAATGGCGTTTTGCTAAAACAAATCTAGTGTTTCGCTTCCATTCTGCGTCACTAAGCCTGCATTCAAAAGTGTAATTATTGGAGTTACCAACCCACATCGCATAAATTACATAGCACTCGATAAAGTTATCATATTAGAACTCCAAAACATTTCCCTATATTGTTATAAGAGTATTCCAAAGAAAAGAAAAAAAAGAGAATACATTTCTCCCTTTCTTCAAAACCTTAATTCTGAAATAGTAGTATTGGATACACTGATAAGAGTTGTTGCTCAACCTTCCATCACATCAAGCTAGCAGAGACCAATCAAAATTTCGATAATCATCAAACACTTTTCTGTTTTGAAATATCCCAATTTCTTTGTGCTTTTGGAACTCTAGAGTGTTTTTTTCTTAATAATGCCCAATTTTGTTTGGTATTTTCGTTCTTTTATTTATCCCCAAATATTTTTGGTATTTCTTTTTTTTTGCAATCCTTATTGTTGGTTGTCCTTAAGTACGTACACACACACACACACACATATATATATATTTTTAAGTACGTACACACACACACACATATATATATATATATATATATATATATATATATATATATATATATATAGGTTCTTTTCAACAAATAAAAAGCCCTAGCCCTTCATCTTCTACATCTTTATTTGGTCTGATTCATCTTGTTCATCAACTCACACCACCATCACAACATAGCACATGCACTCTATCACAACCCACTACACAAAATATCCGCAAGAAACCAAGAACACATACGCATATGGACGAAAAATAATAAAAAGAAAAGAACAAGCCACAAAAGGAAAATAAGAGAGAGAAAGCATATCTTAGAGAGTAGTGGTGTGAAGGTCGAGAGGTTGGGTATTGGTACTGAAGTGTTGGTGTGGTGGTTGTGGGTATTCCGTATTTTGGAAGTAGACGGGAAAGAAGAATAAGGGAAAGAGAAGAAAAAGAGCCCTAATCCTTTTTATGTTTTATTGCTTTTTTTTCACAATTTGTTAAGCCAATTTCTGAAATACTGGAAAAACTTTTTCTTTTTTTTGGGTCAAAATGAAAATGAGATTAATATAATAATATGTTAACCGATCTCTAATATAGGAATGGAGTAACTACTATTTATATATAGTATATTTTACAATTCAAAGGATGAGTTTGCAAGTCAAGTCTATTTATAGCCTAGATCACGATCAAATTAGCTAAAAAAAGGATATAATTTTATATAGGTAATTAGAGTTGAATTGGACAAGGTCACCAAAAGAAAATTGCACATGCTCATCAAAGTGTATTCCAATTCCCCATTTTTAAAAAGAAAAGGTATACTCATAATGTGAAAAAATGTTATGCCCGAGTGGTTGGTTAAGATTGATATTTTAAATCAGTTTAGATTAGTAAAATTTGTATATTCAATATATATCCATACGAAAATAATTGAGGTTTGAGAGTATATATCAATTTAAGTTCAAATAATCCGAAGTTGTGATTCTCGTATTAATATATATATATATATATATATATATATATATATATATATATATATATATATTTGCCATTTTGCTTGGGATTCACGAGAAACATATTTTATTGGTGTATGAATAGTCTTTTTCTGTGGTAAGAGGTGCATGAATATAGTAAAAAAAAAAAAGAAGCTAAATTGCCATATTTCTGCCACCAATTGTAAATGGTGTCTCTCTATCAACTTATGGAAAGAAAAGCAATTGAAATCCATTCTTATTTTTCCCTAACTTTGTTTGGACCAAATTATGTAAGTTGGGCCGTCCAAGTAGTTTTAGTAAAAGGACGTGATTACATAGCTGGCCCGGTCCTTCAACCCAAATTATCTTTTGTTCCAAATCTGTGCTTGGAACCTTTTAAAGAAAGTAAAATGGCAGTTTGTTGAAAACAAAAAGATAAATAAGCTAAATTAATCCAATAAAGTGGAGTGGGAAAATAACAGATTTTTTTTTTTTTTTTGCCATGAGGAAAATAATAGATTCGCATAAGGTTGATCCGTACAAATGTCATTGCGCAAAGTTAAAACAATCCACCATTGGAATTATTTAACTTGATTAAGTCTAAGTAATGAAGTGTCATCTTTCAAAAGTTCACATGCAACTTAATATTAAGTGTATAAAGAAGTTAATATATGCGTTGATTGGTTAAAAAATTTCAACATATCTCGTCTTTTTCGGAGTTACTTCTTGATCATTCATTCATTGCATTTAAAAAGTTGTACAAAATGAGAGGGATAGTCGGACGAGAGGACTCACCCGGCTCCTTCGACCGACTCAAGCAGTGGGAGTTGGCTAAGGGAGTCGGATAAGCTCCCTCGTTTGACTCCCTTGACCGACTGAAGCTGTCAAGGCCATTCCAAGTCTGAATTTTCATGTTCTTTCCTTCTTTCTTCTTTAATCTTGTTTCAACCAAGTTCATGCCTCAAATTCCTTTCAATTACAAGTTTATTAACATCATCTAAACATGCATTAAGCATCATCTAGCGTCAAAATCATCTTAGAAGAAACAAAAGCATTCAACCATCAACTACAATGCATTTGCAACTTCAATCATCAAGATTTATCTTCTAGAGTTGCATCTTTTATTCTCATGCTACAACTCAAGCGTAATGATCACATATAACATTATAATAGCTTACAAGAACAACAAAAAACACAATATAGCTTTATGACCAAGTATTGGAACCCTAGAAATTCAACCTAAGCTCAATCTACCATCTAGCATACGTATAACTTTATTCATGCTTTGTACACACATAGATTTCTCTACCATGAGTTGTATGCCTTTATAAAACCTTTGAAAATCATCCCTCACCTTGTTATTGAAGTTGAGAAGCAAAAGAAGCAAGAAAGGTCTTGAATCTAGTTGGCAAATGCCAAGGAAAGCTTGTAAATGGCTTGAGAGTTCTCTTATTTTAATTCTTCCTCTTCATTCCTTCTTTCTTTCTCTTCCTGGGTCGTATGGTTTAGTGTGTTTGGTGTGTGTGATCTAATGTGTGCGTGTGTTTGTATCGTGTATATGTATGTGTTGTGTGGTGTGAGTGTGTTTTTGTGTGGTGGTTGTAGGTGATAGATATTTAATTTTGCCAAAGGACCAATATGCCCCTCAACTAAAACACTAACTTCTAGTTTGCCCTTTTAGTTGTTTCCTAACTATTTGGTTAGCTAGTTTAGTATAGTGTAATTTATTTATCTCCTACAATACCTAAATCAGAAAAATACACGTTAAACAATGCAAATGTATGTAAAACAATACTAGTGCACATAAAACGATACAAATGCGTATAAAATCACTCAAATGCACGTAAATCAATATAAATATATATTTAATGATATGATATGCATATGATGTTTCGTACGGGGTTTCACATTGTGTGTTTTGCGAAAATACTACTTTAGTCCTTCTATCAGTTGCAACTTAACAGTCAATGCATTAACTGAGTGAAGTACTTATTTGCCCTTATGTTTGAGTCGTTGGAGAAATTTTTTTGAAAAACAAATATTAAGATGATTGTTGTGTTGTTCCCAACATGTACTTGCACACCTTACGGCTATATATATGGCCATAGGGTACAAAATTTTCATCCTCAACTCTTTCTTTTTCTCTCACATCCAAAAAAAATATATATAGCTCTTTCACACTTGAGTCATCCAAATTCTGCTCAAAATATTATATGAAAAATCAAGTCAAATGTCTAGAACATCATCATCATCATTATTAACTGTTCAGGTAGATATAAACGGAGCTTTCATTAAGTTCAAAAATAGAATATGCATATATCATTCAACATATCACCATAAGAATATCCATGTGACTCCAAGTTTGGAACAATACTCGACCGCTGAGATAGTGAGCATTGAAAATGATCAATATTTTGGGTAACCACCAAAATAATATACGTATCATTACAATACAAATATAATCCATATAACAAAAACTATCCGAAATAAATAAACTCGATAAATAAGATATAATATTAGAACAAAATAATACACGTCTAACATTATTCGAAAGATCCAAAATTAACATTAACTTCAAGATTACATTCGAAAAATTAATCATCATGATAATATATGAAAAAAATACAAAGTTTAATAATAGACAAACTAAAATTATCACATCAAGAAAATAATCCTAAAAGCTTAAAAAATATTATCTAACATTAATAAATACATGCAAAGTTAAAATCTATCAAAATCAAACACAACATGTCTAAATTAGCCAACAAAGCAACATAAATTTGGGTATTATTAAACTTTTTAGCAAAAAGACTAAATCCTAAACCCTAAACCTTATTGACTTGGATATTTGGATGCTTTTTGGCGCTCAAAGCTTGTAATGTATAATCCTTATGCAAAGACAGCTTCTAAGTGAGTTGTTTTGTGCTTTTTTTCGAAGGCTACATGACATATTGTAGTCGTGGGGGTATATGTGTGTCAATAAGGAGAAGAAGAGCTTGAGTGCCAATTAAGACAATAAAAAAAATATCAAATTCTCTTACTTTCTAGGCAAAGGGTAGTACTCATGTAGCACTGCCCTGGTCTTTCAATTTTTCCTTTTATCTATTCTTTATTTTTTTTAATGGCAAAATGTCAAGCTATTAAAGTTAACATCTGTTAGCCTGAAGGCATGAATATTGTATTTTGATGATAACTAAATCTTGATTATGAAATTGATCTATTGATTAATCATATCTTGTAATGAGTTTATTGTTTAACAATTAATCAGAGCTTGAAGGATATTCAACATATTAAGTAAGCTCAGGAAGATTAAAAAGATGATCAAAGCACTTTGTGAATATCAATGTTATACAAGTTCAAGAGCAAGTTCATGAAAAATGATGTTGATCAACCTCAAATGATCTAATCATGAAGACAAAATGAAGAGCTCAACATGATCAAGCTCAAGTTTATTTTTGTCAAGATATTTACAAGCTCAAGTTGTAAAGATTCATGTGAAGATCTTTGTAAATGAAGAAAGAGTTATAAGAGGAAACGCGGCGACATAAAGGGTACCGGTTGGGACTTGACCGGGGTTTGGGTTTGTAAATGGTATATGCTCAATGATGATTCTTAAAAGTTGTTTTTGAATCAATTGAAAAAGGCTTTACAAAAGACGTTCAAAAGGAATGATTTCAAAAACCCAACCCTTGTAGTTTGGAGCCTACCGGACGACCCCATGGCGACCGGTCGACCGATGGCCAAAGGGTCGTCCGCCCGAGGTCTGTCTACCAGATGAGGGTCTTTTGACCGGTCGACAGGTGAAACATGGGTCGACCGGTCGGGCTAAAACGCTGATTCAAAGTATAGATATTTTATGAACGTTGGGGTGTATTTATTATACCCATTTCAGCTTCTATTAATGCCTCTCAACTGCAAAATTTTAAGATATTGATTCAAAGCAGTTGCTCTTGTTTTCTAACATTATATTCATCTTTAAATCATTATTGTGCTATACTTAAGCAAGAATTTGTGAGCTATATTGAGAGAAAAATATTCACTGTATTCATCTACCTTAAAAAAGGGCTTTTATTGTGAATCTCAAACACTTATCAAAAGAGATAATTGAACACTTTGAAAGGAATGATTTCCTTGTCAAAGGTGTTGGGGTTGAAACTTTGTATTGAGAACAAATTTTCTATTGTAAAAGTTTGAACTACCATTGTAGTTAATTTGTGGACTCACGAACATTTGAAGAGTCACAATAGTGAAGATTGTTGAAATCCTAAGCGGGAGGCTTAGGTCGTGGATTTAGGCGGGGGCCAAACCACTCTAAATCGCGATTTGAAATCTCTTTTTCCCAACTCTCTCTTTGTATTAATTTCTGCACGCTAAGTGTTTGATAAATTACCTCAATCACATCTTATATTGCTAGAGTGCATATTTGATTAAGATTGTTTCTGATTAATCATTGCTAGTATATTGCTTAATCGAAAAAGTAGTAGTATTGCTTATATAACCTAATTTATCCTCCTCTTAGGTTCAATTAATGGACAACAACATCCCTCCACTTAACGGAGGGACTAAAATGGTATTTTCCCAAAACACAGGGCTGATTTTGGTATTTAGTATAAACTTTAAGGACTAAAATATCTTTTCTCAAAAAAGAGAAAAAAAGTTAGCAAGTCATGCCCAAAAAAAAAATTCACCAACAAGTTAGTAATCATGGGGCTACCTATTTGATGTTCATGAGCGGGAGAATTCTACATTTAGTCCCTATTGTTTTTTTTTGTTTCAATTTGGTCTTTATTGTTTAAAATATCTCAATTTCATCCTTACTGTTTTTTCAAATATTTTAATTGTATCCCTATTATTTAAAAATTCTCAATTTCATCCTTATTGGTTTCCAAAATTCTCAATTTATAATAGGGAGTAAATTAACTAATTTTGGACAATAGAGACGATTTGAAACTTTAAGAAAATAATAAGAACGAAATTAAGATTTTTTTAAAAATAATAAAGATGAAATTAAGACATTTTATTCAATAGAGACCAAATTAAAACTAAAAGAAAATAATAGGGACTAAATATGACATTTTCCCTTCATGAGCTATTAACGTAACGGAGCTAACCGTTGTAAGCTTTGCAAGATTGGTAGGTTTGTTTTCAAGCCTATTAGCTTTGGTAGGCGTCAAAGAACTTTGGGACAACATCTGCACAGAAGGCCTAACACGATATCTGACGTCCTAAAAAAGTATTTCATGTGTTCTGTATACAATCATGCCAAAATGTAATCACAAGGAAAATTCTTCAATGTGCCTACTCCCCATACTCCATAGAGATAGATAAGTGGGCCCTATATATGTGGGACCTATGTGTATGCGAGTAAGAAGTATAGGGAATAGGTGCACTGAACTCTTACCCCAATCAAAATATCCTATATTATTTTTCTCATGAGTTGTCAGTGAGGTAATGATGCGGGACAACTTACGTACACCTTGGGTTAAGCTCATAAAACATGAGCGATCATGACAACAAGAGTTGAGCTTGAAATCTTAGTCATAAAGAATTAAACTACTTATTGAGAGCATGGACAAACTTATTTAAGTCCAAATATAATAGAAGTTCATGATTGCCTCTTCAATGGAACTCTTCGAACTGTTAAAGGAAAAAAAAGGTAAAACATTCCCTTAAGACGGTCAATGAGTAGCTTTAAGTAGAGCTATGATTGCTGCTAAAAATTATCTCAGCAAATTCTTCCCAAAAACAAAAAGAAAAGAAAGAAAAAATTCACAACCCAATATCAGTTCACATTTTAGGATGCCCCTCTATTTCGAATGAATTCCATGAGAACTTGTAGTTGCAAATGAATCTCTTATTTGAAAGTGTAAACTAGCTAGTATTAAGTCAAGTCTATCATTTGTAGACATAAATTTATTTGCAACACATGTGGAATTGAAACTAAAAAGTCTATTTTACTCAAATACCCCTTCTCTACTCTATTGGAATTAGTAAATTAGAAATGATAAACAAGAACTTTTGAGTTATCCAACAACTACTAACATGGCTTAGAAGTAAGGAAGACCAGAATGACAGTTGCTTGGCTAAATTTGCTAATAAGGCATGTAGCAATTTTACAAATAAAAGCATAATTACGAAAAAAATTAGAAAGAGAATTGAAATGATTTCTAGAATGAAAATGAAAGGAACTTCTAGTAAGATTAAACCACAAAATAAAAATAAAAATTAAAGGTGAATATTATGTCAATCAAACGTGTACAATGACCATGCAATGAAGAACAAGGGGATTTAGCAACTCTACATAAAAATAAGCTCCACTTACCTTTTACTTTTATCTTCAATCAACCTTCTTTCATATTGGATACCGTAAAATAATATGGAAGGAAAATATTATTCATATTCGACTTATTGATTAATTATTTTCTTCGTATTTGTTTTAAGAAAAAGGGCAAGGGAGAGAGTTTGATCTAAGTTTTATTTTTTATCTTTGTATTTGGAGCCAAATTTAAACTTAAGTGTAAATGAAAATGTATAGGGTAATTTTGTCCTCAAAAGTAAGCAACTAACTTAAAAAATGTGGATTTACAAATTACACTTCTTGAGTAAAGATTTGGATAAAACTTGAAGAAATTCAAGATTTACAAATTTTTAATTTTTAATTTTTTAAAGTGTTACTTATAAACATAAAAAATTATATTTGTAAATAAATTTCACAAAATTTTGTAAAAAAAATATATTTCAAACCATATAGGAGAATTTTCTGTGTTGGGCTATTGTTTAAATTTAACGAGCATCTCAATTTCCTGATCACTTAGCCCAATGACAATGAAAACAATTATTTCCTTCCAATATGCCTGATTTAGTTTTCTCAGATGTTATAGCCTTTGCATTGAACTAGTTCTTCAAGTTACAATGATGGGCTAAAATCTCGCAACCTCTAGCCAAGGGATGGTTTTCCCAATTTGTTGCTAGAAGAATCGTCACGACAGCCTGCCTATCAACAAGAGTTTAAATTGTTTGAGCTTCAGAATTCCATTTTACCAAGTCAACAACCTATGCAAAATGGTTACACTAGATCAGGCTCAAGAGTCCAATCAAAGGTGGGAGATGATGGCAAGGGTGCAAGCACAGCATTAAGCTGCTGATAGACATGGTTTCCTGTTTAGAAGTAGGTTAGAAGACTGAGGTGGACAAAAAGATTCACCCAGTGCAACTCTTCATCCACGCAACACAGGCATGCGGATAGGGATGGAGGGAGAAAGGGAGAGAAATCAGATCGTACTGCATTATCTAAACATGTATACACAGAAGCAGATGGCGCTATCTACGAGAGTGTAGAAAAGCTACATACATGCATGACAAATACATGTGTCAATATATATAATTATCTAGGTCAATGAAGAATGATTGGAATTACAATACGGTGATCTATTTAGAACACAACAAACCATTGTGGAAACTAAGTTCAAGATCAAATTGTTAAATATCAAGAGCTATTAGCTAAGAATGAAGGTGAAGAGTTGTAGTATTTAGAATTGACCAGTTCCTAGATGCACAGACCTCAAATGGTTATAACAATCGTCGTTGCTAGGGAAAACCTCCAAACAAACCCATCAAACATGACGTCCACATTTACACTCAACGTGGTTGCACCCCTTTATCTTCTCGATGGTAAACCCACAGACTGGATACTTTTTCATGTTCTCTTTGCCCATGCACCACTTATGCAGGGAAGAGTCTGGGTTATCTTTGAATTCTTGCACTTCGCATATGACAAATACGGGTGATACTCCAGATGATACCTAGTGCACGTCTCCACATAACATGCACCATAAACAAATGGTGCACTGATGATAGCCACATGGAAGGTTCCACAGTCAAAAAATTAACCAGCAAGTTGGTTTGCATCAGCTGTCGCGGATATAATAATAAGTCTCAGATCAATCCTTTGACAAAGTAAATTCTTTATCACCGCAAAAAGGAGATCAGTGTTTAAGCTTCTTTCATAAGCCTCATCAACAATAATCCATGAAACCTCGGATAAATTCTTATCACGCATCTAATGCAGTAGTTTGCAGTGGTCTGTCATAAATATTATCTTCGAATCAAGCTATTGTACAGATGAATATGATGGAGAACAAGTTATTGAAGAATTCGGATAACACCCACAGCCTTCCTCTCCGACCCTCTGTGCCAATGAGATGGTAGCCAATTTTCGCGGTTGAGTACAAATAATAGAGTCATCAGCAACTACTCCTGAATCAGCAATGTATTGAACCAATTATGTACTTTTTCCAGAACTAGTCTCCCCAATCAACACCGTTATCTGCCACATTGCAATCAGAAATAAACGCCATGTCACGCCCCAACTCGACCCCTCTTACAATCAGTCAGGACGCAACGGGATTTCGGCAGTATAACGATAGTAAATAGGACACCGAGGTTCCAAACCAACCTCATTAAACATCATACATCCAACAACTCCTTAATTCAAACAACAACATACAACACAATCATAATATACAATAAACCATCCTCGTTATACGCCTCCGTTCCAACATAACATACAATACCTCAACCTTATCATACATTTCAAAAATAAGTTGAGACATATTTACAACTTAACCATAGACAAAAGAAAGCCACTAAGTTAACACCATTTGGATCATCATCTTCCAACATCTATTACAATAAGAACCACAAAGCATATAAAAGTCTATTAAACTAATACACAAGACATTTAACAACATAAAGTCATGGATAAGACTCGGGAACATATGACTCATCCACGTAAAGCACATTTTCCACATTCTCCTCTTCAGGAGGCACATACCCGTAATCCGGCTCTGCAACACCTGTAAGCATGCATTAATAGAGAGTGAGCTTATATACATAAGCCCAGTGAGGATCCGATAGATCTCGACAGTATTCACTACGCTCCTTGGATTTAGTCCTTTGAGCAAGTAAACACACAACAACAATAATAACATAAATAAAGCTATCATCACATAACTATATGACCATTCAATAAGGATACTCTATTTGGTGTAGCTCCAAACGCCATCACGATCTCAAACGTTCATCTTATAACTCCCCATTACTCACGCACCCGAGGTACCTCACTAGCCCCTTCCCTCCATGACATCTCCGTCATGCGAGCTGGGGGTAGCCTATGGCAGTCATGCCGGTTTCAACCCGACAGCCCGACGCTGCCCGAGAGGTGGCACACACATACCAAGGCTCCATATTCATCAATCATCATGCAAGCATAAATCGATCAATCAATTGGGAGATCAGCAACAAGAGTGCCCGATTCCCGCATTCAATAATAATCAATCAATAACATCAATATAACATCAATATAACATCAATATTAAATTAAACATCAAACAACGTAGTTAGATGACAAAGTAGGCCATCTAACCGGACATGCATAATATACATAATTAAACTCTAAATTACTTAACAACAACTCACCATTCATCACTCGAACACTACCCAACCATCTAAGGCATCGTTCAAGAAATTAAAGAATGACAACCTAAACTTCTAAAATTCATAACTTACAATCTACTAATCCAAACATTGCCAAATCAGTTCCTATCACTCACCCATTCAACCTACTACATTAGCCCTCTCGAAAATCCACCATAACACCTCCAAAACATGCCCGATAACCCTAAAACCCTATGACGTCATGGCTGGATTTTCCGGATTTCCACACAAACAATGTAATCGAAAATTCGGCATTACAACAGCGCTAACACGTAATTATCAAGTATTTAGAAATCGACGGCAATCGATTTCGAGCAACGCAACTCAATTAAATCAACTTTGAACATTTTAATCAAAATTAAATACCCGAAAAATAAAAATTATGCTATATCCGACAGAAACTCGTAGTATTAGTATATAATGATCCCTAGCATGCAAGGAGCAATAATCTATCATCAGATTTCAATTCTAACGGTTCAATCTTCATTTATACGCAAAAACACAAAAATGACATTTTGAGATCTAGAATTTTTCTCTCACCTTTGATGTGTTTTGATGCAAGAAATGTGTAGAATGGATGCCAAACAATCAATTTCAAGCTTTGAATCACTCAATTCGGCTTTGAAACGCAAAATCTGTGAGAAAAATGCTTTGAAAATGCCTTATCTTTCTCCTCCAAGGAGCCACGGTTTTGTGTGTGTTTTTGGAGTGTGTTTTGTGTTGTGTGAGTGTGTGTTGATGACATTATATAATAAAAAGCTTGGTCAATTAAAAAAATGCAAAGTCAAAGTTAGTTTTAATAGGTATTTTTGTGTTTTTAATGACTTTAATTGCATTTTAGTGCTCACCAAGTTAAAAATAATTATGCAACCCCCAAAATATCACAAGTGGATTATTTTTAGGTGACAAGAAGTTTTACATTCAAAGAATTCTACCCGAGTCGGCTTAAAACTCGATTTTCGCAAAAGTCGGTGTAAAAACCCTAATAAATTCTTAAGCCGATTTTAAAACCATTTTCATCAAACACAGGTCTATTAAAGTCCGTGGACTAGGTCTAGAAGGGTTAAAAAGACCAGTTTCAAAATTATAGCGGACGTGTTTCGAAAACACTATTCACTAAAAATCGACGATAAAATTTTTGACTCCGTTTTTGATGAAAATTTCATGAATGCACATTTAGCACGTATTAGAAGTATTGACATCAAAATTATAACTTTCTAGGTCCTATAGCACATAAACAGATCATATGCACGCAAAACGAGGTAAAGCACGTAAAACGAGATAAGCAGAAAAGTGGGGTTTCACATTCTCCCCTCCTTAAAACAATTGCGTCCGCGCAATTCTCGAACTGATAGACAATTAAATCCTCAATCGTTACACTTAATAATACTTCTCTTAGTTCCCATTTATCTCTTAGGATAATACCTAACCAAAGACCTCAAAAGAACAAACTCTGTTGACTGCAAGTTGATGATCATAGTTCCAAGACAATCTCCAATTCATAATTCTCTCCTACCTAATATCTTATTGCATATGAAAGAAATCACAACTCCAAAGTCTTAGCATGACACCACTAATTATCAATCATCCCCTACTACACAAAAGAGCTCTATGAACACCCCGAGGGTTTAAAAACTCATTCACGATAACATGAATGATTATTGATCAAGGAAATATCTCAAAAGTGACATTTGTCAGAATATGGCTCTTATGAAATTTACAAGGAAATACGAATATGAAAAATCATATTCGAGCCAACAATCAAGTGAACAGGAGGTCAAATAGGTTAGAGAATCAAGAGGTTAATAGTTTAATAAGGAAGCATGAAAACTAAGATAAGAAATGTCTCAGCACCTTTTAGTTAAATAAGTATGAACAAAGGATAATGGCGAGTCAAAACAGTACTGAGTATGTTGAACAAAAATTCCTGAACAAGTAGATATTTCAATTCTCGATGATTGTTCAAGGAACCAACAAGTAAGTTGTACTTGAGGCGAAATGAAATTAAGAAATAAGAGATGATTAATTCAATAGAAACATGAGTGGCAAGAGTATCTCAGCACGCAATACCAAAGAAGCACGAATAAGAAATGATAACAATAGGACAGTGCCGAGTACTTTGAGTGAGCAATTACAAGCAAAGTAATGACTCTGGATTTAATAATAAAACAATAGGATTAACAAAGATCAACAAGAATATCAATGATGTACTTAGGTAGAGAGTACATCAAACAAGTGGAATTCGAACAAGTAAAATGGTATACCAAAGGAAAAATTACTTTCAATAAATAGTAATAGAATGAAATGAAATATTGAAACCAATGGCTGGAGATATAAAATGAAATATAGAAGTCTCAAACCTTAACTCCAATAAGCGACATTGCTATAAGAAGCAAATATGAATGTTAAGAATAGAAGCAATGTCAAATGAGTATAGGATCCATTAATCCAATAAGCAAACTTTCAAGAGACAATTGATAGGCTAGAAAAGTGTAACCCTCTCTCAAATAAGTGAGAATAGAGTAGAAGATAATAATAAGACCGATAGAATTATGGAGTACAAGAAGGGTGTCCCACCTATACATTTAAAAACCAACAAGTCAAATCCTACAATCTATCTTCCTCCAAAACAAGACACTAAGGAGATCTAAAGAATCTAAGGAGTCATAACAATCACCAAACAAGATAAATCACTCCAAAATTTTACATTCCGTACCAGACCAATCACTAAACAAGATAAATCACCGATTACCCAACAAGATTAACTAATGAGGACTCCAAAATCTGATAACACAATACAGATTCATACTAACCCATTATAACACACAACGAATCCTCAATCAACAATTTAGAAAGTCATACCACCTAGAACTCAAAAGCTTGATATAGGCAAGTAAATGTTCAGTCACCAAAATGCATTCTTATTTCCTCAAATAATTCTATCTCCCAACAATTACATCTTCGAATAAAGAAACTTTAGTCAGGAATCACTCCAATTGTCTCCAAGGTTTAAAGATCAAAATTCCAAAATATCCATTAATAATATAGCAATCCCAAATAGTAGAAATATTCACATGTTATACCACACTTCATTCCATTCACAAATATACATCACTAATTCCTCAAATAAATTCATTCTAAAATAACCTCAAGAAAGTATAATCTGAGTTGAGACTCCAAAAATGTCTAATCACAACCTCATGGAAACCTCAACTTATAATTCATCTCCAAGTAATAACAAGTTAAACATGGCAACAAAAGTAATTATAATCATCAAGATACATTGCTATTTTCCTCGAACAACTTCATTCTCACTAAAGGAACATCAAGATCAATCCACTAAGCCGAAACTAAAATCCATAAACATAACAATTAAAATCTAACTGATAAACTTCTAGAATAATAATAATTCAAAATCATGGCCTACCACTATTTCCGAAAACTCTTACAACCACCCTAGACATTAAAAGGTCACTCACGAGTTAAAACATGTATGCAACTATATCATATGAAAGACAAGTACAACGTAATGCGCAATTATCATACAATGCAACATTATCACATAACACACAATTCAACATATAAGAAGCCAACATCACATAAACAGGTTATATCACAGAAGTAAGTTATAAACAATTAAAGTCACATAAGCAACAAACTTCACATAAGACAAGTTGATCACGTAACTCACATTGGTCACTTAAAGTATATTGACCACCTAAAGCACGTTGTTTCACATAAGCTAGTTATAAACAATTAAAAGCACATAAACAACTAACTTCACACAAGGCACAAAATCACATAAAACACAATTGTCACATAATACACATTAATCACATAATGCACATTAATTACAACACATTGAGTACGTATAACACGTTATCACATAGAACATATTGACCACATTAGTTCACTTAACACATAAGGCATATTGATCACATAGAAAGTTAGACACATAAATAAATTAATCACATAAACATATTAACATATGTTTCACTTTTCTTTCACTTAATACATACTTGCATGCTTAGACCACTACCCACATTCCGAGGATACCCCGGCTGACAGCTAATCAAGCTCTGATACCACTTAAACTGTCACGCCCCAACTCGACCCCTCTTACAATCAGTCAGGACGCAACGGGATTTCGGCAGTATAACGAGAGGAAATAGGACACCGAGGTTCCAAACCAACCTCATTAAACATCATACATCCAACAACTCCTTAATTCAAACAACAACATACAACACAATCATAATATACAATAAACCATCCTCGTTATACGCCTCCGTTCCAACATAACATACAATACCTCAACCTTATCATACATTTCAAAAATAAGTTGAGACATATTTACAACTTAACCATAGACAAAAGAAAGCCACTAAGTTAACACCATTTGGATCATCATCTTCCAACATCTATTACAATAAGAACCACAAAGCATATAAAAGTCTATTAAACTAATACACAAGACATTTAACAACATAAAGTCATGGATAAGACTCGGGAACATATGACTCATCCACGTAAAGCACATTTTCCACATTCTCCTCTTCAGGAGGCACATACCCGTAATCCGGCTCTGCAACACCTGTAAGCATGCATTAATAGAGAGTGAGCTTATATACATAAGCCCAGTGAGGATCCGATAGATCTCGACAGTATTCACTACGCTCCTTGGATTTAGTCCTTTGAGCAAGTAAACACACAACAACAATAATAACATAAATAAAGCTATCATCACATAA
The DNA here is from genome assembly GCA_037974665.1 of Ehretia macrophylla. Lineage (NCBI taxonomy): Eukaryota > Viridiplantae > Streptophyta > Magnoliopsida > Boraginales > Ehretiaceae > Ehretia > Ehretia macrophylla. The sequence goes on from CM075779.1 coordinate 61,634,044, forward strand.
CTATATGACCATTCAATAAGGATACTCTATTTGGTGTAGCTCCAAACGCCATCACGATCTCAACCGTTCTTCTTATAACTCCCCATTACTCACGCACCCGAGGTACCTCACTATCCCCTTCCCTCCATGACATCTCCGTCATGCGAGCTGGGGGTAGCCTATGGCAGTCATGCCGGTTTCAACCCGACAGCCCGACGCTGCCCGAGAGGTGGCACACACATACCAAGGCTCCATATTCATCAATCATCATGCAAGCATAAATCGATCAATCAATTGGGAGATCAGCAACAAGAGTGCCCGATTCCCGCATTCAATAATAATCAATCAATAACATCAATATAACATCAATATAACATCAATATTAAATTAAACATCAAACAACGTAGTTAGATGACAAAGTAGGCCATCTAACCGGACATGCATAATATACATAATTAAACTCTAAATTACTTAACAACAACTCACCATTCATCACTCGAACACTACCCAACCATCTAAGGCATCGTTCAAGAAATTAAAGAATGACAACCTAAACTTCTAAAATTCATAACTTACAATCTACTAATCCAAACATTGCCAAATCAGTTCCTATCACTCACCCATTCAACCTACTACATTAGCCCTCTCGGAAATCCACCATAACACCTCCAAAACATGCCCGATAACCCTAAAACCCTATGACGTCATGGCTGGATTTTCCGGATTTCCACACAAACAATGTAATCGAAAATTCGGCATTACAACAGCGCTAACACGTAATTATCAAGTATTTAGAAATCGACGGCAATCGATTTCGAGCAACGCAACTCAATTAAATCAACTTTGAACATTTTAATCAAAATTAAATACCCGAAAAATAAAAATTATGCTATATCCGACAGAAACTCGTAGTATTAGTATATAATGATCCCTAGCATGCAAGGAGCAATAATCTATCATCAGATTTCAATTCTAACGGTTCAATCTTCATTTATACGCAAAAACACAAAAATGACATTTTGAGATCTAGAATTTTTCTCTCACCTTTGATGTGTTTTGATGCAAGAAATGTGTAGAATGGATGCCAAACAATCAATTTCAAGCTTTGAATCACTCAATTCGGCTTTGAAACGCAAAATCTGTGAGAAAAATGCTTTGAAAATGCCTTATCTTTCTCCTCCAAGGAGCCACGGTTTTGTGTGTGTTTTTGGAGTGTGTTTTGTGTTGTGTGAGTGTGTGTTGATGACATTATATAATAAAAAGCTTGGTCAATTAAAAAAATGCAAAGTCAAAGTTAGTTTTAATAGGTATTTTTGTGTTTTTAATGACTTTAATTGCATTTTAGTGCTCACCAAGTTAAAAATAATTATGCAACCCCCAAAATATCACAAGTGGATTATTTTTAGGTGACAAGAAGTTTTACATTCAAAGAATTCTACCCGAGTCGGCTTAAAACTCGATTTTCGCAAAAGTCGGTGTAAAAACCCTAATAAATTCTTAAGCCGATTTTAAAACCATTTTCATCAAACACAGGTCTATTAAAGTCCGTGGACTAGGTCTAGAAGGGTTAAAAAGACCAGTTTCAAAATTATAGCGGACGTGTTTCGAAAACACTATTCACTGAAAATCGACGATAAAATTTCTGATCCCGTTTTTGATGAAAATTTCATGAATGCACATTTAGCACGTATTAGGAGTATTGACATCAAAATTATAACTTTCTAGGTCCTATAGCACATAAACAGATCATATGCACGCAAAACGAGGTAAAGCACGTAAAACGAGATAAGCAGAAAAGTGGGGTTTCACATTCTCCCCTCCTTAAAACAATTGCGTCCGCGCAATTCTCGAACTGATAGACAATTAAATCCTCAATCGTTACACTTAATAATACTTCTCTTAGTCCTCATTTATCTCTTAGGATAATACCTAACCAAAGACCTCAAAAGAACAACCTCTGTTGACTGCAAGTTGATGATCATAATTCCAAACAATCTTCAATTCATAATTCTCTCCTACCTAATATCATATTGCATATGAAAGAAATCGCAACTCCAAATTCCTAGTATGACACCACTAATTATCAATCATCCCCTACTACACAAAAGAGCTCTATGAACACCCCGAGGGTTTAAAAACTCATTTACGATAACATGAATGATTATTGATCAAGGAAATATCTCAAAAGTGACATTTGTCAGAATATGGCTCTTATGAAATTTACAAGGAAATACGAATATGAAAAATCATATTCGAGCCAACAATCAAGTGAACAGGAGGTCAAATAGGTTAGAGAATCAAGAGGTTAAAAGTTTAATAAGGAAGCATGATAACTAAGATAAGAAATGTCTCAGCACCTTTTAGTTAAATAAGTATGAACAAAGGATGATGGCGAGTCAAAACAGTACTGAGTATGTTGAACAAAAATTCCTGAACAAGTAGATATTTCAATTCTCGATGATTGTTCAAGGAACCAACAAGTAAGTTGTACTTGAGGCGAAATGAAATTAAGAAATAAGAGATGATTAATTCAATAGAAACATGAGTGGCAAGAGTATCTCAGCACGCAATACCAAAGAAGCACGAATAAGAAATGATAACAATAGGACAGTGCCGAGTACTTTGAGTGAGCAATTACAAGCAAAGTAATGACTCTGGATTTAATAATAAAACAATAGGATTAACAAAGATCAACAAGAATATCAATGATGTACTTAGGTAGAGAGTACATCAAACAAGTGGAATTCGAACAAGTAAAATGGTATACCAAAGGAAAAATTACTTTCAATAAATAGTAATAGAATGAAATGAAATATTGAAACCAATGGCTGGAGATATAAAATGAAATATAGAAGTCTCAAACCTTAACTCCAATAAGCGACATTGCTATAAGAAGCAAATATGAATGTTAAGAATAGAAGCAATGTCAAATGAGTATAGGATCCATTAATCCAATAAGCAAACTTTCAAGAGACAATTGATAGGCTAGAAAAGTGTAACCCTCTCTCAAATAAGTGAGAATAGAGTAGAAGATAATAATAAGACCGATAGAATTATGGAGTACAAGAAGGGTGTCCCACCTATACATTTAAAAACCAACAAGTCAAATCCTACAATCTATCTTCCTCCAAAACAAGACACTAAGGAGATCTAAAGAATCTAAGGAGTCATAACAATCACCAAACAAGATAAATCACTCCAAAATTTTACATTCCGTACCAGACCAATCACTAAACAAGATAAATCACCGATTACCCAACAAGATTAACTAATGAGGACTCCAAAATCTGATAACACAATACAGATTCATACTAACCCATTATAACACACAACGAATCCTCAATCAACAATTTAGAAAGTCATACCACCTAGAACTCAAAAGCTTGATATAGGCAAGTAAATGTTCAGTCACCAAAATGCATTCTTATTTCCTCAAATAATTCTATCTCCCAACAATTACATCTTCGAATAAAGAAACTTTAGTCAGGAATCACTCCAATTGTCTCCAAGGTTTAAAGATCAAAATTCCAAAATATCCATTAATAATATAGCAATCCCAAATAGTAGAAATATTCACATGTTATACTACACTTCATTCCATTCACAAATATACATCACTAATTCCTCAAATAAATTCATTCTAAAATAACCTCAAGAAAGTATAATCTGAGTTGAGACTCCAAAAATGTCTAATCACAACCTCATGGAAACCTCAACTTATAATTCATCTCCAAGTAATAACAAGTTAAACATGGCAACAAAAATAATTATAATCATCAAGATACATTGCTATTTTCCTCGAACAACTTCATTCTCACTAAAGGAACATCAAGATCAATCCACTAAGCCGAAACTAAAATCCATAAACATAACAATTAAAATCTAACTGATAAACTTCTAGAATAATAATAATTCAAAATCATGGCCTACCACTATTTCCGAAAACTCTTACAACCACCCTAGACATTAAAAGGTCACTCACGAGTTAAAACATGTATGCAACTATATCATATGAAAGACAAGTACAACGTAATGCGCAATTATCATACAATGCAACATTATCACATAACACACAATTCAACATATAAGAAGCCAACATCACATAAACAGGTTATATCACAGAAGTAAGTTATAAACAATTAAAGTCACATAAGCAACAAACTTCACATAAGACAAGTTGATCACGTAACTCACATTGGTCACTTAAAGTATATTGACCACCTAAAGCACGTTGTTTCACATAAGCTAGTTATAAACAATTAAAAGCACATAAACAACTAACTTCACACAAGGCACAAAATCACATAAAACACAATTGTCACATAATACACATTAATCACATAATGCACATTAATTACAACACATTGAGTACGTATAACACGTTATCACATAGAACATATTGACCACATTAGTTCACTTAACACATAAGGCATATTGATCACATAGAAAGTTAGACACATAAATAAATTAATCACATAAACATATTAACATATGTTTCACTTTTCTTTCACTTAATACATACTTGCATGCTTAGACCACTACCCACATTCCGAGGATACCCCGGCTGACAGCTAATCAAGCTCTGATACCACTTAAACTGTCACGCCCCAACTCGACCCCTCTTACAATCAGTCAGGACGCAACGGAATTTCGGCAGTATAACGACAGTAAACAGATTTCCGAGGTTCTAAACCAACCTCATTAAACATCATACATCCAGCAACTCCTTAATTCAAACAACAACATACAACACAATCATAATATACAATAAACCATCCTCGTTATACGCCTCCGTTCCAACATAACATACAATACCTCAACCTTATCATACATTTCAAAAATAAGTTGAGACATATTTACAACTTAACCATAGACAAAAGAAAGCCACTAAGTTAACACCATTTGGATCATCATCTTCCAACATCTATTACAATAAGAACCACAAAGCATATAAAAGTCTATTAAACTAATACACAAGACATTTAACAACATAAAGTCATGGATAAGACTCGGGAACATATGACTCATCCACGTAAAGCACATTTTCCACATTCTCCTCTTCAGGAGGCACATACCCGTAATCCGGCTCTGCAACACCTGTAAGCATGCATTAATAGAGAGTGAGCTTATATACATAAGCCCAGTGAGGATCCGATAGATCTCGACAGTATTCACTACGCTCCTTGGATTTAGTCCTTTGAGCAAGTAAACACACAACAACAATAATAACATAAATAAAGCTATCATCACATAACTATATGACCATTCAATAAGGATACTCTATTTGGTGTAGCTCCAAACGCCATCACGATCTCAACCGTTCTTCTTATAACTCCCCATTACTCACGCACCCGAGGTACCTCACTATCCCCTTCCCTCCATGACATCTCCGTCATGCGAGCTGGGGGTAGCCTATGGCAGTCATGCCGGTTTCAACCCGACAGCCCGACGCTGCCCGAGAGGTGGCACACACATACCAAGGCTCCATATTCATCAATCATCATGCAAGCATAAATCGATCAATCAATTGGGAGATCAGCAACAAGAGTGCCCGATTCCCGCATTCAATAATAATCAATCAATAACATCAATATAACATCAATATAACATCAATATTAAATTAAACATCAAACAACGTAGTTAGATGACAAAGTAGGCCATCTAACCGGACATGCATAATATACATAATTAAACTCTAAATTACTTAACAACAACTCACCATTCATCACTCGAACACTACCCAACCATCTAAGGCATCGTTCAAGAAATTAAAGAATGACAACCTAAACTTCTAAAATTCATAACTTACAATCTACTAATCCAAACATTGCCAAATCAGTTCCTATCACTCACCCATTCAACCTACTACATTAGCCCTCTCGGAAATCCACCATAACACCTCCAAAACATGCCCGATAACCCTAAAACCCTATGACGTCATGGCTGGATTTTCCGGATTTCCACACAAACAATGTAATCGAAAATTCGGCATTACAACAGCGCTAACACGTAATTATCAAGTATTTAGAAATCGACGGCAATCGATTTCGAGCAACGCAACTCAATTAAATCAACTTTGAACATTTTAATCAAAATTAAATACCCGAAAAATAAAAATTATGCTATATCCGACAGAAACTCGTAGTATTAGTATATAATGATCCCTAGCATGCAAGGAGCAATAATCTATCATCAGATTTCAATTCTAACGGTTCAATCTTCATTTATACGCAAAAACACAAAAATGACATTTTGAGATCTAGAATTTTTCTCTCACCTTTGATGTGTTTTGATGCAAGAAATGTGTAGAATGGATGCCAAACAATCAATTTCAAGCTTTGAATCACTCAATTCGGCTTTGAAACGCAAAATCTGTGAGAAAAATGCTTTGAAAATGCCTTATCTTTCTCCTCCAAGGAGCCACGGTTTTGTGTGTGTTTTTGGAGTGTGTTTTGTGTTGTGTGAGTGTGTGTTGATGACATTATATAATAAAAAGCTTGGTCAATTAAAAAAATGCAAAGTCAAAGTTAGTTTTAATAGGTATTTTTGTGTTTTTAATGACTTTAATTGCATTTTAGTGCTCACCAAGTTAAAAATAATTATGCAACCCCCAAAATATCACAAGTGGATTATTTTTAGGTGACAAGAAGTTTTACATTCAAAGAATTCTACCCGAGTCGGCTTAAAACTCGATTTTCGCAAAAGTCGGTGTAAAAACCCTAATAAATTCTTAAGCCGATTTTAAAACCATTTTCATCAAACACAGGTCTATTAAAGTCCGTGGACTAGGTCTAGAAGGGTTAAAAAGACCAGTTTCAAAATTATAGCGGACGTGTTTCGAAAACACTATTCACTGAAAATCGACGATAAAATTTCTGACTCCGTTTTTGATGAAAATTTCATGAATGCACATTTAGCACGTATTAGGAGTATTGACATCAAAATTATAACTTTCTAGGTCCTATAGCACATAAACAGATCATATGCACGCAAAACGAGGTAAAGCACGTAAAACGAGATAAGCAGAAAAGTGGGGTTTCACACGCCAAACAAAAACTTTACATTAGAATCACAACATCAATCTGAGAGCTCAAAGCCCAACTTGAATAATAGAGAGCGGGGATGGGGAGAGAGTGATTCTAGCTCGAAGGATCATTTATTGTACTAATGGCTCAGCATCCTTACCATGGCTAAAGTCTTATTCAACTACTATGTATCACTTCGAAAGTTATACATGGGGACAAATCAAAGCAAGTAGAGCATAAGTACTTCAAAAATTTGTATTCTAAGTCTAACTAAATATCAGTTATGTCAGGGAAGATAAGGCCCTATTTGGAAGTACTTTTTTTTTTTAAGAACAATTTTTAAGAACAGTTTTGAAAAACTATTTTTAACAAAAAAAAATAAAAAAACTTGTTTGATTAGAATTGTTTCTAAAACATTTTTTTTTAAACATACAAATTTTTTTTTGTTAAAAGTGCTTTAGAAAATAGTTTTAAGAATAATAAAACATAAATTTGTCTGGATGTAAAGAATGAAAACACATATCTTTTACTCATATATAATAAATTAACAAATTAAAGGTTAAATTATTTAAGGGATCATTAAATTATTATGCTAGTCTTATTTTGATTATCCAATTATTTTTTGCTCTAAAAGAACCATTAATTTTTTAAAATGATTCTATTTAAGTTATTTTGTTAAATTACATCAAAAGAAATTAATGAAGAGAAGTTTAAATATAAATAACTAAAATAATAATTTTCATATAACTTTTTTTTTCTTCTTCCTCTCCGATTCCCACTCTCACATCTTTTACTTCTCTTAAGACCATCATTTATTTTATACCCAAAAAAATAGGTTAAATCCATCTTATACAGTGTGACAGTTGTTAACCCATTTTAAAAATCCCATTTAATAACCTTTTGACTCAAAGTTAACTTTCAAATTCTGTTATAAGAAAAAATGTATTGGCTAAACTACCTTCTAATAAGAAAACTCCAAATATTTCTAAAACCATACCTTTGACCGAAAAAAGAAAGAAACAAAATCCAAACCACACCCCATATCCTCGGCTGCCCCCAATCCTCACCCCCAGCATCCATAGCGGGGGGTGAGCACATTCCCCAACCCACACAGTCGTGGCTAAGCATATCGCCCAGTCCCCAAAGCCTTGCGCGGTACCAACCCCTCTCATCCACAGCCCCGAGTGACACCAATCCCCATCTTCTACAGCCGGGGACCCTTATCCCCATCTTCACTGCTGCCAATCTGCATTTATATGCGTTTAGTGTCTGTGTGTGTTTGTTTCATATCTCTATGTGTCTATGTTGGTTTGTGTCTGTGTACTCATATTTTTTACCCAAACAAAAAAAAATTGAGTTCTACTCATGTGTATTGGTGTGCTTATTGGGTGTATTATTGATATAGTATTTCAACATCTTTTCATTTAAACTTTGTTAGTTTTTGAGTAATTTATGAGCAATTTGATTGGTTTTGTCTTTGATTTGCATTGTAGGTAATTTTCAAGAGACAATATGAGTTTTGAGGCAAAGATTGAAGAGAAATTGCAAAAGATTGGCTTTTATGTAATTTGTGGAGAAATTGAAGAACAAATAGAAGTAGCGTAGTCATAGCATAGCTGCGTAGCATCGTAGGAAAATTAAGGGCAGTTTTGTAAATTGGCAAAAAAAGAAAGGAACCCTAAGAAATAAAAGGAGAAAAACGTGAGAAGTGGGTAGCCATCAAGAGGGGAGAAAAAACAACGTTCTAGAGGGAGAGAGAGAGAGAGAGAGAGAGAGAGAGAGAAAATTCGCGAGTTGAAGATAGAGAACAATCCGGAGACGGACTTCTACCACTATTCTTCTCCAAATTCTAAAGAATATATGATATTTTTGGTTTGATTGATTGATGAACTATTTCATATATGCGTTGAGTATTTCATGCTGAGTTTAATACTTGTGATTGCCTGATCAACAATTGCATGAGTCGTGATTTAGTTTGAGACTGAGAAATGATAACTAAATTAGACCATATATGAAATACCATTAAATCATCATAAACTAGAGATAGTTATGAGATCTAGTGCAACATTTGAATTTCTAGGGCTTAATGCGTTCCATAAGTTCACAATTATCACAGAGATGTAGTTAGCTTGCTTATTGTGATAGGTTATTGATACTAGAGAAAGATTAATATCTACCTTAGCAAAATTGTTGACAACGTAAAGAATAGGCATCAATTTATTTAAATCACTAGTTTCAATTAGGATTAATCTTGGTGAAATCGGAATCTCTAGAGTCTTTTAGTTATTAAATTATCATCTTTTGTTAATTTCGTAATTGTGTTAGTTGTTTTTTTTTATAAGTTCTATAATTTCTTTAGTCATTAATTACAAATTCTCAATTTATGATTGTCCAAATAAAGTTAGAGCTAAATTAATTTTGGTACTTAGTAATCACAGTCATCGTGGGAACGATTTTTACTTATTACTTTATTACTTGTTGCGATACATGCACTTGCTTTAGAAATCACACAACAAGTTTTTGGCGCCGTTACCAGGGACTGTGTCAATTATTAATATCGATATCAAATAGCTTTAATTTTACTTTGGATTTTATTTAATTTTGTGTTATTCTCTTATTTTTGTTACGTGTATTTCAGGAACACATTCCTTTACGTGCATGCGAAAGTCAAGAGGTGGTAATTTGTTACCTTTCGATCCTGAGATAGAACGAACCTATCAGAAGAACAGAAAGGAGAAAAAAGCTACTACAACTACCGATCATTTGCAAGGGAATATGGCTGACATTGTGGTAGCACAGGACGAAAATAATCAAGCAGTCAATCAGGAAAATTCGCCTAGAACACTACGAGAGTATGCATTACCACCCACTGGAATTCAACCTGTGATTAGAAGGCCAGCGATTCAGGCCCATGATTTTGATTTGAAGACAGTGACACTACATTTGATTTAGAATATTCAGTTTCATGTACTACCTTCTAAAGATCCTAATCAGCACATTGTGAATTTTCTAGAAGTCTGCGAAACTATTAAGTACAATGGAGTCACTGATGAAACTCTGCGCCTTCACTTGTTTCCTTTCTCCTTAAGGGATCAAGCTAAGGAATGGTTGAACTCGCTACCGTCAGATTCAATCACTACTTGGGAGGATTTGGTGCCCAAGTTTTTGTCAAGATTTTTCCCATCTGGAAAGACAACGAAGCTGCACATAGAAATTAATAATTTTGCGCAACATGAAGGAAAAACTCTATGTGAAGCGTGGGAAAGGTATAAGGCATTGCTGAGGAAGTGTCCTAATCATGAAGTACCTAGGTGGATGCAAGTTCATAGTTTTTACAATGGGTTAATTACCTCTACAAGAACTTTGATTGATGCATCAGCAAGATGAGCTTTAATGAACAAGACAACAGATGAAGCTTATGCGTTGCTAGAGAATATTGTTTTGAACCACCAGCAGTGGTCAAGCGAGAGAGTCATACCAAAGAAGACATCTCGGATCTATGAGATTGATGCCATAACTGTCTTGATAGCGAAAATTGACAATCTCGCGAAACATTTGCAGAATAGTCAGGCAACTGCTAATGTTGTCCAAGTGGCAGTGGTGTGCGAGTTTTGTTGTGGTCTACATCATAGTGCAAAATGTCAAGTTAGGAATCCATTTGCACAAGGCACAGCTGAACAAGCACAGTATGTGGGAAATTTTAATGGGCAGCAGCATAATCAATACTCTAACAAATATAATCCAGTATGGCATAATGATTTGAATTTCACCTTGAGAAATAATCAGAATGTGTTGCAGCCTGAGCAGAATAACCTACCACCAGAGAAGAAGGTAAACTTGGAGGATACATTGGCTCAATTGGCGACCTCGCAAACTCAATTCATGAATGAAACAAGAACAAATTTCTAGAATCAATCCGCACAAATCAGAAATCTAGAGATACAGTTGAGCCAAATGGCTACGAAGTTCTCTGAAAGGCAATGAGGAAGTTTACCTAGTACTTCTGAGGTGAATCCTAGAAAAGATGGCATGGAGCATTGCAAAGCGATAACTTTGAGAAACGATAAGGAGTTAGAGGAGTCAGTGAGAACCAAGAAGGTTGAGAAATGTATAGCACAAAATGAGGTAGGAGATAAAGAGAAAGTAGAAGCTCAACCATAACCTATGAAGGAGCCACATATGGTTGTGTTATTCCCTCAACGATTGTAAAAAAATATGCTTGATAAACAATTTGCTAAATTTCTTAAAGTCTTCAAGAAATTTCACATCAATATTCCATTCGCGGATGTGCTTGAACAAATGCCGAGTTATGTGAAGTTTATGAAGGATGTCCTTTCGAATAAGAGAAAACTTAGAGATTATGAAACAGTTGCACTTACTGAAGACTGCAGCGCAATCCTAAAAAAGAAGCTACCACAAAAGCTCAAGGATCCAGGAAGTTTTACTATTCCATGTGAAATTGGCAATGTTGTTTTTAAGCGAGCTTTGTGTGATTTAAGTGCTAGTATTAATTTAATGCCTTTGTCTATTTTCAGGAAGCTTGAATTGAGAGAGGCAAGACCTACTACTGTAACACTACAGTTAGTTGATTGTTCCCTAAAGCACCTCAGAGGAGTAATCGAAGATGTGCTCATCAAAGTTGATAAATTCATTTTTCATGTCAATTCAGAGTTCTTGATATATAGGAAGACAAGGAAATTCCTATCATTCTTGGAAGACCTTTCCTTGCAACTGGAGGAACAATTATTGATGTTCGAAAGGATAAGCTTTGCTTCCGAGTACAAGATGAAGAAGTACCCTTTAATATGTTCAAACCTTATGAGTACCCAGAAGGGAGTGATAGTTGTTGTCGCATTGATGCCGTAAAAGCTATAATGTCTAACCATGGGGGTCAATTGGATCCCTTGGAGGCTAGCTTGTTACAAGATGATTCTTTTGTTCCGATAGGATTGGAGCACAAAGAATATTGGGTGACTAAACAACAAAACATGGGTGTGCAAGCAACAGGTGAGAAAAAATTGTTGCAATTGAATGACCTGGAAGAATTAGGTGATGAAGAAGATAAGAATTCAAGAAGGTATAAGGAGATGACAAAAGAGTGGCATAACAAACCCGTTTTGGGAAAAGATTTCTCTCCTGGGCAACAAATACTTTTTTATAACCCACAGATTTTTGGAAAACTCAAGCCAAGATGGTCAGGACCCTTTGTTGTGACTAAGGTTTTATCCTATGGAGCTATTGAAGTAAATCATCCAGAGAAGGGGACGTTCAAGGTTAACGAACAACAATTGAAGACTTATTTGGATGATGAGTTTGATAAGCACAAGTTTGTTGTCCACTTTAACTCGGCTTGAGAAATTGCTCTGTCGGGCTGTAGACGTTAAAACAAGCATTTTTTGGGAGACAACCCGAATTTTATTACTTTTCTTGATTTAATAGTTTAAGTTATTTTTAGTTAATTTCTGAGTTATAGTTGTCGTAGCTAATTGATAATTTTTATTGTCATGTTAGGTTCAAGAACAAATTTGGGGGAGCTGAGACAAATAGAAGTACTACCAAGTCAATTAAGGGAGAAAATATGGAAAAATTGGTGTTTGAAGTAAAGGGGATGCATGCATGGAAGAGAAAAGCAAGAAGAAATTAAGTTGTGAAGTGGCGCTGTTGCGCTAGAATTTAGCACAGATGTGCTGGCGTCCCTAAAAAGTTACATTTTTTAGAGCTATTCAAAAACAAAGCAGCGCTGTTGCGCTAAAAATGGCGCAGCTGCGTTGACGCTGTTTGAAGTTATGTTTTTGAAATAGCGTTGTTGCGCTACAAAATGGCGCAGCTACATTGGCATCTACAGTGACATTTAAAAAAAAAAAAAAAGAAAGAAAATGAATCACCACACCACCGAAGAAGTAGTACCACCTCGGGCTCACGTTGACGATGATACTACTCAGGGAAGTCCTCTGGTTGCTTTAATTTCATGTTTTCACATTGAAGATAATGTTTCTTTCTTAGTTTGGGGGGTGTGTTTACTTGTTTGTTTGCGTACTTTTTTTTTTCATAGTTGTTTTATGTGTTTTCTTGTTTTAGGTGCTTTCTTTTCATGAGTTTTGTTATTTTTATTTGTTTCATTAAGTATTCTAAAAACAAAAACACACACAAAAAAACAAAAAAACAAAAATTTAAAAACTGAAAAAAATTTGAAAGTGATGTTGGAAAGATAAGAAATAGGCCGATGATGAGTAGTGTATGAATGACATGATAGAAATGAGGATAGTTGACTGAAACATAGTTTGTTTTATGAAAAATCCCCATCTAATGCGTACTTAGCCTCGCCTAATTATGTCATTGCTTAGAGAAGGTTTATGTGAGTTTAAGTGAACAGAAAAATGAGTATAGGACTTTAGAACTAGCTTGATTGTCACTCGAGGCGAAATCCTAGGTTGCATAGTATTAAGAAAATGATTTAGACCATCTTTGGATCGTTTGAGCCTTTCATGCCAACCCTTGTAATAATTGAATATCCCTAGTCACCCTTGTGAGCCTAAGATAGCCTTTTCTTACTTATGCAACTTACAATATCTTTCTTAACTTGTCAAGTTTAATTGTCCCAGATTATGACCCTCCTACTTATAATATATAATTGTTCTAGGATAATTATATAGAGTCATGTTTTGTATTGAATGATGGGAGGTTTGATGATTTGGTGATGTATTGTTTTGAAAAAAAAATGAAATATTGAGAAAAAGAAAAAAGAAAAGAAGGAAAAGAAAAAAAGAAGAGTCACACTCCTTGTAGTTAATATCAAAATGCAAGTTTGGGGAAGTGTGAACTATTTTTGTGTTTTGTAAATATTGTGGATGAATGTTGAGGAAGTGAATTGAAAGAAGAAAGAAAATAGATATATTAAATACTTTTTGGTGGTACGAAGTAGGGTTGGCATATGCTCCATTGAACATTCTCAAATGATTGTGTGCTTACAGGTAGTTTAGCCTTATGATTATATCCATTATCCTACCTTGCCCCTAGCCACACATTACAACCAAATGTAAAGTCCTACTGATCTTTAATGTTATGATTTACCTACGTTAGTGGAGAGTAGCATGAAAAGTAAGCCTATGAAGTCCTAAGTAATTGAAAATACTAGATTCATATTGGAAATTCGCTTAACTTGCATAAATTCATCCGGGTACAATTGATTGGGATAGAGGCTATTCACACACTCATTTGGGAAATTTGAAGTAAAATGTAAATTATGTGAAGTTAATATTCCTCGTGCTTATGAGCGAAAGTCACCTCTTGAGTTGTGAAATAAAGCTACTGAGATCGTGAAAATTTACTATCCTACAACATTGCTTTCTTGAGTTATATTGTGTCAAGTCTTTAGTTTTTAGGTTGTTTCTTTCTTTAGTTGTATCTTTTGCTTGAGGACAAACAAAGTTTAAGTTTGGGGTGTTTGTTGGGTGTATTATTGATATAGTATTTCAACATATTTTCACTTAAACTTTGTTAGTTTTTGAGTAATTTGTGAGCAATTTGATTGGTTTTGTCTTTGATTTGCATTGTAGGTAATTTCCAAGAGACAATTTGAGTTTTGAGGCAAAGATTAAAGAGAAATTGCAAAAGATTGGCTTTTATGTAATTTGTGGAGAAATTGAAGAACAAATAGAAGTAGCACAGCTGCGCAGCATCGCAAGAAAATTAAGGGCAGTTTTGTAAATTGGCAAGAAAAGAAAGAAACCCTGTGAAATAAAAGGAGAAAAACGTGAGAAGTGAGCAGCCATCAAGAGGGGAGAAAAAGCAACATTCCAGAGGGAGAGAGAAAGAAAGGATTCGCGAGTTGAAGACGGAGAGCAATCCGGAGACGGACTTCTACCACGATTCTTCTCCAAATCCTAGTTTTCTCTATCTCTCTTGTTATGTTTTACGTTACAATTGAGATTTTATTTAATTTCTTTATGATGTTCTGAGTTATTTTTTCTAGGGCTACGATGTAGCCAGATTATGAATATTTGATACTTTTGGTTTTGATTAATTGACGAACTATTTTATATCTGCGTTGAGTATTTCATACTGAGTGTAATGCTTGTGATTGCCTGATCAACAATTGCATGATTCGTGATTTAGTTTGATACTGAGAAGTGATAACTAAATTAAACCACGTGTGAAATACCATTAAGTTGTCATAAGCTAGAGATAGTTATGAGATCTAGTGCAGCATTTAAATTTCTAGGGCTTAATGCATTTCATAAGTTCACAATTATTACAGAGATGTAGTTAGTTTGCTTATTGGGATAGGTTATTGATACTTGAGAAATATGAATATCTACCTTAGCAAAATTGTTGGCAACGTAAGGAATAGGCGTCAATTTATTTAAATCACTAGTTTCAATTAGGATTGTTCTTGGTGAAATCGGAATCTCTAGAGTCTTTTAATTATTGAATTATCATCTTTTGTTAATTTCGTAATTGTGTTAGTCGCTATTTTTTTATAAGTTCTATAATTTCTTTAGTCATTAGTTACAAATTCTCAATTTGTGATTGTCCAAATAAAGTTAGAGCTAAATCAATTTATGTATTTAGTAATCACAGTTCTCATGGGAACGATATTTACTTAGCACTTTATTACTTGTTGCGATATGTGCACTTGTGTTAGAAATCACACAACAGTGCTCTTTGCATTTTGTTTGGTAATGATTGAAAATTTGCCTATCGGTGTGTGTGTTGATGATGAGGAAAATGTGCCAGTCTGTGTGTATGTGATGTGCGTTGATGATGAAGATGATGGAAGACATGTGGGTTTGGTGTAGAATGCGTATGATCCTTCGAGCTAGAATCACTCTCTCCCCATCCCCGCTCTCCATTATTCAAGTTGGGCTTTGAGCTCTCAGATTGATGTTGTGATTCTAATGTAAAGTTTTTGTTTGGCGTTTATTTCTGATTTCAATGTGGCAGATAACGGTGTTGATTGGGAAGGCTAGTTTTGGGAAAAGTACATAATTGGTTCAATACATTGCTGATTCATGAGTAGTTGCCGATGACTCTATTATTTGTACTCAGCCGCGAAAATTGGCTACCATCTCATTGGCACAGAGGGTTGGAGAAGAAGGCTGTGGGTGTTATCTGGATTCTTCAATAACTTGTTCTCCATCATATTTATCTGTACAATAGCTTGATTCGAAGATAATATTTATGACAGACCACTGCTTACTACTGCACTATATGCGTGATAAGAATTTATCCGGGGTTTCATGGATTATTATTGATGAGGCTCATGAAAGAAGCTTAAACACTGATCTCCTTTTTGCGGTGATAAAGAATTTACTTTGTCAGAGGATTGATCTGAGACTTATTATTATATCCGCGACAGCTGATGCAAACCAACTTGCTGGTTAATTGTTTGACTTTGGAACCTTCCATGTGGCTACCATCAGTACACCATTTGTTTGTGGTACATGTTATGTGGAGACGTGCACTAGGTACCATCTGGAGTATCACCCATATTTGTCATGTGAGAAGTGCAAAGAATTCAAAGACAACCCAGACTCTTCCCTGCATAAGTGGTGCATGGGCAAAGAGAACGTGAAAAGTGTCCAGTCTGTGGGTTTACCATCGAGAAGATAAAGGGGTACAGCCGCATCGAGTGTAAATGTGGACATCATGTTTGATGGGTTTGTTTGGAGTTTTTCCCCAGCAGCGACAATTGTTATAACCATTTGAGGTTTGTGCATCTAGGAACTGGCAATTCTGAATACTACAACTCTTCACCTTCATTCTTAGCTAATAGCTCTTGATTTTTAACAATTTGATCTTGAACTTAGTTTCCACAATGGTTTGCTGTGTTCTAAATAGATCACCGTATTGTAATTCAAATCATTCTTCATTGACCTAGATAATTATATATATTGACACATATATTTTCCATGCATGTATGTAGCTTTTCTACACTCTCGTAGATAGCGCCAGCTGCTTCTGTGTATACATGTTTAGATAATGTAGTACGATCTGATTTCTCTCCCTTTCTCCCTCCCTCCCTACCCGCATGCCTGTGTTGCGTGGATGAAAAGTTGCACCGGGTGAATCTTCTTGTCCACCTCAGTCTTCAAACCTACTTCTGAACAGGAAACGATGTCTATCAGCAGCTTAATGTTGTGCTTGCACCCTTGCCATCATCTCCCACCTCTTATTGGACTCTTGAGCCTAATCTAGTGTAACCATTTTGCATAGGTTGTTGACTCGGTAAAATGGAATTCTGAAGCTCAAGCAATTTAAACTCTTGTTGATAGGCAGGCTGTCGTGACGATTCTTCTAGCAACAAATTGGGAAGACCATCCCTTGGCTAGAGGTTGCGAGATTTTAGCCCATCATTGTAACTTGAAGAACTAGTTCAATGCAAAGGCTATAAAATCTGAGAAAACTAAATCAGGCATATTGGAAGGAAATAATTGTTTTCATTGTCATTGGGTTAAGTGATCAAGAAATTGAGATGCTCGTTAAATTTAAACAATAGCCCAAACACAGAAAATTCTCCTATATTGTTTGAAATATATTTTTTTTACAAAATTTTGTGAAATTTATTTACAAATCTAATTTTTTATGTTTGTAAGTAACACTTTAAAAAATTAAAAATTCAGAATTTGTAAATCTTGAATTTCTTCAAGTTTTATCCAAATCTTTACTCAAGAAGTATAATTTGTAAATCCACATTTTTTAAGTTATTTGCTTACTTTTGAGGACAAAATTACCCTATACATTTTCATTTACACTTAAGCTTAAATTTGGCTCCAATTACAAAGATAAAAAATAAAACTTAGATCAAACTCTCTCCCTTGCCCTTTTTCTTAAAACAAATACGAAGAAAATAATTAATCAACAAGTCGGATATGAATAATATTTTCCTTCCATATTATTTTACGGTATCCAATATGAAAGAAGTTTGATTGAAGATAAAAGTAAGAGGTAAGTGGAGCTTATTTTTATGTAGAGTTGTTAAATCCCCTTGTTCTTCATCGCATGGTCATTGTACATGTTTGATTGATATAATATTCGCTTTAATTTTTTTTTTGTGGTTTAATCTTACGAGAAGTTCCTTTCATTTTCATTCTAGAAATCATTTCAATTCTCTTTGTAATTTTTTCGTAATTATGTTTTTATTTGTAAAATTGCTACATGCCTTATTAACAAATTTAGCCAAGCAACTATCATTCTAGTCTTCCTTACTTCTAAGCCATGTTAGTAGTTGTTGGATAGCTCAAAAGTTCTTGTTTATCATTTCTAGTTTACTAATTCCAATAGAATAGAGAAGGGGTATTTGAGTAAAATAGACTTTTTAGTTTCAATTCCACATGTGTTGTAAATAAATTTATGTCTACAAATGATAGACTTGACTTAATACTAGCTAGTTTACACTTTCAAATAGGAGATTCATTTGCAACTACAAGTTCTCATGGAATTCATTCGAAATAGAGGGGCATCCTAAAATGTGAACTGATATTGGGTTGTGAATTTTTTCTTTTCTTTTTGTTTTTGGGAAGAATTTGCTGAGAGAATTTTTAGCAGCAATGATAGCTCTACTCAAAGCTACTCATTGACCGTCTTAAGGGAATGTTTTACCTTTTTTGTCCTTTAATAGTTCGAAGAGTTCCATTGAAGAGGCAATCATGAACTTCTATTATATTTGGACTTAATAAGTTTGTCCATGCTCTCGATAAGTAGTTTGATTCTTTATGACTAAGATTACAAGCTCAACTATTGCTGTCATGATCGCTCATGTTTTATAAGCTTAACCCAAGGTGTACGTAAGTTGTCCCGCATATGTGGATATTGTGATTGGGGTAAGAGTTCAGTGCACCTATTCCATATACTCCCTACTCATATACACATGGGTCCCACATATGTGGGGCCTACTTATCTTTCTCTATGGAGTAAGGGGAGTAGGTGCATTGAAGAATTTTCCTTGTGATTACACTTTGGTATAATTGTATACAGAACACATGAAATACTTTTTTAGGACGTCAGATATCATGTGGGGGCCTTCTGTGCAGATGTTGTCGCAAAGTTCTTTAACGCCTACCAAAGCTAATAGGCTTGAAAGCAAACCTACCAATCTTGCAAAGCTTACAACGGTTGGCTTCATTACCTTAATAGCTCATGAAGGGAAAATGTCATATTTAGTCCCTATTATTTTCTTTTAGTTTTAATTTGGTCTCTATTGTATAAAATGTCTTAATTTCATCTTTATTATTTTTTAAAAAATCTTAATTTCGTTATTATTATTTTCTTAAAGTTTCAAATCGTCTCTATTATCCAAAATTAGTTAATTTACTCCCTATTATAAATTGAGACTTTTGGAAACCAATAAGGATGAAATTGAGAATTTTTAAATAATAGGGATAAAATTAAAATATTTGGAAAAACTGTAAGGATGAAATTGAGACATTCTAAACAATAAAGACCAAATTGAAACAAAAAGAAAACAATAGGGACTAAATGTAGAATTTTCCCGCTCATGAACATCAAATAGGTAGCCCCATGATTATTAACTTGTTGGTGAATTTTTTTTTTTTGGGCATGACATGCTGACTTTTTTTCTTTTTTTTGGGAAAAAATATCTTAGTCCTTAAAGTTTATACTAAATACCAAAATCAGCCCTGTGTTTTGGGAAAATACCACTTTAGTCCCTCCGGTAAGTGGAGGGATGTTGTTGCCCATTAATTGAACCTAAGAGGGGGATAAATTAGGTTATATAAGCAATACTACTACTTTTTTGATTAAGCAATATACTAGCAATGATTAATCAGAAACAATCTTAATCAAATATGCACTCTAGCAATATAAGATGTGAGTAAGGTAATTTATCAAATACTTAGTGTGCAGAAATTAATGCAAAGAGTGAGTTGGGAAAAAGAGATTTCAAATCGCGATTTAGAGTGGTTCGACCCCCGCCTAAGTCCACGACCTAAGCTCCCCGCTTAGGATTTCAACAATCTTCACTATTGTGACTCTTCAAATGTTGGTGAGTCTACAAATTAACTACAATGGTAGTTCAAACTTTTACAATAGAAAATTTGTTCTCAATACAAAGTTTCAACCCCAACACCTTTGACAAGGAAATCATTCCTTTCAAAGTGTTCAATTCTCTCTTTTGATAAGTGTTTGAGATTCACAATGAAAACCCTTTTTTAGGGTAGATGAATACAATGAATAATTTTCTCTCAATATAGCTCACAAATTCTTGCTTAAGTATAGCACAATAATGATTTAAAGATGAATATAATGTTAGAAAACAAGAGTAATTGCTTTGAATCAATATCTTGAAATTTTGCAGTTGAGATGCATTAATAGAAGCTGAAATGGGTGTAATAAATACACCCCAACGTTCATAAAATATCTATATTTTGAATCAGCATTTTAGCCTGACCGGTCGACCCCTGTTTCACCGGTCGACCAGTCGAAAGACCTTCATCCGGTAGGCAGACCTCGGGCGGACGACCCTTTGGCCACCGGTCGACCGGTCACTATGGGGTCATCCGGTGGGCTCCAAACTGCAACGGTTGGGTTTTTTAAATCATTTCTTTTGAACGTCTTTTGTAAAGCCTTTTTCAATTGATTCAAAAATAACTTTTAAGAATCATCATTGAGCATATACCATTTACAAACCCTAACCCCGGTCAAGTCCCAACCTGTACCCCTTATGTCACCGCATTTCCTCTTATAACTCCTTCTTCATTTACAAAGATCTTCACTTGAATCTTTACAACTTGAGCTTGTAATGATCTTGACAAAAAAAACACTTGAGCTTGATCATGTTGAGCTCTTCATTTTGTCTTCATGATTCGATCATTTGAGGTTGATCAACATCATTCTTCATGAACTTGCTCTTGAGCTTGTATAACATTGATATTCACAAAGTGCTTTGATCATCTTTTTAATCTTCCTGAGCTTACGTAATATGTTGAATATCCTTCAAGCTCTGACTAATTGTCAAACAATAAACTCATTACAAGATATGATTAGTCAATAGATCAATTTCATAATCAAGATTTAGTTATCATCAAAATACAAGATTCATGCCTTCAGGCTAACGTATGTTAACTTTAATAGCTTGACATTTTTCCATTAAAAAAATAAAGAATGGATAAAAGGAAAAATTGAAAGACCAGGGTAGTGCCACATCAGTACTACCATTTGCCTGGAAAGTAAGAGAATTTGACATTTTTTTTTATTGTCTTAAATGACACTCAAGCTCTTCTTCTCCTTATCGACACACATATACCCCCACGACTACAATATGTCATGTAGCCTTCAAAAAAAGCACAAAACAACTCATTTAGAAGCTGTCTTTGCATAGGGATTATACATTACAAGCTTTGAGCACCAAAAAGCATCCAAATATCCAAGTCAATAAGGTTTAGGGTTTAGGATTTAGTCTTTTTGCTAAAAAGTTTAATAATACCCAAATTTTTGTTGTTTTGTTGGTTATTTTAGACTTGTGTTTGATTTTGATAGATTTTAACTTTGCATGTAGTTATTAATGTTAGATAATATTTTTTAAGCTTTTAGGATTATTTTTTTGATGAGATAATTTTAGTTTGTGTATTATTAAACTTTGGTATTTTTTTCATATATTATCATGATGATTAATTTTTCGAACGTAATGTTGAAGTTAATGTTAATTTTGGATCTTTTGAATGATGTTAGACGTGTTAATGTTAATTTTGGATCTTTTGAATGATGTTAGACGTGTATTATTTTGTTCTAATATTATATCTTATTTATCAAGTTTATTTATTTCGGATAGTTTTTGTTATATGGATTATATTTGTGTTGTAATGATAAGTATATTATTTTGGTGGTTACCCAAAATATTATTCATTTTCAATGCTCACTATCTCAGCGGTCGAGTATTGTTCCAAACTTGGAGTCCCATGGATATTCTTATGGTGATAGATATATGCATATTCTATTTTTGAACTTAATGAAAGCTCCGTTTATATCTACCTGAATAGTTAATGATGATGATGACGATGTTCTAGACATTTGACTTTATTTTTCATATAATATTTTGAGCAGAATTTGGCTGACTCAAGTGTGAAAGAGCTATAATTTTTTTTGGATGTGAGAGAAAAAGAAAGAGTTGAGGATGAAAATTTTGTACCCCATGGCCATATATATAGCCGTAAGGTGTGCAAGTAGATGTTAGGAACAACACAACGATTATCTTAATATTTGTTTTTCAAAAAAATTTCTCCAACGACTCAAACATAAGGGCAAATAAGTACTTCAATTAGTTAATGCATTGACCGTTAAGTTGCAACTGATAGAAGGACAAAAGTGGTATTTTCACAAAACACACAATGTGAAGCCCTGTACGAAACATCATATGCATATCATATCATTAAATATGTGTTTATATTGATTTACGTGCATTTGAGTGATTTTATACGCATTTGCATTGTTTTATGTGCACTAGTATTGTTTTACATACATTTGCATTGTTTAACGTGTATTTTTGTGATTTAGGTATTGTAGGAGATAAGTAAATTACACTATAGTAAACTAGCTAACCAAATAGTTAGGAAACAAATAAAAGGGCAAACTAGAAGTTAGTGTTTTAGTTGAGGGGCATATTGGTGCTTTGGCAAAATTAAATATCTATCACCTACTACCACCACACAACACATACATATACACGACACAAACACACACACACATCAGATCACACACACCAAACACACTAAACCATACGACCCAGGAAGAGAAAGAAAGAAAGAAGGAAGAGGAAGAAGAAGAATAAGAGAACTCTCAATCCATTTACAAGCTTTCCTTGGCATTTGCTAGCTAGATTCACGACCTTTCTTGCTTCTTTTGCTTCTCAACTTCAATAACAAGGTGAGGGATGATTTTCAAAGGTTTTATAACGGCATATAACTCATGGTAGAGAAATCTATGTGTGTACAAAGCATGAATAAAGTTATACGCATTCTAGATGGTAGATTGAGCTTAGGTTGAATTTCTAGGGTTCCAATACTTGGTCATAAAGCTATATTGTGTTTTTTGTTGTTCTTGTAAGCTATTATAATGTTATATGTGATCATTACGCTTGAGTTGAAGCATGAGAATAAAAGATGCAACTCTAGAAGATAAATCTTGATTATTGAAGTTGCAAATGCATGGTAGTTGATGGTTGAATGCTTTTGTTTCTTCTAAGATGATTTTGACACTAGATGATACTTAATGCATGTTTAGATGATGTTAATAAACTTGTAATTGAAAGGAATTTGAGGCATGAACTTGTTTAAAACAAGATTAAAGAAGAAAGAAGGAAAGAACATGAAAATTAGGACTTGGAATAGCCTTGACAGCTTCAGTCAGTCAAGTGAGTCAGATGAGGGAACTTATCCCACTCCCTTATCCGACTCCCATGCTTGAGTCGGTCGAAGGAGCCGGGCGAGTCCTCTCGTCCAACTGTCCATCTCCTTTTGTGCAATATTTTTCTAGAGACCATATCTCATTCAATTAAACTCCGAATTGAGTTCTATTTAATTCTAGAACTATCTACATTCGATAAGCTTTAATTTTATACTGAAATCGGGTTATTTGAAGTTCAGGAGAATAGGGAAATTAACTATTTAAGTTAGGCTAATATGAAAGCATTGAAATTGTTTGGTCGTAACTAATGCTTGTTATTGGTAAAAGTTATTGTTTAAGTTGTCAACTTGCAAGTTCTTGTTATTATGTGCTAATACTAAAGGAGCTTACATGAAAGATATTGTATGTGTTACATGTCCATATGAATACATAATAAATGCTTGACCGTTTGTATGATGCGACATATAAAAGGTACTTGAATATGCTTAATATATCTTGAGCTCACTTTGTACTTGTCATCGATTATGAAATGGTATTACTTATATGTACGTGGTGGTTGCAACTTCTCATTCATTAAGGGATGGGATTAAAGTTGCACACAACAGTAATAGTAGGAGATACCTATTGAGGTGCACACGGCTGTGATATTAGCAGACACCTCCCTATCCCATTAATGCTACATTATTTATGGTTAAGACTTATACGGAATAATGTGCATACGACAGTGATAGTGGGATACACCTTTTGAGGTGCACACGACTATGATAGTGGGAAACACCTCTTAGGTCTATATAAGCCACATTCCTTATTGTGCATCATTCTTTTGATCATGCTCGAGATGTATTCTTCAATATATGTTTTTCTACTCTCGCTTAGTCCCTTGAGGTCCTTGGAGAGTAGAGTTGGATAATATTACCATGTTATAAATGTTGTTTAAATTTGTGCTTTACTTGATGTTCTTATGGAATATTCAAGGTCATGTATTGTTTATTTACGAATTGTACCTATAAGTGCATGACATTATTTTTGAAAAACGATTTTGAAATGGTAAAACGATTGTGAAAATCCCTGTTCCCCTTATCCGTCGCTGAGCTAGTTGTAGCTCACCCTTTTTCTTAACATCTCAGGTACAGTTGAGCTTGCTTGTTGATGGAAGCCCCGTTAACGCAATAATTTGGATTTTTTACCTTCGTGCTCTACTTGCTCGCTCATGAAAAATATTTTGTATAATTGACTATAATGCTATCTTGTAACTCCTTTTGGATTATTAGTTGTACAATTAATTAGACTATGATTCGTGGGAGACTTGGTTATACTAGATGGATTTCTAATATTGTACCTTGATGGATACGGGTTTGTAAATATGTATTCGGATTGTGACTTTAACTTTTAATGATGAAGTTTGTATAACAAGTATTGTTGAACTTATGTAACTTTTATAACTTGAATTTTAGTATTGGGTTGTTTTACAAAAGGTTGAGTTGTTTTATGGTTAATAGTGCCCAAGATTTTGCATTGTGCCTTAGCGGACTTAGGTGGAGTGATCTGCTTGAGCCCATGGCATCACGATCCTGAGATGTTGAGATAAATGCAAGTTTGAACTTTATTCCACTTTCGTGGTATCAGAGTACATATATTAGCGTATGAAAATCGGGGTTGTGATAGAGTTGTATCAGAGCTTAATTAGTTAGCTAGGCATTAGGCTGGGTTTAGAACCCCTGGTCAGTGAGTAGAAGTTTTAAGGTAGAATTGATTCTGATGATGTGTGTAAATAAGGTGAATGGATGACTTAGCTAAAGTTGAAGACTATGATTCTTTGAGGGTATTATAGTCAAAAGATTGGGTTGAAGATTGAAAATCCTAGGGTAGGAATTTGGCCATAGTGTCATTTGGAACATAAGAATTGCATTTGATTTATGGATTAAAGTGAGGTTGTAGGATAAGAAGCAGACCAAAAGGTTTGACCTAGTGGCTCAATTTTCTCCTTTAGTACTTGTGTGGAACTTATGTACTTAAATGCTATGTGTGAATTGCCCAATATGCCTTATGTGTTATGTGAATCATACGTGTTTAAAATGCTATGAATGCTTTGTGCCTTCATGAATACTTATGTGTTAGGTATAATCATAATATATGCTTGTTAGCTGTAACGCCCCGGCTAAGTGAATATCCCAAAGGGCAGAGGCCCACTAATAACGCAACATATGACGATATTGTCTGCTTTGGGTTACCACATTGCGCCCCTCACGGGTTTGTTTCTTACAACCCAACTTGGATTGGAAAACGCATCGTCACGATATAAGGGAAAACCCTCCACTATATATCTAGCAGCCCAGCATCCTTGCCAGTCGATGTGGGATATTATACTAGCAGCATAGATAGGTCACGTATTCATGTCTCGTACAATACATATGCATCATATAACCCGAAGTGGCATCGTACATCCAAACCCAAGATGACAGGGCCGAGCACTCGCAAGAACACTAGAACTTGAGGAATAGAGAATATTGATCAGGCTAATCCCGAGAGAGAGATGTTCAGTATGCTGGTAATTTTTGTGGACAGGATGAGCCAGATTCTAGAAAACCAAGCAATTGGAACAGGGGGCAATAATAACACATTGAAGGATTTCTTCAGCTATAGACCTCCCATGTTCCTTGGTGAACCCGATGATGGAAAAACTGAAGCTTAGTTGGCAAAAGGTGAAAAGATATATGCTGCTCTTGATTACAATGATGAAATAAAGGTGATTTTCGCGGTATTCTTATTAGAAGAAGATGCAGAACAATAATAGAGAACAAAAAAGCTTCTCTGGGAGCGTGATGGCACAGCCGTTACTTAAGCTAACTTTGTCAAATCTTTCAAGAAAAATTACATTACGGAAGTAGCCCGAGAGAGGAAAGAAGAAAAGTTTCTTACATTAAAGCAAGGTAAAATGTTTGCGGTCTAATATGAAGTTTGTTTTAACAAGTTGTCACATTACCTCCCGGAGTTAATCCAAACGAAAAAAGAAGAATCAGACAATTTGTTTGAGGATCAAGGCCTAAATTTCAAGACTTCTTGGTTTCATATCATTTTACCTCATATAATGATGTGATCGATTTGGCTGCTCACATTGAGAAGAGGAGATTTGAAACCCAAAGTGGACCGAGTCAAATCAACGAAAGGTCATTCTTATCTCTGACACCACAAGAAGAATAGAACTCAGCTTAGTGCATTCAATACCAAGACAACTCGAGGGTTATCAGGTAATACAACCACTTCTCAGAATATTATTTGTGCTTGTTGCAACAAGAGAAGGCACACGAAAACCCAATGTTGGAGAAAGATAGACAAGTATGTAAGGTGTGGGAGTAATCAAGACTTATATAAGGACTGCCTAAGGATGCAGAATGTGGGAACATGGCCTCAACCTACTAGGAATTCTTCAGGACAAGGAGTTCATGCCTGAGTTGATTCCATTGACCAAGGGGAACTTCCAAGGGCAACAAATGCAGTTGAAGGTGGATTTTATTTGCTGGTATTTCCATTAATGTTCTCACTTGGTATTCTTATTTGTTATTTAGATTTTATCTTGGGAATTCTTGGTGGGTAATCTCTCTTGGTATTCTCTGATGGTATTCTTGTCCGAGACTCTTACTTGATAATTTCAATCGGTATTCTCATTTTGGGAAATTCTTATTTGGTATTTGATATTCTCTATCGGTATTCTCTTGCGGTATTCGGAATTCGGTATTCTTACTCAGAGGTCTTATTCGGGATTTCTATTCGGCAATTGGTATTCTATCTAAACTTCTAATTCAACAACATTTATGTGGTGTTATTATGCGGAAGTCTCATATGGGGCCCTGTATTAAGGGTTATAGTTCGCCATCCTTCACCAGTGGTCAGGTCTCCTTTATGTGATTCAGACAAAGTCGTTGCAGCTTATCGAGCAATTATCAAATGAGAGAATTGCAAGGGCGCAATTCTGTTAAAGGGGAAAGATATGAAGTCCTGCACGAAACATCATATGTATATTATATCATTAAATATGTGTTTATATTGATTTACATACATTTGAGTGATTTTATATGCATTACATCATTTTATGTGCACTAGTAGATTTGCATTGTTTAACTTATATTTTTGTGATTTAGGTAACGTAAGAGATAAGTAAATTACACTATACTACACTAGCTAACCAAATAGTTAGGAAACAATTAAAATGGCAAACTACAAGTTAGTGTTTTAGTTGAGGGGCATATTGGTCCTTGGGAAAAATTAAATATCTATCACACACATATACATGACACAAACACACACATACATCAGATCACACACACCACACACACTAAACCACATGACCTAGGAAGAGAAAGATAGAAGGAAGGAAGAGGAAGAACAAGGATAAGAGAACTCTCAAGACATTTACAAAGCTTTCCTTGGCATTTGCTAGCTAGATTCAAGACCTTTTTAGCTTCTTTTGCTTCTCAACTTCAAGAACAAGGTGAGAGATGAATTTCAAAGGTTTATATAGGCATACAACTCATAGTAGAGAGATCTATGTGTATACAAAGCATGAATAAAGTTATATGTATATTAGATGGTGGATTGAGCTTAGGTTGAATTTCTAAGGTCAATACTTGGTCATAAATCTATATTGTGTTTGTTGTTGTTCTTGTAAACTATTATAATGTTATATGTGATCATTACGCTTGAGTTGAAGCATGAGAATAGAAGACGAAACTCTAGAAGACAAATCTTGATGATTGAAGTTGCAAATGTGTGATAGTTGATGGTTGAATGCTTTTGTTCCTTCTAAGATGATTTTGATGCTAGATGATGCTTAATACATGTTTAGATGATGTTAATAAACTTGTAATTGAAAGCAATTTGAGGTATGAACTTGGTTGAAGCAAGATTAAAGAAGAAAGAAGGAAAGAACATGAAAATTCGGACTTGGAATGGCCTTGACGACTTCAGTCGGTCGAGGGAGTCGGACCAGGGAGCTCATTCGACTTCCACTGCTTGAGTCGGTTGAAGGAGCCAGGCGAGTCCACTCGTCCGACTGCTCTTCTCCTTTTGCGCAAAATTTTTATCGAGACTATATTTTACTCAATTCAACTCCGAATTGAGTTCCATTTGATTCTAGAACTATCTACATTCGCAAACTATAATTTTATACTGGAATCAGGTTATTTGGAGTTTAAGTGAATAGAAAAATTAACTGTTTAAGTTAGGATAATGCGGAAGCATTGAAATTGTTTGGTTGTAACTAATGCTTGTTAATGGTAGAAGTTATTGTTTAAGTGACCAACTTGCAAGTTCTTGTTATTATGTGCTAATACTAAAAGAGCTTACATGAAAGATATTGTATGTATTACATGTCCCTATGAATACATGATAAATGTTTGACCGTTTACATGATGCGATATATGAAAGGTACTTGAATATGCTTGATACATCTTGAGCTCACTTTGTACTTATCATCGATTATAAAATGGTATTACTTATATGCATGTGGTGGTTGCAACCTCTCGTTCATTAAGGGATGGGATCAAAAGTGCACACGACTGTGATAGTGGCAGACACCTCCTTACCCCATTAATGCTACATTATTTATGGTTGGGACTTATACGGAATAATGTGTACACGACAATGATAGTGGGAGACACCTTTTGAGGTACACATGACTGTGATAGTGTGAGACACCTCTTAGGTCCGTATAAGTCATCTTCCTTATTGTGCATCACTCTTTTGATCATGTTCGAGATGTATTCTTCAATATATGTTTTCCTACTCTCGCTTGGTCCTTTGAGATTCTCGGAGAGTAGAGTTGGATAATATGACCATGTTATAAATGTTGTTTAAATTTGTGCTTTACTTGATGTTCTTATGGAATATTCAAGGTCATGTATTGTTTATTTACGAATTGTACCTATATGTGCATGGCATTGTTTTCGAAAATAGATTTTGAAATGGTAAAAGGATTACGAAAATCCCTGTTCCTCTTATTCCTAATTGAGCTAGTTGTAATTCACCTTTTTTTTAACATCTCAGGTATAGTTGAGCTTGTTTGTTGATGGAACCCCTGTTAACGTGATGATTTTGATTTTCTACCTTCGTGCTCTACTTGCTCGCTCATGGAGAATATTTTGTATAATTGATTATAATGCTATCTTGTAACTCCTTTTGGATTATTAGTTGTGTAATTAATTAGACTAAGACTCGAGGAAGACTTGGTTATACTAGATGAATTTCTATTATTGTACCTTGATGGATATGGGTTTCTAAATATGTATTCGGATCGTGGCTTTAACGTTTAGTGATGAAGTTTGTATACCAAGTATTGTTGAACTTATGTAACTTTTATAACTTGCATTTTAGTATTGGGTTGTTTTACATAAGGCTGAGTTGTTTTATGGTTAATAGTGCCCGGGATTTTGTTTTGTGCCTTAGCAGACTTAGGTGGAGTGATCTGCTTGAGCCCGTGGCATCACGATCCCGAGATGTTGAGGTAATTGCAAGTTTGAACTTTATTCCGCTTTCGTGGTATCAGAGTACATATATTAGCATTTGAAAATCGGGGTTGTGACACACAAACATGTCTAGTACTTAGCATAAACCTCAAGGACTAGAATGGATTTTTCCATTTTTTTTGTCAGGGTCGGTCTTCTATCCATCTGTAGCAATTCGGGAGTAGATGATCTTGACCATTGATTTCGTAATATTAATATGCACCATTGATGTCCACTCAAACTAGAAAGAAAAGTTATTACACTTGTTAGCCTAAAGACTTTTCAAATATATTTTGGTACTAACTAAATCTTTATTATACATTTATCTTGTGACTAATCATGCATTGTATAAGTTCTCAATTTATGAGATTAGTCGAAAGATTGAAGAATGCTCAAGAGTAAGCCATGAAGAATTGATGTTGATCAAGCTCAAGAAAGTTAATTATGAAGATCAAATGAAGAACTCAACATGATCAAGCTCAAGACTTCACTATCAAGATCTCTAAAGCTTCAAGATGTGAAGATTCAAGTAAAGAAGATCTTGGAAGATGAATAGTGAGTTATAAAATGAGACATGATGATATAAGGGATACTGGCTTTTAACTTGTCGTTTGCCTAAGTATTTCTTGTGTTAGCTCTTGAAGTCTTCAAAATGTTTTTCAAAGCAATGATTCGCAAAATATCTTATCATCTTTGAAAACATTTGAAGTGGTCAAAAGAAGTCTTTAAAACAAATGGTTTTTGCACACTTTGAAAAAGGTTTTCAGAAAAATTGACTTGGATCACTTACTGTAGGTTTTCAGTTGAAAACTACTGATCCGGTGGAGTTACTCTATTGGATCCACTTGACTAGATCCCATTTAGTGGCCATCCGGATGAGCAAGTCCGGAAGGAAGCCACAAATTAGATTGACCGAATGTTTTGAAAAATAGCCATTACAAATCCGTGCCGCCTTTAAAACCATTTCATCACCCACTTCTCAAATCATCTCTTTCAACTTCAAGCATTGAATACCAAGATTTTAAAAGTCTTTATTCACTCATTTTTTACAAAAAAATCTTGAGCTAACACTTGCAAATCTTTGATCATTCAAGAGCTTGATTTGTATTATCCAACTGTAGAGGAGTTAAAGTTGAAGGATCGATATCCGGGATTGCACATAATGAATCAAAGATACACAGCAGAAGAAACTATGAAATACAATTTTTCAATGCATATATTACATTCATATGTATAGATCAATCCTAATACTTGATGTTTATGTAATATACTTCTTAAACCAAAGGTAAAACAAGAAGATAATAATACCTCTTAAAGACCTAAGGTTGATGTGTGGTTGAACTTTTTGTTGGAATGACATCCTTTTCCACAAGTGTAGAAGTCCACATTAGTCCACACAAGAAAGTGATTAAGCTCCTCATTTCTTCTTGAATATAGTGCTAGCAAAATGTTTGAAGAAAAGATATGAACTTGTTTTCTCTCTTACACAAGATGCGTAGTATTTTTCCACTAAGTCACTTAATCTTTATCTTGCATATAGATATATAGAAATATACACATATATCAATTAGCTTTTGCATACAATATACATAATGGCCAATTGATGTGTATATATAAATTTATATGGAAGATGATGTAACATCTTTATGTCTTGTCAAGTATACAAAAAGAAAGGTTAATGGAATTCATAATAACTCCATGGGGTAAGCCTTGTCATCCTTTTGAAAAAGAAAAGACAAGATGAAATAATGTCTTTCAATGGGTCATGCTTAGTCATATTATATATAAAGAAAGACTAAGTGGAACTTTACATAATTCCAACCTTTCTTTTACCATGACTTTTCAAGATTAACTTTTAACATTTGTATAATTGACATAAGTAGTATTTAATCCAATCACCATTAGATTAAATCATGTAAATCACATTTCTATCTTTTGTACTTAACTCCTTATACATAGTCCATAATAACACATTAGCTCTATTAACCTTTAATGATACAAATATTATTATTAACTCTTTAACAATCTTTGAGAGATTAAGATACAAGTTAAACTGAAGCCAAATCACAATACTCTATTGTGTGTGACCTTCTAGACTCAACGCCAAATAGCATTAAGAAAACATTGAACGATTTTAATGCTAATCGAACTCTCGATTTGTTTTGAGAATATCTCATTCACTCTCGAAACACCCTTAAAGGTCTTGAGTGATGTCTAACAACATATCGAGACAATTTATAAGGCAAATGAAGTCAACAATTGAGTGAACCTATTTAGTTGACAATTATCGTACAAATCAATCTTTCCATTAATAGTTCCAATTGAGTAAGAACCATTGTAACACCCCGATCCTTCACGAGAACAGAGTCCCGATCCACATCCCAAGGTCACGAAAAAGGAAAAAAACCAAGTATACGAAAAACGAGAAAAAACCACATATCTGCACTCAAAAGAAATGAACCACAAACAACAATACAACATTCAAAAATCATCCACATTCTTCTTTTGACATATCTTTCCATGTTCTTGAGGCCATTCGAGCCTTTAACCTCAACAAGATAAACATTCATGCATCGGACTTAAACCATACTAATCTATTACAAATAATAGCTTATCTTACAACTCTAATACTTTTAAATTAAACTTATTACAAATTCCTACTTATAACAAATATAAACAAGATCCACAAAGCAGATTATACAATTAAATCACTAATTATACCTTAGATACATACATTACTTTTCATTTCAACGAATAATACACACAAGGCAACCAAAGAAACTCTTGAACTTCTCTTTCTCTATAACTTGAAGGCCCAACTCAGCTTTACCTGAAAAATGTTAGATGATAGATCTTAACTCTTTGTGGATATTAAGATAAAATATGGTTGTCAAAAATATCTTTAAAGCAATATTCAATTCCTTCACAGACGATGAAGTTTTTTGGTTTCATATTAAGAAGGGATACAATGTTCCAATTTCAATTTAATAATAATTAATTATTAATATAATTATATATATAGTTCATAATCGTTGAATTCGATTAGTAATGCAATTATGAGGTTATTTGATGATTCTTACTCTTTTTAATTCTCGTGATAATTGGCAAGGAGCTTCTTGTTTCGTGCTTATCCAACGCTCATGTTGAGACAAATATGCATATGTAGTAACATAAAGGATTTCGTAATCAAAACTTTTCCCGTACAAAAATTAGATATCGGCAAACATATCATCTTCAGAAAAAAAAAAAAGATTCACGATATGCTTTTTTTAATGCGTATCAAATACTCATGCAAAGTATTCCATCCCTATAATGCTTTCGCCTTTCAATTTTTTTGGATGACCAGTAACTTACTTCTTGATTTTTATTTTTTAACATAAAGGTCTAAAGCAGTATTATTGTAAGATGAATCTAGGGGTTAAATAATTTGTTTTGTCCCTTTCAAACAACTTTTTAAATGCAATGAATGAATGATCAAGAAGTAACTCCGAAAAAGACGAGATATGTTGAAATTTTTTAACCAATCAACGCATATATTAACTTCTTTATACACTTAATATTACGTTGCATGTGAGCTTTTGAAAGCTGACACTTCATTACTTAGACTTAATC
Organism: Ehretia macrophylla; assembly: GCA_037974665.1. Lineage (NCBI taxonomy): Eukaryota > Viridiplantae > Streptophyta > Magnoliopsida > Boraginales > Ehretiaceae > Ehretia > Ehretia macrophylla. The sequence goes on from CM075779.1 coordinate 61,667,519, forward strand.
AAGTTAAATAATTCCAATGGTGGATTGTTTTAACTTTGCGCAATGACATTTGTGCGGATCATCCTTATGCGAATCTGTTATTTTCCTTATGGCAAAAAAAAAAAAATCTGTTATTTTCCCACTCCGCTTTATTAAATTAATTTAGCATATTTATCTTTTTGTTTTCAACAAACTCCCATTTTATTTTCTTTAAAAGGTTCTTAGCACATATCTGGACCAAAAGATAATTTGGGCTGAAGGACCGGGCCAACTATGTAATCACGTCCTTTTACTAAAACTACTTGGAGAGCCCAACTTATACTAAAACTACTTGGAGAGCCCAACTTACATAATTTGGTCCAAACAAAGGTAGGGGAAAAAAAGAATGGATTTCAATTGATTTTCTTTCCATAAGTGGATAGAGAGACACCATTAACAATTGGTGGCAGAAATATGGCAATTTAGCTATATATATTTTTTTTAACTATATTCATGCACCTCTTACCACATAAAAAAAACTATTCATACACCAATAAAATATGTTTCTCGTGAATCCCAAGCAAAATGGGAAAAAAAATATATATATATATATGTATGTATATATTAATGCGAGAATCACAACTTCGGATTATTTGAACTTAAATTGATATATACTCTCAAACCTAATCATTTTTGTTTGGATATATATTGAATATACAAATTTTACTAATCTAAACTGATTTAAAATATCAATCTTAACCAACCACTCGGGCACAACATTTTTTCACATTATGAGTATACCTTTTCTTTTTAAAAATGGGGAATTGGAATACACTTTGATGAGCATGTGCAATTTTTTTTTGGTGACCTTGTCCAATTCAACTCCAATTACCTATATAAAATTATATCCTTTTTTTAGCTAATTTGATCGTGATCCAGACTATAAATAGAGTTGACTTGCAAGCCCATCCTTTGAATTGTAAAATTTACTATATATAAATAGTTGTTACTCCATTCCTATATTAGAGATCGGTTAACATATTATTATATTAATCTCATTTTCATTTTGACCAAAAAAAAAAAATTCCAGTATTTCAGAAATTGGCTTAACAAATTGTGAAAAAAAAAGCAATAAAACATAAAAAGGATTAGGGCTCTTTTTCTTCTCTTTCCCTTATTCTTCTCTCCCGTCTACTTCCAAAATACGGAATACCCACAACCACCACACCAACACTTCAGCACCAATACCCAACCTCTCGACCTTCACACCACTACTCTCTAAGATATGCTTTCTCTCTCTTATTTTCCTTTTGTGGCTTGTTCTTTTCTTTTTATTATTTTTTTCCATATGCGTATGTGTTCTTGGTTTCTTGCGGATATTTTGTGTAGTGGGTTGTGATAGAGTGCATGTGCTATGTTGTGATGGTGGAGTGAGTTGATGAACAAGATGAATCAGACCAAATAAAGATGTAGAAGATGAAGGGCTAGGGCTTTTTATTTGTTGAAAAGAACCTATATATATATATGTGTGTGTGTGTGTACGTTCTTAAGGACAACCAACAATAAGGATTGCAAAAAAAAAAAAAAAACGAAATACCAAAAATATTTGGGGATAAATAAAAGAACGAAAATACCAAACAAAATTGGGCATTATTAAGAAAAAAACACTCTAGAGTTCCAAAAGCACAAAGAAATTCGGATATTTCAAAACAGAAAAGTGTTTGATGATTATCGAAATTTTGATTGGTCTCTGCTAGCTTGATGTGATGGAAGGTTGAGCTACAACTCTTATCAGTGTATCCAATACTACTATTTTAGAATTAAGGTTTTGAAGAAAGGGAGAAATGTACTCTCTCTTTTTTTCATTTCTTTGGAATACTCTTATAACAATATAGGGAAATGTTTTGGAGTTCTAATATGATAACTTTATCGAGTGCTATGTAATTTATGCGATGTGGGTTGGTAACTCCAATAATTACACTTTTGAATGCAGGCTTAGGAAGTGGGCGTGGCTTAGGTTCTTATCAACCATTTGAAGAAAGATGCCAGAGTCCAAAAGATGTATCGTGTTTGCCACTAAAAAGCGAAACGAAGACGGGTTTAATCTTTATGATTACGTTCAGTTTTATGCCTTTGATGAAGCTTTTATTCCGGTTGAGAATGAACAAGAAGTGTCATTAGATAAAACATCCGAGTGGATCAAAATTAAGGATCCATCACTGATTGCTCGGCCTCTCAGTGGTCTCGATCATTGTCATATTTTTTCATCTTATGCTTCTCTTGGATGTCGTGTTTATCGTGCTGGGGGTAACTATTATGCTCATACCGTCTCAAGATCTGTGGATTGTTGGGATGCAATAAATAATTGTTGGACAAGTTTGCCTCCAATGAACGTTGGTCGACATAGGCTTCACCTCCATATTTTACGAGGTAAACTTTTTGCAGTAGGTGGTTACAAAAGCAGTGACGAACTCAGATTTATTGAGATGCTTGATGAATCTAAGGGTAGTTGGATTCCGTTTCCTTACCCTCCTGACATTGTGTAGCTAGACTGTGAGACTTTTATGTCCGCAGCGGTAGAGGATAAAGGTTTTATTTTCTTTGCTTCACTTGCGTGTGATTTATTTTACGCCTTTACGCCACCTGATTCTTGGGTACGTATGGACCATCTTCCATTCGACAACGGAAGGCTGGTTTCTCAATGTCGGCAATCACCTGCTGTTGTGGTGGGCAATCATTTGCTTTGGCTTGATGGTAACACCGGTTCGACTTTAATAGGTTTTGACGTTGATCGTGGCAATTACTTTAAAATCAATTTAGCTTCTGAAGGACTGTTGCCGGGTTCAGGAATTTCTGCTTTTCGTCCCCAACTACTTCATGTTGGGAATGGTGTACTGTCGCTCGTATGGAGCGACTGTTGTCTCTACATGCTGGAAGGCAAAAGCAAAGGCAAAGGCAAAGGCGAAGTTAAAGATGAAGAGCAGTACAATTGGAGAGAAGCAAGTGGCAGAGGCTTCCACTGTTACAGATTTTCTATTGATTTTGACAGAGCTTACGCAAGGGAAAAGTGTTGTGAGCTCATATCGCGTCAAAGATGCATTGGTCCGAGAGTAATGCATATGCTTGGTGCTGCTTTCGTTGCGTATGTTTTCCCTCTCTCTTCCTTTTTCTTTTACGTTATTGTACAAGCATTTCATTTTTCTGATCAATTAAATCTTCCTTTGTTTTTTTATATAGGGATGTGGGTGTGGGTGTGGGTGTGGCTGTTGGCAATATCGGCTGTATCTTATCGGGATGAAAGAGAAGGCGCAGTAAGAGGCTAACTTGGCGTTCAGTGAGGCCCCATCGATGGACCTAGAATTTTAATGTATTGCTTACTGTCGTCGCATTGAAATCGGTATGTTATTGTTGTTTTGTATGAATAGATTGAGGCCTAGTATTCTGTTTGACTGAACGTTCTTGTTGTATTTAGTTAAGATTTTCGAATGCAATTGGTAATTTTGCTATTTGTGTTATATCTTGCTGAATGTTAGTGCAATTCCATGTGATTTTGCTTGAAAACATATTTGGATTTTGTTTGTTTATTTGGCTTAAATGTCTCAGCCTTTCATGTGCTCTATAGGCCAGAGTTGGTTTTGCTTGTCAGGATGAAAACATGTGCTGGAACTACATTGATGTTATTGAGGAAACGGCAGATGATTAGCTATCTGATTTTATTTTTGTGGCTGTGAGCATCATAAGCCATATTCGCACCATAATCATAAGCTATCTCTCTAACCATAGGAAATTCTATTTTGAGGTTTAAATGTCCTTATTTGATGTTCCATTTACATTGTCTTTTCCCTGAATGAGCACCACAAAGGGATAAATCTTTTTGTCTAGCTTGGGATGCCATCTATATCTATCTATGAATTATGAGTCAAAGCCCAATCAATGGATGTTTATTAGTGGATTGATGACAGTTGTATGATTGTATGAGTATATGAAGCCAACAAAACGAGGGAAAGTAAATGGTAGCATAGCGTTAACAATCATGGACTTCTTTCGCTCTGAACACTACTGGTTAGAAGACGTGATTTCCGTGAGAACTATTCATTGGGTTTTGCATTATGATGTAAAAAATAATTTGAAGTTAAATTTACTACTAAAACTTCTTGATTTAGGATTTGTTTTTTTGTTGACTTAGCGCTTATGTATCTTTATGAAATGTGCTAATTAGAGGGATTCTTGGTCTTTGCAACTAAAATCCTCCGTGTCTCAGTGCCCTACAGAAGTAAAAACTGCCGAGGCTGCTGATTGAACGAAAGTAGATTGGTCATGCAGGAAAAGGGTCTGCGATTGTGCCATCAAAGTATATTTGTCCCATTTTGCATTTCACGCGTACCTTATTATTCTCTTTTTGGGGATCTTTAATGTTATCGTAGAATCTTACTTCACTTGCAATACTAATTCAATGCTAGCTTGCTGCTTTTGTACAACTTAATGTCATGTCTCTTTGTTTACATATATAATTAGTTTGTCGCATTGGATTTATATTGGCCTGCTGCATGATCTTTATATACTCGTTCATTTGGTTTAGAAATTCAATGTGGCTTATTTGAATCAAAGATGGATGCCTAGTCTTTTTAAGGTTGATTACTGTCCAGATTTCTATTTATGAAATTGTTATTGTACATGTTGAAAATGAAGACGTGCATAGGAGTCGTCTCGTATATTTCTCCATGTAATATGGGGGTTTGTTCAGTGGTGAGTTTCATTATATATATGACAAGACTGAATAACCGATGAATGCGATGAATATATTTTCTTCATATTGAGGAGTTGAGTGCACTTCAATCATTCGGAGAGATTTTTTATTTCCAACCCCGACCCTCACTTGTCCTCCATTCCGATGAGGTTTTAACCTTGCTCTTCTAATAGTCAAAGCGAGTAACTCACCATTAGGTTACTCTTAAATCTTTGATACTAAGAGATTGATACACACATATATGGATTATGGAAGATGCATAATTGGGTGCGTTGTCTTTGAATAAGGTGTTGATTTGCATTTCAAATACGTATATGGTTTGGAGTATGTTACATCTCCAAATTTAATTGTGCCTATAAGGGAACATAAATGTCACGAACTTAAGCATACAAGATTCTGAAGTTCGATTACTTATTAACAAATTGATACCAATTTAACCATCACAATAATACACGCTTGGCAGAAGATGCAGTCTTCTGCCATAACAAATTTTATGTGTCCAATGCATTACTTTTTCAATAAATGTCTTTTGTAAAGTCCATAAATCATATATTAATAAAAAAACAGGCAGAAATCCAAACATGTAAACTTCATAAATCTCGAAAATACAAAAAAAAAATACAAATATTTGGAAGGCTTGTCGCACACAGGATCTCAAAGTTCCTAACCATGATAATAAACTGTGACTATATAGTATTTGTTTTATTTTTTGTCAAAAGCTGTGATCACAGCTGGTGCACGGATCTTGTTGGTAGGCAATTGAGTCAAATTAATTCGTTTACTAAATCTGCAGTGTTGACAGAAAAAAAAAAAAAAAAAACTACTATGTGTTGACATAACACATCTATATATATAATTTCTTATTATCTTTTAGTTTAGTAGTGTTGTGATTTTCTTTTATATTTTTTTTGGTCGGAGCATTGGTATTTTTTGAGATGCGTATATTAAAGGAGGAGAAGAATGCGTTTGCAGTGGCCCACAGGTTAATTAGTGCAAAAAATAGTATACAATTTTAAATTCTGATGTAGTAGATAGTGTTTTCTCTTTTTCATCATAATACTTTTTGGATAGATCTACTGCTAAAGCAGCGGGATTAATTTCATGAAAAAAAAAATATGACGTTACAATTGTTCTATATTACTACAATATAATTACTCTTTTAGCATAGCCTTTTATCACTTACTTTTCTTTACTGAGGTTGGAGGAGAAACTTACCATAGCTTTTTATCACTTACTGCTATTGATTCTTCACTTTTTTAAAAAATTAGTTATAGTTTTTATATTTTATAATTTTTATAAGTTCTTTTTTAATTTAATTTTATATAAGTTGTCTATTATTAGTTTAGGTATATCTAAAAGTCTAAAATTAATGTTGTTTTTTTTTTTGTAGATGTTCATGGGTAAATTATAATTAATTTTTTCTCTCTTATAAATTTATATTTTTTTAAATGCTAAAATGTACTTAATATATATTAGTTCATATATAAATAAATATATTTAAATCTTTAATTATTCACTATATTATTGTAACGCATACACAAATTTCTGATGCTCGAGTCCGCCGCAGGTTGTGGGGTTGAACATGCAAACCCATGATTCTTGAACGTTTTCATTTTTGGACTTGACGTCAAACAAAAAGAAAAAGTAAAGCACAAGCAAATGAAAAAAAATAATATTTAAAGACTTTGATAGCTTGGTCAACTCAAGATTGTTATTATATGCAATGTGGATTAGAACTTCCACCACCCAACCTTTTGGTTTTTGAGAAATCCGATAATTACTTATTATAGTTTAAAATTTTTGAATTTATAATTTTTCATTACAAATATTAACGGACCTAAGAGAAGAAGGAAGATAATTATAAAGGAAAGGAGTGGAGGGAATTAAATTATATTTGGATTGGATAATTTTATAGACGACAAGATCATAAAGGAGTATGAGTATTTTTTGTTTGGATTAGAAAGAAAATAGAAGGGGATAAATAAATTTTATGTGTATAATAACTTTTATGATCTTCTCTTATTTTATTTTGAATGTTTATATAATTGGTATGGTTATAATTAACATAATTGATCAAGCGTCAATAATTGCAGGAGCAATTAATTTTGTGAAGGAGCTTTTACTTGGGATAAAAAGGGTTCAGGTGACGGGTTGAGAGCTTCTAAGTTGAACCGTTTGTTTGTCAATGAGGGATGGCTGGATAAATTCCTTAATTCTCAACTCGATATCCTTCCCCAAGGAGCTTAAGACCACACTCCTTTGGTCATTTGAACAGTGATTCACGCAGCCCCGAGGAAGCCTCCATTTAGATTCTTTAATGCGTGGATCAAACAAGCAGATTTCAAAGCTATTGTTGAAAGGGCTTGGAACTGTGAGATGCATGGGACACCTATGTTAGACTTTTTTGCAGACAGAAATTCTTGAAGGGCAAACATAAAGAGTTTAACAAGGAGCATTTCATTTACCCTTCCAAAAGAGTAACACTGATTAAAGAGAAGTTGTACTTCCTCCAATCTAGCTTCCTCCATGGCAGTGTGACCGAGGATTAGAGGGCCGAAGAAAGGGTACTTTTGCGGGATTTGGAGTTCTACTCTAATGCAGAGGAGGACATTTTGTGTCAGAAATCACGGGTTACTTGGCTCCGTGAAGGGGATTCTAATACTTCTTATTTTCATAAAATGGCCCGAGGTAGAATTGTTAGGAATTCAATCTCAAAAATTCAACTTGAGAATGGTGAGTGGATCTCGAATGAAGTTGAGGTTAAAAAGTCCATTGTTGATTATTATTCTAATCTCTTGGGGACTCCTAGTTTGTCTTCGGCCAGTTACTCCATTGACGACCTTAGGATGTTTCTTGGAAAGTTTCTGTCGCTGGAAGAAGGGGTTTTCTTGACTCGGGATATTACTACAGATGAAATTAAAAGATTTTTTTTCCATTGATGGAAATAGAGGTGGCATTTGGGCTAGGCTGACACAGGCCCAGCAACACATGAAAATTCGGGCCCTGCCCAACTCAATTGGTAGTGGGCTTGACTTAGCCCAGCCCACCACATATATGTGGGCCAAACTGGATCATATAATTTCTGACCCAACCCATTTGAGTTCAGGTCCAACTCAGCCCAGCCTATGAGCCTAACCCAACTCAAAGCACAGCCCAGCCTATCTCGAGCCCAAATAAGGCCCATTTTGAGCCCAAATAATGCTAATCTCGAGTCCAACTCGATCTCAATACAAATTAAGCACAATTTAAGCTCATTCATTAAAAGAAATTGAAATATTATACTTTTTGTATGCAATGCAAATCGTAATAACTATTTTTTTTAAAAACAAACTAGCAAGTCGTAGTAATTATATTTTTTAACAAACTAATAATAAAAAGTAGCAAATGTATTTCTTAAGTTAATATTAAATGACTTGTTATCAAACCTTTTTTATAATATTGCAACTTTATTTTACTACAAGTCTACAATATTATATATAACTATGTCTGTGGAAGAATAAAATCTTTCACGACGATTACATTCATTAGAGGTTTGGAATCATCTTATGTATTTTGAAGAAAGGGGTATGTAATTTATAACTATTATCAATATCAATTTATATTTCTACGCAAATTTGAAATTGGGACAATTATAAGACACCTTGTATCTCAACAACCAAATGTCACAAACTATTTTAATCCTGAAGTAGTTATTCAACTACCGCCACCGCCAAACCCACTACCACTACCAGCAGGCCCAACACTTATACAAGAAGCATAACAAAATGAAGAACTTTTATAGTAACTTTCCTCAAGCATTTACGTAATATTTTATTTTCATATTTATATCACTGATGTACTTGTGTCTCATTAACTTGTAATTTGTTATGTTGTGTTGTATTTTATCATTTAAGTTCATTATTAATATTATCAATTAACTTGTGTACTGTTTCGTTAATAGTTAAATTAACTTTCTTTAAAAAAAAATTAAGTTTAAATTTTAATATATATGTATATGGGCTAGCCTAGCCCAACCCAACTCAACTCGTGACTCGTGATAGCGGGCTCGTGGACCGAGTTGGGTTCTATATTCTAAAAATTGGGCCCAGCTTAGCTCGGCCCACCAAATATATGTGCCAAGGTGGGCTCAATTTTCTTGACACACAATTCGGCCAGGCCGGGCTGGCCCAAATACCACCTCTAGATGGAAATAAGAGCCTAGGCCCAAATGGTTTCAATGCTTTGTTTTTTCAGTCTATGTGGGAGGTGGTTGGTATGGAGTTTTGCAATGTTATCCAGTCTTTTTTTGGTTCGGGTCGACTCCTTGGTACTATTAATGCTACCTCTATCACTTTGGTTCCCAAGGTTTTAGACCCTTGTAGTATTAAAGACTATAGGCCGATTTCTTGTTGTAATACTATTTATAAATGTATTACAAAGATCATGGCCAATAGGATTAAGCTTTACTTGGATAAGCTCATTTCTCATAATCAACCGGCATTTGTTGAAGGTAGACAGATTTCTGATAATGTTCCAGTTGATCAAGAGGTAGTGCATAATTATGGGAGGAAAAGAGTTAGCCCGAGGTGTACTATTAAAGTTGATATCTTGAAGGCCTACGACTCAATTAGATGGGACTTTATTCTCAAATCTCTTTGAGCTATGGCTTTTCTAGATCTCTTTATTGATTGGATTGGAGCTTGTATCACTAATCCCCTTTTCTCAATTGCTATTAATGGTGATCTCGTTGGTTTTTTTAGAGGTGCCAAAGGTCTTTGGCAAGGGGACCCTATGTCCCCATACCTGTTTGTGATTGGTATGGAGGTGCTCTCTTGTATTCTTAATCGTATTGGGTTTTTGGAGGATTTTTCTTTCCATCCGAAATGCCACTGCCTGCGGCTTAACCATTTGTCCTTTGCTGATGATTTATTGATTTTCTCAAAAGCTGACTGTACTTCGATTAGAGCAATCAAAGATTCTCTCAAGCTGTTTTACTGTATCTCTGGTCTTAAAGTTCATCCTGGCAAAATAGTATGTTCGTGGCTGGGTGCAATGATGATACTAAATTGTAGTTATTTGATATTCTTAGATTTCAAGAATGACATTTTCCGGTCAAATATTTGGGCCTCCCACTTATCTCTGGCAGGCTAAGCATCAATGCTTGCAAGGGTCTTGTTGACAAAATTCTTGGTCGCATGATCGCATCAACCACTGGGCTTCCAAGTAGTTATCTTTTGCTGGGCGTTTGCAGCTCATTAGGTCTGTTCTCTTTCATATTCATTCTTATTGGGCTTGTTCTCTTGTTCTTCCAGTTGGTGTGCTTAAAGAGATCGAGAAAAGATTTGCCCATTTCCTCGGGAATGGTGGGGCTGAAGGTCATGCTAAAGTGAAGGTTGCTTGGATTGCAATCGCGAAACCGTTGGAGGAGAAGGGTCTTGGTATTCGTTGTCTTGAGGAAATTCATGCCACTTTCATTCTCAAGGAGGTTTGGAACATTTTGCAACCTTTTTCTTGCTCAGTTTGGTTATCGTGGGTTAATTCTAACCTTCTTCGAGGGAGAAATTTCTGGGAGATCGTTATCCCTTCTAATGCTGCTTGGGGATGGTGTAACTTACTGAATACATGACAGGTTGTGAGGCCTTTGGTTAAACATAAAGATTAGAAGAAAACACAAGGCGGACGACTTTTCAGAACTAAAAGAAATCAGAAAATGCGTTATTTTTTGGTCAACAGAAAATCAACAAGAATCAAAGGAGATCATAAAAATCAAAAGCCAGCAAGAATCGAAGGAGGTCAAAAAAATCAGAAGCCATCAGAAGAAATTAAAGGAGGTCAACAAGAATCAAAGGAGATCAAAAAATCAGAAGCCATCAGAAGAAATTAAAGGAGATCAGCAAGAATTGAAGGAGATCAAAAAAATCAGAAGCAAACATAAGAAATTAAAGGAAAAATCAGAAGCCATCAGAAGAAATTAAAGGAGATCAAAAAAATTAGAAGCCACCATCATAAGAAATTAAAGGGGATCAGCCATCTCTCTCTCTCTTCACGTCACATCAGGCATTTTTTAATGACTAAATCAAGTTAGTTACGAACTTACCCTTGTTATATACCGAATTGCCCTTATTACCCTTCCATGTGTCTTTGACAAAATTAATCTATTGGAATCATCAGCATAGGAAATATCTACCTTTTTTTACGTTTCTACACTTGCGTACTATCTGAGAATTGAAAAGGGTTAAAATCATTTTAGTCCCTGAGGTTTGCCCTAAAGATCAAATTGATCCTTGAGGTATGTAAAAATTCTAATTCAGTCCCTACTGTTAGTTCCCTATTAACGGTCAACCCATTGACCATATGAAATGACGCTCATGCCCCTACCTTTTAAATTCTTGCTGATGTGTTAAACAGAAAAAAAAGGTATGATAGTCATTGGGTTTTAGCCGTTAGAATATAGCGTCCATGAGATTGCTTTTTTTTTTGGTTGGCCATGCATTACAAGCATGGCATGAAGAACAACGTGAGATAGCCGTTGGATTTAAAAGTTAGGGGCATGGGCTATCATGCCTTTTTTTTTTTTTGTTCAACACATCATAAATAATTTAAAAGGTAGAGGCATGGGCATCATTTCACACGGTCAATGGGTTGACCGTTAATAGGAAACAAACAGCAGAGACTGAATTGAACTTTTTACATACCTTAGGGACCAATTTAGTCTTTAGAGCAAACCTCAAGGACTAAAATGGTTTTAATCTGAATTGAAAATCTAAAACACAATTCCTAGCTGAATGATGGTTACATTAAATAGATATGACAACGGATTTGACTATTGCTTTTACTTTTCAATTTTTTTTTCAAAAATTCAATTCAAACTATTTTGAACCAACCAAGGATTCATGGTTTTCATTTTTCTTATTGCTTAATACATGTATCATAATGAAATTTTTAGTTTCCCGTTATAACAAAATTTAAGCTAACATGAAAATATTTAAATTTAAAGCCTAGGTTTTTGTTTTAATTTCCCGCCCTATGGTGTTTTATACGCCAAGAAATGAGAGACTTCATCAAGTCAGTCTCTGCAAAAATTAATTTCCAGCTAAAACAAATTTGAAATGTTAATAAAAAATTAATTTGTCGTTTTAACGAGAATGAAACAGAAATGAAAATTATTCAAATTCATGATATAACAAAACTGATTATTTTACGATACTCTCACAAATATAATTTATAACATAACCAACCATATGAAATTCTAACTATAGAAATTTTCGATCACATAATTTTTTTAACTAAATAAATGAGTAAAATGCATTGAAAAACTTTGAAACCAAATTTCTACTCACAAGACAAAACAACGCCTATTAATTTTATAAAAAAAATGTAGACAAATTTACAGAACGTGACTTAATATCTTTTTTATTTTGAACAAAACGTGACTTAATATATCACGGTAGGATTTTGTGTGTAGGGTAAGTTAAATTGACATTCAACTACATTTCATTAATACTAGAGACAATGCATTAATTGAACACACAAATTAATTAATACTAGCTAATGCATTAATTGAGCACACAAATTAATTTAATTAATACTAGCCAATGCATTAATTATCCAGACAAAGTTGCACTGTTTGTTTGCGTTTGATCAATCACCCAAAAATTTTATTTTCCCCTTTGACAAATTCGAATTGAAATCGCATCTTCAAGTTCCCGCATTAACCAAATGCAAGTCAATATAATAATTTAAATTCTTGACATAGTCAAATTTAAGACAACAACAAAATTCATTTACTTAACTAATTGTGAATTCCAAGTATTAGTTAGGATTTCGATATTTATTAGTAGTAACGTTATTATTATTAATATTTAATAGTATTAGTACTAGTAGTAATAATATTACCAAAAGAATCTATGATTATTTATATCATTATCATTAATTGTAAGTAGTATTAGTAGTAACATTATTATTTTTAATAGTTAGTAGTGTTAGTACTAGTAGTAGTAATATTACCAAGAATCTATGATTATTAACATCATTATTATTAATTGTTAGTAGTATTAGTAGTAACATCATTATTATTAATAGTTAGTAGTATTAGTAATAACATCATTATTATTAATAGGCACTAGTATTAGTATTATTATTTGTAGTTGTAATATTTCCAAAATGGTATATGATCATTAACAACATTATTATTAATAGCTAGTAGTATTAGGAGTAACATTATTATTATTATTATTGTTAATATTTAGTAGTATTAGTACTAGTACTAGTATTAGTAATATTACCGAAAGAATCAATGATTATTAACATCATTATCATTAATAGTTAGTAGTATTAGTAGTAACATTATTATTATTATTAGTTAGTAGTATTAGTATTAGTAGTAGTAGTAATATTACCAAAAAAATCTATGATTATTAACATCATTATCATTAATAGTTAGTAGTATTAGTAGTAACATTATTATTATTATTCGTTAATAGTAATAGTATTAGTAGTAGTAGTAATATTACCAAAAGAATCTATGATTATTAACAGCATTATCATTAATGGTTAGTAGTATTAGTATTTGTCACTGGCCTCATATCTCTCCCTCTCGATCCTTATTATGCTACTCTTTTGCTTGAATCCTTGGCTTTCTAATTCACAACGGAGAATGGAATTGAAAAATCCGTAATTTCTAATTCATAACAACGAATGAAATTGGAGAATTTGCGCTATTTGGTTTGGTATAGGGATTTGTCTTGATAGAAAAATCATGAACTTCAACATCAGCGTATAACATCATGTGTTACTCCTCATAATACTCGTTCTTACACTCCAAATCTTAACTCCATCTTCTACTTCTGTCATCAGCTTCATTTATTTCGAAATACCAACATTTTTTTTCTTTCCTTTTTTGGCAAAGGATATGCTCAGCCAATGAGTGAAATTCCTTTGAAACAGCGACATTAGAGGGGTGAAGAAACCTCATTTTTAGCTTTTTTTCTACACTGAAGCGGGTTCATGTGACGGAATTTACTAACTTCTCGTATACCAGCTTCTATCCATACATCAGGGAGGTGTTTTCTTGGTCAATGGGAAGCCAAGTACCTTAAAAAATTAAATAAAGATCAGAAAAAAAAAACAGAAGCCCGACGACTGTCCATAATTAAAAGAAATCAGAAAACGCGTGAGGAAGAAGTGCAAGAATTAAAGGAAATCAAAAAAAAAAGCCATTAGAAGAAAAAGCACTATTTTAAAAAAGCTGCGCCCTATTAAACTTTTCTTCTGCAACACGGCGCTAATGACAAAGACGGGCCACTGTTTACAGTGTGAACACGTGTTAATCCAAACCCGATCTTCTACCCATTCCTCTCCACAATCCACGGATATGATTTGTATGTAAATTGATTGATATCTTTTTTTTTGTTTAAATTAATTGATATATATATATATATATATATATATATATATATATATATATATATATATATATATATATATATATATATTTGTTAAAAATATGCGGGTATATTTCATTCATTCACAAAAATATAAGTAAATGATAGTAAGCTATCGAAAAAGTCGAATACATCAAATACAAGGTAGGTCTACCATATTTTCTAATCTCTACAAATAGCATGATTCAAAAGAAAATACTTAATTTTATTAATCATATATATTTTAGTTCTAATATTAAAAGTAATATTGTTGAAGATATTTTTCTCTATAAGAATTGAACCAAGAATTCATTTCCCTCCAAGTTTGAAAAACAAAAGCTCCAAAGAAGAGTTTTAAGGTACCTGAAAAAATTAAATAAAGATCAGAAAAAATCAGGAGCCGGACAACTGTTCAAAACTAAAAGAAATCAGAAAACGCGTTTTTATTTTTGGTCAATAGAAAACGCATTGGTGAAGGAGGAGATCAAAAAATAGCAGAAGCCATCAGAAGAAATTAAATGAGATCAGAAAAAGCAGAAGCCACCAGAACAAAAAGTAGATAAGGACCATGCCACATCAGCAAAGTCATCCTGGACCTAGCGCTTGTATAACTTCATAAAATGCACTAATTAGAGGGATTCCTCGTCTTTGCAGCTAAAACCTTCCGTGTCTCAATGCCTTACAGAAATAAAAACTGCCGAAATTGATGATTCAACAAAAGTAGATTGGTCATGCGGGAAAAGAGTCTGCGATTTTTCCATCAAAGTATTTTTCTCCTATTTTGCATTTCTCGCGTACCTTATACTCATCTTTTTGAAGATCTTTAATATTATTGTAGAATCGTACTTCACTTGTGATACTAATTCAATGCTAGTTTGCTACTTTTGTACAACTTGAACGTCATGTCTCTTTGTTTACATATAATTAGTTTGTCGCACTAGATTTATTGGCCTGTGGCATGATCTTTATATACTGACTCATTTGGTTTTGAAATTCATTGATGGCTTATTTGAATCAAAGATGGATGTCTAATCTTTTTAAGGTTGATTACTGTCTAGATTTCCATTTATGAAATTGTTATTGTACATGTTGAAAAGGAAGATGCACATAGGAGCCGTGTCGTATCTTTCTCCATGTAATCTAAGAGATTGTTTAGTAATACGTTTCATAATATAACATGTCTGAATTGTAAGAATATAACCAATTTTCCAGAAACGTCTTAACAACAATCAAGTAGAAAGACAATACTACTCGTTATAACAATTCAATATAACACTTACAAGATAATTGTCCCACTGTGCGCTCTCAAGATTAGAGCTTCAATGGCTTCTGGACTTACAAGAAGAATACAAGAAAGAAAGACTAACTTAGGATTGTGTTTGGAGTTGTGTTGTGGATGAAAATGATGAACTAATGCATGCCTATTTATAGGATTCAGTTAGCCCGCCATATGAGACTTTCCTATCAAACATTTCAATCTTGGTTGGCTTTACCAACCATGTTCAAAGTATTAGCCACCCATATTTATCACATGGGTGGCTACAATTGACCACATGGGTGGCTAGCATCCAAGTCAACTTCTAGGAAGTTTCCTTTGGTCAAATTGGCTAACTTTAGCATTGCATCATCCCGACGTCATCTTAGGTAATTCCAAATTCCCGAACTTCTTTCTTGTAGCCATCGCGATCTCTTTTGACCTCATCGACGTTTAAGTCGGAATCATTAATTTATGCTACCATATAATTAACGATACTTATTATGAAGAGGTGGATATTGACATATATCAACCCCCCTCCTCAATGTTCACCTGATGTTGACTAAGCTATTGGGCCAACACCCAATGTTTGAAGATGCTTGCTCAATTGGATGCTCCCTAACGCTTTAGTGAAGATATCTGCACAATTATCTTCTGTAGGGCAGTACTCCATGTAGATTATACCTTCCTCGATCAGTTCCTTCACATAGTGATACTGAATCTCTATGTGTTTTGTTCTAACATGAAATACCGGATTCTTTGACATGGCTATATAACTCTGACTGTCACATTTCAACATTGTTGCTTCCTCTATTGGAATGCCAATATCAGTCATGATGCGTCGTAGCCAAACAGATTCACAGGATGCTACACAAGCAGCCTTGTATTCTGCCTCCGTTGATGAAAGTGCAACGGTGGGTTGCTTCTTACTAGCCCATGAGATGACTCCACCACCGAATGTGAATACGTAACCTGTAACAGATTTTCTTGAGTCAATATCACCAGCCCAGTCTGAGTCACAGTACCCAGATAAAGTATCTCCAGACTTGTATGATATCCCATACTCCAACGTGCCTTTGAGATATTTGAGGATCCGCATCCCTGCTTGCCAGTGACTTTGTTTCGGTTTATTTGAAAACCGACTGAGAACTCCCACAGCATAACTAATATCAGGTCTTGTATTACAAAGGAAGATTAAACTTCCCACCAACCTTCTGTAGAGCTTGTTATCAACTTGTTATGAAGGATCGTCAATTGATAACTTTGTATTCACTTCCATTGGGGTGACAACTGGTTTGCACTCGGACATACCAAATGCAGTCAGAAGCTCACGAACATATCGTTGCTGCGAGATGAAGATAGTATGAGGTTTTTGCCATACCTCGATTCCCAAGCAATAATGAAGAAGACTAAGATTTGTCATTTCAAATTCTTGGCTCAACCATTCTTGCGTCTTCCAAATATTATCTTCATGGTCACCAGTGATTACAAGATCATCCACATATAGGACTACAATTACCTTCTTTCCTTGTTCACTTAGAACATACAAGTTGGCCTCTGATTTGCTTCTACAGAAACCATTGCAAGAAGAAAGAGTCTATACATTTGTACCAAGCTTGTGGTGCTTGCTTTAACCCATATAAAGCCTTTTTCAATTTGCAGACTTTTTTTTCTTCACCTGGTATTTGAAAGCCAGGGGGTTGTACAACGTAGACTTCTTCTTCAAGTTGCCCATTAAGAAAAGCTGACTTGACATCCATTTGATATACAATCCATTCATAATGCGCGGCAGCTGCAACAACTAGCCTGATTGTTGACATTTTTGCTGTTAAAGCAAAGGTTTCATATACATCGAAACCTTCGACTTGGGAAAATCCTTGTGCTACAAGGCGTGCCTTGTATTTTTCAAGACTTCCATCTGCCTTGTACTTCACTTTCCAGATCCATTTGGTGCCGATAATTTTTCTGTTCGGTGGCTTTTCAACGATCTTCCAAGTATCATTTTTCATGATACTATCATACTCGGCTTGCATAGCTGCTCTCCAATTTGGATCTGACATGGCTTCCTCCACAGTTACTGGTTCTTTTACCGTCTTGATGATTTGGGTCATCAAAGTCATGTTTACTAATTGTTGTCCTGATCTGTTCTGCTCCTCTATTCTCTTTGATCGTCTGAGTCCATCAGAATGTGGACTATCATCAGTAACTCCTGGATTTCTTCCATCAAAGAGCTGTTGGAACCACTTCGGTTGTGGCTTCCTTGTGGGTACAACAGGTTGGTCTTCAGTCTCCTCATCATTAGAGACTTCTTCATTGTTCAACGGTCGTTGTTCAGGCACTTGGTGGATTACTTCATCGGTTGATGACGAAATGGCAGGACCGCTATCCTCCATTGAGTGTGGTCTCTCATTAAACACCACATCTCGACTTATGATCACCTTCTTGGCCTCTACATCATAGAGTCTGTATGCTTTAGACTCTTCACTATATCCCAAGAAAATACCCTTCTTGCTTTTGTCATCCAATTTCTTTCAATTTTCATTTGGAATGTGTACAAAACACTCACACCCAAATTTTCTTAAATGAGACACAGAAGGTTTCGTACCATAATAAGCCTCATTAGGAGTCTTATCGTTGAGTGACCTGGTTGAGCACCGATTGAGGATGTATACCGCTGTGTTGACTGCTTCAGCCCAGAATGTGTCAGGTAGGCCAGCACCTTTCAACATGCATCGAGCCATTTCTACAATTGTTCGATTTCTTCGTTCCACAACTCCATTTTGTTGTGGTGTGTATGGAGCAGTCAATTGGCGCTTAATCCCAAGCTTGTTGCAGTAGTTGGTGAACTTTGTAGAACAGAATTCCCCTCCACGATCGGTACGAAGTTTCTTCAACTGAGTTGTGTTCTCATTTGTCATAAGTTTGTGCCACACTTTAAACTTTTCAAGAGCATCAGCCTTGTCCCGAAGGAAGTACACCCACATCTTCCTACTATAATCGTCGACTAACAGCATAAAGTAGGAAGATCCTCCCAACGCCGTCGTAGTCATTTTTCCGCAGAGGTCAGTATGTACCAACTCTATAGGAGCCTTTGATTGGTTATGACTCTCTTTGGGAAATGACTGTCTATGTTGCTTTCCCAACATACAAGCTTCACATGGTCCTTCAATTTCTTCAATTGAAGGCAAGTCGGCCACCATCTTCTTCTTTTGCATTTCCTTTAACACAGGATAGGAAATGTGCCCGAACCTTTCATGCCAAAGTTGACTTGTTTTGGCATCCACGACAGCAGAAAGAGAGCTGATTTCGTAAAGATTATTTTTGCGAATACCTTTACTTACGATATTTTGATCCTTGTCAAGAATCAAAGCTTCCGTCTTCTTGAACCGCACTTCTAGATCATTATCTGTAATAGCAGCTACATATAGCAAATTTCTGGTGATCTGGGGTACAAAGAGTACGTTAGACAACTTCTTGCTTCCTCCATCTTTAGACACGAGCGAGATGGTTCCAGTGCCCTCAACGGGACACCTAGCATTATTCCCGACGATAACATTCATTGGTTCTTGTAGAGGTTTTATGGAGTCATATAACTCCTTCTTGCTGGTCATGTGTCGGGAAGCTCAACTGTCTAACACCCATGCACTTGTTTGATGTACATGTGCGCTAGTACACGTTTGCTCCGATACATCTGTTACAGTAAACAGATGCACTTCCGTTTCAGCCGTATTGGCAGATTCTTTATTTCTCCAATTTGGCTTTAAAGTTCCGTTCTTCTCGTCATGGATTCGTTTCCTGCAATCTTTGATAGCATGACCTTTCTTATTGCAGTAGTAGCACGATCCAGAGAACAACTTCTTCTTTGCTTTCTTCTTTTCTTCTTGGTTACTCCTCGCCTTGGCTGTAAATGCAGAGTCAAGTTGATTTTCTCTGCTCCTCAGCCTCATCTTCTCCTCCATCAACATGGAAGTGAATTCTTCAAACGTCAAAGGAGGAATACGAACTTGTGTATTAAGTGCTGTCACAAGGTCGTCAAAATTTGGAGGCAACACTCTAATGCACTTTTGAGCTAGTTCCTCGGTTGATTTGGAAATACCAACTGCAGCCATTTGATCACGTAGATTTTTCATCCTACTGATAAATGACTCAGCTGCTTCATCTTCACTTAATCTCTCAACAGCTAAATGATTCTCCAAGTTCTAAATGGGAGTCTGGTTCCTTGTTTCATACTGATTTCTCAGTATGTTCCAAGCTTCAGTTGCCTTGGTTGTGTGTTGAATTAGAGTAAGGACAAAATCCTGAACACTTGTTACAATTGCACAAAGTGCATCAGCATTTCGTCTCCTCCATTCTTTGACAAGCTGAGGATCTGGAGGTGTGACCTTTTTTGTGTCATCTTCAGCACGGACTGCAACTGGTTCTGCATCTGTGCCTAACACTGTATCAAGGAGTTCGTAGGAGTCCAGAACTGTAGTGATTTTGAACTTCCACAAAAGATAGTTCGTGCCATCAAGCTTTCCTTCTGTGAAGGTAGGGGGACGAATACGAATTGTCGGTACTAAACCGGAACTAGAACTGGTAGAAGAAGAACTAGCACCTTGAGTAGTCATAGTTGTTGAGTTTTACTAGATAAGATTGTTGTTAAGAGCCCCTTAAGCTCTTGATACCATGTAAGAATATAACCAATTTCCCAGAAACGTCTTAACACCAATCAAGTAGAAAGACAATGCTACTCTTTATAACAATTCAATATAACACTTACAAGATAATTGTCCTACCATGCGCTCTCAAGATTAGAGCTTCAATGGCTTCTGGACTTACAAGAAGAATACAAGAAAGAAAGACTAACTTAGGATTGTGTTTGGAGTTGTGTTGTGGATGAAAATGATGAACTAATGCATGCTTATTTATAGAATTCAGCTAGCCCGCCATAGGAGACTTTCCTATCAAACATTTCAATCTTGGTTGGCTTTACCAACCATGTTCAAAGTATTAGCCACCCATATTTATCACATGGGTGGCTACAATTGACCACATGGGTGGCTAGCATTCAAGTCAACTTCTAAGAAGTTTTCTTTGGTCAAATTGGCTAACTTTAGCATTGCATCATCCCGACGTCATCTTAGGTAATTCCAAATTCCCGAACTTCTTTCTTGTAGCCATCGCGATCTCTTTTGACCTCATCGACGTTTAAGTCGGAATCATTAATTTATGCTACCATATAATTAACGATACTTATTATGAAGAGGTGGATATTGACATATATCAACATGAATAACCGATGAATGTGATAAAAAAGAGTTACAACCCTTATTTTTAATCAAAATAGATTAACAGAACCAGTTGTGGTACCCATATGCGATGCATGATCAAATTTTGCCACTACTCTCAGTCAATCTATAAAGAAATGAACATGAATCCTAATAATAGCACAACATATTGGTTACAAGTATATAACCATTTCAGTAGTTGGACGATTCTTTATGATATATATTTTTATTTCTATTTCATTTATTAATTAAAAATACAATAGCATCTTTATAAAATAAAATAAAAATTATGAAATCACAAACCCTGTTAAAAGGTTGGAATTGAGTTTGGATTATCTTATTATGGCCTACACAAAATCAACAATCATCGAAGCAGGCTCGACCACATTTTGCCAAATGGTCATATAAAGCATTAACATTGTGTATTGGTCATCTGGAAGATCTCGGCAAAACATATAACGTTATGAGAAAATAGATTTTTTAGAACATATAACGTTATAAGAGATCCTTTTTTCACGACATTCTTTTTTAATTACTTAAATAAATTATTATTTTTAATATTATTGTTTTATTGTGTAATTTAAATTATCTTTAATAACTTTTAAGTTTTATTTATTTTTCATTGTCCATACCATATTCTATTATTTGTATTTCATAATATTATTTTTTGTTTTTTTTTTTTCAAATTTAGAATTATTCAATTATTTTATTTTTTTTTTTGTTTAGAGGAAAGGGTAGGGGATGAGGTTATTTATTTATTTATTTTTATTAAAAGGAGACCTATAACCGTATAACACATATATAACTAATAGGAATTGATCCTGCGATCTCTCGTAAATAAGCGAGTAACTTTACCACCAAATCAAAACCTTGGTGAGATGAGATTTTTTTTCTCCTACATGTAGAGAAGATGAAAATTAATGTAAGAATCCCCTACAATTTAGCCTAACAACCTCAAACAAGCCGATGATGCATTGAAAGGAGTAAAATACAAATTTTTGAGTGTATTATCTTCTCCCAGGCTTATCTAAAGAAAAACAAAAGAAAAAAACAAAAAAAGAAGAAGAAAACTAGACAACTCTTATCACGAGCTTTCAGATTTTCAACTCAAACCTTCCGAGAGAAGACGGAAGCAAAGAGCGTTGCTTATTTATTAAAGTGGAAGAAGGTAGTTTGGTCTTGAAAAAGAGTGAATTGCATAAATAGTCTTTATTGTTTATCTAAAGTTTTAAATTAGCTTTTATTGTTTAGGCACACAAATTTCTATAGGAAAAAAGCCAAATTGGCCCCTAAAATTTTTGTAAAAGGCCATTTTAAGCCCTCACTTTTAAAAAATACTCATTTTATTCCCTTCTTTTGACTATTTTCTTTTAGCAATCAAAAATTTAACCGTACTAAAAGATATAAATGCCCTTACAAAAAAATATTTTATTGTTATTCTTTCCCTTTTTTCACTTCTCATCAATAAAAAAAAATAATAATAATTTAACCTAATTGAACATAAACGACTTTTTCTTTCTTTAAAGGGAAAGCTCTAATACTGTTGAATTATATATTGTTGTTATTGCCCTATTTAGGTTAAGTTATATTTTTTGTTTATAATAATCAATCTTCAATTTTTATTTGGGTAATGTTGTTTTGTAATTAAAAAGTGATAAAATTTGGCAAATTATTCATTTATTGAAAAGAGATGTAGTATTTATTTTCCTAATGAATTAGCGCAATCAATTAATATCATAAATATTTCAATGATTAAACCGAATAGTTTTTTTATCCTTCAATTGATGCTCATAAAGAATACAATCCAGAAGAATGCTAAACCCTGTGAAACTATAGCTGTGAGGTGCAGTTGGAAGTAAAGGAAGTTAGTAGTTTAAATGAGCGGATAGAGAGATGAACCTTCAATTGATACTCATAAAGAATAGTTGAAGGCCAGGGAATAGACAATACGCTTTTTCACCCTAATTTCTATCATTTAATGGCCTGTAGCATAAGCCTGATGCATTTGGTATGCTTGCTTAATTATTACATCAGAAAAAAACTACAGCTTCTCGCCAAAAAAGCAAAGACATTGTTCAAAAAAAAAGAAAAAGAAAAAAGCAAAGACACACGCACAGATATATACATATTATCGTACCCATCACCTTCTTTATTAATTCTTGCTTTTTCACCACTCCACTCTCTCTTTCTACACACAACACACACTAAACTCCAGTTTACCTAAAACCCTGACCGTATAAAAATGCAAAGCCGACTCCAGTTTCCGTCAAACTCCCGCAGCGATCTCCCGCCGGGACCACGGCCCAACTTCGTCATCCGGATAAACTGCAAGCATCAAACCTTCCGAAAAGGCCCGAAATCGAGAAATTAATCGGGAATCTGTCGTTTAAGCCCGAGAAGTCTTTACTTTTTGACAAAAGTTCCATTTCCGGAACCCTATATTATCAGCAGTGGAACGAAGCGCTCGAAACAATGGTGGAAATATGGAGGCTGAGGCTAAACAGTGTCCATCGGTGCACGCCGCGGCTTATCGAAAACGTGAAAGTCGAATTCGATAACGATGAGTTGAGAGATAGATTAAAGGCGTTGTTTCTGGAGAAGGCAAACGGGTTAATGGAAGGGGAATTAGTACAGAAGTGGCAGAAGAAGTTGGGGGCAGTCTCGGATGAGATAAAAAGCGTTATGGATAAGCTTAGAAAGCCAAATCAGATGGGCGTGGCGAACGAGTTGTTGAAAAAGAAGGGAAGATTGGTGGCTGAGAGGGACGTGATAGGGAAGAGGATCGAGGAGTTTCACATTGGCATGAGGTTTGTGATTGAGCATTTGGCGGAGAAGAGGGTCGAGGATGGCGAAGAAGGGGAGGTGTCTCAGGTTTTGAAGTGTGGGTGGGAGGTTGATTGGGAGAGAGTGGATTGGTGGATGAGAGGGAATGCCGAAGGCTTGATGATGGGTTGCCTATTTATGCATATCGACGCGAAATTCTTTGGCAAATACATGGTCAACAGGTGAATTCTGTTTAATACTCTTCCCTCCTTTCTTGTTTCAAATGTGGAATGCTATTCTGTTATTTCTGTTGATTGTTATGAAATTCAGAAATTATTTTGAATTGATAAAGTGCTATTTCTTTTTTTCGTTTTGAATAAGAGAACAGTTTAAACATATATACCATTTATTATTATTATTATTGTTTATTTTTTCGGTTATCAATTGTGGATGTGTATGGAGAGTTGCAAAATAATATCTAAGAGAAATACTGCTGAAAGATGAAGTTTCTTTTTGTTTGTTTGTGAACAGATTCTTTGGGCTTGTCTGGAATCTTGTTTAAAAATTGTGTTTTAGTTTTTAAAAACAAAAAAATTTAAAAATTGTTTCAATGAAAAATACTTCTCAATAATCTATTAGCAAAAACTAAAACTATAAAACACTCTAGCCATGTTGTTTTTGAAGTTTTTTGTTCTCAAAACTTTCAAAAACCACAGAACTACTTCTCACTAATGGCAATCCTGTAAATAAGCTCAACTTTAATACCAAATACAAAAGTTGACTTTACCAAATAACTCTTAATTTTCTTTCTTCCTTTTGCAAACCAAGTGCTATCAAATGCATCTAATTAATGCCTTCATAGAATGAGTAGCACGAATTGGATAATACTAATATTAAATGTGAATTATACATGTGCATCAGATGTACTCTTCTGCATTCTTTTTTTCAAAATAGCTAGTAATCCTACTTTGCATGAATCAAACGTGTAACACAATTGGGTGGTCAGTGGTGGTGAGATGATTTGGGAAATGGTGATGAGGTGCAAAAATGGTGATGGTTGTGGTGGATGGCCGCGGGATGTAGTAAATGCTTTTTTTTTTGGGGTTAAATCCATACTTTTTTTTTATTACTTCCTACATAAAATCTTATATAACATGCTGCCTAGGTTATTTTATTTCTCTTTTCTTTTTAATTATTTTTTCTCTCTTAATTAATATTTACTCAAAATACTTTTTTCTTTCTTTGTTTAAACATATCAAACCCCTTAACTAAAAAAAAAAATCAACCATACCAGACCCAATATTAGAGAAACAACAATAAATCAATTGACCAAAAGAAAATAACCGGTCTTAAATCTGCATTTTTGAATGGGTTCTTAGAAGAAGAAATTTATCTTCAACAACCTATGGGATATGTGGTCAAAGGACAAGAAGACAAAGTGCTGAAATTGAGAAAGGCGTTATATGGATTGAAACAAGCACCGAGGGCATGGAACAACATAATTGATAAATACTTCCAAGAACACAATTTCATCAAATGCCCTTATAACATGCTGTATATGTAAAGATGAAAGCCAATGGTGACATTTTGCTTGTATGCTTGTATGTTGATGATCTGATTTTCACAGGTAATAATCCAAGTATGATTGAAGAATTCAAGAATGAGATGGCTAGAGAATTCAAGATGACGGACATTGGTCTTATGTCCTATTATCTCGGCATTGAGGTGAAACAAATGGAAGAAGGCAATCTCATTTCTCAAGAAAGATATGCCAAATATATGCTCAAGAAATTCAAAATGGAGAATTGCAAGCCAGTGAGTACACCAGTTGAAATTGGTGTGAAGTTGTCCAAAAATGACAAAGGAGAAAAAGTGGATCCAACATTTTTCAAAAGTCTTGTTGGAAGTTTGAGGTATTTGACTTGTACTAGACTTGATATACTATTCGGAGTTGGTCTTGTGAGTCGTTACATGGAATCTCCAACCACATCACATTTGAAGGTAGCAAAAAGGATTCTTCGGTACATTAAAGGAACAGTTAATTTTGGATTACTTTATAAACCTTATGAAGATTACAAGCTTGTGGGATATTGTGATAGTGACTGGGTAGGAGATGCTGATGATCGAAAGAGTACTATAGGGTACACTTTCTTTATGGGAGATACTTCTTTTGCATGGAGTTCAAAGAAACAACCTATAGTGACTCTTTCTACTTGTGAAGCTGAGTATGTTGCTGCTAATTCATGTGTTTGCCAAGCAATTTCGCTTCGAAAGTTATTGGAGAAACTTCAATTACCACAAGAGAATGCGACAGAAATTTTTGTGGACAACAAGTTAGCTATTGCACTTGCCAAAAATCCAGTATTCCATGAAATGAGTAAGCACATTGATACAAAATTCCATTTTATTAGAGAGTGCATAGAGAAGAAGGAAGTGCAAATCAAATATGTCAAGTCACAAGATCAAGCTGCTGATATTTTGACCAAACCCCTCAAATCGGAATTATTTTCCATATTGAGGACCATGCTTGGAGTGACAAATCAAGTTTAAGAGGGGGTGTTGAATGATAAACTTGATTTAAAGAAGGAGAAGAATTTAGACATGGATACATTCATAGTACCAAAATGAAGAGAGAATGTATCATGAATTTGAGTTGTGACTTTTGGGTTAATTCATGTTTGCAAAATGAAGAGTCATGTATCTATTAATTATAGTACATGTATTAGATTTAGATTCATGTCTTGTAGTATCTATAAATAGCTATGTAATCTAGCATTTGGAGTATGGAACAAAGAAACAGAGAAAGAAAAAGGGATAGGATGGAAATTGCATAACCTATGAACTTCTCGTTGATAAGTATATTCTTCAGAACCTGTGAACTTTTTGATGGTTCAGCCTGTGACCAAGGAAGAAGTGAAAAGAGCCGTCTTTAGCTTGGGATCAAAAAAGGCCCTGGGCCTTGATGGTTTCTCTAGACATTTCTACCATAATTACTGGCACCTGATTGAAGATATATGATGTCTTCAATGTCATTAACCAAGCTCTCCAATGCAGTAATAGCATCCAATCCATCAATCAGACCAATGTTATCCTCGTCCCAAAGATCAAAATCCTCAACAGGCCAATGGTTTTAGACCCATAAGCTGTTGCAATTTCCTTTACAAAATTCTGGCAAAAGTCCTTGTCTTGAGAATCAAACCTATCATGGGGAAAATTATTGATCCAACTCAACAGCATTTATCCAAGGAAGGTCAATCCAAGACAACATTCTCATTGCCCAAGAAGCAGCATTCAAGCTCAAGAAGAAAAGGAAAAATGCAAAACATTGTCAAGCAATTCCTAATGCAGACATAAGCAAAGCTTATGATAGAATTGGATGAGACCGATAGAGCACACTAATCAACTTGTAACTAACAAACGAATGTTGCAGAATTGTAGCTAGTTTATCTTATCATGTATATTTGAATTTGTTTTTCTGTTGCTTAGAGTCCTATTGTACTCAAAGTCAAACACTTCCTACTGTATATTTATACCTGATATGCAATGAAAGATGTTGCAGCCTATATTTTTTCTAAACTATCGTGTGCAAGTTTCTTCATAGTATAAGAGCCATTAAGCTTATACAAGCCTCTCGATCCTACAATCATTTTTTTTTCCTGCACTATGGCCTCAAGCTCTCCAAGTGCTGCAACTTCTTCTGATGCCAATACAGTTCTTCTCAGTGGATAAATGTGGCTACACAATTGCCGCTGAAGCTTACAGGCAGCAACTATCTGACTTGGCGCACTCAATTTCACACCCTACTGTATGGGTACGATTTAATGGGATACATTGATGGTTCCCTCCCATGTCCTTCCGCTACTATCACGACGAATGGTGTTGCGTCTCCTAATCCTGAGTACAAGCTATGGATGAGGCAGAACAATCTGCTTCGACATGCTATCTTAGCTTCAGTTGAAGCTTCCATCGCACCTTTAGTCACCATGATTGTTATAGCTAAAGCAGCCTGGGATAAGTTGAGCAGTTCCTATGCCAATGCGTCCAAATCTCGCATCTATGGTCTTCGCAATAAGCTACTGCAATTGTACAAAGGGCATCAATCGGTTTCGGAATATTGCGAGTCATTAAAACTCTTACAGACGAGATTGCATTAGCTGGTTCACCTATCTCCAATGATGAGCTCATTGCGTCTCCTACTCCAATGGAGGTTCTTTTCAGTCCCATGGTGGGAATCGTCTATCCAATAATCAATGGCGACCTAGCAACAACAACCAGCAAGTTCGAATGTAGTGTCAACTTTGTGACAAATTTGGCCATGTCGCCAAATTTTGGAGGTCGCGTCCGCTTCCGTATTTTGATCCGCAAGCACACTTTGTCAACAAAAGGATGTCTCCTTCACAGAATTGGGTGCTTGATTCAGGTGCCTCGCACCATATCACCTCTGATCTTCAGAACATGAATATTCAGTCCGAGTATAATGGAAATGATAGTATCTTAATTAGGGACGGTATTGATATCCCAATCTCGTACATTGGTAATGCTACTCTTACTACTCCTCACACTATATTCACTCTTCAAAATGTGCTTTGTGCTCCTTCTATTCGAAAGAACTTGTTGTCAGTTTCTCAATTTTGTAAACATAATTCTACTTCTATTGAATTTTTTCCTGACTTTTTTCTTGTGAAGGATCTAAGCTCGGGGGCACCGCTGGTCAAAGGGCTGAATAAAGGGAATTTATATGAATGGCCGAACTCCTCCATTCCGCCTCATGTTTTCACTGCATCACTTGAATAATGGCACTTGCGTTTGGGTCATCCGCATAGTCGCACTCTTAGAAGTGTTATCTCTAATAACAAGCTTCCTGTTTCTTCTTCTAGTTTCAATTTTGCCATGATTGCTCATGTAATAAAAGTCACCGTCTTCCTTTTGGTGACTCTACAATTATTAGCAATAAACCTTTGGACATCTTGTTTACAGATCTTTGGGGTCCTACTCCAGTTGTGTCATTTGAAGGCTTTCGATATTATGTTATTTTTATTGACCATTTTACTAAGTATACGTGGTTATTTCCTTTAAAACAAAAATCTGATGTCACGAAAGTTTTTCTTGATTTCAAATCTATTGTGGAAAAATACTTTGCTACCTCTATTATTACGCTATATTCTGATGGTGGTGGGGAGTACCAAGGACTCCATCATTTTCTTACAAAACATGGAATTCAACACCTCATTGCCCCTCCTCATATGCCTCAACATGTTGGTCTAGCTGAGCGGCGTCACCGCCATATAATGGAAACTGTTCTTACGATGTCGTCTAAAGCTTTTTTGCCTCCCACATTTTGGGTTGTGGCATGTCAAACCGTGGTTTATCTAATCAATAGGCTTCCCTCTTCAGTGTCTAATAATAAAAGTCCTTTTGAATCTCTGTTTAAAAATAACCAAACTACTTAAAACTAAAAGTGTTTGGCTCTTTGTGTTATCCTTGGCTTAGACCATATGCACCTCATATGCTAGCTCCTAAGTCTCATCCCTGCATTTTTATTGGGTATTCTTTGACTCATAATGCGTATCGGTGTCTTGATCCCCAAACAAACAAAATATTCCTTTCGCGTCATGTGGTCTTTATTGAAAATATGTTTCCTGCTAAGAAAGGCACTACTCATTTCTCTCCACAAATTTTTAATCAGTGGTTGCACCCAACCAATAAGTCCTATGTTGCAGACTCTAATTCTTCAAACACTATGCCACCTCAATCATCTACTACTGATATCTCCATTCCTTATGTCCCCCAACAACGTTCTCGCCTTAGAATACATCCTGAACCCCCATGTGCCTCTTTTCTTCCCTTACAGGTACCCTTCTCTTCTAGTCACGATGGCCATGTTTTAGAACCCCAAAATTCTATCGTGCCAAGTGCCCCTGTTGCGCCAGATTCTGCACCAACACAAAATTCTTTGTCAAGTAATGTTTTTAAAAATGCTCCTCACTCTCAACATCACATGACCACTCGATCTAAAAATAACATTACTAAACCAATTTCTAAGATGTGTTTCACAACACTTTCTTCCCCACAGCACTCTGAACCACATACTTTCAAACAAGCAAGTCAATTCTCACAGTGGCCAACAGTGATGTGCGAGGAGTTTGATGCATTGGTACGAAATGGCACTTGGGAGCTCGTTCCACCTAAGCAGCCAAATTGTAACATAATTGGGTGCAAATGGGTGTTTCGGATCAAAAGAAAGGCAGATGGCACTATAGAACGGTATAAGGCGAGACTAGTGGCAAAAGGCTTTCATCAATGTCCAGGTGTTGATTATACTGCCACATTTAGCCCTGTGGTTAAACCAGCTACCATTAGACTTATTCTTGCTGTCTCTTTTCACATACAAGTCGGATAGCGTGATAAGGCAGTTACACTCCTCCGCTTTGCATTCCAGTTCAAATACGTTTGAGGAACGAAGTCCTCATGTCATGCGTGAAAATAGTAAGGACCTTGTCTACACCAACCTAAAAAACCAACTCGTGGTCGTTAAGAAAGTGAAGGGCCATCTTTCGTTGAGAGGACGATGAAAGAAGTCTTTCAAAGGCCCTCGAGAGGAAGTTTAACACACACATTCAGTTAAAGAGCAATTTAACTGGGTGCTACGCCAATTAGACATTAACAATGCTTTTTTGCAAGAGACTCTAGCGGATGAGGTTTACATGCGCCAACCTCCTGGTTTTATTGATTCTCATCATCCTACGCATGTATACAAGCTGAAGAAAGCTATTTATGGTCTTAAACAGGCTCCTAGGGCCTGGTACACTAAACTTCGTTGTTTCTTGCTCACAATTGGTTTTTGGAACTCTCACAGTGATACATCTCTCTTTATGTTGCATACAGCTACATTAACTATTTACCTGTTAGTATATGTTGACGATATAGTGATTACAGGTAATGATTCAGTGGCAGTGGAACAGATAATTCAGACCCTTTCTACTCGGTTCTTTCTTAAAGACCTTGGGCTGCTTTATTTTTTTTTGGAAGTTGAGGTTAGACGTATGCCAGATGGGATTCTACTTACACAGCAAAAATATATTACTGATCTTTTGCAAAAAACCTATATGATAGATGCAAAGGAGGTTCAGACTCCTTTATCTACTTCTGCACCTCTAAAATTGGATGATGAATTGTCGCTTGCCGATTCAAAAGAATATCAGAGTGTGGTAGGTGCACTACAGTATCTCTCCTTAACTCGTCCAGACATTTCATTCACAGTCAATAGACTATCCCAGTTTATGTACAAACCAACTCAGAATCATTGGGTTGCGGCAAAGCGAGTTCTTCGTTATCTTAAAGGGACTGCTAGTCATGGACTCATATTGCGCAGGTCTTCTAAACTTCGGCTTTTAGCCTTTTCAGATGCTGATTGGGCAGGAAATGTTGATGACCGAACATCTACTTCATCTTATGTGGTTTTTCTTGGAGACAATCCGATAAGTTGGTTCTCGAAAAAACAACGGTCCGTTGCTCGCTCCTTAACAGATGCAGAAAATCGAGCTGTCGCAGCGGCCACTGCCGAGATAAATTGGCTACAGAACTTAATCACTGAACTTCAGCTTCTCTTGAGTGATGTTCCAACAATTTATTATGATAATGTTGGTACGACATACCTGTGTGCAAATCCTGTCTTTCACTCAAGGATGAAACACATTGCAATTGACTTTCATTTCGTTCGCGATCAGGTAGCCAATAAGACTCTAAAAGTCTCACATGTTCACTCCGTGGATCAGTTAGCAGATTCTCTCACGAAGGCCCTTCTGCGACTTCAATTTATGCAACAACGTGTCAAGCTAGGCATTCTTTCTGGCCTGCCTACCTTGAGGGGGCATGATAGAGCACACTAATCAACTTGTAACTAATAAACGAATGTTGTAGAATTGTAGCTAGTTTATCTTATCATGTATATTTGAATTTGTTTTTCTGTTGCTTAGAGTCCTATTGTACTCAAAGTCAAACACTTCCTACTATATATTTATACCTGATATGCAATGAAAGATGTTGCATCCTATATTTTTTCTATACTATCGTGTGCAAGTTTCTTCAGAGACTTCTTACTCGGAGTCATGGAAAGACTTGGCTTCCACACAACATGGATCCAATAGATTGAGAAGTGTATCTCCACAGTCTCCCTCTCAATCGTGATTAATGGAGCACAATGTGAAACAATCAATCCTTCGAGAGGAATTAGACAAGGGGACCCACTCTCCTCGTACCTCTTTACGATTGCTACCCAATCACTCACAGCCCTCTTTAACAGGAAACTTAGTTGTAACCTTTTTAAGGGTACAAACTAGCGAAGACATATCCTTCCTGACTCATATGTTATTCGCAGATGGCTCAATCTTCTTCTTTGAAGCCAACTATCAAGAAGCTTTGGCCTTCCAAGAAATACTGTACATATATTGTTTTGCATCGGACCAAAGTATCAACCTCAACAAAAGTTCATTGTCTTCAGTTGCAATACCCCTGATGGTCTCAAAAAGAGCATCGCGGATATCCTCAGAATAAAAAGCTCTAACGATACCTTGGACTCCCAACAGAGTGGGAGAGATCCAAAGCAAACGCAATCAATTGGCTCATTGAGAGATGCAACACGAAACTCAATGGTTGGAAAAATCTCCTCATTTCAGACGGAGGAAAAGACATGCACATTAAAGCTGTAATCCAAGCACTTCCTTCTTACGTGATGGCCACTTTCCTTATTCCAAAAACAATATGTAGACAGCTTTTCTCAAATGTTGCCAATTTTTGGTAGGAGCAAAATGGAAAAAAAGGAATCCATTGGATTAATTGGGAAACCCTGGCGGAACCAACATGGAAAAGCTGACTGGGTTTTCGTGACCTCCACTGTTTCAACCTCACTTTGATTGCCAAGCAGGCTTGAAGGATCCAAGCAAACCCAGAATCCCTTACCTCAAAGGTCATGAAAGGAATTTACTTTGTGAATTATAGCTTCTGGAATGCTAAACCTAAAAGAATCATGTTTTGGGCATGGAATAGTATCCTCAAAGGGAAAGAGCTTATTAAAAGAAAAGAAATTTGGTCCATCGGGAATAGAAAATTAGTTAATATTTGGGAGTATCATTGGCTGACCAACCAAGACATGATTGTCTGCAATCACACAGATGGGTCGAGGATGGTACTTGCTAGAATTATGGGCTGTATGGAGGGAAATTGTTGTGAAATGCAAGCATGTGTTATGGACAAAATGGTAAAAACATACAGTCAAATAGTAGACTGTTAAAACACCATTAAGGTGTTATGTTTGATGGGGAAATATGGATAAATTATAAAGTTTATGGGAAACTTTGGATTTTAGTAATAAACTCATGAGGGAAAATGACATTATCTCTATGAAATACTAATATAAGCAGAATTAATCGAATAGTTAAGTTTCCGATAATTACAACAAAGTTGACAAGTCTCTTGGAACAAGTGTGACCTGAAATGCCAGCTAGCTGCTTGGATCTTTCCTGTAAGGTGCCTTTTAGGAGTATTATATATGTATTTTTCTTGTCATCATCATTTCGCAAAGCATGCATTGCTTAAAAATCAAAGAGTACTAAGAGTCCTAGATATTTTTGATTACTATATATATATATGTTTTTCATGATGCTCAATTCCTTGATGGTTTCAACATTCTGAATTTCTCCGATTTTGCTAACTGTGCCCTCTAGGCTGTTATGGGTCTCATGAGAAGGATTTCATCATATTTCAAGCCAAAATCACAAGAGGAAGAATTTTTTTTTACAGAACGGTAGTGAATTACAAGCGGAGCTTATTGCAGTTTCCAATGGATGGTATGGAATTCCTATTCGTAGCTTCACTGCCAAATAGCTACTCAAGGCAACAAACAGCTTTGCTGAGGGTGTCTTCTACGGGGGTTTTAGTGACATGTTCAGAGGTCATTTAGAAGGACACCAAGTCATGGTTAAAAAATATCGAGATCCTACTTACGAATATCCTTCATTTTGTAATGAAGCTATCCGTGATATAGTGATTGCTATACATATGAGCCATCTCAAGAATGTCTTGAAGCTTATAGGTTGTTGCTTGGAATTCAAAGTTCTAGCTTCTGTTTATGACTGTACTGGAGGTATGCTTCTCTATGAATATTTGTTCCACCCCAACAGTGACAACAAGTTATTATTACCTTGGAGAAGAAGAATAAAAATTGCGAGCGATATTGCCAGCACAATTGTTTATCTCCATACTGCCTTTCCAACACCCATAATTTACAAGAACCTAAATCCGTCCAGAGTGATGATAGATCAATATGGGGTCGCTAAATTGTTTGACTTTAGTCGCTCTATATCGCTTCCTCCTGGAGAATTGTTTGTAATAGAAGAAATTAGATCATGGACCCTGGGGTTCATGGATTCAAACTATGCCAAGCA
Source organism: Ehretia macrophylla (assembly GCA_037974665.1). Classification (NCBI taxonomy): domain Eukaryota; kingdom Viridiplantae; phylum Streptophyta; class Magnoliopsida; order Boraginales; family Ehretiaceae; genus Ehretia; species Ehretia macrophylla. The sequence continues at coordinate 61,701,355 of CM075779.1, forward strand.
TGGCTATGTTGGTCAGAAAACTGATGTCTACACCTTTGGTGTGCTTTTGCTCATACTGCTATCTGGGAAAACGTTGGGTCATGTGGATTTTGATGGCAAACTTTTGAATTTGTCGAGTTATGTTATAGATTATGCTGATAATCATCGATATGACCAACTTATAGATCCAAGAATACTGGCAGAGGAAGGTGGATTTGGTAGTGAAAGTCCATTTGAATCTTTCCTGGATCTTGCCTTGATGTGCACACGATTCAAGCACGAAGAAAGGCCAGAGATGATTGATGTTGCTAAAGAATTCCGCCTTATGGAGAAGGCCATTTTTTGGCCTTTGCCAAGTATTAACTCTTAAACCTTTTTCTTCTCTTTCCTATTTGCTATTTTTAATTCGTTTATTTTTTTTTTATCTGTAATTGTTGTATCATAAACGAGTTATAAAAAGTAAATTAATAGTTGCAAAGCATCCAATTAATAGAATTTGGCAACTTGTTCCCTAATACATTGGAGTCTAGTATGAATCTAGAATTGATTTTGGGTTAAAATAAAATTATTAAAAAGGGTGTTATAGAAACGGGAAAAAACCATTTATGTCCTTTAAAAATATGATAAATTTTAGACAAGTTTATGTTAATTTGAAAATTTCTCCACAAATTCTTGTATTTTAATTTTTTGTGATTTTTTATGAAAAAAGGTATAATGCATTAAAATGTCATTTTTACCCTTAAAATGGATGTAGATTTGCAAATCTTCATTGCTTCATGCAACGACGCGAGAAGGAATTTTGGCTATCAAATAATTAGTCTGGTTGTTTGTTTTTCTGTTTAAATAAATATTATATTAGTCCAGTCATATTCTAACTAACAAGTTGCAAATTAATAAAAAAAAATGGTCCAATAGATAGTTGGACAATAGTCAAATTGTAAAGACAAAAAGTATTATTTTAGTGTATTATTCTTTTTTCCAAAAAAATTTACAAAAAGTTAAAGTGCATTTGTGGAGAGATTTTTAAATCCATAGTCACCTGTTTGAGAATATTTATCAAGGACTAAAATAGATTTTTTCTTCCAAAAATGAAAAACTGAAAAACTGAGATAAGAAATCAAGAAAGAAAAAGAAGTGAAAAAGATTAAGGGCAGTAGCCGAAGCTGCTGCCTGGCACAATAATGGTGTCCAGGTTATGAGAAGGCAGTCAAGCTAGAAATATTGGAGAGAGAGAGGGTGTATGTGTATGTGTATGTTCTGCAAGAGAGAGATGGAGAGATGCAGAGAGAAAAGGAAAATGAAGATGAAGCCAACAATGGGGAAGCTTCATGTAGGGAGATGGGGATTGCAAGTGTGAATTGTGTGTGTGTGTGTGTGTTAGTGTAGATGAGTGGTGAGGCTGTGGGGAAGCAGGGGAGGAAGAGAAAGAAAAAGTGAAGGAAGAATAGGAAAGGAAAATAAAATAAAATAATATAAGAAACAAAAAAATGAATTTAACGAAAAGAGAAAAGAACAATAATGAAAGGAAAATAGGAGACGGGTTTGACATAGAGTAAGGATAAATTAAGATAAAAAGTAATAGAAGACAAAGAATAAGTTACTAATCCCTAACTAAATTATATAAGTAGCAATATGAAAACTAGAAAATGAAGTGGATTAATGTTGGAATATGGAAGAGGTTATTTTATCGTAGAGAGAAATAATATGGAGACTCTAAACAAAATCTTTATTGCTCTAATATTTGGTATAACTACAATTGAAAGAACTGACTCCTATTTATAGATTCACAAAAATCCTATGTCAATTAGGATATGGTTCTAGGAAACCATTACCCACTTGGAAAAACTATCTAGTCAAAAACCAATTTAAATCTAACTAGAACTTATTTAATAGAGTCCTAATCCAAATCAAGTTTATCTTCTAATATCCCCCCTTAAACTTGATTTGACTCTCGTAACTCCGAGCAAAGCTCTAAGCTTCATAAACACGTCACTCTTGAGTGGCTTTGTAAAAATGTCTGCAACATGATCTTGAGACTTCACATACTCTATCTTCACTTCCTTCCTTGTGATGCATTCTCTGATGAAATGGTAACGTGTGTCAATGTGCTTGCTTCTTTCATGAAAGACTGGATTCTTGGCTAAGGCAATTGCAGACTTGTTATCAACATAGATCTCTACTGGCTCTTCTTGAGGCATCTTAAGTTCTTTCATCAAATTCCTTAACCATAGAGCATGACAAACACATGAAGTAGCAGCTACATATTCAGCTTCACATGTAGAAAGTGTGACAATGGGTTGCTTCTTGGAACTCCAAGTGAATGTCGTATCTCCCATGAAGAAAAGATATCCACTAGTACTCTTTCGATCATCAAAATCACCAGCCCAATCGCTGTCACTATACCCCACAAGTTTGAAATCCTCTAAGTGGGAGTATAAAAGTCCATAAACAACAGTTCCTTTGATGTAGCGAAGTATTCTTTTGGCAGTCTTCAGATGTGTATTAGTAGGGGACTCCATAAAACGACTCACAAGTCCTACACCAAAAAGAATATCTGGTCTTGTACAGGTCAAGTATCTCAAGTTTCCAACCAGGCTCTTGAAAAATGTTGGATTTACACGTTCTTCTTCATCAACCTTTGACAATTGTACTCCACATTCAATAGGGGTGTTAACAGGCTGACAATTTTCCATCTTGAATTTCTTGAGAATTTCCCTTGCATAGCCTTCTTGAGAAATAAATATTCCTTCATCTGTTTGCTTCACTTGAATTCCAAGATAATAAGACATGAGTCCAATATCAGTCATCTCAAATTCTCTTGCCATTGTCCTCTTGAAATCTTCAAATAAATTTGGATTGTTGGCAGTAAAAATTAAGTCATCCACATACAAGCAAACAATCAACACTTCGCCATTCTCATGTTTGGTATAGAGAGTATGCTCATGCGAACACTTGGAGAAATTATTATGACGGAAATATTCATCAATTCTACTATACCAAGCTCTTGGAGCTTGTTTTAGGCCATAGAGAGCTTTCTTCAACTTTAAAATTTTATTTTCACACCCTTTCTCCTCATAGCCTAATGGTTGTTGAATATATACCTCTTCATCAAGAAAACCATTCAGGAATGCAGATTTAACATCCAATTGATAAATCTTCCATCTGTGTTGGGCTGCTAGAGATATGATAAATCTTATAGTTTCCAAGCGTGCAACAGGAGCAAATACCTCAAAATAAACAATGCCAGCTCGTTGACTATAGTCTTTTGTAACTAGTCTTGCCTTGTACCTTTCAACTTCACCTTTACCATTCTTCTTTATCTTGTAAACCCACTTTACTCCAATGGCTTTGTGGCCTTTGGGTAAAGTTGCAAACTCCCAAGTGTCATTCTTCTTTATTGCCTTGATTTCTTCATCCAGGGCTTGTCTCTATCTTTCAGTCTCATTAGCTTCCTCAAAGCTTATTGGTTCACAATCAGCAAGCAAACAAAAGAGAGTCAATTCATCATTTAAATTTCAAGTTACCTAATAAATTTCATCCAAGCTTCTGAAACGGGGGGTCTTTTCATACGAACTTGAACTTGTTGAAGTTATGTCTCCTTGAGATGAAGTTGGAGCTTGATATGGAGATGGAGTCTGAGTTGGAGTTGGAGATGGATTTGGAGATATAGAGTCTTCATTGACTTCTACTTCTTGCTCTTGTATGGGTAAGAGTTTGTATTTTTTTTGCTCTTTGACATTCCAATCCCATTCAGCTTCTTCATCAAATTGGACATCTCTACTCACAATAATTCTCCCATTAGTAGGATTGTAGAGCTTGTATGCTTTGGAACTTTTTTCATACCCAATGAAAACTAGTTTTTGGCTTTTATCATCAAGCTTGATTCGATTTTGATCAGGAACATGAGCATAAGCAATGCTTCCAAAAACCCTTAAGTGCTTGATTGTTGGCTTTCTTTCACTTCATGCTTCTAATGATGTCTTGTTAGAGTTTTCCTCTCAGTAACTCCATTCTGTTGAGGTGATCGAGGAGCTGTCAAAGGGCGTCGAATGCCATTCTCTTCACAAAAATTGTTGAATTCTCTTGATGTGAATTTTCCACCTCTATCAGATCTCAAGGCTTTGATCTCCCAACCACTTTCTTTTTCAGCAAGAGCTTTAAATTTCTTGAACTTGTAAAAAGCTTCAGATTTTTCTTTTAAAAATAAACCCAAGTCCTACAGCTATAATCATCAATAAAAAGGATAAAATATTTATTTTTACCATAGGAGCAAGGATTAATTGGCCCGTAAATATTAGTATGGACAAGTTCTAGTGGTCTCGTTGCTCTTGATGTAGCCTCGTTTGGAAAACTTTTTCTAGCTTGTTTTCCAAAAAGACATCCCTCACAAATCTGTTCCGGATGATTGATGAAAGGCAATCCATGCACCATATTTTTTCTTGACATTAAAGAAAGATTTTCAAAATTTATGTGCCCAAATCTCAAGTGCCATAACCAAGAAACTTCTTTTACACAAGCTTTAAGACATTTTGCAACATCGTTTTGAATATTTAATAAAAACAATCTATTTCTTGTCATGGGCACTTTTGTTATCAAAAAATTATTTTCATCTTTTATTACACAATGTTTATCTTCCAATAAAATTGTGTAATTTTTCTCAAGAAGTTGTCAAAGACTCAAAATATTAGTTTTTAATTTTGGAACATAATAAACTTCAAAAATAAAACGATGCCTTCCATCTTTCAAACAGATTAAAATTTTACCTTTTCCTTCCACTGAGACCATAGAGGCATCTCCAAATTTAACATTGCCCTTGACAGTTTCATCGAGTTCTGCGAATATGCTCCTTTGTCCAGTCATATGATTACTTGCACCTGTATCAAGATGCCATGAAGTATCTCCTCCATCTTGTTCGCCATGATGAGTCATCAACAAGGTAATCTCTTCTTCCCCTTCTTGTCTTTCAGCAAAATTCGTTTTTTCGTCCACAACTTTAGGATTACTCATACATTCATTAGCATAATGACCATATTTTTGACAATTGTAACATTGAACTTGCGATTTTTCATACCTTTGTCCTGAATAATTGTCTCTTCCATGCCCAGGTTTATGCGAATTTTGATTTTTCTCTTCTTGATTAAATCCTCCTCTTCCACCACGTCCTCATCCTCATCCTAGGTTTTGGCATCGGCCTCTACCACGTCCAGATCTACGACCATGTCCTTTTTGGCTTCCATCGTTGCCAAAGTTTTCTTCTTTTTTCAAAGCGAGATTACTTTGAAGAACTTTTTCCAAGACTTCTTGGTTCTTCTTTCTGTGTCTTTCTTCATGAGCTTGTAACGAGCCCATGAGTTCATCAACAGACATGTCATCTAAATCTTTTGATTCCTCAACCGCTACAACAATATATTCATATTTTGGATGCAAAGAACGAAGGATCTTTTCTACAATACGAATATCTTTTAAATCTTCCCCATATTTTTTTAGTTGGTTAGAAACCACCAAAACTCTTGAAATATAATCTGAAATAGATTCACCATCATTCATATGGAGAGATTCAAACTCACCTCTTAAAGTTTGTAAACGAACCTTTTTCACCTTGTCTACCCCTTTTTGTGATTTTTGGGGAGTTTCCCATGCTTGTTTGGCAGTAGTTGCGCATGAGATTTTCTCGAACATAGTTTTATCCAAACATAGATGGATGATAGGGAGAGCTTATTGATCCTTCTTGCGATTTTTCACCAATGCGTCTTTTTGATTTTGACTCAAAACTTCATCTTCAATAGGTTCTACATAGCCTTTCTCTACAATCTCCCAAGCATCTAGTGAGCCAAGGAGAGTCTTCACATAAATAGACCAATTATCATAATTATCCTTAGTGAGGCGAGGAAATTGAAAAGGAAACATACTATTTCCTATCATCTTTACCTAGCTCTAGATACCACTTTGTTGGAATATGGAAGAGGCTATTTTATCGTAAAGAGAAATAATATGGAGACTTTAAACAAAATCTTTATTGCTCTAATATTTGATATGTATTTGGTATAACTACAATTGAAAAGACTGACCCATATTTATAGATTCACAAAAATCCTATGTCAATTAGGATATGGTTCTAGGAAACCATTACCCACTTGGAAAAACTATCTAGTCAAAAACCAATTTAAATCTAACTAGAACTTATTTAATAGAGTCCTAATCCAAATCAAGTTTATCTTCTAACAATTAAATGTTGTTTTAATGAAGATCAAATAAAACAGAAATAAGTATATAATTGGATGAAATAAAATGAAATGAAAATAATAAATGATAGCACAAATTAAGCTAATATAAATATGAAAGGATGAAATGGGACATTAGGAAATGTATTTGTACTAGGAATTTTAGTGAGTGTAAGTCTAATTACTTGAATAGATTGAATAGAACTTTATGAAAAATTTGTCACTTAAATGTTAAAATAATTATTATACGTACTCTCGCTTAAGCTCTTTTTAGAATCAAAGGAAGTATTGATTAATTGAGTTTGTAATTTAAGTATTAAATGGATAAACTGCAATATATACTTAAGTGCGCTTTAGTTTATTTCTTTATCTAGTATCTCGGTTTAATTTATTATCTTTGCAGAAACAAATAAGGTTGAGCTTGATTCTTGTTTAATTTTTGGTAACGGTAAGTTGGACTTCCTTTTGCAACTTATTTTAATGTTGTTTTCGATTCTTGTTGGCTTATAATTATTCTTTACAATTCATACTTTCTTCGTATAGTTTTTGAGGTTAAAATTGATATTCCGGTAAATTTTTGACTTGATTAAGAAGTTCTACAGTTTGTACTACATACCTTACTTCTCTATTTATCTACCCCTTTCTTGATTGATTGTCATGTTAGTTCATCCATTAAATCTGCTTCCTTCGTCAATCAATCGAAATTCGAAACCTCATTTTTTCTCAATATATATGGTATTTCAAAAGTAATCAGTTCCCAAAAAAAAAAAATGTAATCAGTTCATTGGTTTCCTATTTGGTCATTCTCTGTTTGGTATTAGTTATTTCTATTTCCTTTAATAATTGCTGTCATGTTAGTTCATTCATGTTGACTTGTTTAGATGACATGTAAAAAAAATTAATAAAAAAAGATTGGAATAATAATTTCTTTATATATATCTTAACTTGAAATAATAATTTTTTTATTAAGTCTATTGCATATAAAAAAAATTAATAAAAAAATGAATATAAGTAAAAAAATTATTATTTCAAGTTAAGATATATATAAGTATGTAAACAATATCAAAATTTATCACATAAAAAAATAAAAAGAAGAGTTGAATGTATACATCTATGCTTTCTTTCTTGGGCCAACCCTGCTTTTTTATATTATATGCAAAATTAATATCACAATACATAAAAATCGTTTAAGTACTGGCCTTTAATAGTTCAAAAATCGATTAAGTACTAACCGTTTGGTATTTTTTTACTAAATTAATATTTTTTTTTTAACTTGGGGCCTCTAATCTAAGGGGGCCTTGGGCACCGGCCAAGCTGCCCATAGCTTGGGCCGGGTCTGCTTATGTGTTAATTTTACTTGACGTAATGATAAAATTGATGTATTATTAGCTTGAGAGGAGCTGGAGGTGGTTGGTGGGGGTGGCAAATAGTTGTGTGCCTTGTGCTTGTTAGCATCGTGGTGCAGAATTGAGTGTGTGTGTGGTGGTGGTGGCACATCATGAGGTTGTTACTCAGAAAACAGATATCTACAACTTTGGTGCGCTTTTACTTGTGCTTTTAACTTGAGACTCTCAAGGCATGCAAAACTATAGATATAATTGTTTTCAAGGTTTTCAAAAATCAGATTGGCCGAAATATGGAGATCTATGTAGATGACATGTTGGTTAAGAGCAGAAGGGGGGAAGATCATGTAGCCGACTTGACTGAAGCCTTCGCCGTAATGGAGCACTTTAGGATAAAGCTGAACCCGGAAAAGTGCGCATTCGGCGTCAAGGCAGGAAAGTTTCTGGGCTTCATGGTCACAGCCCGTGGGATAGAAGCCAACCCGGAGAAGGTTCAAGCGATACTCGACCTGGCACCGCCGACCTGCGTGAAAGACGTCCAGGTGTTAGCAGGCAAGGTCGCGGCACTAAGCAGATTCATGTCCAGGTCGGCTGACAAGTGTGCTCCTCTGTTCAAAATATTGAGGAATCCTAAGAACTTTGAATGGACTATGGAATCCCAGAACGCCTTCCAAGAGCTGAAAATGTATCTAGCTTCGCCACCCCTGCTATCCCGACCTGAGGTGGGGAGGAGCTGGTACTATACCTAGCATGCTCGGGGACAGCAGTGGCAGCGGCACTAGTCCGAGAAGAAGGGAAGGAACAGAAGCCGGTCTATTATGTCAGCAAAACCCTGCAAGGGGCCGAGGTGAGGTACTCCTCCTTGGAAAAACTCGCCCTCGCGCTCATCACAGCGGCAAGAAAGTTGAAGCCATACTTTGATGCTCAGCCAATTAAGGTCAATTAATGATTTTTAACCGGCAAGGGGTATAATGGTAATACATTATGTGCATTATATACTTTGGAATGTGAGCATTTAATTGTTTTATTTATATTTTATTTTATTAATGAAACTTTTTCTAACAAAAACAAAAGAAAGTGACCATTTAAATCAGACAGTCATACTATTTTTTTTTTAACGGCCAAAAATATTAACTACCTTGACGATGAATGAAGCGATGGAGTTTCCCATATAATACTGTTTCAAGGGAGCTACTAGGTAGTATTCATTAATTGTAAAATTAATTCCCAGACACCAATATAATAGAGTATAATTTTTTTTCAGCTCGTCTTTTTCTTCTTTTATTACAAAGCCGAGTAATTTTCACAAGTCAATGCAACATAGCGCTGCCTTATCGGATTCCACGGACGCTAATCTAACTATTTGTGGACGATATCAAGTATGAAATAGGGAAAAAGATGTCCATGCGCTGTTGTACTCTGAAGGAATTGAAGGCCAGTCATTTGACTTTCTTGTTGGGAGATGAGCATGCATCTATGTCATTTTTGACTTGTCATGCCAAACATTGACAAGTCTTTTGAAAGATGTGATATCCTACACAACTTCGACTTCTATATTCAATTTATAATTAATTGAATTTACTATTATGGTCAATAATAATTTAAACATTTTACTTCCGTTAACTAGGCTTTTATGTGTTGGGAATGCCAGCTAGCTGCTTGCGTCTTTCCTGCAAGGTGCCTTTTGACTTATGAGAACTGGACAATTCCTTTTAAGATCTTGCTGGAATACATTGCATTTCATCACTTCTAATCCATGCAGTCCTTAAAAATCAAAGAATACCGATCATGTTAGATTTCAGTTGCAGGGACAAATTTAAAATTTTTTATCATTGAAAATTAAATAATTTTTTTGAACTAAAAATACATAGAAATTTTTTTTTTTTTTTAAATTATAAATTTTTTAATATTATTCTGTCAGCCCCGCTGGCCCTTATCTACATCTGCCACTGTCGGTTGCCATACGTTCTTCATGTTGTTTAAGTTGATGGTTCCAACATTCTGAATTACTCTGATTTTGCTAACCGTGCCCCCTAGGCTCCTATGGGTCTCATGAGAAAATTTTCATCATACTTCAAGCCAAAACCACCGGAGGAAGAAATTTTTTTACGGAACGGTAGTGAATTGCAGGCGGAGCTTATTGGATTTTCTAGTAGAGGGTATGATATTCTGATCCGTAGCTTCACTGCCAAAGAGCTAGTCAAGGCAACAAGAAGCTTTTCTGAGCGTATTTTCGACAATGGTATGACAGCCATGTTCAGAGGCCACTTAGAAGGTAGCCAAATCCTGGTAACTAACAATTGGAGAGGCAGAAGATATGTCTATCATGATAAAGCTATCCGTGATATAGTGATTTCTTCACATATGTGCTACCTCAAGAATGTGTTGAAGCTCGTAGGCTGCTGCCTCGAATTCGAATCTCCGGCACTTGTATATGAATATGTCGAAGGTACACTTCTATCTGATTATTTGTTGAACCCCAACAGTGACAACAAGTTATTATTATCGTGGAGAAGTAGAATAAAAATTGCAAGCGATATTGCCAGCACAATTCTTTATCTCCATACTGCTTTTCCAACGCCTGTAATTTATAGGGACAAAAATCCATCCAATATGATCGTAGATAAATATGGGGTCGTGAAATTGTTTGACTTCGCTCTCTGTATATCGCTTCCTCCTGGAGAATTGAGTGTGGAAGATGAAGTAAGAGGAACATTTGGGTTTGCAGACCCTGAGTACATCGACTCGGGCATTGTTACGCAGAAATCTGATGTCTACAATTTCGGCATATTTTTGCACATTCTGCTAACTGGGAAAACTGCGGTTTGGAAGGATCATGAAGGCAAAAGGTTGGTTTTGTTGAAGGATGATGTTAAATATTATGCTAATAATCATCAATACGATCAACTTATAGACCCAAGAATATTGCAAGAGGAAGGAGGGGTTGGTAATGAAAATCTACTTCTATCTTTTCTGAATCTTGCTTTGATGTGCACACGCGACAGCGGAGAAGAAAGGCCAGAAATGATTGATGTTGCAAAACAACTCCGTCTCATGGAGAAATGCATTTGTAATAGTTTGCCAAGTATCAATTAATTCTTTATTTTTTCGTCTCTTTTCCTATTTTTGCTATTTTGAATTCGTATAGTTTAGAAAAAAGATTTCATCTCTCTGTATATATACTTTGTTAAGAAGACGAGTGCAACTAGAAATGCCATAATTATATGTAAGGAAAGGCATAATATGAAGTTCTGGTGCTAGAGGAATCTGATTATCACTGTTGTCATCAAACTTATTCGATCGGCATTTGCTTTCAGTGTCCGAGTGACGAAAGGTTCTTTTCGTTTTCTAGCTTAATGTTTTCATCAGATTTTAGTTTGTTCAAGAGTATGATACTGAAATCATGGAGCTATACTAGGTGATTTCTATGAGATGATTGACGAAGTTGCAAAACCATCTCCAAATACCAAAAAAATAATCAAATTTCAACTTGTCTTGTTGTCTTTAATTTATGAGAAACCTGAGTAATTTTAATGAGTGTTACAAGTCAATGCAACTTGCACAACAAACTACTTCATAAAGTTGAAAAACTTTTAAAAAACCCCAGTTAACTATAAAGCAAAAGTGACATGTCTTCTTTTTTTAATAGAATTTACATGAGTTTCACACATCACAAGTCCTTTATAAATGTGTCTAGACATGATGCCTTCATAATGCTGCCTTAATTACACTCAGAAATTTTTTTTCTATCAATCTAAATTAATATTAATTTATAAAATAAATAAATTTTACATATGCAAGACTCATTTTATGTGAAAAAATTAAAATCAATTTAGACTCGATTAAATGACAAACCCTCATTTTTTCTTTGGGTTTTGACGTTTTTGGATTCCACCAACCCAAATCTAGCCATCTAAATCCAAATTGAGGTCCCACCTCACAATTGATTTTTTTCTCTTTTCCTATTTTTTGTCGCATGAAGAAATTGAAGGCCATTGACTTGACTTTTGAGGTGTGGCAAGGACGATAGGAAACCTCCATTCCATGCATCTACATCACCCTTTGATAACAATTTTTTTTTAAAGATTGGAAAGAGTAGGTCGCGTAATGCGAAGAAATTAACCTCCATTCCATGCATGTACATCACCCGTTGAATTTACTATTATTATCATCAATCTGTCGCGTAATGCGAAGAAATTAACTCACACGTACAGACTTAAGTGGGAAATTGATCTAAAATGGCCATAGCAGCATCCACGCAAATAAGAGATTCAGGAGTAGCTCTCATGAGGATGGAGGGGTAAAAAAGAAAAAAAAGAAAGAAAAAGCATCCAAGCAAATAAACTTTATAGCAAACCAAAAAATGTTACTCTTGACTCCCAATATCATATTGGACGGATCACGATTACCTATTTACTTATACATAAATTTTATTAAATTTATGAAATCAGCGGAGGTTGCAGCTTCCAATGACCCTTATATGCAGGGGCGGAGCTAGGGCCTAGCCCCCCCATCCCCCATATTTTTTTTTTCCAAAAAAGTATATGTAAAATCGTTAAAAAAAGTTATGTTATTAAAAAAATCTATGTAGTATTGTTAAAAATAAGTTAACGGCCCCCTATTTTTTTTTTCCCTTGTCATGAATGTTTTAATTTGAATTTTGGCCTCCTCAATTTTAAAATGCTGGCTCCGCCCTTGCTTATATGGCTCCACCAATGCATACTGGACTTGTAAAGAGAAAACGTGACACGCATCTTGGAAGAAGTTTAACCTGAATTGCCAGTTAGCTGCTTGGATCTTTCTTGCAACGTGCCTTTAGACCAACTCCAACATCGTCCTTATATTTTTCTCTACATATAGAGAATTTGGATCATTTCTCTATATCTAGGAATTTCATTTTTTTAATTTTACTCCAACAGCTTCCCTACATTAAGTAAATCTCTTATTTCAATTTTACTCCAACACTTTCTCTATTTTAAAAACTCTCTATTTTTGTTTACTCCACATGTGGAGATGTGAAGATAAGTTTAGGAAATTGTTATTGTATCTCCACATGTGGAGATAGTGAGATTTAGATATAGAGATTCTCTATATGTAAGGAGATAGGTATAAGAAAGTTGTTAGAGACCAAAATCTCCAATAGCTTCCCTACATGCAGAGAATTTAATGTTTTAGGTCACCTATTAGAGATGGCCTTATAAGTACTGGAAAGTCGGACAATGCATTTTAAGCTCCATTTGTTTGCAGTAAAATATTTTCATGAAAAATATTTTTAGAATTTTATGATGTTTGGTAACACGAAAAATTTGGTCAACCGAAAAACATTTTCTGGTCAGAGGAAAATTTTAATTCAAATTGGAAAATATTTTCTTATTTTTTGGGAGAATAAAATATTTTTCGGAACTCACCCACTTCATTCCCACCCCACCCACACCCTACCCCCTATCCCCCTCCCCCTACCCCCTACCCCCATTCTCCCCACACCCTCTACCCTCATGGTTAACATATATATTATATGTGTATGTTTTTTTTTTTATAAATAAAATCTCATGTCGAAAAATATTTTTCACTGTACATCCAAACACCAGAAGATATTTTCTAGTTTTCTATTTTTAAAAAAAATATTTTTCCCTAACAAGTTATTTTGCGACAAACAAACGAAGCCTTAGGAATGAATCCACATATTCCTATTCATAATATAGTGGTTGCTTCACATATGAGTGAGGGGCGGAGCTAACCCATTTAGAGGGGGCTGCTTAATATATATATATATATATACTATTTGAGTCTGTCCATTCAAATGCACTGGCCAAACCTAATGTAGATTAAGAAAATATCGTAAATAACAACTTGATTTTGCAAAACAAATAATGAAAAGATATAGGAAAAGAAGAATAAAAATTAAAAATAGTATTTCGAGCATCTCAAAAAAGAAATTGATAAGCTCTAGACTTTTTAGGGACAAAATGGGGCAAACAAATGAACTAACCAACAATATGGTAGTGGGAGTAAATAAAAATTTAAGAAAACTATAATTGATTTTGCATAATAGAGCCTGCAAATTCTCAAGAGCTTACCATAGTCTTTGATTATTTTCTCACTTGTAGAGCTTGTCAAGCATGGGCAAGCTTTGCCGAAAGATGGTATCACTCAATTCATAGAAGCAACAGAAAGAATCTTATTTTAAATATGAACGACGACTTCAGTAAATCAAAAGGTAATTAAACACTCCCAATGTACAATCAAAATCAATCCGTAAACTCTTAACACAATGTGACACGGGAAAATCTCTCATAATTCTCTCCACCATATCAATTTATAATCAAGACGCTGCCTTCAAATTAGCAGAGCTGTACAATCTAAAATGCTCCGCAAAATGCGAAACCTCAACTCAACTATTGTGAGCAAGTCGCGGCCTTTGTAGAAACAGTATCTTACCCTCAGTTCCTAAGTCTTCCTAATAGAGCATTCACATAGTATGTATTAGTTGTATTCCGGCGAGTAACTTGGGGCTCATAATGATTTTTATGGGCAAGATGTTGTATCTTTGTATAACTGCAAAATTCATACCTCATATGCATTTATCTCAAAGAAAAGAACCTGTATAAAAAACATCGAATTGAATTAATAGATTTTCAGACATAATATCAAGCATACTGCAACACAATATTTGATTCAAAAATAACGTGCAAGTCAATTTTATCAAAATAAGCATAAACAGTTCTTCACTTTTAAGAAAAATAAAAATTGAAAACAACAAGAAAAATGCTGAGGCATGTATATGATGCATATATAAACATATATGTAGACACAAGATCTAGAAGACAATCTACATGATGTATAGCATTCATATTCTTGTAAATATAGAAGAGTCAAGTCCATTGGAGAACATTAATGGTATTACCTTTTGCATTTCTAATGAACATATGTTGGTGCTCAACAAAAGATCTCAGCATCACTTATCAGTAAAACCATTGCAAGTGAATTCTAGACCCCAAAAGATAGACAGTATCAACACTTCATTCCGTACCTTTCAACCGATTGCTGCCGAAGTGCTACAAATTCTGGTCGGAACTGAAGTGCAAGGAAAGCTATATGACATTTGAGCCTCTGATACTTAGCCAAGCTTGGAGGAAGAGTAGCCTGCCGAGAAAAACAACAAAATAAGAAAACTTTTGCCATATTGAAGAAAGACACCTAACTATAGAAATCATGTAGACAAATAAACTATGCAATTTTCCTAGTTAATGAGTGACATAAATTACACTACTTGATATATAATATTGGATTTCCCTTGTTTGGGATTGTCTAGCACAAGTCAAAAAGAAGACTTTGTAAAAGAATTGAAGAAAGGGGAAAAAAAGCAATGAGATCATGGAAGAAATAGAGAAAGTAAAAAAAAAATAAGTGAAACCCGAAAGATGCAAAGACGAATAGATTCTATGCCTAGTGGTTCTACCTCTTTTTATATAACTTTGTCATAAATATAATCTGCTTGTGAATCATCACCAACATATGTTACCAATCTCATTTAGATGAAAGCTGTATGCTAGTTAAATAAAGTAGACAAACGAAACTAAATGCTTCAATGCAAATGGTTCATAAAGGACTCCATACTTGTTGTAAAATACAACATAATTAGATTGAAAATACAACTTATATGCAAGCATCCTCCATCACTAATTACTAATTCAATGATCTTTGATTTCTTTAATTTTGGTAGAACTTGAGTAAGATAAAACCTCGGACCAGCTGGACTATGCGGTTTAAAAATTGGATGTTGTTTCTATTTCCTGACTTCCTCCAAGTCTGGAGGTAAATTCATCTCTTAAATGATTTAGCTTAGTACAAACTCCTTCATTGGTAATAAATATTTAACTCATGGTATTGAAAAAGTTGAAGCCAATTGTAGCCTAAGATTAGCAACACATAGAAATGGAGAATACATAAAAGAACAAAAAGATCTAAAAATTCAACAGTCGTAAAGACCCCAGAAAATTTAACAACATAGTTAGCATCATAACCACCCAAGGAATCTCACGTTTCGAAAACCATCTAAAACTACAAAGTTAACATCTAGTAGCAAGACAGCGGATTATTAGCAAAGGCCGAAAGAACAACATATAATGTAACTACAAATCCTTGGAAACTACTTCGTCGACTATCCGTGACCCTTGATTCTTAGGTAGAAGATATGGTGGAAGAAAAGAAGGGAGAAGTAAGGCGAATCCTAAGCAAAGAACTACCACGAGAACGACATACCAAGCATCTTGGGGAACGCCCAAAAATAGTTCGTCACAAACTGCCATGGAAAAGAAACAAACTGTAAGATGACTTTCAAATTTCACAATTTTATACAATACGGAAGAAATAAATGATAGCAACAACCAAGGAGAGAAAATATAGAATGACAAGATGACTGGAGGCAAGATGTATCCAATAGTTTATGAATTTCAGCTTTAATAATTTTTTTTTTTACAGGAACAAATAATCCATTCAGAGACTGTAGCTGTACTAAATAGATCAAATTATACTCTCATATATTTCTAGAATACCAGAAAGGGTATCAAATGTAAGAAATAAATCAAGAACTTCTATTTTCACCTCTTCGAATACTACCATCAGATGTATACATTTCATGGCGTGATTAGTGGCCAAAATACATAAAAGCATAGCAGTTATACTATTATACACAAAATGAAACTTTCAAGTACCAATATTATATATCACATATTCTCTCTCCTTTGCTCGTGCAATAGCAACTACGCCCTCAGGTTCCACACTCACCAGGACATACATTCTACCACCCTGAACACGATAGAAGAATTAAACGCACAGAGATGATATTTATCTATTATCTAATTATTAACCCAAAAAAAAGCCAAAAAAATCACATGATCATACAAAAAGATGAATAAAAATACCAACTTTATTAACTTTTATACATCAAAGACCCAAAATAAATATCAGTTAAATAAAGCACACAAACCAAACTAAATTTTTTGGGTATATATGAAAGTATATGTAGAGAAAGAAAGTCAGTGATTTTCATGTATACCTCTTAATGGCCAGCAAGGTTGACTTTCACTTTGCTTATCAGTTTTTTAATTCTACAAATTTAATTCCTTTTAATAAACTCACATATAACCTGCACAAAAAAAGCCAACAACTAAAAAATAAGAATTTAAATTAGGTGTCTTGAATTGTGTGTTTATGTGTAAGAGTGAGAGAACAACATACCTTAGCCTTCAACGCGATTAGCAATTCCATGGCCTTCGAAGTCAAAAGCCTTAACTTGATTAATCGAAGAGAGAGTGGTCGAAGCTGAAGAAGAAGAGAAAGAAAAGAATTAAAAAAAAAAGTTGGGAAAAGAAAAATTGAGTGTGGAAGAAGCTGATGAAGAATGCACTGAAGCTGCTGAAGAAGAAAATAATACGTTGAAAAATGAAAGGATCTGACAACATTGGAAAATGGAAGAAAGAAAGGTATGAATAGACCATAATAACCTTAGTCGTACGTTTTAAATACTGATGTGAGAGGATTATATAGTAATTTTAGGAATAAACATTAAATGTAAAGTGTCAAATTTCACTACTCTTGATCTGACGGTTCAAACTTGTACACACTTGATTTGGTGGCGAGATCTTAACCATTGGATTGAAGCAATGTGATGTAAGATTCCACTCAACCTTTTTTGAGCTCTGAAATGAAAGACATTTTGTCAGACTCTACTTTAAACGCTTCAGATTTGTTTCTTGTCAAAACGTGGACAAATACAAACCGTTGATGAAGAACGGGTATCATTGTCATTTTAAAACACACGTACAATATTATTTACATATAGTACAATCCATTTAAAGCATGATGACCGAAACATTTCACCTAAATTGGACAACTTTATCCATGCATATTCTTTTAGATAATAGTAAAGATATATGTGATTTTTCTTTTAAAAAAATGCTAAGAACCTTTAATTTTTTATATTTGTTTACCGTAAATTTTTTTAATTGAATTTTAGCGGTCGAAATCAAATTCTTGATTCCAACTGATATGAGCTACCTCAAGAGTCTCTTGAAGCTCGTAGGTTGTTGTCTCAAATTATATGCTCCGGCTTGCGTGTACAAATATACCAAAGGTACACTTCTATCTGAATTTGGACCCCAGCAGTAACAAGAAGTTATCTTGGAGAAGTAGGGTAAAAATTGCAAGTGATATTGTCAACGCAATTTATCCCTATACTGCCTTTCCAACTCCTGTGATTTGTAGAGACCTACATATCCGTCCAATGTGATCATAGATCAATATGGGGTCACTAGTTGTTCCTGGAGAGCCTTGCCGATGATGAAGACGTTTTATTGGTTGATTATGTTAAAAACTATGCTGATAATCATCAATATGACCAAATGATAGACCCAAGATTAGAGGAAGGATGATTTGGTAGTGAAGATCTATTCTAATCTTTCTTGGATCTTGCCTTGATGTGCACACAAATAAAACAACTCCTCCTCATTGAGAAGGTCTCTCATAATCATTTGCAAGTGTACGAGTATTTTGAGAGGAATCTAATTGTTACTCTTACTCTTACTCTAATTATTTTAACATTGATGAGTAATTTAGTGATGAGTTACTCTTTTTAATAGTTGAAATATCAGGATTCGAATTTTATAGGTAGAAGTAAAAAACAGAAAAAGGAAAATCTAATTACAAATCTCGTCGCAATGCTTTGATATCACCTCTGCAAGGATCAACATTTGCATTCAATGTGTCACCCACTTGCCTGCGTCACCTCTTTGTAGTCTTTTGACATTGGTTTGAAACTATCTAGGTGGTGAGCTAGCATCATTTGAAGAACTCTTATAGTGTTTGGTGTTAAATTTTACTTAGGCTAAATCCAATAGTTTCTTTATTTTTTTTCCTATATGTATAGATTTTGGATAATTTCTTTACATTTAGGGATTTTCTATTTCAGTTTCACTTTTACAGTTTATCTACATTTAATTAATCTTCTTTGTTGTGTCAGATGAGTTTAGGGAATGGGTAGGGAATTGTTTCAGTATGAGAATCTTTAGGGAAGTTGTTGGAGATCAATATATCCAAAACTTCCCTACATGTAGGGATTTTAGGGTTTTTGAACACCTGTTGGAGAGGCTTATAACAGAGCATGTATGGTGTTTTGTGATACAATAAAACCAAGCTTGAAGAATAAAAATGATGTGCGTGTTGTGGGTCAGTCCGTGTTATTTTGTATTTATCATCTCATCTAAAAGAAGTGTTTGTTGTATTTATTTATTTTGTATTAACATGCCCTTTCACGTGTAGGCTAAATAGTTTTTACTTGAACCTTATGGATAGATATAATTTTATAAGTGGTCGCGGTGAGTTTTGAAGTTAGGACCTTTTTGGTACTGAGACGTTTTGAGAGGAGTTTGTTGCACTTATTTATTGTGTTCAACAAGTTCGCTCACGTGTGTGCTAAATAGTTTTGTATTGAGCCTTATTTGTGGGATATGTGGACGTAATTTTACAAATAAGTAATGGTGAATTTTGAACCCGAGACACTTAGATTCTTAAAAAGGGGTTTGTTATATTTATTTATTGTGTTGAGTTTATGGTGAATACTTGTATGTTTCTCGATATTTATGGAGTTCTCTGCGATGAAGAGATTATAAACAAAACCACAAATCACTACCAAGAACTTGAAGCTATAATCTTTTCCATCCAACTCGACAATTTTTCGGTAACGTGATTTGGTCTAAAAAATAAATTTAGCCACCACTGAAGAAATCGCCCATATATAAGTGTTTAATTATGTGTTTTTAACTACATTAAATTTTAGATTTAGATATTACGTGTTTTTAACTACATTGAGTAAAAATTTTAGATTTAGATTTAGATTTAGATTCGCCCTTGTCGTAGAGAAGATGTCTTACAAGGATTAGAAAGTGGAATTCTAGCCAATTACGATGTCGTCACCGTCATCTACAGAAAAATTTGTTAGTACATTTTGATGTAATTCACCGAGAAAGCAGTAGGAAGAAGAAGAAAGAAAAAGCATAAAAAGATAATAAAATAATAAAAATAATTTATAACCTCTAAATAAAAGGTGGTATTTGGGAAATTACATTACAACTTCATCCATTATCTCATGAAAAACTTGTTAGTATCTCTGATTTAATATAGAGATTCTGAAAGAAAAAGTAAGCTATTAAATGAAGCTTGGCTCAAATGTATGTGCCTTGGCCCTTGGGTCTTTTGAGAGTCTTTCACAATTTCTTCAGCGTAGAGCAAAGGGCTATCGACGAACACACTTCTCAATTTGGCGAAGCTCTTTCGCGACATTAATCATTTCTGGCCTATCCCCACCTCTTTTGTGGGTGCACCTCATAGCAAGATCCAAGAGAGCTCGCAACTGCCGCTGCTGATGATCAAATCCTTCTTCTAAAATTTTAGCATCTATAATTTGATTCAATTGATCCTTCTCCATGTAATCTTTAACGTAATCCACAATATCATTAATTTCGCGCGAATTGCATATAGATTCCTGTCCTGTTACAAGCACAAGTAAAAGCACGCCGAAGCTGTAGATCGGTTTTCTGAGTAAGAAAACCTGATGTCAGATATTCAGGTTCAATGAAACCCAATGTCCCTATTATAGCATCTTCAACCTGTGACTCTCCATGGGGGAGTGATATGGACAGAGAGAAATCAAACAATTTAGCAACACCATGGTGGTCTATGATCACCTTAGACGGCTTTAGATCCCTATAAATAATAGGTGTCTGAAACGCAGTGTGAAGATAAAGGACTGCATTTGCAATGCCTGTTGCTATCTTTATTCTGTTTCTCCAGGGCAGTAAGTTGTCATTCTGGCGACAGTGGTGCAGAAGATTATCAAGCTGTTCAAATTCAACGTACTCGTACACTAAAGCTGGATGTTGGAATTCCATGCAGCAGCCTGAAAGCTTCAACACATTCTTCAGGTGGCTCATCTGTGAAGTAATGGCTATCTCGCGGACTTTATAGAAAATCCAAGAATCGATTTCTTCATTACCGGACCTCTTAACCAAAATCTGGCGTTCACTCGTAGAACCTCTGTACATATCTCCGCAATCTATGATGGCAACCTTGTCAGCAAAGTTATTTGTTGCAGTGATGAGCTCTTAGGCTGTAAAAGAACGAATGGGAATCTCCTGTCGTCCGTTGAAAGAAGCAATAAGCTCCTCTTGCAGGGCACTTCCATTGCGGTGGAAAGCGGATGATGCTTCTTCTTTCTTCTGTTTACGTCTAAAGAACCGCAACATTCTTCCAATAATCTGTTTTTGAATATCTGCACTTCAATAGTCAATTTGAACCCCCAGCAGAAGAATTGGACTGAGTTTGAGAGTTCTCAGTTTTTAATCAGCATTCTAGCTGAGGCCCATATCTGATAGCACCTTCACTTATAAATCTTAACATAGTGTTTGGATTGCACAAAGGAATAGAAAGGAAAGTAAAGTGGAGGAAAAAAAGAAAGGAAAGGAAAGGAAATGAATTACCTTTGGATTGCAAAAAAATAATAATGGAAAGGAAATGAAAGAATTTTATAATCTTTTGTTTGGATTAGAAAAAGAAAGAAAAATGATAATTTTAAATATAAAATTACTTAAGTACTCTTTTTTTATTTTTATAACTATGAGATATGTAGGGACAAAAAAGACTTTTTATAAAAAAATATTTATTTTCTCTCCAAAACACCCTAATTTGGAAGGATTACAAAATCCTTTTCATTAAAAGAAATAGAGGGGTTTTGAAACCCCTTCATAATTTTTTTCTCCTTTAAAATTTCAATCCAAATAAGAGAAAAAATTTCTTATTCCTTTCCCATTCTTTTCTTTTCGTTAAAAAGTCCAATCCAAACAAGCTGTAAGTGGAAGACTTTGGGATAGACTTCAAAACGTGTTCGCCCTGCACTTTAATTTCTAATGGGTGAGATTTAGGCCACACTAATTGGGTCCGTGGCCATTTTGAAGATAATTTTTGTAGACTTTAAGCAAAATCACACTCCAAGAAATACCTAAGCAATTTCCTCGCAGCATGCATTAAGACTTTAGTTTTGACTTCCATGGTACCAAAATCAAAAAAAGAAAAAGAAAAAATAAGCAACTCTTGGGCCGGGCTAATTTCTTAAGTGTCCTTATTACGACTATCTTATGTTACACGTCTCGTTGTCAATTGTTTTTGCCGTGCAAGCAATAACTCCATTCATGTCTCGTTGTCACTTTTCTTGGGGCAAATGATCACTTATTGAGCTTGTGTACATGGGCAATATCCAAAGAAAAGACCTAATTCATAGATTATTAATTCATGGGATAAAGAATTTACGAATATTGAAAAGCATCATTAGATGAAAAATATATATGTTGTAACCAAATAAATCTCTAATATATATAAAAACTAGTTACAGCCAAAATTTTCATCAAGTTTGACGCATTTCTCTAATGAATTATTTATAAATCTTGAAGAAATAAATTTCTTAGAAACTAGATATTATATAGTAGGGTAATTTATTTATTTTATTTTATTTTTAATACAATGGTAATTGAAGCTCTAATTTGTACCACTCTCAAATTGACACCTTAGAACATTATATAGGGAAGAATGTGCACAAGGTAATATATAATAGGAATTAGTAGTTGTAAATTGGACTATGAATTTCACTGCAAACTTCAACTAAAATAAATACAACAAATTCTTTTCTAACCATTTAAATTTTTAAACGAATTGGTAATTTAATATGGTTTCAGTATAAAAAATTATTGGGTTTGAAACTATATTTCAATAAGGCTCAATAAAAAAAACTATATAGCCTACATGTGAGTTTTTTTTTTCTATTAACTCAAAAAATACTATACAAAAAAATTAAACCAAATCAAACCAAACCAAATTGAGCTTTGTCCCACTAGATGGAACCGACACTGTATAAAAAACACTATATAAAAAAAAAAATGATCCCTAATATTAGATTTTTGATTCCACCTTGCTTGTGTTGGCTCATTCCTTTTGACTTGCTTTCTTTGCAGACGGCGAGTAGGTGTGTACGTGGACTTGGGTTAGATGCTTACGCTTTTGTTTAGACACAGTGGTCATTTCTTTGGTTTTGTCTTACTTTCGTCTGGTATTCACTTCTTATAAGACAAGTTTCACTTGTAAGCCTCCTCAAATTGCGTTTTGCTTCGATCTCCTTGGAGTTTACGAATTACTTATGGTTTTAGAGCCCAATTTATTATGTTTAATGAATTTAGCTTGTGCATTGTATGTCTTGGGTATGTTTGTCTTATCACGTGACGGATTTGTTGGGTTGGCAAGTTTGGGGCGTGACACTAATAATACCCAAAATTTGCACCCGTAAGAGTTAAATAAAACAGTTAAATATTTATTTATTTATAATTAAAAGTTATGAATTCAAATTATGGGTTTAGCCTTCATTGCAAAAAAAAAAAAAAACCTTCAGTGTATCCTTCACCCAAGTGAACAAGCAAGTATTCATTTTTTTGTGTGTGCATCTTAAGTGGTCCTATATGGTATATCTGTAGAAAATACAATACTCATACGTGTAGTTTATGTATATGTAAATATTAACTATGACTTACAGATTATAAGAATTGTGGAATGAAGTGAGGTTCTAATGTAAATTAAACTACAATAATATATCATTATATTTTTCTTTTCTTGTTCTTCTCCCATTGGTGATCTTCTTATCCGACTGGCTGCAATATCGTTAGTTTTAACGATAAGTGAATTACGCACACAACTCATGCAACTTTGATTATTTTTAAACAATTTTGTCAAAAAAATGTGTATGCCAATTAAACAAAAAACCCTTCTCAACAAAATAAAAGAGCTTAAATTAACAAAAACAATGTACAAGATGGACAGGAGCTTTGATGTGTTTAAGAAGAGCAGAGCTGTATTGATTCTCTCCTACCTCGTGCTTGTGATGCCTCCTGATGTACTCATCTTCTACGCTACCACCCTCCTCCTATCTCCATCGTCCATTATGCTCACCATCTTCAATATGACGGCCCAAATTACGGTTAAAATTCGGATATTTTTCTGTTGGGTCGGTTTGAGGTAAGAAAGTGTGTGTGTGTGTGTCTATCAGAAGTGTATATAGATATGGATATGTATATTTGTTTCTTTTTTTTTTCCAATTTGGTGTGTATATATATATAAGGAAAAGAGAAAAAGGAAAAAGAAATTAGGGTATTTGTGTCTGTCACGCCCCCAAATTCATCTCAATGAATTCGAGAACGAGACCACCGTGAAGCCAAGAAGATCAACTTCTTAAGCCGCAAGGCTTTATACACTCAAAAGTTACAATAAATTAAACTAAAATAATCTTCCCATAAATACCACAACAAACTGTCTAAAGCTTTCATAAAACCAAAAGAATCAAAAATTCAAAAATACATATATTCATTAAAAAACTTCTAATACATAACAAATCTAGACATTTTAAATCATTAAGATCTCGCAGTCCAAAATCAAAGAGCCTCTACCCTTCTATTTACTCGTTTTTATCTACAAAAGTCAAATAAAGTAGTAAGCGAAACAATGCCCAATAAGTAGAACTCACCCCAAAAAAAACTAAAGCTCAAATATCAATCAAATTTGGAGGCCAATAATCGATACAAAACTCAATAATTAATACAGTGACATAATATCAAAACTAACAAAACTATAATAAGTTATGGCTGATTAGCAGTGCGATTCACAATACGAAACTCACAATACAATCGATAACAGATGGCGGCTAATTAACTCCTAACCGTTTAAGATTTGATACACAACTTGTATAATCACTACAAGAAAAATTACCATTAGTGACGAAAATTTTTTGTCACCAATAGCGACGATAGTGCGACGACTTGAGACATAAGTAAATTGGTGTAATCTTTGAAACAAATTTGCTACGAGTTAGCGACGCAGATGAAATTTGGTTGCTAATACATCTCAAACAGCAACGCGTTAGCGACGAAGTTTGAGAAAAAATATTCGTCGAAAGTTCGTCGCGAATTAGTTTCAAATAGAGATAACTTAGCGACAAAAGATTTCAAATGAACGTGCATCGCTAATTTCGTCGCTAATACATCGGAAATAGTAATGAGTTAGCGACAAAGTTTTAGAAAAAACATATTCGTTGAAATGTCGTCCCTAATTGGTTCAAATAGAGACAATTTAGCGACAATTGATACAAAATAACATGCGTCACTAATTTTATTACTAATACGTATCAAATAGCAACAAATTTCGCGACGACGTTTTAGAAAAAAAATTCCTCGAAATGTCATCCCTAATTGGTTTCAAATAGAGACAATTTAGTGACATAAAGTCTTAAAATAACATCCATCCGAATTTCATTGCTAATACGTATCAAATAACAACAAAATTAGAGACAAAGTTTGAGAAAAAAAATATTCGTCAAAATTTCATCGCTATTTGGTTTTAAATAGAAACAACTTAGCGAAAAAAGGGTTCAAATTAACATGCGTCGCTAATGTCGTTGGTAATACATGTCAAATAGCAATGTGTTAGCTACGAAGATTTAGAAAAAAAATATTCATCAAAATTTCATCCCTAATTGGTTTCAATTGGAGACAACTTAGTGACAAAAGTTGAATCTTTTCATAAAATTTGAAATTCATCATTTCATAATAACATTTCATTTTAGATTGGTGAGTTTTCAACAATTATAATTTACATAAACCAAATACGAAGACTAGATTCAAGAAGTAAAATATATACAATGACTTTACGACGACATGAAAATCCAAATAAACAAATTTTAAAATGGTCAAAATTAAAATTGTGAATAATATATAAAGAAGTGATTTATAATAAATAATCTAAAAAGTTGAGCTCCGCTAGTTGGGTTCCTTCGTCGTCAAAATAAATAAATAACTAAAATAGAGTTACCAAAAGAATTAAGATATAATACAAAAATGTTAAAGTTGTTTAATTCATTTGTAGACTTATAATACATAAATTTTGGGATATAATACACAAATTTCTATTTAATATTACAATTCAGTTGCTTTCAAGCTCATTTATCTTATTAAAGTTCTA
Source organism: Ehretia macrophylla (assembly GCA_037974665.1). Lineage (NCBI taxonomy): Eukaryota > Viridiplantae > Streptophyta > Magnoliopsida > Boraginales > Ehretiaceae > Ehretia > Ehretia macrophylla. The sequence goes on from CM075779.1 coordinate 61,727,003, forward strand.
GTGAAGAAAAAGCTCTTCAGAAAATCATTACTAGAGTTGGAAGTAAGGAGTGGAGACACTTTGTTGAGGCTAACAATAATTAAGAGTCACAGTTTGCCTTACTAAGAGCCTAAAATGAATTTGACCCAATAAAGTAACTATAAATAATTAAGAATCTTATGTCTTAATTGGTAGGTTGGGAACCTTCTTGTTTAGTTTGATCTTTTGACTCCAATTATATCTTTTATGAATTTAGAATTGAATGAAATCTTTCTATTTGCTTAATTAACTAAAGCAAAAGAAAAGTTCAAACTTTTGCAAACGAACTTCTCATTTAGTTTCTATCAATTCTAATGTTTAGAATATTTTTTTGGTGTCACATATACTATTAAATTGAAAAATTAAATTTCTTTTAAGGCAATAATCTTTTTTAAATGTCACTGATGTGTTGGTGTTTTCCAGTTTAAGCTCAAGATTTGCAAGTGATGCAGCTTAAGATTTACAAGTGATGTATAGCTCAAGATTTAAACGTACGTACAAAAATGTTAGCAAAAGCTCTTTCAAGATGTTTTTCTCTATTTTTGAATTTCTCAGATTCTCAAAAAGATATGTTTTTCTCTATTTTTCACGTTCTCACATTCTCAAAATTATGTAAACTGCTGCAATGGCTAGTTAACGGATTGGTCGACGTTACTAGGCAACCCCATTGGCCGGTTGTATCACTCGACAAAGGTGAAACAACCGGTCGACTTTGTCGGTCGACCCTATCGACCGACAACCTCGACCGGCAACTTCTGCCTTTGTCGGGTGAGGTATTGAGGTTGAGGCATTTAAAGTCTCATTAGACATTTCTATATAGCACAATTTATAGCATACAAAGAGATTCATATATCAGTTGAATAGATTCACATTGACATTATTAGAATAAGTAGCATGACAGTGGGAGGTCACCAAAATAGCATCTCAAGGTATTTTCGACATTTGTATCAATCAAGAGATATTGTTTTTGATGAGTTAGTGCATTAGTGAATAACTGAGCATATAGCAGTATTAGTACAAGTACAGGTCATGATGTTATGTCATAAAAGATACAAAAGTAAGCAATTATGGACTAACCATGCGACAGAACAAATAAAAAGTCATCACCAATTCAATTGTCATATTTTGCAAAGTAAGAAATTGGGATCCATGAATTTTTGAAAGCTTAAGTAATCAACAAGCTAATATATATATATATATATATATATATATATATATATATATATATATATATATTTAAAAATAGGATTAGCATAGGCAAGAGGTCTAGGCAACTGTCTTCATCAGAACTATCCTTATTTTGCACAAGACTTCCTTTATCATGTTCCCATGTGCTTAGCATCGGAGGAGGATCATATCCTTTCTCAGCAATCCAATGATTGTACGAATCCACCCATGATTTGATATTTGACATTTGTTGTTTAAGAGGCTTTAATTCCTTGCGAAAGATGTATTTGACTCTTATTTCCATTTGGGTTATGTGATCTTCAAAGCAATCTTCAAGGGCAAAGATTAGGAGATTTATGTCAAATGGTGACTGGGTATTTAATTGAGGAACACTGTTACTTGACCCAGCACATTTCCTTCGTTCCATCTCAACCGCATCGGTTCTTAAAGATTCTCTTAGGGTTGCTCGAACATCTCTTTCTTCTTCATTTCCTTCATCATTAGAATCGACATCAATTCGATCATATTCATTGTCTGTGTTAGGTTCTTCTTCGATAGTTTTTTTTTCCTTTTCCTTTGACATTTTTCCTCGATTTTTTTACTCATTCCTCAATTATAACAATTTGTTCAGCTTCAAATAATTTCTCAACTTCACTAAACTTATATATTCTGCCTTCATAGATAAATAAGCTCATGCATTTCATAGCCGCCTTATTAAACCTCCAGCTATGAAAAAATCTACCAACAATAGGCAATGGAACTTCATAGTCCTCAAATATCCGAATTAATACCCTTCCATATGATAGACTTATGATTTTGGTCCTAATGTGCCACATGTGAGATAGCATCATATATGGAAGATGAATTTTCTTTCTTGCATTGATCATATATATAGTATAGGTATCACAGAATTGTACTCGACCATCATTAGCACCTCTAGGCATAATTAAGTCAGTGACAATGTGCAACAATAGCCTATTTCGACCAGCCATAGCGCGATCATAAGGGGTATCATCATCATCGTCCAAAGGTTTATCAATCCCTTCCCATACCATCGACATCATAGCAGCATTATCATTTACATGCATGTCTAGAATCCTTTAACATTATAATACTTCTGGCCAATTAGAGGAAGATCAAACAGATTTGCTAAATAGTCTTCAGTTAAATGAATTTCTTTTCCTCTAACACTTGAAATCAAACTGTGATTAGGACCTTCTTTAAACAAGAAATAAAATTCTCTAACTAACTCATTATGCATAGGACATTCTACATGTATGAAAGTTTCTCAGCCTTGAAATTTTAAGCATTCAATAATATTAGTACCTTCAAAAGATGAATCCACAATTGGTTTGCCAGTAATCACACTGCACTTTTTGAATTTGTCGCATATTCTTTGAGTAGAAATCCCTTTTGAAGATGACTCTACTTGATTCTGCTTAGATGCTGAACCTCTGCCCATTGTGTGAACCATGTTGAAAGTCTTTAAAAAATCAGTGAAAACTAGGTTTTTGATGTGCAAGAAGTGTGTTTATGGAGTTACAAATAAGTTTAATCGGTAAAATTTGATGTTTGGCAAGAGGGATTTTCAGAGTTTGAGAGAGGTTTTTGGAAAAAGAGTGTTTGAAAATAAATACAACTGGCCAACGAGCGGTTTTAAGTAATGCCTGTCGTGACTTTCTAGCTGTCGGTCAATGTCCTCGACCGGTTATGTTGTCCTGTTCCATCGACCGGTGCCTTATGTTGGGGACGGTAGATGGACTCGACCGGCTAGGTTAGCCAATTAAATATTTTTTTGCTGATAGATGGTGTCAGCTGACCCCATCGTCCGGATTGGTTGGCCGGCTTTAATGCATTTAATAAAAAAAAATGATATTCTTAATTAGTACAAATATGAATTAACAACTACACTAAATATGTATCTTTTCATTGTTAGTAGAATATGTAGCCTATAGCAATACATGGACTATTGCTTAAAGTCCAAATTTATAAGTCGTAAAAAGAGATTGAAGTATCTTAAGCATAAAAAATAGGACAAGGGTAGATATAATACAATTTTCAAAATTAGCCTATAATTTGTATAACTTCTCTTATCTTGAGCAAAAATAAAATAAAATTAAAGTATTAATAATTATGTAAACGTTTTACGAAACAACTACGTGATAAACAAATTTTGTAGAACAACTATATGTATTATTTTAAAGAAGTATATTTAACCACTTGGTGTAGTCCATTGTTATAAAAAGTACATATAGTTTGCATGCTTGTTTGGGCTAAGTTGTGGTTGTTGGATCACTTAATATATAAGAAAGATAAGTAGAAAAGATTAGAGTGGTATGATAAGTGAAATTATAATTGTGACTTCCGAGGTCATTACCGTACTTTCCATTAGTTGTTGCATTCACTATTTGGGCAATTCAACTGTACATTTACTTGTTATTTCCTTGGTTACTATTTATTGTATTTTTCAACTACCTATTTTCTTAGAATTAGCATTTTTCTTAAGTCATATTACTTATTTTAGGAATGAGAAAAATGAGCATTCGAGCAAATTGCATTAGGAACATTCGTTTAGAAAATGCTTTAGCGGTTCATTGAATAGTGTTACGTAGTCTAATATTAGTTTTGAGTTAGCTAACATTTAAATTACATCATTGGACTTACTTTAAGTGGTTTTGGCTCATTTTTAATTGTCACACACACACATAAACATATTACATATATTATATATATACATTACAACACATATACTTAAAAAATAGCTTAAAACAAATCAATTAATACCCTTTTTATTCCCCCCAAAACCGAAACTCCGCAGCAGCCCAAGGAAGGAGAAAAACTTCCATTTTTGCTCGGCAAACTTCACTTTGAGCTCATAATAGTCCATTCCAAGTGCAACCAAGCCATCTCCTAGGATCTACACTTCAATTTGTGAGGGATTTTCACTTATCTTTGCATTTTCTATGGTTTTTGTTTATGAGTCAATTTTGAGATTTTCTTATATATGTCAATATTATGCTTAATTCCTTTACAAAGAGTAGTTTACATGTTCTAGAGACCTATTTTGTGATGCTTGAAGCTTTGGTCATGGTAGTTTTTGCATAGGTTAGTTGAGGAAGACAATGAATGGTGACTATTTTAGGGTTTTGAGAAAATGTGCTATATGGCTTGATTCATTGCTTCTAGTAGGTGCCTTAGATGTTAATAAAGATAGTTTAATAGCCACGTGATGTTGAATTGTTCAAAAATTGGCTAACACATGAAATAGACGACTTTTAAAAAGGGGTTTCCGGGTTAATGCAAATCCGGGTTAATTTGGCCATTACATCTAGTGTTCTTAGACTATATAGGTGCTATATATGCTTTGCTAAACCTTGGTTGAGTCCCGGTTAGGGTACTTGTAGTACAAACTCACAAGGGAAAAATTGGGGCTTTTGTGCTAAACGCGGGTAATTGGGTAACTTCGAGAGTCCTAAGGGTGCTTTATGGGTTAATTAGAAGTATGGAATAGCCCGCTCACTTAACTAGATCAATAGCTTGTGTTTGGAAGGAAAATGGCTTGTGTTACAAAGGGGTTTTGGGTCAAACGTAAATCTGGGTGAATTTGGTTGATATATTTGGTGTTCTTAGGGTAAGTAGGAACTAAATATGCTTTTCTAAATCATAGTTGAGCTTTGGTTAAGATACTTATAGTACAAACGCGCAAAGGGAGTAATCGGGGTTTTTGTGGCTAGTACGGGTTAATGAATGATTTCAAGGGTTCTAAGTGTGTCATAATGTATAACTAGAAGATTAGAATAGTTAGTCGGTGAATCTTGAGCCTTAGCCTTCGGTTTGGAGTTAAATGACTTAGGATAACAAAAGGGAAACTAGGGATTTTCATGCTTAGCCTTTGAATTAGTTTTGGTGCTTGTATATCGTACCTTTATATGTTATTATATGGCATTTGTGAATATTTCGTGAAGTTTCGTGATCATCGGACATTGACCCCTTTGTGTTCGTATAGTTATTTTCATATTTAATGCTTATATCTTGTTATAATGTTTATATTACTTGTATTTTGTTAAGATCAAATTCTAATAGACATTGTATGCTAAGTGAGTAGGACTATAAGGATAACTCATCTAGTTATATGATTATTGATTATTGTAATTAAAAGTAATTAGAATTTATAACTTATGATCTTAACTTAATGGTATTTGATGGTTCTAATATATTTTATGTTGTCTAATGATATGGTAAGGTGAACATTGTAGCTTAATTGCGTGTGGGATATAAACTTGTGTGAATAAGTGATTATCAATCTAGCTTCTAATGTTGTAGGGTTGAGTTAAGTATGAGTTGAGTTGGAATTGATATAGTTAAATGCTAAATTTATATGAACACACTAGGGTTACATATTCGAGCTAATTTGGGAAAGTTGAAGTAAATCGAAGCTATTCTCTTGCGTGTTTGGCTTAATTCTAGGTGATGGAGACCTTATCCTTACGTGCATAATAGTTATTTAATTGTACATAGATTATATGCACTTATTGTCTATATATTGTATGTAAGGGCAACCTACTTTGTTGTCCCTCAATCATGTGTTTATTGATTTATTCTATTATTATCATTTTGAGTGCATTGCATCGTGGTTGCGCAACCATTCAGGCATGGTAGTATCGTGGAAATCGGGCGGCATCAACTTACCGGTCTTCTTCGGCTACCATGGTTGCCCAGTCCCTCTCTCGCTTGGAATACCGCCCAGGGAGAGTTGGGTCGTAGGATTTCGGGGTACATCCGGAGTATACCCATTTTGGAGTTATAAGGGGATGTCGACTTATCGATATTAGTGTCATTATTACATCGGGATTTCCGTTCGTGGCTCGTGGTTCGTGATTGAAAAACAAAGTGAATCGTATCCTTTTTAATGTGTGGTAACTTGTTGTTTAAATTGTTCTTTGGTTGTAAAATGTTTTATTTGTACTAACTGTTGCATTGCACGTCCCCGGTAGACCTTATCCCTCACTAGGCAATTGTGATTGCTTATACCTCACTAAACAAGTTTCAGGTGGTACAATTGGAGGAGTTGCCTTGATTGTTGTGTGCTATTACTTGAGATTGGAGTGATTGCCTGCTAAACTGTGGAAGACCTTGCTTGTTCTGCTTTCTGTTCTATTTGGGAGCCTAAGGGCTTATGTATATATTTGGGTAGTTACAAGTTTGATAGCTAATTGGATGTAGTAAATGTTATGGAATTGTGGCATGTAATAACTTATGCTTCTGCTTCTAGCTACGTTGCATGCTTGGGTGTGAATGAACGGATGTATGGTTGGCTTTAATTTCTAAGAATGTTTAATTGCTAACATAGAATGGTACGATAAGCGAATGAAGACAAAGATTTTAAGACTATTGTTGCATGCTTGTATGTATTTATATTGTCTTGTGTTGCTTAAGGCTCAAATGGTCTTGAAGTTGGGATTTCAATTAGAAATGTTGTTTCTTTTGCTTCGTGGTTTTATTTGAATGCTTACAGGTTTTCAGAATGTCCACGGTACAGGAGAGACTCTGTCCATTTTCCCTAAAACTTTGAGATCGGGTTTGGAAATGGGGTTAAGAATAGTTTGGTTATTAGAGCCTCCGGTCTCGTAAGGGAACGGGACGTTACAATAATCATTGTATATCAGTAGCTAATAGGAAATGCATGCTTGTATGTTTTATAGTTAAACAAATAAAATTTTAATATTTACCTTTCAAATTCAAATTAATTCTCTACTAATCTTAATTCTCTTAATTTATACTTTCGTAAATTAATATTGAGTGGTGAGGTTTAGGGTTTCGGGTTTAGGGGCTAGGGGTTAGGGGTTAGGATTTAAGTTTAAGGTTTAGGGTTTAAGGTTTAAGGTTTAAGGTTTAAGGTTTAAGGGTTAGGGCTAGGGTTAGGGTTAGGGTTTAAGTTTAGAGTTTAGGGTTTAGGGTTTAGGGGTTAGGGTTTAAGGTTTAGGTTAAAAAATTTATAAAGAAATAAAAAACAAATAAATAGAAAAAGAAATAAAAATAAAAATAAAATAAAATGAAATAAACAATTGTTTATTTTAATTGCAGACAGTTTACTTTATAAGTAAGTTGACATTGGGTGTACTTTCCATTATCACTATTTTTTCATTTTGTTATTCAATTCTAGAATCAATATATGGCTATCTTGTCTTAGATATTATATGAAATCAAGAAATTTCTTAGAAATTACTGTCGTAAATTATTTTATCATTATTGGAGAACTACAAATTGGTCCAAGTTGTATTATATTTTTAATTTTACTTTATTTTCGTTATTGATGTAACGTTAAATACTTTTAATTAAGTTTTTTTTAAAACCTGTTTCAAATTCCTATAACTATTGAGTGTAAATTAATTATAATAAATTAACATTTTTACGAATTTATCAAATTATTCCTAACGATAACTTTACCAAAGCAGACACTTTTAACCCCATCCCCTATTATCCCAACGATGAAAAATAAAACCAAACTCCCGCTTAAGTTTAACCACAAAACCCACCTAAAAATAAAATCAAAGTCACTCCACCATATGCCAAAGTCACTTCTCCCGCTTAAGTTGAACTTTCTTCAGGCGCTGCAAGCCAATTCTCCATGTGCCAAAGTCATCCACTTCTCTATCTGAAGGTAAGCATTTGAACTGCTTCATCTCTTTCATGTTTCTTGCTCGTATTTTTGACATAAATCATGAACCTGTTCTCCTATTTTTACCTCTACTCACTCTAACCCACTTTGTTCTCTCACCAGGTATGGTGCATTTATGAGTTGATGCCTCTGGATTTTGACCATTTTGGTAGCCATAAACAACTATCATCTACTTAATACTACAGGTTTAGCTTTCAGTGAGATATTTGCAACATATTATAACACTATTTTAGTTCTTATTACATTTTATGATTTTGGCAAATGATTTTACAGTAAGAACCACATATTACTTGAAAACTGTGTGTAAAAACTATAACCGGCCAACCCAGCCAGATGATGGGGTCGACTGGTTCCATTGATCGGTAGATTTTGTTTGTGACGGTCGATGGAACCGGTCAACCTAATCGTCCGGCTGGGTTGGCCAGTTGTTATTCTTTACAGAATTTTCAAGTTCAATGTCATGACTAACATCAAGTTTAGGATATGAAATCAAACACTTATAATTAATGACACATTGTCAATTTAATATGTATGTTTTCTCTTCTATAATTTGGTAAAAACTAATGTGCTTTATATTGAGATGTTACTACACAGGAAGCTAGGTTTTATGAATGAAGTGATATATATTCGGGCAGGATTTCAATCAGACTATCTATGTTCATCGTACACTTGATTATCCAAACTTCTAATATCAACTTGAGTTATATTTTTTCGATATGTTTATTAGATTTTAAATATTTTATGTACTACAGAAGTTACCAATATAGAACACAATCGTGAATGGATGGATGACCCTTGGCAACCTGATGGACAACTTAGTGATTCTTTTATTGACGGTGTACATGAATTTGTTGCATTTGCAAGCAGTCAACAACATTACATGGACGGTGATAATATGAGATATCCATGTGCCAAATGTAGAAATCGTAAGTTTTTAGATATTAACTTTGTGAATATCCATCTATACAAGTGGGGTTTTATGCCTTATTACTACGAATGGACTTCACATGGGGAACAGATTCCGTCCTACGCCAATACTTCTGAGCATAATTTTGTGAATAATAATTATGATGGATTTGCGGAAGAAAATAATTATAGGACAATGATATATGAAGCTGCTGGTCCAGAATTTTAGATGCATCATAATAACCCGTGTGATACACTTAATATGGAAGCACAAAAATTTTATGATTTGTTGAATACAGTCGATCTACCATTGTGGGAAGGTTGTAAGAACCTCACTCATTTGTTTGCTGTGTCTCGTTTTATGAACATCAAATGTGAAGAAAATATGAGTGAACAATGCTTCAATAGAATGATCGAGACGACGAGAAAAGCATTGCCGGATGCTCATAATTTACCTGAAACCTTTTATAGGTTCAAGCATGAAATGACACCTTTGGGATTGGGATACAAAAAGATAGACGTATGTATAAATGGATGCACATTATTTTACAATGATAGAAAAGATCTAGATTCATGTCCCTCTTGTCATGAGTCACGTTTCAAGCCATCAAGACGGGGTAAGCTTATTGCGAAGTAAAAGTTGACTTATTTTCCACTGACTCCAAGGTTGAAAAGGTTATACCTATCAAAAGCTACCACTGAATATATGCAGTGGCATAAGACATACCAAGTTGAGGATGGAAAGATATGTCATCCATCCAACGGTGAGGCATGGAAACATTTTGACAGAGTTTATCCAGATTTTGCAGTTGAACCAAGAAATATTCGGCTTGGTTTATGCTCATATGGGTTTAATCCTCACAGCTCAAATTTTCAACCTTATTCTTGTTGGCCAGTTATAATCACACCATACAATCTACCACCTTCGATGTGTATGAAGAATGCTGTCATGTTCTTGACTCTTCTTATTCCTAGTCCGAAGAACCCTAGTAAGAATATTGATATATACTTAAAGCCTTTGATTGAAGAATTAAACGAACTATGGGAAGAAGGTACATTTTTTTATGATGTGGCGACACAAGAAAATTTCCAATTGAGGGTAGCATTACTGTGGACGATCAATGACTTTCTAGCATACGGTATGTTGTCTGGTTAGAGTACACACGGGAGGTTGTCGTGCCCATATTGCATGGAATTCTCAAAGGCTTTTCAATTGACTACAGGAAAGAATAATTGTTTCTTTGATTGTCATCGCTGATTTTTACCACGGAATAGTTTGTTACGCGGGACAAGAAGAATTTTCTCAAAAATAAAGAAGAAATATATGATCCTCCGCCTAAGTTAGACAGTGAATAGATATGGGAATCTGTCAAGGACTACCCTAAAATCACAGAATTGTTTGGAAAAAAAGATATATGGTTTCGGAGAATGGCATAATTGGACCAAAAATAACATTTTTTTGGAACTTACCTTATTGGCGATCACATCTTTGAGGCTATAATTTGGATGTGATGCATATTGAGAAGAATATATTTGATATACTGTCATGGCCGTCAAGGGTAAGACAAAGGACAATTTGAAAGCAAGAATTGATATGTCCAACCTTTGTGACCATCTTGAATTATGTGTCCAGGGTGACCAACACAATGGTCATGGGTTGAAGCTGGGTGTCTATACACTTCCTGTTGCAAGTAGAAAAATAATCCTAGAATGGGATAGGGGCTTACGACTTCCTAATTGATATGCATCCAATTTATCAAGGTATGTTGACATGAAAGATATGAAGTTGTCCCATATGAAAAATCATGATTGTCATGTGTTTATGGAGTGAGTGCTTCCTATAGCTTTGCGTGAGGTAATGGCTAAACATGTTGGGGAAGCTTTTACTGAACTAAGCTTATTCTTTGAGACATATGTCGCACATCTTTTCAAAGACACGAGCTCGAAAGAATGCAAGATAATATTTTCATGACACTATGCAAGTTGGAAAAGATCTTACCTCATGCATTCTTTGATTCCATGGAGCATTTGTCAGTTCACTTGGCATACGAAGCAATTTGTGGTGGTCCTGTACAATATCGATGGATGTATCCTTTCGAGAGGTTCTTGGATCCTTTGAAAAAGATGGGAAAGAACAAAGCAAGGGTCGAGGGGTCTATATGTGAAACATATCTTAGTCTCAAAGTACAACCTTTTGTTCTTATTACTTTGAAACGCACTTGACAACCACAACTAGAAATATTGGTTGGAATGACCAATATAATTAGGTGGATTACCCTGAATGATGCTTATCTATTTTTAGTTATCCTGGTTGTCCATTAGGAAAGGAAAAAACTCGGATGCTGGATGATCAAGAGTTCAAAGTAGCACACCTTTATGTATTGATGAATTGCCAAGAGGTTTACCCTTTTATCATGTAGGTTCATGAGTTTATTCAAAATAAATTGATGTATTTGTGTGAATGTTGTCAAATTGTATCAGATGAATCATTAATATTACTTACAGGATGTTCGAGGAAAATCTTATCAACAATGATCCCTCATTGACTCCATCACAAATCCAACATAATATTAATAATTTATTTCCTAATTGATTATGTGAACATGTAAGTAAATGATCCAACTTATGTCATTTAGATAGGTTCCTTTTATATTAGTAATATACAAGTTTACTTTCGGTACATTCCATGCCTGCAGTTATCCTACACTAATTGTTTGGATGATCGAGTAAAATGTCTTTCAATGGGGCCATGTAAGAGGGTACATAGATGGTCAAGGTAACTTAGTCAACGGCTACAGGTTTCACACACTCAAATATGGGTCATCCAAATCTACAATGAACAGTGGAGTGTTTGTGAAAGGGACGTATAATGATAGTACCGATAAGGGTGACTATTATAGAATGCTAAATGACATTATTGAATTAGAATACCATAACCCAACAGTGAAACATACAAGAGTAGTCCTATTCAAGTGTGATTGGTTTGATTCGACAAAAAATAGAAGCGTTAAGGAGCATCTTAAGTATCGCCTGGTTGATGTCAATGTGAAAATGAAGTATCAGAATTATGACCCATTTGTGTTAGCAGAACAAGCACATCAAGTGTACTATTGTAAGTATCCAGGGGCTAAGAGAGATTGAGTTGATTGGTGGGCTGTATGCAAAATCAGACCAAAAAATCACTATAATCTACCTTTAGTGGATTCTGCAATTGAAGATGAATTGGCTTTTCAATCAGATGAAATGGATGTACCTATTGTACTACCAAATGATGCAGAGGTGCCTTCACATTGTCATGAAAGCGATGAAAATATTGAAGTATTGGAAGAAGAGCTCAATCAGCTTAATGATGTCGTTGATGTCAATGATGAAGTTAATGTTGAAGTAGTTGAAGATGAAGATGATTCAAATGAAGAAGATGAAAATTATGGGAATAAGATGATGATGCAGAGAAAAATAAAGAAAATGATGGGAAGGAGATGATGATGCAGAGGAAAATGAAGATGATGAAGATTAGTGTCAACAATCAATTGTCTGGATGTGTATACACTATATTCGTGTGATATCTTCTTGTACTTATTTTAATCAATTGATTGTGTATATTGTACTACCTTCATGTGATATCTTCTTGCACTAATATTAATCCATATAAGTATTCAAACTATACATATAGATATGTTTACATCAATATTTGTCTGTGGTACAATACAGCCATGGCGTCTGGTAAAGGTAGGGGCATTGGTAGTAGACAATATGTGCCTCCTAGAGCAGTACAGCATGCCGAAGGAGTAGGCATTGGACGTGGATTAGGCAGTGGATGTGGATCAGGCACTGGAAATAAATCGGGAACAGGACGTGGATCAGCCATTGAATATGGATTAGGCAATGGACGTGGATCAGGCACTGCACGTGGATCAGGCACTGCACGTGGATCAGGCATTGGACGTGTATCCTCTACATCTTCAAGACCGTCAGCTAAAGAGCGTGCATCCATTGCATCATCTATGATACCACCACGCCAAGGGATAACACCTGTTCCCCCTGTGGCACCGAGACCTTCGCAAAATGATTCTGGACCACTGACTTCATCTCAGAGCTTGTCGCGACACTTAGAGGATAGTAGCGTTCACAAGTCTAACCCTAGTATATCTACTGATCATGTCGAGTCATCAGCTGCTACTGAACGACAGGCTAGCCTATCCTCAAGCACCTTACAAGATTGGCACCTTTATGGGTTCCCATCCTTAGAGACTTACACTGTATGGCAAATTGATCGACGCACACACCTAGAATTATATGGTAATGGGTAAGTGTTCAATTATTACAATTTCAAATTAGCTATTGCTTAGTTTTTATGTACGCATTTGTATAAGTATAATTTTTCTTATTGCAAATGGGTACCGTGTCGAGCGAGTCTAGAGATAGCTAATATATTATCTGGAGGGTATACCGAGCCTTGGCTGACGTGGGGTACAGTTTCTATTGAGGTTAGAAAGAGATGGTTCATGACTTTTCAGGTAATAATTATATTTCTTGCTAGTAGTATATTTATCTTACTTCTCTACCTATTGCATTGTAATATATTTATTGCATTACTAATTATTTTATTTATGTGTAAAGAGAATATACAAGTGGTGGTCGTGTGATGAATCCAACATTCGGAAACTATTCTTTCAAAAAGTTAGTCATAGGATACGAGACCTCTTCAGCAAGGGTCATAAGGAAAACAATAAGAAACAGCCAGTCTGGGTGACAATCGACATATGGGACCAGCTTTGTGACCATTGGGCATTAGATACGTGGCAAAAAAGGGCGGCCACCAACTCAAACGATCGAAAAAAAGGCTCTTCAGCCCATTATACAGGCTCTGTCCCTTTCCACGAGGTTAAAAGAAGAACGGTAAATTTCGAAGTACTATAGACTTATAAATATAAGTTATTAATTACTTAATATATTTTTCTTTGAATGAATGTATAATGCAAGAAGAAGATGAGGGACGACCAGTGACCACCGCGGAGGTCTTTGAGAGGGTTCATCGCAAAAAATTCGATGGTCTCTACTCTGACCCTAGGGCTGCTGAGACTATGGTATGTATATGATCTTTTTTATTGCAATGATATACAAAAGGTGACTGGTTTTCTAAATCAGGTTGTTTCTCTTGTTGCATGTTTTGCCTACAAGTTCTCAGATTCTTTCTCTGTTTTTCAACTTTTCACACCCTCAAAAGTTATGTCAAAGTTATATCATTTTATAGAAAACTAGCATAGTTAACAGATCGGTCAACTTTGTCGGTCGATGCCCTTACCGGTTGCATCACCCGACAAAGGCATAACTTTGTCGGTCGACGTTGCTCAGCATTCAGCCGGTTGTGCTAGTGTTGTGTGCGGTGGTGTTGGTTATCTGTAGTGGTGTTAGTTATCTAAAATTGGTAGTATGTCAAAAGGCCAGTACTTTTTCATTTGCATAATCTGATCTTTGATGTCATAGAATTGGCCTACTTTTCTGATACATACAATATGTCTTCACCATGTGCTTATTATAGTCCTCAGTGTGTGAAAGTTACATATATACTTAAATGAGTTCAGTTACGTAGTTAACAAAAAGTTTTCATTTTTCATGACATGCATTATGTATGTTTTCTTGAGAAAAACAAAAGGATATTGGACGTCTCTATAGAAGAAGTGGCTACACATTTGTTATTGGTATATGAATTATCTGAAGATTATTATATAATAACCAAAATACTAAAGAATGAAGTTATTTTTGGCTTATAATGCTTCACATTGATAAAAAAAAAAACTTGCGATATACATCGTTAGCATTAACCATCATATATTTTAATTTTTATTGCAGGCCAAGTATAATGAACTGGTCCAACAAGCCACACAGGTCTCACAGGAGGATCCTACGGCATCGCCTATCGACTACGATACACTATTTTATGAGCTGATAGATGGCTCACATGGAGAACGAATGTACGGACTTGGATCCCTTGGTGTTCGTGTTGGAGGTCATTTGGTGTTCCTGCATTAACCAAATGCAAGTCGATATAATAATTTAAATTCTTGACATAATCAAATTTAAGACAACAACAAAATTCATTTACTTAACTAATTGCGAATTCCAAGTATTAGTTAGGATTTCATTATTTATTAGTAGTAACATTATTATTATTAATATTTAGTAGTATTAGTACTAGTAGTAGTAATATTACCAAAAGAATCTATGATTATTAACATCATTATCATTAATGGTTAGTAGTATTAGTACTAACATTATTATTATTAATAGTTAGTAGTATTAGTACTAGTAGTAGTAATATTACCAAAAGAATCTATGATTATTAAGATCATTATTATTAATTGTTAGTAGTATTAGTAGTAACATCATTATTATTAATAGTTAGTAGTATTAGTAGTACCATCATTATTATTAATAGGCACTAGTATTAGTATTATTATTAGTAGTAGTAATATTCCCAAAATGGTATATGATCATTAACAACATTATTATTAATAGCTAGTAGTATTAGGAGAAACATTATTATTATTATTATTATAAAAATTTAGTAGTATTAGTACTAGTACTAGTAGTAGTAATATTTCCGCAAAAATCAATGATTATTAACTTTATTATCATTAATAGTTAGTAGTATTAGTAGTAAAATTATTATTATTATTAATTAGTAGTATTAGTAATAGTAATAGTAGTAATATTACCAAAAGAATCTATGATTATTAACATCATTATCATTAATAATTAGTAGTATTAGTAGTAACATTATTATTATTATTATTCGTTAATAGTAATAGTATTAGTAGTAGTAGTAATATTACCAAAAGAATCTATGATTATTAACATCATTATCATTAATGGTTAGTAGTATTAGTATTTGTCACTGGCCTCCTATCTCTCCCTCTCGATCCTTATTATGTTACTCTTTTGCTTGAATCCTTGCTTTTCTAATTCACAACGGAGAATGGAATTGAAGAATCCGTACTTTCTAATTCATAACAATGAATGAAATTGGAGAATTTGTGCTATTTGATTTGGTATAGGGATTTGTCTTGATACAAAAATCATGAACTTTAACATCTGTGTATAACATCATGTGTTACTCCTCATAATACTCGTTTTTACACTACAAATTTTAATTCCATCTTCTACTTCTGTCATCAGCTTCATTTATTTCGAAATCCCAACATTTGTTTTCTTTCCTTTTTTGGCAAAGGATATGCTCAGCCAATGAGTGAAATTTCTTTGAAACAACGACATTAGAGGGGTGAAGAAACCTCATTTTCAGCTTTTTTCCTACACTGAAGCGGGTTCATGTGACAGAATTTACTAACTTCTCGTATACCAGATTGTATCCATACATCAGGGAGGTGTTTTCTTGGTCAATGGGAAGTCAAGTACCTGAAAAAATTAAATAAAGATCAGAAAAAAAAAACAGAAGCCCGACGAATTAAAAGAAATCAGAAAGCGTGAAGAAGAAGTGCAAGAATTAAAGGAGATGAAAAAAGCAGAAGTCATTAGAAAAGCTGTGCCCTATTAAACTTTTCTTTTGCAACACGGCGCTGATGACAAAGACGGGCCATTGTTTATGGTGTGAACACGTGTCAATCCAAATCCGATCTTCTAACCATTCCTCTCAACAATCCACGGATATGATTTGCATGTAAATTGATTGATATCTTTTTTTTTTTTTGGGTTTAAATTGATTGGTTTTTTTGTTGTTGTTAAACATAAGCGGATATATTTCATTCATTCACATAAATATAAGTAAATGGTAGTAAGTTATCGAAAAAGTCGAATACATCAAATACAAGGTAGGTCTACCATATTTTAGTCTCATCAATATTTCAATCTCTACAAGTAGCATGATTCAAAAGAGAATACTTAATTTTCTTAATCATATATATTTAAGTTCTAATATCAAAAATAATGTTGTTGAAGATATTTTTCTTTGTAAAAACTGAACCGAGAATTCATTTCCCTCCAAATATAAAAAACAAAAACTCCAAAAAAGAGTTTCAAGGTACCTGAAAAAATTAAATAAAGATCAGCAAAAACCAGAAGCCGGACAACTGTTTAGAACTAAAAGAAATTAGAAAACGCGTTTTTATTTTTGGTCAACAGAAAACGCATTGGTGAAGGAGGAGATCAAAAAACCCAGAAGGCATTAGAAGAAATTAAAGGAGATCAAAAAAAGCAGAAGCCATCAGAAGAAAAAGGAGATAAGGACTATGCCACATCAACAAAGTCATCTTGGACCTAGCGCTTTTATATCTTCATGAAATGTATTAATTAGGGTATCTTTAATGGGAGATACTATTAATAAAAATTTACTATTTTTAATAATTTTTAGAAATCGAATCTCTAAATTTAGAGTCAAAATACATGAGACTCACACAATTTTAGAGATATGAGTTAAAATAGATATCCAATTTACTTTTTTGGCTCTAAATTTAGATACTCAAAAAGTGATTGGATCTTTATTTTGGTCAAAACATTGATAAAAGTGGTGGGCCCTATGTATTTTAGCTCTAAATTTAGAAACCCGAGTCTCTAAAATAGTCAAAAATAATAATTTTTTGTAAATAGTCTCCATCATTGGGATTCCTAGTCTTTGCAGCTAAAACCTTCCGTGTCTCAATGCCCTACAGAAGTAAAAACTGCCGAAACTGCTGATTCAGCAAAAGTAGATTGGTTATACAGGAAAAGAGTGCGATTTTCCCATCAAAGTATATTTCTCCCATTTTGCATTTCACGCGTAACTTATACTCATCTTTTTGAAGATTTTTAATGTTGTTGTAGAATCGTACTTCACTTGTGATACTAATTCAATGCTAGCTTGCTGCTTTTGTACAACTTGAACGTCATGTCTCTTTGTTTACATATAATTAGTTTGTCGCACTGGATTTATTGGCCTGTTGCATGATCTTTATATACTCATTTGTTTGGTTTAGAAATTCATTGATGGCTTATCTGAATCAAAGATGGATGTCTAGTCTTTTTAAGGTTGATTACTGTCTAGATTTTCATTTATGAAATTGTTATTGTACATGTTGAAAAGGAAGATGCACATAGAAACCGTGTCGTATCTTTCTCCATGTAATCTGAGAGATTATTTAGTGGTGAGTTTCATAATATGACAAGACTGAATAACCAATGAATATGATAGAAAAATTTACAACCCTTATTTTTAATCAAAACAGATGAACAAAACTAGTTGTGGTACCCATATGCGATCGATGCATGATCAAAATTTGCCACTACTGTCAGTCAATCTATAAAGAAATGAACATGAATCCTAATAATAGCACAACATATTGGTTACAAGCATATAACCATTTCAGTAGTTGGACGATTCTTTATGATATATATATTTATTTCTATTTCATTTGTTAATTAAAAATACAATAGCATCTTTGTAAAATAAAATAAAAATTATGAAAT
Source organism: Ehretia macrophylla (assembly GCA_037974665.1). Classification (NCBI taxonomy): domain Eukaryota; kingdom Viridiplantae; phylum Streptophyta; class Magnoliopsida; order Boraginales; family Ehretiaceae; genus Ehretia; species Ehretia macrophylla. Next base: position 61,745,232 of record CM075779.1, read on the forward strand.
CACAAACCTTGTTAAAAGGTTGGAATTGAGTTTGGATTATCTTATTATGGCTTACACAAAATCAACAATCATTGAATCAGGCTCGACCACATTTTGCTAAATGGTCATATATAAAACATTAACATTGTGTATTGGTCTTCTCGAAGATATCGGCAAAACATATAACGTTATGAAAAAATAGATTTTTCAGAACATATAACATTATAAGAGATCCCTTTTCCACGACATTCTTTTTTAATTACTTATATAAATTATTATTTTTAATATTATTGTTTTATTGTGTAATTTAAATTATATTTAATAACTTTTAAGTTTTATTTATTTTTCTTTGTCCATACGATATTCTATTACTTGTATTTCATAATATTATTTTTTGTAATTTTTTTTTCAAATCTAGAATTATTCAATTATTTTATTTTATTTTTTGTTTAGAAGATAGGGTAGGGGATGATGTTTTTTATTTATTTATTTTTATTAGAAATAGACTTATAACCGTATAACACATATATAACTAACAGGAATTGATCTTGTGATCTCTCGTAAATAGACGAGTAATTTTACCACCAAATCAAAACTTTGGTGAGATGATATTTTTTTCTCCTACATGTAGAGAAGATGATAATGAATGTAAAAATCCCCTACAATTTAGCCTAATAACCTCAAACAAGCCGAGTGGAATACAAATTTTGAGTGTATTATCTTCTCCCAGGCTTACCTAAAGAAAAAACAAAAGAAAAAAAACAAAAAAAGAAGAAGAAAACTAGACAACTCTTATCACGAGCTTTCAGATTTTCAACTCAAACTTTCCGAGAGAAGACGGAAGCAAAGAGCGTTGCTTATTTATTAAAGTGGAAGAAGGTAGTTTGGTCTTGAAAAGAGTGAATTGCATAAATAGTCTTTATTTTTTATCTAAAATTTTGAATTAGCTTTTATTGTTCGAGCACACAAATTTCTATAGGAAAAAAGCCAAATTGGCGCCTAAAATTTTTGTAAAAGGCCATTTTAAGCTCTCACTTTTAAAAAATACTCATTTTGTTCCCTTCTTTTGACTATTTTCTTTTAGCAGTCAAAAATTTGACCGTACTAAAAGATATAAATGCCCTTACAAAAAAATATTTTATTGTTATTCTTTCTCTTTTTTCACTTCTCATCAATAAAAAAAATATAATTTGACCTAATTGAAAATAAATGACTTTTTCTTTCTTTAAAGGGAAAGCTATATTTTTTATAATTCCCCTAATACGGTTGAATTATATTTTATTTTTATTGCTCTATTTAGGTTAAGTTATATTTTTTATTTATAATAATCAATCTTTAATTTTTATTTGGGTAATGTTGTTTTGTAATGAAAAAGTGATAAAATTTGTCAAATTATTCATTTATTGACAAGAGATATAGTATTTATTTTCCTAATCAATTAGTGCAATCAATTAATATCATAAATATTCCAACGATTAAACCAAATAGTTTTTTTATCCTTATTTTTTTCTTTTATGCCCAACGACTATAAGGACATTTATGTCTTTTAACAATGTCAAGCCTTTGACCACTAAAAGAAGCCTAATAGTAGTTAAAGGGAGGGACTAAACTGGTTATTTTCTAAATGTAAGAGAGTAAAATGATCTTTTGTTCAAAATTTAGGAATCGATTTAGCTTTTTCCCAGTTTCTGTACTTTTCTGGTCACTACCTTCCCTTTAAGCATACCCTGCTGAACTTCTGAGGTCTAATGCTTCTCTTTTAAAGAATGATGGATCAGTGTAACATTGTATACCACCATCAAAAGCCTGAAGACAAATAATACAATCTAAAAGAATGCTAAACCCTAGGAAACTATAGTTGTAAGGTGCAATTGGAAGTAAAGGAAGTTAGTCGTTTAAATGAGCGGATAGAAAGATGACCCTTGAATTGACGCTCATAAAGTGTAGCACAGAGTCGGGAAATAGATAATAGGCTTTTTCACCCTAATTTCTATCATTTAATGGCCTGTAGCATAAGCCTGATGCATTTGGTATGCTTGCTTAATTATTACATCAGAAAAAAACTACAGCTTCTCGCCAATAAAGCAAAGACATTGTTCAAAAAAAGAAAAAGAAAAAAGCAAAGACACACGCACAGATATATACATATTATCGTACCCATCACCTTCTTTATTAATTCTTGCTTTGTCACCACTCCACTCTCTCTTTCTACACACAACACACACTAAACTCCAGTTTTACCTAAAACCCTGACCGTATAAAAATGTAAAGCCGACTGCAGTTTCCGTCAAACTACCACCGTGATCTCCCGCCGGGACCACGGTCCAACTTCGTCATCCGGATAAACTGCAAGCATCAAACCCTTCCGAAAAGGCCCGAAATCGAGAAATTAATCGGGAATCTGTCGTTTAAGCCCGAGAAGTCTTTATTGTTGAGCTGTAAAGCTCATTTGAAATCAAAAAGCAACAACAACTTTTGTTGTTTTGTTGACAAAAGAGAAAAGTAGCAAACAAAGAAGACAAAAGCAATGGAAAAAGAAAGAAAAGTTTATGCAGTAAACTTTGTTAGGCGCATGCAATTGCAATTTGGTTTCACACTGCGCAATGAAGACTTTGCACGTTGGCTTTGCAGAAGAATGAGCCTATAAATATGTGATTCATTCTTCTAGTTTTGGTATCACAAAAAACATAGCAAATCAGAGAGAAAAAAATTATAAGTTTTCTCCTGAGTATTTTCTCTTCCTCTTTTGTTGTTCTATATTTATGAGTGAGAGTTAGTTTCTCCTATTATTTGAGAGAGTGATATTGTTCTCTCCTTATATTAGAGAGAAGGTTATTGTAAAATACTCCACATCATAGTGAAATCCTCCATTACTTGCCCGTGGTTTTTCCCTTGATTTGTTTGAGGGTTTTCCACGTAAATTTTGTGTCTCTACTTTCTCTGTTCTCATTCATATTTTAGCTGCGTGATACTGCTTGTCCCCGACCATTCTGCTGCGCCGATACCCAACAGTGGTATCAGAGCCATTGGTTACAGGTCACTGGTATTCATACGGGGTTACTGTTCACGGATACTATTCACGCATACGGTATAGTACTATTTATCTATACGGTATCAATACTATTCCTGTATACGGTTTTGGTACTATTTACGTATACGATACTATTCACATAAATAGTACTATTCACAGTGAAATAGTGGGAGCCGGTTCAAATTACTTAGCAGATCGTCGTTAATACTATGGCGGCAAAATTTGAAATCGAGAAGTTCAACAGGAGAAATTTTTCCTTATGGAAATTAAAGATGAAGGCAATCTTGAGAAAGGAAAATTGCTTGGCAGCAATTGAAGACAGACCAGCGGAGGTGATGGACGACAAGTGGAAAGAGATGGATGATAACGCTATGGCTAATCTGCACCTGGCATTGCCAGATTTGGTATTGTCAAGCGTTGAGGAAAAGAGGTCAGTGAAGGAAATTTGGGATGCACTAACCAAACTGTACGAGGTCAAGTCACTTCACAACAAGATTTTCTTGAAGAGAAAATTGTATACTCTTCGAATGAGTGAATCCACATCGGTAACTGATCACATCAATACCTTAAATACATTATTTTCTCAACTAACTGCGTTGGGACAGATAATAAAGGAGCTTGAACGTGCAGAGATTCTACTTCAAAGTCTACCTGATTCGTATGATCAACTCATCATTAGTTACACTAACAATGTTCTTTCAGAGTCTGTTACTTTTGATGATGTTGCAGCTGCTGTTCTGGAAGAGGAAACTAGGCGCAAAAGTAAAGAAGACAGAATCGAAAGTTCACAACAAGCAGAGGCATTATCAATGGTGAGAGGTAGATCAACGGAACGTGGCTCTAGTGGGAGCAACAACCATGGTAGATCAAAGTCCAAGAGTAGAAAGAATATCAAATGCTACAATTGTGGCAAGAAAGGGCACGTCAAGAAGGATTGTTGGAGTAACAAAAGGAATCCCGAGGTGACAAATTCTCAGGGATGTATTGCGACTGTACCTGATGATGGAGATATTTTATACAATGAAGCAGCAACTGTATCAAAAGGCAGAAAGGAGCTCATTGATGCTTAGATAATGGATTCGGGAGCAACATGGCATATGACCTCTCGTAGAGAATGGTTCCATAACTATGAACCTGTCTTTGGAGGATCTGTGTACATGAGTAATGATCATGCCTTGGAGATTGCTGGTATCGGTACCGTCAAGATTAAAATGTATGATGGTACCATTCGCACCATTCAAGGGGTACGACACGTGAAGGGCTTGAAGAAGAACCTATTGTCCATTGGACAATTGGATGACCTTGGCTGCAAGACCCATATCGAGGATGGGATCATGAAGGTCGTCAAAAGAGCGCTTGTGGTGATCAAGGCAGAAAAGATTGGGGTAAATCTATGCATGCTTTTGGGAGAAACGTTATAGGAGGCAGATGTATCAGTTGCATCAGCCGATCAAGAAGAATCAACTATAATGTGGCATCGCAGATTGGGCCACATGACAGAACGAGGCTTGAAGATTCTCGCTGAACGTAATCTCTTACCCGGGCTCAAGACGGTAAACTTACCTTTCAGTGAGCATTGTATTACCAGTAAGCAGCATAGATTAAAATTTGGGAGATCTACTGCCAGAAACAAACACATTCTAGACTTGATCCATTTAGATGTTTGGGAATCACCGGTTTTGTCCCTAGGAGGAGCCAAATACTTTGTATCATTTATTGATGATTACTCTAGGAGACTGTGGGTGTATCCGATCAAGAACAAGTCAGATGTGTTTCCAATATTCAAAACTTTCAAAGCGCTGGTGGAACTTGAATCCGGGAAAAGGATCAAGTGTTTGAGGACGGACAACGGAGGAGAATACACTGACGGGAGCTTCTTGGCATTTTGCAAGCAAGAAGGTATTCAGAGGCAATTTACTGTTGCACATACACCTCAGCAAAATGGTGTAGCAGAGCGGATGAACAGAACTCTTCTTGAAAGAATGAGAGCTATGTTGGAAACTACAGGTCTAGCCAAATCATTTTGGGCAGAAGCAGTTAGAACTGCCTGTTACATGATAAACCGATTACCGTCAACTACAATTGGGTTGAAGACACCAATGGAAATGTGGACCGAAAAACCCGCAGATTATTCTAGCTTGCACATATTTGGGTGCCCGGCATATGTGATGTATGGTACCCAAGAAAGAACAAAGCTGGATCCAAAATCCAGAAAATGTGTATTCTTGGGAAATGCTGATGGTGTTAAGGGGTATAGGCCTATGGGATTCCACTGCCCACAAGGTTGTCATTAGCAGAGATGTGATATTTACCGAAGATAAACTACAAAGTGAAGACGACAGCAACACTTCAAAGGAGACTACTACAATACAAATTGAAGATAAGTCAGAACCAGGAGATGCTTCTTCTGAAGCTGCACCAGAGCACGAGGAATAAGAACTAGATGATGCTGAGGTTATAGAAGTCTGACGTTCATTGCGTCAGACAACAAGACCAACTTGGCATTCAAATTTTGTCATGGCGAGCAATGTTGCATATTGTCTTCTAACGGAGGATGGAGAGCCATCTACCTTTCACGAGGCTATAAAAAGCCCCAATGTTGCCCTGTGGATGACAGCAATGCAGGAAAAAATTGAAGCTCTACATAAAAATAAGACGTGGGAGCTTGTTCCACTACCAACTAGACGGAAAGCCATTGGTAACAAATGGGTCTACAAGATTAAGCGAGATGGTAATGACCAAGTGGAGTGATATCGTGCAAGACTGGTGGTGAAAGGATATGTTCAGAAAGAAGGAATTGACTTCAACGAGATATTTTCTCCTGTGGTAAGACTTACAATTATCAGAGTAGTCTTGGCCATGTGTGCTGTGTTAGACTTACATCTAGAACAATTAGATGTAAAGACGGCCTGTCTTCATGAAGAGCTTGAAGAAAAGAGTTACATGCTTCAACCAGAAGGTTTTGTTGAGAAAGAAAAAGAAAACTTGGTTTGTAAGTTGACCAAATCTCTGTACGGTTTAAAGCAGGCGCCAAGGTGTTGGTACAAGAGTTTTGATTCCTTCGTGATTAGCCTTGGGTACAACAGACTCAATTCAGACCATTGTACGTACTACAAGAGGTTTGGCGATAATGATTTTATTATTCTGCTGTTGTACGTGGACGACATGCTGGTAGTAGGTCCCAGTAAAGATCAGGTCCAAGAACTGAAGGCACAGTTGGCTGGGGAGTTTGATATGAAGGATTTGGGACCAGCAAACAAGATTTTAGGGATACAAATTCACCGAGACAGAAAAGGCAGGAAGGTATAGATTTCCCAGAAGAATTACTTGAAGAAACTCTTGCGGCGCTTCAATATGCAATATTGTATTGTAAGGAAATCTCAACCCCACTTTCTATCAATTACAAATTATCCTCAAGTATGTGCCCTAGCACTGAAGCGGAGATGATAGAAATGTCTCGAGTACCGTATGCATCAGCAGTGGGAAGTCTCATGTTCGCTATGATATGTACGAGACCAGATATTGCTCAAGCAGTTGGTGCGGTCAGTCGGTTCATGGCGAATCCTGGTAGAGAGCATTGGAATGTTGTTAAAAGGATCTTAAGATACATAAAAGGGACCTCGGATGTTGCATTATGTTTTGAAGGATCATAATTTACTGTCAAGGGTTTTGTTGATTCGGATTTTGCAGGTGATACCGATAAACGGAAGTCCACTACAGGCTATGTGTTTACAGTTGCAGGCAGCGTGGTAAGCTGGATATCTAAATTACAGACTGTTGTGGCGCTATCTACAACAGAGGCTGAATACATGGCAGCTACACAAGCTTGTAAAGAAGCAATCTGGATTAAACGGTTAATGGAGGAGCTCGGGCACAAACAAGAGAAAATTTCCTTGTTTTGTGACAATCAGAGTGCCTTGCACATTGCAAAGAATCCAACATTTCATTCCAGGACGAAACACATAGGTGTTCAATATCACTTTGTTCGAGAAGTAGTGGAGGAAGGGAGTGTGGATATGCAGAAGATTCACACCAATGAGAACCTAGCAGATGTCATGACAAAGCCAATCAACGTTGACAAGTTTGTTTGGAGTAGATCCTCTTATGGCTTAGCAAAGACGTAAGCAACATGAAACTAGCAAGACTGGAGAGATTTGAAGCCTGATTCAAATGAGCTTTAAGTGGGAGATTGTTGAGCTGTAAAGCTCATTTGAAATCAAAAAGCAACAACAACTTTTGTTGTTTTGTTGACAAAAGAGAAAAGTAGCAGACAAAGAAGACAAAAGCAATGGAAAAAGAAAGAAAAGTTTATGCAGCAAACTTTGTTAGGCACATGCAATTGCAATTTGGTTTCACACTGCGCAATGAAGACTTTGCACGTTGGCTTTGCAGAAGAATGAGCCTATAAATATGTGATTCATTCTTTTAGTTTTTGCATCACAAAAAAACATAGCAAATCAGAGAGAAAAAAATTATAAGTTTTCTCCTGAGTATTTTCTCTTCCTCTTTTGTTGTTCTATATTTATGAGTGAGAGTTAGTTTATCCTATTATTTGAGAGAGTGATATTGTTCTCTCCTTATATTAGAGAGAAGGTTATTGTAAAATACTCCACATCATAGTGAAATCCTCCATTACTTGCCCGTGGTTTTTCCCTTGATTTGTTTGAGGGTTTTCCACGTAAATTTTGTGTCTCTACTTTCTCTGTTCTCATTCATATTTTAGCTGCGTGATACTGCTTGTCCCCGACCATTCCGCTGCGCCGATACCCAACATTTACTTTTTGACAAAAGTTCCATTACCGGAACCCTATATTATCAGCAGTGGAACAAAGCGCTCGAAACAATGGTGGAAATATGGAGGCTGAGGCTAAACAGTGTCCATCAGTGCACGCCGCGGCTTATCGAAAACGTGAAAGTCGAATTGGATAACGATGAGTTGAGAGATAGATTAAAGGCGTTGTTTCTGGAGAAGGCAAACGGGTTAATGGAAGGGGAATTAGTACAGAAGTGGCAGAAGAAGTTGGGGGCAGTCTCGGATGAGATAAAAAGCGTTATGGATAAGCTTAGAAAGCCAAATCAGATGGGCGTGGCGAACGAGTTGTTGAAAAAGAAGGGAGGATTGGTGGCTGAGAGGGACTTGATAGCGAAGAGGATCGAGGAGTTTCAGATTGGCATGAGGTTTGTGATTGAGCATTTGGCGGAGAAGAGGGTCGAGGATGGCGAAGAAGGGGAGGCGTTTCAGGTTTTTAAGTTTGGGTGGGAGTTTGATTGGGAGAGAATTCATTGTTTGATGAGAGGGAATGCAGAAGGCTTGATGATGGGTTGCCTATTTATGCATATCGACGCGAAATTCTTTGGCAAATACATGGTCAACAGGTGAATTCTGTTTAATACTCTTCCCTCCTTTCTTGTTTCAAATGTGGAATGCTATTCTGTTATTTCTGTTGATTGTTATGAAATTCAGAAATTATTTTGAATTGATAAAGTGCTATTTCTTTTTTTTCGTTTTGAATAAGAGAACAGTTTAAACATACCATTTATTATTATTATTATTATTATTATTGTTTATTTTTTCGGTTATCAATTGTGGATGTGTATGGAGAGTTGCAAAATAATATCTAAGAGAAATACTGCTGAAAGATGAAGTTTCTTTTTGTTTGTTTGTTTATTTGTTTGTGAACAGATTCTTTGGGCTCGTGAAAAATATATTTGTGTTGAATAGGTTAATTAGTGGAATATGAGAAGACGTTTGTGGGCTTTTTTTTTTTTTTTTGTCAAAGTTGTGTGTTTTTTTTTTTGTTAATATTAGGTTATAGTTAATAAATTGCATTTTTAAGTTAATAATTTTTTTATTAATATTAAGATAATTTCATAATTTTAATTTTAACATGTTAATTTTTTAATTATGTTTATTAAAGTATTATTTTTTAATATTTCATTTTGTATTATTAATTATATTATTCTAATTTTAATTCTTTTTTATACATAGACTCACAAAATTCGTACTAATTAGATCAATACTAATATCAAATGGGAATTATACATGTGCTTCAGATGTACTCTTCTGCATCCTTTCTTCAAAATAGCTAGTAATCCTACTTTGCATGAATCAAACGTGTGGCACAATTGGGTGGTCAGTGGTGGTGAGATGATTTGGGAAATGGTGATGAGGTGCAAAAATGGTGATGGTGGTGGTGGATGGCCGCTGGAGGTGGTAAATGCTGTTTTTTTTTGGGTTAAATTCATATCTTTTTTTTTTATTACTACTTACATAAAATCTTATATGACATGTCATTATTTTATTTCTCTTTTCTTTTAATTCTTTTCTCTCTTTTCAATTACTTTTTCTTTCTCTTAATTAATATTTATTCAAAATACTTTTTTCTTTTTTTCTTTAACCATATCAAATCCCTTGACTTAAAAAAAAAAAAAAACCATATCAAATCCAATATTGAAAAAACAACAATAAATCAATCGACAAAAGAAAATAACCGGTCTTAGCAATAATTTATGTTTTGTTTTGTTGTGCATCGTTCTTATTGAAAAATTAACATTGATTTTTACAAATTAGTATTTACACAAGAAAAGAGATACATAAAGTAAAACTTTACAATATTTTTCACATTAAGAGAGTTATGTCACACAAAAAATTATTAATCGTAATTAATTCATTTCCAATGCACATCGAGAGGGAAGGACTAGAGCCTTCAATGTATATATGCAATCTGCATTTTTTTTTTTTTTTGTCAAAATATGAAATATGCTCAATGCAATCTGCATTTTTTTTTTTTTTTGTCAAAATATGAAATATGCTCAATCGGTTCCTTTTCGTATTCAACACCCAACTGATACTTTTTGTAGAACGTCTTTAATTTCACTGGACCCTAATATCTTTGAATAAGTTACTATCATATTTCGAGACAAAAATTTGAATTGTTAGCCATCACCTTGCTATAAATGATATAAGAATTTGCAGAATCAGTATAAAAAATGCAAGTATTTTCATTGAAATGATATGGCATACATATGAAACGAAATCCAAAGCCAACTCAATTTCTTTTGAAGCTTGATGGTTCCACCAAAAGATATAAAAATTAGTATTAATTCTTCAATGAGAACGATGCACAACAAGAAAAAAAAATGCTCAAGACTAGTTATCTTCTTTTGGTTGATTGATTTATTGTTGTTTCCTAAATATTTGAATCTATATAATTTTTTTTTTTGGTCAAGGAGTCTAATTTAGTTAAACAAATAAAGAAAAGTATTTTGAGTAAATAATAATTAAGAGAGAGAAAAAATAATTCAAAAGAGAGGAAGAATTAATTAAAAAGAAGAAAAAGAAATAAAAATAGTCTAATTATCATTTCATCTAAGATTCCACATAGGAGGTGATAAAAAGATAATGAAAATATTACTCTATCCTATTATTTACACATTGCGACACTTATTAACCCATCTTTAAAAATTTCATTTAATAACCTTGACTCAAGTCAATCTTAACAACTTTTAATTCTATTAAAACAAAAATGTGTAATGGCTAATTACCCTTCCCTCCATAAAAAGTTCCAAACGTATACAAAATCACACCTTTGAGAAAAAAAAAAATTCTCAAATCATACACATTCTACACCAATCACACCTTTTCTCCATCATCTTCATCATCAACGCACATCACATACACAGAGACAGGCACATTTTCCTCATCATCAACACACACACCGATAGGCAAATTTTCCTCCATCACCAAACAAAATGCAAAGAGCACACCAACACACATGAGTAGACTCAATTTTTTTTTTTTTTTTGTTTGGGTAAAAAACATGAGTACACAGACACAAACCAACATAGACACATAGAGATATGAAACAAACACACACAGACACTAAACGCATATACATGCAGATTGGCAGCAGTGAAGATGGGGGTAAGGGTCGGCGGCTGTGGAAGATGGGGATTGGTGTCGCTCGGGGCTGTGGGGGAGGGGGGTTGGTGCCGCGCAAGGCTGTTGGGACTGGGTGATGTGCTTAGCCGCGACTGTGGGGGTTAGGGAATGTGCTCACCCACCGCTGTGGATGGAGAGGGTGAGGATTGTGGTCAGGCGAGGATATGGGTTGTGGTTTGGATTTTCTTTCTTTCTTTCTTTCTATTTTTTCGGTCAAAAGTATGGTTTTAGAAATATTTGAAGTTTTCTTATTAGAAGTTAGTTTAGCCACTACATTTTGGAAGTCTGTTAAAGTTGACTTTGAGTCAAAAGGTTATTAAATGGGATTTTTAAAATGGGTTAACAACTGTCACACTGTATAAGATGGATTTAACCTTTTTTTTTTGATAGAAAATAAATGTTGGTCTTAAGAAGAGTCAAAGAGGTGAGAGTGGGAATCGGAGAGGAAGAAAAAAAATGAAGAAGTGAACATAAAATTAAAATATAATGAGAAAAAGAAAAATAAAGTTATATGAAAATTATTATTTTAGTTATTTATATTTAAACTCCTCTTCATTAATTTTTTTTGATGTAATTTAACAAAATAACTTAAATAGAATCATTTTGAAAAATTAATGGTTCTTTTAGAGCAAAAAATAATTGGATGATCAAAATAGGACTAGCGTAATAATTTAATGATCCCTTAAATAATTTAACCTTTAATTTGTTAATTTATTATATATGAGCAAAATATATCTGCTTTCATTCTTTACACCCAAACAATTTTTTTGTTTTATTGTTTTTAAAACTATTTTCTAGAGCACTTTTAACAATTTTTTTTTGTTGTTTTAGAAACTATTCTAATCAAACAAGTTTTTTGTTTTTTTGTTGTTAAAAATAGTTTTTCAAAATTGTTCTACAAAAAAAAAAAAGTACTTCCAAGCAGGGCCTTATCTTCCCTTGTATAACTGATATTTAGTTAGACTTATAATACAAATTTTAGAAGTACTTATGCTCTACTTGCTTTGATTTGTCCCCATGTATAACTTTCGAAGTGATACATAGTAGTTGAATAAGACTTTAGCCATGGTGAGGATGCTGAGCCATTAGTACAATAAATGATCCTTCCAGCTAGAATCATTCTTTCCCCACCCCCACTCTCCATTATTAAAGTTGGGCTTTGAGCTTTCAGATTGATGTTGTGGTTCTAATTTAAAGTTTTCGTTTGGCGTTTATTTTTTATTGCAATGTGGCAGACAACATGTTGATTGAGGAGACTAGTTCTGGGAAAAGTACACAATTGGTTCAGTACCTTGCTGATTCAGGAGTAGCTGCTGATGACTCTATTATTTGCACTCAACCGCGGAAACTGACTGCTATCTCATTGGCACAGAGGGTCGGAGAGGAAGGCTGTGGGTGTTATCCGAATTCTTCGATAACTTGTTCTCCATCATATTCATCTGTACAACAGCTTGATTCGAAGATAATATTTATGACAGACCACTGCTTACTACTGCACTACATGCGTGATAAGAATTTATCCGGGGTTTCATGGATTATTGTTGATGAGGCTCATGAAAGAAGCTTAAACACTGATCTCCTTTTTGCGGTGATAAAGAATTTACTTTGTTAGAGGATTGATCTGAGACTTATTATTATGTCCACGACAGTTGATGCAAACCAGCTTGCTGGCTACATTTTTGACTGTGGAACCTTCCATGTGGCTGGAAGAACTTTTCCAGTTGACATTACGTATCTCCCTTGTGAATCTGAAGGCACTTCGGGTTCCAGCTCAGTTGCACCTTATGTTTCTGTTGTGAGGGTGGTAACTGAGATACACAAAACGGAGAAAGAGGGCACAATTCTTGCATTTTTAACGTCTCAAATGGAAGTGGAGTGGGCGTGTGAGAAATTTGAGGCCTCCTCTGCCATTGCTCTATCATTGCATGGGAAACTTTCTTATGTAGATCAACGTCATGTCTTTCTCAATTATTCAGGGAAGCAAAAAGTTATATTTACCACTAACGTTGCTGAGACATCACTAACAATTCCGGGGGTCAAATATGTTGTTGATTCTGGTATGGTGAAAGAGAGTAGGTTTGAACCAGGCAGTGGAATGAACGTTCTCAGCACATGCAGAATTAGCCAAAGTTCATCTAATCAACGGGCCGGGCGTGCTGGGAGAACCGAACCTGGAAGCTGTTATAGGCTCTACTCGAAAAATGATTTTGAATCAATGCCAACTCATCAAGAACCTGAAATACGTAGGGTGCATCTCGACCTTGCAGTTTTGAGAATTCTTGCCTTAGGTGTCAACAATGTGCAGAATTTTGATTTTGTCGATGCACCAAGTGCCAAAGCCATTGAGATGGTCATCAGAAATCTTATTCAGTTAGGTGTCATTATCCTGAGAGATAATGCCTACGAACTAACTGCAGAAAGACGAGATCTAGTTAAGTTGGGTATTGAACCCCGGCTTGGTAAAATGATTCTCCAGTGCTTTGATCATCATTTGGGTAGAGAGGGCCTTGTTCTTGCTGCTATCATGGCCAATTCCAGCAGCATATTCTGCAGGATTAGAACTAAACAGGATAAGGTGAAATCTGATTGCCTTAAGGTGCAATTTAGCCACCCCAATGGTGATTTTTTCACTTTGCTCGCAGTCTACTAGGCATGGGAGTCTGTGCCTCGAGAGAAGAAGAACACCTGGTGTTACGACAATAGCATCAATGCTAAATCTATGAGGAAATGCCACGTGACCGTGCAAGATTTGGAATTATGTCTTCAAAATGAGCTCAATAAAATGATTTCAAGTTATTGGCGTTGGGATCCACAGATGCATACCGAGCATGATGAAATTTTGAAAAATGTGATACTCTCTTCTTTAGCAGAAAATGTGGCTATGTTCTCTGGTTATGACCAGCTTGGTTATGAAGTGGTGCAAACTGGGAAACATATTCAGCTATATCCATCATGTTCTTTGCTGAGTTTTAGTCAAAGGCCAGCTTGGGTTGTATTTGGCGATATCTATTTAGTGTCTAACAATTATTTGTTCTGTGTAACAGAGGTTGATTATAAAACTCTGTCTTCTCTCTATCTTCCTCTGCCTTTTGATTTTTCCAAGATAAATAGTCAAAAGTTGCATAGGAGAATGTTGACCGGCTTTGGCACTACACTATTGAAAAGATTTTGTGAAAAATATGACACTAATCTGCGTCATCTTGTTTCATGTATCCATACAGAATGTATGGATGAACGAATTGGCATTGAAGTTAATGTCGATGAGAATATGGTCGCCTTACACGCTTCTTTGCAAGATTTGGACAGGGTTTGCTGTGTTTTCAATGATGCTTTGGAGTATGAACAGAAACTATTACGTAATGAATGCTTGGAGAAATGCTTATACAATGCAGCTGTTACTGTCACACCGTCTATTGCTCTGTTTGGAGCTAGCGTCGAGATAAAACATCTAGAGCTTGACAAGAGATGTTTGAGTGTTGATATATATCATTCTGATTTGACTGTTATTGATGACAAGAAGCTACTAATGTTTCTCGAGAGACGCACTGGGGGTAATATTTATGGGGTCCAGAGGTTCTCAGGCCAAGACAATGAGGAAAAAGAGAAGTGGGGCAGGGTAACATTTCTTAGGCCCTATGTTGCCAAAAGGGCGACAGAGTTGGACTGAATTGAATTTAGTAGCGGTTTCTTGAAGGTACATCCTTCTCGAAAGGCATATGGTGGTGATCAGAAATTCTTCTCCTTTCTTGCTGTGAAAGCAAAAGTTAGTTGGCCTCAAAGGTCCAGTACAGGGGTAGCGATTGTTAAGTGTGATCCAATTGATGTTGCTTTTATGCTTTATGATTTCTCGAATATGATAATTGGAAGTAAATATGTTCCATGTAAACCAAGTATGAAATACATGGACAACATTATGATTAGTGGGCTTGATATAGAACTTTCTGAACCTGAAATTTTTGAGGCATTAAGAACATCAACAAATAGGTCAATTCTGGACATTTTTGTGCTGAGAAAACAAATAACTGTAGAGAATCCTCCACTTGTAACTTGTGAGGAAGCACTTTTGAAGGAACTATCCCCTTTCATGCCTAATAGGAATTATCATGTCAGTTGTCTCCACGTCTAGGTCTTTCCTCCAGAACCTAAGGATACATATATGCAAGCCACAATCACATTTGATGGAAGTTTGCATTTGGAGGCTATAAGGGCGTTAGGCAAATTGATGGGAAAGTGTTGCCAGGGTGTTTCTCATGGCAGAAGATAAGGTGCCAGCAATTGTTACATAGCACCGTCTCCTGTCCTGGACCTGTGTATCATGTTATAAAAGACGAACTTGATTCTCTACTTGCAAGTCTTAGGCGACGAAACAGTATTTGATATGGCATAAATCCTTTGTTTCCTGCTAATTTGTATATTAAGATTTGTTTCCCTATGAAATGCACCACATGGCGTGAAGAACGACTTTTTATTGTACCAATCTTGTGTAAAAATGGCTATTTGTAGCATAGAATTTCATATGATTTTAATATCTTTGATTAAGATGAATGACATGTTTGGTGTAAATGGATCTAGAACCTTTTCTAGATGTAAAGTAATGTCACTGGTATTTGGCGTGGAAGTGATTAGACCTGTCATTTGCATTAATTTTTGTGTATATTAAGATTAGTTCATTACTTTAGAATTGCATTGCTCTTTTTGGATGCCAAATACGTCACTATTAGGTTTTGTTACCCTAACTAATCTCCTATTTCTTTTTTAAGCTGCGTTTTCTTTTATTATCTGCCATATTGTAAATTAGAAAAAACTTTATTTAAAGATCTAATCCTGAGTTTTCTACACTAAGTAAATAGAGGTTTTCCCAGACTTGAAAGATTAAAATTTATTTCCAGGAAAGCTGAAATCTATTTTCTTTGTCCAATTGTTGTCTTTTTTACATTTGGATTGCTTCTTGGTGATATAGGATAACGTTGAATCATGTTTTTGATAAAATTGGTGAAGGCTTAACTGTGTATTTATTTGTTTTCAGTGTTGAAGTGCGCCTGGTATTAGTGACGTTCACCTGATTAGAATTTCGCAATTGAGTGCTGATGGTATGTTGTCATTGTTTTGCCGGTGTAGAATGCCACCTAGAGAGGAATGAAAATGGTTCCTACAGGGTGAAGATATCTTGCACTGCAACAAAAATTGTGCCAGAATTGAGAAGACCCCTTGAAGAACTCATGCGAGGGAAGATCATCAATCATACTGGCATCACCCCAGCAGTTCTACAATACCTCTTCTCTCAAGATGGTAATATGCTTATGAAGTCAATTCAGAGAAAAACAGGTAGTTATATCCTCTTTGATAGGCATAGCCTTGTTGTAAGGGTCTTTGGTTCTTCAGAGAATATTGAAGTGGGACAGCATAAGTTTGTAAACTACCTTTTGGCAATACACGAGAGCAAGCAGTTTGAAGTCCATATTCTTGGTGGTGATCTGCCCTCTGATATGATGAAAAGAGTAGTTCAGAAGTTTGGACCAGACCTTCGTGGGCTCAAGGAAATGGTGCCTGCAGCTCATTTCTTTTTGAATACCAAGCGTCATTGTATTTCTATTAGTGGTGCCAATGATGTGAAACAACAGGTTGAAGACATTATTTATGAGATTGCACAGACATGTGATTCACCTGCTCAAAGGAGCGACAATGAAATCAACTGTCCCATTTGCTTGTGTGAGGTGGAGGACGGTTACAGGCTTGAAAGCTGTACACATAAGTTCTGCTGGTCTTGCTTAGTGGAGCAGTGTACTCTGCAATTAAAAGCCGGGAGGGTTTCCCTCTGCTATGTACTCAAAAAGGCTATGGGGCTCCTATTTTGCTTACTGACTTGAGGTCTCTTTTATCTACTGAAAACCTGGAGGATCTTTTCCAGGCTTCTTTGGGAGTATACGTGGCTGGAAGTGGCGGTACTTACAAGTTTTTCCCCTCACCTGATTGTCCTTCAGTTTATCGAGTTGTAGATCTGGGGACCATCAGTGCACCATTTGTTTGTGGTGCATGTTACGTGGAGATGTGCACTAGGTACCATCTGGAGTATCACCCGTATTTGTCATGTGAGAAGTACAAAGAATTCAAAGACGACCCAGACTCTTCCCTACACAAGTGGTGCATGGGCAAAGAGAACGTGAAAAAGTGTCCAGTCTGTGGGTTTACCATCGAGAAGATAGAGGGGTGCAACCACATTGAGTGTAAATGTGGACGTCATGTTTGCTGGGTTTGTTTGGAGTTTTTCCCAGCAGCGACGATTGTTATAACCACTTGAGGTCTGTGTATCTAGGAACTGGTTAATTCAGAATACTACAACTCTTCACTTTCATTCTTAGCTAATAGCTCTTGATATTTAATAATTTGATCTTGAACTTAGTTTCCACAATGGTTTGATGTGTTCTAAATAGAATCGCACATTGTAATTCAAATCATTTTTCATTGACCTAGATATTTATATTTATTGACACATATATTTGCCATGCATGTATGTAGCTTTTCTACACTCTCGTAGATAGCGCCAGCTGCTTCTGTGTATACATGTTTAGATAATGCAGTACGATCTGATTTCTCTGCCTTTCTCCCTCCCTCCTTACCCGAATACCTGTGTTGCATGGATGAAGAGTTGGACCTTATGCATGTGAATACACTAGGTAAATCTTCTTGTCCACCTCAGTCTTCAAACCTACTTCTGAATAGGAAAACATGTCTATCAGCAGCTTAATGCTGTGCTTGCACCCTTGCCATCATCTCCCACCTCTGATTGGACTCCTGAGCCTGATCTAGTGTAACCCTTTTGCATAGGTTGTTGACTCGGTAAAATGGAATTCTGAAGCTCAAGCAATTAAACTCTTGTTGATAGGCAGGCTGTCGTGATGATTCTTCTAGCAACAAATTGGGAAGACCATCCCTTGGCTAGAGGTTGCGAGATTTTAGCCCATCATTATAACTTGAAGAGCTAGTTCAATGTAGAGGCTATAAAATCTGTGAAAACTAAATCAGGCATATTGGAAGGAATAATTGTTATCATTGTCATTAGGTTAGTTAGTGATCAGGAAATTGAGATGCTCATTAAATTTAAACAATAGCCCAACACAGAAAATTCTCCTACATATGCTTTGAAACAAATGAATTTTACAAAAATTTGTAAAATTTATTTACAAATCTAATTTTTTATATTTGGAAGTAACTCTTTAAAAAATTGAAGATTCAGGATTTGTAAATTTTGAATTTCTTTGAGTTTTATCCAAATCCTTACTCAAGAGGTGTAATTTGCAAATTCACATTTTTTAAGTTAGTTGCTTACTTTTGAGGATAAAATTACCCTATACATTTTCATTTACACTTAAGTTTAACTTTGGCTCCAAATACAAAGATAAAAAATAAAACTTAGATCAAACTATCTTCCTTGCCCTTTTTCTTAAAACAAATACAAAGAAAATAATTGATCAACAAGTCGGATATGAATAATATTTTCCTTCGATATTATTTTACAGTATCCAATATGAAAGAAGGTTGATTGAAGATAAACGTAAGAGGCAAGTGGAGCTTATTTTTATGTAGAGTTGCTAAATCCTTCCTCTTTTTGATTGCATGGTCATTGTACACGTTTGATTGATATAACATTCACCTTTAAATTTTTATTTTTTTTGTGGTTTAATCATACTGGAAGTTCATTTCATTTTCATTCTAGAAATCATTTCAATGCTCTTTGCAAATTTTTCGTAATTATGCTTTTATTTGTAAAATTATATGCCTTATTAGCAAATTTAGCCAAAGTTGGCGTCAATTGTCATTCTAGTCTTCCTTACTTCTAAGCCATGTTAGTAGTTGTCGGATAACTCAAAAGTTCTTGTTTATCATTTCTAATTTTACTAATTTCAATAGAATAGAGAAGGGGTATTTGAGTAAAATAGACTTTTTAGTTTCAATTCCACATGTATTGCAAATAAATTTATATCTACAAATGATAGACTTGACTTAATACTAGCTAGTTTACACTTTCAAATAAGAGATTCATTTGCAACTACAAGTTCTCATGGAATTCATTCGAAATATAGGGGCATCCTAAAATGTGAACTGGTATTGGGTTGTCAATTTTTTATTTCTTTTCTTTTTGTTTTTGGGGAGAATTTGCTGAGAGAATTTTTAGCAACAATGATAGCTCTACTCAAAGCTACTCATTCACCGTCTTAAGGGAGTATTTTACCTTTTTTGTCCTTTAACAGCTCGAAGAGTTCCATTGAAGAGGCAATCAGGAACTTCTATTATATTTGGACTTAAATAAGTTTGTTCATGCTCTTGATAAGTAGTTTAATTATTTATGACTAAGATTTCAAGCTCAACTCTTGCTGTCATGATCGCTCATGTTTTATGAGCTTAACCCAAGGTGTACGTAAGTTTTCCCGCATCATTACCTCACTGACAACTCATGAGAAAAATAATATAGGACATTGTGATTGAGGTAAGAGTTCAGTGCACCTATTCCCTATACTCCCTACTCGCATACATGTGGGTCTCACATAAGTGAGGCCCACTTATCTATCTCTATGGAGCATGAGGAGTGATCGCGTCGTTTTGTGCAAAAAAAAAATAGTAAGGTTAAATGATTGGAAATATTGCTTACCTTGAATTATCTCTAGTTGTGGCGAGTAGAGGGTCAATCCACGGAGATTGGGCTACCAGATTAAGTTAAGTCCTTAATATAGAATTGTTTGACTATCTTCCGTCACGGATAAGTTTGATTAAGTCCAAAAGTACGGTAAATTAAATCCAAAAGTCCAAGAAAGGTCCAAAGATACGGTAGTAACGAGATTCAAAAGTGACTTGAACAAAGATACTAAATTGAAGAATTACAACACTTAATAATACAATGAAAATCCAAAGGGTTAATGATTCAGGGTGGTTATAGCTCAGTATACGCAAGTACAAAGTTATTGATTCAGATTAAAAGTTAAGTCCTTCAGAAATAGGGCTACAAGCTCCAACTACTAAAATGAGCCTTTAAGTATGTAAGTGAGAAGATTAATTAATTAGCAAGACTGGATGTGTTGGTACAATCTAACGATATCTAATCTCTCAATTAATCTTTCACTTATGTAACCAGTAGGTGTTGGTACAACCAGACTAGAATCCATCAAAGGTAGTCTCGTATTGTCACTAGTTTACAAAACTGGGCATATATGTACTTTCAATTAAATATAACATGACTACAAGTATACGTATAATTAATCAAAGAATATTTAGAAATAAAAATACGAGACTTTAATAAATTTGAATCAAAACATATGTACAAGAGTAACCTCACACGTACCACCCCGAATCTCAGGTCTAGTGTGCCATGACATACTTTAAAGTACAAAAAATCATGACGAAAACCAAAATCAAAGAATACTTATCGTGTTGAACGAATTTTGGTACACCGGTATGATTTTGATATGCTGATGGCTCACTAGACCCTTCCATCTGGATTAAAATTTTGCACACAATTAAAAGTAATAATTAAAACACTCAAAACTCACTTTACAAATACTAAAATAACATAAATTAAGCTAAGAAAGAAAAATGGTACAGTTTTCAACAATGAAAACCGTGGTATTTATAGGCAAGATTTCAGGACGGTGTTCGAGCGCCAATCAGGCGTGCTCGAGCGCCTTTCTGCACTTTTTATTTTTATATTTTTTCTGTCCTTTTCAGTCCGCAATCTGTCGTTCAATTGTCTGCCATTTGCAAAAAGTGGCACTCGAGCGCCTATCTGACTATGGTAGGTGAACTTTGACTTCGAACATTGACTTTGACCGGCTCGTTGACTTTGACCATTGACCGTTGACTTTGACTGTTAACCAAAAAGTTGACTAGGTCTATTTCAAGATTTTTCAGCGTTCTGAATTCATTTCCGCACTTGGTTTGGCCAAATTCAATCTCGAATTGCTCGTTTTGAAGTTGTTCTAACATTTTCCTTCAGTGTTGCATTGAATTTCTTGTTCAAATGTTGGTTTTTGTGGTCATTTTTGCTCTTTCTTCTTTAAAACCTCTATTGCACTAAAATTGTGTAAAATATACAATTAAGCTTGAAATAATAATGCAATATACATGATTCAATAGGTTAAAGTTACTAAAAATATGGATTTATCAACCTCCTCAAACCCATTCTTTGTTTGTCCTCAAGTAAAGACATCAATTACTTCATAGATTAAAAAATATTAAATTTCTTCGGTTGAATTGTGTTTGGTGAAAGAAGGCTTGTCTGGCAGGATTTGTATTGATAGCTTTTTCATAACAAAAAAAATACTCAAAAATGGTTAGAAGAAATCATTTTGTTATGAGTTTCTTTTCTGCCTCTTTTTGTTGAATCAACACTTTTGATCTGTAAATGATAATGAACGAGTTATCTAAACATTTTTCTTCTCTTTTTTTTTTCAAAGGAGTATACCGATCTAGAAAAATAAATCAAATTTTAATAAAACACAACATCTCACATTGAAAACATCTCGATCTACTTCTTTTTTGATAATTAATCAAAAACTTCTAATTGAATCATGTGACGCTGTTCGGATGTAATAATAGTTAACAAGGTTTCAAAAAAAAAAAATTTAGATACAAACTCAACTCTTAGTGGCTAATCATTTTTTCATTCCAAATTCACAGTTAATTTAAGTATTTTATCACAATCTAACCATATTTCAACAATTAACCACTCAATTTTAATTATCATGAATAAGTGAAGTAAAGTTTTGAAATTTTTGAAATTTTTGTATATCAAGATGGGATCAACTTTTTCCTCCTCCTCAAACCCGAGTCTTACATTGCGTACGTAAGTTGTCCCGCATCATTACCTCACTGACAACTCATGAGAAAAATAATATAGGATATTGTGATTGGGGTAAGAGTTCAGTGCACGTATTCCCTATACTCCCTACTCATATACACATGGGTCCCACATATGTGGGGCCCACTTATCTATCTCTATGAAGTATGGGGAGTAGGTGCATTGAATAATTTTCCTTGTGATTATACTTTGGTATGATTGTATACAGAACACACGAAATACTTTTTTAGGACGTCAGATATTGTGTTGGGGCCTTCCGTGCAGATGTTGTCCCAAAGTTCTTTGACGCCTACCAAAGCTAATAGGCTTGAAAGCAAACCTACCAATCTTGCAAAGCTTACAACGGTTGGCTCCGTTACGTTAATAGCTCATGAAGGGAAAATGTCATATTTAGTCCGTATTATTTTCTCTTAGTTTTAATTTGGTCTCTATTGTATAAAATGTCTTAATTTCATCTTTATTATTTTTTAAAAAATCTTAATTTCGTTCTTATTATTTTCTTAATGTTTCAAATCGTCTCTATTGTCCAAAATTAGTTAATTTACTCCCTATTATAAATTGAGACTTTTGGAAACCAATAAGGATGAAATTGAGACATTTTAAACAATACATACCAAATTGAAACAAAAAGAAAACAATAGGGACTAAATGTAGAATTTTCCCGCTCATGAACATCAAATAGGTAGCCCCATGATTACTAACTTGTTGGTGAATTTTTTTTTGGGCATGACTTGCTGACTTTTTTTCCTTTTTTTGGGAAAAAATATTTTAGTCCTTAAAGTTTATACTAAATACCAAAATCAGCCCTGTGTTTTGGGAAAATACCACTTTAGTCCCTCCGTTAAGTGGAGGGATGTTGTTGTCCATTAATTGAACCTAAGAGGGGGATAAATTAGGTTATATAAGCAATACTACTACTTTTTCGATTAAGCAATATACTAGCAATAATTAATTAGAAACAATCTTAATCAAATATGCACTCTAGTAATATAAGATGTGAGTAAGGTAATTTATCAAATACTTAGTGTGCAGAAATTAATGCAAAGAGAGAGTTGGGAAAAAGAGATTTTAAATCACGATTTAGAGTGGTTCGACGCCCACCTAAGTCTACGACCTAAGCTCCCCGCTTAGGATTTCAACAATCTTCACTATTATGACTCTTCAAATGTTGGTGAGTCCACAAATTAACTACAATGGTAGTTCAAACTTTTACAATAGAAAATTTGTTCTCAATATAAAGTTTCAACCCCAACACCTTTGACAAGGAAATCCTTCCTTTCAAAGTGTTCAATTCTCTCTTTTGATAAGTGTTTGAGATTCACAATAAAAGCCCTTTTTTAGGGTAGATGAATACAGTGAATATTTTTCTCTCAATATAGCTCACAAATTCTTGCTTAAGTATAGCACAATAATGATTTAAAGATTAATATAATGTTAGAAAACAAGAGTAATTGCTTTGAATCAATATCTTGAAATTTTGCAGTTGAGATGCATTAATAGAAGTTGAAATGGGTGTAATAAATACATCACAACGTTCATAAAATATCTATATTTTGAATCAGCGTTTTAGCCTGACTGGTCAACCCCTGTTTCACTGGTCGACTGGTCGAAAGACCTTCATCCGGTAGACAGACCTCAGGAGGACGACCCTTTGACCACCGGTCGGTGGGCTCCAAACTGCAAGGGTTGGGTTTTTGAAATCATTTCTTTTGAACGTCTTTTGTAAAGCCTTTTTCAATTGATTCAAAAACAACTTTTAAGAATCATCATTGAGCATATACCATTTACAAACCCAAACCCCGGTCAAGTCCCAACCTGTACCCCTTATGTCGCCGCGTTTCCTCTTATAACTCCTTCTTCATTTACAAAGATCTTCACTTGAATCTTTACAACTTGAGCTTGTAATGATCTTGACAAAAATACACTTGAGCTTGATCATGTTGAGCTCTTCATTTTGTTTTCATGATTAGATCAATTGAGGTTGATCAACATCATTCTTCATGAACTTGCTCTTGAGCTTGTATAACATTGAAATTCACAAAGTGCTTTGATCATCTTTTTAATCTTCCTGAGCTTACTTAATATGTTGAATATCCTTCAAGCTCTGACTAATTGTCAAACAATAAACTCATTACAAGATATGATTAGTCAATAGATCAATTTCATAATCAAGATTTAGTTATCATCAAAATACAAGATTCATGCCTTCAGGCTAACAGATGTTAACTTTAATAGCTTGACTTTTTGCCATTAAAAAAATAAAGAATGGATAAAAGGAAAAATTGAAAGATCAGGGTAGTGCCACATCAGTACAACCCTTTGCCTGGAAAGTAAGAGAATTTGACATTTTTTTTATTGTCTTAATTGACACTCAAGCTCTTCTTCTCCTTATCGACACACATATACCCCCACGACTACAATATGTCATGTAGCCTTCGAAAAAAAGCACAAAACAACTCACTTAGAAGCTGTCTTTGCATAGGGATTATACATTACAAGCTTTGAGCGCCAAAAAGCATCCAAATATCCAAGTCAATAAGGTTTAGGGTTTAGGATTTAGTCTTTTTGCTAAAAAGTTTAATAATACCCAAAATTTTGTTGCTTTGTTGGCTAATTTAGACATGTTGTATTTGATTTTGATAGATTTTAACTTTGCATGTAGTTATTAATGTTAGATAATATTTTTTAAGCTTTTAGGATTATTTTTCTGATGAGATAATTTTAGTTTGTGTATTATTAAACTTTGTATTTTTTTCATATATTATCATGATGATTAATTTTTCGAATGTAATGTTGAAGTTAATGTTAATTTTGGATCTTTTGAATGATGTTAGAAGTGTATTATTTTGTTCTAATATTATTTCTTATTTATCGAGTTTATTTATTTTGGAAAGTTTTTGTTATATGGATTATATTTGTGTTGTAATGATAAGTATATTATTTTGGTGGTTACCCAAAATATTGTTCATTTTCAATGCTCACTATCTCAGCAGTTAAGTATTGTTCCAAACTTGGAGTCCCATGGATATTCTTATGCTGATATGTTGAATGATATATGCATATTCTATTTTTGAACTTAATGAAAGCTCTGTTTATATCTACCTGAATAGTTAATGATGATGATGACGATGTTCTAGACATTTGACTTGATTTTTCCTATAATATTTTGAGCAGAATTTGGCTGACTCAAGTGTGAAAGAGCTATAATTTTTTTTTTGGACGTGAGAGAAAAAGAAAGAGTTGAGGATGAAAATTTTGTACCCCATGGCCATATATATAGTCGTAAGGTGTGCAAGTAGATGTTGGGAACAACACAACGATCATCTTAATATTTGTTTTTCAAAAAAATTTCTCCAACGACTCAAACATAAGGGCAAATAAGTACTTCACTCAGTTAATGCATTGACCGTTAAGTTGCAACTGATAGAAGGACTAAAGTGGTATTTTCGCAAAACACACAATGTGAAGCCCCGTACGAAACGTCATATGGATATCATATCATTAAATATGTGTTTATACGCATTTGTATCGTTTTATGTGCACTAGTATTGTTTTACATACATTTGCATTTTTTAACGTGTATTTTTGTGATTTAGGTATTGTAGGAGATAAATAAATTACTGTATACTAAACTAGCTAACCAAATAGTTAGGAAACAACTAAAAGGGCAAACTAGAAGTTAGTGCTTTAGTTGAGGGGCATATTGGTCCTTTGGCAAAATTAAATATCTATCACCTACCACCACCACACAAAAACACACTCACACCACACAACACATAAATATACACGACACAAACACACACACACACACATCAGATCACACACACCAAACACACTAAACCATATGACCCAGGAAGAGAAAGAGAGAAGGAAGGAAGAGGAAGAAGAAGAATAAGAGAACTCTCAAGCCATTTACAAGCTTTCCTTGGCATTTGCTAGCTAGATTCAAGACTTTTCTTGCTTCTTTTGCTTCTCAACTTCAATAACAAGGTGAGGGATGATTTTCAAAGGTTTTATAAAGGCATATAACTCATGGTAGAGAAATCTATGTGTGTACAAAGCATGAATAAAGTTATACGTATACTAGATGGTAGATTGAGCTTAGGTTGAATTTCTAGGGTTCCAATACTTGGTCATAAAGCTATATTGTGTTTTTTGTTGTCCTTGTAAGCTATTATAATGTTATATGTGATCATTATGCTTGAGTTGAAGCATGAGAATAAAAGATGCAACTCTAGAAGATAAATCTTGATGATTGAAGTTGCAAATGCATGGTAGTTGATGGTTGAATGCTTTTGTTTCTTCTAAGATGATTTTGATGCTAGATGATGCTTAATGCATGTTCAGATGATGTTAATAAATTTGTAATTGAAAGGAATTTAAGGCATGAACTTGGTTGAAACAAGATTAAAGAAGAAAGAAGGAAAGAACATGAAAATTCAGACTTGGAATAGCCTTGACAGCTTCAGTCGGTCAAGTGAGTCAGATGGGGGAGCTTATCCGACTCCCACTGCTTGAGTCGGTCGAAGGAGCCGGGCGAGTCCTCTTGTTCAACTGTCCCTCTCCTTTTGTGCAATATTTTTTTAGAGACCATATCTCACTCAATTAAACTCCGAATTGAGTTCCGTTTGATTCTAGAACTATCTACATTCGATAAGCTTTAATTTTATACTGAAATCGGGCTATTTGAAGTTCAGGAGATTAGGGAAATTAACTATTTAAGTTAAGCTAATACGAAAGCATTGAAATTGTTTGGTCGTACCTAATGCTTGTTATTGGTAAAAGTTATTGTTTAAGTGGCCGACTTGCAAGTTCTTGTTATTATGTGCTAATACTAAAGGAGCTTACATGAAAGATATTGTACATGTCCATATGAATACATAATAAATGCTTGACCGTTTGTATGATGCGACATATAAAAGGTAATTGAATATGCTTGATAAATCTTGAGCTCACTTTGTACTTGTCATCGATTATGAAATGGATTAAAGTTGTACACGACAGTAATAGTGGGAGATACCTATTGAGGTGCACACGACTGTGATAGTGGCAGACACCTCCCTATCCCATTAATGCTACATTATTTATGGTTAAGACTTATACGGAATAATATGCACACGACAGTGATAGTGGGATACACCTTTTGAGGTGCACACGACTATGATAGTGGGAAATACCTCTTAGGTCTGTATAAGCCACATTCCTTATTGTGCATCATTCTTTTGATCATGCTCGAGATGTATTCTCTAATATATGTTTTTCTACTCTCGCTTGGTCCCTTGAGGTCCTTGGAGAGTAGAGTTGGATAATATTACCATGTTATAAATGTTGTTTAAATTTGTGCTTTACTTGACGTTCTTATGGAATATTCAAGGTCATGTATTGTTTATTTACGAATTTTACCTATATGTGCATGACATTATATTCGAAAATCGATTTTGAAATGGTAAAACGATTGTGAAAATCCCCGTTCCCCTTATCCGTCGCTGAGCTAGTTGTAGCTCACCCTTTTTCTTAACATCTCAGGTACAGTTGAGCTTGCTTGTTGATGGAAGCCCCGTTAACGCAATGATTTGGATTTTCTACCTTCGTGCTCTACTTGCTTGCTCATGAAAAATATTTTGTATAATTGACTATAATGCTATCTTGTAACTCCTTTTGGATTATTAGTTTTGCAATTAATTAGACTATAATTCGTGGGAGACTTGGTTATACTAGATGGATTTCTAAGATTGTACCTTGATGGATACGGGTTTGTAAATATGTATTCGGATTGTGACTTTAACTTTTAATGATGAAGTTTGTATAACAAGTATTGTTGAACTTATGTAACTTTTATAACTTGAATTTTAGTATTGGGTTGTTTTACAAAAGGTTGAGTTGTTTTATGGTTAATAGTGCCCAAGATTTTGCATTGTGCCTTAGCGGACTTAGGTAGAGTGATCTGCTTGATCCCATGGCATCACGATCCTGAGATGTTGAGATAAATGCAAGTTTGAACTTTATTCCACTTTCGTGGTATCAGAGTACATATATTAGTGTTTGAAAATCGGGGTTGTGATAGAGTTGTATCAGAGCTTAGCTAGTTAGCTAGGTGTTAAGCTGGGTTTAGAACCCCTGGTCAGTGGGTAGAAGTTTTAAGGTGGAATTGATTATGATGATATGTGTAAATAAGGTGAATGGATGACTTAGTTAAAGTTGGAGACTATGATTCTTTGAGGGTATTATAGTCAAAAGATTGGGTTGAAGATTGAAAATCCTAGGGTAGGAATTTGGCCATAGTGTCATTTGGAACATAAGAATTGCATTTGATTTATGGATTAAAGTGAGGTTGTAGGATAAGAAGCAGACCAAAAGGTTTGACCTAATGGCTCAATTTTCTCCTTTAGTACTTGTGTGGAACTTATGTACTTAAATGCTACGTGTCAATTGCCCAATATGCCTTATGTGTTATGTGAATCATACGTATTTAAAATGCTATGAATGCTTTGTGCCTTCATGAATACTTATGTGTTAGGTATAGTCATAATATATGCTTGTTAGCTGTAACGCCCTGGCTAAGTGAATATCCCGAAGGGCAGAGGCCCACCAACAACGCAACATATGACGATATTGTGCGCTTTGGGTTACCACATTGCGCCCCTCACGGGTTTGTTTCTTATAGCCCAACTTGGATTGGAAAACGCATCGTCACGATATAAGGGAAAACCCTCCGCTTTATATCTAGCAGCCCAGCATCCTCGCCAGTTGATGTGGGATATTATACTAGCAGCATAGATAGGGCACGTATTCATGTCTCGTACAATACATATGCATCATATAACCGTAAGTGGCATCGTACATCCATACCCAAGATGACAGGGCCGAGCACTCGCAAGAATACTAGAACTTGAGGAATAGAGAATATTAATCAGGCTAATCCCGGGAGAGAGATGTTCAGTATGCTGGTAATTTTTGTGGATAGGATGAGCCAGATTCTAGAAAACCAAGCAATTGGAACAAGGGGCAATAATAACACATTGAAGGATTTCTTCAGCTATAGACCTCCCAAGTTCCTTGGTGAACCCGATGATGGAAAAACTGAAGCTTGGTTGGCAAAAGGTGAAAGGATATATGCTGCTCTTGATTACAATGATGAAAGAAAGGTGATTTTCGCAGTATTCTTATTAGAAGAAGATGCAGAACAATAATAGAGAACAGAAAAGCTTCGCTGGAAACGTGATGGCACACCCATCACTTAAGCTAACTTTGGCAAATCTTTCAAGAAAAATTCCATTACGGAAGTGCCCCGAGAGAGGAAAGAAGAAAAGTTTCTTACTTTGAAGCAAGGTAAAATGTTTGCGGTCCAATATGAAGCTCGTTTTAACAAGTTGTCACATTACCTCCCCGAGTTAATACAAATGAAAAAAAGAAGAATCAGACAGTTTGTTTGAGGATTAAGGCCTAAAATTCAAGACTTCTTGGCTTCATATCTTTTTTACCTCATATAATGATGTGATCGATTTGGCTGCTCACATTGAGAAGAGGAGATTTGAAACCCAAAGTGGACCAAGTCAAATCAACAAAAGGTCGTTCTTATCTCTGACACCACAAGAAGAATAGAACTCAGCTTAGTGCATTCAATACCAAGACAACTCGAGGGTTATCAGGTAATACAGCCACCTCTCAAAAATTTGTGTTTGTTGTAACAAGAGAGGGTACATGAAAACCCAATGTTAGAGAAAGATAGACAAGTGTATAAAGTATGGGAGTAATCAAGACTTATATAAGGACTACCTAAGGATGCAGAATGTGGGAACATGGCCTCAACCTACTAGGAATGCTTCAGGACAAGGAGTTCATGCCTGAGTTGATTCTATTGACCAAGGGGAATTTCCAAAGGCAACAAACGCAGTTGAAGGTGGATTTTATTTGCTGGAATTTCCATTAATGTTCTCACTTAGTATTCTTATTTGTTATTTAGATTTTATCTTGGGAATTCTTGGTGGGTAATCTTTCTTGGTATTCTCTGATGGTATTCTTGTCCGAGACTCTTACTTGATAATTTCAATCGCTATTCTCATTTTGGGAAATTTTTATTTGGTATTCGATATTCTCTATCAGTATTCTCTTGCGGTATTCGGAATTCGGTATTCTTAATCAGAGTTCTTATTCGTTATTTCTATTCAGCAATTGGTATTCTATCTAAACTTCTTATTCAACAACACTTATGTGGTATTATTATGTGGAAGTCTCATATGGGGCCCTGTATTCAGGGTTATAGTTCGGCATCCTTCTCCAGTGGTCGGGTCTCCTTTATGTGCTTCAGACAAAGTCGTTGCAGCTTATCGAGCAATTATCAAATGAGAAAATTGCGAGGGCGCAATTCTGTTAAATGGGAAGGATTTGAAGTCCCGCACGAAACATCATATGCATATTATATAATTAAATATGTGTTTATACTGATTTACATGCATTTGAGTGATTTTATATGCATTACATCATTTTATGTGCACTAGTACATTTGCATTGTTTAACTTACATTTTTGTGATTTAGGTAACGTAGGAGATAAATAAATTACACTATACTACACTAGCTAACCAAATAGTTAGGAAACAATTAAAAGGGCAAACTAGAAGTTAGTGTTTTAGTTGAGGGGCATATTGGTCCTTGGGCAAAATTAAATATCTATCACACACATATACATGACACAAACACACACATACATCAGATCACACACACCACACACACTAAACCACACGACCTAGGAAGAGAAAGATAGAAGGAAGGAAGAGGAAGAACAAGGATAGGAGAACTCTCAAGCCATTTACAAAGCTTTCCTTGGCATTTGCTAGCTAGATTCAAGACCCTTTTAGCTTCTTTTCCTTCTCAACTTCAAGAACAAGGTGAGGGATGAATTTCAAAGGTTTATAAAGGCATACAACTCATAGTAGAGAGATCTATATGTATACAAAGCATGAATAAAGTTATATGTATATTAGATGGTGGATTGAGCTTAGGTTGAATTTCTAAGGTCAATACTTGGTCATAAAGCTATATCGTGTTTGTTGTTGTTCTTGTAAACTATTATAATGTTATATGTGATCATTACGCTTGAGTTGAAGCATGAGAATAGAAGACGCAACTCTAGAAGACAAATCTTGATGATTGAAGTTGCAAATGTATGATAGTTGATGGTTGAATGCTTTTGTTGCTTCTAAGATGAGTTTGATGCTAGATGATGCTTAATACATGTTTAGATGACGTTAATAAACTTGTAATTGAAAGGAATTTGAGGCATGAACTTGGTTGAAGCAAGATTAAAGAAGAAAGAAGGAAAGAACATGAAAATTCGGACTTGGAATGGCCTTGACGGCTTCAGTCGGTCGAGGGAGTCGAACCAGGGAGCTCATTCGACTTCCACTGCTTGAGTCGGTTGAAGGAGCCAGGCGAGTCCCCTCGTCCGACTGCTCTTCTCCTTTTGCGCAAAATTTTTATCGAGACTATATTTTACTCAATTCAACTCCGAATTGAGTTCCATTTGATTCTAGAACTATCTACATTCGCAAACTATAATTTTATACTGGAATCAGGTTATTTGGAGTTTAAGTGAATAGAAAAATTAACTGTTTAAGTTTGGCTAATGCGGAAGCATTGAAATTTTTTGGTCGTAACTAATGCTTGTTAGTGGTAGAAGTTATTGTTTAAGTGACCAACTTGCAAGTTCTTGTTATTATATGCTAATACTAAAAGAGCTTACATGAAAGATATTGTATGTGTTATATGTCCCTATGAATACATGATAAATGTTTGACCATTTACATGATGCGATATATGAAAGGTACTTGAATATATTTGATACATCTTGAGCTCACTTTGTACTTGTCATAGATTATTAAATGGTATTACTTATATGCACGTGGTGGTTGCAACCTCTCGTTCATTAAGGGATGGGATCAAAGGTGCACACGGTTGTGATAGTGGCAGACACCTCCTTACCCCATTAATGCTACGTTATTTATGGTTGGGACATATACGGAATAATGTGTACACGACAATGATAGTGGGAGACACTTTTTGAGGTACACATGACTATGATAGTGTGAGACACCTCTTAGGTCCGTATAAGTCATCTTCTTTATTGTGCATCACTCTTTTGATCATGTTCGAGATGTATTCTTCAATATATGTTTTCCTACTCTCGCTTGGTCCTTTGAGATTCTCAATGAGTAGAGTTGGATAATATTACCATGTTATAAATGTTGTTTAAATTTGTGCTTTACTTGATGTTCTTGTGGAATATTCAAGGTCATATATTTTTTATTTACAAATTGTACCTATATGTGTATGGCATTGTTTTTGATAATAGATTTTGAAATGGTAAAAGGATTACGAAAATCCCTGTTCCCCTTATCCCTAATTGAGCTAGTTGTAATTCACCCTTTTTTTTTAACATCTCAGGTATAATTAAGCTTGTTTGTTGATGGAACCCCTGTTAACGTAATGATTTCGATTTTCTACCTTCGTGCTCTACTTGCTCGCTCATGGAGATTATTTTGTATTATTGACTATAATGTTATCTTGTAACTCCTTTTAGATTATTAGTTGTGTAATTAATTAGACTAAGACTCGTGGAAGACTTGGTTATACTAGATGGATTTCTAAGATTGTACCTTGATGGATACGGGTTTGTAAATATGTATTCGGATCGTGACTTTAACGTTTAGTGATGAAGTTTGTATACCAAGTATTGTTGAACTTATGTAACTTTTATAACTTGAATTTTAGTATTGGGTTGTTTTACATAAGGCTGAGTTATTTTATGGTTAATAGTGCTCGGGATTTTGTTTTGTGCCTTTGCAGACTTAGGTGGAGTGATGTGCTTGAGCTCTTGGCATCACGATCCCGAGATGTTGAGGTAATTGCAAGTTTGTACTTTATTCCGCTTTCGTGGTATCAGAGTACATATATTAGCATTTGAAAATCGGGGTTGTGACACATAAACATGTCTAGTACTTAGCATAAACCTCAAGGACTAGAATGGATTTTTCCATTTTTTTTGTCAGGGTCGGTCTTCTATCCATCTGTAGCAATTCGGGAGTAGATGATCTTGACCATTGATTTCATAATATTAATATGCACCATTGATGTCCACTCAAACTAGAAAGAAAAGTTATTACACTTGTTAGCCTAAAGACTTTTCAAATTTATTTTGATAATAACTAAATCTTTATTATACATTTATCTTGTGACTAATCATACATTGTATAAGTTCTCAATTTATGAGATTACTCGAAAGATTGAAGAATGCTCAAGAGCAAGCCATGAAGAATTGATATTGATCAAGCTCAAGAAAGTTAATTATGAAGATCAAATGAAGAACTCAACATGATCAAGCTCAAGACTTCACTATCAAGATCTCTAAAGCTTCAAAATATGAAGATTCAAGTAAAGAAGATCTTGGAAGATGAAGAGTGAGTTATAAAAGGAGACGTGATGATATAAGGGATACTGGCTATTAACTTGTCGTTTGCCTAAGTATTTCTTGTGTTAGCAAGTATTTCTTGTGTTAGCTCTTGAAGTCTTCAAAATGTTTTTCAAAGCAATGATTCGCAAAATATCTTATCATCTTTGAAAACATTAGAATTGGGTCAAAAGAAGTCTTTAAAACAAATGGTTTTTGCACACTTTGAAAAATGTTTTCAGAAAAATTGACTCGGATCACTTACTGTAGGTTTTCAGTTGAAAACTACGGATCCGGTTGAGTTACTCTATTGAATCCACTTGACTAGATCCCATCTAGTGGCCATCCGGATGAGCAAGTCCGGAAGGAAGCCAAAAATTCGATTGACCGAATGTTTTGAAAAATAGCCATTACAAATCCGTGCTGCCTTTAAAACCATTTCATCACCCACTTCTCAAATTATCTCTTTCAACTTCAAGCATTGAATACCAAGATTTTAAAAGTCTTTATTCACTCATTCTTTACAAAAAAATCTTGAGCTAACACTTGCAAATCTTTGATCATTCAAGAGCTTGATTTGTATTATCCAACTATAGAGGAGTTAAAGTTGAAGGATCGATATCCGGGATTGCACATAATGAATCAAAGATACACAGCAGAAGAAACTATGAAATACAATTTTTCGATGCATATATTATGTGTAGATCAATCCTAATACTTGATGTTTATGTAATATACTTCTTAAACCAAAGGTAAAACAAGAAGAGAACAATACTTCTTAAAGACCTAAGGTTGATGTGTGGTTGAACTTTTTGTTGGAATGACACCCTCTTCCACAAGTGTAGAAGTCTACGTTAGTCCACAGAAGAAAATGATTAAGCACCTCATTTATTCTTGAATATAGTGCTAGCAAAATCTTTGAAGAAAAGATATGAACTTGTTTTCTCTCTTACACAAGATGCATAGTATTTTTCCACTAAGTCACTTAATCTTTATCTTGCATATAGATATATAGAAATATGCACATATATCAATTAGCTTTTGTATACAATATACATAATGGCCAATTGATGTGTATATATAAATTTATATGGAAGATGATGGATCATCTTTATGTCTTGTCAAATATACAAAAGGAAAGGTTAATGGAATTCATAATAACTCCATGGGGTAAGCCTTGTCATCCTTTTGAAAAAGAAAAGACAAGATGAAATAATGTCTTTCAATGGGTCATGCTTAGTCATATTACATATAAAGAAAGACTAAGTGGAACTTTACATAATTCCAACCTTTCTTTTACCATGACTTTTCAAGTTAAACTTTTAACCTTTGTATAATTGACATAAGTAGTATTTAATCCAATCACCATCAGATTAAATCATGTAAATCACATTTCTATCTTTTGTACTTAACTCCTTATACATAGTCCATAATAACACATTAGCTCTATTAACCTTTAGTGATACAAATATTATTATTAACTCTTTAACAATCTTTGAGAGATTAAGATACAAGTTAAATTGAAGCCAAATCACAATACTCTATTGTGTGTGACCTTCTAGACTCACCGCCAAACAGCATTAAGAAAACATTGAACGATTTTAATGCTAATCGAACTCTCGATTTGTTTTGAGAATATCTCCTTCACTCTCGAAACACCCTTAAAGGTCTTGAGTGATGTCTAACAACATATCGAGACAATTTATAAGGCAAATGAAGTTATCAATTGAGTGAACCTATTTAGTTGACAATTATCGTGCAATTCAATCTTTCCATTAATAGTTCCAATTGAGTAAGAACCATTGTAACACCCCTATCCTTCACGAAAACAGAATCCCGATCCACATCCTAAGGTCACGAAAAAGGAGAAAAAACCACATATACGAAAAATGAGAAAAAACCACATATCTGCACTCAAAAGAAATGAACCACAAACAACAATACAACATTCAAAAATCATCCACATTCTTCTTTTGACATATCTTTCCATGTTCTTGAGGCCATTCGAGCCTTTAACCTCAACAAGATAAACATTCATGCATCGGACTTAAACCATACTAATCTTTTACAAATAATAGCTTATCATACAACTCTAATACTTTTAAATTAAACTTATTACAAATTCCTACTTATAACAAATATAAACAAGATCCACAAAGCAGAACATACAATTAAATCACTAATTATACCTTAGATACATACATTACTTTACATTTCAACGAATAATACACACATGGCAACCAAAGAAACTCTTGAACTTCTCTTTCTCTATAACTTGAAGGCCCAACTTAGCTTTACCTGAAAAATGTTAGATGATAGATCTTAACTCTTTGTGGATATTAAGATAAAATATGGTTGTCAAAAATATCTTGAAAGCAATATTCAATTCCTTCAAAGATGATGAAGTTTTTTGAACACATTAAAGGTTACCTCTTCATCTTGTACTCGCAGCCGAAGCTCACCTATTCGAACATCAATAAATGTTCCGTCAGTTGCAAGGAAAGGACTTCCAAGAATGATAGGAATTCCCTTGTCTTCCCCCATATCAAGAACTATGAATCAACATGAAAAATGAATTTATCAACTTTGACGAGTACATCTTCAATTACTCCTCTGAGGTACTTTAGCGAACGATCAACTAACTGTAGTGTTACAATAGTATGTCTTGCCTCTCCCAATCCAAGCTTTCTGAAAATAGACAAAGGCATTAAATTAATACTAGCACTTAAATCACACAAAGCTCGCTTAAAAACAACATTGCCAATTTCACATGGAATAGTAAAACTTCCTGGATCCTTGAGCTTTTGTGGTAGCTTCTTTTTTAGGATTGCGCTGCACTTTTCAGTAAGTGCAACTGTCTCATAATCTCTAAGTTTTCTCTTATTCGAAAGGATATCCTTCATAAACTTCACATAATTCAGCATTTGTTCAAGCGCATCCGTGAATGGAATATTGATGTGAAGTTTCTTGAAGACTTTAAGAAATTTAGCAAATTGCTTATCAAGCATATTTTTTTGCAATCGTCGAGGGAATGACACAACCATATGTGGCTCCTTCATAGGTTGTGGCTGAGCTTCTACTTTCTCTTTATCTCCTGCCTCATTATGTGCTTCACATTTCTCAACCTTCTTAGTTCTTACTGACTCCTCTACCTCCTTACCGTTTCTCAAAGTTATTGCTTTGCAATGCTCCATGCCATCTTTTCTAGGATTCACCTAAGAAGTACTAGGTAAACTTCCTTGTTGCCTTTCAGAGAACTTCATAGCCATTTGGCTCAACTGTATCTCTAGGTTTTTGATTTGTGCGGATTGATTCTAGAAATTCGTTCTTGTTTCATTCATGAATTGAGTTTGCGAGGTCGCCAATTGAGCCAATGTATCCTCCAAGTTTACCTTATTCTCTGGTGGTAGGTTATTCTGCTCAGGCTGCAACACATTCTGATTATTTCTCAAGGAGAAATTCAGATCATTATGCCATGCTAGATTATATTTGTTAGAGTATTGATTGTACTGCTACCCATTAAAATTTCCCACATACTGTGCTTGTTCAACTGTGCCTTGGGAAAATGGATTCCCAACCTGACATTTTGCACTATGATGTGGACCACAAAAAAACTCGCACACCACTGCCGCTTGGACAACATTAGCAGTTGCCTGACTATTCTATAATTGTTTCGCGAGATTGTCAATTTTCACTGTCAAGGCAGTTATGGCATCAATCTCATGGATCCCAGCTGTCTTCTTTGGTATGACTCTCTCGCTTGACCACTGCTGGTGGTTCAAAACAATATCATCTAGCAACGCATAAGCTTCATCTGTTGTCGTGTTCATTAAAGCTCCTCTTGCTGATGCATCAATCAAAGTTCTTGTAGAGGTAATTAACCCATTGTAAAAACTATGAACTTGCATCCACCTAGGTACTTCATGATTAGGACACTTCCTCAGTAATGCCTTTTACCTTTCCCACGCTTCACATATAGTTTCTCTTTCATGTTATGCAAAATTATTAATTTCTATGAGCAGCTTCACTATCTTTCCAGGTGGGAAAAATCTTGACAAAAACTTGTGCACCAAATCCTCCCAAGTAGTGATTAAATTTGACAGTAGCGAGTTCAACCATTCCTTAGCTTGATCCCTTAAGGAAAAAGGAAACAAGAGAAGGCGCAGAGTTTCATCAGTGACTCCATTGTACTTAACAGTTCCACAAACTTCTAGAAAATTCACAATGTGCTGATTAGGACCTTCAGAAGGCAGTACATGAAACTGAATATTCTAAATCAAATGTAGTGTCAATGTCTTCAAATCAAAATCATGTGCCTGAATCGCTGGCCTTCTAATCACAGGTTGAATTCTAGTGGGTGGTAATGTATACTCTCGCAGTGTTCTAGGCGAATTTTCCTGATTGACTGCTTGATTATTTTCGTCCTGTGCTACCACAATGTCAGCCATATTCCCTTGCAAATGATGGGTAGTTATAGTAGCTTTTTTCTCCTTTCTGTTCTTCTGATAGGTTCGTTATATCTCAGGATCGAAAGACAACAAATTACTACCTCCTGACTTTCGCATGCACGTAAAGGAATGTGTTCCTGAAATACACGTAACGAAAATAAGAGAATAATACAAAATTAAATAAAATCCAAAGTAAAATTAAAGCTATTTGGTATCGATATTAATAATTGACACAGTCCCCGGCAACGGCGCCAAAAACTTATTGTGTGATTTCTAACGCAAGTGCATGTATCGCAACAAGTAATAAAGTGATAAGTAAAAATCGTTCCCATGATGACTGTGATTACTAAGTACCAAAATTGATTTAGCTCTAACTTTATTTGGACAATCATAAATTGAGAATTTGTAATTAACGACTAAAGAAATTATAGAACTTATAAAAAAAAAAATAACTAACACAATTACGAAATTAACAAAAGATGGTAATTCAATAATTAAAAGACTCTAGAGATTCCGATTTCACCAAGATTAATCCTAATTGAAACTAGTGATTTAAATAAATTGATGCCTATTCCTTACGTTGTCAACAATTTCGCTAAGGTAGATATTAATTTTTCTCTAGTATCAATAACCTATCCCAATAAGCAAGCTAACTACATCTCTGTGATAATTGTGAACTTATGGGACGCATTAAGCCCTAGAAATTCAAATGTTGCACTAGAACTCATAACTATCTCTAGCTTATAATGATTTAATGGTATTTCATACATGGTCTAATTTAATTATCACTTCTCAGTCTCAAACTAAATCACGACTCATGCAATTGTTGATCAGGCAATTACAAGTATTAAACTCAGCATGAAATACTCAACGCATATATAAAATAGTTCATTAATCAATCAAACCAAAAGTGTCATATATTCTTTAGGATTTGGAGAAGAATCGTGGTAGAAATCCGTCTCCGGATTGTTCTCTGTCTTCAACTCGTGAATTCTCTCTCTCTCTCTCCCTCTGGAACTTTGCTTTTTCTCCGCTCTTGATGGCTGCCCACTTCTCACGTTTTTTTCCTTTTATTTCATAGGGTTCTTTTCTTTTTTTGCCAATTTAAAAAACTGCCCATAATTTTCCTATGATGCTGTGCAACTGCGCTATGACTGCGCTACTTCTATTTGTTCTTCACTTTCTCCACAAATTACATAAAAGCCAATCTTTTGCAATTTCTCTTCAATCTTTGCCTCAAAACTCATATTGTCTCTTGAAAATTACCTACAATGCAAATCAAAGACAAAACCAATCAAATTGCTCATAAATTACTCAAAAACTAACAAAGTTTAAATGAAAAGTTGTTGAAATACTATATCAATAATACACCCAATAAGCACACCAATACACATGAGTAGAACTCAATCTTTTTTTTGTTTGGGTAAAAAACATGAGTACATAGACACAAACCAACATAGACACATAAAGATATGAAACAAACACACACAGACATTAAACGCATATAAATGCAGATTGGCAGATGAGGATAAGGGTCCCCGACTGTGGAAGATGCGGATAAGGGTCCCCAGCTGTGGAAGATGGAGATTGGTGTCACTCAGGGCTGTGGAGGAGATGGGTTGGTACCGCGCAAGGCTTTGGGGACTGGGTGATATGCTTAGCTGCGACTGTGGGGGCTGGGGAATGTGTTCACCCGCAGCTGTGGATGGAGGGGGTGAGGATTGTGGTCAGCCGAGGATATGGGTTGTGGTTTGAATTTTCTTTCTTTTTTTTTCGGTCAAAGGTATGGTTTTAGAAATATTTGGAGTTTTCTTATTAGAAGGTAGTTTAGCCATTACATTTTTTCTTATGACAAAATTGGAAAGTTGACTTCGAGTCAAAAGGTTATTAAATGGGATTTTTAAAATGGGTTAACAACTGTCACACTGTATAAGATGGATTTAACTTATTTTTTTGGGTATAAAATAAATGATGGTCTTAAGAGGAGTAAAAGAGGTGAGAGTGGGAATCGGAGAGGAAGAAGAAAAAACAAAGTTATATGAAAATTATTATTTTAGTTATTTATATTTAAACTTCTCTTCATTAATTTCTTTTGATGTAATTTAACAAAATAACTTAAATAGAATCATTTTAAAAAATTAATGGTTCTTTTAGAGCAAAAAATAATTGGATAATCAAAATAGGACTAGCGTAATAATTTAATGATCCCTTAAATAATTTAACCTTTAATTTGTTAATTTATTATATATGAGTAAAAGATATGTGTTTTCATTCTTTACACCCAGACAAATTTTTGTTTTATTATTCTTAAAACTATTTTCTAAAGCACTTTTAACAAAAAGAATTTGTATGTTTTAAAAAAATTGTTTTAGAAACTATTCTAATCAAACAAGTGTTATGTTTTTTTTGTTGTTAAAAATAGTTTTTCAAAACTGTTCTTAAAAATTGTTCTAAAAAAAAAAGTACTTCTAAACAGGACCTTATCTTCCCTGACATAACTAATATTTAGTTAGACTTAGAATACAAATTTTTGAAGTACTTATGCTCTACTTGCTTTGATTTGTCCCCATGTATAACTTTCGAAGTGATACATAGTAGTTGAATAAGACTTTAGCCATGGTGAGGATGCTGAGCCATTACTACAATAAATGATCCTTCGAGCTAGAATCACTCTCTCCCCATCCCCGCTCTCCATTATTCAAGTTGGGCTTTGAGCTCTCAGATTGATGTTGTGATTCTAATGTAAAGTTTTTGTTTGGCGTTTATTTCTGATTGCAATGTGGCAGATAACGGTGTCGATTGGGAAGACTAGTTCTGGGAAAAGTATATAATTGGTTCAATACATTGCTGATTCATGAGTAGTTGCCGATGACTCTATTATTTGTACTCAGCCGCGAAAATTGGCTACCATCTCATTGGCACAGAGGGTTGGAGAGGAAGGCTGTGGGTGTTATCCGGATTCTTCAATAACTTGTTCTCCATCATATTTGTCTGTACAACAGCTTGATTCGAAGATAATATTTATGACAGACCACTGCTTACTACTGCACTATATGCGTGATAAGAATTTATCCGGGGTTTCATGGATTATTATTGA
The DNA here is from genome assembly GCA_037974665.1 of Ehretia macrophylla. Taxonomy (NCBI): domain Eukaryota; kingdom Viridiplantae; phylum Streptophyta; class Magnoliopsida; order Boraginales; family Ehretiaceae; genus Ehretia; species Ehretia macrophylla. Next base: position 61,786,022 of record CM075779.1, read on the forward strand.
TGAGGCTCATGAAAGAAGCTTAAACATTGATCTCCTTTTTGCGGTGATAAAGAATTTACTTTGTCAGAGGATTGATCTGAGACTTATTATTATATCCGCGACAACTGATGCAAACCAACTTGCTGGTTAATTGTTTGACTTTGGAACCTTCCATGTGGCTACCATCAGTACACCATTTGTTTGTGGTACATGTTATGTGGAGACGTGCACTAGGTACCATCTGGAGTATCACCCATATTTGTCATGTGAGAAGTGCAAAGAATTCAAAGACAACCCAGACTCTTCCCTGCATAAGTGGTGCATGGGCAAAGAGAACGTGAAAAGTGTCCAGTCTGTGGGTTTACCATCGAGAAGATAAAGGGGTGCAGCCACATTGAGTGTAAATGTGGACATCATGTTTGATGGGTTTGTTTGGAGTTTTTCTCCAGCAGCGACAATTGTTATAACCATTTGAGGTTTGTGTATCTAGGAACTGGCAATTCTGAATACTACAACTCTTCACCTTCATTCTTAGCTAATAGCTCTTGATTTTTAACAATTTGATCTTGAACTTAGTTTCCACAATGGTTTGCTGTGTTCTAAATAGATCACCGTATTGTAATTCAAATAATTCTTCATTGACCTAGATAATTATATATATTGACACATATATTTGCCATGCATGTATGTAGCTTTTCTACACTCTCGTAGATAGCGCCAACTGCTTCTGTGTATACATGTTTAGATAATGCAGTACGATCTGATTTCTCTCCCTTTCTCCCTCCCTCCCTACCCGCATGCCTGTGTTGCGTGGATGAAGAGTTGTACCGGGTGAATCTTCTTGTCCACCTCAGTCTTCAAACCTACTTCTGAACAGGAAACCATGTCTATCAGCAGCTTGATGTTGTGCTTGCACCCTTGCCATCATCTCCTACCTCTGATTGGACTCTTGAGCCTGATCTAGTGTAACCATTTTTCATAGGTTGTTGACTCGGTAAAATGGAATTCTGAAGCTCAAGCAATTTAAACTCTTGTTGATAGGCAGGCTGTCGTGACGATTCTTCTAGCAACAAATTAGGAAGACCATCCCTTGGCTAGAGGTTGCGAGATTTTAGCCCATCATTGTAACTTGAAGAACTAGTTCAATGCAAAGGCTATAAAATCTGAGAAAACTAAATCAGGCATATTGGAAGGAAATAATTGTTTTCATTGTCATTGGGTTAAGTGATCAGGAAATTGAGATGCTCGTTAAATTTAAACAATAGCCCAAACACAGAAAATTCTCCTATATTGTTTGAAATATATTTTTTTTACAAAATTTTGTGAAATTTATTTACAAATCTAATCTTTTATGTTTGTAAGTAACACTTTAAAAAATTAAAAATTCAGAATTTATAAATCTTGAATTTCTTCAAGTTTTATCCAAATCTTTACTCAAGAAGTATAATTTGTAAATCCACATTTTTTAAGTTAGTTGCTTACTTTTGAGGACAAAATTACCCTATACATTTTCATTTACACTTAAGCTTAAATTTGGCTCCAATTACAAAGATAAAAAATAAAACTTAGATCAAACTCTCTCCCTTGCCCTTTTTCTAAAAACAAATACGAAGAAAATAATTATTCAACAAGTCGGATATGAATAATATTTTCCTTTCATATTATTTTACGGTATCCAATATGAAAGAAGTTTGATTGAAGATCAAAGTAAGAGGTAAGTGGAGCTTATTTTTATGTAGAGTTGCTAAATCCCCTTGTTCTTCATCGCATGGTCATTGTACACGTTTGATTGATATAATATTCGCTTTAATTTTTTTTTTTTTTGTGGTTTAATCTTACGAGAAGTTCCTTTCATTTTCATTCTAGAAATCATTTCAATTCTCTTTGTAATTTTTTCATAATTATGTTTTTATTTGTAAAATTGCTACATGCCTTATTAGCAAATTTAGCCAAGCAACTATCATTCTGGTCTTCCTTACTTCTAAGCCATGTTAGTAGTTGTTGGATAGCTCAAAAGTTCTTGTTTATCATTTCTAGTTTACTAATTCCAATAGAATAGAGAAGGGGTATTTGAGTAAAATAGACTTTTTAGTTTCAATTCCACATGTGTTGTAAATAAATTTATGTCTACAAATGATAGACTTGACTTAATACTAGCTAGTTTACACTTTCAAATAGGAGATTCATTTGCAACTACAAGTTCTCATGGAATTCATTCGAAATAGAGGGGCATCCTAAAATGTGAACTGATATTGGGTTGTGAATTTTTTCTTTCTTTTCTTTTTGTTTTTGGGAAGAATTTGCTGAGAGAATTTTTAGCAGCAATGATAGCTCTACTCAAAGCTACTCATTCACCGTCTTAAGGGAATGTTTTACCTTTTTTGTCCTTTAACAGTTCGAAGAGTTCCATTGGCGAGGCAATCATGAACTTTTATTATATTTGGACTTAAATAAGTTTGTCCATGATCTCGATAAGTAGTTTAATTCTTTATGACTAAGATTTCAAGCTCAAATCTTGAGTCAGATCGCTCATGTTTTATGAGCTTAACCCAAGGTGTACGTAAGTTGTCCCGCATCATTACCTCACTGACAACTCATGAGAAAAATAATATAGGATATTGTGATTGGGGTAAGAGTTCAGTGCACATATTCCCTATACTACCTACTCGTATTCACCAGTCGACCGGTCGAAAGACCCTCATCCAGTAGACAGACCTCGGGCGGACGACCCTTTGGCCACCGGTCGACCGGTCACCATGGGGTCGTCTGGGGGGCTCCAAACTGCAAGGATTGGATTTTTGAAATCATTTCTTTTAAACGTCCTTTGTAAAGCCTTTTTCAATTGATTCAAAAATAACTTTTAAGAATCATCATTAAGCATATACCATTTACAAACCCAAACCCCGGTCAAGTCCCAACTGGTACCTCTTATGTCGCTGCGTTTCCTCTTATAACTCCTTCTTCATTTACCAAGATCTTCACTTGAATCTTTACAACTTGAGCTTGTAAAGATCTTGACAAAAATACACTTGAGCTTGATCATGTTGAGCTCTTCATTTTGTCTTCATGATTAGATCATTTGAGGTTGATCAACATCATTCTTCATGAACTTGCTCTTGAGCTTGTATAACATTGATATTCACAAAGTGCTTTGATCATCTTTTTAATCTTCCTGAGCTTACTTAATATGTTGAATATCCTTCAAGCTCTGACTAATTGTCAAACAATAAACTCATTACAAGATATGATTAGTCAATAGATCAATTTCATAATCAAGATTTAGTTATCATCAAAATACAGGATTCATGCCTTCAGGCTAATAGATGTTAACTTTAACAGCTTGACATTTTGCCATTAAAAAAATAAAGAATGGATAAAAGAAAAAATTGAAAGACCAGGGTAGTGTCACATCAATACTACCCTTTGCCTGGAAAGTAAGAAAATTTGACATTTTTTTTATTGTCTTAAATGACACTCAAGCTCTTCTTCTCCTTATCGACACACATATACCCCCACGACTACAATATGTCATGTAGCCTTCAAAAAAAAGCACAAAACAACTCATTTAGAAGCTGTCTTTGCATAGGGATTATACACTACAAGCTTTGAGCGCCAAAAAGCATCCAAATATCCAAGTCAATAAGGTTTAGGGTTTAGGATTTAATCTTTTTGCTAAAAAGTTTAATAATACCCAAATTTTTGTTGCTTTGTTGGCTAATTTAGACATGTTGTGTTTGATTTTGATAGATTTTAACTTTGCATGTAGTTATGATCGCTCATGTTTTATAAGCTTAACCCAAAGTGTACGTAAGTTGTCCCGCATATGTGGATATTGTGATTGGGGTAAGAGTTTAGTGCACCTATTCCATATACTCCCTACTCATATACACATGGGTCCCACATATGTGGGGCCTACTTATCTATCTCTATGGAGTATGGGAGTAGGTGCATTGAAGAATTTTCCTTGTGATTACACTTTGGTATGATTGTATACAGAACACATGAAATACTTTTTTAGGACGTCAAATATCATGTGGGGGCCTTCTGTGCAGATGTTGTCCCAAAGTTCTTTAACGCCTACCAAAGCTAATAGGCTTGAAAGCAAACCTACCAATCTTGCAAAGCTTACAACGGTTGGCTTCATTACCTTAATAGCTCATGAAGGGAAAATGTCATATTTAGTCCCTATTATTTTCTTTTAGTTTTAATTTGGTCTCTATTGTATAAAATGTCTTAATTTCATCTTTATTATTTTTTAAAAAATCTTAATTTCGTTATTATTATTTTCTTATAGTTTCAAATCGTCTCTATTGTCCAAAATTAGTTAATTTACTTCCTATTATAAATTGAGACTTTTGGAAACCAATAAGGATGAAATTGAGAATTTTTAAATAATGGGATAAAATTAAAATATTTGGAAAAACATTAAGGATGAAATTGAGACATTCTAAACAATAAAGACCAAATTGAAACAAAAAGAAAACAATAGGGACTAAATGTAGAATTTTCCCGTTCATGAACATCAAATAGGTAGCCCCATGATTATTAACTTGTTGGTGAATTTTTTTTTTTTGGGCATGACATGCTGACTTTTTTTTCTTTTTTTTGGGAAAAAATATCTTAGTCCTTAAAGTTTATACTAAATACCAAAATCAGCCCTGTGTTTTGGGAAAATACCACTTTAGTCCCTCCGTTAAGTAGAGGGATGTTATTGCCCATTAATTGAACCTAAGAGGGGGATAAATTAGGTTATATAAGCAATACTACTACTTTTTTGATTAAGCAATATACTAGCAATGATTAATCAGAAACAATCTTAATCAAATATGCACTCTAGCAATATAAGATGTGAGTAAGATATTTTATCAAATACTTAGTGTGCAGAAATTAATGCAAAGAGAGAGTTGGGAAAAAGAGATTTCAAATCGCGATTTAGAGTGGTTCGACCCCCGCCTAAGTCCACGACCTAAGCTCCCCGCTTAGGATTTCAACAATCTTCACTATTATGACTCTTCAAATGTTGGTGAGTCTACAAATTAACTACAATGGTAGTTCAAACTTTTACAATAGAAAATTTGTTCTCAATACAAAGTTTCAACCCCAACACCTTTGACAAGGAAATCATTCCTTTCAAAGTGTTCAATTCTCTCTTTTGATAAGTGTTTGAGATTCACAATAAAAACCCTTTTTTAGGGTAGATGAATACAATGAATATTTTTCTCTCAATATAGCTCACAAATTCTTGCTTAAGTATAGCACAATAATGATTTAAAGATGAATATAATGTTAGAAAACAAGAGTAATTGCTTTGAATCAATATCTTGAAATTTTGCAGTTGAGAGGCATTAATATAAGCTGAAATGGGTGTAATAAATATACCCCAACGATCATAAAATATCTATATTTTGAATCAGCATTTTAGCCTGACCGGTCGACCCCTGTTTCACCGGTCGACCAGTCAAAAGACCTTCATCCGGTAGGCAGACCTCGGGCGGACAACCCTTTGGCCACTGGTCGACCGGTCGTCATGGGGTCGTCCGGTGGGCTCCAAACTGCAACGGTTGGGTTTTTTAAATCATTTCTTTTGAATGTCTTTTGTAAAGCCTTTTTCAATTGATTCAAAAATAACTTTTAAGAATCATCATTGAGCATATACCATTTACAAACCCAAACCCCGGTCAAGTCCCAACCTGTACCCTTTATGTCACCGCATTTCCTCTTATAACTCCTTCTTCATTTACCAAGATCTTCACTTGAATCTTTACAACTTGAGCTTGTAATGATCTTGACAAAAAAACACTTGAGCTTGATCATGTTGAGCTCTTCATTTTGTCTTCATGATTAGATCATTTGAGGTTGATCAACATTATTCTTCATGAACTTGCTCTTGAGCTTGTATAACATTAATATTCACAAAGTGCTTTGATCATCTTTTTAATCTTCCTGAGCTTACGTAATATGTTGAATATCCTTCAAGCCCTGACTAATTGTCAAACAATAAACTCATTACAAGATATGAGTAGTCAATAGATCAATTTCATAATCAAGATTTAGTTATCATCAAAATACAAGATTCATGCCTTCAGGCTAACAGATGTTAACTTTAATAGCTTGACATTTTGCCATTAAAAAAATAAAGAATGGATAAAAGGAAAAATTGAAAGACCAGGGTAGTGCCACATTAGTACTACCCTTTGCCTGGAAAGTAAGAGAATTTGATATTTTTTTTATTGTCTTAAATGACACTCAAGCTCTTCTTCTCCTTATCGACACACATATACCCCCACGACTACAATATGTCATGTAGCCTTCAAAAAAAAGCACAAAACAACTCATTTAGAAGCTGTCTTTGCATAGGGATTATACACTACAAGCTTTGAGCGCCAAAAAGCATCCAAATATCCAAGTCAATAAGGTTTAGGGTTTAGGATTTAATCTTTTTGCTAAAAAGTTTAATAATACCCAAATTTTTGTTGCTTTGTTGGCTAATTTAGACATGTTGTGTTTGATTTTGATAGATTTTAACTTTGCATGTAGTTATTAATGTTAGATAATATTTTTTAAGCTTTTAGGATTATTTTTTTGATGAGATAATTTTAGTTTGTGTATTATTAAACTTTGGTATTTTTTTGATATATTATGATGATGATTAATTTTTCGAATGTAATGTTGAAGTTAATGTTAATTTTGGATCTTTTGAATGATGTTAGACGTGTTAATGTTAATTTTGGATCTTTTGAATGACGTTAGACGTGTATTATTTTGTTCTAATATTATATCTTATTTATCGAGTTTATTTATTTCGGATTGTTTTTGTTATATGTATTATATTTGTGTTGTAATGACAAGTATATTATTTTGGTGGTTACCCAAAATAATATTCATTTTCAATGCTCACTATCTCAGCGGTCGAGTATTGTTCTAAACTTGGAGTCCCATGGATATTCTTATGGTGATAGATATATGCATATTCTATTTTTGAACTTAATGAAAGCTCCGTTTATATCTACCTGAATAGTTAATGATGATGATGACGATGTTCTAGACATTTGAATTGATTTTTCATATAATATTTTGAGCATAATTTGGCTGACTCAAGTGTGAAAGAGCTATAATTTTTTTTGGATGTGAGAGAAAAAGAAATAGTTGAGGATGAAAATTTTTTACCCCATGGCCATATATATAGCCGTAAGGTGTGCAAGTAGATGTTAGGAACAACACAACGATTATCTTAATATTTGTTTTTCAAAAAAATTTCTCCAACGACTCAAACATAAGGGCAAATAAGTACTTCAATCAGTTAATGCATTGACCGTTAAGTTGCAACTGATAGAAGGACAAAAGTGGTATTTTCACAAAACACACAATGTGAAGCCCTGTACGAAACATCATATGCATATCATATCATTAAATATGTGTTTATATTGATTTACGTGCATTTGAGTGATTTTATACGCATTTGCATTGTTTTATGTGCACTAGTATTGTTTTACATACATTTGCATTGTTTAACGTGTATTTTTGTGATTTAGGTATTGTAGGAGATAAATAAATTACACTATACTAAACTAGCTAACCAAATAGTTAGGAAACAACTAAAAGGGCAAACTAGAAGTTAGTGTTTTAGTTGAGGGGCATATTGGTGCTTTGGCAAAATTAAATATCTATCACCTACTACCACCACACAAAAACACACTCACACCACACAACATATACATATACACGACACAAACACACACACACATCAGATCACACACACCAAACACACTAAACCATACAACCCAGGAAGAGAAAGAGAGAAAGAAGGAAGAGGAAGAAGAAGAATAAGAGAACTCTCAAGCCATTTACAAGCTTTCCTTGGCATTTGCTAGCTAGATTCATGACCTTTCTTGCTTCTTTTGCTTCTCAACTTCAATAACAAGGTGAGGGATGATTTTCAAAGGTTTTATAACGGCATATAACTCATGGTAGAGAAATCTATGTGTGTACAAAGCATGAATAAAGTTATATGCATTCTAGATGGTAGATTGAGCTTAGGTTGAATTTCTAGGGTTCCAATACTTGGTCATAAAGCTATATTGTGTTTTTTGTTGTTCTTGTAAGCTATTATAATGTTATATGTGATCATTACGCTTGAGTTGAAGCATGAGAATAAAAGATGCAACTCTAGAAGATAAATCTTGATTATTGAAGTTGCAAATGCATGGTAGTTGATGGTTGAATGCTTTTGTTTCTTCTAAGATGATTTTGACACTAGATGATGCTTAATGCATGTTTAGTTAATGTTAATAAACTTGTAATTGAAAGGAATTTGAGGCATGAACTTGTTTAAAACAAGATTAAAGAAGAAAGAATGAAAGAACATGAAAATTAGGACTTGGAATAGCCTTGACAGCTTCAGTCAGTCAAGTGAGTCAGACGAGGGAACTTATCCCACTCCCTTATCCGACTCCTATGCTTGAGTCGGTCGAAGAAGTCGGGCGAGTCCTCTCGTTCAACTGTCCATCTCCTTTTGTGCAATATTTTTCTAGAGACCATATCTCATTCAATTAAACTCCGAATTGAGTTCTATTTAATTCTAGAACTATCTACATTTGATAAGCTTTAATTTTATACTGAAATCGGGTTATTTGAAGTTCAGGAGAATAGGGAAATTAACTATTTAAGTTAGGCTAATATGAAAGCATTGAAATTGTTTGGTCGTAACTAATGCTTGTTATTGGTAAAAGTTATTGTTTAAGTGGTCAACTTGCAAGTTCTTGTTATTATGTGCTAATACTAAAGGAGCTTACATGAAAGATATTGTATGTGTTACATGTCCATATGAATACATAATAAATGCTTGACCGTTTGTATGATGCGACATATAAAAGGTACTTGAATATGCTTGATAAATCTTGAGCTCACTTTGTACTTGTCATCGATTATGAAATGGTATTACTTATATGTACGTGGTGGTTGCAACTTCTCATTGATTAAGGGATGGGATTAAAGTTGCACACAACAGTAATAGTGGGAGATACCTATTGAGGTACACACGGCTGTGATATTAGCAGACACCTTCCTATACCATTAATGCTACATTATTTATGGTTAAGACTTATATGGAATAATGTGCATATGACAGTGATAGTGGGATACACCTTTTGAGGTGCACACGACTATGATAGTGGGAAACACCTCTTAGGTCTGTATAAGCCACATTCCTTATTGTGCATCATTCTTTTGATCATGCTCGAGATGTATTCTTCAATATATGTTTTTCTACTCTCGCTTGGTCCCTTGAGGTCCTTGGAGAGTAGAGTTGGATAATATTACCATGTTATAAATGTTGTTTAAATTTGTGCTTTACTTGATGTTCTTATGGAATATTCAAGGTCATGTATTGTTTATTTACGAATTGTACCTATAAGTGCATGACATTATTTTCGAAAAACGATTTTGAAATGGTAAAACGATTGTGAAAATCCCCTTTCCCCTTATCCTTCGCTGAGCTAGTTGTAGCTCACCTTTTTTCTTAACATCTCAGGTACAGTTGAGCTTGCTTGTTGATGGAAGCCCCGTTAACACAATAATTTGGATTTTCTACCTTCATGCTCTACTTGCTCGCTCATGAAAAATATTTTGTATAATTGACTATAATGCTATCTTGTAACTCTTTTTGGATTATTAGTTGTGCAATTAATTAGACTATGATTCGTGGGAGACTTGGTTATACTAGATGGATTTCTAAGATTGTACCTTGATGGATACGGGTTTGTAAATATGTATTCGGATTGTGACTTTAACTTTTAATGATGAAGTTTGTATAACAAGTATTGTTGAACTTATGTAACTTTTATAACTTGAATTTTAGTATTGGATTGTTTTACAAAAGGTTGAGTTGTTTTATGGTTAATAGTGCCCAAGATTTTGCATTGTGCCTTAGCGAATTTAGGTGGAGTGATCTGCTTGAGCCCATGGCATCACGATCCTGAGATGTTGAGATAAATGCAAGTTTGAACTTTATTCCACTTTCGTGGTATCAGAGTACATATATTAGCGTATGAAAATCAGGGTTGTGATAGAGTTGTATCAGAGCTTAATTAGTTAGCTAGGCGTTAGGCTGGGTTTAGAACCCCTGGTCAGTGGGTAGAAGTTTTAAGGTGGAATTGATTCTGATGATGTGTGTAAATAAGGTGAATGGATGACTTAGCTAAAGTTGGAGACTATGATTCTTTGAGGGTATTATAGTCAAAAGATTGGGTTGAAGATTGAAAATCCTAGGGTAGGAATTTGGCCATAGTGTCATTTGGAACATAAGAATTGCATTTGATTTATGGATTAAAGTGAGGTTGTAGGATAAGAAGCAGACCAAAATGTTTGACCTAGTGGCTCAATTTTCTCCTTTAGTACTTGTGTGGAACTTATGTACTTAAATGCTACGAGTGAATTGCCCAATATGCCTTATGTGTTATGTGAATCATACATGTTTAAAATGCTATGAATGCTTTGTGCCTTCATGAATACTTATGTGTTAGGTATAGTCATAATATATGCTTGTTAGCTGTAACGCCCCGGCTAAGTGAATATCCCAAAGGGCAGAGGCCCACCAATAACGCAACATATGACGATATTGTCTGCTTTGGGTTACCACATTGCGCCCCTCACAGGTTTGTTTCTTACAACCCAACTTGGATTGGAAAATGCATCGTCACGATATAAGGGAAAACCCTCCACTATATATCTAGCAGCCCAGCATCCTTGCCAGTCAATGTATACTAGCAGCATAGATAGGGCACGTATTCATGTCTCGTACAATACATATGCATCATATAACCGTAAGTGGCATCGTACATCCAAACCCAAGATGACAGGGCCGAGCACTTGCAAGAACACTAGAACTTGAGGAATAGAGAATATTGATCAGGCTGATATCGGGAGAGAGATGTTCAGTATGCTGGTAATTTTTGTGGACAGGATGAGCCAGATTCTAGAAAACCAAGCAATTGGAACAGGGGGCAATAATAACACATTGAAGGATTTCTTCAGCTATAGACCTCCCATGTTCCTTGGTGAACCCGATGATGGAAAAACTGAAGCTTGGTTGGCAAAAGGTGAAAATATATATGCTGCTCTTGATTACAATGATGAAATAAAGGTGATTTTCGCGGTATTCTTATTAGAAGAAGATGCAAAACAATAATAGAGAACAAAAAAGCTTCGCTGGGAGCGTGATGGCACAGCCGTTACTTAAGCTAACTTTGTCAAATCTTTCAAGAAAAATTACATTACGGAAGTAGCCCGAGAGAGGAAAGAAGAAAAGTTTCTTACATTGAAGCAAGGTAAAATGTTTGCGGTCTAATATGAAGCTTGTTTTAACAAGTTGTCACATTACCTCCCCGAGTTAATCCAAACGAAAAAAGAAGAATCAAACAATTTGTTTGAGGATCAAGGCCTAAATTTCAAGACTTCTTGGCTTCATATCGTTTTACCTCATATAATGATGTGATTGATTTGGCTGCTCACATTGAGAAGAAGAGATTTGAAACCCAAAGTGGACCGAGTCAAATCAACGAAAGGTCATTCTTATCTCTGACACCACAAGAAGAATAGAACTTAGCTTAGTGCATTCAATACCAAGACAACTCGAGGGTTATCAAGTAATACAACCACCTCTCGGAATATTATTTGTGCTTGTTGCAATAAAAGAAGGCACATGAAAACCCAATGTTGGAGAAAGATAGACAAGTATGTAAGGTGTGGGAGTAATCAAGACTTATATAAGGACTGCCTAAGGATGCAGAATATGGGAACATGGCCTCAACCTACTAGGAATTCTTCAGGACAAGGAGTTCATGCCTGAGTTGATTCCATTGACCAAGGGGAACTTCCAAGGGCAACAAATGCAATTGAACGTGGATTTTATTTGCTGGTATTTCCATTAATGTTCTCGCTTGGTATTCTTATTTGTTATTTAGATTTTATCTTGGGAATTCTTGGTGGGTAATCTCTCTTGGTATTCTCTGATGGTATTCTTGTCCGAGCCTCTTACTTGATAATTTCAATCGGTATTCTCATTTTGCGAAATTATTATTTGGTATTCGATATTCTTTATCGGTATTCTCTTGCGGTATTCGGAATTCGGTATTCTTACTCAGAGTTCTTATTCGGTATTTCTATTCGGCAATTGGTATTCTATCTAAACTTCTAATTCAACAACACTTATGTGGTGTTATTACGCGGAAGTCTCATATAGGGCCCTGTATTCAGGGTTATAGTTCGGCATCCTTCTCCAGTGGTCAGGTCTCCTTTATGTGATTCAGACAAAGTCGTTGCATCTTATCGAGCAATTATCAAATGAGAGAATTACAAGGGCACAATTCTGTTAAAGGGGAAAGATATGAAGTCCTGCACGAAACATCATATGCATATTATATCATTAAATATGTGTTTATATTGATTTACATGCATTTGAGTGATTTTATATGCATTACATCATTTTATGTGCACTAGTAGATTTGCATTGTTTAACTTATATTTTTGTGATTTAGGTAAGGTAAGAGATAAGTAAATTACACTAGCTAACCAAATAGTTAGGAAACAATTAAAAGGGCAAACTAGAAGTTAGTGTTTTAGTTGAGGGGCATATTGATCCTTGGGAAAAATTAAATATCTATCACACACATATACATGACACAAACACACACATACATCAGATCACACACACCACACACACTAAACTACATGACCTAGGAAGAGAAAGATAGAAGGAAGGAAGAGGAAGAACAAGGATAAGAGAACTCTCAAGCCATTTACAAAGCTTTCCTTGGCATTTGCTAGCTAGATTCAAGAACTTTTTAGCTTCTTTTGCTTCTCAACTTCAAGAACAAGGTGAGGGATGAATTTCAAAGGTTTATATAGGCATACAACTCATAGTAGAGAGATCTATGTGTATACAAAGCATGAATAAAGTTATATGTATATTAGATGGTGGATTGAGCTTAGGTTGAATTTCTAAGGTCAATACTTGGTCATAAATCTATATTGTGTTTGTTGTTGTTCTTGTAAACTATTATAATGTTATATGTGATCATTACGCTTGAGTTGAAGCATGAGAATAGAAGACGCAACTCTAGAAGACAAATCTTGATGATTGAAGTTGCAAATGTGTGATAGTTGATGGTTGAATGCTTTTGTTCCTTCTAAGATGATTTTGATGCTAGATGATGCTTAATACATGTTTAGATGATGTTAATAAACTTGTAATTGAAAGGAATTTGAGGTATGAACTTGGTTGAAGCAAGATTAAAGAAGAAAGAATGAAAGAACATGAAAATTCGGACTTGGAATGGCCTTGACGGCTTCAGTCGGTCGAGGGAGTCGGACCAGGGAGCTCATTCGACTTCTACTGCTTGAGTCGGTTGAAGGAGCCAGGCGAGTCCCCTCGTCCGACTGCTCTTCTCCTTTTGCGCAAAATTTTTATCGAGACTATATTTTACTCAATTCAACTCCGAATTGAGTTCCATTTGATTCTAGAACTATCTACATTCGTAAACTATAATTTTATACTGGAATCAGGTTATTTGGAGTTTAAGTGAATAGAAAAATTAACTGTTTAAGTTAGGATAATGCGGAAGCATTGAAATTGTTTGGTTGTAACTAATGCTTGTTAGTGGTAGAAGTTATTGTTTAAGTGACCAACTTGCAAGTTCTTGTTATTATGTGCTAATACTAAAAGAGCTTACATGAAAGATATTGTATGTATTACATGTCCCTATGAATACATGATAAATGTTTGACCGTTTACATGATGCGATATATAAAAGGTACTTGAATATGCTTGATACATCTTGAGCTCACTTTCTACTTGTCATTGATTATAAAATGGTATTACTTATATGCATGTGGTGGTTGCAACCTCTCGTTCATTAAGGGATGAGATCAAAAGTGCACACGACTGTGATAGTGGCAGACACCTCCTTACCCCATTAATGCTACATTATTTATGGTTGGGATTTATACGGAATAATGTGTACACGACAATGATAGTGGGAGACACCTTTTGAGGTACACATGACTGTGATAGTGTGAGACACCTCTTAGGTCCGTATAAGTCATCTTCCTTATTGTGCATCACTCTTTTGATCATGTTCGAGATGTATTCTTCAATATATGTTTTCCTACTCTCGCTTGGTCCTTTGAGATTCTCGGAGAGTAGAGTTAGATAATATTACCATGTTATAAATGTTGTTTAAATTTGTGCTTTACTTGATGTTCTTATGGAATATTCAAGGTCATGTATTGTTTATTTATGAATTGTACGTATATGTGCATGACATTGTTTTCGAAAATAGATTTTGAAATGGTAAAAGGATTACGAAAATCCCTGCTCCCCTTATTCCTAATTGAGCTAGTTGTAATTCACCTTTTTTTTAACATCTCAGGTATAGTTGAGCTTGTTTGTTGATGGAACCCCTGTTAACGTGATGATTTTGATTTTCTACCTTCGTGCTCTACTTGCTCGCTCATGGAGAATATTTTGTATAATTGATTATAATGCTATCTTGTAACTCCTTTTGGATTATTAGTTGTGTAATTAATTAGACTAAGACTCGTGGAAGACTTGGTTATACTAGATGGATTTCTATGATTGTACCTTGATGGATACGGGTTTCTAAATATGTATTCGGATCATGGCTTTAACGTTTAGTGATGAAGTTTGTATACCAAGTATTGTTGAACTTATGTAACTTTTATAACTTGCATTTTAGTATTGGGTTGTTTTACATAAAGCTGAGTTGTTTTATGGTTAATAGTGCCCGGGATTTTGTTTTGTGCCTTAGCAGACTTAGGTGGAGTGATCTGCTTGAGCCCGTGGCATCACGATCCCAAGATGTTGAGGTAATTGCAAGTTTGAACTTTATTCCGCTTTCGTGGTATCAGAGTACATATATTAGCATTTGAAAATCGGGGTTGTGACACACAAACATGTCTAGTACTTAGCATAAACCTCAAGGACTAGAATGGATTTTTCCATTTTTTTTGTCAGGGTCGGTCTTCTATCCATCTGTAGCAATTCGGGAGTAGATGATCTTGACCATTGATTTCGTAATATTAATATGCACCATTGATGTCCACTCAAGCTAGAAAGAAAAGTTATTACACTTGTTAGCCTAAAGACTTTTCAAATATATTTTGGTAATAACTAAATCTTTATTATACATTTATCTTGTGACTAATCATGCATTGTATAAGTTCTCAATTTATGAGATTAGTCGAAAGATTGAAGAATGCACAAGAGTAAGCCATGAAGAATTGATGTTGATCAAGCTCAAGAAAGTTAATTATGAAGATCAAATGAAGAACTCAACATGATCAAGCTCAAGACTTCACTATCAAGATGTGAAGATTCAAGTAAAGAAGATCTTGGAAGATAAAGAGTGAGTTATAAAAGGAGACATGATGATATAAGGGATACTGGCTTTTAACTTGTCGTTTGCCTAAGTATTTCTTGTGTTAGCTCTTGAAGTCTTCAAAATGTTTTTCAAAGCAATGATTCGCAAAATATCTTATCATCTTTGAAAACATTTGAAGTGGGTCAAAAGAAGTCTTTAAAACAAATGGTTTTTGCACACTTTGAAAAAGGTTTTCAGAAAAATTGACTCGGATCACTTACTGTAGGTTTTCAGTTGAAAACTACTGATCCGGTGGAGTTACTCTATTGGATCCACTTGACTAGATCCCATCTAGTGGCCATCCGGATGAGCAAGTCCGAAAGGAAGCCACAAATTAGATTGACCGAATGTTTTGAAAAATAGCCATTACAAATCCGTGCCGCCTTTAAAACCATTTCATCACCCACTTCTCAAATCATTTCTTTCAACTTCAAGCATTGAATACCAAGATTTTAAAAGTCTTTATTCACTCATTTTTTACAAAAAAATCTTGAGCTAACACTTGCAAATCTTTGATCATTCAAGAGCTTGATTTGTATTATCCAACTGTAGAGGAGTTAAAGTTGAAGGATCGATATCCGGGATTGCACATAATGAATCAAAGATACACAGCAGAAGAAACTATGAAATACAATTTTTCAATGCATATATTACATTCATATGTATAGATCAATCCTAATACTTGATGTTTATGTAATATACTTCTTAAACCAAAGGTAAAACAAGAAGAGAATAATACCTCTTAAAGACCTAAGGTTGATGTGTGGTTGAACTTTTTGTTGGAATGACATCCTCTTCCACAAGTGTAGAAGTCCACATTAGTCCACACAAGAAAGTGATTAAGCTCCTCATTTCTTCTTGAATATAGTGCTAGCAAAATCTTTGAAGAAAATATATGAACTTGTTTTCTCTCTTACACAAGATGCGTAGTATTTTTCCACTAAGTCACTTAATCTTTATCTTGCATATAGATATATAGAAATATACACATATATCAATTAGCTTTTGCATACAATATACATAATGGCCAATTGATGTGTATATATAAATTTATATGGAAGATGATGTAACATCTTTATGTCTTGTCAAGTATACAAAAAGAAAGGTTAATGGAATTCATAATAACTCCATGGGGTAAGCCTTGTCATCCTTTTGAAAAAGAAAAGACAAGATGAAATAATGTCTTTCAATGGGTCATGCTTAGTCATATTATATATAAAGAAAGACTAAGTGGAACTTTACATAATTCCAACCTTTCTTTTACCATGACTTTTCAAGATTAACTTTTAACCTTTGTATAATTGACATAAGTAGTATTTAATCCAATCACCATTAGATTAAATCATGTAAATCACATTTCTATCTTTTGTACTTAACTCCTTATACATAGTCCATAATAACACATTAGCTCTATTAACCTTTAATGATACAAACATTATTATTAACTCTCTATCAATCTTTGAGAGATTAAGATACAAGTTAAACTGAAGCCAAATCACAATACTCTATTATGTGTGACCTTCTAGACTCACCGCCAAATAGCATTAAGAAAACATTGAACGATTTTAATGCTAATCGAACTCTCGATTTGTTTTGAGAATATCTCCTTCACTCTCGAAACACCCTTAAAGGTCTTGAGTGATGTCTAACAACATATCGAGACAATTTATAAGGCAAATGAAGTCAACAATTGAGTGAACCTATTTAGTTGACAATTATCGTACAATTCAATCTTTCCATTAATAGTTCCAATTGAGTAAGAACCATTGTAACACCCCGATCCTTCACGAGAACAGAGTCCCGATCCACATCCCAAGGTCACGAAAAAGGAGAAAAAACCACGTATACGAAAAACGAGAAAAAACCACATATCTGCACTCAAAAGAAATGAACCACAAACAACAATACAACATTCAAAAATCATCCACATTCTTCTTTTGACATATCTTTCCATGTTCTTGAGGCCATTCGAGCCTTTAACCTCAACAAGATAAACATTCATGCATCAGACTTAAACCATACTAATCTATTACAAATAATAGCTTATCTTACAACTCTAATACTTTTAAATTAAACTTATTACAAATTCCTACTTATAACAAATATAAACAAGATCCACAAAGCAGATTATACAATTAAATCACTAATTATACCTTAGATACATACATTTGTTTTCATTTCAACGAATAATACACACAAGGCAACCAAAGAAACTCTTGAACTTCCCTTTCTCTATAACTTGAAGGCCCAACTCAGCTTTACCTGAAAAATGTTAGATGATAGATCTTAACTCTTTGTGGATATTAAGATAAAATATGGTTGTCAAAAATATCTTTAAAGCAATATTCAATTCCTTCACAGACGATGAAGTTTTTTGGTTTCATATTAAGAAGGGATACAATGTTCCAATTGCGATTTAATAATAATTAATTATTAATATAATTATATATATAGTTCATAATCGTTGAATTCGATTAGTAATGCAATTATGAGGTTATTTGATGATTCTTACTCTTTTTATTATGAGGTTATTTGATGTATCTTCCTCTTTTTACTTCTCGTGATAATTGGCAAGGCGCTTCTTGTTCCGTGCTTATCCAACGTTCATGTTGAGACAAATATGCATATGTAGTAACATAAAGGATTTCGTAATCAAAACTTTTCCCGTACAAAAATTAGATATCGGCAAACATATCATCTTCAGAAAAAAAAAAAAGATTCACGATATGCTTTTTTTAATGCGTATCAAATACTCATGCAAAGTATTCCATCCCTATAATGCTTTCGCCTTTCAATTTTTTTGGATGACCAGTAACTTACTTCTTGATTTTTATTTTTTAACATAAAGGTCTAAAGCAGTATTATTGTAAGATGAATCTAGGGGTTAAATAATTTGTTTTGTCCCTTTCAAACAACTTTTTAAATGCAATGAATGAATGATCAAGAAGTAACTCCGAAAAAGACGAGATATGTTGAAATTTTTTAACCAATCAACGCATATATTAACTTCTTTATACACTTAATATTAAGTTGCATGTGAACTTTTGAAAGCTGACACTTCATTACTTAGACTTAATCAAGTTAAATAATTTCAATGGTGGATTGTTTTAACTTTGCGCAATGACATTTGTGCTGATCAACCTTATGCGATTCTGTTATTTTCCTTATGGCAAAAAAAAAAAAAAATCTGTTATTTTCCCACTCCGCTTTATTAGATTAATTTAGCATATTTATCTTTTTGTTTTCAACAAATTGCCATTTTACTTTCTTTAAAAGGTTCTTAGCACATATCTGGACCAAAAGATAATTTGGGGTGAAGGACCGGGCCAACTATGTAATCACGTCCTTTTACTAAAACTACTTGGAGAGCCGAACTTATACTAAAACTACTTGGAGAGCCCAACTTACATAATTTGGTCCAAACAAAGTCAGGGGAAAAAAGAATGGATTTCAATTGCTTTTCTTTCCATAAGTGGATAGAGAGACACCATTAACAATTGGTGGCAGAAATATGGCAATTTAGCTATATATATATATATATATATATATATATATATATATATATATATATATATATATATATATATATATATATTTTTACTATATTCATGCACCTCTTACCACATAAAAAAAACTATTCATACACCAATAAAATATGTTTCTCGTGAATCCCAAGCAAAATGGGAATATATATATATATATATATATATATGTATATATATATATATATATATATATATATATATATATATATGTATATATTAATGCGAGAATCACAACTTCGGATTATTTGAACTTAAATTGATATATACTCTCAAACCTAATCATTTTTCTTTGGATATATATTGAATATACAATTTTTTCTAATCTAAACTGATTTAAAATATCAATCTTAACCAACCACTCGGGCACAACATTTTTTCACATTATGAGTATACCTTTTCTTTTTAAAAATGGGGAATTGGAATACACTTTGATGAGCATGTGCAATTTTTTTTTGGTGACCTTGTCCAATTCAACTCCAATTACCTATATAAAATTATATCCTTTTTTTAGCTAATTTGATCGTGATCCAGACTATAAATAGAGTTGACTTGCAAGCCTATCCTTTGAATTGTAAAATTTACTATATATAAATAGTTGTTACTCCATTCCTATATTAGAGATCGGTTAACATATTATTATATTAATCTCATTTTCATTTTGACCCAAAAAAAAAAAATTCCAGTATTTCAGAAATTGGCTTAACAAATTGCGAAAAAAAAAAAAGCAATAAAACATAAAAAGGATTAGGGCTCTTTTTCTTCTCTTTCCCTTATTCTTCTCTCCCGTCTACTTCCAAAATACGGAATACCCACAACCACCACACCAACACTTCAGCACCAATACCCAACCTCTCGACCTTCACACCACTTCTCTCTAAGATATGCTTTCTCTCTCTTATTTTCCTTTTGTGGCTTGTTCTTTTCTTTTTATTATTTTTTTCCATATGCGTATGTGTTCTTGGTTTCTTGCGGATATTTTGTGTAGTGGGTTGTGATAGAGTGCATGTGCTATGTTGTGATGGTGGAGTGAGTTGATGAACAAGATGAATCAGACCAAATAAAGATGTAGAAGATGAAGGGCTAGGGCTTTTTATTTGTTGAAAAGAACCTATATATATATGTGTGTGTGTGTGTGTGTACGTACTTAAGGACAACCAACAATAAGGATTGCAAAAAAAAAAAAAAAACAACGAAATACCAAAAATATTGGGGGATAAATAAAAGAATGAAAATACCAAACAAAATTGGGCATTATTAAGAAAAAAACACTCTAGAGTTCCAAAAGCACAAAGAAATTCGGATATTTCAAAACAGAAAAGTGTTTGATGATTATCGAAATTTTGATTGGTCTCTGCTAGCTTGATGTGATGGAAGGTTGAGCTACAACTCTTATCAGTGTATCCAATACTACTATTTTAGAATTAAGGTTTTGAAGAAAGGGAGAAATGTACTCTCTCTTTTTTTCATTTCTTTGGAATACTCTTATAACAATATAGGGAAATGTTTTGGAGTTCTAATATGATAACTTTATCGAGTGCTATGTAATTTATGCGATGTGGGTTGGTAACTCCAATAATTACACTTTTGAATGCAGGCTTAGGAAGTGGGCGTGGCTTAGGTTCTTATCAACCATTTGAAGAAAGATGCCAGAGTCCAAAAGATGTATCGTGTTTGCCACTAAAAAGCGAAACGAAGACGGGTTTAATCTTTATGATTACGTTCAGTTTTATGCCTTTGATGAAGCTTTTATTCCGGTTGAGAATGAACAAGAAGTGTCATTAGATAAAACATCCGAGTGGATCAAAATTAAGGATCCATCACTGATTGCTCGGCCTCTCAGTGGTCTCGATCATTGTCATATTTTTTCATCTTATGCTTCTCTTGGATGTCGTGTGTTTCGTGCTGGGGGTAACTATTTTGCATGTGGACAATGTAACACTCTTGCACACCGTCTCCCCCCCAGCAAGAAAGTTGATTATTATGCTCATACCGTCTCAAGATCTGTGGATTGTTGGGATGCAATAAATAATTGTTGGACAAGTTTGCCTCCAATGAACGTTGGTCGACATAGGCTTCACCTCCATATTTTACGAGGTAAACTTTTTGCAGTAGGTGGTTACAAAAGCAGTGACGAACTCAGATTTATTGAGATGCTTGATGAATCTAAGGGTAGTTGGATTCCGTTTCCTTACCCTCCTGACATTGTGAAGCTAGACTGTGAGACTTTTATGTCCGCAGCGGTAGAGGATAAAGGTTTTATTTTCTTTGCTTCACTTGCGTGTGATTTATTTTACGCCTTTACGCCCCTTGATTCTTGGGTACGTATGGACCATCTTCCATTCGACAACGGAAGGCTGGTTTCTCAATGTCGGCAATCACCTGCTGTTGTGGTGGGCAATCATTTGCTTTGGCTTGATGGTAACACCGGTTCGACTTTAATAGGTTTTGACGTTGATCGTGGCAATTACTTTAAAATCAATTTAGCTTCTGAAGGACTGTTGCCGGGTTCAGGAATTTCTGCTTTTCGTCCCCAACTACTTCATGTTGGGAATGGTGTACTGGCGCTCGTATGGAGCGACTGTTGTCTCTACATGCTGGAAGGCAAAAGCAAAGGCAAAGGCAAAGGCGAAGTTAAAGATGAAGAGCAGTACAATTGGAGAGAAGCAAGTGGCAGAGGCTTCCACTGTTACAGATTTTCTATTGATTTTGACAGAGCTTACGCAAGGGAAAAGTGTTGTGAGCTCATATCGCGTCAAAGATGCATTGGTCCGAGAGTAATGCATATGCTTGGTGCTGCTTTCGTTGCGTATGTTTTCCCTCTCTCTTCCTTTTTCTTTTACGTTATTGTACAAGCATTTCATTTTTCTGATCAACTAAATCTTCCTTTGTTTTTTTATATAGGGATGTGGGTGTGGGTGTGGGTGTGGCTGTTGGCAATATCGGCTGTATCTTATCGGGATGAAAGAGAAGGCGCAGTAAGAGGCTAACTTGGCGTTCAGTGAGGCCCCATCGATGGACCTAGAATTTTAATGTATTGCTTACTGTCGTCGCATTGAAATCGGTATGTTATTGTTGTTTTGTATGAATAGATTGAGGCCTAGTATTCTGTTTGACTGAACGTTCTTGTTGTATTTAGTTAAGATTTTCGAATGCAATTGGTAATTTTGCTATTTGTGTTATATCTTGCTGAATGTTAGTGCAATTCCATGTGATTTTGCTTGAAAACATATTTGGATTTTGTTTGTTTATTTGGCTTAAATGTCTCAGCCTTTCATGTGCTCTATAGGCCAGAGTTGGTTTTGCTTGTCAGGATGAAAACATGTGCTGGAACTACATTGATGTTATTGAGGAAACGGCAGATGATTAGCTATCTGATTTTATTTTTGTGGCTGTGAGCATCATAAGCCATATTCGCACCATAATCATAAGCTATCTCTCTAACCATAGGAAATTCTATTTTGAGGTTTAAATGTCCTTATTTGATGTTCCATTTACATTGTCTTTTCCCTGAATGAGCACCACAAAGGGATAAATCTTTTTGTCTAGCTTGGGATGCCATCTATATCCATCTATGAATTATGAGTCAAAGCCCAATCAATGAATGTTTATTAGTGGATTGATGACAGTTGTATGATTGTATGAGTATATGAAACCAACAAAACGAGGGAAAGTAAATGGTAGCATAGCATTAACAATCATGGACTTCTTTCGCTCTGAACACTACTGGTTAGAATACGTGATTTCCGTGATAACTATTCATTGTGTTTTGCATTATGATGTAAAAAACAATTTGAAGTTAAGTTTACTACTAAAACTTCTTGATGTAGGGTATGTTTTTCTGTTGACTTGGCGCTTATGTATCTTTATGAAATGTGCTAATTAGAGGGATTCTTGGTCTTTGCAACTAAAATCCTCCGTGTCTCAGTGCCCTACAGAAGTAAAAACTGCCGAGGCTGTTGATTGAACGAAAGTAGATTGGTCATGCAGGAAAAGGGTCTGCGATTGTGCCATCAAAGTATATTTCTCCCATTTTGCATTTCACGCGTACTTTATTCTTCTCTTTTTGGGATCTTTAATGTTATCGTAGAATCTTACTTCACTTGCAATACTAATTCAATGCTAGCTTGCTGCTTTTGTACAACTTAAAGTCATGTCTCTTTGTTTACATATATAATTAGTTTGTCGCATTGGATTTATATTGGCCTGCTGCATGATCTTTATATACTCGTTCATTTGGTTTAGAAATTCAATGATGGCTTATTTGAATCAAAGATGGATGCCTAGTCTTTTTAAGGTTGATTACTGTCCAGATTTCTATTTATGAAATTGTTATTGTACATGTTGAAAATGAAGACACGCATAGGAGTCGTCTCGTATCTTTCTCCATGTAATCTAGGGGTTTGTTCAGTGGTGAGTTTCATTATATATATGACAAGACTGAATAACCGATGAATGCGATGAATATATTTTCTTCATATTGAGGAGTTGAGTGCACTTCAATCATTCGGAGAGATTTTTTATTTCCAACCCCCACCCTCACTTGTCCTCCATTCCGATGAGTTTTTAACCTTTCTCTTCTAATAGTCAAGGCGAGTAACTCACCATTACGTTACTCTTAAATCTTTGATAATAAGAGATTGATACACACATATATGGATTATGGAAGATGCATAATTGGGTGCGTTGTCTTTGAATAAGGTGTTGATTTGCATTTCAAATACGTATATGGTTTGGAGTATGTTACATCTCCAAATTTAATTGTGCCTATAAGGGAACATAATTGTCACGAGCTTAAGCATACAAGTTTCTGAAGTTCGATTACTTATTCACAAATTGATACCAATTTAACCATCTCAATAATACACGCTTGGCAGAAGATGCAGTCTTCTGCCATAACAAATTTTATGTGTCCAATGCATTACTTTTTCAATAAATGTCTTTTGTAAAGTCCATAAATCATATATTAATAAAAAACAGGCAGAAATCCAAACATGTAAACTTCATAAATCTCGAAAATACAAAAAAAAAATACAAATATTTGGAAGGCTTGTCGCACACAGGATCTCAAAGTTCCTAACCATGATAATAAACTGTGACTATATAGTATTTGTTTTATTTTTTGTCAAAAGCTGTGACCACAGCTGGTGCACGGATCTTGTTGGTAGGCAATTGAGTCAAATTAATTCGTCTACTAAATCTGCAGTGTTAGACAGAAAAAAAAAAAAAAATAATACTACTATGTGTTGACATAACACATCTATATATATAATTTCTTATTATCTTTTAGTTTAGTAGTGTTGTGATTTTCTTTTATATTTTTTTTGGTCGGACCATTGGTATTTTTTGAGATGCGTATATTAAAGGAGGAGAAGAATGCGTTTGCTGTGGCCCACAAGTTAATTAGTGCAAAAAATAGTATACAATTTTAAATTCTGATGTAGTAGATAGTGTTTTCTCTTTTTCATCATAATACTTTTTGGATAGATCTACTGCTAAAGCAGCGGGATTAATTTCATGAAAAAAAAATATGACGTTACAATTGTTCTATATTGCTACAATATAATTACTCTTTTAGCATAGCCTTTTATCACTTACTTTTCTTTACTGAGGTTGGAGGAGAAACTTACCATAGCTTTTTATCACTTACTGCTATTGATTCTTCACTTTTTTTTAAATATTAGTTATAGTTTTTATATTTTATAATTTTTATAAGTTCTTTTTTAATTTTATTTTATATAAGTTGTTTATTATTAGGTTTGGTATATCTAAAAGTCTAAAATTAATGTTGTTTTTTTTTTTTTTTGTAGATGTTCATGGGTAAATTATAATTAATTTTTTGTTTTCTTATAAATTTTTATTTCTTTAAGTGTTAAAATGTACTTAATATATATTAGTTCATATATAAATAAATATATTTGAACCTTTAATTATTCACTATATTATTGTAACGCATAGACAAATTTCTGATGCTCGAGTCCGCCGCAGGTTGTGGGGTTGAACATGCAAACCCATGATTCTTGAACGTTTTCATTTTTGGACTTGACGTCAAACAAAAAGAAAAAGTAAAGCACAAGCAAATGAAAAAAAAAAAATATTTAAAGACTTTGATAGCTTGGTCAACTCAAGATTGTTATTATGTGCAATGTGGATTAGAACTTCCACCACCCAACCTTTTGGTTTTTGAGAAATCCGATAATTACTTATTATAGTTTAAAATTTTTGAATTTATAATTTTTCATTACAAATATTAACGGACCTAAGAGAAGAAGGAAGATAATTATAAAGGAAAGGAGTGGAGGGAATTAAACCATATTTGGATTGGATAATTTTATAGACGACAATATCATAAAGGAGTATGAGTATTTTTTGTTTGGATTAGAAAGAAAATAGAAGGGGATAAATAAATTTTATGTGTATAATAACTTTTATGATCTTCTCTTATTTTATTTTGAATGTTTATATAATTGGTATGGTTATAATTAACATAATTGATCAAGCGTCAATAATTGCAGGAGCAATTAATTTTGTGAAGGAGCTTTTACTTGGGATAAAAAGGGTTCAGGTGACGGGCTGAGAGCTTCCAAGTTGGACCGTTTGCTTGTCAATGAGGGATGGCTGGATAAATTCCTTAATTCTCAACTCGATATCCTTCCCCAAGGAGCTTAAGACCACACTCCTTTGGTCATTTGAACAGTGATTCACGCAGCCCCGAGGAAGCCTCCAGTTAGGTTCTTTAATGCTGGGATCAAACAAGTAGATTTCAAAGCTATTGTTGAAAGGGCTTGGAACTGTGAGATGCATGGGACACCTATGTTAGACTTTTTTGTAGACAGAAATTCTTGAAGGGCAAACATAAAGAGTTTAACAAGGAGCATTTCATTTACCCTTCCAAAAGAGTAACACTGATTAAAGAGAAGTTGTACTTCCTCCAATCTAGCTTCCTCCATGGCAGTGTGACCGAGGATTAGAGGGCCGAAGAAAGGGTACTTTTGCGGGATTTGGAGTTCTACTCTAATGCAGAGGAGGACATTTTGTGTCAGAAATCACAGGTTACTTGGCTCCGTGAAAGGGATTCTAATACTTCTTATTTTCATAAAATGGCCCGAGGTAGAATTGTTAGGAATTCAATCTCAAAAATTCAACTTGAGAATGGTGAGTGGATCTCGAATGAAGTTGAGGTTAAAAAGTCCATTGTTGATTATTATTCTAATCTCTTGGGGACTCCTAGTTTGTCTTCGGCCAGTTACTCCATTGACGACCTTAGGATGTTTCTTGGAAAGTTTCTGTCGCTGGAAGAAGGGGTTTTCTTGACTCGGGATATTACTACGGATGAAATTAAAAGATTTTTTTTCCATTGATGGAAATAGAGGTGGCATTTGGGCTAGGCCGACACAGGCCCAGCAATACATGAAAATTCGGGCCCTGCCCAACTCAATTGGTAGTGGGCTTGACTCAGCCCAGCCCACCACATATATGTGGGCCAAACTGGATCATATAATTTCTGACCCAGCCCATTTGAGTTCAGGTCCAACTCAGCCCAGCCCATGAGCCCAACCCAACTCAAAGCATATCCCAGCCTATCTCGAGCCCAGATAAGGCCCATTTTGAGCCCAAATAATGCTCATCTCGAGTCCAACTCGATCTCGATCAAATTAAGCACAATTTAAGCTCATTCATTAAAAGAAATTGAAATATTATACTTTTTGTATGCAATACAAATCATAATAACTATTTTTTTAAAAAACAAACTAGCAAGTCGTAGTAATTATATTTTTTAACAAACTAATAATAAAAAGTAGCAAATGTATTTCTTAAGTTAATATTAAATGACTTGTTATCAAACCTTTTTTATAATATTGCAACTTTATTTTACTACAAGTCTACAATATTATATATAACTATGTCTATGGAAGAATAAAATCTTTCATAACGATTACATTCATTAGAGGTTTGGAATCATCTTATGTATTTTGAAGAACAGGGGTATGTAATTTATAACTATTATCAATATCAATTTATATTTCTACGTAAATTTGAAATTGGGACAGTTGTAAGACACCTTGTATCTCAACAGCCAAATGTCACAAATTATTTTAATCCTGAAGTAGTTATTCAACTACAGCCACAGCCAAACCCACTACCACTACTAGCAGGCCCAACACTTATACAAGAAGCATAACAAAATGAAGAACTTTTATAGTAACTTTCCTCAAGCATTTACGTAATATTTTATTTTCATATTTATATCACTAATGTACTTGTGTCTCATTAACTTGTAATTTGTTATGTTGTGTTGTATTTTATCATTTAAGTTCATTATTAATATTATCAATTAACTTGTGTACTGTTTCGTTAATAGTTAAATTAACTTTCTTTAAAAAAAATTAAGTTTAAATTTTAATATATATGTATATCGGCTAGCCTAGCCCAACTCAACTCAACTCGTGACTCGTGATAGCGGGCTCGTGGGCCGAGTTGGGTTCTATATTCTAAAAATTGGGCCCAACTTAGCTCGGCCCACCAAATATATGTGCCAAGGTGGGCTCAATTTTCTTGACACACAATTCGGCCAGGCCAGGCTGGCCCAAATACCACCTCTAGATGGAAATAAGAGCCTAGGCCCAAATGGTTTCAATGCTTTGTTTTTTCAGTCTATGTGGGAGGTGGTTGGTATGGAGTTTTGCAATGTTATCCAGTCTTTTTTTGGTTCGGGTCGACTCCTTAGTACTATTAATGCTACCTCTATCACTTTGGTTCCCAAGGTTTTAGACCCTTGTAGTATTAAAGACTATAGGCAGATTTCTTGTTGTAATACTATTTATAAATGTATTACAAAGATCATGGCCAATAGGATTAAGCTTTACTTGGATAAGCTCATTTCTCATAATCAACCGGCATTTGTTGAAGGTAGACAGATTTCTGATAATGTTCCAGTTGATCAAGAGGTGGTGCATAATTATGGGAGGAAAAGAATTAGCCCGAGGTGTACTATTAAAGTTGATATCTTGAAGGCCTACGACTCAATTAGATGGGACTTTATTCTCAAATCTCTTTGAGCTATGGCTTTTCTAGATCTCTTTATTGATTGGATTGAAGCTTGTATCACTAATCCCCTTTTCTCAATTGCTATTAATGGTGATCTTGTTGTTTTTTTTAGGGGTGCCAAAGGTCTTCGGCAAGGGGACCCTATGTCCCCATACCTGTTTGTGATTGGTATGGAGGTGCTTTTTTGTATTCTTAATCGTATTGGTTTTTGGGAGGATTTTTCTTTCCATCCGAAATGCCACTGCCTGCGGCTTAACCATTTGTCCTTTGCTGATGATTTATTGATTTTCTCAAAAGCTGACTGTACTTCGATTAGAGCAATCAAAGATTCTCTCAAGCTGTTTTACTGTATCTCTGGTCTTAAAGTTCATCCTGGCAAAATAGTATGTTCGTGGCTGGGTGCAATGATGATACTAAATTGTAGTTATTTGATATTCTTAGATTTCAAGAATGACATTTTCTGGTCAAATATTTGGGGGTCGCACTTATCTCTGGCAGGTTGAGCATCAATGCTTGCAAGGGTTTTGTTAACAAAATTCTTGGTCGCATGATCGCATCAACCACTGGGCTTCCAAGTAGTTATCTTTTGCTGGGCGTTTGCAGCTCATTAGGTCTGTTCTCTTTCGTATTCATTCTTATTGGGCTTGTTCTCTTGTTCTTCCAGTTGGTATGCTTAAAGAGATCGAGAAAAGATTTGCCCATTTCCTCGGGAATGGTGGGGCTGAAGGTCATGCTAAAGTGAAGGTTGCTTGGATTGCAATTGCGAAACCGTTGGAGGATAAGGGTCTTGGTATTCGTTGTCTTGAGGAAATTCATGCCACTTTCACTCTCAAGGAGGTTTGGAACATTTTGCAACCTTTTTCTTGCTCAGTTTGGTTATCGTGGGTTAATTCTAACCTTCTTCGAGGGAGAAATTTCTGGGAGATCGTTATCCCTTCTAATGCTGCTTGGGGATGGTGTAACTTGCTGAATACATGACAGGTTGTGAGGCCTTTGGTTAAACATAAAGATTAGAAGAAAACACAAGGCGGACGACTTTTCAGAACTAAAAGAAATCAGAAAATGAGTTATTTTTTGGTCAACAAAAAATCAACAAGAATCAAAGGAGATCATAAAAATCAAAAGCCAGCAAGAATCGAAGGAGGTCAAAAAAATCAGAAGCCATCAGAAGAAATTAAAGGAGGTCAACAAGAATCAAATGAGACCAAAAAATCAGAAGCCATCATAAGAAATTAAAGGAGATCAGCAAGAATTGAAGGAGATCAAAAAAATCAGAAGCAAACATAAGAAATTAAAGGAAAAATCAGAAGCCATCAGAAGAAATTAAAGGAGATCAGCAAGAATCGAAGGAGATCAAAAAAATCAGAAGCCACCATCATAAGAAATTAAAGGGGATCAGCCATCTCTCTCTCTCTTCACGTCACATCAGGCATTTTTTAATGCCTAAATCAAGTTAGTTACGAACTTACCCTTGTTATATACCGAATTGCCCTTATTACCCTTCCATGTGTCTTTGACAAAATTAATCTATTGGAATCATCAGCATAGGAAATATCTACCTTTTTAACGTTTCTACACTTGCGCACTATCTGAGAATTGAAAAGGGTTAAAATCATTTTAGTCCCTGAGGTTTGCCCTAAAGACCAAATTGATCCTTGAGGTATGCAAAAATTCTAATTCAGTCCCTACTGTTAGTTCCCTATTAACGGTCAACCCATTGACCATATGAAATGACGCTCATGCCCCTACCTTTTAAATTCTTGCTGATGTGTTAAACAGAAAAAAAAGGTATGATAGTCATTAGGTTTTAGCCGTTAGAATATAGCATCCATGAGATTGCTTTTTTTTTTTGGTTGGCCATGCATTACAGGCATGGCAGGAAGAACAACGTGAAATAGCCGTTGGATTTAAAAGTTAGGGGCATGGGCTATCATGCCTTTTTTTTTTTGTTCAACACATCATAAATAATTTAAAAGGTAGAGGCATGGGCATCATTTCACACAGTCAATGGGTTGACCGTTAATAGGAAACAAACAGCAGAGACTGAATTGAACTTTTTACATACCTTAGGGACCAATTTAGTCTTTAGAGCAAACCTCAAGGACTAAAATGGTTTTAATCTGAATTGAAAATCTGAAACACAATTCCTAGCTGAATGATGGTTACATTAAATAGATATGACAACGGATTTGACTATTGCTTTTACTTTTCAATTTTTTTTCAACAATTCAATTCAAACTATTTTGAACCAACCAAGGATTCATGGTTTTCATTTTTCTTATTGCTTAATACATGTATCATAATGAAATTTTTAGTTTCCCGTTATAACGAAATTTAAGCGAACATGAAAATATTTAAATTTAAAGCCTAGGTTTTTGTTTTAATTTCCCGCCCTATGGTGTTTTATACGCCAAGAAATGAGAGACTTCATCAAGTCAGTCTCTGCAAAAATTAATTTCCAGCTAAAACAAATTTGAAATGTTAATAAAAAATTAATTTGTCGTTTTAACAAGAATGAAACAGAAACGAAAATTATTCAAATTCATGATATAACAAAACTGATTATTTTACGATACTCTCACAAATATAATTTACAACATAACCACCCATCTGAAATTCCAACTATAGAAATTTTCGATCACATAATTATTTTAACTAAATAAATGAGTAAAATGCATTGAAAAACTTTGAAACCAAATTTCTACTCACAAGACAAAACAACGCCTATTAATTTTATAAAAAAAATGTAGACAAATTTACAGAACGTGACTTAATATCTTTTTTATTTTGAACAAAACGTGACTTAATATATCACGGTAGGATTTTGTGTGTAGGGTAAGTTAAATTGACATTCAACTACATTTCATTAATACTAGAGACAATGCATTAATTGAACACACAAATTAATTAATACTAGCTAATGCATTAATTGAGCACACAAATTAATTTAATTAATACTAGCCAATGCATTAATTATCCAGACAAAGTTGCACTGTTTGTTTGCGTTTGATCAATCACCCAAAAATTTTATTTTCCCCTTTGACAAATTCGAATTGAAATCGCATCTTCAAGTTCCCGCATTAACCAAATACAAGTCAATATAATAATTTAAATTCTTGACATAGTCAAATTTAAGACAACAACAAAATTCATTTACTTAACTAATTGTGAATTCCAAGTATTAGTTAGGATTTCGATATTTATTAGTAGTAACATTATTATTATTAATATTTAATAGTATTAGTACTAGTAGTAGTAATATTACCAAAAGAATCTATGATTATTAACATCATTATCATTAATGGTAAGTAGTATTAGTAGTAACATTATTATTATTAATAGTTAGTAGTATTAGTACTAGTAGTAGTAATATTACCAAAAGAATCTATGATTATTAACATCATTATTATTAATTGTTAGTAGTATTAGTAGTAACATCATTATTATTAATAGTTAGTAGTATTAGTAATAACATCATTATTATTAATAGGCACTAGTATTAGTATTATTATTTGTAGTTGTAATATTTCCAAAATGGTATATGATCATTAACAACATTATTATTAATGGCTAGTAGTATTAGGAGTAACATTATTATTATTATTATTTTTAATATTTTGTAGTATTAGTACTAGTACTAGTAGTAGTAATATTACCGAAAGAATCAATGATTATTAACATCATTATCATTAATAGTTAGTAGTATTAGTAGTAACATTATTATTATTATTAGTTAGTAGTATTAGTATTAGTAGTAGTAGTAGTAATATTACCAAAAGAATCTATGATTATTAACATCATTATCATTAATAATTAGTAGTATTAGTAGTAACATTATTATTATTATTCGTTAATAGTAATAGTATTAGTAGTAGTAGTAGTAATATTACCAAAAGAATCTAAGATTATTAACATCATTATCATTAATGGTTAGTAGTATTAGTATTTGTCACTGGCCTTCTATCTCTCCCCTTCGATCCTCATTATGTTTCTCTTTTGCTTGAATGCTTGCTTTTCTAATTCACAACGGAGAATGGAATTGAAAAATCCGTACTTTCTAATTCATAACAACGAATGAAATTGGAGAATTTGCGCTATTTGGTTTGGTATAGGGATTTGTCTTGATAGAAAAATCATGAACTTCAACTTCAGCGTATAACATCATGTGTTACTCCTCATAATACTCGTTCTTACACTCCAAATCTTAACTCCATCTTCTACTTCTGTCATCAGCTTCATTTATTTCGAAATACCAACATTTTTTTCTTTCCTTTTTTGGCAAAGGATATGCTCAGCCAATGAGTGAAATTCCTTTGAAACAGCGACATTAGAGGGGTGAAGAAACCTCATTTTTAGCTTTTTTCTACACTGAAGCGGGTTCATGTGACGGAATTTACTAACTTCTCGTATACCAGCTTGTATCCATACATCAGGGAGGTGTTTTCTTGGTCAATGGGAAGCCAAGTACCTTAAAAAATTAAATAAAGATCAGAAAAAAAAACAGAAGCCCGACGACTGTCCATAATTAAAAGAAATCATAAAATGCGTGAAGAAGAAGTGCAAGAATTAAAGGAGATCAAAAAAAAAAAAGCCATTAGAAGAAAAAGCACTATTTTAAAAAAGCTGCGCCCTATTAAACTTTTCTTTTGCAACACGGCGCTAATGACAAAGACGGGCCACTGTTTACAGTGTGAACACATGTTAATCCAAACCCGATCTTCTACCCATTCCTCTCCACAATCCACGGATATGATTTGCATGTAAATTGATTGATATCTTTTTTTTTGTTTAAATTAATTGATATATATATATATATATATATGTTAAAAATAAGCGGGTATATTTCTTTCATTCACAAAAATATAAGTAAATGATAGTAAGCTATAGAAAAAGTCGAATACATCAAATACAAGGTAGGTCTACCATATTTTCTAATCTCTACAAATAGCATGATTCAAAAGAAAATACTTAATTTTCTTAATCATATATATTTTAGTTCTAATATTAAAAGTAATATTGTTGAAGATATTTTTCTCTATAAGAATTGAACCAAGAATTCCTTTCCCTCCAAGTATGAAAAACAAAAGCTCCAAAGAAGAGTTTTAAGGTACCTGAAAAAATTAAATAAAGATCAGAAAAAATCAGGAGCAGGACAACTGTTCAAAACTAAAAGAAATCAGAAAACGCGTTTTTATTTTTGGTCAACAGAAAACGCATTGGTGAAGGAGGAGATCAAAAAATAGCAGAAGCCATCAGAAGAAATTAAAGGAGATTAGAAAAAGCAGAAGCCACCAGAACAAAAAGTAGATAAGGACCATGCCACATCAGCAAAGTCATCCTGGACCTAGCGCTTGTATAACTTCATAAAATGCACTAATTAGAGGGATTCCTCGTCTTTGCAGCTAAAACCTTCCGTGTCTCAATGCCTTACAGAAATAAAAACTGCCGAAATTGATGATTCAGCAAAAGTAGATTGGTCATGCGGGAAAAGAGTCTGCGATTTTTCCATCAAAGTATATTTCTCCTATTTTGCATTTCACGCGTACCTTATACTCATCTTTTTGAAGATCTTTAATATTATTGTAGAATCGTACTTCACTTGTGATACTAATTCAATGCTAGTTTGCTACTTTTGTACAACTTGAACGTCATGTCTCTTTGTTTACATATAATTAGTTTGTCGCACTAGATTTATTGGCCTGTGGCATGATCTTTATATACTCATTCATTTGGTTTTGAAATTCATTGATGGCTTATTTGAATCAAAGATGGATGTCTAATCTTTTTAAGGTTGATTACTGTCTAGATTTCCATTTATGAAATTGTTATTGTACATGTTGAAAAGGAAGATGCACATAGGAGCCGTGTCGTATCTTTCTCCATGTAATCTAAGAGATTGTTTAGTAATACGTTTCATAATATAACATGTCTGAATTGTAAGCATATAACCAATTTCCCAGAAACGTCTTAACAACAATCAAGTAGAAAGACAATACTACTCGTTATAACAATTCAATATAACACTTACAAGATAATTGTCCCACCGTACGCTCTCAAGATTAGAGCTTCAATGGCTTCTGGACTTACAAGAAGAATACAAGAAAGAAAGACTAACTTAGGATTGTGTTTGGAGTTGTGTTGTGGATGAAAATGATGAACTAATGCATGCCTATTTATAGAATTCAGCTAGCCCGCCATATGAGACTTTCCTATCAAACATTTCAATCTTGGTTGGCTTTACCAACCATGTTCAAAGTATTAGCCACTCATATTTATCACATGGGTGGCTACAATTGACCACATGGGTGGCTAGCATTCAAGTCAACTTATAGGAAGTTTCCTTTGGTCAAATTGGCTAACTTTAGCATTGCATCATCCCGACGTCATCTTAGGTAATTCCAAATTCTCGAACTTCTTTCTTGTAGCTATCGCGGTCTCTTTTGGCCTCATCGACGTTTAAGTCGGAATCATTAATTTATGCTACCATATAATTAACGATACTTATTATGAAGAGGTGGATATTGACATATATCAACACCTCCCCTCAATGTTCACCTCATGTTGACTGAGCTATTAGGCCAACACCTAATGTTTGAAGATGCTTGCTCAACTGGATGCTCCCTAACGCTTTGGTGAAGATATCTGCACAATTATCTTCTGTAGGGCAGTACTCCATGTAGATTTTATGTTCCTCGATCAATTCTCTCATATAGTGATACTGAATCTCTATGTGTTTTGTTCTAGCATGAAATACCGGATTTTTTGACGTGGCTATACAACTCTGACAGTCACATTTCAACATTGTTGCTTCCTCTATTAGAATGCCAATATCAGTCATGATGCGTCGTAGCCAAACAGCTTCATAGGATGCTACACAAGCAGCCTTGTATTCTGCCTCCGTTGATGAAAGTGCAACAGTGGGTTGCTTCTTACTAGCCCATGAGATGACTCCACCACCGAATGTGAATACGTAACCTGTAACAGATTTTCTTGAGTCAATATCACCAGCCTAGTCTGAGTCACAGTACCCAAATAAAGTATCTCCAGACTTGTATGATATCCCATACTCCAACGTGCGTTTGAGATATTTGAGGATCCGCATCCCTGCTTGCCAGTGACTTTGTTTCGGTTTATTTGAAAACCGACTGAGAACTCCCACAACATAACTAATATCAGGTCTTGTGTTACAAATGAAGAATAAACTTCCCACCAACCTTTTGTAGAGCTTGTTATCAACTTGTTCTGAAGGATCGTCAATTGATAACTTTGTATTCACTTCCATTGGGGTGACAACTGGTTTGCACTCGGACATACCAAATGCAGTCAGAAGCTCACGAACATATCGTTGCTGCGAGATGAAGATAGTATGAGGTTTTTGCCATACCTCAATTCCCAAGCAATAATGAAGAAGACCAAGATTTGTCATTTCAAATTCTTGGCT
Source organism: Ehretia macrophylla (assembly GCA_037974665.1). Taxonomy (NCBI): domain Eukaryota; kingdom Viridiplantae; phylum Streptophyta; class Magnoliopsida; order Boraginales; family Ehretiaceae; genus Ehretia; species Ehretia macrophylla. Next base: position 61,821,469 of record CM075779.1, read on the forward strand.
CAACCATTCTTGCGTCTTCCGAATATTATCTTCATGGTCACCAGTGATTACAAGATCATCCACATATAGGACTACAATTACCTTCTTTCCTTGTTCACTTAGAACATACAAGTTGGCCTCTGATTTGCTTCTACAGAAACCATGTTGCAAGAAGAAAGAGTCTATACATTTGTACCAAGCTCGTGGTGCTTGCTTTAACCCATATAAAGCCTTTTTCAATTTGCAGACTTTTTCTTCTTCACCTGGTATTTGAAAGCCAGAGGGTTATGCAACATAGACTTCTTCTTCAAGTTGCCCATTAAGAAAAGTTGACTTGACATTCATTTGATATACAATCCATTCATAATGCGCGGCAGCTGCAACAACTAGCCTGATTGTTGACATTTTTGCTGTTGGAGCAAAGGTTTCATATACATCGAAACCTTCGACTTGGGAAAATCCTTGTGCTACAAGGCGTGCCTTGTATTTTTCAAGACTTCCATCTGCCTTGTACTTCACTTTCCAGATCCATTTGGTACCGATAATTTTTCTGTTCGGTGGCTTTTCAACGATCTCCCAAGTATCATTTTTCATGATACTATCATAGTCGGCTTGCATAGTTGTTCTCCAATTTGGATCTGACATGGCTTCCTCCACAGTTACCGGTTCTTTTACCGTCTTGATGATTTGGGTCATCAAAGCCATGTTTACTAATTGTTGTCCTGATCTGTTCTGCTCCTCTATTCTCTTTGATCGTCTGAGTCCATCAGAATGTGGACTATCATCAGTAACTCCTGGATTTCTTCCATCAAAGAGCTGTTGGAACCACTTCGGTTGTGGCTTCCTTGCGGGTACAACAGGTTGGTCTTCAGTCTCCTCATCATTAGAGACTTCTTCATTGTTCAACGGTCGTTGTTCAGGCACTTGGTGGATTACTTCATCGGTTGATGACGAAATGGCAGGACCGCTATCCTCCATTGAGTGTGGTCTCTCATTAAACACCACATCTCGACTTATGATCACCTTCTTGGCCTCTACATCATAGAGTCTGTATGTTTTAGACTCTTCACTATATCCCAAGAAAATACCCTTCTTGCTTTTGTCATCCAATTTCTTTCAATTTTCATTTGGAATGTGTACAAAACACTCACACCCAAATTTTCTTAAATGAGACACAGAAGGTTTCGTACCATAATAAGCCTCATTAGGAGTCTTATCGTTGAGTGACCTGGTTGAGCACCGATTGAGGGTGTATACCGCTGTGTTGACTGCTTTAGCCCAGAATGTGTCAGGTAGGCCAGCACCTTTCAACATGCATCGAGCCATTTCTACAATTGTTCGATTTCTTCGTTCCACAACTCCATTTTGTTGTGGTGTGTATGGAGCAGTCAATTGGCGCTTAATCTCAAGCTTGTTGCAGTAGTTGGTGCTTTGTAGAATAGAATTCCCCTCCACGATCGGTACGAAGTTTCTTCAACTGAGTTGTGTTCTCATTTGTCATAAGTTTGTGCCACACTTTAAACTTTTCAAGAGCATCAGCCTTGTCCCGAAGGAAGTACACCCACATCTTTCTACTATAATCGTCGACTAACAGCATAAAGTAGGAAGATCCTCCTAACGCCGTCGTAGTCATTTTTCCGCAGATGTCAGTATGTACCAACTCTAGAGGAGCCTTTGATTGGTTATGACTCTCTTTGGGAAATGACTGTCTATGTTGCTTGCCCAACATACAAGCTTCACATGGTCCTTCAATTTCTTCAATTGAAGGCAAGTCGGCCACCATCTTCTTCTTTTGCATTTCCTTTAACACAGGATAGGAAATGTGCCCGAACCTTTCATGCCAAAGTTGACTTGTTTTGGCATCCACGACAGCAGAAAGAGAGCTGATTTCGTAAAGATTATTTTTGCGAATACATTTACTTACGATATTTTGATCCTTGTCAAGAATCAAAGCTTCCGTCTTCTTGAACAGCACTTCTAGATCATTATATGTAATAGCAGCTACAGATAGCAAATTTCTGGTGATCTGGGGTACAAAGAGTACGTTAGACAGCTTCTTGCTTCCTCCATCTTTAGACACGAGCGAGATAGTTCCAGTGCCCTCAACGGGACACCTAGCATTATTCCCGACGATAACATTCATTGGTTCTTGTAGAGGTTTTATGGAGTCATATAACTCCTTCTTGCTGGTCATATGTCGGGAAGCTCCACTATCCAACACGCATGCATTTGTTTGATGTACATGTGTGATAGTACATGTTTCCTCTGATACATCTATTACAGTAAACAGATGCACTTCCGTTTCAGTCGTATTGGCAGATTCTTTATTTCTCCAATTTGGCTTTAGAGTTCCGTTCTTCTCGTCATGGATTCGTTTTCTGCAATCTTTGACAGCATGACCTTTCTTATTGCAGTAGTAGCACGATCCAAAGAACGTCTTCTTCTTTGCTTTCTTCTTTTCTTCTTGGTTACTCCTCGCCTTGGCTGTAAATGCAGAGTCAAGTTGATTTTCTCTGCTCCTCAGCCTCATCTCCTCCTCCATCAACATGGCAGTGAATTCTTCAAACGTCAAAGGAGGAATGCGAACTTGTGTATTGAGTGCTGTCACAAGGCCATCAAATTTTAGAGGCAACACTCTAATGCACCTTTGAGCTAGTTCCTCGGTTGATTTGGCAATACCAACTGCAGCAATTTGATCACGTAGGTTTTTCATCCTATTGATAAATGACTCAGCTGCTTCATCTTCACTTAATCTCTCAGCAGCTAACTGATTCTCCAAGTTCTAAATGCGAGTCTAATTCTTTGTTTCATATTGATTTCTCAGTATGTTCCAAGCTTCAGTTGCCTTGGTTGTGTGTTGAATTAGAGTAAGGACAGAATCCTGAACACTTGTTACAATTGCACAAAGTGCATCAGCATTTCGTCTCCTCCATTCTTTGACAAGCTGAGGATTTGGAGGTGTGACCTTTTTTGTGTCATCTTCAGCACGGACTGCAACTGGTTCTGCATCTGTGCCTAACACTGTATCAAGGAGTTCGTAGGAGTCCAGAACTGTAGTGATTTTGAACTTCCACAAAAGATAGTTCGTGCCATCAAGCTTTCCTTCTGTGAAGGTAGGGGGACGAATACAAATTGTCGGTACTAAACCGGAACTAGAACTGGTAGAAAAAGAACTAGCACCTTGAGTAGTCATAGTTGTTGAGCTTTACTAGATAAGATTGTTGTTAAGAGACCCTTAAGCTCTTGATACCATGTAAGAATATAACCAATTTTCCAAAAGCGTCTTAACAACAATCAAGTAGAAAGACAATACTACTCGTTATAACAATTCAATATAACACTTACAAGATAATTGTCCCACCGTGCGCTCTCAAAATTAGAGCTTCAATGGCTTCTGGACTTACAAGAAGAATACAAGAAAGAAAGACTAACTTAGGATTGTGTTTGGAGTTGTGTTGTGGATGAAAATGATGAACTAATGCATGCCTATTTATAGAATTCAGCTAGCCCGCCATAGGAGACTTTCCTATCAAACATTTCAATCTTGGTTGGCTTTACCAACCATGTTCAAAGTATTAGCCACCCATATTTATCACATGGGTGGCTACAATTGACCACATGGGTGGCTAGCATCCAAGTCAACTTCTAAGAAGTTTCTTTTGGTCAAATTGGCTAACTTTAGCATTGCATTATCCCGACGTCATCTTAGGTAATTCCAAATTCCCGAACTTCTTTCTTGTATCCATCGCGATCTCTTTTGACCTCATCGACGTTTAAGTCGGAATCATTAATTTATGCTACCATATAATTAACGATACTTATTATGAAGAGGTGGATATTGACATATATCAACATGAATAACCGATGAATGTGATAAAAAAGAGTTACAACCCTTATTTTTAACCAAAACAGATTAACAGAACCAGTTGTGGTACCCATATGCGATGCATGATCAAATTTTGCCACTACTCTCAGTCAATCTATAAAGAAATGAACATGAATCCTAATAATAGCACAACATATTGGTTACAAGTATATAACCATTTCAGTAGTTGGACGATTCTTTATGATATATATATTTATTTCTATTTCATTTATTAATTAAAAATACAATAGCATCTTTATAAAATAAAATAAAAATTATGAAATCACAAACCCTGTTAAAAGGTTGGAATTGAGTTTGGATTATCTTATTATGGCCTACACAAAATCAACAATCATCGAAGCAGGCTCGACCACATTTTGCCAAATGGTCATATAAAGCATTAACATTGTGTATTGGTCATCTGGAAGATCTCGGCAAATCATATAACGTTATGAGAAAATAGATTTTTTAGAACATATAACGTTATAAGAGATCCTTTTTTCACGACATTCTTTTTTAATTACTTAAATAAATTATTATTTTTAATATTATTGTTTTATTGTGTAATTTAAATTATCTTTAATAACTTTTAAGTTTTATTTATTTTTCATTGTCCACACGATATTCTATTATTTGTATTTCATAATATTATTTTTTGTTTTTTTTTTTAAATTTAGAATTATTCAATTATTTTATTTTATTTTTTGTTTAGAAGAAAGGGTAGGGGATGAGGTTATTTATTTATTTATTTTTATTAAAAGGAGACCTATAATCGTATAACACATATATAACTAATAGGAATTGATCCTGCGATCTCTCGTAAATAAGCGAGTAACTTTACCACCAAATCAAAACCTTGGTGAGATGAGATTTTTTTTCTCCTACATGTAGAGAAGATGAAAATTAATGTAAGAATCCCCTACAATTTAGCCTAATAACCTCAAACAAGCCGATGATGCATTGAAAGGAGTAAAATACAAATTTTTGAGTGTATTATCTTCTCCCAGGCTTATCTAAAGAAAAACAAAAGAAAAAAACAAAAAAAGAAGAAGAAAACTAGACAACTCTTATCACGAGCTTTTAGATTTTCAACTCAAACCTTCCGAGAGAAGACGGAAGCAAAGAGCGTTGCTTATTTGTTAAAGTGGAAGAAGGTAGTTTGGTCTTGAAAAAGAATGAATTGCATAAATAGTCTTTATTGTTTATCTAAAGTTTTAAATTAGCTTTTATTGTTTAGGCACACAAATTTCTATAGGAAAAAAGCCAAATTGGCCCCCAAAATTTTTGTAAAAGGCCATTTTAAGCCCTCACTTTTAAAAAATACTCATTTTATTCCCTTCTTTTTACTATTTTCTTTTAGCAATCAAAAATTAACCCGCAATAAAAGATATAAATGCCCTTAGAAAAAAATATTTTATTGTTATTCTTTCCCTTTTTTCACTTCTCATCGATAAAAAAAATAATAATTTAACCTAATTGAAAATAAACGACTTTTTCTTTCTTTAAAGGGAAAGCTCTAATACTGTTGAATTATATTTTATTGTTATTTCTCTATTTAGGTTAAGTTATATTTTTTATTTATAATAATCAATCTTCAATTTTTATTTGGGTAATGTTGTTTTGTAATAAAAAAGTGATAAAATTTGGCAAATTATTCATTTATTGACAAGAGATGTAGTATTTATTTTCCTAATGAATTAGCGCAATCAATTAATATCATAAATATTCCAATGATTAAACCGAATAGTTTTTTTATCCTTGTTTTTTTTCTTTTATGCCCAACGACTATAAGGATATTTATGTCTTTTAACAATGTCAAACCTTTGACCACTAAAAAAGGCCTAATAGTAGTTAAAGGGAGGGACTAAACTATGTATTTTCTAAATGTGAGGGACTAAAATGATCTTTTGTTCAAAATTCAGGAATCGATTTGGCTTTTTCCCAGTTTCTGTACTTTTCTGGTCACTACATTCCCTTTAAGGATTCCCTGCTGAACTTTAGCATTGATGATTCTAAGGTCTAATGCTTCTCCTTTAAAGAATGATGGATCAGTGTAACATTGTATACCACCATCAAAAGCCTAGAGACAATTAATACAATCCAGAAGAATGCTAAACCCTGTGAAACTATAGCTGTGAGGTGCAGTTGGAAGTAAAGGAAGTTAGTAGTTTAAATGAGCGGATAGAGAGATGAACCTTCAATTGATGCTCATAAAGAATAGTTGAAGGCCAGGGAATAGACAATACGCTTTTTCACCCTAATTTCTATCATTTAATGGCCTGTAGCATAAGCCTGATGCATTTGGTATGCTTGCTTAATTATTACATCAGAAAAAAACTACAGCTTCTCGCCAAAAAACCAAAGACATTGTTCAAAAAAAAAGAAAAAGAAAAAAGCAAAGACACACGCACAGATATATACATATTATCGTACCCATCACCTTCTTTATTAATTCTTGCTTTGTCACCACTCCACTCTCTCTTTCTACACACAACACACACTAAACTCCAGTTTTACCTAAAACCCTGACCGTATAAAAATGCAAAGCCGACTGCAGTTTCCGTCAAACTACCGCCGCGATCTCCCGCAGGGACCACGGCCTAACTTCGTCATCCGGATAAACTGCAAGCATCAAACCTTCCGAAAAGGCCCGAAATCGAGAAATTAATCGGGAATCTGTCGTTTAAGCCCGAGAAGTCTTTACTTTTTGACAAAAGTTCCATTTCCGGAACCCTATATTATCAGCAGTGGAACGAAGCGCTCGAAACAATGGTGGAAATATGGAGGCTGAGGCTAAACAGTGTCCATCGGTGCACGCCGCGGCTTATCGAAAACGTGAAAGTCGAATTCGATAACGATGAGTTGAGAGATAGATTAAAGGCGTTGTTTCTGGAGAAGGCAAACGGGTTAATGGAAGGGGAATTAGTACAGAAGTGGCAGAAGAAGTTGGGGGCAGTCTCGGATGAGATAAAAAGCGTTATGGATAAGCTTAGAAAGCCAAATCAGATGGGCGTGGCGAACGAGTTGTTGAAAAAGAAGGGAAGATTGGTGGCTGAGAGGGACTTGATAGCGAAGAGGATCGAGGAGTTTCAGATTGGCATGAGGTTTGTGATTGAGCATTTGGCGGAGAAGAGGGTCGAGGATGGCGAAGAAGGGGTGGCGTTTCAGGGTTTTAAGTTTGGGAGGGAGTTTGATTGGGAGAGAATTCATTGTTTGATGACGAGGGAATGCAGAAGGCTTGATGATGGGTTGCCTATTTATGCATATCGACGCGAAATTCTTAGGCAAATACATGGTCAACAGGTGAATTCTGATAAATACTCTTCCCTCCTTTCTTGTTTCAAATGTGGAATGCTATTCTGTTATTTCTGTTGATTGTTATGAAATTGAGAAATTATTTTGAATTGATAAAGTGCTATTTCTTTTTTTCGTTTTGAATAAGAGAACAGTTTAAACATATATACCATTTATTATTATTATTATTGTTTATTTTTTCGGTTATCAATTGTGGATGTGTATGGAGAGTTGCAAAATAATATCTAAGAGAAATACTGCTGAAAGATGAAGTTTCTTTTTGTTTGTTTGTGAACAGATTCTTTGGGCTTGTCTGGAATCTTGTTTAAAAATTGTGTTTTAGTTTTTAAAAACAAAAAAATTTAAAAAATTGTTTCGATGAAAAATACTTTTCACTAATCTATTAGCAAAAACTAAAACTATAAAACACTCTAGACATGTTGTTTTTGAAGTTTTTTGTTCTCAAAACTTTCAAAAACCACAGAACTACTTCTCACAAATGGCAATCCTGTAAATAAGCTCAACTTTAATACCAAATACAAAAGTTGACTTTACCAAATAACTCTTAATTTTCTTTCTTCCTTTTGCAAACCAAGCGCTATCAAATGCATCTAATTAATGCCTTCATAGAATGAGTAGCACGAATTGGATAATACTAATATTAAATGTGAATTATACATGTGCATCAGATGTACTCTTCTGCATTCTTTTTTTCAAAATAGCTAGTAATCCTACTTTGCATGAATCAAACGTGTAACACAATTGGGTGGTCAGTGGTGGTGAGATGATTTGGGAAATGGTGATGAGGTGCAAAAATGGTGATGGTTGTGGTGGATGCCCGCGGGATGTAGTAAATGCTATTTTTTTTTTTTTTTTGGGGTTAAATCCGTACTTTTTTTTATTACTTCCTACATAAAATCTTATATAACATGCCGCCTAGGTTATTTTATTTCTCTTTTCTTTTTAATTATTTTTTCTCTCTTAATTAATATTTACTCAAAATACATTTTTCTTTCTTTGTTTAAACATATCAAACCCCTTAACTAAAAAAAAAAAAAAAACAACCATACTAGGCCCAATATTGGAGAAACAACAATAAATCAATTGACCAAAAGAAAATAACTGGTCTTAACGATAATTTTGTTTTTTGTCTTTCTTGTTGTGTATCGATCTTATTAAAGAATTAGTATTGATCTTTACAAATTAGTATTTACACAAGAAAAGAGATATATAAAGTAAAACTTTACAATATTTTTCACATTAAGAGAGTTATGTCACATAAAAAACTATTAATCTTAATTAATTCATTTCCAATGCACATCGAGAGGGAAGGACTAGAGCCTTAATGTATATATGCAATCTGCATTTTTTTTTTGTCAAAATATGAAATATGCTCAATCGGTTCCTTTTCGTATCCAACACCCAACTGATACTTTTTGTAGAATGTCCTTAATTTCACTGGACCCTAATATCTTTGAATGAGTTACTATCATATTTCAAGACAAAAATTTGAATTGTTGGCCATCACCTTGCTATAAATGATATAAGAATTTGCAGAATCAGTATAAAAAATGCAAGTATTTTCATTGAAATGATATGGCATACATATGAAACGAAATCCAAAGCAAACTCAATTTCTTTTGAAGTTTGATGGTTCCACCAAAAGATGTAAAAATCAATATTACTTCATCAATGAGAATGATGCACAATATGAAAGAAAAAAAAATGCTCAAGACTATCTTCTTTTGGCTGATTGATTTATTGTTGTTTCCTCAATATTTGAATCTATATGAATTTTTTTTTTTTGGTCAAGGAGTCTAATTTAGTTAAACAAACAAATAAAAATATTTTGAGTAAATAATAATTAAGAGAGAGAAAAAGCAATTGAAAAGAGAGGAAGAATTAATTAAAAAGAAGAAAAAGAAATAAAAATAGTCTAATTGTCATTCCATCTAAGATTCTACGTAAGAGGTGATAAAAAGGTGATGAAAGCATTACTCTATCCTATCCTTTACACATTGCGACACTTATTAACCCTATCTTTAAAAATTTCATTTAATAACCTTGACTCAAGCCAATCTTAACAACTTTTAATTCTATTAAAAACAAAAATGTGTAATGGTTAAATTACCCTTCCCTTTATAAAAAGTTCCAAAACGTATCAAAAATCACACATTTGAGAAAAAAAAGAGAGAGAAAACAAAAATCTCAAATCATACGCATTTTACACCAAACCCACCTGTCCTCCATCATCTTCATCATCAACGCACATCACATACACACAGACTGGCACATTTTCTTCATCATCAACACACACACCGATAGGCAAATTTTCCTTCATTACCAAACAAAATGCAAAGAGCACTGTTGTATGATTTCTAACGCAAGTGCACATATCGCAACAAGTAATAAAGTGATAAGTAAATATCGTTCCCACGAGAACTGTGATTACTAAATACAGAAATTGATTTAGCTCTAACTTTATTTGGACAATCACGAATTGAGAATTTGTAACTAACGACTAAAGAAATTATAGAACTTATAAAAAACAGCGACTAACACAATTACGAAATTAACAAAAGATACTAATTCAATAATTAAAAGACTCTAGAGATTCCGATTTTACCAAGAATAATCCTAATTGAAACTAGTGATTTAAATAAATTGACGCCTATTCCTTACGTTGTCAACAATTTTGCTAAGGTAGATATTAATATTTCTCAAGTATCAATAACCTATCCCAATAAGCAAGCTAACTACATCTCTGTGATAATTGTGAACTTATGGAATGCATTAAGCCCTAGAAATTCAAATGCTACACTAGATCTTATAACTATCTCTAGCTTATGACGATATAATGGTATTTCATACGTGGTCTAATTTAGTTATCACTTCTCAGTCTCAAACTAAATCACGACTCATGCAATTGTTGATCAGGCAATCACAAGCATTAAACTCAGCATGAAATACTCAACGCATATATGGAATAGTTCATCAATCAATCAAAACCAAAAGTATCAAATATTCATAATCTGGCTACATCGTAGCCCTAGAAAAAATAACTTAGAACATCATAAAGAAATTAAATAAAATCTCAATTGTAACGTAAAACATGACAAGAGATATAGAGAAAACTAGGATTTGGAGAAGAATCGTGGTAGACGTCTATCTCCGATTTGTTCCCCGTCTTCAACTCGCGAATCCTTTCTCTCTCTCTCTCTCCTTCTGGAACGTTGCTTTTTCTCCCTTCTTGATGGTTGCCCACTTCTCACGTTTTTCTCCTTTTATTTCATAGGGTTTCTTTCTTTTCTTGTCAATTTACAAAACTGCCCTTAATTTTCTTGCGATGCTGCGCAGCTGCGCTACTTCCATTTGTTCTTCAATTTCTCCACAAATTACATAAAAGTCAATCTTTTGTAATTTCTCTTCAATCTTTGCCTCAAAACTCAAATTGTCTCTTGAAAATTACCTACAATGCAAATCAAAGACAAAACCAATCAAATTGCTCACAAATTACTCAAAAACTAACAAAGTTTAAGTAAAAATGTGTTAAAATACTATATCAATTATACACCCAACAAACACTCCCAAACTTAAACTTTGCTTGTCCTCAAGCAAAAGACACAACTAAAGAAAGAAACAACCTAAAAACTAAAGACTTGACACAATATAACTCAAGAAAGGAATGTTGTAGGATAGTAAATTTTCACGATCTCAGTAGCTTTATTTTACAACTCAAGAGGTGACTTTCGCTCATAAGCACGAGGAATATTAACTTTACATAATTTGCATTTTACTTCAAATTCCCCAAGTGAGTGTGTGAATAGCCTCTATTCCAATCAATTGTACCCAGATGAGTTTATGCAAGTTAAGCGAATTTCCAATATGAATCTAGTATTTTCAACCACTTAGGACTTCATAGGCTTACTTTTCATGCTACTCTCCACTAATGTAGGGAAATCATAACATTAAAGATCAGTAGGACTTTACATTTGGGTGTAATGGGGGGCTAGGGGGAAGGTAGGATAATGGATATAATCATAAGGCTAAACTACCTATAAGCACACAATTATTTGAGGATGTTCAATGGATCATATGCCAACTCTACTTCGTACCACCAAAAAGTATTTAACATATCTCTTTTCTTTCTTCTTTCAATTCACTTCCTCAACATTCATCCACAACATTTACAAAACACAAAAATAGTTCACACTTTCCCAAACTTGCATTTTGATATTAACTACAAGGGGTGTGACTCTTCTTTTTTTCTTTTCGTTCTTTTCTTTTTTCTTTTTCTCAATATTTCATTTTTTTTTCAAAACAACACATCACCAAATCATCAAACCTCCCATCATTCAATACAAAACATGACTCTATATAATTATCCTAGAACAATTATATATTACAAGTAGGAGGGTCATAATCTGGGAAAATTAAACTTGACAAGTTAAGAAAGATACTGTAAGTTGCATAAGAAAGAAAAGGCTATCTTAGGCTCACAGGGGTGAATTAGGGATATTCAATTATTATAAGGGTTGGCATGAAAGGCTCAAATGATCCAAAGATGGTCTAAATCATTTCCCTAATGCTATGCAACCTAGGATTTCACCTCGAGTGACAATCAAGCAAGTTCTAAAGTCCTATACTCATTTTTTTATTCACTTAAACGCACATAAACCTTCTATAAGCAACGACATAATTAGGCGAGGCTAAGTGCGCATTAGATGGAGATTTTTCATAAAACAAACTATGTTTCAGTCAACTATCCTCATTTCTATCATGTCATTCATACACTACTCATCATCGACCTATTTCTTATCTTTCCAGCATCACTTTCAAATTTTTTTCAGTTTTTCAATTTTTGTTTTTTTGTTTTTTTGTGTGTGTTTTTGTTTTTAGAATACTCAATGAAACAAATAAAAATAACAAAACTCATGAAAAGAAAGCACCTAAAACAAGAAAACACATAAAACAACTATGAAAATAAAAAATACACAAACAAACAAGTAAACACCACCCCCAAACTGAGAAAGAAACATTGTCCTCAATGTGAAAACATGAAATTAAAGCAACCAGAGGACTTCCCTGAGTAGTATCATCGTCAACGTGAGCCTGATGTGGTACTGCATCTTCGGCGGTGTGGTGATTCCTTTTCTTTTTTTCTCTTTTTTTTTAAATGTCACTGTAGACGCCAGTACAGCTGCGCAATTTTTTAGCGCAACAGCGCTATTTCAAAAACATAACTTCAAATAGCGTTAGCGCAGCTGCGCTATTTTTTAGCGCAACAACGCTGCTTTGTTTTCGAATAGCTCTAAAAAAATGTAACTTTTTAGGGACACCAGCGCAGCTGCGCTAAATTCTAGCATAACAGTGCTACTTCACAGCTTAATTTATTCTTGTTTTTCTCTTCCATGCACGCATCCCCTTCACTCCAAACACAAATTTTTCCATATTTTTCTCCCTTAATTGACTTGGTAGTACTTCTATTTGTCTCAGCTTCCCCAAATTTGTTCTTGAACCTAACATGACAATAAAAATTATCAATTAGCTACGACAACTATAACTCAGAAATTAACTAAAAACAACTTAAACTATTAAATCAAGAAAAGTAAGAAAATTCGGGTTGTCTCCCAAAAAGCGCTTGTTTTAATGTCGATAGCCCGACAGAGCAATTTCTCAAGCTGAGTTGAAGTGGACAACAAACTTGTGCTTATCAAACTCATCATCCCAATAAGTCTTCAATTGTTGTCCGTTAACCTTGAACGTCCCCTTCTCTGGATGATTTACTTCAACAGCTCCATAGGATAAAACCTTAGTCACAACAAAGGGGCCTGACCATCTTGACTTGCATTTTCCAGAAATCCGTGGGTTATAAAAAAGTATTTGTTGCCCAGGAGAGAAATCTTTTTTCGAAACGGGTTCGTTATGCCACTGTTTTGTCATCTCTTTGTAACTTCTTGAATTATTATCTTCTTCATCACCTAATTCTTGCAGGTGATTCAATTGCAACAATTCTTTCTCATCTATTGCTTGCACACCCATGTTTTGTTGTTTAGTCATCCAATATTCTTTGTGCTCCAATCCCACCGGAACAAAAGAATCATCTTGTAACAAGCTAGCTTCCAAGGGATCCAATTGACCCCCATGGTTAGACACTATAGCTTTTACAGCATCAATGTGACAACAACTATTACTCGCTTTTGGGTACTTGTAAACTTTGAACACACTAAAGGTTACCTCTTCATCTTTTACTCGCAACCGAAGCTCACCCTTTCGAACATCAATAAGTGTTCCTCCAGTAGCAAGGAAAGGTCTTTCAAGAATGATAAGAATTTTCTTGTATTCCTCCATATCAAGAACTATGAAATCTACATGAAAAATGAATTTATCAACTTTGACGAGCACATCTTCAATTACTCCTCTGAGGTACTTTAGCGAACGATCAACTAACTGTAGTGTTACAATAGTAGGTCTTGCCTCTCCCAATCTAAGCTTCCTGAAAATAGAGAAAGGCATTAAATTAATACTAGCACTTAAATCACACAAAGCTCGCTTAAAAACAACATTGCCAATTTCACATGGAATAGTAAAACTTCCTGGATCCTTGAACTTTTGTGGTAGCTTCTTTTTTAGGATTGCGCTGCACTCTTCAGTAAGTGCAACTGTCTCATAATCTTCAAGTTTTCTCTTCTTCGAAAGGATATCCTTCATAAACTTCACATAACTTGGCATTTGTTCAAGTGCATCCGCGAATGGAATATTGATGTGAAGTTTCTTGAAGACTTCAAGAAATTTAGCAAACTGCTTATCAAGCATATTTTTTTGCAATCGTTGAGGGAATGACACAACCATATGTGGCTCCTTCATAGGTTGTGGCTGAGCTTCTACTTTCTCTTTATCTTCTGCCTCATTCTTTGCTTCACCTTTCTCAACCTTCTTGGTTCTCACTGACTCCTCTAACTCCTTACCGTTTCTCAAAGTTATCGCTTTGCAATGCTCCATGCCATCTTTTCTAGGATTCACCTCAGAAGTACTAGGTAAACTTCTTCATTGCCTTTCAGAGAACTTTGTAGCCATTTGGCTCAACTGTATCTCTAGGTTTCTGATTTGTGCCGATTGATTCTAGAAATTCATTCTTGTTTCATTCATGAATTGAGTTTGCAAGGTTGCCAATTGAGCCAATGCATCCTCCAAGTTTACCTTCTTCTCTGGTGGTAGGTTATTCTGCTCAAGCTGCAACACATTCTGATTATTTCTCAAGGAGAAATTCAGATCATTATGTCATGCTGGATTATATTTGTTAGTGTACTGATTGTGCTGCTGCCCATTAAAATTTCCCACATATTATGCTTGTTCAGCTGTGCGTTGCGCAAATGGATTCCCAACCTGACATTTTGCACTATGATGTAGACTACAACAAAACTCGCACATCACTGCCGCTTGGACAATATTAGCAGTTGTCTGACTATTCTGCAACTGTTTCGCGAGATTGTCAATTTTCGCTGTCAAGGCAGTTATGGCATCAATCTCATGGATCCCAGCTGTCTTCTTAGGTATGACTCTCTCGCTTGACCACTGTTGGTGGTTCAAAACAATATCCTCTAGCAACGGATAAGCTTCATCTGCTGTCTTGTTCATTAAAGCTCCTCTTGCTGATGCATTAATCAAAGTTCTAGTAGAGGTAATTAACCCATTCTAAAAACTATGAACTTGCATCCACCTAGGTACTCCATGATTAGGACACTTCCTCAGCAATGCCTTATACATTTCCCATGCTTCACATAGAGTTTCTCCTTCATGTTGCGCAAAATTATTAATTTCTATGTGCAGCTTCGCTGTCTTTCTAGGTGGAAAAAATCTTGACAAAAACTTGTGCACCAAATCCTCCCAAGTAGTGATTGAATCTGAAGGTAGCAAGTTCAACCACTCATTAGCTTGATCCCTTAAGGAGAAAAGAAACAAGTACAGGCGCAGAGTTTCATCAGTGACTCCATTGTACTTAACAGTTCCGCAGACTTCTAAAAAATTCACAATGTGCTGATTAGGATCTTCAGAAGGCAGCCCATGAAACTGAATATTCTAAATCAAATGTAATGTCACTGTCTTCAAATCAAAATCATGCGCCTGAATCACTGGCCTTCTAATCACAGGTTGAATTCCAGTGGGTGGTAATGCATACTCTCGCAGTGTTCTAGGTGAATTTTCCTGATTGACTGCTTGATTATTTCCGTCCTGTGCTACCACGATGTCAGCCATATTCCCTTGCAAATGATGGGTAGCTGTAGTAGCTTTTTTCTCCTTTCTGTTCTTCCGATAGGTTCGTTCTATCTCCGGATCGAAAGGCAACAAATTACTACCTCCTGACTTTCGTATGCACGTAAAGGAATGTGTTCCTGAAATACACGTATCGAAAATAAGAGAATAACACAAAATTAAATAAAATCCAAAGTAAAATTAAAGCTATTTGGTATCGATATTAATAATTGACACAGTCCCCGGCAACGGCGCCAAAACTTGTTGTGTGATTTCTAACGCAAGTGCACGTATCGCAACAAGTAATAAAGTGATAAGTAAAAATCGTTCCCACGATGATGTGATTACTAAGTACCAAAATTGATTTAGCTCTAACTTTATTTGGACAATCACAAATTGAGAATTTGTAATTAACGACTAAAGAAATTATAGAACTTATAAAAAAAACAACAACTAACACAATTACCAAATTAACAAAATATGGTAATTCAATAATTAAAAGACTTTAGAGATTCCGATGTCACCAAGATTAATCCTAATTGGAACTAGTGATTTAAATAAATTGACGCCTATTCCTTACGTTGCCAACAATTTCGCTAAGATAGATATTAATCTTTCTCTAGTATCAATAACCTATCCCAATAAGCAAACTAACTACATCTTTGTGATAACTGTGAACTTATGGAAAGCATTAAGCCCTAGAAATTCAAATGTTGCACTAGATCCCATAACTATCTCTAGCTTATGATGATTTAATGGTATTTCATACATGGTCTAATTTAGTTATCACTTCTCAGTCTCAAACTAAATCACGACTCATGCAATTGTTGATCAGGCAATCACAAGTATTAAACTCAGCATGAAATACTCAACGCATATATAAAATAGTTCATCAATCAATCAAACCAAAAGTATCAAATATTCTTTAGGATTTGGAGAAGAATCGTGATAAAAATCCGTCTCCGGATTGTTCTCCATCTTCAACTCGCGAATCCTATCGCTCTCTTTCCATTTGGAATGTTGCTTTTTCTCCCCTCTTGATGGCTGCCTACTTCTCACTTTTTTCTCCTTTTATTTCATAGGGTTTCTTTCTTTTCTTGCCAATTTACAAAATTGCCCTTAATTTTCCTACGATGTTGCACTATGATTGCGCTACTTTTATTTGTTCTTCAATTTATCCACAAATTACTTAAAAGCCAATGTTTTGCAATTTCTCTTCAATCTTTGCCTCAAAACTCAGATTGTCTCTTAAAAATTACCTACAATGAAAATCAAAGAAAAAACCAATCAAATTGCTCATAAATTACTCAAAAACTAACAAAGTTTAAATGAAAAGGTGTTGAAATACTATATCAATAATACACCCAATAATCACACCAATACACATGAGTAGAACTCAATTTTTTTTTGTTTGGGCAAAAAAAATGAGTACACAGACACAAACCAACATAGACACATAGAGATATGAAACAAATACACACAGACACTAAATGCATATAAATGCAGATTGGGAGGAGTGAAGATGAGGGTAAGGGTCCCCGGCTGTAGAAGATGGGGATTGGTGTCACTCGGGGCTATGGGGGAGAGGGGTTGGTACAACACAAGGATTTGGGGACTGGGTGATATGCTTAGCCGCGATTGTGGGGGTTAGGGAATGTGCTCACCCGCCGCTGTGGATGGAGGGGGTGAGGATTGTGGTCAGCCAAGGATATGGGTTGTGGTTTGGATTTTTTTTTTTTCGGTCAAAGGTATGGTTTTAGAAATATTTGGAGTTTTCTTATTAGAAGGTAGTTTAGCCATTACATTTTTTTCTTATAACAGAATTGGAAAGTTGACTTTGAGTCAAAAGGTTATTAAATGGGATTTTTAAAATGGGTTAACAACTGTCACACTGTATAAGATGGATTTAACTTATTTTTTTGGGTATAAAATAAATGATGGTCTTAAGAGGAGTAAAAGATGTGAGAGTGGGAATCGGAGAGGAAGAAGAAAAAAAAAGTTATATGAAAATTATTATTTTAGTTATTTATATTTAAACTTCGTTTCATTAATTTCTTTTGAAGTAATTTAACAAAATAACTTAAATAGAATCATTTTGAAAAATTAATGGTTCTTTTAGAAAAAAATAATTGGATAATCAAAATAGGACTAGCGTAATAATTTAATGATCCCTTGAATAATTTAACCTTTAATTTGTTAATTTATTATATATGAGTAAAAGATATGTGTTTTCATTCTTTACACTCGGACAAATTTTTGTTTTATTATTCTTAAAACTATTTTCTAAAGCACCTTTAACAAAAAAAATTTGTATGTTTTAAAAAAAAAATTTTAGAAACTACTAATCAAACAAGTTTTCTGTTTTTTTGTTGTTAAAAATAGTTTTTCAAAACTGTTCTTAAAAATTGTTCTAAAAAACAGTACTTCCAAACAGGGCCTTATCTTCCCTGACATAACTGATATTTAGTTAGACTTAGTATACAAATTTTTGAAGTACTTATGCTCTATTTGCTTTGATTTGTCCCCATGTATAACTTTCGAAGTGATACATAGTAGTTGAATAAGACTTTAGCCATGGTGAGGATACTGAGCCATTAGTACAATAAATGATCCTTCGAGCTAGAATCACTCTCTCCCCATCCCCGCTCTCCATTATTCAAGTTAGGCTTTGAGCTTTCAGATTGATGTTGTGATTCTAATGTAAAGTTTTTGTTTGGTGTTTATTTTTTATTGCAATGTGGCAAATAACAGCGTTGATTGGGGAGACTAGTTCTGGGAAAAATACATAATTGGTTCAATACCTTGCTGATTCAGGAGTAATTGATGATGACTCTATTATTTGTACTCAACCGCAAAAATTGGATGCTATCTCATTGGCACAGAGGGTCGGAGAGGAAGGCTGTGGGTGTTATCCGGATTCTTCAATAACTTGTTCTCCATCATATTCATCTGTACAACAGCTTGATTCGAAGATAATATTTATGACAGACCACTGCTTAATACTACACTACATGCGTGATAAGAATTTATCCGGGGTTTCATGGATTATTGTTTATGAGGCTCATGAAAGAAGCTTAAACATTGATATCCTTTTTGCGGTGATAAAGAATTTACTTTGTCAGAGGATTGATCTGAGACTTATTATTATATCTGCGACAACTGATACAAACCAGCTTGCTGGTTAATTTTTTGACTGTGGAACCTTCCATGTGGCTACCATCAATGCACTATTTGTTTGTGGTGCATGTTACATGGAGACGTGCACTAGGTGCCATCTGGAGTATCACCCGTATTTGTCATGTGAGAAGTACAAAGAATTCAAAGACAACCCAGACTCTTCCCTGCATAAGTGGTGCATAGGCAAAGAGAACGTGAAAAAGTGTCCAGTCTGTGGGTTTACCATCGAGAAGATAAAGGGGTGCAACCACATTGAGTATAAATGTGGACGTCATGTTTGATGGGTCTGTTTGGAGTTTTTCCCCAGCAGCTACGATTGTTATAACCATTTGCGGTCTGTGCATCTAGGAACTAGTCAATTCTGAATACTACAACTCTTTACCTTCATTCTTAGCTAATAGCTCTTGATATTTAACAATTTGATCTTGAACTTAGTTTTCACAATGGTTTGCTGTGTTCTAAATAGTTCAGCGTATTGTAATTCAAATCATTCTTCATTGACCTAGATATTTATATATATTGACACATATATTTGCCATGCATGTATGTAGCTTTTCTACACTCTCGTAGATAGCGCCAGCTGCTTTTGTGTATACATGTTTAGATAATGTAGTACGATATGATTTCTCTTCATTTCTCCCTCCCTCACTACCTACATGCCTGTGTTGCGTGGATGAAGAGTTGCATCGGGTGAATCTTTTTGGCCACCTCAGTCTTCAAACCTACTTCTGAACAGGAAACCATGTCTATCAGCAGCTTAATGTTGAGCCTGATCTAGTGTAACCATTTTGCATAGGTTGTTGACTCGGTAAAATGGAATTCTAAAGCTCAAGCAATTTAAACTCTTGTTGATAGGCAGGTTGTCGTGACGATTCTTCTAGCAACAAATTAGGAAGACCAACCCTTGGCTAGAGGTTGCGAGATTTTAGCCCATCATTGCAACTTGAAGAATTAGTTCAATGCAAAGGCTATAAAATCTGAGAAAACTAAATCAGGCATATTGGAAGGAAATAATTGTTTTCATTGTCATTGGGCTAAGTGATCAGGAAATTGAGATGCTCGTTAAATTTAAACAATAGCCCAACACAGAAAATTCTCCTATATGGTTTGAAATTTATTTTTTTTACAAAATTTTGTGAAATTTATTTACAAATCTAATTTTTTATGTTTGTAAGTAACACTTTAAAAAATTAAAAAATCAGAATTTGTAAATCTTGAATTTCTTCAAGTTTTATCCAAATCTTTACTCAAGAAGTGTAATTTGTAAATCCACATTTTTTAAGTTAGTTGCTTACTTTTGAGGACAAAATTACCCTATACATTTTCATTTACACTTAAGTTTAAATTTGGCTCCAAATACAAAGATAAAAAATAAAACTTAGATCAAACTCTCTCCCTTGCCCTTTTTCTTAAAACAAATACGAAGAAAATAATTAATCAACAAGTCGGATATGAATAATATTTTCCTTCCATATTATTTTACGGTATCCAATATGAAAGAAGGTTGATTGAAGATAAACGTAAGAGGTAAGTGGAGCTTATTTTTATGTAGAGTTGCTAAATCCCCTTGTTCTTCATTGCATGGTCATTGTACACGTTTGATTGATATAATATTCACCTTTAATTTTATTTTTTTGTGGTTTAATCTTACTAGAAATTCCTTTCACTTTCATTCTAGAAATCATTTCAATTCTCTTTGTAATTTTTTCGTAATTATGCTTTTATTTGTAAAATTGCTACATGCCTTATTAGCAAATTTAGCCAAGCAACTGTCATTCTGGTCTTCCTTACTTCTAAGCCATTTTAGTAGTTGTTGGATAGCTCAAAAGTTCTTGTTTATCATTTCTAATTTACTAATTTCAATAGAATAGAGAAGGGGTATTTGAGTAAAATAGACTTTTTAGTTTCAATTCCACATGTGTTGCAAATAAATTTATGTCTACAAATGATAGACTTGACTTAATACTAGCTAGTTTACACTTTCAAATAAGAGATTCATTTGCAACTACAAGTTCTCATGGAATTCATTCGAAATAGAGGGGCATCCTAAAATGTGAACTGATATTGGGTTGTGAATTTTTTCTTTCTTTTCTTTTTGTTTTTGGGAAGAATTTGTTGAGAGAATTTTTAGCAGCAATGATAGCTCTACTCAAAGCTACTCATTGACCGTCTTAAAGGAATGTTTTACCTTTTTTGTCTTTAAACAGTTCGAAGAGTTCCATTGGCGAGGCAATCATGAACTTTTATTATATTTGGACTTAAATAAGTTTGTCCATGATCTCGATAAGTAGTTTAATTCTTTATGACTAAGATTTCAAGCTCAAATCTTGAGTCAGATCGCTCATGTTTTATGAGCTTAACCCAAGGTGTACGTAAGTTGTCCCGCATCATTACCTCACTGACAACTCATGAGAAAAATAATATAGGATATTGTGATTGGGGTAAGAGTTCAGTGCACATATTCCCTATACTCCCTACTCGCATTCACCGGTCGACCGGTCGAAAGACCCTCATCCAGTAGACAGACCTCGGGCAGACGACCCTTTGGCCACCGGTCGACCGGTCACCATGGGGTCGTCCGGTGGGCTCCAAACTGCAAGGATTGGGTTTTTGAAATCATTTCTTTTGAACATCTTTTATAAAGCCTTTTTCAATTGATTCAAAAATAACTTTTAAGAATCATCATTAAGCATATACCATTTACAAACCCAAACCCCGGTCAAGTCCCAACTGGTACCCCTTATGTCGCTGCGTTTCCTCTTATAACTCCTTCTTCATTTACAAAGATCTTCACTTGAATCTTTACAACTTGAGCTTGTAAAGATCTTGACAAAAATACACTTGAGCTTGATCATGTTGAGCTCTTCATTTTGTCTTCATGATTAGATCATTTGAGGTTGATCAACATCATTCTTCATGAACTTGCTCTTGAGCTTGTATAACATTGATATTCACAAAGTGCTTTGATCATCTTTTTAATCTTCCTGAGCTTACTTAATATGTTGAATATCCTTCAAGCTCTGACTAATTGTCAAACAATAAACTCATTACAAGATATGATTAGTCAATAGATCAATTTCATAATCAAGATTTAGTTATCATCAAAATACAGGATTCATGCCTTCAGGCTAATAGATGTTAACTTTAACAGCTTGACATTTTGCCATTAAAAAAATAAAGAATGGATAAAAGAAAAAATTGAAAGACCAGGGTAGTGTCACATCAATACTACCCTTTGCCTGGAAAGTAAGAAAATTTGACATTTTTTTTATTGTCTTAATTGACACTCAAGCTCTTTTTCTCCTTATCGACACACATATACCCCCATGACTACAATTTGTCATGTAGCCTTCGAAAAAAAGCACAAAACAACTCACTTAGAAGCTGTCTTTGCATAGGGATTATACATTACAAGCTTTGAGCGCCAAAAAGCATCCAAATATCCAAGTCAATAAGGTTTAGGGTTTAAGATTTAGTCTTTTTGCTAAAAAGTTTAATAATACCCAAATTTATATTGCTTTGTTGGCTAATTTAGACATGTTGTGTTTGATTTTGATAGATTTTAACTTTGCATGTATTTATTAATGTTAGATAATATTTTTTAAGCTTTTAGGATTATTTTTTTGATGAGATAATTTTAGTTTGTCTATTATTAAACTTTGTATTTTTTCATATATTATCATGATGATTAATTTTTCGAATGTAATGTTGAAGTTAGTGTTAATTTTAGATCTTTTGAATGATGTTAGACGTGTATTATTTTGTTATAATATTATATCTTATTTATCGAGTTTATTTATTTCGGATAGTTTTTGTTATATGGATTATATTTGTGTTGTAATGATAAGTATATTATTTTGGTGGTTACCCAAAATATTGTTCATTTTCAATGCTCACTATCTCAGGGGTCGTGTATTGTTCCAAACTTGGAGTCCCATGGATATTCTTATGGTGATATGGTGAATGATATATGCATATTCTATTTTTGAACTTAATGAAAGCTCCGTTTATATCTACCTAAACAGTTAATGATGATGATGACAATGTTCTAGACATTTGACTTGATTTTTCATATAATATTTTGAGCAGAATTTGGCTGACTTATGTGTAAAAGAGCTATAATTTTTTTTTGGACGTGAGAGAAAAAGAAAGAGTTAAGGATGAAAATTTGGTACCCCATGGCTATATATATAGCCGTAAGGTGTGCAAGTAGATGTTGGGAACAACACAACGATCATCTTAATATTTGTTTTTCAAAAAAATTTCTCCAACGACTCGAACATAAGGGCAAATAAGTAGTTCACTCAGTTAATGCATTGACCGTTAAGTTGCAACTGATAGAAGGACTAAAGTGGTATTTTTGCAAAACACACAATGTGAAGCCCCGTACGAAACATCATATGCATATCATATCATTAAATATGTGTTTATATTCATTTATGTGCATTTAAGTGATTTTATACGCATTTGCATCGTTTTATGTGCACTAGTATTGTTTTACATACATTTGCATTGTTTAACGTGCATTTTTGTGATTTAGGTATTGTAGGAGATAAATAAATTACATTATACTAAACTAGCTAACCAAATAGTTAGGAAACAACTAAAAGGGCAAACTAGAAGTTAGTGTTTTAGTTGAGGGGCATAGTGGTCCTTTGGCAAAATTAAATATCTATCACCTACAACCACCACACAAAAACATACTCACACCACACAACATATACATATACACGACACAAACACACACACACACATCAGATCACACACACCAAACACACTAAACCATACGACCCAGGAAGAGAAAAAGAGAAGGAATGAAGAGGAAGAAGAAGAATAAGAGAACTCTCAAGGCATTTACAAGCTTTCCTTGGCATTTTCTAGCTAGATTCAAGACCTTTCTTGCTTCTTTTGCTTCTCAACAACAATAACAAGGTGAGGGATGATTTTCAAAGGTTTTATAAAGGCATACAACTCATGGTAGAGAAATCTATGTGTGTACAAAGCATGAATAAAGTTATATGTATGCTAGATGGTAGATTGAGCTTAGGTTGAATTTCTAGGGTTCCAATACTTGGTCATAAAGCTATATTGTGTTTTTTGTTGTTCTTGTAAGCTATTATAATGTTATATGTGATCATTACGCTTGAGTTGAAGCATGAGAATAAAAGATGCAACTCTAGAAGATAAATCTTGATGATTGAAGTTGCAAATGCATGGTAGTTGATGGTTGAATGCTTTTGTTTCTTCTAAGATGATTTTGACGCTAGATGATGCTTAATGCATGTTTAGATGATGTTAATAAACTTGTAATTGAAAGGAATTTGAGGCATGAACTTGGTTGAAACAAGATTAAAGAAGAAAGAAAGAAAGAACATGAAAATTCGGACTTGGAATAGCCTTGACAACTTCTGTCGATCATGGAAGTCAGACGAGGGAGCTCATCCGACTCCTTCATCCAACTCCCACTGCTTGAGTCGGTCGAAGGAGCTGGGCGAGTCCTCTCATCCAACTGTCCCTCTCCTTTTGTGCAATATTTTTCTAGAGACCATATCTCACTCAATTAAACTCCGAATTGAGTTTCGTTTGATTCTACAACTATCTACATTCGATAAGCTTTAATTTTATACTAAAATTAGGTTATTTGAAGTTCAGGAGAATAGGGAAATTAACTGTTTAATTTAGGCTAATGCGAAAGTATTAAAATTGTTTGGTCGTAACTAATGCTTGTTTTTGGTAAAAGTTATTGTTTAAGTGGCCAACTTGCAAGTTCTTGTTATTATGTGCTAATACGAAAGGAGCTTACATGAAAGATATTGTATGTGTTACATGTCCATATGAATACATAATAAATGCTTGACCGTTTGTATGATGCGACATATAAAAGGTGCTTGAATATGCTTGATAAATCTTGAGCTCACTTTGTACTTGTCATCGATTATGAAATGGTATTACTTATATGTACGTGGTGGTTGCAACTTCTCATTCATTAAGGGATGGGATTAAAGTTGCACACAACAGTAATAGTAGGAGATACCTGTTGAGGTGCACACGGCTGTAATAGTGGCAGACACCTCCCTATCCTATTAATGCTACATTATTTATAGTTGAGACTTATACGGAATAATGTGCACACGACAGTGATAGTGGGATACACCTTTTGAGGTGCACACGACTATGATAGTGGGAAACACCTCTTAGGTCTGTATAAGCCACATTCCTTATTGTGCATCATTATTTTGATCATGCTCGAGATGTATTCTTCATATATGTTTTTCTACCCTCGCTTGGTGCTTTGAGGTCCTTGGAGAATAGAGTTGGATAATATTACCATGTTATAAATGTTGTTTAAATTTGTGTTTTACTTGGTGTTCTTATGGAATATTCAAGTACATGTATTGTTTATTTATGAATTGTACCTATATGTGCATGGCATTATTTTTGAAAATCGATTTTGAAATGGTAAAACGATTGCGAAAATCCCCGTTCCCCTTATCTGTCGTTGAGCTAGTTATAGTTTACCATTTTTCTTAACATCTCAAGTACAGTTGAGCTTGCTTATTGATGGAAGCCCCGTTAACGTGATGATTTAGATTTTCTACCTTCGTGTTCTACTTGCTCGCTCATGAAAAATATTTTGTATAATTGACTATAATGCTATCTTGTAACTCCTTTTGGATTATTAGTTGTGCAATTAATTAGACTATGACTCGTGGGAGACTTGGTTATACTAGATGGATTTCTAAGATTGTACCTTGATGGATACGGGTTTGTAAATATGTATTCGGATTGTGACTTTAACTTTTAATGA
Organism: Ehretia macrophylla; assembly: GCA_037974665.1. Lineage (NCBI taxonomy): Eukaryota > Viridiplantae > Streptophyta > Magnoliopsida > Boraginales > Ehretiaceae > Ehretia > Ehretia macrophylla. The sequence continues at coordinate 61,846,845 of CM075779.1, forward strand.
TGAAGTTTGTATAACAAGTATTGTTGAACTTATGTAACTTTTATAACTTGAATTTTAGTATTGGGTTGTTTTACAAAAGGTTGAGTTGTTTTATGGTTAATAGTGCCCGAGATTTTTCATTGTGCCTTAGCAGACTTAGGTGGAGTGATCTGCTTGAACCCATGGCATCACGATCCTGAGATGTTGAGATAAATGCAAGTTTGAACTTTATTCCGCTTTCGTGGTATCAGAGTACATATATTAGCGTTTGAAAATCGGGGTTGTGATAGAGTTGTATCAGAGCTTAGCTAGTTAGCTAGGCGTTAAGCTGGGTTTAGAACCTCTGGTCAGTGGGTAGAAGTTTTAAGGTAGAATTGATTATGATGATGTGTGTAAATAAGGTGAATGGATGACTTAGCTAAAGTTGGAGACTATGATTCTTTGAGGGTATTATAGTCAAAAGATTGGGTTGAAGATTGAAAATCCTAGGGTAGGAATTTGGCCATAGTGTCATTTGGAACATAAGAATTGTATTTGATTTATGGATTAAAGTGAGGTCGTAGGATAAGAAGCAGACCAAAAGGTTTGACCTAGTGGCTCAATTTTCTCCTTTAGCACTTGTGTGGAACTTATGTACTTAAATGCTACGTGTGAATTGCCCAATATGCCTTATGTGTTATGTGAATCATACGTGTTTAAAATGCTATAAATGCTTCGTGCCTTCATGAATACTTATGTGTTAGGTATAGTCATAATATATGCATGTTTGCTGTAACACCCCGGCTACGCGAATATCCCGAAAGGCAGAGGCCCACCAGCAATGCAACATATGACGATATTGTCCGTTTTGGGTTACCACATTGCGCCCCTCACGGGTTTGTTTCTTACAGTCCAACTTGGATTGGAAAACGCATCGTCACGATATAAGTAAAAACCATCCACTATATATCTAGCAGCCCAACATCCTCGCCAGTCGATGTGGGATATTACACTAACAGCATAGATAGGGCACGTATTCATGTCTCGTACAATACATATGCATCATATAACCGTAAGTGGCATCGTGCATCCATACCCAAGATAACAGGGCCGAGCACTCGCAAGAACACTGGAACTTGAGGAATAGAGAATATTGATTAGGCTAATCCTGGGAATGAGATATTCAGTATGTTGGTAATTTTCGTGGACAGGATGAGCTGGATTCTAGAAAACCAAGCAATTGGAACAGGAGGCAATAATAACACATTAAAGGATTTCTTCAGCTATAGACCTCCCAAGTTCCTTGGTGAACCCGATGATAGAAAAACTGAAGCTTGGTTGGCAAAAGTTGAAAAGATATATGTTGTTCTTGATTACAATGATGAAAGAAAGGTGATTTTCGCGGTATTCTTATTAGAAGAAGATGCAGAACAATAGTAGAGGATAGAAAAGCTTCGCTGGGAGCGTGATGGCACACCCGTCACTTAAGCTAACCTTGTCAAATCTTTCGAGAAAAATTACATTACGGAAGTAGCCCGAGAGAGGAAAGTAGAAGAGTTTATTACTTTGAAGCAAGGTAAAATGTTTGTGGTCCAATATGAAGCTCGTTTTAACAAGTTGTCACATTACCTCCCCGAGTTAATCCAGACGAAAAAAAGAAGAATCAGATAGTTTGTTTGAGGATTAAGGCCTAAAATTCAAGACTTCTTGGCTTCATATCGTTTTACCTCATATAATGATGTGATCGATTTGGCTGCTCACATTGAGAAGATGAGATTTGAAACCCAAAGTGGACCGAGTCAAATCAACAAAAGGTCGTTCTTATCTCTGACACCACAAGAAGAATAGAACTCAGCTTAGTGCATTCAATACCAAGACAACTTGAGGGTTATCAGGTAATACAGCCACCTCTCAGAATATTATTTGTGTTTGTTGCAACAAGAGAAGGCACATGAAAACCCAATATTGGAGAAAGGCAGACAAGTGTGTAAGGTATGGGAGTAATCAAGACTTATATAAGGACTACCTAAGGATGCAGAATGTGGGAACATGGCCTCAACCTACTAGGAATACTTTAGGACAAGCAGTTCATGCCTGAGTTGATTCCATTGACCAAGGGAAACTTCCAAGGGTAACAAATGCAGTTGAAGGTATATTTTATTTGCTGGCATTTCCATTAATGTTCTCACTTGGTATTCTTATTTGTTATTTAGATTTTATCTTGGGAATTCTTGGTGGGTAATCTCTTTTGGTATTCTCCGATGGTATTCTTGTCCGAGACTCTTACTTGATAATTTCAATCGGTATTCTCATTTTGGGAAATTCTTATTTGGTATTCGATATTTTTTATCAGTATTCTCTTGCGGTATTCGGAATTCGGTATTCTTACTCAGAGTTCTTATTCGGTATTTTTATTCGGGGATTGGTATTCTATCTAAACTTCTTATTCAACAACACTTATATGGTGTTATTATGCGAAAGTCTCATATGGGGCCCTGTATTCGGGGTTATAGTTGGGCATCCTTCTCCAGTGGTCAGGTCTCCTTTATGTGCTTCAGACAAAGTCGTTGCAGCTTATTGAGCAATTATCAAATGAGAGATTTGCGAGGGCACAATTCTGTTAAAGGGGAAGGATGTGAAGTCCCGCACGAAACATCATATGCATATTATATCATTAAATATGTGTTTATATTGATTTACGTGCATTTGAGTGATTTTATGTGCATTACATCATTTTATGTGCACTAGTACATTTGTATTGTTTAACTTACATTTTTGTGATTTAGGTAACGTAGGAGATAAATAAATTACATTATACTACACTAGCTAACCAAATAGTTAGGAAACAATTAAAAGGGCAAACTAGAAGTTAGTGTTTTAGTTGAGGGGCATATTGGTCCTTGGGCAAAATTAAATATCTATCACACACATATACATGACACAAACATACACATACATCAGATCACACACACCACACACACTAAACCACATGACCTAAGAAGAATAAGATAGAAGGAAGGAAGAGGAAGGACAAGGATAGGAGAACTCTCAAGCCATTTACAAAGTTTTCCTTGGCATTTGCTAGCTAGATTCAAGACCCTTTTAGCTTCTTTTTCTTCTCAACTTCAAGAACAAGGTGAGGGATGAATTTCAAAGGTTTATAAAGGCATACAACTCATAGTAAAGAGACCTATGTGTATACAAAGCATGAATAAAGTTATATGTATATTAGATGGTGGACTGAGCTTAGGTTGAATTTCTAAGGTCAATACTTGGTCATAAAGCTATATTATGTTTGTTGTTGTTCTTGTAAACTATTATAATGTTATATGTGATCATTACGCTTGAGTTGAAGCATGAGAATAGAAGACGCAACTCTAGAAAACAAATCTTGGTGATTGAAGTTGCAAATGTATGATAGTTGATGGTTGAATGCTTTTGTTGCTTCTAAGATGATTTTGACGCTAGATGATGCTTAATACATGTCTAGATGATGTTAATAAACTTGTAATTGAAAGGAATTTGAGGCATGAACTTGGTTGAAACAAGATTAAAGAAGAAAGAAGGAAAGAACATGAAAATTCGGACTTGGAATGGCCTTGACGGCTTCAGTCGGTCGAGGGAGTCGGACCAGGGAACTCATCCGACTTCCACTGCTTGAGTCGGTTGAAGGAGCCAGGTGAGTCCCCTCGTCTGATTGCCCCTCTCCTTTTGCGCAAAATTTTTATCGAGACTATATTTCACTCAATTCAACCCGAATTGAGTTCCATTTGATTCTAAAACTATCTACATTATAATCATAAGCTGTCTCTCTAACCATTGGAAATTCTATTTTGAGGTTTAAATGTCCTTATTTCATGTTCCATTTACATTGTCTTTTCCCTGAATGAGCACCACAAAGGGATAAATCCTTTTGTCTAGCTTGGGATGCCATCTATATCTATCTATGAATCATGAGTCAATGCCCAATCAATGGATGTTTATTAGTGGATTGATGACAGTTGTATGATTGTATTTGTATGAGTATATGAAGCCAACAAAACGAGGGAAAGTAAACGGTAACATAGCGTTAACAATCATGGACTTCTTTCGCTCTGAACACTAGTGTGTTTTGCATTATGATGTAAAAGACAATTTGAAGTTAAGTTTACTACTAAAACTTCTTGATGTAGGGTAGGTTTTTCTGTTAACTTAGCGCTTATGTATCTTTATGAAATATGCTAATTAGAGGGATTCTTGGTCTTTGCAGTTGAAATCCTCCGTGTCTCAGTGCCCTACAGAAGTAAAAACTGCCGAGGCTACTGATTTAGCGAAAGTAGATTGGTCATGTAGGAAAAGGGTCTGCGATTTTGACATCAAAGTATATTTCTCCCATTTTGCATTTCACGCGTACTTTATTCTTCTCTTTTTGAGGATCTTTAATGTTATTGTAGAATCTTACTTCACTTGTGATACTAATTCAATGCTAGCTTGCTGCTTTTGTACAACTTAACGTCACGTCTCTTTGTTTACGTATATAATCAGTTTGTCGCACTGGATTTATATTGGTCTGCTGCATGATCTTTATATACTCATTCATTTGGTTTAGAAATTCATTGATGACTTATTTGAATCAAAGATGGATGCCCAGTCTTTTTAAGGTTGATTACTATCCAAATTTCCATTTATGAAGTTGTTATTGTACACGTTGAAAAGGAAGACGCACATAGGAGTCGTCTCGTATCTTTCTCCATGTAATATGGGGGTTTGTTTAGTGGTGAGTTTCATGATATATATGATATGACTGAATAACCGATGAATGTAATGAATATGTTTTCTTCATATTGAGGAGTTGAGTGCACTTCAATCATTCAGAGAGATTTTTTATTTCTTCCCCCCACCCTCACTTGTCCTCCATCCCAATGAGTTTTTAACCTTGCTCTTCTAATTGTCAGGGCGAGTAACCCACCATTAGGTTACTATTATATCTTTGGTACTAAGAGATTGATACACACATATATGGATTGTGGAAGATGCATAATTGGGTGCGTTGTCTTTGAATAAGGTGTTGATTTGTATTCCAGATACACATATGGTTTGGAGTGTGTTACATCTCCAAATTTAATTGTGGCTATAAGGAAACGTAACTGTCACGAGCTTAAGCATACAAGTTTCTGAAATTCAATTACTTATTTACAAATTGATACAAATTTAACGATCTCAATAATACACGCTTGTCTGAAGATGCAGTCTTTTTCCATAACAAATTTCGTGTGTCCAATGCATTAATTTTTCAATAAATGTCTTTTGTAAAGTCCATAAATCATATATTAATAAAAAACAGGCAGAAATCCAAACATGTAAACTTCATAAATCTCGAAAATACAAAAAAAAAATACAAATATTTGGAAGGCTTGTCGCACACAGGATCTCAAGTTCCTAACCATGATAATAAACTGTGACTATATAGTATTTGTTTTATTTTTTGTCAAAAGCTGTGACCACAGCTAGTGCACGGATCTTGTTAGTAGGCAATTGAGTCAAATTAATTCGTTTACTAAATCTACTGTGTTGACAGAAAAAAAAAAAAGAACTACTATGTTTTGACATAACACATCTATATACATAATTTCTTATTCTCTTTTAGTGTATTAGTGTTGTAATTTTCTTTTATATTTTTTTTTGGTTGGACCATTGGTATTTTTGAGATGCGTATATTAAAGGAGGAAAAGAATGCGTTTGCGGTGGCCCACAGGTTAATTAATGCAAAAAATGGTATACAATTTTAAATTCTGATATAGTAGATAGTGTTTTCTCCTTTTCGTCATGATACTTTTTGGATAGTAAAAATGGTTTTTATATTTTATAATTTTAATGAGTTCTTTTTTAATTTAATTTTATATAAGTTGTTTATTATTAATTTAGGTATATCTAAAAGTCTAAAATTAAATTTTTTTTTAGATGTTCATGGATAAATTATAATTAATTTTTTTTCTCTCTTATAAATTTATATTTTTTTAAGTACTAAAATGTTTTTAATATATATTAATTTATATATAGATAAGTATATTTGAACCTTTCGTTATTCACTATGTTATTATAATGCATACACAAATTTCTGATGCTCGAGTCCGCCGCATGTGGTGGGGTTAAACATGCAAACCCATGAATCTTGAACGTTTTCATTTTTGGACTTGACGTCAAGCAAAAAGAAAAAGTAAAGCACAAGCAAATGAAAAAATAATATTTAAAAACTTTGATAGCTTGGTCAACTCAAGATTGTTATTATATGCAATGTGGATTAGAACTTCCACCACCCAACCTTTTGGTGGAGAGAAATCCAATAATAACTTATTATAGTTTAAAATTTTTGAATTTATAATTTTTCATTACAAATATTAATGGACCTAGGAGAAGAAAGAAGAGAATTGTAAAGGAAAGGAGTGGAGAGAATTAAATCATATTTGGATTGGATAATTTTATAAAGGACAAGATCATAAAGGAGTATGAGTATTTTTTGTTTAGATTATAAAGAAAATAGAAGGGGATAAATAAATTTTATGTGTATAATAACTTTTATGCCCTTCTCTTATTTTATTCTGAATGTTTATATAATTGGTATGGTTATAATTAACATAATTGATCAAGCGTCAATAATTGCAGGAGCAATTAATTTTGTGAAGGAGCTTTTACTTGGGATAACAAGGGTTCAAGTGACAGGTTGAGAGCTTCTAACTTGGACTGTTTGCTTGTCAATGAGGGTGGGTGGATAAATTCCTTAATTCTCAACTCGATATCCTTCCCCAAGGAGTTTCAGACCACACTCCATTGGTCATTTGTACAGTGATTCACGTAGCCCCGAGGAAGTCTCCATTTAGATTCTTTAATGCGTGGATTAAACATGTGGATTTCAAAGCTATTGTTAAAAGTGCTTGGAACTGTGAGGTGCATGGGGCACCTATGTTAGACTTTTTTGCAGACTGAAATTCTTGAAGGGCAAACTTAAAGAGTTTAACAAGGAGCATTTCATTTACCCTTCCAAGAGAGTAACGCTGATTAAAGAGAAGTTGTACTTCCTCCAATCTAGCTTCCTCCATGGCAGTGTGACCGAGGAATAGAGGGCCGAAGAAAAGGTACTTTTGCTGGATTTGGAGTTCTACTCTAATGCGGAGGAGAACATTTTGTGTCAGAAATCACAGGTTACTTGGCTCCGTGAAGGGGATTCTAATACTTCTTATTTTCATAAAATGGCCCGAGGTAGAATTGTTAGGAATTCAATCTCAAAAATTCAACTTAAGAATGGTGAGTGGATCTCGAATGAAGCTAAGGTTAAGAAGTCCATTGTTGATTATTATTTTGATCTCTTGGGAACTCCTAGTTTATCTTCGGCCAGTTACTCCATTGATGACCTCACGATGCTTCTTGGAAAGTTTATGTCGCCGGAAGAAGGGGTTTTCTTGACTCGAGATATTACTATGGATGAAATTAAAAGAACTCTTTTTTCCATTGATGGAAATAGAGGTGACATTTGGGCTGGGCCGACACAGGCCCAACAACACATGAAAATTCAGGCCCAGCCCAACTCAATTAGTAGTGGGCTTGACTCAGCCCAACCCACCACATATATGTGGGACGAGATAGGTCATATAATTTCTGACCCAGCCCATTTGAGTTCAGGCCCAACTCAGCCTAGCCCATGAGCCCAACCCAACTCAAAGCACAACCTACCCTAGCTCGAGCCCAGATAAGGCCCATTTTGAGCCCAAATAATGCCCATCTCGATCTCAACACAAATTAAGCACAATTTGAGCTCACTTATTAAAAGAAATTAAAATATTATACTTTATGTATGCAATGCAAATCGTAGTAACTATTTTTTTTTAAAATAAACTAGCAAGTCATAGTAATTATATTTTTTAACAAACTAATAATAAAAAGTAGCAAATGTATTTCTTAAGTTAATATTAAATGACTTGTTATCAAACACTTTTTATAATATTGCAACTTTATTTTACTACAAGTCTACAATATTATATATAACTATGTCCATGGAAGAATAAAATCTTTCACGACGATTGCATTCATTAGAGGTTTGGAATCATCTTATGTACTTTGAAGAACAGGGGTATGTAATTTATAGCTATTATCAATATCAATTTATATTTCTACATAAATTTGAAATTGGGACAAGTGTAAGACACCTTGTATCTCAACACCCAAATATCACAAATTATTTTAATATTGAAGTGGTTATTCAACCACTGCCACCGCCAAACCCACAACCACCACCAACAGGCCCATCACCCATACAAGGAGCATAACAAAATGAAGAACTTTTCATATTTATATCACTGATGTACTTGTGTCTCATTAACTTGTAGTTTGTTATGTTGTGTTGTATTTTACCATTTAAGTTAATTATTAATATTATCAATCAACTTGTGTACTGTTTCGTTAATAGTTAAATTAACTATCCTTAAAAAAATTAAGTTTAAATTTTAATATATATGTATATGGGCTAGCCTAGCCCAACCCAACTTAGCTCGTGACTCGTGATAGCAAGCTCGTAAGTCGAGTTGGGTTCTATATTCTAAAAATTCAGCCTATCTCAGCTCAGCCCACCAAATATATGTGCCGAGGTGGGCTCAATTTTCTTGACACATAATTCGACTGGGCCGGGCCGGGCTGGCCCTAATGCCACATCTAGATGGAAATAAGAGCCTAAGCCCAGATGGTTTCAATGCTTTGTTTTTTCAGTCTATGTGGGAGGTGGTTGGTATGGAGTTTTGCAATGTTATCCAGTCTTTTTTTGGTTCGGGTCAACTCCTTGGTACTATTAATGCTACCTCTATCACTCTGGTTCCTAAGGTTTTAGACCCTTGTAGTATTAAAGACTATAGGCCGGTTTCTTGTTGTAATACTATTTATAAATGTATTACAAGGATCATGGCCAATAGGATTAAACCTTACTTGGATATGCTCATTTCTCATAATCAATCGGCATTTGTTGAAGGTAGATAGATTTCTGATAATGTTCTAGTTACTCAAGAAGTGGTGCGTAATTATAGGAGGAAAAAAGTTAGCCCGAGGTGTACTATTAAAGTTGATATCTTGAAGGCCTACGACTCAGTTAGATAGGACTTTATTCTCAAATCTCTTTGAGCTATGGCTATTCCATATCTCTTTGTTGATTGGATTGAAGCTTGTATCACTAATCCCTTTTTCTCAATTGCTATTAATGGTGATCTCGTTGGTTTTTTTAGGGGTGCCAAAGGTCTTCGGCAAAAGGACCCTTTGTCCCCGTACTTGTTTGTGATTGGTATGGAGGTGCTCTCTTGTATTCTTAATTGTATTGGTTTTTAGGATGATTTTTTTTTCCATCCAAGATGCCACTGCCTGCGGCTTAACCATTTGTCCTTTGCCGATGATTTGTTGATTTTCTCAAAAGCTTACTGTACTTCGATTAGAGCAATCAAAGATTCTCTCGAGCTGTTTTACTATATCTCTGTTCTTAGAGTTAATCCTGACAAAAGTAGTATGTTCGTGGCTGGGTGCAATGATGATACTAAATTGTAGTTATTTGATATTCTTAGATTTCAAGAGGGACATTTTTTGGTCAATTATTTGGGCCTCCTACTTATCTTTGGCAGGCTGAGCATCAATGCTTGCAAGGGTCTTGTTGATAAAATTCTTGGTCGCATCAACCACTGGGCTTCCAAGTAGTTATCTTTTGCCGAGCGTTTGCAGCTCATTAGGTCTACTCTCTTTGGTATTCATTCTTATTGGGCTTGTTCTCTTGTTCTTCCAGTTGGTGTGCTTAAAGAGATCAAGAAAAGATTCACCCATTTTCTCTGGAATGGTGGGGCTAAAGGTCATGCTAAAGCGAAGGTTGCTTGGATTGCAGTTGTGAAACCGTTGGAGGATAGGGGTCTTGGTATTCGTTGTCTTGAGGAGATTCATGCCACTTTCACTCTCAAGGAGGTTTGGAACATTTTGCAACCTTATTCTTGCTCAGTTTGGTTATCGTGGGTTAAATCTAACCTTTTTCGAGGGAAGAATTTCTGGGAGATTGTTGTCCCTTCTAATGTAGCCTGGGGATGGTGTAACTTGCTGAATGCAAGACAGGTTGTGAGGCCTTTGGTTAAACATAAAGATCAAAAGAAAACACAAGGCGGATGACTGTTTAGAACTAAAAGAAATCAGAAAATGCGTTATTTTTTGGTCAACAGAAAATCAACAAGAATCAAATGAGATCATAAAAATAAAAAGCTGACAAGAATCGAAGGAGATCAAAAAAATCAGAAGCCATCAGAATGAATTAAAGGAGATCAGCAAGAATCGAAAGAGATCAAAAAAATCAGAAGCAAACAGAAGAAATTAAAGGAAAAATCAGAAGCCATCAAAATAAATTAAAGGAGATCAGCAAGAATCGAAGGAGATCAAAAAAATCAGAAGCAGACAGAAGAAATTAAAGGAAAAATCAGAAGCCATCAGAAGAAATTAAAGGAGATCAGCAAGAATCGAAGGAGACCAAAAAAATCAGAAGCCACCATCAGAAAAAATCAAAGGAGGACAGCCATCTCTCTCTCTTTTCACGTCACATCAGGCATTTTTTGTTGCCTAAATCAAGGTAGTTACAAACTTACCCTTGTTATATACCGAATTGCCCTTATTACCCTTCCATGTGTCTTTGACAAAATTAATCCATTGGAATCATCAGCATAGGAAATATCTACCTTTCTTTACGTTTCTACACTTGCGCACTATCTGAGAATTAAAAAGGGTTAAAACCATTTTAGTCTCTGAGGTTTGCCCTAAAGACCAAATTGGTCCCTGAGGTATGCAAAAAGCCCAATTCAGTCCCTACTGTTAGTTCCCTATTAACGGTCAACCCATTGACCATGTGAAATGACGCTCATGCCCTTGCTTTTTAAATTCTTGCTGATGTGTTAAACAAAAAAAAAGGTATGATAGTCGTTGTGTTTTAGCCGTTAGAACATAGCATCTATAAGATTGCTTCTTTTTTTTTTGGTTGGCCATACATTACAGGCATGGCAGGAAGAACAACGTGAAATAGCCGTTGGAAATGGCATGACAGGAAGAACAATGTGAAATAGTCGTTGGATTTTCAACGACTATCATGCCTTTTTTTTTTTTGTTTAACACATCAGAAAGAATTTAAAAAGTAGGGATATGAGCATCATTTCACGGGGTCAATGAGTTGACCGTTAATAAGAAACTAACAGCAGAGACTGAATTGAACTTTTTATATACCTTAGGGACCAATTTAGTCTTTAGAGCAAACTTCAAGGACTAAATTGGTTTTAATCCGAATTGAAAATCTGAAACACAATTCCTAGCTGAATGATAGTTACATTAGATAGATGTGACAACGGATTTGACTATTGCTTTTACTTTTCAATTTTTTTTTTCAACAATTCAATTCAAACTATTTAGAACCAACCAAGGATTCATGGTTTTCATTTTTCTTATTGCTTAATACACGTATCATAATGAAAATTTTATTTTCCCGTTATAACAAAATTTAAGTGAACATGAAAATATTAATTTCCCGCCCTATGGTGTTTTATACGCCAAGAAATGAGAGACTTCATTGAGTGAGTCTCTGCAAAATTAATTTCCAGCTAAAACAAATTTGAAATGTTAATGAAAAACTAATTTTTCGCTTTAACGAGAATGAAACAAAAATGAAAATTATTTAAATTCATGATATAACGAAACTGATTATTTTACGATACTCTCATAAATAAAATTTACAACATAACCACCCATCTGAAATTCTAACTATAGAAATTTTCGATCACGTAATTATTTTAACTAAATAAACGAGTAAAATGCATTGAAAAACTTTGAAACCAAACTTCTACACACAAGACAAAACAACTTCCATTAATTTTATAAAAAAATGTAGACAAATTTACAGAACGTGACTTAATATCTTTTTTATTTTGAACAAAACGTGACTTAATATATCACGGTTGGATTTTTCGTGTTGGGTAAGTTAAATTGACATTCAACTACATTTCATTAATACTAGAGACAATGCATTAATTGAACACACAAAATAATTAATACTAGCTAATGCATTAATTGAACACACAAATTAATTTAATTAATACTAGCCAATGCATTAATTATCCAGACAAATGTGCACTGTTTGTTTGCGTTTGATCAATCACCCAAAAATTTTATTTTCCCCTTTGACAAATTCGAATCGAAATTGCATCTTCAAGTTCCTGCATTAACCAAATGCAAGTCGATATAATAATTTAAATTCTTGACATAGTCAAATTTAAGACAACAACAAAATTCATTTACTTAACTAATTGCGAATTCCAAGTATTAGTTAGGATTTCATTATTTATTAGTAGTAACATTATTATTATTAATATTTAGTAGTATTAGTACTAGTAGTAGTAATATTACCAAAAGAATCTATGATTATTAACATCATTATCATTAATGGTTAGTAGTATTAGTACTAACATTATTATTATTAATAGTTAGTAGTATTAGTACTAGTAGTAGTAATATTACCAAAAGAATCTATGATTATTAAGATCATTATTATTAATTGTTAGTAGTATTAGTAGTAACATCATTATTATTAATAGTTAGTAGTATTAGTAGTACCATCATTATTATTAATAGGCACTAGTATTAGTATTATTATTAGTAGTAGTGATATTTCCAAAATGGTATATGATCATTTATTATTATTATTATTATTATTATTAATATTTAGTAGTATTAGTACTAGTACTAGTAGTAGTAATATTTCTGAAAGAATCAATGATTATTAACTTTATTATCATTAATAGTTAGTAGTATTAGTAGTAACATTATTATTATTATTAGTTAGTAGTATTAGTATTAGTAGTAGTAGTAGTAATATTACCAAAAGAATCTATGATTATTAACATCATTATCATTAATAATTAGTAGTATTAGTAGTAACATTATTATTATTATTCGTTAATAGTAATAGTATTAGTAGTAGTAGTAGTAATATTACCAAAAGAATCTATGATTATTAACATCATTATCATTAATGGTTAGTAGTATTAGTATTTGTCACTGGCCTCCTATCTCTCCCTCTCGATCCTTATTATGTTACTCTTTTGCTTGAATCCTTGCTTTTCTAATTCATAACAGAGAATGGAATTGAAGAATCCGTACTTTCTAATTCATAACAATGAATGAAATTGGAGAATTTGTACTATTTGATTTGGTATAGGGATTTGTCTTGATACAAAAATCATGAACTTTAACATCTGTGTATAACATCATGTGTTACTCCTCATAATACTCGTTTTTACACTACAAATCTTAATTCCATCTTCTACTTCTGTCATCAGCTTCATTTATTTCGAAATACCAACATTTGTTTTCTTTCCTTTTTTGGCAAAGGATATGCTCAGCCAATGAGTGAAATTTCTTTGAAACAACGACATTAGAGGGGTGAAGAAACCTCATTTTCAGCTTTTTTCCTACACTGAAGCGGGTTCATGTGACAGAATTTACTAACTTCTCGTATACCAGATTGTATCCATACATTAGGGAGGTGTTTTGTTGGTCAATGGGAAGTCAAGTACCTGAAAAAATTAAATAAAGATCAGAAAAAAACAGAAGCCCAACGAATTAAAAGAAATCAGAAAGCGTGAAGAAGAAGTGCAAGAATTAAAGGAGATGAAAAAAGCAGAAGTCATTAGAAAAGCTGTGCCCTATTAAACTTTTCTTTTGCAACACGGCGCTAATGACAAAGACGGGCCATTGTTTATGGTGTGAACACATGTCAATCCAAATCCGATCTTCTAACCATTCCTCTTAACAATCCACGGATATGATTTGCATGTAAATTGATTGATATCTTTTTTTTTTTTTGGGTTTAAATTGATTGGTATTTTTTTTTTGTTAAAAATAAACGGATATATTTCATTCATTCATATAAATATAAGTAAATGGTAGTAAGTTATCGAAAAAGTCGAATACATCAAATACAAGGTAGGTCTACCATATTTTAGTCTCATCAATATTTCAATCTCTACAAGTAGCATGATTCAAAAGAGAATACTTAATTTTCTTAATCATATATATTTAAGTTCTAAAATCAAAAATAATGTTGTTGATGATATTTTTCTCTGTAAAAACTGAACCGAGAATTCATTTCCCTCCAAATATAAAAAACAAAAACTCCAAAAAAGAGTTTCAAGGTACCTGAAAAAATTAAATAAAGATCAGAAAAAACCAGAAGCCGGACAACTGTTCAGAACTAAAAGAAATCAGAAAACGCGTTTTTATTTTTGGTCAACAGAAAACGCATTGGTGAAGGAGGAGATCAAAAAAACCAGAAGCCATCAGAAGAAATTAAAGGAGATCAGAAAAAGCAGAAGCCATCAGAAGAAAAAGGAGATAAGGACTCTGCCACATCAACAAAGTCATCTTGGACCTAGCGCTTTTATATCTTCATGAAATGTATTAATTAGGGTATCTCTAATGAGAGATACTATTAATAAAAATTTACTATTTTTAATAATTTTTAGAAATCGAATCTCTAAATTTAGAGTCAAAATACATGAGGCTCATACAATTTTAGAGATATGAGTTAAAATAGATATCCAATTTACTTTTTTGGCTCTAAATTTAGAGACTCAAAAAGTGATTGGATCTCTATTTTGGTCAAAACATTGATAAAAGTGGTGGGCCCCATATATTTTAGCTCTAAATTTAGAAACTCGAGTATCTAAAATAGTCAAAAATAATAAATTTTTGTAAATAGTCTCCATCATTGGGATTCCTAGTCTTTGCAGCTAAAACCCTCCGTGTCTCAATGCCCTACAGAAGTAAAAACTGCCGAAACTGCTGATTCAGCAAAAGTAGATTGGTTATACGGGAAAAGAGTGCGATTTTCCCATCAAAGTATATTTCTCCCATTTTGCATTTCACGCGTAACTTATACTCATCTTTTTGAAGATTTTTAACGTTGTTGTAGAATCGTACTTCACTTGTGATACTAATTCAATGCTAGCTTGCTGCTTTTGTACAACTTGAACGTCATGTCTCTTTGTTTACATATAATTAGTTTGTTGCACTGGATTTATTGGCCTGTTGCATGATCTTTATATACTCATTTGTTTGGTTTATAAATTCATTGATGGCTTATCTGAATCAAAGATGGATGTCTAGTCTTTTGAAGGTTGATTACTGTCTAGATTTTCATTTATGAAATTGTTATTGTACATGTTGAAAAGGAAGATGCACATAGAAACCGTGTCGTATCTTTCTCCATGTAATCTGAGAGATTATTTAGTGGTGAGTTTCATAATATGACAAGACTGAATAACCAATGAATATGATAGAAAAATTTACAACCCTTATTTTTAATCAAAACAGATGAACAGAACTAGTTGTGGTACCCATATGCGATCGATGCATGATCAAAATTTGCCACTACTGTCAGTCAATCTATAAAGAAATGAACATGAATCCTAATAATAGCACAACATATTGGTTACAAGCATATAACCATTTCAATAGTTGGACGATTCTTTATGATATATATTTTTATTTCTATTTCATTTGTTAATTAAAAATACAATAGCATCTTTGTAAAATAAAATAAAAATTATGAAATCACAAACCTTGTTAAAAGGTTGGAATTGAGTTTGGATTATCTTATTATGGCTTACCCAAAATCAACAATCATTGAATCAGGCTCGACCACATTTTGCTAAATGGTCATATATAAAACATTAACATTGTGTATTGGTCTTCTCGAAGATATCGGCAAAACATATAACGTTATGAGAAAATAGATTTTTCAAAACATATAACATTATAAGAGATCCTTTTTCCACGACATTCTTTTTTAATTACTTATATAAATTATTATTTTTAATATTATTGTTTTATTGTGTAATTTAAATTATCTTTAATAACTTTTAAGTTTTATTTATTTTTCATTGTCCATACGATATTCTATTACTTGTATTTCATAATATTATTTTTTGTAATTTTTTTTTCAAATCTAGAATTATTCAATTATTTTATTTTATTTTTTGTTTAGAAGATAGGGTAGGGGATGATGTTTTTTATTTATTTATTTTTATTAGAAAGAGACCTATAACCGTATAACACATATATAACTAACAGGAATTGATCTTGCGATCTCTCGTAAATAGGCGAGTAATTTTACCACCAAATCAAAACTTTGGTGAGATGAGATTTTTTTCTCCTACATGTAGAGAAGATGATAATGAATGTAAAAATCCCCTACAATTTAGCCTAATAACCTCAAACAAGCCGAGTGGAATACAAATTTTGAGTGTATTATCTTCTCCCAGGCTTACCTAAAGAAAAAACAAAAGAAAAAAAAAAAAGAAGAAGAAAACTAGACAACTCTTATCACGAGCTTTCAGATTTTCAACTCAAACTTTCCGAGAGAAGACGGAAGCAAAGAGCGTTGCTTATTTATTAAAGTGGAATAAGGTAGTTTGGTCTTGAAAAGAGTGAATTGCATAAATAGTCTTTTTTTTTTATCTAAAATTTTGAATTAGCTTTTATTGTTCGAGCACACAAATTTCTATTGGAAAAAAGCCAAATTGGCCCCTAAAATTTTTGTAAAAGGCCATTTTAAGCTCTCACTTTTCTAAAATACTCATTTTATTCCCTTCTTTTGACTATTTTCTTTTAGCAGTCAAAAATTTGACCGTACTAAAAGATATAAATGCCCTTACAAAAAAATATTTTATTGTTATTCTTTCTCTTTTTTCACTTCTCATCAATAAAAAAAATATAATTTGACCTAATTGAAAATAAACGACTTTTTCTTTCTTTAAAGGGAAAGCTATATTTTTTATAATTCCCCTAATACGGTTGAATTCTATTTTATTTTTATTGCTCTATTTAGGTTAAGTTATATTTTTTATTTATAATAATCAATCTTTAATTTTTATTTGGGTAATGTTGTTCTGTAATAAAAAAGTGATAAAATTTGTCAAATTATTCATTTATTGACAAGAGATATAGTATTTATTTTCCTAATCAATTAGCACAATCAATTAATATCATAAATATTCCAACGATTAAACCAAATAGTTTTTTTATCCTTATTTTTTTCTTTTATGCCCAACGACTATAAGGACATTTATGTCTTTTAACAATGTCAAGCCTTTGACCACTAAAAGAAGCCTAATAGTAGTTAAAAGGAGGGACTAAACTGGTTATTTTCTAAATGTGAGAGAGTAAAATGATCTTTTGTTCAAAATTCAGGAATCGATTTAGCTTTTTCCCAGTTTCTGTACTTTTCTGGTCACTACCTTCCCTTTAAGGATACCCTGCTGAACTTCTGAGGTCTAATGCTTCTCTTTTAAAGAATGATGGATCAGTGTAATGTTGTATACCACCATCAAAAGCCTGAAGACAATTAATACAATCTAGAAGAATGCTAAACCCTGTGAAACTATAGCTGTAAGGTGCAATTGGAAGTAAAGGAAGTTAGTAGTTTAAATGAGCGGATAGAAAGATGACCTTTGAATTGACGCTCATAAAGTGTAGCACAGAGTCGGGAAATAGATAATAGGCTTTTTCACCCTAATTTCTATCATTTAATGGCCTGTAGCATAAGCCTGATGCATTTGGTATACTTGCTTAATTATTACATCAGAAAAAAAACTACAGCTTCTCGCCAACAAAACAAAGACATTGTTCAAAAAAAGAAAAAGAAAAAAGCAAAGACACACGCACAGATATATACATATTATCGTACCTATCACCTTCTTTATTAATTCTTGTTTTGTCACCACTCCACTCTCTCTTTCTACACACAACACACACTAAACTCCAGTTTTACCTAAAACCCTGACCGTATAAAAATGTAAAGCCGATTGCAGTTTCCGTCAAACTACCGTCGCGATCTCTCGCCGGGACCACGGTCCAACTTCGTCATCCGGATAAACTGCAAGCATCAAACCCTTCCGAAAAGGCCCGAAATCGAGAAATTAATCGGGAATCTGTCGTTTAAGCCCGAGAAGTCTTTACTGTTGAGCTGTAAAGCTCATTTGAAATCAAAAAGAAACAACAACTTTTGTTGTTTTGTTGACAAAAGAGAAAAGTAACAGACAAAGAAGACAAAAGCAATGGAAAAAGAAAGAAAAGTTTATGCAGCAAACTTTGTTAGGCGCATGGAATTGCAATTTGGTTTCACACTGCGCAATGAAGACTTTGCACGTTGGCTTTGCAGAAGAATGAGCCTATAAATATGTGATTCATTCTTTTAGTTTTTGCATCACAAAAAAACATAGCAAATCAAAGAGAAAAAAATTATAAGTTTTCTCCTGAGTATTTTCTCTTCCTCTTTTGTTGTTCTATATTTATGAGTGAGAGTTAGTTTCTCCTATTATTTGAGAGAGTGATATTGTTCTCTCCTTATATTAGAGAGAAGGTTATTGTAAAATACTCCACATCATAGTAAAATCCTCCATTACTTGCCCGTGGTTTTTTCCTTGATTTGTTTGAGGGTTTTCTACGTAAATCTTGTGTCTCTACTTTCTCTGTTCTCATTCATATTTTAGTTGCGTGATACTGCTTGTCCCCGACCATTCCGCTACGCCAATACCCAACAGTGGTATCAGAGCCATTAGTTACAGGTCACTGGTATTCATACGGGGTTACTGTTCACAGTTACTATTCACACATACGATATAGTACTATTTACCTATACGGTATCAATAGTCTTCCTGTATACGATTTTGGTACTATTCATGTATACGATACTATTCACGTAAATAGTACTATTCACAGTGAAATAGTGGGAGCCGGTTCAAGTTACGAAGCAGATCGTCGTTAATACTATGGCGGCAGAATTTGAAATCGAGAAGTTCATCGAGAGAAATTTTTCCCTATGGAAATTAAAGATGAAGGCAATCTTGAGAAATGAAAATTGCTTGGCAGCAATTGGAGACAGATCAGCGGAGGTGATGGACGACAAGTGGAAAGAGATGGATGATAACGCTATGGCTAATCTGCACCTGGCATTGCCAGATTTGGTATTGTTAAGCGTTGAGGAAAAGAGGTCAGCGAAGGAAATTTGGGATGCACTAACCAAACTATACGAGGTCAAGTCACTTCACAACAAGATTTTCTTGAAGAGAAAATTGTATACTCTTCGAATGAGTGAATCCACATCGGTAACTGATCACATCAATACCTTAAATACATTATTTTCTCAACTAACTGCGTTGGGATAGATAATAAAAGAGCTTGAACGTGAAGAGATTCTACTTCAAAGTCTACCTGATTCGTATGATCAACTCATCATTAGTTATACTAACAATGTTCTTTTAGAGTCTGTTACTTTTGATGATGTTGCAGCTGCTGTTCTGGAAGAGGAAACTAGGCGTAAAAGTAAAGAAGACAGAATCGAAAGTTCACAATAAGCAGAGGCATTATCAATGGTGAGAGGTAGATCAACGGAACGTGGCTCTAGTGGGAGAAAAAACCATGGTAGATCAAAGTCCAAGAGTAGAAAGAATATCAAATGCTACAATTGTGGCAAGAAAGGGCACGTCAAGAAGGATTGTTGGAGTAACAAAAGGAATCCCGAGGTGACAAATTCTCAGGGATGTGTTGCGACTGTACCTGATGATGGAGATATTTTATACAGTGATGCAGCAACTGTATCAAAAGACAGAAATGAGCTCACTAATGCTTGGATAATGGATTCCGGAGCAACATGGCATATGACCTCTCGTAGAGAATGGTTCCATAACTATGAACCTGTCTCTGGAGGATCTGTGTACATGGGTAATGATCATGCCTTGGAGATTGCTGGCATCGGTACCGTCAAGATTAAAATGTATGATGGTACCATTCGCACCATTCAAGGGGTACGACACGTGAAGGGCTTGAAGAAGAACCTATTGTCCATTGGACAATTGGATGACCTTGGCTGCAAGACCCATATCGAGGATGGGATCATGAAGGTCGTCAAAGGAGCGCTTGTGGTTATCAAGGCAGAAAAGATTGGGGTAAATCTATACATGCTTTTGGGAGAAACGTTACAGGAGGCAGATGTATCAGTTGCATCAGCCGGTCAAGAAGAATCAACTATAATGTGGCATCGCAGATTGGGCCATATGACAGAACGAGGCTTGAAGATTCTCGCTGAACGTAATCTCCTACCCGGGCTCAAGACGGTAAACTTACCTTTCTGTGAGCACTGTGTTACTAGTAAGCAGCATAGATTGAAATTTGGGAGATCTACTGCCAGAAGCAAACACATTCTAGACTTGATCCATTCAGACGTTTGGGAATCACCGGTTTTGTCCCTAGGAGGAGCCAAATACTTTGTATCATTTATTGATGATTACTCTAGGAGACTGTGGGTGTATCCGATCAAGAACAAGTCAGATGTGTTTCCAATATTCAAAACTTTCAAAGCGCTGGTGGAACTTGAATTCGGGAAAAGGATCAAGTGTTTGAGGACGGACAACGGAGGAGAATACACTGACGAGAGCTTCTTGGCATTTTGCAAGCAAGAGGGTATTCAAAGGCAATTTACTGTTGCACATACACCTCAGCAAAATGGTGTAGCAGAGCGGATGAACAGAACTCTTCTTGAAAGAATGAGAGCTATGTTGGAAACTGCAGGTCTAGCCAAATCATTTTGGGCAGAAGCAGTTAGAACTGTCTGTTACGTGATAAACCGGTTACCGTCAACTGCAATTGGGTTGAAGACACCAATGGAAATGTGGACCGGAAAACCCGCAGATTATTCTACCTTGCACATATTTTGGTGTCCGGCATATGTGATGTATGGTTCCCAAGAAAGAACAAAGCTGGATCCAAAATCCAAAAAATGTGTATTCTTGGGAAATGCTGATGGTGTTAAGGGGTATCGCCTATGGGATTCCACTGCCCACAAGGTTGTCATTAGCAGAGATGTGATATTTGCAGAAGATAAACTGCAAAGCGAAGATGACAGCAACACTTCAAAGGAGACTACTACAATACAAATTGAAGATAAGTCAGAACCAGGAGATGCTTCTTCTGAAGCTGTACCAGAGCACGAGGAACAAGAACTAGATGATGCTGAGGTTATAGAAGTCCGACGTTCATTGCGTCAGACAACAAGACCAACTTGGCATTCAGATTTTGTCATGGCGAGCAATGCTGCATATTGTCTTCTAACGGAGGATGGAGAGCCATCTACCTTTCACGAGGCTATAAAAAGCCCCGATATTGCCCTGTGGATGACAGCAATGCAGGAAGAAATTGAAGCTCTACATAAAAATAAGACGTGGGAGCTTGTTCCACTACCACCTAGACGGAAAGCCATTGGTAACAAATGGGTCTACAAGATTAAGCGAGATGGTAATGACCAAGTGGAGCGATATCGTGCAAGACTGGTGGTGAAAGGATATGCTCAGAAAGAAGGAATTGACTTCAACGAGATATTTTCTCCTGTGGTAAGACTTACAACTATCAGAGTAGTCTTGGCCATGTGTGCTGTGTTAGACTTACATCTAGAACAATTAGATGTAAAGACGGCTTTTCTTCATGGAAAGCTTGAAGAAGAGATTTACATGCTTCAACCAGAAGGTTTTGTTGAGAAAGAAAAAGAAAACTTGGTTTGCAGGTTGACCAAATCTCTGTACGGTTTAAAGCAGGCGCCAAGGTGTTGGTACAAGAGATTTGATTCCTTCGTGATTAGCCTTGGGTACAACAGACTCAATTCAGACCATTGTACGTACTACAAGAGGTTTGGCGATAATAATTTTATTATTCTGCTGTTGTACGTGGACGACATGCTAGTAGCAGGTCCCAGTAAAGATCGGGTCCAAGAACTGAAGGCACAGTTGGCTGGGGAGTTTGATATGAAGGATTTGGGACCAGCAAACAAGATTTTAGGGATGCAAATTCACCGAGACAGAAAAGGCAGGAAGGTATGGATTTCCCAAAAAAATTACTTGAAGAAAATCTTGCGGCGCTTCAATATGCAAGATTGTAAGGAAATCTCAACCCCGCTTCCTATCAATTACAAATTATCCTCAAGTATGTGCCCTAGCACTGAAGCGGAGATGATAGAAATGTCTCGAGTACTGTATGCATCAGCAGTGGGAAGTCTCATGTTCGCTATGATATGTACGAGACCAGATATTGCTCAAGCAGTTGGTGCGGTCAGCCGGTTCATGGCGAATCTTGGTAGAGAGCATTGGAATGTTGTTAAGAGGATCCTAAGATACATCAAAGGGACCTCAGATGTTGCATTATGTTTTGAAGGATTAGAATTTACTGTCAAGGGTTTTGTTGATTCTAATTTTGCAGGTGATACCGATAAAAGGAAGTCCACTACAGGCTATGTGTTTACAGTTGCAGGCGGCGTGGTAAGCTGGATATCTAAATTACAGACTGTTGTGGCCCTATCTACAACAGAGGCTGAATACATGGCAGCTACACAAGCTTGTAAAGAAGCAATCTGGATTAAACGGTTAATGGAGGAGCTCGGGCACAAACAAGAGAAAATTTCCTTGTTTTGTGACAGTCAGAGTGCCTTGCACATTGCAAAGAATCCAGCATTTCATTCCAGGACGAAACACATAGGTGTTCAATATCACTTTGTTCGAGAAGTAGTGGAGGAAGGGAGTGTAGATATGCAGAAGATTCACACCAACGAGAACCTAGCAGATGTCATGACAAAGCCAATCAACGTTGACAAGTTTGTTTGGAGTAGATCCTCTTATGGCTTAGCAAAGACGTAAGCAACATGAAACTGGCAAGACTGGAGAGATTTGAAGCCTGATTCAAATGAGCTTTAAGTGGGAGATTGTTGAGCTGTAAAGCTCATTTGAAATCAAAAAGCAACAACAACTTTTGTTGTTTTGTTGACAAAAGAGAAAAGTAACAGACAAAGAAGACAAAAGCAATGGAAAAAGAAAGAAAAGTTTATGCAGCAAACTTTGTTAGGCGCATGCAATTGCAATTTGGTTTCACACTGCGCAATGAAGACTTTGCACGTTGGCTTTGCAGAAGAATGAGCCTATAAATATGTGATTCATTCTTTTAGTTTTTGCATCACAAAAAAACATAGCAAATCAGAGAGAAAAAAATTATAAGTTTTCTCCTGAGTATTTTCTCTTCCTCTTTTGTTGTTCTATATTTATGAGTGAGAGTTAGTTTCTCCTATTATTTGAGAGAGTGATATTGTTCTCTCCTTATATTAGAGAGAAGGTTATTGTAAAATACTCCACATCATAGTGAAATCCTCCATTACTTGCCCGTGGTTTTTCCCTTGATTTGTTTGAGGGTTTTCCACGTAAATTTTGTGTCTCTACTTTTTCTGTTCTCATTCATATTTTAGCTGCGTGATACTGCTTGTCCCCGACCATTCCCCTGCGCCGATACCCAACATTTACTTTTTGACAAAAGTTCCATTACCGGAACCCTATATTATCAGCAGTGGAACGAAGCGCTCGAAACAATGGTGGAAATATGGAGGCTGAGGCTAAACAGTGTCCATCGGTGCACGCCGCGGCTTATCGAAAACGTGAAAGTCGAATTGGATAACGATGAGTTGAGAGATAGATTAAAGGCGTTGTTTCTGGAGAAGCCAAACGGGTTAATGGAAAGGGAATTAGTACAGAAGTGGCAGAAGAAGTTGGGGGCAGTCTCGGATGAGATAAAAAGCGTTATGGATAAGCTTAGAAAGCCAAATCAGATGGGCGTGGCGAACGAGTTGTTGAAAAAGAAGGGAGGATTGGTGGCTGAGAGGGACTTGATAGCGAAGAGGATCGAGGAGTTTCAGATTGGCATGAGGTTTGTGATTGAGCATTTGGCGGAGAAGAGGGTCGAGGATGGCGAAGAAGGGGAGGCGTTTCAGGTTTTTAAGTTTGGGTGGGAGTTTGATTGGGAGAGAATTCATTGTTTGATGAGAGGGAATGCAGAAGGCTTGATGATGGGTTGCCTATTTATGCATATCGACGCGAAATTCTTTGGCAAATACATGGTCAACAGGTGAATTCTGTTTAATACTCTTCCCTCCTTTCTTGTTTCAAATGTGGAATGCTATTCTGTTATTTCTGTTGATTGTTATGAAATTCAGAAATTATTTTGAATTGATAAAGTGCTATTTCTTTTTTTTCGTTTTGAATAAGAGAACAGTTTAAACATACCATTTATTATTATTATTATTATTATTATTATTATTGTTTATTTTTTCGGTTATCAATTGTGGATGTGTATGGAGAGTTGCAAAATAATATCTAAGAGAAATACTGCTGAAAGATGAAGTTTCTTTTTGTTTGTTTGTTTATTTGTTTGTGAACAGATTCTTTGGGCTCGTGAAAAATATATTTGTGTTGAATAGGTTAATTAGTGGAATATGAGAAGACGTTTGTGGGCTTTTTTTTTTTTTTTGTCAAAGTTGTGTGTTTTTTTTTGTTAATATTAGGTTATAGTTAATAAATTGCATTTTTAAGTTAATAATTTTTTAATTATGTTTATTAAAGTATTATTTTTTAATATTTCATTTTGAATTATTGATTATATTATTTTAATTTTAATTCTTTTTTATACATAGACTCACAAAATTCGTACTAATTAGATCAATACTAATATCAAATGTGAATTATACATGTGCATCAGATGTACTCTTCTGCATCCTTTCTTCAAAATAGCTAGTAATCCTACTTTGCATGAATCAAACGTGTGGCACAAATGGGTGGTCAGTGGTGGTGAGATGATTTGGGAAATGGTGATGAGGTGCAAAAATGGTGATGGTGGTGGTGGCTGGCCGCTGGAGGTGGTAACTGCTGTTTTTTTTTGGGTTAAATTCATCTCTTTTTTTTTTATTACTACTTACATAAAATCTTATATGACATGTCATTATTTTATTTCTCTTTTCTTTTAATTCTTTTCTCTCTTTTCAATTACTTTTTCTTTCTCTTAATTAATATTTATTCAAAATACTTTTTTCTTTTTTTCTTTAACCATATCAAATCCCTTGACTTAAAAAAAAAAAAAAAAACCATATCAAATCCAATATTGAAAAAACAACAATAAATCAATGACAAAAGAAAATAACCGGTCTTAGCAATAATTTATGTTTTGTTTTGTTGTGCATCGTTCTTATTGAAAAATTAACATTGATTTTTGCAAATTAGTATTTACACAAGAAAAGAGATACATAAAGTAAAACTTTACAATATTTTTCACATTAAGAGAGTTATGTCACACAAAAAATTATTAATCGTAATTAATTCATTTCCAATGCACATCGAGAGGGAAGGACTAGAGCCTTCAATGTATATATGCAATCTGCTTTTTTTTTTTTTGTCAAATTATGAAATATGCTCAATGCAATCTGCATTTTTTTGTCAAAATATGAAATATGCTCAATCGGTTCCTTTTCGTATTCAACACCCAACTGATACTTTTTGTAGAACGTCTTTAATTTCACTGGACCCTAATATCTTTGAATAAGTTACTATCATATTTCGAGACAAAAATTTGAATTGTTAGCCATCACCTTGCTATAAATGATATAAGAATTTGCAGAATCAGTATAAAAAATGCAAGTATTTTCATTGAAATAATATGGCATACATATGAAACGAACTCCAAAGCCAACTCAATTTCTTTTGAAGCTTGATGGTTCCACCAAAAGATATAAAAATTAGTATTAATTCTTCAATGAGAACGATGCATAACAAGAAAAAAAAATGCTCAAGACTAGTTATCTTCTTTTGGTTGATTGATTTATTGTTGTTTCCTCAATATTTGAATCTATATAATTTTTTTTTTTTTGGTAAAGGACTCTAATTTAGTTAAACAAATAAAGAAAAGTCTTTTGAGTAAATAATAATTAAGAGAGAGAAAAAATAATTAAAAAGAGAGGAAGAATTAATTAAAAAGAAGAAAAAGAAATAAAAATAGTCTAATTATCATTTCATCTAAGATTCCACATAGGATGTGATAAAAAGGTAATGAAAAAATTACTCTATCCTATTATTTACACATTGCGACACTTATTAACCCATCTTTAAAAATTTCATTTAATAACCTTGACTCAAGTCAATCTTAACAACTTTTAATTCTATTAAAACAAAAATGTGTAATGGCTAATTACCCTTCCCTCCATAAAAAGTTCCAAACGTATACAAAATCACACCTTTGAGAAAAAAAAAAAAAAATCTCAAATCATACTCATTCTACACCAAACCCACCTGTCCTCCATCATCATCATCATCAACGCACATCACATACACAGAGACAGGCACATTTTCCTCATCATCAACACACACACCGATAGGCAAATTTTCCTCCATCACCAAACAAAATGCAAAGAGCACACCAACACACATGAGTAGACTCAATTTTTTTTTTTGTTTGGGTAAAAAACATGAGTACACAGACACAAACCAACATAGACACATAGAGATATGAAACAAACACACACAGACACTAAACGCATATACATGCAGATTGGCAGCAGTGAAGATGGGGGTAAGGGTCGGCGGCTGTGGAAGATGGGGATTGGTGTCGCTCGGGGCTCTGGGGGAGGGGGGTTGGTGCCGCGCAAGGCTGTTGGGACTGGGTGATGTGCTTAGCCGTGACTGTGGGGGTTAGGGAATGTGCTCACCCACCGCTGTGGATGGAGAGGGTGAGGATTATGGTCAGGCAAGGATATGGGTTGTGGTTTGGATTTTCTTTCTTTCTTTCTTTCTATTTTTTCGGTCAAAAGTATGGTTTTAGAAATATTTGGAGTTTTCTTATTAGAAGTTAGTTTAGCCACTACATTTTTTTTTATAACAGAATTGGAAGTCTGTTAAAGTTGACTTTGAGTCAAAAGGTTATTCAATGGGATTTTTAAAATGGGTTAACAACTGTCACACTGTATAAGATGGATTTAACCTTTTTTTTTTTATAGAAAATAAATGCTGGTCTTAAGAAGAGTAAAAGAGGTGAGAGTGGGAATCGGAGAGGAAGAAAAAAAATGAAGAAGTGAACATAAAATTAAAATATAATGAGAAAAAGAAAAATAAAGTTATATGAAACTTATTATTTTAGTTATTTATATTTAAACTCATCTTAATTAATTTCTTTTGTTGAAATTTAACAAAAAAACATAAATAGAATCATTTTAAAAAAATTAATGGTTCTTTTAGAGCAAAAAATAATTGGATGATCAAAATAGGACTAGCGTAATAATTTAATGATCCCTTAAATAATTTAACCTTTAATTTGTTAATTTATTATATATGAGCAAAATATATCTGCTTTCATTCTTTACACCCAAACAAATTTTTTGTTTTATTGTTTTTAAAACTATTTTCTAGAGCACTTTTAACAATTTTTTTTTGTTGTTTTAGAAACTATTCTAATCAAACAAGTTTTTTGTTTTTTTGTTGTTAAAAATAGTTTTTCAAAATTGTTCTACAAAAAAAAAAAAAAGTACTTCCAAGCAGGGCCTTATCTTCCCTTGTATAACTGATATTTAGTTAGACTTAGAATACAAATTTTAGAAGTACTTATGCTCTACTTGCTTTGATTTGTCCCCATGTATAACTTTCGAAGTGATACATAGTAGTTGAATAAGACTTTAGCCATGGTGAGGATGCTGAGCCATTAGTACAATAAATGATCCTTCCAGCTAGAATCATTCTTTCCCCACCCCCGCTCTCCATTATTAAAGTTGGGCTTTGAGCTTTCAGATTGATGTTGTGGTTCTAATTTAAAGTTTTCGTTTGGCGTTTATTTTTTATTGCAATGTGGCAGACAACATGTTGATTGAGGAGACTAGTTCTGGGAAAAGTACACAATTGGTTCAGTACCTTGCTGATTCAGGAGTAGTTGCTGATGACTCTATTATTTGCACTCAACCGCGGAAACTGACTGCTATCTCATTGGCACAGAGGGTCGGAGAGGAAGGCTGAGGGTGTTATCCGGATTCTTCGATAACTTGTTCTCCATCATATTCATTTGTACAACAGCTTGATTCGAAGATAATATTTATGACAGACCACTGCTTACTACTGCACTACATGCGTGATAAGAATTTATCCGGGGTTTCATGGATTATTGTTGATGAGGCTCATGAAAGAAGCTTAAACACTGATCTCCTTTTTGCGGTGATAAAGAATTTACTTTGTTAGAGGATTGATCTGAGACTTATTATTATGTCCACGACAGTTGATGCAAACCAGCTTGCTGGCTACATTTTTGACTGTGGAACCTTCCATGTGGCTGGAAGAACTTTTCCAGTTGACATTACGTATCTCCCTTGTGAATCTGAAGGCACTTCGGGTTCCAGCTCAGTTGCACCTTATGTTTCTGTTGTGAGGGTGGTAACTGAGATACACAAAACGGAGAAAGAGGGCACAATTCTTGCATTTTTAACGTCTCAAATGGAAGTGGAGTGGGCGTGTGAGAAATTTGAGGCCTCCTCTGCCATTGCTCTATCATTGCATGGGAAACTTTCTTACGTAGATCAACGTCATGTCTTTCTCAATTATTCAGGGAAGCGAAAAGTTATATTTACCACTAACGTTGCTGAGACATCACTAACAATTCCGGGGGTCAAATATGTTGTTGATTCTGGTATGGTGAAAGAGAGTAGGTTTGAACCAGGCAGTGGAATGAACGTTCTCAGCACATGCAGAATTAGCCAAAGTTCATCTAATCAACGGGCCGGGCGTGCTGGGAGAACCGAACCTGGAAGCTGTTATAGGCTCTACTCGAAAAATGATTTTGAATCAATGCCAACTCATCAAGAACCTGAAATACGTAGGGTGCATCTCGGCCTTGCAGTTTTGAGAATTCTTGCCTTAGGTGTCAACAATGTGCAGAATTTTGATTTTGTCGATGCACCAAGTGCCAAAGCCATTGAGATGGTCATCAGAAATCTTATTCAGTTAGGTGTCGTTATCCTGAGAGATAATGCCTACGAACTAACTGCAGAAAGACGAGATCTAGTTAAGTTGGGTATTGAACCCCGGCTTGGTAAAATGATTCTCCAGTGCTTTGATCATCATTTGGGTAGAGAGGGCCTTGTTCTTGCTGCTGTCATGGCCAATTCCAGCAGCATATTCTGCAGGATTAGAACTAAACAGGATAAGGTGAAATCTGATTGCCTTAAGGTGCAATTTAGCCACCCCAGTGGTGATTTTTTCACTTTGCTCGCAGTTTACCAGGCATGGGAGTCTGTGCCTTGAGAGAAGAAGAACACCTGGTATTGGGACAATAGCATCAATAATCTATGAGGAAATGCCATGTGACCGTGCAAGATTTGGAATTATGTCTTCAAAATGAGCTCAATAAAATGATTCCAAGTTATTGGCGTTGGGATCCACAGATGCATACCGAGCATGATAAAATTTTGAAAAGTGTGATACTCTCTTCTTTAGCAGAAAATGTGGCTATGTTCTCTGGTTATGACCAGCTTGGTTATGAAGTGGTGCAAACTGGGAAACATATTCAGCTACATCCATCATGTTCTTTGCTGAGTTTTAGTCAAAGGCCAACTTGGGTTGTATTTGGCGACATCCATTCAGTGTCTAACAATTATTTGTTCTGTGTAACAGAGGTTGATTATAAATCTCTGTCTTCTCTCTATCTTCCTCTGCCTTTTGATTTTTCCAAGATGAATAGTCAAAAGTTGCATAGGAGAATGTTGACCGGCTTTGGCACTATACTATTGAAAAGATTTTGTGAAAAATATGACACTAATCTGCGTCATCTTGTTTCATGTATCCATACAGAATGTATGGATGAACGAATTGGCATTGAAGTTAATGTCGATGAGAATATGGTCACCTTACACGCTTCTTTGCAAGATTTGGACAGGGTTTGCTGTGTTTTCAATGATGCTTTGGAGTATGAACAGAAACTATTACGTAATGAATGCTTGGAGAAATGCTTATACAATGCAGCTGTTACTGTCACACCGTCTATTGCTCTGTTTGGAGCTAGCGTCGAGATAAAACATCTAGAGCTTGACAAGAGATGTTTGAGTGTTGATATATATCATTCTGATTTGACTGTTATTGATGACAAGAAGCTACTAATGTTTCTCGAGAGACGCACTGGGGGTAATATTTGTGGGGTCCAGAGGTTCTCAGGCCAAGACAATGAGGAAAAAGAGAAGTGGGGCAGGGTAACATTTCTTAGGCCCTATGTTGCCAAAAGGGCGACAGAGTTGGACTGAATTGAATTTAGTAGCGGTTTCTTGAAGGTACATCCTTCTCGAAAGGCATATGGTGGTGATCAGAAATTCTTCTCCTTTCTTGCTGTGAAAGCAAAAGTTAGTTGGCCTCAAAGGTCCAGTACAGGGGTAGCGATTGTTAAGTGTGATCCAATTGATGTTGCTTTTATGCTTTATGATTTCTCGAATCTGATAATTGGAGGTAAATATGTTCGATCGATGTAAACCAAGTATGAAATACATGGACAACATTATGATTAGTGGGCTTGATATAGAACTTTCTGAACCTGAAATTTTTGAGGCATTAAGGACATCAACAAATAGGTCAATTCTGGACATTTTTGTGCTGAGAAAACAAATAACTGTAGAGAATCCTCCACTTGTAACTTGTGAGGAAGCACTTCTGAAGGAACTATCCCCTTTCATGCCTAATAGGAATTATCATGTCAGTTGTCTCCACGTCCAGGTCTTTCCTCCAGAACCTAAGGATACATATATGCAAGCCACAATCACATTTGATGGAAGTTTGCATTTGGAGGCTGTAAGGGCGTTAGAGCAACTTGATGGGAAAGTGTTGCCAGGGTGTTTCTCATGGCAGAAGATAAGGTGCCAGCAATTGTTACATAGCACCGTCTCCTGTCCTGGACCTGTGTATGATGTTATAAAAGACGGACTTGATTCTCTACTTGCAAGTCTTAGGCGACGAAACAGTATTTGATATGGCATAAATCCTTTGTTTCCTGCTAATTTGTATATTAAGATTTGTTTCCCTATGAAATGCACCACATGGCGTGAAGAACGACTTTTTATTGTACCAATCTTGTGTAAAAATGGCTATTTGTAGCATAGAATTTCATATGCTTTTAATATCTTTGATTAAGATGAATGACATGTTTGGTGTAAATGGATCTAGAACCTTTTCTAGATGTAAAGTAATGTCACTGGTATTTGGTGTCACGCCCCAACTCGACCCCACCTACGATCAGTCAGGACGCAGCGGAATTTTGGCGGCATAACGACAGTAAACAGATTTCTGAGGTTCTAAACCAACCTCATAAAACATCATACATCCAGTAATTCCTCAATTAAATCAACAACATACAACGCAACTATTTCATACATTAAATATTCTTTCATCAACTCATTCATAGTTATGCGCCTCCGTTCCAACATAACATACAATACCTCAACCTTATCATACATTTCAAAAATAAGTTGAGACATATTTACAACTTAACCATAGACAAAAGAAAGCCACTAAGTTAACACCATTTGGATCATCATCTTCCAACATCTATTACAATAAGAACCACAAAGCATATAAAAGTCTATTAAACTAATATACATGACATTAAACAACGTATAATCATGGATAAGACTCGGGAACATATGACTCGTCCACGTAAAGCACATTTTCCACATTCTCCTCTTCAGGAGGCACGTACCCGTAATCTTGTAAAAGTACCCCTGTATGCATGCATTAATAGAGAGTGAGCTTATATACATAAGCCCAGTGAGGATCCGATAGATCTCGACAGTATTCACTACGCTCCTTGGATTTAGTCCTTTGAGCAAGTAAACACACAACAACAATAATAACATAAATAAAGCTATCATCACATAACTATATGACCATTCAATAAGGATACTCTATTTGGTGTAGCTCCAAACGCCATCACGATCTCAACCGTTCTTCTTATAACTCCCCATTACTCACGCACCCGAGGTACCTCACTATCCCCTTCCCTCCATGACATCTCCGTCATGCGAGCTGGGGGTAGCCTATGGCAGTCATGCCGGTTTCAACCCGACAGCCCGACGCTGCCCGAGAGGTGGCACACACATACCAAGGCTCCATATTCATCAATCATCATGCAAGCATAAATCGATCAATCAATTGGGAGATCAGCAACAAGAGTGCCCGATTCCCGCATTCAATAATAATCAATCAATAACATCAATATTAAATTAAACATCAAACAACGTAGTTAGATGACAAAGTAGGCCATCTAACCGGACATGCATAATATTCATAATTAAACTCTAAATTACTCAACAACAACTCACCATTCATCACTCGAACACTACCCAACCATCTAAGGCATCGTTCAAGAAATTAAAGAATGACAACCTAACTTCTAAAACTCATAACTTACAATCTACTAATCCAAACATTGCCAAATCAGTTCCTATCACTCACCCATTCAACCTACTACATTAGCCCTCTCGGAAATCCACCATAACACCTCCAAAACATGCCCGATAACCCTAAAACCCTATGACGTCATGGCTGGATTTTCCGGATTTTCACACGAACAATGTAATCGAAAATTCGGCATTACAACAGCGCTAACACGTAATTATCAAGTATTTAGAAATCGACGGCAATCGATTTCGATCAACACAACTCATTTAATTCAACTTTGAACATTTTAATCAAAATTAAATACCCGGAAAATAAAAATTATGCTATATCCGACAGAAACTCGTAGTATTAGTATATAATGATCCCTAGCATGCAAGGAGCAATAATCTAACATCAGATTTCAATTCTAACGGTTCAATCTTCATTTATACGCAAAAACACAAAAATGACATTTTGAGATCTAGAATTTTTCTCTCACCTTTGATGTGTTTTGATGCAAGAAATGTGTAGAATGGATGCCAAACAATCAATTTCAAGCTTTGAATCACTCAATTCGGCTTTGAAACGCAAAATCTGTGAGAAAAATGCTTTGAAAATGCCTTAGCTTTCTCCTCCAAGGAGCCACGGTTTTGTGTGTGTTTTTGGAGTGTGTTTTGTGTTGTGTGAGTGTGTGTTGATGACATTATATAATAAAAAGCTTGGTCAATTAAAAAAATGCAAAGTCAAAGTTAGTTTTAATAGGTATTTTTGTGTTTTTAATGACTTTAATTGCATTTTAGTGCTCACCAAGTTAAAAATAATTATGCAACCCCCAAAATATCACAAGTGGATTATTTTTAGGTGACAAGAAGTTTTACATTCAAAGAATTCCACCCGAGTCGGCTTAAAACTCGATTTTCGCAAAAGTCGGTGTAAAAACCCTAATAAATTCTTAAGCCGATTTTAAAATCGTTTTCATCAAACACAGGTCTATTAAAGTCCGTGGACTAGGTCTAGAAGGGTTAAAAAGACCAGTTTCAAAATTATAGCGGACGTGTTTCGAAAACACTATTCACTGAAAATCGACGATAAAATTTCTGACTCCGTTTTTTATGAAAATTTCATGAATGCACATTTAGCACGTATTAGGAGTATTGATATCAAAATTATAACATTCTAGGTCATATAGCACATAAATAGGTCAAATGCACGCAAAACGAGATAAAACACGTAAATCGAGTTAAAGCAGAAAAGTGGGGTTTCACATTCTCCCCTCCTTAAAACAATTGCGTCCGCGCAATTCTCGAACTGACAGACAATTAAATCCTCAATCGTTACACTTAATAATACTTCTCTTAGTTCTTATTTATCTCCTAGGCTGACACCTAACCAAAGACCTCAAAAGAACCAACTCTGTTGACTGCAAGTTGATGATCATAATTCCAAGACAATCTTCAATTCATAATTCTCTCCTACCTAATATCGTATTGCATATGAAAGAAATCGCAACTCCAAAGTCTTAGCATGACACCACTAATTATCAATCATCCCCTACTACACAAAAGAGCTCTATGAACACCCCGAGGGTTTTAAAAACTCAATCACGATAACATGAATGATTACTGATCAAGGAAATATCTCAAAAGCGACATTGGTCAGAATATGGCTCTTATGACATTTACAAGGAATTAAGAATATGGAAAGTCATATTTGAGCCAACAATCAAGGGTGCAAGATGTCAAACAAGTTAGAGAATCAAGAGGCTAATAGTTTAATAAGAAAGCATGATAACTAAGATAAGAAATGTCTCAGCACCTTTTAGTTAAATAAGTACGAACAAAGGATAATGGCGAGTCAAAACAGTGCTGAGTATGTTGAACAAAAATTTCTGAACAAGTAGATATTTCAATTCTCGATGATTGTTCAAAGAACCAACAAGTAAGTTGTACTTGAGGCGAAATGAAATTAAGAAATAAGAGATGATTAATTCAATAGAAAATACGAGTGTCAAGATAATGAGTATCTCAGCACGCAATAACCAAAGAAGTATAAATAAGAAAGGACAATGCTGAGTATATTAAATGAGCAATTACAAGCAAAGTAATGGCTCAGGATTTAATAATGAAACAATAGGATTAACAAGGATCAACAAGAATGACAATGATGTACTTAGGTAGGGAGTACATCAAGCAAGTGAAATTCGAATAAGTAAAATGGTATACCAAAGGAAAAATTACTTTCAAATGAATAGTAATAGGATGAAATGAAATATTGAAACGAATGGCTAGAGATATAGAATGGAATATAGAAGTCTCAAACCTTAACTCCAATAAGCGACATTGCTATAAGAAGCAAAAATGAATGTTAAGAATGGAAACAATGTCAAATGAGTATAGGATCCATTAATCCAATAAGCAAAACTTTCAAGAAACAATTGATATGCTAGAAAAGTGTAACTCTATCTCAAATAAGTGAGAATAGAGTAAAAGATAATAATAAGACTGATAGAATTATGAAGCACAAGAAGGGTGTCCCACCTACACATTTGAACACCAACAAGTCAAATCCTATAATCTATCTTCCTCCAAATCAAGACACTAAGGAGACCTAGAGAACCTAAGGAGTCATAACAATTACCAAACAAGATAAATCACTCCAAAATTTTTCATTCCGTACCAGACCAATCACTAAACAAGATAAATCACCGATTACCCAACAAGATTAACTAATGAAGACTCCAAAATCTGATAACACAATACAGATTCGTATTAACCCACTATAACACAAGAGAATCCTCAATCAACAATTTAGAGAGTCATACCACCTAGAACTCAAAAGCTTGATGTAGGTAAGTAAATGTTCAGTCACCAAAATGCATTCTTATTTCCTCAAATAATTCTACCTCCCAACAATTCCTTCCTCAAATAAAGTAACTTTAGCCAGGAATCACTCCAATTGTCTCCAAGGCTTAAAGATCAAAACTCCAAAATATCCATTAATAATATAGCAATCCCAAATAGTAGAAATATTCACATGTTATACCACACTTCATTCCATTCACAAATATACATCACTAATTCCTCAAATAAATTCATTCTAAAATAACCTCAATAAAGTATAGTATGACTTGAGACTCCAAAAGTATCTAATCACAACCTCACAGAAACCTCAACTTATGATTCATCTTCAAGTAATAATAAGTTAAACATGACAACAAAAGTAATTATAATCATCAAGATACGTTGCTATTTCCTCGAACAACTTCATTCTCGCTAAAGGAACATCAAGATCAATCCACTAAGCCGAAACTAAAATCCATAAACATAACAATTAAAATCTAACTGATAAACTTCTAGAATAATAATAATTCAAAATCATGGCCTACCACTATTTCCGAAAACTCTTACAGTCACCCTAGACATTAAAAGGTCACTCACGAGTTAAAACATGTATGCAACTATATCATATGAAAGACAAGTATAACGTAATGCGCAATTATCATACAATGCAACATTATCATATAACACACAATTCAACATATAAGAAGCCAACGTCACATAAACAGGTTATATCACAGAAGTAAGTTATAAACAATTAAAGTCATATAAGCAACAAACTTCACATAAGACAAGTTGATCACGTAACTCACATTGGTCACTTAAAGTATATTGACCACCTAAAGCACGTTGTTTCACATAAGCTAGTTATAAACAATTAAAAGCACATAAACAACTAACTTCACACAAGGCACAAAATCACATAAACACAATTGTCACATAATACACATTAATCACATAATGCACATTAATCACATAATGCACATTAATCACAACACATTGAGTACGTATAGCACGTTATCACATAAAACATATTGACCACATTAGTTCACTTAACACTCAAGGCATACTGGTCACATAGAAAGTTAGACACATAAGTAAATTAATCACATAAACATATTAACAAATGTTTCACTTTTCATTCACTTAATACATACTTGCATGCTTAGACCACTACCCACATTCCGAGGATACCCCGGCTGACAGCTAACATGCGCTCTGATACCACTTAAACTGTCACGCCCCAACTCGACCCCACCTACGATCAGTCAGGACGCAACGGAATTTTGGCGGCATAACGACAGTAAACAGATTTCCGAGGTTCTAAACCAACCTCATAAAACATCATCCATCCAGTAATTCCTCAATTAAATCAACAACATACAACGCAACTATTTCATACATTAAATATTCTTTCATCAACTCATTCATAGTTATGCGCCTCCGTTCCAACATAACATACAATACCTCAACCTTATCATACATTTCAAAAATAAGTTGAGACATATTTACAACTTAACCATAGACAAAAGAAAGCCACTAAGTTAACACCATTTGGATCATCATCTTCCAACATCTATTACAATAAGAACCACAAAGCATATAAAAGTCTATTAAACTAATATACATGACATTAAACAACGTATAATCATGGATAAGACTCGGGAACATATGACTCGTCCACGTAAAGCACAATTTCCACATTCTCCTCTTCAGGAGGCACGTACCCGTAATCTTGTAAAAGTACACCTGTATGCATGCATTAATAGAGAGTGAGCTTATATACATAAGCCCAGTGAGGATCCGATAGATCTCGACAGTATTCACTACGCTCCTTGGATTTAGTCCTTTGAGCAAGTAAACACACAACAACAATAATAACATAAATAAAGCTATCATCACATAACTATATGACCATTCAATAAGGATACTCTATTTGGTGTAGCTCCAAACGCCATCACGATCTCAACCGTTCTTCTTATAACTCCCCATTACTCACGCACCCGAGGTACCTCACTATCCCCTTCCCTCCATGACATCTCCGTCATGCGAGCTGGGGGTAGCCTATGGCAGTCATGCCGGTTTCAACCCGACAGCCCGACGCTGCCCGAGAGGTGGCACACACATACCAAGGCTCCATATTCATCAATCATCATGCAAGCATAAATCGATCAATCAATTGGGAGATCAGCAACAAGAGTGCCCGATTCCCGCATTCAATAATAATCAATCAATAACATCAATATAACATCAATATTAAATTAAACATCAAACAACGTAGTTAGATGACAAAGTAGGCCATCTAACCGGACATGCATAATATTCATAATTAAACTCTAAATTACTCAACAACAACTCACCATTCATCACTCGAACACTACCCAACCATCTAAGGCATCGTTCAAGAAATTAAAGAATGACAACCTAACTTCTAAAACTCATAACTTACAATCTACTAATCCAAACATTGCCAAATCAGTTCCTATCACTCACCCATTCAACCTACTACATTAGCCCTCTCGGAAATCCACCATAACACCTCCAAAACATGCCCGATAACCCTAAAACCCTATGACGTCATGGCTGGATTTTCCGGATTTTCACACGAACAATGTAATCGAAAATTCGGCATTACAACAGCGCTAACACGTAATTATCAAGTATTTAGAAATCGACGGCAATCGATTTCGATCAACACAACTCATTTAATTCAACTTTGAACATTTTAATCAAAATTAAATACCCGGAAAATAAAAATTATGCTATATCCGACAGAAACTCGTAGTATTAGTATATAATGATCCCTAGCATGCAAGGAGCAATAATCTAACATCAGATTTCAATTCTAACGGTTCAATCTTCATTTATACGCAAAAACACAAAAATGACATTTTGAGATCTAGAATTTTTCTCTCACCTTTGATGTGTTTTGATGCAAGAAATGTGTAGAATGGATGCCAAACAATCAATTTCAAGCTTTGAATCACTCAATTCGGCTTTGAAACGCAAAATCTGTGAGAAAAATGCTTTGAAAATGCCTTAGCTTTCTCCTCCAAGGAGCCACGGTTTTGTGTGTGTTTTTGGAGTGTGTTTTGTGTTGTGTGAGTGTGTGTTGATGACATTATATAATAAAAAGCTTGGTCAATTAAAAAAATGCAAAGTCAAAGTTAGTTTTAATAGGTATTTTTGTGTTTTTAATGACTTTAATTGCATTTTAGTGCTCACCAAGTTAAAAATAATTATGCAACCCCCAAAATATCACAAGTGGATTATTTTTAGGTGACAAGAAGTTTTACATTCAAAGAATTCCACCCGAGTCGGCTTAAAACTCGATTTTCGCAAAAGTCGGTGTAAAAACCCTAATAAATTCTTAAGCCGATTTTAAAATCGTTTTCATCAAACACAGGTCTATTAAAGTCCGTGGACTAGGTCTAGAAGGGTTAAAAAGACCAGTTTCAAAATTATAGCGGACGTGTTTCGAAAACACTATTCACTGAAAATCGACGATAAAATTTCTGACTCCGTTTTTTATGAAAATTTCATGAATGCACATTTAGCACGTATTAGGAGTATTGATATCAAAATTATAACATTCTAGGTCATATAGCACATAAATAGGTCAAATGCACGCAAAACGAGATAAAACACGTAAATCGAGTTAAAGCAGAAAAGTGGGGTTTCACATTTGGCGTGGAAGTGATTAGACCTGTCATTTGCATTAATTTTTGTGTATATTAAGATTAGTTCATTACTTTAGAATTGCATTGCTCTTTTTGGATGCCAAATACGTCACTATTAGGTTTTGTTACCCTAACTAATCTCCTATTTCTTTTTGAAGCTGCGTTTTCTTTTATTATCTGCCATATTGTAAATTAGAAAAAACTTTATTTAAAGATCTAATCCTGAGTTTTCTACACTAAGTAAATAGAGGTTTTCCCAGACCTGAATGATTAAAATTTATTTCCAGGAAAGCTGAAATCTATTTTCTTTGTCCAATTGTTGTCTTTTTACATTTGGATTGCTTCTTGGTGATATAGGATAACGTTGAATCATGTTTTTGATAAAATTGGTGAAGGCTTAACTGTGTATTTATTTGTTTTCAGTGTTGAAGTACGCCTAGTATTAGTGACGTTCACCTGATTAGAATTTCGCAATTGAGTGCTGATGGTATGTTGTCATTGTTTTGCCGGTGTAGAATGCCACCTAGAGAGGAATGGAAATGGTTCCTACAGGGTGAAGATATCTTGCACTGCAACAAAAATTGTGCCAGAATTGAGAAGACCCCTTGAAGAACTCATGCGAGGGAAGATCATCAATCATACTGGCATCACCCCAGCAGTTCTACAATACCTCTTCTCTCGAGATGGTAATATGCTTATGAAGTCAATTCAGAGAGAAACAGGTAGTTATATCCTCTTTGATAGGCATAGCCTTTTTGTAAAGGTCTTTGGTTCTTCAGAGAATATTGAAGTGGGACAGCATAAGTTTGTAAACTACCTTTTGGCAATACACGAGAGCAAGCAGTTTGAAGTCCATATTCTTGGTGGTGATCTGCCCTCTGATATGATGAAAATAGTAGTTCAGAAGTTTGGACCAGACGTTCGTGGGCTCAAGGAAATGGTACCTGCAGCTCATTTCTTTTTGAATACCAAGCGTCATTGTATTTCTATTAGTGGTGCCAATGATGTGAAACAACAGGTTGAAGACATTATTTATGAGATTGCACAGACATGTGATTCACCTGCTCAAAGGAGCGACAATGAAATCAACTGTCCCATTTGCTTGTGTGAGGTGGAGGACGGTTACAGGCTTGAAAGCTGTACACATAAGTTATGCTGGTCTTGCTTAGTGGAGCAGTGTGACTCCGCAATTAAAAGCCGGGAGGGTTTCCCTCTGCTATGTACTCAAAAAGGCTATGGGGCTTCTATTTTGCTTACTGACTTGAGGTCTCTCTTATCTACTGAAAACCTGGAGGATCTTTTCCAGGCTTCTTTGGGAGCATACGTGGCTGGAAATGGCGGTACTTACAGGTTTTTCCCCTCACCTGATTGTCCTTCAGTTTATCGAGTTGTAGATCTGGGGACCATCAGTGCACCATTTGTTTGTGGTGCATGTTACGTGGAGATGTGCACTAGGTGCCATCTGGAGTATCACCCATATTTGTCATGTGAGAAGTACAAAGAATTCAAAGACGACCCAGACTCTTCCCTACACAAGTGGTGCATGGGCAAAAAGAACGTGAAAAAGTGTCCAGTCTGTGGGTTTACCATCGAGAAGATAAAGGGGTGCAGCCACATTGAGTGTAAATGTGGACGTCATGTTTGCTGGGTCTGTTTGGAGTTTTTCCTAGCAGCGACGATTGTTATAACCACTTGAGGTCTGTGCATCTAGGAACTGGTTAATTCAGAATACTACAACTCTTCACTTTTATTCTTAGCTAATAGCTCTTGATATTTAACAATTTGATCTTGAACTTAGTTTCCACAATGGTTTGATGTGTTCTAAATAGATTCGCACATTGTAATTCAAATCATTTTTCATTGACCTAGATATTTATATTTATTGACACATATATTTGCCATGCATGTATGTAGCTTTTCTACACTCTCGTAGATAGCGCCAGCTGCTTCTGTGTATACATGTTTTGATAATGCAGTACGATCTGATTTCTCTGTCTTTCTCCCTCCCTCCTTACCCGAATGCCTGTGTTGCATGGATGAAGAGTTGGACCTTCTGCATGTGAATACACTAGGTAAATCTTCTTGTTCACCTCAGTCTTCAAACCTACTTCTGAATAGGAAAACATGTCTATCAGCAGCTTAATGTTGTGCTTGCACCCTTGCCATCATCTCCCACCTCTGATTGGACTCTTGAGCCTGATCTAGTGTAACCCTTTTGCATAGGTTGTTGACTCGGTAAAATGGAATTCTGAAGCTCAAGCAATTAAACTCTTGTTGATAGGCAGGCTGTCGTGATGATTCTTCTAGCAACAAATTGGGAAGACCATCCATTGGCTAGAGGTTGCGAGATTTTAGCCCATCATTATAACTTGAAGAGCTAGTTCAATGTAGAGGCTATAAAATCTGTGAAAACTAAATCAGGCATATTGGAAGGAATAATTGTTATCATTGTCATTAGGCTAGTTAGTGATCAGGAAATTGAGATGCTCATTAAATTTAAACAATAGCCCAACACAGAAAATTCTCCTACATATGGTTTGAAACAAATGAATTTTACAAAAATTTGTAAAATTTATTTACAAATCTAATTTTTTATATTTGGAAGTAATTCTTTAAAAAATTGAAGATTCAGGATTTGTAAATTTTGAATTTCTTTGAGTTTTATCCAAATCCTTACTCAAGAGGTGTAATTTGCAAATTCACATTTTTAAGTTAGTTGCTTACTTTTGAGGATAAAATTACCCTATACATTTTCATTTACACTTAAGTTTAACTTTGGCTCCAAATACAAAGATAAAAAATAAAACTTAGATCAAACTCTCTTCCTTGCCCTTTTTCTTAAAACAAATACAAAGAAAATAATTGATCAACAAGTCGGATATGAATAATATTTTTCTTCGATATTATTTTACAGTATCCAATATGAAAGAAGGTTGATTGAAGATAAACGTAAGAGGCAAGTGGAGCTTATTTTTATGTAGAGTTGCTAAATCCTTCCTCTTTTTGATTGCATGGTCATTGTACACGTTTGATTGATATAATATTCACCTTTAATTTTTTTTTTTTTTTTTGTGGTTTAATCATACTGGAAGTTCCTTTCATTTTCATTCTAGAAATCATTTCAATGCTCTTTGCAATTTTTTCGTAATTATGTTTTTATTTGTAAAATTATATGCCTTATTAGCAAATTTAGCCAAAGTTGGCGTCAATTTTCATTCTAGTCTTCCTTACTTCTAAGCCATGTTAGTAGTT
This sequence comes from Ehretia macrophylla, assembly GCA_037974665.1. NCBI lineage: Eukaryota > Viridiplantae > Streptophyta > Magnoliopsida > Boraginales > Ehretiaceae > Ehretia > Ehretia macrophylla. Next base: position 61,888,896 of record CM075779.1, read on the forward strand.
GTCGGATAACTCAAAAGTTCTTGTTTATCATTTCTAATTTTACTAATTTCAATAGAATAAAGAAGGGGTATTTGAGTAAAATAGACTTTTTAGTTTCAATTCCACATGTATTGCAAATAAATTTATATCTACAAATGATAGACTTGACTTAATACTAGCTAGTTTACACTTTCAAATAAGAGATTCATTTGCAACTACAAGTTCTCATGGAATTCATTCGAAATATAGGGGCATCCTAAAATGTGAACTGATATTGGGTTGTCAATTTTTTATTTCTTTTCTTTTTGTTTTTGGGGAGAATTTGCTGAGAGAATTTTTAGCAACAATGATAGCTCTACTCAAAGCTACTCATTCACCGTCTTAAGGGAGTGTTTTACCTTTTTTGTCCTTTAACAGCTCGAAGAGTTCCATTGAAGAGGCAATCAGGAACTTCTATTATATTTGGACTTAAATAAGTTTGTTCATGCTCTTGATAAGTAGTTTAATTATTTATGACTAAGATTTCAAGCTCAACTCTTGCTGTCATGATCGCTCATGTTTTATGAGCTTAACCCAAGGTGTACGTAAGTTTTCCCGCATCATTACCTCACTGACAACTCATGAGAAAAATAATATAGGACATTGTGATTGAGGTAAGAGTTCAGTGCACCTATTCCCTATACTCCCTACTCGCATACATGTGGGTCTCACATAAGTGAGGCCCACTTATCTATCTCTATGGAGCATGGGGAGTGATCGCATCGTTTTGCGCTAAAAAAAATAGTAAGGTTAAATGATTGGAAATATTGCTTACCTTGAATTATCTCTAGCTGTGGCGAGTAGAGGGTCAATCCACGGAGATTGGGTTACTAGATTAAGTTAATTCCTTAATTTAGAATTGTTTGACTATCTCCCGTCACGGATAATTTTGATTAAGTCCAAAAGTCCAAAAGTACGGTAAATTAAGTCCAAAAGTCCAAGAAATGTCCAAAGATATGGTAGTAACGAGATTCAAAAGTGACTTGAACAAAGTTACTAAATTGAAGAATTACAATACTTAATAATACAATGAAAATCCAAAGGGTTAATGATTCAGGGTGGTTATAGCTCAGTATACGCAAGTACAAAGTTATTGATTCAGATTAAAAGTTAAGTCCTTCAGAAATAGGGCTACAAGCTCCCACTACTGAAATGAGCCTTTAAGTATGTAAGTGAGAAGATTAATTAATTAGCAAGACTGGATGTGTTGGTATAACCTAACGATATCTAATCTCTCAATTAATTTTTCACTTATGTAACCAGTAGGTGTTGGTACAACCAGACTAGAATCCATCAGAGGTAGTCTCGTATTGTCACTAGTTTACAAAACCGGGCATATATGTACTTTCAATTAAATATAACATGACTACAAGTATACGTATAATTAATCAAAGAATATTTAGAAATAAAAATACGAGACTTTAATAAATTTGAATCAAAACATATGTACAAGAGTAACCTCACACGTACCACCCCGAATCTCGGGTCTAGTGTGCCATGACATACTTTAAAGTACAAAAAATCATGACGAAAACCAAAATCAAAGAATACTTATCGTGTTGAACGAATTTCGATACACCGGTATGATTTTGATATGCTGATGGCTCACTAGACCCTTCCCTCTGGATTAAAATTTTGCACACAATTAAAAATAATAATTAAAACACTCAAAACTCACTTCACAAATACTAAAATAACATAAATTAAGCTAAGAAAGAAAAATGGTACAGTTTTCAACAATGAAAACGGTGGTATTTATAGGCAATATTTCAGGACGGTGTTCGAGCGCCAATCAGGCGTGCTCGAACGCCTTTCTGCACTTTTTATTTTTATATTTTTTCTGTCCTTTTCAGTCCGTAATCTGTCGTTCAATTGTCTGCCATTTGCAAAAAGTGGCGCTCGAGCGCCTATCTGACTGTGGTAGGTGAACTTTGACTCCGAACATTGACTTTGACCGGCTTGTTGACTTTGACCATTGACCGTTGACTTTGACTGTTAACCAAAAAGTTGACTAGGTCTATTTCAAGATTTTTCAGCGTTCTGAATTCATTTCCGCACTTGGTTTGGCCAAATTCAATCTCGAATTGCTCGTTTTGAAGTTGTTCTACCATTTTCCTTCAGTGTTGCATTGAATTTCTTGTTCAAATGTTGGTTTTTGTGGTCATTTTTGCTCTTTCTTCTTTAAAACCTCTATTGCACTAAAATTGTGTAAAATATACAATTAAGCTTGAAATAATAATACAACATACATGATTCAATAGGTTAAAGTTACTAAAATATAGATTTATCAACCTCCTCAAACCCATTCTTTGCTTGTCCTCAAGTAAAAACATCAATTACTTCATAGATTCAAAAATATTAAATTAAGCAGTCAATGTATTCATACAGTTATATTTTATAAAATATATGATTAACAATGAGTTTATCTTCCAAATAATTCTACCCCAAGAAATCGTTTACAAAAAATCATTTGAGTCTTTTTAAGCACATGTAACTCAATTAAGAGGTAAGAAAATTAATCACGCAAAATTTATAAAATCGAAAATATTTTCTATGGATAGTCATGAAATGTTAAAACTCAACTACCTTCCAAATCGTGTAATACTCCCTTGGATTATATATATATATATATTATTTTTATTTTTTTTTGTATATTTTTTTTTATGACTAGATGACTCGAATGGTAGATGTTGGTTGATTCAAAGACTTTCTTGAAGTATCATTTTTCTTCGGTTGAATTGTGTTTGGTGAAAGAAGGCTTGTCTGGCAGGATTTGTATTGATAGCTTTTTCATAACAAAAAAAATGCTCAAAAATGGTTAGAAGAAAGCATTTTGTTATGAGTTTCTTTTCTGCCTCTTTTTGTTGAATCAACACTTTTGATCTGTAAATGATAATGAGCGAGTTATCTAAACATTTTTCTTCTCTTTTTTTTTTTCAAAGGAGTATACCGATCTAGAAAAATAAATCAAATTTTAATAAAACACAACATCTCACATTGAAAACATCTCAATCTACTCCTTTTTTGATAATTAATCAAAAACTTCTAATTGAATCATGTGACGCTGTTCGGATGTAATAATAGTTAACAAGGTTTCAAAAAAAAAAAATTTAGATACAAACTCAACTCTTAGTGGCTAATCATTTTTTCATTCCAAATTCACAGTTAATTTAAGTATTTTATCACAATCTAACCATATTTCAACAATTAACCACTCAATTTTAATTATCATGAATAAGTGAAGTAAAGTTTTGAAATTTTTGAAATTTTTGTATATCAAGATGGGATCAACTTTTTCCTCCTCCTCAAACCCGAGTCTTACATTGCGTACGTAAGTTGTCCCGCATCATTACCTCACTAACAACTCATGAGAAAAATAATATAGGATATTGTGATTGGGGTAAGAGTTCAGTGCACGTATTCCCTATACTCCCTACTCATATACACATGGGTCCCACATATGTGGGGCCCACTTATCTATCTCTATGAAGTATGGGGAGTAGGTGCATTGAATAATTTTCCTTGTGATTATACTTTGGTATGATTGTATACAGAACACACGAAATACTTTTTTAGGACGTCAGATATTGTGTTGGGGCCTTCCGTGCAGATGTTGTCCTAAAGTTCTTTGACGCCTACCAAAGCTAATAGGCTTGAAAGCAAACCTACCAATCTTGCAAAGCTTACAACGGTTGGCTCCGTTACGTTAATAGCTCATGAAGGGAAAATGTCATATTTAGTCCGTATTATTTTCTTTTAGTTTTAATTTGGTCTCTATTGTATAAAATGTCTTAATTTTATCTTTATTATTTTTTAAAAAATCTTAATTTCGTTCTTATTATTTTCTTAAAGTTTCAAATCGTCTCTATTGTCCAAAATTAGTTAATTTACTCCCTATTATAAATTGAGACTTTTGGAAACCAATAAGGATGAAATTGAGACATTTCAAACAATAAAGACCAAATTGAAACAAAAAGAAAACAATAGGGACTAAATGTAGAATTTTCCCGCTCATGAACATCAAATAGGTAGCCCCATGATTACTAACTTGTTGGTGAATTTTTTTTTGGGCATGACTTGCTGACTTTTTTTCCTTTTTTTGGGAAAAAATATTTTAGTCCTTAAAGTTTATACTAAATACCAAAATCAGCCCTGTGTTTTGGGAAAATACCACTTTAGTCCCTCCGTTAAGTGGAGGGATGTTGTTGTCCATTAATTGAACCTAAGAGGGGGATAAATTAGGTTATATAAGCAATACTACTACTTTTTCGATTAAGCAATATACTAGCAATAATTAATTAGAAACAATCTTAATCAAATATGCACTCTAGTAATATAAGATGTGAGTAAGGTAATTTATCAAATACTTAGTGTGCAGAAATTAATGCAAAGAGAGAGTTGGGAAAAAGAGATCTCAAATCACGATTTAGAGTGGTTCGACCCCCACCTAAGTCTACGACCTAAGCTCCCCGCTTAGGATTTCAACAATCTTCACTATTGTGACTTTTCAAATGTTGGTGAGTCCACAAATTAACTACAATGGTAGTTCAAACTTTTACAATAGAAAATTTGTTCTCAATATAAAGTTTCAACCCCAACACCTTTGACAAGGAAATCCTTCCTTTCAAAGTGTTCAATTCTCTCTTTTGATAAGTATTTGAGATTCACAATAAAAGCCCTTTTTTAGGGTAGATGAATACAGTGAATATTTTTCTCTCAATATAGCTCACAAATTCTTGCTTAAGTATAGCACAATAATGATTTAAAGATGAATATAATGTTAGAAAACAAGAGTAATTGCTTTGAATCAATATCTTGAAATTTTGCAGTTGAGAGGCTTTAATAGAAGTTGAAATGGGTGTAATAAATACATCCCAACGTTCATAAAATATCTATATTTTGAATCAGCGTTTTAGCCTGACTGGTCGACCCATGTTTCACCGGTCGACTGGTCGAAAGACCTTCATCCTGTAGACAGACCTCAGGCGGACGACCCTTTGACCACCGGTCGACCGGTCGCCATAGGGTCGTCTGGTGGGCTCCAAACTGCAAGGGTTGGGTTTTTGAAATCATTTATTTTGAACGTCTTTTGTAAAGCCTTTTTCAATTGATTCAAAAACAACTTTTAAGAATCATCATTGAGCATATACCATTTACAAACCCAAACCCCGGTCAAGTCCCAACCTGTACCCCTTATGTCGCCGCGTTTCCTCTTATAACTCCTTCTTCATTTATAAAGATCTTCACTTGAATCTTTACAACTTGAGCTTGTAATGATCTTGACAAAAATACACTTGAGCTTGATCATGTTGAGCTCTTCATTCTGTTTTTATGATTAGATCATTTGAGGTTGATCAACATCATTCTTCATGAACTTGCTCTTGAGCTTGTATAACATTGATATTCACAAAGTGCTTTGATCATCTTTTTAATCTTCCTGAGCTTACTTAATATGTTGAATATCCTTCAAGCTCTGACTAATTGTCAAACAATAAACTCATTACAAGATATGATTAGTCAATAGATCAATTTCATAATCAAGATTTAGTTATCATCAAAATACAAGATTCATGCCTTCAGGCTAACAGATGTTAACTTTAATAGCTTGACTTTTTGCCATTAAAAAAATAAAGAATGGATAAAAGGAAAAATTGAAAGATCAGGGTAGTGCCACATCAGTACAACCCTTTGCCTGGAAAGTAAGAGAATTTGACATTTTTTTTATTGTCTTAATTGACACTCAAGCTCTTCTTCTCCTTATCGACACACATATACCCCCACGACTACAATATGTCATTTAGCCTTCGGAAAAAAGCACAAAACAACTCACTTAGAAGCTGTCTTTGCATAGGGATTATACATTACAAGCTTTGAGCGCCAAAAAGCATCCAAATATCTAACTAAATAAGGTTTGGGGTTTAGGATTTACTCTTTTTGTTAAAAAATTTAATAATACCCAAAATTCTGTTGCTTTGTTGGCTAATTTAGACATGTTGTATTTGATTTTGATAGATTTTAACTTTGCATGTAGTTATTAATGTTAGATAATATTTTTTAAGCTTTTAGGATTATTTTTTTGATGAGATAATTTTAGTTTGTGTATTATTAAACTTCGTATTTTTTTTTCATATATTATCATGATGATTAATTTTTCGAATGTAATGTTGAAGTTAATGTTAATTTTGGATCTTTTGAATGATGTTAGAAGTGTATTATTTTGTTCTAATATTATTTCTTATTTATCGAGTTTATTTATTTCGGAAAGTTTTTGTTATATGGATTATATTTGTGTTGTAATGATAAGTATATTATTTTGGTGGTTACCCAAAATATTGTTCATTTTCAATGCTCACTATCTCAGCAGTTGAGTATTGTTCCAAACTTGGAATCCCATGGATATTCTTATGCTGATATGTTGAATGATATATGCATATTCTATTTTTGAACTTAATGAAAGCTCTGTTTATATCTACCTGAATAGTTAATGATGATGATGACGATGTTCTAGACATTTGACTTGATTTTTCCTATAATATTTTGAGCAGAATTTGGCTGACTCAAGTGTGAAAGAGCTATAATTTTTTTTGGACGTGAGAGAAAAAGAAAGAGTTGAGGATGAAAATTTTGTACCCCATGGCCATATATATAGTCGTAAGGTGTGCAAGTAGATGTTGGGAACAACACAACGATCATCTTAATATTTGTTTTTCAAAAAAATTTCTCCAACGACTCAAACATAAGGGCAAATAAGTACTTCACTCAGTTAATGCATTGACCGTTAAGTTTCAACTGATAGAAGGACTAAAGTGGTATTTTCGCAAAACACACAATGTGAAGCCCCGTACGAAACGTCATATGCATATCATATCATTAAATATGTGTTTATACGCATTTGTATCATTTTATGAGCTCTAGTATTGTTTTTCATACATTTGCATTGTTTACCGTGTATTTTTGTGATTTAGGTATTGTAGGAGATAAATAAATTACTCTATACTAAACTAGCTAACAAAATAGTTAGGAAACAACTAAAAGGGCAAACTAGAAGTTAGTGCTTTAGTTGAGGGGCATATTGGTCCTTTGGCAAAATTAAATATCTATCACCTACCACCACCACACAAAAACACACTCACACCACACAACACATAAATATACACGACACAAACACACACACACATATCAGATCACACACACCAAACACACTAAACCATACGATCCAGGAAGAGAAAGAGAGAAGGAAAGAAGAGGAAGAAGAAGAATAAGAGAACTCTCAAGCCATTTACAAGCTTTCCTTGGCATTTGCTAGCTAGATTCAAGACCTTTCTTGCTTCTTTTGCTTCTCAACTTCAATAACAAGGTGAGGGATGATTTTCAAAGGTTTTATAAAGGCATATAACTCATGGTAGAGAAATCTATGTGTGTACAAAGCATGAATAAAGTTATACGTATACTAGATGGTAGATTGAGCTTAGGTTGAATTTCTAGGGTTCCAATACTTGGTCATAAAGCTATATTGTGTTTTTTGTTGTTCTTGTAAGCTATTATAATGTTATATGTGATCATTATGCTTGAGTTGAAGCATGAGAATAAAAGATGCAACTCTAGAAGATAAATCTTGATGATTGAAGTTGCAAATGCATGGTAGTTGATGGTTGAATGCTTTTGTTTCTTCTAAGATGATTTTGATGTTAGATGATGCTTAATGCATGTTTAGATGATGTTAATAAATTTGTAATTGAAAGAAATTTGAGGCATGAACTTGGTTGAAACAAGATTAAAGAAGGAAGAAGGAAAGAACATGAAAATTCAGACTTGGAATAGCCTTGACAACTTCAGTCGGTCAAGTGAGTCAGACGAGGGAGCTTATCCGACTCCCACTGCTTGAGTCGGTCGAAGGAGCCGGGCGAGTCCTCTTGTTCAACTGTCCCTCTCCTTTTGTGCAATATTTTTTTAGAGACCATATCTCACTCAATTAAACTCCGAATTGAGTTCCGTGTGATTCTAGAACTATCTACATTCGATAAGCTTTAATTTTATACTGAAATCGGGCTATTTGAAGTTCAGGAGATTAGGGAAATTAACTATTTAAGTTAGGCTAATACGAAAGCATTGAAATTGTTTGGTCGTACCTAATGCTTGTTATTGGTAAAAGTTATTGTTTAAGTGGTCGACTTGCAAGTTCTTGTTATTATGTGCTAATACTAAAGGAGTTTACATGAAAGACATTGTACATGTCCATATGAATACATAATAAATGCTTGATCGTTTGTATGATGCGACATATAAAAGGTACTTGAATATGCTTGATAAATCTTGAGCTCACTTTGTACTTGTCATCGATTATGAAATGGATTAAAGTTGCACACGACAGTAATAGTGGGAGATACCTATTGAGGTGCACACGACTGTGATAGTGGCAGACAACTCCCTATCCCATTAATGCTACATTATTTATGGTTAAGACTTATACGGAATAATATGCACACGACAGTGATAGTGGGATACACCTTTTGAGGTGCACATGACTATGATAGTGGGAAACACCTCTTAGGTCTGTATAAGCCACATTCCTTATTGTGCATCATTCTTTTGATCATGCTCGAGATGTATTCTCCAATATATGTTTTTCTACTCTCGCTTGGTCCCTTGAGGTCCTTGGAGAGTAGAGTTGGATAATATTACCATGTTATAAATGTTGTTTAAATTTGTGCTTTACTTGATGTTCTTATGGAATATTCAAGGTCATGTATTGTTTATTTACGAATTTTACCTATATGTGCATGACATTATATTCGAAAATCGATTTTGAAATGGTAAAACGATTGTGAAAATCCCCGTTCCCTTTATCCGTCGCTGAGCTAGTTGTAGCTCACCCTTTTTCTTAACATCTCAAGTACAGTTGAGCTTGCTTGTTGATGGAAGCCCCGTTAACGCAATGATTTGGATTTTCTACCTTCGTGCTCTACTTGCTCGCTCATGAAAAATATTTTGTATAATTGACTATAATGTTATCTTGTAACTTCTTTTGGATTATTAGTTGTGCAATTAATTAGACTATGATTCGTGGGAGACTTGGTTATACTAGATGGATTTCTAAGATTGTACCTTGATGGATATGGGTTTGTAAATATGTATTCGGATTGTGACTTTAACTTTTAATGATGAAGTTTGTATAACAAGTATTGTTGAACTTATGTAACTTTTATAACTTGAATTTTAGTATTGGGTTGTTTTACAAAAGGTTGAGTTGTTTTATGGTTAATAGTGCCCAAGATTTGCATTGTGCCTTAGCGGACTTAGGTAGAGTGATCTGCTTGATCCCATGGCATCACGATCCTGAGATGTTGAGATAAATGCAAGTTTGAACTTTATTCCACTTTCGTGGTATCAGAGTACATATATTAGTGTTTGAAAATTGGGGTTGTGATAGAGTTGTATCAGAGCTTAGCTAGTTAACTAGGTGTTAAGCTGGGTTTAGGACCCCTGGTCAGTGGGTAGAAGTTTTAAGGTGGAATTGATTATGATGATGTGTGTAAATAAGGTGAATGGATGACTTAGCTAAAGTTGGAGACTATGATTCTTTGAGGGTATTATAGTCAAAAGATTGGGTTGAAGATTGAAAATCCTAGGGTAGGAATTTGGCCATAGTGTCATTTGGAACATAAGAATTGTATTTGATTTAAGGATTAAAGTGAGGTTGTAGGATAAGAAGCAGACCAAAAGGTTTGACCTAATGGCTCAATTTTCTCCTTTAGTACTTGTGTGGAACTTATGTACTTAAATGCTACGTGTGAATTGCCCAATATGCCTTATGTGTTATGTGAATCATACGTGTTTAAAATGCTATGAATGCTTTGTGCCTTCATGAATACTTATGTGTTAGGTATAATCATAATATATGCTTGTTAGCTGTAACGCCCTGGCTAAGTGAATATCCCAAAGGGCAGAGGCCCACCAACAACGCAACATATGATGATATTGTGCGCTTTGGGTTACCACATTGCGCCCCTCACGGGTTTGTTTCTTACAGCCCAACTTGGATTGGAAAATGCATCGTCACGATATAAGGGAAAACCCTCCGCTATATATCTAGCAGCCCAGCATCCTTGCCAGTCGATGTGGGATATTATACTAGCAGCATAGATAGGGCACGTATTCATGTCTCGTACAATACATATGCATCATATAACCGTAAGTGGCATCGTACATCCATACCCAAGATGACAGGGCCGAGCACTCGCAAGAATACTAGAACTTGAGGAATAGAGAATATTAATCAGGCTAATCCCGGGAGAGAGATGTTCAGTATGCTGGTAATTTTTGTGGATAGGATGAGCCAGATTCTAGAAAACCAAGCAATTGGAACAAGGGGCAATAATAACACATTGAAGGATTTCTTCAGCTATAGACCTCCCAAGTTCCTTGGTGAACCCGATGATGGAAAAACTGAAGCTTGGTTGGCAAAAGGTGAAAGGATATATGCTGCTCTTGATTACAATGATGAAAGAAAGGTGATTTTCGCGGTATTCTTATTAGAAGAAGATGCAGAACAATAATAGAGAACAGAAAAGCTTCGCTGGAAGCGTGATGGCACACCCGTCACTTAAGCTAACTTTGTCAAATCTTTCAAGAAAAATTACATTACGGAAGTACCCCGAGAGAGGAAAGAAGAAAAGTTTCTTACTTTGAAGCAAGGTAAAATATTTGCGGTCCAATATGAAGCTCGTTTTAACAAGTTGTCACATTACCTCCCCGAGTTAATCCAAATGAAAAAAAGAAGAATCAGACAGTTTGTTTGAGGATTAAGGCCTAAAATTCAAGACTTCTTGGCTTCATATCTTTTTACCTCATATAATGATGTGATCGATTTGGCTGCTCACATTGAGAAGAGGAGATTTGAAACCCAAAGTGGACCGAATCAAATCAACAAAAGGTCGTTCTTATCTCTGACACCACAAGAAGAATAGAACTAAGCTTAGTGCATTCAATACCAAGACAACTCGAGGGTTATCAGGTAATACAGCCACCTCTCAAAATATTATTTGTGTTTGTTGTAACAAGAGAGGGTACACGAAAACCCAATGTTAGAGAAAGACAGACAAGTGTGTAAAGTATGGGAGTAATCAAGACTTATATAAGGACTGCCTAAGGATGCAGAATGTGGGAACATGGCCTCTACCTACTAGGAATGCTTTAGGACAAGGAGTTCATGCCTGAGTTGATTCCATTGACCAAGGGGAATTTCCAAAGGCAACAAATACAGTTGAAGGTGGATTTTATTTGCTGGAATTTCCATTAATGTTCTCAGTTAGTATTCTTATTTGTTATTTAGATTTTATCTTGGGAATTCTTGGTAGGTAATCTATCTTGGTATTCTCTGATGCTATTCTTGTCCGAGACTCTTACTTGATAATTTCAATCGGTATTCTCATTTTGGGAAATTTTTATTTGGTATTCGATAGTCTCTATCAGTATTCTCTTGCGGTATTCGGAATTCGGTATTCTTAATCAGAGTTCTTATTCGTTATTTCTATTCGGCAATTGGTATTCTATCTAAACTTCTTATTCAACAACACTTATGTGGTGTTATTATGTGGAAGTCTCATATGGGGCCCTGTATTCAGGGTTATAGTTCGGCATCCTTCTTCAGTGGTCGGGTCTCCTTTATGTGCTTCAGACAAAGTTGTTGCAGCTTATCGAGCAATTATCAAATGAGAAAACTGTGAGGGCGCAATTCTGTTAAAGGGGAAGGATGTGAAGTCCCGCACGAAACATCATATGCATATTATATAATTAAATATGTGTTTATACTGATTTACATGCATTTGAGTGATTTTATATGCATTACATCATTTTATGTGCACTAGTACATTTGCATTGTTTAACTTACATTTTTGTGATTTAGGTAACGTAGGAGATAAATAAATTACACTATACTACACTAGCTAACCAAATAGTTAGGAAACAATTAAAAGGGCAAACTAGAAGTTAGTGTTTTAGTTGAGGGGCATATTGGTCCTTGGGCAAAATTAAATATCTATCACACACATATACATGACACAAACACACACATACATCAGATCACACACACCACACACACTAAACCACACGACCTAGGAAGAGAAAGATAGAAGGAAGGAAGAGGAAGAACAAGGATAGGAGAACTCTCAAGCCATTTACAAAGCTTTCCTTGGCATTTGCTAGCTAGATTCAAGACCCTTTTAGCTTCTTTTCCTTCTCAACTTCAAGAACAAGGTGAGGGATGAATTTCAAAGGTTTATAAAGGCATACAACTCATAGTAGAGAGATCTATATGTATACAAAGCATGAATAAAGTTATATGTATATTAGATGGTGGATTGAGCTTAGGTTGAATTTCTAAGGTCAATACTTGGTCATAAAGCTATATCGTGTTTGTTGTTGTTCTTGTAAACTATTATAATGTTATATGTGATCATTACGCTTGAGTTGAAGCATGAGAATAGAAGACGCAACTCTAGAAGACAAATCTTGATGATTGAAGTTGCAAATGTATGATAGTTGATGGTTGAATGCTTTTGTTGTTTCTAAGATGAGTTTGACGCTAGATGATGCTTAATACATGTTTAGATGACGTTAATAAACTTGTAATTGAAAGGAATTTGAGGCATGAACTTGGTTGAAGCAAGATTAAAGAAGAAAGAAGGAAAGAACATGAAAATTCGGACTTGGAATGGCCTTGACGGCTTCAGTCGGTCGAGGGAGTCGAACCAGGGAGCTCATTCGACTTCCACTGCTTGAGTCGGTTGAAGGAGCCAGGCGAGTCCCCTCGTCCGACTGCTCTTCTCCTTTTGCGCAAAATTTTTATCGAGACTATATTTTACTCAATTCAACTCCGAATTGAGTTCCATTTGATTCTAGAACTATCTACATTCGCAAACTATAATTTTATATTGGAATCAGGTTATTTGGAGTTTAAGTGAATAGAAAAATTAACTGTTTAAGTTTGGCTAATGCGGAAGCATTAAAATTTTTTGGTCGTAACTAATGCTTGTTAGTGGTAGAAGTTATTGTTTAAGTGACCAACTTGCAAGTTCTTGTTATTATGTGCTAATACTAAAAGAGCTTACATGAAAGATATTGTATGTGTTACATGTCCCTATGAATACATGATAAATGTTTGACCATTTACATGATGCGATATATGAAAGGTACTTGAATATGTTTGATACATCTTGAGCTCACTTTGTACTTGTCATAGATTATAAAATGGTATTACTTATATGCACGTGGTGGTTGCAACCTCTCGTTCATTAAGGGATGGGATCAAAGGTGCACACGGTTGTGATAGTGGCAGACACCTCCTTACCCCATTAATGCTACATTATTTATGGTTGGGACTTATACGGAATAATGTGTACACAACAATGATAGTGGGAGACACTTTTTGAGGTACACATGACTATGATAGTGTGAGACACCTCTTAGGTCCGTATAAGTCATCTTCCTTATTGTGCATCACTCTTTTGATCATGTTCGAGATGTATTCTTCAATATATGTTTTCCTACTCTCACATGGTCCTTTGAGATTCTCAATTAGTAGAGTTGGATAATATTACCATGTTATAAATGTTGTTTAAATTTGTGCTTTACTTGATGTTCTTGTGGAATATTCAAGGTCATATATTTTTTATTTACGAATTGTACCTATATGTGTATGGCATTGTTTTCGAAAATAGATTTTGAAATGGTAAAAGGATTACGAAAATCCCTGTTCCCCTTATCCCTAATTGAGCTAGTTGTAATTCACCCTTTTTTTTAACATCTCAGGTATAATTGAGCTTGTTTGTTGATGGAACCCCTGTTAACGTGATGATTTCGATTTTCTACCTTCGTGCTCTACTTGCTCGCTCATGGAGAATATTTTGTATAATTGACTATAATGTTATCTTGTAACTCCTTTTGGATTATTAGTTGTGTAATTAATTAGACTAAGACTCGTGGAAGACTTGGTTATACTAGATGGATTTCTAAGATTGTACCTTGATGGATACGGGTTTGTAAATATGTATTTGGATCGTGATTTTAACGTTTAGTGATGAAGTTTGTATACCAAGTATTGTTGAACTTATGTAACTTTTATAACCTGAATTTTAGTATTGGGTTGTTTTACATAAGGCTGAGTTGTTTTATGGTTAATAGTGCTCGGGATTTTGTTTTGTGCCTTTGCAGACTTAGGTGGAGTGATCTGCTTGAGCCCGTGGCATCACGATCCCGAGATGTTGAGGTAATTGCAAGTTTGAACTTTATTCCGCTTTCGTGGTATCAGAGTACATATATTAGCATTTGAAAATCGGGGTTGTGACACACAAACATGTCTAGTACTTAGCATAAACCTCAAGGACTAGAATGGATTTTTCTATTTTTTTTGTCAGGGTCGGTCTTCTATCCATCTGTAGCAATTCGGGAATAGATGATCTTGACCATTGATTTCATAATATTAATATGCACCATTGATGTCCACTCAAACTAGAAAGAAAAGTTATTACACTTGTTAGCCTAAAGACTTTTCAAATTTATTTTGATAATAACTAAATCTTTATTATACATTTATCTTGTGACTCATCATACATTGTATAAGTTCTCAATTTATGAGATTACTCAAAAGATTGAAGAATGCTCAAGAGCAAGCCATGAAGAATTGATATTGATCAAGCTCAAGAAAGTTAATTATGAAGATCAAATGAAGAACTCAACATGATCAAGCTCAAGACTTCACTATCAAGATCTCTAAAGCTTCAAAATGTGAAGATTCAAGTAAAGAAGATCTTGGAAGATGAAGAGTAAGTTATAAAAGGAGACGTGATGATATAAGGGATACTGGCTTTTAACTTGTTGTTTGCCTAAGTATTTCTTGTGTTAGCAAGTATTTCTTGTGTTAGCTCTTGAAGTCTTCAAAATATTTTTCAAAGCAATGATTCGCAAAATATCTTATCATCTTTGAAAACATTAGAATTGGGTCAAAAGAAGTCTTTAAAACAAATGGTTTTTGCAAACTTTGAAAAATGTTTTCAGAAAAATTGACTCGGATCACTTACTGTAGGTTTTCAGTTGAAAACTACGGATCCGGTTGAGTTACTCTATTGAATCCACTTGAATAGATCACATCTAGTGGCCATCCGGATGAGCAAGTCCGGAAGGAAGCCAAAAATTCGATTGACCGAATGTTTTGAAAAATAGCCATTACAAATCCGTGCTGCCTTTAAAACCATTTCATCACCCACTTCTCAAATTATCTCTTTCAACTTCAAGCATTGAATACCAAGATTTTAAAAGTCTTTATTCACTCATTCTTTACAAAAAAATCTTGAGCTAACACTTGCAAATCTTTGATCATTCAAGAGCTTGATTTGTATTATCCAACTGTAGAGGAGTTAAAGTTGAAGGATCGATATCCGGGATTGCACATAATGAATCAAAGATACAGCGCGGAAGAAACTATGAAATACAATTTTTTGATGCATATATTATGTGTAGATCAATCCTAATACTTGATGTTTATGTAATATACTTCTTAAACCAAAGGTAAAACAAGAAGAGAATAATACCTCTTAAAGACCTAAGGTTGATGTGTGGTTGAACTTTTTGTTGGAATGACACCCTCTTCCACAAGTGTAGAAGTCTACGTTAGTCCACACAAGAAAATGATTAAGCTCCTCATTTATTCTTGAATATACTGCTAGCAAAATCTTTGAAGAAAAGATATGAACTTGTTTTCTCTCTTACACAAGATGCGTAGTATTTTTCCACTAAGTCACTTAATCTTTATCTTGCATATAGATATATAGAAATATGCACATATATCAATTAGCTTTTGTATACAATATACATAATGGCCAATTGATGTGTATATATAAATTTATATGGAAGATGATGTATCATCTTTATGTCTTGTCAAGTATACAAAAGGAAAGGTTAATGGAATTCATAATAACTCCATGGTGTAAGCCTTGTCATCCTTTTGAAAAAGAAAAGACAAGATGAAATAATGTCTTTCAATGGGTCATGCTTAGGCATATTACATATTTAGAAAGACTAAGTGGAACTTTACATAATTCCAACCTTTCTTTTACCATGACTTTTCAAGTTAAACTTTTAACCTTTGTATAATTGACATAAGTAGTATTTAATCCAATCACCATTAGATTAAATCATGTAAATCACATTTCTATCTTTTGTACTTAACTCCTTATACATAGTCCATAATAACACATTAGCTCTATTAACCTTTAGTGATACAAATATTATTATTAACTCTTTAACAATCTTTGAGAGATTAAGATACAAGTTAAATTGAAGCCAAATCACAATACTCTATTGTGTGTGACCTTCTACACTCACCGCCAAACAATATTAAGAAAACATTGAACAATTTTAATGCTAATTGAACTCTCGATTTGTTTTGAGAATATCTCCTTCACTCTCGAAACACCCTTAAAGGTCTTGAGTGATGTCTAACAACATATCGAGACAATTTATAAGGCAAATGAAGTTATCAATTGAGTGAACCTATTTAGTTGACAATTATCGTGCAATTCAATCTTTCCATTAATAGTTCCAATTGAGTAAGAACCATTGTAACACCCCGATCCTTCACGAAAACAGAATCCCGATCCATATCCCAAGGTCACGAAAAAGGAGAAAAAACCACATATACAAAAAATGAGAAAAAACCACATATCTGCACTCAAAAGAAATGAACCACAAACAACAATACAACATTCAAAAATCATCCACATTCTTCTTTTGACATATCTTTCCATGTTCTTGAGGCCATTCGAGCCTTTAACCTCAACAAGATAAACATTCATGCATCGGACTTAAACCATACTAATCTTTTACAAATAATAGCTTATCATACAACTCTAATACTTTTAAATTAAACTTATTACAAATTCCTACTTATAAAAAATATAAACAAGATCCACAAAGCAGAACATACAATTAAATCACTAATTATACCTGAGATACATACATTACTTTACGTTTCAACAAATAATACACACATGGCAATCAAAGAAACTCTTGAACTTCTCTTTCTCTATAACTTGAAGGCCCAACTTAGCTTTACCTGAAAAATGTTAGATGATAGATCTTAACTCTTTGTGGATATTAAGATAAAATATGGTTGTCAAAAATATCTTTAAAGCAATATTCAATTCCTTCAAAGACGATGAAGTTTTTTGAACACATTAAAGGTTACCTCTTCATCTTGTACTCGCAACCGAAGCTCACCCTTTCAAACATCAATAAATGTTCCTCCAGTTGCAAGGAAAGGTCTTCCAAGAATGATAGGAATTTCCTTGTCTTCCTCCATATCAAAAACTATGAATCTACATGAAAAATGAATTTATCAACTTTGACGAGTACATCTTCAATTACTCATCTGAGGTACTTTAGCGAACGATCAACTAACTGTAGTGTTACAATAGTAGGTCTTGCCTCTCCCAATCCAAGCTTTCTGAAAATAGACAAAGGCATTAAATTAATACTAGCACTTAAATCACACAAAGCTCGCTTAAAAACAACATTGCCAATTTCACATGGAATAGTAAAACTTCCTGGATCCTTGAGCTTTTGTGGTAGCTTCTTTTTTAGGATTGCGCTGCACTTTTCAGTAAGTGCAACTGTCTCATAATCTCTAAGTTTTCTCTTATTCGAAAGGATATCCTTCATAAACTTCACATAATTCGGCATTTGTTCAAGCGCATCCGTGAATAGAATATTGATATGAAGTTTCTTGAAGACTTTAAGAAATTTAGCAAATTGCTTATCAAGCATATTTTTTTGCAATCGTCGAGGGAATGACACAACCATATGTGGCTCCTTCATAGGTTGTGGCTGAGCTTCTACTTTCTCTTTATCTCCTGCCTCATTATGTGCTTCACCTTTCTCAACCTTCTTAGTTCTCACTGACTCCTCTAACTCCTTACCGTGTCTCAAAGTTATTGCTTTGCAATGCTCCATGCCATCTTTTCTAGGATTCACCTCAGAAGTACTAGGTAAACTTCCTTGTTGCCTTTCAGAGAACTTCATAGCCATTTGGCTCAACTGTATCTCTAGGTTTCTGATTTGTGCGGATTGATTCTAGAAATTCGTTCTTGTTTCATTCATGAATTGAGTTTGCGAGGTCGCCAATTGAGCCAATGTATCCTCCAAGTTTACCTTCTTCTCTGGTGGTAGGTTATTCTGCTCAGGCTGCAACACATTCTGATTATTTCTCAAGGAGAAATTCAGATCATTATGCCATGCTGGATTATATTTGTTAGAGTACTGATTGTACTGCTACCCATTAAAATTTCCCACATACTGTGCTTGTTCAACTGTGCCTTGGGCAAATGGATTCCCAACCTGACATTTTGCACTATGATGTGGACCACAACAAAACTCGCACACCACTGCCGCTTGGACAACATTAGCAGTTGCCTGACTATTCTATAATTGTTTCGCGAGATTGTCAATTTTCGCTGTCAAGGCAGTTATGGCATCTATCTCATGGATCCCAGCTGTCCTCTTTGGTATGACTCTCTCGCTTGACCACTGCTGGTGGTTCAAAACAATATCATCTAGCAACGCATAAGTTTCATCTGTTGTCTTGTTCATTAAAGCTCCTCTTGCTGATGCATCAATCAAAGTTCTTGTAGAGGTAATTAACCCATTGTAAAAACTATGAACTTGCATCCACCTAGGTACTTCATGATTAGGACACTTCCTCAGTAATGCCTTTTACCTTTCCCACGCTTCACATAGAGTTTATCTTTCATGTTGTGCAAAATTATTAATTTCTATGCGCAGCTTCACTATCTTTCCAGGTGGGAAAAATCTTGACAAAAACTTGTGCACCAAATCCTCCCAAGTAGTGATTAAATCTGACGGTAGCGAGTTCAACCATTCCTTAGCTTGATCCCTTAAGGAAAAAGGAAACAAGAGAAGGCGCAGAGTTTTATCAGTGACTCCATTGTACTTAACAGTTCCACAGACTTCTAGAAAATTCACAATGTGCTGATTAGGACCTTCAGAAGGCAGTACATGAAACTGAATATTCTAAATCAAATGTAGTGTCACTGTCTTCAAATTAAAATCATGTGCCTGAATCGCTGGCCTTCTAATCACAGGTTGAATTCCAGTGGGTGGTAATGCATACTCTCGCAGTGTTCTAGGCGAATTTTCCTGATTGACTGCTTGATTATTTTCGTCCTGTGCTACCACGATGTCAGCCATATTCCCTTGCAAATGATGGGTAGTTATAGTAGCTTTTTTCTCCTTTCTGTTCTTCTGATAGGTTTGTTCTATCTCAGGATCGAAAGGCAACAAATTACTACCTCCTGACTTTCGCATGCACGTAAAGGAATGTGTTCCTGAAATACACGTAACGAAAATAAGAGAATAACACAAAATTAAATAAAATCCAAAGTAAAATTAAAGCTATTTGGTATCGATATTAATAATTGACACAGTCCCCGGCAACGGCGCCAAAAACTTATTGTGTGATTTCTAACGCAAGTGCATGTATCGCAACAAGTAATAAAGTGATAAGTAAAAATCGTTCCCACGATGACTGTGATTACTAAGTACCAAAATTGATTTAGCTCTAACTTTATTTGGACAATCATAAATTGAGAATTTGTAATTAACGACTAAAGAAATTATAGAACTTATAAAAAAAAAAAGCAACTAACACAATTACGAAATTAACAAAAGATGGTAATTCAATAATTAAAAGACTCTAGAGATTCCGATTTCACCAAGATTAATCCTAATTGAAACTAGTGATTTAAATAAATTGATGCCTATTCCTTACGTTGTCAACAATTTCGCTAAGGTAGATATTAATTTTTCTCTAGTATCAATAACCTATCCCAATAAGCAAGCTAACTACATCTCTGTGATAATTGTGAACTTATGGGACGCATTAAGCCCTAGAAATTCAAATGTTGCACTAGAACTCATAACTATCTCTAGCTTATAATGATTTAATGGTATTTCATACATGGTCTAATTTAATTATCACTTCTCAGTCTCAAACTAAATCACGACTCATGCAATTGTTGATCAGGTAATTACAAGTATTAAACTCAGCATGAAATACTCAACGCATATATAAAATAGTTCATTAATCAATCAAACCAAAAGTATCATATATTCTTTAGGATTTGGAGAAGAATCGTGGTAGAAATCCGTCTCCGGATTGTTCTCTGTCTTCAATTCATGAATTCTCTCTCTCTCTCTCCCTCTGGAACTTTGCTTTTTCTCCCCTCTTGATGGCTGTCCACTTCTCACGTTTTTCTCCTTTTATTTCATAAGGTTCTTTTCTTTTTTTGCCAATTTACAAAACTGCCCATAATTTTCCTATGATGCTGCGCAGCTGCGCTATGACTACGCTACTTCTATTTGTTTTGTCTTGTGTGTAGAAGTTTGGTTTCAAAGTTTTTCAATGTATTTTACTCGTTTATTTAGTTAAAATAATTACGTGATCGAAAATTTCTATAGTTAGAATTTCAGATGGGTGGTTATGTTGTAAATTTTATTTATGAGAGTATCGTAAAATAATCAGTTTCGTTATATCATGAAATTAAATAATTTTCATTTTTGTTTCATTCTCGTTAAAGCGAAAAATTAGTTTTTCATTAACATTTCAAATTTGTTTTAGCTGGAAATTAATTTTGCAGAGACTCACTCAATGAAGTCTCTCATTTCTTGGCGTATAAAACACCATAGGGCGGGAAATTAAAACAAAACTTAGCCTTTAAATTTAAATATTTTCATGTTCACTTAAATTTTGTTATAACGGGAAAATAAAATTTTCATTATGATACGTGTATTAAGCAATAAGAAAAATGAAAACCATGAATCCTTGGTTGGTTCAAAATAGTTTGAATTGAATTGTTGAAAAAAAAATTGAAAAGTAAAAGCAATAGTCAAATCCGTTGTCACATCTATCTAATGTAACTATCATTCAGCTAGGAATTGTGTTTCAGATTTTCAATTCGAATTAAAACCAATTTAGTCCTTGAGGTTTGCTTTAAAGACTAAATTGGTCCCTAAGGTATATAAAAAGTTTAATTCAGTCTCTGCTGTTAGTTTCTTATTAATGGTCAACTCATTGACCCCGTGAAATGATGCTCATGCCCCTACTTTTTAAATTCTTTCTGATGTGTTAAACAAAAAAAAAAAGGCATGATAGTCGTTGAAAATCCAACGACTATTTCATATTGTTCTTCCTGTCATGCCATTTCCAACGGCTATTTCACGTTGTTCTTCCTGCTATGCCTGTAATGCATGGCCAACCAAAAAAAAAAAGAAGCAATCTTATAGACGCTATGTTCTAACGGCTAAAACCCAACGACTATCATACCTTTTTTTTTGTTTAACACATTAGCAAGAATTTAAAAGGTAGGGGCATGAGCGTCATTTCACACGGTCAATGGGTTGACCGTTAATAGGAAACTCATAGTTGGGACTGAATTGGGCTTTTTGCATACTCCGGAGACCAATTTGATCTTTAGGGCAAACCTCAGAGACTAAAATAGTTTTAACCCTTTTTAATTCTCAGATAGTGCACAAGTGTAGAAACGTAAAGAAAGGTAGATATTTCCTATGCTAATGATTCCAATGGATTAATTTTGTCAAAGACACATGGAAGGGTAATAAGGGCAATTCGGTATATAACAAGGGTAAGTTTGTAACCAGCTTGATTTAGGCATCAAAAAATGCCTGATGTGACGTGAAGAGAGAAAGAGATGGCTGATCTCCTTTGATTTTTTCTGATGGTGGCTTCTGATTTTTTTGGTCTCCTTCGATTCTTGCTGATCTCCTTTAATTTCTTCTGATGGCTTCTGATTTTTCCTTTAATTTCTTCTGTCTGCTTCTGATTTTTTTGATCTCCTTCGATTCTTGCTGATCTCCTTTAATTTATTTTGATGGCTTCTGATTTTTCCTTTAATTTCTTCTGTTTGCTTCTGATTTTTTTGATATCTTTCGATTCTTGCTGATCTCATTTAATTCATTCTGATGGCTTCTGATTTTTTTGATCTCCTTCGATTCTTGTCGGCTTTTGATTTTTATGATCTCCTTTGATTCTTGTTGATTTTCTGTTGACCAAAAAGTAACGCATTTTCTGATTTCTTTTAGTTCTAAACAGTCATCCGCCTTGTGTTTTCTTCTGATCTTTATGTTTAACCAAAGGCCTCACAACCTGTCTTGCATTCAGCAAGTTACACCATCCCTAGGCTACATTAGAAGGGACAACAATCTCCCAGAAATTCTTCCCTCGAAGAAGGTTAGATTTAACCCACGATAACCAAACTGAGCAAGAATAAGGTTGCAAAATGTTCCAAACCTCCTTGAGAGTGAAAGTGGCATGAATCTCCTCAAGACAACGAATACCAAGACCCCTATTGTGAGACCCGAGCATTTCATTATATGTGCATTTATTTGTTTTAAACATTATTTAATAGTATTTTGTGCTAATTATGTGTTTAACAATTTTACTACAACGAATTTGAATTTAAATTGTATACGTATGAATATATATAGTCATATTTTTACTAAGACCACCGTATTTGACTTAGTCTTACTTTTATATACATATAATACATACATGAATACATATGAACCTATTAGAATAAACTTAGTATGATAACTTTGACTTTTTGACTTTTCGTATTTGACTTCATTTAACCACTAAATTATTTTATACATTATACTTATATAATACATATATGTATACATATTTGAATATGTATAAATACATTAGATATTTTTATTACATACATGTATGGATACTAAAATACATACAAATACATAAGACATTTTGTAAAACACCAACTTTGACTTGGTCTTTAAATATCAACCTAACATCATTTTTGCAAGATAAAACATATTCACTGCATAATTTGGAAAGAGTTAGGTGGCAAATTATATATTGTTAGAAAGCTCTACGAGTCTATTTTCTAACGCTTCAAACTGTTCGCAAATCGGAGTTCTCTAGCATAAATTATGATCGTTTTAGTAAAAGGTGTTAAAACTGATTTGTATACACGGGTTTGACCAAACAAGTGTTATTTGACTTTTCTTATTTAGTTAGTTAACCATTGGACTTAGCCTATTTATTACAACCAAGTTTCATTTTGCAGAAGAAAAAAAAAACACACACAACACCTAGATCACCTACAAAATTCTGCCATAAGAGAAAAGAGAAGAAAAAATTCATTTCAAGCTGGATTCTTCATTTCTTGGTGGATTTGAGCAAAGTTTGATCCATAGAAAAGTTTCTCCTTGCCATTTCATCTTCATTTCTTGCCTTAGTTGCTAATTTAAGGTGAGGGAGGTTATGTTCTTGCATGATTTAAATTCTGAAAATTAAATTTAGTTTGAAGAAATGTTGTTATCTTGATTCATAATGCTAGATATATATGTTAGGAGTAGACTTTTGGGTTTGTTGTGTTCTTGTTGTTATATCTTGTATTTGTTTTGTATTTTTGAAGATAAATGCTAGAGTTTATAGATCTAGGTTGTTGTAGTATTGTGTGATCTTGTTTATGCTTGTATTTGAGGTTTATGATGTTGTAGAAGCAAGATAGGAAGTGAATTTGCCATGAAAGCTATCATCATTTATTGGACAGCTCACTGCCTCTAACTTCTTTTACGTTTTAAAAATAGTAAATGACCTCAGAATCGAACGAAATTTTTACAGTAGCTAGATTAGGCAGTTAGGAACAAACTTTGTGTTTTACAGAAAGTCAGATTCCAATGTTTAGACCTTCCGATTTTTCCATTTCCGAGATGTGGCAGAAAACCGTTGCAACTGGACAGTTGGTAGTACTTGCACTAAAATGACTATAACTCAATGAATTTAACTCGGAATTGAGTTCCGTTTGAACCTAGAACTATCTACATTCGATAAGCTTCGTTTCTAGATTTAAAACAGGGTATTTAGAGATTGTTAACATAGACATACAATTTGATTAATTTAAGCTTCCGCTGGATTAGAAATTAGAAGTGTCTTAGCTGGTTTGTTAATTGAGTATTGTAGAGTCCTTGTCAAGCATGTTGTAAATGTTTACTATGGGTTGGGTGATCTACTTTATTATCCAAATGTGAGATATCAATTGTCGAATGTGTTATTGATAAATACAAATGTATTGTTGCGTATGCTTACTTCGATCTATAGAAATCATGTATAAGTGTGTTATAAGTGCTTGTATAGATGATTATATGTTGTAGTAGTAATGTGAGAGCTTAATACATACATATGAATTTATTGGAGATGAAATAGGTGATTATGTGTTAACTTTATTAAATAGAAGTTGAGAATTTGAGTTAGATTTGGTGTTTATGATTATATATATGTGATTGGTATATGATTCATGGCTTCAGTGAGAGTTTGGTGAATTTAGGAGTTTATTTTGATTAATTTCATAAAATTCCAGCAACAATGTAATTTTATAGATTTGTTTGTTTAGCTTGTTTAATGCTTGGTTTTGTTGTTGTAATGTGTTCATAATGCATTATAGTTAGTTGCTATATTGATTGTGTTGAAGTTATGTGTTGTAGAGATTCATAGGAAGGTTTAATCTTGTTAGAAATAGTTGATTTGTAATGATTATATTCTTTCAAGGTTTAATTGGTGTTAATGTGTAAATGTCATGTTTTTATGTACTTAGGTGATGTTAATATGTTGTAAAGATCATGTTCTTTGATAGTTGAATGTTGGTACTAATGTGTTGGATATATGTTTAATGATGTTTGGTTGAATTAAAGAATGTGTTGTCTTTAAATGTGAGTGTTTTGATGCATGTTAAATGTGGCATGATTGCTCGGATATATGGTTGGGAGTTTGTCAAATGAATATGATACGTGAATATGCTCGGGAGTTCAACCTACTTTGTTGATCTCCTTTATTGGTCATGAATATGTGTTAAATGGTTAATGCGAATGTATGAATGTCTTTGATGCTGTGTGATGCAAAGCGTTAGGTGAATAACCTTATATTGTTGGGCGTAGTCCCTTATGTGAAAGCGTTGGGCATAGTCCCTTATGTGAAAGCGTTGGGCATAGTCCCTTATGTGAAAGCGTTGGGCGTAGTCCCTTATGTGAAAGCGTTGGGTGTATTCCCTTATGCGAATGCGTTGAATGCGTTGGGTGTATTCCCTTATGCAAATGCGTTGGGTGTATTCCCTTATACGAATGCGTTGAATGTGTTGGGTGGATACCCTTATGCGAATGTGAATGTGTTGGGTGAATACCCTTGTGTGATATTATGCGATCGGGTGGATACCCATATGTGATGTTATGTGGATACCCTTATGTGATATTATGCGATCGGGTGGATACCCATATGCGAAGGTCAACCTTATGTGGGGCTTGGTAGCGTCGTGTCGTGCCGGGCGGCAAAGGGCTTGCGGGTAATTGCACGACTACCATAGTCTGACACCATTCTCACGTGGTCGGAGTTGGGCCATGAGGACTGGGGTGTCTAGATAGGTACATCCGAAGCTTGGTAGCGTCGTGTCGTGCCGGGCAGCATAGGGCTTGCGGGTAATTGCACGACTACCACAGTCCGACACCATTCTCACATGGTTGGAGTAAGGCCATGAGGAGTGGGGTGTCTAGGTGGGTACATCCGGAGTAGCAATATGCGGGAGTAACAAGGAAATGTGAAAAGTGAACGTGATGAGTTCGTGAATGGGCTATAAGTGACGGCATCAACAAACAATAAACAGTATCCTTATAACGTGGTTTATGGCTTTAATGCTCAAGTTATATGTTGTTTCTAACATGATTAACTGATTTACAGGTTATGGCTTTAAAAGTCCCTTTAACTGTTTTCCCTCCCCACTGAGCTTTGTTATAAATAAGCTCACCCCTCTGTGATGCATGCTACAGGTGTACATGACGATGATTATGTGCCTGTGAAAACTGTTGGAGGACCGTGGAATGAAATCCGTGCTTAACTTGTGTTTGAGCTAAAACATTGTTTAATGGTTTTAGTAGTTTGTTGTAAGAGGTTATGTTTAGTTTACATTTGGAATACTTAATAACTTGTCTATTTTGAAGTCTAGCTTCTTTTGATTGTATATGTAAGTGATCATGGTTGGATTCATGATCACGTTTGGATTTTATGTATGCTCATTGAGAACCTGGTTTGAGTATTGTGTCTACTTAGATATAGACTTTATATAAATATGTCTACGTATTTTCTGTTTCTTTTTGGATGTTCATATTACAGTTGTTATTATGTCCTTGTGTCGTTGCGTTCTGAACTGGTTTACCTAAGACCGGATATGGGGCGTGACACCTATCCTCCAACGGTTTCACAACTGCAATCCAAGCAACCTTCGCTTTAGCATGACCTTTAGCCTCACCATTCCAGAGAAAATGGGTGAATCTTTTCTTGATCTCTTTAAGCATACCAACTAGAAGAACAAGAGAACAAGCCCAATAAGAATGAATACCAAAGAGAGCAGACCTAATGAGCTGCAAACACTCGGCAAAAGATAACTACTTGGAAGCCCAGTGGTTGATGCGACCAAGAATTTTATCAACAAGACCCTTGCAAGCATTAATGCTCAGCCTACCAAAGATAAGTAGGAGGCCCAAATAATTGACCAAAAAATGTCTCTCTTGAAATCTAAGAATATCAAATAACTACAATTTAGTATCATCATTGCACCCAGCCACGAATATACTACTTTTGTCAGGATTAACTCTAAGACCAGAGATATAATAAAACAGCTCAAGAGAATCTTTGATTGCTCTAATCGAAGTACAGTCAGCTTTTGAGAAAATCAACAAATCATCAGCAAAGGACAAATGGTTAAGCCGCAGGCAGTGCCATCTTGGATGGAAAAAAATCCTCCTAAAAACCAATACAATTAAGAATACAAGAGAGCACCTCCATACCAATCACAAACAGGTATGGGGACAAAGGGTCCCTTTGCCGAAGACCTTTGGCACCCCTAAAAAAACCAACGAGATCACCATTAATAGCAATTGAGAAAAGGGGATTAGTGATACAAGCTTCAATCCAATCAACAAAGAGATATGGAATAGCCATAGCTCAAAGAGATTTGAGAATAAAGTCCTATCTAACTGAGTCATAGGCCTTCAAGATATCAACTTTAATAGTACACCTCGGGCTAACTTTTTTCCTCCTATAATTACGCACCACCTCTTGAGCAACTAGAACATTATCAGAAATCTATCTACCTTCAACAAATGCCGATTGATTATGAGAAATGAGCATATCCAAGTAAGGTTTAATCCTATTGGCCATGATCCTTGTAATACATTTATAAATAGTATTACAACAAGAAATCGGCCTATAGTCTTTAATACTACAAGGGTCCAAAACCTTGGGAACCAGAGTGATAGAGGTAGCATTAATAGTACCAAGGAGTTGACTCGAACCAAAAAAAGACTGGATAACATTGCAAAACTCCATACCAACCACCTCCCACATAGACTGAAAAAACAAAGCATTGAAACTATCTGGGCTTGGGCTCTTATTTCCATCTAGATGTGGCATTAGGGCCAGCCCGGCCCGGCCCAGTCGAATTGTGTGTCAAGAAAATTGAGCCCACCTCGGCACATATATTTGGTGGGCTGAACTGAGATAGGCTGAATTTTTAGAATATAGAACCCAACTCGGCTTATGAGCCTGCTATCACGAGCCACGAGCTAAGTTGGGTTGGGCTAGGCTAGCCCATATACATATATATTAAAATTTAAACTTAATTTTTTTAAGGATAGTTAATTCAACTATTAACGAAACAGTACACAAGTTGATTGATAATATTAATAATTAACTTAAATGGTAAAATACAACACAACATAACAAGCTACAAGTTAATGAGACACAAGTACATCAGTGATATAAATATGAAAATAAAACATTACGTAAATGCTTGAGGAAAGTTACTGTAAAAGTTCTTCATTTTGTTATGCTTCTTGTATGGTATTAGGCCTGTTGGTAGTGGTTGTGGGTTTGGCGGTGGCAGTAGTTGAATAATTACTTCAGGATTAAAATAGTTTGTGACATTTGGTTGTTGAGATACAAGGTGTCTTACAATTGCCCCAATTTCAAATTTATGTAGAAATATAAATTGATATTGATAATAGTTATAAATTACATACCCCTGTTCTTCAAAGTACATAAGATGATTCCAAACCTCTAATGAATGCAATCGTCATGAAAGATTTTATTCTTCCATGGACATAGTTATATATAATATTGTAGACTTGTAGTAAAATAAAGTTGCAATATTATAAAAAGTGTTTGATAACAAGTCATTTAATATTAACTTAAGAAATACATTTGCTACTTTTTATTATTAGTTTGTTAAAAAATATAATTACTATGACTTGCTAGTTTGTTTATTTAAAAAATAGTTACTACGATTTGCATTGCATACATAAAGTATAATATTTTAATTTCTTTTAATAAGTGAGCTCAAATTGTGCTTAATTTGTGTTGAGATCGAGATGGGCATTATTTGGGCTCAAAATGGGCCTTATCTGGGCTCGAGCTAGGGTAAGCTGTGCTTTGAGTTGGGTTAGGCTCATGGGCTAGGCTGAGTTGGGCCTGAACTTAAATGGGCTGGGTCAGAAATTATATGACCTATCTCGTCCCACATATATGTGGTGGGTTGGGCTGAGTCAAGCCCACTACTAATTGAGTTGGGCTGGGCCTGAATTTTCATGTGCTGGGCCTGTGTCGGCCCAGCCCAAATGTCACCTCTATTTCCATCAATGGAAAAAAGAGTTCTTTTAATTTCATCCATAGTAATATCTCGAGTCAAGAAAACCCCTTCTTCCGGTGACATAAACTTTCCAAGAAGCATCGTGAG
The DNA here is from genome assembly GCA_037974665.1 of Ehretia macrophylla. Taxonomy (NCBI): domain Eukaryota; kingdom Viridiplantae; phylum Streptophyta; class Magnoliopsida; order Boraginales; family Ehretiaceae; genus Ehretia; species Ehretia macrophylla. The sequence goes on from CM075779.1 coordinate 61,917,803, forward strand.
GTCGTCAATGGAGTAACTGGCCGAAGATAAACTAAGAGTCTCCAAGAGATCAAAATAATAATCAACAATGGACTTCTTAACCTTAACTTCATTCGAGATCCACTCACCATTCTCAAGTTGAATTTTTGAGATTGAATTCCTAACAATTCTACCTCGGGCCATTTTATGAAAATGAGAAGTATTAGAATCCCCTTCACGGAGCCAAGTAACCTGTGATTTCTGACACAAAATGTTCTCCTCCGCATTAGAGTAGAACTCCAAATCCAGCAAAAGTACCCTTTCTTCGGCCCTCTATTCCTCGGTCACACTGCCATGGAGGAAGCTAGATTGGAGGAAGTACAACTTCTCTTTAATCAGCGTTACTCTTTTGGAAGGGTAAATGAAATGCTCCTTGTTAAACTCTTTAAGTTTGCCCTTCAAGAATTTCAGTCTGCAAAAAAGTCTAACACAGGTGCCCCATGTACCTCACAGTTCCAAGCACTTTTAACAATAGCTTTGAAATCCACATGTTTAATCCACGCATTAAAGAATCTAAATGGAGGCTTCCTCGGGGCTACGTGAATCACTGTACAAATGACCAATGGAGTGTGGTCTGAAACTCCTTGGGGAAGGATATCGAGTTGAGAATTAAGGAATTTATCCACCCACCCTCATTGACAAGCAAACAGTCCAAGTTAGAAGCTCTCAACCTGTCACTTGAACCCTTGTTATCCCAAGTAAAAGCTCCTTCACAAAATTAATTGCTCCTGCAATTATTGATGCTTGATCAATTATGTTAATTATAACCATACCAATTATATAAACATTCAGAATAAAATAAGAGAAGGGCATAAAAGTTATTATACACAAAATTTATTTATCCCCTTCTATTTTCTTTATAATCTAAACAAAAAACACTCATACTCCTTTATGATCTTGTCCTTTATAAAATTATCCAATCCAAATATGATTTAATTCTCTCCACTCCTTTCCTTTACAATTCTCTTCCTTCTTCTCCTAGGTCCATTAATATTTGTAATGAAAAATTATAAATTCAAAAATTTTAAACTATAATAAGTTATTATTGGATTTCTCTCCACCAAAAGGTTGGGTGGTGGAAGTTCTAATCCACATTGCATATAATAACAATCTTGAGTTGACCAAGCTATCAAAGTTTTTAAATATTATTTTTTCATTTGCTTGTGCTTTACTTTTTCTTTTTGCTTGACGTCAAGTCCAAAAATGAAAACGTTCAAGATTCATGGGTTTGCATGTTTAACCCCACCACATGTGGCGGACTCGAGCATCACAAATTTGTGTATGCATTATAATAACATAGTGAATAACAAAAGGTTCAAATATACTTATCTATATATAAATTAATATATATTAAACACATTTTAGTACTTAAAAAATATAAATTTATAAGAGAGAAAAAAAATTTTAATTATAATTTATCCATGAACATCTAAAAAAAAATTAATTTTAGACTTTTAGATATACCTAAATTAATAATAAACAACTTATATAAAATTAAATTAAAAAGAACTCATTCAAATTATAAAATATAAAAACTATAACTAATATTTAAAAAAGTGAAGAATCAATAGCAGTAAGTGATAAAAAGCTATGGTGAGTTTCTCCTCCAACCTCAGTAAAGAAAAGTAAGTTATAAAAAGCTATGCTAAAAGAGTAATTATATTGTAGCAATATAGAACAATTGTAACGTCATATTTTTTTCATGAAATTAATCCCGCTACTTTAGCAATAGACCTATCCAAAAAGTATCATGATGAAAAGGAGAAAACATTATCTACTATATCAGAATTTAAAATTGTATACCTTTTTTTGCATTAATTAACCTGTGGGCCACCGCAAACGCTTTCTTTTCCTCCTTTAATATACGCATCTCAAAAATACCAATGCTCCAACCAAAAAAAAATATAAAAGAAAATTACAACACTAATACACTAAAAGAGAATAAGAAATTATGTATATAGATGTGTTATGTCAAAACATAGTAGTTCTTTTTTTTTTTCTGTCAACACAGTAGATTTAGTAAACGAATTAATTTGACTCAATTGCCTACCAACAAGATCCGTGCACTAGCTGTGGTCACAGCTTTTGACAAAAAATAAAACAAATACTATATAGTCACAGTTTATTATCATGGTTAGGAACTTGAGATCCTGTGTGCGACAAGCCTTCCAAATATTTGTATTTTTTTTTTTTGTATTTTCGAGATTTATGAAGTTTACATGTTTGGATTTCTGCCTGTTTTTTATTAATATATGATTTATGGACTTTACAAAAGACATTTATTGAAAAATTAATGCATTGGACACACGAAATTTGTTATGGAAAAAGACTGCATCTTCAGACAAGCGTGTATTATTGAGATGGTTAAATTTGTATCAATTTGTAAATAAGTAATTGAATTTCAGAAACTTGTATGCTTAAGCTTGTGACAGTTACGTTCCCTTATAGCCACAATTAAATTTGGAGATGTAACACACTCCAAACCATATGCGTATCTGGAATGCAAATCAACACCTTATTCAAAGACAACGCACCCAATTATGCATCTTCCACAATCCATATATGTGTGTATCAATCTCTTAGTACCAAAGATTTAATAGTAACCTAATGGTGGGTTACTCGCCCTGGCAATTAGAAGAGCAAGGTTAAAAACTCATTGGGATGGAGGACAAGTGAGGGTGGGGGGAAGAAATAAAAAATCTCTCTGAATGATTGAAGTGCACTCAACTCCTCAATATGAAGAAAACATATCCATCACATTCATCGGTTATTCAGTCATATCATATATATCATGAAACTCACCACTAAACAAACCCCCAGATTACATGGAGAAAGATACGAGACGACTCCTATGTGCGTCTTCCTTTTCAACGTGTACAATAACAACTTCATAAATGGAAATCTGGATAGTAATCAACCTTAAAAAGACTAGGCATCCATCTTTGATTCAAATAAGTCATCAATGAATTTCTAAACCAAATGAACGAGTATATAAAGATCATGCAGCAGACCAATATAAATCCAGTGTGACAAACTGATTATATACGTAAACAAAGAGACGTGACGTTAAGTTGTACAAAAGCAGCAAGCTAGCATTGAATTAGTATCACAAGTGAAGTAAGATTCTACAATAACATTAAAGATCCTCAAAAAGAGAAGAATAAAGTACGCGTGAAATGCAAAATGGGAGAAATATACTTTGATGTCAAAATCGCAGACCCTTTTCCTACATGACCAATCTACTTTCGCTAAATCAGTAGCCTCGGCAGTTTTTACTTCTGTAGGGCACTGAGACACGGAGGATTTCAGCTGCAAAGACCAAGAATCCCTCTAATTAGCACATTTCATAAAGATACATAAGCGCTAAGTCAACAGAAAAACCTACCCTACATCAAGAAGTTTTAGTAGTAAACTTAACTTCAAATTGTCTTTTACATCATAATGCAAAACACACTAGTGTTCAGAGCGAAAGAAGTCCATGATTGTTAACGCTATGCTACCGTTTACTTTCCCTCGTTTTGTTGGCTTCATATACTCATACAAATACAATCATACAACTGTCATCAATCCACTAATAAACATCCATTGATTGGGCATTGACTCATGATTCATAGATAGATATAGATGGCATCCCAAGCTAGACAAAAGGATTTATCCCTTTGTGGTGCTCATTCAGGGAAAAGACAATGTAAATGGAACATGAAATAAGGACATTTAAACCTCAAAATAGAATTTCCAATGGTTAGAGAGACAGCTTATGATTATAATGTAGATATTTTTAGAATCAAATGGAACTCAATTCGGGTTGAATTGAGTGAAATATAGTCTCGATAAAAATTTTGTGCAAAAGGAGAGAGGCAAGCGGACGAGTGGAGTCTCCTGGCTCCTTCGACCGACTCAAGCAGTAGAAGTCGGATGAGCTCCCTGGTCCGACTCCCTCGACCGACTGAAGCCGTCAAGGCCATTCCAAGTCTGAATTTTCATGTTATTTCCTTCTTTCTTCTTTAATCTTGTTTTAACCAAGTTCATGCCTCAAATTCCTTTCAATTACAAGTTTATTAACATCAGCTAGACATGTATTAAGCATCATCTAGCGTCAAAATCATCTTAGAAGCAACAAAAGCATTCAACCATCAACTATCATACATTTGCAACTTCAATCATCAAGATTTGTCTTCTAGAGTTGCGTCTTCTATTCTCATGCTTCAACTCAAGCGTAATGATCACATATAACATTATAATAGTTTACAAGAACAACAACAAACACGATATAGCTTTATGACCAAGTATTGACCTTAGAAATTCAACCTAAGCTCAATCCACCATCTAATATACATATAACTTTATTCATGCTTTGTATACACATAGGTCTCTTTACTATGAGTTGTATGCCTTTATAAACCTTTGAAATTCATCCCTCACCTTGTTCTTGAAGTTGAGAAGAAAAAGAAGCTAAAAGGGTCTTGAATCTAGCTAGCAAATGCCAAGGAAAACTTTGTAAATGGCTTGAGAGTTCTCCTATCATTGTCCTTCCTCTTCCTTCCTTCTATCTTTTTCATCTTAGGTCATGTGGTTTAGAGTGTGTGGTGTGTGTGATCTGATGTATGTGTATGTTTGTGTCATGTATATGTGTGTGATAGATATTTAATTTTGCCCAAGGACCAATATGCCCCTCAACTAAAACACTAACTTCTAGTTTGCCCTTTTAATTGTTTCCTAACTATTTGGTTAGCTAGTGTAGTATAATGTAATTTATTTATCTCCTACGTTACCTAAATCACAAAAATGTAAGTTAAACAATACAAATGTACTAGTGCACATAAAATGATGTAATGCACATAAAATCACTCAAATGCACGTAAATCAATATAAACACATATTTAATGATATAATATGCATATGATGTTTCGTGCGGGACTTCACATCCTTCCCCTTTAACAGAATTGTGCCCTCGCAAATCTCTCATTTGATAATTGCTCAATAAGCTGCAACGACTTTGTCTAAAGCACATAAAGGAGACCTGACCACTGGAGAAGGATGCCTAACTATAACCCCGAATACAGGGCCCCATATGAGACTTTCGCATAATAACACCATATAAGTGTTGTTGAATAAGAAGTTTAGATAGAATACCAATCCCCAAATAAAAATACCGAATAAGAACTCTGAGTAAGAATACCGAATTCCGAATACCGCAAGAGAATACCGATAAAAAATATCGAATACCAAATAAGAATTTCCCAAAATGAGAATACCGATTGAAATTATCAAGTAAGAGTCTCGGACAAGAATACCATCGGAGAATACCAAGAAAGATTACCCACCAAGAATTCCCAAGATAAAATCTAAATAACAAATAAGAATACCAAGTGAGAACATTAATGGAAATGCCAGCAAATAAAATATACCTTCAACTGCATTTGTTACCCTTGGAAGTTTCCCTTGGTCAATGGAATCAACTCAGGCATGAACTGCTTGTCCTAAAGTATTCCTAGTAGGTTGAGGCCATGTTCCCACATTCTGCATCCTTAGGCAGTCCTTATATAAGTCTTGATTACTCCCATACCTTACACACTTGTCTGCCTTTCTCCAATATTGGGTTTTCATGTGCCTTCTCTTGTTGCAACAAACACAAATAATATTCTGAGAGGTGGCTGTATTACCTGATAACCCTCAAGTTGTCTTGGTATTGAATGCACTAAGCTGAGTTCTATTCTTCTTGTGGTGTCAGAGATAAGAACGACCTTTTGTTGATTTGACTCGGTCCACTTTGGGTTTCAAATCTCATCTTCTCAATGTGAGCAGCCAAATCGATCACATCATTATATGAGGTAAAACGATATGAAGCCAAGAAGTCTTGAATTTTAGGCCTTAATCCTCAAACAAACTATCTGATTCTTCTTTTTTTCGTCTGGATTAACTCGGGGAGGTAATGTGACAACTTGTTAAAACGAGCTTCATATTGGACCGCAAACATTTTACCTTGCTTCAAAGTAAGAAACTCTTCTACTTTCCTCTCTCGGGCTACTTCCGTAATGTAATTTTTCTCGAAAGATTTGACAAGGTTAGCTTAAGTGACGGGTGTGCCATCACGCTCCCAGCGAAGCTTTTCTATCCTCTACTATTGTTCTGCATCTTCTTCTAATAAGAATACCGCGAAAATCACCTTTCTTTCATCATTGTAATCAAGAACAGCATATATCTTTTCAACTTTTGCCAACCAAGCTTCAGTTTTTCTATCATCGGGTTCACCAAGGAACTTGGGAGGTCTATAGCTGAAGAAATCCTTTAATGTGTTATTATTGCCTCCTGTTCCAATTGCTTGGTTTTCTAGAATCCAGCTCATCCTGTCCACGGAAATTACCAACATACTGAATATCTCTCTCCCAGGATTAGCCTAATCAATATTCTCTATTCCTCAAGTTCCAGTGTTCTTGCGAGTGCTCGGCCCTGTTATCTTGGGTATGGATGCACGATGCCACTTACGGTTATATGATGCATATGTATTGTACGAGACATGAATACGTGCCCTATCTATGCTGCTAGTGTAATATCCCACATCGACTAGCGAGGATGCTAGGCTGCTAGATATATAGTGGATGGTTTTTACTTATATTGTGACGATGCGTTTTCCAATCCAAGTTGGACTGTAAGAAACAAACCCGTGAAGGGCGCAATGTGGTAACCCAAAACGGACAATATCGTCATATGTTGCATTGCTGGTGGGCCTCTGCCTTTCGGGATATTCGCGTAGCCGGGGTGTTACAGCAAACATGCATATATTATGACTATACCTAACACATAAGTATTCATGAAGGCACGAAGCATTTATAGCATTTTAAACACGTATGATTCACATAACACATAAGGCATATTGGGCAATTCACACGTAGCATTTAAGTACATAAGTTCCACACAAGTGCTAAAGGAGAAAATTGAGCCACTAGGTCAAACCTTTTGGTCTGCTTCTTATCCTATGACCTCACTTTAATCCATAAATCAAATACAATTATTATGTTCCAAATGACACTATGGCCAAATTCCTACCCTAGGATTTTCAATCTTCAACCCAATCTTTTGACTATAATACCCTCAAAGAATCATAGTCTCCAACTTTAGCTAAGTCATCCATTCACCTTATTTACACACATCATCATAATCAATTCCACCTTAAAACTTCTGCCCACTGACCAGGGGTTCTAAACCCAGCTTAACGCCTAGCTAACTAGCTAAGCTCTGATACAACTCTATCACAACCCCGATTTTCAAACGCTAATATATGTAATCTGATACCACGAAAGCGGAATAAAGTTCAAACTTGCATTTATCTCAACATCTCAGGATCGTGATGCCATGGGTTTAAGCAGATCACTTCACGTAAGTCTGCTAAGGCATAATGCAAGATCTTGGGCACTATTAACCATAAAACAACTCAACCTTTTGTAAAACAACCCAATACTAAAATTCAAGTTATAAAAGTTACATAAGTTCAACAATACGTGTTATACAAACTTCATCATTAAAAGTTAAAGTCACAATCCGAATACATATTTACAAACCCGTATCCATCAAGGTACAATCTTAGAAATCTATCTAGTATAACCAAGTCTCCCACGAGTCATAGTCTAATTAATTGCACAACTAATAATCCAAAAGGAGTTACAAGATAGCATTATAGTCAATTATACAAAATATTTTTCATGAGCGAGCAAGTAGAACACGAAGGTAAAAAATCTAAATCATCACGTTAACGGGGCTTCCATCAATAAGCAAGCTCAACTGTACTTGAGATGTTAAGAAAAATGGTAAACTATAACTAGCTCAGCGACAGATAAAGGGAACGGGGATTTTCGCAATCGTTTTACCATTTCAAAATCGATTTTCAAAAATAATGCCATGCACATATAGGTACAATTCATAAATAAACAATACATGTACTTGAATATTCCATAAGAACATCAAGTAAAACACAAATTTAAACAACATTTATAACATGGTAATATTATCCAACTCTACTCTCCAATGACCTCAAAGGACCAAGCGAGAGTAGAAAAACATATATGAAGAATACATCTCGAGCATGATCAAAATAATGATGCACAATAAGGAATGTGGCTTATACAGACCTAAGAGGTGTTTCCCACTATCATAGTCATGTGCACCTCAAAAGGTGTATCCCACTATCACTGTCGTGTGCACATTATTCCGTATAAGTCTCAACTATAAATAATTTAGCATTAATGGGATAGGGAGGTGTCTGCCACTATTACAGCCGTGTGCACCTCAACAGGTATCTCCTACTATTACTGTCGTGTGCAACTTTAATCCTATCCTTTAATGAATGAGAAGTTGCAACCACCACGTACATATAAGTAATACCATTTCATAATCGATGACAAGTACAAAGTGAGCTCAAGATTTATCAAGCATATTCAAGTACCTTTTATATGTCGCATCATACAAACGGTCAAGCATTTATTATGTATTCATATGGACATGTAACACATACAATATCTTTCATGTAAGCTCCTTTCGTATTAGCACATAATAACAAGAACTTGCAAGTTGGCCACTTAAACAATAACTTTTACCAAAAACAAGCATTAGTTACGACCAAACAATTTCAATACTTTTGCATTAGCCTAAATTAAATAGTTAATTTCCCTATTCTCCTGAACTTCAAATAACCCGATTTTAGTATAAAATTAAAGCTTATCGAATGTAGATAGTTGTAGAATCAAACGGAACTTAATTCGGAGTTTAATTGAGTGAGATATGGTCTCTAGAAAAATATTGCACAAAAGGAGAGGGACAGTCGGATGAGAGGACTCGCCCAGCTCCTTTGACCGACTCAAGCAGTGGGAGTTGGATGAAGGAGTCGGATGAGCTCCCTCGTCTGACTTCCATGATCGACTGAAGTTGTCAAGGCTATTCCAAGTCCGAATTTTCATGTTCTTTCTTTCTTTCTTCTTTAATCTTGTTTCAACCAAGTTCATGCCTCAAATTCCTTTCAATTACAAGTTTATTAACATCATCTAAACATGCATTAAGCATCATCTAGTGTCCAAATCATCTTAGAAGAAACAAAAGCATTCAACTATCAACTACCATGCATTTGTAACTTCAATCATTAAGATTTATCTTCTAGAGTTGCATCTTTTATTCTCATGCTTCAACTCAAGCGTAATGATCACATATAACATTATAATAGCTTACAAGAACAACAAAAAACACAATATAGCTTTATGACCAAGTATTGGAACCCTAGAAATTCAACCTAAGCTCAATCTACCGTCTAGCATACGTATAACTTTATTCATGCTTTGTACACACATAGATTTCTCTACCATGAGTTGTATGCCTTTATAAAACCTTTGAAAATCATCCCTCACCTTGTTATTGAAGTTGAGAAGCAAAAGAAGCAAGAAAGGTCTTGAATCTAGCTAGCAAATGCCAAGGAAAGCTTGTAAATGGCTTGAGAGTTCTCTTATTCTTCTTCTTCCTCTTCATTCCTTCTCTTTTTCTCTTCCTGGGTCGTATGGTTTAGTGTGTTTGGTGTGTGTTATCTGATGTGTGTGTGTGTTTGTGTCGTGTATATGTATATGTTGTGTGGTGTGAGTGTGTTTTTGTGTGGTGGTTGTAGGTGATAGATATTTAATTTTGCCAAAGGACCAATATGCCCCTCAACTAAAACACTAACTTCTAGTTTGCCCTTTTAGTTGTTTCCTAACTATTTGGTTAGCTAGTTTAGTATAATGTAATTTATTTATCTCCTACAATACCTAAATCACAAAAATGCACGTTAAACAATGCAAATGTATGTAAAACAATACTAGTGCACATAAAACGATGCAAATGCGTATAAAATCACTTAAATGCACATAAATGAATATAAACACATATTTAATGATATGATATGCATATGATGTTTCGTACGGGGCTTCACATTGTGTGTTTTGCAAAAATACCACTTTAGTTCTTCTATCAGTTGCAACTTAACGGTCAATGCATTAACTGAGTGAACTACTTATTTGCCCTTATGTTCGAGTCGTTGGAGAAATTTTTTTGAAAAACAAATATTAAGATGATCGTTGTGTTGTTCCCAACATCTACTTGCACACCTTACGGCTATATATATAGCCATGGGGTACCAAATTTTTATCCTTAACTCTTTCTTTTTCTCTCACGTCCAAAAAAAAATTATAGCTCTTTTACACATGAGTCAGCCAAATTCTGCTCAAAATATTATATGAAAAATAAAGTCAAATGTCTAGAACATTGTCATCATCATCATTAACTATTTAGGTAGATATAAACGGAGCTTTCATTAAGTTCAAAAATATAATATGCATATATCATTCACCATATCACCATAAGAATATCCATGGGACTCCAAGTTTGGAACAATACACGACCCCTGAGATAGTGAGCATTGAAAATGAACAATATTTTGGGTAACCACCAAAATAATATACTTATCATTACAACACAAATATAATCCATATAACAAAAACTATCTGAAATAAATAAACTCGATAAATAAGATATAATATTATAACAAAATAATACACGTCTAACATCATTCGAAAGATCTAAAATTAACACTAACTTCAACATTACATTCGAAAAATTAATTATCATGATAATATATGAAAAAATACAAAGTTTAATAATAGACAAACTAAAATTATCTCATCAAAAAAATAATCCTAAAAGCTTAAAAAATATTATCTAACATTAATAAATACATGCAAAGTTAAAATCTATCAAAATCAAACACAACATGTCTAAATTAGCCAACAAAGCAATATAAATTTGGGTATTATTAAACTTTTTAGCAAAAAGACTAAATCTTAAACCCTAAACCTTATTGACTTGGATATTTGGATGCTTTTTGGCGCTCAAAGCTTGTAATGTATAATCCCTATGCAAAGACAGCTTCTAAGTGAGTTATTTTGTGCTTTTTTTCGAAGGCTACATGACATATTGTAGTCATGGGGGTATATGTGTGTCGATAAGGAGAAGAAGAGCTTGAGTGTCAATTAAGACAATAAAAAAAATGTCAAATTTTCTTACTTTCTAGGCAAAGGGTAGTATTGATGTGACACTACCCTGGTCTTTCAATTTTTCCTTTTATCCATTCTTTATTTTTTTAATGGCAAAATGTCAAGCTGTTAAAGTTAACATCTATTAGCCTGAAGGCATGAATCCTGTATTTTGATGATAACTAAATCTTGATTATGAAATTGATCTATTGACTAATCATATCTTGTAATGAGTTTATTGTTTGAAAATTAGTCAGAGCTTGAAGGATATTCAACATATTAAGTAAGCTCAGGAAGATTAAAAAGATGATCAAAGCACTTTGTGAATATCAATGTTATACAAGCTCAAGAGCAAGTTCATGAAAAATGATGTTGATCAACCTCAAATGATCTAATCATGAAGACAAAATGAAGAGCTCAACATGATCAAGCTCAAGTGTATTTTTGTCAAGATCTTTACAAGCTCAAGTTGCAAAGATTCAAGTGAAGATCTTTGTAAATGAAGAAGGAGTTATAAGAGGAAACGCAATGACATAAGGGGGACCAGTTGGGACTTGACCGGGGTGTGGGTGTGTAAATGATATATGCTTAATGATGATTCTTAAAAGTTATTTTTGAATCAATTGAAAAAGGCTTTACAAAGGAAGTTTAAAAGAAATGATTTCAAAAACCCAATCCTTGCAGTTTGGAGCCCACCGGACAACCCCATGGTGACCGGTTGACCGGTGGCCAAAGGGTCGTCCGCCTGAGGTCTGTCTACTGGATGAGGGTCTTTCGACCGGTCGACCGGTGAATGCGAGTAGGGAGTATAGGGAATATGTGCACTGAACTCTTACCCCAATCACAATATCCTATATTATTTTTCTCATGAGTTGTCAGTGAGGTAATGATGCGGGACAACTTACGTACACCTTGGGTTAAGCTCATAAAACATGAGCGATCTGACAGCAAGAGTTGAGCTTGAAATCTTAGTCATAAAGAATTAAACTACTTATCGAGAGCATGGACAAACTTATTTAAGTCCAAATATAATAAAAGTTCATGATTGCCTCTCCAATGGAACTCTTCGAACTGTTAAAGGACAAAAGAGGTAAAACATTCCCTTGAGACGGTCAATGAGTAGCTTTGAGTAGAGCTATCATTGCTGCTAAAAATTCTCTCAGCAAATTCTTCCCAAAAACAAAAAGAAAAGAAAGAAAAAATTCACAACCCAATATCAGTTCACATTTTAGGATGCCCCTCTATTTCGAATGAATTCCATGAGAACTTGTAGTTGCAAATGAATCGCTTATTTGAAAGTGTAAACTAGCTAGTATTAAGTCAAGTCTATCATTTGTAGACATAAATTTATTTGCAACACATGTGGAATTGAAACTAAAAAGTCTATTTTACTCAAATACCCCTTCTCTATTCTATTGAAATTAGTAAATTAGAAATGATAAACAAGAACTTTTGAGCTATCCAACAACTACTAAAATGGCTTAGAAGTAAGGAAGACCAGAATGACAGTTGCTTGGCTAAATTTGCTAATAAGGCATGTAGCAGTTTTACAAATAAAAGCATAATTACGAAAAAAATTACAAAGAGAATTGAAATGATTTCTAGAATGAAAGTGAAAGGAATTTCTAGTAAGATTAAACCACAAAAAAATAAAATTAAAGGTGAATATTATATCAATCAAACGTGTACAATGACCATACAATGAAGAACAAGGGGATTTAGCAACTCTACATAAAAATAAGCTCCACTTACCTCTTACGTTTATCTTCAATCAACCTTTTTTCATATTGGATACCGTAAAATAATATGGAAGGAAAATATTATTCATATCCGACTTGTTGATTAATTATTTTCTTCGTATTTGTTTTAAGAAAAAGGGCAAGGGAGAGAGTTTGATCTAAGTTTTATTTTTTATCTTTGTATTTGGAGCCAAATTTAAACTTAAGTGTAAATGAAAATGTATAGGGTAATTTTGTCCTCAAAAGTAAGCAACTAACTTAAAAAATGTGGATTTACAAATTACATTTCTTGAGTAAAGATTTGGATAAAACTTGAAGAAATTCAAGATTTACAAATTTTGAATTTTTAATTTTTTAAAGTGTTACTTACAAACATAAAAAATTAGATTTGTAAATAAATTTCATAAAATTTTGTAAAAAAAATAAATTTCAAACCATATAGGAGAATTTTCTGTGTTGGGCTATTGTTTAAATTTAACGAGCATCTCAATTTCCTGATCACTTAGCCCAATGACAATGAAAACAATTATTTCCTTCCAATATGCCTGATTTAGTTTTCTCAGATTTTATAGCCTTTGCATTGAACTAATTCTTCAAGTTGCAATGATGGGCTAAAATCTCGCAACCTCTAGCCAAGGGTTGGTCTTCCTAATTTGTTGCTAGAAGAATCGTCACGACAACCTGCCTATCAACAAGAGTTTAAATTGCTTGAGCTTCAGAATTCCATTTTACCGAGTCAACAACCTATGCAAAATGGTTACACTAGATCAGGCTCAAGAGTCCAATTAGAGGTGGGAGATGATGGCAAGGGTGCAAGTACAACATTAAGCTGCTGATAGACATGGTTTCCTGTTCAGAAGTAGGTTTGAAGATTGAGGTGGACAAGAAGATTCACCCGATGAAACTCTTCATCCACGCAACACAGGCATGTAGGTAGTGAGGGAGGGAGAAATGAAGAGAAATCATATCGTACTACATTATCTAAACATGTATACACAGAAGCAGCTGGCGCTATCTACGAGAGTGTAGAAAAGCTACATACATGCATGGCAAATATATGTGTCAATATATATAAATATCTAGGTCAATGAAGAATGATTTGAATTACAATACACTGAACTATTTAGAACACAGCAAACCATTGTGAAAACTAAGTTCAAGATCAAATTGTTAAATATCAAGAGCTATTAGCTAAGAATGAAGGTGAAGAGTTGTAGTATTCAGAATTGACTAGTTCCTAGATGCACAGACTGCAAATGGTTATAACAATCGTAGCTGCTAGGGAAAAACTCCAAACAAACCCATCAAACATGACGTCCACATTTATACTCAATGTGGTTGCACCCCTTTATCTTCTCGATGGTAAACCCACAGACTGGACATTTTTTCACGTTCTCTTTGCCTATGCACCACTTATGAAGGGAAGAGTCTGGGTTGTCTTTGAATTCTTTGTACTTCTCACATGACAAATATGGGTGATACTCCAGATGGCACCTAGTGCACGTCTCCACGTAACATGCACCACAAACAAATAGTGCATTGATGGTAGCCACATGGAAGGTTCCACAGTCAAAAAATTAACCAGCAAGCTGGTTTGCATCAGTTGTCGCAGATATAATAATAAGTCTCAGATCAATCCTCTAACAAAGTAAATTCTTTATCACCGCAAAAAGGAGATCAGTGTTTAAGCTTCTTTCATGAGCCTCATAAACAATAATCCATGAAACCCCGGATAAATTCTTATCACGCATATAGTGTAGTAGTAAGCAGTGGTCTGTCATAAATATTATCTTCGAATCAAGCTGTTGTACAGATGAATATGATGGAGAACAAGTTATTGAAGAATCTGGATAACACCCACAGCCTTCCTCTCCGACCCTCTGTGCCAATGAGATGGCAGCCAATTTTTGCGGTTGAGTACAAATAATAGAGTCATCAGCAATTACTCCTGAATCAGCAAGGTATTGAGCCAATTATGTATTTTTCCCAGAACTAGTCTCCCTAATCAACGCCGTTATCTGCCACATTGCAATCAAAAATAAACACCAAACAAAAACTTTACATTAGAATCACAACATCAATCTGAAAGCTCAAAGCCTAACTTGAATAATGGAGAGCGGGGATGGGGAGAGAGTGATTCTAGCTCGAAGGATCATTTATTGTACTAATGGCTCAGTATCCTCACCATGGCTAAAGTCTTATTCAACTACTATGTATCACTTCGAAAGTTATACATGGGGACAAATCAAAGCAAATAGAGCATAAGTACTTCAAAAATTTGTATTCTAAGTCTAACTAAATATCAGTTATGTCAGGGAAGATAAGGCCCTGTTTGGAAGTACTTTTTTTTTTTAGAACAATTTTTAAGAACAGTTTTGAAAAACTATTTTTAACAACAAAAAAACAGAAAACTTGTTTGATTAGTAGTTTCTAAATTTTTTTTAAAAAAACATACAAATTTTTTTTGTTAAAGGTGCTTTAGAAAATAGTTTTAAGAATAATAAAACAAAAATTTGTCTGAGTGTAAAGAATGAAAACACATATCTTTTACTCATATATAATAAATTAACAAATTAAAGGTTAAATTATTCAAGGGATCATTAAATTATTACGCTAGTCCTATTTTGATTATCCAATTATTTTTTTTCTAAAAGAACCATTAATTTTTCAAAATGATTCTATTTAAGTTTTTTTGTTAAATTACTTCAAAAGGAATTAATGAAGAGAAATATAAAAATAAATAACTAAAATAATAATTTTCATATAACTTTTTTTTTTCTTCTTCCTCTCCGATTCCCACTCTCACATCTTTTACTCCTCTTAAGACCATCATTTATTTTATACCCAAAAAAATAAGTTAAATCCATCTTATACAGTGTGACAGTTGTTAACCCATTTTAAAAATCCCATTTAATAACCTTTTGACTCAAAGTCAACTTTCCAATTCTGTTATAAGAAAAAAATGTAATGGCTAAACTACCTTCTAATAAGAAAACTCCAAATATTTCTAAAACTATACCTTTGACCGAAAAAAAAAAGAAAATCCAAACCACAACCCATATCCTTGGTTGACCACAATCCTCACCCCCTCCATCCACAGCGGCAGGTGAGCACATTCCCCAACCCCCACAATCGCGGCTAAGCATATCACCCAGTCCCCAAAGCCTTGAGTTGTACCAACCCCTCTCCCCCATAGCCCCGAGTGACATCAATCCCCATCTTCTACAGCCGGGGACCCTTACCCTCATCTTCACTCCTCCCAATCTGCATTTATATGCGTTTAGTGTCTGTGTGTATTTGTTTCATATCTCTATGTGTCTATGTTGGTTTGTGTCTGTGTACTCATTTTTTTTGCCCAAACAAAAAAAAAATTGAGTTATACTCATGTGTATTGGTGAGATTATTGGGTGTATTATTGATATAGTATTTCAACACCTTTTCATTTAAACTTTGTTAGTTTTTGAGTAATTTATGAGCAATTTGATTGGTTTTTTCTTTGATTTGCATTGTAGGTAATTTTCAAGAGACAATCTGAGTTTTGAGGCAAAGATTGAAGAGAAATTGCAAAACATTGGCTTTTAAGTAATTTGTGGATAAATTGAAGAACAAATAAAAGTAGCGCAATCATAGTGCAACATCGTAGGAAAATTAAGGGCAGTTTTGTAAATTGGCAAGAAAAGAAAGAAACCCTATGAAATAAAAGGAGAAAAAAGTGAAAAGTAGGCAGCCATCAAGAGGGGAGAAAAAGCAACGTTCCAGATGGAAAGAGGGTGATAGGATTCGCAAGTTGAAGATGGAGCACAATCCGGAGACGCTCTTTTCTCACGATTCTTCTCTAAATCCTAAAGAATATTTGATATTTTTGGTTTGATTGATTGATGAACTATTTTATATATGCGTTGAGTATTTCATGCTGAGTTTAATACTTGTGATTGCCTGATCAACAATTGCATGAGTCGTGATTTAGTTTGAGACTGAGAAGTGATAACTAAATTAGACCATGTATGAAATACCATTAAATCATCATAAGCTAGAGATAGTTATGGGGTCTAGTGCAACATTTGAATTTCTAGGGCTTAATGCTTTCCATAAGTTCACAGTTATCACAAAGATGTAGTTAGTTTGCTTATTGGGATAGGTTATTGATACTAGAGAAAGATTAATATCTATCTTAGCGAAATTGTTGGCAACGTAAGGAATAGGCGTCAATTTATTTAAATCACTAGTTCCAATTAGGATTAATCTTGGTGACATCGGAATCTCTAAAGTCTTTTAATTATTGAATTACCATCTTTTATTAATTTGGTAATTGTGTTAGTTGCTGTTTCTTTTATAAGTTCTATAATTTCTTTAGTCATTAATTACAAATTCTCAATTTGTGATTGTCCAAATAAAGTTAGAGCTAAATCAATTTTGGTACTTAGTAATCACATCATCGTGGGAACGATTTTTACTTATCACTTTATTACTTGTTGCGATACGTGCACTTGCGTTAGAAATCACACAACAAGTTTTGGCGCCGTTGCCGGGGACTGTGTCAATTATTAATATCGATACCAAATAGCTTTAATTTTACTTTGGATTTTATTTAATTTTGTGTTATTCTCTTATTTTCGATACGTGTATTTCAGGAACACATTCCTTTACGTGCATGCGAAAGTCAGGAGGTAGTAATTTGTTGCCTTTCGATCCGGAGATAGAACGAACCTATCGGAAGAACAGAAAGGAGAAAAAAGCTACTACAGCTACCCATCATTTGCAAGGGAATATGGCTGACATCGTGGTAGCACAGGACGGAAATAATCAAGCAGTCAATCAAGAAAATTCACCTAGAACACTACGAGAGTATGCATTACCACCCACTGGAATTCAACCTGTGATTAGAAGGCCAGTGATTCAGGCGCATGATTTTGATTTGAAGACAGTGACATTACATTTGATTTAGAATATTCAGTTTCATGGGCTGCCTTCTGAAGATCCTAATCAGCACATTGTGAATTTTCTAGAAGTCTGCGGAACTGTTAAGTACAATGGAGTCACTGATGAAACTCTGCGCCTGTACTTGTTTCTTTTCTCCTTAAGGGATCAAGCTAATGAGTGGTTGAACTTGCTACCTTCAGATTCAATCACTACTTGGGAGGATTTGGTGCACAAGTTTTTGTCAAGATTTTTTCCACCTAGAAAGACAGCGAAGCTGCACATAGAAATTAATAATTTTGCGCAACATGAAGGAGAAACTTTATGTGAAGCATGGGAAATGTATAAGGCATTGCTGAGGAAGTGTCCTAATCATGGAGTACCTAGGTGGATGCAAGTTCATAGTTTTTAGAATGGGTTAATTACCTCTACTAGAACTTTGATTAATGCATCAGCAAGAGGAGCTTTAATGAACAAGACAGCAGATGAAGCTTATCCGTTGCTAGAGGATATTGTTTTGAACCACCAACAGTGGTCAAGCGAGAGAGTCATACCTAAGAAGACAGCTGGGATCCATGAGATTGATGCCATAACTGCCTTGACAGCGAAAATTGACAATCTCGCGAAACAGTTGCAGAATAGTCAGACAACTGCTAATATTGTCCAAGCGCCAGTGATGTGCGAGTTTTGTTGTAGTCTACATCATAGTGCAAAATGTCAGGTTGGGAATCCATTTGCGCAACGCACAGCTGAACAAGCATAGTATGTGGGAAATTTTAATGGGCAGCAGCACAATCAGTACTCTAACAAATATAATCCAGCATGGCATAATGATCTGAATTTCTCCTTGAGAAATAATCAGAATGTGTTGCAGCTTGAGCAGAATAACCTACCACCAGAGAAGAAGGTAAACTTGGAGGATGCATTAGCTCAATTGGCAACCTCACAAACTCAATTCATGAATGAAACAAGAACGAATTTCTAGAATCAATCGGCACAAATCAGAAACCTAGAGATACAGTTGAGCCAAATGGCTACAAAGTTCTCTGAAAGGCAACGAAGAAGTTTACCTAGTACTTCTGAGGTGAATCCTAGAAAAGATGGCATGGAGCATTGCAAAGCGATAACTTTGAGAAACGGTAAGGAGTTAGAGGAGTCAGTGAGAACCAAGAAGGTTGAGAAAGGTGAAGCAAAGAATGAGGCAGAAGATAAAGAGAAAGTAGAAGCTCAGCCACAACCTATGAAGGAGCCACATATGGTTGTGTCATTCCCTCAACGATTGCAAAAAAATATGCTTGATAAGCAGTTTGCTAAATTTCTTGAAGTCTTCAAGAAACTTCACATCAATATTCCATTCGCGGATGCACTTGAACAAATGCCAAGTTATGTGAAGTTTATGAAGGATATCCTTTCGAAGAAGAGGAAACTTGAAGATTATGAGACAGTTGCACTTACTGAAGAGTGCAGCGCAATCCTAAAAACGAAGCTACCACAAAAGTTCAAGGATCCAGGAAGTTTTACTATTCCATGTGAAATTGGCAATGTTGTTTTTAAGCGAGCTTTGTGTGATTTAAGTGCTAGTATTAATTTAATGCCTTTGTCTATTTTCAGGAAGCTTAGATTGGGAGAGGCAAGACCTACTATTGTAACACTACAGTTAGTTGATCGTTCACTAAAGTACCTCAGAGGAGTAATTGAAGATGTGCTCGTCAAAGTTGATAAATTCAGTTTTCATGTAGATTTCATAGTTCTTGATATGGAGGAATACAAGAAAATTCCTATCATTCTTGAAAGGCCTTTCCTTGCTACTGGAGGAACACTTATTGATGTTCGAAAGGGTGAGCTTCGGTTGCAAGTACAAGATGAAGAGGTAACCTTTAGTGTGTTCAAAGTTTACAAGTACCCAAAAGCGAGTAATAGTTGTTGTCACATTGATGCTGTAAAAGCTATAGTGTCTAACCATGGGGGTCAATTGGATCCCTTGGAAGCTAGCTTGTTACAAGATGATTCTTTTGTTTCGGTGGGATTGGAGCACAAAGAATATTGGACGACTAAACAACAAAACATGGGTGTGCAAGCAATAGATGAGAAAGAATTGTTGCAATTGAATCACCTGCAAGAATTAGGTGATGAAGAAGATAAGAATTCAAGAAGTTACAAAGAGATGACAAAACAGTGGCATAATGAACCCGTTTCGAAAAAAGATTTCTCTCCTGGGCAACAAATACTTTTTTATAACCCACGGATTTCTGGAAAACGCAAGTCAAGATGGTCAGGCCCATTTGTTGTGACTAAGGTTTTATCCTATGGAGCTGTTGAAGTAAATCACCCAGAGAAGATGACGTTCAAGGTTAACGGACAACAATTGAAGACTTATTGGGATGATGAGTTTGATAAGCACAAGTTTGTTGTCCACTTCAACTCAACTTGAGAAATTGCTCTGTCAGGCTATCGACGTTAAAACAAGCACTTTTTGGGAGACAACCCGAATTTTCTTACTTTTCTTGATTTAATAGTTTAAGTTGTTTTTAGTTAATTTCTGAGTTATAGTTGTCGTAGCTAATTGATAATTTTTATTGTCATGTTAGGTTCAAGAACAAATTTGGGGGAGCTGAGACAAATAGAAGTACTACCAAGTCAATTAAGGGAGAAAAATATGGAAAAATTGGTATTTAGAGTGAAGGGGATGCGTGCATAGAAGAGAAAAACAAGAAGAAATTAAGTTGTGAAGTAGCACTGTTGCGCTAGAATTTAGCGCAGCTGCGCTGGCATCCCTAAAAAGTTACATTTTTTTAGAGCTATTCGAAAACAAAGCAGCGTTATTGCGCTAAAAAATGGCGCAGCTGCGCTAACGCTATTTGAAGTTATGTTTTTGAAATAGCGCTGTTGCGCTAAAAAATTGCGCAGCTGCACTGGCGTCTACAGTGACATTTTTTTAAAAAAAGAAAAGGAATCACCACACCGCCGAAGAAGCAGTACCACCTCGGGCTCACGTTGACGATGATACTACTCAGGGAAGTCCTCTGGTTGCTTTAATTTCATGTTTTCACATTGAGGACAATGTTTCTTTCTCAGTTTGGGCGTGGTGTTTACTTGTTTGTTTGTGTATTTTTTATTTTCATAGTTGTTTTATGTGTTTTCTTGTTTTAGGTGCTTTCTTTTCATGAGTTTTGTTATTTTTATTTGTTTCATTGAGTATTCTAAAAACAAAAACACACACAAAAAAACAAAAAAGAAAAAATTGAAAAACTGAAAAAAATTTGAAAGTGATGTTGGAAAGATAAGAAATAGGCCGATGATGAGTAGCGTATGAATGACATGATAAAAATGAGGATAGTTGACTGAAACATAGTTTGTTTTATGAAAAAACTTCATTTAATGCGCACTTAGCCTCGCCTAATTATGTCGTTGCTTATAGAAGGTTTATGTGAGTTTAATTGAACAAAAAAATGAGTATATGACTTTAGAACTTGCTTGATTGTCACTCGAGGTGAAATCCTAGGTTGCATAGCATTAGGGAAATAATTTAGACCATCTTTGGATCATTTGAGCCTTTCATGTCAACCCTTATAATAATTGAATATCCCTAGTTCACCCCTGTGAGCCTAAGATAGCATTTTGTTTCTTATGCAACTTACAGTATCTTTCTTAACTTGGCAAGTTTAATTTTCCCAGATTATGACCCTCCTACTTGTAATATATAATTGTTCTAGGATAACTATATAGAGTCATGTTTTGTATTGAATGATGGGAGGTTTGATGATTTGGTGATGTGTTGTTTTGAAAAAAAAAATGAAATATTGAGAAAAAGAAAAAAGAAAAGAACGAAAAGAAAAAAAGAAGAGTCACACCCCTTGTAGTTAATATCAAAATGCAAGTTTGGGAAAGTGTGAACTATTTTTGTGTTTTGTAAATGTTGTGGATGAATGTTGAGGAAGTGAATTGAAAGAAGAAAGAAAAGAGATATGTTAAATACTTTTTGGTGGTACGAAGTAGAGTTGGCATATGATCCATTGAACATCCTCAAATAATTGTGTGCTTACAAGTAGTTTAGCCTTATGATTATATCCATTATCCTACCTTGCCCCTAGCCACACATTACAACCAAATGTAAAGCCCTACTGATCTTTAATGTTATGATTTACCTACATTAGTAGAGAGTAACATGAAAAGTAAGCCTATGAAGTCCTAAGTGATTGAAAATACTAGATTCATATTGGAAATTCGCTTAACTTACATAAACTCATCTGGGTACAATTGATTGGAATAGAGGCTATTCACACACTCACTTGGGGAATTTGAAGTAAAATGCAAATTATGTAAAGTTAATATTCCTCGTGCTTATGAGCGAAAGTCACCTCTTGAGTTGTAAAATAAAGCTACTGAGATCGTGAAAATTTACTATCCTACAACATTGCTTTCTTGAGTTATATTGTGTCAAGTCTTTAGTTTTTAGGTTGTTTCTTTCTTTAGTTGTGTCTTTTGCTTGAGGACAAGCAAAGTTTAAGTTTGGGAGTGTTTGTTGGGTGTATTATTGATATAGTATTTTAACACATTTTTACTTAAACTTTGTTAGTTTTTGAGTAATTTGTGAGCAATTTGATTGGTTTTGTCTTTGATTTGCATTGTAGGTAATTTTTAAGAGACAATTTGAGTTTTGAGGCAAAGATTGAAGAGAAATTACAAAAGATTGACTTTTATGTAATTTGTGGAGAAATTGAAGAACAAATGGAAGTAGCACAGCTGCACAGCATCGCAAGAAAATTAAGGGCAGTTTTGTAAATTGACAAGAAAAGAAAGAAACCCTATGAAATAAAAGGAGAAAAACGTGAGAAGTGGGCAACCATCAAGAAGGGAGAAAAAGCAACGTTCCAGAAGGAGAGAGAGAGAGAAAGGATTCGCGAGTTGAAGACGGAGAACAATTCGGAGATAGACTTCTACCACGATTCTTCTCCAAATCCTAGTTTTCTCTATCTCTCTTGTCATATTTTACGTTACAATTGAGATTTTATTTAATTTCTTTATGATGTTCTAAGTTATTTTTTCTAGGGCTACGATGTAGCCAGATTATGAATATTTGATACTTTTGGTTTTGATTGATTGATGAACTATTCCATATATGCGTTGAGTATTTCATGTTGAGTTTAATGCTTGTGATTGCCTGATCAACAATTGCATGAGTCGTGATTTAGTTTGAGACTGAGAAGTGATAACTAAATTAGACCACGTATGAAATACCATTAAATCGTCATAAGCTAGAGATAGTTATGAGATCTAATGTAGCATTTGAATTTCTAGGGCTTAATGCATTCCATAAGTTCACAATTATCACAGAGATGTAGTTAGCTTGCTTATTGGGATAGGTTATTGATACTTGAGAAATATTAATATCTACCTTAGCAAAATTGTTGACAATGTAAGGAATATGCGTCAATTTATTTAAATCACTAGTTTCAATTAGGATTATTCTTGGTGAAATCGGAATCTCTAGAGTCTTTTAATTATTGAATTAGTATCTTTTGTTA
This sequence comes from Ehretia macrophylla, assembly GCA_037974665.1. Taxonomy (NCBI): domain Eukaryota; kingdom Viridiplantae; phylum Streptophyta; class Magnoliopsida; order Boraginales; family Ehretiaceae; genus Ehretia; species Ehretia macrophylla. Next base: position 61,941,047 of record CM075779.1, read on the forward strand.
ATTTCGTAATTGTGTTAGTCGCTGTTTTTTTATAAGTTCTATAATTTCTTTAGTCGTTAGTTACAAATTCTCAATTCGTGATTGTCCAAATAAAGTTAGAGCTAAATCAATTTCTGTATTTAGTAATCACAGTTCTCGTGGGAACGATATTTACTTATCACTTTATTACTTGTTGCGATATGTGCACTTGTGTTAGAAATCACACAACAGTGCTCTTTGCATTTTGTTTGGTAATGAAGGAAAATTTGCCTATCGGTGTGTGTGTTGATGATGAGGAAAATGTGCCAGTCTGTGTGTATGTGATGTGCGTTGATGATGAAGATGATGGAGGACAGGTGGGTTTGGTGTAAAATGCGTATGATTTGAGATTTTTGTTTTCTCTTTTTTTTTTCTCAAATGTGTGATTTTTGATACGTTTGGAACTTTTTATAAAGGGAAGGGTAATTTAGCCATTACACATTTTTGTTTTTAATAGAATTAAAAGTTGTTAAGATTGGCTTGAGTCATGGTTATTAAATGAAAATTTTAAAGATAGGGTTAATAAGTGTCGCAATGTGTAAAGGATAGGATAGAGTAATACTTTCATCACCTTTTTATCACCTCTTACGTAGAATCTTAGATGGAATGACAATTATACTATTTTTCTTTTTTTTTCTTCTTTTTAATTATTTCTTCCTCTCTTTTCAATTGCTTTTTCTCTCTCTTAATTATTATTTACTCAAAATATTTTTATTTGTTTGTTTAACTAAAATAGACTCCTTGACCAAAAAAAAAAAAATTTCATATAGATTCAAATATTGAGGAAACAACAATAAATCAATCAGCCAAAAGAAGATAACCAGTCTTTAGCATTTTTTTTTTCTTTCATATTGTGCATCATTCTCATTGATGAAGTAATATTAATTTTTACATCTTTTGGTGGAACCATCAAACTCCAAAAGAAATTGAGTTTGCTTTGGATTTCGTTTCATATGTATGCCATATCATTTCAATGAAAATACTTGCATTTTTTATACTGATTCTGCAAATTCTTATATCATTTATAGCAAGGTGATGGCCAACAATTCAAATTTTTGTCTTGAAATATGATAGTAACTCAATCAAAGATATTAGGGTCCAGTGAAATTAAGGACATTCTACAAAAAGTATCAGTTGGGTGTTGGATACGAAAAGGAACCGATTGAGCATATTTCATATTTTGACCCAAAAAAAATGCAGATTGCATATATACATTAAGGCTCTAGTCCTTCCCTCTCGATGTGCACTGGAAATGAATTAATTAAGATTAATAATTTTTTATGTGACATAACTCTCTTAATGTGAAAAATATTGTAAAGTTTTACTTTATATATCTCTTTTCTTGTGTAAATACTAATTTGTAAAGATCAATACTAATTCTTTAATAAGAACGATACACAACAAGAAAGACAAAAAAAACAAAATTATCGTTAAGACCAGTTATTTTCTTTTGGTCAATTGATTTATTATTGTTTCTCCAATATCGGGCTTGGTATGGTTGTTTTTTTTTTTTTTAGTTAAGGGTTTTGATATGTTTAAACAAAGAAAGAAAAAAGTATTTTGAGTAAATATTAATTAAGAGAGAAAAAATAATTAAAAAGAAAAGAGAAATAAAATAACCTTGGCGGTATGTTATATAAGATTTTATGTAGGAAGTAATAAAAAAAAAGTATGGATTTAACCCCCCCCAAAAAAAAAAAATAGCATTTACTACATCCCGCGGCCATCCACCACCACCATCACCATTTTTGCACCTCATCACCATTTCCCAAATCATCTCACCACCACTGACCACCCAATTGTGTTACACGTTTGATTCATGCAAAGTAGGATTATTAGCTATTTTGAAAAAAGGAATGCAGAAGAGTACATCTAATGCACATGTATAATTCACATTTGATATTAGTATTATCCAATTCGTGCTACTCATTCTATGAAGGCATTAATTAGATGCATTTGATAGCACTTGGTTTGCAAAAGGAAGAAAGAAAATTAAGAGTTATTGGGTAAAGTCAACTTTTGTATTTGGTATTAAAGTTGAGCTTATTTACAGGATTGCCATTAGTGGGAAGTAGTTCTCTGTGGTTTTTGAAAGTTTTGAGAACAAAAAACTTCAAAAACAACGTCTAGAGTGTTTTATATAGTTTTAGTTTTTGCTAATAGATTATTGAGAAGTATTTTTCATCGAATCAATTTTTTAAATTTTTTTGTTTTTAAAAACTAAAACACAATTTTTAAACAACATTCCAGACAAGCCCAAAGAATCTGTTCACAAACAAACAAAAAGAAACTTCATCTTTCAACAGTATTTCTCTTAGATATTATTTTGCAACTCTCCATACACATTCACAATTGATAACCGAAAAAATAAACAATAATAATAATAATAATAATAATAATAATAATAATAATAATAATAATAATAAATGGTATATATGTTTAAACTGTTCTCTTATTCAAAACGAAAAAAAGAAATACCACTTTATCAATTCAAAATAATTTCTCACTTTCATAACAATCAACAGAAATAACAGAATAGCATTCCACATTTGAAACAAGAAAGGAGGGAAGAGTATTTATCAGAATTCACCTGTTGACCATGTATTTGCCTAAGAATTTCGCGTCGATATGCATAAATAGGCAACCCATCATCAAGCCTTCTGCATTCCCTCGTCATCAAACAATGAATTCTCTCCCAATCAAACTCCCTCCCAAACTTAAAACCCTGAAACGCCACCCCTTCTTCGCCATCCTCGACCCTCTTCTCCGCCAAATGCTCAATCACAAACCTCATGCCAATCTGAAACTCCTCGATCCTCTTCGCTATCAAGTCCCTCTCAGCCACCAATCTTCCCTTCTTTTTCAACAACTCGTTCGCCACGCCCATCTGATTTGGCTTTCTAAGCTTATCCATAACGCTTTTTATCTCATCCGAGACTGCCCCCAACTTCTTCTGCCACTTCTGTACTAATTCCCCTTCCATTAACCCGTTTGCCTTCTCCAGAAACAACGCCTTTCATCTATCTCTCAACTCATCGTTATCCAATTCGACTTTCACGTTTTCGAAAAGCCGCGGCGTGCACTGATGGACACTGTTTAGCCTCAGCCTCCATATTTCCACCATTGTTTCGAGCGCTTCGTTCCACTGCTGATAATATAGGGTTCCGGCAATGGAACTTTTGTCAAAATGTAAAGACTTCTCGGGCTTAAACGACAGATTCCCGATTAATTTCTCGATTTCGGGCCTTTTCAGAAGGGTTTGATGCTTGCAGTTTATCCGGATGACGGAGTTGGTGTGAACAATAAAATTTTGGTGCAAGTCAAAAGAAGACAAAAAGCAATGGGAAATGAAGAAAAATCTTTGGTTGCAAAGTTAGGCACACATAATTTTGGATTGATTTCACACTACATTTGGGAAGACTTTTTGTACAAGATGAGCCTATAAATAGAGGCTCAAACTTTACCATTTAGCATCACCAAACATTCCAAGATAGAGAGAAAACATAAGCTTTCTCTTGAGTAGTTCTCTTCCTCTTTTGTTGTTCTATATTTATGAGTGAGAGTTAGTTTCTCCTATTATTTGACAGAGTGATATTGTTCTCTCCTTATATTAGAGATAAGGTTATTGTAAAATACTCCACATCATAGTGAAATCCTTCATTACTTGCCCGTGGTTTTTCCCTCGATTTGTTTGAGGGTTTTCCACGTAAATTTTGTGTCTCTATTTTCTCTGTTCTCATTCATATTTTAGCTGCGTGATACTGCTTGTCCCCGACTATTCCGCTGCGCCGATACCCAACAGTGGTATCAGAGCCATTGGTTACAGGTCACTGGTATTCATACGAGATTACTGTTTATGGTTACTATTCATGCATACGGTATAGTACTATTCACATATACAGTATCGATACTATTTCCGTATACGGTTTTAGTACTATTTACGTATACAGTACTATTCACAGTGAAATAGTGGGAGCCGGTTCAAGTTACAAAGCAGATCGTTGTTAATACTATGGCGGCAAAATTTGAAATCGAGAAGTTCAACGGGAGAAATTTTTCCCTATGGAAATTAAAGATGAAGGCAATCTTGAGAAAGGAGAATTGCTTGGCAGCAATTGGAGACAGACCAGCAGAGGTGACGGACGACAAGTGGAAAGAGATGGATGACAACGCTATGGCTAATCTGCACCTGGCATTGGCAGATTCCGTATTGTCAAACGTTGAGGAAAAGAAGTCAGCAAAAGAAATTTGGGATGCGCTGACTAAACTGTATGAGGTCAAGTCACTTCACAATAAGATTTTCTTGAAGAGAAGACTTTACACCCTTCGGATGAGTGAGTCCACATCGGTGACAGATCACATCAATACCTTAAATACACTATTCTCTCAATTGACTGCAATTGGGCATAAAATAGCAGAGATTGAACGTGCAGAAATTCTACTTCAAAGTATACCTGATTCGTATGATCAACTCATCATTAGTTACACTAACAATGTTCTTTCAGATTCTGTTATTTTTGATGATGTTGCAGCCGCTGTTCTGGAAGAAGAATCTAGGCGCAAAAGTAAGGAAGACAGAATCGAAAGTTCACAACAAGCAGAGGCATTATCAATGGTGAGAGGTAGATCAACGGAACGTGGCTCTAGTGGGAGCAACAACCAAGGTAGATCAAAATTAAAGAGTAGAAAGAATATCAAATGCTACAACTGTGGCAAGAAAAGGCACTTCAAGAAGGATTGTTGGAGCAACAAAAAGAATTTCGAGGTGACAAATTCTCAGGGATGTGTGGCGAGTGCACCAGATGATGGAGATATTTTATATAGCGAAACATCAACTGTATCAAAAGGCAGAAAGGAGCTCACTGATGCTTGGATAATGGATTCGGGAGCAACATGGCATATGACCTCTCGTAGAGAATGGTTCCACACCTATGAACCTGTCTCTAGAGGATCTGTGTACATGGGTAATGATCATGCCTTGGAGATTGCTGACATCGGTACTGTCAAAATTAAAATGTATGATGGTACCATTCGCACCATTCAAGGGGTACGACACGTGAAGGGCTTGAAGAAGAACTTATTGTCCATTGGACAATTGGATGACCTTGGCTGCAAGACCCATATTGAGGATGGGATCATGAAGGTCGTCAAAGGAGCGCTTGTGGTGATCAAGGCAGAAAAGATTGGGGTAAATCTATACATGCTTTTGGGAGATACGTTGCAGGAGGCAGATGTATCAGTTGCATCAGTCGGTCAAGAAGAATCAACTATAATGTGGCATCGCAGATTGGGCCATATGACAGAACGAGGCTTGAAGATTCTCACTGAACGTAATCTCCTACCCGGGCTCAAGACGGTAAACTTACCTTTTTGTGAGCACTGTGTTACCAGTAAGCAGCATAGATTGAAATTTGGGAGATCTACTGCCAGAAGCAAACTCATTCTAGACTTGATCCATTCAGATGTTTGGGAATCACCGGTTTTGTCCCTATGAGGAGCCAAATACTTTGTATCATTTATTGATGATTACTCTAGGAGACTATGGGTGTATCCAATCAAGAACAAGTCAGATGTGTTTCCAATATTCAAAACTTTCAAAGCGCTGGTGGAACTTGAATCCGGGAAAATGATCAAGTGTTTGAGGACGGACAACGGAGGAGAATACACTGACGGGAGCTTCTTGGCATTTTGCAAGCAAGAGGGTATTCAGAGGCAATTTACTGTTGCACATACACCTCAGCAAAATGGTGTAGCAGAGCGGATGAACAGAAGTCTTATTGAAAGAATGAGAGCTATGTTGGAAACTGCAGGTCTAGCCAAATCATTTTGGGCAGAAGCAGCTAGAATTGCCTGTTACGTGATAAACTGGTTACTGTCAACTGCAATTGGGTTGAAGACACCAATGGAAATGTGGACTGGAAAACCCACAGATTATTCTACCTTGCACGTATTTGGGTGTTCGGCATATGTGATGTATGGTTCCCAAGAAAGAACAAAGCTGGATCCAAAATCCAAGAAATGTATATTCTTGGGAAATACTGATGGTGTTAAGGGGTATCGCCTATGGGATTCCACTGCCCACAAGGTTGTCATCAGCAGAGATGTGATATTTGCAGAAGATAAACTGCAAAGTGAAGACGACAGCAACACTTCAAAGGAGACTACTACAATACAAATTGAAGATAAGTCAGAACAAGGAGATGCTTCTTCTGAAGCTGCACCGGAGCACGAGGAACAAGAACCAGATGATGCTGAGGTTACAGAAGTCCGACGTTCATTGCGTCAGACAACAAGACCAACTTGGCATTCAGATTTTGTCATGGCGAGCAATGCTGCATACTGTCTTCTAACGGAGGATGGAGAGCCATCTACCTTTCACGAGGCTATAAAAAGCCCCGATGTTGCCCTGTGGATGACAGCAATGCAGGAAGAAATTGAAGCTCTACATAAAAACAAGACTTGGGAGCTTGTTCCATTACCACCTAGACGGAAAGCCATTGGTAACAAATGGGTCTACAAGATCAAGAGAGATGGTAATGACCAAGTGGAGCGATTTCGTGCAAGACTGGTGGTGAAAGGATATGCTCAGAAAGAAGGAATTGACTTCAACGAGATATTTTCTCCTGTGGTAAGACTTACAACTATCAGAGTAGTCTTGGCCATGTGTGCTGTGTTAGACTTACATCTAGAACAGTTAGATGTAAAGACAACTTTTCTGTTAGAGATATGCCCTAATGCTACATATTTGGATGACATATATTGGGGCATTTTGACATTTACTTATGGCATTAGTGTTTATATGTTCGTTTACATATTGACATAATTAGGACATTCATATTCTCCTTCTTTACATGTATGAATGAGTCCCTAGTATTTTCATTAGAGAAATGTATTCTAAAAGTGTTTAGATTATATTGGCGTATTTCTTTAATATGATAAATACTTAAAGTGTTCATAGTCCTTAGATTATTTGATCGGGACTTTAATAATCAATTACGGACTATCACATGTGTTGTTACCTTTGATTAATATAGAGATATTAATGATAAAGGATGGTGAGCCACGTGCCATAACAGCATAACGATGCGACTTACAAACATGTGGATGACTATTAGTTGAATAGATCATTGAATGTGACGTGAATAACAAATTACATGACTTTGGATTAATAATTTGTTAATCGTTGCGATTGTGCATGTAATCCTTAGACTTGAGACATTACGGTTGTTATATGTATTGGGGTTTGATTCTAGCGTTTGGACAATGATTGTTTCCACAAACGAGATGAGATACGTCCTCTCGCAGTTTCATTCGTCTGGTATAGTGATTGACAAGTAGTGGTCAAGAGAGGATCCGTTAACCTCCGATGTGAGGCGATGTCCTATGCGATCCAAGTTTGGTTGTTGAATGAGGAAGTCCTTGGCCAAGGCATGAATGATGGAAATGGGTTTTTCCATGTGTCATCTCTCATTTCACCATTTGGACCTATGCATCGTTTCGAGTCTATGAACTTAATCGGATCATGGTTCTTGCTCGACGGGACAATTAATGGAAGGATTGGATTGTACGATAATCGGCGACCATAAATAGATTCACTTGAATAAGATTTCATTACTTTATAAACTGTCTTGATACGTTGGTAGCTAGAACGTCACTCAAGAACTCTGAGGGTGTTTTGAGAATGACGGGAGACATTCTCTAAACAAATTGAATAGCTCGATTAACATTGAAAGTGTTCAACGTTTCTTTAGTGCTATATAGTAGTGAATCTAGAAAGTCACACACAATAGAGCATGGTGAATGGTTTTTTCTATTAAGCTTGATTTAGTTTCTCTTAAATTGTTAAAGTGTTAACAATTGCGTTTATTTTCTCTTGAATTGTTAAAGTGTTAACAATTCGTTTAGTTTCTCTTGAATTATTAAAGTGTTAATAATTCATTTAGTTTCTCTTGAATTAATAAAGTGTTAATTATTCGTTTATTTTCTCTTGAATTATTAAAGTGTTAATAATTGTGTTTAGTTTCTCTTGAATTGTTAAAGTGTTAACAATTATCTTTTGTTTCTCTTATATTGTTAAGGAGTTAACAATTGTGTAATTGTTAAGGAGTTAACAATTGTGTAATTGTTAAGGAGTTAATAATTGTGTAATTGCTAAGGAGTTAACAATGGTGTAATTGACATGTTAAAAGTTATTGGGGTCAATATGCAATTATTATTAAGTATTAGGGCTAATGTGAAAATATGAAAATGTTATTTTCATAATTTCAACTAATTGTGATTAGGTTGAATATTTAAATACATTAGTGGAAAAATACTACAATAAAATAAACAAAAGATGACAAAGGTTTGTCATCTTTTCTTTTTTAACAAAGAGACAACACAACCTTAATTCAAGGAAGGTTGTCTTCTCTTTTATTTCAAAAGGGAGACAAGAATAAGAAAAGAAGGAAAAAAGATGACAAGGGCTTGTCATCTTTCTCTTCTCTCCACACGTTGGAGACTACACAAGAGAGAGAAGAAGAGTTGTCTTCTTCACTTTTTTGGCTAAGCCTCCATGGCTGAAAAACGAGAGAAAAAAACGCAGCAAGAAGAAAGAAAAGAAAAAAAAAAAGATTTTCTTCTTCATCATCTTGAGAGAACCATGGCTGAAAAATGAAGATGAACTAGATGAACTTGTCTTCTCTTCTTGTTCATAAAAACGCAGCCAAAGAAAGGGAGAAGAAGGAAATGGTTTTGCTCTCTTCCTCACAAACAAGCTCATAAATCTTCCATGGTTATCTAGCATAAAACAACCACGGAAATGGAGAAGCCATTCTTTGCTCGTGTGGACGGACTAGAGTTCTTGTATTTTCAAGAGGAGGTGTCTTCCATCAAGTATGCAAAAATTCAGATCTATGGCTTCCATGAGTTGTCTACAAGAGGTATACTCTTCTACTATCTCTTGTCATATATATACTTGCTATATATATGTTTTGCATATGTTAATCACATGATATCAAGATTAGAGTTTCATATGAACATCATGCTTTGAATTCCAGAAATTTTTGAATGTCATGTTTCGCTTCCGCTCGATTCTTAGCTAGATGATGTTTATAGCTCTAAAATATATGAGATCCTTCAAGTGGTATCAGAGCAAGGACTTGATCTTCATGTGATTACATATGTGTTTGTTTAAAGTTTCTAAAGTCTTGAGCACAAAAGAACAAGGAAAGAGTTTTAACATTTCTAAAAATGTTTCTGTCCACTGTTTTTGCGTGACTGTTTTGGCATAGTAAATGTTGTTAGATTTGGCTGATTTTTGGATATGTTATGCTATAGAGATAGTAGAACATTTCATCCTCTATGCATCTCCTAATTTCGTGGCTAAAGGTTTCAAAAAAATCAAAATCAGTAAGTTCACTGATTCTCGCGTAAAGCTGTACAGTTTGCGTAGTTGTGTTCCGAAGGGCATAACTCAGTCAATTTAACTCCGAATTGAGTTCTGTTTGATTCTAAAACTATCTACACTCGAATAGCTACGTCTCTGCAAAATTTCAGAATTTTTGGAGAACTGTAGGTAGGCCAAACGAGTCAAAACAGTTGGTATATGTGCAGCAGATTTATGATGGGTCATAAATTAAAAGCCATGACTAATTGGTTTGACTTTGGTTAAGTCCAATGGGCTTAAAAAATCAGTGGGCTTTAGTCTAATAAGATTAGATGAGATTATTTTTCTTAGTGAAGATTAATATAAGCCTTGGAACTCAAATTGGGCCATAAAATTAACAAAGGATTTGCATTGGGCCTTATTGAACAAGTATGGACTTAAAATTGATTTTATCTAGTTCTTTTGTGTTGTTTAACATGAGATGCTAAAATCTCAAGATATGAAACTTATTGCAAACATGCCTTTTATTTATTTAATGTATTGGATACATTAGTTTGTGTTAGCTTTATTGTTTATGTATATGATGCATATCTTATGCTTTATAAGTTTTATCTTACATAATGATGTTGGATGATAAATGGTGAATTTGATCATGGACTTGGTTAATGAATGGTTAATTAGTTGTAATTTCATTAGATGGCGTTGTAACTAATTATATCATTCATTAGTATGTAATTGAGACATAAGTCTCGTTTTATTTTCTTGCAATTGAGAGAAATTTGTAGTGAGACATAATGTATGTAATTTCTACAAGAAGTTTGCAAGAAGACCATTGGAGACTTTCAAGTAGTTTAAGGCGCTTTGGATCTTTGAAGAATTCAAGAAGACAAGACCAAAGAAGACATGTTGATGTGTTTATTTAGGTTTTATTTTTGTCTTGATTTAATTCATAATCTAAGTCCATGATCCACCATAATGTATGATTTTGCATGTATGTTTATTTATTTGCTTATATGTGATGTATGCTTGTAAATTAACTAATGTGCATAGTGAGACCTAATTAAATTCAAAATCTTCCTATGTGCAAACATATTAGATTGTAAAGCGGTAAAAGTGTTTATCGTTGCCCTCCACTATCCTAGGTTATATTTGCTCGATTGGGTATGTCTTGGCTAACCCAAAGGTAGGAAGACATATTCCATGAAAGTATTATGTTTACCTAGCAAGCATAGTGATGTTGTGTTGTTCCAATATCACGAGGCCAATAACGCACTAAAGCTGAGGTCCGGGATTCAAATTGTCGCAACACTGTGATGGTGGGTGTAATCTAACTAGATCATGTTTCCAATAATGCACCAAAGCTGAGGTTACGGTGATTTAGGGGCAAAATGGTCATATCCTATATAGTGATATAGATAGTAATCGTTGCTAACTTTTTGTATATATATTTCAATAATGCACCAAAGCTGAGGGGTATTCATATTAAAGAGAATCATGGTCACCTACTAATGAGTCTTTAATTAGATTCACGATCTCATTTAGGAAGTGTGAGATTCGATAAAATTAGTGGGATGTATCATTTAATTAAAGGCCAAATTAAATGTTTTAACAAGTTTATGTCAACTAGCGATCTTATTTTCTGCATACGTTTATGGCTACAACAATGAACCCGTCGTTTTTAATTAACTAGACTTTATATCGCGCAACTGGACCAAAATTTTTGATTAACGTTATTATCTAAGAATGGTTCTTAGAAACTTAATAAAGTCTTAGAGTTATATGCTCCGTTATTTTTTATCTTGATAAAGTATCAAAATAAAATGTTGTAGTACTTATGGTTGATAAGTAAAACAAATTAAATATGCTAAAGCTTTATATTCTTTCATAGTTTGCATAAAGGTATGCAAGATGTAAATAATATAATTCTAAACTAGCAAATGGTTTTATGGTAAGCATATTTAATACATGATATTAGATATAAATAGAATTCATTCTCATATTCGTATTCCCTCTTTGGTTAGTGGTAATGCAAAGAAGAAAGACAAATAGAGATGATTTCTATTAGCCAGTGGGAACATTCTAAGAAGAATATTAAGGATTGAATAGGCATGTGTAAATGATGTTTTCATAGCCTTAAAACCGGACATTAAAAGATATTTTAATCCAAAGTATCTTTATAGCTTGAATGTCAAGGTTGTAAAGCTACTATGAATTATAAATCTTCTTTGATTGTAATTGGTACTACTTTATGGATTCTAGTGAAACATTAGTGAATGTGTTCGAGGATAGAATCTTAATCTCAGTAGTGCACTTTTGGAAGCATGAAATGTTTTCAGTGTTAGCGAATGAAACAAAGGTTGTTGCGTTAGCTAAAGACAATTTGTTTGGATGCCTTCTGGACATATTTTGCATTTTAAATATTATACCTAAATTATATTAGGAATAAAATGTATATTCCTAAAGCTTGTATAAGTGCATTATGGTGTAGTCTTTATTGTCTTAATATGGACGAAAAAATGTATTGCAAATATATCGACAACCGTTATAACCATCCACCAAATTTTAAGATTACTCAAATGATCCAAATTAATTGTAGTTTCTACATGATTAGGTTTTTCTAATAATAAGATGATGATTAGGTTGGTTTGATCAACTTATACATCTGATTTATTGGAAAGGTAACCAAGTCATCCTTTGTTTGATAAAGGATTAAAAATACTAGCTTATTTGGATTAGTACATGTTGATGTATTTAGAGCTATTTGAGAATAGGCTCGTATAGAAAAATGTATTAGTGCCTTATGATTAGACCATGAAGGCAAAATACTTAAGTACTATTTTATTTGATTATCCTAAAATTTTGATATAGTATCGAAATTAATAATGCCCGGTGTGCCATAAATAAATAGGGTTTTCTTAGTGAAGAAACCGTGCTTTGTTGGACGTAGTAAAGTTATTGATTAGTTTGACTAACCATTCTATTTATTTGTGGGTCATGCTTTCCTTAATTTAATGTTATATTGAATAGTAGCTGTCTGCTATTGCTAGAACTTTATATTTGATATAAGTTGGATGTCAACCAAGTATTAAATGTGTTAATTTTGGTTTGTCCTACTTTTATTGAAAAGTTTTTTAAAGGACTAGTGGGAGTTTTGGTTAAAGGTAATTTTATAGTATATCCTAGTTTTGTAGGATATAATTTCTATTTAGTGATCAATGTCTATTGATCTATTATATTGTAATCTTTCTTGAAGAAAAGGTTTTGTTCAAGAAGATGTTACTTTATAATAAAATAGAAATTGAGGATGTATCCTCTAAAGCTATAAAATCACCTAGACCAAAGTAATGAATCTATTCAATAAGGTCCGTGATGAGTCATCACACAAGATCTTTGAAAAACTAGTAGTGTATCTCATTCTTTAAAAGAATATAGGGATATCCTTTTAGAAGCACAAACGTTGTTTGTGTATTTGAGATAATTATCAATTAGTTGATCCTACAATCTACAAAGAAACGATATATTTGATATCGATTCCAAGAAACTATATAATGCAAAGCATAATAATGAGATTTCATATACTTTAGCTTAATATGGATATTGATCTCCGAGATAAAGGTTGAAGTTAATAGAAAAGGGTAATGACCTTTTATAGCTATATTGGTTTCTAAAAGATATCATCAAAGACAAAGTGTTAGCTATGATGAAATCCTTTTACCAATTATTGTGCTTTAGTCTCGTTGTATTATGCTAGTCATTATAGCACATTGTATTACTATATTGATAATTATGATCTATTGATATGAGTAATATGTGTATACTTGATAAATCCACTTGGGGATTTTTAAGTGAATTCCTTGGAAATGTTTCACCCATTTCAAATGAGATTAAAGAGTTAGATTTCATTTAAAATGTAGATGAACCTTGTGATTGCAAAAGAATAGTGGGAGCGCATCCACTTTTCTATGATTGCAATAATGATGACTTCAATATCATAGTTGATGATATGTGTGTTGTGATATTAATTATAGTCTAGTCATATTAAATGTTCTCCATTTAGAACTTGTCGTTCGTATGTTGTGAATTTGTAGCAACAATAATAGATCAAATAGATTACTACACATATTCCTTAGATTGTACATAAGAGTGGTTTTGAAAGTGTTCAAGAAACTCTAGTTGCATAACAAATTTGTATTCAAAGTTATAGTAACTTCATATTTGTTATATTATGTACAAGACTTGATATTGCATAAACTGTAAAGTGTTACGAGTAAATATTAGTCCAATCCAAGTTTGGGAATGGTTGATAGAATTGAAGTATATTCTTAAGTACTTGGGAAGCACTAAAGATATATATTTTAGTTCATGGAGGATGTAAATTCCGTAGTGATGGATTTACTAGTTCAGATTCTTAATCTGAATCTTATAATAGAATGTCTATGTTAGGGTTCACGTTTATTTGTAGTAGGAGCTCAGTAAGTTAGAAAGGTTCTGAGAAAACTGTAGATTCCATTACATAACTTATGTCTTTTGTGATATGTAATATTACAAAAGAAGTTGTTTGGATTGAGGAAATCATACGAGTTGGTTTTGGTTCCTATCGTTAAGTTGTGATGTTTTTATTGTTATGACTATACGGAGCTACTGCACAAGCTTGTGGAACCAAGGTCTCACTGTATGTCCAAACATTTGGAAAAGTATTTCCATCTTCATGTGTTGTATCTGTAGCCAATAATCATATTGAGATATGTCTTTGCAGAAAACAGCCACATCTCTTGATGTAGCTGACCCACTTACCATAGCTATGAATCAGTCACAGCTAGGTCCTCGTTTTGAGAAGATGAGTATATGATATCATTGTTTGTTGTACTAATACTATGTTTCATAGCATTAGTGCAAGTGGGAGATTGTTAGAGATATGCCCTAATGCTACATATTTGGATGACATATATTGGGGCATTTTGACATTTACTTATGGCATTAGTGTTTATATGTTCGTTTACATATTGACATAATTAGGACATTCATATTCTCCTTCTTTACGTGTATGAATGAGTCCCTAGTATTTTCATTAGAGAAATGTATTCTAAAAGCGTTTAGATTATATTGGCGTATTTCTTTAATATGATAAATACTTAAAGTGTTCATAGTCCTTAGATTATTTGATCGGGACTTTAATAATCAATTACGGACTATCACATGTGTTGTTACCTTTGATTAATATAGAGATATTAATGATAAAGGATGGTGAGCCACGTGCCATAACAGCATAACGATGCGACTTACAAACATGTGGATGACTATTAGTTGAATAGATCATTGAATGTGACGTGAATAACAAATTACATGACTTTGGATTAATAATTTGTTAATCGTTGCGATTGTGCATGTAATCCTTAGACTTGAGACATTACGGTTGGTATATGTATTGGGGTTTGATTCTAGCGTTTGGACAATGATTGTTTCCACAAATTAGATGAGATACGTCCTCTCGCAGTTTCATTCGTCTGGTATAGTGATTGACAAGTAGTGGTCAAGAGAGGATCCGTTAACCTCCGATGTGAGGCGATGTCCTATGCGATCCAAGTTTGGTTGTTGAATGAGGAAGTCCTTGGCCAAGGCATGAATGATGGAAATGGGTTTTTCCATGTGTCATCTCTCATTTCACCATTTGGACCTATGCATCGTTTCGAGTCTATGAACTTAATCGGATCATGGTTCTTGCTCGACGGGACAATTAATGGAAGGATTGGATTGTACGATAATCGGCGACCATAAATAGATTCACTTGAATAAGATTTCATTACTTTATAAACTGTCTTGATACGTTGGTAGCTAGAACGTCACTCAAGAACTCTGAGGGTATTTTGAGAATGACGGGAGACATTCTCTAAACAAATCGAATAGCTCGATTAACATTGAAAGTGTTCAACGTTTCTTCAGTGCTATATAGTAGTGAATCTAGAAAGTCACACACAATAGAGCATGGTGAATGGTTTTTCTATTAAGCTTGATTTAGTTTCTCTTAAATTGTTAAAGTGTTAACAATTGCGTTTATTTTCTCTTGAATTGTTAAAGTGTTAACAATTCGTTTAGTTTCTCTTGAATTATTAAAGTGTTAATAATTCATTTAGTTTCTCTTGAATTATTAAAGTGTTAATAATTCGTTTATTTTCTCTTGAATTATTAAAATGTTAATAATTGTGTTTAGTTTCTCTTGAATTGTTAAAGTGTTAACAATTATATTTTGTTTCTCTTATATTGTTAAGGAGTTAACAATTGTGTAATTGTTAAGGAGTTAACAATTGTGTAATTGTTAAGGAGTTAATAATTGTGTAATTGATAAGGAGTTAACAATGGTGTAATTGATATGTTAAAAGTTATTGGGGTCAATATGCAATTATTATTAAGTATTAGGGCTAATGTAAAAATATGAAAATGTTATTTTCATAATTTTAACTAATTGTGATTAGGTTGAATATTTAAATACATTAGTGGAAAAATACTACAATAAAATAAACAAAAGATGACAAAGGTTTGTCATCTTTTCTTTTTTAACAAAGAGACAACACAACCTTAATTCAAGGAAGGTTGTCTTCTCTTTTATTTCAAAAGGGAGACAAGAATAAGAAAAGAAGGAAAAAAGATGACAAGGGCTTGTCATCTTTCTCTTCTCTCCACACGTTGGAGACTACACAAGAGAGAGAAGAAGAGTTGTCTTCTTCACTTTTTTGGCTAAGCCTCCATGGCTGAAAAACGAGAGAAAAAAACGCAGCAAGAAGAAAGAAAAGAAAAAAAAAGGATTTTCTTCTTCATCATCTTGAGAGAACCATGGCTGAAAAATGAAGATGAACTAGATGAACTTGTCTTCTCTTCTTGTTCATAAAAACGCAGCCAAAGAAAGGGAGAAGAAGGAAATGGTTTTGCTCTCTTCCTCACAAACAAGCTCATAAATCTTCCATGGTTATCTAGCACAAAACAACCACGGAAATGGAGAAGCCATTCTTTGCTCGTGTGGACGGACTAGATTTCTTGTATTTTCAAGAGGAGGTGTCTTCCATCAAGTATGCAAAAATTCAGATCTATGGCTTCCATGAGTTGTCTACAAGAGGTATACTCTTCTACTATCTCTTGTCATATATATACTTGCTATATATATGTTTTGCATATGTTAATCACATGATATCAAGATTAGAGTTTCATATGAACATCATGCTTTGAATTCCAGAAATTTTTGAATGTCATGTTTCGCTTCTGCTCGATTCTTAGCTAGATGATGTTTATAGCTCTAAAATATATGAGATCCTTCATTTTCTTCATGGTGAGCTTGAAGAAGAGATTTAAATGCTTCAACCAGAAGGTTTTGTTGAGAAAGAAAAAGAAAACTTGGTTTGCAGGTTGACCAAATCTTTGTATGGTTTAAAGCAGGCGCCAAGGTGTTGGTACAAGAGATTTGATTCCTTCGTGATTAGCCTTAAGTACAACAGACTAAATTCAGACCATTGTACGTACTACAAGAGGTTTGGCGATAATGATTTTATCATTCTGCTGTTGTACGTGGACGACATGCTGGTAGCAGGTCCCAGTAAAGATCGGGTCCAAGAATTGAAGGCACAGTTGGCTGGGGAGTTTGATATGAAGGATTTGGGACCAGCAAACAAGATTTTAGGGATGCAAATTCACCGAGATAGAGAAGGCAGGAAGGTATGGATTTCCCAGAAGAATTACTTGAAGAAAATCTTGCGGCGCTTCAATATTCAAGATTGTAAGGAAATCTCGACCCCGCTTCCTGTCAATTACAAATTATCCTCAAGTATGTGCCCTAGCACTGAAGCGGAAAGGATAGAAATGTCTTGAGTACCGTATGCATCAGCAGTGGGAAGTCTTATGTTCGCTATGATATGTACGAGACCAGATATTGCTCAAGCAGTTGGTGCGGTCAGTCGGTTCATGGCGAATACTGGTAGAGAGCATTGGAATACTGTTAAGAGGATCCTACGATACATCAAAGGGACCTCGGATGTTGCATTATGTTTTGAAGGATCAGAATTTACTGTCAAGGGTTTTGTTGATTCTGATTTTGCAGGTGATATGGATAAACGGAAGTCCACTACAGGCTATGTGTTTACAGTTGCAGGGGGCGTGGTAAGCTGGATATCTAAATTACAGACTGTTGTAGCCCTATCTACAACAGAGGCTGAATACATGGCAGCTACACAAGCTTGTAAAGAAGTAATCTGGATTAAACGGTTAATGGAGGAGCTCGGGCACAAACAAGAGAAAATTCCCTTGTTTTGTGACAGTCAGAGTGCCTTGCACATTGCAAGGAATCCAGCATTTCATTCCAGGACGAAACACATAGGTGTTCAATATCATTTTGTTCGAGAAGTAGTGGAGGAAGGGAGTGTGGATATGCAGAAGATTCACACCAACGAGAACCTAGCAGATGTCATGACAAAGCCAATCAACGTTGACAAGTTTGTTTGGAGTAGATCCTCCTTTGGCCTAGCAAAGACGTAAGCAACATGGAATTGGCAAGTATGGAGAGATTTGAAGTGTCACCAAAATTTTAAGTGGGAGAATGTGAACAATAAAATTTTGGTGCAAGTCAAAAGAAGACAAAAAGCAATGGGAAATGAAGAAAAATCTTTGGTTGCAAAGTTAGGCACACACAATTTTGGGTTGATTTCACACTACATGTGGGAAGACTTTTTGTGCAAGATGAGCCTATAAATAGAGGCTCAAACTTCACCATTTAGCATCACCAAACATTCCAAGATAGAGAGAAAACATAAGCTTTCTCTTGAGTAGTTCTCTTCCTCTTTTGTTGTTCTATATTTATGAGTGAGAGTTAGTTTCTCCTATTATTTGAGAGAGTGATATTGTTCTCTCCTTATATTAGAGAGAAGGTTATTGTAAAATACTCCACATCATAGTGAAATCCTCCATTACTTGCCTGTGGTTTTTCCCTCGATTTGTTTGAGGGTTTTCCATGTAAATTTTGTGTCTCTATTTTCTCTGTTCTCATTCATATTTTAGCTGCGTGATACTGCTTGTCCCCGACTATTCCGCTGCGTCGATACCCAACAGTTGGGCCGTGGTCCCGGCGGGAGATCGTGGCGGTAGTTTGACGGAAACTACAGTCGGCTTACTGGAGTTTAGTGTGTGTTGTGTGTAGAAAGAGAGAGTGGAGTGGTGACAAAGCAAGAATTAATAAAGAAGGTGATGGGTACGATAATATGTATATATATGTGCGTGTGTCTTTGCTTTTTTTTTTTTTTTGAACAATGTCTTTGCTTTATTGGCGAGAAGCTGTTGTTTTTTTCTGATGTAATAATTAAGCAAGCATACCAAATGCATCAGGCTTATGCTACAGGCCATTAAATGATAGAAATTAGGGTGAAAAAGCCTATTATCTATTTCCTGACTCTGTGCTACTCTTTATGAGCATCAATTCAAGGTTCATCTTTCTATCCGCTCATTTAAACTACTAACTTCCTTTACTTCCAATTGCACTTTACAGCTATAGTTTCACCGGGTTTAGCATTCTTCTAGATTGTATTAATTGTCTCCAGGCTTTTGATGGTGGTATATAACGTTACACTGATCCATCATTCTTTAAAGGAGAAGCATTAGACCTTAGAATCATCAATGCAGAAGTTCAGCAGGGTATCCTTAAAGGGAAGGTAGTGACCAGAAAAGTACAGAAACTGGGAAAAAGCTAAATCGATTCCTGAATTTTGAACAAAAGATCATTTTACTCTCTCACATTTAGAAAATAACCAGTTTAGTCCCTCCCTTTAACTACTATTAGGCTTCTTTTAGTGGTCAAAGGCTTGACATTGTTAAAAGACATAAATGTCCTTATAGTCGTTGGGCATAAAAGAAAGAAAATAAGGATAAAAAACTATTCGGTTTAAGAATATTTATGATATTAATTGATTGCGCTAATTGATTAGGAAAATAAATACTATATCTCTTGTCAATAAATGAATAATTTGACAAATTTTATCACTTTTTTATTACAAAACAACATTACCCAAATAAAAATTGAAGATTGATTATTATAAATAAAAAAATATAACTTAACCTAAATAGAGCAATAAAAATAAAATATAATTCAACAGTATTAGAGCTTTCCCTTTAAAGAAAGAAAAAGTCATTTATTTTCAATTAGGTCAAATTATATTTTTTTATCGATGAGAAGTGAAAAAAGAGAAAGAAAAACAATAAAATATTTTTTTGTAAGGGCATTTATATCTTTTAGTATGGTTAAATTTTTGACTGCTAAAAGAAAATAGTCAAAAGAAGGGAATAAAATGAGTATTTTTTAAAAGTGAGGGCTTAAAATGGCCTTTTACAAAAATTTTAGGGGCCAATTTGGCTTTTTTCCTATAGAAATTTGTGTGCTTGAACAATAAAAGCTAAGTTACAACTTTAGATAAACAATGAAGACTATTTATGCAATTCACTCTTTTTCAAGACCAAACTACCTTCTTCCACTTTAATAAATAAGCAACGCTCTTTGCTTCCGTCTTCTCTCGGAAGGTTTGAGTTGAGAATCTGAAAGCTCGGGATAAGAGTTGTCTAGTTTTCTTCTTCTTTTTTTGTTTTTTTTCTTTTGTTTTGCTTTAGATAAGCCTGGGAGAAGATAATACACTCAAAAATTTGTATTTTACTCCTCTCAATGCATCATCAGCTTGTTTGAGGTTGTTAGGCTAAATTGTAGGGGATTCTTACAATAATTTTCATCTTCTCTACATGTAGGAGAAAAAAATCTCATCTCACCAAGGTTTTGATTTGGTGGTAAAGTTACTCACTTATTTACGAGAAATCGCAGGATCAATTTTTATTAGTTATATATGTGTTATACGGTTATATATCTCCTTTTAATATAAATAAATAACCTCATCCCCTACCCTATCCTATAAACAAAAAATAAAATAAAATAATTGAATAATTCTAAATTTGAAAAAAAAAATAACAAAAAATAATATTATGAAATACAAATAATAGAATATCGTATGGGCAATGAAAAATAAATAAAAATTAAAAGTTATTAAAGATAATTTAAATTACACAATAAAACAATAATATTAAAAATAATAATTTATATAAGTAATTAAAAAAGAATGTCGTGAAAAAAGGATCTCTTATAACGTTATATGTTCTGAAAAATCTATTTTCTCATAACGTTATATGTTTTGCCGAGATCTTCCAGATGACCAATACACAATGTTAATGTTTTATATGACCATTTGGCAAAATGTGGTCGAGCCTGATTCGATGATTGTTGATTTTGTGTAAGCCATAACAAGATAATCTAAACTCAATTCCAGCCTTTTAACAGGGTTTGTGATTTCATAATTTTCATTTTTTTTATAAAGATGATATTGTATTTTTAATTAACAAATGAAATAGAAATAAAAATATATATCATAAAGAATCGTCCAACTACTGAAATGGTTATATACTTGTAACCAATATGGCAAAATGTTGTGCTATTATTAGGATTCATGTTCATTTCTTTATAGATTGACTGAGAGTAGTGGCAAAATTTGATCATGCATCGCATATGAGTACCACAACTAGTTCTGTTCATCTGTTTTGGTTAAAAATAAGGGCTGTAAATTTTTTTATCACATTCATTGGTCATTCAGTCTTGTCATATTATCAAACGCACTACTAAACAATCTCTTAGGCTACGTTTGTTTGTCGTAAAATATTTTCCCGGAAAATATTTTTCGGATTTTACGATGTTTGGTAACACCGAAAAATTGGTCAACTGTAAAATATTTTACGGTAAAAAATTGTGGCTGCTTTCTCTAAATTTTACGGTGTTTGGTAACATCGTAAAATTAGTCAACCGTAAAATATTTTCCAGTCAACAATTGCAGCTAGTACAAAATTTTGTAAAATATTTTACGAGCCTTTGGGTGAAGAAAATATTTTACAGAATTCACGATACATCCAAACACCAGAAAATATTTTTCAGTAATCTATTTTTTGGAAAAATATTTTCCCCAACAAGTTATTTTACGGCAAACAAACGGAGCCCTATAAAATATTTTCCACAGCAAACAAACAGAGCCTTAGATTACATGGAGAAAGATACGACACGACTCCTATGCGCATCTTCCTTTTCAACATGTACAATAACAATTTCATAATCAAAAATCTAGACAGTAATCAACCTTAAAAAGACTAGACATCCATCTTTGATTCAAATAAGCTATCAATGAATTTCTAAACCAAACGAATGAGTATATAAAGATCACGCCACAGGCCAATAAATCCAATGCGACAAACTAATTATATGTAAATAAAGAGACATGACGTTCAAGTTGTACAAAAGCAGCAAGCTAGCATTGAATTAGTATCATAAGTGAAGTACGATTCTACAATAACATTAAAGATCTTCAAAAAGATGAGTATAAGGTACGCGTAAAATGAAAAATGGGAGAAATATACTTTGATGGAAAAATTGCAGACTCTTTTTCCGCATGACCAATCTACTTTTGCTGAATCAACAGTTTCTGGAGTTTTTATTTCTGTATGGCATTGAGACACGGAGGGGTTTAGCTGCAAAGACTAGGAATCCCTCTAATTAGTACATTTTATGAAGTTATATAAGCGCTAGGTCCAGGATGACTTTGCTGATGTGGCATGGTCCTTATCTACTTTTTGTTCTGATGGCTTCTGCTTTTTCTGATCTCCTTTAATTTCTTCTGATGGCTTCTGCTGTTTTTTGATCTCCTCCTTCACCAATGCGTTTTCTGTTGACCAAAAATAAAAACGCGTTTTCTGATTTCTTCTAGTTCTGAACAGTTGACCGGCTCCTGGTTTTTTCTGATCTTTATTTAATTTTTTCAGGTACCTTGAAACTCTTCTTTGGAGCTTTTGTTTTTCATATTTGGAGGGAAAGGAATTCTCGGTTCAGTTCTTGCAGAGAAAAATATCTTCAACAATATTATTTTTGATATTAGAATTAAAATGTATATGATTAAGAAAACTAAGTATTCTCTTTTGAATCATGCTATTTGTAGAAATTGGAATATTGATAAGACTAAAATATGATAAACCTACCTTGTATTTGCTGTATTCGACTTTTTTGATAGCTTACTACCATTTACTTATATTTTTGTGAATGAATGAAATATACTCACTTATTTTTAACAAAATATATATATATATATATATATATATATATATATATATATATATATATATATATATATATATATAGATATCAATCAATTTAAACCAAAAAAAAAAGATATCAATCAATTTTCATGCAAATCATATCCATGGATTGTGGAGAGGAATGGTTAGAAGCTCTGGTTTGGATTAACACGTGTTCACACCGTAAACAGTGGCCCGTCTTTGTCATCAGTGTCGTGTTGCAAAAGAAAAGTTTAATAGGGCATAGCATTTTTTAAAACAGTGCTTTCTCTTCTAATGGCTTCTGCTTTTTTGATCTCCTTTAATTCTTACACTTCTTCTTCATGCGTTTTCTGATTTCTTTTAAGGGTAAAAGTCATTTTAATCCCTGAGGTTTTAGCTAAAGACCAAGTCAGTCCCTGTGTTTTGGGAAAAACCAAATTGGTCCTTCCGTTAAGGGAGGAACCGTTAAAGATAACAGTTACAAGGGCAATTTCGTCATTTTAGTTTTTATAAAAAAAACACCTTCCTCTGTTCCCATTCGTCTGTCTCTCCCCCTATACACACAAATACACACACACACTGCTGCCACATACACACACCAAAGCACACACTCTAAAAATCTCTCTATTTTTACCATCTGCAAGTCTCTTGTCACCGATGGTGTCGCCGAAGGCGTGTAAGTTTATATATTATATATACTTATATGTACACACATATTCACACACTCAAATTTACGATCAGTGAACTGTGTGTTATTTGCAATAAAAGATGTCACTATGACCTTATCTTTTTATCAGTTTGTGCTTGCTTTCTTTCTAAGTGAATTTAGATGATAAGTGATGAATTTATTTGACAATTGCTTACCAACCAAACGAGCCGTTGAGATTAATCAGATGAATTTGTAGAAAGATTGTGTATAACATCAAGGATAAAATATTGGACTTTTGTATTTGGATTGCAGATTGCTATAGTGTTGCTCAACAAGTTGATTCGGCTTTTCATTTACTTTGTGATTTGGTTGATGATAATCTTCCCAAGCTGCAGAAAACTGATCAGACTATTGAAATGCAAGTCTGATTGATTTTTTTGGGGTGGGTATTATGATCTTGGATATTTCGGAAATTAAGAAGAAGAGAAATTGAGGAAGAATTAATTGTATTGATTGTTTGAAAGCTTTAAAAAACTTGAAGGAAGACAGGGAAGACAAATAGGTAAATAGAAAATTCATTACGTCACATATTTGTAACATGACCAATTCTAGATGTAACTAACTACCCACGTAGTCCTCCATGTGCTGAGGCTTGAATCGTAGGTTGGGGGCCTGCTACGGTTATGATAGCACGGTAGGGAAGTACTGATGAGGTGGGAATGGGCTGGGGAAGATGACAGGTCAGGTGCTTTTTTTGTTTTTTTTAAAAATATATATAGGGGCATAATAGTCTTTTCACTCAGTCAAAAGGTTGATTGTTAGTCACAACATAACGTCAGTTATCTCCAGGGACCTAAATAGTATTTTCCCATAACACAAGGACCTGTTTGGTCTTTAACTATAACCTCAGGGATTAAAATGGCTTTTTCCCTTTCTTTTAATTATGGACAGTTATCGGGCTTCTATTTTTTTTTTCTGATCTTTATTTAATTTTTTAAGGTACTTGGCTTCCCATTGACCAAGAAAACACCTCCCTGATGTATGGATACAAGCTGGTATACGAGAAGTTAGTAAATTCCGTCACATGAACCCGCTTCAGTGTAGAAAAAAAGCTGAAAATGAGGTTTCTCCACCCCTCTAATGTCGCTGTTTCAAAGAAATTTCACTCATTGGCTGAGCATATCCTTTGCCAAAAAAGGAAAGAAAAAAAATGTTGGTATTTCGAAATAAATGAAGCTAATGACAGAAGTAGAAGATGGAATTAAGATTTGTAGTGTAAGAACGAGTATTATGAGGAGTAACACATGATGTTACGCTGATGTTAAAGTTCATGATTTTTCTATCAAGACAAATTCCTATACCAAACCAAATAGCGCAAATTCTCCAATTTCATTCATTGTTATGAATTAGAAAGTACGAATTCTTCAATTCCATTCTCCATTGTGAATTAGAAAAACAAGGATTCAAGCAAAAGAGTAACATAATAAGGATCGAGAGGGAGAGATAGGAGGCAAGTGACAAATACTAATACTACTAACCATTAATGATAATGATGTTAATAATCATAGATTCTTTTGGTAATATTACTACTACTACTACTATTACTATTACTATTAACGAATAATAATAATAATGTTACTACTAATACTATTAACTATTAATGATAATGATGTTAATAATCATAGATTCTTTTGGTAATATTACTACTACTACTAATACTAATACTACTAACTAATAACAATAATAATGTTACTACTATACTACTAACTATTAATGATAATGATGCTAATAATCATTGATTCTTTCGGTAATATTACTACTACTAGTACTAGTACTAATACTACTAAATAATAATAATAATAATAATAATAATAATAATATTACTCCTAATACTACTAGCTATTAATAATAATGTTGTTAATGATCATATACCATTTTGGAAATATAACTACTACTAATAATAATACTAATACTAGTGCCTATTAATAATAATGATGGTACTACTAATACTACTAACTATTAATAATAATGATGTTACTACTAATACTACTACCAATTAATAATAATGATGTTAATAATCATAGATTCTTTTGGTAATATTACTACTACTAGTACTAATACTACTAACTATTAATAATAATAATGTTACTACTAATACTACTTACCATTAATGATAATGATGTTAATAATCATAGATTCTTTTGGTAATATTACTACTACTAGTACTAATACTACTAAATATTAATAATAATAATGTTACTACTAATAAATATCGAAATCCTAACTAATACTTGGAATTCACAATTAGTTAAGTAAATGAATTTTGTTGTTGTCTTAAATTTGACTATGTCAAGAATTTAAATTATTATATCGACTTGTATTTGGTTAATCCGGGAACTTGCAAATGCGATTTCGATTCGAATTTGTCAAAGGGGAAAATAAAATTTTTGGGTGATTGATCAAACGCAAACAATGCAACTTTGTCTGGATAATTATTGCATTGGCTAGTATTAATTAAATTAATTTGTGTGCTCAATTAATGCATTAGCTAGTATTAATTAATTTGTGTGTTCAATTAATGCATTGTCTCTAGTATTAATGAAATGTAGTTGAATGTCAATTTAACTTACCCTACACGCAAAATCCTACCGTGATATATTAAGTCACGTTTTGTTCAAAATAAAAAAGATATTAAGTCACGTTCTGTAAATTTGTCTATATTTTTTTTTATAAAATTATTGGGCGTTGTTTTGTCTTGTGAGTAGAAGTTTGGTTTCAAAGTTTTTCAATGCATTTTACTCGTTTATTTAGTTAAAATAATTACGTGATTGAAAATTTCTATAGTTAGAATTTTAGATGGGTGGTTATGTTGTAAATTTTATTTATGAGAGTATCGTAAAATAATCAGTTTTGTTATATCATGAATTTGAATAATTTTCATTTCTGTTTCATTCTCGTTAAAGCGACAAATTAATTTTTTATTAACATTTCAAATTTGTTTTAGCTGGAAATTAATTTTTGCAGAGACTTACGTGATGAAGTCTCTCCTTTCTTGGCATATAAAACACCATAGGGCGGGAAATTAAAACAAAACCTAGGCTTTAAATTTAAATATTTTCATGTTCGCTTAAATTTCGTTATGATACGTGTATTAAGCAATAAGAAAAATGAAAACCATGAATCCTTGTTGGTTCAAAATAGTTTGAATTGAATTGTTGAAAAAAAAAATTGAAAAGTAAAAGCAATAGTCAAATCCGTTGTCACATCTATTTTATGTAACCATCATTCAGCTAGGAATTGTGTTTCAGATTTTCAATTCGGATTAAAACCATTTTAGTTCTTGAGATTTGCTCTAAAGACTAAATTTGTCCCTAAGGTATGTAAAAAGTTCAATTTAATCTCTGCTGTTAGTTTTCTATTAACGGTCAACCCATTGACCGTGTGAAATGATGCCCATGCCCCTACCTTTTAAATTCTTTCTGATGTGTTAAACAAAAAAAAAGGCATGATAGCAGTTGGAAATCCAACGGCTGTTTCACGTTGTTCTTCCTGCCATGCCTGTAATGCATGGCCAACCAAAAGAAAAAAAAAAAGCAATCTCATGGACGCTATATTCCAACGTCTAAAACCCAACGACTATCATACCTTTTTTTTATGTTTAACACATCAGTAAGAATTTAAAAGGCAAGGGCATAAGCGTCATTTCACGTGGTCAATGGGTTGACCTTTAATAGGGAACTAACAGTAGGGACTGAATTAGGCTTTTTGTATACCTCAGGGACCAATTGGTCTTTAGGGAAAACCTCAGGGACTAAAATGGTTTTAACCCTTTTTCAATTCTCAGATAGTGTGCAAGTGTAGAAACGTAAAAAAAGGTAGATATTTCCTATGCTGATGATTCCAATGGATTAATTTTGTCAAAGACACATAGAAGGGTAATAAAGGCAATTCCTTATACAACAAGGGAAAGTACGTAACTAGCTTGATGTAGGCATTAAAAGATGCCTGATGTGACGTGAAGAGAAAGAGAGATGGCTGATCTCCTTTAATTTCTTATGATGGTGGCTTCTGATTTTTTTGATATCATTCGATTCTTGCTGATCTCCTTTAATTTCTTCTGATGGCTTCTGATTTTTCCTTTAATTTCTTTTGTTTGCTTCTGATTTTTTTGATCTCCTTCGATTCTTGGTGATCTCCTTTAATTTCTTCTAATGGCTTCTGATTTTTTTGATCTCCTTTGATTCTTGTTGCTCTCCTTTAATTTCTTCTGATGGCTTCTGATTTTTTTGATTTTCTTCGATTCTTGCCGGCTTTTGATTTTTATGATCTCCTTTGATTCTTGCTGATTTTCTGTTGACCAAAAAATAAACGCATTTTCTGATTTCTTTTAGTTCTGAATAGTCGTCCGCCTTGTGTTTTCTTCTGATCTTTATGTTTAACCAAAGGCCTCGCAACCTGTCTTGCATTCAACAAGTTACACCATCCCCAGGCAGCATTAGAAGGGACAACGATCTCCCAGAAATTTCTCCCTCGAAGAAGGTTAGAATTAACCCACGATAACCAAACTGAGCAAGAATAAGGTTGCAAAATGTTCCAAACCTCCTTGAGAGTGAAAGTGGCATGAATTTCCTCAAGACAACGAATACCAAGACCCTTCTCCTCCAACGGTTTCGCGACTGCAATCCAAGCAACTTTCGCTTTAGCATGACCTTCAGCCCCATCATTCTCGAGAAAATAGGCGAATCTTTTCTCGATCTCTTTAAGCGCACCAACTGGAAGAACGAGAGAACAAGCCCAATAAGAATGAATACCATTGAGAACAGACCTAATGAGCTGCAAACACCTGGCAAAAGATAATTACTTGGAAGCCCAGTGGTTGATGCGACCAAGAATTTTGTCAACAAGACCCTTGCAAGCATTGATGCTCAGCCTGCTAGAGATAAGTGGGAGGCTCAAATATTTGACCGAAAAATGTCCCTCTTGAAATCTAAGAATATCAAATAACTACAATTTAGTATCATCATTGCACCCAGCCACGAACATACTACTTTTGTCAGGATTAACTTAAGACCAGAGATACAGTAAAATAGCTCGAGAGAATCTTTGATTGCTCAAATCGAAGTACAGTCAGTTTTTGAGAAAATCAACAAATTATCGACAAAGGACAAATGGTTAAGCCGCAGGCAGTGGCATTTCGGATGGAAAGAAAAATCCTCCCAAAAACCAATACGATTAAGAATACAAGAGAGCACCTCCATATCAATCACAAACAGGTACGGGGACAAAGGGTCCCCTTGCCGAAGACCTTTGGCACCCCTAAAAAAACCAACGAGATCACCATTAATAGCAATTGAGAAAAGGGGATTAGTGATACAACCTTCAATCCAATCAACAAAGAGATCTGGAAAAGCCATAGCTCAAAGAGATTTGAGAATAAAGTCCAATCTAACTGAGTCGTAGGCCTTCAAGATATCAACGTTAATAGTATACCTCGGGCTAACTCTTTTCCTCCCATAATTATGCACTACCTCTTGATCAACTAGAACATTATCAGAAATCTGTCTACCTTCAACAAATGCCGATTGATTATGAGAAATGAGATTATCCAAGTAAAGCTTAATCCTATTGGCCATGATCTTTGTAATACATTTATAAATAGTATTACAACAAGAAATCAGCATATAGTCTTTAATACTACAAGGGTCTAAAACCTTAGGAACCAGAGTGATAGAGGTAGCATTAATAGTACCAAGGAGTCGACCCAAACCAAAAAAGGATTGGATAACATTGCAAAACTTCATACCAACCACCTCCTACATAGACTGAAAAAACAAAGCATTGAAACCATTTGGGCCTGGGCTCTTATGTCCATCTAGATGTAGCATTTGGGCTAGCTCGGCCCGGCCGAATTGTGTGTCAAGAAAATTGAGCCCACCTTGGCACATATATTTGGTGGGCCGAGCTGAGGTGGGCTCAATTTTTAGAATATAGAACCCAACTTGGCCTATGAGCCCGCTATCATGAGTCACGAGCTGAGTTAGGTTAGGCTAGGCTAGCCTATATATATATATATATATATATATATATATATATATATATATATATATATATATATATATATATATATATATATATATTAAAATTTAAACTTAATTTTTTAAGGAAAGTTAATTTAACTGTGAGGTCTGACCCCGAATAACGTGTCTTACCTTGATTTGCTTGCCATATACCCAGAATTATATGACTGACCTTGGATTACGTGCCCTATCTTGGTTTTCGTACATGTCTCGTCATATGTGCCTTGACCTAGAATTGTATGCCTTAATCCTCGACTTACGTGCCTTGACTTTGATTTACGTGCAATACCTTGATTCGTGTGCCCTAACCTTGAACTGCGTGTCTTAACCTAGGTTTAAGAGTCGTGTCTTGAATTATGTGCATTCATTTAGGGTTGCGTGCATTTACTTGGAATACGTGCGTTTGTCTCGTAGATTGTGCCTTACCTTGTAGTGCGTGCCCTTGACCTAGAAAAGTGTGTCTACACGCTAAACAATAAAGAATCTTACACAAAATACTAGACTATTAAATAATCCTACAAACTCCACTAACTATTATTTTAATCATAAGTCAATGCACTAAAAGACAAAACACTAAACACTAAACATTCTTTATTCCTTTTACAAAATTCATGCACCTCAAATACCACAATCAAACCACAATAAAATAAATCTTAACACAAGACAAAAAATCAGAATTTCACCATGCCTTGGCCGACCATGTAAAGGCTTTTGGACAAGCTTTGCAATTCAAAAATATTCCTAGACAAGCCTATGACACAATGCATAAAAAAATGAAACCAAGCACCCTACCCAAGCTTCAACACCTCAGCCCACTCAAATGTCCATGCCAAAAACAATTCAAATCATGCTTTAGATGACACAAATTCTGATTTTGCAAGGCTCAAGGCCGACACATGCACTCAAAAACGTCCTCAAAGCATCTTCAACCTCATTTTGCTCTCAAACTTTCTCTCAACTCCCTTATCTCCTCTCACTCTCGGCCATAGCATTTTCATGAGCTTCTAAGACTGAAAAATTTCTCTCCATAACACCCAAGCTTCGGCCAAAGCAAATAACAAGCAAGCAACATAGCAAGATATTCACACAAGCTCACAAAACTCTTCATTTTTGGCCTAAGGTAAGTCTTGATAGTTTTCTTCCATTTCTTTTGGTTTCACACACATGCACACCTTCCTCACAAGCTAACTAAGTTAGAAATTAAGGGAAAACAAGCTATCTCTCGGCCAAAGCAAGGAAAAAGCCCCCTTTGTGCATTTTGAAGAGCATTTGTGCATCTTTAACCATCAATAGTCTAAGGTAAGGGTTAAACTCTTTTAAATGCTTTCAAAGTTTACATGCATGCTCTCATATGGATATATTTACTTCTTTAGTTGATGTATATGTGTGTATATGAGCCTATCTTCTCATGCATGGCTTGATTTTGGCTAGAAACTTAGAGATGTGCAAACTCGTTTTTCTGGCAGATTACTGACTTTGTGGAACGAAGTATTTTTTACCTAGTAAAAATTGATAAAAATGTATGAAAATTGGTAGGTTACTATATTTTTCAGTTCTGGACATTTTTTCCAGAAATAGGATAAAGCTAAATCTGACTCTAAGACCCTTAAAAATGGAAAAAATCGTAATGTGTCTAAAACTAGACAGTTTTGCGTAGTCCCACGGTTTTGGCTATAACTCCTAAGTCCGAACTCCAAATGATGCGAGGTTTGTTTCTAGATTTAAATCACTCATTAATATTCAATTTGACATTTGGTTCACTGAAATTGGAGATTATTTGCTTGTCTAATAGAATGTGGGAAAACAGGCCATTGCAGTGAGGTTTTTGCTCAGTGATATGCTTAGAATCATGTTGAGACCTTGCTTGAGGTGTTGAATGCTTGGAATTGTGGCACTTAGATGTTGTATGGACTGTTGTGGTTGGTTGAGGTTGCTTAATTTGATTGATGTATGGCTTGGGATCATTAATTGATGAATGGTTTGCTTAATCACATGTTTAAGCATGAATTGAGGCCCTAACGCTTATGACTATTTGCTAAGAGGTGATCTATTGGTTAAATGTGTTAAATTGGGTGGTTAATAGGCTGCCCATAGTTTCCTTATAGCTCTAAATATGATTTCGATGATTGCATGTTGCTAAGTGAGCTATTCTTGCATCCGGTCTTGTATAAATGTCGTTGCATGCTTGTATAATGTTAATACTTGATACGTGAACCCCGAAATGAGTTATATGACTTGATTTATATATGTTACTTGGCTGCCCGTTTAATGTTCAAATAACTCTACGTGTTCTACAAAGTGAAACTTCATGTCAAGCATGCCTTGTTCGTTTACTTGGTAATATGTGATATTGAAATTACTCGGAGGCAACCTACTTTGTTGTCCTCCTAATGTGAATTGTTAAATGGTATAAATGTACATTGTATACAAGGTTGCAACCTTTTATTGTGGCATGGTAGCGTTTCACGAACGCCGGAAGGCATAGGGCTTGCCGGTGCTCCCGTGACTACCATGGTCCAATTCCCTCTCTCGCTTGGCATTCCACCCTCAGAGAGTTGGGTCGTAGGATTTCGGGGTACATCCGGAGTACACCCATTTGGAGTGATAAGTGGATGGTTGAAACCGGCCGCAACAACTGTTATCAGAAATGATCTTGAGAGCAAATGTTCACCGATTGATCTTGAGAGCGAAAGCTCACCGTATCCTTTTCACTATGTGTTTAAGTACTCTCGCTTGGTTCCTAGAGGACCTCGGGGAGGAAAGACAGGTAAATGTGTTTATTCATATTTATGTTATGTTATGTTATGAACTTGCTTATTTCATATGACATGTTTTCAAAAGGGTTTTTCATAAGATTAACCGGAAAATAGTTTTTAAAAACATTATCTCTCGCTCCCCCTCGCGGAGTTTATAATTAGTACAAGCTGAAATTAGACCTAAATTACAACGGGGTCATTTATATCAACTAAATAAGTAGTCTTCAAAGCAAACGCAACATTCACAGAATAGCCACTGACAAGCAAGGCACATAAAATACGTAATCACTCCGAGGAATCATCAACATGCACATTCTCTTCGGGTACCTGTTCCAAATCTTCTTCACCTATATAACCGGATAAACTCTTTATTTGGTTGTTTGCTTTCATTTTTTTTTTGATTAGTAGTTATCGTAGGTGTTTAAACCACTAGGTGAAGAATCAAATAACGTAACTCTATCTAAACTTACCTAGGTGCTCAATCATAAGCTAAAGAACAACAGGTACTTGCACGATAGGAATTGACAAATAAACGGGACATAGTTATCATGGTAGGCTTGTTAATCAAACGAGACTTTCGAGATAGACTAGTAGGCATGTCGGTTGACGAAAAAATAGAAATTTGTAATGGAATTGAATTAATGATTGAAATAATTGAGGCGTTTAAAAATTAGGTCAAATTAAAAGGTCCTAAATACAGTCGTTATGCTGTCAGTTTTTCAAAAAACAATCTGGAGTTTTAGGCTAACGGATAAGCTTTAACCTTCATCAATCGGTTATAGTCGTAAAATAATGTGAATGATTAGATCACACCCTAGTCTAGCCTCTGTAGGTTGGGTTGGGGTGTGACATTAACTATTAACAAAACAGTACACAAGTTGATTGATAATATTAATAATTAACTTAAATGATAAAATACAACACAACATAACAAATTACAAGTTAATAAGACAAAAGTACATCAGTGATATAAATATGAAAATAAAGCATTACATAAATGCTTGAGGAAAATTACTGTAAAAGTTCTTCATTTTGTTATGCTTCTTGTACAGGTGTTGGGCATGCTGGCAGTGGTAGTGGGTTTGGCAGTGGCGGTAGTTAAATAACTACTTCAGGATTAAAATAGTTTGTGTCATTTGGTTGTTGAGATACAAGGTGTCTTATAACTGTCCTAATTTCAAATTTACGTAGAAATATAAATTGATATTGATAATAGTTATAAATTACATACCCCTGTTCTTCAAAATACATAAAATGATTCCAAACCTCTAATGAATGTAATCGTCGTGAAAGATTTTATTCTTCTATGGACATAGTTATATATAATATTGTAGACTTGTAGTAAAATAAAGTTGCAATATTATAAAAAAAGGTTTGATAACAAGTCATTTAATATTAACTTAAGAAATACATTTGCTACTTTTTATTATTAGTTTGTTAAAAAATATAATTACTATGACTTGCTAGTTTGTTTTTTTTTTTTAAATAGTTACTACGATTTGCATTGCATACATAAAATATAATATTTTAATTTCTTTTAATAAATGAGCTTAAATTGTGCTTAATTTGTGTTGAGATCGAGTTGGGCTCGAGATGGGCGTTATTTGGGCTCAAAATGGGCCTTATCTGGGCTCGAGCTGGGCGGGGCTATGCTTTGAGTTGGGTTGGGCTGAGTTGGGCCTGAACTCAAATAGGTTGGGTCAAAAATTATATGACCCAACTCGGCCCACATATATGTGGTGAGCTGGGCTGAGTCGAGCCCACTACCAATTGAGTTGGGAAGGGCCCGAATTTTCGTGTGTTGCTGAGCCTGTGTCGGCCCAGCCCAAATGCCACCTCTATTTCCATCAATGGAAAAAAAAGTTCTTTTAATTTTATCCGTAGTAATATCCCGAGTCAAGAAAACCCCTTCTTCCGGCGACATAAACTTTCCAAGAAGCATCTTGAGGTCGTCAATAGAGTAACTGGCCGAAAACAAACTAGGAGTCCCCAAGAGATCAGAATAATAATCAACAATGGACTTTTTAACCTCAACTTCATTCGAGATCCACTCACCATTCTCAAGTTGAATTTTTGAGATTGAATTCCTAACAATTCTACCTCAGGCCATTTTATGAAAATAAGAAGTATTAGAATCCCCTTCACGGAGCCAAGTAACCCGTGATTTCTGACACAAAATGTCCTCTTCCGCATTAGAGTAGAACTCCAAATCCCGCAAAAGTACCCTTTCTTCGGCCCTCTAATCCTCGGTCACACTGCCATGGAGGAAACTAGATTGGAGGAAGTACAGCTTCTCTTTAATCAGTGTTACTCTTTGGAAGGGTAAATGAAATGCTCCTTGTTAAACTCTTTATGTTTGCCCTTCAAGAATTTCAGTCTGCAAAAAAGTCTAACATAGGTGTCCCATGCATCTCACAGTTCCAAGCCATTTCAACAATAGCTTTGAAATCCACATGTTTAATCCACGCATTAAAGAATCTAAATGGAGGCTTCCTCGGGGCTGCGTGAATCACTGTACAAATGACCAAAGGAGTGTGGTCTGAAGCTCCTTGGGGAAGGATATCGAGTTGAAAATTAAGGAATTTATCCAGCCATCCCTCATTGACAAGCAAACGGTCCAACTTAGAAGCTCTCAGCCTGTCACCTGAACCCTTGTTATCCCAAGTAAAAGCTCCTTCACAAAATTAATTGCTCTCCTGCAATTATTGACGCTTGATCAATTATGTTAATTATAACCATACCAATTATATAAACATTCAAAATAAAATAAGAGAAATGCATAAAAGTTATTATACACATAAAATTTATTTATCCCCTTCTATTTTCTTTCTAATCCAAACAAAAAATAATCATACTCCTTTATGATCTTGTCCTCTATAAAATTATTCAATCCAAATATGATTTAATTCCCTCCACTCCTTTCCTTTATAATTTTCTTCCTTCTTCTCCTAGGTCCGTTAATATTTGTAATGAAAAATTATAAATTCAAAAATTTTAAACTATAATAAGTTATTACCGGATTTCTCAAAAACCAAAAGGTTGGGTGGTGGAAGTTCTAATCCATATTGCATATAATAACAATCTTGAGTTGACCAAGCTATCAAAGTCTTTAAATATTATTTTTTCATTTGCTTGTGCTTTACTTTTTCTTTTTGTTTGACGTCAAGTCCAAAAATGAAAACGTTCAAGGTTCATGGGTTTGCATGTTTAACCCCACCACCTGCGGCGGATTCGAGCATCAGAAATTTGTGTATGCGTTACAATAATATAGTGAATAACTAAAGGTTCAAATATACTTATTTATATATAAACTAATATATATTAAGCACATTTTAGCACTGAAAAAAATATAAATTTATAAAAGAGAAAAAAAAATTAATTATAATTTATCCATGAACATCTACAAAAAAAAAACATTAATTTTAGACTTTTAGATATACCTAAACTAATAATAAACAACTTATATAAAATTAAATTAAAAAAGAACTCATAAAAATTATAAAATATAAAAACTATAACTAATATCTAAAAAAGGTGAAGAATCAATAGCAGTAAGTGATAAAAAGCTATGGTAAGTTTCTCCTCCAACCTCAGTAAAGAAAAGTAAGTGATAAAAGACTATGCTAAAAGAGTAATTATATTGTAGCAATATAGAACATTTGTAACGTCATATTTTTTTTTTTCACGAAATTAATCTATCCAAAAAGTATTATGATGAAAAAGAGAAAACACTATCTACTACATCAGAATTTAAAATTGTATACCATTTTTTGCACTAATTAACCTGTGGGCCACTGCATTCTTCCCCTTCTTTAATATACGCATCTCAAAAAATACCAATGCTCCGACCAAAAAAAATATAAAAGAAAATCACAACACTAATACACTAAAAGATAATAAGAAATTATATATATAGATGTGTTATGTCAACACATAGTAGTTTTTTTTTTTTTTTTTTCTGTCAACACAGTAGATTTAGTAAACGAATTAATTTGACTCAATTGCCTACCAACAAGATCCGTGCACCAGCTGTGGTCACAGCTTTTGACAAAAAATAAAACAAATACTATATAGTCACAGTTTATTATCATGGTTAGGAACTTGAGATCCTGTGTGCGACAAGCCTTCCAAATATCTGTATTTTTTTTTGTATTTTCGAGATTTATGAAGTTTACATGTTTGGATTTCTGCCTTTTTTATTAATATATGATTTATGGACTTTACAAAAGACATTTATTGAAAAAGTAATGCATTGGATACATGAAATTTGTTATGGCAGAAGACTGCATCTTCTGCCAAGCGTGTAGTTTTGAGATGGTTAAATTGGTATCAATTTGTGAATAAGTAATCGAACTTCAGAAACTTGTATGCTTAAGCTTGTGACAATTACGTTCCCTTATAGACATAATTAAATTTAGAGACGTAACACAATTAAATTTGGAGACGTAACGCACTCCAAACCATATACGTATCTGGAATGCAAATCAACACCTTATTCAAAGACAACGCACCCAATTATGCATCTTTCACAATCCATATACGTGTGTATCAATCTCTTAGTACCAAAGATTTAAGAGTAACCTAATGGTGAGTTACTCGCCCTGACTATTAGAAGAGCAAGGTTAAAAACTCATCGGAATGGAGGACAAGTGAGGGTGCGGGTTAGAAATAAAAAATTTCTCCGAATGATTGAAGTGCACTCAACTCCTCAATATGAAGAAAACATATCCATCGCATTCATCGGTTATTCAGTCTTGTCATATATATAATGAAACTCACCACTGAGCAAACCCCCAGATTACATGGAGAAAGATACGAGACGACTCCTATGCGCGTCTTCATTTTCAACATGTACAATAACAATTTCATAAATAGAAATCTGGACAGTAATCAACCTTAAAAAGACTAGGCATCCATCTTTGATTCAAATAAGCCATCATTGAATATCTAAACCAAATGAATGAGTATATAAAGATCATGCAGCAGGCCAATATAAATCCAGTGCGACAAACTAATTATATATGTAAACAAAGAGACGTGACGTTAAGTTGTACAAAAGCAGCAAGCTAGCATTGAATTAGTATCGCAAGTGAAGTAAGATTCTACAATAACATTAAAGATCCTCAAAAAGAGAAGAATAACGTACGCGTGAAATGCAAAATGGGAGAAATATACTTTGATGGCAAAATCGTAGACCCTTTTCCTGCATGACCAATGTACTTTTGCTGAATCAGCAGCCTCGGTAGTTTTTACTTCTGTAGGGCACTGAGCCACGGAGGATTTCAGCTGCAAAGACCAAGAATCCCTCTAATTAGCACATTTCATAAAAATACATAAGCATTAAGTCAGCAGAAAAACCTACCCTACATCTAGAAGTTTTAGTAGTAAACTTAACTTCAAATTGTCTTTTACATCATAATGCAAAACACACTGAATAGTTATCACTAAAATCACGTATTTTGACCACTAGCATTCAGAGCGAAAGAAGTCCATGACTGTTAACGCTATGCTACCATTTACTTTCCCTCGTTTTGTTGGCTTCATATACTCATACAATCATACAATCATACAACTGTCATCAATCCACTAATAAACATCCATTGATTGGGCTTTGACTCATAATTCATAGATAGATATAGATGGCATCCCAAGCTAGACAAAAAGATTTATCCCTTTGTGGTGCTCATTCAGGGAAAAGACAATGTAAATGGAACATGAAATAAGGACATTTAAACCTCAAAATAGAATTTCCTATGGTTAGAGAGACAGCTTATGATTATGGTGCGAATATGGCTTATGATGCTCCCAGCCACAAAAATAAAATCAGATAGCTAATCATCTGCCTTTTCCTCAATAACATCAATGTAGTTCCAGCACACGTTTTCATCCTAACAAGCAAAACCAACTCTGGCCTATAGAGCACATGAAAGGCTGAGACATTTAAGCCAAATAAACAAACAAAATCCAAATATGTTTTCAAGCAAAATCACATGGAATTGCACTAACATTCAGCAAGATATAACACAAATAGCAAAATTACCAATTGCATTCGAAAATCTTAACTAAATACAACAAGAACGTTCAGTCAAACAAAATACTAGGCCTCAATCTATCATACAAAACA
This sequence comes from Ehretia macrophylla, assembly GCA_037974665.1. NCBI lineage: Eukaryota > Viridiplantae > Streptophyta > Magnoliopsida > Boraginales > Ehretiaceae > Ehretia > Ehretia macrophylla. The sequence goes on from CM075779.1 coordinate 61,979,199, forward strand.
ACAATAACATACCAATTTCAATGCGACGACAGTAAGCAATACATTAAAATTCTAGGCCCATCAATGGGGCCTCACTGAACGCCAAGTTAGCCTCTTACTGCGCCTTCTCTTTCGTCCCGATAAGATACAGCCGATATTGTTAGACTTACTTGCATTGCCAACAGCCACACCCACATCCCTATATAAAAAAACAAAGGAAGATTTAATTGATCAGAAAAATGAAATGCTTGTACAATAACGTAAAAGAAAAAGGGAGAGAGAGGGAAAACATACGCAATGAAAGCGGCACCAAGCATTTGCGCATATGAGCTCGGACCAATGCATCTTTGACGCGATATGAGCTCACAACACTTTTCCATTGCGTAGGCTCTGTCAAAATCAATAGAAAATCTGTAACAGTGGAAGCCACCGCCACTTGCTTCTCTCCAATTGTACTGCTCTTCATCTTTAACTTCGCCTTCGCCTTTGCCTTTGCATTTGCCTTCCAGTACGTAGAGACAACAGTCACTCCATACGAGCAATCAGTGATGGAGTAGGTACACCATTCCCAACATGAAGTAGTTGGGGACGAAAAGCAGAAATTCCTGAACCAAAAAAGTCACCCCCAGCACGATAAACACGACATCCAAGAGAAGCATAAGATGAAAAAATATGACAATGATCGAGACCACTGAGAGGCCGAGCAATCAGTGATGGATCCTTAATTTTGATCCACTCGGATATTTTATCTAATGACACTTCTTGTTCATTCTCAACCGGAATAAAAGCTTCATCAAAGGCATAAAACTGAACGTAATCATAAAGATTAAACCCGTCTTCGTTTAGCTTTCCAGTGGCAAACATGATACATCTTTTTGACTCTGGCATCTTTCTTTAAATGGTTGATAAGAACCTAAGCCACGCCCACTTCCTAAGCCTGCATTCAAAAGTGTAATTATTGGAGTTACCAACCCACATCACATAAATTACATAGCACTCGATAAAGTTATCATATTAGAACTCCAAAACATGTCCCTATATTGTTATAAGAGTATTCCAAAGAAAAGAAAAAAAGAGAGTAGATTTCTCCCTTTCTTCAAACCCTTAATTCTAAAATAGTAGTATTGGATACACTGATAAGAGTTGTAGCTCAACCTTCCATCACATCAAGCTAGCAGAGACCAGTCAAAATTTCGATAATCATTAAACACTTTTCTGTTTTGAAATATCCGAATTTCTTTGTGCTTTTGGAACTCTAGAGTGTTTTTTTCTTAATAATGCCCAATTTTGTTTGGTATTTTCGTTCTTTTATTTATCCCCAAATATTTTTGGTATTTTATTTTATTTTTTTGCAATCCTTATTGTTGGTTGTCCTTAAGTACGTACACACACACACACACACACACACACATATATATATATATAGGTTCTTTTCAACAAATAAAAAGCCCTAGCCCTTCATCTTCTACATCTTTATTTGGTCTGATTCATCTTGTTCATCAACTCACACCACCATCACAACATAACACATGCACTCTATCACAACCCACTACACAAAATATCCGCAAGAAACCAAGAACACATACGCATATGGAAAAAAATAATAAAAAGAAAAGAACAAGCCACAAAAGGATAATAAGAGAGAGAAAGCATATCTTAGAGAGTAGTGGTGTGAAGGTCGCGAGGTTGGGTATTGGTGCTGAAGTGTTGGTGTGGTGGTTGTGGGTATTCCGTATTTTGGAAGTAGACGGGAGAGAAGAATAAGGGAAAGAGAAGAAAAGGAGCCCTAATTCCTTTGTATGTTTGTAACCAATTTTGAGTGATGTTCTTCTTAATACCTAGTACTTAATTCTGTAGCTGCCAATATGTTAGAAAGTTTTCTTATGATCTAGAACATAAATTCGAATTAAAGTTTTGTACATAGAAAATCATGTGAAGGCTCTAATTGAAAGTCTAAGACTTATCGTCTAATTCTTAAGGGTAGCCATCACATTAATTTATATAGTTCTATGCACCTATATTATTTTTAGGAACTTAGTTTCTTTATTAAAGTTGAATATTTTTTGGATTTCATATTAAGATTGAACATAGATGTTTTAGTTTATTTGAGAATACCATAATTGTTGGGTTTGATATTCTCAGTGAAAGATTACATAAACTAAAACTTGATTGTATGTTCTATGAATCCTTACTTAGTAACAAATTATTGAAATTAAGTGGATAGGCTAAGTGAAAGTTCTGCTTACTTGTGGCATAAATGTTTAGTTATAATACTAATGAATGATTAGATAGATTAGTAAATAATGAGATTCTTTTGAGTCTAGATTTTACTGATCTTGGCATGTGTATGAATTGCATAAAGTGGAAACAAACCAAACACAATGTAACTAGAAATGAGCCACAAGAATACTTCTTGAAGTTACACAATGAGCCACAAGAATGCTTCTTGAAGTTACACATCCTAATGTTTATAGACCTTTTGATGTACCCTCTTTTAATGGAGAAAAGTATTTCATTACTTTACAGTTGATTTCACATTATGATTATGTCTATTTGTTAAAATTTTGTGGAGTCAGTAATGTTAGGTTCATAAAGAATGATGAAGTTAGTGGGAGTGATGAACCTCATAAAGTGGATATTAGAGAAGTTGAGATTGATTTTTCCTTATCCATTAATGCTCTATTATCTAAAGTTACTCCAAGTGTTGTTGAACGGTTTAATAACATTGAATAGCAAATAAAGGGAAAACCATTACTTGTAAATGTCAACTTACAAGAAGTTGACCCATATGAACCGCAAGGAACAACATTAAGATCTCAAAAAGAAATTCAGCTATTCATGATGATTATGTGATTTATTTGTATGAGTCAAACTTCGATATTTGAGTCAATGAAGATCTGACTTCATTTTTCACTATCCATATGAAGTACAAAGTCTAATAAATGGATTGATGCCTTGAAAGAAAAGGCGATTCTATACGACAAAATAAAGTTAAGGATCTAGTCAAATTGCCAGAAAGTTTAAAAGAGTTGGCAGTAAATGACTTTTAAGATCAAAGACAACTCTAATGGCAAAATTAAGAATAGAAGACTAGATCAGTAAGTGGCGTTAATTATAAAGAGATTTTTCCTTAGTCTCAAAGTCTCTTTAAGGATAATCATGTCATTGGGGGCTCATTATGCTTTAGAGTTGTACCAAATAAAGTGAAAATTATGTTCCTTAATGACGACATTGAGAAAAAAAGTTTCATATGGACCAACCTGAAGTTTTTCAATAGACGAAAAAGGTCATATGGTGTGTAAACTTAGAAAATCGATATATGGGCTTAAATTGACTTCAAAATGGTTTATTAAGTTTTATAATACCATTACAGCTTTCGGTTTAAGGAATATAATCTTATTCTGAGAATATACTAAAAGATCAATGGATGCAATTTATATTTGTTTTTCTTTTAAGTCTTGTATGTTGATGATTATATTCTTCTTGCTGCTAATGGTAGTGACATATTGCATGAAACTCATTTTCTCTTATAGAATTTTGAAAGTGAGAAATATGGAAGAGACATCTTTTGTGATAGAAATTGAAATATTTCATGATGGATCACAAAGAATGTTAGGATTGTCTCTGAAAAACTTATATTGAAAGAATTCTAGAGAAATTTGATGTGAATAAATTTAGTCTCATGCACTGTCCAATAATGATGTGGAATGTATTAAAGTAATTCTTAATTGAATTACGTGATAGCTGTAATGAAATTTTAAGGTATGTGAAAAGATCAAAGACAACATGCTGACATATAAATGATCTAATAATTTAAAAGTGATTGGATATTTGGATTCAAATCTTATTAGATGTGTTGATACCATAAAGTCCACTTTTGGCCATCTCTTCCTTTAAATAGTAGGTGCGACCTTATGAAAAGTGTGAAATAGACTATGTAACACCCCGATCCTTCTCGAGACCGGGAGTTCTATCAATCAATCTATTCACAACCCAATTCCAAATCCGGGCAAAATTTTAGGAAAAAACGGACGGAGTCTCCCCTGTTTCTAGGCAAAAAGCAAACCTGCAACAGCATATAAATGAACCGATACCAAGTCCAAACATTCAACCACCTCAAGGCCATCCGAGCCTTGGTTCACAACAAGCAATCATCTGCAAATATACATTCATGCTTAGCAATTAAACTATACCAACCTATTGCATAAGTTAGACTATCATACCTTCTTAACTCTTTTCCTTTGGACATTACAAACAGGCATCGAAGTTAAATGACTTACTGAATACATAACTAACTTATCAATCTACCTCAACTATTTAGCTAATTTAGATTACATTTCTTTTAACAATAAATACATACAATACATAAAAGCATACATCTTTACAACTTCGACAACTCAAGCCACATAGGCACACAAGACAACTCTTCAAGCACGAACTTTCACGAAATCACGAACTTTCCAGCTAACATGACATTTCCTGAAATGTGGTGGTGAGGAGTGAGTATACACATCACGTATACTCAGTGAGGGAGAGACAGATATCGAGGTGGAGAGAAAGATGATCGTGCAATGCAAATAGGTACAGTTAAGCAATACAATCAATAAAAGGCATTCAATATAAACAACAATACAATAAACAATTAAGGAAAACATTAACACAACCAATCAAAGCTCTACCATACTTGGAAGGCTATGGTTCACTCATACGAGCAATATATCATTTCACGAGCGATACATCAATCTCGAGCTTGATGTTGACAACGATGACAATAAGCGCGCAACCACCTTATAACACCAGTTTAGAATACCCCGGAAGTATCCATCAATTCTACAACCCAAATCTCCCTGGGAGGCAACCCAAGCGAAAAAATAGAATAGGACACGGAGCTAGGGCAACCAACACGGGCAACCCGAGGCTACCCGGAGAGGCCCATCACTCACGCCCTGACACTATGCAATGCAAGACTCGATACAAGGCGATAACCGAGCGATAGCACAACAATACAGATTAGAGACGATAAACGAGATATCACGCATTATCAACAATTGTTAAACATTTCAATCAACAATCAACTCTAACATGTGTGATAAGTATTAACAAGCATTTACAATCAAATAAGTAACAAGAACAACACCAACAACCATCATCAAGCAATAACAAGTATTCTATAGGCATTATAAGCATTCTATAGGCAACATAAGCATTCTATAAGCAATATAAGCATTCTATAATCAATATTCTATGAAAACACACAAAATCACGAAAATGACCCCAACTTACCAAACGCTACTACTTCCAAACGAGCCACAAGTTTTGAAAATCGACTTCACCAATCCTCCTAGGTTACCATAAAGCACGACTAAAGACCACAAAACCCCACTTTTCCTTAGAATTCCCGCAAAGCCCCGATTTTCCCATTTGCTCGTTTGATCTACAACTACCTCAACCGATTACTTAACCAATGTCACAACTGCACCAAAAGTGCTTCCATGACGTACCTCGACAATTCTTTCACGCAAATCGAGAAAATTTCAAACTTGACCGAAACGATCCCAACTTTCACTAAGCCATTTTTCTCTGTTTTTCCATTACACAATCCAATTAAACCATACATTTAGGCATTCTAGCATATCTAGCACCTTCCTACATCAACAGAATGTGCAACGGAGCAACTTCATCGAAACGAGAGTTTACTATTCATTAAACAATTTATATTTCAATTCAATATTCAACCGTAGAAAATATTAAAAAGCTATAAATACATGTTCTACGATTGCTAGAGAACATTCTTTAAGCCTCTAAATGATCAAAATAACATTCTACAGATAAAACTCAAAAATTAAAGTTAACACATAAAACGTTCAAATGAGCAATTAAACATGAAACCCTCACCTTAGACGCTCCTAGACGCTAGGAAAACCTCGTTGGGTGCCTCGGAGACCACCCCATGTAAGCTCACGCGAAGAATTGAAGTTTTGAAGATTGAAATTTCTTTTTTTTCCTCTCTTCTATTTTCGGCAAGCACCCCACTATTTTTCCCAGCTTTGTTTTGTTTTTTCTTTGTTATTACATGCATATAAAAGATGACAAGCAAGTCAAGGGTCAAAGCCTTGGTCAAAGTACTTAAAATTTGGTCAAATAAGCTTGTTTTATGCATTTTAAAGCTAAAACAACCAACCCAAATCTAATTCTAGTTAAATACATCTTAAAACACTAAAATTAAAACACTAAATACTAGTTTTCACTATTTGCTGAGGACTATAATTCATTTCCTAACTATCGCTCTCGAAATGCTATGCACTTTGCCACAATAAAAGAATAACAATTAAATCTCAAAGAATTTAAGAAATATATCATTTTTGGAAAGTATCACAGTTTAAAATTTACTCCGGCTCGGAGCTACTTTTCATTTAATTGAAATCCGAGCATTTAAGTGCAAGAAAAATAAAACCGATTGACATAAATATGAAAAGTAGTTGATATTCCGTTAAATAATTAACTCAAGTATTATTTTAATTACCTCTAAAAGAAATATGAAAATAAAGCTACAAATAAATGTTTAACTAAAGATAAACACAAATCCAATGCTAACATTTGAGATGTCACTTAATTAAATGCAATTAAATATCTTTAAATGCATGCTGGGTTCGGGTTATCACAGACTATCATTATGTCATCTATTATGGAAGCATAATTTGTAGCATACTATGAAGCTACAACTCATGCATTATGGTTGTAGAAAATTAATTTCAGGTCTTGGATTTGTCGACACTAATTATCAAGTCGTTGAAAATTTATTGTGATAATTCTGCAACAGTTTTCTTCTCTAAAAGGACAAATTATCATGAGGTGCCAAATAAATGGAATTAAAGTATTTGTCATTAAAGAGAAGGTTCAGAAACAAAGAGTGTCTATTGAACATATAAGTAGTGATCTTATTTTATGACTAAAGGCTTACAACCATGCCATTTAAAGAACATGGAGTAATGATAGGTCTTGGTTGTAATTATGAAAGATGTATGTGTTCTTATGTTGACACTCTGAGCTCAATGGTGTGTTTCTGACAAACGTTAAAGTTTTTCCTGTTTCATGACAGTATTCACGTGACTTATATTTGTTAAGAAAAATAGGAAAGTCTGTATAAGACATTATGGTGGACCATTAAGATTATGACCAAGTGTGCCTGATTGTTAATGTCGTGGTATATAGAAGGAAGTACATTGAATAAATGATATATGACCGCTATAACCCACATTTAGTAGTTTGTCATTCATTGGTAATTATGAAAGGATTTAATCTCTTATGCGCGCTTTATATTTATGGTTGAATCCTGTTGTCCATAAAGGTTAATGGGTCAAGTAGGAGAATGTAAGTGGTGACCCATTAAGTTATTAGTGACCCACTTAAAAATTAAGATAATAGCCCACTAAAATCCAAGCCCATTAGGTTACTTGATGGGAGTAACAACGTGTTCTTATAAATATATGTTAATTGATCATCTCCCTACCCTGAAGAGAGTTGTAGAATTTCATCACACATCTACACTATTAAGAATAGAGTTAAGGTAGAGAAATCAATTAATCATTGTCATGCCTTCGTCTTCCGCATCAAGTAAGTAGCTTATGACTCTTAATGATTTTATATGATGATTACATGCTTCTAATGATTTTAATTGCAGTACAATTACAATAATTATGCTTACAAAAATGTTCTTTGCTTCCTTCCTCTCTTGGAAATTTTGAGTTGAAATCTGAAAGCTCGTGATAAGAGTTGTCTAGTGTGTGTGTGTGTTTTTTTTTCTTCTTCTTCTTCTTTAGATAAGCTTGGAAGAAGATAATATACTCTAAAATTTGTATTTTACTCCTTATAATGCATCACTAGATGTCTCACTACTCTACATGTAGAGAGAAGATTGGTGAAATTGTACTCCAACAGATCTTCTATCTCATCTCTTAAATTGTAGGGGATCCTTACATCCATTTTCATCTTCTTTATATGTAGAAAGGAAAACCTCATCCCCTATCCTATCTCATAAAACAATAAATAAATAAATAAAGCAATTCAATAATTCTGAATTTGAAAAATAAAAAATTAATAAAAATAAAAATTATGAAATATAAATAATAGCATATAGTATGGACAATAAAAAATATAAATAAAAATTAAAAGTTATTAAAGATAATCTAAATTACACACTAAAACAATAATTTATGTAAGTAATTAAAAAAATAACTTAAGTAATTAAAAGGAATGTCGTGGAGAAAAATGAACATATATTAAAAAAATGAATATTAAAATAAGGAGAGAATATTGGAATGAAATAAAAATAACAATCCTACAACATAAAAACGGTTGGAGTGTAATTGAATAGGATTTTTTAAAGTAAGAAATTGATTAAATTTGAGGAAATTGTTAGAGTAAAACTAAAATAGGGAATCTCTAAACGTAGGAAAAGTACTCCAAATCTCTTACATATAGAAAAAAATAAAAAAAACTGTTAGAATTGATATTGAATGTATTCCATATTTGTATGTAATTAGGTGATTTGGGTGATTAGGTGAATTAAGAATTACTCTTGTTAGACAAATTCAATAGTAAATGTTAGTAACGGGAGCAAGGGCGAGTAAAACAGAAGTTGCACGAAGATCAACCATATAGAATATAGCAAAACGTAGTGTCTCATTTTATTTTTTTAAATTTTATTTTCGGTCAAGTAGTGTCTCTTTGATCAGCATCATAATCAGTTTCGTGAAAAGGAAAAGAGAAAATGGCACAAATAATTGCTATTGTTAGTCTAAAATTTTAAATTAATTCTATTATTCAAAATTATTTAACTTAATTTTTATTATTTTTCAAAATTAATTAACTTAGGCTCTGTTTGTTTGCTGTAAAATAATTTGATTGTAGAAATAATTTTCAGTGAAAAATATTTTCTTGAAAAAGAAAATATTTTTCTGAGCTCTTTTTGTTTGATCTAAAATAACTTGTTGAGAGAAAATATTTTTTCTGAAAAATAAAATACTGAAAAATATTTTCTATATTTGGATATACAGTGAGTTCCGTAAAATATTTTATTCTCCCAAAGTATATAAAAATATTTTTTCAAATTTTGTACTAGCCGCAATTGTTGACCGAAAAATATTTTTCAGTTGACCAATTTTTCGGTGTTACCAAACACTAGAAAATTAAACAAAAGCAACTGCAATTGTTGATTAGAAAATATTTTCTAATTGATCAATTTTTTGATATTACCAAACACTAAAAAATTAAAAAAATATTTTTAAAAAAAATATTTTACAACAAACAAACGGAGCCTTAGTTTTTTTGTTTTTCAAAATCTATTAGAAGGCACAAACCAGCTCTTCTTTACAATTGTCCAATACTCGTAAATTCTAGTCCTAGAAACCCGACGAAAGGGAACAAAAGAGGCCCCACAAAAGAATTATGTTAAAGAGTTTGAATTTTGTACTCCAATTGAAGCTCGACTTCAATTTGAGTTCATATAAGTCCTTTGTTGGCTCAATGTCTCCATCCTAACAGAAGCTCTCTCAATGACTCTTGCCAAACAATCTCAGTGAAAAAATTAAAGGAATTCAAATAACCAAGCAATGTCCCCCAATCACTCATCTTCTATTTGCAGATGACTCGTTCTTTATTGAAGCTAATGCTAATGAAACTTTAGCTCTCAAAGATTTTCTCTATCATTATTGTTTTGCCACGGGACAAAGTGTTAATCTCTCCAAGTCCAATATTTCCTTTAGTCTTAATACTCCTTAAACTGTTAAGGAAGAAATCAGTGGACTCTTTAGAGTCAATAGCAGTCAAAATCTTGAAAAATACTTGGACATTTCTTCCCATTGGGGCAACTCAAAAACGGTTGCTCTCAACTGGCTTACTGATCGAATCTTCGCTAAAATTCAAGGTTGGAAAGAGAAACTCCTTTCGGAAGGGGGCAAGGATGTACTGATGAAATCAGTACTTCTCATCAGTACTCCAAGCCATCCCTTGCTATATCATGTCTCTGATTCTCTTTTCAAAAACCACTTGCAAAAAATTGAGCTCTTTAATTTCTAAATTCTGGTGGAGTAAAAATGGCAAATTCAACATCCACTGGACTAATTGGAATATCATGACAGATCTGAAATGGGATGGAGGTTTTGGCTCCAAAGAGTTTGAACTTATGAATAAAGCTCTTTTTGCAGATCAGGCATGAAGAATTCTGAAGAACCCATCTTCATTGACTGCAAAGATCTTCAAAGGGAAGTACTTCCCAAACTCGAGTTTCTGGGACGCGAAACTTGGCTCTCATCCCTCGTGGGCCTTTTGTAGTCTTGTCATTGGAAAATATCTTATTAAACATGAAGCTCTTAGGCAAATTGGTGATGGTCGAGATGTCAACATTTGGACTGACCCTTGGTTAATTAACAGGGTTTGTGATTTCATAATTTTCACTTTTTTTTTATAAAGATGCTATTGTATTTTTAATTAACAAATGAAATAAAAATAAAAATATATATCATAAAGAATCGTCCAACTACTGAAATGGTTATATACTTGTAACCATTATGTTGTGCTATTATTAGAATTCATGTTCATTTCTTTATAGATTGACTGAGAGTAGTGGTAAAATTTGATCATGCATCGCATATGGGTACCACAACTAGTTATGTTCATCTGTTTTGGTTAAAAGCATGGGCTGTAAACCTAAACCTTTTTCCTTTGACGTTAAAGGGAGAGAGAAATATAGGCAAATAAAAGTGGAACCAGAAAATATTGCCAAGCAAAGTCTGATTTTGGTATTAGATCTAATATATATGATGAAAGATAAAGAAGGCAAAGATTTGGCAATATTGATTAAGAGAGAGAAAAAATAAGGGAAAAATGAGAAAAAAATTATTGTCAAATCTTTTCCATCACATTCATTGGTTATCCAGTCTTGTCATATATATATATGATGAAACTCACCACTGAACAACCCCACAGATTACATGGAGAAAGATATGAGACGGCTCCTATGCGTGTCTTCCTTTTCAACGTGTACAATAACAATTTCATAAATAGAAATCTGGGCAGTAATCAGCCTTAAAAAGACTAGGCATCCCATCTTTGATTCAAATAAGCATCAACGAATTTCTAAACCAAATGAACGAGTATATAAAGATCATGCAGCAGGCCAATAAATCCAGTGCAACAAACTAATTATATGTAAACAAAGAGACGTGACGTTAAGTTGTACAGAAGCAGCAAGCTAGCATTGAATTAGTATCACAAGTGAAGTACGATTCTACAATAACATTAAAGATCCTCAAAAAGAGGAGAATAAAGTACGCGTGAAATGCAAAATGGGAGAAATATACTTTGATGGTAAAATCGTAGACCTTTTTCCTGCATGACCAATCTACTTTCGCTGAATCAGCAACCTCGGCAGTTTTTACTTCTGTAGGGCACTGAGACACGGAGGATTTCAGCTGGAAAGACCAAGAATCCCTCTAATTAGCACATTTCATAAAAATACATAAGCATTAAGTCAGTAGAAAAACCTACCCTACATCTAGAAGTTTTAGTAGTAAACTTAACTTCAAATTGTCTTTTACATCATAATGCAAAACACACTGAATAGTTATCACTGAAATCACGTATTCTGACCACTAGTGTTCAGAGTAAAAGAAGTCCATGTCTGTTAACGCTATGCTACCATTTACTTTCCCTCGTTTTGTTGGCTTCATATACTCATACAATCATACAATCATACAATCATACAACTGTCATCAATCCACTAATAAACATCCATTGATTGGGCTTTGACTCATAATTCATAGATAGATATAGATGGCATCCCAAGCTAGACAAAAAGATTTATCCCTTTGTGGTGCTCATTCAGGGAAAAGACAATGTAAATGGAACATCAAATAAGGACATTTAAACCTCAAAATAGAATTTCCTATGGTTAGAGAGACAACTTATGATTATGGTGCGAATATGGCTTATGATGCTCCCAGCCACAAAAATAAAATCAGATAGCTAATCATCTGCCTTTTCCTCAATAACATCAATATAGAAGCACACGTTTTCATCCTGACAAGCAAAACCAACTCTGGCCTATAGAGCACATGAAAGGCTGAGACATTTAAGCCAAATAAACAAACAAAATCCAAATATGTTTTCAAGCAAAATCACATGGAATTGCACTAACATTCAGCAAGATATAACACAAATAGCAAAATTACCAATTGCATTCGAAAATCTTAACTAAATACAACAAGAACGTTCAGTCAAACAAAATACTAGGCCTCAATCTATCATACAAAACAAAAATAACATACCGATTTCAATGCGACGACAGTAAGCAATATATTAAAATTCTAGGCCCATCAATGGGGCCTCACTGGACGCCAAGTTAGCCTCTTACTGCGCCTTCTCTTTCGTTCCGATAAGATACAGCCGATATTGTTAGACTTACTTGCATTGCCAACAGCCACACCCACATCCCTATATAAAAAAACAAAGGAAGATTTAATTGATCAGAAAAATGAAATGCTTGTACAATAACGTAAAAGAAAAAGGGAGAGAGAGGGAAAACATACGCAATGAAAGCGGCACCAAGCATATGCGCATATGAGCTCGGACCAATGCATCTTTGACGCGATATGAGCTCACAACACTTTTCCATTGCGTAGGCTCTGTCAAAATCAATAGAAAATCTGTAACAGTGGAAGCCACCGCCACTTGCTTCTCTCCAATTGTACTGCTCTTCATCTTTAACTTCGCCTTCGCCTTTGCCTTTGCTTTTGCCTTCCAGTACGTAGAGACAACAGTCACTCCATACGAGCGCCAGTACACCATTCCCAACATGAAGTAGTTGGGGACGAAAAGCAGAAATTCCTGAACCCGGCAACAGTCCTTCAGAAGCTAAATTGATTTCAAAGTAATTGCCACGATCAACGTCAAAACCTATTAAAGTCGAACCGGTGTTACCATCAAGCCAAAGCAAATGATTGCCCACCACAAGCAGGTGATTTCCGACATTGAGAAACCAGCCTTCCGTTGTCGAATGGAAGATGGTCCATACGTACCCAAGAATCAGGTGGCGTAAAGGCGTAAAATAAATCACAGGCAAGTGAAGCAAAGAAAATAAAACCTTTATCCTCTACCGCTGCGGACATAAAAGTCTCACAGTCTAGCTTCACAATGTCAGGAGGGTAAGGAAACGGAATCCAACTACCCTTAGATTCATCAAGCATCTCAATAAATCTGAGTTCGTCACTGCTTTTGTAACCACCTACTGCAAAAAGTTTACCTCGTAAAATATGGAGGTGAAGCCTATGTCGACCAACGTTCATTGGAGGCAAACTTGTCCAATGAGCATAATAATCAACCTCCTTACTGGGGGGGGGAGACGGTGTGCAAGAGTGTTACATTGTCCACATGCAAAATAGTTACCCCCAGCACGAAACACACGACATCCAAGAGAAGCATAAGATGAAAAAATATGACAATGATCGAGACCACTGAGAGGCCGAGCAATCAGTGATGGATCCTTAATTTTGATCCACTCGGATGTTTTATCTAATGACACTTCTTGTTCATTCTCAACCGGAATAAAAGCTTCATCAAAGGCATAAAACTGAACGTAATCATAAAGATTAAACCCGTCTTCGTTTAGCTTTGCAGTGGCAAACACGATACATCTTTTGGACTCTGCCATCGTTTAGATTAAAATATGTGTCACGCCCACTTCCTAAGCCTGCATTCAAAAGTGTAATTATTGGAGTTACCAACCCACATCGCATAAATTACATAGCACTCGATAAAGTTATCATATTAGAACTCCAAAACATGTCCCTATATTGTTATAAGAGTATTCCAAAGAAAAGAAAAAAAAGAGAGTACATTTCTCCCTTTCTTCAAAACCTTAATTCTAAAATAGTAGTATTGGATACACTGATAAGAGTTGTAGCTCAACCTTCCCTCACATCAAGCTAGCAGAGACCAATCAAAATTTCGATAATCATCAAACACTTTTCTGTTTTGAAATATCCGAATTTCTTTGTGCTTTTGGAACTCTAGAGTGCTTTTTTCTTAATAATGCCCAATTTTGTTTGGTATTTTCGTTCTTTTATTTATCCCCCAATATTTTTGGTATTTCGTTTTTTTTTTTTGCAATCCTTATTGTTGGTTGTCCTTAAGTACGTACACACACACACACACATATATATAGGTTCTTTTCAACAAATAAAACGCCCTAGCCCTTCATCTTCTACATCTTTATTTGGTCTGATTCATCTTGTTCATCAACTCACACCACCATCACAACATAGCACATGCACTCTATCACAACCCACTACACAAAATATCCGCAAGAAACCAAGAACACATACGCATATGGAAAAAAATAATAAAAAGAAAAGAACAAGCCACAAAAGGAAAATAAGAGAGAGAAAGCATATCTTAGAGAGTAGTGGTGTGAAGGTCGAGAGGTCGGGTATTGGTGCTGAAGTGTTGGTGTGGTGGTTGTGGGTATTCCGTATTTTGGAAGTAGACGGGAGAGAAGAATAAGGGAAAGAGAAGAAAAAAAGCCCTAATCCTTTTTTATGTTTTATTGCTTTTTTTTTTCCAATTTGTTAAGCCAATTTCTGAAATACTGGAAAAACTTTTTTTTTTTTTGGGTCAAAATGAAAATGAGATTAATATAATAATATGTTAACCGATCTTTAATATAGGAATGGACTAACAACTATTTATATATAGTAAATTTTATAATTCAAAGGATGGGTTTGCAAGTTAAGTCTATTTATAGCCCTTTTTTTTTTGGTCAAAAGGGAAAATGTCATAAAATAAAAAACATACAGATTATCCAATCCAGTGGGGTAGATATCATGCGAAAGAAGATACATCAAGTGCGAGTGAAGACATGAACTCTAATTAACAAGCAATTCTTCCTTATGCCTACATTTTGCAATCCAGTCGCAAGGTTGGTTGATCGTTCTTCTGATGCATTGACAACTCACTCTCGAGTCTTCAGCAACAATCTTTTTGATGTCCTCCACAATGGAAAACGCTCTCCAACAGAGGGCAGTCTCTGGAGCACTGATTGCTTTAAAAACGTCTTGTGCATCGCTTTCAATGATGATGCAAGACTGTTGAAACTGGTTAACATATAAACACGCATTACGAATTGCATAAGCTTCTGCTTCCGCTGCTGAAAAACATCGAAACAGGCCGGCTTGACCAAACTCCATTGAACCCCTCCAATCCCGACCTATAAAAGCAAAGGCAGCTTTCCCATTCTTCTCCCACGAGGCGTCAACATTCACCTTAACTGTCCCTGGCATCGGGGGAATCCATTGTGTTAGCGGCTCTCTATTGACAACAGTTCTTCTAACACTCCTGTTCCTCCAAGCGTTGTCTTCGCTGAACCATTCTTCCAATGCGCACTGCACTCTCGTAACCGTCTTCTGAATATCAATGAACCTCCCATTAATAACACCCTCATTCTTCTGCTTCCAAATCTGCCAGTAACAAAGGGCAATCTTTGTCGTTGCTTCCTCCTTGCAGTAACCTACATTATAACACCTCTCTATAAACCTCAAGAACCACTCACTGAACCTTTCTGTACCAACAGGGTTATTAGCACATTACAGAGGAGAAGCACACCAGAATCTCTGAACCCAAGGACAAAAGAGTAGCAGATGTTCAACCGTCTCAACTCCAAGATTACACAAAGGGGACGAAGCAGACTTCCTCAAGAAGCGATTCTCTTGGGTTGGGAGACAATTTTGGCACGCTTTCCACAAGAAAAATCTCACCTTTGGGGGAACATTCAGGGACCACACCAGTCTCCAAACATCAATAGGGGTCTGGTAGGACGAGCTAGCTCTCCCTCTATCAATTGGGCTTATATTGCACAAAACCTCTCTCGCCACAAAATAGCCTGTTTTAACTGAATACCGCCCATTCTTGCTTGGGTTTCAAATCACGCAGTCTTCTCTCTCAGACCATGGGAGAATAATAGCAAGGATCTCTTGAGCAATCGTCCTATCAAACACATGGTTAATTATCTCATCATTCCATCTCTTCTGATCCTACAAGATCAACTTGCTAACCCACGTAGGGGAATTTGGGCTTCTCTACCGTATAGCCTCTGTCGTTGGAAACCATTTATTTTTTCAAATATTCACAGACTTTCCATTACCAATCCTCCACAAGGTTCTTTTTTAAGGAAATCATTTCCCTTAACAATACTCCTCCAAGACCATGAAGATTGCCTTTTAATCCCTGCATTCCAAAAAATGTCATTTGGAAAATAAAATCCTTTAAGAATAGTTGCAGACAAGCTGTCAGGCTAGATGGAAATTTGCCAGGCCTGTTTTACAATAAGTGCCATATTAAAGTAGAAAAGATCTCTGAATCCAAGACCCCCTTCCATCTTTGGCTTCTTGAGCTCATCCCACTGGAGCCAATGCGTTCGAGATTCACCACTTCTTCCCCACCAGAATCTAGCTGCCATCGAGGATAGAGTGTTGCAAACCTTCTTAGGGAACAAAAAGGATGACATGGCATAAGACGGGAGGGCCATCAAAACTGCTTTAATAAGAACATCTTTCCTACCATCAGAGAGGAGATTACTCTTCCATCCCTGCAACTTGGACGCACATTTTTCTTGAACCCAGCTCAAGGCTTCTGATTTAGACCTGCCCCATTCCGCCAGGAAACCAAGATACTTACCGATCTTATCTGATTGCTTGACACGAAGAATATCCACAATTCTTCTTCGTGTTCCTTCAAGCGTGTTAAGGCTGAAAACAATAGTTGACTTGTTCAAATTCAGACTTTGACCAGACGCAAAGCAGTATCTATAGATCATATCTTGCAAGATAGTAGCCTCCTTATAGGTGGCTTCAAAAAAGAAAATCGAGTCATCTACAAACAGGAGGTGAGTAAGAGAAGGGCAAGACTTAGTGATTCGATAGCCATTCAACAAAGATCTACTAAGTTGCCTTTTAATCAGAGCCGAAAGAGCCTGAGTAAGGATAGAGAAGAGATAGGGGGACAGAGGGTCCCTTTGCCTAATCCCTGGGGAAGATGGTCTCAGATGGACACCCATTGATGAGAATGTTAAAAGATACTGAGGAAATGCAATTCATAATCCACCTGATCTATGAATCATGGAAACCTAATCTTTTGAGGACCCCTTCCAGAAAGTCCCATTCAACTCTATCGAAAGCTTTACTCATATCAGCCTTGAGGATAGTATGACATTTCTTCGCATTTTTCCTCTTCCTTTGAATCCAGTAGCCTGCTTCCTGTGCCACAGTGATGTTATCTTGAATAACTCTTCCTGGAATAAAAGCTGATTGTTCCGGGGACACAATCTTATCCATTAGAGGCTTAAGCCTATTCACGAGGACCATGGAGATCACTTTGTACAGAAAGTTTGAACAACTGATGGGCCGAAAATCACCAATTTTTTCAGGGTGATTAACTTTAGGGATTAAAATAATATTTGTGCGATTGAGAGCACTCAAATCAGATCCCCCAAGAAGAGTTGCCTTTACCACATTAAAAATATCAGAGTCCATCAAATGCCAAAACTTTTGAAAAAAAGCACCAGAAAAACCATCCGGGCTAGGGGCCTTGTTGGCACCCAAGCTCCAAACTGCCGCTTTAACTTCATCATAGGCAATTGGTTTAATAAGCTCCAAATTGTCTTCACCGGAAATGACCGGTTCAATGTACTCGAGCATAGGGTCAATGTTCCGTCTCCCAACAGTCCTAAAGATGTCTTTGTAGAAATTTTGGATAGCCTCCTTGATAACACCGGGGTCATCTGTCCATGGAGATTGAAGCCTCAAAATCCTATTTCTGGCTCTTCTTTGCCTAGCTGATGCATGAAAGAAACTGGTATTACGATCTCCTGCATTGAGCCATTTAACTTTTGCTCTAACAGCCCAGTATTGTTCTTCCCGCGCCCAGAGCGCATCAATCTCCAGTGAAATAGCTTTATACTCATCCATGTTAAACTTCTCCAAAGGGCCGTTTATAAGGCTCTCCAATTTCTTCATCAGCCCCTCAATTTTAAATCGAAGATTTTCGAATTTTCTCTTGCTCCAACTAGACAGGCGAGCCTGACATGTCTCTAAATTAAGATTGAAAGCCTGACAGGCTTCCTCAGCTCCATGATGCCTCCAACAATTTTCAACAATATCGAAACATTCTTGATCATCGAGCCAAAAAGGTTCCACATGAAATCTTTTCTTACCCTTCAAAGTCCCCACACTTTCAGTATCAAGAATCACCGGTGAGTGATCCGACCCAACCGGGGAAAGGTTGATAGTTTCCGCATTTGGAAAGATTTCATGCCATCTAATGCTGGCGAGTGCTCTGTCTAATTTCTAGAGAATGAAACCTCTTTCCTCTCTTTTGTTGATCCACGTAAACACACATCCCTTTGCAGCAACTTCCAGTAGTCCCGCCTCGCTCACAACCTGATTAAACTCCAGGATATCACAATCTGCTTTTCTCCTTCCTCCATCCTTTTCTTCATGACTGAGAATGCAATTAAAATCCCCAATGTAAATATTTGGTATTGTATGCCTTTTTTGGTTCTCAATAATTCTTTCCCACATCTTCCTTTTTTCCTGAACACAAGGAAGTACATAAACAAAAGATAAATACCACTCGAAGGTAGTGTTAGCATTAAACTTTAAATGAATAAAATTCTTGTCATAGTCAATAATATCGAAATCAATTCCAAAATCACAAAACACGGCCATCCCACCGGATAAGCTTACAGGTTCAACAGTACAAACAAGAGCATAATTAAGACACCTAGCAATTCTTCTAACTTTATTTAGACGCATCTTCGTCTCAGCGAAACCGATGATGCAAGGCCTATTACGGGATATAATATCCCTCAAACAACGAACTGTCAAAGCTGAACCAAGGCCTTGACAGTTCCAATACAATATTTTCATTTGCTCTTCGTGGCCTGCTTATCAACAGCACCCCTACTTTCAACAGGGTCAAAAAGGATAATGTTATCAACATTGCGAGCCACTCTACTCTGTTTGTGTTGCTTCCTTCGTGCTCTATGATTATTTGAATTTTCAAATTCCGTCACCAACTCATTGTCAATTGGTATCTTAACAAGGGATGTGTTTATAAACGCCTCCTCTTCAAAAAACTGCTCATCTTCATGCCCTTCCTCGAGCGGGCCATAATCTTCAAGATCGAGATCCACATCCTCCAACTTATCCTCAGTACCATGGCTGATAGAGGTGCTCACTATCTTTTCCTGTGGATCATTAATGCCACTCGAACCGCACAAATTAACTTGCTGGGTCTTATTATCTTTAGGGGAAGCCAAGTCCTGGCTTTCAACTCTTCTCTTCTTCGAACTTATCCCCACTTGTTCATTACAACTTTGGTGGTCAGGAAGATTAGACCTTCCATCTAAAGGCTTACAACTTTTCTTTTTTTTTTTGCGACTTTTTCAAAATCCTTCTTGGAAGAACAAGATTCTTTTTCGATTTTGCTAATACCATCAAACTCAGATGTCTTTTTTTCAGCATTGGTCTCACCAAATTTTTCTCTAACCTTTTGGACAAAAGGAGTAGAACGACTGCAATCCTGCCTATCCTCCCTTTGAGACCCAGTTTGGTTTGATGACTCCTCACCACCTGCACTTTCACCACCCCGAGTTTTCTGGTTTCTCGAACTATTAGATACTTCCTCATGCTCCGGTGGGACGGTGATGAAATCCTGTTGTTGACGACCTTTAGTAGGCTCTGCACATAACCATGGACCAAATTTTTTCAAGTTCACAGTCCGCAGATTAATGATTTCTCCAGGTTTCTTCTCCTTGCACCCTTTGGTTTCATGCCCTAATCTTCCAAATTTAAAACAGAACTCAGCAATCTTCTCATATTTGAAGAAAATCCAATCATCCGGTTGGTCCTTCCTCGGCATTGGAAGACCCAGCAACAAAGGCTTTCTGATATCCTATTACACCCTTAAGCGGAGTCTCGTAGCCATTCCACCAACATTATGAATATCAAAGAACTCAATCTTTCCAAGTCTTTTGCTAATTTTAACGGCGTTTTCCTCAGAGATGAAAGCTGTTGGAAGTCCGTGCAATTGAACCCAAAACACAGTTCGATCAAGTGGTATTTTTTCCACAGCCACATCCTCTTTCCACGGTTGGAGCAACAGATGATAACCTTGGACTGACCAAATTAGCTAAAAAAATGATATAATTTTATATAGGTAATTGGAGTTGAATTGGACAAGGTCACCAAAAAAAAAATTGCACATGCTCATCAAAGTGTATTCAAATTCCCCATTTTTAAAAAGAAAATGTATACTCATAATGTGAAAAAATGTTGTGCCTAAGTGGTTGGTTAAGATTGATATTTTAAATTAGTTTAGATTAGTAAAATTTATATATTCAATATATATCCAAACAAAAATGATTGAGGTTTGAGAGTATATATCAATTTAAGTTCAAATAATCCAAAGTTGTGATTCTCGTATTAATATATATATATATATATATACACATTTACCATTTTGCTTGGGATTCACGAGAAACATATTTTATTGGTGTATGAATAGTATTTTTATGTGGTAAGAGGTGCATGAATATAGTAAAAAATATATATAGCTAAATTGCCATATTTCTGCCACCAATTGTAAATGGTGTCTCTCTATCAACTTTTGGAAAGAAAAGCAATTGAAATCCATTCTTATTTTCCCCTAACTTTGTTTGGACCAAATTATGTAAGTTGGGCTCTTCAAGTAGTTTTAGTAAAAGGATGTGATTACATAGCTGGCCCGGCCCTTCAGCCCAAATTATCTTTTGGTCTAGATATGTGCTTGGAACCTTTTAATGAAAGTAAAATGGCAGTTTGTTGAAAACAAAAAGATAAATATGCTAAATTAATCCAATAAAGCGGAGTGGGAAAATAACAGTTTTTTTTCCATAAGGAAAATAACAGATTCACATAAGGTTGATCTGCACAAATGTCATTGCACAAAGTTAAAACAATCCACCATTGGAATTATTTAACTTGATTAAGTCTAAGTAATGAAGTGTCAGCTTTCAAAAGTTCACATACAACTTAATATTAGACGTATAAAGAAGTTAATATATGTGTTGATTGGTTAAAAAATTTCAACATGTCTCATCTTTTTTGGAGTTACTTCTTGATCATTCATTCATTGCATTTAAAAAGTTGTTTGTAAGGGACAAAAAAAATTATTTAACCCCT
Source organism: Ehretia macrophylla (assembly GCA_037974665.1). NCBI lineage: Eukaryota > Viridiplantae > Streptophyta > Magnoliopsida > Boraginales > Ehretiaceae > Ehretia > Ehretia macrophylla. The sequence continues at coordinate 62,000,450 of CM075779.1, forward strand.
AGATTCATCTTACAATAATACTGTTTTAGACCTCTATGTTAAAAAAAAAAGAAGTTACTGGTCATCCAAAAAAATTGAAAGCCGAAAGCATTATAGGGATGGAATATTTTGCATGAGTATTTGATACGCATCAAAAAAAGCATATCGTGAACCTTTTTTTTTTTCTGAAGATGATATGTTTGCCGATATCTAATTTTTGTACGGGAAAAGGTTTGATTACGAAATCCTTTATGTTACTACATATGCATATTTGTCTCAACATGAACGTTGGATAAGCACGAAACAAGAAGCTCCTTGCCAATTATCATGAGAATTAAAAAGAGTAAGAATCATCAAATAACCTCATAATTGCATTATTAATCGAATTCAATGATTATGAACTATATATATAATTATATTAATAATTAATTATTATTAAATCTCAATTGGAACATTGTATCCCTTCTTAATATGAAACCAAAAAACTTCATCATCTTTGAAGGAATTGAATATTTCTTTAAAGATATTTTTGACAACCATATTTTATCTTAATATCCACAAAGAGTTAAGATCTATCATCTAACATTTTTCAGGTGAAGCTGAGTTGGGCCTTCAAGTTATAGAGAAAGAGAAGTTCAAGAGTTTCTTTGGTTGCCTTGTGTGTATTAGTCATTGAAATGTAAAGTAATGTATGTATCTAAGGTATAATTAGTGATTTAATTGTATGTTCTGCTTTGTAGATCTTGTTTATATTTGTTATAAGTAGGAATTTGTAATAAGTTTAATTTAAAAGTATTAGAGTAGTATGATAAGCTATTATTTGTAATAGATTAATATGGTTTAAGTCCGATGCATGAATGTTTATCTTGTTGAGGTTAAAGGCTCGAATGGCCTTAAGAACATGGAAAGATATGTTAAATGAAGAATGTGGATGATTTTTGAATGTTGTATTGTTGTTTGTGGTTCATTTCTTTTGAGTGTAGGTATGTGGTCTTTTCTCATTTTTCGTGACCTTGGGATGTGGATCGGGATTCCGTTCTCATGAAGGATCGGGGTGTTACAATGGTTCTTACTCAATTGGGACTATTAATGGAAAGATTGAATTGCACAATAATCGTAAACTAAATAGGTTCACTCAATTGATGACTTCATTTGCCTTGTAAATTGTCTCAATATGTTGTTAGACATCACTCAAGACCTTTAAGGGTGTTTCGAGAGTGAAATAGATATTCTCAAAACAAATTGAGAGTTCAATTAGTATTAAAATCGTTCAATGTTTCCTTAATGCTATTTGATGGTAAGTCTAGAAGGTCACATACAATAGAGTATTGTGATTTGGCTTCAATTTAACTTGTATCTTCATCTCTCAAAGATTGTTAAAGAGTTAATAATAATATTTGTATCATTAAAGGTTAATAGAGCTAATGTGTTATTATGGACTATGTATAAGGAGTTAAGTACAAAATATAGAAATGTGATTTACATGATTTAATCTAATGGTGATTGGATTAAATACTACTTATGTCAATTATACAAAGGTTAAAAGTTAATCTTGAAAAGTCATGGTAAAAGAAAGGTTGGAATTATGTAAAGTTCCACTTAGTCTTTCTTTATATATAATATGACTAAGCATGACCCATTGAAAGACAGATTATTTCATCTTGTCTTTTCTGTTTCAAAAGGATGACAAGGCTTAACCCCATGGAGTTATTATGAATTCCATTAACCTTTTATTTTGTATACTTGACAAGACATAAATATGATGCATCATCTTCCATATAAATTTATATATACACATCAATTGGCCATTATGTATATTGTATGCAAAAGCTAATTGATATATGTGTATATTTCTATATATCTATGTGCAAGATAAAGATTAAGTGACTTAGTGGGAAAATACTACACATCTTGTGTAAGAGAGAAAACAAGTTCATATCTTTTCTTCAAAGATTTTGCTAGCACTATATTCAAGAAGAAATGAGGAGCTTAATCACTTTCTTGTGTGGACTAACTTGGACTTCTACACTTGTGGAAGAGGGTGTCATTCCAACAAAATGTTCAACCACACATCAACCTTAGGTCTTTAAGATGTATTATTCTCTTCTTGTTTTACCTTTGGTTTAAGAAGTATATTATATAAACATCAAGTATTAGGATTGATCTACACATATGAATGTAATATATGCATTGAAAAATTGCATTTCATAGTTTCTTCCGCTTTGTATCTTTGATTCATTATGTGCAATCTCGGATATCGATCCTTCATCTTTAACTCCTCTACAGTTGGATAATACAAATCAAGCTGTTGAATGCTCAAAGATTTGCAAGTGTTAGCTCAAGATTTTTTTTTGTAAAGAATGAGTGAATAAAGACTTTTAAAATCTTGGTATTCAATGCTTGAAGTTGAAAGAGATGATTTGAGAAGTGGGTGATGAAATGGTTTTAAAGGAGGCCCTCAACGGATTTATAATGGCTATTTTTCAAAACATTCGGTCAATCGAATTCGTGGCTTCCTTCTGGACTTGCTCATCCGGATGGCCACTGGATGGGATCCAGTCAAGTGGATCCAATAGAGTAACTCAACCGGATCAGTAGTTTTCAACTGAAAACCTACAGTAAGTGATCCAAGTCAATTTTTCTGAAAACCTTTTTCAAAGTGTGCAAAAACCATTTGTTTTAAAGACTCTTTTTGACCCACTTCAAATGTTTTCAAAGATAAGATATTTTTCGAATCATTGCTTTGAAAAACATTTTGAAGACTTCAAGAGCTAACACAAGAAATACTTAGGCAAACCACAAGTTAACAACCAGTATCCCTTATATCGTCACATCTTCTTTTATAACTCACTCTTCATCTTCCAAGATCTCCTTTACTTGAATCTTCACATCTTGAAGCTTTAGAGATCTTGACAGTGAAGTCTTGAGCTTGATCATGTTGAGTTCTTCATTTGATCTTCATAATTAACTTTCTTGAGCTTGATCAACATCAATTCTTCATGGCTTGCTCTTGAGCATTCTTCAATCTTTCGACTAATCTCATAAATTGAGAACTTATACAATGCATGATTAGTCACAAGATAAGTGTATAATCAAGATTTAGTTATTATCAAAATAAATTTGAAAAGTCTTTGGGCTAACAAGTAAAATAACTTTTCTTTCTAGTTTGAGTGGACATCAATGGTGCATATTAATATTACGAAATTAACGGTCAAGATCATTTACGCCCGAATTGCTACAGATGGATAGAAGACCGACCCTGACAAAAAAAATAGAAAAAGCCATTCTAGTCCCTGAAGTTTTTGCTAAATACTAAACATGTTTGTATGTTACAACCCCGATTTTCAAACGCTAATATATGTACTATGATACCACGAAAGTGGAATAAAGTTCAAACTTGCAATTACCTCAACATCTCGGGATCGTGATGCCATAGGCTTAAGCAGATCACTCCACTTAAGTCTGCTAAGGCACAAAACAAAATCCCGGGCACTATTAACCATAAAACAACTCAGCCTTATGTAAAACAACCCAATACTAAAATTCAAGTTATAAAAGTTACATAAGTTCAACAATACTTGGTATACAAACTTCATCACTAAACGTTAAAGTCACAATCTGAATACATATTTATAAACTCGTATCCATCAAGGTACAATCTTAGAAATCCATCTAGTATAACCAAGTCTCCCACGAGTCTTAGTCTAATTAATTACACAACAATAATCCAAAAGGAGTTACAAGATAGCATTATAGTCAATTATACAAAATATTCTCCATGAGCGAGCAAGTAGAGCACGAAGGTAGAAAATCAAAATCATCACATTAATAGGGGTTCCATCAACAAACGGGCTCAACTGTACCTTAGTTGTTAAAAAAGGGTGAGTTATAACTAGCTCAGTGAGGGATAAGGGGAACAGGGATTTTCGCAATCCTTTTACCATTTCAAAATCTATTTTCGAAAACAATGCCATGCACATATAGGTACAATTCGTAAATAAACAATACATGACCTTGAATATTCCATAAGAACATCAAGTAAAACACAAATTTAAACAACATTTATAACATGGTAATATTATCCAACTCTACTCTCCGAGGATCTCAAGGGACCAAGTGAGAGTAGGAAAACATATATTGAAGAATACATCTCGAACATGATCAAAAGAGTGATGCACAACAAGGAAGATGACTTATACGGACCTAAAAGGTGTCTCACACTATCACAGTCATGTGTACCTTAAAAGGCGTCTCCCACTATCACTGTCGTGTGCACATTATTCCGTATAAGTCCCAACCATAAATAATGTAGCATTAATGGGGTAGGGAGGTGTCTGCCACTATCATAGCCGTGTGCACCTTTGATTCCATCCCTTAATAAACGAGAGGTTGCAACCACCACATGCAAATAAGTAATACCATGTCATAATCGATGACAAGTACAAAGTGAGCTCAAGATTTATCAAGCATATTCAAGTGCCTTTCATATGTCTCATCATGTAAACGGTCAAACATTTATCATGTATCCATATGGACATGTAACACATACAATATCTTTCATGTAAGCTCTTTTAGTATTAGCACATAATAACAAGAACTTGTAATTGGTCACTTAAACAATAACTTCTACCACTAACAAGCATTAGTTACTACCAAATAATTTCAATGCTTCCGCATTAGCCTAACTTAAATAGTTAATTTTCCTATTCTCTTAAACTCCAAATAACCTGATTCCAGTATAAAATTAAAGTTTATCGAATGTAGATAGTTTTAGAATCAAATGGAACTCAATTCAGAGTTGAATTGAGTGAAATATAGTCTCTAGAAAAATTTTATGCAAAAGGAGAAGGGCAGTCAGACGAGGGGACTCGCCTGGTTTCTTCGACCGACTCAAGCAGTGGAAGTCGGATGAGCTCCCTCATCCAACTCCCTCGACCGATTGAAGCCGTCAAGGCCATTCCAAGTCCGATTTTTTATGTTCTTTCCTTCTTTCTTCTTTAATCTTGCTTCAACCAAGTTCATGCCTCAAATTCCTTTCAATTACAAGTTTATTAACATCATCTAAACATGTATTAAGCATCATCTAGCGTCAAAATCATCTTAGAAGCAACAAAAACATTCAACCATCAACTATCATACATTTGCAACTTCAATCATCAAGATTTGTCTTCTAGAGTTGCATCTTCTATTCTCATGCTTCAACTCAAGCGTAATGATCACATATAACATTATAATAGTTTACAAGAACAACAACAAACACAATATAGCTTTACGACCAAGTATTGACCTTAAGAATTCAACCTAAGCTCAATCCACCATCTAGTATACATATAACTTTATTCATGCTTTGTATACACATAGATCTCTCTACTATGAGTTGTATGCCTTTATAAACCTTTGAAATTCATCCCTCACCTTGTCCTTGAAGTTGAGAAGCAAAAGAAGCAAAAAGGGTCTTGAATCTAGCTAGCAAATGCCAAGGAAAACTTTATAAATGGCTTGAGAGTTCTTCTATCCTTGTTCTTCCTCTTTCTTCTTTCTATCTTTCTCTTCCTAGGTCATATGGTTTAGTGTGTGTGGTGTGTGTGATCTGATGTATGTGTGTGTTTATGTCATGTATATGTATGTGATAGATATTTAATTTTGCCCAAGGACCAATATGCCCCTCAACTAAAACACTAACTTCTTGTTTGCCCTTTTAATTGTTTCCTAACTATTTAGTTAGCTAGTATAGTATAGTGTAATTTATTTATCTCCTACGATACCTAAATCACAAAAATGTACGTTAAACAACGCAAATGTACTAGTGCATATAAAACGATGTAATGCATATAAAATCGCTCAAATGCACGTAAATCAATATAAACTCATATTTAATGATATAATATGCATATGATGTTTTGTGCGAGACTTCACATCCTTCCCCTTTAATAGAATTGCGCTCTCGCAATTCAGCGCAATTATCTTATTTGATAATTGCTCGATAAGCTGCAACGACTTTGTCTGAAGCACATAAAGGAGACCTGACCATTGGAGAAGGATGCCGAACTATAAACCCGAATACAGGGCCCTATATGAGACTTCCGCATAATAACACCACATAAGTGTTGTTGAATAAGAAGTTTAGATAGAATACCAATTCCTAAATAGAAATACCGAATAAGAACTCTGAGTAAGAATACCGAATTCTGAATACTGCAAGAGAATACCGATAGAGAATATCGAATACCAAATAAGAATTTCCCAAAATGAGAATACCGATTGAAATTATCAAGTAAGAGTCTCAGACAAGAATATTATTGGAGAATACCAAGAGAGATTACCCACCAAGAATTCCCAAGATAAAATCTAAATAACAAATAAGAATACCAAGCAAGAACATCAATGGAAATACCAGCAAATAAAATCTACCTTCAACTGTATCTGTTGCCCTTGGAAGTTCCCCTTTGTCAATGGAATCAACTCAGGCATGAACTCCTTGTCCTGAAGCATTCTTAGTAGGTTGAGGCCATGTTCCCACATTCTGCATCCTTAGGCAGTCCTTATATAAGTCTTGATTACTCCCATACCTTACACACTTGCCTGCCTTTCTCCAACATTGGGTTTTCATGTGCCCTCTCTTGTTGCAACAAGCACAAATAATATTATGAGAGGTGGCTATATTACCTGATAACCCTCGAGTTGTCTTGGTATTGAATGCACTAAGCTGAGTTCTAATCTTCTTGTAGTATCAGAGATAGGAACGACCTTTTGTTGATTTGACTCGGTCCACTTTGGGTTTCAAATCTCTTCTTCTTAATGTGAGCAGCTAAATCGATCACATCATTATATGAGGTAAAACGATATGAAACCAAGAAGTCTTGAATCTCAGGCCTTAATCCTCGAACAAACTGTCTGATTCTTCTTTTTTTCGTCTGGATTAACTCGGGAATGTAATGTGACAACTTGTTCAAACGAGCTTCATATTGGACCGCAAAAATTTTACCTTGCTTCAAAGTGAGAAACTCTTCTTCTTTCCTCTCTTGGGCTACTTCCGTAATGTAATTTTTCTCGAAAGATTTGACAAAGTTAGCTTAAGTGACGAGTGTGCCATCACGCTCCCAACGAAGCTTTTCTGTTCTCTACTATTGTTCTGCATCTTCTTCTAATAAGAATACCGCAAAAATCACCTTTATTTCATCATTGTAATCAAAAGCAGCATATATCTTTTCAACTTTTGCCAACCAAGCTTTAGTTTTTCCATCATCGGGTTCACCACTGAACTTGTGTGGTTTATAGCTGAAAGAATCCTTCAATGTGTTATTATTGCCCCCTATTCCAATTGCTTGGTTTTCTAGAATTCGGCTCATCTTGTCCACGGCAGTTACCAGCATACACAGGATTAGCTTGATCAATATTCTCTATTCCTTGAGTTCCAGTGTTCTTGCGAGTGCTCAGCCCTGTCATCTTGGGTATGGATGCACGATGCCACTTACGGTTATATGATGCATATGTATTGTACGAGACATGAATACGTGCCCTATCAATGTTGCTAGTATAATATCCCACATCGACTGGCGAGGATGCTGGCCTGCTAGATATATAGTGGAGAGTTTTCCCTTATATCGTGACGACGCGTTTTTCAATCCAAGTTGGGCTGTAAGAAACAAACCCGTGAGGGGCCCAATGTGGTAGTCCAAAATGGATAATATCGTCATATGTTGCGTTGCTGGTGCGCCTCTGCCCTTCGGGATATTCGCTTAGCCGGGGCATTACAGCTAACATGCATATTTTATGACTATACCTAACACATAAGTATTCATGAAGGCATGAAGCATTTATAGCATTTTAAACACGTATGATTCACATAACACATAAGGCATATTGGGCAATTCACACGTAGCATTTAAGTACATAAGATTCACACAAGTACTGAAGGAGAAAACAGAGCCACTAGGTCAAACCTTTTGTTCTGCTTCTTATCTTACAACCTCACTTTAATCCATAAACCCAAGGCAATTCTTATGTACTAAATGACTCTATGGCCAAATTCCTACCCTAGGATTTTCAATCTTCAACCCAATCTTTTGACTATAATACCCTCAAAGAATCATAGTCTCCAACTTTAGCTACGTCATCTATTCACCTTATTTACACACATTATCATAATCAATTCCACCTTAAGACTTCTACCCACTGACCAGGGGTTATAAACCTAGCTTAACGCCTAACTAACTAGCTAAGCTCTGATACAACTCTGTCACAACCCCGATTTTCAAACGTTAATATATGTAATCTGATACCACGAAAGCGGAATAAAGTTCAAACTTGCATTTATCTCAACATCTCAGGATCGTGATGTCATGGGCTCAAGTAGATCACTCCACCTAAGTCCGCTAAGGCACAATCCAAAATCTCGGGCACTATTAACCATAAAACAACTCAACCTTATGTAAAACAACCCAATACTAAAATTCAAGTTATAAAAGTTACAGAAGTTCAACAATACTTGTTATACAAACTTCATCATTAAAAGTTAAAGTCACAATCCGAATACATATTTACAAACCCGTATCCATCAAGGTACAATATTAGAAATCCATCTAGTATAACCAAGTCTCCCATGAGTCATAGTCTAATTAATTGCACAACTAATAATCCAAAATGAGTTACAAGATAGCATTACAGTCAATTATACAAAATATTCTTCATGAGCGAGCAAGTAGAGCACGAAATTAGAAAATCCAAATCATCACGTTAATGGGGCTTCCATCAACAAACAAGTTCAACTGTACTTGAGATGTTAAGAAAAAAGGTGAACTACAACTAGCTCAGCGACAGATAAGGGAAACGGGAATTTTCGCAATTGTTTTACCATTTCAAAATCAATTTTCAAAAATAATGCCATGCACATATAGGTACAATTCGTAAATAAACAATACATGACCTTGAATATTCCATAAGAATATCAAGTAAAGCACAAATTTAAACAACATTTATAACATGGTAATATTATCCAACTCTACTCTCCAAGGACCTCAAGGGACCAAGCGAGAGTAAGAAAAACATATATTGAAGAATATATCTCGAGCATGATCAAAAGAATGATGCACAATAAGGAAGGTGGTTTATACAGACCTAAGAGGTGTTTCCCACTATCATAGTCATGTGTACCTTAAAAGGTGTATCCCACTATCACTGTCGTGTGCACATTATTCCGTATAAGTCTCAACCCTAAATAATGTAGCATTAATGGGATAGGGAGGTGTCTGCCACTATCACAACTGTGTGTACCTCAACAGGTGTCTCCCACTATTATTGTCGTGTGCACCTTTAATCCCATCCCTTAATGAATGAGAAGTTGCAACCGCCACGTACATATAAGTAATACCATTTCATAATCGATGACAAGTACAAAGTGAGCTCAAGATTTATCAAGCATATTGAAGTACCTTTTATATGTCGCATCATACAAACGGTCAAGTATATTCAAGTACCTTTTATATGTCGCATCATATAAACGGTCAAGCATTTATTATATATTCATATGGACATGTAACACATACAATATCTTTCATGTAAGCTCCTTTAGTATTAGCACATAATAACAAGAACTTGCAAGTTGTCTACTTAAACAATAACTTTTAACAGTAACAAGCATTAGTTACGACCAAACAATTTCAATGCTTCCGCATTAGCCTAACTTAAACAGTTAATTTTCCTATTCTCCTGAACTCCAAATAACTTGATTTTTGTATAAAATTAAAGCTTATCGAATGTAGATAGTTCTAGAATCAAACGGAACTCAATTTGAAGTTTAATTGAGTGAGATATGATCTCTAGAAAAATATTGCACAAAAGGAAAGGGGTAGTCGGACAAGAAGACTCGCCGACTCCTTCGACCAACTCAAGCAGTGGGAGTCGAATGAGCTCCCTCGTCTGACTCCCTTGACCGACTGAAGCTGTCAAGGCTATTCCAAGTCCGAATTTTCATGTTCTTTCCTTCTTTCTTCTTTAATCTTGTTTCGACCAAGTTTATGCCTCAAATTCCTTTCAATTACAAGTTTATTAACATCATCTAAACATGCATTAAGCATCATCTAGCGTCAAAATCATCTTAGAAGCAACAAAAGCATTCAACCATCAACTACCATGCATTTGCAACTTCAATCATCAAGATTTGTCTTCTAGAGTTGCATCTTCTATTCTCATGCTTCAACTCAAGCGTAATGATCACATATAACATTATAATAGCTTACAAGAACAACAAAAAACACAATATAGCTTTATGACCAAGTATTGAAACCCTAGAAATTCAACCTAAGCTCAATCTACCATCTAGCATACGTATAACTTTATTCATGCTTTGTACACACATAGATTTCTCTACCATGAGTCGTATGCCTTTATAAAACCTTTGAAAATCATCCTTCACCTTGTTATTGAAGTTGAGAAGCAAAAGAAGCAAGAAAGGTCTTGAATCTAGCTAGCAAATGCCAAGGAAAGCTTGTAAATGGCTTGAGAGTTCTCTTATTCTTCTTCTTCCTCTTCTTTCCTTCTCTCTTTCTCTTCCTGGGTCGTATGGTTTAGTGTGTGTGGTGTGTATGATCTGATGTATGTGTGTGTATTTGTGTCGTGTATATGTATGTGTTGTGTGGTGTGAGTATGTTTCTGTGTAGTGGTGGTAGGTGATAGATATTTAATTTTGCCAAAGGACCAATATGCCCCTCTACTAAAACACTAACTTCTAGTATGCCCTTTTAGTTGTTTCCTAACTATTTGGTTAGCTAGTTTAGTATAGTGTAATTTATTTATCTCCTACAATACCTAAATCACAAAAATGCACGTTAAACAATGCAAATGTATGTAAAATAATACTAGTGCACATAAAACTATGCAAATGCGTATAAAATCACTCAAATGCACGTAAATCAATATAAACACATATTTAATGATATGATATGCATATGATGTTTCGTATGGGGCTTCACATTGTGTGTTTTGCAAAAATACCACTTTAGTCCTTCTATCAGTTGCAACTTAACGGTCAATGCATTAACTTAGTGAAGTACATATTTGCCCTTATGTTTGAGTCGTTGGAGAAATTTTTTTGAAAAACAAATATTAAGATGACCGTTGTGTTGTTCCCAATATCTACTTGTACACCCTACGGCTATATATATAGCCATAGGGTGCCAAATTTTCATCCTCAACTCTTTCTTTTTCTCTCACGTCCAAAAAAAATTATAACTCTTTCATGCTATGAGTCAGCCAAATTCTGCTCAAAATATTATATGAAAAATCAAGTCAAATGTCTAGAACATCGTCATCATCATCATTAACTGTTCAGGTAGATATAAACGGAGCTTTCATTAAGTTCAAAAATAGAATATGCATATATCATTCAACATATCACCATAAGGATCTCCATGAGACTCCAAGTTTGGAACAATACTCGACCGCCGAGATAGTGAGCATTGAAAATGAACAATATTTTGGGTAACCACCAAAATAATAGACTTATCATTACAATAAAAATATAATCCATATAACAAAAACTATCCGAAATAAATAAACTCGATAAATAAGATATAATATTAGAATAAAATAATACACAGCTAACATCATTCGAAAGATCCAAAATTAACACTAACTTCAACATTACATTCGAAAAATTAATCATCATGATAATATATGAAAAAATACAAAGTTTAATAATAGACAAACTAAAATTATCTCATCAAAAAAATAATCCTAAAAGCTTAAAAAGTAGTATCTAACATTAATAAATACATGCAAAGTTAAAATATATCAAAATCAAACACAACATGTCTAAATTAGCCAACAAAGCAACATAAATTTGAGTATTATTAAACTTTTTAGCAAAAAGACTAAATCCTAAACCCTAAACCTTACTGACTTGGATATTTGGATGCTTTTTGGCGCTCAAAGCTTGCAATGTATAATCCCTATCCAAAGATAGCTTCTAAGTGAGTTGTTTTGTGCTTTTTTTTGAAGGCTGCATGACATATTGTAGCTATGGGGGTATATGTGTGTCGATAAGGAGAAGAAGAGCTTGAGTGTCAATTAAGACAATAAAAAAAATGTCAAATTCTCTTACTTTCTAGGCAAATGGTAGTACTGATGTGGCACTACCCTGGTCTTTCAATTTTTCCTTTTATCCATTCTTTATTTTTTTAATGGCAAAATGTCAAGTTGTTAAAGTTAACATCTGTTAGCCTGAAGGCATGAATCTTGTATTTTGATGATAACTAAACCTTGATTATGAAATTGATCTATTGACTAATCATATCTTGTAATGAGTTTATTGTTTGACAATTAGTAAAAGCTTGAAGGATATTCAACATATTAAGTAAGCTCACGAAGATTAAAAAGATGATCAAAGCACTTTGTGAATATCAATGTTATACAAGCTCAAGAGCAAGTTCATGAAGAATGATGTTGATCAACCTCAAATGATCTAATCATGAAGACAAAATGAAGAGCTCAACATGATCAAGCTCAAGTGTCTTTTTGTCAAGATCTTTACAAGCTCAAGTTGTAAAGATTCAAGTGAAGATCTTTGTAAATGAAGAAGGAGTTATAAGAGGAAACGCGGAGACATAAAGGGTACCACTTGGGACTTGACCGTGGTTTGGGTCTTGTAAATGGTATATGCTCAATGATGATTCTTAAAAGTTATTTTTGAATCAATTGAAATAGGCTTTATAAAAGATGTTCAAAAGAAATGATTTCAAAAACCCAACCCTTGCAATTTGGAGCCCACCGGAAGACCCCATGGCAACCGGTCGACTGGTGGCCAAAGGGTCATCCGCCCGAGGTCTGTCCACTGGACGAGGGTCTTTCGACTAGTCGACCGGTCGGGCTAAAACACTGATTCAAAATATAGATATTTTTTGAACGTTGGGGTATATTTATTACACCCATTTTAGCTTCTATTAATGCCTCTCAACTGCAAAATTTCAAGATATTGATTCAAAACAATTACTCTTGTTTTCTAACATTATATTCATCTTTAAATCATTATTGTGCTATACTTGAGCAAGAATTTATGAGCTTTATTGAGAGAAAAATATTCATTGTATTCATCTACCCTAAAAGACGACTTTTATTGTGAATCTCAAACACTTATCAAAAGAGAGAATTGAACACTTTGAAAGGAAGGATTTCCTTGTCAAAGGTGTTGGGGTTGAAACTTTGTATTGAGAAGAAATTTTCTATTGTAAAAGTTTGAACTACCATTGTAGTTAGTTTGTGGACTCACCAACATTTGAAGAGTCACAATAGTGAAGATTGTTGAAATCCTAAACAGGGAGCTTAGGTCATGGACTTAGGTGGGGGGCCGAACCATTCTAAATCGCGATTTGAAATCTCTTTCTCCCCACTTTCTCTTTGCATTAATTTCTGCCCACTAGGTGTTTGATAAATTTCCTCTCTCACATTTTATATTGCTAGAGTGCATATTTGATTAAGATTGCTTCTGATTAATCATTGCTAGTATATTGCTTAATCAAAAAAGTAGTAATATTGCCTATATAACCTAATTCATCCCCCTCTTAGATTCAATTAATGGACAACAACATCCCTCCACTTAACGGGGGGACTAAAGTGGTATTTTCCCAAAACACAAGGCTGATTTTGGTATTTAGTATAAACTTTAAGGACTAAAATATTTTTTCCCAAAAAAAAGAAAAAAGGTCAGCAAGTCATGCCCAAAAAAAAATTCACCAGCAAGTTAGTAATCATGCGGCTACCTATTTGATGTTCATGAGCGGAAAAATTTCTCATTTAGTCCCTATTGTTTTCTTTTTGTTTCAGTTTGGTCTCTATTGTTTAAAATGTCTCAATTTCATCCTTACTGTTTTTCCAAATATTTTAATTTTATTCCTATTATTTAAAAATTCTCAATTTCATCCTTATTAGTTTCCAAAAGTCTCAATTTATAATAGGGAGTAAATTAACTAATTTCAGACAATAGGGATGATTTGAAACTTTAAGAAAATAATAAGAACAAAATTAAGACTTTTTAAAAAATAATAAAGATGAAATTAAGACATTTTATACAATAGAGACCAAATTAAAACTAAAAGAAAATAATAAGGACTAAATATGACGTTTTCCCTTCATGAGCTATTAACGTAACGGAGTCGACCGTTGTAAACTTTGCACGATTGGTAGGTTTGTTTTCAGGCCTATTAGCTTTGGTAGGCGTCAAAGAACTTTGAGACAACATCTGCACGGAAGGCCCCAACACGACATTTGACGTCTTAAAAAAGTATTTCATGTGTTATGTATACAATCATACCAAAATATAATCACAAGGAAAATTCTTCAATGCACCTACTCCCCATACTCCATAGAGATAGATAAGTGGGCCCCACATAAGTGGGACCCATATGTATGCGAGTAGGGAGTATAGGGAATAGATGCACTGAACTCTTACCCCAATCACAATATCCTATATTATTTTTCTCATGAGTTGTCAGTGAGGTAAGGATGTGGGACAACTTACGTACACCCTGGTTTAAGCTCATAAAACATGAGTGACCATGACAGCAAGATTTGAGCTTGAAATCTTAGTCATAAATAATTAAACTACTTATCGAGAGCATGAACAAACTTATTTAAGTCCAAATATAATAGAAGTTCATGATTACCTCTTCAATGGAACTCTTCAAACTGTTAAAGGACAAAAAGGTAAAACATTCCCTTAAGACGGTCAATGACTTGCTTTGAGTAGAGATATCATTGTTGCTAAAAATTCTCTCAGCAAATTCTTCCCAAAAACAAAAAGAAAAGAAACAAAAAATTCACAACCCAATATCAATTCACATTTTAGGATGCCCCTCTATTTCGAATGAATTCCATGAGAACTTGTAGTTGCAAACGAATCTCTTATTTGAAAGTATAAACTAGCTAGTATAAAGTCAAGTCTATCATTTGTAGACATAAATTTATTTACAACACATGTGGAATTGAAACTAAAAAGTCTATTTTACTCAAATACCCCTACTCTATTCTATTTGAATTAGTAAATTAGAAATGATAAACAAGAACTTTTGAGCTATCCAACAACTACTAACATGGCTTAGAAGTAAGAAAGACCAGAATGACAGTTGCTTGGCTAAATTTGCTAATAAGGCATGTAGCAATTTTACAAATAAAAGCATAATTACAAAAAAATTACAAAGAGAATTGAAATGATTTCTAGAATGAAAATGAAATGAACTTCTAGTAAGATTAAACCACAAAAAAATAAAATTAAAGGTGAATATTATATCAATCAAACGTGTACAATGACTATGCAATGAAGAACATGGGGATTTAGCAACTCTACATAAAAATAAGCTCCACTTACCTCTTACGTTTATCTTCAATCGACCTTCTTTCATATTGGATACCGTAAAATAATATGGAAGGAAAATATTATTCATATCCGACTTGTTGATTAATTATTTTCTTCGTATTTGTTTTAAGAAAAAGGGCAAGGGAGAGAGTTTGATCTAAGTTTTATTTTTTATCTTTGTATTTGGAGCCAAATTTAAACTTAAGTGTAAATGAAAATGTAGAGGGTAATTTTGTCCTCAAAAGTAAGCAACTAACTTAAAAAATATGGATTTACAAATTACACATCTTGAGTAAATATTTGGATAAAACTTGAAGAAATTCAAGATTTACAAATTCTGAATTTTTAATTTTTTAAAGTGTTACTTACAAACATAAAAAATTAGATTTGTAAATAAATTTCACAAAATTTTGTAAAAAAAAAATATATTTCAAACCATATAGGAGAATTTAGAGAAATCAGATTGTACTGCATTATCTAAACATGTATACACAGAAGCAGCTGGCGCTATCTACGAGAGTGTAGAAAAGCTACATACATACATGGCAAATATATGTGTCAATATATATAAATATCTAGGTCAATGAAGAATGATTTGAATTACAATACGCTGATCTATTAGAACACAGCAAACCATTGTGGAAACTAAGTTCAAGATCAAATTGTTAAATATCAAGAGCTATTAGCTAAGAATGAAGGTGAAGAGTTGTAGTATTCAGAATTGACCAGTTCCTAGATGCAGATACCTCAAATGGTTATAACAATCGTCGCTGCTGGGGAAAAACTCCAATCAGACCCAGCAAACATGACGTCCACATTTACACTCAATGTGGTTGCACCCCTCTATCTTCTCGATGGTAAACCCACAGACTGGATACTTTTTCACGTTCTCTTTGCCCATGCACCACTTTTGCAGGGAAGAGTCTGGGTCGTCTTTGAATTCTTTGTACTTCTCACATGACAAATACGGGTGATACTCCAGATGGCACCTAGTGCACATCTCCACGTAACATGCACCACAAACAAATGGTGCACTGATGGTAGCCACATGGAAGGTTCCACAGTCAAAAAATTATCCAGCAAGCTGATTTGCATCAGCTGTCGCGGATATAATAATAAGTCTCAGATCAATCCTCTGACAAAGTAAATTCTTTATCACTGCAAAAAGGAGATCAGTGTTTAGGCTTCTTTCATGAGCCTCATCAACAATAATCCATGAAACCCCGAATAAATTCTTATCGTGCATGTAGTGCAGTAGTAAGCAGTGGTCTGTCATAAATATTATCTTTGAATCAAGCTGTTGTACAGATGAATATGATGGAGAACAAGTTATTGAAGAATCCGGATAACACCCACAGCCTTCCTCTCCGACCCTCTGTGTTAATGAGATGGCAGCCAGTTTCTGCGGTTGAGTACAAATAATAGAGTCATCAGCAACTATTCCTGAATCAGCAAGGTATTGAACCAATTATGTACTTTTCCTAGAACCAGTCTCGCCAGTCAACACCATTATCTGCCACATTGCAATCAAAAATAAACGCCAAACAAAAACTTTACATTAGAATCACAACATCAATCTGAGAGCTCAAAGCCCAACTTGAATAATGGAGAGCGGGGATGGGGAGAGAGTAATTCTAGCTCGAAGGATCATTTATTGTACTAATGGCTCAACATCCTCACCATGGCTAAAGTCTTATTCAACTACTATGTATCACTTCGAAAGTTATACATAGGCACAAATCAAAGCAAGTAGAGCATAAGTACTTCAAAATTTTGTATTCTAAGTCTAACTAAATATTAGATATGTCAGGGAAGATAAGGCCCTGTTTGGAAGTACTCTTTTTTTTTTTTTAGAACAATTTTTAAGAACAGTTTTGAAAAACTATTTTTAACAACAAAAAAACAGAAAACTTGTTTGATTAGAATAGTTTCTAAAACAATTTTTTTAAAACATACAAAAAAAATTGTTAAAAGTGCTTTAGAAAATAGTTTTAAGAATAATAAAACAAAAATTTGTCTAGGTGTAAAGAATGAAAACACATATCTTTTATTCATATATAATAAATTAACAAATTAAAAGTTAAATTATTTAAGGGATCATTAAATAATAGCGCTAGTCCTATTTTGATTATCCCATTATTTTTTGCTCTAAAAGAACCATTAATTTTTCAAAATGATTCTATTTAAGTTATTTTGTTAAACTACATCAAAAGAAATTAATGAAGAGAAGTTTAAATATAAATAACTAAAATAATAATTTTCATATAACTTTTTTTTTTCTTCCTCTCCGATTCCCACTATCACCTCTTTTACTCCTCTTAAGACCATCATTTATTTTCTACCCAAAAAAATAAGTTAAATCCATCTTATGCAGTGTGACAGTTGTTAACCCATTTTAAAAATCCCATTTAATAACCTTTTGACTCAAAGTCAACTTTCCAATTTTATTATAAGAAAAAATGTAATGGCTAAACTACCTTCTAATAAGAAAACTCTAAATATTTCTAAAACCATACCTTTAACCCAAAAAAAAGAGAAAGAAAATCCAAACCACAACCCATATCCTCGGCTGACTACAATCCTCACCCCCTCCATCCATAGCGGCGGGTGAGCACATTCTCCAACCCCCACAGTCGCGACTAAGCATATCACCTAGTCCCCAGAGCCTTGCATGGTACTAACCCTCTCCCCCCCAGCCCCGAGCGACACCAATCCCCATCTTCCACAGCCGGGGACCCTTACCCCCATCTTCACTGCTGCCAATCTGCATTTATATGCGTTTAGTATCTGTGTGTGTTTGTTTCATATCTCTATGTGTCTATGTTGGTTTGTGTCTGTGTACTCATGTTTTTTACCCAAACAAAAAAAATTGAGTTCTACTCATGTGTTTTGGTGTGCTTATTGGGTGTATTATTGACATAGTATTTCAACACCTTTTCATTTAAACTTTGTTAGTTTTTGAGTAATTTATAAGCAATTTGATTGGTTTTGTCTTTGATTTGCATTATAGGTAATTTCCAAGAGACAATTTGAGTTTTGAGGCAAAGATTGAAGAGAAATTGCAAAAGATTGGCTTTTATGTAATTTGTGGAGAAATTGAAGAACAAATAGAAGTAGCGCAGTCATAGCACAGCTGCGCAGCATCGCAGGAAAATTAAGGGCAGTTTTGTAATTGGCAAGAAAAGAAAGAAACCCTATGAAATAAAAGGAGAAAAATGTAAGAAGTGGGCAGCCATGAAGAGGGGAGAAAAAATAACTTTCCAGAGGGAGAGAAAGAGAGATGATTCACGAGTTGAAGACGGAAAATAATACGGAGATGGACTTCTACCATGATTCTTCTCCAAATCCTAAAGAATATTTGATACTTTTGGTTTGATTGATTGATGAACTATTTCTTATATGTGTTGACTATTTCATGCTTAGTTTAATACTTGTGATTGCCTGATCAACAATTGCATGAGTTGTGATTTAGTTTGAGACTGAGAAGTGATAACTGATCAACAATTGCATGAGTCGTGATTTAGTTTGAGACTGAGAAATGATAACTAAATTAGACCACGTATGAAATACCATTAAATCGCCATAAGCTAGAGATAGTTATGAGATGTAGTGCAGCATTTGAATTTCTAGGGCTTAATGCATTCCATAAGTTCACAGTTATCACAGAGATGTAGTTAGCTTGCTTGTTGGGATAAGTTATTGATGCTTGAAAAATATTAATATCTACCTTAGCAAAATTGTTGGCAACGTAAGGAATAGGCGTCAATTTATTTAAATCACTAGTTTCAATTAGGATTAATCTTGGTAAAATTAGAATCTCTAGAGTCTTTTAATTATTGAATTACCATCTTTTGTTAATTTTGTAATTGTGTTAGTTGCTATTTTTTTTTATAAGTTCTACAATTTCTTTAGTCGTTAGTTACAAATTCTCAATTTGTGATTATCCAAATAAAGTTAGAGCTAAATCAACTTCGGTACTTAGTAATCACAGTCTTTGTGGGAACGATATTTACTTATCACATTATTACTTGTTGCGATACATGCACTTGCGTTAGAAATCACACAACAAGTTTTTGGCGCCGTTGTCGGGGACTGTGTCAATTATTAATATCGATACCAAATAGCTTTAATTTTACTTTGGATTTTATTTAATTTTGTGTTATTCTCTTATTTTCGTTACGTGTATTTCAGGAACACATTCTTTTACGTGCATGCGAAAGTTAGGAGGTAGTAATTTGTTGCCTTTCGATCCTAAGATAGAACGAACCTATCGGAAGAACAGAAAGGAGAAAAAAACTACTACATCTATCCATCATTTTCAAAGGAATATGGCTGACATCGTGGTAGTACAGGACGGAAGTAATCAAGCAGTCAATCAGGAAAATCCGCCTAGAACACTGCGAGAGTATGCATTACCACCTACTGGAATTTAACCTGTGATTAGAAGGCCAGCGATTCAGGCGCATGATTTTGATTTGAAGGCAGTGACACTACAGTTGATTCAGAATATTCAGTTTCATGGATTGCCTTTTGAAGATCCTAATCAACACATTGTGAATTTTCTAGAAGTTTGCGGAACTATTAAGTACAATGGAGTCACTGATGAAACTCTGTGCCTTCGCTTGTTTCCCTTCTCCTTAAGGGATCAAGCTAAGGAATGGTTGAACTCGCTGCCTTCAGATTCAATCACTACTTGGGAGGATTTGGTGCACAAGTTTTTGTCAAGATTTTTCCCACCTGGAAAGACAGCGAAGCTGCGCATATAAATTAATAATTTTGCGCAACATGAAGGAGAAACTCTATGTGAAGCGTGGGAAAGGTATAAAGCATTGCTGAGGAAGTGTCCTAATCTAGAGTACCTAGGTGGATGCAAGTTCATAATTTTTACAATGGGTTAATTACCTCTACAAAAACTTTGATTGTTGCATCAGCAAGAGGAGCTTTAATGAACAAGACAGCAGATGAAGCTTATGCGTCGCTAGAGAATATTGTTTTGAACCACTAGCAGTGGTCAAGCGAGAGAGTCATACCAAAGAAGACAGCTGGGATCCATGAGATTGATGCCATAACTGCCTTGACAACGAAAATTGACAATCTCGTGAAACAGTTGCAGAATAGTCAAGCAACTGCTAATGTTGTCCAACTGCTAAAGTTGTCCAAGCGGCAGTGGTGTGTGAGTTTTGTTGTGGACTATATCATAGTGTAGAATGTCAGTTTGGGAATCCATTTGCGCAAGGCACAGCTGAACAAGCACAGTATGTAGGAAATTTTAATGGGCAGCAGCACAATCAGTACTCTAATATATATAATCCAGCATGGCATAATCATCTGAATTTCTCCTGGAGAAATAATCAGAATATGTTGCAGCCTGAGCAGAATAACCCACCACCAGAGAAGAAGGTAAACTTGAAGGATGCATTGGCTCAATTGGCAATATCGTAAACTCAATTCATGAATGAAACAAGGACGAATTTCTAGAATCAATCCGGACAAATCAGAAACCTAGAGATACAGTTGAGTCAAATGGCTACGAAGTTCTCTGGAAGGCAACAAGGAAGTTTAACAAGTACTTCTAAGGTGAATCCTAGAAAAGATGGCATGGAGCATTGCAAAGCGATAACTTTGAGAAACGGTAAGGAGTTAAAGGAATAAGTGAGAACCAAGAAGGTTGAGAAAGGCAAAGCAAAGAATAAGGCAGGATATAAAGAAAAAGTAGAAGCTCAACCACAACCTATGAAGGAACCACATGTGGTTGTGCCATTCCCTCAACGATTGCAAAAAAATAATCTTGATAAGTAATTTGCTAAATTTCTTGAAGTCTTCAAGAAACTTCACATCAATATTCCATTCGCGAATACGCTTGAACAAATGCTGAGTTATGTAAAGTTTATGAAGAATATCCTTTCGAATAAGAGGAAACTTGGAGATTATGAGACAGTTGCACTTACTGAAGAGTGCAGCGCGATCCTAAAAAAGAAGCTACCACGAAAGCTCAAGGATCTAGGGAGTTTTACTATTCCATGTGAAATTGGCAATGTTGTTTTTAAGGGAGCTTTGTGTGATTTAAGTGCTAGTATTAATTTAATGCCTTTGTCTATTTTCAGGAAGCTTGGATTGGGAGAGGCAAGACCTACTACTATAATACTACAGTTAGTTGATCGTTCGCTAAAGCACCTTAGAGGAATAATTGAAGATGTGCTCGTCAAAGTTGATAAATTCATTTTTCATGTAGATTTCATAGTTCTTGATATGGAGAAAGACAAGGAAATTTCTATCATTCTTGGAAGACCTTTCCTTGCAACTGGAGGAGCACTTATTGATGTTCGAAAGGGTGAGCTTCAGTTGCGAGTACAAGATGAAGAGGTAACCTTTAATGTGTTCAAAACTTATAAGTACACAGAAGCGAGTGATAGTTGTTGTCGCATTGATGCCGTAAAAGCTATAGTGTTTAATCATAGGGGTCAATTGGATCCCTTGGAGGCTAGCTTGTTATAAGATGATTCTTTTGTTCCGGTGGGATTAGAGCACAAAGAATATTGGGCGACTAAACAACAAAACATGGGTGTGCAAGCAACAGGTGAGAAAGAATTGTTGCAATTGAATGACCTGGAAGAATTAAGTGATGAAAAAGATAAGAATTCAAGAAGTTACAAGGAAATGACAAAAGAGTGGCATAACAAACCTGTTGCGGGAAAAGATTTCTCTCCTGGGCAACAAATACTTCTTTATAACCCATGGATTCATGGAAAACGCAAGTTAAGATGGTCAGGCCCCTTTGTTGTGACTAAGGTTTTATCCTATGGAGCTTTGAAGTAAATCATCCAGAGAATGAGACGTTCAAGGTTAATGGACAACAATTGAATATTTGTAACGCCCGGGATTTAGCTATGCATTCAATTACTGTTGCATTCCTTGTTTGTGCATTTACTTCTATGATTTACTAACTGACTTCTGTGACTACTATTCACTCCGTTTTTAAACTACATTCTATTAGTTAATTAGCATTTTTATTAAATCATATTAATTGTTAAAGTAGTGGGAAAAATGTGCAATTGAGCTAGAGGCGATAGGAGAGCTCGTTTAGAAAATAATTTTTGTAGTTGAATAAATAGTATTACGTAACTAACTTAGAGATTTAATTAGTTAGCTCACATCCTTCACTTTAGGCTCGTTTTAAGCTTACTACGCGCATTATATTAGACCACTTAAGCATCCAAACAAGACCCCACCCTAGCTTAGTCAATATATAGTCATTTTAGCTCATAACATAAGAAAGAAAAAAAATAAAATAAAAGCTGAAATAGAGCAGGAGCAGGCCGACAGCAGTAAACAGTGGAAAAAAACAATTTTTGCTCTTCAATCCTTCAATCCAAGCCTCTCCAAGCCTTGAGCAAGTGGATTAGGGTGTGTACAAGGTTCCTAGGTACTCCTACGCGCATTGGTGAGGGATTTCACGGCTTGTTTTCGCATTTCTAAATAGTTGCTATTTTCTTGATTTGTTGAAAATGTGTTCAAATGCTATTGTATTGATTATCTATGCTATCATACCTTGTATATGAATGCTAGAGAACATATTTGAGCCATCATTTCGCTTTTTAAACGGTAGAAATTGATAGTTAATTCGTAGAAGTGAATAGTGATAGAAATTCGAGGATTTTGTTAAATCGCTCGTTTTAACTTGATTCAATGCTTCTAATAGATGCCTTAGGTGCTTGTGAAGGTAGTCTAATAGCCCCGTGCACTTGCATTGTCCTAAAATCGCATAAAACGTAAAATAGTCGACTTTAACAAAGGGCTTTCAGGGTTAATGCGAATCCGGGTGGATTCGGGCTTCACGTCTAGTATTCTTAGGCTACCTAGGTGCTATAGAAGTTTTGATAACCCTTGTTTGAAGCCCAGATAAGGTATGTGTAGTTTAAAACCATAAGAGGGAATTTGGGGCTTTCGGGGTAATCGCGGACGTTTGAATGAGTTAGAGGGTTGAGAGGGTACCTTGAGGGTTAGTTAGAAGGTTGGGAGAGTTTCCCTTGAAAATGGAATCATTAACCTTGGTTTGGAAGAGAAATAGTTTGAAAAACAAAGGGGTTTAGGTGCAATTTCGGTTGACCCACACTTCTAAACCCATGGCATGACTTCTTGAGTGTTTATATGTGGTTTCAAGTTGATTTGGTGCTTTTGGTATGATTTTATGCTTATCTTGTATATGTCCCTTTGTAAAACTGCTTATTAGCTTATTTAATTGCTTCTATTCTAACTGCCTCGAGTTCAACCTACTTTATTGATCCTCCTATGTGTTAATGCTTATATTATTGCTATTAACTTGCCATTGTAAAGTGCATTGCATAGTGGTTGCGCAACCATAGTGTCAGGGGCGGATGTGTTGAATATCGGCTGGGCAGTAGAGGGCTTGCCAGTGGATATTCAAACTCCGTGCCCTAGTCCCTCATTCACCTGGTCCAGAGATTGTCAGGGGATGTTGGGTCGTAGGATCATCGGGGTACATCCGGAGTACACCCACTGGAATGTTTGCGGATTATGCCGGCTTATCGTGATCGTGCTCGTGGTTCGTGGATCATGAATGAAGACTAATGAAGATTGGTGTATAGGGGTTATGTGAAATGTATCCTTTTAAATGTGTGATTATTTAAGCTATCATTGTTTCTTTAATTGACTAATTGTTATTGTTGTTTAACTATGTTACCTGTTGCATTGCACGCCCCGGGACTATATCCCTCACTGGGCAACAGTGGTTGCTCATACCTCGATATATGTTTCAGGAGACGCTGAGGGTGATCCCCAGCTTGTTGAGTTAGTTGAGGAAGAGGAAGTTCAGATTGGTCCTTTATCTTAGTTGCTATGCCTGATCGCTTGAGGTGGTTTAAATTTTTGCTGCTATGTGGAAGGCTCAACTATTTATCTTATGTCCTATTTTGTGGCCTAGGGGCTATGTATATGCTTGTTGTATAAAGTTAAAAGATGGTTGATTGTGATGTAGATTTGGGAGCCTATGTTGTGTAATAACTTAGGTTTCTACTTTTATTCACTTTGCATGCTTGGGAGTGAATGGCTTAATGTAGAATGTTTTATCTTGTAAGCATGTTTTATTGTTATCCTAGATGTCATGACTACTAGACTATATTGTAAACAAAGTTCTTGCATGCTTGTGTGGTTTTGGAACTGTTATTTGCTTCAAGGCTCGGATGGTCTTGAATCTTTAAATATATAGCCATGAAAAGGTTGTTTACCTTATAGTTACCTTATTTGCAAGCTTACAGGTTTTCAGAATATCCACGGTACAGGGGAGACTCTGTCCGTGTGTCGGGTCCGGACTTAACCTTTAGTTTGGGGGTTGGGTCGGGGCGTGACATTTAAGTGGTATCACAGCTATATATTGCATGAAGCCGAGTTAAATTTCTCGGTCTGTGGGTAGAGACTTGTCATGCGACCTTGTGATTGTATGAATCTGTGGTTTTTTATTTGTCTAAGTGAAATTTGAATTAGGAATGAACA
Source organism: Ehretia macrophylla (assembly GCA_037974665.1). NCBI lineage: Eukaryota > Viridiplantae > Streptophyta > Magnoliopsida > Boraginales > Ehretiaceae > Ehretia > Ehretia macrophylla. The sequence continues at coordinate 62,025,285 of CM075779.1, forward strand.
TGCTACCATGGAAATAGAATATCAAGAGTCTAGAATGTCAAGTATGATCTAATGACTTATGTGTACTTCAAGAATGTAGAATATTTATTTGAATTTCTATGTACTTGACTTTATGTGGATCTATTTGGACTTTTCTTTATGTGTTTACTTATAAATTGCATATATACATATGTATATCTGTCATAACACTTTGCATTCTAGCTATTCGAGATGGGGCCCCGTTGTCGTACTGAGAATCAGAATATTGGTGGAGAACCAGAGGGGGTTCATGGGCAGGAAGCTGATGTGGCAGAAAATGCACCCCCAGTTCAGGAACCGAGCACTGCACAGATCTCGATGGCCACTGCTATGAACACCATCGCCCAGTTTGTGACACAGCAGGGTCAGACAGGGGTTGTTGGAGGTAATCAGGCTGCGAGAGCCAGAGGTAGTGGCCCTACCGGAGGGGATCTGGATAACCGGTTTATTCATCATGGGGCCTATACTTTCTTTGGAGAATCGGATGATATGAAGGCTGAGATGTGGCTAAGGAAGTTTGAAAGGGTAGCGGCAATACTCGAGTGCCATGATGATAGGAAGATTACTTATGCCACATTCCTTCTAGAGGGTGACGCTGAAGATTGGTGGCGTACTATCAGTGAGAAATGGGAAGCCGAGGGGGTTCATCACTCGTGGGCTGACTTCGTCCGAGAATTCTGAGACAAGTACATATCGGTGGTTGCCCGCGAGAGGCGTCAAACAGAGTTCATAAACTTGAAACAGGGAAGTATGACAGTAGATCAATATGAGGCTACTTTTACCAGGCTTTCCCGTTATGCACCAACTTTGATACAGCCGGAGGACATGAAGATCCAGAGATTCATCCTGGGTTTGAGGAGGGATATTATGCTAAATTTGTCTGCGAATGATTTCCCTAATTATGCTGTAGTAGTCCGAGCCGCCTCGAGATATGAGAAACGCAAGGCCGATGTGTTAGCCGAGACCAGTCAATCAAGTAAGCGGTTTCAGTCTCAGAGTCAAGGATACCAGGGGCAGGCTTTATCAGTTGGCCAGAGTACACAGCCGAGGCAGACTCAGAGTTATACAGGGCCTACTCAGACTCAAACATGACCAGTTCAGAGTCAGACTCATAGTCAATACCGTCCAGCAGTATCCCGTTCGTAGCAGGGTAGTTCAGCTACCTCTACTTACAGAGCTCCTTCGGGAGGCACTGCTCTAAGACGTCACCAGCAGTGCAGCTTCTGTCAGCGTCAGGGCCACACTGAGGATGTTTGTTGGAAGAAACAGAACAAGTGTACAGGATGCGGCAGTGATCAGCACAGGGTTAAGGACTATCAGAAATTTAAGAACCCTAGGGGTCAGACGTCAGCTCAGAACTCTCAGACCAGGGCACCAGCTGCAGCACCACCACCACCACAAGGTCAGGCCCGTGTATTTGCTTTGGATGCTGAGGAGCTTCCGGATACGACCGCTGTGGTAGAAGGTATTTTTCTTCTTAATGATCAATCAGTTAAGGTTTTAATTGATTCCGGGGCTTCGCATTCTTTTATTACTCCTACTTGTGCACAAAATGCTAAACTGAAACATGATAAACAGTTGCATGAGATTGTGGTTTATACTCCTATGGGTTCGAAGTTTGTTACTAGATCTATTTGTAGAGCATGTAGTATTTTTATTGAGAGTCGTGTTTTTCCTGCTGATTTGATTATCCTACCCTTCAATGACTTTGAAATTATATTGGGGATAGACTGGTTAAGTAAATATTATGCCCAGCTTGATTGTAGAAAGAAGATTGTGTATCTAGAAATGCCTGACCAGCCTGTACTTAAAATAGTTGGTAGTAGAAAATCTACGGGAACTCCTATTATTTCTTCTATTAGGACATCTAAATTATTGAGCAAGGGTTGTGAGGCTTATCTTGCATATTTGATTAATCAACCTGTGGATCAATTGAAATTGAATGATGTACCTATCGTAGGGAGTTTCTGAAGGTCTTTCCTGAGGAATTACCTGGGTTACTGCCTGATAGAGAGATAGAGTTCATGATTGATTTATTGCCGAGGACTTCACCTATCTCTAGGACTCCGTATAGAATGGCTCTACCCGAATTGCAGGAATTGAAAGTTCAATTGCAGGACTTACTTGAGAAGGGATTCATTCAGCCGAGTTCTTTACCTTGGGGTGCGCCAGTCCTATTTGTTAAAAAGAAAGATGGATCTCTTCGCTTATGCATTGATTATCGGGGTCTTAATCAGGTAACCATCAAGAATAAATATCCTTTGCCTTTAATTGAAGAGTTATTTGATCAGTTGCAAGGCGCCAGGGTATTCTCTAAATTTGATCTGAGGCAAGGCTATTATAAGCTAAGGATTAAGAAAGATGATGTTCCTAAAACTGCATTTAGAACTCGATATGGCCATTATGAGTTTGTTGTCTTGTCGTTTGGTCTTACTAATGCTCCCGCCGCATTCATGGACTTAATACAGAGGGTATTCTGTCCTTATCTGGACCAATTTATGGTTATCTTCATTGATGATATTCTTGTTTACTCTAGATCTGAGGCGGAACATGAATAACATCTTAGAATTATTTTGCAGACTCTTCAGGAGCATCAGTTATTTGCAAAGTTTAGCAAATGTGAATTCTGGCTTAAGCAAGTTGATTTTCTTGGCCATATTATCTCGCAGGATGGTATTTCTGTTGACCCAGCAAAGATTGAAGTTATGTTATCTTGAAAACGACCTAAAACTGTCACGAAAATTCGTAGCTTCCTTGGTTTAGCTGGGTATTATCGGAGGTTTGTCAATGATTTCTCTAAAATCGCAGGGCCTTTAACTCAACTTACTCAGAAGAAAACAGTATTTGACTGGAATGATAAATGCGAGGCCAGCTTCCAGGAATTGAAGAAGAGATTGACTACAGCTCCTATTCTTGCTTTACCTGAGGGTTATGATAATCTGGTGATCTATAGTGATGCTTCGAAGGAAGGTCTGGGTTGTGTATTGATGCAGAATGGCAAGGTTATTGCTTATGCTTCCAGGAAATTGAAGCCTTATGAACTCAACTATCCGACTCATGATCTTGAGCTTGCAGCTATCATTCTTGCATTAAAGAAATGGCGTCATTATCTCTGGGGCAACAAGTTTGAAATCTTTATAGATCATAAGAGCTTGAAATATCTGTTCACAGAAAGAGTTGAACATGAAGCAGAGGCGTTGACTGGAATTACTTGAGGACTATAACTGCACTATTAACTATCTTCCGGGTAAGGCCAATATTGGTGCTGATGCTTTGAGCTGAAAGGCTACTGTTGCTAGCTTGATTATCAAGAATTGGGAATTCATAGAAGAATTATGCTTATGGAAGCCTAGTACTTCAGATTCTGGTGTTCAATTCGCAAGTTTGCAGATTCAATCTCTATTATTATCCAGGATTCGAGAAGCTCAATAGGCTGATCTTCAATTGTTGAAAGTTTTAGAGAATTCTAAAGGGGGAGAGTCGGATTTCAAACTGCACGACGATGGTATTCTCAAATTCAAAGGTATAATCTGTATTCCGAGTGATCCAACTCTGAAGAAGGATATTCTTGCTGAGGCAGACAGTTCTAGATATATTATCCATCCAGGCAGTACTAAAATATATAGAGATTTGAAGCAGAATTTCTGGTGGAATAATATGAAGAAAGAAATTGCTGACTATGTTGCTCAATGCCTTACTTGTCAGAAAGTTAAAGCAGAACATCAGAGGCCTGCAGGATTGTTACAGCCTTTGGCTATTCCTGTTTGGAAATGGGATCATATTACCATGGATTTCGTATCAGATTTACCAAGGTCTTCGAAGGGTAATGACTCAGTTTGGGTTATTGTGGATAGACTGACCAAGACTTCTCACTTCATTGCTAAAAAGAAGTCTGATTCTCTTGATAAACTGGTAGAGTTGTATATTGAGAATGTTGTCCGACTTCATGGAATTCCAAAGAGCATTGTGTCAAATAGAGATCCCAGATTCACATCTCAGTTTTGGCAGAAGATTCAGAAAGCTTTGGGCACGACTTTGAGTTTCAATACAGCTTATCATCCTCAGACTGATGGTCAATCCGAGAGAACTATCTTAATCCTCGAGGATATGTTACGGGCTTGTATTTTGGATTTCGGTAAGAGTTGGGAGACGTATTTGCCACTAGCAGAGTTCGCCTACAATAATAGTTATCAAGCTACTATTGGTATGACACCTTATGAGGCACTTTATGGGCGTAAATGACGGTCTCCTCTCTACTGGGATGATGTTGGTGAAATGAAGACGGTTGACCCTACTCTCTTACCTGAGATGAACAAAATGATTGATCATGTGCAGCTTATCAGAAAAAGAATGCTTACAACACAAAGTCGACAAAAGAGTTATGTAGATAGACGCCGTCGTGATCTGAAATTTGCTGTGGGGGATCGAGTATTTCTGAAAATCTCTCCTCGCAAGGGTTTGATTCGGCATGGTAAAGGAGGTAAGCTCAGTCCTCGATATGTGGGATCATTTGAGATAACTGAAACTATTGGTGAATTGGCTTACCGTTTAGCTTTACCTCTCAGTCTAGGTAGAATTCATGATGTATTCCATGTTTCTATGCTTCGAATGTATCAGTCAGATCCCTCTCACATACTTGAGTCGGAACCGCTAGAGATCAGTGAAACTTTGACCTACATAGAGAAACCTCTTCGAATTGTTGATCAGAAAGTTCAGGAGCTGAGGACTAAAAGCATTCTGATGGTTAAAGTTCTGTGGGATCATCACGGAGTAGAGGATGCGACGTGAGAAAGAGAGGATCAGATACGGGAGCGACATCCAGAGTTATCCGTCAAATCATGTAAGAATTGCGTGGACGCAATTAGTTTAAGGGGGAGAGGATGTGACGCCCGAGATTTAGCCATGCATTCAATTACTGTTGCATTCCTTGTTTACGCATTTACTTCTATGCTTTACTAACTGACTTCTGTGACTACTATTCACTCCATTTTTAAACTACATTCTATTAGTTAATTATCATTTTTATTAAATCATATTAATTGTTAAAGTAGTGGAAAAAATGTGCAATTGAGCTAGAGGCGATAGGAGAGCTCGTTTAGAAAATGATTTTTGTAGTTGAATGAATAGTGTTACGTAACTAACTTAGAGATTTAATTAGCTAGCTCACATCCTTCACTTTAGGCTCGTTTTAAGCTTACTACGCGCATTATATTAGACCACTTAAGCACCCAAACAAGACCCCACCCTAGCTTAGTCAATATATAGTCATTTTAGCTTATAACATAAGAAAGAAAAAAAAATAAAAGCTGAAATAGAGCAGGAGCAGGCCGACAGCAGCAAACAGTGGGAAAAAAATTTTTTTTGCTCTTCAATCCTTCAATCCAAGCCTCTCCAAGCCTTGAGCAAGTGGATTAGGGTGTGTGCAAGGTTCCTAGGTGCTCCTACGCGCATTGGTGAGGGATTTCACGGCTTGTTTTCGCATTTCTAAATAGTTGCTATTTTCTTGATTTGTTGAAAATGTGTTCAAATGCTATTGTATTGATTATCTATGCTATCATACCTTGTATATGAATGCTAGAGAACATATTTGAGCCATCATTTCGCTTTTTAAACGGTAGAAATCGATAGTTAATTCGTAGGAGTGAATAATGACGAAAATTCTAGGATTTTGTGAAATCGCGCGTTTTAACTTGATTCAATGCTTCTAATAGATGCCTTAGGTGCTAGTGAAGGTAGTCTAATAGCCCCGTGCACTTGCATTGTCCTAAAATCGCATAAAACATAAAATAGTCGACTTTAACAAAGGGCTTTCGGGGTTAATGCGAATCCGGGTGGATTCGGGCTTCACTTCTAATATTCTTAGGCTACTTAGGTACTATAGAAGTTTTGGTAACCCTTGTTTGAAGCCCGGATAAGGTATGTGTAGTTTAAAGCCATAAGAGGGAATTTGGGGCTTTCGGGGTAATCGCGGACGTTTGAATGAGTTAAAGGGTTGAGAGGGTACCTTGAGGGTTAGTTAGAAGCTTGGGAGAGTTTTCCTTGAAAATGGAATCATTAACCTTAGTTTGGAAGAGAAATAGTTTGAAAAACAAAGGGGTTTAGGTGCAATTTCGGTTGACCCACACTTCTAAACCCATGGCATGACTTCTTAAGTGTTTATATGTGGTTTCAAGTTGATTTGGTGCTTTTGGTATGATTTTATGCTTATCTTGTATATGTCCCTTTGTAAAACTGCTTATTAGCTTATATAATTACTTCTATTCTAACTGCCTCGAGGTCAACCTACTTTGTTGATCCTCCTATGTGTTAATGCTTATATTATTGCTATTAACTTGCCATTGTAAAGTGCATTGCATAGTGGGTGCGCAACCATAGTGTCAGGGGCGGATGTGTTGAATATCGGCTAGGCGGCAGAGGGCTTGCCGGTGGATATTCAAACTCCGTGCCCTAGTCCCTTATTCGCCTGGTCCGGAGATTGCCAAGGGATGTTGGGTCGTAGGATTATGGGGGTACATCCGAAGTATACCCACTAGAGTGTTTGGGGATTATGCCGGCTTATCGTGATCGTGCTCGTGGTTCGTGGATTGTGAATGAAGACCAGTGAAGATTGGTGTATAGGGGTTATGTGAAATGTATCCTTTTAAATGTGTGATTATTTAAGCTATCATTGTTTCTTTAATTGTCTAATTGTTATTGTTGTTTAACTATGTTACCTGTTGCATTGCACGCCCCGGGACTATATCCCTCACTGGGCAACAGTGGTTGCTCATACCTCGATATATGTTTCAGGAGACGCTGAGGGTGATCCCCAGCTTGTTAAGTTAGTTGAGGAAGAGGAAGTTCAGATTGATCCTTTATCTTAGTTGCTGTGCCTGATCGCTTGAGGTGGTTTAAATTCTTGCTGTTATGTGGAAGGCTCAACTATTTATCTTATGTCCTATTTTATGGCCTAAGGGCTATGTATATGCTTGTTGTGTAAAGTTAAAAAATGGTTGATTGTGATGTAGATTTGGGAGCCTATGTTGTGTAATAACTTAGGTTTCTACTTTTATTCACTTTGCATGCTTGGGAGTGAATGGCTTAATGTAGAATGTTTTATCTTCTAAGTATGTTTTATTGTTATCCTAGATGTCATGACTACTAGACTATATTGTAAACAAAGTTCTTGCATGCTTGTGTGGTTTTGGAACTGTTATTTACTTCAAGGCTCGGATGGTCTTGAATCTTTAAATATATAGCCATGGAAAGTTTGTTTACCTTGTAGTTACCTTACTTGCAAGCTTACAGGTTTTCAAAATGTCCATGGTACAGGGGAGACTCTGTCCGTGTGTCGGGTCCGGACTTAACATTTAGTTTGGGGGTTGGGTCGGGGTGTGACAATACTTATTGGGATGATGAGTTTGATAAGCACAAGTTTGTTGTCCACTTCAACTCGGCTTGAGAAATTGCTCTGTCGGGCTGTCGACGTTAAAACAAGCACTTTTTGGGAGGCAACCCAAATTTTCTTACTTTTCTTGATTTAATAGTTTTAGTTGTTTTTAGTTAATTTCTGAGTTATAGTTGTGGTAGGTAATTGATAATTTTTGTTTTCATTTTAGATTCAAGAAGAAAGTTAGGGGGGCTGAGGCAAATAGAAGTACTACTAAGTCAATTAAGGGAGAAAATATGAAAAAATTGGTGTTTGGAGCGAAGAGGATGCGTGCATAGATGAGAAAAACAAGAAGATTTTAAGCTATGAAGTAGCGTTGTTGCGCTAGAATTTAGCGCAGCTGCGCTGGCATCCCTAAAAAGTTACGTTTTTTTAGAGCTATTCGAAAACAAAGCAGCGCTGTTGCGCTAAAAAATGGCGCAGCTACGCTGACGCTGTTTGAAGTTATGTTTTTGAAATAGCGCTGTTGCGCTAAAAAATGGCGCAGCTATGCTGGCGTCTACAGTGACATTTAAAAAAAGAAGGAAAAGGAATCACCACGCCGCCGAAGAAGCAGTACCACCTCGGGCTCACGTTGACGACGATACTATTCAAGGAAGTCCTCTGGTTGCTTTAATTTCATGTTTTCACATTGAGGACAATGTTTCTTTCTCAGTTTGGGAGTGGTATTTACTTGTTTGTTTGCGTACTTTTTCTTTTCATAGTTGTTTTATGTGTTTTCTTGTTTTAGGTGCTTTCTTTTCATAAGTTTTGTTATTTTTATTTGTTTCATTGAGTATTCTAAAAACAAAAACACACTCAAAAAAATAAAAAACAAAAATTGAAAAACTGAAAAAAATTTGAAAGTGATGCTGGAAAGATAAGAAATAGGCCGATGATGAGTAGCGTATGAATGACATGATAGAAATGAGGATAGTTGACTGAAACATAGTTTGTTTTATAAAAAATTCCTATTTAATGAGCACTTAGCCTCGCCTAATTATGTCGTTACTTAGAGAAGGTTTATGTGAGTTTAAGTGAGCAAAAAAATGAGTATAGGACTTTAGAACTTGTTTGATTGTCACTTGAGGTGAAATCCTAGGTTGCATAGCATTAGGGAAATGATTTAGGCCATCTTTAGATCGTTTGAGCCTTTCATGCCAACCCTTGTAATAATTGAATATCCCTAGTTCACCCCTATGAGCCTAAGATAGCCTTTTCTTTCTTATGCAACTTACAATGTCTTTTTTAACTTGTCAAGTTTAATTTCCCCATATTATGACCCTCCTACTTGTAATATATAATTGTTCTAGGATAATTATATAGAGTCATGTTTTGTATTGAATAATGGGAGGTTTGATGATTTGGTGATGTGTTGTTTTGAAAAAAAAAATGAAATATTGAGAAAAAAAAAAGAAAAGAACGAAAAGAAAAAAAGAAGAGTCATACCCCTTGTAGTTAATATCAAAATGCAAGTTTGGGGAAGTGTGAACTATTTTTGTGTTTTGTAAATGTTGTAGATGAATGTTGAGAAAGTGAATTGAAAGAAGAAAGAAAAGAGATATGTTAAATACTTTTTGGGGGTACGAAGTAGAGTTGGCATATGCTCCATTGAACATCCTCAAATGCTTGTGTGCTTACGGGTAGTTTAGCCTTATGATTATATCCATTATCCTACCTTGCCCCTAGCCACACATTACAACCAAATGTAAAGTCCTACTGATCTTTAATGTTATGATTAACCTACATTAGTGAAAAGTGGCATGAAAAGTAAGCCTATGAAGTCCTAAGTGATTGAAAATAACATAGTCACATTGAAAATTCGCTTAACTTGCATACACTCATCTGGGTACAATTGATTAGGATAGAGCCTATTCACACACTCACTTGGAGAATTTGAAGTAAAATGCAAATTATGTGAAGTTAATATTCCTCATGTTTATGAGCGAAAGTCACCTCTTGAGTTGTGAAATAAAGCTATTGAGACCGTGAAAATTTACTATCCTATGGCATTGCTTTCATGAGTTATATTGTGTCAAGTCTTTAGTTTTTAGGTTGTTTCTTTCTTTAGTTGTGTCTTTTGCTTGAGGACAAGCAAAATTTAAGTTTGGCGGTGTTTGTTGGGTGTATTATTGATATAGTATTTCAACACATTTTCACTTAAACTTTGTTAGTTTTTGAGTAATTTGTGAGTAATTTGATTGGTTTTGTCTTTGATTTGCATTGTAGGTAATTTCCAAGAGACAATTTGAGTTTTGAGGCAAAGATTGAAGAGAAATTACAAAAGATTGGCTTTTATGTAATTTGTGGAGAAATTGAAGAACAAATGGAAGTAGCGCAGTCATAGCGCAGCTGTGCAGCATCGCAGGAAAATTAAGGGTAGTTTTGTAAATTGAAAAGAAAAGAAAGAAACCCTACGAAATAAAAGGAGAAAAACGTGAGAAGTGGGCAACCATCAAGTGGGGAGAAAAAGCAATGTTCCAGAGGGAGAGAGAGAGAGAGAGGATTCGCAAGTTGAAGACGAAGAACAATCCGGAGACGGACTTCTACCATGATTCTTTTCCAAATCTTAGTTTTCTCTATCTCTCTTGTCATGTTTTACGTTACAATTGAGATTTTGTTTAATTTCTTTATGATATTCTAAGTTATTTTTTCTAGGGCTACGATGTAGCTAGATTATAAATATTTGATACTTTTGGCTTTGATTGATTGATGAACTATTCCATATATGCATTGAGTATTTTATACTGAGTTTAAAGCTTGTGATTGCCTGATCAACAATTGCATGAGTCGTGATTTAGTTTGAGACTGAGAAGTGATAACTAAATTAGACCACGTATGAAATACCATTAAATTGTCATAAGCTAGAGATAGTTATGAGATCTAGTGCAGCATTTAAATTTCTAGGGCTTAATGCATTTCATAAGTTCACAGTTATCATAGAGATGTAGTTAGCTTGCTTATTGGGATAGGTTATTGATACTTGAGAAAAATTAATATCTACCTTAGCAAAATTGCTGGCAACGTAGGGAATAGGCGTCAATTGATTTAAATCACTAGTTTCAAATAGGATTAATCTTGGTGAAATCGGAATCCCTAAAACCTTTTTATTATTGAATTACCATCTTTTGTTAATTTCGTAATTGTGTTAGTTGCTATTTTTTTATAAGTTCTATAATTTCTTTAGTCATTAGTTACAAATTCTCAATTTTTGATTTTCCAAATAAAGTTAGAGCTAAATCAATTTCGGTATTTAGTAATCACAGTCCTTGTGGGAACGATCTTTACTTATCACTTTATTACTTGTTGCGATACGTGCACTTGCGTTAAAAATCACACAACAGTGCTCTTTGCATTTTGTTTGGTAATAAAGGAAAATTTGCCTATCGATGTGTGTGTTGATGATGAGAAAAATGTGCCAGTTTGTGTGTATGTGATATGCGTTGATGATGAAGATAATGGAGGACAGGTGGGTTTGGTGTAGAATGCATATGATTTGAGATTTTTGTTTTCTCTCTCTTTTTTTTCTCAAAGGTGTGATTTTTGATACGTTTGGAACTTTTTATAAAGGGAAGGGTAATTTAGCCATTACACATTTTTGTTTTCTATAGAATTAAAAGTTGTTAAGATTGACTTGAGTCAAGGTTATTAAATGAAATTTTTAAAGATGGGGTTAATAAGTGTCGCAATGTGTAAAGGATAGGATAGAGTAATGCTTTCATCACCCTTTTATCACCTCTTATGTAGAATCTTAGATGGAATGACAATTAGACTATTTTTATTTCTTTTTCTTCTTTTTAAATAATTCTTCCTTTCTTTTCAATTTCTTTTTCTCTCTCTTATATATTATTTACTCAAAATATTTTTATTTGTTTGTTTAACTAAATTAGACTCCTTGACCAAAAAAAAAATTCATATAGATTCAAATATTGAGGAAACAACAATAAACCAATCAGCCAAAAGAAGATAACCAGTCTTGAGCATTTTTTTTCTTTCATATTGTGTATCGTTCTCATTGAAGAAGTAATATTGATTTTTACATCTTTTGGTGGAACCATCAACTTCAAAAGAAATTGAGTTTGCTTTGGATTTCGTTTCATATGTATGCCATATCATTTCAATGAAAATACTTGCATTTTTTATACTGATTCTGCAAATTCTTATATCATTTATAGCAAGGTGATGGCCAACAATTCAAATTTTTGTCTTGAAATATGATAGTAACTTATTCAAAGATATTAGGGTCTAGTGAAATTAAGGACGTTCTACAAAGAGTATCAGTTGGGTGTTGGATACGAAAAGGAGCCGATTGAGCATATTTCATATTTTGACAAAAAAAAATGCAGATTTTATATATACATTAAGGCTCTAGTCCTTCCATCTCGATGTGCATTGGAAATGAATTAATTAAGATTAATAATTTTTTATGTGACATAACTCTCTTAATGTGAAAAATATTGTAAAGTTTTACTTTATATATCTATTTTCTTGTGTAAATACTAATTTGTAAAAATCAATATTAATTCTTCAATAAGAACGATACACAACAAGAAAGACAAAAAAAAAAAATTATTGTTAAGACCGGTTATTTTCTTTTGGTCAACTGATTTATTGTTGTTTCTCCAATATTGGGTCTGGTATGGTTGTTTTTTTTTTTTGAGTTAAGGGGTTTGATATGTTTAAACAAAGAAAGAAAAAAGTATTTTGAGTAAATATTAATTAAGAGAGAAAAAATAATTAAAAAGAAAAAAGAAATAAAATAACCTAGGCGGCATGTTATATAAGATTTTATGTAGGAAGTAATAAAAAAAAGTATGGATTTAACCCCAAAAAAAAAAAGCATTTACCACCTCCCGCGGCCATCCACCACCACCATTACCATCACTATTTTTGCACCTCATCACCATTTCCCAAATGGGAAAATTTCACAGTTAGTCCCTATTGTTGGCACGTTTTTTCAATATAGTCCTTAATGTTTTAAAAAACTCAAAGAGGTCCCTAATGTTTAACAAAGTCATTCGCTATGGTCCCTCCCGTTAAAATCAACGTCAACTCTAACAGAATCATTACAAAATAACATAACTACCCTAATAAAGTCTGTCAAATTACGAGCGTGCCCTTCTTGGTTGCTTTATTCATCAATGCCTTTTAACTTTCATTTCAAAGTTCAACAAAAAAAAATCAGTCCTAATCTACTTTCAAACTCTAAACACTGAGTTTCACACCACCATTATTTTGAGTCGACGACGGTGTCTTTGCAACACTAGTAATGTCGTTTTTAGACGACGATTCAACGAAACGATTTGAAGCTTGGTGCCAACAGTGATGTATGGCTTATGTTCGAAGTCAAAATGTATCAGATACACCTGGTTACAGTATGTTTTTCTTCTTTTCACATTTTTTTGTTACTTCTTGTTTGAAGGCAAAATGTATCATATCCAAATTAAGAAATACAATGGTGCATCTGAAAGTGCTTTGAGAAATTTAGAGAACAATCAATCAGTACAATGTTTTTCTTCTTTTCACTAATGGCGTAGAGATTAATGTCTTTATACCATTTTCCACATACTTGGTTATCGGCTTAGCCATTTTCCACATCACTGTTCAGTCAACAGTTCACCGAGACATTAAAAATTTGAATTTGAATTTTGAATTTTTGAATTTTTTATTTGAAATTTTTTGAAATTATGGTTTCAATTAAGCCCAAATTGATTTAGAATTTTCAATTGGGTTCAATTGGAAGTCTAATTTTCAATTTATATTAAAGTTTTAATTAAACGCGAATTGATTGTGTTGGTAAGGCATAGGAGCTTTAACTGCATGTGATTGTGTTTAGATATTGGTAACATTGTAATGTGTGGAATGCATTGACTTTATCGAAGGCTTAGTTTTTAACTACATGGAAGCTTAGTTTATGCCAATAAAGTATTTACTTGAAGGATTGAGTTTTTTAGCTCTCTATTCTCGAATCTAGCTAGTTGAATGTGGCATTACATTTCTTTTATAAATCATGTCCCCTCTGTATTACATACGTGTATTAGTTACTATTTCTTTTCCTTTGAATTGTCTCTAGTTATTTGTGGGACTATATTTTTCTTGTAGTTATAGAGAGTTTCAATTTTGTATAGTCTTTTTAGAGCAGACAACAATGCTTTCGCCACTGTTCAGCAAATAATCCCAGTTCCTTGTAGTTGTAATTTAATTATTTATCTAATTTACTGCCTATGTATACCAATTCCCAACCAATTATTTATGTATATCCCTAACCCAATTCCCAGTTGTTTAAATTGAATTCCTTATCCACTTGATGCTTAATTATATGCCTAATCTCATCCTATTAGTAAGTTTAGTTGCATTTACATATTGCTCATTTTCGTTATTTGTTAAATATTGAATCAGATGATCATATGTGTCCCAATTCCCAGTAGTTGTTACTCAATTGCTTATGTTATTGAATTAGATAACCATATGTGTCCCAATTCCCAGTAGTTGTTACTCAATTGCTTATGTTCTTACTATTTATTTTTTTAATTGTTAGATGTTGGATCAGATGCTGCATTATATAGTATAGGTTGCATCATGGTGGGGCCTTTTTGAAAAAAACCAGTTAGGAAGTATGTGGGTGGTCTAGTTGATTACTTTGACAATGTAAATGGAAATTTAATAGGGATAGATAACCTATTAAATATGGTAGTGGAACTTGGGTACAAAAAGGAGAAGGTTAAGGTCTTGCACATGTATGGTAATAAACTTTAGGGAGGAAGTAGATATATAAAGACTGATGATGGCATACAAGGCTTTCTAAGGTTCATAACTGTTGATCGAATTGTAGTTTTTTACTTAGAACACACAAATTTAGACCAAGTTGTTCGAAATCAGATTCAGGCTGGTATAAATATTGTTAGTCAGGTTTAGATTGGGGGTGATAAAATGGATCAGTTGCATATAAGCTTGAGAATTGATGAAGAAAGGCATGAAAATATAAGGGATGGATCATATGATGTGGAGTTCAATGAAAGTGATTATGGAATGAGTGATGATGATTGAATTGTTTGAGCCAAATGTAGACCAGGGGATATACATAGCGGGAAATGGGTCTGGAATTGTCTCATATGTGCAGCCAAACAATAGTGAAGATGACTTGATTGGGTCAGATGACATAGACAGTTTAAATGGTTCAGGTAGTGAGGAGGAATGCCCTAGGTTTAGGGCAAGCGTTGATATGCTTAATGTTTAGTTCAAGAAAGGGCTAATTTTCAGTTATGTCGAGGAGTTTAGGAAAGCATTGCTCAACTTTAATGTGCAAAAAGGTAAGGCCATAAAGTTTAAAAAGAATGACAAAGATAGAGTAAGAGTTGTGTGCAAAGAAGAGGGATGCACCTGGATGATATATGCTAAAAAGATGAATGGTGGGAATAGTTTTCAAGTGAGAAAATTTAACCCTAGACATTCATGCTATTGGGCTTTCTTTAGGGATAGTGTGAACTCAAACTGGCTTGCAAAGAACTATGAACATAAGTTTAGAAATAACCCTAAGTTAAGGGCCAAGGAGTTTAGAGATGAACTAACAGTTGAGCTTAAGGCCTACATCTCTAAGAGTATGGCATACAGAGCTAGGGCTGCTGCATTTGCTAAGATTCATGGTGATCTTGAGGATCAATTTAAGTTGTTATGGTCATATTGTGAGGAAATCCTAAGATCTAATCCCAACAGTTCAGTGTTTGTGAAATTGGTTGACCAGCATGATCCACTTCAACATCCTAGTTTCATGAGGATGTATATGTGTTTTGATGCATGCAAGAGAGGGTTCCAAGCAGGTTGTAGGCCCATCGTTGGAGTTGATAGTTGTCATATAAAGGCTAGACAGGGAGGGCATTTGTTAGTGACAGTTGGCATAGATGCTAACAACAATATGTACCCTATTGAATGGGCAATTGTTGAAAACGAGAACACAAGTAATTGGAAGTGGTTTTTGAACTACTTAAAAGATGACCTTAAGATTGATAATGAGGATGGAATGCATTCGAAGGCTTGGACTTTTATGAGTGACAAACAGAAGGGGTTAATTGAAGCAATTTAGCAAGTATTGCCAGAAGTGAATCATAGATTCTGTGTGAGGCATATGTATACCAATTTTAAAAGGGCTGGTCATAGAGGTCAACTTTTGAAGGATATTGTTTGGTTAGCTGCAACATCAACAACAATTCCTTGGTTTGATGCTACAATGGAAAAGATGGCAGTTGTGGATGTGGATGTGGATGCAATGAATTGGTTCAATGACAAGTCTCCTGAACAATGGTCAAGGGCATATTTTGACACCTCAATAAAATGTGACATGCTTTTGAATAATATGTGTGACAGTTTTAACTATTTTATCATGGATGCAAGAGACAAACCAATTATAACTATGCTGGAAACAATCAGGGAATTGGTCATGATAAGAATGCAAGTAAATAGGGACAAGGCAGATAAATGGAATGGTCCTTTATGTCTGAGAATGAGGGAGAAACTTGCACATTTATCAGAAGTTGCTTGCGCTTATATTCCATTGAAATCTGATGAGTTTCACTTTGAAGTGGTTGGTAGTAATCAAGATAGGTATGCAGTGGATTTGGTAAACTACACATGCAGTTGTAGGAAGTGGGATTTAACTGGAATCCCTTGTAAACATGCATGTGCATCTTTGGCAATAAAGCATAGCAATTTGGAAGACTATGTGCATAAGTGTTACAAAGTGAACACCTTCAAGAATATCTATGCACATGCTATAATGCCACTGAATTGGCCTGATCTTTGGCTTAGCAGTAACAGGGTTCCACCTTTACCTCCAATTTATGATAAGAAGCCAGGGAGGCCAAAAAGAGTAAGAAGAAGGGATCCACTTATGGAGCAACATGAAGATCCTTACTTTATAGGCCTGCAAAGAGAGTCAATCATTGCCGAAGATGTTGGCGAAAGGGTCATAACTCAAGAAAATGTCCACAAGCAAATGAAGTAAGTCATATTCCTTTTGTATTTTGTTTCTGTTTTTTAAGTTTAATTCCTAGTAAATTTAATTTTTTAATGTGCAGCAGGCTGGTGCAGGAGTGGCAGCTCAAAATGAAGTAAGTTTATTATTTAATTTTTGGTTGAAAAATAAAGTGAGTAAAAATTCAGTTGTTTTAATTTTGTTTGACTGTATTAGTTGTTAACTCTTTTAATTGTTCATTGTACAACAGGCTAATGTAGGAGGTGATCTAGGTGAGGGATATAATGCGACAGCAGAAAATGAAGTAAGTAAATACTTGTTGCACAAATTTTTGGTTTTTCAGTATTAGATGTTAGCTTTTTCAATTTTTTTCATTGTGCTACAGGCTCGTGCAACTATTGATATAAATGAGGGAAGTGGTGTGGGAAGTGTTGTAGGTGGTACTAGTGCAAGATTTGATACAAGCACTTTTTTTTGGGTGAAAGTAGTGGGCATGCTAGTATGGTTGATAGGGGTAGCTTAGGTGAGAGTTTAAATCTAAATGCCCCAACAAAGGGATTTGATGAATGTGAAAGTAGTATTGTAGGTGGTACAAGTGTAGGAGTTAATTTAAGTGATAGAGGTGGTAGGGAGATTAGCCAACAAAGTAAGGGTAACAACCAACAGAGTATGGGGAGAGGAAGTAGTGAAGGCAGAGGAGAAATTCTAGGAAGAGGGAACATTCAGAACAGAGGGGGTGGTAGACACGGTAGATGGGGCAGCAAACAAGGTGGTAATAGCCAGGGAATAGTTGGTGTTCAAGGGAGAAAAATGACCCAAAACAAAAGGGGTTTTGATCCATGGCAGAGGTAGTGGTGTTCAAGGGAGAAAAAGTATCCAGGGAAGAAGAGGTAATGGTGTCCAAGTAAGAGGAAGTAACCAAGGCAGAGCTGGTATTATCTAGGTAAGAGGAAATAACCAAGGCAGATATGGCGTTATTTAGGGGAAAAGTAGCAACCAGGTGAGAGTTGGTAATGGTGTTCAGGGAAGAGGAAATAACCAGGGTAGATGAAGTGGTGGTGTTTAGGGGAGAGGTAACAACCAGGGCAGAGTTGCTATCATAGGGAGGGGAAACAGCCAGGGTAGAAGGGGTGTGAGAGAAGACATGAAGGATGTCTTGGGAAGAGGACTCTGCCAAGGCAATGGGGTTGAGAGAATGTCCATTAGTTTGGGAAGCCATAGGCTTGAGAGGGGGTTCAACTTATGTTCAAAGGGCCATGAGATTGGGGGAAAGAGCATCAGCACCAACAACCAAGGGATAGTAATTAGCAATCCAAGAGGGAGAATCAACTTCAGACCACCAAGAAGAACTATTCAACATGTAAGTAACACTTGTTTCTAATATGGTAACTTATATTTGTTTTAAACATTCTTATCTTATACTAACTACACTTCTTGGTGTAGGTTGGCCATACTGAGAATGATGGACCAATTCCAGATGTACCAATGCCAAATGCACCAGTCTCTAATGCACATGTCGTAGATGTACTAGTCTCGGATGCTTCACTTCCAGATGCTCTAACTCAAGAAGCCCTAGATATTTTTTCTCGGTTATGGGTATGATTTATGGTGTAGATATTTGATAAGAGATTGCCCAGTTTTTTTGTCAAAGAGATAGCCCCCTTTTTTTGGTAAATGGCTAGTTTTTGTGAATGGGATGAAGTACACTGCAAGCTTTTGACTTTAACGTTATGTACAGGGGGTTATATGCATAGTTTTTAGATAGTTTTTGAAGTTAGTTGAAAAAAGGAAGTTGTGCACAGGTTTTTGGATAGTTTTTTTATCACAGTGTAGTTGAAGCTGTGATAAGTTACTTTTTTGGATAATTTTTTATCACAGTGTAGTTGAAGCTGTGATAAGTTACTTAATGATACAGGGCACAGGTTTTTGGATAATTTTTTATCAGAGTGTAATTGAAGCTGTGATGTGAATACTTAGTGATGCAGGACACATATTTTTTGGTTAGCTTTGTATAACAGTATAGTTGAAGTTGTGATAAGATATGAACAAATATGGATCCTGATTATGTTAAATGGAATAAATGGTTATTTCATTTCGCTTTTGAAATTTTGTGTTTGATATTCCATTTTCTTTGAGGTTCAGTTAGTAATTTTTTTTTTTTGTCAAATGTTCAGTTATGATACTTATTGGAATGGTTTGTTCATTGTTATTATTTTTTTTTATTGGTATTCTCAGTAGTAATCACAATTTTGATGTACATGTAGTTGTTGCAATTTTGGCTTTTGAAATTTTTTGTTTTATAATTTTTTTTTAGGTTAAGTATTTTTTTTTTTTTTGGGTCAAATGAAGGTTCAGTTATGATAGTTGGGAGGTTTGTTCATTATTTTTCTTTTTTGGTATTTTAAGTAGTTGCTGTAATTTTTTCATGTGTGAAGCCCATTATTTATTTATGACCAAAACAAAAACAAAAAAACCATAATTTTTTGGAATAACATTAAAGACCAACTCAAATTATTCCAAAACAATAGGGACTGGGTTGAATTATTTCAAAAACAATAGGGACCTAATCGAACTTTCCAAACATTGGGGACCAGATAGCACTTTCCAAACATTGGGGACTAGATCGCACAATCCAAACATTAGGGACCAAATTGCACTTTCCAAACATTGGGGACCAGATCGCACAATCCAAACATTAGGGACCAAATTGCACTTTCTAAACATTGGGGACCAAATTGAATTTCTCGAAAACTTTAGGGACTTGATCAAACTTTCTCAACAATAGGGACTAATTTGGATATCTTTTGTAAACATTAGGGACTAAAATGAATTTTTAGGATAACATTTGGGACCAAAATTTAAATTTCCAATTTTACCCCTATAACTATGGCCATGTGCAGAGTGCATGACTAATTTTCTGTTAGAGTTGACACTGATTTTAACGACAGGGACCATAGCAATTGATTTTATTAAACATTAGGGACCTCTTTGAGTCTTTTAAAACATTAGGGACTATATTGAAAAAACGTGTCAACAAGGACTAACTGTGAAATTTTCCCTTTCCCAAATCATCTCACCATCACTGACCACCCAATTGTGTTACACGTTTGATTCATGCAAAGTAGGATTACTAGCTATTTTGAAAAAAAGAATGCAGAAGAGTACACCTGATGCACATGTATAATTCACATTTGATATTAGTATTATCCAATTCGTGCTACTTATTCTATGAAGGCATTAATTAGATGCATTTGATAGCGCTTGGTTTGCAAAAGGAAGAAAGAAAATTAAGAGTTATTTGGGAAAGAAAATTAAGAGTTATTTGGTAAAGTCAACTTTTGTATTTGGTATTAAAGTTGAGCTTATTTACAGGATTGCCATTAGTGAGAAGTAGTTCTCTGTGGTTTTTGAAAGTTTTGAGAACAAAAAACTTCAAAAACAACATGTCTAGAGTGTTTTATATAGTTCTAGTTTTTGCTAATAGATTATTGAGAAGTATTTTTCATCGAAACAATTTTTTAAATTTTTTTGCTTTTAAAAACTAAAACACAATTTTTAAACAACATTCCAGACAAGCTCAAAGAATCTGTTCACAAACAAACAAAAAGAAACTTCATCTTTCAGCAGTATTTCTCTTAGATATTATTTTGCAACTCTCCATACACATCCACAATTGATAACCGAAAAAATAAACAATAATAATAATAATAATAATAAATGGTATATATGTTTAAACTGTTCTCTTATTCAAAACGAAAAAAAGAAATAGCACTTTATCAATTCAAAATAATTTCTGAATTTCATAACAATCAACAGAAATAATAGAATAGCATTCCACATTTGAAACAAGAAAGGAGGGAAGAGTATTTATCAGAATTCACCTGTTGACCATGTATTTGCCTAAGAATTTCGCGTCGATATGCATAAATTGGCAACCCATCATCAAGCCTTCTGCATTCCCTCGTCATCAAGAATTCTCTCCCAATCAAACTCCCTCCCAAACTTAAAAACCTGAAACGCCTCCCCTTCTTCGCCATCCTCGACCCCCTTCTCCGCCAAATGTTCAATCACAAACCTCATGCCAATCTGAAACTCCTCGATCCTCTTCGCTATAAAGTCCCTCACACCCACCAATCCTCCCTTCTTTTTCAACAACTCGTTCGCCACACCCATCTGATTTGGCTTTCTAAGCTTATCCATAACGCTTTTTATCTCATCCGAAACTGCCCCCAACTTCTTCTGCCATTTCTGTACTAATTCCCCTTCCATTAACCCGTTTGCCTTCTCCAGAAACAACGCCTTCAATCTATCTCTCAACTCATCGTTATCCAATTCGACTTTTATGTTTTCGATAAGCCGCGGAGCGAACTGATGGACACTGTTTAGCCTCAGCCTCCATATTTCCACCATTGTTTCGAGCGCCTCGTTCCACTGCTGATAATATAGGGTTCCGGCAATGGAACTTTTGTCAAAAAGTAAAGAAATCTAGGGCTTAAACGACAGATTCCCGATTAATATCTCGATTTCTGGCCTTTTCGGAAGGGTTTGATGCTTGCAATTTATCCGGATGACAAAGTTGGGCCGTGGTCCCGGTGGGAGATCGCGGCGGTAGTTTGACGGAAACTGCAGTCGGCTTTGCATTTTTATACGGTCAGGGTTTTAGGTAAAACTGGAGTTTAGTGTGTGTTGTGTGTAGAAAGAGAGAGTGGAGCGGTGACAAAGCAAGAATAAAGAAGGTGATGGGTACGATAATATGTATATATCTGTGTGTGTGTCTTTGCTCTTTTTTTTTTTTTTTTTTTTTTAACAATGTCTTTGCTTTATTGGCGACAAGCTGTAGTTTTTTTCTGGTGTAATAATTAAGCAAGCATACCAAACGCATCAGGCTTATGCTACAGACCATTAAATGATAGAAATTAGGGTGAAAAAGCGTATTGTCTATTCCCTGACCCTGTGCTAGTTCAACTATTCTTTATGAGCATCAATTGAAGGTTCATCTCTCTATCCGCCCATTTAAATTACTAACTTTCTTTTCTTCCAACTGCACCTTACAGCTATAGTTTTACAGGCTCTAGCATTCCTCTGGATTGAGCGGGTATTAGATGTCGAATATATAGTATAGAAAACACTCGTTACGCCGACAATTGATAGTGCTAGCACGGAACTTGCAACATATATTAATTGTCTCCAAGCTTTTGATGGTTGGTATACAACGTTACACTGATCCATCATTCTTTAAAGGAGAAGTATTAGACCTTAGAATCATCAATGCAGAAGTTCAGCAGGGTATCCTTAAAGGGAAGGTAATGACCAGAAAAGTACAGAAACTAGGAAAAAGGTAAATCGATTCCTGAAGTTTGAACAAAGCATCATTTTACTCTCTCACATTTAGAAAATAACCAGTTTAGTCCCTCCCTTTAACTACTATTAGGCTTCTTTTAGTGGTCAAAGGCTTGACATTGTTAAAAGACATAAATGTCCTTATAGTCATTGGGCATAAAAGAAAAAAAAATAAGGATAAAAAAACTATTCGGTTTAATCGTTGGAATATTTATGATATTAATTGATTGCGCTAATTGATTAGGAAAATAAATACTATATCTCTTGTCAATAAATGAATAATTTAACAAATTTTATCACTTTTTTATTACAAAACAACATTACCCAAATAAAAATTGAAGATTGATTATTATAAATAAAAAATATAACTTAACCTAAATAGACCAATAAAAATAAAATATAATTTAACAGTATTAGAGCTTTCCCTTTAAAGAAAGAAAAAGTTTTTTATTTTCAATTAGGTCAAATTATATTTTTTTTATCGATGAGAAGTGAAAAAAGAGAAAGAATAACAATAAAATATTTTTTTGTAAGGGCATTTATATCTTTTAGTACGGTTAAATTGTTGACTGCTAAAAGAAAATAGTCAAAAGAAGGGAATACAATGAGTATTTTTTAAAAGTGAGGGCTTAAAACAGCCTTTTACAAAAATTTTAGGGGCCAATTTGGCTTTTTTCCTACAGAAATTTGTGTGCTTGAACAATAAAAGCTAATTTAAAACTTTAGATAAACAATAAAGACTATTTATGCAATTCACTCTTTTCAAGACAAACTACCTTCTTCCACTTTAATAAATAAGCAACGCTCTTTACTTTCGTCTTCTCTCGGAAGGTTTGAGTTGAAAATCTGAAAGCTCGTGATAAGAGTTGTCTAGTTTTCTTCTTTTTTTTTGTTTTTTTTCTTTTGTTTTTCTTTAGATAAGCCTGGGAGAAGATAATACACTCAAAAATTTGTATTTTACTCCTTTTAATGCATCATCGGCTTGTTTGAGGTTGTTAGGCTAAATTGTAGGGGATTCTTACATTAATTTTCATCTTCTCTACATGTAGGAAAAAAAACCCTCATCTCACCAAAGTTTTGATTTTGTGGTAAAATTACTCACTTATTTACAAGAAATCGCAGGATTAATTCCTATTAGTTATATATGTGTTATACGGTTATAGGTCTCCTTTTAATAAAAATAAATAAATAAATAACCTCATCCCCTACCCTATCCTCTAAACAAAAAATAAAATAAAATAATTGAATAATTCTAAATTTGAAAAAAAAATAACAAAAAATAATATTATGAAATACAAATAATAGAATATCATATGGACAATGAAAAATAAATAAAACTTAAAAGTTATTAAAGATAATTTAAATTACACAATAAAACAATAATATTAAAAATAATAATTTATTTAAGTAATTAAAAAAGAATGTTGTGAAGAAAAGGAGCTCTTATAACATTATATGTTCTAAAAAATCTATTTTCTCATAACGTTATAAGTTTTGCCGAGATATTCCAAATGACCAATACACAATGTTAATGTTTTATATGACCATTTGGCAAAATGTGGTCGAGCCTGATTCGATGATTGTTGATTTTGTGTAAGACATAATAAGATAATCCAAACTCAATTCCATCCTTTTAACAAGGTTTGTGATTTCATAATTTTTATTTTATTTTATAAAGATGCTATTGTATTTTTAATTAACAAATGAAATAGAAATAAAAATATATATCATAAAGAATCGTCCAACTACTGAAATGGTTATATACTTGTAACCATTATGTTGTGCTATTATTAGGATTCATGTTCATTTCTTTATAGATTGACTGAGAGTAGTGGCAAAATTTGATCATGCATCGCATATGGGTACCACAACTAGTTCTGTTCATCTGTTTTGGTTCAAAATAAGGGCTGTAACTTCTTTTTATCACATTCATTGGTTATTCAGACATGTCATATTATGAAACGCACTACTAAACAATCTCTTAGATTACATGGAGAAAGATACGACACGGCTATTATGCGCATCTTTCTTTTCACCATGTACAATAACAATTTCATAAATGGAAATCTAGACAGTAATCAACCTTAAAAAGATTAGACATCCATCTTTGATTTAAATAAGCCATCAATGAATTTTTAAACCAAACGAATGAGTATATAAAGATCATGTCACAGGCCAATAAATCTAGTGTGACAAACTAATTATATGTAAACAAAGAGACATGACGTTCAAGTTGTACAAAAGCAGCAAGCTAGTATTGAATTAGTATCACAAGTGAAGTACGATTCTACAATAACATTAAAGATCTTCAAAAAGATGAGTATAAGGTACGCGTGAAATGCAAAATGGGAGAAATATACTTTGATTGAAAAATCGCTGACTCTTTTCCTGCATGACCAATTTACTTTTGCTGAATCAGCAGTTTCGATAGTTTTTTTTTTGTAAGCCATTGAGACACGGAAGGTTTTAGCTGTAAAGACTAGGAATCCCTCTAATTAGTACATTTTATGAAGTTGTACAAGCGCTAGGTCCATGATGACTTTGTTGATGTGGCATGGTCCATATCTACTTTTTGTTCTGATGGCTTCTGCTTTTTCTGATCTCCTTTAATTTCTTCTGATGGCTTCTGCTGTTTTTTGATCTCCACCTTCACCAATGCGTTTTCTGTTGACCAAAAATAAAAACGCGTTTTCTGATTTCTTTGAGTTCTGAACAGTTGTCCGACTCCTGGTTTTTCTGATCTTTATTTAATTTTTTCAGATACCTTAAAACTCTTCTTTGGAGCTTTGTTTTTCATACTTAGAGGGAAAGGAATTCTTAGTTCAGTTCTTACAGAGAAAAATATCTTCAATAATATTACTTTTGATATTAGAATTAAAATGTATATAATTAAGAAAATTAAGTATTTTCTTTTGAATCATGCTATTTGTAGAGATTAGAATATTGATAAGACTAAAATATGGTAGACCTACCTTGTATTTGATGTATTCGACTTTTTCGATAGCTTACTATCATTTATTTATATTTTTGTTAATGAATGAAATATACCCGCTTATTTTTAATAAAAAATATATATGTATATCAATCAATTTAAACCAAAAAAAAAAAGATATCAATCAATTTACATGCAAATCATATCCGTGGATTGTGGAGAGGAATGGTTAGAAGATCGGGTTTGGATTAACACGTGTTCACACCGTAAACAGTGGCCCGTCTTTGTCATCAGTGCCGTGTTGCAGAAGAAAAGTTTAATAGGGCGTAGCTTTTTTAAAACAGTGCTTTTTCTTCTAATGGCTTCTTTTTTTTTTGATCTCCTTTAATTCTTGCACTTCTTCTTCACGCGTTTTCTGATTTCTTTTAATTATGGACAGTCGTCGGGCTTCTTTTTTTCTGATCTTTATTTAATTTTTAAGGTACTTGGCTTCCATTGACCAAGAAAACACCTCCCTGATGTATGGATACAAGCTAGTATACGAGAAGTTAGTAAATTCCGTCACATGAACCCGCTTCAGTGTAGAAAAAAAAGCTGAAAATGAGGTTTCTTCACCCCTCTAATGTCGCTGTTTCAAAGAAATTTCACTCATTGGCTGAGCATATCCTTTGCCAAAAAAGGAAAGAAAAAAAATGTTGGTATTTCAAAATAAATGAAGCTGATGACAGAAGTAGAAGATGGAGTTAAGATTTGTAGTATAAGAACGAGTATTATGAGGAGTAACACATGATGTTATACGCTGATGTTAAAGTTCATGATTTTTCTATTAAGACAAATCCCTATACCAAACCAAATAGCGCAAATTCTCCAATTTCATTCGTTGTTATGAATTAGAAAGTACGGATTCTTCAATTCCATTCTCCGTTGTGAATTAGGAAAGCAAGGATTCAAGCAAAAGGGTAACATAATAGGGATCGAGAGGGAGAGATAGGAGGCCAATGACAAATACTAATACTACTAACCATTAATGATAATGATGTTAATAATCATAGATTCCTTTGGTAATATTACTCCTACTACTAATACTATTACTATTATCGAATAATAATAATAATGTTACTACTAATACCACTAACTATTAATGATAATGATGTTAATAATCATAGATTCTTTTGGTAATATTACTACTACTACTAATACTAATACTACGAACTAATAATAATAATAATGTTACTACTAATACTACTAACTATTAATGATAATGATGTTAATAATCATTGATTCTTTCGGTAATATTACTACTACTAGTACTAGTACTAATACTACTAAATATTAATAATAATAATAATAATAATGTTACTCCTAATACTACTAGCTATTAATAATAATGTTGTTAATGATCATATACCATTTTGGAAATATTACTACTACAAATAATAATACTAATACTAGTGCCTATTAATAATAATGATGTTACTACTAATACTACTAACTATTAATAATAATGATGTTACTACTAATACTACTAACAATTAATAATAATGATGTTAATAATCATAGATTCTTTTGGTAATATTACTACTACTAGTACTAATACTACTAACTATTAATAATAATAATGTTACTACTAATAGTACTTACTATTAATGATAATGATGTTAATAATCATAGATTCTTTTGGTAATATTACTAGTACTAGTACTAATACTACTAAATATTAATAATAATAATGTTACTACTAATAAATATCGAAATCCTAACTAATACTTGGAATTCACAATTAGTTAAGTAAATAAATTTTGTTGTTGTCTTAAATTTGACTATGTCAAGAATTTAAATTATTATATCGATTTGGATTTGGTTAATGCGGGAACTTGAAGATACGATTTCAATTCGAATTTGTCAAAGGGGAAAATAAAATTTTTGGGTGATTGATCAAACGTAAACAAACAGTGCAACTTTGTCTGGATAATTAATGCATTGGCTAGTATTAATTAAATTAATTTGTGTACTCAATTAATGCATTAGCTAGTATTAATTAATTTGTGTGTTCAATTAATGCATTGTCTCTAGTATTAATGAAATATAGTTGAATGTCAATTTAACTTACCCTACACGCAAAATCCTACCGTGATATATTAAGTCACGTTTTGTTCAAAATAAAAAAAGATATTAAGTCACGTTCTGTAAATTTGTCTACATTTTTTTTTATAAAATTAATGGGCGTTGTTTTGTCTTGTGAATAGAAGTTTGGTTTCAGTTTTTCAATGCATTTTACTCGTTTATTTAGTTAAAATAATTACGTGATCGAAAATTTCTATAGTTAGAATTTCAAATGGGTGGTTATGTTGTAAATTTTATTTATGAGAGTATCGTAAAATAATCAGTTTCATTATATCATGAATTTGAATAATTTTCATTTATGTTTCATTCTCGTTAAAACGACAAATTAATTTTTTATTAACATTTCAAATTCGTTTTAGCTGGAAATTAATTTTTGCAGAGACTTACTTGATGAAGTCTCTCATTTCTTGGCGTATAAAACACCATAGGGCGGGAAATTAAAACAAAAACTAGGCTTTAAATTTAAATATTTTCATGTTCACTTAAATTTTGTTATAACGGGAAACTAAAAATTTCATTATGATACGTGTATTAAGTAGTAAGAAAAATGAAAACCATGAATCCTTGGTTGGTTCAAAATAGTTTGAATTGAATTGTTGAAAAAAAAAATTGAAAAGCAAAAACAATAGTCAAATCCGTTGTCACATCTATTTAATGTAACCATCATTCAGCTAGGAATTGTGTTTCAGATTTTCAATTCGGATTAAAACCATTTTAGTCCTTAAGATTTGCTCTAAAGACTAAATTGGTCCCTAAGGTATGTAAAAAGTTCAATTAAGTCTCTGTTGTTAGTTTCCTATTAACGGTCAACCCATTGACCGCGTGAAATGATACCCATGCCCCTATTTTTTAAATTATTTATGTGTTAAACAAAACAAAAAGTCATGATAGCCGTTGGAAATCCAACGGCTATTTCACGTTGTTCTTCCTGCCATGCCTGTAATGCATGGCCAACCAAAAAAAAAAAGCAATCTTATGGACGCTAAATTCTAACGACTATCATACCTTTTTTTTCTGTTTAACACATCAGCAAGAATTTAAAAGGCAGGGGCATAAGCGTCATTTCACATGGTCAATGGGTTGACCGTTAATAGGGAACTAACAGTAGGGACTGAATTGGAATTTTTGCATACCTCAGGGACCAATTTGGTATTTAGGGTAAACCTCAGGGACTAAAATGGTTTTAACCCTTTTCAATTCTCAGATAGTGCGCAAGTGTAGAAACGTAAAAAAAGGTAGATATTTCCTATGTTGATGATTCCAATGGATTAATTTTGTCAAAGACACATGGAAGGGTAATAAGGGCAATTCAGTATATAACAAGGGTAAGTTCGTAACTAGCTTGATTTAGGCATTAAAAAATGCCTGATGTGACGTGAAGAGAGAGAGAGATGGCTAATCTCCTTTAATTTCTTATGATGGTGGCTTCTGATTTTTTTGATCTCCTTCGATTCTTGCTGATCTCCTTTAATTTCTTCTGATGACTTTTGATTTTTTTGATCTCCTTTGATTCTTGTTGATTTTCTATTGACCAAAAAATAAACTCATTTTCTGATTTCTTTTAGTTCTAAATAGTTGTTCGCCTTGTGTTTTCTTCTGATCTTTATGTTTAACCAAAGGCCTCACAACCTGTCTTGTATTCAGCAAGTTACACCATCCCCAGGTAGCATTAGAAGAGACAACGATCTCCCAGAAATTCCTCCCTCGAAGAAGGTCAAAATTAACCCACAATAACCAAACTGAGCAAGAATAAGGTTGCAAAATGTTCCAAACCTCCTTGAAAGTGAAAGTGGCATGAATTTCCTCAAGACAACGAATACCAAGACCCCTCTCCTCCAACGGTTTCGCGACTGCAATCCAAGCAACCTTCGCTTTAGTATGACCTTCAACCCCACCATTCCCGAGAAAATGGGCGAATCTTTTCTCGATCTCTTTAAGCACACCAACTGGAAGAACAAGAGAACAAGCCCAATAAGAATGAATACGAAAGAGAACAGACCTAATGAGCTGCAAATGCCCGGCAAAAGATAACTACCTGGAAGCCCAGTGGTTGATGCGACCAAGAATTTTGTCAACAAGACCCTTGCAAGCATTGATGCTCAGTCTGCCAGAGATAAGTGGGAGGCCCAAATATTTGATCGGAAAATGTCCCTCTTGAAATCTAAGAATATCAAATAACTACAATTTAGTATCATAATTGTACCTAGCCACGAACATACTACTTTTGCTAGGATTAACTTTAAGACCAGAGATACAGTAAACAGCTCAAGAGAATCTTTGATTGCTCTAATCGAAATACAGTCAGCTTTTGAGAAAATCAACAAATCATCGGCAAAGGACAAATGGTTAAGCCGCAGGCAATGGCATTTCGGATGGAAAGAAAAATCCTCCCAAAAATCAATACGATTAAGAATACAAGAGAGCACCTTCATACCAATCACAAACAGGTACGGGGACAAAGGGTCCCCTTGCCGAAGACCTTTGGCACCCGTAAAAAACCAACGAGATCACTATTAATAGCAATTGAGAAAAGGGGATTAGTGATACAAGCTTCAATCCAATCAACAAAGAGATCTGGAAAAGCCATAGTTCAAAGAGATTTGAGAATAAAGTCCCATCTAATTGAGGCGTAAGCCTTCAAGATATCAACTTTAATAGTACACCTCGGGCTAACTATTTTCCTCCCATAATTATGCACCACCTCTTGATCAACTGGAACATTATCAGAAATATGTCTACCTTCAACAAATGCTGATTGATTATGAGAAATGAGCTTATCCAAGTAAAGCTTAATCCTATTGGCCATGATCTTTGTAATACATTTATAAATAGTATTACAACAAGAAATCGGCCAATAGTCTTTAATACTACAAGGGTCCAAAACCTTGGGAACCAGAGTGATAGAGGTAGCATTAATAGTACCAAGGAGTCAACCCGAACCAAAAAAAGACTGGATAACATTGCAAAACTCCATACCAATCACCTCCCACATAGACTGAAAAAAATAAAGCATTGAAACCATCTGGGCTTGGGCTCTTATTTCCATCTAGAGGTGGTATTTGGGCCAGCCCGGCCCAGCAGAATTATGTGTCAAGAAAATTGAGCCCACCTTGACATATATATTTGGTGGGCCGAGCTGAGCTGGGCTCAATTTTTAGAATATAAAACCCAACTCGGCCCACGAGCCCGCTATCACGAGTCACGAGCTGAGTTGGGTTGGGTTAGGATAGGCCATATACATATATATTAAAAATTAAACTTAATTTTTTTAAGGAAAGTTAATTTAACTATTAACGAAATAGTACACAAGTTGATTGATAATATTAATAATTAACTTAAATGATAAAATACAATACAACATAACAAATTACAAGTTAATGAGACACAAGTACATCAGTGATATAAATATGAAAATAAAATATTACGTAAATTCTTGAGGAAAGTTACTGTAAAAGTTCTTCATTTTGTTATGCTTCTTGTACAGGTGTTGGGCCTACTTGTAGTGGTAGTGGGTTTGGCGGTGGCGGTAATTGAATAACTACTTCAGGATTAAAATAGTTTGTGACATTTGGTTGTTGAGATACAGGTGTCTTATAACTATCCCAATTTCAAATTTACGTAGAAATATAAATTGATATTGATAATAGTTATAAATTACATACCCCTGTTCTTCAAAATACATAAGATGATTCTAAACCTCTAATGAATGTAATCGTTGTGAAAGATTTTATTCTTTCATGGACATAATTATATATAATATTGTAGACTTGTAGTAAAATAAAGTTGCAATATTATAAAAAAAAGTTTGATAACAAGTCATTTAATATTAACTTAAGAAATACATTTGCTACTTTTTATTATTAGTTTGTTAAAAATTATAATTACTACGACTTGCTAGTTTGTTTTTTAAAAAAATAGTTACTACAATTTGCATTGCATACATAAAGTATAATATTTTAATTTCTTTTAATAAATGAGCTCAAATTGTACTTAATTTGTGTTGAGATCGAGTTGGACTCGAGATGGGCGTTATTTGGGCTCAAAATGGGCCTTATCTGGGCTCGAGCTGGGCTGGGCTGGGATGTGCTTTGAGTTGGGTTGGGCTTATGGGCTGAGCTAAGTTGGACCTGAACTCAAATGGGCTGGGTCATAAATTATATGATCCAGCTCAGCCCACATATATGTGGTGGGTTGGGCTGAGTCGAGCCCACTACTAATTAAGTTGGGCAGGGCCCGAATTTTTGTGTGTTGCTGGGCCTGTGTTGGCCCAGCCCAAATGCCACCTCTATTTCCATCAATGGAAAAAAATTCTTTTAATTTCATCCATAGTAATATCCCAAGTCAAGAAAACCCCTTCTTCCGGCGACAGAAACTTTCCAAGAAACATCCTGAGGTCGTCAATGGAGTAATTGGCCGAAGACAAACTAGGAGTCCCCAAGAGATCAGAATAATAATCAACAATGAGCTTTTTAACCTCAACTTCATTCGAGATCCACTCACCATTCTCAAGTTGAATTTTTGAGATTGAATTCCTAACAATTCTACCTCGGGCCATTTTATGAAAATAAGAAGTATTAGAATCCCCTTCACGGAGCCAAGTAACCCGTGATTTCTGACACAAAATGTCATCCTCCGCATTAGAGTAGAACTCCAAATCCCGCAAAAGTACCCTTTCTTTGGCCCTCTAATCCTCGGTCACATTGCCAGGGAGGAAGCTAGATTGGAGGAAGTACAACTTCTCTTTAATCAGTATTACTCTTTTGGAAGGGTAAATGAAATGCCCCTTGTTAAACTCTTTATGTTTGCCCTTCAAGAATTTCAGTCTGCAAAAAAGTCTAACATAGGTGTCCCATGCATCTCACAGTTCCAAGCCCTTTCAACAATAGCTTTGAAATCCGCATGTTTGATCCACACATTAAAGAATCTAAATGGAGGCTTCCTCGGGGCTGCGTGAATCACTGTACAAATGACCAAAGGAGTGTGGTCTTAAGCTCCTTGGGGAAGGATATCGAGTTGAGAATTAAGGAATTTATCCAGCCATCCCTCATTGACAAGCAAATGGTCCAACTTAGAGGCTCTCAGCCCATCACCTAAACCCTTGTTTTCCCAAGTAAAAGCTCCTTCACAAAATTAATTGCTCCTGCAATTATTGACGCTTGATCAATTATGTTAATTATAATCATACCAATTATATAAACATTCAAAATAAAATAAGAGAAGGGCATAAAAGTTATCATACACATAAAATTTATTTATCCCCTTTATTTTCTTTCTAATCCAAACAAAAAATACTCATACTCTTTTATGATCTTGTCCTCTATAAAATTATCCAATTCAAATATGATTTAATTCCCTCCACTCCTTTCCTTTATAATTCTCTTTTTTCTTCTCTTAGGTCCGTTAATATTTGTAATAAAAAATTATAAATTCAAAAATTTTAAACTATAATAAGTTATTATCGGATTTCTCACAAACTAAAAGGTTGGGTGGTGGAAGTTCTAATCAAAATTGCATATAATATCAATCTTGAGTTGATCCAGTTATCAAAGTCTTTAAATATTATTTTTTCATTTGCTTGTGCTTTACTTTTTCTTTTTGTTCGACGTCAAGTCCAAAAATGAAAACGTTCAACATTCATGGGTTTGCATGTTTAAGCCCACCACCTGCGGCGGACTCAAGCATCGGAAATTTGTGTATGCGTTACAATAATTTAGTGAATAACTAAATGTTTAAATATATTTATCTATATATAAACTAATATATATTAAGTACATTTTAGCACTTAAAAAAATATAAATTTATAAGAGAGAAAAAAAATTAATTAAAATTTATCCATGAACATCTACAAAAAAAAAAAAAAAAAAAACATTAATTTTAGACTTTTAGATATACCTAAACTAATAATAAACAATTTATATAAAATTAAATTAAAAAAAAAAACTCATAAAAATTATAAAATATAAAAACTATAACTAATATTTAAAAAAAGTGAAGAATCAATAGCAGTAAGTGATAAAAAGCTATGGTAAGTTTCTCCTCCAACCTCAGTAAAGAAAAGTAAGTGATAAAAGGCTATGCTAAAAGAGTAATTATATTGTAGCAATATAGAACAATTGTAACGTCATATTTTTTTTTTCATGAAATTAATCCCGCTGCTTTAGCGGTAGATCTATCCAAAAAGTATTTTGATGAAAAAGAGAAAACACTATTTACTACATCAGAATTTAAAATTGTATACTATTTTTTGCACTAATTACCCTGTGGACCACTGCAAATGCATTCTTCTCCTCGCATCTCAAAAAATACCAATGCTCCGACCAAAAAAAATATAAAAGAAGATCACAACACTAATAAACTAAAAGATAATAAGAAATTATATATATAGATGTGTTATGTCAACACATAGTAGTTTTTTTTTTTTTTTTTTCTGTCAACACAGTAGATTTAGTAAACGAATTAATTTGACTCAATTGGCTACCAACAAGATCCGTGCACCAGCTGTGGTCACAGCTTTTGACAAAAAATAAAACAAATACTATATAGTCACAGTTTATTATCATGGTTAGGAACTTGAGATCCTGTGTGCGACAAGCCTTCCAAATATTTGTATTTTTTTTTTTTTTTTGTATTTTCGAGATTTATGAAGTTTACATGTTTGGATTTCTGCCTTTTTTTTTATTAATATATGATATACGGACTTTACAAAAGACATTTATTGAAAAAGTAATGCATTGGACACATGAAATTTGTTATGGCAGAAGACTGCATCTTCTGCCAAGCGTGTATTATTGAGATGGTTAAATTGGTATCAATTTGTGAATAAGTGATCCAAACTTCAGAAACTTGTATGCTTAAGCTCGTGACAATTACGTTCCTTTATAGGTACAATTAAATTTGAAGACGTAACACACTCTGAATCATATATTGTACGTATCTGAAATGCAAATCAACACCTTATTCAAAGACAACGCATCCAATTATGCATCTTCCACAATCCATATATGTGTGTATCAATCTTTTAGTACCAAAGATTTAAGAGTAACCTAATGATGAGTTACTCACCCTGACTATTAGAAGAGCAAGGTTAAAAACTCATCGGAATGGAGGACAAGTGAGGGTGGGGGTTAGAAATAAAAAATCTCTCCGAATGATTGAAGTGCACTCAACT
Source organism: Ehretia macrophylla (assembly GCA_037974665.1). NCBI lineage: Eukaryota > Viridiplantae > Streptophyta > Magnoliopsida > Boraginales > Ehretiaceae > Ehretia > Ehretia macrophylla. The sequence continues at coordinate 62,059,243 of CM075779.1, forward strand.
CCTCAATATGACGAAAACATATCCATCGCATTCATCAGTTATTCAGTCTTGTCATATATATAATGAAACTCACCACTGAACAAACCCCCAGATTACATGGAGAAAGATACGAGACGACTCTTATGCCCGTCTTCATTTTCAACATGTACAATAACAATTTCATAAATAGAAATCTGGGCAGTAATCAACCTTAAAAAGACTAGGCATCCATCTTTGATTCAAATAAGCCATTATTGAATTTCTAAACCAAATGAACAAGTATATAAAGATCATGCAGCAGGCCAATATAAATCCAGTGCGACAAACTAATTATATATGTAAACAAAGAGACATGACTTTAAGTTGTACAAAAGCAGCAAGCGAGCATTAAATTAGTATCGCAAGTAAAGTAAGATTCTACAATAACATTAAAAATCCTCAAAAAGAGAAGAATAAAGTACGCGTGAAATGCAAAATGGGAGAAATATACTTTGATGGCAAAATCACAGACCCTTTTCCTGCATGACCAATCTACTTTCGCTGAATCAGCAGCCTCGGTAGTTTTTACTTCTGTAGGGCACTGAGACACGGAGGATTTCAACTGCAAAGACCAAGAATCCCTCTAATTAGCACATTTCATAAAGATACATAAGCGCTAAGTCAACAGAAAAACCTACCCTACATCAAGAAGTTTTAGTAGTAAACTTAACTTCAAATTGTTTTTTACATCATAATGCAAAACACACTGAATAGTTATCATGGAAATCACGTATTCTGACCAGTAGTGTTCAGAGCGAAAGAAGTCCATGACTGTTAACGCTATGCTACCATTTACTTTCCCTCGTTTTGTTGGCTTCATATACTCGTACAATCATACAACTGTCATCAATCCACTAATAAACATCCATTGATTGGGCTTTGACTCATAATTCATAGATAGATATAGATGGCATCCCAAGCTAGACAAAAAGATTTATCCCTTTGTGGTGCTCATTCAGGGAAAAGACAATGTAAATGGAACATCAAATAAGGACATTTAAACCTCAAAATAGAATTTCCTATGGTAAGAGAGACAGCTTATGATTATGGTGCGAATATGGCTTATGATGCTCCCAGCCACAAAAATAAAATCAGATAGCTAATCATCTGCCTTTTCCTCAATAACATCAATGTAGTTCCAGCTCACGTTTTAATCCTGACAAGCAAAACCAACTCTGGCCTATACAGCACATGAAAGGCTGAGACATTTAAGCCAAATAAACAAACGAAATCCAAATATGTTTTCAAGCAAAATCACATGGAATTGCACTAACATTCAGCAAGATATAACACAAATAGCAAAATTACCAATTGCATTAGAAAATCTTAACTAAATACAACAAGAACGTTCAGTCAAACAAAATACTAGGCCTCAATCCATCATACAAAACAACAACAACATACCGATTTCAATGCGAAGACTGTAAGCAATACATTAAAATTCTAGGCGCATCGATGGGGCCTTACTTAACGCCAAGTTAGCCTCTTACTGCGCCTTCTCTTTCGTCCCGATACGATACAGCCGATATTGCCAACAGCCACACCCACATCCCTATATAAAAAATAAAAAAAACAAAGGAAGATTTAATTGGTCAGAAAAATGAAATGCTTGTACAATAACGTAAAAGAATAAGGGAGAGAGAGGGAGAAAACATACGCAACGAAAGCGGCACCAAGCATATGCGCATATGAGCTCGGACCAATGCATCTTTGACGCGATATGAGCTCACAACACTTTTCCATTGCGTAGGCTCTGTCAAAATCAATAGAAAATCTGTAACAGTGGAAGCCGCCGCCACTTGCTTCTCTCCAATTGTACTGCTCTTCATCTTTAACTTCGCATTCGCCTTTGCCTTTGCCTTTGCTTTTGCCTTCCAGTACGTAAAGACAACAGTCACTCCATACAAGCGCCAGTACACCATTCCCAACATGAAGTAATTGGGGACGAAAAGCAGAAATTCCTGAACCCGGCAACAATCCTTCAGAAGCTAATTTGATTTCAAAGTAATTGCCACAATCAACGTCAAAACCTATTAAAGTCGAACCGGTGTTACCGTCAAGCCAAAGCAAATGATTGCCCACCACAACAGCAGGTGATTGCTGACATTGAGAAACCAATCTGCCGTTGTCGAATGGAAGATGGTCCATACATACCCAAGAATCAGGCGGCGTAAAGGCGTAAAACGAATTACAGGCGAGTGAACCAAAGAAAATAAAACCTTTATGCTCTACCGCTGCGGACATAAAAGTCTCACAGTCTAGCTTCACAATGTCAGGAGGGCAAGGAAACGGAGTCCAACAACCCTTAGATTCATCAAACATCTCAATAAATCTGAGTTCGTCACAGCTTCTGTAACCACCTACTGCAAAAAGTTTACCTCGTAAAACATGGAGGTGAAGCATATGTCGACCAACGTTCATTGGAGGCAAACTTGTCCAACAATTATTTATTGCATCCCAACAATCCACAGATCTTGAGACGGTATGAGTATAATAATCAACCTCCTTACTGCGGGGGAGACGGCGTGCGAGAGTGTTACATTGTCCGCATCCAAAAAAGTCACCCCCAGCACGATAAACACGACATCCAAGAGAAGCATAAGATGAAAAAATATGACAATGATCGAGACCACTGAGAGGCCGAGCAATCAGTGATGGATCCTTAATTTTGATCCACTCGGATGTTTTATCTAATGACACTTCTTGTTCATTCTCAACCGGAATAAAAGCTTCATCAAAGGCATAAAACTGAACGTAATCATAAAGATTAAGCCCGTCTTCGTTACGCTTTTTAGTGGCAAACACGATACATCTTTTGGACTCTGCCATCTTTCTTTCTTTAAATGGTTGATAAGAACCTATATGTGTCCCGCCCACTTCCTAAGCCTGCATTCAAAAGTGTAATTATTGGAGTTACCAACCCACATCGCATAAATTACATAGCACTCGATAAAGTTATCATATTAGAACTCCAAAACATTTCCCTATATTGTTATAAGAGGAGTATTCCAAAGAAATGAAAAAAAGAGAGAGTACATTTCTCCCTTTCTTCAAAACCTTAATTCTAAAATAGTAGTATTGGATACACTGATAAGAGTTGTAGCTCAACCTTCCATCACATCAAGCTAGCAGAGACCAATCAAAATTTCGATAATCATCAAACACTTTTCTGTTTTGATATATCCGAATTTCTTTGTGCTTTTGGAACTCTAGAGTGTTTTTTTCTTAATAATGCCCAATTTTGTTTGGTATTTTCGTTCCTTTATTTATCCCCAAATATTTTTGGTATTTCGTTTTTTTTTTTCTGTGCAATCCTTATTGTTGGTTGTCCTTAAGTACGTACACACACACACACACACACACGCATATATAGGTTCTTTTCAACAAATAAAAAGCCCTAGCCCTTCATCTTCTACATCTTTATTTGGTCTGATTCATCTTGTTCATCAACTCACTCCACCATCACAACATAGCACATGCACTCTATCACAACCCACTACACAAAATATCCGCAAGAAACCAAGAACACATACGCATATGGAAAAAAATAATAAAAAGAAAAGAACAAGCCACAAAAGGAAAATAAGAGAGAAAAAGCATATCTTAGAGAGTAGTGGTGTGAAGGTCAAGAGGTTGGGTATTGGTGCTGAAGTGTTGGTGTAATTCCGTATTTTGGAAGTAGACGGGAGAGAAGAATAAGGGAAAGAGAAGAAAAAGAGCCCTAATCCTTTGGTTAAGCCAATTTCTGAAATACTGGAAAAACTTTTTTTTTTTTTTTTTGGGTCAAATGAAAATGAGATTAATATAATAATATGTTAACCGATCTCTAATATAGGAATGGAGTAATAACTATTTATATATAGTAAATTTTACAATTCAAAGGATGGATTTGCAAGTCAAGTCTATTTATAGCCTGGATCACGATCAAATTAGCTAAAAAAAGGATATAATTTTATATAGGTAATTGGAGTTGAATTGGACAAGTTCACCCAAAAAAAAATTGCACATGCTCATCAAAGTGTATTCCAATTCCCCATTTTTAAAAAGAAAAAGTACACTCATAATGTGGAAAAATGTTGTGCCCGAGTTGTTGGTTAAGATTGATATTTTAAATCAGTTTAGATTAGTAAAATTTGTACATTCAATATATATCCAAACGAAAATGATTGAGGTTTGAGAGTATATATCAATTTAAGTTCAAATAATTCAAAGTTGTGATTTTCGTATTAATATATATATATATAGCTAAATTGCCATATTTCTGCCACCAATTGTAAATGGTGTCTCTCTATCAACTTATGGAAAGAAAAACAATTGAAATCCATTCTTATTTTCCCCTAACTTTGTTTGGACCAAATTGTGTAAGTTGGGCTCTCTAAGTAGTTTTAATAAAAGGACGTGATTACATAGCTGGCCCGGCCCTTCAGCCCAAATTATCTTTTGGTCCAGATATGTGGTTGGAACCTTTTAATGAAAGTAAAATGACAGTTTGTTGAAAACAAAAAGATAAATATGCTAAATTAATACAATAAAGCGGAGTGGGAAAATAAAAGATTTTTTTTTTGCCATAAGGAAAATAATAGATTCGCATAAGGTTGATCCGCACAAATGTCATTGCACAAAGTTAAAACAATCCACCATTGGAATTATTTAACTTGATTAAGTCTAAGTAATGAAGTGTCAGCTTTCAAAAGTTCACATACAACTTAATATTAGGCGTATAAAGAAGTTAATATATGTGTTGATTGGTTAAAAAATTTCAATATGTCTCGTCTTTTTCGGAGTTACTTCTTGATCATTCATTCATTGCATTTAAAAAGTTGTTTGAAAGGGACAAAACAAATTATTTAACCCCTAGATTCATCTTACAATAATACTGCTTTAGACCTCTATGTTAAAAAAAAAAAAAAAGAAGTAAGTTACTGGTCATCCAAAAAAATTGAAAGGCGAAAGCATCATAGGGATGGAATACTTTGCATGAGTATTTGATACACATCAAAAAAAGCATATTGTGAACCTTTTTTTTCTGAAGATGATATGTTTGCTGATATCTAATTTTCGTACGGGAAAAGTTTTGATTACGAAATCCTTTATGTTACTACATATGCATATTTGTCTCAACATGAACATTGGATAAGCACGAAACAAGATGCTCCTTGCCAATTATCACGAGAATTAAAAATAGTAAGAATCATCAAATAACCTCATAATTGCATTATTAATCGAATTCAACGATTATGAACTATATATATAATTATATTAATAATTAATTATTATTAAATCTCAATTGGAACATTGTATCTCTTCTTAATATGAAACCAAAAAACTTCATCGTCTTTGAAGGAATTGAATATTGCTTTAAAGATATTTTTGACAACCATATTTTATCTTAATTTTCACAAAGAGTTAAGATCTATCATCTAACATTTTTCAGGTGAAGCTGAGTTGGGCCTTCAAGTTATAGAGAAAGAGAAGTTCAAGAGTTTCTTTGGGTGCCTTGTGTGTATTATTCATTGAAATGTAAAGTAATGTATGTATCTAAGGTATAATTAGTGATTTAATTGTATGTTCTGCTTTGTGGATCTTGTTTATATTTTTTATAAGTAGGAATTTGTAATAAGTTTAATTTAAAAGTATTAGAGTGGTATGATAAGCTATTATTTGTAATAAATTAGTATGGTTTAAGTCCGATGCATGAATGTTCATCTTGTTGAGACTAAAGGCTCGAATGGCCTTAAGAACATGGAAAGATATGCCAAAAGAAGAATGTGGATGATTTTTTAATGTTGTATTGTTGTTTGTGGTTCATTTCTTTTGAGTGCAAGTATGTGGTTTTTTCTCGTTTTTTGTGACCTTGGGATGTGGATCGGGATTCCGTTTTCGTGAAGGATCGTGGTATTACAATAGTTCTTACTCAATTTGAACTATTAATGGAAATATTGAATTGCATGATAATCGTCAACTAAATAGGTTCACTCAATTGATGACTTCATTTGCTTTATAAATTGTCTCGATATGTTGTTAGACATCATTCAAGACCTTTAAAGGTGTTTCGAGAGTGAAGGAGATATTCTCAAAACAAATCAAGATTCGATTAGCATTAAAATCGTTCAATGTTTCCTTAATGCTATTTGGTGGTGAGTCTAGAAGATCACACACAATAGAGTATTGTGATTTGGCGTCAATTTAACTTGTATCTTCATCTCTCAAAGATTGTTAAAGAGTTAATAATAATATTTGTATTATTAAAGGTTAATAGAGCTAATGTGATATTATGGACTATGTATAAGGAGTTAAGTACAAAAGATAGAAATGTGATTTACATGATTTAATCTAATGGTGATTGGATTAAATACTACTTATGTCAATTATACAAAGGTTAAAAGTTAATCTTGAAAAGTCATGGTAAAAGAAAGGTTGGAATTATGTAAAGTTCCACTTAGTCTTTCTTTATATATAATATGACTAAGCATGACCCATTGAAAGACAGATTATTTCATCTTGTCTTTTCTTTTTCAAAAGGATGACAAGGCTTACCCCATGGAGTTATTATGAATTCCATTAACCTTTTCTTTTGTATACTTGACAAGACATAAAGATGATCCATCATCTTCCATATAAATTTATATATACACATCAATTGGTCATTATGTATATTGTATGCAAAAGCTAATTGATATACGTGTATATTTCTATATATCTATATGCAAGATAAAGATTAAGTGACTTAGTGGAAAAATACTGCACATCTTGTGTAAGAGAGAAAACAAGTTCATATCTTTTCTTCAAAGATTTTGCTAGCACTATAATCAAGAAGAAATAAGGAGCTTAATCACTTTCTTGTGTGGACTAACTTGGACTTCTACACTTGTGGAAGAGGGTGTCATTCCAACAAAAAGTTCAACCACACATCAACCTTATGTCTTTAAGAGGTATTATTCTCTTCTTGTTTTACCTTTGGTTTAAGAAGTATATTACATAAACATCAAGTATTAGGATTGATCTACACATATGAATGTAATATATGCATTGAAAAATTGTATTTCATAGTTTCTTCTCTTGTGTATCTTTGATTCATTATGTGCAATCCCGTATATCGATCCTTCAACTTTAACTCCTCTACAGTTGGATAATACAAATCAAGCTCTTGAATGCTCAAAGATTTGCAAGTGTTAGCTCAAGATTTTTTTGTAAAGAATGAGTGAATAAAGACTTTTAAAATCTTGGTATTCAGTGCTTGAAGTTGAAAGAGATGATTTGAGAAGTGGGTGATAAGATGGTTTTAAAGGCGGCCCTCAACGGATTTGTAATGACTATTTTTCAAAACATTCGGTCAATTGAATTCGTGGCTTCCTTCCTGACTTGCTCATCCGGATGGCCACTAGATGGGATCTAGTCAAGTGGATCCAATAGAGTAACTCAACCAGATCAATAGTTTTCAACTGAAAACCTACAGTAAGTGATCCGAGTCAATTTTTCTGAAAACCTTTTTCAAAGTGTGCAAAAACCATTTGTTGTAAAGACTCTTTTTGACCCACTTCAAATGTTTTCAAAGACGATAAGATATTTTGCGAATCATTGCTTTGAAAAACATTTTGAAGACTTCAAGAGCTAACATAAGAAATACTTAGGCAAACGACAAATTAAAAGCCAGTATCCCTTATATCGTCACGTCAAATTTTATAACTCACTCTTCATCTTCCAAGATCTTTTTTACTTGAATCTTCACATCTTGAAGCTTTAGAGATCTTGACAGTGAAGTCTTGAGCTTGATCATGTTGAGTTCTTCATTTGATCTTCATAATTAACTTTCTTGAGCTTGATCAACATCAATTCTTCATGGCTTGCTCTTGAGCATTCTTCAATCTTTAGACTAATCTCATAAATTGAGAACTTATATAATGCATGATTAGTAACAAGATAAGTGTATAATCAAGATTTAGTTATTATCAAAATAAATTTGAAAAGTCTTTAGGCTAACAAGTATAATAACTTTTCTTTCTAGTTTGAGTGGACATCAATGGTGCATATTAATATTACGAAATCAACAGTCAAGATCATCTGCACCCGAATTGCTACAGATGGATAGAAGACCGACCCTGACAAAAAAATGGAAAAAGCCATTCTAGTCCCTGAGGTTTATGCTAAATACTAAACATGTTTGTGTGTCACAACCCCGATTTTCAAATGCTAATATATGTACTCTGATACCCCGAAAGCAGAATAAAGTTCAAACTTGTAATTACCTCAACATCTCGGGATCGTGATGTCATGGGCTCAAGCAGATCACTCCATCTAAGTCTGCTAAGACACAAAACAAAATCTCAAGCACTATTAACCAGAAAACAACTCAGCCTTATGTAAACCAACCCAATACTAAAATTCAAGTTATAAAAGTTACATAAGTTCAACAATACTTAGTATACAAACTTCATCACTAAACGTTAAAGTCACAATCCGAATACATATTTACAAACCCGTATCCATCAAGGTACAATCTTAGAAATCCATCTAGTATAACCAAGTCTCCCACGAGTCTTAGTCTAATTAATTACACAACTAATAATCCAAAAGGAGTTACAAGATAGAATTATAGTCAATTATACAAAATATTCTCCATGAGCGAGCAAGTAAAGCACGAAGGTAGAAAATCAAAATCATCACGTTAACAGGGGTTCCATCAACAAACAGGCTTAACTGTACCTGAGATGTTAAAAAAAAGGGTGAGTTACAACTAGCTCAGTGAGGGATAAGGGGAACAAGGATTTTCGCAATCCTTTTACCATTTCAAAATCTATTTTCGGAAACAATGCTATGCACATATAGGTACAATTCGTAAATAAACAATAAATGACCTTGAATATTCCATAAAAACATCAAGTAAAGCACAAATTTAAACAGCATTTATAACATGGTAATATTATCCAACTCTACTCTCCGAGGACCTCAAGGGACCAAGCGAGAGTAGGAAAACATATATTGAAGAATACATCTCGAACATGATCAAAAGAGTGATGCACAATAAGGAAGATGACTTATACGGACCTAAGAGGTGTCTTATATTATCACAGTCATATGTACCTCAAAATGTGTCTCCCACTATCACTGTCGTGTGTACATTATTCTGTAGAAGTCCCAACCATAAATAATGTAGCATTAATGGAGTAAGAAGGTGTCTGCCACTATCAAAGCCGTGTGCACCTTTGATCCCATCCCTTAATGAACGAGAGGTTGCAACCACCACGTGCATATAAGTAATACCATTTCATAATCGATGACAAGTACAAAGTGAGCTCAAGATTTATCAAGCATATTCAAGTACCTTTCATATGTCGCATCCTGTAAACGGTCAAAAAATTATCATGCATTCATATGGACATGTAACACATACAATATCTTAAGCTCTTGTAGTATTAGCACATAATAACAAGAACTTGCAAGTTGGTCACTTAAACAATAACTTATACCACTAACAAGCATTAGTTACGACTAAACAATTTCAATGCTTCCACATTAGCCTAACTTAAACTATTAATTTCCCTATTCTCTTAAACTCCAAATAACCTGATTTCAGTATAAAATTAAAGTTTATCGAATGTAGATAGTTCAAGAATCAAATGGAACTCAATTCGGAGTTGAATTGAGTGAAATATAGTCTCTAGAAAAATTTTGCACAAAAGGATAGGGGCAGTCGGACGAGGGGACTCGCCTGGCTCCTTCGACCGACTCAAGCAGTGGAAGTTGGATGAGCTCCCTCGACCGACTGAAGCCGTCAAGGCCATTCTAAGTCTGAATTTTCATGTTCTTTCCTTCTTTTTTCTTTAATCTAGCTTCAACCAAGTTCATGCCTCAAATTCCTTTCAATTACAAGTTTATTAACATCATCTAAACATATATTAAGCATCATCTAGCTGCAAAATCATCTTAGAAGCAATTCAACCATCAACTATCATACATTTACAACTTCAATCATCAAGATTTGTCTTCTAGAGTTGCATCTTCTATTCTCATGCTTCAACTCAAGCGTAATGATCACATATAACATTATAATAGTTTACAAGAACAACAACAAACACAATATAACTTTATGACCAAGTATTGACCTTAGAAATTCAACCTAAGCTCAATCCACCATCTAATATACATATAACTTTATTCATGATTTGTACACACATAGATCTCTCTACTATGAGTTATATGCCTTTATAAACCTTTGAAATTCATCCCTCACCTTGTTCTTGAAGTTGAGAAGCAAAAGAAGCAAAAAAGGTCTTGAATCTAGCTAGCAAATGCCAAGGAAAGCTTTGTAAATGGCTTGAGAGTTCTCCTATCCTTGTTTTTCCTCTTCCTTCCTTCTATCTTTCTCTTCCTAGGTCGTGTGGTTTAGTGTGTATGGTGTATGTGATCTGATGTATGTGTGTGTTTGTGTCATGTATATGTGTATGATAGATATATAATTTTGCCCAAGGACCAATATGCCCTTCAACTAAAACACTAACTTCTAGTTTGCCCTTTTAATTGTTTCCTAACTATTTGGTTAGCTAGTGTAGTATAGTGTAATTTATTTATCTCTTACAATACCAAAATCACAAAAATGTACGTTAAACAATGCAAATGTACTAGTGCACATAAAATGATGTAATGCATATAAAATCACTCAAATGCACGTAAATCAATATAAATACATATTTAATGATAAATATGCATATGATGTTTCGTGCGGGACTTCACATACTTCCCCTTTAACAGAATTGCGCCCTCACAATTCTTTTATTTGATAATTGCTCGATAAGCTGCAATGACTTTGTCTAAAGCACATAAAGGAGACCTGACCATTGGAGAAGGATGCCGAACTATAACCCCGAATATAAGGCCCTATATAATACTTTCAAATAATAACACCACATAAGTGTTGTTGAATATGAAGTTTAGATAGAACACCGATTGCCGAATAGAAATACCGAATAAGAACTCTGAGTAAGAATACCGAATTCTGAATACCGCAAGAGAATACCGATAGAGAATATCGAATACCAAATAAGAATTTCCCAAAATGAGAATACCGATTGAAATTAACAAGTTAGAGTCTCGGACAAGAATACTATCGGAGAATACCAAGAGAGATTACCCACCAAGAATTCCCAAGATAAAATCTAAATAACAAATAAGAATACCAAGCGAGAACATCAATGGAAATACCAGCAAATAAAATCTACCTTCAACTACAACTGTTGCCCTTGGAAGTTCCCCTTGGTCAATGGAATCAACTCAAGCATGAACTCCTTGTCCCGAAGCATTCCTAGTAGGTTGAGACCGTGTTCCCATATTCTACATCCTTAAGCAGTCCTTATATAAGTCTTGATTATTCCCATACCTTACACACTTGTCTGCCTTTCTCCAACATTGGGTTTTCGTGTGCCTTCTCTTGTTGCAACAAGCACAAATAATATTCCGAGAGGTAGCTGTATTACCTGATAACCCTCGAGTTGTCTTGGTATTGAATGCACTAAGCTGAGTTCTAATGTTCTTGTGGTGTTAGAGATAGGAACGTCCTTTTGTTGATTTGACTCGGTCTACTTTGGGTTTCAAATCTCCTCTTCTCAATGTGAGCAGCCAAATTGATCATATCATTATATGAGGTAAAACAATATGAAGCCAAGAAGCCTTGAATCTCAGGCCTTAATCCTCGAACAAACTATCTGATTCTTCTTTTTTTCGTCTGGATTAACTCGAGGAAGTAATGTGACAACTTGTTAAAACGAGCTTCATATTGGATCACAAACATTTTACCTTGCTTCAAAGTAAGAAAAATCTTCTTCTTTCTTCTCTTGGGCTACTTCCGTAATGTAATTTTTCTCGAAAGATTTGACAAAGTTAGCTTAAGTGATGGGTGTGCCATCACACTCCCAGCGAAGCTTTTCTGTTCTCTACTATTGTTTTGTATCTTCTTCTAATAAGAATACCGTGAAAATCATCTTTCATTCATCATTGTAATCAAGAGCAGCATATATCTTTTCAACTTTTGCCAACCAAGCTTCAGCTTTTCCATCATCGGGTTCACCAAGGAACTTGGGAGGTCTATAGCTGAAGAAATCCTTCAATGTGTTATTATTGCCCCCTATTCCAATTGCTTGGTTTTCTAGAATCCAGCTCATCCTATCCACGGCAGTTACCAGCATACTGAACATCTCTCTCCCGGGATTAGGCTGATTAATATTTTATATTCCTCGAGTTCCAGTGTTCTTGCGAGTGCTCGGCCCTGTCATCTTAGGTATGGATGCACGATGCCACTTACGGTTATATGATGCAAAAGTATTGTACGAGACATGAATACGTGCCCTATCAATGCTGCTAATGTAATATCCCACATCGACTGGCGAGGATGCTGGGCTACTAGATATATAGTGGAGGGTTTTCCCTTATATCGTGACGACGCATTTTCCAATCCAAGTTGGGCTATAAGAAACAAACCCGTGAGGGGCCCAATGTGGTAACCCAAAGCGGACAATATCGTCATATATTGTGTTGCTGGTGGGCCTCTGCCCTTCGGGATATTTGCTTAGCCGGGGCGTTACAGCTAACATGCATATATTATGACTATACCTATCACGCCTTGAGCCCAGACCCCCAGACCCGCAGGCGCGACTGGTGTTGTGAGTATAAGAAACAACTATTTTGGCCTCTTTTCTACTGGCCCAAAATAGTTAACTCAAGTTATTCCTTATACCAATAATATCAACTTATAAACTACTCACAAACACTATCAATATCCGATGTGGGATGTCATATACACCCCTCGTTAAGGACCTGACGTTCTCATCAGGGGCATACACATCCATGACCAACCAGGCGATGAATGATTCTAGAGGTGGCTCCTACGGGTTTAAGAGGTGGCTTCCACCAGCCTTCTAGGTGTAGTACTTTGTCCGCATAGCACTTAGCTCCCGCACCGGCTAGTGACCTGCTCTGAATACCATTCTGTCACGCCTCAAGCCCAGACCCCAGGCCCGCAGGCGCGACTGGTGTTGTGAGCATAAGAAACAACTACTTGAGCCTCTTTTCTACTGGCCCAAAATAGTTAACTCAAGTTATTCCTTATACCCACAACACCCACTTATAAACCATTCACAAACACTATCAATATCCGATGTGGGATGTCACAATACCTAACACATAAGTATTCAGGAAGGCACGAAGCATTTATAGCATTTTAAACATGTATGATACACATAACACATAAGGCATATTGGGCAATTCACACATAGCATTTAAGTACATAAGTTCCACACAAGTACTAAAGGAGAAAATTGAGCCACTAGGTCAAACCTATTGGTCTGCTTCTTATCCTACAACCTCACTTTAATCCATAAATCAAAGGCAATTCTTATGTACCAAATGACACTATGGCCAAATTCCTACCCTAGGATTTTCAATCTTCAACCCAATCTTTTGACTATAATACCCTCAAAGAATCATAGTCTCCAACTTTAGCTAAGTCATCCATTCACTTTATTTACACACATCATCATAATCAATTCCACCTTAAGACTTCTACCCACTGACCAGGGTTCTAGACCCAGCTTAACGCCTAGCTAACTAGCTAAGCTCTGATACAACTCTGTCACAACCCCGATTTTCAAACGCTAAAATATGTACTCTGATACCACAAAAGTGGAATAAAGTTCAAACTTGCATTTATCTCAACATCTCAGTATCGTGATGCCACGGGCTCAAGCAGATTACTCTACCTAAGTCTGCTAAGGCACAATGGAAAATCTCGGACACTATTAACCATAAAACAACTCAACCTTATGTAAAACAACCCAATACTAAAATTCAAATTATAAAAGTTACATAAGTTCAACAATACTTGTTATACAAACTTCATCATTAAAAGTTAAAGTCACAATCCGAATACATATTTACAAACCCGTATCCATCAAGGTAAAATCTTAGAAATCCATCTAGTATAACCAAGTCTCCCACGAGTCTTAGTCTAATTAATTACACAACTAATAATCCAAAAGTTGTTACAAGATAGCATTATAGTCAATTATACAAAATATTCTTCATGAGCGAGCAAGTAGAGCACGAAGGTAGAAAATCCAAATCATCACATTAACAGGGCTTCCATCAACAAGCAAGCTCAACTGTACCTGAGATGTTAAGAAAAAGGGTGAGCTACAACTAGCTCAGCAACGGATAAAGGGAACGGGGATTTTCACAATCGTTTTGCCATTTCAAAATCTATTTTAAAAAATAATGCCATGCATATATAGGTACAATTTGTAAATAAACAATACATGATCTTGAATATTCCATAAGAACATCAAGTAAAACACAAATTTAAACAACATTTATAACATGATAATATTATATAACTCTACTCTCCAAGGACCTCAAGGGACCAAACGAGAGTAGGAAAACATATATTGAAGAATACATCTCGAGCATGATCAAAAGAATGATGTACAATAAGGAAGGTGGCTTATACAGACCTAAGAGGTGTTTCCCACTATCAGAGTCATGTGCACCTCAAAAGTTGTATCCCACTATCATTGTCATGTGCACATTATTCCGTATAAGTCTCAACCATAAATAATGTAGCATTAATGGGATAGGGAGGTGTCTCCCACTATTACTCTCGTATGCACCTTTAATCCCATCCCTCAATGAATGAGAAGTTGCAACCACCACGTAAATATAAGTAATACCATTTCATAATCGATGACAAGTACAAAGTGAGCTCAAGATTTATCAAGCATATTCAAGTACCTTTTATATGTCGCATCATACAAACGGTCAAGCATTTAATATGTATTCATATGGACATGTAACACATACAATATCTTTCATGTAAGGTCCTTTAGTATTAGCACATAATAACAAGAACTTGCAAGTTGGCCACTTAAACAATAACTTTTACTAGTAACAAGCATTAGTTACAACCAAACAATTTCAATGCTTCCGCATTAGGCTAACTTAAACACTTAATTTTCCTATTCTCTTGAACTCCAAATAACCCGATTTCAGTATAAAATTAAAGCTTATCGAATATAAATAGTTCTAGAATCAAACGAAACTCAATTCGGAGTTAATTGAGTGAGATATGGTATCTAGAAAAATATTGCACAAAAAGATAGGGGTAGTCGGACGAGAGGACTCGCCCGGCTCCTTCGACTGACTCAAGTAGTGGGAGTCAGATGGGCTCCCTCATCTGACTCCCTTGACCGACTGAAGCTGTCAAGGCTATTCTAAGTCTGAATTTTCATGCTCTTTCCTTCTTTCTTCTTTAATCTTGTTCCAAACAAGTTCATGCCTCAAATTCCTTTCAATTACAAGTTTATTAACATCATCTAAACATGCATTAAGCATCATCTAGCGACAAAATCATCTTAGAAGCAACAAAAGCATTCAACCATCAACTACCATGCATTTGTAACTTCAATCATCAAGATTTGTCTTCTAGAGTTACATATTCTATTCTCATGCTTCAACTCAAGCGTAATGATCACATATAACATTATAATAGCTTACAAGAACAACAAAAAACACAATATAGCTTTATGACCAAGTATTGATACCCTAGAAATCCAACCTAAGCTCAATCTACCATCCAGCATACGCATAACTTTATTCATGCTTTGTACACATGTAGATTTCTCTACCATGAGTTGTATGCCTTTATAAAACGTTTGAAAATGATCCCTCATTTTGTTATTGAAGTTGAGAAGCAAAAGAAGCAAGAAAGGTCTTGAATCTAGCTAGCAAATGCCAATGAAAGCTTGTAAATGGCTTGAGAGTTCTCTTATTCTTCTTCTTCCTCTTCCTTCCTTCTCTCTTTCTCTTCCTGGGTCGTATGGTTTAGTGTGTGTGGTATGTGTGATCTGATGTGTGTGTGTGTTTGTGTTGTGTGGTATGAGTGTATTTTTGTATGGTGGTGGTAGGTGATAGATATTTAATTTTGCCAAAGGACCAATATGCCCCTCAACTAAAACACTAACTTCTAGTTTGCCCTTTTAGTTGTTTCCTAAATATTTGGTTAGCTAGTTTAGTATAGTGTAATTTATTTATCTCCTGCAATACCTAAATCACAAAAATGCACGTTAAACAATGCAAATGTATGTAAAACAATACTAGTGCAAATAAAACGATGCAAATGCATATAAAATACTCAAATGCACGTAAATCAATATAAACACATATTTAATGATATGATATGCATAGAATGTTTCGTACAGGGCTTCACATTGTGTGTTTTGTGAAAATACCACTTTAGTCCTTCTATCAGTTGCAACTTAACAGTCAATGCATTAACTGAGTGAAGTACTTATTTGCCCTTATGTTTGAGTAATTGGAGAATTTTTTTTGAAAAACAACTATTAAGATGACCGTTGTGTTGTTCCCAACATCTACTTGCACACCCTACGGCTATATATATAGCCATGGGGTACCAAATTTTCATCCTCAACTCTTTCTTTTTCTCTCACGTCCAAAAAAAATTATAGCTCTTTCACACTATGAGTCAGCCAAATTCTACTCAAAATATTATATGAAAAATCAAGTCAAATGTCTAGAACATCGTTATCATCATCATTAACTGTTTAGGTAGATATAAACAGAGCTTTCATTAAGTTCAAAAATAGAATATGCATATATCATTCAATATATCACCATAAGAATATCCATGGGACTCCAAGTTTGGAACAATACTCGACCGCCGAGATAGTGAGCATTGAAAATGAACAATATTTTGGGTAACCACCAAAATAATATACTTATCATTACAACACAAATATAATCCATATAACAAAAACTATCCGAAATAAATAAACTCGATAAATAAGATATAATATTATAACAAAATAATACACGTCTAACATCATTCGAAAGATCCAAAATTAACACTAACTTCAATATTACATTCAAAAAATTAATCATCATGATAATATATGAAAAAAATAAAAAGTTTAATAATAGACAAACTAAAATTATCTCATCAAAAAATAATCCTAAAAGCTTAAAAAATACTATCTAACATTAATAAATACATGCAAAGTTAAAATCTATCAAAATCAAACACAACATGTCTAAATTAGCCAACAAAGCAACATAAATTTGGGTATTGTTAAACTTTTTAGCAAAAAGACTAAATCCTAAACCCTAAACCTTATTGACTTGGATATTTGGATGCTTTTTAGCGCTCAAAGCTTGCAATGTATAATCCCTATGCAAAGATAACTTCTAAGTGAGTTGTTTTGTGCTTTTTTTCAAAGGCTACACGACATATTGTAGCCGTCGGGGTATATGTGTGTCGATAAGGAGAAGAAGAGCTTGAGTGTCAATTAAGACAATAAAAAAAATGTCAAATTCTCTTACTTTCCAGGCAAAAGGTAGTACTGATGTGGCACTACCCTAGTCTTTCAATTTTTCCTTTTATCCATTCTTTATTTTTTTAATGGCAAAATGTCAAGCTGTTAAAGTTAACATCTGTTAGCCTGAAGGCATGAATCCTGTATTTTGATGATAACTAAATCTTGATTATGAAATTGATCTATTGACTAATCATATCTTGTAATGAGTTTATTGTTTGACAATTAGTCAAAGCTTGAAGGATATTCAACACATTAAGTAAGCTCACGAAGATTAAAAAGATAATCAAAACACGTTGTGAATATCAATGTTATACAAGCTCAAGAGTGAGTTCATGAAGAATGATGTTGATCAACCTCAAATGATCTAATCATGAAGATAAAATGAAGAGCTCAACATGATCAAGCTCAAGTGTCTTTTTGTCAAGGTCTTTACAAGCTCAAGTTGTAAAGATTCAAGTGAAGATCTTTGTAAATGAAGGAGTTATAAGAGGAAACGCAGTGATATAAGGGGTACTGGTTGGGACTTGACTGGGGTTTGGGTCTTATAAATGGTATATGCTCAATTATGATTTTTAAAAGTTGCTTTTGAATCAATTGAAAAAGGCTTTATAAAAGGCGTTCAAAAGAAATGATTTCAAAAACCCAACCCTTGTAGTTTGGAGCCCACCGGACGACCCCATGGCGACCGGGCAATTGGTGGCCAAAAGGTCGTCCGCCCAAGGTCTGTCCACCAAACGAGGGTCTTTCGACCGGCAAAACAAGGGTCGACCAGTCGAGCTAAAACTCTGATTCAAAATATATATATTTTATGAACGTTGGGGTGTATTTATTACACCCATTTCAGCTTCTATTAATGCCTCTCAACTACAAAATTTCAAGATATTGATTCAAAGCAATTACTCTTGTTTTCTAACATTATATTCATATTTAAATCATTATTGTGCTATACTTGAGCAAGAATTTGTGAGCTATATTGAGAGAAAAATATTCATTGTATTTATCTACCTTAAAAGAGGGCTTTTATTGTGAATCTCATACACTTATCAAAAGAGAGAATTGAACATTTTGAAAGGAAGAATTTCCTTGTCAAAGGTGTTGGGGTTGAAACTTTGTATTGAGAAGAAATTTTCTATTGTAAAAGTTTGAACTACCATTGTAGTTAATTTGTGGACTCACCAACATTTGAAGAGTCACAATAGTAAAGATTGTTGAAATCCTAAGTGGGGAGCTTAGGTCGTGGACTTAGGCGGGGGCCGAACCACTCTAAATCGCAATTTGAAATCTCTTTCTCCCAACTCTATCTTTGCATTAATTTCTGCACACTAAGTGTTTGATAAATTACCTCACTCACATCTTATATTGCTAGAGTACATATTTGATTAAGATTGTTTCTGATTAATTATTGCTAGTATATTGCTTAATCGAAAAAGTAGTAGTATTGCCTATATAACCTAATTTATCCCTCTCTTAGGTTCAATTAATGGACAACAACATCATTCCACTTAACGACCAAGTCTTTCACCAATTTTCAGAGCATTATCCTCTGAGACGTAAGAAGGAGGGAGTCCATGCACTTGGACTGAGAAGATTGTTTGCTCAAAGTTAATTTTTTCCACAGCGATATCTTCATTCCAGATTTGTAAAACCATGTGGAAACTGTTCACTGACCAGGGTCGGAATCTCCACGCTTTATCCTTATCATCCTCGCTCTTGAAGGAGATGAAAAAGATATTAAATTTGAAGGGTTGGACCTCTGCAGCAGCTTAGAGGCCTTAACTTGTATTAATGGTATGCATCATATCACCAAGGGGAATAAATTGGTTTGTAATGAGTTTACCAACCAGCGACAAATCCTCTGATTTGTTTTGAATGCTATCTTCATTTGGCTTTAGAAAGATAGGAGATGGAGTCTCCCTACGTTTTGATACTCTTCCCATTAAATAAGCTCAAAAAGTGTAAACGGACAATCAATGTAAAAAAAAAAAATAGAAGGACAACAGTAAAGGGTGAGATAAATGGGATTAGAAGCATAAAAGGATCTTTAAGGTCTACAGGTGAATATCAATTATTTATGCTACGAACTAAATCCAGCATAAATGCATGAAAAGAGGCCTATTCGTGTATTCTCTAAAAATATTAGTGTTGTTCATTTGTATATGTCCAACTTAATTAGGAAACACTAGACGGAAAGCATCAATGTAAGAAAGTTTTTGTTAAGCACTCCTTTCAGCAAGAGCCAGGAATACCTATCTATCCTTTTACTTGTATAAGGTTATTTTCAATGGAGTCTCTATAATGGGTCTCTATCCATCATTTTAGAGACCCATATAGAGACTAAGATCAATTTTAGAGACCCATTTAGAGACCAAGACAAAAAAATTATTTTAGATACTCATTTAGAGACCAAGATAAAAAAAAAAAAATCCCTAGTGACGGTCTTTATAAAACTGAGTCTCTATATTGTGTTAATTTTAATTTTACATAATAATTTGATTATGTGTTATTTTTTCTCGTGTGTTACTTTTTTTTAATAAATTGTTATTTAGATATCTCAACTTTTTTAACGAATATTTTAACGAAAAAATAAATAAATTGCGATGAATATAACATTTAAAAAATTAGGATTACGTTTAATTACAAATTGAATGAAAAAAACCAATTAAAAATCTCTAATTAAAAAAGACCCTACGTAAAAAAAATCTTAATTAAAAACCCTAATTAAAAAAACCCATTAATTATTTTTTTCTTGTGTTTTACATTTATATTTGTTTATTTCTTCTTTATTGTATTCAATTTGTAAATTAATTAAATTTATTAAAAAAATTTACAACAAATAAAATCTTAAAATTTACAACTATATTAAAAAAATAACAACTATAAAAAAACTTCATTACAATTAAAAAAATAACCTAAAGTAAAAAAACAAAAACAAAAAACAAAAAATATAAAAACTACAAAAACTAAAAAAATTTACCAAACCAAAAAAACTAAACTAAAAAATAACATACAAAAATAAAATACAAAACCCTCATTTAAAAAAATCAAATTACAAAACCCTAAATAAAAAACCTTAATTAAAAAAGCCTAATTACAAAATCATAATTAAAAAAATCCTAAATAAATATATAAATAAAACTTAATTACAAAAAAAAAAAATTAACCCTAAATATAAAAGCCCCTCTCCCCATCAAAACCCAAACCCCACCCTTTCCCTTTCCCTTTCCCTTTCCTCGTTACCCCTACTGCAACCTGAAAGAATCTTTCTTTTTAGAGTTATGGAATCATATAGATTAAAACCAAGAGGAATCCATGGCTAGAATTTCAAAAAATTATATAACAAAGTCTATATTCATCCAAAAACTCTACTCTTGATTTCATGTGGTTAACATATGGTAAGCATATATTCAAGCATATATCTATATAGTAAAGAGGTAGATTTAGATATACCTCTTGTAGATTTTGCAAAGATGATGATGATGATGAAGAACAAGCTTTGACAAGTCCTCCCACAAATGCAAGAGCTCTAGGTTGTCCACACAAGCTTGAATGAGTCCCTTAATCACCAAAGCTTTTATGCTAGTCTTCTTTGGGATGTTTTTAAGCTAGAATAAGAGTTTTTTCTGAAAAATTCAGACCTCTTCTTGGGCTGGACCAGCTAGGGACGAAAATTGGACAATAAAAAGAGAAGACCAAATTGTTCTTCTCAATGCATTGTGTTTTTCTATGCATGCCTTGTGTAATGTGTTCCTTGTTTTATGCATTGTATGTAGTGTATTTAGAAGACAACAATTGCACTTCTCAATGCATCAAAACATGTGCTTTGTCTTCTTTTATCTTAACCATTGATTTCAAAAATAATGGTCAACTTGATGATTTGGAACAATCTTAGCCATCTATTTGGCATCTTCATTTTTCAAGATTAATATGTATATATACATATCATATACATGTATATATACTTTATTAATCTTGTATATGTATATTTAATTTAATCTAATCATTATTAGTTTAAATTAAGGAAACTAACTTTCCGTATTTGCACTTTTGTCCCAACACTTATAAATAATTACACATTCGGCCCATTACTACTTAATGACCGAGCATTGCCAACGTTAACACTTTAACGTTCCAAAACCAAATTCAAGCTTATCCGAAACTCATTCAATTATGCTTTATTGTGTGTGTGACTCTCTAGATTCACCGCCATATAGCAATGAGGGAACATTAAACGACTTTAATATATTTTGGAAATATCTCCGCCATTTTC
Source organism: Ehretia macrophylla (assembly GCA_037974665.1). Lineage (NCBI taxonomy): Eukaryota > Viridiplantae > Streptophyta > Magnoliopsida > Boraginales > Ehretiaceae > Ehretia > Ehretia macrophylla. The sequence goes on from CM075779.1 coordinate 62,080,903, forward strand.
AAAATACCCTCACGTTCTAGAGTGACGTCTAGCAACGTATCAAGACAATTTATATAGCAATGAAGTCAAACAAGTGAATCTATTTATAGTCGCGAATAATTGTACAGTTTAATCCTTCTATTAATACATCCCGATCGAGCAAAGACCATGAAAAGATTAAGTCTATAAACTCGATAACGATGCAAACATCTAATAGGGTAGAATGAGAGATGACATTCATGGAAACACTTTTCCATCATCCATGCCTTGGCCAAGGACTTCCTCATTGTACAACCGAAATTAGATTGCATAGGACATCGCCTCACACCGGAGGTTAATAGATCCTTTCTCGACAATTACCTGTCAACCACTATACTAGAAAGATAATATGCAAGAGGTCGTAACTTATCTTGACAAGTCAAAGACAAGTGTTGTCCAAGTGCTAATATTAAATTCCAATATATGTTACAGCCGTAATTTCTCAAGTCTAAGGATTGCATGTACATTCGCAATGAATAACGAACTATTAATCCAAAGTCATGTAGTTTGTTACTCATGTCACATTCAATGATCTATTCTACTAATAATCATTCACGTGATTGTTAATTGCATCATATGTTGTTATGGCTCATGGCTCACCATCCTTTACCATTAATATCTAATATCAATCAAATGTAACAATTCACGTGATAGTCCATAATAGATTATTCTAGTCCCGGTCAAATAATCTAAGGACTACGAATAGTTTTAGATATTCTATATATGCAAGAAACATGCCAAGATATTCCAATGCATTTTGGAATATATTTCTTTTACAAGAATATCAGGGAACACATTCATATAATATAAAAGCGGAGAATATGAACATCCATAAACTGCCATTGATAAAGATACAAGTTTACATAAAATGCCAAAAATAGATCATCTAACCACATAGCATTAGGGCATATCGCTAACACAACCACCCTCTTCCCCGTCAAAACACACACCCTGTGAGACCCCATATTTTAATAATTGTCTCAATTTGCGTGATTTAATTTGTTTATGTATTATAAGAGTTAGAATATGCTAATTCTGTGATTTATATTCCTAATACATGCTATGTATGCATTCATGAAATCTTCATAAAAAACAGAATCAGGAATTTTATCGTCGACTTTTGTGAATAGTATTTTTGAAACACGTCCGTTATAATTTTGAAACTGGTCTTTTTAACCCTTGAAAACCTAGTCATCGGACATTAATAGACCTGTGTTTGATTAAAACGAATTTCAACTTGGCTTAGGAATTTAAAAGGGTTTTTATACCTTCTTTTGCAAAAATCACATTTTTAACCGAGTCGGGTGAAAATATTTGAATGTAAAACTTATTGTCACCTAAAAATATACTACTTGAACTAGTCTAAGTGTTAATTGTATGTGGTGAGCAAAAATAGTCAATAAACTAAATTAAAAGACTAAAAACACTAAAAATAAACTAGTTTCCACCTTTGATTTTTATTCTTTTTTGTTGACCTTGGCTTTATAAGCATAAACACACACTAAAAATCTCACAAAACACACTCACAAACATACACATTGCCGTGACACCATAAAGATAAAAAGAGAGAATTTCAAAGGTTTTCAAAGCAAAAATCACTTGAAAAACCTAGTTTTTGTCCGTAGTTTTTCGAATCGAGTTGGATTCCGCTTGTTGGGCACGCATTGCATGCATTCATAGCCTTGTTTCGGATCAAAGGTGAGAGAAAATTTTTAGATCTTAAAATGCTATTTTTATGTCTTTGCATTTAATTGAATTTTGAACCATTAGAATGTTGAATTGAGGTTATTTTATTTCTCAACGGATGCTAAGAATCAATTATATGTTTTTATATAAGTTTTGAACCGTTGTAGCATAAATTTCTATTTTTTGGGTATTAAAATTGAGTTGTTGGCTTGTTGATGATTTAATAGAGTTGTGGTGGTTGGGATTGTTTGCTGTTAGTTTTTAAAAGTTTGTTAAATACGTGGTAGTAATGTTGTAATGCCGAAATTTTGATTGTGATGTCAGTGTGAAAGTCTGAAAAATTCAGCCTAGGTGCATTGAGCATTTAGGGTTGTTGGGGTTGATTTGGATGGATTATGGTTGGTTTTCGAGGAGGCTAATGTAGTTGCTTGAGTAGGTGAGTGATAGAAACTGGTTTGGAGGTGATTGGATTAGTAAAATGTAAGTTATGACTTTAGAAGTTTGGGTTGTCTTTCTTTAAAATGTTGAATTATGCCTTTGGTTGTTCGGGTAGTGTTTGAGTGATTGAATTGTGAGTTGCTGATGGTTAGACTAGGGTTTGGTTGTTGGTTTATTGCATGTTAAGTTGGGTGGCCTACTTTGTCATCTAACTTAGTTATTTGTGGTTTATTTGATTAGTTGTTGAAATGATATTAATTGATTGATTATTGATGAGCCAGGAGATAGGCAACCTGCTATGTTGTCCTCCTGAGATATGAATGATTATTATTATTGTCATGAGTCTTGATACGTGTGTACCACCTCTCGGGCAGCATTGGGCTGTCAGGTTGATAACGGCATGACTATCAGAGGCTACTCCCAGCTCGCATAGGCGGAGGTGCCATGGAGAGAGGGGCTAGTGAGGTACATCGGGTGCGCGAGTAATAGGGAGTTATAAGAAGAATGGTTGAATCGTGATGGCGTTTAGAGCTACACCAACTAGAGTATCCTTATTGATTGGTTATGATTATTGCAATGGCTTTATTGATGTTGTTATTTGCTATGTGTTAAAGATCTATAAATTCCTCACTGGGTTTGTTTTATATAAGCTCACTCTCATTCGTTGTCTACAAACAGGTGTTACTAAGCCTGACTACGGGTACGTGCCTCTTGAAGAGGAAAATGTGCCTTTCGTAGATGAGTCCTATGTGCAAAAGTCATTGCCATGAGATTATCTTAGTTGTTGTAACATGATGTATTGTATAACCTACCTTAATATAAAGACTTATGTATGCTAATTTAGTAGTCTTTCTTTTGATTATGATTAGGTTGCTAGATTGGTTTTAAATCTATTTTGCAATGTATATTATAGCCTATGTATTATGTTGGAACGGATGCGATAACTATGGATAAGTTGTTGAAAAATTGTTAATGTATAATATGGTTGCGTTGTATGTTGTTAACTTAATTGTGGAATTGGTTGGTGATTTGTGGAGTTGGTTGTACAATGATCTAAAGGGTTGGTTTAGAGCATTGGTGTCCGTATTACTGTTGTTATACTGCCGAAATTCTGTTGCGTCCTGACTGATCGTAGGTGGGGTCGAGTTGGGGCGTTACACACCCGACCCCCCCTTTTCCATTTCCCTTCCCTGTCCCCACCCTCGCTATCAATTTTTTTTTTTCTGTGAATTTTTGCTTCCCCCACCCCCTACCCCTGCTTCCCCACTTCTCCCACCCCACCCTACCCCATTTTCCGGTGCCACCCCACCACCACACTGTTTTTTTTTTTCTGTGAATATTTTTTTTTTTGCTATTTGTTGAAAAAAGAGGTAGTCAATTTGTTGTGTTTTTTTGTTTTGAATCTGTGAGGCTTTTTTTGTTGAAGATGGTGTTGAATATGTTGATGGCAATATTTTTTGGTTGCATATACAGAAATTTTTCAATGGTAATTTGTTTTCCCCAGATTTCAAACAAATCAAACGACTATTTTTTTATTTCAGATCTGACGATGGCAGATCATCAGATCTAACTTTTTATTTTTTTGTTGAAAATTGTGCATTTTTAAAGACTCCATTTTGTCTTTTTCTATAGTCTCTATTTTCTTCAACAAATTTATTGAAAAAAATAGAGATTAGGTGCTATTTTGGAGACTCAAAGTTTGATTGATATTATTTTTGTACCAAAAACTATCAAATAGTATTTAAAAACCCCCATTTATATTAATTTTTAATCAATATAGTTTTTAAAAACAACAATCATTATTGTTTAAAAACTCTATTAAAAATGCCATAACAATAACACATTAACTTTAAATTTATTTTGAAAAAACATCATGAACATCAGCCGTTAATTTAAGTCGACGGCTCACGTTCTATTCATTGACCTCGTATACCCGGTACAAGAAAAGGTCCCTTTTTCTTTCATTTGGTCAGAGTGTGCAACTGCATGCACACTCTGACATTCTCCTGCCCTTTATTTTTCAAACTTTTCAATTGTGGGTCCCACCACAAATTGATGAGGACCCAACATCTTCATCATATGCGTGTGCTTTTATTAGTGTGGCCAATTGAGCTTTGTACAGGGATTTTACACGTATGTCCATATTAATCTTTGTTGCTAAAATAATAATAAAATCAAGGGACTAGCTCACCAGAGGTTTCTGTGTTCATGCCATCCAATACTTTCCTTCGGCACTCACATGGGGCCACAGCCAGTTCCACAGGGTCAAGAGCAAGACAGTGGGGTTTTACGTTATAGACAATACCGTCTGATGAATGCTCTCACTCTTAACTACCTTATCAAGTAATGCTCAAACAGACCCTAAACTACATTAAGCTGGTGGAGTGGCAAGTACTGTTAGATAGAGTTGCATTGGTCAGTCAATCGCACACAGAAACGTACAATGACTACTAGTATCATGACAATCATTCCTAAATGAGTGCTTCCCAGGGTTAAGACCCAAACTACTTTAAGTTGGAGAAAGACTCATTTGGTACGAAAAATAAAAGACATAAAATAAAAATAAAAAATTGAATCTAATACCTTGAGAATCCCTAGGTTGCTTCCTAGAAGCGCTAAGTTTAACGTCTTCAGCCAGATAGAATCATATTAAAATTATTATTCTGCAGGAATTGGATTTTTAAGTTCAATTGACTCTTCACCCCAATTCTTTAACCGGATCGCTGGTTTTAGCCTTTGTCTATTTACAAACATAGTTTTCCCATTTATTTTATCTTTTATCTTGACAACCCCATATGGAAAAACTTATTCAACCTCAAATGGTCCATCTCATCTAGATCTCAATTTTCCTGGAAACAATTGTAACTTAGAATTAAATAACCACACATCTTCTCGAGGAATAAATGACTTATGAATGATCATTTTATCATGTGTTTTCTTCATTCTCTCACTGTAAATCTTGGCATTCTCGTATGCTTCTAAACGCACTTCTTCAAGTTTATTTAGATGGAGTAACCTATTTTCACCAGCTTTTTGCAAGTCAAAATTCACAGTTTTAATTGTCCAGTAAGCCATATGTTGCAACTCAACAGGTAAATGACATGGTTTTCCAAAAACTAAACGAAAATGTGACATTCCTATGGGAGTTTTATATGCAGTTCTATATGCCCAAAGTGCATCATTCAATCGAGTGGACCAATCCTTCCTATCAGGTATAACTGTCTTTTCAAGGATTGATTTAATTTCCCTATTAGAAACCTCAACTTGTCCACTAGTTTGTGGGTGATATGGAGTTGCAACCTTATGAATGACTGAGTATTTCTTCAACAATTTTTCAAAAGTTCGGTGAATGAAATGACTTCCACTGTCACTAATGATGACTCTTGGAATTCCAAACCGACAGAAAATGTTTTCTTTTATGAATTTCATCACAACAGTGTGATCATTAGTTCTAGTTGCAATTGCTTCAATCCATCTAGACACATAATCAACACCAACCAAAATGTATTGAAAACTAAAAGAGATAGGGAAAGGACCCATAAAATCGATGCCCCAGACATCAAAAAGTTCACAAACCAAGATGGGATTTAAGGGCATCATATCCCTCTTTTCCATGTTACCTGTCTTTTGGCATCTTTCACATGCTTTGCAAAACTCATGAGCATCCTTGATTAATGTAGGCCAATAAAACCCACTTTGCAGAACTTTGATAGCCGTCCATCGTCCTTCAAAGTGCCCCCCACATTCCTGCGAATGACAAAATGACATGATGCTTAGCTGTTCAGACTCGGGTACACATCTGCGAATAATTTGATTAGAACAAATGATGATCCTCCCAGAAATAATGCTTTACAATTAAGAAAAATCGGTCTCTCTCAGCCTTGTTCTATTCCTTAGGTATTTTACCTACTGCAAGATAATTCACAATATGAGTATACCAAAGAAGTTTAGGAGCAAAAATTAACAATAATTGTTCATTAGGAAATGTATCTCTCAAGGGTAATTCATTTTCTGTTTCCTGAGTTACAATCCTTGACAAGTGATTAGCAACGACATTTTCTTGACCTTTCTTATCCTTGATTGTTAAATCAAATTCTTGAATTAATAACAGTCATTCAATAAGCCTAGGTTTAGCATCTTTCTTTTCCAACAGGTATCTTAATGTCGAGTGATCAAAATAAATAATTATTTTTGACCCTAACACATAAGACCGAAATTTTTCTAATGCAAAAACTACAACAAGCAATTCTTTCTCTATGGTGGTGTAGTTTTTCTAGGCATCATCCAGAGTTCGACTAGCATAATAGATCACACAAAGAACACGGTCCTTGCGTTGACCTAATACAGCCCCTATGGCATAATCCGAAGTATCACACATGATTTCAAAAGGAAGAGAGTAGTCTGGTGGTTGAATCACTGGAGCAGTAGAAAATGCATTTTTCAGTGTTTCAAAAGCATTTACACATTTTGTATCAAATTGGAATGGAGTATCATATGCCAACAAATTTGATAAAGGTCTAGCAATCTTACTAAAATCCTTTATAAATCGTCGGTAGAAACTAGCATGTCTAAGGAACTATCTCACCTGTTTAACAATTGTTGGAGGGGGTAGGTTAGAAATAATATCAACCTTAGTTTTATCAACCCGAACTCCTTCTTTGGATATAATGTGTCCGAGAATAATTCTTTCTTGAACCATGAAATGACTTTTCTCCCAGTCGAGTATAAGATTAGATTCCTGACATCTTTTCAATACAAGATAATTCAAACAAGTATCAAATGAAGAACCAAAGATAGAAAAATCATCCATGAAAACCTCAACAAATTCATCCATCATATCAGTGAAAATAGACATCATACAGTGTTGGAAAGTGACTAGTGCATTACGAAGGCCAAAAGGCATTCTTCTGTATGCTAACGGGCCAAAAAGGCATGTAAATGTCATCTTTTCCTGATCTTCGGGATCCACAGGGATCTGGTTGTATCCCGAGTACCCGTCAAGAAAACAGTAATAACCTTGCCCTGCCAACCTGTCTAAAATTTGATCAATGAATGATAAAGGGAAATGATCATTTCTTGTCACAGCATTGAGTTTCCTATAGTCAATACACACTCGCCAACCAGTTGTGGTGCGGGTAGGTACCAATTCACCTTTATCATTTGTCACCACAGTGATTCTTGATTTCTTAGGTACAACCTGTATAGGACTAACCCATTTACTATCCAAAATAGGATAAATGATACCTGCATCTAGCAATTTTACTATTTCCTTCTTTACAACTTTCCTCATGTTCGGGTTCAGCTTACGTTGCATCTCTCTAGATGTCTTGGTTTCATCTTCCAAATTAATTTTATGCATACAAAATGAGGGATTTATTCCTTTAAGGTATGCAACAGTCCAGTCTAACGCTTCCTTATTCTTAGACAAAACATCAACAAGTTTATCTTCCTGTTCCAAAGAAAGATTAGAAGCAATAATAGCTGGAAGTGTTTGATCTAACCCTAGAAAAATATACTTGAGGTGACTAGGAAGTTGCTTGAGTTCCAACACAGGAGGAGATTGGATAAAATGAAGCATGGGTTCTTTAGAATGAGTCAAGGATGGTTCTATTGCACATACCTAAAATTTTTCATCAAATCTTAAATTACTTTCTAAAGAATCCTCGGATTCCTCCTCAAACCTACCCAACACTTCTTCATCATCATTCAAAGTATTCTCCAAAAAATCTTGTTGCATAAGACTAAGGAAAGACTCTTCAATTAATGGATCAATCTTATCAAGAATAAAATATTCAAGACCATCATCTTTATCTGCAAACCTAGCTGCATTAGCAACATTCAGTTTTACCTTAATATCTCCAAATGTAACCTCCAATTCTCCAGTTGCACAGTGAATTTTTGCATTAGCTGTTGCTAAAAAGGGTCTCCTAATATAACTAGAGTTTGGAATTTTTGAATTTCTCCTGGTTCCATATCTGCACAACAAAATCCACAGGAAAATAAAATTCATCAACCTTTATCAACACATCTTCAATCATGCCCATAGGAATTTTAAGTGATCTATCAACCAATTGAAAGGTGACAGGAGTAGGTTTCAATTCTCCTATATCTAACTGCTCAAAAAGATTAAAGGGGAGAAGATTCACATTAGCTCCTAAATCAAGAAGGACACGGAGTAACTACCAATATAGCAAGGAATAGTAAATGCACCTAGATCTTTCAATTTTGGTAGAACATGAGAAGTGAGAATGCTACTTACCTTTTCGGTCAATCTTACTTTGTTTGATATCAAAGCTAAATTCCTTCTTTTCTGAGTGCACAAATCCTTAAGAAACTTTGCATAAGCAGGAATTTGCCTGATAATTTCTAATAGAGATAAATTGATTTTCACTTTCTTAAAGGTTTCAAGCATTTCTTCCCTTTTTGAATCTTTATTAGGTGGATTGCCTAATGCCTGTGTAAAGGATGCCTTGGGACTCAGTGTTAATGGACTATTTTCATGTGGAATTAAAGTTTCAGGTTCATTTGTAGTTTCTTTTGATGAATCAACAGTAACTTGTGACTTGGCTTTTTGCTTTACAAGTCTTGCATTTTCGTAAGCCTCAACAGTTACTTTGTTATCAATTCTCTTACCACTTCACAATGTGGTGATAGCTTGAAGATTCTCCACTATTTGACTTGTAGATGCTATATGAGTCTTACATTTTGGGTTTCCATCAGGTTGAGCAGGGAGTGTTCCTTCTTCCCTTTTCTAAATTGTGTTAGCTAATTTCCCAATTTGTCTTTCCAAATTGGCAATTGCCTTTGAAAGTGTACTTACCAGTTGTATAGTTGGTTCCCAACTATGAAGCTTTTTCAAAACATGTTCTTCAAAAGTAGTCCCATAAGAATTGGAACCTGAATTAGAGCTCGTAGGTACCTGTCCTTGTGAAACTGGATGAAATCCTGGAGGATAACTTCTTGGTCTTTGTTGTTGGACATCTTTCCGATTCTGATACCACTGGAAATTTGGATGATCTCGTGTACCTGGATTATAAGTGTTAGAGAATGGATCATAATTATGGGGATATCTATAAGCAGCACAAGCTTGCTCTGAAATTGAATTGGGATTTGGTGCAAGAACATCTTCACCTGAATCAACTTCATGCAATGATTCTTTCATTTTTACCATTTTTTTCCAAGGATAGAATTAGATTTTCAATCTTTGACGTCAAAGAATTGTAATCATTTGAACCTACACTTTCTCTCCTTTCTCTAGATGAAGACGCACGCTTTCTTGAATTGTTGATTAGTTTTTTGAATAATTCTGTGGCTTCTTCTGGAGATTTTTCAAGAAGTGAACCATTACAAGCTGAATCGAGCAAACTTTAGTTATGCTCATTTAACCATTTATAGAAATTTTGGGCTAATTGCCAATCTGGAGTACTATGGCGTGGACATTCATGAATTAAGGTTTCAAATATGTCCCAACTCTCGTAAAGTGCCTCTCCAGATAACTGAGAAAAATTATTTAATTGATTCCTACATTCATTGGTTTTTGAAGAAGAGTAAAATTATTTATTTAATTGCCAATCTCGGGTCTAGTGTACCATGATAAACTTTAAAGTACACAAAATCATAACGAAAACCAAAATCAAAGAAAACTTATCGTGTTTGAACGGATTTCGGTAGACCTGTATGAATTTGATATGCTGATGTCTTACTAGACCCTTTCTTTGGGATTAAAACTTTGCTCACAACTAAAAAATAATAATTAAAACACTCACAACTCACTTCACAAACACAAAAATAGCATAAATTAAGCTAGGAGAGAAAATGGTACGGTTTTGTTGCTGAAAATTATGACTTTTATAGGCAAAAATTTAGGAGGGCACTCGAGCGCCAGTCAGGCGCGCTCGAGCACCAGCGCCCTTCTGTACTTTTGATTTTTATATTTTTTCTGTCGTTTTCCGTCTGCATTCTGCCGCTCAATTGTCGACCTTTTTCAAAAAGTGGCGCTTAAGCGCGGAAAAGGGGCGCTTGAGCGCCACTTTGGCTATGGTAGGTGAACTTGGACTCTGAACATTGACTTTGACTGGCTCGGTTGACTTTGACCATTAACCGTTGACCAAAAAGTTGACCAGGTCTATTCTAAGATTTTTCAGTGTCCTGAATCCATTTCCGTACTTGGTTTGGCCAAATTCAATCTCGAATTACTCGTTTTAAAGTTGTTCTACCATTCTTCATTAGTGTCGTGCTGAATTTCTTGTTCAAATGTTGGTTTTTGTGGCCGTTTTTGCTCTGTCTTCTTTAAAACTTATATTGCACTAAAATTGTGTAAAATATACAATTAAGCTTGAAATAATAATGCGATATACATGATTCAATGGGTTAAAGTTACTAAAAATATGAATTTATCAACAATCTATAAATTAGGGCTTTGTTTGTTTGCCGTAAAATATTTTTCGGATTTTACAATGTTTGGTAACACCAAAAAATTGGTCAACTATAAAATGTTTTCCGGTCAACAATTGCAGCTAATACAAAATTCTGAAAAATATTTTCACTTCCTTTAGGAGAAGAAAACATTTTACGGAACTCACGGTACATTCAAACACCAAAAAATATTTTTCAGTATTCTATTTTTTAGAAAAATATTTTCTCCCAACAAGTTATTTTACGGCAAACAAACAGAGCCTAGATAAACATAAATACAGTAAATTTACCTTTTGTTTATCAGTGATCACCACCCTTTTTTTTTTGATCTGCAATCTCTAAATCTTTTACTATCAAAGTTAAAAACTAACTCCATGAACTTTTATTCTTAGCCTCAACAACACAATAGGCAACTGGAAAGATACAATTGTTAGCATCTAGTCCAACAACAGTCAACAATACTCCAGGATATAGCCCTTTCAAATGACAACCATCTAACTCAATTACAGGTCTACATCCCTCTAAGAAGCCTATCCTACAAGGCTCATGGCATACATACAACCTCTTAAACCTTTCTTCCTTGTTTCTTCATCTACTTCAGTATCCATTCCGACCGTTGATTCGGGATGTGTTCTTTTAATCTCATCACAGTAATCCCATTATTTCTTATATTGGTCTTTGTATTGCCCTTCAATCACTGCTCTAGCCAAATCCAATGTTTGGAAATCAGGCACTGTGATGCCCGAGATTTCTCATCATGTTCATTCGTAACTGTTGTATGTCTCTTTGAGCATTTCAATATGCATTTCTTTTTCTTGATTATATGTTTTATTAGTGGCTACTATTTATAAAAAAATTCAATTGTCTAAATTGCTCGGTTTAACATTTTTTCTAGATAATATGGCTTATAAAAGGAATCGGGAACTTGTGGTTTTGAGCTTTGGAGGTCGGGAATACGCATTAGGAAAATGATTTGTGCTTCGTTTGAATAGTATAATATTGGTAAAACATTAGTTTTAACTAGTTAACATTTAATTAGAGTTTTAACTAAGTTTGACTAAGATATATTAACATTTGACTTATTATACTAACATATACACATGCATATATCACCTATCAATACACATATATGCAAAATGCTCAAAAAAATAAAACATTTAATACCCAAAATACCCCCCAAACCTGATAGCCCAAAGAAGAAAAAAGGAGAAGTTTCTTCATCAAATTCTTGGTGGTTTGATCTCTTGCAAGCTTCCTACAACTAGTTCAAGCCTTCCTAAGCTCCTACAAGTGGTCTACAGCCTATAAATTGTGAGAGAGTTGCATAATTTTTCATGTTTATGTTTATGTCAATTATTTGAAACTCTTGTATTGTTGATTATAACTATGACAATTGTTATTGATACTTGATATACAACCTCCAGAGCCTATAGAACTTTCTTTTGAAGCTTGGTAACAATTAGAATGGTTAAATGCCTGAGTTGTGTGAAAGAGATAATGAGTAGTGACAAAATTAGGGTTTGGCTTTAGGTTGATATTTGGAATGAATTGATGCTTTATTTAGGTACTCTAGACATTATTGAAACTAGTTAGAAGCTCACGTAAAATTGAATTGCCCGAAATTGAGTTAAAATGCAAATTAGCTAACTTTTAAAAAGGGGGTTTTTCATGAAATGTAATCCAGACACATTTAGGCTTTAGATTAGGTATCCTTGGGGCATGAAAGCATTATTGGTGCTTTCGTAGCGTTAAATTGGGGTCCGAATAGGGTAATTGTAGTTAAAACCCACTCGGGGCCTTTCCGAGCTTTTGTCTCCAAAACAAATTTTTAGGGCCTAGGTATGTGTCTTTTGGCTTCCTTAGGAATGTAGAATGATCGGTTTATAGATTTGGGGCCTTGAATTTCGTATGGAAGAATAATTGCATAGTTATCAAATGGGAAAAATGATAAATGGATACCTTTGCGCCTGTATGAGCTTGTAGATGTTTTATTATGTGTTTTAATGCATAACTAAGGTATAATTGATGTAGTTGAAGAGTTTGTAGAAGAGTATGTTATTTGTCTCTTTTGTGTTTATATCTTTATTTTGTGTTTAATGGCTTGTGTTGTATTTAACTATGAGAGCGGGCTACTTTGGCGTCCCTTTTTTGTGATAGTTGGGAATCTTGGGGCTCGTGGAGTTGTTCCAGGGTTGGGGAACCTGGTCGGGCGTGGTAGTGTCTAGTAACACGGGCGGTATCAGGCTTGCCGTGCTCTATCGGTTACTATAGTTTTCTAGTCATTTTCTCGTTAAGGCATACTCCCCTACCCCAGAGGCGTGGTTTACCTCGTTGGGGCATATGGACCTACCTAGGGAGATATGGGTTGTAGGATCGGGGTACATTCAGAGTACCCCATTTGAAGGAATAAAGGGTTTGTCGGCACTTGCTTGAAGATCATGGTTCGTGAATCGAGATGGAAACCAAGAAGATGAATCGTATCTTTTTTATATGTGCGTAAGTCCTTGTTCAATTAGCTTATTATATTATGGTTGCTTATTTTATCATCTTTGTTGCATTGCACGAAACCATTTGCGAAATCACCCCAGTTTACTGTTGTTCCCCTCCCTCACCAATTAACTTTGGTTACTCATTCATCTTTTCAACATGTTTCAGGAAAAGCTGAGATTGGATGCTATGCACTAGTCTGTGTGCAAAAAGTGCAAGTTGCTACTTCTATGTGTTCTATTTTGAGATCATTGAACTTTGTGTAAATTCTTGTTGTCCTGAAAGTTTGTAATGAAATGTAAAGTTGTAGCCATGTAATAGTTGGTAGTTATGAGAGGATTGTAATAACTTATGATTTACTTGATGCTCAAAAGACTTGTTTGCTTGTGTGTGTTAAGAATGTTGGTTGGTTGGATTTAATATATAAGAAATATTTGTAATTAAAGTTAGAGTGGTATGATAAGTGAATTTAAAAGATAAGATTTCAATGGAATTAACTTTGTATGCTTGTGTGTTATGTTGTTGGGTTCCAAGGCTCGGATGACCTTGAAGAGTTGTTGGATGTGTTGGATATGGTACTGGTCCATTTATATTATGTTTGCAGGTTTTGGTTTGTCCTATAAACAGGGGAGACTCCGTCCGTCTTCCCTTATTTTTCTTGACCTCGGGTATTGGATCGGGGTTCCAATCTCGTAAGGGATCGGGGCGTTACAAGCATACTTGGATACATGTTTAACCTAATGTCATTTAGGTATACCTTGCACAAATATTTAGAAGATAAGTTCTTGTGGTTCAATGCATCACCACAATTATGTTTGTTGTCAAGGCTTCTTATTTAGTATGAAGCATTCTCTTTCACAAAGTGGGCATATAAAATCCATTCACACCTTTTCCCATAACACTTTGCCTTAACCCTATCTTTATCATTCTTTACAAGCCTTACATCCTTGCACTTTACAGTACCATGTGTTTTGATAGCTTCTTTAAGCTATCCTGTTGTACTAAAGTATATGCCTAACTCAAACCTAGGGTCATGCTTATTAGTTTGAGGCTTGTATCTCTGAAATCTGTCTTTCTTGACCCTTTTACCATCCTCATCTGAACTACTTTCCAAACTGCTCAGATATTCATCAGAAGAATACTCTAATGATTCTTTACTACATGACACATTTATTTCAATATCATCAGTAAATAAGAAGTCCTCTAAATTCCCTATATCAGTTTTTATATCTTTTGCACTGTTTGGTTTTTACCCTTCAACATTCTTCTCAATATTTTCATGACACTGGTTGTCATCCTCGTTATCACTTAAGTCGTAGTCACTATCATGGAGACTAGCACCTTCATAGTTATCATTATCAGAGTCACACGGATAGTCATTATCATTTTCATTGTCACACTGGTTGTCATCATCATTTTCAGACTCATATAGTTTTCTTTTCATCTTTGCTACATCAACTCTTTTAGGTAATGTCTTTATCCTTCTATTTCTTTTTTGGTTTTCAAGGCAATCTATTGTCACTTGACTCTTATTCATATTATTACCCCTATAAACACAATCCACAACAACACTTGAGTTGGGTAATGCTTGCATGGAATTGTTGATACCAACCATAAAAACATCTATTATTTCATTATTCTTTCTGAATCTACACATATCTAGTACCCAAGTATTATTTCTTATCAAAACCAAACCTTTATCTAATTCCATGTCAGGGTTAGATAGTAAAATTTTGCATAACCCTCATACCCTAAATCACTAGCAAATTTGTTCAATACACGCGGAGACATTGTATCAAAATGACAGTTGTCAACATATTTGATCTTTCCACCAATATAGAGTTGATTAAGTGACTCTTCAAATTCACCACCATAATGCAGCTTTATAGTAAAATATTCTAATCAAAAGAAACAACAAAATAATCAAAAAAGGAAGAACAAAGACAACAATAGAAAAACCTTAATTCAAAGTCACACTTTTCTAAATGTAGGCATATATGGAGACAATATGCTAAGTAAAAAAAAGATAACATACGATAAACAAAGAAATTATCACGCCCCGAAATTTAACGCGGTAAATCCGGGTCAAGACCGCCGCGCGCCTAGAAAGACAAGTCCTCCTAAGCCTACAAGGCTCAAATTTCTTGATAACACAAGCTATAATCCATTAAAAAATAAATAATTCAGAGCTTCTACAGTCCCAAAAAGATGCATTAAAACTTTAGCTACATTAAAATTCTCCAAAAATAATAATAATCATAATTCTCAATAAATCCACTCGAATCTTTAGCTCTAGTCATATGATTTCTAGTCCGGTAAACCCTAATCTGACTTTGTTGTCTGCAAAGAGAAAATGAAAGGAGTGATCAAAACAATGCTTAGTAAGTAGATTTACCCTGAAAAAAACTAAGGTTCAAAAATCAATAAAATATCCAAATAATCACGAAAATAATATCAGAAAATACGGGACACTATAACAAGCCGTGACTACTTTACAGCAGCGCTGTCACACGTACAAATTCCAAATTCATAACAGTTGATAACAATAATCGACAACAAGCAGAGACGACTAATTAACTTCCAGCCGCATAGGATTCAATACACAGTTTGTATAGTTCGTAGGACCTGAATCAAAAGCTCATACTTGACTTATCAGGAGAATCGATACAGATAACTGAACAAGAATCATGAACGAATAACAGAATAACAAACTGAACGATATTTACAGAACAACAAATAGGGTAAATCAAAAGGAAATGTAAACTACTAACCTAAATTAACCAAAAGGTTTCAATGCCAAAAATCACCAAAGCCAAATAGTAGAAGTTGGTGTTCCTAACTTCTTAAGCCTTGCACGGTTCACTGCAAGTTTTCATACTTAGAAGATGGCACTTAATTTATAGCCCAAAATGATTGCACATTTTCATTAAAATAATCTATCTTGGGCAAAGATAAAAACCACATTTTCCAAAAGGTTGACAAACTTGTTCCGAGTAGAGAAAAATGATACCAACTTTAGTTGGTATAAAATTGCAAGTGAGGAAAATATGACCAAAATGATATTATAAGTCAAAAGATTTAATCACTAGCTTAAAATTTGGTTTACGGGTAGGGAAAAATTGGCTAAAGTGGTGTAGTAAGTCAAAAACTCAAAAGTGGCTTGAAATTTGATTTCTAAGGCCATGTGATTTTTTTTTTATTAAAATGTTGGAGTATTACATTCTTTTCCCCTTAGAAAAGTTTCGTCCTCGAAACTTAATCTCTTCAATAAGAATCTTGCAAGTCAAAACTCAAAACTTCAAAATCATAAATACAAATTTAGGCAACCCAAAATAATAAATTTAAGACTAAGCACTCTTATAATTCGTAATAGAAACTTAGCTACCCAATTCATAAGTCCTCAAATGATTATAACCTATTGCTCTAATACCATTCTGTCACGTCCCAAAATTTAACGCTGTAAATCTGGGTCGAGACCGTCGCACGTCTAGAAAGACAAGTTCTCATAAGCCCACAAGGCTCAAATCTCTCGATAACACAAGCTATAATCCGTTAATAAATAAATAATCCAGAACTTCTATAGTCCCAAAAATAAGCATTAAAACGTTAGTTAGATTAAAATTCTCCAAAAAAATTCATAATCATAATTCTCAATAAATCCATTTGAATCTTTAGCTCTGATCACATGATTTCTAGCTCGGTAAACCCCGATCTAACTTTGTTGTCTGCAAAGAGAAAATGAAAAGAGTGAGCGGAACAATGCACAATAAGTAGATTTACCCCGAAGAAAACAAAGGTTCAGAAATCAATAAAATATCCAAATAATCAAGAAATAATATCAGGCACTACGGGACACTATAACAAGCCGTGGCTACTTTACAACAGTGCGATCACACGTACAAATTCAAAATTCACAACAGTCGATAACAGCAATCGACAACAAGCAGAGACGACTAATTAACTCCCAACCGCATAAGATTCAATACACAGTTTGTATAGCTCGTAGAACCTAAATCAAAAGCTCATACATGACTTATCAGGAGGATTGATACAGATAACTGAACAAGAATTATGAATGAATAATAGAATAATGAACTGAACAATATTTGCAAAACAACAAATGGGATAAATCAAAAAGAAAAGTAAACTACTTACCTAAATTAACCAAAAGCTTTAAATTCCAAAAATTACCAAAGCCAAATAATAGAAGTTAGAGTTCCTAACTTCTTAAGCCTTGCAGCTCACTGCAAGTTTTCATACTTAGAATATGACACTTAATTTATAGCCCAAAATGATTGCACATTTTCATTAAAATAATCTATCTTAGGCAAAGATAAAAACCACATTTTCCAAAAGGTTGACAAACTTGTTCCGGGTAGAGAAAAAGGATACCAACTTTAATTGGTATAAAATTGCAAGTGAGAAAAGTATGACCAAAATGATATTATAAGTCAAAAGGGTTCATCATTGGCTTGAAATTTGGTTTACGGGTAAGGAAAAATTGGTTAAAGTGGTATAGTAAGCCAAAAACTCAAAAGTGGCTTGAAATTTGATTTCCAAGGCCATGTGATTTTTTTATATTAAAATGTTGGGGTATTACACACTTTTTGAGCTTTTGACCTCTTGGACCACTTTAGCCAATTTTTCCCCACCCGTAAACCAAATTCCAAGCCACTTATGATTTTTTTATGACTTACTATACCACCTTAGCCAATTTTTTCCCACTAAAAATAATTTAGTCACCCCAATTGACAAAATGGTTTTATTTAAACCAAGCATTTCAGATTCCAAAATGAGAGAAAAGCTCATCTACAGTGCAAATTGTTCTAATTTCATTTCACTTATTTTTTTTATCTTTCTCTCATAGCAAAAGAAGAAGAAGCAAATTAATGTATAATATTTAAATCCATTTCAACAAGGTAAGATTCTAGGCTTTTGATTTATTTAATTTTGGATTAATTAATTATTCTAGAATATTTTAGGAAATGATGACCAAGTAAATTGAGAGTTAACGAAAGGAGAGTTTTGATGAAATTTGTAGGTTTGTGACTGAACAAAAATAATACTTCCCTAAAATTGAGGTAAGTGGGATTCTTTCAGTTTGACTACTAGTCTTCTTTTGAATTATTAGTCTTCATTTGAATATGTTCAGAATAAATTTCGTTCATGTATTCGTATCAGTTTCATCGTAGTATTTATATGTTCGTTCTCCTCAATTATTCCATACATAATATTACTCGTAGAAAATTTTGTTCATTGAAAAAGAACTTGAATTCAACTTTAAATCATTGAATTAAATGTATGGCTTGTTCGTTTCACAAAAGTTTGATTATATTCATGTCATGACCAAAAATGTCTCGTTACTTGAGTTCCTATTTTTCTTCTTTTTGCTTCCACAGAAACTCAAAATAAAATTATATTTCTTCTAATATTTATGTTAGCTCATATAATAGTTTTATTGGTTCTTATGATATTTTTATTCTATTTGTCATTTTTGTCCTATCTAATTTTCTAGAGTCTTTCGTTCCTATGTCGCGTGTTTATACGTTTCAATCATTTGTTTGATCAATACGACTATTGTACTCCGGAATAATTTATTTCTTTTAGATTATTTGAAGTGATCCATTCATATATCTTGATAAGTATTTATATATCACTCATTTTGGTTTTTGGTCAATATGTTAGTATTGTCTCTATTTTTTTTTTCTTGGATAATAAATCAATTATTATTATTATTTTAGTAGTACTGATACTATTACTACTACTTTTATTTTGATGATTCAAACTATGAAATATGTATTTGACTTGTTCTCAGCTGTATACCTTGATATGAATTTGTTTGTCTGAAAATATCTCTTGTCTGATAAGGGCGTAATACTCATTATTTTGCCTAGCGCGATGGGGGAATAGTGTCTATCTTCCGGATACAGTTTGAGAACTATGATCTGCTAGTTTGTTATCATTCTTAAAATTATTTTAATATATATATTTGTGCCCTTATCTATTTGTTCGCCCGTTTATTCGTTATTTGTAACTTTATTCGTTCGTCTGTTCGTTCATTCATTATGAATATTTTGTTCGACTATTTCATCATCATTACCATATTATTTGGGAACGTTTTCCCCTTACTGAGCTTTTGTTTGCTCACCACTTTTGTTTTCGCCTGATTTCTTTTAAGATCTGACAGATTAAGGGTAATGACTCGAGTTGCAAGTAGGGTAGTCAATAGGGAGAAATAAATAAGACTATAAGATTAAAATTTAGAGATTTGGTATTTCTATTTAAGTTTGTCAATGTGTCTTGATTAATGTAACGATTTGTGGATTAAGCTTTAACTTTTGATTTGACAAATGATTGTAAGAATGATTTAATATATTGTGGAATGTAGTATTCTGGTTTGTTCTTATGGTATGCTAGTATAGCTTAGTGTGCTTAAGAGGTTATACTTCTTGAGTTGGCGGTGTGTCACGCCTTGAACCTGTTCCACAAAATGATTTTGGGGTATAACATAAGGTGGTATTAGAGCTTTACGTTCATGAACCCTAAACGTAGGTGGGATATAGAGTATCATTTGTGTGAATCTAGTTACACTCTAACTTTTTATTTGTTCTGATTGTATTTTTGCACTATATGTGGCAATAAAGAGATGGTAAGTTCAAACGACAATCATCAAGGCGACAACACTGTTTTGGCTGATCTTGTCCCAAAAGGTCGTAACTTACGTCCTCATGTTAGAAACCTGAGTGCCAACCTAACTTCTACGGGACCCAGTAATCCAATCTCTCAGCATAATCTAGTCCCAGAACCCGCTCCACGTATTGTTCCTCAAACCATTGATTAGTTCAACCAGGTCCCACAACCTGCACTGGCTTCTACGGAAATGGAAATACTTGAGGTAGTTCTCACGTCGGTATTCCAGACAACTCAGGTACTCCCAACCATACCTGAAATTGTAACTCCGGTAGTCCCCACAATACCAACAGTTCCAATGCCATCATTGTCGACCATGCTGCCACCACAGTCTATACCGCCTATGCAACCTATTGCTGCAACACAGTTTATGTCACAACCTACAACCATGCCTTATCTTATGACAGCACCGATAATGACAACTGCATTTTAGAATATACTAGGCATTCATTTGGATCTAGACTCGATCGCAACATCAATGTTGAGGCAATTAGGTGTTATCCTTGCCTTAAGCCCAACTCCAGTCATTGGAATGAGGAATACAGATTGTGCCGACTTGAAAGAATTTCTTGGGCTACAACCTTTACATTTCAACGGAGAAGGTAGGCCTCGAGACGCCCATGATTGGTTGACATCAATGGAAAATAAGTTCCTAAC
Source organism: Ehretia macrophylla (assembly GCA_037974665.1). Lineage (NCBI taxonomy): Eukaryota > Viridiplantae > Streptophyta > Magnoliopsida > Boraginales > Ehretiaceae > Ehretia > Ehretia macrophylla. Next base: position 62,101,294 of record CM075779.1, read on the forward strand.
TGTGGAATTTGCTGAGGATCAAAATGTTCATTTTGCAGCCCATGGATTTTCCGGCAGGGCCTTGGAATGGTGGACAATTATTGTAAATGGCTTGCCAAGGTCTTTTACGTGGAGGGATTTTCGTGAGCTGGTGATAACTAGGTTCTGCCCGGACGTATTCAAAGATCAAAGAGTAGCAGATTTTATTGATTTCAGGCAGAGGGATTTAACAGTTGAACAATATTACGACAAATTCTTAAGCTTGGCCAAATTTGCTCCAGAGACGATAACAAGTGATTACATAAAAGCCAAAAAGTTTGAAGCAGGATTGAGGCCAAAAATCCGAGAGAGAGTAAAAATGCAACAACGTCGTAGCTTTGAGAAGATCTGTGGTACCGCATTGGTGGCAGAATCGTGTATCCTTGAAAAGCAACGACATTTTAATAACAAGGATAACAAAAGAAAAGATGGCCCTGGAAAGTGGCAAAATAACCAAGGGTCTTCGAGTGGAACAAAGAAGTCAAACACTGCTAGTACCAAAAAACAAGAAACGGTATTATATGAACATTGTGCGAAAGCATAAGCGTCAGAGAGCTGTTGAAAGAAATTAGAGGCATGCCTACGATGTGGTTCGACTCAACATTTTATTTGAGATTGTCTTGAGATGACTACACAACCACTAGTCAAATCTCAAGGTGGACCCCAACTGCCTATTCGCCCAAACCAGAGGCGTGATCAAGGAAGAGCACCAGTCAACCATACTAGGGTCTTTGCTATGACCCATGATGATCTACCTACTGATGATGCCTTAGTGGCAGGTATTATTCTTATTTCTACTGAGCATGCACATATTCTATTCGATACAGGGTTTAATTTTTCATTTGTATCACCTAGATTTGCATCATTATTGTCTACATTGCTTGAATCCTTGGAATCTACTTTGTGTATTACAACCCCGGTAGGTAAATCTATTATGACTGATATGGTGTATAAAAATTGTATGGTGCTGATTGTACACCGCGAATTTAGTTTAGCTATGAAAGACTTTGATGTAATTTTAGGCATAGACTAGTTGGCCCGTTATCATGGTCACGTAGATTGCTTTGCTAAGAGAGTCACGTTTTGTATTTCTACCGAATCTGAACTCGTCTTTGAAGGAAGAAGATCTTCTTCTCCTCATATCATCTCAGCACTAAAAGCACGAAAACTATTAGTAAAGGTTGCACAGGTTACCTACCAAGCATCGTAAGCACGAAAGTAAAAGGAGCCAAACTTGAAGACATACCCATCGTCAATGAATTTCCTGATGTCTTTCTTGAGGATATTCCAAGGCTTCCTCCTCCTCGAGAAATTGAATTTGAAATCGAACTCATTCCAGGCACTACGCCTATCTCTAAAGCCCCTTATCACATGGCACCATCTGAATTGAAGAAATTGAAGATTCAATTACAAGAACTTCTGGATAAATGCCAAATACGCCCAAGCGTTTCACCATGGGGTGCTCCGGTGCTATTTGTGAAAAAGAAAGATGGAAGCATGAGGCTTTGTATAGATTATCGAGAACTGAACAAGGTGAGCATTAAGAATAAGTATCCGCTGTCCTACATAGACGATCTATTCGATCAGTTGCAAGGGGCTCAGGTATTCTCAAAAATTGATTTAAGATCTGGTTACCATCAGTTACGAGTTAAATATGAAGACATACCAAAGACAACATTTCGGACAAGATACGGGCATTATGAGGTCTGTAATAATGCCATTTGGACTAACCAATGCACCTGCAACTTTTATGGATTTGATGAATCGAGTTTTTAAACCATTTCTAGACCAGTTCGTTGTGGTGTTCCGACGACATCCTGGTGTACTCAATGAGCCAATTGGAACATAAACAACATCTTCAAGTTATACTGCAAATTTTAAGAGAGAAAATGTTGTTTACAAAATTCAAGAAATGTGAGTTATGGTTGTCACAAGTAGCCTTTCTAAGTCATATAATCTCAGGAAGAGGAATTTCGGTAGACCTGCAAAAGGTTGAAGCAGTATCAAGGTGGCCTAGACCAACAAGTGTGACTAAGATTCGTAGCTTCTTGGGTATGGCTGGGTACTATAGAAAGTTCGTAAAAGATTTTTCCAGAATCGCAGCTCCCCTTACTCGGCTGACAAGGAAAGGAGTCAAGTTTATGTGGAAGTTTGATTCTGAGGACAACTTTCAAGAATTGAATAAACGACTAGTCTCTGCACCAGTATTAGCTCTACCAGAGGGGACAGAAGGGTTTGTGATTTATAGTGATGTTTCTCATGTCAGTTTGGGTTGTGTTTTGATGCAGAATGGAAAAGTGATAGCTTATGCATCTCGACAATTGAAAGATCATGAGAAAAACTATCTGACACATGATTTAGAGTTGGCAGCAGTTGTTTTTGCTCTTAAAATATGGAGGCACTATTTATATAAGGTCACATGTGAAATTTACACTAATCATTAGAGTTTGAAATACTTGTTCACTCAGAAGGAACTAAATATGAGGCAAAGGAGATGGTTGGAATTTTTGAAAGATTATGATTTTTCTATCCATTAACATCCGGGTAAAGCGAATATTGTGGCAGATGCTCTTAGTAGGAAACTACATGTCAACTTAGCAACTTTTATTTCGATCCCCGAAAGATTGGCTCAAGAGTTTGAAAATCTACATTTGGAAATAAGTTTGCAACCTGTTAAGGGAATGTTTGCTAGGTTGTTGGTACAACCCACTTTATTCGAAAGGATAAAAGAGTCACAAAAGAAAGATGTTTTTCTTAAAGGGATTCGGTCTAAAATAATGAATGGTCAAAGATCATATCTTAGAATCCATGAGGATGGGACCATAAGATTCGGGAATAGACTTTGTATACTGAGTGAATCGAATTTGAGAAAAGAGTTACTGACTGAAGAACACAGTTTTGGTTTTTCTGTGCACCCTGGTGGTACAAAATGTATCATGATCTTAAGGAACAATTTTGGTGGAATAATATGAAACGAGAAATTGGAGAATTTGTTGCTAAATGTTTGACTTGTCAAAGAGTTAAAGCAGAACATCAAAAGTCTTCAGGATTGTTACAACCACTCTACATTCCTGAGTAGAAATGGGATAGTATATCAATGGACTTTGTTGTAGGACTCCCAACGTCAAAGGATAAGTATGATTCCATTTGGGTGATTGTGGATCGACTTACCAAGACAACACATTTCTTACCAGTGAGAATAGATTTTAAAGTGGAAGAATTGGCACGACTATACTTGGCAAAGATTATTAGCTTGCACGGGGTTCCAAAAGAGATAATATCTGGTCGAGACCCCGAAGTTCACATCCAAGTTTTGGGAAAGTTTATAACATGCTCTGGGAACTAAACGAAAATTAAGTACAACCTTTCATCCTCAGACTGATGGACAGACAGAGAGAACCATCCAAACATTGAAGGATATGTTAAGAGCTTGTGTGATTGATTTGGGTAGTAATTGGAACCGATATCTACCTTTGGTGGAATTTTCTTATAATAATAGCTACCAGACAAGCATACAAATGGCACCTTTTGAGGCATTATATGGTAGAAAGTGTCGCACACCTTTGTATTGGGATTTAGGAGAAAGAAAAGTGTTAAATTCAGACCTTTTGGAATACACCGAAGCTAAGATCAGGCTGATAAGAATCAAGTTAAAACAAGCTCAGGATCGACAAAAAAGTTAGGCAGATAAGCGGCGAAAGGAAGTCAGGTTTCAAATAGGGGATCATGTATTTCTTAAAGTATCCCCAACTCGTGGTGTGGTTCGTTTTGTAAAATGAGGAAAACTCATCCCTCACGTTATTGGTCCATTCGAGATACTAGAGAAAATGGGGGAGGTAGCCTATTGTCTTGCATTACCTCTATCCATCTCCGGTGTACATAATGTGTTTCATGTCTCTCAACTTTGACGGTACGTGTATGACCCCGACCATATTGTACCTACGGAAGAGTTACATGTTCGTGAAAATCTAACTTACGAGGAACAACCTGTAGAAATTGTGAACCAAAAGAACCAAGTGCTCCGGCATAGAACCATTCCATACGTGAAGATAAGATGGCATAACCAAACAACTAGAGAAGCTCTATGGATTCCTAAAAATGAGGTTCGTGGCAAATACCTGTAGCTTTTTGAAAACCAAGGTAAGATAAGTTTTGAGGGCGAAACTTCTTTTAAGGGAGGGGCGATGTAAACGCACATGGCCTTAGAAACCAAAATTTCCAAGCCACTTTTGATCTTTTGACTCCTTAAGCCACTTTAGCCAAATTTTTCTCCATTGGAAACCAAAATTTTCAAGCCACTTTTTGAGCTTTTGACCTCTTGTACCACTTTAACTAATTTTTCCCCACCCGTAAACTAAATTCCACGCCACTTATGAGTTTTTTTTTTACTTACTATACCACCTTAGCCAATTTTTCCCTACTCAAAATAATTCAGTCACCCTAATTGACAAAATGGTTTTATTTAAACCAAGCATTTCAAATTCCAAAACGAAAGAAAAGCTCATATGCAGTGAAAATTGTTCTAATTTCATTTCACTTACTTTTTTTCTCTTTCTCTCGGCAGTACCAATAGTAGAAGACGAAGAAGAAATAAATTAATGTATAATATTCAAATATATTTCAACAAGGTAAGATTCTAGGCTTTTGATTTATATAATTTTGGATGAATTAATTATTCTAGAATATTTTAGGGAATGATGACTAAGTAAATTGAGAGTTAATGAAAGAAGAGTTTTGATGAAATTTGTAGGTTTGTGACTGAACAAAAATAATACTTTCGTAAAATTGAGGTAAGTGGGATTCTTTCAGTTTGACTACTAGTCGTCTTGTGAATTACTAGTTTTCATTTGAATATGTTTGGAATAAATTTCGTTCATGTATTCGTATCAGTTTCATCGTGGTATTTATATATTCGTTCTCCTCAATTATTCCATACATAATATTACTCGTAGAAATTTCGTTCATTGAAAAAGAACTTAAATTCAACTTTAAATCGTTGAATTAAATGTATAGCTTGTTCGTTTTACAAAAGTTTGATTATATTCATGTCATGACCAAAAAAGCCTCGTTACTTGAGTTTCCTATTTTTTTTCTTTTTGCTTCCATGGAAACTCAAAATAAAATTATATTTCTTCTAATATTTATGTTAGCTCATATAATATTTTTATTGGTTCATATGATATTTTTATCCTATTTGTCATTTTCGTCCTATCTAATTTCCTAGAGTATTTCGTTCCTATGTCGCGTGTTTATACATTTTATTCATTTGTTCGATCAATGCGACTATTGTACTCCGAAATAATTTATTTATTTTAGATTATCCGAAGTGATCCATTCGTATATCTTGATAAGTATTTATATCTCACTCATTTTTGTTTTTGGTCAATATGTTAGTATTGTCTTTTTATTTTATTTTTCTTGGACAATAAATCAATTATTATTATTATTTTAGTAGTACTGATACTATTATTACTACTACTTTTATTTTGATGATTCAAACTATGAAATATGTATTTGACTTGTTCTCAACTGTATACCTTGATATGAATGTCTTTGTGACGCCCGGGATTTCATCACATATTTTAAATAGTTGTTGCATAAATTACTTGTATATTTTATGTGCATTTCTTGTCTTCTTTAATTGTTTTACTATTAAACACTATTTATAAGATTTTTGACCATCTCAAATGTTCGATTTAACATTTTTTTCTAGGTCACATGACATTTAAAAGGAATTGGGATATGGTAATTTTGAGCTTTAAGGGTCGGAAGTGTGCGTTTAAAAAATGATTTTTGCTTCGGTTGAATAATGTTACGTAAGTATAATATATGATTTTCCATTAGATATCAATTAATTAGAATCTTAAGTCTATTTGACCATAATTAAAGGCATTTGACTTGGGCTAAATACATATATTCATACATATATTCCACATACAATACATATATGCCATTTTACTCAACAAAAACAAAAGCCAAATTGCAAAGAAACCCTCCCCCCCCCCCCCCCCCCACTCCTCTCCCCCCCCCCCCCCCCCCAAACCCGTGAGCCCTATGAGAGAAAAAAGAGAAAAATTCTTCAAGAAATCTTGCAAGCTTGACTTCTTGGATTGATCTTGGGGAGTTTTTGAGGCCTCTAGGACTTCTACAACGCGTCTTCATCTTCAAAATTGTGAGGGAGTTACATTTTTCTTGAGTTTGAAATTTGTTTCATATATGTTGAAATTCTTGAATTGTTAAATATAGCTTTAATACTTGTTATAGATGCTAGATATACGTTCTTTAGAGCCTATAGAACTAACTTATAAAGCTTGATAGCATATTCTATGGTTGAAAGCTTGATTGTTACGAAAGAGATGATGAATAGTGCCACAAGTTAGGGTTTTGTTAAAATTTTCTAATTAGATTGAATTGAGGCTTCAATTATGTGCTTTATACTTTATTGGAACTAGCTAGACACTTACACGTAAATTAGATTGATCGAAAATGGGTTAAATGACAAAATTAGCTAACTTTAAAAAGGGGTTTTTTTCATGTTAAGCAATCCGGGCACATTTGGGCTTTGGATTAGGTATTCTTGGGGTATAGAAGTACTTTTGGGGCTTTCGTTGCGTGAATTTGGGGTTTGGATAGGGTAGTTGTAGTTAAAATTATGCTCGGGACCTTCCCAAACTTTTGTTTTCAAATCAGGTTTTCAGGGCCTAGATAGGTGCCTTTTGACCTACCTAGGAACGTAGGATGGTTGGCTTGTTAATTTGAAATCGTAAACCTTGCGTAGGAGAAGAAATTAGAAAGTTAACAAATGGGAAAAAGGTATTTTTGGATGTCTTTGTGTTTATATGAATTTGTAAATACTTGATAGGTGTTTTATGTGCATGTTAAGGGTTACTTGAGCAATCCATGGAGTTTTGTGGAAGAATGTGATATTTGTCTCTTTCATGACTATATAACTATCTCGTGTATATGTTGGCTTATATTGTGTTTAAATACGAGGGCGGCCTACTTTGTTGACCATCTTACGTGTTATTGTTGCTCTTAAATCTTGTGGTTTGGTTTCGGGGTTACACAACCTTTTCGGACATGGTAGCGTCGAGAAACACAGATGACATCAGGCTTACCGTGCTCCCTCAACTACCATGGTGCCTATTCCCTTTCTCTCGTTGAGTATACTCTACTACCCCAAAGGCGTGGTTCACCTACTGGGCATATGGACCTACCTCAGGAAAAAGGGTTGTAGGATCGGGGTACATCCGGAGTACCCCAACTTGGAGGAGTAAAGGTTTGCCAGCACTTGCGTGAAGTTCGTGGTTCATGGTACAAGATTGAAGACTTGAAGTGGAACCGTATCATTTTTATATGTGGATAATTACTTGTTTACTTGGTTGTGTTATTTGGTGTTGGAAATACTATTGTTCTATTGCATATCATGTTGCACACCCCGGTATGCTGCATCACTTCCCTCGCTAGGCAACATTGTTGTTCACTCCTCATTTAACATGTTTCAGGAAAAGCTGAGGTGAATCCCTTGCTAGTAGCCATAGTTGAAGAGGAAGAAAAGCAAGTTGAACAACTTCCGTGATTTTCTTGTGTGATAAGGTTGACTATAATGTAAGGCTTATGTAAAGGTGTTGATTGTTGTTCTTTTTGAGACCTTGGGGTCTTGTATGTAATTGGTGGTTGCATTTGACTTGTAATCTTGTATGTTGGATGAGAAAGTAGATGGCATGTAATAATAGATAGTAAACTTATTTCTCTTGTTGCATGCTTGAGTGTGAGTGTGTTGTAGTTAGTTTGTTAAGCTTGGCTTATAACTATGACGTACTACTTGAAATTAAAGTTAAACGTTTAACTTGTATGCTTGCATGATATCTATTTTGTTGTTCCAAGGCTCGGATGGCCTTGTGAAACTGGTTTACTATATTAATCTTGGAAATTAGTGTGATAACCCGAACTCGGCATGCATTTAATAGCACTTGACTGCAGTTGATTAAATGTTTAATTAGTTAAATCAATCAATTTGCACTATTTTAATATTTCTCTTGGAAGCATTTAGTAGTTATATATTGAATAATTAAAAGATTATTACCTATTTCTAATAATTGTAGTAATTGAATTTTTTCTCTTATGATTAATTAAGTGTTATCTTAAATGTTAGTGTTTAATTGTATTTGATTATGTGTTTATATTAACTTTCATTTGTAGCTTAATATTAACTTCATAATTCTTAAAATATTCTAGAAATAGTTAAATTAATTATTTTAAATGAATATTGATTACCTTGATTGTTGTGATTATTTTAATAATCGGTTTTGGTTGTCTTGCATTAAAATCACTCGGTTTTCAAATAAATGAGGAAAGCAACTCCGAGCCGGAGTGAATTTTAAACTATTCTACTATTCTACTTTTCAAAGAATTAAAGTTTTATATTATTGCTCATCACTTTATCGACGATCGTTTATTGATCGTTCGATCGTAACTTTTCGAAGACGAGAGTTAGAGAAATATTTTCCGAATTTAGTGAATAGTGTTTTTGGCTTAAATTGAGTTAGTTTTAGTTGATTTTCATTTAATTGCATTGTTTTAACTTGAATTAGATTAAATGGCATCAAAATAAGCTAATTTGACCATTTTTAACTTGATTTTGACCAATTCTTTTTGCCTTTGACCATTTTGCCCCTAAGGTTGTCATCTTTTATAAACAAAAGAAAAGAAAAAAAAATAAAACAAGGCAAAACATCACCATGGCCGAAACTCAAGGAGAAAGAAAAAAAAACTTCTTTTGCATTTTTCTTCTACAATCTTGCGTGAAATTGAGCAAGGATCGAAGCTAGGGTTCTTGTGGGTCCTGGTCTTCAACCTATGTGAGGGTTTTCACGTTTTTGTGCATTTTTATATGAATTTGATTTTTGAGTCAATTTTTCAGATTTGATATTTATCGCGTTATAATGCCTGTTATTGCTTGAAATAGCTTGCTTAGGGTTCGTAGAGCATTGCTTGTTAGCTATTTAGCAATTTTTACAGTTGAAATTGCGTATTTGAATTAGGGAAGAATATGAATAGTAAAAATGAATAGTAAACCCTAGATTTTTGAATTTTTTATCCGAATTGTGATTTCTTGATTTGGATAGGTGCCATTAATGCTAGAAAGATAAAATGTGCAATAAAAACGGATCGGCATTTGTTAAAATTGGAAATTAGACAAAGAAACGTAAAGGGGCCGTTTGACCAAAAGTTGACCGTGCTCGAATTGAGTTGGGGGTTTTGCAATTGGGGGCATGGAAGCACTTTTGTCGTTGTTGTGGTGTTGATTGAGTGACCGGTTAGCATAGCTGTAGTTCAAACGCAGTAGGTGGACTTTCGGGCCTCAGGTGAGAATGTGAAGTTTAGTGACATAGAAACGTGCCTTGTAGTGCCTGAGTGAATGTAGTGAAATCAGTTTCCTAATCCCGTAGCTCGTTTGCTCGTAATTGCCTTTAGAAGTTAGAGATTGAATAGTGATATTTGTTGTTTTCGTGTTTGAACTGCCGTTACTTGCTTATATTGCTTATAGAATGCTTATGTTGCCTATAGAATGCTTATACTGCCTATAGAATACTTGTTATTGCTTGATAATGTTAGTTGGTGTTGTTCTTGTTACTTATTCGATTGTTAATGCTTGTTAATGCTTATTACGCTTGTTAGAGTTGATTGTTGATTGAAATGTTTAACAATTGTTGATAATGCTTGATATCTCGTTTATCTCCTCCATTTTGTATTTTGTGCTATCGCTCGTTATCGCCTTGTGCCGTGTCTTGTATTGCATAGTGTCGGGGCGGTGTGATGGGCCTCTTTGGGTAGCCTCGGGTTGCCAGTGTTGGTTGCCCTAGCTCCGTGTCCTATTCCCTTTCTCGATTGGATTGCCTCCCAGGGAGATTTGGGTCGTAGAATTGATGGTTACTCCCGGGGTATTTCAAACTGGTGTTATAAGGTGGTTGCGCGCTTATTGTCATCGTTGTCAACATCAAGCTCGAGATTGATGTATCGCTCGTGAAATGGTACATTGCTCGTATGGGTGCACCATAGCCTTCAGAGTGTGGTATAGCTTTGAATGGTTGTATTAATGCTTTTAGTAATTGCTTATTATATTGATTGGTTGTCTTGATTGCTTACTTATCAGATATATTGCTTAACCGTCTTATTTGCATTGCACGAATTTTTTTCTCTCCAATTCGATATCTGTCTCGCCTTCACTGAGTATACGTGTCGTGTATACTCACTCCTCACCACCACATTTCAGGAAATGTCATGTTAGTTGGAAAGTTCGTGATTTCGTGAAAGTTCGTGCTTGAAGAGTTGCTTGCATGCTATGTGGCTTGAGTTGTCAAAGATGCAAAGATGTATGTTCATATGTTGTATGTATTTATTGTTAAAAGAAATGTAATTTAAATCTAGCTAAGTAGTTGAGTTATATTGATAAGCTAGTTTCTGTAATCAGTTAGCTTAGCTTAATTTCAATGCATGTTTGTAATGTCCAAAGGAAAAGAGTTATAATGGCATGATAGTTTATTTTATGCAGTAGCTTAGTATGGTTTAATTGTCTAGTGTGAATGTACTTGTCAAAAATGTAAAGAGATAGGTTGGCTTTTAAATTGGAAATGTATGTATATTTGCTTGTGGTTGCTTGTTGAGAACAAGGCTCGGATGGCCTTGAGGTGGTTGAATGTTTGGACATGGTATTGGTCCACTTATATGCTGTCGCAGGTTTGCTTTTTGCCTAGAAACAAGGGAGACTCCGTCCGTTTTCCCTAAAAATTATACCTGGGTTTGGATTTGGGTTGTGATTAGATTGATAGATAGAACTACCGGTCTCGAGAGGGATCGGGGTGCTACAGTTAGGGTGTTAAGATGTTTGGTTGTGGTTCAGGATTTATATGTGGCTATATGCAGGTACCAGTTTAGTTCTCGGTACAGAGGAGACTTTCTCCGAATGACGGGTCCGAACTTGACCTATAACGTGAGGTTGGGTTGGGGCATTACACTCTGTCTGAAGAGATTTCTTGCCTGATGAGGGGGTATTACTCATCATTTTGTCTGGCCTAATGGGGGCATAATGTCCATCTTCTGGATACAGTTTAAGAACTATGATCTGTTAGTTTGTTATCATTCTTAAAATTATTTTAATATATATATTTGTGCCCTTATTTGTTCGTCTGCCCGTTTGTTCGTTATTTGTAACTTTATTCGTTCATCTGTTCTTTCATTCATTATGAGTATTTTGTTCGCCTGTTTTATCATCATTACCATATTATTTGGGAAAGTTTTCCATTTACTGAGCTTTTGTTCGCTCACTACTTTTGCTTCCGCCTGATTTCTTTTCAGATCCGACAGATTAAGGATGATGACTCGAGTTGCGAGCGGGGTAGTCAACAAGGAGAAATAAATAAGACTATGAGATTGAAATTTAGAGATTTGGTATTTCTATTTAAGTTTGTCAGTGTGTCTTGATTAATGTAACGATTTATAGATTAAGTTTTAACTTCTGATTTAGCAAATAATTGTAAGAATGATTTAATATATTGTGGAATGTAGTACTCTGGTTTGTTCTTATGGTATCTAATATAGCCTAGCGTGCTTAAGAGGTTATACTTCTTGAGTTCGCGGTGTGTCACGCCCTGAACCTATTCCACAAAATAGTTTTGGGGTGTGACAGAAATAATAGCGAATAAAGGCAGATTGAAATCAGAGACAAAAAGACAATATTTTGGTCGGGTTTCTGCTTGTGCAAAAGAAAGAAATCATACAAAAAAGACAAATTGTAGTATTATATCCTCATTCCGCTCATCAAACAAATATTATATAAAGTATACAAAAATCAAATAATCACTTCCAATATTGTTGATATTGATCAGTGTTAACCATCTCAAATTGTCGCTGACATGCATTAGCCAAAGAGTGAAAAAGTAAAAGATAAAAAACCCCTAGTAAAATCTCCAAATTGAACAACGATTGAGGTGAAAACGTTGAAGTAAATCTCTAATAATGTGAAGGGATGATTTTACCCTGCAAAAAAACGCACGTGACTGCAACACTTGCTTCCTATAAAAATTTAGTATGATTTTTACCAAAATGACTAACGGCGTCACTATAGGAATAGATCAGGGACTATTTTGTCACACTTGAAAGATAAGGAAGTTAGTTAACACGGGAGGCAAAGACAAAAGACGATTTGTTTTTAAAATCCTTAAATGAATTATGAGTGTTCGGCTCAACTTACAAGCTAATGAACTTGTAAACAAAAATAACATTTTTTCAACTAACGAAAACACAACTTATATTTATGTGCTTATAAGCACTTCTCTACATATTTTACGCCATTCCTACTATTAACTTAAAGCACATTTTATTTATTTATTTATTTATCTATTTTAAATAAATTGAAGTTTAAATTCGTGTTTCAAATTAAGGAATAGGTTGTGCTTCTATGAGATTGTGACAGATTTGGACTCGACAAGTGGTCAGGGAAATAAGTTGGGCTCGACATGTGGCAGTGGGACCCCCTGCATTTAATGTGTAGTAATTCATTTGATTTAAATAAGTTAAAAAAAGTCTATTACATCCTTACACATGTGATATTGTGGGTCCTTGGCATTTAATATGATCAAATTGAGGTGATATGATGTGTAAGGCCGAATATCTATTCTGTCCCATATTATAAACAAAAATGTCCATTACGCCCTTGTAGTATATATTTTAAAATATATCAATAAAGATAAAATAATAACTAAAATTACTTAATTATCCTAATTATTTAAGGAAAATCTTTTTTCTTTTTATGTTTTAATAAAATTCTTTTTTTTTTTTTTTTATGCCTCTTCCTCCTCCGCATTCCACCACTGCCAAACACCTCCATACAACACACACAATACATATACACCCACAACACACAACACGTACATACCCACACATTCACACACAGCACTAACAGTTGGAGTCTTCAGTGCTTCCGAGTCAAAGCGTTTGACTTCGACTTCAACTTCGACTATTTCTCCTCCGGCGACACCATCTCGCAAGTCCCCAATAAGGGTAAGGGCAGTCTTCAGTGTTTCCGAGTCGACGCGTTTGACTCGTCCGAGTTGACTCGTTACTGATTTTGACAGTTTTTTTTTTGCTTTCTATTTATGTGCAGAGGAAGAGAAGAACAGTAAGGATTTGGTCTCATTGGGAGTGTAGAAGTAGTAGAAGACGTGTGTGGTTGCGGAGGTGCCGAGGTATGCGGAGAAGGCGTCGAAGATTGTGAAGGCGAAAGTGGGTCCGAGGATGATTTAGCAGCTGCATTAAGTTGAGTTGAGACTCGAGACATGAGACTCAGTGAGTTTGAAGAGGCATAACCAAGTCAAAATATCAGCTTGCTTAGTTTTGATAATTCTCGTACTTGGTTTTGACTATGTATCTTCATTGTACAGTGACTTTGTCTAACTTTAGAGTTTGTGATCTTGGAACTTTCTAGCTGTTTTGTAATTTGCATCCTGTAACTTTGTTGAACCAAAAATGGAATAATAAAAATGTTGAAAAACGAGATAGAAAAAAAGTAGAGTTTTGTTAGATCTGCTTTTGAGATTTCTATTCTTCTCTTTTGAATTATGGAAAGTTACACAGATTGATTTAGAAAATGAGGAACGCTTTTGTTGGCAGCCTAATTTTGACAAATGTATTTTCTTGTAATTTTCCGTGTGTTTGGATTGGGAGAAATGAGAGGAAAGGAGTGGTAATGGAAGGGAGGCAGTGGTCCTTTATACTGTATAGTTTGGAAGTTGATGGGATCCCTTCATTACTTTCAAATATTATCTCCCAATTTAGAGTAAAATGAGAGGTCTCCCAATTTGGAGTAAAATGATAGGGGAAAAAAATATTATTTTATGTGAAGATTATATTACCCTTCATCATTATATAAATTATATTAAAACCAATTATATGAAAGTTTATATAATTTGAAAAAATATTATAAAAGTCATTTTGTACAAAAAAAAAATTTCTCCTTTTTATTTTCTTTCTAATCCAAACAAAAAACACACATAATCTTTTATGATACTCTCTTTTATGAAATTATACAATTCAAACATAATTTAACTTCCTTCACTTATTTCTTTTATGATACTATCCATTCCTCTCTTTTATTAAACTTCCTCCCCTAATCCAAACACACCCTTTAGGTAATTAGGTCAATGGTTTAGATTTTAAATATACATCGGATGATTCGGAAGTTGAACTGTGTGTCCTATATATCTTATGTTGTGCAATATGTTCCTGAAAGAGCTCCATCGTATAATATGTTTGACCAGCTATATATAACCATACCCACTACATATATTTTTACGTGTGATTTTTGTGTAGGCTTGTGTGGTGCGTGTTCTGTGTTTGTGAGTGTTTTGTGTTTTTTTTTAGCTAATTATGTTGTATATGTTGTGTGTTGTTTTTCTAGTGATGGTGGGTATTTAAAAAGAAGAAGAAGAAGAAGATGATGGGGTTTAGACCTTTGTTCGAGTGACAGGAAAAGTGGGTGTGTGTTTGTGTGTTTTGGAGGGTATAAATGGGGGCAAATCTCACAAATAATTTTTATTATTTATAAATTTTTGACAAATAATTCCTATTATTTTAAAAGTCACGCAGTTAATCTCTATTATTTTTAAAAATTTCACTAATAATCCTTATTGTTTCACAAACCATTCAGTTAATTCTTATTGTTTACAAAAGTCTATCCATTAGTTCTTATTATTTGTAAAAGTCTCTCAATTAATCCTCAATATTTGCAAATGCATAAATGGGGGCAAATTTTACAAATAGTCCTTATTATTTATAAATTTTTGACAAATAGTCTTTATTATTTTAAAAGTTACGCAGTAAATTCCCATTATTTGCAAAAGTTTTACTAATAGTCCCTTTGTTTTACAAGTCATTCAGTTAGTCCCTATTGTTTGCAAAAGTTTATCCATTAGTCCTCATTATTTGTAAAAGTCTCTCAATTAATCCTCAATGTTTACAAATGCATTTGCAAACATTAAGGACTAATGGAGAGACTTTTGCAAATAATAGGGACTAACTGAGTGACTTTTGAAACAATGTACACTATTGGTGGGACTTTTATAAACAATGAGAACTAACAGCGTGATTTCTAAAATAATAGGAACTATTTGTCTAAAACTTGTAAACAATAGGGACTATTTGTCTAATTTGCCCTATAAATGGAATTTTATATGGTTTTAACTAAAAATTTAACAGACTCCTAACAAAAGGGGTCTGTGTCTCATATAATAAAAAGGAGGGGGTCTAAGTCTCCATTTATAAAATTTGAAGGGGTCTAGATCAAAAATACCCTTTACAAAAATTATAAGGAGATAATTTAAAAAGTTTATGTTATTTTTACCAGAAATATAACTCTTAAAGTTAACTTGAGTCCAGGGTTAATAAGTGGTTATTTTTAAAAGAGATGGTTAATAAGTGTCACTTGATGTAAATAGTATGGGTAGTATTTGGATTTAACCAAAAAAAATCGATATATTATCCAATTAAAAAAAATGATAAAATTACTATTATGCTCCTAAAATATGTTAAGTTTTTAATAGTTAGTTAATGTTACGGATTAATTGGAAGACTTTTTATGCAATAAGGAGTAATGAATAGATTTTTGTAAACAATAAGGACTAACGACAAGACTTTTATAAACAATAAGGACCTTTTTTATTTTTTGTCAAAAACAATAGGGACCAATGGTGAGACTTTTGCAAATAATAAAGAGACTAACCAAGTGATTTTTAAAATAATAAGGACTAATAATGTGATTTTTGCAAACACAAAGGACTAATCATGTGACTTTTGAAAATTTTCATATAACATAAGTTTATAAACAAGAAAATTTAACTTATAATTATATACTATTTTCTTTTGATTTCAAAATTTATCCAAGAAAAATTTTGCTAATTATAAATCTAGGTTAAGTTCAATATCTAACACGATTTTCAATAGCTCTTTTTTTTGTGGACAGTCTTGAATAGCTCATATACTTTATTATGTTCAATTTAAATTATCTTTGAAATATAAATTTAGCATTCATGTACAAGTTAAGCTAATTTTTAAGAATTATATTTCAGATCATATTAGTCATTTACCATCATATTGTCATTACTCATTTATTGCGTTTTATGTGTTTGCTTATTTAACAAGTAGAAAGAAGAGAGAAAAAAAAAAAATATTATTTGGACATGCCAACTAAGCAAACATATAAATAGAAAGTGATAACTGAGAGATAAAAATGGAATAGTATCTAACAACGCTAAAAACAAAACGTTTACATCTATAATCTTCAATATATATCTATATATAAATCTATACTATATTATTTAAATTTATTTGCTGAAATCAATTATTTTAAATTTATTTATAATTAAAATGACTATAAATACTATAGTATACTAGCACATTCTTATAATGAATATTAACCTTAGCGAAAAATTATATGGTATAACAATACAATTTAAAGTAGTATAACAGAGTATCTTATGTAAGTACAATTATAATCAAGTTGCTTAATTTTGTTTATAATTAAAATGACTACATATAAACTATAGTATACTCGGACATTTTTATTTATAGGTTGAGGAGAAGAGAAAGTTTAAAAGAAGATGAGACATAATAAATACTTTGATTGTGATTGAGGAGAAATTTGAGTAAGTGGGATTGAGTCTAACTTTTTTAAAAATGATCAAAGGGGTAAAAAAAGGTTATTTTTCATAAATTATTGAAGGGCAAAATAGACATTTTAATCCCTGTAAACTTATATTATTTTGTGTTGTGGATCCCATGTAATATAAATCAAATCAAGAGTAATAAAGTAATTAGAATTAAAATAAAATTAATACTTTAAAAAAGTTGAGCATCAAATCAGTATATGGATCCTATAAACATTTAATAAAATTGGGATTAAATTAGTAAGTATACATTAATACTAAATTTAAATAAAAAAGAAAAGGTTCAAAATTCTTTCACGTGGCTGTGACAGATTTGCCACAGCCTCATGAAAGAATTTTCCCTTAGGCAGTGATTGGTATGTGAGAATGAGTTGAGAATGAAATAAGATTCTCAATTCTATTTTAATTCCCATATTTGGTATGAGGGAATGAACTTGGAAATCTCATTCTCAAGAGAATCCTATTCCCACATACATGGGAATAGTCATTTCAGACCAAATACATGGGAATAGAGTTGACTACCATACCCCTATATAATATAAATTTTATAAATAATTTATTTTACAATAATAATTAAAAAATATACTAATAATTATTATTTTCATAATAATAATAATTATTATTATTATAAAAATAATAATAAAAACAAAAAAAAATAAATAATAGTGATTAAATAATAATAATAATAATTAAAAAAGTATAATAATAATAATAATAATATTAAAATCAAAATAATTATTATAAACATAATAATAATAATAAAAATGATAATAATAGTAATAATAAAATAAATAAAAAATAATAAAAAATAATAATAATATTTATTAAAATAATAATAATAAAAAAAAGTAAAATAATAATGACAAAAATAATAATAATAATAATAATACCAATAAATAATAATAATAATAATAATAATAATAAAATAAATAATAATAAATAATAATAATATTGATTAAAATAATAATAATAATAAAAAAGTAAAATAATAATGACAAAAATAAAAATAATAATAATACCAATAAATAATGATAATAATAATAATATTATTATTATTTATTGTTGTTGTTGTTGTTATTAGTTAGATGACAAAGTAGGTCACCTAACTTAACATGCACTAAACCACACAACCAATCCCGAGTCTAACCAACAACAACTCATGATTCAATCACTCAAACACTACCCAAACAACCAAAGACAAAATTTCAACATTTAAAGAAAGACTACACAACCTTCCAACAATCATAACTTACAATCTACTAATTCATTAGCCTCCAAACCACTTTCTATCACTCAATCACTCATGCATCTACATTAACTCCATCAAAACTCAACCAAAAGTCATTCAAAACAAGCCCAACAACCCTAAATCCTCAATGCATCATGGCTAAATTTTTTGGACTTTTGCCACGATATCCAAACAAAAAATTTGGCATTACAACATTACTACCACATATTTAACAAATTTTTAGAAACAACAATCAATTAATTCCAACCACTACAATAACAATTAATCAACTATAAACCCAAAATCTAATTTTAATACCCGAAAAATATAAATACATCCTACTACCGTTTAAAATAGCTATAAATACATGTAAATAATCCTTGGGAACTACTGAGCAATAATCTAAAGACAGTTTAGTATTTCATCGGATAAATAAACAGTTATATGAATTTGACAAAAATTAGCATTTTAATATCTAGAATTTTTCATTCACCTTTGATGTTATATGATGCTAGAAAGGTGTGCAATGCATGCCCAACAAGTGAATTCAAGCTTTGGATGACAAGTGTTGGCTTTGAAATGGAGGGGTTTTGTGTGTTATTTTGGCCGAATTGTTTGTATATATAAGCAAAATGCAAAATCAAATAACTTAAGTAAAGTCAAAGTTGATTTTTCTAGTATTTTAATGTTTATTTTTAGTCTATTTAGCACACAAACATGAATTTAACACTTAGACTATTTTAAGTAATATATTTTTAGTTGACAACAAGTTTCACATGCATAGACTTACACCCGACTCGGTTAAGAACTCGATTTTTGCGAATAAGGTGTAAAAACTCTTTTAAATTTCTAAGCCGATTTAAAATCTATTTTAATCAAACACAGGTCTACTAATATCCTAGAACTAGGTTTTCAGGGGTTAAAAAGACCAGTTTTTAAATTATAGCGGACGTGTTTCAAAAATACTATTCACAAAAACCGATGATAAAATTTTCAATGTCGTTTTCGATAAAAATTTCATGAATGCATACTTAGCATGTAATAGGAATATAAATCACAGAATTAGTGCATTCTAACTCATATAACACGTAAACAGGTTAAAACACATAATTATATGCAAAGGTGAAATCTGGGGTTTCACAATCCTAATCCGAGCTGGTTAACTGGACAACTATTGTTGTTGCCAACCTGGACTCGTCAGTCCGATTAAAAATTAGTCAAACTAATGTTGACTAGTGTTGAGTTCGAGTTTAGACCCAAACTAACATGCCGACCCGAAGCCAATTAATACTGAGTTGGATTTTAATCTGAACTAGTAAAACAAATCAAATTGTTATTGATTATAATCGAGCTGGAGCCTAGTCGGAGCTGGTTTACTTGATCATTAGCTCGTAATTAAGCGTAGCCACCAAGTTAATCCGAGTTGGCAAGAGTTGGGTAGCTAAGGTGCTTAGGCCCAAGTCAGGCTTCACACTGATTTACAAAATGCATTGTATTAAAGCTATACATGGAGTACTTGGGCTTGGGAGCCAATTACAGGTAATGTTTTGGCTCAGGCCCTCAACAAAATGTTTCGGCTCGAGGGCCTTTACAAAATGTTTCGGCTCGGGGGCCTTTAACAGATGTTTTAACTCGTGGGCCTTTACAAGAGATTTCAGCTCGGGGGCCTTAGACAAAATACTATTTTAGGTATTCTGAGTGTCATGCATTCTTCAGCGGTTTCCCGTACTGGTCGCGGAGGTAGAAGGTCCTAGGTCGGTCTTCTTTCACAACTTCGTATGGTCCGTCCCAAGTTGGAGAAAACTTGTTACCCGAGCGCGGAAAAAAGATGGCCTTTCTGAGTACGAAATCGCCAACCTTAATAGGCTTAAGCTTGACCTGCTTGTCAAAGACTCTTTGCATGGCAGCTTTGTTGGCCAACATCTTGATTTGAGCTTTAGTTCAGAGCTCTACAGCGAGGTCGAGCTCCTCACGGATCAGGGCTCCGTTTATTCCTGGATCATTGTGGAGGGTTCTACTGGTCGGAGACCCGATCTCCACTGACAGCACTGCTTGAGTACTGAAGGTCAGCTCGTAGGGCGATTCTCCCGTTGCCAAGCTGGTAGTAGTTTGCTGAACCCACAGTACCTTGGGGAAAATCGATGCCCACTGGCCTTCCGCTTCCTCCAACTTGGTTTTCAAGCCCTACAAAATGATTTGGTTAGTCATTTCAACTTCGTCATTACTTTGAAGGTGAGCAATAGATGAGAATTTGAGGTCGATCCCAATCTCAGCACATTTGCTTCGAAAGTATGTACTGTCAAATTGCTTGCCGTGGTTGGTGATGATAACCTTTGGCACCCCAAATCGGCAAATGATATTTTTCCATACGAAATCTCAAGCTACCTTTTCTATTATTCTAGCAACACCTTCAACTTCGGGCCATTTGGTGAAGTAGTCTACAGCTACGAAGGCGTACTTCTTTTGGCCAATACTGGTTGGCAATAGGTCGATGATATCTAAACCCCATTGATAGAATGGCCATACGCTTATCGTCACCGTCAGGTCTACCGCTGGCTTCCTCTATACATTGGCGAACCTCTGGCAGGCGTCACACTTTTTTACATACTCTTTGGCATCTTGTTCTAAGGTTGGCCAAAAATAGCCTTGCCTTAATGCATTCCGAGCCAGGGCATTGCCTCCCAAGTGGTTTCCACATACCCCTTCATGAATTTCTCTGAGTATATAGTTTCTCTCTGATCGCGTCGTTTTGCGCTAAAAAATAGTAAGGTTAAATGATTGAAAATATTGCTTACCTTGAATTACCTCTAGCTGTGGCGAGTAGAGGGTCGATCCACGGATATTGGGTTATCAAGTTAAGTTAAGTCCTTAATTTAGAATTGTTTGACTATCTCCCGTCACGAATAAGTTTGATTAAATCCAAAAGTCCAAAAGTACGGAAGTATAGAAAATTAAGTCCAAGAAATGTCAACAAAATGTCCAAAGACACGGTAGTAACAAAGTCTAAAAGTGAATTAATCAAAAGTACTAAATTAAAGAATCACAACACTCAACACTAAAAATCTAAAGGGTTAATGATTCAAGGTGGTTATAGCTCGGTATACGCAAGTACAAAGTTATTGATTCAGATTAAAAGTTAAGTCCTTCAGAAATAGGGCTACAAGCTCCCACTACTGAAATGTGTCTTTAATTACGTAAGTGATAAGATTAATTAATTAGTAAGACTGGATGTGTTGGTACAACCTAACGATATCCAATCTCTCAATTAATCTTTCACTTATGTAACCTAGAGGTGTCAGTACAACCAGACTAGAATTGATTCGAGGTAGCCCCCTATTGCCACTGGTGTACAAGACAAGCCATATATCTACTTTCAATTAAATATAACATAACTACAAGTATACGTTTAATTAATCAAAGAATACTTTAAAATAGAAATACGAGACTTTAATAAATTTGAATCACAACATATGTACAAGAATAACCTCACACGTACTACCCCGAATCTCAGGTCTAGTGTGCCATAATAAACTGTAAAGTACAAGAAAGCATAACGAAAACTAAAATAAAAGAATACTTATCGTGTTGAACGAATTTTGGAAGACCGGTATGATTTCAGTATGATGATGGCTCACTATCCCCTCCCTTTGGGATTAAAACTTTGCACACAACTCAGAATAATAACTAAAGCACTCAAACACAAGAGCAAAATCTAAGCTAAGAAGAGAAAATGGTACAAGAAAAATGAAATGAGGAATGAAGTATTTATAGAGAAATTTTGGCACTATTTACAAGTACTATTCAAACCATTATATCATCAATGTGTCAGAGTGACGTCATTTGCCTAGGTCATCATTGTGTCAGCGTGATGTCATTCGCCAAAGTCATCATTGTGTCAGCGTGATGTCATTCGCTTAAGTCATCATTGTGTCAGCGTGATATCAGCGAAGATACTATTCACACGTTGACTTTACTATTCATGCATTGACTTTGACTTTTACTATTTATCAGTTGACTTTGACTTTGACCAAAAGTTGACTTTGACCAAAAAGTTGACTTTTACTATTCACCCATTGACTTTGACCAAAAAGTTGACCAAAGTTACTTTAAGGTTTTTCAGCGTCCTGAATCCGTTTTCGCACTGCGTTTGGTCAAATTCAATCTCGATTTGCTCGTGTCAAGGTCGTTCTTCCTTCCTCTTTCAGTATTGCACCGAAAATTCACTTCAAAAGTTGACTTTTGTGGCCATTTTTGTTATTTCTTCTTCAGAACCTATTTTGCATTAAATTTGTGTAAAATATACAATTAAGCTTGAAATAATAATGCAATATACATGATTTAATGAGTTAAAGTTACTAAAAATACAGATTTATCAACCTCCTCAAACCCATTCTTTGCTTGTCCTCAAGTAAAGACATCAATTACTTCATATATTCATAAATATTAAATCTAAGCAGTTAATGTATTCATACAGTTAAATTTTATAAAATTACAAGATTAACAGTGAATTTGTCTTCCAAACAATTCCACCCCAAGAAATCGTTTTGTATCTAGAAGAAATGAAGCCAACTTAATTACAAAAAATCCTTTGAGTCTTTTTAAGAACTTGTAACTCAATTAAGAAGTAAGAAAATTAATCACGCAAAATTTGTAAAATCGAAAATATTTTCTATGGATAGTCATGAAATGTTAAAACTCAACTACCTTCCAAATCATGTAGTACTCCCTTAGATTTTTTCTATATATTTTTTTCTTTTTTCTTTTTATGAAATAGATGACTCAAATGATAGATGTTGGTTGATTCAACGACTTCATTGAAGTATTGCCTTTTCTTCAGTTGAATTGTGTTTGGTGAAAGAAGGCTTGTCTGGCAAGATTTGTATTGATAGCTTTTTCTTTGCTATGGATTTCTTTGCTGCCTTTTTTTTTTTTTTGTTGAATCAACATTTTTGATATTTGAATGATGCTGAGCGAGTCATCTACACATTTTTATTTTTATTTTCAAAGGAGTATACCAATCTAGAAAAATAAGTCAAATTTTAATAAAATACAACATCTCACATTGAAAACATCTCAATCTACTCTTTTTTGATAATTAATCAAACACTTCTAATTAAATCATGTGACGCTGTTGGGATGTAATAATAGTTAACAAGGTTTCAAAAAAAATCTAGATACAAACTCAACTCTTAACGGCTAATCATTTTTTCATTCCAAATTCACAGTTAATTCAAATATTTTATCACAATCTAACCATATTTCAACAATTAACCACTCAATTTTAATTATTATGAATAAGTGAAGTAAATTTTTTTTTTGGTATCAGGTTAGTATCAACTTTTTTTTTCCTCCTCAAACTGAAACCTTACATTGTCCTCAATGAAAGAAAACTATGTAATGCAAAGTAAAAAAAAAGACACAACCTGAAAAACAATCCAAGCAATGTTTCTCAAAAACTTTCTGAAAGAAGAATTGTCAAACAAAATCTCAAAAACCAACATTAGCCGTGAGGTTAAATAAAAACTAAAATATAAAAAAAAACGATGAAATAACTAAAATAACATAAAAAACACGCCACTGAATTACGATGGTGGTGGCGGCGGAGGACCTGAGCCTAAACCTCTCATTGAAGCAAGTTCAGCTCGTAATGTAGCAAACTCTTCCCTCTGTGACTGCTTAAATTCAGCAAATTTAGCTTTCAGTTCACCTATGTCTCCCAATCCTGCAGCAAGGTTAGTATTCATGGCTTGTAGTTCTCTGTACATTTTTTCCATTAATGATTCTTCAGATTGATCACTCTGTTGTTAGGAAGAAGTGGCGCCTTCAGCAAATTGAGTGGAAGTTTGTGGAGCATTTAATGCTAAGGGCATTTTTCGAACAGCGCGCTCCAAATGTTTAAAACTCTTCGAGAACTCTGATTCACCATATGAAGTAATAGGGAGATCCATGTATGGCTCATCAGGTGCAAAATGAAAATCAAACCGTTGAAGCAAATAAATTATCGGTCGAGGAAAACGAAGTGTAGATATAACATCAAACCTCCTCATGTGGTCTATAAGACTCATCATGTTGTCCCCAATAACAGCCCCAACATAAAAAAGAGCACCTTGATAAATCCAATATAAAACTTGTAAAATAACTCCCGTCCTTTCATGATCATGACCATAAGGGCAAATGTTCCTTTTAACAATGATATCTGTTAACCACATGTCCCTTGGAAGGGAAGATCTCCTTACACCCAAATCGTGTGGCAGAACCGGACCCCCACACAAATTTGTAACAATGTCTAAATCAGTAGATGTAGCATGAAAATCCATATTTTCCTCATAAAAATAATCATGCCCACATAGTATAGTCATGAAATCAGCAGTAGTAAATTGAAATTCAAAACCATCAATTGATGCGGTAAATTTTTCTTTATCGTACGAAAGATGCTCATAAAAACGGCGAATGAGACGAGGAAAAACAGGAACATCATCAAAAGGTGGGTGCAGAAAACAATCAAGAAAATACCCCTCAAAAAATTCAAAAGCACATTGCCCACCTTTGGAGGCTCTCAACGCATCCGAAAAATTAGTTTTGGCTTCAATTTGAGCATTGTCAAGTCTTGCAGTCAATGATAATTTCTGCCTTTTGGTAGCCATTATCTTAATAATAAAAAACAACAACAAAAAAACTAAATCAGAAAAGTCACGAAACAAAATTATATATATATATATATATATATATATATATATATATATATATATATATATATATATATTATTTTTTTTAATGTACATAAATACTATTTATTCAAACAACACCAAATAACAACCGCAAAATCATCCTTAACACAAAACATTATAAATCATCCGGTTAAATTCTATAACATGTAAATAATTTATAAATCTTAGATGTAGGGTAACAAAAATAATAGACATAAATGAATCTACATAAATCTGAATTTTTTTTTTTTTTTTGGTTTTTTTCGGATTTTTTTTTCAGAATTAAATTTAAAGGAATTCTAACATAAAATTTAAAATTAAAATCTAACCAAATTCTATATACATACACATATACATACACATATACATACACATAAACATTCATATATACATAGATAAAATTGAAAAAATCATACCAAAACGAAGATTAAGAGCTATAGAACAACAATAAAGTGAAAGTAAGCAGTAAGAATTATCCTAAAGCCTTCAAATATGCGTATATACATACGTAAATAAATATATAAAAATAGATCTAATACTTGAAATAAACTGAAAATAAATGCGAAAATAAGAAAGAAAGCATAAAAACTAACCTCTTAATGTAGATATATAAAACTTGGGGTGGGGAAGGGTTTTGTTGAGGTTTGTGGGTGATTTCCGTGGGTTTCAAGGCTGCTGCAATCGGGGCTTATGTTATAAGCCCCAACTGTGGTTGGGCGCTCGAGCGCCTACAGGGCGCTCAAGCGCTCTGCTGCGTTCTTTCAGTGAATTTTTTTTAGCAATAAATACATATATAGCAGACTAACATATATATATACATAAATTTATATACATTATTTAACATAAATATCTATATATATATATATATATATATATATATAGATTATATGAATACAAAAATCATAAACAAACCACACTATTTTATTAATCATAAAGACATTACATAAAAGAAAAGAAAATACAACAACAGAAGATTATCCTCTAAACTTGGAAATACATAATTAACTTCAATCATTCCTAATATTCCTATGATCCCACTTGACTAGGAGATAAATAAAAAAAATGTAAAGGATGAAAATGCTTGCAAAATAGTACACAGCCATGGCAAATTGATCAGGCGTGAGAGTTCCGAACATCATTGTGTTGAATGCAGCTAAATAGATAAATGAAAGAAAAAAAAATTAGAGAGAGAGAGAGAGAGAGAGAGAGAGAGAGAAAGGAGGCGGCAGTGGAGAGAAAGGAAAATGAGGAGAAGAAGAAAGAAAGAGGGCTTTAAACCCGTCAGTTAGGGCATACCGCGCTCGAGCGCCCTTTAAGTGCGTTCGAGCGTGATTCTTCCCGTTTCTGCCTTAAATGCTTTTGCAAATTCACAAAGTAGGAAGATATAATCTTCCTCAAACCTATTTCCCACAAGAGTTTTTTTTTTTTTAAAATAAAATTGGTACATGAGAAAAATAAATACACGAATTTTAAACCATTTAAATATCCTAAAACAAGTGTAAGAATATACAAATGAACACCGACCAATAGTCATCCATCAAGATTCAAACCTTAAATATGCTTCTAAAAGGAACAGTTGGATCTAGATTTAATTTAAGAAAATTTGAGTTTAGACTAAATTTAGAGTTCATCAACTTAACGAAGAGTTGTCCGCCAGTTTGGAAGGCAACACTGGAAGCCTGGGAAAAGCAAAAATAGGATCCCAACCCTATTTTAGTTTCATACCTATGCAGCAAAGTAAACCACATCCGAATACCAAGTGAATGACATTAAAATCTGGAAAGTAAATCTACCTGCCATAGCGTAAGAACTGGCCGAAGCAGAGGTGATGAATCACGTATCACTTACCCCTCAGAATGGTATAAGTTATCTTTCTCTCAAATAACATGAGAGCCACTATTTCCATAATAGTGGAAAAAGACCTCCTAACGTTGAAGTTAACGCCAATTTAAAGCTAATTGGTAATCAAACGACAACATCTAGGACAAACCTTAGAATGTTACCGCCACGAGATCCTAGATTACCCAGAGATCACTTGGGTTCATGTGAGGCACACACCCTAGTACAAACAACACCCTGTTTTATCCTCAGACAGTCACTACCGAATGTTGCCACTGTATACCCATCCTCCCACCTATTTAGGATAAATGCATCACATAAATTGTCAGAGTTTTTCCTTCTAACTGGGAATGGGCACTAGAACCATTAAATGTCTGCCATCAAGACATACACACACAGTTTAACGCCTTCAGGCAAATTTTTTTTTTTATAAAAAAAATAATATATTAAAATCAAGGGACTAGCTCTTCCAGAGGTTTATGTGTTCACGCCATCTTGTACTTTCCTTCGGCACTCACATGGGGCCATAACCAGTTCTACAGGGTCAAGAGCAAGACAGTGGGGTTTTACGTTACAGACAATACCGTCTGGTGAATGCTCACACTCCTAACTACCTTATCAAGTAAAGCCCAACAGACCCAAACTACATTAAGCTTGTGGAGTGACAAGTACTGTTAGACAGAGTGGTCAAACAACCGCACACAGAAAACGTACAGTGACCACTAGTATCATGACAATTATACCTTTATGAGTGCTTCTCAGGGTTAAGACCCAAACTACTTTAAGCTGGAGAAATACTCATTTGGTACTAATAAAAAAAACAAAAAGAATAAAATTAAAATTAAAAATCCTAGGTTTCCTCCTAGGAGCGCTAAGTTTAATCTTATCAGCTAGACACAATTATTTTATAATTGTTATTCTGTAGGGATAGGATTTTTAAGCTCACTTGACTTTTCTCCCCAATTCTTTAACTGGATCGTTGTTTTAGCATTTGTTCATTTACAAACATAGTTTTCCCATTTGTTTTATCTTTTATCTTGACAACCACAGATGGAAAAACTTGTTCAACCTTAAATGGTCCATCCCACCTAGACCTCAATTTTCCTGGAAACAATCGTAACTTAGAATTAAATAACCACACATCTTCTCCAGGAATAAATGACTTACGAATAATCATTTTATCATGCGTTCTCTTCATTTTCTCACTGTAAATCTTGGCATTCTCGTATGCCTCTAAACGCATTTTTTCAAGTTCATTTAGATGGAATAACCTGTTTTTACCAACTTTCTGCAAGTCAAAATTCACAGTTCTAATTGCCCAATAAGCCTTATGTTGTAACTCAACAGGTAAATGACATGCTTTTTCATAAACTAAACGAAAACGTGACATTCTTATGGGAGTTTTATATGCAGTTCTATATGCCCAAAATGCATCATTCAATCGAGTGGACCAATCCTTCCTATCAGGTCTAACTGTCTTCTCAAGGATGGATTTAATTTCTCTATTAGAAACTTCAACCTGTCCACTAGTTTGTGGGTGATATGGAGTTGCAACCTTATGAATGACTGAGTATTTCTTCAACAATTTTTCAAAAGTTCGGTAAATGAAATGACTTCCACCGTCACTAATGATGGCTCTTGGAATTCCAAACCGACATAAAATGTTTTCTTTTATAAATTTCATCACAGCAGTGTGATCATTAGTCCTTGTTGCAATTGCTTCAATCCATTTAGACACATAATCAACACCAACCAAAATGTATTGAAAACCAAAAGAGATGGGGAAAGGACCCATGAAATCAATACCCCAAACATCAAAAAGTTCATAAGCCATGATGGGATTTAAGGGCATCATATCCCTTTTTCCCATGTTACATGTCTTTTGGCATCTTTCACATGCCTTGCAAGACTCATGAGTGTCCTTGATTAATGTGGGCCAATAAAACCCACTTTACAGAACTTTGATAGCTATCCGTCGTCCTCCAAAGTGTCCCCTACATTCCTGCGAATGACAAAATGACATGATGCTTAGCTGTTTAGACTCGGGTACACACTACGAATAATTTGATCAAAACAAATACAGAACAAATGAGGATCCTCCCAAAAATAATGCTTTGCAATTGAGAAAAAACGATCTTTCTCAGCCTTGTTCCACTCCTTGGGTATTTTACCAACTGCAAGATAATTCACAGTATGAGCATACCAAGGAAGTTTAGGAGTAGAAATTAATAGTGGCTGTTCATCAAGAAATGTATATCTCAGGGGTAACTCATTTTTTGTTTCTTGAGTTACAATCCTTGACAAATGATCAGCAACAACATTTTTTCGACCTTTCTTATCCTTGATTTTTAAATCAAATTCTTGAATTAATAACAACCATCGAATAAGCCTAGGTTTAGCATCTTTCTTTTCCAATAGGTATCTTAATGCCGAGTGGTCAAAATAAATGATTATTTTTTACCCTAACACATAAGACCGAAATTTTTCTAATGCAAAAACTACAGCAAGCAATTCTTTCTCTGTTGTGGTATAGGTTTTCTGGGCATCATCTAAAGTTCGGCTGGCGTAATAGATCAAACAAGGAACTCGATCCTTGCGTTGACCTAATACAGCTCCTATGGCATAATCCGAAGTATCATACATAATTTCAAAAGGAAGAGAGTAATCTGGTGGTTGAATAACTGGAGCAGTGGAAAGTGCATTTTTCAATGTTTCAAAAGCAGTAACACATTTTTCATCAAATTGGAATGGAGTATCCTGTGCCAACAAATTTGGTAAAGGTCTAGCAATTTTACTAAAATCCTTTATAAATCGTCGGTAGAAACCAGCATGTCCAAGGAACGATCTCACCTGTTTAACAGTTGTTGGAGGGGGCAAATCGGAAATAATATCAACCTTAGCTTTATCAACCCGAACTCCTTCCTTGGATATAATGTGTCCGAGAACAATTCCTTCTTGAACCATGAAATGACTTTTCTCCCAACTAAGTATGAGATTAGATTCCTGACATCTTTTCAGCACCAAAGAAAGATTATTCAAACAAATGTCAAATGAAGAGCCAAAGATAGAAAAATCATCCATAAAGACTTCAACAAATTCATCCATCATATCAGTGAAAATAGACATCATGCAGCATTGAAAAGTGGCTAGTGCATTACAAAGGCCAAAAGGCATTCTTCTATAAGCAAACGTGCCAAAATGACATGTAAAAGTTGTCTTTTCCTGGTCTTCAGGGTCCACAGGGATCTGATTGTATCCCGAGTACCCGTCAAGAAAACAGTAATAACCTTGTCCTGCCAATCTGTCCAAAATTTGATCAATGAATGGTAAAGGAAAATGATATTTTCTTGTTGCAGCATTGAGTTTCCTATAATCAATACACACACGTCATCCAGTTGTGGTGCGGGTAGGTACCAATTCACCTTTATCATTTGTCACCATAGTGATTCATGATTTCATAGGTACAACCTGTCTAGGACTAACCCATTTACTATCCGAAATAGGATAAATGATACCTGCATCTAACAACTTCACTATTTCCTTCTTTACAACTTCCCTTATGTTCGGGTTCAGCTTACGTTGCATCTCTCTAGATGTCTTGGCTCCATCTTCCAAATTAATCTTATGCATGCAAAAAGAGGGATCTATTCCTTTAAGGTCTGCAACAGTCCAGCCTAACGCTTCCTTATTCTTAGACAACACATCTACAAGTTTAACTTCCTGTTCCAAAGAAAGGTTAGAAGCAATAATAGCTGGAAGTGTTTGACCTGTCCCTAGAAAAACATACTTGAGATGACTAGGAAGTTGCTTCAGTTCCAACTTAGGAGGAGATTGTATAGAAGGAAGCATGGGTTCTTTAGAAAGAGTAAATGATGGTTCTATTGCACAAAAAGTTTTTCATCAAATCTTAAATTGCTTTCTAAAAATTCATCAGATTCCTCCTTAAACCTACTCAACACTACTTCATCATCATTCAAAGTATTCTCCAAAAAAAAATTTTGCATAAGACTAAGAAAAGACTCTTCAATTAATGGATCAATCTTATGAAGAATAAAACATCCAAGACCATCATCTCCATCTGCAAACCTAGCAGCATTAGCAACATTCAGCTTTACCTTAATATCTCCAAATGTAAACTCCAATTCTCCAGTTGTACAGTGAATTTTTGCATTAGCTGTTGCTAAAAATGGTCTCCCTAATATAACTGTAGTTTGGAACTTTTGAATTTCTCCTGGTTCCCTATCTAGCACAACAAAATCCACAGGAAAATAAAATTCACCAACTTTTATCAACACATCTTCAATCATGCCTCTAGGAATTATAAGCGATCTATCAGCCAGTTGAAGGGTGACAAGAGTAGGTTTCAATTCTCCTATATCTAACTGCTCAAAAAGATTAAAGGGGAGAAGATTCACACTAGCTCCTAAATCAAGAAGGGCACGATCTACACAATGATTACCAATATAGCAAGGAATGGTAAATGCTCCTGGATCTTTCAATTTTGGTGGAACATGAAAAGTAAGAATGCTGCTTACCTTTTCAGTCAATCTTACTTTGTTTGATATCAAAGCTGAATTCCTTCTTTTCTGAGTGCATAAATCCTTAAGAAACTTTGCATAAGCAGGAATTTTCCTGATGATTTCTAACAGAGGTAAATTGATTTTAACTTGCTTAAAGGTTTCAAGCATGTCTTCCCTTTTTGAATCTTTATTAGGTGGATTACCTAATGCCTGTGGAAAGGGTGCCTTGGAACTCAGTGTCAATGGAATATTTTCATGTGAAATGAAAGTTTCAGGTTCGTTTGCAGTTTCTTTTGATGAATCAGCAGTAACTTGAGACTTAGCTTTTTGCTTTACAAGTCTTGCATTTTCGTAAGCTTCGACACTTACCTTGTTATCAACTTTCTTACCACTTCGCAATGTAATGACAGCTTGAAAATCCTCCATTATTTGACTGGTAGATGCTCCATAGGCCTTACCTTTTGGGTTTCTATCTAGTTGGGCAGGGAGTGTTCCTTCTTCCCTTTTCTGAATTGTGTTAGCTAATTGCCCAATTTGTCTTTCTAAGTTAGCAATTGCCTTTGTATGTGTACTTACCAGTTGCATAGTTGGTTCCCAACTGTGAAGCTTTTTCAAAACCTGTTCTTCAAAAGTAGTCCCATAAGAATTGGAACCTGAATTGGAGCTCGTAGCTACCTGTCCTTGTGGAACTGAATGAAATCCTGAAGGATAGCTTTTTGGTCTTTGTTGTTGAACATCTTCCCAATTCTGATCCCACCGAAAATTTGGATGATCTCGTGTACCTGGATTATAAGTGTTAAAGAATGGATCATAAGTACGGGGATATCTATAAGCAGCACAAGCTTGCTCTGAAATTGAATTGGGATTTGGTGCAAGAACACCTTCACCTGAATCAACTACATGAAATGATTCTTTCCTTTTGACCATTTTTTCCAATGCAAGAGTTAGATTTTCAATCTTTGATGTCAAAGAATTATAATCATTTGATCCTACACTTTCTCTCTTTTCTCTAGATGAAGTTGCACACTTTCGTGAATTGTTGCTCAGTTTTATGAACAATTCTGTGGCTTCTTCTAGGGATTTTTCAAGAAGTGAGCCATTACAAGCTGAGTCGAGCAAACTTTGATTATGCTCATTTAACCCTTGATAGAAATTTTGAGCTAATTGCCAATCTAGAATACTATGGTGTGGACATTCATGAGTTAAGGTTTCAAATCTGTCCTAACTCTCATAAAGTGCCTCTCCAGGTAACTGAGAAAAATTATTTAATTGATTCCTACATTCATTGGTTTTTGAAGAATAGTAAAATCTTTCAAGAAATTCTTTTTACAATTGATCCCAAGAAGTAATAGAACCAGATCGTAATCTGTAAACCCAATTTTGTGCTTGACCCATTAAAGAGTAAGGAAACAATCTCAATTTAACAACCTCTTCTGAGGCAGTTCTAGTATTAATCGATCTGCATGTATGAACAAAAGTATTAATGTGATCATACGGGTTTTCATTAGAAAGGCCGTGGAACAAATGAAGCATTGAAATCATGTGAGACTTTATTTTAAAACCATAATCAGTTTCAGGTAAGGTGATAGATCGTGGAGGAACATAATCTTGTGGTGCGGAAAAATCTTTTATGCTCCTCCTCACATTTCCTACTTCTCTACTTTCAACTTGATCCTGATTTTAGTTTTGATTCAGATGTTGATCAGCCATGATTAGAAAAGTTCGTGCTTTGATTCTGGATTTAAAAGTTTTCTCAATTTCTGAATCTAAGACAAAGATGGGTGCTTTAAAGATCTCCGACTATGCATACAAAACTAAAACTCAAAAAAAAACAAAAAATAAAAATAAAAATAAAATAAAATAAAATAATAATAATAATAATAATAAAGTCTATACAAAATAGCTAAATTGACTTAAATAAAAATAAAAACTAAAATCTAAAATATATACATATAAACACTTATATACATAAATCAAAGACTTACCTTATTTGACGAACACCGATCCCCGGCAACGGCGCCAAATTTTGATCGCGTCATTTTGCGCTAAAAAATAGTAAGGTTAAATGATTGAAAATATTGCTTACCTTGAATTATCTCTAGCTGTGGCGAGTAGAGAGTCAATCCACGAAAATTGGGTTATCAAGTTAAGTTAAGTCCTTAATTTAGAATTGTTTGACTATCTCCAGTCACGGATAAGTTTGATTAAGTCCAAAAGTCCAAGAAATGTCCACAAAATGTCCAAAGATACGGTAGTAACAAAGTCCAAAAGTGAATTAATCAAAATTACTAAATTAAAGAGTCACAACACTCAACACTAAAAATCCAAAGGGTTAATGATTCAAGGTGGTTATAGCTCAGTATACGCAAGTACAAAGTTATTGATTCAGATTAAAAGTTAAGTCCTTCAGAAATAGGGCTACAAACTCCCACTACTGAAATGAGCCTTTAATTACGTAAATGATAAGATTAATTAATTAACAAGACTGGATGTGTTGGTACAACCTAACGATTTTCAATCTCTCAATTAATCTTTCACTTATGTAACCTGGAGGTGTCGGTACAACCAGACTAGAATTCATCCGAGGTAGTCTCGTATTGCCACTGGTTTACAAAACCGAGCATATATGTACTTTCAATTAAATATAACATAACTACAAGTATACG
Source organism: Ehretia macrophylla (assembly GCA_037974665.1). NCBI lineage: Eukaryota > Viridiplantae > Streptophyta > Magnoliopsida > Boraginales > Ehretiaceae > Ehretia > Ehretia macrophylla. Next base: position 62,134,993 of record CM075779.1, read on the forward strand.
TATAATTAATCAAAGAATACTTAAAAATAGAAATACGAGACTTTAATAAATCTGAATCACAACATATGTACAAGAGTAACCTCACACGAACCACCCCGAATCTCGGGTCTAGTGTGCCATAATAAACTGTAAAGTACAAGAAATCATAACGAAAATCAAAATAAAAGAATACTTATCATATTGAACGGATTTTGGTAGACCGGTATGATTTCGGTATGATGATGGCTCACTATCCCCTCCATTTGGGATTAAAACTTTGCACACAACTCAGAATAATAACTAAAGCACTCAAACACAAGAGCAAAATCTAAGCTAAGAAGAGAAAATGGTACAAGAAAAATAAAATGAGGAATGAAGTATTTATAGAGAAATTTTGGTACTATTCACAAGTACTATTCAAACCATGATATCATCAATGTGTCAGCGTGATGTCATTTGCCTAGATCATCATTGTGTCAGCGTGATGTCATTCGCCTAAGTCATCATTGTGTCAGCGTGATGTCATCGAAGATACTATTCACAAGTTGACTTTACTATTCACCCATTGACTTTGACTTTCACTATTCATCTATTGACTTTGACTTTGACCAAAAGTTGACTTTGACTTTGACCAAAAATTGACTTTTACTATTTACCTGTTGACTTTGACTTTGACCAAAAAGTTGACCAAAGCTACTTCAAGGTTTTTCAGCGTCCTGAATCCATTTTCGCACTCCGTTTGGCCAAATTCAATCTCGATTTGCTCGTGTCAAGGTCGTTCTTCCTTCCTCCTTCAGTATTGCACTGAAAATTCACTTAAAAAGTTGGCTTTTGTGGCCATTTTTGCTATTTCTTCTTCATAACCTATATTGCATTAAATTTGTGTAAAATATACAATTAAGCTTGAAATAATAATGCAATATACATAATTTAATGGGTTAAAGTTACTAAAAATACAGATTTATCACTCTCCTCGAGCCTAACACACTTTAAAAGAAGCCAAGTGTAGGCTCTTTTGTAGAGTTACCCGGCTATTATGACAAACCTTGAGGCCTATTTTATGAGTTTTCGAGCTGCTTTTTCATCCTCCGGGATCATACCCCCTTTAAGTAATCCACGATTGGTTTGGTCCAATCTGGGCCTACATTGAGCTCGGTTATAGCTTGTCTTCCCAACTGGATACTTGGTTCGGAGACTTTTTTCACATGGACCAGTACAGGTCGGTTCTCACCCAAGGCCAACCTGGACAGAGCGTCAGCCTTCATATTTTCCTCCTTCGTAATTTGTTGTACCGTGAACCTCTTGAGCCTGAAGTCAAATCCTTAACTTTGTTGAGGTAGGCCCGCATAGCATTGTCCTTGGATTCGAAATCTCCTAATATCTGGCTGGTAACCAATTAAGAGTCAGTACTCAGGTCAACTGTTTGTTCCCCCGAGCTGAGCCGCAATCACCGTTTCGTACTCTGTAACACGCCGTCCCCTCACGAGACCGAAAGTTCTATTAAACATGCTATACTTATCCCATTACCAAATCGGGTCACAAAATTTAGGAAAAACAGACGGAGTTTTCCCTATTTATAGGACAAACAATTTACCTGCACACAACATATAAATAGACCAGTACCGTGTCCAAACATACACAACTCCTCAAGGCCATCCGAGCCTTGGTTCACAACAACAGTTCACAATCAAATGTACACTTTCGAATACAATGAGTAACCTACTCTTCCTTAAAATACTACATACATGCATTGAATATAAATTACGTTATCCTATTACATAAGCTATGAAGTCAAACTATCCTAATGATCCAATTAACTTGAATTACATTACTTATACTTTGAATATATATAACTCACCGAAAGAACATCTTTCTAACATTTTACAATCCATGCTACATAACACGTTATGCATCCTTTCAAGCACGAACTATCATGAAACACGAACTTCACTTTTTTGGCTAAAACCTGAAAGATTTATGATGAGAAGTGAATATACAAATAATTTATACTCAGTGAGGGAGGGGAACAGTTACGGGAAACATTTATACGGAGATTCGTGCAATACAACATTGGAATATCAAACATTAATAACAATAAGCAATAAACAATAGAAAACAATTAAATACCATATTTAAAGATGATACAATCGGTAACCCTTATCACTCCAATTCTTCAATTCTCAACCACATCCATGAACCCCGATCTCGATCACGATAAGCTGGCATAAACCCCAAACACTCCAGTGGGTGTACTCCAGATGTACCCCAAATATCCTATGACCCAACACCCCCTAGCAATCTCTGGACCAAGCGAGTGAAGGAATAGGGTACGGAGCTAGAGCACCAACCCTGGCAAGCCCGCTGCCTCCCAGAGAGGCCCATTACATCCGCCCCGATGATATGGTTGTGCAACCACTATGCAATGCACTTAGATACAATGACAATATGACAATAATATAGAGCAATATGAAGCAATACACATCATTTACAAAGTTTCAAAATAAAACCCTAAACTTTAAAATGCATAAAACATGAAACTCCCTCATCTTCGAAAGCCAAACCTGTAAGAATTTAGTTAAGAACCCTTTTCATATTCTCCGAATGCACCAACTCCTTCCATTATACTACATAATACAATCAACTATCTATATAAGAAGTTATACATTCATTCTCAACTAAAGCTAGTTTATAATTTCATTAACTTATTAATTTCCATTTGATTCCATTGAATTATCATAACTATCAAATACATTTCTTTATTTAGCACGCATTACATTCACTACTTTAAGCAACACGTTAAATATTCTCTGATTAAACCCACAATTTGATAGGCATATAAACATTAGCAATTAGAACAACCCTAAAGCATATTCAGTTCACACAACACATAAGAGTACACAAGTACACTTAAACTAGTCAAATAGACTCAAAGTAACCACTAAAACATAACTCCAAGCCAAACCAACATGCCTCTTCAACTACCAACATTTTTCCCTACCTAAATATAAGTTATTAAACTATATTATAGCCTAAAATGAACAATCTAAGGATGGCATAAAACTGCACAACTTGGTCAGCCCCTAAACGCCCAAAAACTGCAAATTTCAGCAAAGTCATTCTATATATTCTTGCATCATAAACTTGCAATTCAAATAGAATTCATAATTAAGAGCAATTTAGATTTGATTGTAGTTAACTAACATATCAAACTTAACTACTTTACATTATCTCACTAACATGTTTGAAAATATTCTTTACCTTATATCATGGTTTGCAAACATCTTAAATTGTTGGTCAACAACATGCATATAACTTTACATACTCTTTAACTATGACATTTATTAACAATCTAACCATCTAAGTTAACTTTACATTCATTCTTGAGTATTCCACTTAGCATGCATGGGGTTCTAAATCACATAGACTAACTAGACATTTAACATGCTAGAATTACTAAGTTAATACATGTAGAACACTTAAAACACTTAACTAGAACATTTTCAAACTTCTACCATAAAACACTTCATTCAAGCATAAACTCAAACACTTGGTCGTCAATGTATACATTATTAACTAATCTTTGATTTAACATGAAAATAACCATAAAAAACTTATAAACTATCAAAATAATGCTCTTACTCACTTATGAACTCTAATATACAAGATAGATATGGAATACAACACATAGCAAGTAGATCTTCATGAAAACATTCCCATTTGTAAAACTTCTAACAGAACCCAAAACTTATCAAATTCATTACCTATGCTATTGAACTCCAAATTCTCTGGTTTTTACATATAAATGTAGCTCTTCAAGTTTAGTTGATGTTAGAATCAAACATAGCTTAATTCCAATTTAAAATCAGTAACTTATGATATTTCCCGTGCAACTGCACAAACTGTCTAGTAGCAGCGATTTTCAGGACACATTTTGGAAATGGCTAAATTAGAGGCCTAAAACGTTTGAATTATCCTTAGTTCTAGAAATCAACATTTGTTCTAAACTGCCTAATCTAGCTGCTATGTAAATTTTGTTAATTTTTTAGCACGTTTCCTATGTCAAAAGAGCTTTGAAAGACAAGGGCAGTGCACTATTTCGAATTTGGAATTGCTTGCTCTACTTCACCTTCTAACTAATTCCTTACATCAAACTAGTTCAAGGCTTTAGATTAGCATGGAAAACACTTTTATGCTTCATTTAGAACTTGTATCAAACACATCACATGCATTAACATTCTTCTTTCTTATTTTCAACAACAACAACAACAACTAAATCAAAGAATCTTCCAAGTAAGCTAGTAACAATACTTAATCATCACACAATCATCATAAGAATCAAATTAGCTAGCTAAATCAAAGCATAGATCATCTTATTATAACATTTACATAACTTAACATTTAAAAAAAAAACCCAAGAAATACACCAAAGATGTAACTCCTTACCAAACACAAGTAGAAATACAAGCTAGAGGCATTAAGATGAGCTTTTCACCCTTTTCCTTCCTTTTTCTCCTTCTTCTTTCCTATTTTCAGCCATGAGTGTGTGTGTGTGTGTTTCAGCATGTGTTTGTGTATGTCCAGAATTTTGAGTGTGTGTATGTAGAGACTGGTGTATGTGTTGTGTGTTTTGTGTGTCTTGTGTTTGTTTTTAAGTTTGTTTGCTTTTTAGTTGGGTTATAAAAGTAGGTAGGTGGGTCTTGGGTCAATGGGTACGGGTTTGGGTCATGTTAAAATACAAATGGACCAAGTTTTTATGCAAAATGGGTCAAGAATTTTAAGTGGAAACAAAATTGAAAATGCTGAAAAAAATTTACTATTCATTGCTCTCGCTTACGAATTTTTTCCCGTTGCTCCCGATATGCTATGCATGCAAACTCAATGGATGTATGCATCTAAAAAGGTAACTATTAAGGGAAAAATATGAAATTAAAAAAAGGAAACAGAAAAATTTTCATATTCGGGCTTGGGTTGTACAATAAGCATATAATTTTATGCTAGTATTCAAAATAAAACCTAATTAAATGCAAACATGTATTATTCTCTATATGACGGGTTCGGGTTATCACATACTCAGCTTCATTATTGGATGCCGGAAAGGCGAACTTGAGGGAGCATTGGTGCTTATATCGGGTCGGGTCGAGGATGACCACCCCGGCTCCGCTTCCTGACTTCCCCGATACTCCATCCACATGGACCTTCCACACATCCTCCGAGTCATTCTTGGCTCGGCCAGTACATTCTACCATAAAGTCCACAATGGCTTGGGCTTTGATGGATGTTCTAGGTTGGTAGGTGATGTCTGATAAATTCGTATTTTTAGTAACTTTAACCCATTAAATCATGTATATTACATTATTATTTCAAGCTTAATTGTATATTTTACACAAATTTAATGCAATATAGGCTCTGAAGAAGAAATAGCAAAAATGGCCACAAAAGCCAACTTTTGAAGTGAATTTTCGGCGCAATACTGAAGGAGGAAGGTAGAACGACCTTGATACGAGCAAATCGAGATTGAATTTGGCCAAACGGAGTGCGAAAATGAATTCAGGATGCTGAAAAACCTTGAAAGAGCTTTGGTCAACTTTTTTCTCAAAGTCAAAGTCAATGGATAAATAGTAAAAGTCAAAGTCAATGCATGAATAATAAAGTCAACGTGTGAATAGTATCTTAGTTGACATCACACTGACACAATGATGACCTAGGCGAATGACATCACGCTGACACAATGATGACCTAGGCAAATGACATCACGCTGACACATTGATGATATCATGGTTTGAATAGTACTTGTGAATAGTGCCAAAATTTCTCTATAAATACTTCATTCCTCATTTCATTTTTCTTGGACCATTTTCTCTTCTTAGCTTAGATTTTGCTCTTGTGTTTGAGTACTTTAGTTATTATTCTGAGTTGTGTGTAAAGTTTTAATCCCAAAGAGAGGGTCTAGTGAGCCATCATCATACCGAAATCATACCGGTCTGCCACATCTGTTCAACACGATAAGTATTCTTTTATTTTGGTTTTTGTTATGATTTCTTGTACTTTACAGTTTATTATGGTACACTAGACCCGAGATTCGGGGTGGTATGTGTGAGGTTACTCTTGTACATATGTTATGATTCAGATTTATTAAAGTCTCGTATTTCTATTTTTAAGTATTCTTTGATTAATTATACGTATACTTGTAATTATGTTATATTTAATTAAAAGTACATATACGCCTGGTTTTGTAAACCAGTGGCAATATGAGACTACCTCGGATGGATTCTAGTCTGGTTGTACCGACACCTCCAGGTTACATAAGTGAAAGATTAATTGAGAGATTGAAAATCATTAGGTTGTACCAACACATCCAGTCTTGTTAATTATTTAATCTTATCACTTACGTAATTAAAGGCTCATTTCAGTAGTGGGAGCTTGTAGCCCTATTTCTGAAGGACTTAACTTTTAATCTGAATCAATAACTTTGTACTTGCGTATACCGAGCTATAACCACCCTAAATCATTAACCCTTTGGATTTTTAGTGTTAAGTGTTGTGATTCTTTAATTTAGTATTTTTGATTAATTCACTTTTGGACTTTGTTACTACCGTATTTTTGGACATTTCTTGGACTTAATTTCCGTACTTCTGTACTTTTGGACTTTTGAACTTAATCAAACTTATTCGTGACGGGAGATAGTCAAACAATTCTAAATTAAGGACTTAACTTAACTTGATAGCCCAATCTCCGTGGATCGACCCTCTACTCACCACAGCTAGAGGTAATTCAAGGTAAGTAATATTTTCAATCATTTAACCTTACTATTTTTTAGCGCAAAACGACACGATCAAAATTTGGCACCATTGCCGGGGATCGGTGTTCATCAAATAAGGTAAGTCTTTGATTTATGTATATAAGTGTTTATATGTATATATTTTAGATTTTAGTTTTTATTTTTATTTAAGTCAATTTAGCTATTTTGTATAGACTTTATTATTATTATTATTATTATTATTATTATTATTATTATTATTATTATTATTATTATTATTATTATTATTATTATTATTATTATTATTATTATTATTATTTTGGTTTCTTTTTGAGTTTTAGTTTTGTATGCATGGTCGGAGATCTTTAAAGCCACCCATCTTTGTCTTGGATTCAGAAATTGAGAAAACCTTTAAATCTAGAATCAAAGCACGAACTTTTCTAATCATGGCTGATCAACATCTGAATCAAAACCAAAATCAGGATCAAGTTGAAGGTAGAGAAGTAGGAAATGTGAGGATGAGCATAAAAGATTTTTCCACACCACAAGATTATGTTCCTCCACGATCTATCGTCTTACCTGAAATTGATGATGGTTTTAAAATAAAGTCTCACATGATTTCAATGCTTCCCTTGTTCCACGGTCTTTCTAATGAAAATCCGTATAATCACATTAATACTTTTGTTCATACATGCAAATCAATCAATACTAGAACTGCCTCAGAAGAGGTTGTTAAATTGAGATTGTTTCCTTACTCTTTAATGGGTCAAGCACAAAATTAGCTTTACAGATTACGATCTGGTTCTATTACTTCTTGGGATCAATTGCAAAGAAAATTTCTTGAAAGATTTTACTCTTCTTCAAAAACCAATGAATGCATGAATCAATTAAATAATTTTTCTCAGTTACCTGGAGAGGCACTTCATGAGAATTGGGACAGATTTGAAACTTTAACTTATGAATGTCCACACCACAGTATTCCAGATTGGCAATTAGCTCAAAATTTCTATCAAGGGTTAAATGAGCATAATCAAAGTTTGCTCGATTCAGCTTGTAATGGCTCACTTCTTGAAAAATCCCCAGAAGAAGCCAAGAATTGTTCATAAAACTGAGCAACAATTCACAAAGTGTGCAACTTCATCTAGAGAAAAGAGAAAAAGTGTAGGATCAAATGATTACAATTCTTTGACATCAAAGATTGAAAATCTAACTCTTGCATTGGAAAAAATGGTCAAAAGGAAATAATCATTGCATGTAGTTGATTCAGGTGAAAGTGTTCTTGCATCAAATCCCAATTCAATTTAACCTAGGATTTTTAATTTTATTTTTATTCTTTTTGTTATTTTTTATTAGTACCAAATGAGTCTTTCTCCAGCTTAAAGTAGTTTGGGTCTTAACCCTGAAAAACACTCATAAAGGTATAATTGTCATGATACTAGTGGTCACTGTACGTTTTCTGTATGCGGTTGTCTAATCAGTGCAACTCTGTCTAACAGTACTTGCTACTCCACCAGCTTAATGTAGATTAGGGTCTGTTTGGGCATTACTTGATAAGGTAGTTAGGAGTGAAAGCATTCACCAGACGGTATTGTCTGTAACGTAAAACCCTACTGTCTTGCTCTTGACCCTGTGGAACTGGCTGTGGCCCTATGTGAGTGCCGAAAGAAAGTACTAGATGGCGTGAACATAAAAACCTTTGGAAGAGCTAGTCCCTTGATTTTAATATATTATTATTTATATAAAAAAAATTTGCTCGAATGCGTTAAACTACGGCACTTAACTGTGTGTGCATGTCTTGCTGGCTGACATTAAATGGTTCCAGTGCCCATTCCCAGTTATAAGGAAAAACTCTGACAATTTATGTGACGCACTCATCCTAAATGGGTGGAAGGATGGGTACACAATGGCAACATTCGGTAGTGACTGTCTGAGGATAAAACAGGGTGTTGTTTGTACTAGGGTGTATGCCTCACATGAACCCAAGTGATCTCTGGGTAATCTAGGATCTCGTGGTGGTAACATTCCAAGGTTTGTCCTAGATGTTGTCGTTTGTTTACCAATTAGCTTTAAATTGGCGTTAACTTCAACGTTAGGAGGTATTTTTCCATCGTTATGGAAATAGTGGCTCTCATGGTATTTGAGAGAAAATAACTTATACCATTCTGAGGGGTAAGTGATACGTGATTCATCACCTCTGCTTCGGCCAGTTCTTACGCTATGGCGGGTAGATTTATTTTCCAGATTTTAATGCCATTCACTTGGTGTTCGGATGTGGTTTACTTTGCTGCATAGGTATGAAACTGAAATAGAGTTGGGATCCTATTTTTGCTTTTCCCAGGCTTCTAGTGTTGCCTTCCAAACTGGCGAACAACTCTTCGTTAAGTTGATGAACTCTAAATTTATTCTAAATTCAAATTTTCTTAAATTAAATCTGGATCCAACTGTTCTTTTTGGAAGCATATTTAAGGTTTGAATCTTGATGGATGACTATTGGTCAGTGTTTATTTGCATTTTCTTACACTTGTTTTAGGATATTTAAATGGTTTAAAATTCGTGTATTTATTTTTCTCATGTACCAATTTTATTTTATTTTATAAAAAAAAAAAGAATCTTTTGTAGGAAATAGGTTTGAGGAAGATTATATCTTCCTACTTTGTGAATTTGCAAAAGCATTTAAGGTAGAAATAGGAAGAATCACGCTCGAACGCACTTAAAGGGCGCTCGAGCGTGGTATGACCTAATCGACGGGTTTAAAGCCCTCTTTCTTTCTTCTTCTCCTCATTTTCCTTTCTCTCCACTGCCGCCTCTTCTCTCTCTCTCTCTCTCTCACAAATTTTTTTTTCTTTCTTTTCTTTCTTTAGCTCCATTCAACACAATGATGTTCGAAACTCTCACGCCTGATCACTTTCCCATGGTTGTGTACTATTTTGCAAGCATTTTCATCCTTTACATTTTTTTATTTATCTCCTAGTCAAGTGGGATCGTAGGTATATTAGGAATGATTGAAGTTAATCATGTATTTCCAAGTTTAAAGGATAGTCTTCTGTTGTTGTATTTTCATTTCTTTTATGTAATGCCTTTATGCTTAATAAAATAGTGTGGTTTGTTTATGATTTTTGTATTCATATAATATAAATATATATATATATATATATATATGTGTGTGTGTGTGTGTGTGTGTGTATTTTTATGTTAAGATATTTCTGTTAAATAATGTATATAAATTTATGTATATATATATGTCAGTCTGCTATATATGTATTTATTGCTATTTAAAAAAATTCACTGAAAGAACGCAGTAGGGCGCTTGAGCGCCCTGTAGGCGCTCGAGCGCCCAACCACAGTCGGGGCTTATGATTGCAGCAGCCTTGAAACCTAAAAAATTACACCCCCCACCCCACGGAAATCACCCACAAACGTCAACAAAACCCTTCCCCACCCCAAGTTTTCTCCAGATCTACATAAAGAGGTTAGTTTTTATGCTTTCTTTCTTATTTTCGCATTTATTTTCAGTTTATTTCAAGTATTGGATCTATTTTTACATATTTATTTACGTATGTATATATGCATATTTGAAGGCTTTAGGATGATTCTTACTGCTTACTTTCAGTTTATTGTTGTTCTATAGTTCTTAATCTTCATTTTGGTATGATTTTTTTTTCAGATTTATGTATGTATATATGAATGTATATGTGTATGTATATAGAATTTGATTAGATTTTAATTTTAAATTTTCTGTTAGAATTCCTTTAAATTTAATTCTGAAAAAAAAAAAACCGAAAAGAAAAAAACAAAAAAATTAGATTTATGTAGATTCATTTATGTCTATTATTTTTGTTACCCTACATCTAAGATTTATAAATTATTTACATGTTATAGAATTTAACCGGATGATTTATAATGTTCTGTGTTAAGGATGATTTTTCGGTTGTTATTTGGTGTTGTTTGAATAAATAGTATTTATGTAAATTAAAAAAAAACTAGATAAATATATATATATATATATATATATATATATATATATATATATATATATAAATAATTTTGTTTTGTGACTTTTATGATTTAGTTTGTTTTGTTTATTATTAAGATTATAGCTCCCAAAAGGAAAAAATTATCATTGACTGCAAGACTTGACAATGCTCAAATTGAGGCCGAAACTAATTTTTTGGATGCGTTGAGAGCCTCCGTAGGTGGGCAATGTGCTTTTGAATTTTTTGAGGGGTATTTTCTTGATTGTTTTCTGCACCCACCTTTTGATGACGTTCCTATTTTTTCTCGTCCCATTCGCCGTTTTTATGAGCATCTTTCGTACGATAATGAAAAATTTACTACATCAATTGATGGTTTTGAATTTCAATTTACTACTGCTGATATCATGACTATACTGTGTGGGCATGATTATTTTTATGAGGAAAATATGGATTTCCCTGCTACATCTACTGATTTAGACATTGCTACAAATTTGTGTGGGGGTCCGGTTCTGCCACACTGTGTGGGTGTAAGGAGATCTTCCCTTCCAAAGGACATGTGGTTAACATATATCATTGTTAAAAAGAACCTTTGCCCTTATGGTCATGATCATGAAAGGATGAGAATTATTTTACAAGTTTTATATTGGATTTATCAAGGTGCTCTTTTTTACGTTGGAGCTGTTATTAAGGACAACATGATGAGTCTTATAGACCACATGAGGAGGTTTGATACTATATCTACACTTCGTTTTCCTCGACTTATAATTTCTTTGCTTCAACGGTTTGATTTTCCTTTTGCACCTGATGAGCCATACATAGATCTCCCTATTACTTCATATGGTGAATCGGAGTTCTCAAAGAGTTTTAAACATTTGGAGCGCGCTGTTCGAAAAATGCCCTTAGCCTTAAATGCTCCACGACCTTCCACTCAATTTGCTGAAGGCGCCACTTCTTCCCAACAACAGGGTGATCAATCTGAAGAATCATTAATGAAAAAAATGTATAGAGAACTACAAGCCATGAATACTAACCTTGCTGTAGGATCAGGAGACATAGGTGAACTAAAAGCTGAATTTGCTGAATTTAAGTAGTCACAGAGGGAAGAGTTTGCTGCATTATGAGCTGAACTTGCTTCAATGAGAGGTTCAGGCTCAGGTCCTCAGCCGCCACCACCATCGTTATTCAGTGGCGTGTTTTTTTTATTTTTTTATGTTATTTTAGTTATTTCATCGTTTTTTTTATATATTTTTGCTTTTATTTAAACTCACGGCTAATGTTGGTTTTTGAGATTTTGTTTGACAATTCTTCTTTCAGAAAGTTTTTGAGGAACATTGCTTGGGTTGTTTATCATGTTGTGTCTTTCTTTTTACTTTGCATTACATAGTTTTCTTTCATTGAGGACAATGTAAGGTTTGAGTTTGAGGAGAAAAAAAAAAAAGTTGATACCAACCTGATACCAAAAAAAAAAATTTACTTCACTTATTCATAATAATTAAAATTGAGTGGTTAATTGTTGAAATATGGTTAGATTGTGATAAAATATTTGAATTAACTGTGAATTTGGAATGGAAAAATGATTAGCCGCTAAGAGTTGAGTTTGTATCTAGATTTTTTTTGAAACCTGTTAACTATTATTACATCCCAACAGCGTCACATGATTTAATTAGAAATTTTTAATTAGTTATCAAAAAAAGGGTAGATTGAGATGTTTTCAATGTGAGATGTTTTGTTTTATTAAAATTTGACTTATTTTTCTAGATTGGTATACTCCTTTGAAAAAAAAAAGTATAGATGACTCGCTCAACATCATTCAAATATAAAAAATGTTGATTCAACAAAAAGAGGCAGCAAAGAAATCCATAACAAATGCTTTCTTCTAACCATTTTTGAGCATTTTTGTTATGAAAAAGCTATCAATACAAATCTTGCCAAACAAGCCTTCTTTCACCAAACACAATTCAACCGAAGAAAAGGCAATACTTCAATGAAGTCATTGAATCAACCAACATCTATCATTCGAGTCATCTATTTCATAAAAAGAAAAAAAGAAAAAAAATATAGAAAAAATCTAAGTGAGTACTACATGATTTGGAAGGTAGTTGAGTTTTAACATTTCATGACTATCCATAGAAAATATTTTCGATTTTATAAATTTTGCGTGATTAATTTTCTTACTTCTTAATTGAGTTACAAGTGCTTAAAAAGGCTCAAATGATTTTTTGTAATTAAGTTGGTTTCATTTCTTCTAGATCCAAAACGATTTCTTGGGGTGGAATTGTTTGGAAGACAAATTCACTGTTAATCTTGTAATTTTATAAAATTTAATTGTATGAATACATTGACTGCTTAGATTTAATATTTATGAATATATGAAGTAATTGATGCCTTTACTTGAGGACAAGCAAAGAATGGGTTTGAGGAGGCTGATAAATCCGTATTTTTAGTAACTCTAACCCATTAAATTGTGAATATTGCATTATTATTTCAAGCTTAATTGTATATTTTACACAAACTTAATGCAATATAGGTTCTGAAGAAGAAATAGCAAAAATGGCCACAAAATCCAACTTTTGAAGTGAATTTTCGGCGCAATACTAAAGGATGAAGGTAGAACGACCTTGATACGAGAAAATCGAGATTGAATTTGGCCAAACGAAGTGCAAAAATGGATTCAGGACGCTGAAAAACCTTAAAGTAACTTTGGTCAACTTTTTGGTCAAAGTCAATGCATGAATAGTAAAGTCAATGTGTAAATAGTATCTTTGCTGACATCACGCTGACACAATGATGACCTAAGCGAATGACATCACGCTGACACAATGATGACCTAGGCAAATGACATCACGCTGACACATTGATGATATCATGGTTTGAATAGTACTTGTGAATAGTATCAAAATTTCTCTATAAATACTCCATTCCTCATTTCATTTTTCTTGTACCATTTTCTCTTCTTAGTTTAGATTTTGCTCTTGTGTTTGAGTGCTTTAGTTATTATTCTGAGTTATGTGCAAAGTTTTAATCCCAAAGGGATTGTCTAGTAAGCCATCATCATACCGAAATCATACCGGTCTACCAAAATCCGTTCAACACGATAAGTATTCTTTTATTTTGGTTTTTGTTATGATTTCTTGTACTTTACAGTTTATTATGGCACACTAGACCCGAGATTCGGGGTGGTACGTGTGAGGTTACTCTTGTACATATGTTGTGATTCAAATTTATTAAAATCTCATATTTCTATTTTTAAGTATTCTTTGATTAATTATACGTATATTTGTAGTTATGTTATATTTAATTGAAAGTACATATACACCCGGTTTTGTAAACCAGTGGCAATACGAGACTACCTCGGATGGATTCTAGTCTGGTTGTACCGATACCTCCAGGTTACATAAGTGAAAGATTAATTGAGAGAGTGGATATCGTTAGGTTGTACCAATACATCCAGTCTTGCTAATTAATTAATCTTATCACTTATGTAATTAAAGGCTCATTTCAGTAGTGGGAGCTTGTAGCCCTATTTCTGAAGAACTTAACTTTTAATCTGAATCATTAACTTTGTACTTGCGTATACCGAGATATAACACCCTGAATCATTAACCCTTTGGATTTTTAGTGTTGAGTGTTGTGATTCTTTAATTTAGTACTTTTGATTAATTCACTTTTGGACTTTGTTACTACCGTGTCTTTAGATATTTCTTGGACTTAATCAAACTTATCCGTGATGGGAGATAGTCAAACAATTATAAATTAATGACTTAATTTAACTTGATAACCTAATCTCCATGGATCGACCCTCTACTCGCCACAACTAGAGGTAATTCAAGGTAAGCAATATTTTCAATCATTTAACCTTACTATTTTTTAGCGCAAAATGACGCGATCAATGTCAAATTGACTCAGCTCAACTGCCTATTTCAATAGCCTACCTGACGCCTCCGACTTGTGCATGATAGACTTGAGTGAGGCATCCGTCATGACCTTAATTGGGTGAGCATCAAAGTATGGCTTCAGCTTCCTTGTCGCCATGATGAGCGCGAGGGCGAGTTTTTCCAAGGAGGAGTATCTCGCCTCGGCTCCCTGCAAAGTTTTGCCGACAAAATAGACCGTCTTCTACTCATTCCATTCTTCGCGGACCAGTGCTGCTACCACTACTGTCCCTAAGCATGCCAGGTATAATACTAGCTCATCCCCCACCTCGAGTCGGGATAGTAGGGGTGGCGAAGCTAGATACCTCTTCAACTCTTGGAAGGCGTCTTGGCATTCTTTAGTCCATTCAAAATTTTACGATTTCTCAATATTTTGAATAAAGGAGCATACTTGTCAGCTGACCTGGACATGAATCTGCTTAATGCCACAACCTTGCCCGTAAGCACCTTAATGTCCTTCACGCAGGTCAGCGGTGCCAGGTCAAGTATCGCTTGAACTTTCTCCGAGTTGGCTTCTATCCCGCGGGTTGTGACCATGAACCCCAAAAAATTTCCTGCCTTGATGCCGAATGCGCACCTTTTCGGGTTTACCTTTATCCCAAAGTGCTCCATTATGGCGAAGGTTTCAGCCAAGTTGGCTACATTGTCTCCCGCCCTCCTGCTCTTGACCAATATGTCATCTACATACATCTCCATATTTCAGCCAATATGATTTTTGAAGGCCTTATTCACCATCCGAGTATAGGTAGCTCCAGCATTTTGAGGCCAAAAGGCATGACCTTATAGTAGTAGAGCCCTTGATCGGTGATAAAGGCGATTTTTTCTTTATCTCCGAGAGCCATCTTAATCTGGTTGTAGCCCTTGAAGGCATCCATGAAGGAGAGCAGCTCAAACCAAGATGTAGCATCCTTCATTTGATCAATCCGAGGTAGAAGAAAGCAGTCCTTGGGACAGGCCTTATTGAGGTCGGTGAAGTCAATGCACAACCTCCACTGGCCTGAAGACTTGGCCACTAGTACCACGTTGGATAGCCAGGTTGGGTATTGAATTTTCCTTATGTGGCCGGCGTCCACTAACTTGTCCACCTCTTCTACTATGATCTGTTGCTTATCATAATGGAAGTACCTGCGCTTCTGTTTTACCGGATAGTGATTTGGGTCGGCATTCAGGTGATGCTCAATTACACTCGGGTCGATATCTGTCATATCAGAAGCAGACCACGCGAATATACGTTCATTCTTCAGAAGAAATTGGCTTATACCTTTCTTGAGGTCATCAGGGAGCTCACTCCCAATCTTTGCTCTATTTGCTTCATCGGAAAGCTCTACCTTTTGAAGGTCTTCAATCGAGCTCCCTTTCTTGGCATCCCTCTTCTCATCGGGCAAATCTAGTCCCCAACAGACCTAATATTTGGGGCGGATAGAGTTTTCATAACATTCACGAGCAGAGAGTTGGGCTCCTTGGATGGTGGCCGTGTCGCCCGAGGTCGGGAATTTCAAGGCCTGGTGATAAGTTGATGGAACGGCCCTGATCCCATTGTAAGTGGAGTTGCAATCCATTACATTGAAGTTGGCTTGCATCGAAACCCGCTTGTCCCCGTCCTCCAGCTTCAGTAGGAGGTTGATAACCCCTTTGCCTCGGTGGGCATGTCTGGTAAAACCGGCCAAGGTGCCTCTCAACGGCCTGAATCGGCTCTTGTCCAACCCCATCTGCTCAAATGCCTTCAGGAATAGGACTTCTATTGAGCTACCAGTGTCCACCATCAGCCTCCTTACGGTGAAATTGGCTATTTTAGCGCTAATTACCAATGGGTCGTCATGGGACAGTATCACCCCCTCCAAATCTTCTGAGGAGAATGTGAGCTCCTCCGTCTCCGAGACCTGACCCTGCACCAGCCCGTACTCTCTTCCAGCCCGAATATAACCCAATCTACCAATCGAGGTCTCACCACCCGACGCCAATCCTCCTGTGATGGTTTCAATGACTGCCAAGCGTCCGCCCCCGACCTGGCGTCTGAGGTCTCCATCTGTAGAGGGGTTGGTTTCTGAGGCTAAATGTATACGCTGGCTCGTTCCAACATCGGCTTGGGTTTGGTCTTGGCTAGGCACCTACGTGGTTTCGAGGTCCCCGTCCTGGTTGGGCGAGTCCTCTATCGGTGCGTTGTGGCTTCTAGTTTGTACCATGATAGTTTTTCAATAAGTGGTAAGAATGGTAATAGAAAGAACTCTTTCCCACAGACGGCGCCAAACTGTCGAGGTCGGGAATCTCGCAGTTGAGGTTGAACAGCTACGCTTGCTAAGCTGGAATTTGAGGTTGACTTTCGAGCTGAACTTTCAAGTTGGCTGCTTGACCTACACAAGGAAAGAGAAGGAAAAAGCAGGGTGACGACCCAGATTTTTTCCTCGGGTGTGCGCATGATTAGTATGTCCAATCTAGCAAGGTAGCTGAAAGCATTAATGACGAGTTACCTCTCAAGTGAGGGGGTGAAGCTCTATTTATACTAAATTAAGATCTAATAGCATTTAATGCAGCGCAGCTTTATATCCTATCAGGGCTTTATGTCCCATCAGAACAGCTGGTGCAGAGATCGGGGTTTTCTTGGGTCGAGGTAAGGTCAGATCAACATCCAGGTTGGGCATTAGCTGAATAGGCTAGCTTCGGCTCGGGTTGGCCTTCCTCAGCTCGGCGTGGGTGGCTTACCTCAGCTCGAGGTCCCCCTCATCAATAATCATGTCAATTATATAAACATTCAAAATAAAATAAGAGAAGGGTATAAAAGTTATTATACATATAAAATTTATTTCTCCCCTTCCATTTTCTTTCTAAACTAAATAAAAAATACTCATACTCCTTTATGATCTTGTCCTCTATAAAATTATCCAATCCAAACATAATTTAATTTCCTCCACTTATTTCCTTTATAATTCTCTTCCTTCTTCTCCTTTATTAAACTTTCCCCCTCAATCAAAGCAAACTGTAAATTTTATGATGTAGTATTTTAAATCCGTTAATATTTGTAATGAAAAATTATAAATTTAAAAATTTTAAACTATAATAAATTATTATCGGATTCCTCTCCACCATAATGTTGGGTGGTGGAAGTTCTAATCCACCACATTGCATAAAATAACAATCTTGAGTTGACCAAGCTGTCAAAGTCATTAAATATTATTTTTTCATTTGCTTGTGCTTTACTTTTTCTTTTTGTTTGATGTCAAGTCCAAAAATGAAAACGTTCAAGATTCATGGGTTTGCATGTTTTACCCCACCCCCTCGGGCCGACTCAAGCATCAGGAATTCGTGTATGTATTACAATTATATAGTAAATAATTATGGGTTCAAATATACTCATTTATATATAAATTAATATATATTAAGTACATTTGAGCACTTAAAAAATGTAAATTTATAAGAGAGAAAAAAAAAGTAATTATAATTTATCCATAAATATCTACAAAAAAAGCATTAATTTTAGACTTTTAGATATACCTAAACTAATAATAAACAACTTATATAAAATTAAATTAAAAAATAACTCATTAAAATTATAAAACATAAAAAACTATAACTAATATTTAAAAAAAAAGTGAAGAATCAATAGCAGCAAGTGATAAAAAGCTATGGTAAATTTCTCCTCCAACCTCAGTAAAGAAAAGTTTGTGATAAAAAGCTATGCCAAAAGAGATTACACATTTTAGCACCATCAGTAATTATATTGTAGCAATATAGAATAATTGCAACGTCATGATATATTTTTTTTCATGGGATTGGCAATAGATCTATCCAAAAAGTATCATGATGAAAAAGATAGAACACTATCTACTACATCAGAATTTAAAATCGTATACCATTTTTTGCACGCATTAAGGTAGGAGTTTACACAAACATATAGTACTATTTCTAAGAAACTAGAATCGATCACAGGATGTTACACATTGAGGTGCAACCACCGTGTAAGCATTAAGCATAGAGGGGAAGAAAAGAATTACCCAAATAGGCAACGAATGGAATGTTGTGCGTGTGTAGATAGAGAGAGAGACAAAGAAGGTTTGGGTGAGAGGATTAAAAGTTTTTTTTTTTTTTTTTTGAGTGTCAACAGTTATAAAATGTCAATAACAAGGTTCGAACCCTAGCTAGATGAAGCACAAGATTTTAATTGTGCCTCTTTAGTTACTAAGACAGATCAATATTTTTTTAATGTAAGCCTTTGCATGTAGTACTAATATGCTAGGTCCGCCCCTGTGGAGCACTGCAAACGTGTTCTTCTCCTCCTTTAATATACGCATCTCAAAAATACCAATGCTCTGACCAAAAATAATATAAAAGAAAATCACAATACTAATACACTAAAAGGTAATAAGAAATTATATATATAGATGTGTTATGTCAACACATAGTAGTTTTTTTTTTCTGTCAACACAGTAGATTTAGTAAACGAATTAATTTGACTCAATTGCCTACCAACAAGATCCGTGCACCAGCTGTGGTCACAGCTTTTGACAAAAAACAAAACAAATACTATATAGTCACAGTTTATTATCATGGTTAGGACCTTGAGATCCTGTGTGCGACAGGCCTTCCAAATATTTGTATTTTTTTTTGTATTTTCGAGATTTATGAAGTTTACATGTTTGGATTTCAGCCTGTCTTTTATTAATATATGATTTATGGACTCTACAAAAGACATATATTGAAAAAGGAATTGCATTGGACTCATGAAATTTGTTATGGCAGAAGACTGCATCTTCTGGCAAGTGTGTATTTTTTAGATGGTTAAATTTGTATCAATTTGTGAATAAGTAATCGAACTTCAGAGACTTGTATTCTTAAGCTCGTGACAGTTATGCTCCCTTATAGACACAATTAAATTTGGAGATGTAACACATTCCAAACCATATGCATATCTGAAATGCAAATCAACACCTTATACAAAGACAGCGCACCCAATTATGCATCTTCCACAATCCATATATGTGTGTATCGATCTCTTCATACCAGAGATTCAGTAGTGTAATCTAATGGTGGGTTACTCGTCTAGACAATTAGAAGAGCAAGGTCAAAAACTCATCGGGATGGAGGATAAGTGGGGGTGGGGGTTAGAAATAAAAAAATCTCTCTCCGAGTGATTGAAGTGCACTCAACTCCTCAATATGAAGAAAACATATCCATCGCATTTATCGGTTATTTAGTCTTGTCATATATATGATAAAACTCACCACTAAACAACCCCCCAAATTACATGGAGAAAGATACGAGACGGCTCCTATGTGCGTCCTCCTTTTCAACATGTACAATAACAATTTCATAAATGGAAAAATGGGCATTAATCAGCCTTAAAAAGACTAGGCATCCATCTTTGATTCAAATAAGCCATCAATGAATTTCTAAACCAAACGAACGAGTATATAAAGATCATGCAGCAGGCCAATAAATCCAGTGCGACAAACTAATTACATATGTAAACAAAGAGATGTGATGTTAAGTTGTACAAAAAGCAGCAAGCTAGCATTGAATTAGTATCACAAGTGAAGTAAGATTCTACAATAACATTAAAGATCCTCAAAAAGAGGAAAATAAAGTACGCGTGAAATGCAAAATGGGAGAAATATACTTTGATGGTAAAATCGCAGACCCTTTTCCTGCATGACCAATCTACTTTTGCTGAATCAGCAGCCTCAGCAGTTTTTACTTCTGTAGGGCATTGAGACACGGAGGATTTCAGCTACAAAGACCAAGAATCCCTCTAATTAGCACATTTCATGAAGATACACAAGCACTAAGTCAACAGAAAAACTTACCTACATCAAAAAGTTTTAGTAGTAAACTTAACTTCAAATTGTCTTTTACATCATAATGCAAAACACACTGAATAGTTATCACTGAAATCACGTATTCTGACCATTAGTGTTCAGATCAAAGGAAATCCATGACTATTAACGCTATGCTACCATTTACTTTCCCTCGTTTTGTTAGCTTCATATACTCATACAATCATACAACTGTCATCAATCCTCTAATAAACATCCATTGATTGGGCTTTGACTCATAATTCATAGATAGATATAGATGGCATCCCAAGCTAGACAAAAAGATTTATCCCTTTGTGGTGCTCATTCGGGGAAAAGACAATGTAAATGGAACATGAAATAAAGACATTTAAACCTCAAAGTAGAATTTCCTATGGTTAGAGAGACAGCTTATGATTATGGTGCGAATATGGCTTATGATGCTCCCAGCCACAAAAATAATCAAATAGCTAATCATCTGCCTTTTCCTCAATAACATTAATGTAGTTCCAGCTCACGTTTTAATCCTGACAAGCAAAACCAACTCTGGCCTGTACAGCACATGAAAGGCTGAGACATTTAAGCCAAATAAACAAACAAAATCCAAATATGTTTTCAAGCAAAATCACATGGAATTGCACTAACATTCAGCAAGATATAACACAAATAGCAAAATTACCAATTGCATTCGAAAATCTTAACTAAATACAACAAGAACGTGCAGTCAAACAAAATACTAGGCCTCAATCTATCATACAAAACAACAATAACATACCGATTTCAATGCGAAGACGGTAAACAATACATTAAAATTCTAGGCGCATCGATGGGGCCTCACTTAACGCCAAGTTAGCCTCTTACTGCGCCTTCTCTTTCGTCCCGATACGATACAGCCGATATTGCCAACAGCCTCACCCACACCCACATCCCTATATAAAAAAAATAAAAAAAAATAAAAAAAAACAAAGGAAGATTTAATTGGTCAGAAAAATGAAATGCTTGTACAATAACGTAAAAGAAAAAGGGAGAGAGAAGGAGAAAACATACGCAACGAAAGCGGCTCCAAGCATATGCGCATATGAGCTGGGACCAATGCATCTTTGACGCGATATGAGCTCACAACACTTTTCCATTGCGTAGGCTCTGTCAAAATCAATAGAAAATCTGTAACAGTGGAAGCCGCCGCCACTTGCTTCTGTCCAATTGTACTGCTCTTCATCTTTAACTTCGCATTCGCCTTCGCCTTTGCCTTTGCTTTTGCCTTCCAGTACGTAGAGACAACAGTCACTCCATACAAGCCCCAGTACACCATTCCCAACATGAAGTAATTGGGGACGAAAAGCAGAAATTCCTGAACCCGGCAACAATCCTTCACAAGCTAATTTGATTTCAAAGTAATTGCCACAATCAACGTCAAAACCTATTAAAGTCGAACCGGTGTTACCGTCAAGCCAAAGCAAATGATTGCCCACCACAACAGCAGGTGATTGCTGACATTGAGAAACCAATCTGCCGTTGTCGAATGGAAGATGGTCCATACATACCCAAGAATCAGGCGGCGTAAAGGCGTAAAACGAATTACAGGCGAGTGAACCAAAGAAAATAAAACCTTTATGCTCTACCGCTGCGGACATAAAATTCTCAGTGTCTAGCTTCACAACGTCAGGAGGGTAAGGAAACGGAATCCAACAACCCTTAGATTCATTAAACATCTCAATAAATCTGAGTTCGTCACGGCTTCTGTAACCACCTACTGCAAAAAGTTTACCTTGTAAAATATGGAGGTGAAGCATATGTCGACCAACGTTCATTGGAGGCAAACTTGTCCAACAATTATTTATTGCATCCCAACAATCCACAGATCTTGAGACGGTATGAGTATAATAATCAACCTCCTTACTGGGGGGGAGACGGCGTGCGAGAGTGTTACATTGTCCGCATCCAAAAAAGTCACCCCCAGCACGATACACACGACATCCAAGAGAAGCATAAGATGAAAAAATATGACAATGATCGAGACCACTGAGAGGCCGAGCAATCAGTGATGGATCCTTAATTTTGATCCACTCGGATGTTTTATCTAATGACACTTCTTGTTCAGTCTCAACCGGAATAAAAGCTTCATCAAAGGCATAAAACTGAACGTAATCATAAAGATTAAACCCGTCTTCGTTTAGCTTTCCAGTGGCAAACACGATACATCTTTTGGACTCTGCCATCTTTCTTTCTTTAAATGGTTGATAAGAACCTATATATGTCACGCCCACTTCCTAAGCCTGCATTCAAAAGTGTAATTATTGGAGTTACCACACACACATATATATATAGGTTCTTTTCAACAAATAAAAGAGCCCTAATCCTTTTTATGTTTTTGTTGCTTTTTTTTCACAATTTGTTTTTGCAACTTGAGTGAAAAGCTAAGTCTGCTGCTAAAAAGCTAAGCCAATTTCTGAAATACTGGATTTTTTATTTTTTTTTGGGTCAAAATGAAAATGAGATTAATATAATAATACGTTAACTGATCCCTAATCTAGGAATGGAGTTATAACGATTTATATGGAGTAATTACAATTCAAAAGGTGGGTTTGCAATTTAATTAAGAGGTAAAAGTATATTTCTAACCTGAATCGCGAGCAAGTTAGCTAGGAAAGGATATAATTTTATATAGGTAATTGGAGTTGAATTGGACAAGGTCACCAAAAAAAATTGCACATGCTAATCAAAGTGTATTCCAATTCCCCATTTTTAAAAGAAAAGGTGTACTCACAATGTGAAAAATGTTGTGTTCAACTGGTTAAGATTGATGTTTTAAATCAATTCAGATTAGCAAAATATGTATATTCAATATGTCGACATGAAAATGACTGAGGTTTGAGGGTATAAACCAATTTAAGTTCAAATAATCTGAAGTTGTTATTATCGTATTATTAGTTTTTTTTTTGCCGTTTTGCTTGGGATTTACGAGAAACGTATTTTATTGGTATATGAATAGTCTTTTTATGTGGTCAGAGGTGCTGTGATGGCCGGGCTCAGAAGATCTGTTGTTCGTCTTCCTCTCAGGCAGCAGCTCTAGCTTGTCAACTTGCATGCTCAATGATGACCGCATATGCCTCTTATCGGCAAGTGATTCCTAAAGCTGAAGCACACCTTGCAATCGATGCTCTCAGGGGTTCTGATAATTGTGACTGGCAAATTCATACCATTATTCACGATTTGTTATCTCTACTATTCTTTATTTCTGACTACTCATATAGGTTAGTTCATCAAACGGCCAACCGTATGGCAGATTAGATTGCACACACAATTAGAATAGGTTCTTTTCCTATATTGTGGCTACATAATGTTCCCCTAAAACTAACTAGCCTACTACAGCGGGACATTTGTTCCCATGGAATAGGTTGATATAATTTTACGTTGGGATGATATATTAATCGACAAAAAAAAAAATGTGGTCAGAGGTGTATGAATATAGCTAAATTGCCATATTTATGCCATCAATTGTAAATGGTGTCTCTCTATCAATTGATGGAAATAAGAGCAATTGAAATCCATTCTCATTTTTTTTTTTTTGATACAGGGAGAGACTAAGTCAAACTAATCACCAACTGTTCTAGGGTAAGTTACTCCCTGTCTATCTTTCTCGATCATGGTCATAAGACGCGGTGGAGGAGACTTAAGCGAATGACATCCCAAATGCAGCTGAAGATTGTAGTTAGCGAGCCAGTCAGCACACTGGTTGGCCTCACATAAGACATGCTAAAGGTGATACTCTTCATGATTAGCAAGAATCTGCTTTTAGTTTTCGATGAGAAATCTGAGGGGGCTATTCGAAGGCATTTGCGAATTAAGCAACTGAGTAGTAATTAGCGAATCAGTCTCAATCGTGAAATAAATAATGCCCAAATCAACGGCCCTTCTAAGTCCCTCCCAAACTGCCATAAGCTCAGCTTTATTATTAGAAGAGATCCCCAGATTAATAGCAAAACCGGAGGTCCAAGTACCATTAACATTGCGAAAGATGCCTCCGGCTCCAGCAATGCCCGGATTACCTTTTGAGCATTCGTCCTTATTAAGCTTCCATCCTTTAGTTGGTTTCTTCCACCCAACCAGAATTTCATGACTAGTATGGTGCATAAAAGTGTTATTGTCATGCCACGCCTCTTCCATCTCCATGGCCTGTCTATGGATGAAGTTCGCCAAGAAATAAAAGTTATTGTGTGGGAGATTCTTTAAGTATCTCTCATTTCTCCACTTCCAAATCCACCAAACTATTGTGGCAAAGAAAATGTTCCAAGCAACCCCACGATGATTTTTCAAACACTTAATGTTGTTGTTAAACCAATCAGACCAATTGAGATTGAAAAAAAGAGGGCTTAGAGTTGGGCGGCAAAATCAAGTTTCACACCTGTCGCGCAAGAACACAATGTCGTAAGACATGGTTGGCGTCTTCAATGGTTGCAGCGCACCAAGGACAAATGGCATTGTCCACGATGCCTCTACTGGCAAGTTGGTCATGAGTTGGAATTTTTTGAGAGGCAGCTTGTCAGAGAAAGACTTTGACACGTTGTTGATATTTGAGCTTCCACAAACGGTCTCATTTAACGTTTGTAGTTATTTCCGTGGTCGGTTGTCAGAGAAAGTAGGTCGAGGCATGACTGAAAATCCCTTTAGTATCATCTTTCCAAGCCACAAAATTCATTCTCATTTTCCCCTAATGTTGTTTGGACCAAATTATGTAAGTTGGGCTCTCCAAATCGTTTTAGTAAAAGGACGTGATTACATAGCTTATGGTGTATATCAACACTTTTTACCTTTGAAATTCTTGCCAGCTGCTACCTATATATTGAGTGTTTTTAATTCTGACTAACTACTACCAATCAAGGGGATTACTATTCAAATTGTAAGTTGAAGAAAATAAGCACGGTTAGAAGCTACAAGAGTGCAATTGCATATTCAAACATAAATTAACACTTAAATTGAAAAAAAAAAAAACATTGCAAAAAAAAAAAGAAAAAATTAGTGCAATAAGTGTCAACGAGCCGGCTCCTTGAGTTGCTTTCTGGCAATATTCTTGGAGCCTTGAACGACACAAGAAGAGACTGTAAAAGAACAAACAATCAAGTTACATATGGAACCCTTCCATTTTTGTTTTTGAATTTCATTTTTAGGTATTTCGTGTTTGGAATTGATCCAATTTGTTTTAACCGTTGTATAAGCTAAAATTTTTTGCAATAGTTAAGATTCTTATTTTGGGGCAACGGTTTCAAAAGGTTACTTATTATTTATAAAAAGAACTATTACAATAAAGAATTTGCAATAGGATTATATGCAAATGCAACATATGCAACGATTAAAGTTATTTGTAACGATTTTTAATCTTTTTGCAATAGTTTTAAATATATTTAAATATTGAATGGATAAAAAAATGTAGTAATGACATATGTTCGAAAAACAGGTGAAAATCCTATTCCCTATAAATTTTTTGCGAACATGTTTCTTTGAATCTAAAAGTTTCAAAGGAACTAAGCAATCAATCTTATACCACTATCGTTATAACATTAGAACAAATTCTGTCTTCTCGCCCTCCTTTTGTAGGATAAGGAAATTTTAGGAGCACATATAATCCCACTAAAATCACAAGTTTATATATGCGGTAAATAAAAATTAGTCATGCATGATAGCCAAATGTTGGACAATTTGTTTTTCATTTTTCTGTAACCGATAAGAATTGAACTACTAGCAATTAAGAAACAAATGAGACAAATCTTTATTTACTTCAACTTCTAATTAAAATATTACACATACCTTTTTCTTAGTTACAACTCCAATCCATTAAAAGAATTATACAAGACTTAGTTTGATTTGAATTATATATACTAATTGTTTGAGAAAAAAAACT
This sequence comes from Ehretia macrophylla, assembly GCA_037974665.1. NCBI lineage: Eukaryota > Viridiplantae > Streptophyta > Magnoliopsida > Boraginales > Ehretiaceae > Ehretia > Ehretia macrophylla. The sequence goes on from CM075779.1 coordinate 62,161,320, forward strand.
ACAAAATTTGGATATGCATTAGCATTTTCCGTAAATTTCTTGATTATCCCATAATGGAACAATATTTTAAACTCAATAATATTTAACATTTTGCAGTGTTATCTAACTTTAGAGTTGGGAATGATCAATTTCTTTTGTCAAAGCAGAAACTCGTAGTCTTAATGTAGTGGAATTTATAGATCACATATTACGTGAAGTGAGAAATCCTAACTATAGAGGAATAGTTTTCTTTTATAGATCACTAAATAATTTTTTTTTTTCTTCTATTCTTTTTTTCTTTTTTTCTTTTTTTCTTTTTTCTCTCCCTTCTTAATTTTTTCTCTCTCTTAATTAATATTTGCCAAATCGTTTCCTTAATTAATATTTGCCAAATCTTTTTTTCTTTATCTTTAACCATATATGTGTGCGCCTATGTTGTGGTATATATCTTGATTTCTCCCTAGAAAAAAAAGAAGAGAAAGAGAGAATGACATATGTATGCGCCTATGTGATGCGTATATCTAGTCTGAAATTGATTATTCAACTATACCATTCAAGTTCTAGATTATTGTTGTTGCGGATTCTATTATAAAGTCTCATCTTGCATCCTGTGGAACATAAACATGGTAAGTCCATTGGGCTTGTGTTTTCTTTTCTAAGCCCTACAAAGCGTTCCACCCCTCATCTGAAATCACACTGTTGTCGTTGCCCTTCGGGCATACCTCCTTCGCTCTTGTAAGTATTCTTGCTTAAATAACTAATGCACCATGTAAATATCTTTGAAATTAATACAAGCTCTTCTGCGAAATTTGTGATTCCACAACTTGGCATTGCAAGCTAAAACCTTTGCTCTTAATGAAGCCTGCCCTTTAGCTTCTCAGCATAACCTCTCCTCACTAATAATTCTGATTGCCTTGGTGTGGTTAAAGGCTTTCATCCATTGCCCACTTCTAGTTGGACCATCAAACTTATCTTGAAGGATGCTTCTCATCTCCTCGCATCATAGGTTTAGCATTATTTGTGTTTGTAGGCAAGCAAACAAGGTAGTTGACAGGCTAACTAAGAGAATTAGGCTTCGTAATTCAAATCAAAATTGGATGTTTGATCCTCCTATAAAGCTAGCTAATCTACTCCAAAGTTCTTTTATAAGATTTGTGATTGATCGATACCGTTAAAATATAATAAATTTTAATGTTTTACAAATACAAAGAAAATAAGATAGAATATTTTGATTGGAATCTTTGAGCTATTCGTTATTGTTTTAAGTATTTGGCTTTGTTTATGCTCTATTCAAGTCATGAATATTATACACATCCTTTATTTCATTGAAATTCTTAAGAGAACTCATCATTAGAGTTATCATGTGTCTCACGCCTTCTCCTCAAATTTATCCACTTTCATCTTCTCGACACACACAATGCTAGGGGGAGACCTTAAAACACTCAAATGTCTCCGGAGCAACAAAGGTTATCATGACTTGAGGGTTTATAGATGAGACTTCACACCCTGGACAAAGGGGGAAAATAGGAAGAAAAGATGGATACATTTTCTTTCATATGAATTCATAGAATCATTTCATTGGTGTTGTCTAGTTTTAAAGTTGGGTTTTTTTCTAAGTCCACTTTCCCTTATAAATGCGAACTTGAGCATTAGGCTCTTTCATTAAAAAGACCATAAAACACTGGATCGAACTATAAGACACGAGATGAGTCCAATATCAACATCATCTAATTGTTCAGCGGTAGTGGGGATCCAAAATCAACTTTTCCTCTCTTGGAATATGATACACCGATAGTGTGAGTAAAATTATTTTTACAAAATCGTGAGTTCGAGACTTTTTATTATTTTAGAATTTTTTTTTTAATTGATTTGATACATGTGTAAGAACTTATTATTATACTCAGAAGTTTACCGATTAATATTCAGATTTTATCAGATAATTTAATAGTCAGACTCAAACCAATTGATTTTCACGTCATTCACAAAAAAATATCTAATTGTCAAATTATCACTTAATGTTATATACAAAAAAAATTATAAAAAGAAGACAGAAGAACGCATCATTGTCACTAGGCATTTGATCTAGTGGTATAATTTTTGCTTTAAATATAAAAAATTTCAAGATCAATTTTCAAAATTAATATAGTGATGTAATATTAATTTGTAAACGTTCATAAAATAAAATAAAATAAAGAATGCAACATCACATGTTAGTCACGTGATCATCCGAACATCATCATCTAACGTTGTCATTTCAGAATTCTGGGGATGCTAATAGCAAATAGATTAGAGAAGAGAAAACAAACAGAGACATAGATGATGGCCACTATAGGACTCACACCATTGGTATGGCGACCCTTGAGCAAAACCAACCCCAAGTGGGTCTCTCTTCGACCTTTGGCCTCTTCTTCATCTTCATTGCCCAGAAAGCAGCAACTGATACTATACTCAAAGCCTGGCTGCTGTTTGTGTGATGGCCTCAAAGAAAAGCTTCTCTCTGCTTTCTCTCTTTCTGGTCCTCATTCCCTTCATCACGTTGACCTTCTGGTATGTGGGTTTTCTGTGTTTATGTCATTTGTCACCGTTGTACCTCGTGCTTCTATGCTTGTACTTTGCTCTACTGGGAGATGACTCTGTCTTCGGTATTAAATTACCACTTTGTCTAAAAGCTTAATTTATTTGATGGAAATTTTATTATATTTATATATTAGACTCTGTTTCCGGTATTAAATCTAAAAGTTTAATTTATTTTACGAGAGTTTTATTATATTAAAATATTATCTTCAACACGCGCCTTACGTGCATGCACCGTTCTTTTTTTAGCATTGCACCTAAGTTTTAAATAGGTGGCTGCGGGATTTAAACACAAGATTGTTTGGTTAAAATTATGGGTTTTGATACTATATTAAATTACCACCTCATCTACAAGTTCAAACTATTATTCCATGAATTTATTATATTTACATATTACCTTCAACATTTGGCAGTTTAGGATTGGGTTAAAGGAAAAAAATTCTTTTTGCCGAACTCGCACATTAGACTTTGTCGTTTCACAATAATCTAATAGAAGTTGCAGATTAGACTTTTTTTGTGTCGTTATAATCTAATAATCCGTAGCATGTTGTAGTAATCTTATAGAAGTTGTACGTTAAACTTTGTGTTGTCGTTATAATCTAATAATCTGTGTCATTTATAAGAATGTGTCTTACTGTAACTATCTTAGTGTCCGTGTGTTTTCTGTAAGGACAAGAGATTTTTCGATATCTTTTTATAGGAGTTATAAGATTATTACAGTTTTATATGCTCTAACATGTAATTCTCTGTTTTTCCTTTTTGTTGTAAGGTGAGGGATATTACAACCAATCCTGAGTGGGAGAAGGCATACCAGTATGAGATACCAGTGTTGGCCAAAATTCGGCCTGATGGAACTGAGGTCTGTGTCTTTTTCCTTGTAGTTTAATTTGGATTTCTAGTCAATCGATATATTTTTTCTATCCTAATCAGTCTGTAAAGTTTTTGATTTCAATTTTCCATTTTCGATGTTAGTTTCTTTTCTTTTTGTGCTACTTTGATGTTACTTAGTACTTACTGATACGAGTGTGCATAAGTAAATGACTTGCTTTTATATCTCTGCTGCTGTGTTTACACAATTTATATAGTAGCTATGGGATGATTAGAAACCTAACCAGAGGACTCCATAAGATAGACAAAGATATTTCCATTCGGGTTGAGCAGGAGATGGCTGACTAACATTCGACTTGTGATTACGTAGACTACATAAAGTTGACCGAGTCTAATGTATATGGAAAATACATCAGACAAAAGAAAGTATCTAACTGAATATAGACTAGCTACACAAGATAATAACGGCTGAATATGTAAAGCAATACAGGCGAACGAAAGTTGTAGTTATCTTGTCAAAGATGGTCAAAGACAGCAGTCGTCCATTTCCTGTTTGCTCATCTCCAATCGTGTGAGGGAATGCATAGCCTTCAATTCTCTTTCCATAAATATCTTATATTGTTTACATTAAATAATTTCACTGAACATGCTCCCAATAAGTGCCATGCACTTGACTGAAGCTACAATTCTCGACTTTAAAGATGCAGATATTCATCTATCAGTAGTTGATTAATTCCTTAAAACTATCGGCCCTGCGATCTCCTAGATCTCTTGTCAAATCTAATCTAAGTGAACAAATATAGATCTTTCAAAATCTGAAAAACACACATTATTTACAAGAAATTCAGCCATGTGTATATTAGAAGAAAATTTAGACTACAATAATCTTATACCTTGATCAAACTTTACCAATGGTTCCATAAGTCCCAGGTAGGGTGGTTGAGATGTAACACTACTTTCGAATGTATGCAAATGAAGCACAGGTATACATAATCAAGTGGGATTAGGTTATCATGAAAATGTTGAACCATCTAACTCAACTCGTGTCTTATGTTGTACACTTAGGTACTATTCCTTAAGATTTGCACTTCTTTATGCTCATGGCATTTTTTGTACATTTATCTTAAACCCCTCCCCTCCTCCTCACCTGTGGATTGTTGTAACCTTGAGCACAATGTTACTTTGGCTCATCAAACACTTACCAGGTATGGCCTAGTAGTAATTCTTAGGACACTAACCACGTCACTATTACAAAGTTGGACGTATAAATGTTTATATGAATTTCTTCAAAATGGCAGAACTTTGCTGAAATGTTCTTGACCAAATTATTGCCTATTCATTCTGAAGTATCTTCTGCAATTAATTGGTATGCGTTCTGCAAATTGCTTAGCAAAGAAAAGTCTTAATCAAATCTTTGTTACTAATACAGGAGGTACTTCCTAGATTATCTCCCCGACTTGGAGTTGAGCTTGTCCAGAAGAAGATTGCAGATGCATTGAGTTAATGGGTTATTCTTCAACTGGATTTCTTATCAACAGATGTATGTGCACAGTTCATTGGAGGATATAGTTGAATGGAAGTGTATTGATATTGTGTCTCTGGCCGAGGTCTTTATTGAAGTGAGTTTCCATGCATCTCCACTCATTTCTCTGTGTCAGCTGCTACTGATATTGGAGAAACTGCTAGGCTCAATAGAATATATATTTATATCAGGTTTTTATTTCATGCTTTGCCTTGTGCCTGCATTCCATATCTTCATAATTTGATCTGTAGAAAAACCCATACTATGATCCTGATTTGATTTCATATGAACACTTGTTATTTTCTCTTTTTATCACTTGTCACGACAATTAGTTGTGTGGAAAGGTTTCGAGCTAAAGGATGTTGATGTAGATTAACCTTTGAGCAGAAAGTGTAAATGAGTGAGCAAAAACACTACCCATGACTAGCATAATATTATTAGGAGAATACTTCCACATTTTTCTAGTAAATAATGGTACATTGACCCCCAAGTGTTGGGTGGAGTGGTAGGGTAATGACTTGTGGCCAAAGATATTAAGTTCAAATTTATGCTCTACCATCACAAATATTGTCTAACCGTTGATTGATGTGGAGCATGTGAATACATTGTGGAGTAGTGCTTTAGATACCATAGTTGCAGAAGTCAAACTGCAATGCATGCAGACACCAAGTTCCATTATACCGAACCATGCCACTCTAGCATTGGTTGTCTCATTCACTGCCCTCAGCTCTTCTTCCTTATGAAACAAGTATGAAGGAACACAGGTTATTAATTTAACAGAAAGACAAATTTAACAAACTACTATAGTCAAATCTCATAGTGATATGGTTCCGAAGGATGAGTCAAATATGAGTGAGGAATCTTTTTTTCGACTGACTCTTCCTCTCTCGTCATTGCTTTTCATCATAAAATACACTAATTATATCAGCTCCCTTTTGATGTGAATGAAGTCTATAATTAAGGGTGTAGATTAATTGTATAGTTGAGAGAGAAGGATAAGAAAGATAGTTTTACATATAACATGATGTAACAATTATCTATTTCTTTTGGGAGAGACAAATGTGTACTACAAGGATGAATTGCGAAACATATTTAGAGCTTTTAATTTTAATTTTTTTGTGTTATCAGCTTTTTGTACCAAACATATCCTCTCTCTCAACAGCACAAGAAAGGGAATTGCTCTAATTTTTAACCACCAAAAGAGAAGGAGAATCATCCTTAATATTAAATGTCAAAGGGATTAGTTGTTTGGTACATCCATATTATTAGTCACGTGTGGTCCAACGTGCGTGTAGGATCCACACTACCATACACTCAAATCACCGTATAAATGTTTGGAACATTCACATTATTATTGGCATGTGGCTGAGCATATAAAATTCATACCACATACTCAGATCAGGTTTGGACATTTTGAAATGTTTCCAACTTTCATTGCCTAGAAATTAATACACCTACTTTAAGAGAAATAAAAGAGAATGAAAAGACAATATACAATATCTAAAAGTTTATGAATTATTTAAGGGCACCACAGAAAGAAATGATTCCATTGAAAAATATAACCTCGAAGCTACCTATTTTTGAGGTAGTTTAAGTTCTCACGAATGGCTTCCACCAGTCCTTCAAGTTGGTTTAGCTCAAGCTCAATACCCTTCAATGCAAAATTATGTGTAAAATACATGGAGGATCAAAATAATATATATAGACCTTAGAGCTCAAGCTCAGTGATTGTTAATGCAATTTTTGTTGATGACGAGAAATTCACATTAGGTAGGATCACATTAGATTCATTTTAAGACTATAGATCATGAGATGTAGCACCGTGCTGTAACACGTGCTCTAAGTCAGTCAAAGACTAAATAATATTTGTTATGAAGGATGTCAGTTTGAATTTGACACTTATGGCGTGTGTAGCATTTTATTGGTGATGAAGGTTTTTCCCATATGGTGATGTAACATGTTATATTAACATAACGTTGTTCTGAATCTAGATTTAAGTAGGTAAAAATGATTATTTAGTGTTAGCTTCTCTCTCCTTATTAAGAAGGTCAATGTACTGCAAACTTTGCTTCATCATGTTACCGAGGTTGTCATTTGAAGACGTCAACATTGATTAGATTGACTTGGGCCTCACTGATGTTATTCAAATCCCACCTCGACTCCAACTCTTGATAGAGAAAGATAAAAGAGAAAAACCTTCCCAAAAATGGTCATTTAGAGTTTGATTCATCCTATAGACTACGTGCCTCTAATGTAACAAAAAAAAAGATAAAATGATGTGTAGAAAGATTCTTACGGAAAAATATGATCTGCCTCACTAGGATATGGAGTTCTCAACATGTATAGCAGCATTTACTTCTCACGAAATGAGTGCTTATATTGGGACGTTGAATTTGTTATGTGTATCGTAGGAGACTAATTTTGAATGGTTTGTCCGAAAAGATGTGAGATAAGTGACAAAAATAATGATGCGTTACTGGAATTTGAGAGATTGAGCATATCTCATAATAACAGTGTCGAAATTATCCCAAGTCTGAAAAAAATCGAGACAGAGTAATCATCATGCCTTTGCCTAAATAAAAATTATTCCATCCACCCGGGTGGATGGAAGAACAACTCTTGCCTAAAACGTCTCATCCGTATTCTTTCGCATGAATTGTCATGCCAAGTGAGACGATGTAGCCTACGCGTGACTTAGGCTGACAACTATTTCTAGGAGCTTATCTGCTTCAGGTTAATATTGCTTCAAGCTGGATGAATATGATCCTTGTGATTCTTGTTGTTGAACTATCCTTTTGTCTTTGACCAAAAAAAGGAAAAACTATCTTTTTGCAAGTTTTTCATTATTTATTGGCTAATTTTTTCATTATCCATATATTAAGCGGTGTCAAATGAGTGGAGTCATTGTAAAGTAAATTACCAAATAAAATAGTGTCGAGGAAGAGTTACAATAACTTATGACATAGTTAAACAAGTCCTATAGGATATTCCAACCTTTTTTTTCCCTGTTAACGTAGGAACTCAATTGGTGAAATTTGATCATCAACGGATAAACCTACAGGTGCAGCGGTGCACATTAACAGATGCTCCAAGTCAATTAAGAGTGTGAATTTAATAAGCAGCTAAGAAAGTAGACTATATATTACCCAAATTGTACGATGGTTATCTCTTATTTAATAAAAAAGAAAAAAGTCGGTCCTGATCCTTTTTTCACAATTTTTTGTTCCATGGAATTCAAGAATCAGAAATAGGCAAACATGAAGTCAAAGCAACAAAGTGGAAAACTTTTGTCTTCATTGCAAATGAATTGGAATTGATCTACTTATAACATTATGATATTATAAGCGAGATTTAACTATTGTAAATTATTAATTCAGTTGTGAAGATATTATAGATAGTTTACAACTGATAAATCTGCTCTTAAAGATAAATAGGAATGCCTAATTTCATGATTTGGTTAATGTGGCCTATGGTTGTCGGCCGTACATGCTTTATTGATTCATGCTTATAGACTATTGCCTTTTTGTCTAACATTGGTCTTATACTATGAGGCGTTGGTTTAAAAACGTTAGGGATCCACATATTCTAGTGTAGGTTTCATGCGTTAGTGGGGACTACATCATATAGAAATAGGACGTTTTTAGTGTTGATGTATTGAAGCAAAATCTATATTTTGATCATACTTCTGTTTGATCTAATTTAGATTTATAAATATGCTTTATGTTTTTCATCTGACAAGACTTTCAGGTTTAGTTCTACAACTTAAAACTTCAATGTTCTTTTTCAAAGTTGCTAGTTGTATTTTAATCTGTTTTAAGCTTGCTCTTATTATTTGTTCATTCAATATGTTGAAATCCAATCAAAGATGTTACTGTTGTGAAATGCATTTCACGTAGGCACGAATAATACTACAAAGGCCCCTTTATTTTGAGAGAAAAAAAAAAAAGATTGAATTTCTTGCCCCATCGTGAGACTGTTAAATAAAATAGAAATCAATTTATCTAAATGTAGACTGTCAAACCAATTGTCAAACATTTTTTTTTTTCAATGACGAGGAACGACCTTAGACAGGATCATATTGGATCCATCTTACGATTATAAGTTTCGTGATACAGTGGCATTTGTTAATACATGTTCTAATTAGTCAAAAGTCATACAATATTTGTAATAGGAAGGCATAAGTTCGAATTTAAAATCTTTGACCATAATTAACAAATAGTTATTTGATCATTCTACTCAATCCTTGGGACACTAATGGCCAAACATGTTTATAGTTTTTCTATTTTTCATCAAGAATGCCCCAAAATATATAGACACGTTTATTCCAATACCCTGGATAAATGTCATCCTAATCTCCAAACAACTAAAGAGATACACAAGAAATGCATGAAATGTGACAAGTGTAGAATCATTGTAGGTGGGTAATTTTAACTCTAAAGAGGATAAGTTAAATTAAGTTGGCGTATACAAGAAATGCAAGAGCGAAATGTGACAATTATAGAATTATTGTTGATGAAGGGAAAATCACAATGAAAATGAAAAGATCAGTGAACCCTCAATACCCGATCTCCCTGAGCTGAGATGACTCGGGATCAGCATCGATCTGAATAATCTTGATCCGACAACATCCCAAGAGGTCGGATAATCAGATTCGACCCGTAGACATCTCGCTAAGTCAGGAATAATAATAAAATACTAATATAATCTCAGAAAATCAAGAACAGAATATCCTAAAATGGATATAAATAACTGTCATACTTGATGATGGAGGTATCTAATTTATTCCGTTGAATTAAACACACATTTATCATATTCTCCCAACAATAACTCTTGTTAATTTAAATATCAGAGTGTTTATACTAAGAACAATTTTCATCATTTATTGTTTATGTGTGCAGATTAAGAAAAGCTCAGGAGGGCTACTTGCTAAATCAAGAAAACTACGTAGGGTAACAATTGTATGACTTAAACAAACATACCATTAAATAAAATTGTATGCCATCTTTAATGAAAAAAGAAATGTTCAAACATACCATTAAATAAAATTAATAAAGAAAATTGCTAAGATTCTATTCAATTAAGCAAACTCTTTTATCCTGTATCTTATTATATTTGACAACAAATAATAACATAGCATATGACACTTTATGGAACAATGTATTAATTGAAATATAAATATAGGGACTCACATGGAGCGTCCAGAAAATACGTTTCTCTCCTTGTGAACCCATAATTCCTAACCCAAAAATAATATAAAAAAATACTAGTATAATTTTTTTTTTTTTTGGTCACTGTCAGTAATGTCTTCAAGAAATAAACTGAAGATCATCCAATGAATAAAATAATAAAATTGGAATATTAATCTTAATTGGCTTGAATTATTCAGCAGAAGCTCCATAATCTGATATCGCCTTCTTCATAGACATCATCAGCAATCAATGGATCAAAGAATGGTCCATTGAGCATGTCGTCCAAGTACTTTGGTGAGTCAAAGTTGCACCATGTTGCCATCATAGACATTGTTGGTTCATTATCCACAACTGGAACATATGGTGTGCCACTCTCAAAAGCATATGGTACTGCTAGAGAGAAATCATCCTCGACATGATTGGAAGGCGACAACTGTGCTGGCGATGGTGATGGTGAAGGTAACCGCAATGAGGTTGATGAAGATGAAGATGAAGACGAAGACGAAGATGACGAGATTGATTGAGAAGGCGGATGAGGAGATGGTGAGTTTGCAGCAGCAGCTGCTGCAACTCTCTGGATGGACTTAGGAGACATGACAGTAGTAGTATCAAGATCAACAAGATGTGAGATAGTGGACATTGGGAAGTTGAGATTGGCAGTAGAGCCTTTAAGGCAAAGAAGTGCAGCATCATAGGCTCTAGCAGCTGCCTCTGGTGTTGAATACGACCCTAACCATATTCTTGTCTTCTGGTTTGGTGCCCTTATCTCAGACACCCATGATCCCCAGCTCCTCATCCTCACTCCTTTGAACTTCTTTTTGCATTGAGATTTCGCTGTCGTTGATGATGAACGAGGCGATCCTTTAGAAGGTCTAGCTGCTTCGATCTTATGCTCCGCCTTCACCATGATATTCTTTCTCTGACGGGCTGACACTGAAACTAAGAGACGAAAGCTACGGGAACGAAGAGAATAAATCAATGAGCTCCTTTAGAATATGTGGTTAATGCGTTTGTTTGTTCTCTTTATGTTTTTCTGCTGATTTTTTTCTTTTTGCTGTAAGCTTTGAAAGTATGATATGCGAAAGTGATATTGTGAAGGAGAGGAGGAAAGGAGAATATTTATAGATGCCGGGGGGGTTTGGTTGTGGTTGTGGTTCAAAATCCTCTCTAGTCAGGAAATAGCGACGTCTAAGTGTAATGTGACATGAAATGGGAGACAGATGTTTTACAGTTTATTTATGTGATTAAATAATAAATGTCTCTTTCTTCCTATACACCAAAATGACTAATCTGTCCTCCCACGACCCACGGTAAATAATTACTCCTAATAAGGTGCTCCAACGTGCATGGTCCATTAGTAGTGGAATAAAATCATTCATGTTAGATTATTGTTCGACAACACTTCTACTGTTCTAAATTCTCTCTTGATTGACTTGGTGCGTGTGTAAAGGCACACCGCTACACCCGAGAGTTTAACAGTTGGTGGTAGAGCTCCACTGAATATTCTTGTAATCAGGCTTCATCGATTGGGTTCCCAAATCATCCAAACAAACTACTCCTAATGAAGTGATATCTTTTTCATTTAACTTTTAATTCTTCCAAGTAATCAATCACTCCACCTAGCAAGATAAGACTTGATTAGTTTGGTTTTTATTTCCTCATCGATATCTCTTAAAATGCATAATGTAGTCATCCTTCCCTATTTGATTCATTTAACATAGGATTTGAATCCTCTCATCTCAAATAACATTATGAAAGAGATCCAATAGTGATAAATTATTCACGCAATTATATTGTAGCAAGCCATGCATGTCTTACCGGACATATTATTTAAGATAAATATATTATTGAAACAATATGTAAAAGCTACCCTTTATGTTTAATACGAATGCCAAATGTCCAAAATCGATGTTCGTTTTAATTTCAATAATTAAAAAGTATTACGTGCAGCTTTTAGAACAAAAAAGGTATCACTTTTTTTCCCATCTATCCAATAATATGGCTTAATGAACCAATTTTTTATTAGATTATTATTAATCATATATATATATATATATATATATATATATATATATATATATGTATATACTGCACACACAACTTAGAAAGTGACTAATATACATGAAGCAAATTGATTATATGAATTTTTCGTAATCATTCACGGCTGATTTTGAACGAACTCAAGCCTTTATTACTGGAAATAATTAGGAAATTATATTGTAGCTCGAGGATCCAAATTCACCATTATCAGTAAAATAAAATTAAATCGTAGCGTTCACGTAACTCCTTCAAATTATGAAAGATCAGTCCACTAAATTATTTTGGAAAAATGGGCATTGATATTAATGTCCCATTTTGGTTATTTACGACATTTAGTAGTAATATTTGCTTTCATCTCCCGACAAAAAAATAAAAATAAAAATATTTGCTTTCAACTTATGCTGGAAAAGAGTTGGCTTTGTTTGAAAAATGAACTCTCACTATAATATTGTTCTTCGTAAACTATGGCTAGCTTTTTCTTTGGTTTGCAATTACTGATCTTTCCAAGATAGCTAGCTGAAAACCAACAAGTGTGAAAATTTTTCAAAGCACCATTCTTTCTAGGAAAGGCCATACATTGGCAGTCTGGTCACCACATGCACTATCCAGTCATTCATAGACTAACGAGGGAAACCTCAAATAAGTACTACTAATAGGTGCTTGTTTCTAGAGCTTTTGAAGTGCACATGAAGTCATCCCTATTTACACAAGTCATTTCATTAAACAAAATCACTACTATATAATAAATGGAGCAAAGCCATCAAGGGCCAGGTGGAGTAGTAACGTAACAATATATTGAAACGAAAAGTCTTTTTTTTAAAATTGGAACCTATTGTTGCTTTTGAACGATTTAATGCATGTGTAGCGACGACATTGGCTAAGCCATTAAAAAATGAGTAGGAGTTATATATGTTATAGGCTCTTTTACCATTGTTGTAGCTCACCGCATGTATTCCGTGCACTGTAAAATCTTAATTATTTTTTATTTTTTTTAAAATGCACATATTTTAAAGGTATTTTTAACCTTAAAAAATAAATTTAGTGTCAAATTATGTCTTCTTGGCCCCCAATGAATAAAAAATTGGATTTGCCTTTGAGGAGCAGCAAGTTTCAACTCATAAATTTATAATTTTGGAGTGAATTTAATACGATTTTGTCTAACATGATTTCCTCATTATTAAAATTTTAAATAAATAAATGGAGTTAGCAAAAGATGAAAGAATGTCTGCATGGACAATTGTGTCATTTCACCACATGGGTTAATATCTACCTTCTCTTTAAATAATATTATCTCACCCTAAATCTTATTTTATAGTAATATCTTGTATCTATATATTATATCCAAAAAATAATGCATGTTAGAGAGAGAAAAAAAGCATAGGATGCTATCATAAGCAGCTTCGGGGATTTTGCAGCTTTGGTTCTGGAGGAAGAGAGATTCACTTATACGAAAGCAAATTGTATGTTAGATAAATTAAAAAAGAAAAAAAGGACAGACAACAAAATATTAAAAACATCATGACTCAAGTTCGTACGTACGCGCAATGGAACAGTAAACATAGTAATGTAATATAATGCCTTACAATGCCTATGTAAGTGAACAACAACAGCTGGAGCTTTTCTGTCTTGCAAGCTCTAAAAACGCGTCAAAGGGAGGGCTTATCCCTTTCCCTTTCCCTTTCCCTTTCCTCCTCATCAATCACCAAAATCAAGGAAGTGAGGATGAATTTTTTGGGCCTATGCTGACGCCGGCATGACTTGACTTTTGCTCTATATTTGTGAATGTTTTTTTTTTCTTTTTTAATGACAAGGAGGGTTGTGAAATTATATTAATTGTATTTTGATACTATAACTCTTGTAATGTGGTAGTATATTTTAATATATGTTTCGAGTCAATTAAGGGTTAGGTAACATTTTTTATGAAAGTAAGGCAAATTTTGTTTGATGGAGGTTAAAAAAATACAATTTAACATCAATTAGTCGGCTTGCCCTGTTAATACGCTAAAGCATAGCAGTTCTAGAACTCGTGAACTGAAGAGCCAACATCATGTCGCATGCATGAAGCATGGTAGGCCTACGCTGGGAGAGTATAGCACACAGAAAAAAAATGGTACTCAAAAAATCTTATTTTTTCAGGACTCGTATATAAATCAAATTTTTATATAAAAATTAAATTAATTTTTTAAATTAAAAATAATTTAAAATACACATATTTTTTAAAAAATTAAAAATTAAAATAGACGGAATTACTATTCTCACTAATCTTTTAACATATTCACCATGGGATAAAAAGGCATAAATTTCAAGGCATAAATGCTTGTTTGAGACTTTGAGCCCCTCGATGAGATTCTGATATTGTGTACGGTACAACAACTTTTTACTTTGGGAAGCGCCAGCACACATTTGACCATTTTGGCAACACCCTTTTGTTACACAGCCCACATTTTTCCCACGTGGGCCACGGTTTCATACCTTGAGATCATATGACTACTTTGACATGTTCTTTTAGGGCAATGTACCCTTTGCCATGTGGGGCATCAACCTTTCACACGTTAGCTTTCGAGAAACAATAATTTTTTTTGTTTTTTTTTTTAACTTGAAAAAATATTTCCATTTAATTAATTCACGAGACATAAATCGTATTAATTATCATTCACTAACATCGGATAGGACACATTACCGTTCTCTTATTGGCCTAATGACTGAATGTGAACCTAAAACTTTTGGAAACAACAGCTCAACCCAAGACATGTATCAGGTAAGTCAAAGTATATCTTCAGTGATAGATAAAAGTTTTGAACCAGAGTTGTATGGTTATCCTAACTATCCGCTTATCATTGGGGCAACCCCTTGGAGTCATAATATTATAAATGAAATTACCAATTATGAACGCTTCGTAACATTTTTTTTGTAACTTTATCAATGAGTAATAATTTTTGAATTTTATTTATAATATCATAACATTATAAATAAATATCCCGTTCATATTTGTACTAATTGGGAACTGTTTCATAGACTTTAGAAAGTCGTCAAAAATCGTTCGCAGCGACCATACGCAGTCAAGAACACCACATGAGGAAAAAGAATATTTTGTTTTAGAAGTTTGTACTTTTCTACGTGAGGTTTTAAAGAAACAACGGGCTCGTGCACGGGTATCAACCAGCCATGCACTTTTAATTTTAACCTGCTTTTTTTATCTACCAAAAATTTCAAAACATTAAACGTTTTGAACATCTTTTTTCAATAATATGGACTTTCTCAATACGAAAACTCCACGCGCTAAAGTAAGTGTTTCAAAAAGTTTATTTCGTATTTCTTTTACCTCTCCCCTTGAGTAGAGTCAATTGCTGAAATAATATGATTAGTGTCAACTATCCATACCTTAAGTAGCACTCACCTTCACTAAATCAAATCCAATATTTAACAATAATGGCAATATAATTTTAGATTCACTTGAAAGAATGTAGTGCTTGGAGGGATTCTCGCTAAATACCCCGATCCTTCAAAATCCAAGAGACATCATTAGTTTCAATCTCGCATCCTATGCCATCCCATCCGACCCAATAGTCACTATCTTTAATGAGAACACAAGACCATAAAAGAGCCTATTTAAGATACGCAACTGATTTGGAAGTGAAAATTCTTATAATAATTCGAGCTGACCATCAGCTCTAGACACTTAAAGTGACCTCACTTATTATGAGACGTACTTGTATATGAGTGAGTTGATGATCAACTCCGAACCAACCAAAGAAGTTCTCACTTAGAAGAGGAGAACACTATTATTGTGTGGAAGATTATAAATAGCCCCGTTGGTTCGTCAAAAAGGAATGGCCAAGACATCCTAGAATAGAAGCACAAAATATATTGGTGTTATCTTGTTTTTAACCCTTTCCCCTTGAATATCTCTCTCGGGCACTTTTCAGCCCGACCCATTATAAACATTAATCTATTCACTATAAATGAGAAATCAAGCCCAAAACCAACATCATCATAATGCATGTAATGAAGTTGAGGGTGGACATATTTTACTTGTTTAACATGCATTATGTGGGTAGCAAGCTACATTGATATTTTTGGCTCATTCAAGAAAAGCAAAGCTTTTACTTAAAAATATATAGATATTTTATATTTTTTTTAAGAAAAGTATAAATTTTTGTTTTTATTGTATTTGGGCTGGTCCTTAATTAGATTCGTCACTGGTCACAATAAATGGTAACTGAAGGAGTTTTTTTTGTTAAAGAGAATATATAAATATAAAGAATTTTTTTCTAACAATTTAAACTTTTGTATAAGGTAGTAATTTTATATGGTATCAAAATTCTCCTCGTACATGAGTAGATGTGTTAAAGATAATATATAAGTATAATAAAACCTTCTTGCAACGGTTTTAAAATATTGCTTATCAATTATTAAAAAGCTGTTGCAATAGAGAATTTTCAACGAGACCATATGCAACGGTTAAAGTTATTTGTTATAGTTTTTAACCTTTTTGTAATAGTTTTAAATATCTTTAAATGTTGTAATAGATAAAAATATGGTAGTGGGACAACAAATTGAGATATAGGATTTTATTGTCAAGAAAAACAGATTAAGTAATTATTTGGCAAGTTATTCTCAATATTAGTTTTACGAATTAATTCAGCTAAAAGATAACTCGTATTCTCAAAGTAGTAATCAGTTTTTTATTTTTAGTGACAAATGTTAAGCAACTGAAAACATAATGTTTACATAGTTTCGAGAAAATCTATTTTTGGGGAAATTTCGAAAACTTCACCAAATTATCCAATAGTCCGAAGGGTACTAATGTATGGTGGTATGTTCCTCGCTACAAGTATTAGTGTTGTAAGATCAATTTTCGTAAATAACATTTAATATATGTTGTACGACTTAAATTTCTCTTAAATTAAAAAAATTATGGAACCTCTGCTCTTTCTTTTATGAAAAAAAAATTGAGAAATCCTTTAAAATCACGTCAAGATGCAAATCTCAGTACACATGATCTCTGTCTTGATAAGGCCTACCAGCTTTTGACCCATAAAACATTAAGCTTCCTAGTTGTTCGAATCTAGAATTTACATGTTTCCTATTCATATCTCAAGGGCTCCACCAATAAACTAATAATTGCAATGAAGGGGTTAGGGACGTGGGGTTGAAGGATCCAAGGAGTGACGACAATGAAAATTGGTCTATAATATTATAATATTATATAAATAAAATCTAACAATTATAAATTTTTAATATAATTATAATAAATTAATATAGGAAATTTTTAAACCGTTAGACTATACTCGTAACGTTATAATTTTATTATAAAATCCTTACAAACGGGTGAGAGTTTTGCTGCGAACGCATAATTGAATTATTCGATGAACATGCATGCAGAGAACGGTGTCGGGTCAATCCGTACAAGTGCCTCTCTATCCCCTCTATTTCCTCCCGACATAATTGAGTAAACAAAACTTAAGGAATCACTTTCCTTTATTTCTAATTAAGGAATTAATGAGTATAAGACTTTGTTTGGCTGCCTAATTGTAAAATTTCAATTTTATGAGTTATAGAGATTTTGCTAAAAGTGATATTGAATAAAAATTGTTAACTGTTTGACTTATGTTGACAACGTTGAATTTTTAAAAATTTTGAAAGTAATATCCAACTTTATAAATATGAAAGAGTATATTTAAGGAAAAAAAAAGAAAAAGAAAAACAACTTTTCGCTTTATGTAAAACAGTTTCGCAAAAACTTTTTTTGAAAAACTCCAATTTGGAGCTTTTCATTTTTTTATTTTTTTTCATCTTCAGTTTTTACTTAAAAACACTTTAAAAAATGAGTCAAACAAGTTAGTTCAAT
This sequence comes from Ehretia macrophylla, assembly GCA_037974665.1. Classification (NCBI taxonomy): domain Eukaryota; kingdom Viridiplantae; phylum Streptophyta; class Magnoliopsida; order Boraginales; family Ehretiaceae; genus Ehretia; species Ehretia macrophylla. The sequence continues at coordinate 62,179,303 of CM075779.1, forward strand.
TTCTAAACTCACGGGAAACGTTTTTGAGTGTCTAAAAGTTAAAGCCAAATATAACCTAAGACTAATTTAATATTATATATATATATATATATATATATATATATACCGCGCAAATAGTTCGTTTATTAATTATTCAGATATTATGGAAGGTAACGAGCACTATCTTTCTTGGAAACATGGAGGAAATTTCAACCTAATTAATATGATGTGTTTTTTTTCTCGACTTTTTGATGTGTGATTATAATTTCATGTCTTCACTTTTCCTCCGGCCGAATCCTGGGTGAGGACAGGAGTAAATAATAATAATAATAATTTCATGCCTTAACTTTCCATTTATTATATTCTCTATTTTTTCTCTCTCTCTTGGTTTATTTTACCCTTCAGTTGATACATAAGATCAGTCATTCTCTTGTTCACACCAGATGTATATGATAATTTTAAGCTCTTTTGTGGACATGAGATTAACATTGCACCTAATCTATTTTTATTACTAATTTGTTAATACTTTAAGTCTAATCGACTATCTCTAGATATATAAATGTGTAGTAACAAAGGTAGTGAACTCAAATTAATATAAATGAACATATCTTTTACAGAATCGGACCACGACGTTACGTCCACGCTTAAATTGAATTTGCAGCCTATAACGTTTTATTTTTTAAATTTGAAAAGAGGTCTAACTCATCTCTAACATAAGATATACAACGTCAATAGTTCCACACGGCTATTTGACAACCAAACAAAGGGATATTTCATCTTGGAGAGTTATCATGTGCCAACAAGAATTTAACATCTTGGAGAAAAATAGTCAATTAATTAATTTAAGCAAACATCAAGTTGGATTCAAGTTCCATACTTCCTTACGAAGTTTCGTTATCATTTAATTTCCTATGCCCACTTGCTAGCATTTAAAGGGCTTGTTACACCAACTGAAACAACCCTAGTACGGTGTATCTATTTATGCATATTTTGATAGATCGTGTTTTGCCTTGCTAATTATTTCTAAATAAAAAGTCTCTCTTCTCTCCTTCACACACACACACACACACACATACACACACACACACACAAACATAGTCTAATTGATTAATTCTTTGATTAAGGAAATGGCCTAATTTTCGTTAAGCTTAATAATTAAGAAGTGTGTGGATCTCAAAGGGGAGAATGTAGTAAACATAGTATACCTATTAACCTTAGTGCACAAAAGTTGAATAAATATGATTTTTGTAAATTAAGCTTGCTTGTAATTACTTCTCATGTGTATAATGCCCTTCCAAAAGGTCCATTACTGATTGCAAAGGACCTGAAAATTAAAGAGAAAAAATTATTCCTCTCCCATTTGTCACATGAATTATTAACCAAATCCTACCAGATCAAGTTTTATCCCACAAAATGAGATTAGTGGTATTGATTTGATGGTGTCACATAATATATGAATAATCCATGATACAAGCTAGTAATTAGTGCAGCTGACTTTGTTGAACGGGTGAGATTTGGCTTGGGTTTGTACTTGTCGACTTAGTGTGATAGACTGATCTGATCCCCTACATTTAAGGACTGGGTACTGTACAGGCAATTTATGCCTCGCGTGTTAAATGTTATCTAAGCCAATTCGTTAGCTCATTCAACAAGGAAAGGAGACAATGACAATTTATTTGAGACGACGATCAAACATATGTACGTCTACTATCAATTGTCTAACGTTACTATTTACTTTTATCTTAACTTGTGACCGATAATGTTAGAAATAAAAAACCTTTACATTGACAGAGATTGTAACATGACCTATTAATCAAAGTAAATAGTGTTCATACTACCGATGTATATGTACTTAGCCTAGAGAACAAAGATGTAGTGAGAACCCCTCCGTGCAACTCAAGCACCTTCCGTACATTGCATGTTAATAAAAGCGACATATATATTCTTCCTCGTAATAATGTACATATACAGCATTAAATGTCGGTGCATATATAGTATTAAATTTGACAATATATATATATATAGTATTAAATGTTGGTGAGCTATGCCAGCGAAGCTAGGAAAATTCGTTCAAATTGGAATACATATAAACCCACAATGCAGATATGGGCGAAGGTGGAAATGGAGGATTGGTATGCTTAAGCATGTTCCACAATGAAGAGGCAAGATCCATGTGGATAAGGTCTCCTTTTTAAGTATCCTACCATGCTTTAAAGAGAAAGGGAGAATCTCATAGGCCCACCAATAGAACTTTAATGTAGTAGTATCGTTTTCGCTGTAATTATGAGAGATTACGATATTATTTTTTATGGATGACATATTTAAATGTATGTAGTACGATTTACGTTTTTTTTGAATTAAAAATAAAAAAATAACCAGTATTTTTAGACCTCCATTCTATAGACCATTTACAACGAATATCAAACCAAATTTTCTCCAATAGTTGGCCCTCATTAGCTATTGTTTGATTGAAGATCTACTGTTCCTTTCATTTCATAAGTAATATATAGAAGCTGTCCAGCGAAGACGAAGGACAATAAATTGAAGTCTTTTCTATTTGCAAAATGTAATAATCCATTGGAGAACTTGGTCTCAGTTAAAAATACTTGAGTTGACTTTGCATAGTGAAATACCAACCTTACAAATCCTTTTAGAGAAGTTACATTAAAAAAAGAAATAATCTCTAGTTTCCGAAGTAAGGCCGCAGAACACACAAATGCAGTTTGTTTGGATACCCAAACTAGCCATTCTGTGTTTGGTAGGAAGGTGATCATGTAAAGCGAGCCAAGTAATAAAACTTTGTCTAGGAATGTGGCTATTGAACTAGATCAAATCATGCCAATTGACAAGAGATTGTCAAAATGATTCTTATTACTAATATTTTTTTATGTGTATTGTACGGCTTAAGCCTCTATTGAATTTAACAAAAAAAAAAAGAGAGAGAGAGAATCATGGCACCACCAACCATATCCTAGTAACTGCATTCACAATGTTGCTTTGGTGTTGTGAGAAGCATTTGTTTGACTTTGAATAAATACAGCAAACTGAGTAAGAAACTTCCACGAGAGAAGAGAACGGCAAAGATTATTTTACTGGGACCAGCATCATATCTCCATTGTCCACAACTTACCATGCCTTGTTTTTTTTGGTCAAAACTTAACATGCCTTGATGGCTTGACATTTCGGCTTTTTTTTTTATTCAATAAAAGTTTAAGACATACAATACATATTAAATGTTATTTATAAAAATTAATCTCACATTACGGCGAGGAGCATACCACTAGACTAAAGGCCAGGTAGCTATTATGTTATTAGAGAGATTAATGGTCATGGAGTGACAAGTGTAGTTATAGTAGAACCTCTTTAAGTTAATATTCGATAAATTAGTAATCTCTTTTAAATAATAAAATTGATGGGTTCCTACTTGGGAAAATATTAAATTAATAATCTCCATAAAATTATAAGATAATACATTTTTTTTTTGTAGTCTGCCAGACCATTATTAACTTCTTTTTAACACATTTTATATATATTTTTTATTTCTAAATTTTTAGAACTTTCTTCTACTAAATTTTAGATAACCTACCTTTGACGGACTTGAAATAATATTTTTCCAAAACTCATTACTGCAAACTTTTTTGCATGCATGACAGGTGCTCTTTTCTATATTCACATAATGCTTTACGCACATTTGATCTACAACTGCAATGGATCTTTTTTGACTCCTTTGAGATGGAAAATCATTGTTTCTATTTTAGACTAAAGATACCATAAATAATAAGAGATTGTTATTGGTACTATAAATAATAAGAGATTGTTATTGGGTTAAATATTAGTGTTTGCTTTGATCCAATATATTGTATGCACTTGTTTTAATAGTTGAATACATTGTATCTTTATGTTAATTATTAATACACTTGTAAGTGGTTATATACGTATAGAGATAGTATTTTGAATTTTAGAGTAATTTGCATTTAACTTGGTCACTTGATGTGAGTGATAATACTTACTGTTAACGGAAAATTAAAATATCTTTGTAAATTAATAATTAGCAATTTATTGATAAACTGATACCTCGCTAAATTTAGCTGATTTCAAGACTATTAATTTAAAGATGTGATATTGTATTTGATCTTCACACTTAATGATCTAGATCATTTTATCATAATTGTATCACTTCACTATCCTCAATCTCTCTAATAACATTGTTAATGACCCAGACCATGACACATCACAATTTGCAATTATGATATCTAAATGTCATTCATATGTTTCAAACAATAAAAGTAAAAATTAAACAAAACTCATGCTTTATGAACTTTGCAAAAGCTGTGAATAATGGACTATGATTCTCTCTATTTAGGGATGAATAGAGTGTCCCTCTAAAATAGATGAGCCTGTTAGGTTTCATTCAAAGTCTAAATCCAACCTCTTAAGATAAGTAGAAGTTCAGCTCTACTGATATTACGTTTAAGAAAAGTTTCTTATAACTAGGATTTTATAACTTGCAGTTATTGTCACAAGATCATACCCCATGGGGAGGTATGGGTGTGAGTTAAGATCTACATTTTTCTTTTCGTCTAAAACGATGTAATCATGTGTGAATATTTTTTGTGCTTTTACTTGAAAAAAATTTGAGTGTGTGAAGGTTTAGGTTTTTTCGATATGAGCAACAGTTAGATCTCTTTTGTGTAAAAAATCATTGCATCAACCATTATTACTAAATAATGATTTTTTTTTTATTTTGAGTTGTGCATATATGTAGAAGGCCGGACCACAATAGCGAGCTAATTTCGCCGCTTTGTGCGTGTGCTTGTATCCTTGTTCCCAAACAAACACTTCATCATTTATACAACAATCCCTTTGTAGCCATGTTGAACAACAACTTTAGCTTTAGATATATACATATCAAGTCTTCACAATCCTAAACCAAAAAATGAAAAGGTCCTCACAGAACCTTCCATCTTCCAATAAATTGAATATCAATAGCTAGTGACAAATTTACTCGATTATAATGTAAAGTTAAAAAAACAAAGACCATTAGGGGACAAGAAGTTGTGCTTGCAGAAAGCTCACAGTTGATTATAGGGAAAATGGTAGCAGTGATCCTTATTGTTTCATTTTTGTTCAAAATGGTTTTCATTATTTAAAAGAATTCAAATAGGTCCCTATTATTTTAAAATGGTGTCAATATGGTCCCCAATATCGAATCAATAAAGTCATTTTTGTCCCAGGCGTTATTAAGCACGTTAGTTTAGACGGAAAACAAACAGAAAGACAATATGACCCTTACTTTTTGACCTATTTACCATAATACCCCTGCATGCTCAAAAACGATTCATTCCTAATCCCTTTTCACCCAATTAACCCTTACGAAATAAACCCTAATATCCAAATCTAAACCCTATCTAATCCCCAAATCGAAACCCCAAACACATTCACTCTTGAGCCGATGACGAATTTACACCCACACTTGGCGATGTAGCAGATCTTTTAGCCGATGGAGAGGTAGCACGACGGCGAAGTAACAAAAGCAAGGTTCGTGAGCAGATTTGATTCGAAGGCGAAGTAACAGAAGCAAGGTTCGACGCAGTTTCAGTCAGTTTGATCGCGATGGCTTATGTTCGAAGGATTTACGTGCAAATAGCACCCAACTACGGTATTTTACAATTTGTTCATGCCCTTTTTCTTTTTCTTTTCTTTTTATTTCTCTTCATTTGATCCCCTCAGTATACTGCAATCTATACTATCAATCAATATATCTCTACGAGGTTCGAAACATTGTGATGAGCAGAGCAGACCCATCTCACCTGTTGAATTAGCTACAGCATATATTGGATCTGAGCCTTTGATGTAAGCCCATATCATTTGCATCCTCTCTTAATAACTATGTTTATATATCTAAATTATGTACATACATGGTCTGGTGTACGAAGCTCACGTTATGCACGGGTTTAGGAATGTGGCTTATGCTTTTATTAATTTATCTGTCATAATTTTTTGGTATGTGGTTGCATTTTTAGCCAAATGAGATTAAATGAGAAGCTAGTTTAGATTGGGTTTTTTTAATAAAATTTTAGATGATTCATCCGGATTTATTGGTAAAATCTCTATTAAAACATTCATAATCCAGGCTTTATTCGACTAATCTCATGGCTTTAAAGTTACCAACCAGGTAAACTTCAAGTGGTCCTAAGAGGAATTGAACTAGAACCTCTGGGGAGCACACCCAGTGGTTCATAACAATCCTCAGGCTCTTGAAGATGGCGACCCCGATTAACAATCATTCTGTCACGACCCGAGCCTGGAAGCGCAGGCCCACAACTGAGACTAGTATTGTATGCCTAGTTAGTTATTTTTTATGCCTACAATATTAGTGTCGCATGTGGACTTGGGGTTCTGAACTCGGGACATGACACTTGAGATTTGTGATTGAAGAATGCAAGAAGATTATCTTGAATCATCCCAGTTTTCAAGTGAAGCATGTCTATTGCAAAGTGAGTAGATGAGTTGATTGGCTTGCTAACTTTGGTTTAGGGGAGCCCCTTGTTTTAAATGTTTTGGAGGGCATCCCCTATTGGAAAAAGATAAGCGAGATGAAACAATGATCCTAATGTCTTAGCCTCCCCAAGAGAAAGGACCTTGAACAGAACTATGAACGAATGTCAAAAAGGTTCTAGCAGAAAATGAAGCAGCATTAGCATCACTAGCCAAAAGCATAGAGAGGCCGATGCTGCAACAAGGAGCCTTTTCCCATTGACGACAATGCTTAAAGGGCCAAGTTCTTTTAATATAACAACCACGATATGACTAGCTCAACCACAAAGAAGACTTGTAATGACAACCTTCCAATGCCATGAGACATGGAAACATAGAGATGCAATGGCTAGAGGATCATCAAGAAAAAAACAACATGAATGAAACATGATAACTCGTTGAATAAGGTGTTGGGTTAAGTACCGCAATGAGTGCAACCCTAGTATTTAGTCATCATCGTTGAGTTTAGAATCTAGAACAGACTGCTGATAAGAAGTTAGAAGAAGATGAGGATGACGTTAAGTCATCATGCCCCTTACATCCCGGGTCACACACGTGCTACAATGGTCGAGACAATATTTATGCAAGGTGTAAAAGTTTATATTAGTTTAATTAAAAGTGTAATCATTATGTTTTTGTGAATCTACGTTCCTGATATTGCTGCTGCAGGAGCATGTTCGAGGCATGAAACGTAGAAAATGTCTTCTCTAGATATCATATTCAGTGATAGTTTCTCCACATGCTTTCATTAGTGATGTAATCTCATATATTTTGGAATTGTACTTCCTAACAGATTTGAAGTCTTGCAATCTCAAGTGTAGCCAATCGTAACGAGCAATTGGGAGATTAACTGACTTTTGGTGATCATACATATCTTTCAAATTTTTCCATAATGTAAAAGGATTTTTAACCATAAGATATTTAGTTTTTAATCCTTTGTGGATATGATGACGAAAAAAAATTATTGCTTTAGCGCAATCCTACGGGGATGCTTTATTTCTTTCTTTGATAGTATCCCTAAGATTTTTTGCTTCAAGATGCATTTCAACATCAAATACCCAAGATAGATAATTTTTTCCCGAGTTGTCAAGAATAGTAAATTCTTGATTGGCGATATAATCCATTTCAATATATAAAGTTTGACTAAAATATAATTGAATTGAGAAGAGAATTATTTATACCTGTTGGTGCACTTCATTGATTATTGCAGAGGCTCATGCTGATAACGTATTGTGAAATATAATAATAACATAGACAACTTTAACTGAGAGAATATATCGTCTGGTTGCTTTTTCTCATTCTTATTCACGGATTTTCTCTTCTCATATTTATACAACAAAAATAGGACAAACTATCATCATTTTAAAAACATAATGATTACACTTTTAATTAAACCAATATACACTTTTACACCTTGCATAGATATTAACAATTCAATTCCGAATTCTCTGCCAGACGTTTGCGTAGCTTGTGCAACTCAACATTGTATTGAGTTCTTCTCTCGGGTGCCAGCTGTCATACAACGTATTACTTCTGACAAAATTTGTTGTCAATAAATATCCATACTTTTACAACATATATCCAATTTTAGATTTTTTTCCCCTTTTGAAGGTTATGAAAATTGTCACTTTGTTTATGTTTTCTTTTTGTTCCATTTCGTACTCTATGAACTTTTATTGTGTTTTTAATTAAAGCTAGAGAAGGTATTAAGAATTTTAGCTCAAAATTAGGAGTTACTATTTATAATATCTCATATTTGTGAATAATTAGTTGTTTGTAAATTACATTGAAAAGATAAATGATTTCATCCTCGTGAACTATGAATTGTTTGTAATTACATTAATATGATATTAAAAGTTTTTCATCTTTGTGAATGATGAATTGTTTGTAATTACATTATGCGTTGTTTGTAAATTACACTAATAAGATATTATGTGAAAGTTTTCATCTTTGTGAATAATGAATTTTTTGTAATTACATTATGCGTTGCTTGTAATTGCATCAAGAAGATACTGTATCACCTAGCACCTGAGTGTACTATGTAATGTTATATTTCTCTCCTGTTTCTGATCAAAATACGAAAGTAAAGTCTAGACATGAAATAAATATAATACTACATTCATAAAAATTTCTCTGAAGCATTCTATCAAAAGTTTGTGAGCAAGAAGTGAGTCACCAAAATATATGTACTTTGAGATAATGTTGTTGTGAATGGGACTGTATTAGGTTAGGGCCATTGTGATGATGAGTGCATGAAGAGACTTGGCTGCTGTCTATTAGCTTGATTGTGTATTTTTTTGTCAATTTTTCTCTTTTTTGTTGTTATAATTTGGTCACGGTTTTTGTGTTCTTTTGGGATTTTTTTTTTTTCTCCCTAATTAATAGTTAATAGATATATCAATTATAAAAGACATGTAATTGGCTATTCTTTTGTGCATAATTGATATGATTGTTTCTCATGCGCTGCTCAAGTGTATCCTTACTATTAAAGCTGAATTTGGTAGGTAGAAAACCATAAAAAAGGCTCATATCTTGATGTAGATAATAAAGAGAAAATGGTATTCTCATTCCTTTACGTGGCATACCACGTGTAGTTTCATCTATTGATGCTTATTCTATATCTTGGGCTTCTTTGTGTTGTCTATTGGGCTTGATGTGAGAAAAAGATTATAATTTGATTCAAGCATACCTTTATTATATAATATACGATGTTCAACAGTTGTCTTAGATGGATTTAGTCATCAGATCGTTATAAGTATTTTTGGGTTCACTTTATAATATCTTTAATAATGTTTTTAGTTTTTTAGAATCAACATGCTTTTAGGATTTCACACATAGTATCTGCTTATGACAATTATTCCTTTTGAATTCATATGCCAGTTAATGGATATGTGGTTGGTCAGTTGAATATTTTGTTATTGTTTTGGTGGTTGTTTCAAAACGATGACTCTTATTACATACTACTTGTGCTTTTATGCTTTGATGGTCAGCTAGAAGTAGATGAAGAGGTTTGTTCAAATTGTGTTTCTTGGAATGCAATTAGAGTTTCTCTTCTTGCCTTATTTCTCAAATTTTCATATTTTTTGTGTTGTTTCTGTTAGATCTTATGGACATTAAATTTTTCTCGGCTCAGGTATGAGAAATGTTTTGATTTTTAAGCGATTTATGTATTAGATTTGTAAATTAATGTGTTGATTTGATAGATCTGATGCTGAATGAGAATGTTTTAATTTTTTTTTTACCCCTCCCCCAAACCCCCCCCCCCCCCCCCCCCCCTCTCTTTACTTTTGAAACTGCGGGTCGATTTTTCTATAAATTGTTCTCTTTTTTGCTAAAACATTTTATGCTTTGTTTTGTCAGATGTTCTCTTAACTAGAGATATTCCCTTGATAGTTGCATTTAGATTGTATGATCGAAGGCAAATAAGATATATCGAGAGAGGAGGTAAGGGTTGCAACTTTTTCTTAGCACGGAACTGTTGTTTTTCGTTTTTGTTTTCCTTTTCCATTTTTAAAATGCAGTTCTTCTTTCCTTTTTCTTTTTTTTGGGTATGTTTAAATTTTTCTTCTTATACTCAAGATTGACTTTAATATAAAATTATTGCTTGTCATTCTATATTTTGATTTCTTTCATGGTTCTCGTTTTTATGTCTTCGTTCCATGTCTTAATTAAGTGCTTAAAGGTGCATACAATATAATGCGATTCTTTTGGAATTAACAAGCTCATATTCTCTGGAGGCCACGTTTAATTCTGATTCCAATGTCTTCTCATTTCATTTATTTCACTAACCTCATACACCCACAAAAGCAACTCAAAATTTGCTGTTAACTTGGCTGATGTTGTGTTACATCTGTTAGTCACGTGCTTATCCAGAAAACCTTATGAGATTAAGGTATTTAAGTCTCCTAAGGTTTATTTTTATTATTGTGCTTATATTCGTGGTGTTCTTACTAAAATCTCATAATGTTCTTTTGCTTTTAATAATGTAATTTTGTTTATGATTGTAACTTATATTACTGCTTTAGCAGAGTTTGTGGAATTGTGTCTACCACTTAAATATATGTATGACTGGTTATGAGGTATATAGACCTATTGTCGATTTGTAATTGTGTCTAGCACATAGATATGCACATAGATGTAATTTTAGTATTCACATTTATTATGGTAAAAATTAATAGTAAATGGTCACTTTTTTGGAAATATGAATTGCCATTTTGATGGGCGCACTACTCTGATTTAGCTTTTTGCCTACATAGTCATCCTTCTGTAAATCACTACTTTGTAAAAATAAATTATAACGATATCATGTTGTTGATTTACCTTTTTTTTTGTCATAACCATCTTATGGATATGAAATTATCTTTTTGTCATTTATTCTATATCTTATACAATAATTTTATTGGGTTTAGCCCATGCATTTGCATGGGCAAGCTCAACTAGTATTCAAATACATATTTAACCTTCACAAAAAAATCCAGAAACTCCAACCAGACCCTCCACCCCCAACATCCACACCTTACCCCCACCATTGGCTGAACCTCATCTTCAACACCCCATAGCCGCGCGACGCCATCCCCATTCTGTCAACAGGCGGTACAAGGCCATCATTCCACCCCACAACAAGAGGCACGAGGCCATCCCAAAACCCCCAACAGTCGCGCAAGTCTCGACACCCACCCCTACCTCTTCAACAGCAACGCGACTCGCGACACCCACTTTCACCCCCTACAGGAGGCGTGATCCCCACCCCCTTTCCCACAACCGCTAGTGGTGTGTGTTTGTGTGTCTGCATGTGTGTTTCGTAGGTATATTTTTTTTGTTAATTGTGTGTGTGTTTATTGGTGTCTGCGTGCTATATGTTGGTGCATGTCTATGTTTTTCGGGATATGCTTGTGTTGAATGTGTGTGTTTGTGTTTGGTCTATGTATTTTTCTTTTTTGTGGTCAAATTGGTGTGTATGTTGTTGAAGATTGGAAGAAGAGTGTGTGACTCTGTGTGTTTGGTGTGTGAATTGATGATATGGAGGAAAGTGTGTTTAGTGTGTATGTGGATGATGATGGAAGAGGAATATGTTTGGTGTGGGATGGGTGAGTTTAGATGGTGAGGGTATTTTGGTCTACAAATTAGATTGGTTATACTATTTCGTTAAGTTTCTAACTATAAATAACTAGTAGGGTTAGTAAGTGGTGATTTTAAAGTTGAGGGTTAGTAAGTGACACTTATGGTAAAGGATAGGGTTAGTAAGTGGATTTAACCTTTTTATTTTTTAGTTTTACTTTTTTATTTTTTATTTTTAGTTGTACTTGTTTATTACTTTTAATTTGGATTATAGTTGTTTATTTCCTTGTTTATTACATTTAATTTTAGTTATCTGTTAAGTTTTATTTTTAGTTATATTTGTTATTATTTGTAATTTTTAGTTGAAGTTGTTTTTGTTTTTATTTTTAGTTTCAGAATAAATGGTTTGTTATCACTTTAGGTTTAATGTATAGTTTCTTTTATTTGTTTTTGGGGTAGTTTTAGTTGTTTAATATTATTTTTAATTATTTTTTAATAGCTGAAATTCATAATTTTTCTTTTAATTTATGTGTATTTTAATTGATGCAATTATCATTCTTCTCTCTCTTCTTTAAATGGAATATGGGCCACGTTCCAATACAGGATGGTTCAAGAACTATAAGGATTGGAGTTGGATATAGTTAAAATTCAATATGATGTAAAGCTATGTGAGTTTTTTCTGCTTTGGTGGGATTGGAACATGGGTTTCTGAATTTCTTATAGTCATCACTAGTGCTTGATAGGAGATTTTGAGGTGCAACGATGATTGAGAATTTGTTAAATTGCTAAGAGAATTTAAATAATTTTGGAAGTTAAATTCGAACCCTGGTGAGTTAATGCAGGATGAAAGAGAAAAAGAGAAGTGTTCAGGTAGTGCCTATATTTATTAAATGACAATGAGTTGATTAAACGATTTCAAAATATGAAGCTACGCCGAGGATAATTATAAAAAGTACTTTTCTATTTTTATAATCATTTATTTTTCTCCCTTTTGTATTAGGTTTTTATAATTGTTATAACGTGCGTAATAAGTATTATTTTATGTATAGATAAGTGTTCTGGATCGTTAATTACTGGTCGTGTAGTGCTTACCCTAATCTCTGGTGCCTGGCTCCACCCTTGGTTCAAAACATTGCGATGAGTAGAGCAGACCCATCTCACCTATTGAATCAGCTACAACACATATTGGAATCTGATCCTTTGATGTAAGCCCACATCATTTGTATCCCCTCTTAATAATAGTGTTTATATATCTAAGTTATGTACATACATGGTCTGGTGTACGAAGCTCATGTTATGTGATGGTTTAGGAAAGTGGGCTTTGCTTTTATTAATTTATATGTCCTAATTTCTTGGTATGTGGTTGCATTTTTAGCCAAATGAGATTAAATGAGAACCTATTTTAGATTGGGTTTTTTTAGTAAAATTTTATGTGATTCATCTGGATTTATTGGTAAAATCTCCATTAAAACATTCATAATCCGGGCTTTGTCTAACTAATCCCATGGCTTTAAAGTTACCAATGGGGTAAACTTTAAGTGACCCTAAGAGGAGTTGAACTGGCACCTCTGGGGAGCACACCCAGTGGTTATATATATATATATATATATATATATATATATATATATGGGGAGCACACCCAGTGGTTATATATCTATATATATATATATATATATATTTGGAGTAGTTTTAGCGCTATGGTAAAGTTGTTATCGTTTTATTGGAGGTCATGGATTTGGATCGTGAAAACAATCACTTGTTAAAAATTTAAGTAAGGCCAATTGTTAAAAATATAAAGGAAGCGGTATATGATAGACCTCAAAGTAGGTTCGGTCTTTACCAGGATTAGATGCATAGCATACCATGGCTGCCCTGGAAATTAGAAGCTTCATATGTATTGGTACTTTCTATAATAAGATCAATTTTAATTTTGCTCTTGCTTATTATCTCTTTTGTACAGTGATGAAGTAGGGTTTATTCATCCATCCCAGTTTGCTGCATTGAATGAAGAAGCTGGGTGTAATGTACCTCACTTTGAAGAGGCAACTGGTGAGCCGAAAGCATCAGAAGCTAATTCTTCTGATATGGCTTTCTGGAACAGAGATCATAAGTTGGGAATCTCAACCGCGATTCTTTTCCCGTTATACAATGCCGCTAAGCACGTATTCATGGCAGCGTTTAAACAATATAAGATGGTAAATAAAGAGGAACATGAAGGCTATGGTCTATCGACCTCATTTTCCTTAAATAATCTGGAAATTGAACTCATGAAGCATAGCAGGGCACTTTTGCTGTTAAGCTGTGATTATGGCACCGCATGGAATTGCAGGTCTCAATTTCTTATTATGCTTCATGCGTTTACTTTTTATTCATTTAGGTCATTATAGAAACTTCTCAATGCAGTTGCTGTCTGTTTACATTTATTGGTTTTGAGGCAAGTATTTGTACATTTCTCAGTAGAAGTTCTTGTTTATCCATTTTCATGTTGCTAGTAATTTGGGTGAACCCAGAATTTTAAACCTCAAATGAGGAAAAGGAGACCGGTATAACAATTGGAAATACATGATAGTTTATCAGCGCCTTTTATAAACAAATACCGACTCTGTCCTCTCCTTTAGATCATTGAGTTTTTGTATTTAAAGGTGTTACAAGCTAACTCTATTATTGAACTTATTCTATCTATAGATGTTGCTTCCAATTTGTAAATAGAAACTCAAGATTGTGCTTGTTCAAGTTCGGGGGAAAAAGCATTGAATATCATAATCGGACAATCATACTAGTGATAAAAAATTGTAGAAGTTGAAAAATTAAAATTCAGAGATGGTGGGGTATTTGGGACTTGACTTATAGTAGCAGGAGAAAATTGATCCACGTAAATTTATCGTTGCGAATATTCTCCTTAAGTGCCGAAAAAAGATAGAATAAAACTGTAAATAGCTTTGGTTTGCACGCCCTTGGTGCATTATTAATAAAAAATTTCTGTTCTCAAAAAAAAAAAAAAAAAGATAGAATAAAAAAATGAATGCATGGCAAGTAGAAGGTTAATGGATTTTAGGTATCTTTCAAAAATTGCCAAGATCCAGTAGTTGTGAAGGTGGCATAACCCTCTTTCTAATTTTCTTATTTGTAAAATTGAAGCTTGTAATGTTAAGCTTGCATTCTACTAACTAATTCTCCACATTTTGCAAATCAAAGGATTTTTGAGGTGATCAAAGAAAACCATTGAAGTTGTTTGTCCCTTGATTCTAAGATACCTCCATGAGGAAGGAAACTCCTTTAAATTTGAGAATTGTCTAATTCTTTAATTTTGTATACTTTGTTAAAAAAAATTCTTGGGCTAAAAAAAATATCATAACAGCTTGAAATCGTTTTACACGTGAAATGCTAGATCTCTCAATAAAGTGCTATAGCAGGGTTAACAAAATTATCATGACAGCTTGTCATCTTTTTATATGCGAAATGCAAGATTTCTCAGTTGAGTACTATAGCAAGTTAGAACATCACCGCACTAGTCCTCCTTTTCTATCTTTGTAAGCCAATGATAAAATGTAGCTTTTTCCTTGTTTATTTAGCATATATAGGGTTTGAGATTACTCACTAACAATGAACTGATCCATGTTGATACATAAAACATTCTGAAGTTTTTTACTTGTAGGAAGCAAATTGTGTCAAAGCCGCAGGATTCTGCAATGTTTATGGATGAGCTTCACTTGTCCACTCTGGTTCTTTCATATTCACCAAAGAGTGAACGTGCATGGAGCCACAGGTAACATACTTCTGAGCTCTCTATACTTTTAAGTGCCTATCTACCCAAAGCCATGCTAGTCTCACAGTTGACCGGAAGACTTCACTGTATTTCTATATATACTCCACGGAATTAATGGTGATATGCTATATTATTTTTGCATTCGTGTAATTGAATCTCTAAAGAATTATTGTTGTAGTTTATTCATAATTTGAAATCCTTTGTTTGTGTCCTTATATCTTCTATAAATTACTGATAGAAGGTGGGTGATCAAGATGATTGCTGGAAAGTGTTCACATCTGCAAGAGATTGTGGAAAGAGAATCTGAGTTAGTGAAGAGACTAGCTGAGGTTTAATTTCAGATCAGTATTTGATGCAATATACTGTCCAAGAGTTGTTAATTTTTACGTCTAATAATCATGTTGATGCATCTGTTGCATAAAGCTTCTATTGCTTCTCGAAAGTGTATGCTCTTTTTATTTTCTTCAACTTAGTTAGGATTCCCTTTTTCCTACATATGAATGTAGGTTGAGTTTGATATTATCATCTCAGATAGGATATGGGTGATAAAAATGGGAATATAAGTTGATATCTATATTAATCTTACACTAAGCGTCCCACAGTCTCACGAAATGGCGGGAAATGGACCAACAAATTATTTAACCTCTTGCTCATCTACTGAAGAGCATCTTTCTGACTGCAAGCTTCTTTGTGTTTCTCGTAAGCTACCATGATGCAGTAAATATACTTCAATTTCAAGAAGTTTTTTGTTCCTTCTTCTGCCTTGGATTGGTACCATGGATATACCACTAATATGGAACCAAGGAATGCAACCCCTATAGCAAAGTTATCAAGACATAAGAGAAGAGGATAATAATCTATTCCTTCATTAAGACGTGCTTAAGACAACTAGATTTGACTTTACACAAAGGTGACTTCAACATCTTCCGTTTCTTTTCTTAAAGGGTAAAGTATACCAGAGGCCACTAGGAGTTTCAAATTGCCTAGTAAACTTTTTTCGTTCATCTTGTACTTCTTCCCTTAAAAGGTAAAGTGTACTTCTTTATGCATTATACCCTGACAATGGAATGTCTACACATCTTGTTGATGACAATTGTACCCCTAGAGGAAGGTCAATGTTAAGCTGGGATGTCCTTCTGACATGTAAACAAAAAATAGACAAATATTTTGTCCATATAGTAAATGTAATCATAATCGTATAGAGCTTATAACATCATTGGATAGACGATATATTCAAGGTGGTCTTTAGCAGATCTAAAGGGAAGTAATATAATTCTTACTTTTGCTGCAGAAATCAAAAATGAATTATCGTGCATGGAATTACCGTTGCTGGTTAGTTTCCTACATGACCAGAAAGCAGGTTAGATAGAGCCAAAAGGCACCAAATTTGTTGCTTTACTTTGTCTTTTGATTGTATCTTACTGATCTTGATCTTGAAGTTGTTGGGTGAAGTTAGAATCTTGAATTTTCATGTTACTTGCCCTTTATTCCTGTTTCATACTAAAGTTTTTCTATGTTCGGCAGCTATGTATGATTTTTATTGTATTTACCAATGTCATCCAATTACCGGTGCTAACCCTGGTTGGGAGGGACTGGAAGAGGGTGCATAGAGAATATTGAAGCTTAAAGGCATATTTATTTCATTAATTGTATCCAAGTTTCTGTATGCAGTTCTTGCTTACTGAATTGAGTTGCTTGCTACCAGGTGCTACATGAATTAAGCAAATCCAGGGACTGGGCTGGACTTCATGTTGCTGATAGCTCTTGTTTTCACTACCTTGCAGTGAGTCCTATCCATTACCTTTATGACTGCAACAGTGCGACCTAGCAAGTTTTAAAATAAAATCTCCCAGTGTATCACTATGCATATATCATGTAGTCATTTGAAGTGGATGACTCTCTAATTAATGTTTCTGCTAATCATGATTAAGAAGAATTTTCATCTGAGTTCTGCAAAAGCTTTGCAACTTCTTGGCTATTGTTTACAGCTGTTAATCATCCATCTCTTGGAAATTTTGTTTCGTTACTCCTGTTCAGAATAATTCTTCCCTTTAGTCCTTTATTTGGATCATCCATTGAATTTTCTGAATTAATGGACTCAGCTCCCTGTTAATCTCAATACCTCAATCCAAGAAAATTCCAAAATTTGCCCTGCATATTGAGACTTTTCACTTTTATTTTTATGCTGAAACCCATATCCACGTAGCTTCTGTACCAAGGTGCAGCCTTGAAGATTGTGAGACAGACCGGCCTTTGGCCATTTTCAAGTATGAGTGATGACCATGCAAAAAAATGAAAAAATAAAAGACACACAACCCAGTGCCAATAAGAAATAAAAAGTAAGATGCTGTTTTGTGGTGAACTTTTACCAATTCATTCAGTTCACATAAACAACGCATGTAGCAGAATCTTGAAATAAATTTTAAACTTATTTGGCAGCGGCTGATGCTCCGGATGTTAGAGGATTCAAGGAATTGCAAGGACCCAGATGCAAGCTCTGCTGTATCTCTTCATCAAGTATGGAAGGTATCATCTCACACTTCTTGTCATCCTTGATTACAAGTTTGTCAAGGAGATATTTTTTCTCTAGCTAGTATGGTCCATGCCATATGCTATGCGTGTGGTATTTTCCTTTTTCTATTGTCAAAAGTGAAAGCTTTTGCCAATTAAGTACCTGCTTTCCATAATGATGGTCTTTTTCCTAAATCAAACTTTGTTTTACATCAATATATTGGTCTCTCTTTCTCTCCCCCTTCCCCTCCTCTCCTCTCCCTCTTCTTCCCCCCTTCTTCTGTTTGTATTTCCTTTCTACCCTGCTTAGTTCCCTTCCTAAATGACCATGGCATGGAGTGTCTCCTAAGGAAAGTGACGAATAGTTCACAAAAGCAAAGAAGTGACAGGACTGAGTGATCAAAGAAAAAGAATGGGAGCACCCTCCACAACCTCCAATCTCAGTGGCCCCAGTAGAGACCACAATTCTACGATGTGTCACAATGAGACGTTAGATGAGTTGATGTAGGTGACCTTTCTTGATGTGAGACCAACTCAAAAACATGGTAGCCCAAAAACAAGCAGTAGACACTTGATGGCCCTGCTTTGGGATAAGCTAGGAGCACAGACTTTCTCATATGGATGAGCAATCTTTGTGGAGGGGAAGGACGTTGAGCATGGCATTGAAGGGGGGAAATTCTATTAATTGACAGCTCTGCTGTCCTCTTGAGACCTCACTGTTGACCAAGCACTCTGGTGGGTTGAAGCACTGGTAGCAACCTGGTTTGGCTTCTTGCTTTTCATCCTTGTACTTGATGCAAGTGAATCCTTGCACCTCTTGGGTGAGATACATAGTTTCAGTCTGTTTTCAAGTTCAGTCTGTTCTGTCATTTCTCATCAGCTAAGAATGCTGCAAACACATCAAAGATAGCTCATTCCTCTTTTTGATATGCTGCATTTCTTCCTAAAGATCATTTTAGCATCAATACTAAATACTAAATATGCAAGAGGGTGCAAAATTGTAGTAGTTTTGGTTTCAAAGGTAAGCTACATACGTCATGGGAATAGTTACTTCTCGTCACACTCTATTGCATTCTAAAGAGTTAGAAATGATCGATTATATGCTTTTCCTTTTGAATGCGGAGTTATGCTTCTTTGTATTCAGCAAGTTGTTGAAGCTTTCAGCCTGTGATTTTTGACAATGCAATATGTGTCGGGAGGAGCTTGACTGGGTTGAGATGTTGATCAAGCGCTATATAGGAAGAGAGGTATGGATTGATTCCTTTCTGTACACATCCTTCCATTACTATTTAATGACCTGAATTTGTAAGTTAGCTCCACCGGAGATCTTCAGAGCTCCAAAGTGTCGTAGGCCATGAGTAGTTTTATGTTGTCCCTGGCATGTCTTTGTTCTTGCAAATCTCGCTTCTGGATGACATCATTATTCCCTGAGAGAGTTTAATTTCACCAATCAATTTCCTTATTGGATAGGGATTGGGACATAAGTTCGTTAGATGCATAATTTTTCCTCCCTTAAATTTGTGGTTGTGGCTTTCTTTGTATTCGGATTTTCAGATACAAATCCACACGTTGCCTTCCTATTTTCTTTGGTAGGAAATAAATCTTTGCATGAAAGGCTCAATCAAAAAGTATTTTAAGTGTTATCATGTTTCGTTCATGTTGTTTTTTCTTGATGATCCTCTAGCCATTGCATCTCGATGTTTCCATGTCTCATGGCATTGGAAGGTTGTCATTACAAGTCTCCTTTATGGCTGAGCTAGTCATATCGTGGTTGTTATATTAAAAGAACTTGGCTCTTTATGCATCGTCGTCAATGGGAAAAGGCTCTTTGTTGCAGCATAAGCTTCTCTATTATTTTGGCCAGTGATGCTAATGCTGCTTCATTTTCTGCTAGGGTCTATGGCTTCATCGACGTTTCCTCGCATTATGTTGGATAAAACATTTTGCAACTGCTGGTACATACACGGCCAGTTCCAGTCATAAAAGTGACCTTTCTTGCAATATAGACATATTTGTAAGCAACGAACTACAATTATTCGAGTCTTGCACAATAATCATCCCTGATAATGACTTGGCAGACTATCAAGCACAAGCAACATATGCTGCTACTTACATCATGTGGCTTATGATGGTAATTGCTTGAATTTCTTCTTTATTGTCGATTTATTAATGAATCATCTATTTATTGTTGTCTAATCATGCAAGTTATCTCTTGGTTCTTGGTTCTTTGCGTTCAGCAAATTCCGGAGTCTTTAAGGTTTATGTTTCAGAAGAAGCTGGAACCTGGCCGACTAAAGATTTTGCTCAATAATGTGTGCCCTGAGAAATCTGGTATCTGGGATTCTTTGATTGCTTTATGTGAGAGTATGTAACATCTTAGATTGAAAAAATGCTTTAGCTAACGGTCATACGACCATGATACACAAGTGTGCCCCACATGTATATTAGATGGTCGGATAGCTGAACGATCGAACTGAAGTCATTATTTAGATTGAAAAAAGAAAAGATATCTTGAAGCATGCATTGGGGGTGTTTTTTGCTGCACTATTGAGTTTGTAACTTTGAGATAAGACTAATGTGATCTTATTTAAAGTGAGTTTCTCGCCATTCAAAAAAAAAAATAATAATAATAGCTATAGATGATTTCTCATGGAACTAATGTTATTTATCCATGTATGCATAAAAGTTATTTAATGGTTCTCTTCTTTATAATAATCAATAACACTTGGGGGAAATTTTGGCTTGATTTGGTTGGGTTTGATTCTCTTATTTGTAAATTCTATGCAAGTAAAGATGATTGATAGTTCGAGAATGAAAGGTTTGATTCTGATCACGATTTGACTTTTTTCTTATTACTACATAATATCTTGTTATTCAGAGCCATCCTTGGTGAAAAATCAAAAACATTATTCTTCACCCATATGTCGCTTATGAAAAATGAAAAAATTATATATACTCGACTAATTTTGCTCATGCCATTTTGTAAAGAATATCGTATCACCAACAAGCCTTTGGTCTAGTTGTATGTATCTCTATGAATGTGATAAATTATGAAATTAATTTTTATAGGTGGCATTTTTTAATATATGTTGTATGTTTTAGGTTTTTTTAAAATTAAAAAAAAGAAAAAGGAATATCTTATCAACAACGAATGGAGGATCTTCACAAGTCTAAAAAGTTATTATGGCATATTAAAT
This sequence comes from Ehretia macrophylla, assembly GCA_037974665.1. Lineage (NCBI taxonomy): Eukaryota > Viridiplantae > Streptophyta > Magnoliopsida > Boraginales > Ehretiaceae > Ehretia > Ehretia macrophylla. The sequence goes on from CM075779.1 coordinate 62,200,351, forward strand.
GGATGTAAGCAGTTTCTCAAAATAGAATTTTCTCTAAAATTAAATTACATTAAGTTTTATTTTATTAGGTGGGGTTGATTATATATATATATATATATTTTAGAATAGCAAAAAAATTGAATACAAACAGAAAATTTGTTTTAATAACTGTTTTCAAGAAACTATTTTCTGAATAACGAATTAAAAGGAATAAGTTTCCCAGATAAAAAATAAAATTACGCTTTATCATATCCTGTTTCTATTTTCAAGTCGGAAATAGTTAAATATACTAATTTTTACTATTTTTTTTTAGACAAGAAGATTTAAGACGGTTTTGTGTAGTCCACTTGCTTTATTTCCAATTTCAAATTTTAGTGATCATGTCTTTTGCCTTTTGTTTTTCGGTACAAATACGAAGTGAAAAAAAAAAAAAAAAGGTCAAAGTCTTTTGAGGAAAGAGTAATTTGAAATTGCACATACTCAATTTGTGATGTCTTACGTTGGTGTGATGCATTAAATGAGAGAGATTTTGAGCATTTGAAGTTTAAAATAATTATTTTTAAAATTTATAGTGCGTTCACGAGTCAGAGGATCTAGATTTGGAATGTAATACTAAATAATTGTGGTACTTATATTTTTATATTTGCTCCCTATTACGTGAAAAAACAAAGAAAATAACATGGTTAAGATTTCTTTTTTCTTTTTTTCTTTTCTTTTTTTTTGAATACACAATAGAGGTACAATAGTAGTTTAAATTTAAAACTTTTAATTATAATAAATTACTATTCGATTATTTAAAAAAGTTGGGAATACATATGTAAGCTTTGGACCGACCCAGATATGATGAGGATCAAAATGGACCTTATACGAAGCAAAACACAATCCAATGATATCCAATGAGAATCTAACGAAAGTACTCCACAAGTTCAACTGTCAAACATCCACACCACCTCTTGTCTTCATGTTTGCTTTCATTTTCTTTCCTTTTAGCTTTAAGCCTTCAACTCAACATGATACTGCACGAGTATTAAACAAGATTTACATACATATTACTCATCTCATTCCATATTCGATGTGGGCGTTAGAGTATTGAAAGGATCTTTTTTCGGCGCCCGTCAGGTTTATGAGCCCCTTTCCAATCCAATGACTACATCTTTTTCAACTAAATTCTTCCCTCTGTGTATTTCTCCTCTTGATACTGAACTCAAGTCCTCTAAAAAGCCTCACCATAGCTATGCATTATTAGTAAAATGCAGTAAAGACTCCAGCAACAAGAAGTTTAATAACTATCCACAAAAGATTAAGGTTTCAAGAGGAGCAAAACCAACCCCTTTAAGGTCTTATGATAAAAAAACAACCTCATTTTGTCAAACTGCTAAACAAGTCCTGCAAAGCAGGCAAGTACATTAAGCACTCTACTTTCTTGAGTGCTTGATGAATAGTAGTTATAAACCAGATCAGATGTTATACTCTGTACAAAGCTTATCAAAGGATTCTTCACCGCGAAAAAGGCCGAAAAGGCAATTAAAGTCGGGCAGATACTAGAGCAGTATGGTGAACCAGATGTGTTTGCATATAATGCTTTGATTAGTGGCTTTTGCAAGATGAATTACATTGAGGCAGCGAATAAAGTTTCGGGACGAATGAGGGATCATGGCTCTCCGCCTGATATCGTTACTTATAATATAATGATAGGGAGTCTTTGTAATAGGAGGAAGCTAGGATCAGCATTGAAGGTGTTAGATCAATTATTGGAAGATAATTGTCAACCTACAGTGATAACTTACACGATTTTGATTGAAGCAACGATTCTTGAAGGTGGGAGTCGTTAAGCTATGAAACTTTTAGATGAGATGTTATCTAGAGGTCTTCAACCTGATATGTATACCTACAATGCTATATAATAAGAGGAATGTGCAGAGAAGGTTTGATGGATCAAGCATTTGAGTTTGTTAGAAGCTTCCGGCTAAAGGTTGCGAACCCGATGCTATATCTTTCATTATGTTATTAAGAGCATTACTGAACAAGGGGAAATGGAGTGAAGGGGAGAAGCTAATGACTGAGATGTTTTCAAAAGGTTGTAAACCAAATGTGGTAACTTGTAGCATCTTGATGAGCGCTTTATGCCGGGATGGGAAATTAGATGAGGCAATCAATCTGTTGAAGGTTATGATGGATAATGGATTAACCTCTGATAGTTATACCTATGATCCATTGATTTCTGCATTCTACAAAGATGGAAAAGTAGATTTAGCAGTTGCTTGTCTAGATTACATGATTTCGAGTGGTTGCTTGCCGGATATAGTGAACCATAACACAATGCTATCTGCTATGTGTAAGAATGGGAATGCTGATTAGGCTCTGGAAGTATTCAAGAAGCTTGCAGTTGTGGTTGATACCTTGTTCCGTGGGGGATTCTTGATTGGTGTTGAGCTAACTATAGTGCAAAGTCGTATCTCTTCAGTTAACAAGATCTAAAAGGTTTGTCGATCTAAGAGGGTGCAGATTCATGATAGGCATATAGAAATTATTGTACGTAAGCTCATCATCAATTAGGTCAGGGCGGCTAGTGGTTTCAGGATCCCGTAAAAAATACTTCATTTATGCCTCGGGTATTAGCCACTGCTTGTATTCATTCAATAATTCTACACAGCTTCTGTTCTGCTCTCTTTATGTCATTGAAGCATGGTTTTTCAGATTTCTAATATCGTTGGAAGCATCTGATAGGATTTCTGTTCTGGCAAGCCATGAAGATTGATATGGTCGGTCACGTTTCTGGGTGGCAAAGAGCAGAAAGAATGTTTTAAGAACTTCTAATCAGTCCCGATCCTACGTAATGGGATAAGACTTGGTTTGATTTTTTATTAGTCCCGAGAGGGAGCTCCTAGACTATTTCACAGTTCACCGACACCACCATAGTTTCAGTTCCAATGTTCTGCAAGATAATGTAGATCAGACAAAAGAAATGTATACCAAGTTGTGTTTTGGCAATCACTTCTAATGGAAAATTCTCTCTTATTGACTAGAGAATTTATAAGAGAATACTCCTTTTGAAAGCAAGAGTAAAAAATATAAAATTAAGGCTAAATTATAGCTGCCCTCATTTTTATTTTTTTTACTTTATTCTTGAGATTGTAATTCCCTTTGTAAAAATCATATTACCTTTTCTGATTTTTTCTTTTCCATTTTGTTGTATTTAGTGGCTCTTTTCTTACCAATTAAGAACTACAAAGAGCTGTCACATTAACATTGCAATAACATTTTCCTTTTTTTTTTTAATATTGAGAACTCTCCTCAAAGTCTTTAGGACTCAGACCAAAGGTGCAAAACTTTAGGACATATAACGCCTGATGAGGCATGATCCGCTTAGTCAGGCAACAATTTTGCAATGTTCTATTACTAGTTGTTCCTGATAGAGCGTATCCATCCATACTATCTTATCAGTTAGGACTAAATAATTTCGGAAATCAAAATTAGCGGGGATGTAGAGCTTATTAGGGGCAAAATAGTTTTGCAAACTAAAATACATAAATATTTTAAAGAATTTTGTGGGGTAAGTATACCTACAACCCAAAAAGTGAATCCAGCTTTGACGCGTTGTTACCAGATCTGATTGAAGTGCTGGATGATCAACTCATGAAATTTTTAGACCACCCTGTTTCCATGCAACCTGCTGAACTATGATGTTATGATCACACAAGTGAGACTTGTGTCATAGGTTTAAAAATGTGTTTTGGACCTCAAATTCACTGATTCAAAATAATTAACCCGAGGTATTACTTAATCCGACAACTAGAAGAACAACTACGAATATCAGATAGTAACAAGATATTCGAGAACTGATAGAAACATAAAAGTTAGGATAAGACTGTATAAGACCCGGCCCAAGACCACATGTGCATTAGGTCATGTCATACGTAATTAAATCATTTTATATGCATTTGACGTGTTCTATATGTTGTTAAATAGGTTTATGTATGTTTACCTCGAATTACGTGTATATCATCGTTTAACATGCAACCAAATATTTTAGGAGTCGTAGGAAATTAATTAACATTATGGAGCTAAGATTAGTAACTAGGTAGTTAGAATTAACACTAAAATGACAAATTAGTAATACGCAAGCAAGCTCAAGGGCACTCTCGTCCTAAAGCAAAGTAACAAAATATCCTAACACTATTTGGTCTCACCCAAGTCAAACACACAAACACACACCAATACACACTCACCCATCAACACACACTACACCATCTACACACACAAAAATCCTACAACACACACTTACACACACTACACAATTTTACCAAGAAGAAGAAGAAGAAAGAGAGGAAGGGAGAAGTAGAAGCAAGCCATTTCCAAACTCTTCAAACATTTCCAATCAATTTTCTCCCATTTCTAACTATTGCAAAGGTGAGGGTTTAAACTGATTTCTAAAATGTTTTGAAGTTCATGAGCATGTATGTATATGTGTTTACTTAGTTTTGCATGCTTAGAAGCCAAGAAGTTAAGTTTGAACATTTCTGGAAATCTTGGGTAGCCTACTGACCCTTCTGTTCGGAGCACTTTTAAGATAGCAAATGATGTTAAAAATGCGTGAAAATTGGTAGGTGACTAGTTTTTCCAGTTCTGAGCATTTTTCATAGAAATAGGCTAAGGGCAATTTTGACTCTAAGGCCTCCAAAATGGCAAAATATTGAAAAGTGTCTAAATCTGGAAAAAAGTTGGAAATTTGAAGTAGAATCTGGCAGCCTTCTGACCTTGTAGAACGAAGCCATTTTAGTCTAGCAAATGATGTCCAAAATTCATGAAAGTTGGTAGGTTGCTAGATTTTGCAGTTTTGGACATTTTTCCCAGAAATAGACTAAATCCAATTCTGACCCTAAGACCCCTAAAATGGCCAAATATCAAACGGTGTCTAAATCTGGAAAATCTGGAAAAAAGGGAGCAGGTTTTTGGCAGTTCTCTGGCCTTGTAGAACGAAATAGTTTTGGCCTAGTAAATGATATTGAAAATGCATGAAATTTGGTAGGTTGCTATATTTTTCAGTTCTAGACATTTTTGGCAGAAATAGGCTAAGGCTAATTTTGACCTTAAGACCGAAAAAAAATGGCAAGTATTGAAATGTGTACGAATCTGGACAGTTTTGCGTAGTCTCACGGTTTTGGCCATAACTCTTGAATCCGAACTCCAAATGATGCGAGGTTTGTTTCTGGATTTAAATCACTCATTAAGCTTTAATTTGATATTTTGTTCACTGAAATTGGAGATTGTTTGCTTGCCTAAATGAATGTGGGAATACCAACTATTGCAGTGAGGTTTTTGTTTAGTGATATGCTTTGAAACATGTTGTAACTTCTCTTGTGGTATTGAATACTTGGAATTGTGGCACTTAGATGTTGTGTGGACTGTTGTGGCTGGTTGAGGTTGCTTCATTTGATTGATGTATGGCTTGGGATCGTTAATTGATGAATGGTTTGCTTAACCGCATGTTTAAGCACGGAATTGAGGCGCTAGCTATTGACATTTTGCTAAGAGATAATCTTATAGTTAAACGTGTTAAATTGTGTGGTTTATAGGCTACCCGTAGTTTTCTTATAGCTCTAAATGAAATTCCCGATGATCACATGTTAATAAGTAGACTTTTCTTGTATCCGGTCTCATGTAAACGTCGTTGCATGCTTGTATAATCTTATTAATTAATACGTGAACCCCGAAATGAGTTATATGACTTGATTTATATGTGTTACATGGCTGCCCATTTATTGTTCATATAACTCTATGTGTTTTACAAAGTGAAAATTCGTGTTAAGCATGCCTCGTTCATTTACTTGTCAATATGTGATCTTATACTTGCTCGGAGGCAACCTACTTTGTTGTTCTCCTAATGTGAATTGTTAAAAGACATTCTATGGCTTATTTGAACATGATTACTTGGTTGCCCGTGGAAGTTTAATTGCTTCTAAATTGATATATGAAATGATTATATGTTCTTATAATGCCTTATGAATATATGCTCGTACGAAATCGCTACACGGATACACACTTGTATAATAAAGTAACCTCCTTGTTGTCCTCCAAATGGTACCTGTGTATTCCACAAATAAATGAGGTGTGATTGGTGTGTTATGGGTTGCCTCCGGAGTACCCTCTTCACGGGTTACCTCCATAGTATCCTCTTGATTGGTGTGTTTATGGGTTGCCTTCGGAGTATTCTCTTCACGGGTTGCCTCCGTAGTGCCCTCTTGATTGATGTGTTATGGGTTGCCTCCGGAGTACCGTCTTCATGGGTTGCCTCCGTAGTGGCCTAGTGGTTGTCATGTATATGGGTTGCCTCCGGAGTACCCTCCTCATGGTTGCCCCCGGAGTATTCTCTTGATCAGTGTAACAGGTCGCCTCCGAAATGCCACTCTTAATTGGTGTGATGAAGATGATTTGACAAGAAAGCTTGAGATTGGCCATCTCCAACAAAGTTTGTGATATTGTATCCTTTTACTACATGGTTTCTACTCTCACTGGGTCCCTCGAGGTCCTCAGAGTGTAGAGTTACTTGAATAAGATTTTGACTATTCCGTATTTGTTATACTTGATGCTTTGACAATGTGGATTATATGCATAGCACGGTTTTATAAATAAGATTTCAAAATGATAAAACCTTTGTGAAAACCTTCATTTCTCATCCGCACTGAGCTATACGCAGGACTAGCTCACCCCTCTTTCTAATACTTACAGGTGAGACTGAGGCCGAGCCAACTGAACAAGTTGAGGGCGAAGAGGCTTTATGTGATGAGACTAACTTCTGCTTTTGTTCATCTCCATGCTTGTATAGAAGGCATAGCTTGTTAATATAAACTGATGATGTACTTTCGAATAGCCTTGTGTTATGTAATATTATTTTGGACTATTACTACATACTAAGTTTGATTACTACTCTTTTGAGGTCTAGATATCTGTATTTGGCCACGTATGAAGTACAAACAGGGATGCTAGGTCTTGTAATTATGAAACAAGTTGTTGTGGCCTTTTTGTGCCAAATGCCAAGAGCATTCTTTTGAAGATATCTGTGGAAAAAAAATGCATGCTAGGTTGTTAATCGATGACCTTATAGGTTTTAAGTTGGTTGACACGTTACGCTCCGACCTTAACCTCAGCGAGTCTTGGTCCCGGGCCGTGACAGACTGACTTTGAGTGCCAAAGACAGAAATGTACATTTGAATATGTACATGAAACAAACAAGTGTTGAACAAATATTTTACACAATTATATAAATGGCTCAAGTTAAAAATGTATACATCTATTCAAGTACATGACGTTTGTCGAAAATTTTGACTTGAGCCATTTATATAAAAAAAAAATATAAGACTGAAAAAATATAATACAAGGATCTCATCTTCATGTATTGTGTTTTGATATTTCATAGAATGTAATACAATAGAGTTTAAATAGACAAACTAAACTACAATTGTCAAACATAATAAATGCATCACACTGCTCTAGAATCACATTGTTCAAGATCTGGTGAGACACACTGCTCAAGAAATCTTCTTTTACAGATATTTCAACATTCCCCCTCAAGATGGGATGAAGATATCAACGAGTCTGAGCTTGACAATAGTTGATTGGAAAAGTGACGGTCCAATTGACTTAGTAAACATATCAGCAGCCTGTTCGAATGATGTAACAAAACAAGGTGTGATAACCCCTGAGCGAACTTTCTCCCGAATAAAATGGATATCAACCTCAATGTGTTTTGTCCTCTCATGAAGGACTAAGTCAGAGGATAACATAATGGCAGATTTATTATCACAGAATAAGGTAGACGAGTCAATCACTGAAAAACCCAACTCAGTCAGAAGGTAGCGTAACCAGAGAAGTTTACATGTTCCTTGAGCCATAGCACGGTACTCAGCTTCTGTGGAAGATCGTGAGACAATAGCTTGCTTCTTACTTTTCCATGAGATAAGATGATTTCCACGGAAGGTGCACATCCCCGAGGTAGAACGCCTATCACCTTTTGACCCTGCATATTCAGCATTAGTGTAACACGATAGTCCCTCTTGTATACCCGTTGCGTAGAAGATACCGAGACCATGACAAGTTTTAAGATACTGAAGGATGTGATAGACTGCATCCAGATGAGATGTGCGAGGTGCATGCATAAACTGGCTTACAACACTCACTGCATATATAAGGTCCGGCCTTGTATTAGTTAAGTAGATAAGTAGGCCCACAAGTCTCTGATATACTGATGGTTCAGTTGATAATTCCCTTGATTCTGCTGTCAACTTAAGATTGGGATCTATAAGAGTGGGGCAGGTCGACAACCAAGTATACCCGTATCCTGAAGGAGATCCAATGCATACTTTCGCTGGGATAAAGATATACCCTGGCGATTTCGAGCCACCTCAATACCAAGAAAGTATCGTAGCATGCCTAAATCCTTAATGTCAAAGATCGTCCCAAGGTCACGCTTCACTTGAACTATCCCTGTAATGTCATATCCAGTAATGATAATATCATCCACATATACTGAGATACTAATGTACCTACCCTGAGGATGGCAACGAATGAAGCATGTATGATTTGAATGACACCGAGTGAACCTCATAGTAAGGACCACCTCACTGAAATGACTAAACCAAGCTTGAAGGTACTGTTTAAACCCGTAGAGGGATTTACGAAGGCAACATACTTTCCCTGAATACTCCCTCTGAGCCCGAAAACCTAGTGGAGGATCCATGTAGATTGTCTCAGATAGATCGCCATTGAGGAAGTCATTCTTGACATCTAATTGGTAAAGAGGCCAAGAATGAGAGACGGCCAAAGAAACAAGGAGCTGAACGGTAGTTAATTTGGCAACATGGGCAAATGTGGTACTGAAATCTTTGCCTGGTACCTGAGTAAACCCTTTAGCCACAAGACAAGCCTTATATCGATTGATGGTGCTGTCTGCAAGGTGCTTCATACTAAATACCCATTTATACCCAATTGTCCGTTCATCAACTGGAAGATCAACCAGCTCCCACGTCTGATTCTGCTATAGGGCATCCATTTCTGTTTTCATAGCAGCCACCCATAAAGGATTCTGAAGAGCCTCATGAATGGAGCGAGGAATATAAACTAAATCAACCTGGCCAAGAAAAGATTTATATTGATCGGAGAGACCCTGAAAAGACACAAACTTGGCAATAGGATGATTAGTACTACTAGAAAGCAAGTAATAGGAAGGGGGACGCCGTTCACGAGTAGGGTAACGAGAAGAGACAGGTTCAAGTACCAAGGGAGAAGTACGGTTACCTTAATCCGAAGAAGAATCTGGCAGTGGAGGTGGAGCACGAGGACGCCGAGAGTAGACTTGTAATGGGACTGGAGACGAAACAGGTGGTAATTTAGTGGTAGGCGAAGATATGTCAAGTAGAGGAATAGGGCGTGGGAGCAAAGGAGGATCCAAAGTAGATAACTTCTCAGGAGTTTGCTTTAAGGACGAAGAAAGAGTAGAGAAGAATGGGGTAGTCTCGAGGAAAGTGACATTCATAGAATGGTGAAAGTGATGAGTTACAGGATCATTACACCTATATCCTTTAGACATGGAAGAATACCTGAGAAAGATACAACAGATAGCCTTATCGTCTAGCTTAGTGCGGGTAGGGCTACAATTTTGAACAAAACATGTACACCCAAAGACTCGTGGGAGAATAGGGAAGAGAGTAGTATTTGGCAGTAGAATGTGCAAGGGTGTTTGACCTTGGAGGACACGATTAGGTGTGCATTTTATGATATATGTAGCAGTGAGGACAGCCATGTGCCAAAAATGTTTCGGTATATTCATACCACGTAAAAGACACCGAAGCATAGATATAATGTAGCGGTTCTTTCGTTCTGCCACACCATTCTGTTCAGGTGTATAAGGACAAGTAAGTTGCTAAAGAATGCCTCTCTTATTAAGTTCGGCTCGAAAATCATTGGTTAAGTATTCCCTACCATTATTAGACATGATATTGCGAACAACAGTGTGAAATTGAGTTTTCGCCATTTGAAGGAAGTGAGTGAAATGAGTAAAAACTTCAATTTTTTTCTTCATCAGGTAGACCCAAGTACAACGACTATAATCATCTATAAAAGTTACATAGTAACGATGTTGAGAGAGGGCCGTGACAGGAGAGGGTCCCCAGATATTAGAGTGGACAAGGTCAAAGGCACAGGGAACTCGATGCATACAAGGAATATATGTAGTACGAGTATGTTTTGACAATTCACAAGTCACACGTTTGAACTTAGAATTCTTCCATGCTTTATTAAAAGACGGAAATAACCAACATAAATATTGAAAATTTGTATGTCCTAAACGAGTATGCCACAAATCTATGTTTTGAAGAGATTCAACAGGAGTACCAAAAATAGGAAACACGGAGGCGTGCAGACTAGACAAGGGTATAGTAGAAATTGAAGGTTCACCAAAATAGTAAAGTCCATCGTGCTTATATCCTTTGCCAAGAATCTTCTTCGAAGTCAGGTCCTGTAAGAAACAATGATTGGGTAAGAAAACAACTGCACAGTTGAGACTCTTGGCAAGACGGCTAACAAATAACAGATTATAAACAAATTTAGGGACATAGTAGACGGAGTGAAGAGTAATATTTGAGGATAAACAGGCGTCTCCCTGACAACAGATAGGAATAGAAGTTCCGTCGGCAATTTGAACGGATTGATTTATAGAAGTGACAAGAGATGAAAATATGGAGAGCTCACCAGTCATATGGTTATTGGCCCTAGAATCCAAAATGGTTGGCCTAACTTACCATGAAGAGTAGTAGGAGTACCGGTAGCAAGGGCAGTCGTGGGGCCAGACGATGAAGTTAAACCCAAGTGTAGTTGAAGCTGAACAATTTGAGTATAAAGTTGACTGTAATCTAGCGGAGCCAGAGTTGATTCTAAGGGCACAAAAGTAGGGGCCATGATGCAATATTATAAAGATAATAGCTTCAAAATAAAAATAGTGATAATTTCACTATTGTTCCAAAAGAGAAAATAAGACACTGATATTTAGCAAATAAAATATGACTGATATTTAGTAAATAAAAAAGGCTAATACTTAGCAAATAAGAGAACGACACGAAGACAAGGTAGATGAAGGCAGAGAACAATAGTGACGATAAAAGGTAGCCGGACACTCGGATACCTCGAAGAGAGACGACAGCGTGGAGAAAGAACACCAACCACGCTGGACCAGCAAGCCACTTTTGATAATAATCTTATTCAAAAAATGCACAAGTGCGTGCCTCGGGTGGAGATTTTCACATTAAACAAACAAAAATTATTGTGGTGTCCCCACGCGGATCTGCATGTCATTTTTGAATTGGCATCTTTTGATTTTCATCATTCTCAGAATGCATAACTTTAACTCAAATATAAATGAACAAGAAATGGCTGGAATTTCTTTTTTTAGGTGAAAAGAATGAGGACCACGTGCTTTTTCATGTAAAAGAGCCTACCAATGTTGACTTTAACCCCATAAGAAATGAACAAGAAATGGCTGGAATTTTTGTAGGGATAAATAATGGGGACCGCGTGCTTTATCATAAAAAAGAACCTACCAATGTTGACTTTAACCCCATAAGAAATGAACAAGAAATGGCTGGAAGCAATAGGGATAACGTGTAACTTAAAATGGCTGAAAATTTTTTGAAGGAAAAAAAAATGGGGATTGTGAGCATGAAAGGGTAGGGGCTATGATTTTTTTATCAAGAAGACGAAGAGATTTGGTGGCGTTAGAAAGTAGCTATGGTGGCGACGTCGGAGATGGTGGCGTTGGAGGCAAAAGCTTTGCAGCGATTATGATGGCAATGTTGAAGATCTACTTCCGATGGCGTCAGAGATTTGCTCCCTAAACCGTGACTGAGAGAAATTTGTTTGTGAAGAAAATCTAAAGGAGATGAATAGTAGATAGCTGAAGGATGACGATGAACAATAACCTTTTTTTTGTGTGTTCCTCTAACGTTTTGGCTCTTGATACCAAAAAGAATATAAGACTAAAAAAATATAATACAAGAATCTCATCTTCATGTATTGTGTTTTGATATTTCATAGAATGTAATATAATAGAGTTTAAATAGACAAACTAAACTACAATTGTCAAACATAATAAATGCATCACACTGCTCTAGAATCACATTGCTCAAGATCTGGTGAGGCACACTGCTCAAGAAATTGTCTTTTATAGATATTTCACCATATAACAACTTAAGTGAAACTATTCCTTTATCCATATTCCAAAAATCCAATGTAAAAGCATCGAGTTTAGGGTTTATTGCCTTTTCTGTCAAAACCCAACTTTTAGCCTCAAATCTTGGAGGTTTCTTCTTGCAATATAGGAGGTAAAATCCCAGATTTCATTTTTAAGTTTGGCAAACAATAATTTGTCAGGAAGCATACCATCCTGGTTATTCAATCTGCCTAAACTCAGTGCCTTGGATCTGTCTATCAACAAGCTTGAAGGAGTTATCCCAACAACCATTCAGCTGCATTCGTCTACTTTTCCCCCGATGCTGAAGTTAGCTAGCAACAAACTCCGAGTCCGAGGACCCTTTCCTTCCCAACTCAAGAATGTAATAATCATTGATCTCTCAGCCAACAATTTTACGGGCTATATACCAACAGAGTTGGGAGAACTTGCAGATACCAAATACATTTCATTCTCTGACAACAATCTTTCTGGAGAAATTCCAAGATCCTTTTGCTAGGAAGGTAATCCTATGATGGTTCTTCATCTTTCTAAGAATCACTTCACAGGAAGTATTCACGGCCCCTAGTCTCGGAAATTGTACATCTCTTTGTTTTCTCAACCTTGGTGGATTCATTTCAGACCAACTTGCAGATGCCAAGTATCTTGTTCTTTTAGATCTAACCAGCAATTACTTCAGAGGCTCTTTTCCAAAATAATCCCAAACTTTCAGTTGTTGGAGTCATTAAGTTTAACAGATAATAGCTTTGAGGGAAGGATACCACAGTTCATTGGAGATCTTCACGACCTGCATATACTTAATCTCACTTTGAACTGATGAAACTTGAGAAATTTCAATTTCTAAGTTTCTCAATGAACAGACTTTCCGGTACTATCCCTGAGAGAATGAGTGGTGGGATTCAAATCCTCTCATATTAACTCATTCTCGTAATATTATGAGAGGTTCATATAATTAGAAATAATCTCAACCATCAATTTAAATTAAAACTAAAAAAGGGAAAAAAATTATTTTTTTCTTTCTCCCATTATTTTCACGTTTGCCCCCTCTCTCCTAGTTCCTGCTTCTTGTTTTTCACAAGAACTCCATCTCTATTTTTCTCATTTGACACATTCTATCAACTATTCTCATCCACCATTTTTGCTCAAGAACAAAGACCTTGCGAAGCACTGGTACTTTCTTTTTTTTGGTTTTCTCGAACTACTTTTTTTTTTGGGCTTTTCGGTTGTAGTTGATATATAATCTATTTCTTAAATTTCTAGTAATCAATTGTTTATGAGCATATGTCGTCATTTTTAGCCCCTTTATCTAGGTTCAATTTTCTTCAAATAAAGATTCATTAGATTAAGTTTCAACTTCACTTTGAGAAGTAACAAATGAAAAGATAGAGAACCTTAGTGATTATGTAAATCTCGATTTCAATATGCTTGTTTCAATATGTGACTGCTCTATATTAATTTTTGTGTGTTTTGATGCTTATCATGTACGTACATATACAAATGCATGTATACATAAGAAACAAACAATGAAGTAACTTCAGGTATTGTGACTGTTCTATCATTGTTTTGATATATTTTTTAAATATAATATTTGTTTTGATGCCCATAATATCAATATGTGTCACGCCCAAACCCGGTCCCTTCGTAAACCAAGTCCGGTCGCGACGACACACGGACATTATAACGCCTAAATTACGAACATCCATAGAGTACACAACATACATTCTCAAAGGTCCGCGTCATACATATTCAAAATTTTGACATTCACGAGCGGAATACACTAATCATACATTCGTTCACTTGACAAAAGTTGACATCTCTTACAAGGCTAAGCATTCTTGATAAAATAAAATAAAACATGTGATAAGATATAAGTCTAGCTAGTTGTGATCACGATCCAATGTGACCAACCATATAAAACAACAAAACAACTAGACTTTAAAGAAAATTAAGTTAACAAGTATTTAATACATAAACTTCAAAACCAACTACAATGCATTATGAACACATTCCAATAGCATAACTAGGCATAAAACAAGCTAAACAAGCCAAACTCCAATCTTGCACCTTTGTTGGAATTTTTAGAAATTAATCAAAATAAACCCCAAACTCTACCAAATTCATACCAAAGCCATGAAACCATACCACAAACACATATATATAATCATAAACACCAAAGCTAGCTAGAATTCTCAACTTCCAAATAACAAAGTTAGCATATAACACCTATAATGCCATAAACAAGTTCTATTGCATATATATAGCCATCAAATCACTACTTTAACATATATTCATCTTCCACTAGCATTTATAACACATATATTTGAAATTCCATTAATCAAAGTAAGCAACAAACATGCAAGACTTGAAATTCCTCACCTAAAATTGTTGGAAAAGGCTAGAAATGGCAAGAACAAGCTATGTAGAATAAAGTTTGAGCAATTTTCACTTTGAATTGGCCTAAAAATACAAGCTTTCTTCACAAAATTGATCAAAGCCCTTGTTTTCTACTTTTTCCTCTTTTTTTCTCTTTGATCGACACCTTCTTGTTCTTTCTAGTTTCTTCTTTTGTTTTGTTTAGCTAATATAATGTATATAATGAAAATAATGCAAGATGGTCAAATAAAGTCAAATAAGCTAAGTCAAAGTAGTCAAATATGGTAGGCTTTTGTAAAATATGTCTAAGTTTATGTGTATATATGTAATTTAAATGCACATATGATGTATTAAAATAGATAAATACATAATTAGCACATATTAATTTCAAATAATGTTTAAAGTAAATAAATGCACCTAAAATGCATGCTCAGGTCTCACAATATGGGTTTTAATAACAATATGTGACTGTTCATTGTGGTTTAATATATTTGTTTCAATACAATATGTGTTTTGAAAGCAGAAGAAAACCATGAAACTTTGTTTTGCATTAACTTCAAGGTGTATTAAAAATAACCATTTGGATCTTCAAGTCGAATGGACATCAAAAATAGTATGGGTCAGTCTTTCAATTATTGTAACTTTATTGCCTTTGGACTTTTGGAATGAAATTGTTACCTGATAAAATAAAATAAGAAAAAAAGTTGTATGATATGATAAATAACAACTTATTGTCTTACATTTCAAAATTTTCATTATGGGCAATATATGGGAGATGACTAACATACACAAGGATGATAACGATGAAAGTAAGCATACACCAAAGGTTGGTATGGTGTTTGATATAGTAGATGATACATATATTTTTTATAACGATTATGGTGGAAGAGTAGGATTTAGTATTAGAATCCAGGGTTCTAGAAAAGCTATTGATGGGCTATTGGCAACTATATTGTTTGTTTGTTCCACAGAAGGTCATAGAAGACCTGACAAATGAGACTATCTTGTCAAAAAACCAAGAGCAAAGACACAGACTGGATGCAGTGCACTTATGTCAATTAAAGTAGATAGATCCAAGGAAAATATGTGGTTAATAGATTTGTCAGTGAACATAATCATAATCTGATAAAATCGATCTTATACATATGCTTCCATCACAGAGAAAAATATTTGAGGTGCAAAGTGAACAAATAGAGTTAGCAGATGACTCTGGTATTTGTCTAAGATAGTCGTTCGGGCTATGGGAAGAGAAGTTGGTGGAAGGGAGTCTCTTGGATTTTTAAGCTTGATCAAAAAAATTATCTTTGAACAAAGAGACAAAAAATTATCACATTTGTATTTCCGGTCTTAGTTTTTCATGTTGGATTATGTGCTAATTTACTTATTAAAATGCAAGATGTGATAAAAATAAGTATGTCCATGCATGTGCATTCAACCTCTGCTAATGACGTTCAATATAACCAAAGTCACAAATATACCAATACATGTGGTACTCAGGTTAGCATACAAGATAAAATTGTAATATTATTTTTAGTACAACTTGAAGTACTTAACATTGTAATTTTATGTTTTTTTTTATAGGCATTTGACTTAAATGCAAGCTATTTTGACCCAGATTTCATTCCATAAACGAGTTTGTCCGATTGTTTCCGGAGCGAAGGATATATGGATTATTGATTCTAAAGATTTTTCTTTTATGAAGAAGTCTGAAATTTATGTGAAATTAGTTATTGGATCTATTAGTTGACGCACAATCTATTAATGTATTAGATGGTTCTCCCGATCTTAGTAGCAACAAACATTACAACCAGTTTTGATACTTGTTTTTTTATACAAGATGTTCAAGCGTTCATTATATAAAAGTCTATTTTTAATATCTAATTGCCAATGAAATAAATACTCTATCAACTTAGTATTTTTTTTATTCTAGTAAATAACACTTAATAGATAATTTGGCTAGAAGGGGGACTAAAGACATAATTATATTTCCTTTAAAACTAAATAAAATATTCTCGCTAGTCCCCTAGTAATATTTTACCATTTTAACCTTAGTCTATTCCACTAAAAGACTATGGTTGTTCTCCAGGATAATTAATTTATGAACAGAAGTTAATCAATCTATACATGATGCTCTGTTTTACGACCAACTAAGTGATGATCTTGACCACACTGCCCCTCTGTACTCACTCGTTGCCAAGACAGGTTCCCAAGTGTACTATCACCTCTTGGACCACATCTTGATCTCCTTAGAACCTCTAATCCACAAACCAACCATCCTTCAAAAGTTATCCACTTATCTAAGGGAGCTACCTTTAAGTGTAACATCTAAGGATGGCAATGGGTACAGTTGTTATCCGAAACCGATGGGTATCCGCCCGATAAAAACCCGATAAACAAAATCGATGGGTAAACTAGTAGGTTTTGGTTTTTAAAAGTCGAAACCGATGGTTAAACCGATAGGTTATGATTTTAGACGTTAAAAAAAATCGAAACTCGAAATCCAATTATTAGTTTATATATATATAAACAAAGTTGTTTTTTTTTTGGGTCAAGGTATCTAAAAGTGAATTTGCTTTAATGATTAGCAAACTTTTTTTTGTCCCCCACGGGGACAACACTTTTGTTTATTTTTTTTATTTTTTCAATGATTGCTATTACTTTACTTATTGTTTCTTCTTCAGATTTCCTAACGCTTTGTTTTCTTTCTATACTCAAATCTCAAACTACATTCTTTTTCTTCAGTTCTTTCCAATTTCAATTCTCGCATTATCTAAGGTAATATATAGTGGTTGTTTTATTTTACTCAGATCTCAAACTACAATGTTAATTTGGTGGATGCTTTAATTACAAATTTTGTTCTTTTGTTGTATAGAGGGACAAACATTTTCTTATTTTTGGTTTTTTTAGATTTGAATGTTTATAATGGTGTAGTACATTTTTAAGTTTATTGTCTTATGATGTATGTATTTTGGTTTGTTTTATTTTTAGATTTTTTAAAATATTTAAATGAAATATTTTTGACATACTATTTGAACTAATTTTTTAAGTTAGCGGTTTCAGTTTCAGTTATCTGCGGTTTTTTCAATACTTGTCGGACTCGGTTTTGGAGAATGATTTTCAAAACCGTCGGTTTTCGGTTTTGGATTTAGGTTATGCTAAACGATTTCAGTTTCAGTTTTTTCAAAATCTGCGGTTATCCGGACCGTTGCCATCCCTAGTAACATCTAGTACAACAACTGTTCTACTATGCATAGATTCAGGATGATCTAGCTTGGATCATTCTAAGGGAATGATATTGTATAGATTCCTTATTGCCATACGTATATCCCTTCTAATCAAGTCCAGACACCCAAACCACAAAGCTGTTGACCTGAATATTAGATCTCTCCCATGGTGGCTCAAAGTGTAAGAAGTTGACTTAATTGGTTCATCCATATACGCTCAATATTGAGAGCAATGGACCACTTAAAAGTTTGTAGGTATAAGTGATCTCTTTCTTAGATAGTACATATTTAGAGTTCATACCTACGAGGTCCATCCAATGCATACGCATGAATAAGTGTAATAAGTCTGGAACTACATCCATGATCAAGGCAAACCACCCTGCTACAAAGGGAACTTATTCCATTATAACCTCTACCATAGTAAAGTGCCCACCTTTACTACTTAGTTATGGACATAATAATTCTGCTTAACAAGTAACCATGACTTAGACCTTCTATACGTAACCACCACGCACCTAAGTCAACACTTGAAGTAAATACGTTTCATACATATAAATATACAGTCATCCACATAATAAGAGAGAGAAAACTTGCTCATATAATAAGACGACATTTAATTATTAATTGCAAATATTCAATTACTAGAATAGTAAGGTGCTAATGGTCTTTTGGGCATACTATTCCCAACAGACTCGCACTTGCACAAAAGAACACTAAGCTAGGTAACCTAACAACTTAACTCCTATAGACTCAACATGTTCAAAGAACACCCTCTCTGTGAGAGTCTTAGTAAAGGGATCTGGTAAGTTATTTGTAGAGGCAGCTTTTTCTACCACTATGTCTCCCCTGTGAATAAATTCACTGATCAAGTGATACTTTCTCTCAATAAGCTTGCCTTTTCTGTGGTTCTTTAGCTCTTTAATCTGCGCTACTGCCCAACAATTGTCACAATAAATGACTATGGGCAGGCACTACTCCAAGCTCCAACAAGAACTGTCTCAACCAAACAGCTTCGTTCGCATCTTCGGACGTCGCCACATACTCAACTTCCATGGTGGAGTCTGCGATGCATGACTGCTTCATACTTCTCCATGAAACTTCACCTCCTGACAGGATGAATTCATATCCAAATGTAGATCTCCTAGAATCTCTATCAGACTGGAAGTCCGAATTTATGTATACCAGCTGAGTTAGATCCTCAGCTCGGTAGACCAACATATAATATTTCGTTCTTTGAAGATACTTGAATATACATTTGACCGCTACCTAGTGAGCTTGTCCTGGGTTTGACAGATATCGGCTAACCACGACAAAGCAGATATCTGGTCTAGTACAAAACATGGCATACATGAGACTTCTAACTGTTGACGCATATGGAACTAGTCTCATACTCTTTTCTTCATCAGGAGTTTTGAGGCACTGATCCTTAGAAAAAGGAACTTCATGACTGGAGGGTAGCAAACCTTTCTTCGAGTTATACATGTTAAACTTGACTAATATTTTCTCAATGTATGCAGCTTGGGACAGAGCTATTACCTTGTTCTTGTGATCTTGCAAGAGTTTGATCCCTAGAACATAACTAGCTTCACCCAAGTCCTTCATTTGGAATTGAGAATAAAGCCAAATCTTTATGGATGTCAACAACCTTATATCATCCTTAATCAATAGGATGTCATCCATATATAGGACAAGCTATCCATTTTCTTGTACACACAAGGCTTATCAAAATTCTGCTCAAAGCCAAAGGCCTTGACTGCTTCGTTAAACTGGATGTTTCAAGCCCTAGATGCTTGCTTAAGCCCATAGATGGACCTCTTAAGCTTACAGACCATATTCTTTTGGTTTTTTGCAATGAATCCTTCTAGTTGCATCATATAGATGGATTCGTCAAGATTCTCATTTAGGAAAACAATATTGACATCCATCTACCATATCTCGTAGTCATAATGACAAACGATGGCTAAGACAATCCTAATGGATTTAAGCATGGCTACTGATAAGAAAGTCTTTTCACAATCGCTACCCTATTTCTGAGTGTATCCCTTTGCCACTAGCCTATCTTTGAAGGTTTCACATTTCCATCCACTCATCTCTTCCTCTTGTAGACCCATTTACACCCCATGGGTTTTACCCCTTCAGGTGTTTCTATAAGATCTCAGACTTTATTAGAATACATTGACTCCAACTCTGACTCCATTGCCTTATGCCACTAGTCAGCATCTATGTCTGTTACTGCTTCATCGTAACTAGTGGGATCATCGATCTGGTTAGAGACTGTTTCGAAAAACTCTCCATACCATCGATCTGGCTGAGATGATTTCCTCCCACTAGGATGAGGCTCCGGCTCAATTAAGGGAACTTGCTGCTCATTCTCTACTTCAGGATTAGGTGCAGGTATTTGAGTCGAAGTCTCAGTAGTAACTTTCTCTAATATAACTTCTGAATTAGACTCATGATGGGCAACACTATCATCCTCCAAGTATTTAGCATGTGTGCTAAGTAGCACCTTCTACTCCTTAGGGTGATAGAAGATTTCACCTCTTGTCCCTTTAGGATATCCTATGAAGTAGCACATCTCAAACCTTGGTTTCAATTTTGAAGCAAAGTTGTTCAATACATAAGTTGGATATCCCAAAATGTGAAAGTGCCTTAAACTGGGCTTGCGCCCTATCCACAATTCATGGAGTATCTTAGGTACTGACTTAGAGGACACATGGTTCAAGATGTATGTTGTTGCTTCTAAGGCATAACTCTAGAATGATATGGGCAGAGTCACATGACTTATCATAGATCTCACCATATCAAGTAGGGTCCAATTTTTTCTCTCAAACACACCATTTAACTAAGGTGTATAAGGTGTGGTCAATTGAGTCACTATTCCCTGTTGTGTGAGATAATATTTGAAATCACCCGAGAGGTATTCCCCACCTTGATCAGACCGAAGTGCTTCTATGGATTTTCCTAATTGCAGCTCCGCTTCAACTTTGAATTCTCTGAACTTGCCAAAGACTTTAGATTTGTGGTGTATTAGGACGATGTACCCATATCTTGAGTAATCATCCATAAAGGTGACAAAGTACTCATAATCTCCTGGAGCCGGTGTACTCATAGGTCCACACACATCAGTGTGCACCAATTCTAACACTTGACTTGCCCTATACCCCTTAAAGGTGAATGGCCTTTTGATCATCTTCCCTTTAACTTCAAATAAATGAAACCTGAATGCTATGTTATTACAAGAATACCATTTCAAGTTGGAACATATTTAATTAATATTTTTTTTAATTTACAATGAAAGCCAATCTCTCATTAAATTCGATAATTTTATCTAATTCTTAAGCATGATGTATTTAGTTATTAGCCTAAAAACAAAAAATAATAATAAAAACAACAAATCACCAAAACAAAACCCTTTTGTCCTCGCTCACACAGGCACACTTTTTTTTTTAATTTAAAAGAGAAAAATACCGTACAACACATATTAATAATATAGCGAGTAACATACCAACAAAAATCGAGTGGCACATGCACACACTTCGCGCACACAACATAAAACAGCTGGGCTAATGTTTGCTTGATTCGACAAAAAAAAAAAAAATGTTTGCTTGAAATTATTACGCTCTGTCTCTGTCTCTGTCTCTGTCTCTGACGCACACCAAAAATAAAATAAAATAAAATAAAATAAATGGGTGAGAGGGTAGAGCAGCAGCTGAAGGGGTTTGGATCGAGGCTTGACATGCCTCCTACAACTAAAGACGCTCTCATTAAGCTCTCAAAGGTTACTTTTTTTTCTTCATTTTATTTTTATTTTTATTTTTAAATTCACAAACTCGCTGTTAATTGTTTCGTAATGATTTTTTTAATATATTTTAGCTCCTAAATTTGTGAATTTTCTGTGTTAAGTTTAATTTTGTCGTCTTTTAATTAAGCTGCATTAGGGTTCGTTTTGCATGTTTCTTTTTTCTTCATTTTTAGATAAAAATTGAGTCTTTTTTCAAGCTCTTTAAGGTTGATTTCTTCATTGTGTTCTCATTATTTCGCCCATTTTTTATTTTTTACTTTTATATATAAATTTTTGTCTCTCAATGATATTTACTCAGGATTGTTATTACTATTATTGTTAATATTTTCTGATAAAATTTGACATTTTTGGTTGAGTTGGGTAAATTTGGAGAATTTTAGTATAAGGTTTTCTGGGAGCTCAGTTCAATTAGGGTTCGTTCGGATGCTTTTTTGCCTTAAAAAGTTTTTAAGAAAAGGTAGGAGAAGTGAACTCTTTGTAAGATTTAATTTTGGTTCGAGTGTATTTCGCTAGGGTTTCGGTGTCAGCTTTGTTTATTTAAATTCGATGGTTCAAGGGTTTTAAAATAGTATTTGGTCTTGTAATTCGGTTAAGTTAGGGTTTTTTTGGGTGCTACCTTTTGTCATGAAAAGGTTAAAAAATTGAATCTTTTTATGATTTCAATCGGTTTGTATCGTCTTGAAGTAGCTTTGAGTAAGTTGTTTGTTTATTTGTGCTCTTCTTACGAATAATTTTGTAGGGAAAATTCTCGATTGTTATACAACACTTATAGTTCTATTCACGTCTTGAACTCAAAACTTCAAGCGAAATTGCAATAGGGATTGATACTTTATGTCAGTGTATTATGAAAATTATGCTTCTTGGCAATAACTCATGTTTGCACATGCACTAAGTATTTGTATGCTTGCGCTATGTCTATTGGGAAAGGTCATGCACATTTATCTCGGGAAGAAGAAGACTAAATTGTAATTATGTTTGGTTGAAGAGAGATGTGTTTTTTGCTTTTCCTTTTCGTCCGTGTGTCTTCTTTCTGATTATATTTGCTCTTCGTTGTCACTTGTCAATGAGATTATATGTCAACCCATGTAGATATGTCACATGGAATGAAATTCGGCAACAACTACTGCTAAGAAGATGGTTTCAATGCCTTTATTGCGTTTAAATGTCAAATTCTTATGATGGTTTCCTTTTTGAGGTACTTGCTAGTTGCCAATTAGATAATACAAGATATAATAGGCACTTTCCTCAGCTCCGAGGTCAAATTACAGCTATAACTAGTGGATGTATCAGCAAGAATTAGTAATATAGCCGTGAAACTTAGTAGAGAATCCTCTGTATGTGCAAAGAGAGTGTATTCCTGCATTATTTATGATAAAAAACGAAACCAAGCCTTTTTCCGACTAGGTTAAGTTAGCTATATGAATCTAGGGTAAAAAGAACATCACTCATTCATCAAGTTGAAATAACAAGAAAGAGACAAAATGATAAGATAATGCTAACTGTGGATGCTTGCTAAGTGAGAGTAAAAGCACCGAGTCTTCATAATTCAGAAGTACTGGAAACGAACAAACTGATGGCTTAAGTTGGCCAGCTTTGTTTATACTGAACAACCCCAAGTAGAAACTACTTTTTATTAAGTATTACATAAGGTTCCAGCACCAAGTTTATTTAGCTCTTGCATGCTTTTCTTCTCTTTCCATAACTCTTTGCCTGCTTAGGTGGCTCAAGATTAGTCGTTGCTGCTTGGGATGGACCTGCACCTGATGGATCATTCGGGGATCCATCCATTCATTGGTGCAGGTCCAGAGAAGAAATGGTGATCAGCCACAAAAGGAGGAGCAGATGTTGCACTACCATAGTTTACAGGATCAACTGCTCTCTGCATCATTGGCTCAGCCCTTAACAAGCCACGCTGATCGTCATCATACTCACAATAACGGTGGAGGTACCTGGTCAGTGGCTCAACGTAGTCATCAAAGCCTAGTTTGTTCATTGCATAAAGCAGATCCTCAGCAGTGACTGTCTCTTGGTAACATGTTTTTACCAATTAAAAGAAAAAAAAAAAGAAAAACAGAAAATCACAAAACAAAACCTACTCTTCCCTCTCTTACACACACACACACGCACCCCTCACAAACACAACATAACATAAAACAGCGCAGCTAATGTTTGCTTGAAGATTGCACTCAGACACACACACACACATAAAATTGCTTTAAGGAAAATGGGTGAAAGGGTACAACAACAGCTGAAGGAGCTTGGGTTGAAGCTTAACATGCCTCACTCCACTAAAGGCGCTCTCATTAAGCCCTTAAAGGTTACTTTTTTGTTTTATTTTCTTTAATAACTTTTTAATTACAATCTCGCTATTAATTGTTTTGTAATGATTTTGCTTTTTTTTTTTTTTTTTTTTCTAAAAGGAAAAAAATATAGTGTGGCTCAAAATTTTGTGAATTTGTATTATTAAGTTGAACTTTGTCGTCTTTTAGTTGAGCTGAGTTAGGGTTTGTTTGCATGCTCTTTTTTTCTTCTTTTTAAAGGAAAATTATGTCTTTTGTCAATCTCTTGAAGGTTAATTGATTCGTTGTTTTTCTCTTTTTTGGCTATCAATGTTATTTACTCAGCGTTAATATTATTAAATATAATTTTTTTTTTCTGATAAAATTTGATATTTTTGGTTGAGTTGGGTAAAGTTGGATGGTTTTAGTGTAAGGATTTCTGGTAGTGCAGTTCAATTAGGGTTCGTTCAGATGCTCTGTTGTCGCTGAAAAACTTTTAAGAAAAGGCAGAAAGTAAACTCTTTGTAAGAATGTGAATTTCGCTAGGTTTTTGCCATCATGTTTGTTTATTAAATTTTGAAGGTTCAATGGTTTTCAATGGTATTTGGTCTGGTAATTCTGCTAAATTAGGGATCTTCTGTGTGCTTTCTTTGTCATGAAAGGTAGAAAAATTGAATCTTTTTGTGATTTGGCATGGTTTGTATTGGCATGAAGTAGTTCTTTCAGTAAGTTCTATTTTATTTGTGCTCTTCTTACGAATAATTCTCTCAATTGTAAATACTTTTAGTTTGATTCACAACTTAAACTCAGAACTTCAAGTGGAAATTGCAATAGGTATTGATACTTTCTGTTAGTCTATTATGGAAATTATGCTTCTTGGCATTAACTCGTGTGCATGTGCACCAAATATTTTTATGCTTTCGCTATAGCTGTTGGGAGATGTTATGCACATTTTTTTTTGGGAAGATGAAAACAAATTTGGAGTTATGTTTGGCTGAAGAGACACGTTTTTTTCTGTTCCTTTTTTGAACTTGTGTCTTCTTTTTTATTATTATTGCTTTCTGCAATCATTTGCAAACATAGTAGTTGAACTGAAAAGTCCTTATCAGTGACATTGTATGTCAATCCATGTAATAATGAAGACATTCAGAAACAAATATTGCGGAGGAGATGATTTAGATGCCTTTATTTTGTGTCTAAAACAAAATCTTGTGATGGTTTCCTTTTTGTGGTACTTGCTAGTTGCCACTCGGATAAGACAAGATATAATGGGCACTTTCCTAAATTACGTTTTTCTACATATGAAGTGCCAACCACATAAATTGACGTAAAGTAACATGGTAATGAGTTGAAGGAAATTATGGCAAATCAACATAAAGTAACATTGTAATGAACTAGAAGGAAATTATGGCGAATATCAAGGAGGTAAATTTCTGTAGCTGTTTCTTATTGTCCTCACAAAAAATTCATCAAAGTGCAATCTCGATCTCACAAGTGTAAAACGAGCAGTAAGAGTATAGTTGCTCTGACCTGATTAAAAGAGTAATAGATCCTGAGGAACACGTAATGATCATGAAATTGATTTATTTAGAAATATAGAATTAGGATGAGAGTAAAAGTGGAAGTAAGAGCATGAGTGGCTTAATTCAATCTCGCAATACTTAATTTAATGCAAGTTATTGGACTAGTGATTCAAAGGGGGAAGATAGAAAGGTGAAGGCTAAGAGTGAGACATCTGAATTTTAGCCTTTGATCAACTACAATTAGTTATTCTGACGTGTAACGAAGATCAGTAGGTGGCCTAGAGTCTGCAATTTTCATCTAAGAGGGTGATACAGTGTCTGTCAAAGTCTTCTATTAAAATGGACGAATATGCATGTGGAAGTCCCGAAACTGTCATTTCCCTTTAAGAACTTGGTTTTGACTAGTCCGGAAATATACCTATTTCAGGAGTCTTAGGGTAGTTGAAATCAAAGAATCGCCTTTCTGGAATGCAGAGGCTTAGTTCTCTCTGTTATCAAATGTCATTATTTGGTTGCAAATCCTGGCCAGACTTTTGTTGGTATTTCTTAGAAAAATGAGCAAGTAAAAGGGCGAGGAGCCACGCCGTTATTAGGACGATTGTTTTAGATGACAATATCTATAGCATGGTTTATTGTTGTTTGCTCATCAAATCCGATCATAAAGACTTTAGACTCATGCCATGCACAATCACAGGCTTGTGCTTAGGCTTGGAGTTAAAATGGGAGGAGTGAAAGGCATGGAGAACTATCGATGATTGGCTTTATGGGGGGAAGTAATATACGCATTTTCGATGGAAGGAGAGGTTGGTGCCACCTCTGCAAAAGAAATTCTTAAATGTTGTCCATTCAAGGTAAAAATAGATTAATGATCAGTATTGAAGGTAAAAATAGATTACTAATCATCTAGGTTATAGCCACTTTGACATATCCAGTTGTGACAATCTGAAATGCTGAAATCTTCATTATTTACCTTATGCATGATGCATGATTTATGTCAGTTAATCAAGTCATATAATGGCTCTTTGGTCAAGCTAGATATATATGTAAATTGTTTTAGAAGTAAGAGGATGCAATGCTGTAGGTAATAAGATAGCATTTTGAGTGTGCGCATTCAATGTAGAACTCAAGCAATCTATGTGACAAGGATAATAGTCAGTCTATTATCTCTGATGTAAATAAAAGAAGAATGGCCAGCTGTCAGTTAGAAAAGACTGGTCAAAGTTAGTTACATATCTAACTTGATTGTCAAGTAGTTAGTAACAAGTAGTTAGCAGCTGCAACTATATATACTTGTAAATGTACTGATCATTGATTATTCAAGAAATAAGAATCATAACTTTTCTATCTCAATTTTCTTTCTAGCTCTCTATTTCTTCATGGTATCATAGAGCCCTCCTATGGACCTAATTTTTTTTTGAAGGTGAGAGATCTCCATTAAAGCACCTTCGATCTCCATTAAAACACCTTCGATCTCCATTAAAGCTTTGTGCGAGGCTTGCGAACTATCTTTCGAGTCTTCTCTGCTACTTTTCCTAGCATAATTATCTTTTCTCCTTCTCAAAACGCTAATTTCTCAAATTGTAAACCCTAACCTCCATTAATGGCTGACTTTGAGCTTTCTCCAGAACTCAAGCTACTTCTTCAGAATCTTCACTCATTAGTACACATCAAACTAGATAACACTAACTACAATATCTGGAGAACACAAATTCAGACTGTATTTCAAGCCTACCACATGTTTGATCAAGTATCTGGTTCAAAACCATGTCCAACACCTCTGATCACTGATGAACAAGGCAAATCCTCCACAAATCTTGCTTACACTAAGTGGAATACTGTGGATACTCATCTCAGATCATGCCTTTTTGCAGCTATTACTCCACACATCTTACCTCTTGTTCATCATTTCCCAACCTCAGCTGCTATATGGCAGACTTTGGAACAAAGATTCAAGTCTGCAAGCATCTCCTATACCTATCAACTGAAGATGCAATTATACACTTTTCAGAAAGGAGAAAGCTCCATGCAATCTTACCTAGATACAATCAAAACTCTTACTGTGCAACTAGCAGTTGCTGGAGAATCAATGAAAGATGCATACATAACATTTACAGTTCTCAAAGGTTTACCGCCTGAATATGACTCTTTCAAGTCCTCAGTTAGACTTAAGTCTCAACCTTTGCCTTTACCTATCTTATTCAGTCATCTTCTCTCTGAAGAACTGAACCTTCATCTCTCAAACAAACTAACACTCTCAGATTCTACTTCTTCACAAGTCCACACTGCCTTGCATGTTAACAAGGGTGGTGGCAGAGGATATTCCAATAAAGGCAGAGGTAGACAGTCTCAAAACAGAGGTGGCAGAGGCCAAAGGGGATCAGGCAGAGGCAACCCTAACTCCCAATTCTCTGCTCTATCTCAGACTCCTTCTTACTCCACTTACAACCCTACTGAACAGTCCCTGTACTGTCAAATTTGTGGTAAAAAGAATCATTCAGCCTTGGAATGTTGGGACCGATTTGACAACACAAACTATGTTGTACCTTCTAAATCTGAGAAGCAAGCCTACACAGCTCAAGCAGGCACTTCTACAGATACTTCTTTTCCCTGGTACCTAGATTCAGGGGCTAATGCCCATGTCACTAATGACCCTACTCAGTTTCACACTCAGCAGCCATACACTCGACAAGATTCTGTCTCTGTTGGCAATGGGCATGCTATCCCAATCCAAAGCATAGGTTCTGGTAAACTCTACAATCCCATCTCATCCCTTCACCTTTCCAATGTATTATTTGTACCTCAAATTTCTACTAAACTCCTATCCGTATATCAACTTACAAAAGATAACAATTGTGCTATTGTTTTCACTGACAAGGAGGTACAAATTTGGCACAATGCTAGCCACCACCTTATGTTCAAGGGCCCCTGTGACAAGGGACTCTATCCCTTGCCATCCTCAGTCTCCCCATCAACTGCATCTCATCTAGTGGCTCATTCCTGCATTTCATCACTTCCTCCTGCTACCTTATGGCATCTGAGGCTTGGACATCCATCCAGGAATGCTTCTCAAGCTCTCTCTTCCAATTTAAATGTCAAACTTACTTACACTACTAGTGATTGTCCTTCCTGTTTAGCAGCAAAATCTCACAAGTTAGCATTTCCTACTTCAATTACTACTAGTAAAGCTGCTTTTGACATAATACATTCTGATGTATGGGGTCCCTCCCTAGTTTCTTCATGTAAATCCTATAAATACTATCTTGTCCATAGTTACCATATTCGCCCTACCCCCTATTGAACCACGTATCGGATTCGACGTACCGATTCGCGGTACGTTAGCGTTCCAATTCGCTAAACTTAACGAACTTAACGAATCCGATGGTATAAAAAATTTTACCAAAAAAATAAAGAAAGAAATCATAAAAACTAAATTTCTACTAGACTTGGATGCGAGAGTTAGGACAATGTATTAAAACAAAGATTTGGCGTACCGGAGATGAAGGATGCACACTGCGTGGACTGATTTTTCCGAGGTTAAAGCTATTGCGATCTCTGGTTGAATCGTTTCGGTGATATTTTTGGGTTTTCTTGGTTGGTTCATAATATTTGGCGTAGTGTGTGGTTTTGATCAAGTTTTGTAATGTGAATTTGTTAATGGTTTTGTTCAAATTTTGCAAACAACTAAGCAAGTTTGTTTGAAGGATGCTGCTTTTCGTTTGGTTTTGTGTGCAGCTGGCATAGATGAGTGCCAACTGCTCTGGTCAGCACCGAAAACAGAAATTGCTTCGGTTCTGACTGCTGACCACTTTCTTTCTTTTTTTTTTGAACAGAATCAGAGAAATAGGACAGTCCGCAAAAGACTAGATTTCCTAGCAAATTATTTTTAGTTTTTTTTTTTTTTTTTTTTTTTCTGAAAGTTAAATTAGTTCTAGTAATTACTAAACAAAGAATATATTACTCTACAAAATATTTGATAAACGAATCCAATAATATTTTACAACGTACCCCGTACCCAATTAACGTATCGAATAAGTCTACCTCCCTTGTACCCTAAAATTTATATGTGTCGTACCCAATATCCGAACCCGTACCGCGACTCAAATCGTACCGCGAATCTGGTAACTATGATCTTGTCTTTGTGGATGATTTTTCTAAATACTCTTGGGTTTATCCTCTAAAATTAAAATCAGATGCTTACTCTGCCTTTCATAGTTTTTCAACCATGATTCAAACTCAATTTAAAACAACTATTAAGACTCTCCAAACTGACAATGGCAAGGAGTATGTCAATCATCAGTTTAGCTCCTATTTACAGTCATTAGGCATTATCCATCAAACTTCCTGCCCCCATACCCCAGAACAAAATGGAAAATCTGAAAGAAAGCATAGACATTTAGTTGAAACAGCTATTACATTACTTCAACAAGCTTCCCTACCCTCTAAATTCTGGTTAGAAGCAATAGCTGCATCTAACTACCTTATTAACAGGCTGCCCACCCCTACCCTGCACTATCTCTCTCCCTATGAATGTTTATACTCTACCCTTCCTGACTATTCCCTCTTAAAAGTATTTGGTTGTCTTTGCTTTCGTTGGCTCAAGCCATATACCAAACACAAGTTGGAAGCAAGATCCAAGCCATGTGTTTTCTTAGGGTATTGTCCAACAACAAAGGGTTACAAATGTCTTGAACCAACAACTGAGAGAATTTATGTCTCCAGGCATGTTAGATTTCATGAGCATTATTTTCCCTACTCTAATATTGGACAATCCTCCCGGTCATCGCTGTCTCAACTATTCACCCTACTATCTTCAACATTCTCAAGTAATCCTTCTTCCCTTTTTCCTCTCATTCCCAGTCCACCCTCAACATCCTCAAGCAATCTTCCTCTTCTATACCTATATTTTCTAATTCCTCTGCTGCTTCTATACAACCTTCTCCCTCAATAGCCTCTGCTCTTGACAGTTAACTCCTCCTAGTCCTATAACATCTCAGCCCACATCTCAGATTCAGACAACACAAGAAGAGACCCATAACTCTTCTTTCCCACAGTCCCCACCTCTTTCAGTTCAGCCATCTCAAACAGCAAATACTTCCCAAAATTCACATCAGTCTTCTTCTTCTACCACTCAGTCCCATTCTCCCCCTACAGCACCTCAGAATTCAACTCTGCATCCCATGCTCACAAGTCTAAAACTGGCTGCCTACCTCCTCCCCTATATAAGCTTAATACACTTACTACCAATTCCCCAACTCATGAACCCTACACATACAAAGAAGCAGCCAGTCATCGTGTTTGGGTCTCAGCCATGTAGGAAGAGTTCCAGGCATTGCAAAAACAACACACCTGGACTCTTGTTCCCTTACCCCCCAACAGAAATCCAATCGGATGTAAGTAGGTCTATAGAATAAAAAGGCATGCAGATGGCTCTATTGTTAGGTGCAAGGCCAGGCTAGTGGCAAAGGGCTACCATCAAGAACATGGTCTTGACTATAATGAAACCTTCAGCCCTGTAGTCAAAGCCCAAACAATCAGAATTGTTCTCACAATGGCAGTTCAATTTAAGTGGCCTCTAAGACAGCTAGATGTCTCAAATGCCTTCCTCTATGGCACACTTCATGAAGAGGTCTATATGAGTCAACCCCAAGGCTTTATAGATCCCTCCCACCCTTCCTATGTTTGTAAGTTACACAAATCTCTTTATGGCCTAAAACAGGCACCAAGAGCTTGGTACCAGTTGCTTTCTACCTTCTTACAAAACCAAGGTTTCATTTGTAGCAAAGCTGATACCTCACTCTTTGTCTCTCATAACTCTACTACCATCATCATTATTCTAGTCTATGTAGATGACATAGTCATCACTGGGAACAACTCTGCTGCTATATCTAGCTTAATCTCTACTATAAGCAATCAATTTGTCATGAAAGATCTTGGACCACTTTCCTATTTCCTAGGCATTCAAGTGTAGTCCTCTCCTACTCAGCTTCTAATTCATCAACAACAATATGCCTATGATCTGCTCAAAAGAGCAGGTATGCTCGATTGTAATCCTTCCCCTACTCCTTCTTTCTCCAAACTACCTAATCAAACTGCAGCCACTTTGAAACCTTATTCTAACCCATCACAGTATAGAAGTATAGTAGGAGCCCTGCAGTACCTCACACTCACCAGGCTAGATTTGCAATTCGCAGTTAACACACTCTGTCAACACATGCATAACCCTACAAAATTTGACTTTCTCTCCCTCAAAAAGACCCTCAGATATGTTAAAGCTACTCTTGATCAAGGCCTACAGTTTATCCCTGGTAACCTCACCCTAACTGCCTTCTCCGACTCAGATTGGGCAAGTGATGTTAGTGACAGGAAGTCTACAACTGGGTACTGTGTTTATTTGGGCCATAACTTGATTTCATGGTGCTCTAAAAAGCAGCCCACTGTGGCTAGATCTTCCACAGAGGCTGAGTATAGAGCCATGGCCTATACTACTGCAGAACTTATGTGGTTAACCTATCTCTTGAGAGATCTACATCTTTCTCATCCTACACCAACACTTTACTGTGATAACCAGTCAGCCTTAGCATTGGCAGCAAATCCAGTCTACCATGGCAGAACCAAACATATTGCCATTGATTATCACTTCCTCAGAGATCAGGTAGTCACTAATGCTCTCAAGGTTGCCTATATTCCCACAGCAGATCAGATTGCAGATCTTTTCACAAAGACCCTATCTAAAGCAAACTATTTTAGACTCAAGGACAAACTGCCTTTGGCAAAGGCTTGCATCAGTTTGAGGGGGGATGACAAGGATAATAGTCAGTCTATTATCTCTGATGTAAATAAAAGAAGAATGGCCAGCTGTCAGTTAGAAAAGACTGGTCAAAGTTAGTTACATATCTAACTTGACTGTCAAGTAGTTAGTAACAAGTAGTTAGCAGCTGCAGCTATATATACTTGTAAATGTACTGATCATTGATTATTCAAGAAATAAGAATCATAACTTTTCTATCTCAATTTTCTCTCTAGCTCTCTATTTCTTCACTATGATAGTATAGAGAAAAGTTGCCTCTTTGACACAGCAAATTATCCTAGTGCATACTGGGATTTGGACAATATTCCCGCTTGAAATATAAGACACCGATGTATCTTGAATTGATTGCTTAAAAGTAAGTTAGCTACTTTTAATAAATGAATGTGGTTCTATCATGGACCTTCATGCAGAAAGGAATCTGCTAATAAAGTCCTCATAAATGTTCCCTGTCAACCTTTCTAATTTTGATTATGAAATAATGTCACATCATCTTTAATATTTGCCTTCCTGGTGAAATTACATGCGTTTATTTATTCAACTTGATCTTGTCTAGAAATAATTCCTTGTCTTGCTGTTCTTCTTAGTTGAGGGCTTTCTGACGGAAATAATTCTTCTTAAATAGTTTTCTTGTTTCTCTAAACATGGCTTAATGAACACTCGAGTTTCTTCTCAAACGTTTGCAAAAACATTTAGGATGCTATTTCCTTTATGGACAAATGTATGACTAGCTTATTTTTCATTTCTCAAAGAGCAATTACATATGTTTAGAACCTCAGAAGTCTCTATAGTTGCATAAGATTAAACTGATTTCCAAATTTTTTATTCGACATGATTTCCTTATATGCAGTTAGGGGTGACTTGTTTCTCTGAGTTGGATCAGACACCACCAAAACTAGTACTAGAGATGATGCAGCCTTTTCTAAATGCAATTTCAAGCTGGTACCTTTAAAAACATCAAGATAGGGAGGCCAAGCTTCTTGTTGCAACATATGTCAGTGAAATTACTAGGATCACTGCACCAGAGGGCTCCCTACAGTGATGCTGTTTTGAAGGTACGTTTGATCCTAATTTTGAAATGCTTTGTTAAACAGAATTGGTTTCTTATTGCCTTCAGCAAAAATCTTAAATGCTCTTTTGAGACTATTGCATTTATATTTTCACCTTAAATATAAAAAGAAAAAATTGTTGTTGACAACTCTCTCTGTGTTGCTATAGTTTTTATATGCC
This sequence comes from Ehretia macrophylla, assembly GCA_037974665.1. NCBI lineage: Eukaryota > Viridiplantae > Streptophyta > Magnoliopsida > Boraginales > Ehretiaceae > Ehretia > Ehretia macrophylla. The sequence goes on from CM075779.1 coordinate 62,233,804, forward strand.
ATGTTCTAATCAAACTAGCTCTCCATTATTCGTTTTAAGAGAAGGTAATTTCCATATGCCTGAAACATGTTTCTACCTGGAGAATTAGACATCGTACTTGTACGTGTAAACTCCACTTTGATTTCTTCCTTTATTTTTGAGTTTTTCTTCCTTGTAGAGAAAGTAAAAAACGCTACTGAATGTATTGTGTCCTTGCACAGCAATCCAAACTTTAGAAAGAGTTTAATTGGCTTTGCAGCATGCAACTCTTAATACCAAACTATACACTATGAGGTCCAAAGCTCCAAAACATACAAAGAAATCGTACTCACATTTATAAACTTCCACCAACTATTTAAGAGGTGGGGGATGTTTTCTTGCCAACCCGATAATGGGCATAAGGTCACATAAAAATCGAACCGAAATTAACTGGAACTATAAGTAATGACATGCCTTCCATTACAGAGAGCCGGTCAATACTCCCAGTGCTGCCCAACTGTGAAGTGTAATGGCTAGTGGTAAATACTATCTTCTCGTTCATCACGCCTCTTGCCTCGTGGAACATCTTTTTATCCTCATCTTATATAAATTTGGCCAATTCCCTTTGCATTCCTTCATTGTACAAGTGAAACAAAATAAAATCTGAGATAGAGTGAGAGAGAGAGAGACAGAGAGACAGAGCAATGGAGTTTGGAGGAAATGGAGGCTTCCAAGGCTACTGCAGGCTCCCACAACCAGTTTCTGGTAAAGCTAGAATGATGTTAAATGCTAGTCTTCAATTTTTCTTCTTCTTTTTTCCTTTTTTCTGCATTTCATTTTTGTGCATGATACTGTTCCATCATATTTACTACTAAAAAATGTTTATCTCTTACCATTTCTTTTGATTTTCCTTCTTTTTTTTTGCAAATATTTCTTTTGATTTTCTTATGTTTCAGATTTTATGTTTAATTTACTTTTTCTGGCCAACCAAGATTTTCTGGGGTCTCTTTCAACTTTTTCCCTTAACGTATATTCAACCTTTTTGTTGAAGAAGTGCTAAAACACCCAAAGACATCGTTTAAAGCGATCTTGATCATCTGCATGCAAATTGTTTTTCAAGTTTCAACTCTCTCTCTCTCTCTCTCTCTCTCTCTTTCTCTCTCTCTTTGAGAGAGAATATGAACGAGGCCCTTGAAAAAATCATTTTGACATATTTTGGACATACTGTTTCTTCAAGGACGTTCATTTCCCGAAAATATAAAAATGGGGTATTTATTCTCCTCTGATATTACTTGATGTTTGTTATCTTCTTGCTTATTAAATCAAATCATCTTGCCCTTTTTTCTTGACCTTATCATTCTTCAGCTTCCTCTAGGGTGCTATATGCAGTTATGTATTTATCTGAATCTCGGTTGTTCTAGTTCTCTCCATCTCCATTCTTCTCCTAGTAGAGAATTACTAGCCCTTGTTTTGAAAAATAAAATAAAATTCTTCTTTGCTAATGATAAGTCCATTTGCATTTTGCTCTAACAATGGCATGCTATGATAACCATTAATTTATTATGATCTGTCTTTCTCACATAAGCTGGCAAAATGTGATATGAAGCAACCTACTTTTTCCCGTTCACATTAGCTTTCTGATTATGATTTTCATCTTAAACTTTACCTTTTGGTTTAAGATGTTATCTAAATGTTGGTAATGTTTGAAACAAAAGGATCGCTAAGAGAAACACAGTTCTGTAATGGTGTAAAACGAGTAAATGGCTGATGAATTTGATAGCTTAAGACAAAGGTGACACAGATGGCATGCATGCACTGTTTGACCCCACAAGATCTCGTCTGGACTCTTATGGTATAACTTACGTAACACTCATGAGTCAGCACAGCTTCCACTCACAGTAGACTAATATTTCACTAGTCTTTACTTCTCAAAAAAAAAAGTATATATATATATTTCACCAGTCTTCACTGTGGAATGGAAGATGTTTTTTCTCACTCCTGGGTATGTTTCTATGCCCGTATGAAACAGTTTTCTAAGTTGGTCTGGTTTAGATCAAGCAAACATCATGGCCAAACTTGGTATATATGTTTGGCCATACTGTTTCTTCTGGGGCTTTATAATTTACCTTAATGATTATGCATTTTAAAAGAGACGTTAAAAACAAGTTTAGGGATATATACTCTTCATTTTGCTTTCCATATAGATTATCAAATTCCAATCTGGTATTAATGTAATCGCAATTTGGTGTGTATGTATATAGCCTTACTATATTTGTGCTCTTACATATAAAATATTTGTTATAGAATTAGAAGGGGGATGAAGTGAAAAGGAGCAACAATATTGAAGATCAAATAGAAAAATCAAATAGCTTGGTATTTATTTTATAAAATAGGTAGCTCTTAGGTGATTAGGAGACGAAGATTGATGAGTTTTTGTTTCCATTTGTTTCTCTATTCGTCATCTTCCTTACTTTCTACTTCATGTGGAAGAAAATCTTTAGGCCACTTTTGTCCTTTGTGATTCTACCCTCTCCCCTTCCCCGATCCAAATGTTTGTGCAACGTAACGGATGCTTCTGAATCAGTGCATCTAATGATGAGTATTTCTAAGCTTCCTTATATCTTCTTTCTTTTTCCGTTGTTGCTGAATCTTGTGCAATATTGCCTTGTTTGCTGAAGATGTAGTTCGTCACCATCAACAAGTTTGTACTATATTTCTGAGAAGGTTTTATTTATAGGTTTATTACTTTTGTTATAACAACAAACATATGTGAGTATTTCACAAAATCTTCCAATTTCCAGTTAACACTACCAAATATTTGTGCTATAATATTCATCTAGAATCATCTAATTGAAGGGTCAAATTGAAACAGGATTTCTATAAGCTTGACAAGCACTTTGATCAATCTCAAGCCCGAAAGGTGAATACTAACAATTGCGGTTGTGGTTTTGTGTGTAGGGACGAAATCACCAGAGATCAATATGGGCCTGCCTGCTCAGATGAACCAAACCATCAACAACAGTTCATCAGCAGATGAGAATGAATGCCCTGTTCGAGAGCAAGACTGCTTCATGCCAATGGCTAATGTGATCAGAATCATGCGAAAAATCCTCCCACCCCATGCTAAAATCTCTGATGAGGCTAAAGCAGGAAACTGTATCTGAGCTCGTTAGCTTCATCACTGGAGAGGCCAATGATCGTTGCCAACGAGATCAACGCAAGACAGTCACTGCCGAGGATCTGGTTTATGCAATGAACAAGCTAGGCTTTAATGACTACATTGAGCCACTAACCAAGTACTCCACCGTTATCGCGAGTATGATGATAGTCAACGTGGCTTCTTAAGGGCTGAGCCAATGATGCAGAGAGCAGTTGAAACTGTCAACTATGGCAGTGCTAGATTTGCTCCTCTTTTTGTTGCTAATCATCATTTTTTCTCTGGACCCGCATCAATGAATGGATTCCTGAATGATCCATCAGGTGTAGGTCCATCCCATGTGGTTGTGTCTAATCTTAAGCCATTTGACGAACCCAAGGAGTGATAGAAAGAGAAGAAAAACTTTCAAGATCTAAATAAACTTGGTGTTGGGATCTTATGTAATATATAATAAAAAGTAGTTTCTACTTTGGGTGTCCGGTACAAAGCTGGGAAAGTTAAGCGAGCAATTTGTTTGTTTCCAGTACTTTTCAACTCAAGAAGCCTTGGTGCTTTTTCTCTTCCTTAACGTTCATTTAGGCTTCTTTTTTCTCGTTCTCGTTATTTCAACTTGATAATGAATGATGATTTTTCCATTTTATGGATCGTAAAATAATGCAAGATTTCACTCTCTTTGCACATACGGAGGATTTTTTGCTAAGCTTCGGGGTATATTACATGCTTCTAAATATGTCATCAGGTTCTAGAGTGAGGCGAGGACTAAGGGTTTGTTTGGTCTATTTTCTAGACACTCAAAAAGCATGTTTTGTGAGTTGACATTTAAAAGCGTTTCGTGTGAGTTTGAAAGTTGAAGGCAACACGTTTGATCTATTTCTAAAAGAGATTTTATGTAAAAGTTGAAGTTAAAAATAAAAAAATAAAAAAAAAGTTCCAATTGGAGCTTTTAAAAAAAAAGTTTTTTGTGAAATTATTTTTACATAATGAGAAAAATTGTTTTTTTTTTTAACATCTTATATATACACCTCTATATTTTTTAAAGTTTACATTGCTTTCAAAAAAATTTAAAAGTTCAACATTATTTAACACATGTTAAATAGTCAATAATTTTTGTTCAACGTTTTTAACTAAAATTTTACTATTAAAAAATTTATAGTTTAAAAGTTAAAATTGCACAATTAGGCCAAATAAAATCTAACTCTTTCAATTGAATAAGAGGATTACCTTCCCTGATCTCACCGGTGTTGCCCGTATGTGGTCAATCACCAAAGTCAAATCCATCTTACTCCTAGCTTAGGGATGAAAGCTTCTCTACGAGAATTCCGCCCATAATCAAGAAGAGACTAATTTTAAGCATAATAATTCAAGAAGAGACTAATTCTAACTATAATAATTCTACTCCGAGATGTAATAGACATACTTAACCAGATTCAGCTATATTTATAATTCATTGTTATCACGAGGGCAAGGGTGCCCATTTCTATGGTTGTAATTCATTATCACAACTGGAGTGCCAAAGTGCGCATTTCTTATTCTCATTTTTTTTTTTTAAAGAATTTTTTGTTAATACAAAATCACTTGTCATAGGTTTAAATATGACCTTGGAGGTAACCCCTCACAAGCGTTACATGAATGTCATGCTACTTTTTTTTTATTTTTATTTTGGGTCAATGTAATGTCACACTACTAAATGAATACATATATGAGGTAGTTTTCTTTGTCAAACTCACATCTTTTCCTCTAAGGAACCAAAAGAAAAGTTCGATAGCAAGAGAGTGACGGAGAGAGAGAGAGAGATTAGGGGAGAGATGACGATGTCCAACTTTGCCCCTATAACATTGTAGCAATTTGTTAAATTTAATCGTTTCTTGAATGCAAGGGACTAATTTGACATATTTTTATAAACATTAGAAACTGATTTGAACATTTTGGAACAATGAAGACTTAATTAAAAAAAAATGAGATAGCATTGGAGATTATTTGTGATTTTCCAGTTTATTAATTTTCAATTTTCCATTACACTATCAACAATACTATTTTCTAACATGAACTAACTACCACCTCAAATTTAAAAGTTTAGTGTGATACATGTTAAAGCACAATAACTACAATAAACTTAAAGCTCATGTGTGGTGTGATGGAAGATTGATATTAATGATGGCATCTTGATCTTCTTTTTACTTCTTTATGTTGTAATCTCTTGTTTTCTTTTTCTTTTTCTTTTTGGTGCCTCCTAGACTTCTTGAGTGTCTAGGGTTGAAAATAAGGCCAAAGTCCACTTTTAGCTATTAAAAGGCTGAAAAATACGTGTTAAAAATCCCAAGACACAACTGGGCGCACTTAGAGTGCGTATAGACGCAAATCACTACAATCCATATTTTGCCAATTTTATTAAGAAAATGTGTCTAAATATATTAAACAAATGCTTGAACGTATCTTTCTCATATAATGGTACACCAAGAACTGAGTGCAAAAAAGACTGCGCTCAATCACTCATTTATTCTTCAAAGCATAGTTTTGTTTGTTTTTTTGACTTTTCCACGCTCTTTTTGGCCTTTCAAGCTTCATTTTTGTTCCTTACCACTGGAGACTCTACCAAACATTAAAAAATCAAATCTTTAGTTTCGCAATTGAAATTCAAAGTAGATGCAAATTAATAAATTTATATACTAAAAATATAGATTTATCAGGATGTAGAGGTAGGGAGGTGAAGAGATTGGTGGGTTGGGTGGATCGGGTCGGGTCGGGTTTGGTCGGGCATTAGAGATAAGTATGTAATAATTTTTTTTAAAGTGCTCTCCAAAAATTATTGAATAGTAGGAATTTATTTGACAATATTTTTGAAACATTAAGATCTATTTGAACTTTTTAAAATATAAAAAATTATTTTTAAAAAAAAAGGTAATACAAAAATCAAAATAAATCAAATCTGAATCGAATATTAGTACATGAAAACAAAACACATTTTCCATACTCCACACAACATAAAACAGCGGAGCTAATGTTTCCTTGAAGATTACACACGCACTTCTCTCTCTCTCACACACACACACACACTTGTGAGAATATTTGGATAATGCAAATGGAAATATTCTATTGTAGAATAATTTAATGTGAGAATCTTAAAAGTTGTGAATGTAAATATTTTAATATTGTATAAGGATGGTTGTAATAATTGTATTCAGCATGCTTGCAAGGAATGAGAACATGGGTAACAAGCTTTCACTATTTTCCTTGTGCCACTTGCCTCAAAGTCTGAATTCTGTTTAATATATTAATTTTTTATTCTATCAGAATATTTTGGTAATGATGACTCTCATTAAAAATTGGCTATAAATAGTTGTGTGTGTGTTTGCTTAGAATGAAGAAGAAGGACGTAAAATTGAGCAAACATAACAAATATTTTTCATTTATCATTGTGTCCTATAGAGAGAGTTTGTTATATTCAGTTCGATAGTTTCGTAGTTTGGTGTGCTCCTACTACGAAAAAAATATCGTTGTATCTTGGGAGACTCGCGTCAATCAACTAAAAGCACCGTAGTGGGACGTTAAAGTCTTAAGGACATCGAGTCAAACTCGAGCCTCGATATCATCTGTATTTGGTTTATTTCTACATCCTTGAATTTTAATACTGTTAATTTTATATTCTGTTATTTTAATCTTTATTGTACATCTTGTATTTTTATTTACAGCACTTCTCTCATTTTAATTTGTCCTATAATATAAAGTCCAACAATCTTAAGACTTTAAACGGTATAATTCCTTTAATTTGATTTTGTGAAGTATAACAAACTGGAAAATAAATTATGTTTTCATATACCTCTTAATTTTTTGAAGTTAATGGTCAAAATTTCATTAAATTTGGACTTAAAATGAGAAAGATATGATTTTTTTTTAAGGATCTAATCTTGAACTGTATAATACCACTTGCACGTTTCTTTGTTATTATTGCATACACAGTACGTTTGCTGAAAGCAGAAGCTTTGTTCTCTAAGAATATCAAAACTTTGCATTATAATATAGTTGTAGATTATATTATATCATATTAGTTATATTATAATTATATTGGTTGTAGTTTTTTAATGTTGTAGCATTAGTTGCGTTTTGCATTATAATATATGTATATTATATTAGTTGTTGTAGTTGATTTGCATTATAATATAGTATATTATATTATTGTAGGTTATATTATATTATATTAGTTGTAGTTTTTTGCACAGTACGTTTGCTGAAAGCAGAACACAAAATTCTAATCATTCTTACTGTTACATAGGTTTGATCCCAGGACCTCAAAGCTACTACTAAGAAGAGTCTACCACAAAATCTAATGTTACTTCTTGGTTCTTAAGTGACAAAATAGTTTATTAGTACACTGTTTTTTTATCTGAATCGAGAAAAGTAAATTTGAGTAATTATTTTACTCATTTGTTTGGACTATTTACTTGACAGTCTAATATAAATATTATACATATAGTAGACTGTGTGATTTTAATATTTTTGTTATTTTTGTATTAGAAGTATTATTTCCTTAATTGTTGATTTAAAATTAATTTTAGTATTAAGTTATTTTGCGACTAACTTGATTTTTGTGTAGTGCAGCGTGTATAAACAAGTATTTGGATTTAATATAAATAATATTAATCATGAATACCGAAACTAAAAATTTGAATTATGGACAATCATTTGGACTTAACAACCCAAACGTACCCTTGACTGGAAGTGGATCAACCAGTGGATCTACAAGAAATGAGAATGTACCTTTGGCTAGGCCATCGGTGACTGTTGCTTTGGCTATGCCATTTGTGGCATCAACTCCTGTTGGACATGGTGAGAGGGCAAAAAAGTTCAACGGGAGGGATTTTAAGAGGTGGCAACAGAAAATGTTGTTCTACTTGACCACCTTGAATCTTGCTCGATTTTTGAAAGAGGATGTACCACAGTTGGGGGACGATCCTGATATGCAGACTGTTGCTGCTGTTGATGCTTGGAAGCATGCAGACTTCCTTTGCAAAAACTATATCCTCAACGGGTTGAACAATGCGTTGTATAACGTTTACAGCCCAATAATAAATGCTAAGGCACTGTGGGCATCTTTAGAGAAGAAGTATAAAATGGAGGATGCGGGCACAAAGAAATTCATTGTGGCCAAATTCCTTGACTTCAAAATGGTAGATTCCAAGCCTTTGATGCCGCAAGTAGATAAGTACCAGGTATTCATTCATGAGTGTCATGCAGAAGGTATAAATATGGGAGAACGTTTTGAATCTGGTGCACTTATTGAGAAGTTGCCTCCCAACTGGAAGGACTTCAAGAGTTATTTAAGGCATAAGCGAAATGAAATGACTCTTGAAGATCTAGTTTTGAGATTGAGGATTGAAGCAGACAACCACAAATATGAGAAAAGAGTTGGTTTTCCACCTTTGAAATTAAAGGTTAATGTGGTTGAGCATGGTTCGAGCAACAAAAAGAGAAAGTTCTCCAACCAAAGTCAAAAAGGAGGAGAGCAGAAGAAGAAGCAGTTCGGTGGGAACTGTTTTGTCTGTGACAAGCCAAGGCACAAGGTAAGAGACTGTAGGCACCGCAAGAACCAGAGCAATCCGAAAAAAAAGAGGAAAGCTCAGGCAAATACTGTGGAAGACCTGGGCAATGATCTCTCTGACATCAATCTGTCAGCTGTCGTGTTAGAAGTCAATTTGGTGGGGAATCCAAAACAATGGTGGGTGGACACTGGGGCCACTAAGCATGTTTGCTATGATAGGAGAATGTTCACTACCTATCAAAATGTTTATGAAACCCTTTACATGGGTAACTCCGCCACTTCGAAGGTGGAAGGAACTGGAAATGTAATCTTGAAGTTTACCTTTGGAAAGGAGCTGACACTCAACAATGTGCTGCATGTCCCAGACATCTAGAAGAATTTGGTTTCTGGATCCTAGTTGAGTAAGAACGAATTCAAATTGGTGTTTGAGTCTGGTCAATTTGTGTCAACCAAATTTGGAATGTTTGTAGGCAAAGGCTATGAATGTGATGGCTTATTTAAGCTCAATGTAATAACTATTGCCCTCACTGTTATAAAGGCTGATGAGCCTACTAAATTTGGTATGAATAAGAATAAGTCTGCTGCTTATGTCTTGGATTCTCCTAATTTATGGCATGATAGATTAGGACATGTGAATTTTGATTCTTTGCATAAATTGATCAATTTAGGTCTAATACCTAAAGCTGATTGGAACATAAATAAAAAATGTGAAGTATGCGTAGAATCAAAATTAACGAGAACTTCTTTTAAATCAGTAGAAAGAAGTTTAGAACCTCTGAATTTAATTCACAGTGATATTTGTGATTTAAAATTTGTGCAAACTAGAGGTGGGAAAAAATATTTTATTACTTTTATTGATGATTGCACAAGATATTGTTATGTTTATCTACTCAGAGGCAAAGATGAAGCTTTGGAAGTATTTAAACTATACAAAAATGAGGTAGAAAATCAACTCGGTAAAAGGATTAAGATGTTGAGAAGTGATAGAGGAGGAGAATATGTATATCCCTTTGAGGAATATTGTGCTGAACATGGAATTGTTCATCAAACGACAGTTCCTTACTCTCCTCAACAGAATGGTATTGTTAAACACAAAAACCGAACTCTTAAAGAGATGATGAATGCCTTGTTGATCAATTCGGGTTTACCTCAGAACTTGTGGGGGGAGGCAGTATTAACTGCGAACCATATTCTTAATAAGGTACCCCAAAAGAAATTAAGCAAGACACCTTATGAGTTGTGGAAAGGTCGATCACCTCCCTACAATTACTTAAGAGTGTGGGGGTGTCTAGCTAAGGTAGAAGTTCCAGCTCCTAAAATGGTCAAAATAGGACCAAAGACTATGGATTGTATCTTCATTGGATATGCACACAACAGTGCTGCATACAAGTTTCTTGTGTATAAGTCAGAAATAACTGATATACATGTGAATACAGTTATTGAATCAAGGAATGCATAATTTTTTGAAGAAAAATTTCTTTGTAAAAATACGCAAAAATCAAGTTCTACGAAAAGAATATATGACGAAAGTCAAGAATTAGATATAGATGATAAGACTATATCTAAAGATATTGAAGATGAACCAAGACGTAGCAAGAGGGCTAGAACGTCTAAGTCTTTTGGTTCAGATTTTATAACGTATTTGTTAGAAAATGAGCCTCGTACTTTTAATGAGACAATGTCTACTCCTGAAGCTCCTTTATGGAGAGAGGCGGTAAACAGTGAAATTGAATCCATCATGCAAAATCATACATGGGAGCTGGTGGATCTTCCTCCTGGAAATAAACCTTTAAGGTGTAAATGGATTTTTAAGAGGAAATTGAAGGCTGATAGATCAATTGACAAATATAAGGCCAGGCTTGTCATTAAGGGATATAGACAAAAAGAAGGTCTTGATTATTTCGATACATATTCACCAGTCACGAGAATTACATCCATACGGATGTTGATAGCTATCGCAACTATCAATAATCTTGAGATACATCAAATAGATGTAAAAACAGCCTTCTTGAATGAAGATTGAGATGAAGAGATCTACATAGAACAACCTGAGGGGTTTGCAGTTCTTGGAAAAGAGAAGAGGGTTTGTAAGCTTGTAAAATCTCTTTACGGACTAAAACAAGCACCTAAACAATGGTATGAAAAATTTGATAAAGTCATGTTGTCAAATGGCTTTAGGATTAACGAATGTGACAAGTGTGTCTATGTGAAAGGCACAGGTCAAGAATGTGTCATTGTTTGTCTCTATGTAGACGATATGCTCATTATCGGAAGCAATGAGAGTGTCATTAAGGCTACCAAAAGAATCTTATCCAGTAGCTTTGACATGAAGGATATGGGTGTGGCAGATGTGATTCTGTGTATTAAAATTACTAGAACATTTGATGGACTAATCCTGTCTCAGTCCCATTATATAAAGAAAATATTGGACAAGTTTAATAAAAATGATACTAGTCTCGCGAAGACACCTATAGATGCAAATGTACATCTAACCAAAAATACCGGAGAAGGAATATCTTAATTAGAGTATTCAAGGATTATTGGTAGTTTGATGTATATTATGAATTGCACGAGACCCGATATAGCATTAACAGTGAGCAAATTGAGCAGGTATACAAGCAATCCAGGGAAAGACTACTAGGTAGCTATAATAAGAGCTCTAAGGTATCTGAGATACACATTGAACTTTGGGCTACACTATACCCGATATCCAGCTGTACTAGAGGGATACAGTGATGCCAACTGGATATCGGATACTAATGACTCCAAATCCACGAGTGGATACATTTTTACTTTGGGAGGGGCAGCCGTCTCTTGGAAATCCACTAAGCAAACATGTATAACCAGATCCACGATGGAATCTGAGTTTATAGTTTTGGATAAAGCTGCAGAGGAAGCCGAATGGCTTCGACAGTTCTTAGAGGATATTCCAAACTAGACCAAACCTGTGTCAACTATCTGCATACACTGCGATAGTCAATTTGCTATTGGAAGGGCACAGAGTAGCATGTACAACGATAAGTCTAGACATATATGTCGTAGACATAATACCGTCAAACAATTGCTCTCTAATGGGGTAATCTCAATTGACTACGTAAAGTCAAAATTTAACATTGCGGATCCGCTTACTAAAGGTTTGAATAGAGAACAAGTTTACAAATCGTCGAGGGGACTGGGTCTTAAGCCTATGACTAAAGAGTCATCATAGTGGAAAACCCTACCTACTTGACAAGAGATCCCTGGATATAGGTTCAAAGGGAAAAACTGAGCTATGAATGATTCATCGGGAGCACTGTGGGGGTAATACTCCCACCTATTCCTGTGACGAGCAGACAGTGCTGCCTACATGTGGTTTAGGATAAGCTATGCTTTTAATGATACTTATATCTTGAAAAATCCAAGTGAGGTATTGCAGGGTTACTATTAATAAGTGATCACCTATGTGAGTAGGGAGTGGGCCGCTCCTACGAGAATTTCTAAGGCTGAATTCTCTAGAGTACTCATGAAACTGGGAGTTGTTCAGGGCCAAAACGAACACAACCGTAAGAACTGAAGTATGGTTAAGAGGATATTGTGTGAGTTCTATTGTCTTGGTTTACACAAAAGCTGAACAGTTCAAGACATCGCGATCACTGGTTAGCAAGTAAATCCGATAGCTCTCACTATGGAAGGTTCAAGGCCAAAAGCTACCTATCCGGAAGAAGTATCATTCTTTTAAACTCTCTCTAGTGTCTGAATAATGTCTCTACTTTGTGCATTGTCTGATTTCCATTCATGTGGGGGATTGTGAGAATATTTGGATAATGCAAATGGAAATATTATATTGTAGAATAATTTATTGTGAGAATCTTAAAAGTTGTGAATGTAAATATTTTAATATTGTGTAAGGATGGTTGTAATAATTGTATTCAGCATGCTTGCAAGGCATGAGAACGTGGGTAGCAAGCTTTCACTATTTTCCTTGTGCCACTTGCCTCAAAGTCTGAATTCTGTTTGATATATTAATTTTTTATTCTATCAGAATATTTTGGCAATAATGACTCCCATTAAAAATTGGCTATAAATAGTTGTGTGTGAGTTTGCTTAGAATGAAGAAGAAAGACGTAAAATTGAGCAAGCATAACAAATATTTTTCATTTATCATTGTATCCTATAGAGAGAGTTTGTCATATTCAGTTCGATAGTTTCGTTCGTAGTTTGGTGTGCTCCTACTACGAAAAAAATATCATTATATTTTAAGAAACTTGCATCAATCAACCGAAAGCACTGTAACAGGACATTAAAATCTTAAGGACATCGAGTCTAACTCAAACCTCAATATCATCTGTATTTAATTTATTTCTACATCCTTAAATTTTAATACTATTAATTTTACATTATGCTATTTTTATCTTTATTGTACATCTTGTATTTTTTATTTACAATACTTCTCTCATTTTAATTTCTCCTATAAAGTCCAACAAAAGTTGCTGAAAGGGAAATTGGGTGCGAGCGTAGCCCAGCAGCTGAAGGAGCTTGGATCGAACCTCCACACGCCTCCTACAACTAAACATGCTCTCATTAAGCTCTTTAAGGTTACTTTTATTTTCATTTCTTTAATTCTGTTTTTATTTTTTAATTATTTACAAGCTCACTATTAATTGTTTCCAAATAATTTTTTTAAATATAGTTTAGCTGCAAAAGTTGTGAATTTGCATTGTTAAGCCTGGACACTTTGACATCCAACCCGTAATTGTCACGACCCAATTGCAAGTTGAATTTTTTCGTCTCTAATTAAGCTGGGTTAGGTTTCTATTGCATGCTCTTTTTTTTCTTTTTAAAGAAACATTATGTCTTTTTTCAAGCTCTTGAATGTTAATTGCTTCTTTGTTTTCTCTTTTTTATGGCTATCAGCATTCATACATACACACATATATATATATTTTATTTATTTATTTCTGGTAAAATTTGATATATTTGGTTGAGCTGTGTGAATTTGACGGTTTAATTGTAAGGCTTTGTGGTAATTCAGTTCAAATATGGTTGGTTAGGATGCTCTGTTGTCGCTTACAAATTTTTAAGAATGTGACATTTGCTAGGTTTTCAACATTTATTTAATTCGAAGGTTCAACGGTTTTCAAATTGTATTCGGTCTGGTAATTCAACTATATTAGGGGTTTTTTTGGGTGCTATCTTTGTCATGAAAGGTTAAAAAATTGAACCTTTATGTGATTTGATGTGGTTTGTATTGTCATGAAGTAGTATTGAGTAACTTTTTTGTTTATTTGTGTTCTTTTTACAGATAATTCTGTAGGGAAACTTGTCGAGTATTTAAAATACTTATAGTTCGATTCACAACTAAACTCAAAACTTCAAGCGGAAATTGCAATAGGTATTGATACTCTCAGTGTATTATGGAAAAATTATGCTTCTTGGCATTAACTTATGTGTGTACATGCACCAAATATTTGTACGCTTTCGCTAAGCTATTGGGAGATGTTATGCACATTTTTCTTTTCGGGAAGAAGAAGAGAAATTTGGAGATAAGTTTGGCTGAAGAAATACACATGTTTTTTGCTGTTACTTTTTCAAACTTGTGTCTTCTTTTTTATTATTTTTGCTCTTTGTAATCATTTGCAAAGATTGAAGTTAAACTGAAAACATCCTTATTAGTGACATTGTATGTCAATCCATGTAATAAGGAATGAAATTCAGCAACAACTATTGCAGAGAAGATTTATTTTGTGTTTAAATAACAAAATCTTGTGATACTTTCCTTTTTGTGGTACTTGCTAGTTGCCACTCAAATGAGACAAATAATTGGCACGTTCCTAATCTGTATTTTTCTAAATATGAAGTGTCAAACCCATAAATCAACGTAAAATAACATGGTAATGAGCTAAAGGGAAATTATGGCAATGTCAAGGAGGTAAATTTTTGTAGCTGTTTCTTATTTTCCAAACAAAAAAAAAAAGTTCATCAAAGAGCAATCTGGATCGCATGAACGTAAAAGGGGAAGTAAGAGCACCGTGGATCCGACCTGATTAAAAGGGTAATAGATCCTGATGAGAAAATGATTTATCTAGGAGATGTGGAATTGGAATGAGAGTTAAAGGGAAAGTAAGAGCACGAGTTGCTTAATTTAAACTTGCGGTACTTAATTCAAAGCTAGTTTCTGGACTGGTGATGCAACCATAAAATTTTCACATGCGTTTAAATTTCACGGGCTAACCACATAAAGGGCAGCAAAATTGCTGTGGCATTTCTTGATGAGCGATCCTAATTGTGTTGTTGAAGAGATAATCATTGAAAGGGTGGTCCACGCTGTTATTAGGACAATTATTTTAGATGACAACATGCAGAACATGGTTTGCTGTTGTTTGCTTGTCAATCTGGTCATAAAGACTTTCTAGCCATGCCATGCAAGATCATGGGCTTGTGGTCGAGCTTGGAGTTAATATGAGAGGAGAGAGAGGCATGGAGAACTATGGGAAATTGGTTTTATGGAACTTTTGGACTTTCTCAAGAGATATATATACAATTTCAGTGGAGAGAGACATCAGTGCCACCTCTGCAAAAGGAATTCTTAAATGCTGTCTTTCAAGGTAAAACACATTAATGATGAGAGCATTAGCATGTATCAGTAGTGAAGGTGAAAAAAATACATAATTAGCGAGGCTATAGCCACTTTGACATATTCAGTTGCAACAATGTGAAATGATGAAAATTTTATTTTCTACCTTATGCGTGACTCATGTCACTTAATCAAATTATTTATGATATGTAAATTATTTAGGAACTAAGATGATGTAACCGGTGTAGGTAATAAGGCAGCATTTCGAGAGTGCGCGATTCGATGTAGAACTCAAGTGATCTATGATACTCAGTATAGAGCAGAGTTGCCTCTTTGACACAGGAAATTATCCTATTGCATACTGGGATTTTGACAATCTTCCTGCTTTGAGTGTCGGCACCCATGTATTTTGAATTGATTGCTTAGAAAAAAGTTTGCTACTTTTGATAAATCAATATGTTTCTACTGTGGACCTTCATCCGGAAAAGTGTCTGCTGAATAAAGTACGCATAAATGTTCGCCATTAACCTTACTAATTCTGAATACAATAATAGCACATTGTCTTTAATATTTGTCTTCCTGGAGAACTTACGTTCCTTTAATTATTCAACTTGATCTTCTCTAGGTATATTTCCTTGTCTTGCTGCTCTTCTTAGTTGAGGGATTTTTTACGAAAATAATTCTTAATTTCTTTTTATTTTTCTCTTTTGTCTAAACGTGGCTTAAAGAAAACTCGAGTTTCTTCTCATACATTTGCAGTGACATTTAGGATGCTATTTCCTTTCCGGACAAATGTATGAATAGCTGATTTTTCATTTCCCACATAGCAATAATGTATATTTAGAACCTCAGAAGTTTCTATTGGTGCATAAGATTAAACTGATTTCTAAATTTTATTTCCCACATGGTTTCCTTATATGCAGCTAAGAGTGACTTATCTCTCTGAGTTGGATCAGACTCCACCAAAACCAGTATTGGAGGTGATGCAGCCTTTTCTAAATGCAATTGTTACCAGAACCTTTACAAATCAAGTTATGGAGGTCAAGCTTCTTGCTGCAACATGTTTCTGTGAATTACTAGGATCACTGCACCAGAGGCTCCATACAGTGATGATGTTCTGAAGGTATGTCCGTTCCTGATAAGTTTGAAATTCTTTGTTAACCAGAACTTATTTCTTGTTTCCTTAGGCAAAAAGCCTAAATGCTATTTTGAGACTATTGCATTTATAGTTTCAGCTTAAATATAGTAAGTGAAAATTGTTATTTTAGTGTTGACAACTCTCTCTCTCTTGCTAAAGTTTTTATCTGCGATATTCTAATCATACTAGCTCTTCGTTATTCTTTTATAGAAAAGGGAATTTCCATATCACCTGAAACATATTGCTACCTGGACAATTAGACATCTTACTCATACACGTAATCTTTACTTTCATTTCTTCTATTTTTAGTTTTGCTTCCATGGAGAGAAAGTAAAAAACGCTACTGAATGTATTGTGTCCTTGCACAGCAATCCAAACTTAGAAAGAGTTCAATTGGCTTTGCAGCATGCAACTCTTAATACAAAGCCATTTAATATGTGGGTCGCCAACTAATGTTGAGGCAGGGGATGTTTTCTGCCAACCCAATAATGGGCATAAGTTCACATAAAAAATGAATTGAATTGAAGTGGATCTATAAGTGAAGACATGCATTCCATTACAAAGAGTCGGTAAATGTTCCCAGTGCTTCTCAGCTATTAAGTGTAATGGCTACTGGTAAATACGATCTTCTCGATCATCAAACCTCTTGACACGTGGAGCATCTTTTTTTCCTTAGCTCTATATACATTTGGCTATTTTCCCTTTGCATACCTTCATTCTACGAGTGAAACAATAAAAACTAAGATAGAGAAGAGAGAGAGAGAGAGAGAGAGCAATGGAGTTTGGAGGAAATGGAGGCTTCCAAGGCTACCACAGGCTGCCACAACCAGTTTCTGGTAAAGCAAGAATGATATTAAATGCTAGTCTTCGAATTTTTTTTTTTTTTTTTTTCCTTTTTCTGTATTTCTGGTTTCATTTTTGTGCATGGTACGGTTCTATCAAACTTACTACTAAAAAATGTTTATCTATCTTGCCATTTGTTTTGGTTCTCTTTTTTTTTTGCTATGATTTTGTGTTTAATTAAAATTTTCTGGCCTACCAAGATTTTCTGGGGTGTCTTTTCAACTTTTTCCCTTAACGTTAATTATGTCTTTTTTGTTTAAGTTTTAACACGTGAAGACACCGTTTAAAGCGATCTTGATCATCTGCATGCAAATTTTTTTCAAGGTTGAATTTCCTTCCACCTCCTACAACCCCCGCCCCCCCCCCGTCCTCTCTCAGAGAATAGAATGAGGCCCTTAAAAGAATCATTTTGGGATACACTTTAATCTCCATTTCCCGAAAATATAAAAATGGGGTATTTCTACTTCTCTGATATTACTTGACATTAGTGATCCTCTTGCTCATCCAAAATAAAAACGGGTTGCCCTTTTTTCTTGACCTTATCATTCCTCACTTTGCTCTAGGATGTTATATGCAAGTTTTATGTATTTATCTGAATCTCGGTTGTTCTGTTCTCACAATCTCCAACCTTCTCCTAGTAGAGTACTTCTAGCTCTTGTTCTACAAAAATCTTTTCCTTTGCTGATTATGGGTCTGTTTGTGTTTTGCTCTCGCAATGACATGCTATATAATGACCACTTATTTATTATGATCTGTCTTTCCACACAGAGAAGACGGCAAATGTGTTCTTAAGAAACGTACTTTTTCCCATTTACATTAGCTTCTTATGATGACTTATCTGCAACTTTACCTTTTGGTATAATATGTTATCTGAACTTTGGCAATGTTTGAAAAAAGAGGATTGATAAGAGAAATACAGTTCTGTGATGGTGTAAAACAAAGAAATGGCTGATGAATTTGATAGCTTAAGACAAAGGTGACACAAATGCCTTGCATGCACTGTTGGTCCCACATGATGTTGTCTGGACTCTTATAGAACGTATGTCACACTCAATAGACTAATATTTCACTAGTCTTCACTGTGGATGTTTCCATGCCGGTATGAATGTTTTATAGCAACAGTTACAATACAATCCTTCTGTCATGAGTTGAAACACTTTCTTAAGTTGGTCTGGTTCAGATCAAGCAAACATCATAATATACGTTTGGACATACTGTTTCTTCAGGGACTTTACAATTTACCTTGATTATTACACATTTTAAAAGAGATGTTAAAAACAAGTTTAGAGATATCATTACTCTTTATTTTGTTTTCCATATAGGTTATCATATTCCAATCTGATATTAACTTATTATCAAATTTGGTGTATGCATTTAGCCTTATTATATTTGTGCTCTTACAAATAAAATATTAATTAGAGAATTACAAGGGTGATGAAGTGCGAAGGAGCAACAAAACTGAGGATCAAATAGTAAAAGTAAATAGGTTCGTATTTATTTTAATGGCCGAGGTAGGTAGCCTTTTAGGTGAGTAGAAGACAAAGATTGATGATTTAAACTACCAATATTGAACCCTTTTTGTCTCCATCTGTTTCTCTATATGTCATCTTCCTTATCTTCTACTTCATATGGAAAAAAAAATGTGAAGGCCACTTTTGTCCTGTGATATCCCCCCCTCTTCTCTTCTCTCTCTGCCCAAGTTTGTAACTGCTGCTTCTTAGTCTGTGCGCCTAATGATATGTCTTTCTAAGCTTTCCTGCATCTCTTCTCTTTTTCCTTCGTGCTGAATCTTGTGCAATATTGCCTTGTTTGCTGAAAATGTAGTTCATCACAGTCAACAAGTTTGTGCCATAAATCTATAACATCTGTTATAACAACAAACACATAGAGTATTTGGCAAATCTGCCAATTTCCATTTAACACATATCAAGTATTTCTGCTATAATAATCATCTGGACAATCTAGTTGAAGGGTCAAACTGAACGAGGATAGCTTAGCTTGGCAAGTAATTGATATCTCAAGCCCAAAAATGCAAAATACTAACAACTGCCACTATGGTTTTGTGCATAGGGACGAAAGCACCAGAGATCAGTATGGGGCTGCCTGCTCAGATGAACCAAAACATCAACAACAATTCATCAGCGGATGACTATGAATGCCCTGTCCGTGAGCAAGACTGCTTCATGCCAATGGCTAATGTGACCAGAATCACGCGCAAAATCCTCCCACCGCATGCCAAAATCTCTGATGAGGCTAAGGAAATCATGCAGGAAAGTGTATCCAAGATCATTAGCTTCATTACTGGAGAGGCGAATGACTGTTGCCAAAATGAGCAACACAAGACAATCACTGCTGAGGATTTGCTTTATGCGATGAACAACCTCGGCTTTGATGACTACATTGAGCCACTTACTAGGTACCTCCACCATTATCGCGAGTATGAAGACGGTCAGCATGGCTTGTTAAGGACTGATCCTATCAACTACGGCAATGCAACATTTGCTCCTTTTGTGGCAAATCACCACTTCTTTTCTGGACCTGCATCAATGAATAGATTCCTGAATGATCCATCTGGTGCAAGTCCATCCCAGGTGGCCGCGGCTAATCTTGACCCATTTGCCCAAGGCAAGGAGTAACGGGAAGAGAAGAAGAGCATGCAGGAGCTAAATAAACTCGGTGCTAGGTTCTTATGTAATGTATAATAAAAAGTAGTTTCTACTTTGGTGTTCGGTATAAATAAAGCTGGCAAAGTTAAGCCATCAGTTTGTTTGTTTCTGGTACTTATTTGACTTTAAGAAGCGTTGGTGCTTTTACTTTCCCTTAATGAATGAACAATGTTTTCCCACCCTATAGATGGCAAAACAATGCAGGAATGCACCCTTCGATAGATTGTTCGCATCGGATCTCAGGTTTTCTATTGCACTCCCTAAATAGGGTTCTTTTCACCTTTCCTTCCCACCATGTATTGATTCTTTCTTTCTGACACCCCATTCTATGGCAATGTATGAGCACATAAAAAATTTGTCGCACATACAACGGATTCGCTACTAAGCTTCAGGGCTATATAACTGAATTTGTACATGTCATAAGACTCCAGATTGAGGAGAGGACTAACTCTGCAACTCTATAGCTTACTACAGGCCATGTATGGTTTCATAATAAAGAAGAGACCAATTCCAAGCATAACAAAGCTACTCCAAGATATATCAGCCAAATCTATCAACATTCACCTATACTTGTTATTCTTCATTATCATAATTGAGTGCAAAGGTGCACATTCTTTACCCACAAATAAAAAGAATTCTTTGATACAAAAAGAAACTAGTTATAGTCAGTTCCTGGTGAAGTGGTATTAATGGCCTTTTGGTATGTGCTGCAAGAGAAAACTGGTTAAGATAGGTTACTTTCCATACAGAAATAATATATGCGCAAAGGAAAAAAATTATCTTGAAGAATAATCCCATGCCCTTTACACCGGAATCTCTGGCAATTTGGGGAGAACCTCTCAGCATTTAGGAGATCCAACTATTCGAATTTTGGTCTTCATTTGAATAGTTGTACTCCTGAATAGGAAACCAAAGTTGTTGATATCTTGGTAGCATTTGAAGAAACTCCTTAAATTGGAGGGGTAATATCCCGACAACATATGAAGAAACTCCTTAACTTGGAGGGAGACTCTGAAGATCTAGGCATCGCAATAGCAAAAATTGCATATGCATATAAGTCTTCTTTTTACCCATACTCCTATCTTACATTGGCTTCTTCCGAGTGAAGATTGAATTGAGGCTCAATCACATTCACCATGAAATGACGAGTTCCCTCCTCCTCAGAGTCATCAAAATTGACATGCTTAGCTGGATAGAGCACAAGAATGGCACCATCACCAATATATTAAGGAAAATTTAACGAGAATCAAGAAATTGAGAAAAATGATGGCACAAAGCAAAAGGACTATGTCAATTGAAATGCAATTCTTCGATAAATTTTAGCAGGCACCTTCAAGTAGAATGAGATACAGTTCATCATGCCACAAACAGATACTTCTCTCAAGGAGTATTTTTCCAATTGGAAACTACACAGAGGTGATATTCATGTCCCTCAGAGGGAAAGGGAGCAGCAGGGTGAAACGGATGAAATCTAGTGACCATATAATCTTCAGGAAGAGTTGTTTTTCCAAATCAACCTTGTATTCCATACTAACTGATCCTAATTTTTCCACTGGAGTGCAAACCATGACCTCAAACCTCAAAGAAGGATCTATGCGTTGTATACTTAAAATGGGTTCAGTACTTACCAATTATGTTGGATGAAGAATTATCCACTTTAGCTGAATTTGATGGAGATGATTGTGATTTAGAAGAATCAGCAAGTTGTGCCGTAGAGGAATTTGCACTATGACTGTGAGAAGGGGACTTCTGGTTATCATCTTGAAGCATCTGAGGTTCATCAGGTACTTTGTTTTCTTCAAGCAACTTCCTTTGAGCATATTGCCGAGAAGGAGAAGGTTTTGAAGGCTGAAATGCCTTGGATAGGCCACCTACCCAGGACCAAACTGCATCTGTATTCTCAAGAGTCCATAAAAGCTTAAGACCATAGACAAAAATACGCTGACAATTGTCAGCAATTACTACATTATAACCATCATCATCACTTGGGTCGAATCTTGTATGCTCATCACTTTCACTCCCATTTTCAAACTCAGACCTGACGTATGTCATCTCAATATTTCTCCTACCAGCTTCTTGCCATGCTAATAACCTCGCTGGATCAGCTTTAGGGGCTAGTCTTCTGATAGTAAAGTAATCAGATGACAACAGAAATCCATCATCACGATGCCTCTCACTGACACTCACAGAGCTGCTCATGTCGCAAACAACTCCATCCGTTGATTCAGACTGTGAAGTCTTTCTATTCTGTACATTTGCAATGCTTGTGTGGTCATCTTTATTTATGAAAGCCTTGGGCATGTGCAGATCAAGACCCTTGTACACAAGGTCAAGCAGATCACGCTTGCAGTCAAATGTATATTTCTGTTTACCCCGACTACAACATAGTTCAAATTTCAGCTTTGTCATCTTAAAGGTTAGTCCCTTAGCCGGATCATCATCATCTAAGGGATATGCCTTATACACATCGGGGCTGCATCAAGCTAGAACATGAACTCTGTCATTACCTTATCTAGTGACAGATTGCCTGATCTAGGAATTCTTGGGACTCCAAAGCGTGGCCACCTGGAAAAGGTCCGCAACTTATTAGGAGGAATGTAGTTCAAGTTCCAGAATTTATTTATCCATGCTAGATCATGAGGACCAACATTAATCGTTGGCGAATCGGCTGACACATTCTCAGATTTTAATGTCCTGTATGCAGCTCCATTCAGGACAGCCTGATCACCCATAGACAAGGTTTGAGATTGGCCATCACCAGAAGGAAGTGAGGGCCTAAGTGACAAATTCCACCGCAGGGAGTGAGAAGTAGACCTAAAGGGATCAAAAAAAAATTCACTGAGGTTTACCTTCATTGGGAAGAGCAAACAAATAATAATTTAGGGGATTGCCAGAATCACATTCCCATTCCATTGTCACTTCAACAGTAAAGACGGGCTTCCAAGAAAGGAATAGATAATCCAGTAACAGGTTTCAAGCTAGAGTTTTTTAGTAAGCTCTCCAAACTGCTCAAAAAGATCTTGAAATCCTTAACCGAAGCATAAATATGACCATCTGACTGCTGGATTTCCATTGGACCCGTAACAATTTGAAGTTTATCAGACTTTTCATAGGGATCAGTACTAGCAGGGACATTCAATGTAGTCTCAGAGAAATATAAAGTAGTGTTTCCGTGAATATAGTTTCTCATCTCATCCCACCAAGGTAAACCCTTTTCCTTTTTCGGCGGTGGAACAAATGGAGTTGGGTTCCTAATGGACAAATTAGCCCTACAAAGAGCAACGGTGAAAACATAACTGATATCAGTAAAAGATGGTTCAAAACCAACACCATAGGAAATTTCCCCCTTTTGAAAATGTAAGGGTAAATCCAAAAACGTTTTCATTGGTGGTGTCGTGCCAGTAGCTGAACGCAGCATCTGCACCTTTCTCCATCTCCCAATGAAGACGTCTTGGATAATTTGAGGCTGGAAAGATGTTGCCTGCAGTCATTGTAGAATGAAACAAACAACCTGTGACTTCAAATTTATAAAGGAAAGACAAAGGCAGAAGGATGAAATTAAAGTAAAAGGACCTCATATAATCATTCAGCGTCACGTTCTTGAACTTATAGTGACTAGCTTCCACTAAACAGAACCTTAACACATATGAGAAAACAATTTTTTCTTATATGTTTATCTGTTTCACATAAGACAGGGACAATATACTTTCTCAATCAATTTGGTCTGACCAAAGCAAGATGAAGAGAATCTGAAAGTTGCTTTACCCAATGTTTGGGGGAGGGGAGGTGGGTTAGTTGCCATTTTTTCAGACTTCAGGGTCTACCAGGAATTAGCTCTAATATTCTTTGTGCATTATAGAGAATTATTACTCCACACAATATAGAAAATCCTTTCTTGGGTGCTTTTGCTAAAAGTAATTCAGTTCCTAAATACAATAACCAGAATAGACATCTCTCCATAAGTTTACTTATCTATCATACATACTTCAACCTGAGAACATGTACGTTTTACAATTCCTATTCCCTCGTAACGCTTTACCACAGATTTTGTGGTCCATACCTGGAACTGATGGCCCTTTATCCCCTTCTTGTAAAGTTAGTAACTTCGTTAGTAGCTCCAGAAACACTAGGACGTATACTACACTAAACAGATTTATAGATTGCTTTCCATTCCTAATAAGCTTCCGAGAAAAAATCTAATCCATAATCCTATATAAAAAGTAAATCTTGTTTACTTACAAAGGAAAATATGTAAGCAAAGAAAAGCTTTTGATTTTTCCAGAACGGATTCAGAAAGCTGTAAAAGGCTATTCAAGTCATTTCTGTCCAGATAACGCTCAAGAAAAGGTCATAGTAACTGCTTCAGTCAAAAACTTCCCATAAACTCAAAATTATCGAGATCAGCCTTTCAGACTTTCTCATATTTCTACCATATTGTGGTGCCTAGCACACAAATTTGCAAGTGGCCTTTTAACCCTGAAAGTCCAAAAGAATTTTATCGGCCAAATGTTCAGTCATAGCTGCAACTGTTATGGAGGTCAGAATGAATGGTGGAAATGTTTTGAGAACATTCATCTAGTAAGGATGAGTCTACCCACTGACCCACTTCAAACAATTACCTCACTTACCATAGGGTGGATCTACATCAAAGGAAAAAAGGAAGAGAAGTAGAAAGGAGTTTTTTGCATATTGAACGCCTAATTCTGAAACCATGGACACCAAGAATCTCATGATTTGCACCATCCAGATACCTATTATTGCAAGTCTATGCTGAGGTCTTATGCTCAACTTATTTCAAATCAAATGTTCCAGATAAAAAGACATATTGATTGCCTGAAACATCAACATCTTACGAAAAAAATTTAAGACAGTTTCAAAACAAACCTGCTGAGCTAGCACCAGACGACCTTCACATCTACCAGAAGTCCCAGCAAATAAGGGATATGTGTAATTTCTCAACGCAACAACTAGTGAGCCTGTGTTCAGTTTAATGTTGCCCCCATATAGACGTGAAAATGGAATGTTATGAGCACGACACACTGGATCAAGCTTCTGCAGAACCTCTATCATCCCAGCATCACCCCCTTCCATGCTTGTCAGGCTTACATCTAACTCTCTCGCAGAGATGGAAAAAAGGGATGTTCTATTAGTACTAGGCTTGAATCCAGCTTGAAACTGAAAGAATAGAGTAGAGAGAGAAAGAGAGAATAGAAATATTCCTGTTATTGCTTAAAATGATTGAGTACATATGAGTGATCTATTTATAGGATCATTAGTACATAATATCAGTTAGCTTAACTAACTGTGATAGCTAAGCATGAGCTGTTTTCTATAACTAATTAACAGAATAATACATATAAGTAGAACTGAACTTAAGCTATCTTATCAGCCCCCCTCAAGCTGAGTCTGGTGAAGAGACTAGGGGAAGGTTGCATTTCAGGTAGGAGAACTTTGCCTTTGGAAGTGCCTTGGTGAAAAGATAAGTTAGATGACAAAGTAGGTCACCCAACTTAACATACATTTGAACATGCATTCAATACCGAATCTAATCAACAACAACCCAAGAATCAACTACCCAAACAACCAAAGACAACACTTTAACATTGTAAAGAAAGACTACACCAACTTCTAAAAGTCATAACTTACAATCTACTAATCAAATAACCCCCAAACCTTTTCCTATCACTTCACCACACGTGCAACTACTTTAACCCCCTCGGAAACCAACCATAAACCATCCAAAACAAGCCCAACAACCCTAATTTTTGCAATGCACCATGGCTGAATTTTTCAGACTTTTGCCACGACATCCAAATAAAAAATTCGGCATTACAACATTATTACACCATAATTAACAAACTTTTCGAATCAACAACCAATCAATTCCAACCACTACAATAACAATTATTGAACAATGAACCAATAAATCAATTTTAATACCCGAAAATTAGAAATATATGCTACTACCGTTCAAAATAGATATAAAGACGTATAAATGATCCTTGACAACTACTGAGCAATAATCTAAAGACAATTTAACAAAACATCAGATAAAAATGCAACTATAGAAATTTGACAATAAATAGCATTTCTAGATCTATAATTTTTCTGTCATTTTAATCTTTATCTTTTAAAATGTACTATTTTAGTCCTGCATCTTTACCATTTGTCCCAACTTAGTCCTTATCTTTCAAAATATACTCTTTTAGTCCCGTATCTTTACTATTTGTCCCAACTTAGTCTTTATCTTTCAAAATAGTGGAGGACTAGCGCGGATCATAATGACAAATATAATGACTAAGTTGGGACAAATGGTAAAGATACAGGACTAAAAAAATATATCAGGAATCTATTGTCAAATTGAAACATTCATACTGAAGCTGGGAGCATATTCATAAAATAACTATGCATGCTTTGAACACACACAATATCTCCAGCAATACAAAGATGTAGCAAACTTCTACGAAGTCTCATTTTAAATTCTTTGGGATAGGGTTGAGCTCAATTCAAACCAATAGTACTTCTCATTGATCATTAAATCTTAGTGGAGATGAGCAATTCTCAATCATAAATACTTAAAATTAGAAACCAAGCAAGCATCAAAATGGAAACATGCAAGAAAGGACTGAGCAAGCGACTCTCCATAAGCAGAAAGATGAAAAGACGAGAACAAATAATATAAAAACAAAAATGACTTCTTTGTGATCGTATTGCTTAATGAATAATCATTTCTTTAGCTTTTCTTTGGCAAATATATAGAAACAGCAACACGGCGAAATCCTTTAATTTAAAGTACACTGCAATATTGACATTACCTGACTCAGTATTGGTAAAGCTGGTCCAGGAAGCTTGGCTGTAGAAACACACATAACATACATTAAAAAGGCCCTATTAACACCCTAATTTGTAAAATTCCTATCTCAGTTTTTCTCTGCAACTGTACATAAGAATTTGGATTGGCTTTTCTTTGTTTCTTTCTCGGTGGCTTTGCAATTAGAAGTATACCTTCTGACGCATATGTTAAGATTTAGAAAACACTAGACAAACCAGTTAGGGAAAACTGAGTAAATGAAAGAACACTAAAGCGTGCAAAAGATAGACAACAACTTTGTTTTCTCTAAAATATAGATTCTGCAGCAATATGAGAACTCAAACTTTAATCATTGGCCTTAAATTTCCAAAAATAAATGGTATTTCGTACCTCCCGCATACATTCCGGAAACAACTCCAAGAGCTTCTAGAAGACCAATAATCACAAATTTGAATTTGGGAAGTTTCATCATCTCATCAGTTACAATGCCAGCTTTGCGTCTCATGTACAATATAGAGAAATAGATAACCACATACCTGTTCCGAAAGACCAATCATGTCTCAGATATTTCATAAATTCAAATTATCATACTGTAACTTTTGCAAAAAGTGTAAATTGTAATAATTTCTCATGCTTCAACTTTCTTAGGCGAGCACGGTTGTGAAAATTGAGCTTTCAATCTCTACCTACTCTCAGTATTAGAATTTAATCCAACACAATGTATGATTACCGAGCCCATGCCTCACCACTAGCTTGCCTCTTATACAAATTTTGTTCACTGTCCCACAGTCAATGCTAGCCTATTAATAACAACTGCTATGTTGTAGTCTTTTGCAAGTCGCATTTTATCAAAGGCTAGACGTCATTACGCAAGTTAAAACACCCCTATTGCCTATTCAAGTAACAAATAATGCCCACCATGGATCAAGTACTTAATCTATGTTATTATACGCAAGTTAAATTTATCACATCAGAACAGAATCCAAAGTATATCTTCATCAAGACGTATGCAAAGTATGCATCACATTTTCTCTATTCATGTGCATTATAAAGAGTGGTAGATTTTTATTTACTTATTATCTTGAACGCGCCAATTGAAATGCAAACAAAGTTCTTTTTAATTGAGCATTGCGTGTGGACATATTCTTTCTAAATGAGAAGCGGCGAGACTTGAATGCAGTAGCCTTTGTTAATTTGACTCTTATAACATGTTAACTAACCACCTCATTTAAGCTTTCAGACGAGGCAGTAAATTTACACTATACATGATATGTTATTATGTGTTCCCTACATTTTTCGTTGAGAATCATGATGAAAATATTAAAGTGGCAATCGAGACTTACTAAGCAAATAATAGAAATGGCACCATTTCAGCATACAAATTGCTACAATATTAAAAAAAAAAATTAAAACAAGATTTCATTAAATTTACGTGAAAAAAATTACCCGAAAGTGCTGATCTGAGCTAGAGAAAATGGATATTCCTTCATGGGGTCAAGGGCAAGTTTGTAAAGAACACGATTAGCAACAGCTAATACAATAGTAGCAGCAGAAAAACCAATGACCAACTTTGTATTGGATGAAGAACCATCACTATCTGAACTTGTTACTTTAGCTTTGATGCTAAATTTGGGCTTTGAAGGTGAAAAATGGTGAAAATGAGAAGCTTTTCTATGGTAAAGATTGAATCTTTGAGCTTTAAGCTTTGTTGGGTATTCAAGAAATGGCATTTTTTTGGGGAGGGAGGTGAAAAAAGATGGTGGTAGTCCATTATTGTTTTTGGAATGGGAGGTGAAAATGTGGAGATGGGTTGGTGGTGGAACTTGTGTGTGTGTGTGTGTGTTGATGATGATGTTGTTCTTGATGCACAAAGATACTGAATTTCCATGGCGGAAAGAGGGAGCGGGGTTCTCAATGCAGAAGTGGACTATGATGTTGTAGTTTGGTGTTTGGTTGTCTTGTTTTTGTTTAGTTCCTGCATGTTAGGCCAACTCCAACTTTATATTTTTTCTTTACATGTAGAGGATTTGAACAATTTCTCTACATCTAGAGATTCTATGTTTTAATTTCATTCCAACAGCTTCCCTACATTTGGTAAATCTCATATTTTAAGGAATCCCTATTTTAGTTTCACTCCAACAACTTCCTTATTTTAAAAACTCTATTTTTGTTTCCTTCACATGTGAAAATGTAGAGATAGGTTTAGAGAATTGTTATTGCATCTCCACATGTGGAGATAATGATATTTAAATGTAGGGATTCTCTACATGTAGAAATAAGTGTAGAGAAGCTGTTGAAGAGCAAAATCTCTAATCACTTCTCTCCATGTAGAGAATTTACTTATTTAGGACTCCTGTTAGAGATGGTCTTATATGTGTCTTGAATAAATATCTGAACTTTGTTTCTTGGTGGTAGGTGAGTATTGTTCGGTCATGGGTGAGTAGTAATGACCCTCACCTAGTATCGTAATGTTAATAGTAAAATTTTATGATTATAAATAATTTATATTATTTTATTATAATTATTTTAAAAATTTATAATCCTAAAATTTTGTTCATAATATAAAAATTATAATATTATAATATCATGAATAAATATATTTTCATTGTAAGGGAAGGAAAAATAGAATTGAAGGCAAAATGGATTGCAAACTAGTATTTACTAGTTTAGTAATGATTATAGGATTCAATATTGATGAAGATTAGATGCCATGGGTATTAACCATTATATTGTTAGTTAAGTAGAATTGATTATGAACTATGCTTGGCTCTTTGCTTTTAAATTGTTTGTTCGACCTGCCTATAGAGCTTGTCATACTGCTCCATAAAACTGATATAATAAGTGGTATTAGCTGATTGACTTTTTATTTTATTAATCTCATTTCATTTTGACCGAAAAGAAGTTTTCCCATTATTTTTTTAATGCTTTTTTGGAATTTGGAAAAATCTAGTGTCATCTAGAACTATGTTGCATTTTCAAATTTGGTGATCAATTAAAACGTTTAAAATGTTTTGAGTGGATGTGGGTGGGTGTGGGGGTATAAATGAAAAATCTTTCCAAATGATTGAAGTGCACTCAACTCGTATATATGAAGAAAACATGGCCATCACATTCATCAATTATTCAGTTTTATCATATATAACTCACCACTAAACAATCCCCAAATTACGTGGAGCCTCTCAATTATAAAAAGATACGAGACGACTCCTATGGACATCTACCTTTTCAACATGTATAATAACAATTTCATAAATGAAAATCTGGGTAGTAATCAGCTTTAAAAAGACTAACCATCCATCTTTGATTCAAATAAGCACATCAATAAATTTCTAAACCAAACGAACAAGTACAGCATCAGACGTTAGGTCGAGTATATAAAAATCATACAGCAGGTCAATAAATCTAGTGCTACAAACTAATTATATGTAAACAAAGAGACGTGACGTTAAGTTGTACAAAAACAACAAACTAACATTGAATTAGTATCACGAGTGAAGTACGATTGTACAATAACATTAAAGATCCTTGATAAGAGAATAAGGTACGCGGGAGATGCAAAATGGAAGAACTATACTTTGATGGGAAAATCGTAGACTCCTTTCCTGCACGACCAATCTATTTTGCTGAATCAACAGCCACGACAGTTTTCACTCCTGTAGGGCACTTAAACACATAAGGTTTCAGCTGCAAAGACCAGGAAACACTCTAATTAACATATTTCATGAAGTTACTCAAGCGCTAAATCAACAGTAAAACCTACCTACATCAAAAAGATTTAGTAGTAAACTTAACTTCAAATTATCTACTACATCATATTGCAAAACACACTAAATAGTTATATCACTGAAAGCACGTACTATAACCACTAGTGTTCAGAGCGATAGAAGTCCATGACTGTTAAAGCTATGCTACCATTCGCTTTCAGCTGAAAAAACAACCTCGACAGGTATCGCTTCTTTAGGGAACGGAAACACATAGGGTTTCAGCTGCAAAGACCAGGAAATGATCTAATTAGCACATTTCATGAAGTTACACAAGCGCTAAGTCAACAGTAAAACCTACGTACATCAAGAAGTTTTAGCAGTAAACTTAACTTCAAATTGTCTACTACATCATAATGCAAAATACACTGAATAGTTATATCACTGAAAGCACGTACTATGACCACTAGTGTTCAGAGCGATAGAAGTCCATGACTGTTAAAGCTATGCTACCATTTACTTCCCCTAATTTTGTTGGCTTCATATACTCGTGCAATCATACGACTGTCCATCAATACACTAATAAACATCCATTCTTTGGGCTTTGAATCATAATTCATAGATAGATATGGATGGCACTCCAAGCTGGACAAAGTTTTTTTCCTTTATGGTGCTCATTCGGGGACAAGACAAAGTAAATGGAACATGAAATAAGGACATTTAAACCTCAAAAGTAGTTTCAGACCCAAAAAAAAAAAAAAAAATCCTCAAAGTGGAATTTCCTATGGTTAGAGAGACAACTTATGATCATGGTGCGAATATGGTTTATGATGCCCCCAGCCACAAAAATATTCAGATAGCTAATCATTTGCCTTTTCCTCAATAACTTCAATGTAGTTTCAGCACACGTTTTCATCCTGACAAGCAAAAAACCAACTCTGGCCTATAGAGCACATGAAAGGCTGAGCCAGACTCATGCAGCTTTGGATTGTTTAACTTCTTTCATTTGATAATTTTCTTGAAGTTGGAAAAATATCACTTCTTTGCTGTAAAAGAAAAAGATATACATCATTATATCATTTAGAGTTACTTATATGTAGCTTGAAGTCGGTCAAATACGGAACAACATATATAGTTTGGTAGTTTTTCTTGCACAACAACATAACCGCCAGCACCAACATTACACCCACTTTATAGCCAAACAATTTAACCAGTACAACTGAAATTCATGGAATTATACTAATACTTAAGAATATTCAATTCAAATATCATAAGACGCAATCAAACTGAAACATTTAAGCAAAACAAACAAACAAATCCAAATATGTTTTCAAGCAAAATCACATGGAATTGCACTAGCATTCAGCAATATATAACACAAACAGCAAAATTACCAATTGCATTTGAAACCCTTAACTAAATACCACAAGAACGTGCCGTCAAACAAAATACTAGGCCTCAATCTATCATACAAAACAACAATAACGCACCGATATCAATGCAACGACAGTAAGCAATATATTAAAATTCTAGGCCCATATTATTACCCTCTGACTGTGCCTTCTCTTTCGTCCCGGTAAGATACGGTCGATATTATTAGAATTACTTGCATTGCCAACAGCCACACCCACATCCCTATATGAAAAACAAAGTAAAATTTAATTGATCATAAAAATGAAAATGCTTGTACAATAAAGTAACAGAAAAAGGGAGGGAGAGGGAAAACACACGCATTGAAAGCGGCATCCAATTCATGCGCTCTGTGCGGACCAATGCATCTTTGGTGCGAAATGAGCTGACAACACTTTTCCCCTGCCTGGGCTCTGTCAAAATCAATAGAAAATCTGCAACAGTGGGTGCCGCCACTTGCTTCTCTGTGATTGTACTGCTCTCGATCTTTAACTTTGCCTTTTCCTTTGCCTTCTATTACGTAGAAACAACAGTCCCTCCATACAAGGGCCAGTTCACCATTCCCAACATGAAGTAATTGGGGACAAAAATGAGGAAGAATTAATGACCTAGGCAACAATCCTTCAGAAGCTAAATTGATTTTCAAGTACGTGCCAGAATCAATGTCAAAACCTACTAAAGTCGAACTGCATGTATCAAGCCAAAGCAAATGATTGTCCACCACAGCAGCGGGTGAATGCCAACACTGAACAAACATTGCGTCGCAGTCGAATGGAAGATGTTTCATACGTTCCCAAGAACCAGATGGCCTGAAGGCGTAAAACGAATCATCGGCGAATGAAGCAAATAAAATAAAACCTTCACGCTCTACCGCTGCAGACACAAATCTCATACAGTCTATCTTCACAATGTCGGGAGGGTAAGAATGCGAAATCCAACGACCATCAGATTCATCAAACATCTCAATAAATCTGAATTCATCACGGCTTTCGTAACCACCTACTGCAAAAAGTTTACCTTTTAAAATATGGAGGCGAAGCCAATATCGACTAACGTTCATTAGAGGCAACCTTGTCCAACAATTATTGATTGCATCCCAGCAATCCACAGATCTTGAGGCGGTATGATCAAAATATTCAACCTCCGTACTGCAGGTATTGGGGTCGTGTGCGAGAGCGTCACATTGTTCGCATGCATAGTAGTTTCCCCCGGCACGATACACAAGATGTCCAAGAGAAGCATAAGATGCAAGAACATGAGAATGGTTGAGACCACTGAGAGGCCGGGGAATTAGTGATGGATCCTTAATTTTCATCGACTCGCATGGTTTATCTAGTGACAGTTCTATTTCATTCTCAACCGGAATCAAATCTTCATCAAAGGCATAAAACTGGACGCATTCATAAAGACCGTCTTTGCTTGGCTTCTCAGTGGCAAACACGATACATGTTTTGGACTCTGGCATCTTTCTTTAAATGGTTGATAAGAACCTATGTCACACCCACTTCCTAAACCTGCATTCAAAAGTGTAATTATTAGACGTCGCATAAATTACATTGCACTCGATAAAGTTATCATACTAGAACTCAAGAACATGTCCCTATTTTGTTATAAACGTATTCCAAAGAAAAGAGAAAAAGAGAGTAGATTTCTCCCTTTCTTCAAACCTTAATTCTAAAATAGTTGTATTGGATACAGTGATGAGAGTTGTAGCTCAACAACCTTCCATCACATCAAGCTAGCGCAGACCAGTCAAAATTTCGTTAATCATCAAACACTTTTCTGTTTTGAAATATCCAGAACTTCTTTGTGCTTTTGGAATTTTCCATTTTTTTTTTTGCTTAATAATGCCCAATTTAGTATTTTCGTTCTTTTATTTATCCCCAAATATTTTTGGTATTCCTGTTTTTTTTTTTTTTGCCTATCCTTATTATTGGTTGTCCTTATGTATCGTTCGTACGTACGTACGTACGTACATACACACACATATTCATATATAGGTTCTTTTCAACAAATAAAAAGCCCTAGCCCTTTATCTTCTTCATGTTTTTTTGGTCTGATTCATCTTGTTCATCAACTCACACCACCATCACAACATAGCACATGCACTCTATCACAACCCACTACACAAAATATCCGCAAGAAAACAAGAATAAATACGCATATGGAAAAAATAATAATAAAACAGAAAAGAAAAACAAAAGAACAAGCCACAAAAGGAGAATAAGAGAGAGAAAACATACCTTAGAGAGTAGTGGTGTGAAGGTCGAGAGGTTGGGTAGTGGTGGTGAAGTGTTGGTGTGGTGGTTGTAGGTGTTTTGGAACTAGACGGCAGAGAAGAATAAGGGAAAGAGAAAAAAAAAGAGCCCTAATCCTTTTTTCGTTTTTAGTGCCTTGTTTTTCACAATTTGTTACTTGAGTGAAAAGCTAAGTCCGCTGCTAAAAAGCTAAGCCAATTTCTGAAATACTGGGAAAACCTTTTTTTTTTTTTTTGTTCAAAATGAAAATGAGATTAATATAATAATATGTTAACCGATTTCTAATATAGAAATGGAGTTACAACGATTTATATGGAGTAAATTTTATAATTTAAAAGGTGGGTTTATAACTTAATCAAGAGATAAAAATTTATTTTTAGCCAACCAATTGGTTGCCTTGGATATAATTTTTATAGGTAATTGAAGTTGAATTGGGCTAGGTCAAAAAAAAAAAAAATTGTACATGCTGATCAAAGTGTATTCCAATTCCCCATTTTTAAAAGCAAAGGTATACTCAAAGGAAAATAAAAAAAAGGTATACTCACAATGTGAAAAATGTTGTGGTCCAGGTAGTTAAGATTTATGTTTTAAGTTCAAATAATTTGAAATTATGGTTCTTGTATTATTAGTATTTTTTTTTTATAGCCATTTTGCTTGGGATTCACGGGAAATGTATTTTATTGTTGTATGAATAGTCTTTTTCTGTAGTTAGAGGTATATAAATATAACTAAACTAGTGTTGTACCCGTGCGATGTACGGGTGTGATAGTAATACATAGTTACTCAAGTAATTTATCATTCTATTCAACTTTCTAATCACATTATTTAAAAACAATAATACGTAGTTACTCTAAATAATTTACCATTACTAAATAAACCAAATAAAGTAAGCATTTATTCTTTTAAAAATGTGACAATAAGTATTATTTAACAAAGATCAAACCTTTCAAAAGATAAATGTATTTCCTTTTTTCGAATTGTTGTTTTTACAAAATTCACACCTACCTCATCCTTATTTGACATCATTCTCACTCTTTGTCAATGTGATCTATTTGTAAATAATTTATCTTTTACCATCAGAAGTTTGAATGATCCAATGTTCAAAGAATATGTTGTGATCTTGTGTAGATGTGCTTCTCAACAAAACATCCTGGAATACTTTATACTATACCAAAAATTATTATTTTTTGGTCAACTTGAACATATACTTTAAAAATATTAATTATGGACTACCTAGCAACTTATAATTGATGGTTGTAATGAATTTAAATTGACACAGATTTGTTATTGCTTTCAATTCACAAATATGTCTCATTAGTTTGAAATGCATTAGTAATATTTGAAGTAGATTTGTTATATGATCTAAGTGAAATTCAAATGATTGAGCAAATCGCTTGAGAAGTTATATGGTACAAGACTTTATTTTTATTGCTATAATTACATTATAAGATAAACAACAATGAATAAGGAATATAAACATATTAAATCAAATCAAATCTACTATCAAAATAATAAGAGATACATACTTGGCTAATTTATTATTTACAATACTTCTTTGAAAACCACATTAGTTGTAGTTTTTAATATTTTGTCATTAACAAAATCTTTAATCCTTTTGTTCTTGTCACTTTTGAAAGTGCAATATATAGTAACTCATGACTGAAAGCAGGTCTTGAAAGACATAACCGAATGTGAGAAAGAGTTTGATCTTAACTTTTATTTATAGTCATGGAAAAACTTAAAGCCAAGCAAAATTGTCTTTGCTAAAATTTAACAAACAAATTTTGGTTAGTGAGATTATAGTAATCTGAGGTATATTAATCCAAGAATCGATATTTAACAAATGAAATATTTCAATAAATTATAAAAGACTTAAATATTAGTGTGAAATGCAAAAATGTTCATTCTTAGTATATATGATTAGAAAACATACTCTTAGTTCTTGTTAGTTTAGAACATCATCTACCATTTTGATCCAACTCTGCCATACATGTTCTATTATTCTTGTATTATTCTATATAAATAGAGTTGAAAAAATTATTCTAATATAGAACTATGATTCCCAAGTATTTGTTTCATTTATTCCGTCAATATTCTTTGTACATCTTCTAATAAACTGAGTGCACGAAAAGCTTCATTGAATCTAAAATACTAAGATAATAATCCTCCCTATTGGCTAGAGGCACGTGTGATATTATTCTAATAACAAATATTTTTTTTCCTTTGATGTCACTTATTTGGAAACTCTAAATACATCAGCTCGTTGGCTTTCTCATACTCCTTATTTGCATTCATCCAAATTTAAACATTAATTTCTTTTAACTTCTTCATTTGATTCATTATCCTTATAGATAACTGTGTTTTTCAAGGGAAGATAAAATGATAGATTTGTATAGTTGGACATTTAAAATAAATATGAAAGGACAAAAGGTTCCTAAGCAGCCACACAAGGGGATATTTGTATGTAATCATTATAAATCTTAATTCATTAGCAAGTTGAGATTAATCTCCATTTAATTACAAGTCTATAATATAGAGCAGTTGTCACTTAATTATGACCCTTGGGAATATATTTGAATAAATATTTAATTGCAATTATCTTACACATATATAGTCAATATTGATATGTGAGTGATATTTTATGGGAAACATTGAGTAATAAAGGATGATATTATTGAGCTCAATCCATTTTCTTATAATAGTTCGTCTGTCTCTTATTCTATATTGAGAAAATCCTTCTCCATTAATAGTGATTGGAAATTTTTTTTTTCTTAGAAAAATTGGATACATTGAAGAAAACAAAAAATAAAAACCAAGGAGATAAGTTGGATTAAATTGGGAAGATTGCATTATTTGTCCATTCTATTTTGTTCATGAAACTCACCATATGAATTTTTTCCATTCTATTTCGAAATACAACAAATTTCATGAATTTAAAAATACTAACCAAGGAGATAAGTTGGATTAAATTGGGAATATTGTACTATTTGTCCCAAACTATGTGCAAAATATTGACTAACTTCCCATTGCCTTACTATTCTACGTCTCTTATTATGGATGGATAACTTAGAAGTCCGGATATCTCATTGAAGCAACGGACTATATGAATTTTCAATTGATTGTTGAACTATAAATAATGATTTTCAAACTTATTACATTGTTTTAATAATGGGTATCGAAAAATATGTGATGTAGAATTAGAGAAAAAAAATTAACACAATTAGATCGATGACCAAAGTCAAAGCAATTCCATTGTGCATGGTTATTTATGATATATGGAGGAATATTTTCAGCATTTAAAATAAATTTTAGAATGTATTGTCCCACTATTTGGTCTAGATTGCATATTAAAATTACAATTATTCGTCCTATTTAAATAGAATGTCACAAATCTTATCCTTACAGGTATTTCTAAAGTTACAATTATCAATATAAACAACATTTGTTGAACCTAAATTGAATGTGAATATTTTCTCCACTTATTTATGGTTTTTTATGTAATTTTTACTATATGAAATTGAATTTTCTAATTTAATCAAGCTTTTAATTGAAAAATAAACTAATTTCATGAGGGAGGTTTTGTCATTAAAAAAATAAATGTAGAAGTTTCTTTTCGATCATTATGGTTTAAATTTAAATTTCACTATATAAATCGAATGTGAAATTTTTTAGATAGAAGTAAAAAGAAAGAAAACGGACCTTTTTTCTCGATGCAATTTTATTTTTGATAAAAAAAAAGAAATTAACCACATCTAACTTCTTTTTCAATGTAATTTCATTTCAGACTAAAAAAAAAAAAGAAGTTCAACTTGACTAAAAAAAATAAAAAAAAGTTCAATGTTGGATCTCTTTTTCAATGGGATTTTATTTTTGACCAAAAAAAAAAGAAAAATTTCAAGTTGGATAATGCCTAACCATTGCTACGAAACTTGTGATATGGCAAATAAAATCATAAATATATAACATAACAAATGAAGACAAATGTAATTTTTTAATTTTCTAATTTATAATATCTACCACCTAAACTTTTTTTTATTTTGATATTATCTACATTTTAACATATAAAATAACACATGCAGACAAATATGAATCAAATATTTAACTTAATAGATGTAAATATTCTTTTTTTTTTTGTGAGATTGAACTTTTAAAATTCATCAAACTTTTAATTGAAAAATAAAACAATTTCATGAGAGAGAGTTTTTTATTTAACAAATGAATGTGGATTTTTTTTTACCTATTTATGATTTCTTAATGTAATTTTTACTATATTCAGTGAATTTTCTAAATTGATCAAGCTTTTAATTGAAAAACAACGTAATTTTATGATAGAGGCTTTGACATTTAAAAAATGATGTAGAATTTTCTTTTCACTTATTTATAATTTTTTTAATTTGATTTTTACATTGTATGAATCGAATATTTAAGACTTTTAGATAGAAGTAAGATTCTTTTTTTTTTATTTAGATATGATACTTATTTGATTACGTGTAGTATAATGGTGTTTTTAGATAGAAGTCAAAATACTTTTTTCTTTTTTGGTCATTTATTATGTTTAGAAGAATATTTTCAATATTTGAAATATTTCAAAAAATTATAGAATGAATTTGTGATATTTTTTGGATCAAATTACCTATTAGAACTATAATAATTCATCTTATTTGAAAGAGGGTCTAGCAACTCCTATAATTGTAGACACTGTTAAAATTAGAATTATCAATGTAAACAACATTCAGTGAATATAAAAGGAGTACTAATTCTATTATTAGATGTCTAAAGTTATCATTGTTAATATCCATGATTGTATCTCTATCATTGTAGACTTGATCAAGTATTTTTCTTAAATTATATTTAATTAAAGAAAAGACATCTATTGCCAACGAAATTAAAAACAGATTAGACAATAAATTTTAAGGGATAATTTTATATTTTTTGTTTAACTTCAGCCAACTTTTAAATTGTAATCTTTATTAACCATTAATTGTTTATGTACTATGACAGGTGAGAACTTTGGAGCATTTATTTTGAAATAGTTGATGCTTAGATTATAGAATATATATAGATTCAGATTCTTCTTCTTTTCTTTTAGAAATAATACTTATTTGGTCACTTGTATCATAATGGTGTTTTTAGATAGAATATAATTTATGTACTGTGACGGATTAAAACAATCATTTTCGTTTAACACGAAAAAAAAATCTATTATTGGTCATCTAAAGTTACCATTATTAATTTCCATGATTGTATATCTAAAAATGATAAAGATTAGTGCATTTAATCCGTCATCCAATAGACCACCCCTTTGAAATGATTATGTATACAAAAGGTAATTATAATTCTTTTTTTTTTTGGTTCCGTTATTCGCTTCCTGAAAAGTAGAGGCCATACGTATATTATATAAACAATATCAAAATAAAGTAAACAACTAACTTTGTAGCAGATCATAAAATATATCACATTATATACGAAGCATCAAACAACAAAAATAGAACAAAATCGATAAATGACTCTTAAGAACTCATCCTTCTTTTCTTTAATCATCTTCCTCATTTTAGTATAATATATCTCAAATTCACCTTTAGCATTCTCTTTATTTATTGCAAATCTCAAACCCTTTTGGAAGGTGTGACACACAAACTTGGACCCCTCGACAATATTTTCAAAGCACTGGGATATTATACCAATTTCCTACAATACCAAAAAATTAACAATGATAAGAAAAAATAATAAGCCAACATAATTAATAATATTAATTAATGGAATATGAAAGTGATCCCTTGTTATTATATCATTATTATATCAATAGTCATCTTGTCAGGAATATTTGTGTACTTGATCCAATTGCATTAATATCAAAGACAAAAGGATAAAAATAAAATGAGTGGGTAATAAATTATTTAAAAATTAAATAACAATAACTTGAAGGACCCTAAGATTTATTTTATGAACAAATAAATCACCTATTTTACAAATGCAGTAGACACAAACTAAGTTAAAAGTTGAATCATTTGTCGTCTTCCTAACAACATATGAAGATTTACATTGGTTGACATCATTGACTCGAACTTTAACCTCAAAGAAAAAAAAATCCTCATATTTGATTAAGTTTCAAGTCCAAATTGAATATTATCATTTTGTTTTAATAAGGTTTCAAGGAAATACTAAATGAAAAGTATCTCAGCCTCTTTAGCCTGATTCAAGTCCTCGGTTGCATTTGCCCTTCTTGAGTTACTGCAAAGAAAACACGTTACATCAAAATCCTAATCTAAACGAAGATGCCAAGAAAAAATGAATATCAACAATAGTAACTTAAAATTACTAATTCACACGTATGAATGGACAGTTGTAAATTACCATTTTGCAAGCTCCTGCTTCTATGGCATTTTTTTTTAATTTTAAAAAAGCTCCTACTACTTCAACTTTGGCAGCTGACCATAAAAAACATAGCTGTTGTACAAAGATTAAAATAAGCAAAAGCTACACACTTAACGAAATATCATGATAATATAAGAAAAGGTGAATAAGCAAATTAAACGGGTTTAATTTTGGCTTGCAGAAGCATAGTTGTTCGGGTGAACAACCCTTGCAAATGACTATGCACAAACACCGCAGACACATTTAACACATCAAGTACCACTAATAGTAGAACAAATTAAAAATATATAAAACTCACCAAACCTAGCTAGAAAAAGGAGTTACACACAAACATAATAATTAAAAAATGTAGCTTTATCTCTTTTACATTATTATTATTTTTTAAATAAAGATTTATGAATGTGAAAGGTACCTTATAACATCACCAATCTTATTGGTGAGGTTTTTCATGCCAACTATTCTCACGACAATCCACAAATTTCATTAACAATAAATACATCAATTACGATATAAAAAGCAGTTAAACTATGGAAGGGAAATAAGCTGATTTTGATGTAACATTAAATTAGAAACGATAAAGGGATAAAAAACTACAGATCATATATATACACATTAGGGTCATTTGATCTATAAAGATAAATGAATATAGAATACGTTGCTAACATACATAGGATACAAATTAAAGATATAATTTGATCTAACAAATCTGCTAGTTAGTTGTGATATGGATTAACAACTATTAGATATATTCAAGATAGTGAAATCAGATTTTTTTTGCATAACTTAAGGGATAATATTTTTTTAAAGAAAAATTGATTATTTGCTTACACATGATATTATAATTATTCCCTAATGATGCTCATTTGTTTATATGTGGCATATATGGTTGTTCTCTTAGAATATATAATGATTTGCCATTGGTCTCTCTATCAATTGATGGAAAGAAAAGCAATTGAAATCCATTCTTTTTTTCCACTAACTTGGTTTTTTTTTTTTTTCCTTTTGTCAAACCACTAACTTGGTTGGAACACGAGTAATGGACCAAATTATGTAAGTTTCAAGTAGTTTTAATAAAAGGGCATGCTTTCAGAACTAGATATGGTCACTATGAGTTTGTTGTTTTGCCGTTTGGCTTGACTAATGCTCCTACCGCATTTATGGATCTAATGCAGAGAGTATTTCGACTATATCTGGACCAGTTTGTAGTTATTATTATTGAGGATATTCTGGTATATTCTAAATGAAAGGCTGAGCACGAACAACATTTGAGGATTGTATTACAGACTTTGCAGGAGCATAAACTATTTGCAAAATTCAGCAAATGTGAATTCTGGTTGAAGCAAGTCACTTTTCTGCGTCATATAATTTCATAAGATGGTATTTCTATTGATCTGACAAAGATTGAGGTTGTATTGGCATGGAAACGACCTAAGACTGTTACAGAGATCCCTAGTTTTCTGGGTTTAGCAGGTTATTATAGAAGATTTGTCACAGAATTTCTCTAAAATCACTGGACCTTTGGCTCAGCTTACTCAAAAGAAGACTGTGTTTGATTGGAATGAGAAATGTGAGGCTAGTTTTCAAGAACTGAAGAAGAGACTTATCACGGCTCCTATTCTTGCACTACCTGAGGCAACTGATAATCTGGTGATCTACAGCGATGCTTCAAAGGAGGGTTTAGGTTGTGTGTTGATGCAGAATAGAAAAGTAATTGCTTATGCCTCAAGAAAACTGAAACCCTATGAACTCAATTATCCTATGGACGATCTTGAGCTTGCAGCTATCATCTTTGCACTAAAGAAATCACGTCACTATCTCTAGGGTAACAAATTTGAAAGTTTCACAGATCACAAAAGTCTAAAATATCTGTTTTCACAAAAAGAGTTGAATATGAGGCAGAGACGTTGGTTGGAATTACTTGAAGATCATAACTGCACTATTAATTATCTACCAGGTAAAGCCAATATTGTTGCTGATGCTTTGAGCCGAAAGGCTACAGTTGCTAGTTTGATTATCAAGAATTGGGAATTCATGGAGGAACTATGTTTGTGGAAACCCAAGAATTCAAATTCAGGCATTCAATTTGCTAGTCTACAAATTCAATCTTTGTTGTTATCCAGGATTAGAGAAA
Organism: Ehretia macrophylla; assembly: GCA_037974665.1. Lineage (NCBI taxonomy): Eukaryota > Viridiplantae > Streptophyta > Magnoliopsida > Boraginales > Ehretiaceae > Ehretia > Ehretia macrophylla. Next base: position 62,276,341 of record CM075779.1, read on the forward strand.
CTCAACAGACTGACCCTCAATTATTGAAAATCTTAGAAAAGTCAAAAGGGGGAGAGTCAGACTTTAAACTTCATGATGATGGCATTCTCAAATTCAAGGGCAGAATCTGTATTCTGAGTGAGCCAACTTTAAAGAAAGAAATACTGGTAGAGGCACACAATTCAAAATATACTATCCACCCAGGTAGTACCAAGATGTACAGGGATCTAAAATAGAACTTCTGGTGGAATAATATGAAAAGAGAGATTGCTGATTATGTAGCCAGATACTGAGATGTCAGAAAGTTAAAGCTGAGCATCTGAGACCTGCAGGGCAATTACAGCCATTGGCTATTCTTAATTGGAAATGGGACCACGTTACTATGGATTTCGTGTCAGACTTGCCAAGATCTTCAAAGGGTAATGATTCAGTTTGGGTTGTTGTTGATAGACTGACCAAAACTTCTCACTTTATTGCCACAAAGAAAACAGATACTCTTGACAAGCTAGCAGAGTTATATGTTGAGAATATTGTTAGGCTTCACGGAACTCCAAAGAGTATTGTGTCGGACAGAGATCCTAGGTTCACATCTCAGTTCTGGCAGAAAATTCAGAAAGCTTTAGGTACGACATTGAGCTTCAGCACATCTTATCACCCTCAAACTGACGGTCAATCTGAAAGAACTATCCGAATACTCGAGGATATGTTGCGAGCTTATATTCTGGACTTTGGTAAAAGTTGGGAGATATATTTGCCACTTGTAGAATTTGCTTATAATAATAGTTATCAAGCTACTATGGGTATGGCATCGTATGATGCACTGTATGGGCGTAAATGCAGATCTCCTTTATATTGGGATGAGGTTGGAGAGATGAAAGCTATTGACCGTACTTTATTACCAGAGACAATAAAATGATTGATAATGTGCAGCTTATCAAAAAGAGAATGCTTACAGCACAAAGTCAGTAGAAGAGTTATGCAGATAGGCGCCGCCAAGATTTAGAGTTTACCGTGGGTGATTGGATATTTCTAAAAATCTCTTATCGTAAGGGATTGATTCGGCACAGTAAAAGGGGTAAACTCAGTTCGAGATATGTGGGGCCATTTGAAATAACTGAGAAAGTTGGTGCGTTGGCCTACAAATTAGCTTTGCCTCCGAGTTTGGGCAAACTTCATGATGTTTTCCATGTGTCGATGCTTCGAAAATATCAGTCAGATCCTTCTCAAATTCTTGAGTTAGAGTCGTTAGAGATCAGTGAGACTTTGACTTATACAGAGAAACCTCTTCGGGTTGTGGACTGGAAAGTGCAGGTTCTCAAAACTAAAAGCATCCCGATGGTTAAAATTTTATGGGATCATCACGGGTTAGAGGATGATACATGTGATACAGACCATCAGATGCGATATTGCTATCCAGAGTTTTTTATCGAATCATGTAAGAATTGCGTGGACGCAATTAGTTTAAGGGGGAAAAGGTGTGACGCCCATGACCAGTACCATAATTTCTATTAACTGTTGCATTCACTACTTGTGCATTTTAACTATGCAATTACTTGTCACATTTTTAGTTACTATTCATTACATTTTTCAACTACTTATTTTCTTTGAATTAACATTTTCTCTAAGTTACATTACTTATTTGAAGAATGAGAAAAATGTGCATTTGAGCAAATTGTGTTAAAAGCATACGTTTAGAAAATGTTTTAGCGGTTTGAGTGAATAATGAGATAGTGAAGTTGTTACATGAATTAACTAATTAGACTTTTAATTGCATTCTAAGCATAATTGATATAGTTTTGAGCAATTTTTAAAAGACAAAACTAGCACTACCTATTATATTACCACCTTCATACTACCACAACACACAACACTTAGAAAAAATAGCACAAAACACTCCAAAAGGAGCAGCCATACCCGATGGCCTGCTACAGTGCCAAAGAGGAAAATTTTCACTTCCATCCTCCATTTTGAGCTCATCTAGACCTTGTACAAGTTGATTCCAAGTCTTCCAAGCCTTGTCCTAGCTTCCTACACACTTTGGTGAGAGATTTAAGCATTTATTTTGCATTTTTTAAATGTTGATAACTTTCTTGATTTTATAGATTTGTTAGTAATGTTTATTGAATGCTTAAAGATAATGTTATATGATATGTACATGTGCTAAGGACTTACTTTGTGAAGTCTTAAACCTTGGTTGTGGAAATTTCTTGAAATGCAAGTGAGGAAGTAATTAATAGTATAAATTTTAAGGTTTTGAGATAATGTGCCTTATAGCTTGATTCAATGCTTCAATTAGGTGCCTTAGATGTTAATGAAGGTAGACTAATGACCTCGTGAAGTTTAATTGCTTGGAACTTAGTTAAAATGTGAATTTAGCAACTTTAGAAAGGGGTTTCGGGTGTATTGCAAATCCGGGTTGATTTGGGCATTATATTTGGTAATCTTAGGGTATGTAGGTGCTAGATATGCTTTTCTAAATCCCGATTGAACTTCGGATGGGGTACGTGTAGTACAAATGCACAAAGGGGCAATCGGGGCTTTTGTGGTAAACATGAGTATTTGGGGGTTATCAAGGGTCTTAAGGGTGCCATAAGGTGTAATTAGAAGTATGGAATAGCTCGCTTATGAATGTAGAGCCTTGCCTTTCGATTTGGAACTAAATAGCTTAAGTTACAAAGGAGAAAAAGTGGGAAATCGGTTGTTTTGCACATTTATGGTCTTGTAAATGCTTATTATGTGTTTAAATGTACTTCTAAGATAATTGTGAGCTTTTGGTAAAGTTTCGTAAATAATATGTTATTGACCCCTTTTGTTCATTTAGTTAATTGCATGATTATGCTTATATTCCAATTGTTTTAGAAGGCAACCTACTTTGTTGTCCCTCCTATGTGCTATTTGTGACGCCCGAGATTTAGCCATGCATTCAATTACTATTACATCCCTTGTTTGTGCAGTTCCTTCTCTGCGTTATTAACTGTTTTCTTAAATTACTACTCACTCCGTTAATTAACTACATTCTATTAATTAATTAATATTTTTATTAAATCATATTAATTGTTAGAGTAGTGGGAAAAATGTGCAATTGGGCTAGAGGCGATAGGAGAGCTCGTTTAGAAAATGATTTTAGTAGCTAAATGAATAGTATTACGTAACAACTTTAGAGTTTTAATTAGCTAGCCTATGTTTTACATCTTAGACTCGTTTTTAAGTCTATAACGCGCATTCTAGTGACCTTTTAATTTCCCAAGAATAACCCCACCTTAGCATATGCAATAAATAACCTTATAAGCTCATAAAATGCAAAAGAAAAAAAAATAAAAGCTGAAAAAGACACTGCAGAACCCGACAACTCCTCTTGTACTTAGGAGGAATTTTTTTCATCTTCAACTCTTTGATTCAAGCCACTCCAAGCCTAGAGCAAGTAGATTAGGGTGTGTGCAAGCTTCTTATGTGTTCATACGCGCATTGGTGAGGGATTTCACGGCTTATTTTCGCATTTCTAAATAGTTGCTATTTTCTTGATTTGTTGAAAATGATGTTAAATGCTATTGTATTGATTATCTATGCTATTATACCGTGTATATGAATGCTAGAGAACATATTTGAGCCATCGTTTCACTTTTTAAATGGTTAGAATCGTTAGTTTGATTCATGAGGTGAATAGTGACTTTTTCTAGGGTTTTGTCTAATTGCTCGAATTAGCTTGATTCAATGCTCCTAATAGATGCCTTAGGTGCTAATGAAGGTAGTCTAATAGCCCCGTGCACTTGCATTCCTCTAGAATCGCATAAACGTGAAATAGTCGACTTTAACAAAGGGGTTTCGGGGTTGATGCGAATATGGATGGATTCGGGCTTCACTTCTAGTATTCTTAGGCTACCTAGGTGCTATAGAAGCTTTGATAACCCTTGTTTGAAGCCCGAATGAGGTATGTGTAGTTTAAAGCCATAAGAGGAAATTTGGGACTTTCGGGGTAATCACGGGCATTTGTATGAGTTTGAGGGTTGGAAGGGTTCCTTGAGGGTTAGTTAGAAGATTGGTATAGCTTCCCTTTGAATTGGAATCATTATCCTTGGTTTGGAAGAGAAATAGTTTGAAAAACAAAGGGGTTTAGGTGCAATTTCGGTTGACTCAGGCTTCTAAGCCCATGGCATGACTTCTTGGGTGTTTATATGTGGTTTCAAGTTTATTTGGAGCTTTTGGTATGATTCTATGCTTACCTTGTATATGTCCCTTTGTAAAACTACTTATTTGCTTATATAATTGTTTGTATTCTAACTGCATCGAGGTCAATCTACTTTGTTGATCCTCCTATGTGTTATTGCTTATATTACTGATAATAACTTTCCATTGTAAAGTGCATTGCATAGTGGTTGCGCAACCATAGTGTCAGGGGCGGATGTGTTGAATATCGGCTGGGCAGCAAAGGGCTTGCTGGTGGATATTCAAACTCCATGCCCTAGTCCCTCATTCGCTTGGTCCAGAGATTGCCAGGGGATGTCGGGTCGTAGGATTATCGGGGTACATCCGGAGTACACCTACTGGAGTGTTTGGGGTTATGCCAGCTTATCGTGATCGTGATCGTGGTTCGTGGATCGTGAATGAAGACCAGTGAAGATTGGTGTATAGGGGTTATGTGAAATGTATCATTTTAAATGTGTGGTTATTTAAGCTATCATGTTTCTTTAATTGTCTAATTGTTATTGTTGTTTAACTGTATTACCTGTTGCATTGCACGCCCTGGGACTATATCCCTCACTGGGCAACAGTGGTTGTTCATACCTCGATATATGTTTTAGGAGACGCTGAGGGTGATCCCCAGCTTGTTGAATTAGTTGAGGAGGAAGAAGTTCAGACTGATCCTTTACCTTAGTTGATGTGCCTGATAGCTTGAGGTGGTTTAAATTCTTGCTACCATGTGGAAGGCTCATCTATTTATCTTATGTCCTATTTTATAGCCTGAGGGCTATGTATATGCTTGTTGTACAGGTTGAAGGATAATTGATTGTGGTGTAGATTTGGAAGCCTATGTCTTGTAATAACTTATGTTGCTGCTTTTATTCACTTTGCATGATTGGGAGTGAATGGCTTAATGTAGAATGTTTTATCTTCTAAGTATGTTTTAAGATTATCCTAGAATGTCATGGCTATTATACTATGTTGTAAACAAGTTACTTGCATGCTTGTGTGGTTTTGGAACAGTTGTTTGCTTCAAGGCTCGGATGGCCTTGAATCTTTAAATATTTAGCCCTGAAAAGCTTGTTTATCTTGTGGTTACCTTATTTGAAAGTTTACAGGTTTTCAGAATGTTCACGGTACAGGGGAGACTCTGTCCGTGTGTCGGGTCCGGACTTAACCTTTAGCTTGGGGGTTGCGCCGGGGCGTGACATTTAAGTTGTATCAGAGTTATAGATTGCATGAAGTTGGGTTAAATTTCTCGGTTTGTGGGTAGAGATTTGTTATGTGACTTTGTGATTGCATGAGTTTGTGATTTTTGATTTGCCTAAGTGAAATTTGAATTAGGAATGAACATGCTAGCATGGAAATAGAATGTCAAGAGCCTAGAATATCAAGTATGATCTAGTGACTTATGTGTACTTCAAGAATGTAGAATATTTATATGAACTTCTATATACTTGACTTTATGTAAATCTATTTGGACTTTTCTTTATGTGTTTACTTATAAATTACATATATACATATATATACCTGTAATAACACTTTGCATTCTAGCTATTCGAGATGGGGCCCCGCCGTCGTACTAAGAATTAGAATGTCGAGAGAGACCCGGAACAGGCTCCTGTGCACGAAGCTGGATTGGCAGGTACTGCACCCCCAGTTCAAGAGCCGAGTACGGCACAGATCTTAGCCACAATGGCCACTGCTATGAACACCATCGCCCAGTTTGTGACACAGCAGGGTCAGACAGGGGTTGTTGGAGGTAATCAGGCTACAAGAGCCGGGGGTAGTGGTACTACCGGAGGTAATCTGTATGACCGGTTTATTCATCATGGGGCTTATACTTTCTTTGGAGAACCGGATGATATGAAGGCTGAAATGTGGCTGAGGAAGTTTGAAAGGGTGGCTGGAATACTCGAGTGCCATGATGATAGGAAGATCACGTATGCCACATTCCGTCTAGAAGTTGACGCTGAAGATTGGTGGGGAACTATCAGTGAGAAATGGGAAGCCGAGAGGGTTCATCATTCGTGGGTTGACTTCGTCCAAGAATTCCGAGACAAGTACATATCGGTGGTTGCCCGCGAGAGGCGTCAAATAGAGTTCATAAACCTAAAACAGGGAAGTATGACAGTAGATCAATATGAGGCTACTTTTACTAGGCTTTCCCGTTATGCGCCAGCCTTGATACAGCCAGAGGACATGAAGATCCAGAGATTCATCCTGGAACTGAGAAGGGATATTATGCTTAATCTATCTGCGAATGATTTCCCTAATTATTCTGCAGTGGTTCGAGCCGCCTCGAGATATGAGAAACGCAAGGCCGATGTGTTAGCCGAGACCAGTCAATCGAGTAAGCGGTTTCAGTCTCAGAGTCAGGGGTACCAGGGACCGGCTATATCAGTTGGGCAGAGTCCATAGCCGAGGCAGACTCAGAGTTATACAGGGCCTACTTAGACTCAGGCATGACCAGTTCAGAGTCAGACTCAGAGTCAATTCCCTCCAGCAGTATCCCGTTCGCAGCAGGGTAGTTCAGCTACCTTTACTTACAGAGCTCCTTCGGGAGGCACTGCTCTAAGACGTCACCATCAGTGTAGCTTCTGTCAGCGACAGGGCCACACTGAGAATGTTTGATGGAAGAAACATAATAAGTGTACAGGCTGCAGCAGTGATTAGCACAAGGTTAAGGACTGTCATAAATTTAAGAACCCTAGGGGTCAAACGTCAGCTCAAAACTCTCAGACTAGGGCACCAGCTGTAGCACCACCACCACGAGGTCAGGCCCGTGTATTTGGTTTGGATGCTGAGGAGCTTCCGGATACGACCACTGTGGTAGAAGGTATTTTTCTTCTTAATGATCAATCAGTTAAGGTTTTAATTGATTCCGGGGCTTCGCATTCTTTTATTACTCCTACTTGTGCACAAAATGCTAAACTGAAACATGATAAACTGTTGTATGACATTGTGGTTTATACTCCTATGGGTCCGAAGTTTGTTACTAGATCTATTTGTAGAGCATGTAGTATTTATATTGAGGGTCGTGTTTTTCCTACTGATTTGATTATCCTACCCTTCAATGACTTTAAAATTATATTAGGGATGGACTGGTTAAGTAAATATTATGCCTAGCTTGATTGTAAAAATAAGATTGTGTATCTAGAAATGCCCAACCAGCATGTACTTAAAATAGTTGGTAGTAGAAAATCTACGGGAACTCCTATTATTTCTTCTATCAGAGCATCTAAATTATTGAGCAAGGGTTGTGAGACTTATCTTTCATATTTGATTAATCAACCTGTGGATCAATTGAAATTGAATGATGTACCTATCGTGAGGGAGTTTTCGAGGGTCTTTCCTGAGGAATTACCTGGGTTATTGCCTGATAGGGAGATAGAGTTCATGATTGACTTACTGCCGGGGACTTCACCTATCTCTAGGACTCCGTATAGAATGGGTCCACCCGAATTGCAGGAATTGAAAGTTCAATTGTAGGGCTTGCTTGAGAAGGGATTCATTCAGCCGAGTTCTTCACCTTGGGGTGCGCCAGTCCTATTTGTTAAAAAGAAAGACGGATCTCTTCGTTTATGCATTGATTATCGGGGTCTTAATCAGGTAACCATCAAAAATAAATATCCTTTGCCTTTAATTGAAGAGTTATTTGATCAGTTGCAAGGCGCCAAGGTATTCTCTAAATTCGATCTGAGGCAAGGCTATTATCAGTTGAGGATTAAGAAAGATGATGTTCGCAAAACTGCTTTCAGAACTCAATATGGCCATTATGAGTTTGTTGTCTTGCCGTTTGGTCTTACTAATGTTCCCGCCGCATTCATGGACTTAATGCAGAGGGTATTCCGTCCTTATCTGGACCAATTTGTGGTTATCTTCATTGATGACATTCTTGTTTACTCTAGATCTGAGGCGGAACATGAACAGCATCTCAGAATTGTGTTGCAGACTCTTCAGGAGCATCAGTTATTTGCAAAGTTTAGCAAATGTGAGTTCTGGCTTAGGCAAGTTGCTTTTCTTGGCCATATCATCTCGCAGGATGTTATTTCTGTTGATCCAGTGAAGATTGAAGTTGTGTTATCTTGGAAGCGACCTGAAACTGTCACGGAGATTCGTAGTTTGTTTCCTTGGTTTAGCTGGGTATTATCGGAGGTTCGTCAAGGATTTCTCTAAGATCGCAGGGCCTTTAAATCAACTTACTCAGAAGAAAACAGTATTTGACTGGAGTGATAAATGCGAGGCCAGCTTCCAGGAATTGAAGAAGAGATTGACTACAGCTCCTATTCTTGCTTTACTTGAGGGTTATGATAATCTGGTGATCTATAGTGATGCTTCGAAGGAGGGTCTGGGTTGTGTATTAATGCAGAACGGCAGGGTTATTGCATATGCTTCCAGGAAACTGAAACCTTATGAACTCAACTATCCGACTCATGATCTTGAGCTTGCAGCTATCATTCTTGCATTAAAGAAATGGCGTCATTATCTTTGGGGCAAGAAGTTTGAAATCTTTACAGATCATAAGAGCTTGAAATATCTGTTTTCACAGAAAGACTTGAACATGAGGCAGAGGCGTTGGCTAGAATTACTTGAGGACTATAACTGCACTATTAACTATCTTCCGTGCAAGGCCAATATTATTGCTGATGCTTTGAGCCGAAAGGCTACTGTTGCTAGCTTGATTATCAAGAATTGGGAATTCATGGATGAACTGTGCTTATGAAAGCCTAGTACTTCAGATTCTGGTATTCAATTCGCAAGTTTGCAAATTCAATCTCTATTATTATCCAGGATTCGAGAAGCTCAACAGGCTGATCTTCAATTGTTGAAAGTCTTAGAGAATTCAAAAGGGGGAGAGTCGGATATCAAAATGTACAACGATAGTATTCTCAAATTCAAAGGCAGAATCTGTATTCCGAGTGATCCAACTTTGAAGAAGGATATTCTTCCTGAGGCACACAGTTCTAAATATACTATCCATCCAGGCAGTACTAAAATGTATAAAGATTTAAAGAAAAACTTCTGGTGGAATAATATGAAGAGAGAAATTGCTGACTATGTTGCTCGATGTCTTACTTGTCAGAAAGTTAAAGCAGAGCATCAGAGGCCTGCAGGGTTGTTGCAGCCTTTGGCTATTCCTGTTTGGAAATGGGATCATATTACCATGGATTTCGTATCAGATTTACCGAGGTCTTCGAAGGGTAATGACTCAGTTTGGGTTATTGTGGATAGATTGACCAAGACTTCTCACTTCATTGCTAAAAAGAAGTCTGATTCTCTTGATAAGCTAGTAGAGTTGTATATTGAGAATGTTGTCCGACTTCATGGAATTCCAAAGAGTATTGTGTCAGATAGAGATCCCAGATTCACATCTCAGTTTTGGCAGAAGATTCAGAAAGCTTTGGGCACGACTTTGAGTTTCAGTACAGCTTATCATCCTCAGACTGATGGTCAATCCGAGAGAACTATCTTAATCCTCGAGGATATGTTACGGGCTTGTATTCTGGACTTCGGTAAGAGTTGGGAGAAGTATTTGCCACTCGCAGAGTTCGCCTATAACAATAGTTATCAAGCTACTATTGGTATGGCACCTTATGAGGCACTGTATGGGCGTAAATGCCAGTCTCCTCTCTACTGGGATGAGGTTGGTGAAATGAAGAGATCATGTGTAGCTTATCAAGAAAAGGATGCTTACAGCTCAGAGTCTGCAAAAGAGTTATGCAGATAGACGCCGTCGTGATCTGAAATTTGCCGTGGGGGATCGAGTATTTCTGAAAATTTCTCCTCGCAAGGGTTTGATTCGGCATGGTAAAGGAGGTAAACTCAGTCCTCGATATGTGGGACCATTTGAGATAACTGAAACTATTGGTGAATTGGCTTACCGTTTAGCTTTGCCTCCCAGTCTGGGCAGAATTCATGATGTCTTCCATGTTTCTATGCTTCGGAAGTATCAGCCAGATCCTTCTCACATACTTGAGCCAGAACCGCTAGAGATCAGTGAGACCTTGACGTACACAGAGAAACCTCTTCGGATTGTTGATCAGAAAGTTCAGGAGCTGAGGACTAAAAGCATTCCGATGGTTAAAGTTCTGTGGGATCATCACGGCGTAGAGGATGTGACTTGGGAGAGATAGGATCAAATGCGAGAGAAATATCCAGAGTTATTCGCCGAATCATGTAAGAATTGGGTGGACGCAATTAGTTTAAGGGGGAGAGGATGTGACGCCCGAGATTTAGCCATGCATTCAATTACTGTTACATCCCTTGTTTCTGCATTTCCTTCTATGCTTTACTAACTATCTTCTTAAATTACTACTCACTCCGTTAATTAACTATATTCTATTAGTTAATTAGCATTTTTATTAAATCATATTAATTGTTAGAGTAGTAGGAAAAATGTGCAATTGAGCTAGATAGGAGAGCTCGTTTAGAAAATGATTTTAGTAGCTAAATGAATAGTGTTACGTAACAACTTTAGAGTTTTAATTAGCTAGCCTATGTTTTACATCTTAGACTCGTTTTTAAGTCTATAACGCGCATTCTAGTGACCTTTTAATTTCCCAAGCATGACCCCACCTTAGCATATGCAATAAATAACCTTATAAGCTCATAAAATGCAAAAGAAAAAAAAAAAAAAAGCTGAAAAAGACACTGCAGAACCCGACAGCACCTCTTGCACTTGGGAGGAATTTTTTTCATCTTCAACTCTTCGATTCAAGCCACTCCAAGCTTAGAGCAAGTAGATTAGGGTGTGTGCAAGCTTCCTAGGTGCTCCTACGCGCGTTGGTGAGGGATTTCACGACTTATTTTCGCATTTCTAAATAGTTGCTATTTTCTTGAATTGTTGAAAATGTGTTCAAATGCTATTGTATTGATTATCTCTGCTATTATACCATGCATATGAATGCTATAGAACATATTTGAGCCATCGTTTCATTTTTTAAACGGTTAGAATCGTTAGTTTGATTCATGAGGTGAATAGTGACGTTTTTTCTAGGGTTTTGTGTAATTGCTCGAATTAGCTTGAATCAATGCTCCTAATAGATGCCTTAGGTGCTAATGAAGGTAGTCTAATAGCCCCGTGCACTTACATTGCTCTAGAATCGCATAAAACGTAAAATAGCCGACTTTAACAAAGGGGTTTCGGGGTTAATGCGAATCCTGGTGGATTCGGGCTTCACTTCTAGTATTCTTAGGCTACGTAGGTGCTTTAGAAGCTTTGATAACCCTTGTTCGAAGCCCGGATGAGGTATGTGTAGTTTAAAACCATAAGAGGAAATTTGGGGCTTTCGGGGTAATTGCGGGCATTTGTATGAGTTTGAGGGTTGGAAGGGTTCCTTGAGGGTTAGTTAGAAGATTTGTATAGCTTCCCTTTGAATTGGAATCATTATCCTTGGTTTGGAAGAGAAATAGTTTGAAAAACAAAGGGGTTTAGGTGCAATTTCGGTTGACTCATGCTTTTAAGCCCACGACATGACTTCTTGGGTGTTTATATATGGTTTCAAGTTGATTTGGAGCCTTTGGTATGATTCTATGCTTACCTTGTATATGTCCCTTTGTAAAACTGCTTATTTGCTTATATAATTGTTTCTATTCTAACTGTATTGAGGTCAACCTACTTTGTTGATCCTCCTATGTGTTATTACTTATATTACTGATAATAACTTGTCATTGTAAAGTGCATTGCATAGTGGTTGCGCAACCATAGTGTCAGCGGCGGATGTGTTGAATATCGGCTGGGCGGTAGAGGGCTTGTCGGTGGATATTCAAACTCCGTGCCCTAGTCCCTCATTCGCCTGGTCCAGAGATTGCCAGGGGATGTTGGGTCGTAGGATTATCGGGGTACATTCGGAGTACATCCACTGGAGTGTTTGGGGTTATGCCGGCTTATCGTGATCGTGATCGTGGTTCGTGGTTCGTGGATCGTGAATGAAGACCAGTGAAGATTGGTGTATAGGGATTATGTGAAATGTATCCTTTTAAATGTGTGGTTATTTAAGCTATCATTGTTTCTTTAATTGTCTAATTGTTATTGTTGTTAACTGTATTACCTATTGCATTGCACGCCCTGGGACTATATCCCTCACTGGGCAACGGTGGTTGTTCATACCTCGATGTATGTTTTAGGAGACGCTGAGGGTGACCCCCAGCTTGTTGAGTTAGTTGAGGAGGAGGAAGTTCAGACTGATCCTTTACCTTTGTTGTTGTGCCTGATAGCTTGAGGTGGTTTAAATTCTTGCTGCCATATGGAAGGCTCATCTATTTATCTTATGTCTTATTTTGTAGCCTGAAGGCTATGTATATACTTGTGGTACAGGTTGAAGGATAGTTGATTGTGGTGTAGATTTGGAAGCCTATGTCTTGTAATAACTTATGTTGCTGCCTTTATTCACTTTGCATGCTTGGGAGTGAATGGCTTAATGTAGAATGTTTTATCTTCTAAGTATGTTTTAATATTATCCTAGAATATCATGGCTATTAGACTATGTTGTAAACAAGTTACTTGCATGCTTGTGTGGTTTTGGAACTGTTGTTTGCTTCAAGGCTTGGATGACCTTGAATCTTTAAATATCTAGCCATGAAAAGTTTGTTTATCTTGTGGTTATCTTATTTGAGAGTTTACAGGTTTTCAGAATGTCCACAATACAGGGGAGACTCTGTCCGTGTGTCGGGTCCGGACTTAACCTTTAGCTTGGGGGTTGGGTCGGGGCGTGACACTATTACTCTATTTTATTATTGTATTGTCATTGGTTTAATCGCATTGTATAGTGGTTGCGCAACCATAGTGTTAAAGGCAGATGCATTGGATATCGACGGGGTGACAACAGGCTTGCTAGTGGATATTCGATCTCCGTGCTCTAGTCCCTCACTCACCTGGTCCGGAGATTGCCATGAGGTGTTCGGTCGTATGATTTTCGGGGTACATCCGGAGTACACCCACTGAATGTACGTGCACGTTTTTAATAAATACTCGATCACTTTATTCAATTCTTGAGAAAAACTAAAACGACAGTTTGTTGAAAACATAAAGAGAAATATGGTAAATGAATCCAATAAAGCGAAGAGGGAAAATAACAGATTCTAAGGTTTATCCGCATAAATGTCATTGCACAAAGTTAAAACAGTTGAGCATTGGAATTATTTAACTTGATTAAGTCTTGAGTAATGTAGTGTCTGCTTTCAAAAGTTCACATGCAACTTAATATCGTGATCCTTTTTCTGAAGATGATATGTTTGCCGACATCTAATCTTTGTATGGGAAAAGCTTTGATATACGAAATCCTTTATGGTGCTACATATACATATTTGTCCCAACGTGAACTTTGGATTAACATGAAACAAGAATCTCCTTAACCAATTATCACGAGAATTAAAATAAAAGCATAATTTTACTATTATTTACTATTCACATTATCTTAACATAATTGTATTAATAATTTAAATTTTATCGTGAGCATAATTTTAACAATTGTAAATTATTTATATTTTTTAATTATACTAATAATTTAAAATTATTCAACTTTATTCATCATATTATAGCATCAAACACATATATATCTCTTAATATTATTTTTTAGTCAATTATTCCTTAAAGATGAAACCAAAAACTTTTACAGTCCATGAAAGAATAGAAAATTGCTTTAAAGATATTTCTGACAATTGTCTATTATATTTTCTTTATATCCACAAAGAGACGGCTTCAATCATCTTTTGGTGTTACTTCCGTTCTCACAACATGCTACAAACAACAATTTTACCAATAAATCTTTGACCGTTAAAAGCAGCCTAACGGTTGTTAAAGGGAGAGACTAAAATTGGTATTTTCCATAGGTGAGAGAATAAAATGGCCTTTTGGGCAAAGTTTAAGGACCAATTTGGCTTTCTCCCTTTTTTGTTTTGAATTTTTCTGCTCCTTTTCAAAATTTGAAAGTAATATTATGTGATCAAATTCAAAATCAGTGATAGAGTCACGTTTGCTTATGCACAACTTCAATTAGAAAAAAAAAAATACTTATTTTATTTTAACTTTTTTAATAAAATAAACTCATTAGATATATTAAAATTTAGTTAAGAGCTCTTTCACATTATCCGAGTACCTCACAACCATAAAATCCTCCTACCTATCTCTCTTATTGTCCAAAGCTACATTATATTAAGAGTAATTAGTTTTTTTTTAATAACGTGAAAACTCAACTGACGGAACTCGCTGATTATGGCCGTTGGAGAGCTTTTGAGATTAAATTTTAATTTTAATTTTTTTTGCTTTCATAAAGCTTTTGGGGTGTAAGCTGGCTCTTTACATCCAACAAGGAATAACTTTTGAACAAGGGCTCCCAATTCTAGGGAGCCTTATATAAAGAGCCTGTTGGAGGCGTTTTGCTATATTAGAGAGCTTGTTGGAGATAATCTAACCAAATAAATTCCATCTTCAACTTGATAGGGCTTCAAGTTTTTGCTTGTGATGTTTATACAGTCCAGAGGCCTAGAAAAAAGCTGGTTTCTTGAATGTTCCTTCTACACGTGGATCATTACGTTCCAGTTTCAAGCCTATGATAGACCACTCCTCTATTTGAGATCTCCATCCATTTGGATTTTATATTATGCTAACTTGAAATTTTTAAAACCGGGTATGACATATAGTTCCTTCATTAGAAATGTAACAAACTCAAGTGTTTTTGCAAATAATTGGAAATGTAAAGGTTTGTACTACTGTTGCTCAGCCATGGAGAAACCATTGTTTGAAGTTTGAAGGAAAAAGAAATTACAAAGAAATGAATTAAAAGATGTTAGATACTTTCACACCTACTCATCCTATCCTCACTGCAATTGTATAGCCAATCAGTTCAAAATGCATTGCCAAGAAATATTTTTTGTAACTAAGTCAGTCACATAATCGGTCAAGAGCCGTAGGCTAAGCTTCATCTTTCAGCTTCTGTGTGGTACTTGACCAAAAAAAAAAAAAAGAAGCTTTTGTGTGGTACAACTGATAAGAGATATACATTCTCGTTTTCAGGTTTTCATATTTATCCTGGTGTATGTCGATAACATTCTTATTACTAGCAGTTGTTCTACTACGATTGACTCCATCATGTCTAGACTTAATCGGCAGTTTGCACTCAAGGATTTTGGGAAGCTCTTTTACTTTCTTGGAATCTATGTCCGCCACTTATCTGATGGTCTCTTGTTGTCTCAAGAAAAATACATACATGAGATACTTGTTCGTGTAAAGCTTGATGGGGCTAAGCTTGTCACCTCTCCTATTACCCCTCATCAGCAACTCTCTCAGTATACAGGTGATCCGTTTCCTGATCCGACTCTACATCGGAGTCTTGTTGGCGCATTGCAATACCTCACCATTACTAGACCAGACATTGCGTTAGCTGTAAATAAGGTCTGTCAGTTTATGCATCAACCTACTGACTTGCATTGGGTTGCCGTGAAATGTATTCTACGCTACCTAAAGGGTACAATCTCACATGGCATTCGCCTTCACACCGCCTCTAGTTTTGCTCTTCATGCATATTCCGACTCTGATTGGGCCTGTAACACCCCGATCCCCCACAAGACCGGAGCTCCGATCCAAATCACGAGGTCACGAAAAATGATAAAAAAACGAACATAATTTCTCCTGTTTTTAGGCCTATCCAATACCTGTACTCAGAAGAAATAACCACAACAAGAACACACAACACTCATATACAACCACAACTTCATTAACTATAACTTTTCCCAAGTCTTTAAGGCCATCCGAGCCCTTCCACTATAATAAAATGAAGCACACAAGCATGCATTGGCATTAGTTAATGAAATTCTATGTTATAAAACCGCTTATCTTACCACTCTAGTCTAATCTATTTAACATTCTTATATTTTAAGACCTTCAACCATTCATCTTACCAACCAAACAAGCAAACTAGCTAAGCAATAAAGTTAAGCTTCTAAGCTATTACAGGCCATCTAACTCTATCTAGTTATACAAACTTTACAATCCTTCAAAGCAACCACAAACACATACCAGACCAAAGGTCTCAAAATATATTACAAGCCAAGCTTTACAATTACTTTACATAATTCACATATAATACAACTAAATAGAGATATCATTTACTCAAGATGGCTCCCGAACCTTCTCTTCCTCAAGTTCTGAAGACTCTGAACCTGAAATGGTTAGAAAAAGGGAGTAAGCAACACAATTGCTCAGCGAGGGAGGGGAATACAGATATCCGGGGAGTTTTTGAAAATCCTTTTGTGTAATGCAAAAGCCAACTACGGTGGAACAATTATAACATGCAAGACAGAGGAACAATAGCATTATAACACATAATTCAAAGATATAAGCTAATTAAAACAATAAAATAGCACAACTAATGGTAACTCTCCAAGGACATAGGGCCCAAGCTAGAGTTACCAATTAAAATGATACGATGATGATCACGGGCACGAACCACGAATCACGAACCACGAACCACGATCCACGAACTCAAATAGTCAATAATAGTTTCTATAACGATATGCCGACATAATCTTTTACATTAAACGGGGCTCCGGATAAATACCCCGTTAATCCTACGACCCAGCTCTCCCAGGGCGGCAGCCCTAGCGAGAGAGAGAATAACTACGGAGGATAGACAACTACTGGCAAGTCTAATGTCGCCCAGTAGGTGGCCATCGCATCCGTGCGATTGGTTGCGCAACCACGATAACGATACGATAACAAATGATAAGAGTTTTCACTCGACGATATCTATAATTTCTAAGGAAAACTGATTCGATAACCATTCAAGGTATCATTTACGAGACAATTTTATAAGCAATATAATAATATAAACAAGGGGCAAGTATATATATTCACTCAATTTATAACAAAGTACACATAAATATAAGCAATTACATTAAACTATACAATTAATGAGCAAAAAACAAACTAAGATGCACAAGAGAATGAAAACTCCCTCACATTGGAATGCACTCTCAAACACCTTGGATTGACTAATTATGCAAGAGAATAGCCAACCTCATAACTGAGTCTAGTTCCATTAAAGATCCAATGATGCATACAAGCTACATTAGTTAGGACATAGTTAGCAACTTTGCAAGTTTATAATACATTTACAAGACATTCCACTATTTAAACAACACATCAAACATTTTTTTATTAGTCCAACAATTTGATAGACATATAAACATTAACAATCAGAACAACTATAAAACATTTACAATCCATGCAACTATACATTTTACAAATCATAACTAGATAGTTATTAACTTTCAGAATCTCTTCAAACATCTAAATATTAATACAACCACACTTAGCAACAAAGGTCCCTTTGATTCCAATCAATATTTTCTAATTTCGAGCTATATCCTAACCAAATTAGCACCACATATAACATCCTAGGCATTTATGGCACCTACTAGAAACATAAAACACACATTGCAAACAATTACCAAAATTTTGATAAAAAATACTATTCATTTATTTAACTTTTAAAAGCTACTATATCCAAACGAGCTACAAGATTTGGAAACTGATTTCACCACTCATTCTTAGGCATATTATGACACGATTTCGTGCCACGAGATCTTACTTTAACCCACATTCACTCAAAAACCCTAATTTCCCCCTTAGCCCGTTTGAACTAAAGCTATACTAACTGAACATCCAATCAATGTCATAACTACGCCAAAAGTGCTTCCCCGCACTACCAAGTCTATACCCCCACTCAAAACGAACACGGTCAACACTTTAGTCAAACGACCCCTTTACGTTTAATGCCAATTTCTCAATTCTATCAATGTAAAGCCCATTTAAATTGCACATTTAAGTTTTTAAACACTAATGACATGTAACTAAATCAAGGAAACACAACCCGGAATGAAAATTCCAAAATGTGAAGGTTTACTATTCAATTTTACTATTCATCATCTTCCTAAACACTCATTTTACATTTCTAACCATAAACTTTGCTAAATAACTACAAAATAAAGTTCTATGATCACAATAGGAAGTATTTGAAGCATAGAAAAGCAAAAATAAACATTATAAACTCAAATCTTAAAATTAAAGTTAGAACTAAACATTGAAAATTCACATTGAATGTTGCATCCCTCACCTTAAGATAGATGAAGAAATCTTAAAGATGGCCTAGGAAAGCTCCATGCACAATCCAAAGAGAGTTTGGAGACAAAGATTGAAGAAAAGTTTTTTTTTTCCCAGGAAGCTCACGGCTTTGTGAGCTCTTTCTTCTCATTTGTTTTGTGTTGATTTGGCACTATTAGTTGAAGACAAGGATTTTATAAGGTAAGTCAAAGTCAAAAGGTCAATGGGTGGGTTTTAAAATAGGTCAAATGCTTGCAAATGGTTCAAGTTATAAGCAAATGGGTCTTTGGTTGTTTAATGAAAAGCTGAATTTTATTATTCGTGAGATACATTTATATTTTTATAACTCGAGTTCCCGATATGCTATGCACTTAATTGCAATTTTTCATGCGTCCTAAATATCAAGTAACATGGAAAAAATGCAAAACCAAGAAAATAGAACAATAAAAAAATCACTAAGAATAGTGACTATTTGAAAATAAGCATTTTAAGAAAGAAATACACACAAATATATACAAATGAATGCCATATGCATGTATTTGGGCTCGAGTGTGATAACCCGAACCCGGCATGCATTTAATAACATTTAATTGCATTTAATTAAGTGTTATCTTAAATGTTAGCATTGAATTATGTGTTTATTTTTGGTTAAACATTTAATTATAGCTTTATTTTCATATTTCTTTTGGAAGTAATTAAAATAACACTTGAGTTAATTATTTTAACGGAATATCACCTACCATTCATATTTATGTCAATCGGTTTTAGTTTTCTTGAACTTAAATGCTCGGATTTCAATTAAATGAAAAGTAACTCCGAGCCGGAGTAAATTTTAAACTATGATGCTTTCCAAAAATGATATATTTCTTAAATTCTTTGAGATTTAATCGTTATTCTTTTATTGTCGCAAAGTGCATAGCATTTCTAGAGAGATAGATAGGAAATGAATTCTAGTCCTTAGCAAATAGTGAAAACTAGTATTTAGTGTCTTGATTTTAATATTTTTGTTGTTGTTAGCTAGAATTAGAATTGTGCTAGTTGTTTTAGCTTCAAAATGCCTAAAATAAGCTTATTTGACCAATTCTTAAGTGGTTTGACCAATGCCTTGACCATTGACCTTGTCATCCTTTTTAATAGCATAACATAGCACAAAATAAAAAAAATAAAAAAAGCTGAAAACAGTTTGGTCATGGCCGAAAATAGAAGGAAAGAAAAAAAAACATTTCTTCATCAAATCATCAAATCTTCGCGTAAGCTTGCACGGGGTAGTTTCCGAGGCACTCTACGAGGTTTTCCTAGCGTCTAGGAGCGTCTAAGGTAAGGGTTTCATCGTTATTTGTGCATTTGAAATATTTGTATCTAAACTTTGATTTTTGGATTTTATGCGTAGATTGTTGTTTTAATCGTTTTGTTACTTAAAGAATGTTCCTTGTTGATTGTAGAACATGTATTTATAGCTTTTAAACATTTTTTGCGGTTAAATGTTGAGATTGCAATTTAAATTGATTGTTGAATAGTGTTTTATGAATAGTAAACCCTTGAAATGATGAAGTTGCTCCGTTATGCTGTCCGTTGATGTAGAAATGTGCTAGATATGCTAGAATGCCTAAATGTGTGGTTTAATTGGAATGTTTAATAGAAAACCGGAGAAAAATGGCTTAGTGAAAGTTGGGGTCGTTTAGGTCGAGTTTGGCATTTTCTCGTTTTGCGTGTTGGCATTGTTTCAGGAGGCCATGGAAGCACTTTTGGTGCGATTATGGCGTTGGTTGGGTGTTTGGTTGATATAGTTGTAGTTCAAACGAGCAAAGGGGGAAATCGGGACTTTGCGTGAATTCTAGGGTAAAGTAGGGTTTCGGGGTCTTTAGACGTGCCTTATGGTGACCTAGAAGGGTTGGTGAAGTCGGTTTCCAAAGCTCGTGGCTCGTTTGAAAGTAGTAGTGTTTTGAAGTTGGGGTCATTTTTGTGATTTTGTGTGTTTTCATAGAATATTGCTTATAGTATGTTTATATTGATTATAGAATGCTTATATTGCTCATAGAATGATTATATTGATTATAGAATGCTTATATTGCTTATAGAATGCTTATGTTGCCTATAGAATGCTTATAATGCCTATAGAATACTTGCAAATGCTTGTTAATGCTTATTACGCTTGTTAGAGTTGATTATTGATTGAAATGTTTATCAATTGTTGAGAATGCTTGATATCACTCGTTTATCGCCTTGTATCGAGTCTTGCATTGCATAGTGTCTCGCACGTGAGTGATGGGCCTCTTTGGGTAGCCTCGGGTTGCCAGTGTTGGTTGCTCTAGCTCCGTAGCTATTCCCTCTTCTCGCTTGGGTTGCCTCCCAGGGAGTTTTGGGTCGTAGAATTGATGGATACTTCCGGGGTATTCCAAACTGGTGTTATAAGGTGGTTTGGGCCGGCGCGTCATCGTTAATGTCATCGGAATCGTGATCGGTACATTACTCGCTCGAGTGATCCATAGCCTTCAGAGTGTGGTATAGCTTTGAATGGTTGTGTTAATGCTTTCATTAATTGCTTATTGTATTGATGGTTTGTCTTGATCGCTTACTTTCTCAGTTATATTGCTTAGCTGCCTATTTGCATTGCACGACTTTCTTTCTCTCTACCTCGATATCTGTCTCGCCCTCACTGAGTATACGTGTTGTGTATACTCACTCCTCACCACCACATTTCAGGAAATGTCATGTTAGCTGGAAGTTCGTGATTATGTGACAGTTCGTGCCTGAAGAGTTGTTTTGCGTGCCTATGTGGCTTGAGTTGTCGAAGTGGCAAAGATGTATGCTTTCATGTATTGTATGCATTTAATATTAAAAGAATGTAATTTAAGTTTTATTAGGTTATTGAAGTAATTTGAAAAGCTGGCTTATGTATTTAGTTAGTATAGTTTAACTTCAATGCATGTTTGTAATGTCCAAAGGAAAAGAGTTAGAGTGGCATGATAGTTTATTTTATGCAGTAGCTTAGTATGGTTTAACTGTCTAGTTTTAATGTACTTGTCAAAAATGAAAAGAGATAGGTTAGCTTTTAAATTGGAAATGTATGTATACTTGCTGAGTTTATTTGTTGAGAACCGAGGCTCGGATGGCCTTGAGGTGGTTGAATGTT
Organism: Ehretia macrophylla; assembly: GCA_037974665.1. NCBI lineage: Eukaryota > Viridiplantae > Streptophyta > Magnoliopsida > Boraginales > Ehretiaceae > Ehretia > Ehretia macrophylla. The sequence goes on from CM075779.1 coordinate 62,297,736, forward strand.
TGGATATGGTATTGGTCCACTTATATGCTGTCGCAGGTTTGCTTTTTGCCTAGAAACAGGGGAGACTCTGTCCGTTTTCCCTGAAAATTTTGCCCGGGTTTGGAATTGGGTTGTGAATAGAATGATTGTTAGAACTCCTGGTCTCGAGAGGGATTGGGGTGTCACATCGGGCGTCACATTTTCCCCCCTTAAAACAATTGCGTCCTCACAATTTCTTATTCACAAGAAATCTCTGCATCAACTGACAACAAACTCCGATTACTCTTCATCGGTTACTAAGCAAAAATACTGTATAAGAATGCCCGTAGGAAGCCCTATAAGAAATCCAAAGAATTCCGCATGAAAACTCCCAAGTAAAGAGGCCAAATAAAGGCTCAAATGAAAATACCACTTAGAAATCCGAATAAGATTCCCTCTGAACATGAATACCATAGAAGAATCCCAATTAGGAGTGTCGTGAAAATTCCAATAAGAGATCGGAGTATGAATACTGTTGATAATACCGTATAATAAGTCTAATAAGAATCCCAAACACCAAGTCCACCGAGAAATGTCAATAAGAAAATACCAAAGAATGCCCAATAAGAACCGTCATATAGAAACCCCAAAGGAAGCCACTCATTTATGACTGTTGAGCACAGAAGAATGCCTTAGAAGAATTCCAATAACCGAGCTTCAAATATGAACACTGATTCCCAAATAGATAGCTGATCAAATGAAAAATGCCTCTCATTCCTGTTGGTCCATATCTTGGAGGGACTGCCACTAGCCATCTTTCTTTAGAGGGATAAGATTTCCTTACCATTTCAACAGGCTATACATGCAAATATATTTGATGTAATGCTCACATACTATACAAATATTCTTTAATCTATTATGCAACCATGGTTATAAAAGAGTTTTATAAAATCCAATTTATTCAACAAGATAATTCAAACACAAATCACAACACAACTTATTCCAAGAAACTCAAATACACATATCACAATTAATAGTTCAAGCAAGTAACGATTCACGGAGGCACTTCGATTCATGATTGCCACTTCATTACACATATCACACACTTAGTACATATCATGCGATCATAACACATAGGTGCACATATTCATTTCAAAACACACAAATCTCACATAAAAGCACACACATCTACTCAAGACACACTTCACAAGCATGCACTTGAGGGTTACTACCTGATAGACCGAGGACCCTGTCTCGGCTGAGAGTTGGCTAAGTTCTGATACCATCTGTAACACCTCGATCCTCTACGAGATCGGAGCCTTGATCCAAATTCTGAGGTCACGAAAAATGAGAAAAAACAGACGAAGTTTCTCTTGTTTCTAGGCCTACCCAATACATGCACTCAGAAGAAATAACCACAACAAGAACACACAATTCTCATATACAACCACAACTTCATTAACTATAACTTTTCCCAAGTCTTTAAGGCCATCCAAGCCCTTCCACTATAATAAAATAAAGCACACAAACATGCATTGACATTAGTTAATGAAATTCTATGTTATAAAACCGCTTATCTTACCACTATAATCTAATCTATTTAACATTCTTATATTTTAAGACCTTCAACCATTCATCTTACCAACCAAATAAGCAAGCAAACTAGCTAAGCAATAAAGTTAAACTTTTAAGCTATTACAGGCCATCTAACTCTATCTAGTTATACAAACTTTACGATCCTTCAAAGCAACCACAAACACATACCAGACCAAAGGTCTCAAAATAGATTACAAGCCAAGATTTACAATTACTTTACATAATTCACATATAATACAACTAAATAGAGCTATCATCCACTCAAGATGGCTCCCAAACCTTCTCTTCCTCAAGCTCTGAAGACTTTGAACTTGAAATGGTTAGAAAGAGAAAGTGAGCAACACAGTTGCTGAGTAAGAGAGATGAACACAGATATTCGGGGAATTTTTGAAAATCCTTTCGTGTAATGCAAAAGTCAACTACGGTAGAACAATTATAACATGCAAGCCAGAGGAACAATAACATTATAACACATAATTCAAAGATATAAGCTAATTAACACAAAAAAATAGCACAAACAATGGTAGCTCTCTAAGGACATAGGGCCCAAGCGAGAGTTACAAATTAAAAGGATGCAATGATGATCACGAGCACGAACCACAAACCACGATCCACGAACTCAAATAGTTAATAATAGTTTCGATAACGATAAGTCATCATAACCCTTTACACCAAACAAGGCTCCGGATAAACACCCCGTTAATCCTACGACCCAACTCTCCTAGGGCGGCATCCCTAGCGAAAGAGGGAATAGCTACAGAGAATGGAAAACCACTGGCAAGCCTGATGCCGCCCAGTGGGTGGCCACTGCATCCATGCGAATGATTGCGCAACCACAATAACGATACGATAACAAACGGTAAGAGTTTTCAGTTGATGATATCTATAATTTCCAAGAAAAACCGATTCGATAACCATTCAAGGTATCATTTACGAGACAATTTTATAAGCAATATAATAATATAAACAAGGGACAAGTATATATATTCACTCAATTTATAACAAAGTACACATAAATATAAGCAATTACATTAAACTATACAATTAATGAGCAAAAAGAAAACTAAGATGCACAAGAGAATGAAAACCTCATCACCTTGGAATCCACTCTCAAACACCTTGGATTAGGCTAAATATGCAAGAGAATAGCCAACCTCATAACTGAGTCTAGTTCCATTAAAGATCCAATGATGCATACAAGCTACATTAGTTAGGACATAGTTAGCAACTTTGCAAGTTCATAATACATTTACAAGACATACCACTACTTAAGCAACACGTTGAACATTCTTTTATTAGTCCAACAATTTGATAGGCATATAAACATTAACAATTAGATCAGCTATAAAACATGTACAATTCATGCAACTATACATTTTAAAAATCATAACTAGATATCTATTAACTTTCAAAATCTTTTCAAACATATAAATATTAAGACAACCACACTTAGCAACAATGGTCCATTTGATTCCAATCAATATTTTCTAATTCTGAGCTATGTCCTAACCAAATTAGCACCACATATAACATCCTAGGCATTTATGGCACTTACTAGAAGCATAAAACACAAATTGCAAAGATTTACCAAAATTTTGATAAAAATACTATTCATTTATCTAACTTTTAAAAGCTACTACATCTAAACGAGCTACAAGATTTGGAAACTGACTTCACCACTCATTTTTAGGCACATTATGACACGATTCTGTGCCACGAGACCTCACTTTAACCCACATTCACTAAAAAATCCCGATTTTTCCCTTAGCCTGTTTGAACTAAAGTTATACTAACCAAACATCCAATCAACGCCATAACTATGCCGAAAGTGCTTCCCCGCACTACCAAGTCTATACCCCCACTGAAAACGAGCACGGTCAATACTTTGGTCAAACGACCCCTTTAAGTTTAATGTCAATTTCTCGATTCTATCAATGTAAGGCCCATTTAAATTGCACATTTAAGCTTTTAAACACTAATGGCATTTAACTAAATCAAGAAAATGCAACTCGGAACAAAAATCCCAAAATATGAAGGTTTACTATTCAATTTTACTATTCATCATCTTCATAAATACTTATTTTACATTTCTAACCATAAACGTTGCTAAATAACTACAAAATAATGGTTTATGATCACAATAGGAAGTATTTGAAGCATAGATAAGCAAAAATAAGCATTATAAACTCAAATCTAAAATTAAAGTTAGAACTAAACATTGAAAATTCACATTGAATGATGCATCCCTCACCTTAGGATAGAAGAAGAAAACTTAAAGATGACATAAGAAAACCCCTTGCACAATCCAAAGAGAGTTTGGAGACAAGGATTGAAGAAAATGTTTTTTTTTTCCAAAGAAGCTCAAGGATTCTATAAGGTAAGTCAAAGTCAAAGGGTCAATGGGTTGGTTTTAAAATGGGTCTAATGCTTGCAAATGGTTCAAGTTAGAAGCAAATGGGTCATTGGTTGTTTAATGAAAAGCTGAATTTTACTATTCATGCGATACATTTACATTTTTGTAACTCGAGTTCCCGATATGCTTTGCACGTAATTGCAATTTTTTTATGTCTCATAATATCAAGTAACATGGGAAAGATGCAAAACCAAGAACATAGAACAATAGATCCCATACCCGAGGTCACGAAAAACAAGGAAGAATGGATGGAGTCTCCCATGTTTATAGGACTAACTAGTTACCTGTATTCGAAAGAAATAGCCACAAACTATAAACCACCATTCAACGCCAATTCCAACTTTCAACATCACAACCTTCTTCAATCCTCTTGGCTTCTGAGCCATTTTACTACCACAACATATAACATACAAGCATGCATTCATTAACTATAGAAGGTCTATGATTATATTTTCACTTATCATACCACTCTAATATTCTCTATCAATCTTTCTTATATTTTAAGTCCTCCAACTCCATTAAACACACAAGTATGCATGCTATTAGGCAATAAAGTAAGTCCTTAAGCTATTACATGTCATCTTCTAAATATTAACTATTTAAGACTTCACTTAAAATTACAATCCTTCCAGAACAACATAAGTACATACAAGACCCTAAGGTATCAAAATAGAACATGTATACACATCAGTTGCACATTCTTTACACAAGCCATCCAACCAAGCCAACCTCAATAGACAATCACTCAAGGCAACTGAAAACACTTCAAATCCTTCGCGTTAAACCTGAAATGTTAGAAAGAAGGAGTGAGCATACCTAATGATATGCCTAGTGAGGGAGGGAAAACAAATATTCGAGGAGTTTTCGAAAAGATTTTTGTGCAATACACATACATAGCAATAAAGCAGTTGGCAATACAAACTATCACACAATTAGATACTGAAGCAGTACATAGTCCAAGAAAGAACAAGCATGGTAGGACAAATACGTGAGGTAACCAAGAGAATACATTATTAACACATAGTAACACGCCGGTACATGAAATGAAACAATACATGTAAAGCAGTATAATCACAAGTAACTCTCTTGAGGTAGATCTTTATGCCCCCAACGAAGTGGTTAAAGCCGCTGGGTAGAAGATTATGCCTCATCGAGATTTATTGATAAGGATACAATTTGGTCTTGAACTCGAACCACGAACCATGAGCTACGAACCACGAACCACGAACCAATAAGAAATAATATCAATATCGATAAGCCGGCATAACACCTTATAACTCCAATGGGGTACTCTAGATGTATCCCGAATCCTACGACCCACTCTCCTGAGGTAGATCCGTGTGTCCCAACGAGGTGAACTATACCTCTAGGGTATAGGAGTATGCCCCAGCAAGGTAGGATACGAGATCATAGTAGCCAAGCTATACCGATAGCCCAACGCTGCTTGGAGTTTCTCCATACTACCATGCCCAAAAGGTTGCATAACCTCTTTATCGATAACGAGAAATATAATTCCCAGAATACAAGATAATACTTGATGATATCTATAATTCCGAGGAAAACCATTTCGAGAGCCATACAAGGTAACACATACATGAAAATTTACAAGCGATATAGGTAGAATAACAATATAAGTTAAATAACTAACATTTATAGCATGACATTAATTGACATAATCAATATATAATAGAGACATGCAAATAAAATGCAACTCCCTCACCTTTAGGACGCCAATCATGAAAAAGAATAGCCAACCTCATAACTGAGCCCGAGTTCTACTAAAGATCCAATGGTACATACAAGCTACATTAGTTATGACACAATTAACAACTTTGCAAGTTCGTAATGCATTTATCTTACATCTACATGTCATGTTCTACTTTGATCTAAAGTTATGTAACATACTTTAAAACTTGACTTGACTTTCATGACTTGCAAATAACTTTTATTAGCTAAGTCCTAACGTGCATGGAACACAACATTCCCAATTCAAAAGTTAGCAAGTAGTCATATACATTCACAAGACAATCGACTCTTCAAACTCAACTAACATTCAACTAATCATCCTTGCAACTTTCTTGATTTAAGATCATTTGAACATATATAACTTCAATTATTCATTAGTTACAATATAAGCTTTAAACATCAAGTTAACATATGATATCAAAAGAGACATGTTCTACATAACTCACGAAATGCTAGGATAGCTTATCCAAACCTCTAATAGCATCAATACAATCACATAATAGTCATTTGCAACCACTTAATCTATGTTCATTAACCCCTAGAGCACCTATAGATAGCAACAGATCAATCTCACAATCGAATTCTAGCAAAACCTCTTGGATTTCACTATTCATCATCTCCTACAACATGCAATCTTCAATTCTATCCATAACACTTGCTTTTAAAACACAATAGAATGTTTTCTAAGCATAATAGTAGGTAATTGAAGCATTTATAAGCAAAGATATATCATTAATTGCAAAATTTCATAATAAACCCTAAAGTATAAATGCACAAAATATGAAAACTCCCTTACCAAAATTGCTTGTAGATGTTAGGAGAATGCTAAGGAGAACTTGATTGCACTTGAGGAAGACTTGAACAAGCTCAAAATGACAAGATTTGAAGAAGTTTTGGCTCCTTTTGACCTCCCATGAAAATTGGCCAAAGAGGGGACACAAATGGTATTTCTTGTTTGGTTTTATTGCAAATGTGATGAATAAATGGTATGTTATGTGTAATATATAAGTTATATAATATGTGTGTATAAATAACTTAGCTCAATTGCTTATAAAACTTAGTCAAAGCTAAGGCAAGACTCAATTAAAAAGCTAACTAGTTCAATAACTATATTCTAATGTTTTCACTATTTATGCTATACAAGAAACATTTTTCTAACGCTTGTTCTTGGCTAGAAATGCTCAAGTTCTCATTTTTTCCATTCTTCCTAAGAGTTATACTACCTAGAAAAAATATAATGTTTTAGCAGGAGAAGCACATAATCCAAATGTGTTGGCAGAAGATGTCTGGGACAGTCTTAAGGATGTCATGATCGAAAAAGCTCTCCTAGCAAAACAAAAGGGGAAAACACCTGCCCAAGAGTAATAATGTTGTTCTTGGACAAATTTATGAAAAGATAGAGATAAAGTCTGAAGATGCTAAAAGGATTTTTGGACTGATATGAAAAGCCGATATTCGTGGAACCGTATCAAGTGGAATCTCACTTTCAGCTGGTGATATGTCCCTTTCAGCAGACAAAGTCTACTGTTTACTTTATGTAATGTAAAAGTAATTATTTTGAGTGTATAGTGACCCCAGACTCCAAACATTTCAAATCCGGATTAGGTTCGTTTGTATTTTGTTTTCAAGTCCGCAAAATTTGTATAAGTAGGCGGCATTTGCTTATTATTGGGCAGAGCTCGAACAAGCTATTTTCCTTTTCTCTCAGTTTTTATATTTTGTAAATCTTACTGTTTTTGCAATCGAAGAAGTTTTTTCTTCAGGTATTCTCTTTTTATTTTTCAGTCTTTTACTTATTAGCCTAATGATAGGCTGATCTATTACTGTTTGGTTACCACTATTCTAATATAGGAAATGCTCAAATATAATTTTTGACCCAAGACATAAAAATTCATGACATAGCATAAAATACAGAAGTATATTTTTATCACTTACTATTGTCATGGTCAGTGCTTGACATCTCTCGAGTCGTGCTGTTATGCCCTTTTCAGGCCGTGTGATGGCTATTTGTGGACTGTAAGTCGTTGACTGTAGCTCTGTCATTTTACTGTTTTAATCTTCCATTGACACTATTAAGTGATATCTTTATACTCTTGTAAATTATGATCTTGCCACGAGCTGTTATCCCCTGGGCCCAGGAGAATGCTAGGGAGAACTTGATTGCACTTGAGGAAGACTTGAACAAGCTCAAAATGGCAAGATTTGAAGAATTTTTGGCTCCTTTTGACCTCCCATGAAAATCAGCCAAAGAGGGGACACAAATAGTATTTCTTGTTTGGTTTTATTGCAAATGTGATGAATAAATGGTATGTTATGTGTAATATATAAGTTATATAATATGTGTGTATAAATAACTTAGCTCAATTGCTTATAAACTTAGTCAAAGCTAAGCCAAAACTTAATTAAAAAGCTAACTAGTTCAATAACTATATTTCTAATGTTTTCACTATTTATGCGGTACAAGAAACATTTTTCTAACGCTCGTTCTTGGCTAGAAATGCTCAAGTTCTCATTTTTTCCATTCTTACTAAGAGTTATACTACCTAGAAAAATTATTAATGCGAGCAAATTAAACAGTCAAATTTCTACTGTGAATAGTAACCATTAAATAACACATATTCAAATAATTAAATGCATAAAAAGATAGGCCACGATTATTTATAAATATGATGAAAGTCTCGGGCGTCACAGAGGCGGAGTATCGTGCGATTGCCTTTGCCACTGTCGAGCTGTATTGGCTTCAGTCTCTGCTTGCTGAACTTCATGTTGTGCCCCACTCCCTTCCTAGCTGTGGTGTGACAATATTGGTGCGACTTATCTCACGACAAATCCAGTCTATCATGCGCGCACCAAGCACATCGGAGTTGATGTTCATTTTGTTCGTGACAAGGTCGCCGCCAAACAACTTCAAATTTCTTTCATGTCCACAATTGACCAACTCGCAGACATCATGACGAAGGGTTGTCTATTGGCCGGCTTACTCGACTAAAAAACAAGCTTATTATTCACGATTCGGCTTCGCTTGAGGGAGTGTGATAAGAGATATACATTCTCATTTTTTTATAATGTTTGATAGTATTTGTTTATATCACTTGTACTCTTCTTATTGTTATAGGATTCGTAGGAGTTATCTTGTTACTGATGCGATCGGATTGTGTGATAAAATGTACGCAAAATAAACCAAGTTAAAATACCCGCAAGTGCACGGATCTTCGTAGTGTAGTGTACTATTAGTGCGAAATCGTACCACAGGGAAGCTCGTTAGTTAAGTTAGTGAATTAGTGTGAAAGTGTTAAAGCGCTTAAGTGACAAGTTTGCAGATTTGTTTGAGTGACGTGCTAAAATATAAATTATTCTACAACTAACTAAATTATCTAAGTTAAGCTAAGTATTAGTGGAATACGAGAGGTGGTGATCTAGGGGTTTGAACATGTAAATGAGGCAATTAATATAGGCTCGGTATCTAGTTTATCTAATTCTGTAAGGGCTTAAGCTACAAGCATACACCCGGTTAAGCTAAAAGCTATAGACCTAGTTAAACTACTTAGTTTATTTTAACCAAGTACAACAGGCCAAACTAAACTAAGGAACTAACATTCAGATTGAAACTATGGTACAACCTATAATTTCATGGAATCTATGGTACAACCTATAAATTCATGATTAAAACATTTATATGGCATGAAAGTAACACATTCATAATATTAACTACAAGTATAATAACTATGAAGCAAAAGTAAAGCAATCATAACGTCTACTTAAAAGCATTACGTATGAAATATTGAATTAAAACAAGCCATACATTGCAATTTGAATTGAATGAACTAAATCCGAAACCATATATTAAAATACTGTTATTTACAATATTCACCCCTAGATATCAATCTACTCACACATAAATAAATACGAGTTATGTAAATAAAAGAGAGTCAAGAAAGGCTCCCCCATATTGACGAACGTGTATTTCTGATTTCCGAAATTTAAGCAAAGGTTCGACTCAAAATAGCTATTCGGGCGGAACTAATTTCCCTCGAATAAGAGCTATTAGGGATGAATTTCCTCCCAATAAGAGCTTCCCTATTGAAAGCTATTCGGGCAAAACTTTCCCCGAATAATAACTACTTGGGTCGGATTTCCCCCGTAAAGTAGCTATTTGGACAAAATTTTCCTGAATAAGAGCTACCTAGGTGGGACCTCCCCCGTATTCTACTACTACTTAATTAACTAAAACTAAAATTAAAACTAAATAGAATTTACTAGGAATTATGTCAAACATATTGATAATACTCCAAAATTAACTCAAAAATTCTCCAAGGGTTGATGCTCTATTTATTGACAAAATTCTGAGAAAAGTTGACTTTTTGAATTTGCTGACTTTGACCGGATCGTTGATCGCAGTATTTTTGGGCATTTTTTAATATTTTGACCCTCCAAACGATGAAATTTGGCTATAAACACGCCGCACGCAGGATTTTGTCCTGCGTTTTGCTTAGAAGGCTATTTCTACCTGAAAAACTGATATGATTTCCCAAAAACAGACATGGGTCACTATTTGAGATCATTTGGGTCAATGTTCGTTGTCCGATTTTGTGCTAGTTTCGGCCAAATTTCTTCTCTATGAGATTCATTCTTCAACCATTTCTCGTGCTTCCCTATTCTTCTTGACTCGCAATTTAGATCATTTCGGGCCCGATTCTTCACTTTTCAGTATTTTCCTACATTACATCGAAAGTATCAAAGTGTTGCATTTATTCTAGAGTTAAGATGCAAATGCAGTACAAATAACATGGTTTAAGTGCTGCAAATACAGTCACATCAACATCCCCAAACCTAAACATTGTTTGTCCTCAAGCAAGACTGTCTTTAAAACAGTTTTAAAGTGAAATTTTCAGAAAGTTTTACAAGTCAAAACAAGTTAATGCATCTATCCTAACCTTTTGTCAAATATGTTCCAACATGTAGCATGAGAAATGCAATTCACTATCTTAAACCTATTCAGCAGTTAATGATAATCATGATAAGAGAACCTTTACATAGTTTTCTCAAAATAGATACTCTTTTTGGAAATGGACTATTAATTGTTTTGGAGTACATATTTAGAAGTAAACTAAGCATATTAAGTTCAAACAATTCTCAACTTTCAAGACTTTGCAAATAGATTGGATTTTGATATTCTTGCCTTATTTGTAATCAAACTCTTGATCATGCCTTCACCCTTTTTACATTTGCCATAAATATAAAAGTAGAACTTACAATATCTCTATATAGTGTTCTATTTTCTTTGCTTTCTGAATATCCCATGCAGCGGGCTTTAAGACCAACAATCCCCCGCCATTATGACTGAGGTTGCCTGGTTTTAAAAGGACCCCTACGTGCCTTAATCACCCGAGATATCCAGGCTCGAAACCTTACACTATAGCACATATCCTAAATTAGAATGTCTAGGATAGTAGTGCTTAGAGATTTACAATATATTTACACCAAAATTATTCAACAGTAAAGATATGTACAACTCTTTTTCTTCTTCTTTCTCTTTCTCTTTTTTTCATTGTTTTTTGTATTTTTTTAGAGTATATATACAAATAGAGTAACATAACATAATGTACAGACATGGCATAAGGGTTCGAGTTTCAATCACAAGAAATTCTCATAACAAATGTTAATCCTATCTCAATCCTTTCATATTCACAAACCTATCAATTGAATAATAGAAGAACAACTAGGTTTACTCATGAATATAGTACCCCAAATTTTTCTTACAGAGTTTTCTCAGAGTTTTTCACAGTACATAGCTAACAACATAGGTTCTCAAATCATCTAAATCATCTTCTTTTAAACAAGTAAGATAGCAAACTCTTTTCCCATGAACAATATGGTGTATTTCTTGCATATTTTGAAAACGATTTTCATGAAATACACGCACCCCCACACTAAAACTTTCATTGTGCTCAAGCAAATAGCAATGTAAGACAATGAAAGTGTAATATGCAAGTAATAACAAAATGACAAAAGCTACATCCTCAAACCTATGGTTTGTTTATTCTAAAATGCTTGTTGATCAGGTATAAAGGGAAATGTAGTAAGTAAAGATATCATGTGAAACCCCATTTTTTTGCTTTAACTTGATTTACGTGCTTTGTCTCGTTTTGCGTGCATTTGACCTGTTTATGTGCTATAGGACCTAGAAAGTTATAATTTTGATTTCAATACTCCTAATACGTGCTAAATGTGCATTCATGAAATTTTCATCAAAAACGGAGTCAGAAATTTTATCGTCGATTTTCAGTGAATAGTGTTTTCGAAACACGTCCGCTATAATTTTGAAACTGGTCTTTTTAACCCTTCTAGACCTAGTCCACGGACTTTAATAGACCTGTGTTTGATGAAAACGGTTTTAAAATCGGCTTAAGAATTTATTAGGGTTTTTACACCGACTTTTGCGAAAATCGAGTTTTAAGCCGACTCGGGTGGAATTCTTTGAATGTAAAACTTCTTGTCACCTAAAAATAATCCACTTGTGATATTTTGGGGGTTGCATAATTATTTTTAACTTGGTGAGCACTAAAATGCAATTAAAGTCATTAAAAACACAAAAATACCTATTAAAACTAACTTTGACTTTGCATTTTTTTAATTGACCAAGCTTTTTATTATATAATGTCATCAACACACACTCACACAACACAAAACACACTCCAAAAACACACACAAAACCGTGGCTCCTTGGAGGAGAAAGATAAGGCATTTTCAAAGCATTTTTCTCACAGATTTTGCGTTTCAAAGCCGAATTGAGTGATTCAAAGCTTGAAATTGATTGTTTGGCATCCATTCTACACATTTCTTGCATCAAAACACATCAAAGGTGAGAGAAAAATTCTAGATCTCAAAATGTCATTTTTGTGTTTTTGCGTATAAATGAAGATTGAACCGTTAGAATTGAAATCTGATGTTAGATTATTGCTCCTTGCATGCTAGGGATCATTATATACTAATACTACGAGTTTCTGTCGGATATAGCATAATTTTTATTTTCCGGGTATTTAATTTTGATTAAAATGTTCAAAGTTGATTTAATTGAGTTGCGTTGCTCGAAATCGATTGCCGTCGATTTCTAAATACTTGATAATTACGTGTTAGCGCTGTTGTAATGCCGAATTTTCGATTACATTGTTTGTGTGGAAATCCGGAAAATCCAGCCATGACGTCATAGGGTTTTAGGGTTATCGGGCATGTTTTGGAGGTGTTATGGTGGATTTCCGAGAGGGCTAATGTAGTAGGTTGAATGGGTGAGTGATAGGAACTGATTTGGCAATGTTTGGATTAGTAGATGGTAAGTTATGAATTTTAGAAGTTTAGGTGGTCATTCTTTAATTTCTTGAACGATGCCTTAGATGGTTGGGTAGTGTTCGAGTGATGAATGGTGAGTTGTTGTTGAGTAATTTAGAGTTTAATTATGAATATTATGCATGTCCGGTTAGATGGCCTACTTTGTCATCTAACTACGTTGTTTGATGTTTAATTTAATATTGATGTTATATTGATGTTATATTGATGTTATTGATTGATTATTATTGAATGCGGGAATCGGGCACTCTTGTTGCTGATCTCCCAATTGATTGATCGATTTATGCTTGCATGATGATTGATGAATATGGAGCCTTGGTATGTGTGTGCCACCTCTCGGGCAGCGTCGGGCTGTCGGGTTGAAACCGGCATGACTGCCATAGGCTACCCCCAGCTCGCATGACGGAGATGTCATGGAGGGAAGGGGATAGTGAGGTACCTCGGGTGCGTGAGTAATGGGGAGTTATAAGAAGAACGGTTGAGATCGTGATGGCGTTTGGAGCTACACCAAATAGAGTATCCTTATTGAATGGTCATATAGTTATGTGATGATAGCCTTATTTATGTTATTATTGTTGTTGTGTGTTTACTTGCTCAAAGGACTAAATCCAAGGAGCGTAGTGAATACTGTCGAGATCTATCGGATCCTCACTGGGCTTATGTATATAAGCTCACTCTCTATTAATGCATGTTTCAGGTGTACTTTCACAAGATTACGGGTACGTGCCTCCTGAAGAGGAGAATGTGGAAAATGTGCCTTTTGTGGATGAGTCATATGTTCCCGAGTCTTATCCATGACTTTATATTGTTAAATGTCTTGTATATTAGTTTAATAGACTTTATATGCTTTACGGTTCTTAATGTAATAGATATTGAAAAGATGATGAACCAAATGATGTTAACTTAGCGGTTTCCTTTTGTCTATGGTTAAATTGTAGTTGTGTCTCAACTTACTTTTGAAATGTATGATGAAGTTGAGGTATTGTATGTCATGTTGGAACGGAGGCGTATAACGAGGATATTTTATTGTATATTATCATTGTGTTGTATGTTGTTGTTTGAATTAAGGAGTTGCTGGATGTATGATGTTTAATGAGGTTGGTTTGGAACCTCGGTGTCCTATTTACTGTCGTTATACTGCCGAAATTCCGTTGCGTCCTGACTGATCATAGGAGGGGTCGTGTTGGGGCGTGACAGTTTAAGTGGTATCAGAGCGCATGTTAGCTGTCAGCCGGGGTATCCTCGGAATGTGGGTAGTGGTCTAAGCATGCAAGTATGTATTAAGTGAAAGAAAAGTGAAACATATGTTAATATGTTTATGTGATTAATTTACTTATGTGTCTAACTTTCTATGTGACCAGTATGCCTTGTGTGTTAAGTGAACTAATGTGGTCAATATGTTTTATGTGATAACGTGCTATACGTACTCAATGTGTTGTGATTAATGTGCATTATGTGATTAATGTGCATTATGTGATTAATGTGTATTATGTGACAATTGTGTTTATGTGATTTTGTGCCTTGTGTGAAGTTAGTTGTTTATGTGCTTTTACTTGTTTATAACTAGCTTATGTGATACAACGTGCTTTAGGTGGTCAATATACTTTAAGTGACCAATGTGAGTTACGTGATCAACTTGTCTTATGTGAAGTTTGTTGCTTATGTGACTTTAATTGATTATAACTTACTTCTGTTATATAACCTGTTTATGTGATGTTGGCTTCTTATATGTTGAATTGTGTGTTATGTGATAATGTTGCATTGTATGATAATTGTGTATTACGCCATACTTGTCTCTCATACGATATAGTTGCATACATGGTTGAACTCGTGAGTGACCTTTTAATGTCTAGAGTGGTTGTACGTGCTTTCGGAAATACAGATAAGCCATGATTTTGGATTATGATTAGTCTAGAAGGTTATCAGTTAGATTTTAATTGTTATGTTTATGGATTTTAGTTTCGGCTTAGTGGAATGATCTTGATATTCCTTTAGCGAGAATGAAATTGTTCGAGGAAATAGCAATGTATCTTGATGATTATAATTACTTTTGTTGCCATGTTTAACTTGTTATTACTTGGAGATGAATCATAAGTTGAGGTTTTTGTGAGGTTGTGATTAGACACTTTTGGAGTCTCAACTCAGATTATACTTTCTTGAGGTTATTTTAGAATGAATTTATTTGAGGAATTAGTGCTGCATATTTGTGAATAGAATGAAGTGTGGTATAACATGTGAATATGTCTACTATTTGGGATTGCTATATTATTAATGGATATTTTGGAGTTTTGATCTTTAAACCTTGGAAACAATTGGAGTGATTCTTGACTAAAGTTACTTTATTCGAAGATGCAATTGTTTGAAGATAGAATTATTTGAGGAAATAAGAATGCATTTTGGTGACTGAACATTTACTTACCTACATCGAGCTTTTGAGTTCTAGGTGGTATGACTCTCTAAATTGTTGATTGGAGATTCTCTTGTGTTATAGTGGGTTAATATGAATCTGTATTGTGTTATCAGATTTTGGAGTCTTCATTAGTTAATCTTGTTGGGTAATCGGTGATTTATCTTGTTTAGTGATTGGACTGGTACGAAATATAAATTTTGGAGTGATTTATCTTGTTTGGTGATTGTTATGACTCCTTAGATTCTCTAGATCTCCTTAGTGTCTTGTTTTGGAGGAAGATAGATTGTAAGATTTGACTTGTTGGTGTTTAAGTGTGTAGGTGGGACACCCTTCTTGTGCTTCATAATTCTATCGGTCTTATTATTCTTTTCTACTCTATTCTCACTTATTTGAGAGAGGGTTACACTTTTCTAGCCTATCAATTGTTTCTTGAAAGTTTGCTTATTGGATTAATGGATCCTATACTCATTTGACATTGTTTCTATTCTTAACATTCATATTTGTTTCTTATAGCAATGTCGCTTATTGGAGTTAAGGTTTGAGACTTCTACATTTCATTCTATATCTCTAGCCATTCGTTTCAATATTTCATTTCATCCTATTACTACTCATTTGAAAGTAATTTTTCCTTTGGTATACCATTTTACTTATTCGAATTTCACCTGCTTGATGTACTCCCTACCTAAGTACATCATTGTCATTCTTGTTGATCCTTGTTAATCCTATTGTTTCATTATTAAATCTTGAGTCATTACTTTGCTTGTAATTGCTCATTCAATATACTCGGCATTGTCCTTCTTATTAATACCTCTTTGGTTATTGCATGCTGAGATACTCATTATCTTGACACTCATATTTTCTATTGAATTAATCATCTCTTATCTCTTAATTTTATTTCACCTCAAGTACAACTTACTTGTTGGTTCCTTGAACAATCATCGAGAATTGAAATATCTACTTGTTCAGGAATTTTTGTTTAACATACTCAGCACTGTGTTGACTCGTCATCATCCTTTGTTCGTACTTATTTAACTGAAAGGTGCTGAGACATTTCTTATCTTAGTTATCATGCTTCCTTATTAAACTATTAGCCTCTTGATTCTCTAACTTGTTTGACCTCTTGCTCCCTTGATTGTTGGCTCAAATATGACTTTCCATATTCTTAATTCCTTGTAAATTTCATAAGAGCCATATTCTGACCAATGTCACTTTTGAGATATTTCCTTGATCAGTAATCATTCATGTTATCGTGATTGAGTTTTTAAACCCTCGGGGTGTTCATAGAGCTCTTTTGTGTAGTAGGGGATGATTGATAATTAGTGGTGTCACGCTAAGACTTGGAGTTGCAATTTCTTTCATATGCAATAAGATATTAGGTAGGAGAGAATTATGAATTGGAGATTGACTAGGAACTATGATCATCAACTTGCAGTCAACAGAGTTTGTTCTTTTGAGGTCTTTGGTTAAGTGTCATCCTAAGAGATAAATGAGAACTAAGAGAAGTATTATTAAGTGTAACGATTGAGGATTTAATTGTCTGTCAGTTCGAGAATTGCGCGGACGCAATTGTTTTAAGGAGGGGAGAATGTGAAACCCCATTTTTCTGCTTTAACTTGATTTACGTGCTTTGTCTCGTTTTGCGTGCATATGACCTGTTTATGTGCTATAGGACCTAGAAAGTTATAATTTTGATTTCAATACTCCTAATACGTGCTAAATGTGCATTCATGAAATTTTCATCAAAAACGGAGTCAGAAATTTTATCGTCGATTTTCAGTGAATAGTGTTTTCGAAACACGTCCGCTATAATTTTGAAACTGGTCTTTTTAACCCTTCTAGACCTAGTCCACGGACTTTAATAGACCTGTGTTTGATGAAAACGGTTTTAAAATCGGCTTAAGAATTTATTAGGGTTTTTACACCGACTTTTGCGAAAATCGAGTTTTAAGCCGACTCGGGTGGAATTCTTTGAATGTAAAACTTCTTGTCACCTAAAAATAATCCACTTGTGATATTTTGGGGGTTGCATAATTATTTTTAACTTGGTGAGCACTAAAATGCAATTAAAGTCATTAAAAACACAAAAATACCTATTAAAACTAACTTTGACTTTGCATTTTTTTAATTGACCAAGCTTTTTATTATATAATGTCATCAACACACACTCACACAACACAAAACACACTCCAAAAACACACACAAAACCGTGGCTCCTTGGAGGAGAAAGATAAGGCATTTTCAAAGCATTTTTCTCACAGATTTTGCGTTTCAAAGCCGAATTGAGTGATTCAAAGCTTGAAATTGATTGTTTGGCATCCATTCTACACATTTCTTGCATCAAAACACATCAAAGGTGAGAGAAAAATTCTAGATCTCAAAATGTCATTTTTGTGTTTTTGCGTATAAATGAAGATTGAACCGTTAGAATTGAAATCTGATGTTAGATTATTGCTCCTTGCATGCTAGGGATCATTATATACTAATACTACGAGTTTCTGTCGGATATAGCATAATTTTTATTTTCCGGGTATTTAATTTTGATTAAAATGTTCAAAGTTGATTTAATTGAGTTGCGTTGCTCGAAATCGATTGCCGTCGATTTCTAAATACTTGATAATTACGTGTTAGCGCTGTTGTAATGCCGAATTTTCGATTACATTGTTTGTGTGGAAATCCGGAAAATCCAGCCATGACGTCATAGGGTTTTAGGGTTATCGGGCATGTTTTGGAGGTGTTATGGTGGATTTCCGAGAGGGCTAATGTAGTAGGTTGAATGGGTGAGTGATAGGAACTGATTTGGCAATGTTTGGATTAGTAGATGGTAAGTTATGAATTTTAGAAGTTTAGGTGGTCATTCTTTAATTTCTTGAACGATGCCTTAGATGGTTGGGTAGTGTTCGAGTGATGAATGGTGAGTTGTTGTTGAGTAATTTAGAGTTTAATTATGAATATTATGCATGTCCGGTTAGATGGCCTACTTTGTCATCTAACTACGTTGTTTGATGTTTAATTTAATATTGATGTTATATTGATGTTATATTGATGTTATTGATTGATTATTATTGAATGCGGGAATCGGGCACTCTTGTTGCTGATCTCCCAATTGATTGATCGATTTATGCTTGCATGATGATTGATGAATATGGAGCCTTGGTATGTGTGTGCCACCTCTCGGGCAGCGTCGGGCTGTCGGGTTGAAACCGGCATGACTGCCATAGGCTACCCCCAGCTCGCATGACGGAGATGTCATGGAGGGAAGGGGATAGTGAGGTACCTCGGGTGCGTGAGTAATGGGGAGTTATAAGAAGAACGGTTGAGATCGTGATGGCGTTTGGAGCTACACCAAATAGAGTATCCTTATTGAATGGTCATATAGTTATGTGATGATAGCCTTATTTATGTTATTATTGTTGTTGTGTGTTTACTTGCTCAAAGGACTAAATCCAAGGAGCGTAGTGAATACTGTCGAGATCTATCAGATCCTCACTGGGCTTATGTATATAAGCTCACTCTCTATTAATGCATGTTTCAGGTGTACTTTCACAAGATTACGGGTACGTGCCTCCTGAAGAGGAGAATGTGGAAAATGTGCCTTTTGTGGATGAGTCATATGTTCCCGAGTCTTATCCATGACTTTATATTGTTAAATGTCTTGTATATTAGTTTAATAGACTTTATATGCTTTACGGTTCTTAATGTAATAGATATTGAAAAGATGATGAACCAAATGATGTTAACTTAGCAGTTTCCTTTTGTCTATGGTTAAATTGTAGTTGTGTCTCAACTTACTTTTGAAATGTATGATGAAGTTGAGGTATTGTATGTCATGTTGGAACGGAGGCGTATAACGAGGATGTTTTATTGTATATTATGATTGTGTTGTATGTTGTTGTTTGAATTAAGGAGTTGCTGGATGTATGATGTTTAATGAGGTTGGTTTGGAACCTCGGTGTCCTATTTACTGTCGTTATACTGCCGAAATTCCGTTGCGTCCTGACTGATCATAGGAGGGGTCGTGTTGGGGCGTGACATATCACCTGATGTAAAGCATTCTTATGTTGATGTCAAAGCTTTTCTACTAACTTTTTCTAGAAGATATATTATTCTGCAATTAAAGATTAGTAGAAAAAGCATTTTAAAGATTATCATCAACACAAAAAAAAAATAGTTAGCTATACTAAAAATAGTCAAACAAATATATAGGGGAGAAACCAAAAAGAAATATGGTCACGGTAAATAACTAATATATTAAGCAAATAATTTAACTACCCAGACCATTTAACCTCTTTTCTAGGGGTCAAGAGTTATCTATAAATATATAAACGAAGTAAATACAGAGAATTAAGAAAATCATAAAATCTCACAGACAAAGGAAAATAAACACATATAGGCATTTTAAAAATTTAGGTTGTCTCCTGGTAGCGCTGAGTTTTACGCCCTCAGCCAGGCGCCAATGTTAGAGCAATCTATGTTTAAAGCTCTTCGGCACATATTGCTTGATAATCGTTTCAACACAGTTCTTGAAAGGAAAAGGATCATGCAACAGATTATGGTTTATTCTTTTTACAGAATATGACTTTACCAAGTCACTTTGAAAAAGTGACAATTCCCATACCAATGTGATGTGTGTGGGTATGTTCTCGACTATGTCAATAGGGGCCATAGTGTATTGCAAAACAGTGTGTCCTACTGTTGTGAGCTTCATAATAGGAGAAGATGCATCTAATGAAAAATTGAGATGAGTTTCAACATGAGAGATGATGGATGTCAAAACTTCCTTTTCAGTATTATAATCAGTTGAAAAGGGCATGGAAGTATTGGACTCATTCTCTCGGTCAACTTGATACAGAAGTCGTTCAATCTCATTAATCTCTTCTTCAGGAGATAAGAAGGATGGAGGAATAAAAGTAGACTTAATAGACTTGTCTTGAAAAAGTGTAGACTCTAAGGAAGTGTGTGCACTCATCTTCCTTGAAGAGGAATCAAAGTCAGGTTGAGTCATGTTGTAACTAAAGTCATCATTTCCTTCTAAGTAGGGCATTTCATCATTTTCCTCAAATTCATTTTCCCTATCAGATGTCTCCCAAATAATCTTGCTCATATCATTAGTTTGTTCACATGTTATTTCACCAAAGGTGCTCATAACAAACTGAATGTATTAATCTAAAGATTGAAGCATGTGAGCATTGGATTGGGCAAGATGAAAAAGTTCATCATACTTGTCACCGAATTCGGGAGTAGAGTCAATCTAATCATCCTGGTGATCATTTTGTTTGGAAATATTAAATAAAGGGTCACCAGAAGATTCAGATTGAAAAGGTATAGGGACTTGGCTTTCAAAGTTTTGAGAAAAAATTTCTTGACGCCAAGGTGATGGCTGGTTTTGCCATTCTGGAGTATGTGCCTCAAACATGTTATCTGCCTCATTCCTAGTGTTACACTCTCTACCCTAATTATCATCACTAAACACTTTTATCACCTTAAACTGGTTTTGGGTAGTTTCATGATAAACGAAACTAGATTGGTCTTGTGAACTTATTACAAGTTGAATCGGGTGCTCATCTATGTCCCAACCATTTATGCTCTCAGCTAATTGACCGATTTGGTCTTGTAGTCTATCTATAGATTGGTGGTTGGATTCGACGAGTTGGACAAGTTGGCCGAACTTGTCGTCGAAGTATGGTTCAGGAGAAAAAAGTTCAACTGAGTTTGGATAGCAAAAGTTTTGTTTGAAAGAATTACTTTGAAAGTTTTCACAAAACTCAAAAGAATTGGTGTGAAGCCCCATACAAGGCCCCATATGCATTTTATAGCATTCCATATATTTTTACATAATTTATTATACATTTATATCAATTAATGTGTATTTACCTTGATTTATGTACATTTATTTTGAAATATGTGTGTTAGCCTCGTTTAACGTACATTTAAATTTAATTACATGTCTTTGAGTGATTTAGGTAGCGTAGATAACAATTAAATCATATTGCATACACTAGCTAACTAAATAATTGAATTAGAACTAAAATGAAAAACTAGAAGATAGGCATTTAGTTGGAGGGCACTCTTGTCCTAAAACAAAATAACAAAATATCCTAACACTATTTGGTCTTATCTAAGTCAAAACATACAAACACACACCAATACACACTCACCCACTCAACACAAACATTATACCACATACACACACAAAAACACTACACACACATATACATATCATATATACACAAAACAAAACACCATTTACATACACCACACACACACTTACACGACACAAACACGCACACATACAACAACTCACACACACAATGCACATGATACACACACTACACACGCCATATTCAGATTTTCGACCATAGAGGAGGGAAAGAAGAGAGAAAAAGAGAAGAAAAGAGAAAGGAGAATGAGGATTCAAGCTACTTTATTGCATCTACAACCATTTCTAGCCCCATCTCTTGTTTTTCTTGCATTCAAACTCAAGATCTAAGGTGAGGGATGATTTTCAAATGTTTTATAAAGGCATACAACTCATGGTAGAGTGTTCTATATGTGTGTAAAACATGATTGAACTAATATGTATGTTAGATGTTGGTTTTGAACTTGGTTTTATTTTCTAGGGTTTCAAGACTTAATGATTAAGCTCCATTGTGTTTATTCTTGTTCTTGTAAGCTATCAAAATGCTAAATATGATCAATATACTTGATTTGAAGTATGAAAATAGAAGTTGCATCTCTAGGAGGTAAATCTTGGTGGTTGAGCTTCAAGGTTGTGGTAGTTGCTAGTTTGAGTTATATAATTGTTAACTGATAGTTTTGATTGTAGATGGTATTTGAGGCAAGTCTAGATGATGGTAATTGTGTATAATTGAAGTACGATGGGTGCATAATCATAGTTGGGGCAAGATTGAAGAAGAAAGGGGTGAAAGACCATGAAAATCGGGTTTGAAATTGACTCTTCAGCTCCAGTTGGTCAAGGGAGTCGGTCAAGGGAGCTTATCCGACTCCCTCATCCAACTCCGACTGCTTGAGTCAGTCGAATGAGTCGGTCGAGGACCTCGACCGACTCGATTTTTTAGTTTCGCATAGTAAACTTGTTTTAGCGATTCCGGGAGCTACAGGGGTCGTATTGAGACACGGTCGGAAGTGTTAGAACCGTATTGAACCCTAGTTTATTGAAATGGAATTTATTTGAGGAATTTGTATTGGATTGGGACTAGGTAGTTGCTAACTTATATATGTTGCTTGGGAGGCTATTGAACGTAGGCAATATTGAGGTCTTTTGTTCCGATGTTTCTAATGTGTTCCATGAGCCTTCTTGGACTCCTATTTGGTAAGAATTGAACATATAATTTAGCCTTTGTCTTACATATTAATACATTGCATTAGAACTTACCTACGAGCACCGAATTAGTATGAACCTCTTGCTGCACTACTAATTATGCTTAGCTATTGGAGAAGTCCTACTTGGTCTATCTTCTCATGCATGTTTATGTATCATATGAACTCTATTTGAATCATGATTTCACTATTATGTTTTGATTACTGTTACTAACAAGTGGTAACCTACTTTGTTGCTTCTAAGCCTGTTTGCTATTTTGAATTCCTCTCTCATTTGGGGTGTCACATGGATAGATGGAAGATATATATATCTGACACAATCAAGCAATCTAATGAACCCTATGGTAGAAGTTCCTGTATCACCTGGGCGACATTGGGTTTGCTAGGATGGACAGGCTACCATGACCCTTGTTGGGTATATATCTGGATTGCACTATCATGATTGGTATATGGGGTTATGATATTGATAAAGATGATTTGACAAGAAGTTCGAGACTAGCCATCTCCAACAAAGTTCCTGACATGGTATCCTTTGATCTACTCTCGCTTGGTAGAATCCTCGGAGAGTAGAATTGAATATTTGTTTGTTTATTATTGCCTAATATGATGTTCCTCCTACTCTCACTTGGTACAACCCTCAGAGAGTAGATTTGCTTGCTTGGTATTAAGTTTGCTTGTTATCTTGTTTAAGTTGATTATCCCTGTTAAAATTAATTGTGTTCTTGTTATATGTGATATATGCACAGCACAGTTTTAGAAAGAAGCTTTCGAAAAGACAAAGCCTTTGCAAAAATTCTTCATTGTTTACCTCCTCACTGAGCTATATGCGAGGATCTAACTCATCCCTCTTTTAACCATTTCAGGTGAAGACAAACCTAGCAAGCTTCCATCTGATTACAAGGTTCATTGATGCGATAAGTCGGATTCCTACTTATGTGATCTACATGCTTACTTGTGAAGATGTACTCTTTGTTGTAATAAGTCTGATTCTGTATAATTGAAGTAGTTAATCTATTGTAATATTCTTTTGGTCAATTAGATACCTAGCTAAGTTGAATACTCTACTTAGTAGGCCTAAGTTTGGAATGTTGACAGGTGGACTCGGGTATTGTAACCTGTAACAGGGTGTTGTAAACCTTTAAGGCTGATGTCTTGGGAGAATGTTAAAAGTCTTTTGGAACTTCTTGTGAAAATTTATAGCTGTTCAGGTGGCTATTCTCAAATCTTGAAACTATTCATGGTATTCTTTTAATGGTTGTATAGGTTATTAATCTATTAATCATAGGTTTTAAAGATATTAAGTTATCCTCAGGAATAAGAGTTACGAATGACATGTTTCGGCCTTAGCCTAACGATGAGTCGGGGTCGGGGTGTGACAATTGGGATTTTGAAATGTATTTTCAAAATTTTGAGGCAGAAAAGATGTATCGTTTTGATCCCAAAATGAATTTTGATGATTTTGCCATTTCAGGTTATATGTATTTGAGCACAAATCATTTTTTGAAAAATAACCCTGAGCAGTAGAATCATGACTATGTAAAAACTTAGGATATTGGGGACGATTTTGAAAGGTATGCCCAAATTGAAAACAAACTTCAATTGTATTTGGGATAGGGGGTTAGGTTGTTTCATTAAAAGCCCCTTGATCAGATGAATCATTAAAATGAGTCATTTCTCAATCTTTAAAATTTTTTGTTTAAATTTATTTATTTATTTAATTTATTTTTTATTTTTAAATAAAGCTGATAAAATAAACACTTTAAACAAGTTTACAAATGCTTTTATAAAAAACTAAACCGTGCCTCCCCGGCAACGGCGCCAAAAACTTGATGCAATCGGGTTGTGCGTTAAAATGTGCGCAAAACAAACCAAGTTAAAATACCCGCAAGTGCACGGATCTTCGTAGTGTAGTGTGCTATTAGTGCAGAATCGTACCACAAGGTAGCTCGTTAGTTAAGTTAGTGAAGTAGTGTGAAAGTGTGAAAGCTCTTAAATGACAAGTTTGCAGATTTGTTTGAGTGACGTGCTGAAACGTAAATTATTCTACAACTAACTAAATTATCTAAGTTAAGCTAACTATTAGTGGAATACGAGAAGTGGTGATCTAAGGGTTTGAACATGTAAATGAGACAATTAATATAGGCTCGGTATCTAGTTTATTTAATTCTGTAAGGGCTTAAACTATAAGTATACACCTGGTTAAGCTAAAAGCTATAAACCTAGTTAATCTACTTAGTTCATTTTAACCAAGTACAACATGACAAACTAAACTAAGGAACTAACCTTCAGATAGAAACTATGGTACAACCTATAATTTCATTGAATCTATGGTACAACCTATAAATTCATGATTAAAACATTTATATGGCACGAAAGTAACACATTCATAATATTAACTACAAGTATAATAACTATGAAGCGAAAGTAAAACAATCATAACGTCTACTTAAAAGCATTACGTATGAAATACTGAATTAAAACAAGCCAGAGATTGCAATTTGAATTGAATAAACTAAATCCGAAACTATATATTAAAATACTGTTATTTACAATATTCACCCCTAGATATCAATCTATTGAAACATAAATGAATATGAGTTATGAAAATAAAAGAGAGTCAAGAAAGGCTCCCCCATATTGACGAACGCGTATTTTTGATTCCCGAAATTTGAGCAGAGGTTCGATGCAAAATAGCTATTCGGGCGGAACTAATTTCTCCCGAATTAGAGCTACTAGAGATGAATTTTCTCCGAATAAGAACTTTCTTATTAAAAGCTATTCGGGCAAAACTTCTCTCGAATAATAACTACTTGGGTCGGATTTTCCCTGTAAAGTAGCTATTTGGGCAAAATTTTTCCGAATAAGAGCTACCTAGGCGGGACTTGCCGCGTATTCTTCTACTACTTAATTAACTAAAACTAAAATTAAAACTAAATGGAATTAACTCGGAATTATATCAAAAATATTGATAATACTCCAAAATTAACTCAAAAATTCTCAAAGGGTTGATGCTCTATTTATAGACAAAATTCTGAGAAAAATTGACTTTTTGAATTTGTTGACTTTGATCGGATCGTTGACCGCAACATTTTTGGGCTTTTTCACTGTTTTGACTTTCCAAACGATAGAATTTGACTATAAACACGCCGCGCCTTTTGCTTAGAAGGCTGTTTCTACCCAAAAAACTGATATGACTTGCCAAAAATAGACATGTGTCACTATTTGAGATCATCTGGGTCAATGTTCCGAGTCTTGATTTCGTGCTAGTTTCGGCCAAATTTCTTCTCTATGAGCTTCATTCTTCAACCATTTCTTGTGCTTCATCATTCTTACTTCTTGACTCGCAATTTAGATCAGTTTATGCCTGATTCTTCACTTTTCATTATTTTCTTACATTGCATCGAAAGTATCAAAGTATCGTATTTATTTCAGAGTTAAGATGCAAATACAGTACAAATACCATGGTTTGAGTGCTGCAAATACAGTCACATCAGTTACCACTGTATTATAAATATTGTATTTGTATGACATCAATACGCATATGAGCAGGGGCGGAGCTAGAAGTTGAGTACTGGGGGGGGGGGGGGGGGCGAAATTATTTTTTTGTACAATATTTTTTGTATAGTATTTTTTTGTACAGTAAACTTAATAAGGCATACATATACTAGCAAAAATAAAATGAAACTATAGAAATAAACATAAATAAAATAATATTTATAAAAAATAACAGAAGATATGTAAATAAATGTTTACCTTATCAGTCAATGAAGTTGGGCCCGTCCTTCCTTCATAGACTATAATTCATCAATTATTGTATCTATAGGAATATCTTTGGCAATTTCTTTTTCTATATAGATAATTAAGCTATCTTTGAGAAAGCCATCCTCCATCCGATTACGAAGACTTGTTTTGATAACTTTCATGGTAGAAAAAGCGTGTTCTGTAGTTGTTGTCGAGACACGGAGAGTTAAAATTAACCGTATCAACCTATCAACTAAAGGATAAGGTTTTGATTTTCCAGTTTTCAGCAATCCTCTACACAGATCTGCTATGGTTGTCAAATTTTTAAAATCAGGATGATTAGGCACATCAAGCTCATAATGTTGCAATTGATAACTCAAACAGCTCATCTCTTGTTTAGAGAAATCAGAAGGATAAAATTTCTCAGCAAGTTTGCATCTGTCATTAATTGCAAATGACTTGTAGCCATTCCTAGGATCCAAAGTTGTGTTAAGAATAAGAACCTCGGTTGCTTGCTCATTAAATCTGTTGTTTAACTCTTGTAATTGTTGATCTATAGTAGTTGTAAATAAGTATACTCGGTAATGATGCTCCACTGTTACAATATCCTTTTGACGGCGAAGTCGGACTATGTCAGAATATGAAGCATTCATATCAGGAACTTGTATATTTCAATGAGAAGTAAAAGATGTCACATTCTCAATAAGAGTTTCCCAACCATGAACTCTCAACATTTGCATTAACAGTTTTGTGTTATAAACCATATGCAGAGCATTTAAAATATCCTGAGATTTCTATTGCAGAGCTTGGCAAAGCACGTTTGTAATCCCCATAATTTCTTTCATCACATGCAAGATAAATATAAAATCAAATGACATCAATACCTTAATAGCAAAGTTCACATCTCCACGTTACGAGTATGTAGATCCTTTAATAGTTATATTCTGTAGAACTACAAAAGTGGCATCAAACAACCTTATCAAACTACAAAATGAATTAAAATGGGAACTCTATCTAGTATCTCCAGGGCGTTGTAAAGTTCCTATTTGATTGGCCCCTCTACCAGTATCAATCTTGCCACGTTCAATTAAACTTGTATTTTCAGCTACTTGGGCAGCTTGTAATTCATCATTGCGCTTGGAAGAAGACCCAACGATGTTAACAAAGGAACTCAAGTGTCCAAAAAAAGTATGTATATCAGGAACTTCTCTAGATGCAGCAGCAAGAGCTAGTTGTAACTGATGAGCTAAGCAATGCACGTAATAAGCATAAGGACAATCTTTAAGAGACAAAGCTTGTAACCCATTCCATTCTCCACGCATATTACTAGCTCCATCATACCTTTGACCACAAATATTAAGAACATTGAGGTTATGATGAGATAATGCACAACAAATCTCTCTTTTAAAAGTTAATGCTTTTGTGTCTTTAACGTGAATCAAGTCCATAAATCTCTTTTTAATAAATCCTTCATTATCAACAAATCTAATAACAAGAGCCATTTTCTCTCTCTTAGATTCATCCCGAGATTCATCAACAATTAAGCAAAACATTACTTCACCAATTTCTTAAATTTTGTTTTGTGCATTTCTAGCCAAAACGAACCAAATTTCTTTTTGAATACCATGTGATGTGTATTTTGCATTTTTTGGGGGGCATTATCTAAAACAACTCCCTCTACTTGCTCATTATAAGATGCTAACAACTTTATCATTTCAAGAAAGTTGCCTTGGTTTATTGAATCTAAACTTTCATCATGCCCTCTAAAAGCACATCCTTAAAATGTTAACCATCAAATAGCATCTATGGAAGCTTTAAGGCGCAACCGATTACTTAAAATTTGTGAAGAAGTTTGCCTTTGAATCCCATTTTCAATATGAGAAGACTGGTTCTTCAAATTCTCACAATATTTTGTAGATGAATTATGAATTGAATTTGAATCCTTCCCCTCATGAGATAAAAAAACACAATCTTTTTTGTTGTTTCCTTTTTTCTAGCTTTTAAATCCCTTAACTATAAATACTTATAATCCGAATTTTTCAATTGATTCTTTTATGAATATGTAGCGAGGAAAACAAAATACAACATCCTTTGTAGGTGAATATTCTAACCAAGGAAATGTTTTAAACCAATGGGCTTGAAATCAGCGTTGATGATTCTCTAGTCTAGAATATGGATAATGTAATTGAATATGTTGATATAGACCGAAATTAATATTTGCTCTACGAATTTCATCTCTTTGATTCATTGAATACTCCCAAATTTGAGGACGTAAACTCGGGTCATGGACTAAAGAACTTATTTCAATTGTCTCATTTTCAATCTTTTGACATTTTGTTGGTGATTCTAAACTCACATTTGTATCAATATTAGATATAGAAGCTTGTTCTTCATGTTCTATCTCAACTTCCTTTTCTTTCCTTTTAAAGAATGAATAAATTGCTTTAGACTTATTCATATTTGACCTGAAAATATTTAAAAAAGATAGAGTTATTCTTATTTTTTATATATATGATTGATCAACATCAACTTATATAATTTTTTTTTCTCAAATATCATTTATTTCCAGAAATATTCTCTAGTGGCAATTATACTACTAAAATTAGTATCATTTCTATTTTCTAACAATTTAAAAAGTAATAATCAACATATAGTAAAAAATAGTTACATATAAAAAATGATGTTCAAGGAAAGTAAATAGATTACACAAAAAAATTAACAAAAAAACTATGTACTTATAAATTATACAGTAAAAAATTAATAAATAGAGATATATTACCTTAGACACGCGATAATTGAATTTGGGAAGAACAATTGGTGAAGACTGAAAATTATAGCTTGGGATCTTCAAAAAAATAATAATAAAATATTAAAATTTTATTTATAATAAATGAACTCTAAAGATTATGTAAAAGTCAAAAGATAAGAGATCACTTACATAGCTAATGGAGTCTGGAGAAGAATACAAATTGCAATGTTATGGTTATTGATTAGAGAAATTCTTCTGAAATCTAAAATTCGAAACTTAGAGGCAGAGGCTAAAATTTTATCTCTTACGATTTTGTTTTGCTTGTTAGAGGCAGAGGCTAAAATTTTGTTTTGCTTGTTAGAAATCTGAAATAATTGCAAAAAAAAAAAGAAAAAAAAACAAAAACTAACACGGTGGGAGACAAGTTTTGCAAAAAATCTCAGGGACCAAAGCTAACAAACAAAAACAAAAGATGAAAAGTATCACTAATTTATTTTTATTTTTTTAAAAAGTTGGGGGGCCGGACCCCCGGGCCCCCCTCATACTACCGTCCCTGATACGAGGGAAAATGTTTTTACTCCCAAATCTATCAACAACTGTAATTGGGCTTAGTTCATCAACTATTCTAATTTTGAATACATGTTATGTCGATAAGGCTTGTTCTCGGAAACAACAATACAAGAGACATTTCAACTAACTTGGTATGCAATTTGAAGCAAGGATTCGAAGAGATTTTTAAGCAATAACAAGGCTATCAACATGGGGAAGCCCTACCTTTTATCCATCCATATCTTTAGCTTTGTTATGTTTATGAGTTAGATTTCATAGTGGTTAGGAAATGCTCTACCTTTGATTGAGTTTAAACACTTCCATCCACATAAAGCTTGATGTCTTAAATAGTTGTCCTTTTTCTTTTTCAGAAGTTGTGATCTTTGATACAATTCTCTAGCGATTTATTACGTATGTGTAAGCACATCAATGTATTTTTTTGTTTGTGAAGAAAAATCTGTAACATTTTTTTGTTTTGGTTTCTGATCAATTTTTAAATATGGGATGATAGTACGGTGGTCGTGGGGTTGGTGGAGTTTTCAAGCTCATGGGGTGAAGACGAAGGTCTTTCACTTGTGATGCTAGATATATCCCCTCATAATATATATATATATATATATTAAAATAAAATTTTGAGGGGGAAGAAAATTCGGATCCTAAGTGATGAGGCAGACTCTGCCTTATATAGGATATCGAATCTGTAAATCAAAAATGAAAATTGAAAAGAAAAAGTCAAAAGTAACTTTTCCTAAAGTGAACAGTAAAAGTGATTTTACTATTCATGAATAGTGGTCGGCTTTTACTGTGGCCGAATCTTGATTTGTCATGACTTGATGATCATGTCTGGCTTTTACTGTGGCCGAAAGATCTCTTGTCTCGTTGTGATGATTCTGTCTTTTGACTTGATTACTTTCATTGTGACCGAAAGTAATTTCATCGTCTTGTGATAATGATGTCTGATGATGGAATCTTGACTGTAGATTCATCTTCTTCTTCTTCTCTGAATCTGAAACTGGTTCAATGCTGAAGATGCAGTGAACTTCATCAGTCTGAATCATACTGATTAATGGTAGAATACATACAAGTACAATGATCGAAGTGTATTTCCCACTAATACAAAGAAAATAAATAAACTAGTCTATTTTCCCTATAATCTACCCTGTATCGTACTTAGTCTTACTATCTTTGAAGCCTTACTATCTTCGAAGCCTAACTATTTCTCACCAAATCGCCACATGGCAACAACGGAGTCTTACGCCCTCTGCTCCTCAACGCCGTGACCTTACATGGTTGTTGAAATAGGTTTGCTAAAGGTAAGTTGGCTAAAGGTAAGTTGACTAAGCAAAATACAAAATAAAATACAGGCTAGAAGATAAACAAGTTCCTAAATTTCCTTTGGCTTTTTGGGAAAGCCACACCCATCATCAGACATCATTATCACAAGACGACAAAATTACTTTCGATCACTGTGAAAGTAATCCAGTCAAAAGACAGAATCATCACATCGAGACAAGAGATCTTTCGGCCACAGTAAAAGCCAGACATGATCATCAAGTCAGGACAAATCAGGATTCGGCCACAGTAAAAGCCGACCACTATTCATGAATAGTAAAATCACTTTTACTGTTCACTTTAAGAAAAGTTACTTTTGACTTTTCATTTCTACATTTCACTTTTGTATTTTTCAGTTTTCGAATCCTATAAAGGCAGAGTCTGCCTCATCACTTAGGATCCAAATTTTTTTCCCCCTCAAAATTTTATTTTAATTCGGTATCACTCTTTGAACATTGTACTCCTATACAACCAACAGTGTAGCACAGTTATCTTCCATTATCATTTAATAACAAGTAATAGACTTTGTCTCCTTTTATCTTCATCTTTCTTGTATTCTGTTTATTTACCTGTCTATTATCCCTGTTTATTCCGCTTTCTGTTATGGCTTTCATTATCTTATCTTCCCTGTGAAGTACTGGAATCCTTCTAGGACTGGTTCTGGTAAAATTTCTGTGATTGGACCAAATGATGCCCACCATTGGATAAACCAATTCGGGACCTCTAATGGGAATGATTTCTTAAAAAGGAAAAACCATGATATATCATGCTTGTCATTCTGGCGGTTGAAAACTCTGAACCATGCCTGAATGTAGTCATAATAGTTATAGTCTCTGAGGGGTACATTTTCTGGAATCTGTTTGGTTTTCTGTGGGGGTTGTCCCTATTGATCAAGGGTGATCACATTTTGAAGTTTAGCCTTGACATGGCTATACTGGCCTGGTTGTTTGTCCTTGTCATTTGGGACAAACTCTATGGATTCTGTCGCTATGAGAATTGCCTCATAGTAACTCTGGGTCTTATATGTGTTGTCTGGAATGTAGTTTGAATGAGGGTGAAGAAATGCCCTAGCAAACTCATCGGGGATGATATTGGGGTTCTGTTTGAAATGAAAAGGTTCTGTTACAAGAATCTGGTCGAAAACATTCTTGTATATGTATGAGGGTGACGGTAACTGTATCTGTTTAGGTTCTGGGGTTACTGTTTTTGGTTTAGCACCAAGCGGCTGAAACTTGTTACTAGTAGTGAATCATTGTATCTGAGTAACCTACAATCTCTAAGAGCTAGATATACACTGGTATCTAGTCCTTCTCTGATTAAAGGCTTAAGTGTGACTTGCACATGACCAATATGTAGAAACCTATAGCCGTTTCTAATGGCTTTGTCTAGTGATTTCTGGGAGAACAATCTAATGCTCTGCTGGTCACTGGTTAATGGCACTACTTCTTCCTTACATTTAATAGTAAGCAGAGAATTTAGGTCTATGAGACCTTTCTGGTAAATTTCTTTTATGTCCATCTTAAGAAGTTTCCAATTACTTAACTCTCCTCCTGTCCATGTCTGTTCTGTTTTAGCTATGGTATTATTATCTGATCTTACTGAAGCATTACTGCTACTAGAAGCCATTACAACTGTGTTATTAGTCTTGCCCTTACTATCTGCGAACCTACTTACTATCTTCGAGCCAACGACGCCAACAAGGGAAACCTGGAGCCAACTGCCCTCCTTTGGGTCTTACTTACTCCCTAACCCTATCACGACCTATCGCGGCAAAGGTAAGTTGGACAAAACTAACAACCTAGTTGCTCTGGCTCTGATACTAGAAACAAACCAGGGAAGATAAGATAATGAAAGCCATAACAGAAAGCGGAATAAACAGGGATAATAGACAGGTAAATAAACGGAATACAAGAAAGATGAAGATAAAAGGAGACAAAGTCTCTAGTCTTAAGCCCTTTGCTCCTCAACGCTGTGACCTTACAGGGTTGTTGAAATAGGTTTGCTAAAGGTAAGTTGACTAAGCAAAATACAAAATAAAATACAGGATAGAAGATAAACAAGTTTCTAAATTTCCTTTGGCTTTTTGGGAAAGCCATACCCATCAACGGACTTGAGATGTCTTTACCAGTTGCCGTTTGACCTGGACTAGCTGAAGTTTCAGGGAATTCTTCAGAAACCATATGACTACCAGAAACAAACCAGGGAAGATAAGATAATAAAAGCCATAACAGAAAACGGAATAAACAGGGATAATAGACAGGTAAATAAACGGAATACAAGAAAGATGAACATAAAAGGAGACAAAGTCTCTTACTTGTTATTAATTGTAAATGGAAGAAGTGCTACACTGTTGGTTGTACAGGAGTACAATCTACAAGAGTGATACCGAATTAAAATTTTTAAAGGAAGAAAATTCGGATCCTCTGAAATTTTTTCGATCCTATCTGTATGAGACAGACTCTGTCTTATATAGGAAAACGAATCTCTAAAAGAAAAAGTGAAATGTGAAAAAGAAAAGTCAAAAGTAACTTTTCCTAAAGTGAACAGTAATAGTGGTCGGCTTTTACTGTGGCCGAATCTTGTTTTGTCGTGACTTGATGATCATGTCTGGCTTTTACTGTGGCCGAAAGATCTCTTGTCTCGATGTGATAATTCTGTCTTTTGACTAGATTACTTTCACAGTGACTAAAAGTAATTTCGTCGTCTTGTGATAATGATGTCTAATGATGGAATCTTGACTGTAGATTCATCTTCTTCTTCTCTGAGTCTGAAACTGGTTCAATGCTGAAGACGCAGTGAACTTCATCAGTCTGAATCATACTGACTAATGGTAGAATACATACAAGTACAATGATCGAAGCGTATTTCCTATTAATACAAAGAAAATAAATAAACTAGTCTATTTTCCCTATAATCTACCCTGCATCGTACTTAGTCTTACTATCTTCGAAGCCTAACTATTTCTTACCAAATCGCCACATGGCAACAACGGAGTCTTACGCCCTCTGCTCCTCAACGCCGTGACCTTACAAGGTTGTTGAAATTGGTTTGCTAAAGGTAAGTTGGCTAAAGGTAAGTTGACTAAGCAAAATACAAAATAAATACAGGCTAAAAGATAAACAAGTTTCTAAATTTTCTTTGGCTTTTTGGGAAAGCCACACCTATCAACGGACTTGAGATGTCTTTACCAGTTGCCGTTTGACCTGGACTAGCTGAAGTTTCATGGAATTCTTCAGAAACCATATGACTTTAGAGAAGGGAAGTCTCACTGTTTCATCCTAGTTTTTGAAGGGAACTTAGAAGAACAAAACCCTATATGTCCAATGTTTTTAGAGAACATTAGAAAACTTATATGTCCTGTGTTTTTGGAGAGAACACCGGAAAACTCATTGCCCAGTTTATACTCATAGAGGAGTATTACAAAGTTCTGTATATTCTGTTTTCTATTTCTAAATTCTGTTTCCAGTTTATACTCATAGAGGAGTATTACAAAGTTCTGTATTCTGTTTCCAGTTTATACTCATAGAGGAGTATAGATGCCAAAACAGTCATCTTCATTGTCGTTGGCATTGTCTGTGGAGATGGATGCCTGATCTGAGGCAAGTTCTTCAAGTTGAAGCATAATGGCCATGACTTCGTCATAACTGGTAACCACTGCTGAGTAGTGAGAAAATTCTTGAAGGAGAGAAACTCCTGCTGTTCTGGTTGAATTTCATTTTTCTGTTTTTGATTTGTCTCTAGCCATGCTTAGACTTTTGGTTTTGAACCAGCACTGTTGTTCATCTTCTTCCATCATATGAATGAATGAGCTCTTACGAAAGCCAATATGTCTTGCTGGTTTCCGAAAGAAACATGTTTGTACGCGAATTCTGATATGAAAATCCACGTTACAAAGAAGATTCTGTAGAACACAAAAAATGGAGGAAGGTAAGCTAAATGGGCTGGTGCCTTCCATTGTTCTGTGAAGTACTGGAATCCTTCTAGGACTGGTTCTGGTAAGATGTCTGTGATTGGACCAAATGATGCCCACCATTGGATGAACCAATTTAGGACCTCTAATGGGAATGATTTCTTAAAAAGGAAAAACCATGACATATCATGCTTGTCATTCTGGCGGTTGAAAACTCTGAACCATGCCTGAATGTGGTCATAATAGTTATAGTCTCTGAGGGGTGCATTTTTTAGAATCTGTTTGGTTTTCTGTGGGGGTTGTCCCCATTGATCAAGGGTGATCACTTTCTGAAGTTTAGCCTTGACATGGATATACTGGCCTGGTTGTTTGTCTTTGTCATCTGGGACAAACTCTATGGATTCTGTCGCTATAAGAATTGACTCATAGTAACTCTGGGTCTTATATGTGTTGTCTGGAATGTAGTTTGAATGAGGGTGAAGAAATGCCCTAGCAAACTCATCAGGGGTGATATTGGGGTTCTGTTTGAAATGAAAAGGTTCTGTTACAAGAATCTGGTCGAAAACATTCTTGTATATGTATGAGGGTGACGGTAACTGTGACTATTTAGGTTCTGGGGTTACTGTCTTTTTGTTAGCAACAAGCGGCTGAAACTTGTTACTGACTGTCACCTGAGAAGACGATGTACCTGCAGTACCTGCATGAACACCGGTTAACTATTTTTGAGAGGACGATGTCCCCAAAACTGTGAGGTTTCTACCTAGGGGTGACTGGGTAGAATAGGTGTGTATGTTATCTGTTTATCTTCAACCTTGACTGGGGTTGATGATTGAGCTGTGGATGCTGCTGGTGTGCTAGCTTTCTGAGCATAAGAGGCAAGATCGAATGCTTTAGCTTTGCCTTTGTCTTTCTTGGGTGCCATTGTTACTATGTGTCAGGAGTTGATGATCCTGCAAAATGGTTAGCAACAATATATAGAAAGAATTACGGAATTGAAACAATTATCAATTCTGCTTCTGGATCTGAATCTGTGTTTCAATCTACTTAATTGCGATGGACTTGAAACAATCCATCTAAATCCACTAACTGGATTTTTGGTATCCGCTTCTGTGATCTGAAAAAGAAGACAAAATGAAAAGGTATTCCCGAAGGAATCCTATGTGATAGGCACGTGGCCTGTTAAAAATTCTCTGGTTAGGAAATCAGGGATGGAGTTATCCTCTCCCTTGATGTATTGAAATTCTGGAGGTGCATTCTTGAGCCCAAAAGGCATAACATTCCACTTATATTGTCCAAATGGAACGGTGAATACAGTCTTGTACCTTTCTGATTCAATGACTTGGATTTTGCCAAAATCCTGATTTCATGTCAAATTTAGTGAAGACATGGGCCTGATTTAATCTCTTAAGGAGATCATTCTTATTGGGTAATAGATATCTGATCCATTGTAAGACCTTGTTTAAGGGCTTATAATTGATGACTAAATGAGGGACTCCTCGTTCCTGTTCTGCATGTTTATTAACATAAAAGGCTGCACATGACCATGGGCTTTTGCTGGGTCGGATTAACTTTTTATCTAATAAACTCTGGATCTCTTTTTTACAAAGAGAGAGATATTTCAGGTTCATCTGAATGGGCCGAGCCCTGGTAGGAATATTCTGTTCTGAAAAGTCTTTCTCATATGGAAGAGAGACTGAATGTTTCTTACGAACCCAAAAGGCCGTAGGAAGTTCTGAACAAACTTCTTTTTCAAGTTTGGTCTGGAATTCATTGATGGTATTTTGCTGTTGAGCAATCTGTTCATCAATTCTGAGGCTCCTAATATCCTGTTTAAGAAAACTAATCTGGTTTTCTTTCTATTGAATTAAGTTTATATCTCTTCGTTATGAAGGGAAATAGAACTTAAAAAGGATAGGTCTTCCTAACACATTGGTAGAAATACCTTGTTCTGTAACAGTCATGGGAAATAACTGTTGAAGGAATTGGTTCCCGAGGATGACCTTGGAATTTAACTGTTTTATCAGCACAAAACTGGTAGGAAAACAAATACCTTGATTACACACATGTGCATTAGGTAATTTGTATTGAATATGAAGTCTGGTAGAGTCAGCTGTAAAAAGCTTCTCTTTGGTTTTCTCAAAATATCTGGAAGGAATTAGACCTTCTTGAATGCAGTTCATAAATGCACCTGAGTCTAATAAGGCAATGGTTTCAAATTTGAAATCATTAACCTTGATGATTAACTGAACATACGATTTCTGGTACGTGATTCTGGTTAGAAGATTAAGGTAATCCTCTGATGGCTTGGAGGGACTAGCTCATTCTGTCATCTTGCCAGGAGGAACCTGAGTCTGTTTATCAAGTTCATCATTCTGAGAAAGATGTTCTTGACGTTCTAAGGATTCTATTTGTAAGAGTTGGACGTCTTGCTGGAGATGTTCATGATCTAATCTGAGATCACAAATCTCTTGCTTATACTCTTGTCTGAGTTGCTAAATTTCTGTTTTTAACAGTTTAATCTCATGTTGGAGATCAGAGATTCCAACTAGTTGGGATTTTCTCTTCTGAAAATGACTGAGGACATCAGAATAATTTGTATTCTTGATGTTATTCTGGATAGGTATGGATGGAGGTTTATCTTCCTCCTTCTGATCCATAATCTCTTTTAGTCTGAGAAGATAAGCTTGCTTTTCTTCTGGGTCATTGATCTTACAGATCATATCGATCATAAGACCATGAGAATCTGTAAGGACATTTAATCCTTTCTGGCAGAAACATGCTCATTTGCTGGGACAAGCACATTCCTGGAATGAATTGGAAGAGCTACTGGAATAGTAGTTATCTATTCCAATCTGATTAATGTTTTCTTCATTAGAGTAATCTGAAGAAGAGCTGGATGATGATTCAAGATCATCTATGGACTGGATAATTCTTCTCTTTGTAGCTTCATCTAATTCTAATGATTGAATTAGTGATATGATTTTACAATCTTTTGCAAAGTGTCCTGTTTTACCACATTTGAAACAACCTGTGGTTTTTATTTATTTATTTATTATTTTTCTGATATTTCCAATTTCTTCGTGGAAACTTCTAGTAATGTTTCTTCTTGGTGTATGGTTTGTTGCCATACTTCTGGTTGTACTTTTGTCCAATGGACTTGAAGTGATTTTTATATCTTCTGGAGGAAATTTTAGATTTGTGTGTCTTCTGAGTATGAGGTGGTTTAATTCTTTCCATTCCATACTGTTCACACCAATTTCCTAACTCTTTTCTGTTAGACTGTTTCTTTAACTATGCTTTAAAACGATGATCAGTGCAAATCTTCAAAGCAATCTTATTAATATGGGAAATGATGTCACCATATGTCATAAGATCATAGTCTAAACCTGGATAATCAAGTGAAATGGATTCTCTCACTTGCTGAGCAAACAACTTTGGAAGTCCACAACAGAACCTTTCTTTCCAATAACTGGCGTTGTTGTCAGATCTTTGGTATAGTTTACTGAGAAAGACATCCTTATACCATCGGAAGTCTTGGAGTGTTCTGCATCTGAGGTTCTGAAGGATTTCAGATGTTCTTTCTTGATAGACTGTGGGATTACCTATAAAATGGTAGGTGATATCGAAGACTAAGGCTGATAGAGCACAAGACTCTGTCTGGCCATTCTGATTAAGAATGGGTTCATCATTCTCATTGGTTTTCACCATGTTAAGAATGCCTTCTTTGGTAGCTTCACTGAGGTAGTCATCCCACCATCCTTTGAGCTGACCATTGAAGCCAAGAATGATGTTTCTGGTTGCCACTCTCTCAGAAACAGCTTGTTTGTAAATGTTACCAATAATGATCATCTGTTTGGTAACATTAAGAATCTGATATTCTGACATCCCATCTATGTTCCATTCATAGATCTGAGATCCTGAGAAAGATCTTTGGGATTGAATTTCTTCAATTTGAAGATCTGGAGGTGAAGGTCTGGGATAGAAATTCTTTGTATCAGGAAAAGAAATTCTATTAATGTGGATAGCTTTATCCCTCCCGGAATTCTGTGAAGATGAAGAATCGCAATCAAAATTACTGTATGACCGTTTCAATGTCTGAAGAGCTAATTGACTCGATGAAGGTTCTGATTTCTTAGTTCTGGAAATCAATTCCTGGAGAAGTTTGATATTCTTCTCTTCTGTGGATTCCAAATTTGGAATATATTTTGATATTTTAAAAGGTAAAACCTTGATCGGCGATTCTGGCTTAACCTTTGTACTAGTTAATTTAAGTGAATCAAATGGTTTTGTCAATGAAACAGTGGTCTGTTCAGTTGACTTTTGTTTTGATTCAATAGGTTTAACTGGAACTATTGTATTTTGTTTTTCAAGAATATCTTTGATATTCTGAATCTGTTTTTGAAGTGTAACTACTGAAAGATTAGTCCAATTATTTTGTTGGGCTATGTCTTTTAGTTCTGGTTGTTCTGAAAGAATGACTGGTTTAAGATCGACAGTTCCTTCTTTTGTAGGAATCTGTGTGTGTTGAAACGGAGGGTGCTCCGCATCAATAACTGTTGTGGAATTGGGTAAATTCCATTTTCTTGTTCTAGCAGTAAGAACATTAATGTTCATTGGTTTATTTCTGTGTTTAAACCACATGAAAATTGGTACATTTAACCTAACAAGTTGCAAATATTGAAGCCATTGGCTTTTTAAATCTGCCAATTGTTCATTGTTATGATTTTCAAAATACCATTCTCTAATTTGTTTGTTCTCATCTGAAAGAAATTCTTCTTTCAAACCTTGAACATCTCTTTCAAAGACTTCAAATATAACATTGATTCCAAAGTCTGAGGCTGAAGGGTTGAAATCAACAGATGATGTATCTGTTGGTTCAAATTCTGGATAAACTAGGTGAGCAGTCTGTTCTTCAATCCTGATTCCAATTGGAACAAATGAGTCTGAGTTCTACTTGTTGAGGAAAGGTCAACAAAACTTGGAGTAGGGTCAGAAATACTGATCCTAGAAACACTAGAGGCTGAACGGGATAATACTGATCCTCTATTTCCTCTATCAATTTTGATGGAAACAGTACCATCATCATATTGGATGATCTGTTCTATTTTGGAGTTCTGGACGTTCTGATCCTGAACAACAGGTTTGGTGGCATTCTCAATATCCCACCTTTCTGGAAGTGAAATTTCATTCCACTTAATGGTTCTGGATATATTAACTATTGATCTGTTTTTGTCCATGTTCCAAAGGATAGTTTCACCTTTAGGACGTTTTCTGGTTATAGACCTAGGATTTAGTCCTGTAGTCATTAATTTATAATTAAGACGATAAATAACTTTATATGCGTGTGTACCACAATCAACATAATAATTATGCGTCTTAATGTCTAATTGTAAAGCTTTCATGACATGCGGACATGTAAGCGATATGGTATGATCTGGAAAACAATTAAAGAAAATAAGTCCATTACAAAGACTTGTTTCTACTAATCCTAGTAGTGAATCATTGTATCTGAGTAACCTACAATCTCTAAGAGCTAGATATATACTGGTATCTAGTCCTTCTCTGATTAAAGGCTTAAGTGCGACTTGCACATGACCAATATGTAGAAACCTATAGCCATTTCAATGTCTGAAGAGCTAATTGACTCGATGAAGGTTCTGATTTCTTAGTTCTGGAAATCAATTCCAGGAGAAGTTTGGTATTCTTCTCTTCTGTGGATTCCAAATTTAGAATATATTTTGATATCTTAAAAGGTAAAACCTTGATTGGAGATTCTGGTTTAACCTTTGTACTAGTTAATTTAAGTGAATCAAATAGTTTTGTCAATGCAACAGTAGTCTGTTCAGTTGACTTCTGTTTTAATTCATCAG
Organism: Ehretia macrophylla; assembly: GCA_037974665.1. Classification (NCBI taxonomy): domain Eukaryota; kingdom Viridiplantae; phylum Streptophyta; class Magnoliopsida; order Boraginales; family Ehretiaceae; genus Ehretia; species Ehretia macrophylla. Next base: position 62,338,692 of record CM075779.1, read on the forward strand.
TCTTAACAGGGGTTATTGGGACTGTAGTCTGTTTTTCAAGAATATCTTCGATATTTTGAATATGTTTTTGAAGTGTAACTACTGAAAGATTAGTCCAATTATTTTGTTGGGCTATGTCTTTTAGTTCTGGTTGTTCTGAAAGAATGACTGGTTTAAGATCAACAGTTCCTTCTTTTGTAGGAATCTATGTGTGTTGAAACAGAGGATGGTCCGCATCAATAACTGTTGTGGAATTAGGTAAATTCCATTTTCTTGTTCTTGCAGTAAGAACATTAATGTTCATTGGTTTATTTCTGTGTTTAAACCACATAAAAAATGGTACATTTAACCTAACAAGTTGTAGATACTGAAGCCATTGGATTTTTAATTCTGCTAATTGTTCATTGTTATGATTATTAAAATACCATTCTCTGATTTGTTTGTTCTCGTCTGAAAGAAATTCTTCTTTCAATCCTTGAACATCTCTTTCAAATACTTCAGATAAAACATTGATTCCAAAGTCTGAGGCTGAAGGGTTGAAGTCAACAGATGATGTATCTGTTGGTTCAAATTCTAGATAGACTGGACGAGCAGTCTGTTCTTCAATTCTGATCCCAATAGGAACAGATTGAGTCTGGGTTCTACTTGTTGAAGGAAGGTCAACAAAACCTGGAGTAGGGTCAGAAATCATGATCCTAGACACACTAGAGGTTGATCGGGATAAAACTGATCCTCTATTTCCTCTATCTATTTTAATGGAAACAGTACCATCATCATATTGGATGATCTGCTCTATTCTGGAGTTCTGGACGATCTGATCCTGAACAACAGGTTTGGTGGCATTCTCGATATCCCACTTTTCTGGAAGTGAAATTTCATTCCACTTAATGGTTCTGGGTATATTAACTATTAATCTGTTTTTGTCCATGTTCCAAAGGATAGTTTCACCTTTAGGACGTTTTCTGGTTATAGACCTAGGATTTAATCCTGTAGTCATTAATTTATAATTAAGACGATAAATAATTTTATATGCGTGTGTACCACAATCAACATAATAATTATGCGTCTTAATGTCTAATTGTAAAGCTTTCATGACATGCGGACATGTAAGCGATATGGTATGATCTGGAAAACAATTAAAGAAAATAGGTCCATTACAAAGACTCGTTTCTACTAATCCTAGTAATGAATCATTGTATCTGAGTAACCTATAATCTCTAAGAGCTAGATATACACTGGTATCTAGTCCTTCTCTGATTAAAGGCTTAAGTGCGACTTGCACATGACCAATATGTAGAAACCTATAGCCGTTTCTAATGGCTTTGTCTAGTGATTTCTGAGAGAACAATCTAATGCTCTACTGATCACTGGTTAATGGCACTACTTCTTCCTAACATCTAATAGTAAGTAGAGATTTTAGGTCAAACAGACCTTTCTGATAAATCTCATCTATGTTCATCTTAGGAGGTTTCCAATTACTTAACTCTCATATTGTTCATATTTGTTATGTTTTAGCTATGGTATTATTATCCGATCTTACTGAAACATTACTGCTACTTGAAGCCATTACAACTATGTTATTAATCCTGCCCTTACTATCTGCGAACCTACTTACTATCTTCGAGCCAACGACTCCTACAAGGGAAACCTGGAGCCAACTGCCCTTCCTCGGGTCTTACTTACTCCCTAACCCTATCATGACCTATCGCGGCAAAGGTAAGTTGTAGATACAGGTAAGTTGGACAAAACTAACAACCTAGTTGCTCTGGCTCTGATACCAGAAACAACCCAGGGAAGACAAGATAATGAAAGCCATAACAGAAAAAGGAATAAACAAGGATAATAGACAGATAAATAAACGGAATACAAGAAAGATGAAATAAAAGGGAGACAAAGTCTCTTACTTGTTATTATCTGTAAATGGAAGAAGTGCTACACTGTTGGTTGTACAGGAGTACAATGTTCAAAGAGTGATGCCGAATTAAAATAAAAATTTGAGGGGGAAGAAAATTCGGATCCTAAGTGATGAGGCAGACTCTGCCTTTATAGGATTCGAAAACTGAAAAATACAAAAGTGAAATGTAAAAATGAAAAGTCGAAAATAACTTTTCTTAAAGTGAACAGTAAAAGTGATTTTACTATTCATGAATAGTGGTCGGCTTTTACTGTGGCCGAATCTTGTTTTGTCGTGACTTAATGATCATGTCTGGCTTTTACTGTGGCCGAAATCTCTTGTCTCGAAGTGATGATTCTGTGTTTTGACTAGATTACTTTCACTGTGACCGAAAGTAATTTCATCGTCTTATGATAATGATGTCTGATGATGGAATATTGACTGTAAATTCATCTTCTTCTTCTCTGAGTCTGAAACTGGTTTAATGCTGAAGACACAGTGAACTTCATCAGTCTGAATCATACTGACTAATGGTAGAATATATACAAGTACAATGATCGAAGCGTATTTCCCACTAATACAAAGAAAATAAATAAACTAGTCTATTTTCCCTATAATCTACCCTGCATCGTACTTAGTCTTACTATCTTCAAAGCCTAACTATTTCTCACCAAATTGCCACATGGCAACAACGGAGTCTTACGCCCTCTGCTCCTCAACGCCGTGACCTTACAAGGTTGTTGAAATAGGTTTGCTAAAGGTAAGTTGGCTAAAGGTAAGTTGACTAAAAAAATACAAAATAAATACAGGCTAGAAGATAAACAAGTTTCTAAATTTTCTTTGGCTTTTTGGGAAAGCCACACCTATCAACGGACTTGAGATGTCTTTACCAGTTGTCGTTTGACCTGGACTAGCTGAAGTTTCATGGAATTCTTCAGAAACTATATGACTTCAGAGAGGGAAAGTCTTACCGTTTCATCCTAGTTTTTGAAGGGAACTTAGAAAAACAAAACCCTATCTGTCCAATGTTTTTGGAGAACATTAGGAAACTCATCTGTCCTGTGTTTTTTGGAGAGAACACTGGGAAACTCATTGCCCAGTTTATACTCATAGAGGAGTATTACAAAGTTCTATTTTCTATTTCTAATTTCTGTTTCCAGTTTATACTCATAGAGGAGTATTAAAAAATTCTGTATTCTGTTTCCAGTTTATACTCATAGAGGAGTATTACAAAATTCTGTATTCTGTTTCCAGTTTATACTCATAGAGGAGTATGGATGCCAAAACAGTCATCTTCATTGTCATTGGCATTGTCTGTAGAAATGGATGCCTGGTCTGAGGCAAGTTCCTCGAGTTGAAGCATAATGGCCTTGACTTCGTCGTAACTGGTGGCCGCTGCTAACTGAGTAGTGAGGAAATTCTTAAAGGAAATAAATTCCTGCTGTTCTGGCTGGATATCTTTTTTCAGCTTTTGATTTGTCTCTAGCCATGCTTGGACTTTTGGTTTTGAACAAGAACTATTGTTCATCTTCTTCCACCACATGACAGAATAAGTTCTTCCGAAATCCAAAATGTCTTGATGGTCTCCGAAAGAAACATGTTTGTACGCGAATTCTGATCTGAAAATCCACGTTACAAAGAAGATTCTGTAGAACATAAAGAACGGAGGAAGGTAAGCTAAATGGTCTGGTGCCTTCCATTATTCTGTGAAGTACTGGAATCCCTCTAGGACTGGTTCTGGTAAAATGTCTGTGATTGGACCATATGATGCCCACAATTGGATGAACCAATTCGGGACCTCTAATGGGAATGATTTCTTAAAAAAGAGGAACCATCACATATCATGCTTGCCATTCTGGCGGTTAAAAACTCTGAACCATGCCTGAATGTAGTCATAATAGTTATAGTCTCTGAAGGGTACATTCTCTGGGATCTGTTTGGTTTTCTGTGGGGGTTGTCCCCATTGATCAAGGGTGATCACTTTCTGGAGTTTAGCTTTAACATGGCTATACTGGCCTGGTTGTTTGTCTTTGTTATCTGGGACAAACTCAATGGACTCTGTCGCTATGAGGATGGACTCATAGTAACTCTGGATTTTATATGTGTTGTCTGGGATGTAGTTTGAATGAGGGTGAAGGAATGCCCTAGCAAACTCATCGAGTGTAATGTTGGGGTTCTGTCTGAAATGAAAAGGTTCTGTTACAAGAATCTGGTCAAAGATATTCTTGTATGTGTATGAGGGTGATGGTAACTGTATCTGTTTCGGTTCTGGGGTTACTGTCTTTTTCTTAGCAACAAGCGGCTGAAACTTGTTACTGACTGTCGTCTGAGAAGACGATGTACCTGCAGTACCTGCACGAACACTGGTTAACTGTTTTTGAGAGGACGATGTCCCCAAAACTATGAAGTTTTTACCTAGGGGTGACTGGGTAGAATATGGTGTGAATGTTATCTGTTTATCTACAACCTTGACTGGGGTTGATGATTGAGCTGTGGATGCTGCTGGTGTGTTAGCTTTCTGAGCATAAGAGGCGAGATCGAATGCTTTAGCTTTGCCTTTGTCTTTCTTGGGTGCCATTGTTACTAAGTGTCAGGAGTCGATGATCCTGCAAAATGGTTAGCAACAATATATAGAAAGAATTATGGAATTGAAACAATTATCAATTCTGCTTCTGGATCTGAATCTGTATTTCAATCTACTTAATTGCGGTGGACTTGAAACAATCCATCTAAATCCACTAACTGGATTTTTGGTATTCGCTTCTGTGATCTGAAAAAGAAGACAAAATGAAAAGGTATTCCCGAAGGAATCCTATGTGATAGGCACGTGGCCTGTTAGAAATTCTCTGGTTAGGAAATCAGGGATGGAGTTATCCTCTCCCTTGATGTATTGAAATTCTGGAGGCGCATTCTTGAGCCCAAAATGCATGACATTCCACTCATATTGTCCAAATGGAACGGTGAATGCAGTCTTGTACCTTTCTGATTCAAGGACTTAGATTTGCCAAAATCCTGATATCATGTCAAATTTACTGAAGACATGGGCCTGATTTAATTTATTAAGGAGATCATTCTTGTTGGGTAATGGATATCTGATCCATTGTAAGACCTTGTTTAAGGGCTTATAGTTGATGACAAGACGAGGGACTCCTCGTTCCTGTTCTGTATGGTTATTAACATAGAAGGCTGCACAAGACCATGGGCTTTTGCTAGGTCTGATTAGCTTTTTATCTAATAAACTCTGGATCTTTTTTTTACAAAGAGAGAGATATTCCTGATTCATCTGAATGGGCCTAGCCCTGGTAGGAATATTCTGTTCTGAGAAGTCTTTCTCATATGGGAGAGAGACAGAATGTTTCTTACGATCCCAAAAGGCCGTAGGAGTTCTGAACAAACTTCTTTTTCAAGTTTGGTCTGGAATTCATTGATGGACTTCTGCTGTTTAGCAATCTGTTCATCAATTCTGAGGCTCATAATATCTTGTTTAAGAAAACTAATCTGGTTTTCTTTCTGTTGAATTGAGTTAATATTTCTTCGCTGGGAAGGAAAATAAAACTCAAAAAGAATAGGTTTACCTAACACATTGGTAGATATACCTTGTTCTGTAACAGTCATGGGAAATAAATGTTGAAGGAATGGGTTCCCGAGGATGACCTGCGAATTTAACTGTTTTATCAGCACAAAGCTGGTAGGGAAACAAATACCTTGATTGCACACATGTGCATTAGGTAATTTGTATTGGATATGAAGTCTGGTAGAGTCAGCTGTGGAAAGCTTCTCTTTGGTTTTCTCAAAGTATCTGGAAGGAATTAGACTTTCTTGGATGCAATTCATATCTGCACCTGAGTCTAATAAAGCAATGGTTTCGAATTTGAAATCATTAACTTTGATGGTTAACTGGACATACCACTTCTGGTACGTGATTCTGTTCAGAAGATTGAGGTAATCCTTTGTTGGTTTGGAGGTACTAGCTCCTTCTGTTAGTTTGCCAATAGTAATCTGAGTCTGTTTGTCAAGTTCATTATTCTGAGAAAGATGTTCCTGACGTTCTAAGGATTTTATTTGTAAGAGTTGGACATCCTGTTGGAGTTGTTCATAATCTAATCTGAGATCACAAATCTCTTGCTTATACTCTTGCCTGAGTTGCTGAATTTCTGTTTTTAACAGTTTAATCTCATGTTGGAGATCAGAGATTCCTACTGGTTGGGATTTTCTCTCCTGAAAATGACTGAGGACATCAGAATAATTTGTATTCTTGATGTTATTCTGGATAGGTATGGATGGAGGTTTATCTTCCTCCTTCTGATCCATAATCTCTTTTAGTCTGAGAAGATAAGCTTGCTTTTCTTCTGGGTCATTGATCTTACAGATCATATCGATCATAAGACCATGAGAATCTGTAAGGACATTTAATATTTTCTGGCAGAAACATGCTCCTTTGCTAGGACAAGCACATTCCTGGATGGAATTGGAATAACTACTGGAATAGTAGCTATCTGTTCCAATCTGATTAATGTTTTCTTCATCAGAGTATTCTGAAGAAGAGCTGGATGATGATTCAAGATCATCTATGGACTGGATAATTATGCTCTTTGTAGCTTCATCTAATTCTATCGATTGAATTAGTGATCTGATTTTGTAATTTCTTGCAAAGTGTCCTGGTTTACCACATTTGAAACAACCTGTGGTTTTTTTTTATTTATTTATTATTTTTATGATATTTCCAATTTCTTCGTGGAAACCTCTAGTAATGTTTCTTCTTATGAGTGGATGGTTTGTTACCATACTTCTGGTTGTACTTCTGTCCAATGGACTTGAAGTGACTTTTGTATTTTCTGGCGAAAATTCTGGATTTATGTGTTTTCTGAGTATGGGGTGGTTTAATACTCTCCATTCCATACTGTTCACACCAATTTCCTAATTCTTTTCTGTTAGACTGTTTCTTTAACTGTGCTTTAAAATGAAGATCAGTGCAAATCTTCAAAGCAGTCTTATTAATATGGGAAATGATGTTACCATATGTCATAAGATCATAGTCTAAACCTGGATAATCAAGTGAAATGGATTCTCTCACTTGTTGAGCAAACAACTTTGGAAGACCACAAAAGAATATTTCTTTCCAATAACTGGCGTTGTTGTCAGATCTTTGGTATAATTTACTGAGAAAGACATCCTTATACCATCGGAAGTCTTAGAGTGTACGACATCTGAGGTTCTGAAGAATTTCAGATGTTCTTTCTTGGTAGACTGTGGGATCACCTATGAAATGGTAGGTGATATCGAAGACTAAGGCTGATAGAGCACATGACTCTTTCTGACCTTGCTGATTAAGAACGGGTTCACCATTCTCATTGGTTTTCACCATGTTAAAAATGCCTTCTTTAGTAGCATCACTGAGGTGGTCATCCCACCATCCTTTGAGCTGACCATTGAAGCCAAGAATGATGTTTCTGGTTGCTGCTCTCTCTGAAACAGCTTGTTTGTAAATATTACCAATAATGATCATCTGTTTGGTGATATTGAGAATCTGATATTCAGACATCCCATCTATGTTCCATTCATAGATCTGAGATCCTGAGAAAGATCTTTGGGATTGAATTTCTTCAATTTGAAGATCTGGAGGTGAAGGTCTGGGATAGAAATTCTTTGTATTAGGAAAAGAAATTCTATTAATGTGGATAGCTTTATCCCTCCCAGAATTCTGCACGCAAGATGGACAGTAGGATATCGAATCTGTAAATCAAAAATGAAAATTGAAAAGAAACTTTGTCTCCCTTTTATTTCATCTTTCTTGTATTCCGTTTATTTATCTGTCTATTATCCTTGTTTATTCCTTTTTCTGTTATGGCTTTCATTATCTTGTCTTCCCTGGGTTGTTTCTGGTATCAGAGCCAGAGCAACTAGGTTGTTAGTTTTGTCCAACTTACCTGTATCTACAACTTACCTTTGCCGCGATAGGTCGTGATAGGGTTAGGGAGTAAGTAAGACCTGAGGAATAGCAGTTGGCTCCAGGTTTCCCTTGTAGGCGTCGTTGGCTCGAAGATAGTAAGTAGGTTCGCAGATAGTAAGGGCAAAACTAGTAACATAGTTGTAATGGCTTCTAGTAGCAGTAATGCTTCAGTAAGATCAGATAATAATACCATAGCTAAAACAGAACAAACATGGACAGTAGGAGAGTTAAGTAATTGGAAACCTCCTAAGATGGACATAAAAGAGATTTATCAGAAAGGTCTTATCGACCTAAAATCTCTGCTTACTATTAAATGTAAGGAAGAAGTAGTACCATTAACCAGTGATCAACAGAGCATTAGATTGTTCTCCCAGAAGTCACTAGACAAAGCCATTAGAAACGGCTATAGGTTTCTACATATTGGCCATGTGCAAGTCGCACTTAAGCCTTTAATCAGAGAAGGACTAGATACCAGTGTATATCTAGCTCTTAGAGATTGTAGGTTACTTAGATACAACGATTCACTACTAGGTTTAGTAGAAACGAGTCTTTGTAATGGACCTATTTTCTTTAATTGTTTTCCAGATCATACCATATCGCTTACATGTCCACATATCATGAAAGCTTTACAATTAGATATTAAGACGCATAATTATTATGTTGATATTGGTACACATGCATATGAAGTTATTTATCGTCTTAATTACAAATTAATGACTACAGGATTAAATCCTAGGTCTATAACCAGACATCTTCCTAAAGGTGAAACTATCCTTTGGAATATGGACAGAAACAGATCAATAGTTAATATACCCAGAACCATTAAGTGGGATGAAACTTCACTTCCAGAAAGGTGGGATATAGAAAATGCCACCAAACTAGTAGTTCAGAACCAAGATATCCAGAACTCCAAAATAGAACAGATCATCCAGTACGATGATGGTATTGTTTCCATTAAAATAGATAGAGGAAATAGAGGATCAGTTTTATCCCGATCAGCCTCTAGTGTTTCCAGGATCAGTATTTCTGACCCCACTCCAGGTTTTGTTGACCTTTCTTCAACAAGTAGAACTCGATCTGTTCCAATTGGGATCAGAATTGAAGAATAGACTGCTCATCCAGTCTATCCAGAAGTTGAACCAATAGATACATCATCTGTTGACTTCAACCCTTCAGCCTCACACTTTGGCATCAATGTTTGATCTGAAGTCTTTGAAAGAGGTGTTCAAGGATTGAAAGAAGAATTTCTTTCAGACGAGAACAAACAAATCAGAGAATGGTATTTTCAGAACCATAACAATGAACAATTAGCAGAATTAAAAAGCCAATGGCTTCAGTATCTGCAACTTGTTGGTTAAATGTACCATTTTTCATGTGGTTTAAACATAGGAATAAACCAATGAACATTAATGTTCTTACTGCAAGAACAAGAAAATGGAATTTACCCAATTCCACAACAGTTATTGATGCGGAGCACCCTCCGTTTCAAATCACACAGATTCCTACAAAAGAATGAATTGTTGATCTTAAACCAGTCGTTCTTTCAGAACAACCAGAACTAAAAGACATAGCCCAACAAAATAATTGGACTAATCTTTCAGTAGTTACACTTCAAAAACAGATTTAGAATATCGAAGATATTCTTGAAAAACAGACTACAGTCCCAATAACCCCTTGTTAAGACTGATGAATCAAAACAGAAGTCAACTGAACAGACTATTGTTGCATTGACAAAACCATTTGATTCACTCAAATTAACCAGTACAAAGCTAAACCAGAATCTCCAATCAAGGTTTTACCTTTTAAAATATCAAAATATATTCCAAATTTGGAATCAACAGAAAAGAAGAATACCAAACTTCTCCAGGAATTGATTTTCAGAACTAAGAAATTAGAACCTTCATTGAGTCAATTAGCTCTTCAAACATTAAAACAGTCAGACGGTAATTCTGATTGTGAATCCTCATCTTCACAGAATTCCGGGAGGGATAAAACTATCCATATCAATAGAATTTCTTTTCCTGATACAAAGAATTTTTATCCCAGACCTTCACCTCCAGATCTTCAAATTGAAGAATTTCATTCCCAAAGATCTTTTTCAGGATCTCAGATCTATGAATGGAACATAGATGGGATGACAGAATATCAGATTCTCAATGTTACCAAACAAATGATCATTATCGGTAACATTTACAAACAAGCTGTATCTGAGAGAGCAGCAACCAGAAACATCATTCTTGGCTTTAATGGTTAGCTCAAAGGATGGTAGGATGACCACCTCAATGAAACTACCAAAGAAGGCATTCTTAACATGGTGAAAACCAATGAGAATGGTGAACCCATTCTTAATCAGCAAGGTCAGACAGAGTCATGTGCTCTATCAGCCTTAGTCTTCGATATCACATACCATTTCATAGGTAATCTCACAGTTTATCAAGAAAGAACATCTAAAATTCTTCAGAACCTCAGATGTAGAACACTCCAAGACTTCCGATGGCATAAGGATGTCTTTCTTAGTAAACTATACCAAAGATCTGACAACAACGCCAGTTATTGGAAAGAAAGGTTCCTTTGTGGACATCCAAAGTTGTTTGCTCAGCAAGTGAGCGAATCCCTTTCACTTGATTATCCAGGTTTAGACTTTGATCTTATGACATATGGTGATATCATATCCCATATTAATAAGACTGCTTTGAAGATTTGTACTGATCTTTGATTTAAAGCACAATTAAAGAAACAGTCTAACAGAAAAGAATTAGGAAATTGGTGTGAACAGTATGGAATGGAAAGAATTAAACCACCCCATACTTAGAAAACACATAAATCCAGAATTTCCGCCAGAAAGTATAAGAGTCACTTCAAGTCTATTGGACAGAAGTATAAACAGAAGTATGGCAACAAACCATACACTCATAATAAGAAGTACTACCAGAGGTTTCCACGAAGAAATTGGAAGCATCAGAAAGATAATAAAAAAGAACAGAAAACCACAGGATGTTTCAAATGTGGTAAAACATGACACTTTGCAAGAGATTGCAAAATCAGATCACTAATTCAATCATTAGAATTAGATGAAGCTACAAAGAGCAGAATTATCCAGTCCATTGATGATCTTGAGTCATCATCCAGCTCTTCTTCAGAATACTCTGATGAAGAAAACATTAATCAGATTGGAACAGACAACTACTATTCCAGTAGTTCTTCCAATTAATTCCAGGAATGTGCTTGCCCCAGCAAAGGAGCATGTTTCTGTCATAAAGGATTAAGTGTCCTTACAGACTCTCATGGTCTTATGATTGATATGATCTGTAAGATCAATGATCCAGAAGAAAAGCAAGCTTATCTTCTCAGACTAAAAGATATTATGGATCAGAAAAAGGAAGATAAACCTCAATCCATACCTATCCAGAACAACATCAAGAATACAAATTATTCTGATGTCCTCAGTCATTTTCAGAAGAGAAAATCCCAACTAGTTGGAATCTCTGATCTCCAACATGAGATTAAACTGTTAAAAACAGAAATTCAGCAACTCAGACAAGAGTATAGGCAAGAGATTTGTGATCTCAGATTAGATCATGAACATCTCCAGCAAGATGTCCAACTCTTACAAATAGAATCCCTAGAACGTCAAGAACATCTTTCTCAGAATGATGAACTTGATAAACAGACTCAGATTGCTATTGGCAAACTGACAGAAGGAGCTAGTACCTCCAAACCAACAGAGGATTATCTCAATCTTCTAAACAGAATCACATATCAGAAATGGTATACCCAGTTAACCATCAAGGTTGATGATTTCAAATTTGAAACCATTGCCTTATTAGACTCAGGTGCAGATATGAACTGCATCCAAGAAGGTCTAATTCCTTCGAGATACTTTGAGAAAACAAAAGAGAAGCTTTCTACAGCTGACTCTACCAGACTCCATATTCAATATAAATTACCTAATGCACATGTGTGCAATCAAGGTATTTGTTTTCCTACCAGCTTTGTGCTGATAAAATAGTTAAATTCCCAGGTCATCCTCGGGAACCCATTCCTTCAATAGTTATTTCCCATGGCTGTTACTGAACAAGGTATATCTACCAATGTGTTAGGTAAACCTATTCATTTTGAGTTTTATTTTCCTTCACAACGAAGAAATATTAACTCAATCCAACAGAAAGAAAACCAGATCAGTTTTCTTAAACAGGATATCAAGAGTCTCAGAATTGATGAACAGATTGCTAAACAGCAGAAGTCCATCAGTGAATTCCAGACCAAACTTGAAAAAAAAGTTTGTTCAGAACTTCCTACGACCTTTTGGATCCGTAAGAAACATTCTGTCTCACTCCCATATGATTAAGACTTTTCTAAACAGAATATTCCTACCAGGGCTCGGCCCATCCAGATGAACCAGAAATATCTATCTCTTTGCAAAAAAAAGATCCAGAGTTTATTAGATAAGAAGCTAATCCGACCCAGTAAAAGTCCATGGTTGTGTGCAGCCTTTTATGTTAATAAATATGCAGAACAGGAACGAGGAGTCCCTCGTTTAGTCATTAACTATAAGCCCTTAAACAAGGCCTTACAATGGATCAGATATACATTACCCAACAATAATGATCTCCTTAAGAGATTAAATCAGGCACATGTCTTCAGTAAATTTAACATGAAATCAGGATTCTGGAAAATCCTGGTCATTGAATCAGAAAGGTACAAGACTGCATTCACTGTTCCATTTGGACAATATGAGTGGAATGCCATGCCTTTTGGGCTCAAGAATGCACCTTCAGAATTCCAGAACATTATGAACCAGATTTTTAATCAGTTCACAGACTTTACAATTGTTTACATTGATGATGTTTTAGTCTTCAGTAATGACATTCATCAACACTGGAAACATTTGCATCTTTTCTTCAAAGTTATCAAAGATAACGGTCTTGTGGTTTATGCACCCAAGATTAGACTTTTTCAGACAAAAATTAGGTTTCTTGGAAACATGATTTCCTTTAGGAAAATCACCCCTATCCAAAGAACACTTGATTTTGCATAAAAATTCCCAGACATTCTGCATGAGAAAACACAGTTGCAAAGATTCTTAGGATCTTTAAACTATGTTGCAGACTTTTATCCTGGCATTCGCCATTTATGTAAACCTCTTTTTGAACGTCTTAAAAAGAACCCTCCAGCATGGACTGATGTTCACACCAATATTGTTAAGGAAATCAAGCGCCAGGTTAGAGTTTTACTAGTCTTGACTTTATGTCAACCAGATACCCTAAAAATTGTTCAGACAGATGCTTTTGAATTAGGATTTGGTGGTATTTTAATCCAGATTTTAGAAGGAAAAGAACACATTGTTCGTTTCCATTCAGGAACATGGGATAAAGCCCAACAGAATTATTCAACAGTCAAAAAAGAGATTTTGTCCATTGTGAAATGTATATCAAAATTTCAAGATGATTTGTTGAACCAGAAATTCTTAGTTCGTGTTGACTGCAAGTCAACAAAAGATGTGCTTACTAAGGATGTTAAAAACATAGCATCTAAACAGATTTTTGCCAGATGGCAGGCTATCCTGTCAATTTTTTATTTTGATATTCAGTACATCAAGGGAGAGGATAACTCCATCCCTGATTTCCTAACCAGAGAATTTCTAACAGGCCACGTGCCTATCACATAGAATTCCTTCGGGAATACCTTTTCATTTTGTTTTCTTTTACAGATTACAGAAGCGGACACCAAAAATCCAGTTAGTGGATTTAGATGGATTGTTTCAAGTCCACCGCAATTAAGTAGATTGAAACACATATTCAGATCCAGAAGCAGAATTGAAAATTGTTTCAATTCCGTAATTCTTTCTATATATTGTTGCTAACCATTTTACAGGATCATCAACTCCTGACACTTAGTAACAATGGCACCCAAGAAAGACAAAGGCAAAGCTAAAGCATTCGATCTCGCCTTTTCTGCTCAGAAAGCTAGCACACCAGCAGCATCCACAGCTCAATCATCAACCCCAGTCAAGGTTGAAGATAAACAGTTAACATATACACCATATTCTACCCAGTCACCCCTAGGTAGAAACCTCACAGTTTTGGGGACATCGTCCTCTCAAAAACAGTTAACCGGTGTTCGTGCAGGTACTGCAGGTACATCGTCTTCTCAGGTGACAGTCAGTAACAAGTTTCAACCGCTTGTTGCTAAACCAAAAACAATAGCCCCAGAACCTAAACAAATACAGCTACCATCACCCTCATACATATACAAGAATGTCTTTGACCAGATTCTTGTAATAGAACCTTTTCATTTTAGACAGAACCCCAACATTACACCCGATGAGTTTGCTAGGGCGTTCCTTCACCCTCATTCAAACTACATCCCAGACAACACATATAAAACACAGAGTTACTATGAGTCAATTCTCATAGCAACAGAGTCCATAAAGTTTGTCCCAGATGATAAAGACAAACAACCAGGCCAATATAGCCATGTCAAGGCTAAACTTCAGAAAGTGATCACCCTTGTTCAATGGGGATAACCCCTGTAGAATACCAAACAGATCCTAGAAAATGTACCCCTCAGAGACTATAACTATTATGACTACATTCAGGCATGGTTCAGAGTTTTTAACCGCCAGAATGACATGCATGATATGTCATGGTTTTTTCTTTTTAAGAAAACATTCCCATTAGAGGTCCCGAATTGGTTTATCCAATGGTGGGCATCATTTGGTCCAATCACAGACATTTTACCAGAACCAGTCCTAGAAGGATTCCAGTACTTCACAGAACAATGGAAGGCACCAGCCTATTTAGCCTACCTTCCTCCATTCTTTGTGTTCTACAGAACCTTCTTTGTAACGTGGATTTTCAGATCAGAATTCGCGTACAAACATGTTTCTTTCGGAGACCATCAAGACATTTTGGCTTTCGGAAGAGCTCATTCAGTCATGGGGTGGAAAAAGTTGAACAACATTTCTTGTTCAAAACCAAAAGTCCAAGCATGGCTAGAGACAAATCAGAAACAGAAAAAGGAAATTCAACCAGAATAGCAGGAGTTTCTCTCCTTCAAGAATTTCCTTACTACTCAGTTAGCAGCGGCCACCAGTTATGACAAAGTCAAGGCCATTATGCTTCAGCTTGAAGAACTTGCCTCAGATCAGGCATCCATTTCTACAGACAATGCCAATGACAATGAAGATGACTGTTTTGGCATCGTTACTCCCCTATGAGTATAAACTGGAAACAGAAAACAGAATTTTGTAATACTCCTCTATGAGTATAAACTGGAAATAGAAAACAGAATATACTCTACTATGAGTATAAACTGGAAACAGAATTTAGAAATAGAAAACAGAATATACAGAACTTTGTAATACTCCTCTATGAGTATAAACTGGGCAATGAGTTTTCCGGTGTTCTCTCCAAAAACACAGGACAGATGAGTTTCCTAATGTTCTCTAAAAACATTGGACAGATAGGGTTTTGTTCTTATAAGTCCCCTTCAAAAACTAGGATGAAATGGTAAGGCTTCCCCTCTTTGAAGCCATATGGTTTCTGAAGAATTCCATGAAACTTCAGCTAGTCTAGGTCAAACGGCAACTGGTAAAGACATCTCAAGTCCGTTGATGGGTGTGGCTTTCCCAAAAAGCCAAAGGAAATTTAGAAACCTGTTTATCTTCGAGCCTGTATTTTATTTTGTATTTTGCTTAGTCAACTTACCTTTAGCCAACTTACTTTTAGCAAACCTATTTCAACAACCTTGTAAGGTCACGACGTTGAGGAGCAGAAGGTGTAAGACTCCGTTGTTGCCATGTGGCGATTTGGTGAGAAATAGTTAGGCTTCGAAGATAGTAAGGCTTCGAAGATAGTAAGACTAAGTACGATGCAGGGTAGATTATATGGAAAATAGACTAGTTTATTTATTTTCTTTGTATTAGTGGGAAATACGCTTCGATCATTGTACTTGTATGTATTCTACCATTAGTCAGTATGATTCAGACTGATGAAGTTCACTGCGTCTTCAGCATTGAACCAGTTTCAGACTCAGAGAAGAAGAAGATGAGTCTACAGTCAAGATTCCATCATTAGACATCATTATCAAAAGATGACGAAATTACTTTCGGTCACTGTGAAAGTAATCCAGTCAAAAGACAGAATTATTACATCGAGACAAGAGATCTTTCGGCCACAGTAAAAGCCAGACATGATCTTCAAGTCACGACAAAACAAGATTCGGCCACAGTAAAAGCCGACCACTATTCATGAATAGTAAAATCACTTTTACTGTTCACTTTAAGAAAAGTTACTTTTGACTTTTCATTTTTACATTTCACTTTTGTATTTTTCAGTTTTCGAATCCTATAAAGGCAGAGTCTGCCTTATCACTTAGGATCCGAATTTTATTCCCCCTCAAAATTTTATTTTAATTCGGTATCAGTCTTTGAACATTGTACTCCTGTACAACCAACAGTGTAGCACTACTTCCATTATCATTTAATAGCAAGTAAGAGACTTTGTCTCCTTTTATCTTCATCTTTCTTGTATTCCGTTTATTTACCTGTCTATTATCCCTGTTTATTCCGCTTTCTGTTATGGCTTTCATTATCTTATCTTCCCTGGTTTGTTTCTGGGTAATCCTCTGTTGGTTTGGAAGTACTAGCTCCTTCTGTCAGTTTGCCAATAGCAATCTGAGTCTGCTTATCAAGTTCATCATTCTGAGAAAGATGTTCTTGACGTTCTAAGGATTCTATTTGTAAGAGTTGGACATCTTGCTGGAGATGTTCATGATTGCAAAAACAAACTAGGGAAGATAAGATAATGAAAGCCATAACAGAAAGAGGAATAAAAAAGGATAATAGACAGATAAATAAATGGAATACAAGAAAGATGAAGATAAAATGAGACAAAGTCTCTTACTTGTTATTAAATGTACTGGAAGATAACTGTGCTACACTGTTGGTTGTATAGGAGTACAATGTTCAAAGAGTGATACCGAATTAAAATAAAAATTTTGAGGGGGAAGAAAATTCGGATCCTAAGTGATGAGGCAGACTCTGCCTTTATAGGATATCGAATCTGTAAATCAAAAATGAAAATTGAAAAGAAAAAGTCAAAAGTAACTTTTCCTAAAGTGAACAGTAAAAAGTGAATTTTTACTATTCATTAATAGTGGTCGGCTTTTACTGTGGCCGAATCTTGTTTTGTCGTGACTTGATGATCATGTCTGGCTTTTACTGTGGCCAAAAGATCTCTTGTCTCGATGTGATGATTCTGCTTTTGACTGATTACTCTCACTGTGACCGAAAGTAATTTTGTCGTCTTGTAATAATGATGTCTGATGATGGAATCTCAACTGTAGATTCATCTTCTTCTTCATGAGTCTGAGTCTGGTTTTATACTGAAGACGTGGTGAACTTCTTCAGTCTGGATCGTACTGACTTATGGTAAAACATACAAGTACAAAGATCGAAGTGTATTTCCCACTAATACAAAGAAAATAAATAAACTAGTCAATTTTCCCTATAATCTACCCTGCATCGTACTTAGTCTTACTATCTTCGAAGCCTTACTATCTTCGAAGCCTAACTATTTCTCACCAAACCGCCAAATGGCAACAACGGAGTCTTACGCCTTCTGCTCCTCAACGCCGTGACCTTACAAGGTTGTTGAAATAGGTTTGCTAAAGGTAAGTTGGCTAAAGGTAAGTTGACTAAGCAAAATACAAAATAAAATACAGGCTAGAAGATAAACAAGTTTCTAAATTTCCTTTGGCTTTTTGGGAAAGCCACACCCATCAACGGACTTGAGATGTCTTTACCAGTTGCCGTTTGACCTGGACTAGCTGAAGTTTCATGGAATTCTTCAGAAACCATATGACTTCAGAGAGGGGAAGTCTTACCGTTTCATCCTAGTTTTTGAAGGGAACTTAGAAGAACAAAACACTATCTGTCCAATGTTTTTAGAGAACATTAGGAAACTCATCTATCCTGTGTTTTTTGGAGAGAACACTGGGAAACTCATTGCCCAATTTATACTCATAGAGGAGTATTACAAAGTTCTGTTTTCTATTTCTAATTTCTATTTCCAGTTTATACTCATAGAGGAATATAGATGCCAAAACAGTCATCTTCATTGTCATTGGCATTGTCTGTAGAAATGGATGCCTGGTCTGAGGCAAGTTCCTCGAGTTGAAGCATAATGGCCTTGACTTCGTCATAATTGGTGGCTGCTGCTAACTGAGTAGTGAGAAAATTCTTGAAGGAAAGAAACTCCTACTGTTCTGATTGAATTTCCTTTTTCTGTTTCTGATTTGTCTCTAGCCATGCTTGGACTTTTGGATTTGAACAAGAACTGTTGTTCATCTTCTTCCACCACATGACTGAATGAGCTCTTCCGAAAGCCAAAATGTCTTGATGGTCTCCGAAAGAAACATGTTTGTACGCGAATTCTGATATGAAAATCCATGTTACAAAGAAGATTCTGTAGAACACAAAAAATGGAGGAAGGTAAGCTAAATGGGCTGGTGCCTTTCATTCTTCTGTGAAGTACTGGAATCCTTCTAGGACTGGTTCTGGTAAAATGTCTGTAATAGGACCAAATGATGCCCACCATTGGATAAACTAATTCGGGACCTCTAATGGGAATGATTTCTTAAAAAAGAAGAACCATGACATATCATGCTTGTCATTCTGGCGGTTAAAAACTCTGAACCATGCCTGAATGTAGTCATAATAGTTATAGTCTCTGAAGGGTACATTTTCTGGAATCTGTTTGGTTTTCTGAAGGGGTTATCCCCATTGATCAAGAGTGATCACCTTCTGGAGCTTAGCCTTGACATGGCTATCTTGGCCTGGTTGTTTGTCCTTGTCATCTGGGACAAACTCTATGGATTCTGTTGCTATGAGTTTTGACTCATAGTAACTCTGTGTTTTGTATGTGTTGTCTGGGATGTAGTTTGAATGAGGGTGAAAAAATGCCCTAGCAAACTCATCGGGGGTAATGTTGGGGTTCTGTCTGAAATGAAAAGGTTATGTTACAAGAATCTGGTCAAAGACGTTCTTGTATATGTATGAGGGAAGTGGTAGTTGTATCTGTTTAGGTTCTGGGGCTACTGTCTTTGGTTTAGCAACAAGTGGCTGAAACTTGTTACCGATTGTCGTCTGAGAAGACGATGTACCTGCAAAACCTGCATGAACACCGGTTAACTGTTTTTGAGAGGACGATGTCCCCAAAACTGTGAGGTTTCTACCTAGGGGTGACTGGGTAGAATATGGTGGATATGTTATATGTTTGTCTTCAACCTTGACTGGGGTTGATGACTGAGCTGTGGATGCTGCTGGTGTGCTAGCTTTCTGAGCATAAGAGGCGAGGTCGAATGCTTTAGCTTTGCCTTTGTCTTTCTTGGGTGCCATTGTTGTCACGCCTCAACTTGACCCCTCCTATAATCAGTCAGGACGCAACGGAATTTCGGCAGTATAACGACAGTAAATAGGATACCGAGGTTCTAAACCAACCTCCATAGAACATCATACCTCAACTACATAAACCATACAATAAACAACTCTTCAATAAATACAACATACATCATGACTATATTATACAATAATCATTCCTCGTTATATGCCTCCGTTCCAACATAATACGTAAACCTTAATATACAATACAAAAACATATTGAGTCAATCTAGCAACCTAATCATAACCAAAAGAAAGTCTACTAAGACAACATCGACTAATTTATTAACTTAACATCATCTTATACATTATAAACTACAAGGCAGATAATAGTCTACTATGTTAATTTACAAGATAATAAAACATGTACGACATCACGGATAAGACTCTGGAACATAGGACTCATCCACGTAAGGCACGTTTTCCACATTCTCCTCTTCAGGAGGCACGTACCCGTAATCTTGCGAAAGTACACCTGTAAACATGCAATAATAGAGAGTGAGCTTATATAAAATAAGCCCAGCGAGGATCTGATAAATCTCGAGCAAGGTCTACTAAACTCCTTGGAATAATCCTTTGAGTCAGTAAACACACAATAACATAAATAATACTATCATCACATAACTATATAACCATTCAATAAAGGATACTCTAGTTGGTGTAGCTCCATACGCCATCACGATCTTAACCATTCTTCTTATAACTCCCCATTACTCACACACCCGAGGTACCTCACTAGCCCCTCCCTCCATGACACCTCCGTCATGTGAGCTGGGGGTAGTCTCTGGCAGTCATGCCGTTTTCAACCCGACAGCCCAACGCTGCCCGAGAGGTGGCACACACATACCAAGACTCCATAACAATCATCAATAATCAATCAATAATCTGGGAGATCAGCAACAAAAGTGCCCGATTCCCATACTCAATAATCAATCAATATAACATCAATATTTAATTAAACAACAAACAACTAAGTTAGATGACAAAGTAGGCCATCTATCCGAACATGCATTAAACACACAATCAAACTCTAATTTACCCATCAACAACTCACAATTCAATCACTCAACCCACACCCAATCAACTAAGGCTCAATCTAACATTTTAAAGAAAGACAACCTAAACTTCAATTAATCATATCTTACATTCTACTAATCCAAACAACTCCGAATCAGTTTCAAACACTCACCCATTCAACCATCTACATTAGCCCCCTCGGAAAACCACCATAACACCTCCAAATCATGCCCGATAACTCTAAAACCCTAAGGTGTCAAGGCTGAATTTTCTGGATTTTCACCCAAACATCAAAATCGAAAATTCGGCATTACAACGGCGCTACCACATAATTATCAAACATTTAGAAATCGACGGCAATCGATTCTGATCAACACAACTCAATTAAATCAACATTGAACAATTTAATCAAATTTAAATACCCGGAAAATAAAAATTATGCTACAACTGATAAAAACTCGTAGTATTACAGCTAAATGATCCCTAGCATACAAGGAGCAATAATCTATCATTAGATTAGAATTCTAACGGTTCGATTTTCAATTCTACACAAAAATACAAAAGTTGAGTTTTGAGATCCAGAATTTCTCTCTCACCTTTGATGCGATATATGCCTAGGAATGCGTGCAATGCGTGCCCAACAAGCGGAATCCAAGTTGGCATGAAATTCTACGGACAAAAACTAGGTTTTTCTTTGAAATTTTGTGTTGAAAACCTTGAAGAAAAGCTTGGCTATTCTCTCATGAACCTCTCGGCCATATGTGTGAAAATGAAGGTGTTTTTGTGCTTTTCTTTTGTGTGTAGGTGATATAAGCTTCAAAGTCAACATTTTAAATAAAGTCAAAGTTAGTTTAAATTAGTATTTTTGTGTTTTCTTGACTTTAAATGCATTTTCTTGATCACCAAAGTTCAAAACATTTATTCAACACCCAAGCTAGCTCAAGTAAATTATTTTTAGGTGACAAGAAGTTTTACAATCCAACAATTTCACCCGAGTCGACTTAAAACTCGATTTTCGCAAAAGTCGGTGTAAAAATCCTAATAAATTCTTAAGCCGATTTTAAAACCGTTTTCATCAAACACAGGTCTATTAAAGTCCGTGGACTAGGTCTAGAAGGGTTAAAAAGACCAGTTTCAAAATTTTAGCGGACGTGTTTTGAAAATACTATTCACTAAAAATCGACGATAAAATTTCTGACTCCGTTTTTGATGAAAATTTCATGAATGCACATTTAGCATGTTATAGGAGTATTGATATCAAAATTATAACATTCTAGGTCCTATAACACATAAACAGGTCATATGCACGCAAAACGAGACAAAGTACGTAAATCAAGTTAAAGCAGATAAGTGGGGTTTCACATTCTCCCCCCCTTAAAGAAATTTTGCCCTCGAAATTCTTACTTGATGAACTGAACAAATCTAGGTACTGCTGCTGCATCTGATCCCGTCTCTCCCAAGTAGCTTCCTCGATACCGTGATGCCTCCATAACACCTTAACCATCGGAATCTTCTTCGACCTCAACTCTCGTTCCATCTGATCAAGAATATGAATCGGATGCTCGTCATAAGTCAGATTCTCATGAAGTTGTAACGGCTCTGGCTCAAGAATATGAGAAGGATTTGGATTATATTTCCGCAAATTAGACACGTGAAATACATCATGGACATTAGAGAAGTTCTCCGGTAAAGCCAACCGATATGCCAACTTACCAACCCTACCAGTAATCTCAAACGGCCCAACAAATCTCGGACTCAGCTTTCCACCTTTACCATAACGAACAAACCCTTTACGAGGAGACAATCTCAAGAAAACCTGATCTTCGACTGCAAACTCCAAATCCCGACGATGCTTATCAGCATAACTCTTGAATCTACGCTGCACTGTAAGCATTCTCTGCCTGATCAACTGAACATTCTCGATCTTTTCTAGAAGCTCTGGCATGATAGTCGGATCAATAGTCTTCATCTCTCCTACCTCGTCCCAATATAAAGGTGAACGGCACTTACGACCGTAAAGAGCTGCGAAAGGTGCCATCCCAATAGTAGCTTGATAACTATTGTTATAGGCAAACTCGACAAGTGGTAGATGTTTCTCCCAGTTCTTCCCGAAGTCCAGAACACAAGCCCTAACATATCTTCCAGAATCTGAATAGTCCGCTCAGACTAATCGTCGGTCTGTGGATGATACGCGGTACTAAAGTCCACCTGAGTACCCAAGGTCTCCTGAAGTTTCTCCCACAAACGAGAAGTAAATCGAGGATCTCGATCTGAGATAATACTAGATGGAATACCGTGAAGTCTAACAATCTGATCCAAATAAAGACCCGTCAACTTTGTAACCTCATCTCCCATCCTCATCGCAATAAAATGAGCTGTCTTCATCAAACGATCCACGACAACCCAAACTGCATCATTACCCCTCGGAGTTCTAGGCAAACTAGTGACGAAGTCCATTGTAATATGCTCCCATTTCCACTCTAGTATAGCCAACGGCTGAAGCAAACCTGCTGGTCATTGATGCTCGGCTTTCATCCTCTAACAAGTCAAACATCTAGACACGAACTGAACAACTTCCCTCTTCATATTATTCCACCAATAGTGTTGCTTCAGATCCCGATACAGCTTGGTTCCACCGGGATGAATAGTGTACTTAGAATTATATGTCTCTTCCAGAATACCTCGCCTCAAACTCGGTTCATCGGGAACATAAACCATGTTCTAAAACCGAAGAATACCATCTTCATGTACTTTGAAGTCCGACTGATCATCCGTGATCTAATCCTTGATCTTCTGAAGTTTAACATCAAGTTGCTGACCTTCTCTGATCTAAGACAGCAATAAAGGTTGAATATGGAGATGTGAACACATCACCCCAACCTGAGTCAACTCCGGTCTCTAATAAGTGAATTCCTAAAAAATCTCCCATTTCTTGACAGCTAAACAAGAGATACTCGCCTTCCGGCTGAGAGCATCTGCTACAACATTTGCCTTTCCAGGCAGATAATTGATAAAACAATTATAATCTCCAAGAAGCTTCATCCACCTCCGCTGGTGCATATTCAACTCCTTCTGTGAGAACAAGTACTTCAAACTCTTATGATCAGTGAAAATCTCGAACTTACTGCCCCACAGATAATGACGCCACTTCCTCAGTGCGAAGACAACTGCTGCCAACTCAAGATCATGAGTCGGATAATTCACCTCATAAGGCTTCAACTTCCTGGAAGCATAGGCAATAACTCGGCCATCCTGCATAAGAACACATCCCAAGCCCTCCTTGGATGCATCGCTGTAAACAACCATATTATCGGTCCCCTCTGGTAGAGCAAGTACTGGAGCAGTAGTCAACATCTTTTTCAACTCCTGAAACCCACTCTTACACTTCTTATCCCAATTAAAGATAGTCCGTTTCTGAGTAAACTTAGAAAGTGGCCCAGCAATCTTCGAGAAGTCCTTGACAAACCTGCGGTAATACCCCGCCAAGCCAAGAAAGCTACGGACCTCAGAAACATTCTCTGGCCGTTTCCAAGACATCACCACCTCAATCTTAGTGGGATCTACAGAGATACCGCTCTGTGTAATAACATGGCCAAGAAAAGATATGCGTTGCAGCCAAAATTCACATTTGCTGAACTTGGCAAACAACTGATGCTCCTGCAGCTTCTGTAAGACAAGCCGTAGATGTTGCTCGTGCTCCGATTTAGATTTAGAATAGACCAAGATATCATCAATAAAGATTACCACGAACTGGTCTAAATACGGCTGGAAAACCCGATGCATAAGATCCATGAATGCTGCCGGTGCATTAGTTAAACCAAAGGGCATAACTACGAACTCATAATGCCCGTACCGAGTCCTGAAGGCAGACTTCGGAACATCCTCCGTGCGAATCCGAAGCTGATAATACCTCTGCCTCAAATCAAATTTAGAATAGACTCTAGTTCCCTGAAGTTGATCGAAAAACTGTCAATCAGTGGCAAATGATACTTGTTCTTGATGGTCACCTGATTCAAACCACGGTAATCAATACACAATCTCAAAGTACCATATTTCTTCTTCACAAATAAAACTGGAGCTCCCCAAGGTGAAGAACTCTACTGAATGAATCCCTTCTCCAATAATTCCTGCAACTGAGTCTTCAACTCCTTCAACTCAGCTGGTGCCATCCGGTACGCTAATTTAGAAATAGGTTGAGTACCGGGAATAAGATTGATCACAAACTCCACATCTCTCTCTGGCGGTAACCCTGGCAACTCCTCGGGAAATACATTGGGATATTCCCGAATAATAGGGACTTCCTCTACCTGTAGCTTATCAGATGGCTTGTTGATCAAATAAGCTAGATAACCCGAACACCCCTTACTCACCAACTGAACGACTTTAGTTGCTGAGATAACAAAACTCGTCTTTGCACCCCGGTTCCCTACTACCTTAACTACTGGTTGATTTGGCAAACGAACCTGTCCTACCTTGGTCCTACAGTTCAACTGGGCATCATACTTAGAAAGCCAATCCATACCCAAGATAACATCATACCCCCGGATAGGAAATAAAATAAGGTCCGAAGGAAAATTATGCCCCTTAACATGTATTATACAATCCTTACATACTAAGCCAGTAACATACTTATTAGTCAAAGAGGTACTAATCTCAACCACATAAGGCAATCTTTCAGGTTACAAATTAACACGTTGCATACAAGCAGGAGTAATGAAAGAATGCGTAGCACCAGAATCAATCAACACTTTAATAAGTTGATCAAGTTTGAGGAAGTTACCTTCCACAACTGCAGTCTCCTCAGGCATCTCCTCTAAGTCAACTGCGTAGGCCCGAGCCTGAACCCGCTGTTGCTGCTGAGGTGCACTGGCTGCAGGTCGGCCCTGATAACCCTGAGTAGCTGCCCGACCCTCAGCCCTCGAATATCTAGGGCAATCCTTCACCCTATGCTGGCTGCTACCACAACCTAAACATGTTCCTGCCTTTACCTTGCAGTCAGACTCCACGTGCCCTGGGTGCTTGCAGTAATTACACTGCGATGATGTGGCACTAGCACTGCCCCTGGAAGAACCAGAAGCTGAAGGAACAGCTGAAACAGCCTGCTGCTGAGGTCTCACCATACTAGGCCTGTACTGACCCTGTGACTGGGCTGGCCTATACTGAGTCTGAACCTGATATGGCCCCTGCTGAAACTGAGGTCGATAGTAACTCTGCTGACCCTGTGGCCTAAAAGAACCCTGATGCACTGGTGGCCTGAACCCAACCTGCTGTACGGGAGGCCTATACGTGCCATGCTGATACTGCAGCTGATACGGCCTCTTACTGGGCTGACTAGACACAAGCTGGTCCCCCTTCCACTTCTCTAGTCTAGAAGCTACCTCAAAAGCCTCATTGAAATTATCATACCGATTCAGTGCCATCACATCCTGAATCTCGGGCCTTAACCCCAACATAAATCTGCGAGTCCTCCGCTCCTCGTCTGCCACATACTCCGGTGCATACCGGGACAATCGAGTAAATGTGGCCTCATATTGAGCCACTGTAGCATCTCCCTGTACCAAGGCTAGAAACTCTGCCTCTCTCCATTCCCTCGCAATCCTCGGGACATACTTTGCCCGGAAAGCCAACAGAAAAGTACCCCAAACATAAGGAATACCCTGTGCCACCCAGCTAGTCCTTACCGTGCGCCACCACTCCTATGCCTTATCATCTAACAAGTACACGGCAAAAGAGACTTTCTGCTTATCAGTATAGCCAGGTAGATCATAAATCTTCTCCAACTTGCTAATCCATGCCTCCGCCTTCCTATCATCCGGCTCCCCCTGAAATCTAGGTGGATGATATCCTAAGAACTCCTTCAGGGTACCACGCCCGTGGTTACCACCTTGAATATTTAGTAGCTGAGCCTGCATAGCCTGATTCTGGGCAGCCTGCCCTGCTAATAACTGTGCCTGACTAGCCACTAACTCTGCAATCCTCTACATAGCCGCCCCAAATCGGTCATCATCCCTATCACGGCCCGGTGCTGCGTTACCCGGAGTCTCATCAGTCATCTCAGGCCTACCTCTGGTTCTCGGTCGACCGGCCATTCTACTAATCAAAGAGTTAGCACAGGTTATAGCACGTAAACAAGTTATGAGCAACTATTATCACATAAACAACAAAGTCATATAAAACACATAAACAAATTGATCACATAATCACATAAGCACTAAATCACATAATCACTTAATCACTTAATCATTTAATCATATTAATACATCGATCACTTTTCTTTCAATTTATACATACTTTCATGCTAAGACCATTACCCACATTCCGAGAATACCCCAGCTGACAACTAACATGCGCTCTGATACCACTTAAATGTCATGCCCCAACTCGACCCCACCTACAATCAGTCAGGACGCAACGGAATTTCGGCAGTATAACTGTGACGTCCGAGTTTTAGCCATGCATTCAATTACTGTTGCATCCCTTATTTGTGCACCTCTTTCTATGCCTTATTAATTGTCTTCTTAAATTACTATTCACTCCGTTTTTAAACTGCATTCTATTAGTTAATTAGTATTTTTATTAAATCATATTAATTGTTAAAGTAGTGGGAAAAATATGCAATTGAGCTAGAGGCGATAGGAGAGCTCGTTTAGAAAATAATTTTTGTAGTTGAATGAATAGTGTTACGTAACATAACTTAGGGAATGAATTAGCTAGCATTCATTTTACTATCTAGGCTCGTTTTAAGCTAACTAAGCGCATTTAGTGAACCATTTAAGTAAGCAACTTAGCCCCATTTAATATATAACTCACACAACACACACATTAGCTCATAACTTAGCAAAAAAAAAAAAAAAGAGCATGCTGAAAACACTGTAGCAAATCCGAGAATTGCATTGGAGAAGAAATAGAGTTTTTTTGCTCAACAAATCCTCATTCCAAGCCAAGCCAAGCTAGGTGCAAGTGGTTTAGGGTGTCTACTAGCCTCCTAGGAGCTCCTACGCGCATTGGTGAGGGATTTCACGGCTTATTTTCGCATTTTAAAATAGTTGCTATTTTCTTGATTTGTTGAAAATGTGTTCAAATGCTATTGTATTGATTATCTATGCTATTATACCTTGTATATGAGTGCTAGAGAATATATGTGAGCCATCGTTTCACAATTTAAACAGTTAGAATCGTTAGTTTGATTTTTAGGGTAAATAGTGATATTTTTCTAGGGTTTTGCGTAATTGCTCGAATTAGCTTGATTAAAGGCTTCTAATAGATGCCTTAGGTGCTAGTGAAGGTAATCTAATAGCCCCGTGCACTTGCATTGTCCTTAAATCGCTAAAAATATAAAATAGTCGACTTTAATTTGGGGCTTTCGGGATTAATGCGAATCCGGGTGAATTCGGGCTTCAATTCTAGTATCCTTAGACTACCTAGGTGCTATAGAAGCCTTGATATCCTTTGTTTGAAGCCCGGACATTGTATGTGTAGTTTAAAGCCATAAGAGGAAATTTGGGGCTTTCGGGGTAATCGCAGCCATTTGAATGAGTTAGAGGGTTGAGAGAGTACTTTGAGGGTTAGTTAGAAGGTTGGGAGAGTTTCCTTTGAAAATGGAATCATTAACCTTGGTTTGGAAGAGAAATAGTTTGAAAAACAAAGGGGTTTAGGTGCAATTTCGGTTGACTCACACTTCTAAACCCATGGCATGACTCCTTAAGTGTTTATATGTGGTTTCAAGTCGATTTGGAGATTTTGGTATGATTCTATGCTTATTTTGTATATGTTCCTTTGTAAACTGCTTATTAGCTTCTATAATTGCTTCTATGCTAATTGCCTCGAGGTCAACCTACTTTGTTGATCCTCATATGTGTTAATGCTTATATTATTGCTCTTAACTTGCCATCGTTAAGTGCATTGCATCGTGGTTGCGCAACCATAGTGTCAGGGGCGGATGTGTTGAATATCGGCTGGGCGGCAGAGGGCTTGCCGGTGGATATTCAAACTCCGTACCCTAGTCCCTCATTCGCCTGGTCCGGAGATTGCCAGGGGATGTTGGGTCATAGGATTATCGGGGTACATCCGGAGTACACCCACTGGAGTGTTTGGGGTTATGCCGGCTTATCGTGATCGTGCTCGTGGTTCGTGGATCATGAATGAAGACCAGTGAAGATTGGTGTATAGGGGATTGTGTGAAATGTATCCTTTTAAATGTGTGGTTACTTATGTTATCATTGCTTCTTAAATTGTCTAAGTGATATTGTTGTATAACTGTATTATCTGTTGCATTGCACGCCCCGGGACTATATCCCTCACTGGGCAACAGTGGTTGCTCATACCTCGCTAACATGTTTCAGGTGGCACAGTTGGTGGAGTTGCCTTAGCTGCTGTGTGATATTTGTCTGAGGTGGATGTGCTTTCTGGTTGCTATGTGAAGAATTTGTTGTCCTATGTATAATCTATTTCGGGGCCTTAAAGCTCATGTGTGTATTTGAGTAATATGTAAGCTGGAAGTCTGATAATGTAGTAGCAGTGGTAATTCTATGGCTTGTAATAACTTATATTTCTATTTCTAGTTGCTGTGCATGCTTGTAAGTGAATGGTTTAGTTTAGAATGTTTTATCTCTAAGTATGTTTTAATGTTTTCCTAGAATGGCATAGTTATTAGACTATATTATAAACAAGTTACTTGCATGCTTGTGTGGTTTTGGAACTGTTGTTTGCTTCAAGGCTCGGATGGCCGTGAATCTTTAAATATTTAGCCATGAAAAGTTTGTTTACCTTGTAGTTACCTTATTTGAGAATTTACAGGTTTTCAGAATGTCCATAGTACAGGGGAAACTCTGTCCGTTTTTCCCCTAAAATTTTGTGACCGGGTTTGGTATTGGGTTGAGAATAGCATGGTTATTAGAGCCTCCGGTCTCGTGAGGGATCGGGGCGTTACAGGTGGTATCAGAGCTTAGTTAGCTCTAAGCCGGGACAGGGTCCTCGGCCTGTCGGGTAGTAACCCTTGCGTGTGTGCTTGATTAAGTGTGTGTCTTAAAAGTGTATGCCTGCATGTTTGATTGTGTGTCTGGTATTGAATATGTGCACCTATGTGATATAATTATGTGTTACGTGCTAAATGTGTGCAAGGTGAAGCAAAGTGGCTAGTTATGCATCAAATTGACTTCGTGAATTATTAAATGCTTGAACTGTTGCTTGTAATGTGTGTATTTGAATGTCTTTGATTGAGTTGTGTTATGCTTGACTTGATTATCGTGCTTGAATGACTTTGATGATTACACTGTTTCACAAACTCTTTCATTAACATGTTTGCGTAATAGTTTAAAGAATGATTATACATATGCAATTGTTTGGCATGCATACATAGCCGTCGAATGGTAAGAAAAACTCCTTCCTCCCCTGAAGAGAGGTGATTAGTGGCAGGCCTTCCAAATTATGTTGATTAGCAGAAATGAGAGGCAATTAATCAGCCTTTATTTGGGAATTGGTGGATATAATTGGAGCTCAGTTATTGGGATTCTTCTAAGACCTTCTTCAGTGCTTAGCGGTCATAAATGAGTAGTTTCTTTTGGGGTTTCTATATGACAGTTCTCTGGAGTATATTCTTGGTATTTTCTTATCAGCTATTCATTTGGTATTCTTTTGTCGGCATCTCTCAGAAGAATTGGTATATGGGATTCTTTTTAGCCTTATTATCTGGTATTATTTACAATACTCCTGCTCGGAACTTTTATTGGTATTTTCTTTCCACTCTTAGTTGGGATTCTATTCTTCTATGGTATTCGTACCAGCGGGATTCTTATTTGGATTTTGAAGTAGCGTCTCTATTGGAGCCTTTATTTGGCCTTATTAAGTGAGGTTCGCAGACAATACTACTGGGATTTCTTAATGAGCTTCCACGAGAATTCGTATATGGTATTATTGCTTAGCAACTGATGACGAATAATCATAGTTGGTTTTCAGTTGATGCAGATGTTCTCTTGTGAAGAAGAATTGCGTGGACGCAATTAGTTTAAGGGGAAGAGGATGTGACGTCCGAGATTTAGCCATGCATTCAATTACTGTTGCATCCTTTATTTGCGCACCTCTTTCTATGCCTTATTAATTGTCTTCTTAAATTACTATTCACTCCATTTTTAAACTGCATTCTATTAGTTAATTAGTATTTTTATTAAATCATATTAATTGTTAAAGTAGTGGAAAAAATGTGCAATTGAGCTAGAGGCGATAGGAGAGCTCGTTTAGAAAATAATATTTGTAGTTGAATGAATAGTGTTACGTAACATAACTTAGGGAATGAATTAGCTAGCATTCATTTTACTATCTAGGCTCATTTTAAGCTAACTAAGCACATTTAGTGAACCATTTAAGTAAGCAACTTAGCCCCATTTAATATATAACTCACACAACACACACATTAGCTCATAACTTAGCAAAAAAAAAAAAAGAGAGCATGCTGAAAACACTGTAGCAAATCCGAGAATTGCATAGGAGAAGAAATATAGTTTTTTTGCTCAACAAATCCTCATTCCAAGCCAAGACAAGCTAGGTGCAAGTGGTTTAGGGTGTCTACTATCCTCCTAGGAGCTCCTACGCGCATTGGTGAGGGATTTCACGGCTTATTTTCGCATTTTAAAATAGTTGCTATTTTCTTGATTTGTTGAAAATGTGTTCAAATGCTATTGTATTGATTATCTATGCTATTATACCTTGTATATGAGTGCTAGAGAACATATTTGAGCCATCATTTCGCAATTTAAAGAGTTAGAATCGTTAGTTTGATTTTTAGGGTGAATAGTGATGTTTTTCTAGGGTTTTGCGTAATTGCTCGAATTAGCTTGATTAAAGGCTTCTAATAGATGCCTTAGGTGCTAGTGAAGGTAATCTAATAGCCCCGTGCACTTGCATTGTCCTTAAATCGCTAAAAATATAAAATAGTCGACTTTAATTTGGGGCTTTCGGGATTAATGCGAATCCGGGTGAATTCGGGCTTCAATTCTAGTATCCTTAGGCTACCTAGGTGCTATAGAAGCCTTGATATCCTTTGTTTGAAGCCCGGACATTGTATGTGTAGTTTAAAGCCATAAGAGGGGATTTGGGGCTTTCGGGATAATCGCAGCCATTTGAATGAGTTAGAGGGTTGAGAGGGTACTTTGAGGGTTAGTTAGAAGGTTGGGAGAGTTTCCTTTGAAAATGGAATCATTAACCTTGGTTTGGAAGAGAAATAGTTTGAAAAACAAAGGGGTTTAGGTGCAATTTCGGTTGACTCACACTTCTAAACCCATGGCATGACTCCTTAAGTGTTTATATGTGGTTTCAAGTCGATTTGGAGCTTTTGGTATGATTCTATGCTTATTTTGTATATGTTCCTTTGTAAACTGCTTATTAGCTTCTATAATTGCTTCTATGCTAATTGCCTCGAGGTCAACCTACTTTGTTGATCCTCATATGTGTTAATGCTTATATTATTGCTATTAACTTGCCATCGTTAAGTGCATTGCATCGTGGTTGCGCAACCATAGTGTCAGGGGCGGATGTGTTGAATATCGGCTGGGCGGCAGAGGGCTTGCCGGTGGATATTCAAACTCCGTACCCTAGTCCCTCATTCGCCTGGTCCGGAGATTGCCAGGGGATGTTGGGTCATAGGATTATCGGGGTACATCCGGAGTACACCCACTGGAGTGTTTGGGGTTATGCCGGCTTATCGTGATCGTGCTCGTGGTTCGTGGATCATGAATGAAGACCAGTGAAGATTGGTGTATAGGGGATTGTGTGAAATGTATCCTTTTAAATGTGTGGTTACTTATGTTATCATTGCTTCTTAAATTGTCTAAGTGATATTGTTGTATAACTGTATTATCTGTTGCATTGCACGCCCCGGGACTATATCCCTCACTGGGCAACAGTGGTTGCTCATACCTCGCTAACATGTTTCAGGTGGCACAGTTGGTGGAGTTGCCTTAGCTGCTGTGTGATATTTGTCTGAGGTGGATGTGCTTTCTGGTTGCTATGTGAAGAATTTGTTGTCCTATGTATAATCTATTTCGGGGCCTTAAAGCTCATGTATGTATTTGAGTAATATGTAAGCTGGACGTCTGATATTGTCGTAGCAGTGGTAATTCTATGGCTTGTAATAACTTATATTTCTATTTCTAGTTGCTTTGCATGGTTGGAAGTGAATGGCTTAGTGTAGAATGTTTTATCTCTAAGTATGTTTTAATGTTATCCTAGAATGGCATGGTTATTAGACTATATTATAAACAAGTTACTTGCATGCTTGTGTGGTTTTGGAACTGTTGTTTGCTTCAAGGCTCGGATGGCCGTGAATCTTTAAATATTTAGCCATGAAAAGTTTGTTTACCTTGTAGTTACCTTATTTGAGAATTTACAGGTTTTCAGAATGTCCATAGTACAGGGGAAACTCTGTCCGTTTTTTCCCTAAAATTTTGTGACCGGGTTTGGTATTGGGTTGAGAATAGCATGGTTATTAGAGCCTCCGGTCTCGTGAGGGATCGGGGCGTTACAGGTGGTATCAGAGCTTAGTTAGCTCTAAGCCGGGACAGGGTCCTCGGCCTGTCGGGTAGTAACCCTTGCGTGTGTGCTTGATTAAGTGTGTGTCTTAAAAGTGTATGCCTGCATGTTTGATTGTGTGTCTGGTATTGAATATGTGCACCTATGTGATATAATTATGTGTTACGTGCTAAATGTGTGCAAGGTGAAGCAAAGTGGCTAGTTATGCATCAAATTGACTTCGTGAATTATTAAATGCTTGAACTGTTGCTTGTAATGTGTGTATTTGAATGTCTTTGATTGAGTTGTGTTATGCTTGACTTGATTATCGTGCTTGAATGACTTTGATGATTACACTGTTTCACAAACTCTTTCATTAACATGTTTGCGTAATAGTTTAAAGAATGATTATACATATGCAATTGTTTGGCATGCATACATAGCCGTCGAATGGTAAGAAAAACTCCTTCCTCCCCTGAAGAGAGGTGATTAGTGGCAGGCCTTCCAAATTATGTTGATTAGCAGAAATGAGAGGCAATTAATCAGCCTTTATTTGGGAATTGGTGGATATAGTTGGAGCTCAGTTATTGGGATTCTTCTAAGCCCTTCTTCAGTGCTTAGCGGTCATAAATGAGTAGCTTCTTTTGGGGTTTCTATATGACAGTTCTCTGGAGTATATTCTTGGTATTTTCTTATCAGCTATTCATTTGGTATTCTTTTGTCGGCATCTCTCAGAAGAATTGGTATATGGGATTCTTTTTAGCCATATTATCTGGTATTATTTACAATACTCCTGCTCGGAACTTTTATTGGTATTTTCTTTCCACTCTTAGTTGGGATTCTATTCTTCTATGGTATTCGTACCAGCGGGATTCTTATTTGGATTTTGAAGTAGCGTCTCTATTGGAGCCTTTATTTGGCCTTATTAAGTGAGGTTCGCAGACAATACTACTGGGATTTCTTAATGAGCTTCCACGAGAATTCGTATATGGTATTATTGCTTAGCAACTGATGACGAATAATCATAGTTGGTTTTCAGTTGATGCAGATGTTCTCTTGTGAAGAAGAATTGCGTGGACGCAATTAGTTTAAGGGGAAGAGGATGTGACGTCCGAGATTTAGCCATGCATTCAATTACTGTTGCATCCTTTATTTGTGCACCTCTTTCTATGCCTTATTAATTGTCTTCTTAAATTACTATTCACTCCATTTTTAAACTGCATTCTATTAGTTAATTAGTATTTTTATTAAATCATATTAATTGTTAAAGTAGTGGGAAAAATGTGCAATTGAGCTAGAAGCGATAGGAGAGCTCGTTTAGAAAATAATTTTTGTAGTTGAATGAATAGTGTTACGTAACAAAACTTAGGGAATGAATTAGCTAGCATTCATTTTACTATCTAGGCTCATTTTAAGCTAACTAAGCACATTTAGTGAACCATTTAAGTAAGCAACTTAGCCCCATTTAATATATAACTCACACAACACACACATTAGCTCATAACTTAGCAAAAAAAAAAAAAGAGAGCACGCTGAAAACACTGTAGCAAATCCCAGCAGCGCATAGGAGAAGAAATATAGTTTTTTTGCTCAACAAATCCTCATTCCAAGCCAAGACAAGCTAGGTGCAAGTGGTTTAGGGTGTCTACTATCCTCCTAGGAGCTCCTACGCGCATTGGTGAGGGATTTCAGGGCTTATTTTCGCATTTTAAAATAGTTGCTATTTTCTTGATTTGTTGAAAATGTGTTCAAATGCTATTGTATTGATTATCTATGCTATTATACCTTGTATATGAGTGCTAGAGAACATATTTGAGCCATCGTTTCGCAATTTAAAGAGTTAGAATCGTTAGTTTGATTTTTAGGGTGAATAGTGATGTTTTTCTAGGGTTTTGCGTAATTGCTCGAATTAGCTTGATTAAAGGCTTCTAATAGATGCCTTAGGTGCTAGTGAAGGTAATCTAATAGCCCCGTGCACTTGCATTGTCCTTAAATCGCTAAAAATAGAAAAAAGTAGACTTTAATTTGTGGGTTTCGGGATTAATGCGAATCCGGGTGAATTCGGGGTTCAATTCTAGTATGCTTAGGCTACCTAGGTGCTATACAAGCCTTGATATCCTTTGTTTGAAGCCCGGACATTGTATGTGTAGTTTAAAGCCATAAGAGGGAATTTGGGGCTTTCGGGATAATCGCAGCCATTTGAATGAGTTAGAGGGTTGAGAGGGTACTTTGAGGGTTAGTTAGAAGGTTGGGAGAGTTTCCTTTGAAAATGGAATCATTAACCTTGGTTTGGAAGAGAAATAGTTTGAAAAACAAAGGGGTTTAGGTGCAATTTCGGTTGACTCACACTTCTAAACCCATGGCATGACTCCTTAAGTGTTTATATGTGGTTTCAAGTCGATTTGGAGCTTTTGGTATGATTCTATGCTTATTTTGTATATGTTCCTTTGTAAACTGCTTATTAGCTTCTATAATTGCTTCTATGCTAATTGCCTCGAGGTCAACCTACTTTGTTGATCCTCATATGTGTTAATGCTTATATTATTGCTATTAACTTGCCATCGTTAAGTGCATTGCATCGTGGTTGCGCAACCATAGTGTCAGGGGCGGATGTGTTGAATATCGGCTGGGCGGCAGAGGGCTTGCCGGTGGATATTCAAACTCCGTACCCTAGTCCCTCATTCGCCTGGTCCGGAGATTGCCAGGGGATGTTGGGTCATAGGATTATCGGGGTTCATCCGGAGTACACCCACTGGAGTGTTTGGGGTTATGCCGGCTTATCGTGATCGTGCTCGTGGTTCGTGGATCATGAATGAAGACCAGTGAAGATTGGTGTATAGGGGATTGTGTGAAATGTATCCTTTTAAATGTGTGGTTACTTATGTTATCATTGCTTCTTAAATTGTCTAAGTGATATTGTTGTATAACTGTATTATCTGTTGCATTGCACGCCCCGGGACTATATCCCTCACTGGGCAACAGTGGTTGCTCATACCTCGCTAACATGTTTCAGGTGGCACAGTTGGTGGAGTTGCCTTAGCTGCTGTGTGATATTTGTCTGAGGTGGATGTGCTTTCTGGTTGCTATGTGAAGAATTTGTTGTCCTATGTATAATCTATTTCGGGGCCTTAAAGCTCATGTATGTATTTTAGTAATATGTAAGCTGGAGGTCTGATAATGTAGTACCAGTGGTAATTCTATGGCTTGTAATAACTTATATTTCTATTTCTAGTTGCTTTGCATGCTTGGGAGTGAATGGCTTAGTGTAGAATGTTTTATCTCTAAGTATGTTTTAATGTTTTCCTAGAATGGCATAGTTATTAGACTAT
Organism: Ehretia macrophylla; assembly: GCA_037974665.1. Classification (NCBI taxonomy): domain Eukaryota; kingdom Viridiplantae; phylum Streptophyta; class Magnoliopsida; order Boraginales; family Ehretiaceae; genus Ehretia; species Ehretia macrophylla. The sequence goes on from CM075779.1 coordinate 62,374,805, forward strand.
ATTATAAACAAGTTACTTGCATGCTTGTGTGGTTTTGGAACTGTTGTTTGCTTCAAGGCTCGGATGGCCGTGAATCTTTAAATATTTAGCCATGAAAAGTTTGTTTACCTTGTAGTTACCTTATTTGAGAATTTACAGGTTTTCAGAATGTCCATAGTACAGGGGAAACTCTGTCCGTTTTTCCCCTAAAATTTTGTGACCGGGTTTGGTATTGGGTTGAGAATAGCATGGTTATTAGAGCCTCCGGTCTCGTGAGGGATCGGGGCGTTACAGGTGGTATCAGAGCTTAGTTAGCTCTAAGCCGGGACAGGGTCCTCGGCCTGTCGGGTAGTAACCCTTGCGTGTGTGCTTGATTAAGTGTGTGTCTTAAAAGTGTATGCCTGCATGTTTGATTGTGTGTCTGGTATTGAATATGTGCACCTATGTGATATAATTATGTGTTACGTGTTAAATGTGTGCAAGGTGAAGCAAAGTGGCTAGTTATGCATCAAATTGACTTCGTGAATTATTAAATGCTTGAACTGTTGCTTGTAATGTGTGTATTTGAATGTCTTTGATTGAGTTGTGTTATGCTTGACTTGATTATCGTGCTTGAATGACTTTGATGATTACACTGTTTCACAAACTCTTTCATTAACATGTTTGCGTAATAGTTTAAAGAATGATTATACATATGCAATTGTTTGGCATGCATACATAGCCGTCGAATGGTAAGAAAAACTCCTTCCTCCCCTGAAGAGAGGTGATTAGTGGCAGGCCTTCCAAATTATGTTGATTAGCAGAAATGAGAGGCAATTAATCAGCCTTTATTTGGGAATTGGTGGATATAGTTGGAGCTCAGTTATTGGGATTCTTCTAAGGCCTTCTTCAGTGCTTAGCGGTCATAAATGAGTAGCTTCTTTTGGGGTTCCTATATGACAGTTCTCTGGAGTATATTCTTGGTATTTTCTTATCAGCTATTCATTTGGTATTCTTTTGTCGGCATCTCTCAGAAGAATTGGTATATGGGATTCTTTTTAGCCTTATTATCTGGTATTATTTACAATACTCCTGCTCGGAACTTTTATTGGTATTTTCTCTCCGCTCTTAGTTGGGATTCTATTCTTCTATGGTATTCGTACCAGCGGGATTCTTATTTGGATTTTGAAGTAGCGTCTCTATTGGAACCTTTATTTGGCCTTATTAAGTGAGGTTCGCAGACAATACTACTGGGATTTCTTAATGAGCTTCTACGAGAATTCGTATATGGTATTCTTGCTTAGCAACTGATGACGAATAATCAGAGTTGGTTTTCAGTTGATGCAGATGTTCTCTTGTGAAGAAAAATTGCGTGGACGCAATTAGTTTAAGGGGGAGAGGATGTGACGTCCGAGATTTAGCCATGCATTCAATTACTATTGCATCCTTTATTTGTGCACCTCTTTCTATGCCTTATTAATTGTCTTCTTAAATTACTATTCACTCCATTTTTAAATTGCATTCTATTAGTTAATTAGTATTTTTATTAAATCATATTAATTGTTAAAGTAGTGGGAAAAATGTGCAATTGAGCTAGAGGCGATAGGAGAGCTCGTTTAGAAAATAATTTTTGTAGTTGAATGAATAGTGTTACGTAACATAACTTAGGGAATGAATTAGCTAGCATTCATTTTACTATCTAGGCTCATTTTAAGCTAACTAAGCACATTTAGTGAACCATTTAAGCAAGCAACTTAGCCCCATTTAATATATAACTCACACAACACACACATTAGCTCATAACTTAGCAAAAAAAAAAAAAGAGAGCATGCTGAAAACACTGTAGCAAATCCGAGAATTGCATAGGAGAAGAAATAGAGTTTTTTTTCTCAACAAATCCTCATTCCAAGCCAAGACAAGCTAGGTGCAAGTGGTTTAGGGTGTCTACTATCCTCCTAGGAGCTCCTACGCGCATTGGTGAGGGATTTCACGGCTTATTTTCGCATTTTAAAATAGTTGCTATTTTCTTGATTTGTTGAAAATGTGTTCAAATGCTATTGTATTGATTATCTATGCTATTATACCTTGTATATGAGTGCTAGAGAACATATTTGAGCCATCGTTTCGCAATTTAAACGGTTAGAATCGTTAGTTTGATTTTTAGGGTGAATAGTGATGTTTTTCTAGGGTTTTGCGTAATTGCTCGAATTAGCTTGATTAAAGGCTTCTAATAGATGCCTTAGGTGCTAGTGAAGGTAATCTAATAGTCCCGTGCACTTGCATTGTCCTTAAATCGCTAAAAATATAAAATAGTCGACTTTAATTTGGGGCTTTCGGGGTTAATGCGAATCCAGGTGAATTCGGGCTTCAATTCTAGTATCCTTAGGCTACCTAGGTGCTATAGAAGCCTTGATATCCTTTGTTTGAAGCCCGGACATTGTATGTGTAGTTTAAAGCCATAAGAGGGGATTTGGGGCTTTCGGGATAATCGCAGCCATTTGAATGAGTTAGAAGGTTGAGAGGGTACCTTGAGGGTTAGTTAGAAGGTTGGGAGAATTTCCTTTGAAAATGGAATCATTAACCTTGGTTTGGAAGAGAAATAGTTTGAAAAACAAAGGGGTTTAGGTGCAATTTCGGTTGACTCACACTTCTAAACCCATGGCATGACTCCTTAAGTGTTTATATGTGGTTTCAAGTCGATTTGGAGCTTTTGGTATGATTCTATGCTTATTTTGTATATGTTCCTTTGTAAACTGCTTATTAGCTTCTATAATTGCTTCTATGCTAATTGCCTCGAGGTCAACCTACTTTATTGATCCTCATATGAGTTAATGCTTATATTATTGCTATTAACTTGCCATCGTTAAGTGCATTGCATCGTGGTTGCGCAACCATAGTGTCAGGGGCGGATGTGTTGAATATCGGCTGGGCGGCAGAGGGCTTGCCGGTGGATATTCAAACTCCGTACCCTAGTCCCTCATTCGCCTGGTCCGGAGATTGCCAGGGGATGTTGGGTCATAGGATTATCGGGGTTCATCCGGAGTACACCCACTGGAGTGTTTGGGGTTATGCCGGCTTATCGTGATCGTGCTCGTGGTTCGTGGATCATGAATGAAGACCAGTGAAGATTGGTGTATAGGGGATTGTGTGAAATGTATCCTTTTAAATGTGTGGTTACTTATGTTATCATTGCTTCTTAAATTGTCTAAGTGATATTGTTGTATAACTGTATTATCTGTTGCATTGCACGCCCCGGGACTATATCCCTCACTGGGCAACAGTGGTTGCTCATACCTCGCTAACATGTTTCAGGTGGCACAGTTGGTGGAGTTGCCTTAGCTGCTGTGTGATATTTGTCTGAGGTGGATGTGCTTTCTGGTTGCTATGTGAAGAATTTGTTGTCCTATGTATAATCTATTTTGGGGCCTTAAAGCTCATGTATGTATTTTAGTAATATGTAAGCTGGAAGTCTGATAATGTAGTAGCAGTGGTAATTCTATGGCTTGTAATAACTTATATTTCTATTTCTAGTTGCTTTGCATGCTTGGAAGTGAATGGCTTAGTGTAGAATGTTATATCTCTAAGTATGTTTTAATGTTATCCTAGAATGGCATGGTTATTAGACTATATTATAAACAAGTTACTTGCATGCTTGTGTGGTTTTGGAACTGTTGTTTGCTTCAAGGCTCGGATGGCCGTGAATCTTTAAATATTTAGCCATGAAAAGTTTGTTTACCTTGTAGTTACCTTATTTGAGAATTTACAGGTTTTCAGAATGTCCATAGTACAGGGGAAACTCTGTCCGTTTTTCCCCTAAAATTTTGTGACCGGGTTTGGTATTGGGTTGAGAATAGCATGGTTATTAGAGCCTCCGGTCTCGTGAGGGATCGGGGCGTTACAGGTGGTATCAGAGCTTAGTTAGCTCTAAGCCGGGACAGGGTCCTCGGCCTGTCGGGTAGTAACCCTTGCGTGTGTGCTTGATTAAGTGTGTGTCTTAAAAGTGTATGCCTGCATGTTTGATTGTGTGTCTGGTATTGAATGTGTGCACCTATGTGATATAATTATGTGTTACGTGTTAAATGTGTGCAAGGTGAAACAAAGTGGCTAGTTATGCATCAAATTGACTTCGTGAATTATTAAATGCTTGAACTGTTGCTTGTAATGTGTGTATTTGAATGTCTTTGATTGAGTTGTGTTATGCTTGACTTGATTATCGTGCTTGAATGACTTTGATGATTACACTGTTTCACAAACTCTTTCATTAACATGTTTGCGTAATAGTTTAAAGAATGATTATACATATGCAATTGTTTGGCATGCATACATAGCCGTCGAATGGTAAGAAAAACTCCTTCCTCCCCTGAAGAGAGGTGATTAGTGGCAGGCCTTCCAAATTATGTTGATTAGCAGAAATGAGAGGCAATTAATCAGCCTTTATTTGGGAATTGGTGGATATAGTTGGAGCTCAGTTATTGGGATTCTTCTAAGACCTTCTTCAGTGCTTAGCGGTCATAAATGAGTAGCTTCTTTTGGGGTTTCTATATGACAGTTCTCTGGAGTATATTCTTGGTATTTTCTTATCAGCCAATCATTTGGTATTGTGTTGTCGTCATCTCCCAGAAGAATTGGGATATGGGATTCTTTTTAGCCATATTATCTGGTATTATTTACAATACTCCTGCTCGGAACTTTTATTGGTATTTTCTTTCCACTCTTAGTTGGGATTCTATTCTTCTATGGTATTCGTACCAGCGGGATTCTTCTTTGGACTTTGAAGTAGCGTCTCTATTGGAGCCTTTATTTGGCCTTATTAAGTGAGGTTCGCAGACAATACTACTGGGATTTCTTAATGAGCTTCCACGAGAATTCGTATATGGTATTATTGCTTAGCAACTGATGACGAATAATCATAGTTGGTTTTCAGTTGATGCAGATGTTCTCTTGTGAAGAAGAATTGCGTGGACGCAATTAGTTTAAGGGGAAGAGGATGTGACGTCCGAGATTTAGCCATGCATTCAATTAATGTTACATCCTTTATTTGTGCACCTCTTTCTATGCCTTATTAATTGTCTTCTTAAATTACTATTCACTCCATTTTTAAACTGCATTCTATTAGTTAATTGGTATTTTTATTAAATCATATTAATTGTTAAAGTAGTGGGAAAAATGTGCAATTGAGCTAGAGGCGATAGGAGAGCTCGTTTAGAAAATAATTTTTGTAGTTGAATGAATAGTGTTACGTAACATAACTTAGGGAATGAATTAGCTAGCATTCATTTTACTATCTAGGCTCATTTTAAGCTAACTAAGCACATTTAGTGAACCATTTAAGTAAGCAACTTAGCCCCATTTAATATATAACTCACACAACACACACATTAGCTCATAACTTAGCAAAAAAAAAAAAAGAGAGCATGCTGAAAACACTGTAGCAAATCCGAGAATTGCATAGGAGAAGAAATATAGTTTTTTTGCTCAACAAATCCTCATTCCAAGCCAAGACAAGCTAGGTGCATGTGGTTTATGGTGTCTTGTATCCTCCTAGGAGCTCCTTCGCGCATTGGTGAGGGATTTCACGGCTTATTTTCGCATTTTAAAATAGTTGCTTTTTTCTTGTTTTGTTGAATATGTGTTCAAATGCTATTGTATTGATTATCTATGCTATTATACCTTGTATATGGGTGCTAGAGAACATATTTGAGCCATCGTTTCGCAATTTAAAGAGTTAGAATCGTTAGTTTGATTTTTAGGGTGAATAGTGATGTTTTGCTAGGGTTTTGCGTAATTGCTCGAATTAGCTTGATTAAATGCTTCCAATAGATGCCTTAGGTGCTAGTGAAGGTAATCTAATAGCCCCGTGCACTTGCATTGTCCTTAAATCGCTAAAAATGTAAAATAGTCGACTTTAATTTGGGGCTTTCGGGATTAATGCGAATCCGGGTGAATTCGGGCTTCAATTCTAGTATCCTTAGGCTACTTAGGTGCTATAGAAGCCTTGATATCCTTTGTTTGAAGCCCGGACATTGTATGTGTAGTTTAAAGCCATAAGAGGGGATTTGGGGCTTTCGGGATAATCGCAGCCATTTGAATGAGTTAGAGGGTTGGGAGGGTACTTTGCGGGTTAGTTAGAAGGTTGGGAGAGTTTCCTTTGAAAATGGAATCATTAACCTTGGTTTGGAAGAGAAATAGTTTGAAAAACAAAGGGGTTTAGGTGCAATTTCGGTTGACTCACACTTCTAAACCCATGGCATGACTCCTTAAGTGTTTATATGTGGTTTCAAGTCGATTTGGAGCTTTTGGTATGATTCTATGCTTATTTTGTATATGTTCCTTTGTAAACTGCTTATTAGCTTCTATAATTGCTTCTATGCTAATTGCCTCGAGGTCAACCTACTTTGTTGATCCTCATATGTGTTAATGCTTATATTATTGCTATTAACTTGCCATCGTTAAGTGCATTGCATCGTGGTTGCGCAACCATAGTGTCAGGGGCGGATGTGTTGAATATCGGCTGGGCGGCAGAGGGCTTGCCGGTGGATATTCAAACTCCGTACCCTAGTCCCTCATTCGCCTGGTCCGGAGATTGCCAGGGGATGTTGGGTCATAGGATTATCGGGGTACATCCGGAGTACACCCACTGGAGTGTTTGGGGTTATGCCGGCTTATCGTGATCGTGCTCGTGGTTCGTGGATCATGAATGAAGACCAGTGAAGATTGGTGTATAGGGGATTGTGTGAAATGTATCCTTTTAAATGTGTGGTTACTTATGTTATCATTGCTTCTTAAATTGTCTAAGTGATATTGTTGTATAACTGTATTATCTGTTGCATTGCACGCCCCGGGTCTATATCCCTCACTAGGCAACAGTGGTTGCTTATACCTCGCTAACATGTTTCAGGTGGCACAGTTGGTGGAGTTGCCTTAGCTGCTGTGTGATATTTGTCTGAGGTGGATGTGCTTTCTGGTTGCTATGTGAAGAATTTGTTGTCCTATGTATAATCTATTTTGGGGCCTTAAAGCTCATGTATGTATTTGAGTAATATGTAAGCTGGAAGTCTGATAATGTAGTAGCAGTGGTAATTCTATGGCTTGTAATAACTTATATTTCTATTTCTAGTTGCTTTGCATGCTTGGAAGTGAATGGCTTAGTGTAGAATGTTTTATTTCTAAGTATGTTTTAATGTTATCCTAGAATGGCATGGTTATTAGACTATATTATAAACAAGTTACTTGAATGCTTGTGTGGTTTTGGAACTGTTGTTTGTTTCAAGGCTCGGATGGCCGTGAATCTTTAAATATTTAGCCATGAAAAGTTTGTTTACCTTGTAGTTACCTTATTTGAGAATTTACATGTGAAACCCCACTTTTCTGCTTCATCTCGTTTTACGTGTTTTACCTCGATTTGCGTGCCTTTGCCTCGATTTGCGTGAATTAACCTGTCTATGTGCTATATGGCTTATAATATGGTGATTTTGGTATTAATACTCCTAATACATGCTAAATGTGCATTCATGAAATTTTCATCAAAAACGGAGTCAGAAATTTTATCGTCGATTTTCAGTGAATAGTGTTTTCGAAACACGTCCGCTATAATTTTGAAACTAGTCTTTTTAACCCTTCTAGACCTAGACCACGGACTTTAATAGACCTGTGTTTGATTAAAACGGTTTTAAAATCGGCTTAAGAATTTATTAGGGTTTTTACACCGACTTTTGCGAAAATCGAGTTTTAAGCCGACTCGGGTAGAATTCTTTGAATGTAAAACTTCTTGTCACCTAAAAATAATCCACTTGAGATATCTTGGGGGTTGCATAATTATTTTTAACTTGGTGAGCACTAAAATGCAATTAAAGTCATTAAAAACACAAAAATACCTATTAAAACTAACTTTGACTTTGCATTTTTTTAATTGACCAAGCTTTTTATTATATAATGTCATCAACACACACTCACACAACACAAAACACACTCCAAAAACACACACAAAACCGTGGCTCCTTGGAGGAGAAAGATAAGGCATTTTCAAAGCATTTTTCTCACAGATTTTGCGTTTCAAAGCCGAATTGAGTGATTCAAAGCTTGAAATTGATTGTTTGGCATCCATTCTACACATTTCTTGCATCAAAACACATCAAAGGTGAGAGAAAAATTCTAGATCTCAAAATGTCATTTTTGTGTTTTTGCGTATAAATGAAGATTGAACCGTTAGAATTGAAATCTGATGTTAGATTATTGCTCCTTGCATGCTAGGGATCATTATATACTAATACTACGAGTTTCTGTCGGATGTAGCATAATTTTTATTTTCCGGGTATTTAATTTTGATTAAAATGTTCAAAGTTGATTTAATTGAGTTGCGTTGCTCGAAATCGATTGCCGTCGATTTCTAAATACTTGATAATTACGTGTGAGAGCTGTTATAATGCCGAATTTTCAATTACATTGTTTGTGTGAAAATCCAGAAAATCCAGCCATGACATCTTAGGATTTTAGGGTTATCGGGCATGAATTGGAGGGGTTATGGTGGATTTCCGAGAGGGCTAATGTAGTAGGTTGAATGGGTGAGTGATAGGAACTGATTTGGCAATGTTTGGATTAGTAGATTGTAAGTTATGAATTTTAGAAGTTTAGGTTGTCATTCTTTAATTTCTTGAACGATGCCTTAGATGGTTGGGTAGTGTTCGAGTGATGAATGGTGAGTCGTTGTTGAGTAATTTAGGGTTTAATTATGTATATTATGCATGTCCGGTTAGATGGCCTACTTTGTCATCTAACTACGTTGTTTGTTGTTTAATTTAATATTGATGTTATATTGATGTTATTGATTGATTATTATTGAATGCGGGAATCGGGCACTCTTGTTGCTGATCTCCCAATTGATTGATTGATTTATGCTTGCATGATGATTGATGAATATGGAGTCTTGGTATGTGTGTGCCACCTCTCGGGCAGCGTCGGGCTGTCGGGTTGATAACGGCATGACTGCCATAGGCTACCCCCAGCTCGCATGACGGAGATGTCATGGAGGGAAGGGGCTAGTGAGGTACCTCGGGTGCGTGAGTAATGGGGAGTTATAAGAAGAACGGTTGAGATCGTGATGGCGTTTGGAGCTACACCAAATAGAGTATCCTTACTGAATGGTCATATAGTTATGTGATGATAGCTTTATTTATGTTATTATTGTTGTTGTGTGTTTACTTGCTCAAAGGACTAAATCCAAGGAGCGTAGTGAATACTGTCGAGATCTATCGGATCCTCACTGGGCTTATGTATATAAGCTCACTCTCTATTAATGCATGCTTACAGGTGTTGCAGAGCCGGATTACGGGTATGTGCCTCCTGAAGAGGAGAATGTGGAAAATGTGCTTTACGTGGACGAGTCATATGTTCCCGAGTCTTATCCATGACTTTATGTTGTTAAATGTCTTGTGTATTAGTTTAATAGACTTTTATATGCTTTGTGGTTCTTATTGTAATAGATGTTGGAAGATGATGATCCAAATGGTGTTAACTTAGTGGCTTTCTTTTGTCTATGGTTAAGTTGTAAACATGTCTCAACTTATTTTTGAAATGCATGATAAGGTTGAAGTATTGTATGTTATGTTGGAACGGAGGCGTATAACGAGGATGGTTTATTGTATATTATGATTGTGTTGTATGTTGTTGTTTGAATTAAGGAGTTGCTGGAGGTATGGTGTTTAATGAGGTTGGGTTAGAGCCTCGGGATGCTAATTACTGTCGTGTTACTGTCGAAAGTGCGTTGCGTCCTGACTGATCATAGGAGGGGTCGTGTTGGGGCGTGACATTACAGGTTTTCAGAATGTCCATAGGACAGGGGAAACTCTGTCCGTTTTTCTCTAAAATTTTGTGACCGGGTTTGGTATTGGGTTGAGAATAGCATGATTATTAGAGCCTCTGGTCTCGTGAGGGATCGGGGCGTTACAATAACGACAGTAATTAAGACACTGAGGCTCTAAACCAACCTCTATAGGACATCATACCTCAACTACATAAACCATACAATAAACAACTCTTCAATAAATACAACATACATCATGACTATATTATACAATAATCATTCCTCGTTATACGCCTCCACTCCAACATAATACATAAACCTTAATATACAATACAAAAACATATTGAGCAATCTAGCAACCTAATCATAAACAAAAGAAAGGCTACTAAGACAACATCAACTAATTCATTAACTTAACAACATCTTATACATTATAAACTACAAGGCAGATAAAAGTCTACTATGTTAATTTACAAGATAATAAAACATGTACGACATCACGGATAAGACTCTGGAACATAGGACTCATCCACGTAAGGCACGTTTTCCACATTCTCCTCTTCAGGAGGCACGTACCCGTAATCTTGCGAAAGTACACCTGTAAACATACAATAATAGAGAGTGAGCTTATATAAAATAAGCCCAGCGAGGATCCGATAGATCTCGAGCAAGGTCTACTAAACTCCTTGGAATAATCCTTTGAGTCAGTAAACACACAATAACATAAATAATACTATCATCACATAACTATATAACCATTCAATAAAGGATACTCTAGTTGGTGTAGCTCCATATGCCATCACGATCTCAACCATTCTTCTTATAACTCCCCATTACTCACACACCCGAGGTACCTCACTAGCCCCTCCCTCCATGACACCTCCGTCATGTGAGCTGGGGGTAGTCTCTGGCAATCATGTCGTTTTCAACCTGGCAGCCCAACGCTGCCTGAGAGGTGGCATACACATACCAAGACACCATAACAATCATCAATCATCAATTAATAATCTGGGAGATCAGCAACGAAAGTGCCTGATTCCCGTACTCAATAATCAATCAATATAACATCAATATAACATCAATATTTAATTAAACAACAAATAACTAAGTTAGATGACAAAGTAGGCCATCTAACCGAACATGCATTAAACACACAATCAAACTCTAATTTACCCATCAACAACTCACAATTCAATCACTCAACCCACACCCAATCAACTAAGGCTCAATCTAACATTTTAAAGAAAGACAACCTAAACTTCAATTAATCATATCTTACATTCTACTAATCCAACCAACTCCAAATCAGTTTCAAACACTCACCCATTCAACCATCTACATTAGCCCCCTCGGAAAACCACCATAACACCTCCAAATCATGCCCGATAACTCTAAAACCCTAAGTGTCGAGGCTGAATTTTCTGGATTTTCACCCAAACATCATAATCGAAAATTCGGCATTACAAAGGCGCTACCACATAATTATCAAACATTTAGAAATCGACGGCAATCGATTCCGATCAACACAACTCAATTAAATCAACATTGAACAATTTAATCAAATTTAAATACCCGAAAAATAAAAATTATGCTACAATCGATAAAAACTCGTAGTATTACAACTAAATGATCCCTAGCATGCAAGGAGCAATAATCTATCATCAGATTAGAATTCTAACGGTTCGATTTTCAATTATACGCAAAAACACAAAAGTTGAGTTTTGAGATCCAGAATTTTTCTCTCACCTTTGATGCGATATACGCCTAGGAATGCATGCAAGGCGTGCCCAACAAGCGGAATCCAAGCCGGCACGAAGTTCTACGGACAAAAACTAGGTTTTTCTTTGAAATTTTGTGTTGAAAACCTTGAAGAAAAGCTTGGCTATTCTCTCATGAACCTCTCATCCATATGTGTAAATATGAAGGTGTTTTTGTGCTTTGCTTGTGTGTAGGTGATATAAGCTTCAAAGTCAACATTTTAAATAAAGTCAAAGTTAGTTTAAATTAGTATTTTTGTGTTTTCTTGACTTTAAATGCATTTTCTTGATCACCAAAGTTCAAAAACATTTATTCAACACCCAAGCTAGCTCAAGTAAATTATTTTTAGGTGACAAGAAGTTTTACAATCCAACAATTTCACCCGAGTCGGCTTAAAACTCGATTTTCGCAAAAGTCGGTGTAAAAATCCTAATAAATTCTTAAGCCGATTTTTAAACTGTTTTCATCAAACACATGTCTATTAAAGTTTGTGGTCTAGGTCTAGAAGGGTTAAAAAGACCATTTTCAAAATTTTAGCGGACGTGTTTCGAAAATACTATTCATTAAAAATCGACAATAAATTTTCTAACTCCGTTTTTGATAAAAATTTAATGAATGCACATTTAGCATGTATTAGGAGTATTGATGTCAAAATTATAACATTCTAGGCCCTATAGCACATAAACAAGTCATATGCATGCAAAACGAGACAAAGCACCTAAATCAAGGTAAAGTAGATAAGTGGGGTTTCACAATTGTTACTAAGTGTCAGGAGTTGATGATCCTGCAAAATGGTTAGCAACAATATAAAGAAAAAATTGTCGAATTGAAACAATTATCAATTCTGTTTCTGTATCTGAATCTGTGTTTCAATCTACTTAATTCCAGTGGACTTCAAACAATCCATCTAAATCCACTAGATGGATTTTTGGTGTCTGCTTCTGTGATCTGTAAAAGAAGACAAAATGAAAAGGTACTCCCGAAGGAATCCTATGTGATAGGCACGTGGCCTGTTAGAAATTCTCTGGTAAGGAAATCAGGGATAGATTTATATTCTTCCTTGATGTACTGAATATCAAAATCGAAAATTGACAGGATTGCCTGCCATCTGGCAAATATTTGTTTATATGTAATGTTTTTAACATCCTTAGTAAGTACATCTTTTGCTGACTTGCAGTCAACACGAACTAAGAATTTCTGATTCAACAAATCATCTTGAAATTTTGATATGCATTTCACAATGGACAAAATCTCTTTTTTGACTGTTGAATAGTTCTGTTGAGCTTTATCCCATGTTCCTGAATGGAAACGAACAATGTGTTCTTTTCCTTCTAAAATTTGGATTAAAATACCACCAAATCCTAATTCAGAGGCATCTGTCTGAACTATTGTTGGGGTGTCTAGTTGACATAAAGTCAAAACTGGTAAAACCTTAACTTGACGCTTAATTTCCTGAACAGCATTTGTATGGACATCAGTCCATGCTGGAGGATTCTTTTTAAGATGTTCAAAAAGAGGTTTACATATATGGCGAATGCCTGGATAAAAATCTGCAACATAGTTTAAAGATCCTAAGAATCTTTGCAACTGTGTTTTCTCACGCAGAATGTCTGGGAATTTGTCTGCAAAATCAAGTGTTCTTTGGATTGGCGAGATTTTCCCAAAGGAAATCATATTGCCAAGGAATCTGATTTTAGTCTGAAATAATTTAATCTTGGGTGCAGAAACCACAAGACCATTATCTTTGATGACTTTGAAGAAAAGATGAAAATGTTTCCAATGTTGATGAATGTCATTACTGAAGACTAAAACATCATCAATGTAAACAATTGTGAAATCTGGGAATTGATTAAAAATATGATTCATAATGTTCTGGAATTCTGAAGGTGCATTCTTGAGCCCAAAAGGCATGACATTCCACTCATATTGTCCAAATGGAATGGTGAATGCAGTCTTGTACCTTTCTGATTCAATAACTTGGATTTGCCAAAATCCTGATTTCATGTCAAATTTACTGAAGACATGGGCCTGATTTAATCTCTTAAGGAGATCATTCTTGTTGGGTAATGGATATCTGATCCATTGTAAGACCTTGTTTAAGGGCTTATAATTGATGACTAAACGAGGGACTCCTCGTTCCTGTTCTGCATGTTTATTAACATCAAAGCCTGCACACGACCATGGGCTTTTGCTGGGTCGGATTAACTTTTTATCTAATAAACTCTGGATCTCTTTTTTACAAAGAGAGAGATATTATTGGTTCATCTGAATGGGCCTAGCCCTGGTAGGAATATTATGTTCTGAAAAGTCCTTCTCATATGGGAGAGAGACTGAATGTTTTTTACGAACCCAAAAGGCCGTAGGAAGTTCTGAACAAACTTCTTTTTCAAGTTTGGTCTGGAATTCATTGATGGACTTCTGCTGTTTAGCAATTTGTTCATCAATTCTAAGGCTTTTTATGTCTTGTTTAAGAAAATTGATCTGGTTTTCTTTCTGTTGAATAAAGTTTATATCTCTTCGTTGTGAAGGGAAATAAAACTCAAAAAGAATAGGTTTACCTAACACATTGGTAGATATACCTTGTTCTGTAACAGTCATGGGAAATAACTGTTGAAGGAATGGATTCCCTAGAATGACCTGGGAATTTAACTGTTTTATCAGCACAAAGCTGGTAGGAAAACAGATATCTTGATTGCATACATGAGCATTAGGTAATTTGTATTGAATATGAAGTCTGGTAGAGTCAGCCATAGAAAGCTTCTCTTTAGTTTTCTCAAAGTATCAAGAAGGAATAAGACCTTCTTGGATACAGTTCATATCTGCACCTGAGTCTAATAAGGCAATGGTTTCAAATTTGAAATCATTAACCTTGATGGTTAACTGAACATACCATTTCTGATACACAATTCTGTTTAGAAGATTAAGGTAATCCTCTATTGGTTTGGAGGTCCTAGCTTTTTCTGTGAGCTTGCCTATAGCAATCTGAGTCTGCTTATCAAGTTCATCATTCTGAGAAAGATGTTCCTGACGTTCTAGGGATTCTATTTGTAAGAGTTGGACATCTTGTTGGAGATATTCATGATCTAACCTGAGATCACCAATCTCTTGCCTATACTCTTGTCTGAGTTGCTGAATTTCTGATTTTAACAGTTTAATCTCATGCTGGAGATCAGAGATACCTACTGGTTGGGTTTTTCTCTTCTGAAAGTGACTAAGAACATCATAATAATTTGTATTCTTGATGTTATTATGGATAGGAATGGATGGAGGTTTATCTTCCTCTTTCTGATCCATTATTTCTTTGAGTCTGAGAAGATAAGATTGCTTTTCTTCTGGGTCATTGATCTTACAGATCATATCGATCATAAGACCATGAGAATCTGTAAGGACATTTAATCCTTTCTGACAGAAACATGCTCCTTTGTTGGGGCAAGCACATTCCTGGATAGAGTTGGAAGAACTACTGGAATAGTAGTTATTTGTTCCAATCTGATTAACTTTTTCTTGATCAGAGTATTCTGAAGAAGAGTTGGATGATGATTCAAGATCATCTATGGACTGGAGTATTCTGCTCTTTGTAGCTTCATCTAATTCTAATGATTGAATTAGTGATCTGATCTTGCAATCTTTTGCAAAGTGTCCTGTTTTACCACATTTGAAACAACCTGTGGCTTTCTGTTCTTTATTATTCTTTTGATATTTCCAATTTCTTCGTGGAAACCTCTGGTAATATTTTTTCTTATGAGTGTATGGTTTGTTGCCATACTTCTGGTTGTACTTCTGTCCAATGGACTTGAAGTAACTCTTATAATTTCTGGAAGAGATTCTGGATTTGTGTGTCTTCTGAGTGTGGGGTATTTTAATTCTTTTCATGCCATACTGTTCACACCAAATTCCTAATTCTTTTTTGTTAGACTGTTTCTTTATCTGTGCTTTGAAACGAAGATCAGTGCAAATCTTCAAAGCAGTCTTATTAATATGGGAAATGATGTCTCCATATGTCATAAGATCATAATCTAATCCTGGAAAATCATGTGAAAGGGATTCTCTCACCTGTTGAGTAAACAACTTTGGAAGTCCACAAAGGAACCTTTCTTTCCAATAACTGGCGTTGTTGTCAGATCTTTGGTGTAATTTACTGAGAAAGACATCCTTATACCATCGGAAGTCTTGGAGTGTTCTACATATGAGGTTCTGAAGGATTTCAGATGTTCTTTCTTGATAGACTGTAGGATCACCTATGAAATGGTATGTGATATCGAAGACTAAGGCTGATAGAGCACATGACTCTGTCTGACCTTGCTGATTGAGAACGGGTTCACCATTCTCATTGGTTTTCACCATATTAAGAATGCCTTCTTTCGTAGCTTCACTGAGGTGGTCATCCCACCATCCTTTAAGCTGACCATTGAAGCCAAGAATGATGTTTCTGGTTGCTGCTCTCTCAGAAACAGCTTGCTTGTAAATGTTACCTATAATGATCATATGTTTGGTAACATTAAGAATATGATATTCTGACATCCCATCTATGTTCCATTCATAGATATGAGATCCTGAGAAAGATCTTTGGGAATGAATTTCTTCAATTTGAAGATCTGGAGGTGAAGGTCTGGGATAGAAATTCTTTGTATCAGGAAAATAAATTCTATTGATGTGGATAGCTGCTTTATCCCTCCCGAAATTCTGTGAAGATGAGGACTCACAATCAGAATTATTGTCTGACTGTTTTAATGTCTGAAGAGCTAATTGACTCGATGAAGGTTTTGATTTCTTAGATCTGGAAATCAGCTCTTGGAGAAGTTTGGTATTCTTCTCTTCTATAGATTCCAAATTTGGAATATATTTTGATATCTTAAAAGGTAAAACCTTGATTGGAGATTCTGGTTGAACCTTTGAACTGGTTAATTTGAGTGAATCAAATGGTTTTGTCAATGCAACAGAAGTCTGTTGAGTTGACTTTTGTTTTGATTCATCAGTCTTAACAGGGGTTATTGGGACTGTAGTCTGTTTTTCAAGAATATCTTCGATATTCTGAATCTGTTTTTGAAGTGTAACTACTGAAAGATTAGTCCAATTATTTTGTTGGGCTATGTCTTTTAGTTCTGGTTGTTCTGAAAGAACGACTTGTTTAAGATCAATTGTTCCTTCCTTTGTAGGAACCTGAGTATGTTGAAACGGAGGGTGCTTCGCATCAATAACTGTTATGGAATTGGGTAAATTCCATTTTCTTGTTCTTGCAGTAAGAACATTAATGTTCATTGGTTTATTTATGTGTTTAAACCACATGAAAAATGGTACGTTTAACCTAACAAGTTTGCAAATACTGAAGCCATTGGCTTTTTAAATATGCTAATTGTTCATTGTTATGGTTTTCAAAATACCATTCTCTGATTTGTTTATTTTCTTCTGAAAGAAATTCTTCTTTCAATCATTGAACATCTCGTTCAAAGACTTCAAATAAAACATTGATGCCAAAGTCTGAGGCTGAAGGGTTGAAATCAACAGACGATGTATCTGTCGGTTCAAATTCTGGATAGACTGGACGATCAGTCTGTTCTTCAATTCTGATCCCAATAGGAACAGATTGAGTATGGGTTCTATTTGTTGAAAGATCAACAAATCCTGGAGTAGGGTCAGAAATACTGATCCTAGAAATACTAGAGGCTGATCGGGATAGAACTGATCCTCTATTTCTTTAATCTATCTTAATGGAAACAGTACCATCATCATACTGGATGATCTGTTCTATTCTGGAGTTCTGGACGTTCTGATCCTGAACAACTGGTTTGGTGGCATTTTCAATGTCCCACCTTTTTGGAAGTGAAATTTCATTCCACTTAATGGTTCTGGGTATATTAACTATTGATCTGTTTCTGTCCATGTTCCAAAGGATAGTTTTACCTTTAGGACGCTTTCTGGTTATAGATCTAGGATTTAATCCTGTAGTCATTAATTTATAATTAAGACGATAAATAACTTCATATGCGTGTGTACCACAATCAACATAATAGTTATGCGTCTTAATATTTAATTGTAAAGCTTTCATGACATGCGGACATGTAAGCGATATGGTATGATCTGGAAAACAATTAAAGAAAATAGGTCCATTACAAAGACTCGTTTCTACTAATCCTAGTAGTGAATCATTGTATCTGAGTAACCTACAATCTCTAAGAGCTAGATATACACTGGTATCTAGTCCTTCTCTAATTAAAGGCTTAAGTGCGACTTGCACATGACCAATATATAGAAACCTATAGCCGTTTCTAATGGCTTTGTCTAGTGATTTCTGAGAGAACAATCTAATGCTCTGCTGATCACTGGTTAATGGCACTACATCTTCCATTATCATTTAATAACAAGTAAGCGACTTTGTCTCCATTTATCTTTATTTTTCTTGTATTCCGTTTATTTACCTGTCTATTATCCCTGTTTATTCCGCTTTCTGTTATGGCTTTCATTATCTTATCTTCCCTGGCCTTATTAGACTCAGGTGCAGATATGAACTGCATCCAAGAAGGTCTAATTCCTTCCAGATACTTTGAGAAAACCAAAGAGAAGCTTTCTACAGCTGACTCTACCAGACTTCATATTCAATACAAATTACCTAATGGACATGTTTGCAATCAAGGTATTTGTTCCCTACCAGCTTTGTGCTGATAAAACAGTTAAATTCCCAGGTCATCCTCAGGAACCCATTCCTTCAACAGTTATTTCCCATGACTGTTACAAAACAAGGTATTTCTACCAATGTGTTAGGAAGACCTATCCTTTTTGAGTTTTATTTCCCTTCACAACGAAGAGATATAAACTTAATTCAACAGAAAGAAAACTAGATCAGTTTTCTTAAACAAGACATCAAGAGCCTCAGAATTGATGAACAGATTGCTAAATAGCAGAAGTCCATCAATGAATTCCAGACCAAACTTGAAAAAGAAGTTTGTTCAGAACTTCCTACGGCCTTTTGGGTTCGTAAGAAACATTCAGTCTCTCTCCCATATGAGAAAGACCTTTCAGAACAGAATATTCCTACTAGGGCTCGGCCCATTCAAATGAATCAGGAATATCTCTCTCTTTGTAAAAAAGAGATCCAGAGTTTATTAGATAAAAAGTTAATCCGACCCAACAAAAGCCCATGGTCGTGTGCAGCCATTTATGTTAATGAGCATGCAGAACAGGAACGAGGAGTCCCTTGTTTAGTCATCAATTATAAGCCCTTAAACAAGGTCTTACAATGGATCAGATATCCATTACCCAACAAGAATGATCTCCTTAAGAGATTAAATCAGGCCCATGTCTTCAGTAAATTTGACATGAAATCAGGATTTTGGCAAATCCAAGTCATTGAATCAGAAAGGTAGGAAATCAGGGATGGAGTTATCCTCTCCCTTGATGTACTGAATATCAAAATCAAAAATTGACAAGATTATCTGCCATCTGGCAAAAATCTGTTTAGATGCAATGTTTTGGAATTCTGAAGGCGCATTCTTGAGCCCAAAAGGCATGACATTCCACTCATATTGTCCAAATAGAACGGTGAATGCAGTCTTGTACCTTTCTGTATAAATGGATGCCTGGTCTGAGGCAAGTTCCTCGAGTTGAAGCATAATGGCCTTGACATGACTATACTGGCCTGGTTGTTTGTCCTTGTCATCTGGGACAAATTCTATGGATTCTGTCTTTATGAGAATTGACTCATAGTAACTCTTCAGTATCACTCTTTGACCTAATTCTACCATTAGTCAGTACGATTCAGACTGATGAAGTTCACTGCGTCTTCAGCATTGAACCAGTTTCAGACTCAGAGAAGAAGAAGATGAATCTACAGTCAAGATTTCATCATCAGACATCATTATCACAAAACGACGAAATTACTTTCGGTCACAGTGAAAGTAATCCAGTCAAAAGACAGAATCATCACATCGAGACAAGAGATCTTTCGGCCACAGTAAAAGCCAGACATGATCATCAAGTCACGACAAAACAAGATTCGGCCACAGTAAAAGCCGACCACTATTCATGAATAGTAAAATCACTTTTACTGTTCACTTTAGGAAAAGTTACTTTTGACTTTTTCTTTTCAATTTTCATTTTTGATTTACAGATTCGATATCCTATAAAGGCAGAGTCTGCCTCATCATTTAGGATCCGAATTTTCTTCCCCCTCAAAATTTTTATTTTAATTCGGTATCACTCTTTGTACATTGTACTCCTGTACAACCAACAGTGTAGCATAGTTACCTTCCAGTACATCTAATAACAAGTAAGAGACATTGCCTTCTTTTATCTTCATCTTTCTTGTATTTCATTTATTTATCTGTCTATTATTCCTATTTATTCCGCTTTTTATTATGGCTTTCTTTATCTTATCTTTCCTGGTTCATTTCTGGTATCAGAGCCAGAACAACTAGGTTGTTAGTTTTGTCCAACTTACCTGTGTCTACAATTTACCTTTTCCGCGATAGGTCGTGATAGGGTTAGGGAGTAAGTAAGACCCGAAGGAGGGCAGTTGGCTCCAGGTTTCCCTTGAAGGCGTCGTTGGCTCTAAGATAGTAAGTAGGTTCGCAGATAGTAAGGGCAAGATTAGTAACACAGTTGTAATGGCTTCTAGTAGCAGTAATGCATCAGTAAGATCAGATAATAATATTATAGCAAAGACAGAACAAACATGGACAGTAGGAGAGTTAAGCAATTGGAAACCTCCTAAGATGGACATAAAAGAGATTTATCAGAAAGGTCTCATCGACCTAAAATCTTTTCTTACTATTAAATGTAAGGAAGTAGTAGTGCCATTAACCAGTGATCAGCAGAGCATTAAGTTGTTCTCCCAGAAATCACTAGACAAAGCTATTAGAAACGGCTATAGGTTTCTACATATTAGCCATATGCAAGTCGCACTTAAGCCTCTAATCAGAGAAGGATTAGATACCAGTATATATCTAGCTCTTAGGGATTGTAGGTTACTCAGATACAATGATTCACTACTAGGATTAGTAGAGACGAGTCTTTGTAATGGACCTATTTTCTTTAATTGTTTTCCAGATCATACCATATCGCTTACATGTCCGCATGTCATGAAAGCACTCCAGTTAGACATTAAGACGCATAACTATTATGTTGATTGTGGTACACATGCATATGAAGTTATTTATCATCTTAATTATAAATTAATGACTACAGGATTAAATCCCAGATCTATAACCAGAAAACGTTCTAAAGGTGAAACTATCCTTTGGAACATGGACATAAACAGATCAATAGTTAATATACCCAGAACAATCACGTGGAATGAAATTTCATTTCCAGAAAGGTGGGATATCAAGAATGCCACCAAACCTGTTGTTCAGGATCAGATCGTCCAGAACTCCAGAATAGAGCAGATCATCCAATATGATGATGATACTGTTTCCATTAAAATAGATAGAGGAAATAGAGGATCAGTTTTATCCCGATCAACCTCTAGTGTGTCTAGGATCAGTATTTCTGACCCTACTCCAGGTTTTGTTGACCTTCCTTCAACAAGTAGAACCTAGACTCAATCTGTTCCTACTGGGATCAGAATTGAAGAACAGACTGCTCGTCCAGTCTATCCAGAATTTGAACCAACAGATACATCATCAGTTGACTTCAACCCTTCAGCCTCAGACTTTGGGATCAATGTTTTATCTGAAGTCTTTGAAAGAGATGTTCAAGGATTGAAAGAAGAATTTCTTTCAGACAAGAACAAACAGATTAGAGAATGGTATTTTCAGAACCATAACAATGAACAATTAGCAGATCTGAAAAGCCAATGGCTTCAGTATTTGCAACTTGTTAGGTTAAATGTACCATTTTTCATGTGGTTTAAACACAGAAATAAACCAATGAACATTAATGTTCTTACTGCAAGAACAAGAAATGCAATTTACCTAATTCCACAACAGTTATTGATGCGGAGCATCCTCCGTTTCAACACACACAGATTCCTACAAAAGATGGAACTATTGATCTTAAACCAGTCATTCTTTCAGAACAACCAGAACTAAAAGACATAGCCCAATAAAATAATTGGACTAATCTTTCAGTAGTTACACTTCAAAAACAGATTCAGAATATCGAAGATATTCTTGAAAAACAAAATACAATAGTTCCAGTTAAAACTGTTGAATCAAAACAAAAGTCAACTGAACAGACCATTGTTTCATTGACAAAACCATTTGATTCACTAAAGTTAACCAGTACAAAGGTTAAACCAGAATCTTCGATCAAGGTTTTACCTTTTAAAATATCAAAATATATTCCAAATTTAGAATCCACAGAAGAGAAGAATACCAAACTTCTCCAGGAATTGATTTCCAAAACTAAGAAATCAGAACCTTCATCGAGTCAATTAGCTCTTCAAACATTGAAACAGTCAGACAGTAATTCTGATTGCGATTCTTCATCTTCACAAAATTCCGGGAGGGATAAAGCTATCCACATTAATAGAATTTCTTTTCCTGATACAAAGAATTTCTATCCCAGACCTTCACCTCCAGATATTCAAATTGAAGAAATTCATTCCTAAAGATCTTTCTCAGGATCTCAGATCTATGAATGGAACATAGATGGGATGTCAGAATATCAGATTCTTAATGTTACCAAACAAATGATCATTATAGGTAACATTTACAAGCAAGCTGTTTCTGAGATAGCAGCAACCAAAAACATCATTCTTGGCTTCAATGGTCAGCTCAAAGGATGGTGGGACGACCACCTCAGTGAAGCTACCAAAGAAAGTATTCTTAACATGGTGAAAACCAATGAGAATGATAAACCTATTCTCAATCAGCAAGGTCAGACAGAGTCATGTGCTCTATCAGCCTTAGTCTTTGATATCACCTACTATTTCATAGGTGATCCCACCGTCTATCAAGAAAGAACATTTGAAATTATTTAGAACCTCAGATGTAGAACACTCCAAGACTTCCGATGGTATAAGGATGTCTTTCTCAGTAAATTATACCAAAGATCTGACAACAACGCTAGTTATTGGAAAGAAAGGTTCCTTTGTGGACTTCCAAACTTGTTTGCTCAGCAAGTGAGAGAATCCCTTTCGCTTGATTATCCAGGATTAGATTACGATCTAATGACATATGGTGATATCATATCCCATATAAACAAGACTGCTTTGAAGATTTACGGTGATGTTCGTTTTAAAGCACAGTTAAAGAAACAGTGTAACAAAAAAGAATTAAGAAATTGGTGTGAACAGTATGGAATGGAAAGAATTAAACTACCACATACTCAGAAAACACATAAAACCAGAATTTCTGGAAATTAAACTACCCCATACTCAGAAAACACATAAAACCAGAATTTCCTCCAAAAAATATAAGAGTCACTTCAAGTCCATTGGACAGAAGTACAACCAGAAGTATGGCAATAAACCATACACATATAAGAAGAAACATTACCAGAGGTTTCCACGAAGAAATTGAAAATATCAGAAAGATAATAAAGTAAAGAACAGAAAGCCACAGGATGTTTCAAATGTGGTAAATCAGGACACTTTGCAAGAGATTGCAGAGTCAGATCACTAATTCAATCATTAGAATTAGATGAAGCTACAAAGAGCAGAATACTCCAGTCCATAGATGATCTTGAATCATCATCCAACTCTTCTTCAAATTACTCTGATGAAGAAAACATTAATCAGATTGGAACAGATAACTACTATTCCAGTAGTTCTTCCAATTCCATCCAGGAATGTGCTTGTCCTAGCAAAGGGGCATGTTTCTATCAGAAAGGATTAAATGTCCTTACAGATTCTCATAGTCTTATGATCGATATGATCTGTAAGATTAATGATCCAGAAAAAAAACAACCGTATCTTCTCAGACTAAAAGAGATTATGGATCAGAATGAGGAAGATAAACCCCCATCCATACCTATCCAGAATAACATCAAGAATACAAATTATTCTGATGTCTTCAGTCACTTTCAGAAGAGAAAAACCTAACCAGTTGGTATCTCTGATCTCCAACATGAGATTAAACTGTTAAAAACAAAAATTTAGCAACTCAGACAAGAGTATAGGCTAGAGATTTGTGATCTCAGATTAGATCATGAACATCTCCAGCAAGATGTCCAACTCTTACAAATAGAATCCTTAGAACGTCAAGAACATCTTTCTTAGAATGATGAACTTGATAAGCAGACTCAGATTGCTATTGGCAAACTGACAGAAGGAGCTAGTACCTCCAAACCAACAGAGGATTACCTTAATCTTCTAAACAGAATCATGTATCGGAAATGGTATGTTCAGTTAACCATCAAGGTTAATGATTTCAAATTTGAAACCATTGCCTTATTAGACTCAGTTGCAGATATGAACTGCATCCAAGAAGGTCTAATTCCTTCCAGATACTTTGAGAAAACCAAAGAGAAGCTTTCTACAGCTGACTCTACCAGACTTCATATTCAATACAAATTACCTAATGCACATGTTAGCAATCAAGGTATTTGTTTCCCTACCAGCTTTGTGCTGATAAAACAGTTAAATTCCCAGGTCATCCTCGGGAACCCATTCCTTCAACAGTTATTTCTCATGACTGTTACAGAACAAGGTATATCTACCAATGTGTTAGGTAAACCTATTCATTTTGAGCTTTATTTTCCTTCACAACGAAGAAATATGAACTTAATTCAACAGAAAGAAAACCAGATCAGTTTTCTTAAACAGGATATTAAAAGTCTCAGAATTGATGAACAGATTGCTAAACAGCAAAAGTCCATCAATGAATTCCAGACCAAACTTGAAAAAGAAGTTTGTTCAGATCTTCCTACGGCCTTTTGGGTTCGTAAGAAACATTCAGTCTCTCTCCCATACGAGAAGGACTTTTCATAACAGAATATTCCTACCAGGGCTCGGCCCATTCAGATGAATCAGGAATATCTCTCTCTTTGTAAAAAAGAGATCCAGAGTTTATTAGATAAAAAGCTTATCCGA
The DNA here is from genome assembly GCA_037974665.1 of Ehretia macrophylla. Lineage (NCBI taxonomy): Eukaryota > Viridiplantae > Streptophyta > Magnoliopsida > Boraginales > Ehretiaceae > Ehretia > Ehretia macrophylla. Next base: position 62,399,290 of record CM075779.1, read on the forward strand.
CCCAGCAAAAGCCCATGGTCGTGTGCAGCCTTTTACGTTAATAAGCATGCAGAACAGGAACGAGGTATCCCTCGTCTAATCATCAATTATAAGCCCTTAAACAAGGTCTTACAATGGATCAGATATCCATTACCCAACAAGAATGATCTCCTTAAGAGATTAAATCAGGCCCATATCTTCAGTAAATTTGACATGAAATCAGGATTTTGGCAAATCCAAGTCATTGAATCAGAAAGATACAAGAGAGCATTCACCGTTCCATTTGGACAATATGAGTGGAATGTCATGCCTTTTGGGCTTAAGAATGCGCCTTCAGAATTCCAGAACATCATGAACCAGATTTTTAATCAGTTCACAGAATTCACAATTGTTTACATTGATGATGTGTTAGTCTTCAGTAATGACATTCATCAGCATTGGAAACATTTGCATCTTTTCTTTAAAGTCATTAAAGAAAATGGTCTTGTGGTTTCTGCGCCCAAGATTAAATTTTTCCATACTAAAATTAGGTTTCTTGGAAACATAATCTCCTTTGGGAGAATCACCCCTATCCAAAGAACACTTGATTTTGCAGAAAAATTCCCAGACATTCTGCGTGAGAAAACACAGTTGCAAAGATTCTTAGGATCTTTAAACTATGTTGCAGATTTTTATCCTGGCATTCGCCATTTATGTAAACCTCTTTTTGAACATCTTAAAAAGAATCCTCCAGCATGGACTGATGTTCATACAAGGGCTGTTAAGGAAATTAAGCGTCACGTTAGAGTTTTACCAATTTTGACTTTATGTCAACCAGACACCCCAAAGATAGTTCAGACTGATGCTTCTGAATTAGGATTTGGTGGTATTTTAATCCAGATTTTAGAAGGAAAAAGAACACATAGTTCGTTTCCATTCAGGAACATGGGATAAAGCCCAACATAACAATTCAACTGTCAAAAAAGAAATTTTGTCCATTGTTAAATGCATATCAATATTTCAAGATGACTTATTGAACCAGAAATTCTTAGTACGTGTTGACTGCAAGTCAGCAAAAGATGTGCTTACTAAGGATGTTAAAAATATTGCATCTAAACAGATATTTGCCAGATGGCAGGCCATCCTGTCAATTTTCGATTTTGACATTCAGTACATTAAGGGAGAGGATAACTCCATCTCTGATTTTCTAACCAGAGAATTTCTGACAGGTCACGTGCCTATCACATAGGATTCCTCCGGGAATACCTTTTCATTTTGTTTTCTTTTACAGATCACAGAAGCGGACACCAAAAATCCAGTTAATGGATTTAGATGGATTGTTTCAAGTCCATCGCAATTAAGTAGATTGAAACACAGATTCAGATCCAGAAGCAGAATTGATAATTGTTTCAATTCCGTATTTCTTTCTATATATTGTTGCTAATCAGTTGGCAGGATCATCAACTCCTAACCTTAGTAACAATGGCACCCAAGAAAGATAAAGGCAAAGCTAAAGCATTTGATCTCGCCTCTTATGCCCAGAAAGCTAGCACACCAGCAGCATCCCCAGCTCAATCCTCGACCCCAGTTAAGGTTGAAGATAAACAGATAACATATACACCATATTCTACCCAGTCACTCCTAGGTAGAAACCTCACAGTTTTGGGGACTTTGACCCCTCAAAAACAGTTAACAGATGTTCGTGCAGGTACTGCAGGTACATCGTCTTCTCAGACGACAGTCAGTAACAAGTTTCAGCCGCTTATTGCTAAACCAAAAACAGTAGCCCCAGAACCTAAACAGATACAGCTACCATCACCCTCTTATATATACAAGAACGTCTTCGACCAGATTCTTGTAACATAACCTTTTTCATTTAAGACAGAACCCCTACATTACACCCGATGAGTTTGCTAGGGCATTTCTTCACCCTCATTCAAACTACATCCCAGACAACACATATAAAACACAGAGTTACTATGAGTCAATTCTCATAGCGATAGAATCCATAGAGTTTGTCCCAGATGACAAGGACAAACAACCAGGCCAATATAGTCATGTCAAGGCAAAACTTCAGAATGTGATCGCCCTTGATCAATGGGGATAACCCCTGTAGAAAACCAAACAGATCCTAGAAAATGTACCCCTCAGAGACTATAACTATTATGACTACATTCAGGCATGGTTCAGAGTTTTTAACCGCCAGAATGACATGCATGATATGTCATGGTTTTTTCTTTTTAAGAAAACATTCCCATTAGAGGTCCCGAATTGGTTTATCCAATGGTGGGCATCATTTGGTCCAATCACAGACATTTTACCAGAACCAGTCCTAGAAGGATTCCAGTACTTCACAGAACAATGGAAGGCACCAGCCTATTTAGCCTACCTTCCTCCATTCTTTGTGTTCTACAGAACCTTCTTTGTAACGTGGATTTTCATATCAGAATTCGCGTACAAACATGTTTCTTTCGGAGACCACCAAGACATCTTGGCTTTCGGAAGAGCTCATTCAGTCATGTGGTGGAAGAAGATGAACAACATTTCTTGTTCAAAACCAAAGGTCCAAGCATGACTTGAAGAAAATCAGAAACAGAAAAAGGAAATTCAATCAGAACAGCAGGAGTTTCTCTCCTTTAAGAATTTCCTCACTACTCAGTTAGCAGCGGCCACCAGTTATGACGAAGTCAAGGCCATTATGCTTCAACTCGAGGAACTTACCTCAGACCATGCATCCATTTCTACAGACAATGCCAAGGACAATGAAGATGACTGTTTTGGCATCTATACTCCTCTATGAGTATAAACTGGAAACAGAATATAGAATTTTGTAATACTCCTCTATGAGTATAAACTAGAAATAGAAAATAGAACTTTGTAATACTCCTCTATGAGTATAAACTGGGCAATGAGTTTCCCAGTGTTCTCTCCAAAAAACACAGGACAGATGAGTTTCCTAATGTTCTCTAAAAACATTGGACAGATAGGGTTTTGTTCTTCTAAGTTCTCTTCAAAAACTACGATGAAACGGTAAGACTTCCCCTCTCTGAAGTCATATGGTTTCTGAAGAATTCCATGAAACTTCAGCTAGTCCAGGTCAAACGGCAACTGGTAAAGACATCTCAAGTCCGTTGATAGGTGTGGCTTTCCCAATAAGCCAAAGGAAATTTAGAAACTTGTTTATCTTCTAGCCTGTATTTTATTTTGTATTTTGCTTAGTCAACTTACCTTTAGCCAACTTACCTTTAGCAAACCTATTTCAACAACCTTGTAAGGTCATGTCGTTGAGGAGCAGAGGGCGTAAGACTCTGTTGTTGCCATGTGGCGATTTGGTGAGAAATAGTTAGGCTTCGAAGATAGTAAGACTAAGTACGATGCAGGGTAGATTATAGGGAAAATAGACTAGTTTATTTATTTTCTTTGTATTAGTGGGAAATACGCTTCGATCATTGTACTTGTATGTATTCTACCATTAGTCAATATGATTCAGACTGATGAAGTTCACTGCGTCTTCAGCATTGAACCAGTTTCAGACTCAGAGAAGAAAAAGATGAATCTACAGTCAAGATTCCATCATCAGACATCATCATCACAATATGATGAAATTACTTTCGGTCACAGTGAAAGTAATCCAGTCAAAAGACAGAATCATCACATCGAGACAAGAGATCTTTCGGCCACAGTAAAAGCCAGACATGATCATCAAGTCACGACAAAACAAGATTCGGCCACAGTAAAAGCTGACCACTATTCATGAATAGTAAAAATCACTTTTACTATTCACTTTAGGAAAAGTTACTTTTGACTTTTTCTTTTCAATTTTCATTTTGGATTTACATATTCGATATCCTATAAAGGCAGAGTCTGCCTCATCACTTAGGATCCGAATTTTTTTCCCCCTCAAATTTTTATTTTAATTCGGTATCACTCTTGTAGATTGTACTCCTGTACAACCAACAGTGTAGCACAGTTATCTTCCACTACATTTAATAACAAGTAAGAGACTTTGTCTCCTTTTATCTTCATCTTCCCCCTCAAAATTTTTATTTTAATTTGGTATCACTCTTTGAACATTGTACTCCTGTACAACCAACAGTGTAGCACAGTTATCTTCCAGTACATTTAATAACAAGTAAGAGACTTTGTCTCCTTTTATCTTCATCTTTCTTGTATTACGTTTCTTTACCTGTCTATTATCTGTGTTTATTCCACTTTCTGTTATGGCTTTCATTATCTTATCTTTCCTGGTTTGTTTCTGGTATCAGGGCCAGAGCAACTAGGTTGTTAGTTTTGTCCAACTTACCTGTATCTACAACTTACCTTTGCCGCGATAGGTCGTGATAGGGTTAGGGAGTAAGTAAGACCCGAAGGAGGGCAGTTGGCTCCAGGTTTCCCTTGTAGGCGTCGTTGGCTCGAAGATAGTAAGTAGGTTCACAGATAGTAAGGGCAAGACTAGTAACACAGTTGTAATGGCTTCTAGTAGCAGTAATGCTTCAGTAAGATCAGATAATAATACCATAGCTAAAACAGAACAGACATGGACAGTAGGAGAGTTAAGTAATTGGAAACCTCCTAAGATGGACATAAAAGAGATTTACCAGAAAGGTCTCTTCGACCTAAAATCTCTGCTTACTATTAAATGTAAGGAAGAAGTAGTGCCATTAACCAGTGATCAGCAAAGCATTAGATTGTTCTCTTAGAAATCACTAGACAAAGCCATTAGAAACGGCTATAGGTTTCTACATATTGGTCATGTGCAAGTCGCACTTAAGCCTTTAATCAGAGAATGACTAGATACCAGTGTATATCTAGCTCTTAAAGATTGTAGGTTACTCAGATACAATGATTCACTACTAGGATTAGTAGAAACGAGTCTCTGTAATGGACCTATTTTCTTTAATTGTTTTCCAGATCATACCATATCGCTTACATGTCCGCATGTCATGAAAGCTTTACAATTAGACATTAAGACGCATAATTATTATGTTGATTGTGGTACACACGCATATGAAGTTATTTATCGTCTTAATTATAAATTAATGACTACAGGATTAAATCCTAGGTCTATAACTAGAAAACATCCTAAAGGTGAAACTATCCTTTGGAACATGGACAGAAACAGATCAATAGTTAATATACCCAAAACCATTAAGTGGAATGAAATTTCACTTCCAGAAAGGTGGGATATTGAGAATGCCACCAAACCAGTTGTTCAGGACCAGAACTCCAGAATAGAACAGATCATCCAGTATGATGATGGTACTGTTTCCATTAAAATAGATAGAGGAAATAGATGATCAGTTTTATCCCGATCAGCCTCTAGTGTCTCCAGGATCAGTATTTCTGACCCTACACCAGGTTTTGTTGACCTTCCTTCAACAAGTAGAACCCAGACTCAATCTATTCCAATTGGAATCAGAATTAAAGAACAGACTGCTCATCCAGTCTATCCAGAATTTGAACCAACAGATACATCATCTGTTGACTTCAACCCTTCAGCCTCAGACTTTGGCGTCAATGTTTTATCTGAAGTCTTTGAACGAGATGTTCAAGGATTAAAAGAAGAATTTCTTTCAGATGAGAACAAACAGATCAGAGAATGGTATTTCGAAAACCATAACAATGAACAATTAGCAGATTTAAAAAGCCAATGGCTTCAGTATTTGCAACTTGTTAGGTTAAATGTACCATTTTTCATGTGGTTTAAACATAGAAATAAACCAATGAACATTAATGTTCTTACTGCAAGAACAAGAAAATAGAATTTACCCAATTCCACAACAGTCATTAATGCGGAGCACCCTCTGTTTCAACACACTCAAGTTCCTACAAAGGAAGGAATTATAGATCTTAAACCACTCATTCTTTCACAACAACCAGAACTAAAAGACATAGCCCAACAAAATAATTGGACTAATCTTTCAGTTGTCACATTACAAAAACAGATTCAGAATATCGAAGATATTCTTGAAAAATAAAATACAATAGTTCCAGTTAAACCTATTGAATCAAAACCAAAGTCAACTGAACAGACCACTGTTTCATTGACAACACCATTTGATTCACTAAAGTTAACCAGTACAAAGGTTAAACCAGAATCTCCGATCAAGGTTTTACCTTTTAAAATATCAAAATATATTCCAAATTTAGAATCCACAGAAGAGAAGAATACCAAACTTCTCCAGGAACTGATTTCCAGAACTAAGAAATCAGAACCTTCATCGAGCCAATTAGCTCTTCAAACATTGAAACAGTCAGACAGTAATTCTGATTGCGATTCTTCATCTTCACAGAATTCCGGGAGGGATAAAGCTATCCACATCAATAGAATTTCTTTCCTTGATACAAAGAATTTTTATCCCAGACCTTCACCTCCAGATCTTCAAATTGAAGAAATTCATTCCTAAAGATCTTTCTCAGGATCTCAGATCTATGAATGGAACATAGATGGGATGTCAGAATATCAGATTCTTAATGTTACCAAACAAATGATCATTATAGGTAACATTTACAAGCAAGCTGTTTCTGAGAGAGCAGCAACCAGAAACATCTTTCTTGGCTTTAATGGTCAGCTCAAAGGATGGTGGGATGACCACCTCAGTGAAGCTACCAAAGAAGGCATTCTTAACATGGTGAAAACCAATAAGAATGGTGAACCCGTTTTCAATCAGCAAGGTCAGACAGAGTCATGTGCTCTATCAGCCTTAGTCTTCGATATCACCTACCATTTCATAGGTGATCCCACAGTTTATCAAGAAAGAACATGTGAAATTCTTTAGAACCTCAGATGTAGAACACTCCAAGACTTCCGATGGTATAAGGATATCTTTCTCAGTAAACTATACCAAAGATCTGACAACAACGCCAGTTATTGGAAAGAAAGATTCCTTTGTGGTCTTCCAAAGTTGTTTGCTCAACAAGTGAGAGAATCCATTTCACTTGACTTCCCAGGTTTAGACTATGATCTTATGACATATGGTGACATCATATCCCATATTAATAAGACTGCTTTGAAGATTTGCACTGATCTTCGTTTTAAAGCACAGTTAAAGAAACAGTCTAACAGAAAAGAACTAGGAAATTGGTGTGAACAGTATGGAATGGAAAAGATTAAACCACCCCATACTCAGAAAACACATAAGTCCAGAATTTCCGCCAAAAAATATAAGAATCACTTCAAGTCCATTGGACAGAAGTACAAACAGAAGTATGACAATAAACCATACACTCATAAGAAGAAACACTACCAGAGGTTTCCACGAAGAAATTGGAAATATCAGAAAAAAAGTAAAAAAGAACAGAAAACCACAGGATGTTTCAAATGTGGTAAAACAGGACACTTTGCAAGAGATTGTAAAATCAGATCACTAATTCAATCATTAGAATTATATGAAGCTACAAAAAGCAAAATTATCCAGTCCATTGATGATCGTGAGTCATCATCCAGCTCTTCTTCAGATTACTCTGATGAAGAAAACATTAATCAGATTGGAACAGACAACTATTATTCCAGTAGTTCTTCCAATTCATTCCAGGAATGTGCTTGTCCCAGCGAAGGAGCATGTTTCTGACAGAAAAGATTAAATGTCCTTACAGATTCTTATGGTCTTATGATCGATATGATCTGTAAGATCAATGACCCAGAAGAAAAGCAAGCTTATCTTCTCATAATAAAAGACATTATGGATCAGAAAGAGAAAGAAAAATCTCAATCCATACCTATCCAGAATAACATCAAGAATATAAATTATTATGATGTCCTCAGTTACTTCCAGAAGAGAAAAACCCAACCAGTGGGAATCTCTGATCTCTAGCATGAGATTAAACTGTTAAAAGCAGAAATTCAGCAACTTAGACAAGAGTATAGGCAAGAGATTTGTGATCTCAGATTAGATCATGAACATCTCCAGCAAGATGTCCAACTCTTACAAATAGAATCCTTAGAACGTCAAGAACATATTTCTCATAATGATGAACTTGATAAACAGACTTAGATTGCTATTGGCAAGCTGACAGAAGGAGCTAGTACCTCCAAACCTACAGAGGATTACCTCAATCTTCTGAACAGAATCACATATCAGAAGTGGTATGTCCAGTTAACCATCAAGGTTAATGATTTCAAATTTGAAACCATTGCCTTATTAGACTCAGTTGCAGATATGAACTGTATCCAAGAATGTCTAATTCCTTCCAGATACTTTGAGAAAACCAAAGAGAAGCTTTCTACAACTGACTCTACCAGACTTCATATTCAATACAAATTACCTAATGCACATGTGTGTAATCAAGGTATTTGTTTCCCTACCAGCTTTGTGCTGATAAAACAGTTAAATTCCCAGGTCATCCTCGGGAACCGATTCCTTCAACAGTTATTTCCCATGACTGTTACAGAACAAGGTATATCTACCAATGTGTTAGGTAAACCTATTCATTTTGAGTTCTATTTCCCTTCACAACGAAGAGATATAAGCTTAATTCAACAGAAAGAAAACCACATCAGTTTTCTTAAACAGGATATTAAAAGTCTCAGAATTGATGAACAGATTGCTAAACAGCAAAAGATCATCAATGAATTCCAAACCAAACTTGAAAAAGAAGTTTGTTTAGAACTTCCTACGGCCTTTTGGGTTCGTAAAAAACATTCTGTCTCTTTCCCATATGAGAAAGACTTTTCAGAACATAATATTCCTACCAGGGCTCGGCCCATTCAAATGAATCAGGAATATCTTTCTCTTTGTAAAAAAGAGATCCATAATTTATTAGATAAAAAGCTTATCCGACCCAGCAAAAGCCCATGGTCGTGTGCAGCCTTTTATGTTAATAAACATGCAGAACAGGAACGAGGAGTCCCTCGTTTAGTCATCAATTATAAGCCCTTAAACAAGGTCTTACAATGGATCAGATATCCATTACCCAACAAGAATGATCTCCTTAAGAGATTAAATCAGGCCCATGTCTTCAGTAAATTTGACATGAAATCAGGATTTTGGCAAATCCAAGTCATTGAATCAGAAAGGTACAAGACTGCATTCACCGTTCCATTTGGACAATATGAGTAGAATGTCATGCCTTTTGGGCTCAAGAATGTGCCTTCAAAATTTCAGTACATCAAAGGAGATGATAACTTCATCCTTGATTTCCTAACCAGAGAATTTCTAATAGGCCACGTGCCTATCACATAGGATTCCTTCGGGAATACCTTCTCATTTTGTTTTCTTTTACAGATTACAGAAGCGGACACCAAAAATCCAGTTAGTGGATTTAGATGGATTGTTTCAAGTCCACCGCAATTAAGTAGATTGAAACACATATTCAGATCCAGAAGCGGAATTGATAATTGTTTCATATCCGTATTTCTTTCTATATATTGTTGCTAACCATTTTGCAGGATCATCAACTCCTGACCTTAGTAACAATGGCACCCAAGAAAGATAAAGGCAAAGCTAAAGCATTCGATCTCGCCTCCTATGCTCAGAAAGCTAGCACACTAGCAGCATCCACAGCTTAATCATCAACCCCAGTCAAGGTTAAAGATAAACAGATAACATATACACCATATTCTACCCAGTCACCCCTAGGTAGAAACCTCACAGTTTTGGGACATCGTCCTCTCAAAAATAGTTAACCGGTGTTCATGCAGGTACTGCAGGTACATCGTCTTCTCAAGTGACAGTCAGTAACAAGTTTCAGCCGCTTGTTGCTAAACCAAAAACAGTAGCCCCAGAACCTAAACAGATACAGCTACTATCACCCTCATACATATACAAGAACGTCTTCAACCAGATTCTTGTAACATAACCTTTTCATTTCAGACAGAACCCCAACATTACACCCGATGAGTTTGCTAGGGCATTTCTTCACCCTCATTCAAACTACATCCCAGACAACACATATAAAACACAGAGTTACTATGAGTCAATCCTCATAGCGACAGAGTCCATAGAGGTTGTTCCAGATGACAAGAACAAACAACCGGGCCAGTATAGCTATGTCAATGCTAAACTTCAGAATGTGATCTCCCTTGATCAATGGGGACAACCCCCACAGAAAACCAAACTGATTCCAGAAAATGTACCCCTCAGAGACTATAACTGTTATGACTACATTCAGGCATGGTTCAGAGTTTTCAACCGCCAGAATGTCAAGCATGATATGTCATGGTTTTTCCTTTTTAAGAAATCATTCCCATTAGAGGTCCCGAATTGGTTTATCCAATGGTGGGCATCATTTGGTCCAATTACAGACATTTTACCAGAACCAGTCCTAGAAGGATTCCAGTACTTCACAGAACAATGGAAGACACCAGCCCATTTAGCTTACCTTCCTCCATTCTTTGTGTTCTACAAAATCTTCTTTGTAACGTGGATTTTCAGATCAGAATTCGTGTACAAACATGTTTCTTTCGGAGACCATCAATACATTTTGGCTTTCGGAAAAGCTCATTCAGTCATGTGGTAGAAGAAGATGAACAACAGTTCTTGTTCAAAACCAAAGGTCCAAGCAAAGCTAAAGACAAATCAGAAACAGAAAAAGGAAATTCAATCAGAATAGCAGGAGTTTCTCTCCTTCAAGAATTTTCTTACTACTCAGTTAGCAGCGGCCACTAGTTATGACGAAATCAAGGCCATTATGCTTCAACTCGAGGAACTTGCCTCAGACCAGGCATCCATTTCTACAGACAATGCTAATGACAATGAAGATGACTGTTTTGGCATCTATACTCCTCTATGAGTATAAACTGGAAACAGAATATAGAACTTTGTAATACTCCTCTATGAGTATAAACTGGAAATAGAAAACAGAATTTTATAATACTCCACTATGAGTATAAACTGGAAATAGAAAACAGAATATACTCTACTATGAGTATAAACTGGAAACAGAATTTAGAAATAGAAAACAGAATATACAGAACTTTGTAATACTCCTCTATGAGTATAAACTGGGCAATGAGTTTTCCGGTGTTCTCTCCAAAAACACAGGACATATAAGTTTTCTAATGTTCTCTAAAAACATTGGACATATAGGGTTTTGTTCTTCTAAGTTCCCTTCAAAAACTAGGATGAAACAGTGAGACTTCCCTTCTCTGAAGTCATATGGTTACTGAAGAATTCCATGAAACTTCAGCTAGTCCAGGTCAAACGGCAACTGGTAAAGACACCTCAAGTCCGTTGATGGGTGTGGCTTTCCCAAAAAGCCAAAGAAGATTTAGAAACTTGTTTATATTCTGGCCTGTTTTTTATTTTGTATTTTGCTTAGTCAACTTACCTTTAGCCAACTTACCTTTAGCAAACATATTTCAACAACCTTGTAAGGTCACGGCGTTGAGGAGCAGAGGGCGTAAGACTCCGTTGTTGCCATGTGGCGATTTGGTGAGAAATAGTTAGGCTTCGAAGATAGTAAGGCATCGAAGAGAGTAAAACTAAGTACGATGCAGGGTAGATTATAAGGAAAATAGACTAGTTTATTTATTTTCTTTGTATTAGTGGGAAATACACTTCGATCATTGTACTTGTATGTATTCTACCATTAGTCAGTATGATTCAAACTGATGAAGTTCACTGCGTCTTCAGCATTGAACCAGTTTCAGACTCAGAGAAGAAGAAGATGAATCTACAGTCAAGATTCCATCATCAGACATCATCATCACAAGACGATGAAATTACTTTCGGTCATTGTGAAAGTAATCCAGTCAAAAGACAGAATTATCACATCGAGACAAGAGATCTTTCGGCCACAGTAAATGCCAGACATGATCATCAAGTCGCGACAAAACAAGATTCGGCCACAGTAAAAGCCGACCACTATTCATGAATAGTAAAATGACTTTTACTGTTCACTTTAAGAAAAGTTACTAATGTGTTAGGTAAACCTATTTATTTTGAGTTTTATTTTCCTTCACAACGAAGAAATATTAACTCAATCCAACAGAAAGAAAACCAAATTAGTTTTCTTAAACAAGATATTAAGAGCCTCAGAATTGATGAACAGATTGCTAAACAACAGAAGTCCATCAATGAATTCCAGACCAAACTTGAAAAAGAAGTTTGTTCATAACTTCCTACGGCCTTTTGGGTTTGTAAGAAACATTAAGTCTCTCTCCCATACGAGAAAGACTTTTCAGAACAGAATATTCCTACCTGGGCTCGGCCCATTCAGATGAACCAGGAATATCTCTCTCTTTGTAAAAAAGAGATCCAGAATTTATTAGATAAAAAGTTAATCCGACCCAGCAAAAGCCCATGGTCATGTGCAGCCTTTTATGTTAATAAACATGCAGAACAGGAACGAGGAGTCCCTCATTTAGTCATCAATTATAAGCCCTTAAACAAGGTCTTACAATGGATCAGATATCTATTACCCAATAAGAATGATCTCCTTAAGAGATTAAATCAGGCCCATGTCTTCAGTAAATTTGACATAAAATCAGGATTTTGGCAGATCCAAGTCATTGAATCAGAAAGGTACAAGACTGCATTCACCGTTCCATTTGGACAATATGAGTGGAATGTTATGCCTTTTGGGCTCAAGAATGCGTCTCCAGAATTTCAGTACATCAAGGGAGAGGATAACTCCATCCCTGATTTCCTAACCAGAGAATTTCTAACAGGCCACATGCCTATTACATAGGATTCCTCCGGGAATACCTTTTCATTTTTGTTTTCTTTTACAGATCACAGAAGCGGACACCAAAAATCCAGTTAGTGGATTTAGATGGATTGTTTCAAGTCCACCGCAATTAAGTAGATTGAAACACATATTCAGATCCAGAAGTAGAATTGATAATTGTTTCAATTCCGTTTTTCTTTCTATATATTGTTGCTAACCATTTTGTAGGATCATCAATTCCTGATTTAGTAACAATGGCACCCAAGAAAGATAAAGGCAAAGCTAAAGCATTCGATCTCCCCTCCTACGCTCAGAAAGCTCGCACACCAGCAGCATCTCCACCTCAATCATCAACCCCAGTCAAGGTTGAAGATAAACAGATAACATATACACCATATTCTACCCAGTCACCCCTAGGTAGAAACCTCACAGTTTTGGGGACATCGTCCTCTCAAAAACAGTTAACAGGTGTTCATGCAGGTTTTACAGGTACATTGTCTTCTCAGGTGACAGTCAGTAACAAGTTTCAGTCGCTTGTTGCTAAACCAAAAACAATAGCCCCAGAACCTAAACAGATACAGCTACCATCACCCTCATACATACACAAGAACGTCTTCGACCAGATCTTGTAACATAACCTTTTCATTTCAAACAGAACCCCAATATCATCCCCGATGAGTTTGCTAGGGCATTTCTTCACCCTCATTCAAACTACATTCCAGACAACACATATAAGACCCAGAGTTACTATGAGTCAATTCTCATAGCGACAGAATCCATGGAGTTTGTCCCAGATGACAAAGACAAACAACCAGGCCAGTATAGCCATGTCAAGGCTAAACTTCAAACAGTGATCACCCTTGATCAATGGGGACAACCCCCACAGAAAACCAAACAGATTCCAGAAAATGTACCCCTCAGAGACTATAACTATTATGATTACATTCAGGCATGGTTCAGAGTTTTTAACCGCCAGAATGATAAACATGATATGTCATGGTTTTTCCTTTTTAAGAAATCATTTCCATTAGAGGTCCCGAATTGGTTTATCCAATTGTGGGCATCATTTGGACCCATTACAGATATTTTACCAGAACCAGTCCTAGAAGGATTCCAGTACTTCACAGAACATTGGAAGGCACCAGCACAGTTAGCCTACCTTCCTCCATTCTTTGTGTTTTACAGAATCTTCTTTGTAACGTGGATTTTCATATCAGAATTCGCATACAAACATGTTTCTTTCGGAGACCGTCAAGACATTTTGGCTTTCGGAAGAGCTCATTCAGTCATGTGGTGGAAGAAGATGAACAACAGTTCTTGTTCAACACCAAAGGTCCAAGCATGGCTAGAGACAAATCAGAAACAGAAAAAGGAAATTCAATCAGAACAGCAGGAGTTTCTCTCCTTCAAGAATTTCCTCACTACTCAGTTAGCAGCGGCCACCAGTTATGACAAAGTCAAGGCCATTATGCTTCAACTCGAGGAACTTGCCTCAGACCAGGCATCCATTTCTACATACAATGCCAATGACAATGAAGATGACTGTTTTGGCATCTATACTCCTCTATGAGTATAAACTAGAAACAGAAAACAGAATTTTGTAATACTCCTCTATGAGTATAAACTGGAAACAGAAAATAGAATTTTGTAATACTCCTCTATGAGTATAAACTGGAAACATAAATTAGAAATAGAAAACAGAATTTTGTAATACTCCTCTATGAGTAAAAACTGGGCAATGAGTTTTTCGGTGTTCTCTCTAAAAACACAGGACATATGAGTTTTCTAATGTTCTCTAAAAATATTGGACAGATAGGGTTTTGTTCTTCTAAGTTCCCTTCAAAAACTAGGATGAAACGGTAAGACTTCCCCCCTCTGAAGTCATATGGTTTCTGAAGAATTCCATGAAACTTCAGCTAGTCCAGGTCAAACGACAACTAGTAAAGACACCTCAAGTCCGTTGATGGGTGTGGCTTTCCCAAAAAGCCAAAGGAAATTTAGAAACTTGTTTATCTTTTAGCCTATATTTATTTTGTATTTTGCTTAGTCAACTTATCTTTAGCCATCTTACCTTTAGCAAACCTATTTCAACAACCTTGTAAGGTCATGGCGTTGAGGAGCAGAGGGCGTAAGACTCCGTTGTTGCCATGTGGCGATTTGGTGATAAATAGTTAGGCTTCGAAGATAGTAAGGCTTCGAAGATATATATATATATATATCGGAATGTTATAAGTATATCTAATGGATTGTTAATATTATTTTGTGACGAATATATCAATAATTCATAACTGTTCAATCTAATTCATTATGTACAAATCCATTCCAGTGTTTGTCAGGCTACCAAAATGTTTGGAAGTATTTGAGATATGAAGAAATTCATTTGATTTATAAATGATTTTTTTGAAGATTTATATTTACAAAAGAATTATCTTGTTTGAGATTGTAAAATAGTATTACATTAATTCTATTATTTGTAAATATAAAGTGTTTTTGAAACACATATGAAATTAAAGTTGTAATTTTTTTTACATCTGGACAGTTGAAAGAGATGGTATCGGCACTATTGCATGAATTAGATCTTGATTTGTCAGATGGTTCATCAAATGATTTTTGATAATTTAAAGATTGATTCAACTTTGTCTCATATGACTTTGTGCCTAAGCTTCTTAGTTTAACATTTCTCTTCTCCTTTTTGACATTTAGTGATACAGATACTAATGATGATGAAAGCATTGATCAAGAAGAATGAAAGGAGTTCATGTTGAAGAATCCATCTTTTTTAAAGAATATGACTCATCCATAACTCAACTAAGTGTTTAAAGAGTACGTACAATATTATCATATCCTCTTGGAGTTAGTATTGTTTGAAATCCAAAACAAGCTGATATTCTTTGGAAATAAACATTTAATTATGTGTCGCAACTTTTATATTATATGGCCCCGAAGACTGCTGCATGAGTTTCAGACACTGTAACAGCTAAGCAAGTTTTGTGCTGCAGTTCTATTTCCCACGCACCATAGTATGCATTTAGAGAATGTCTCAAAACTGAAATTAGCTAGAGATGTTCTCTTGAGAGTTACACTCAGATTGTATGATTGAAGGCAAACAGGATATATTGAGAGAAAAAAGGTAACAATTGCAACTTTTTTTCCTTTTCTTGTTCCATTTTTAAAATACAGTTCTTTTTTCTTTTTTTATTATCTTTTTTATTTTCTTTATGTGGAATTTTTTTTCTTATACTCAAGATTGACTCTAATATGGAATTATTGCTTGTCACTCTTATGTTTTTGTTTGTTTCATCGTTGTAATTTTTTTTTACATCTGGACAGTTGAAAGAGATGGTATCAACACTATTGCATGAATTAGATCTTGATTTGTCAAATGGTTCATCAAATGGTTTTTGATAATATAAAGATTGATTTAACTTTGTCTCACGTGACTCCGTGCCTCTGCTTCTTGGTTTAACATTTCTTTTCTCCTCTTTGACATTCAGTGATACAGATACTAATGGTGATGAAAACATTGATCAAGAAGAATGGAAGGAGTTCATGTTGAAGAATCCATCTCTTTTAAAGAATATGACTCATCTATAACTCAACTAAGTGTTTACAGAGTACACACAATATTATCATATCCTCTTGAAGTTAGTATTGTTTGAAATCCAAAACAAGCTGATATTCTTTGGAAATAAACATTTAATTCTACGGCGCAACTTTTATATTGTAGGGCCCTGAAGACTGCATGATGAGTTTCAGACACTGTGACAACTAAGCAAGTTTTTTGCTGCAGTTCTATTTCCCACGCACCATAGTATGCATTTAGAGAATGTCTCAAAATTGGAATAATTGATATGGGTTTGACAATTCAGGTAAATACTCTATGAAGGGACTTGATTCATTTAGAGAACGTCTCAAAATTAGAATAATTGATATGGATTTGACAATTTAGGTTCTACAAAAGTGCGTGTGTCTTTGTTATTGAAAGATCTAAAGGTGTGCAACTCTTCACAACTGTGGCCTGAAATTTGATATCAGTTTCTTTTTTGGTTTCGCAGTTGATATCATCTCCACTATTGAGTTTGATAAAGGTGATGACCATCTTGCTACTGGTGATTGTGGAGGCAGGGTGGTGTTATTTGCAAGGACTGATACAAAAGAGGTACGTCTCTACATCAATACGATTTTATTTATTAAAAATCAAGTCAATAATCAACCTATCTTTCTTTATATGCAGCAACATTTAATTTCTAGCATGGATAACTTTGTGAACACCTTGATAGTTTTTTGTTAAAAGGAATTATTTTTGGTAGAACAATAGTTATATTTCTTTCTCTGTATGGATTTCACTCCTCTTTAGGTGGCTTTATTTCTTTTTCTCCATGCTTTCATTTCTTTCTTTTGTTGTTCCTCTTTCATTTAATATGGTATGCATCTCTTTCTTCAGTTTGACTATCTCAGAAGTTTAGAAATTGGGAAGAAAATAAACAAGATCTACTGGTGCCAGACAGCTAATGTTCCCTCTTTCTTATATCTACTAAAATGATGATAAAACCATCAAATTTTGAAAGGTGGGATGTTGATTCCCATTGTTATTAATCAAATACCGAATGAGATAATTAGCTACATTTTGTAACGGAAGTCTGTAAATTCAAATGATTTCATTTTAGTTATAATTTTTTGGCAGTCAGTCTATTATCCACCCCTGCTAGCATAAAAAAAAGACCTTTTCGGGTGGCGAGTCACATCTTGGAATGTTAGGATTCAACCTCATTTTGCTCCGTAAATGTTGTGTTATTTTTTCCAGTGTTTGAATACAAGCACTGCCTATTTTTGTGGATGTTTAATACTCTTGTTGAGGGATCTGCCCTTCTCTTTAGCAATTTCCATATCTCCAAATAACTGATGAGCTTTTGTCTTTCCTTTTGCTTTCTGGTTTTGCATTCATCAGATCAATGATTCTCTTATGCATCAATGGTGAAATTGTTCCTGGTTAGCTGTATCATCCCGTTACTCTACCTATTACTTTGACAATCATTTTAATTTTTTGATTTCTTTTCATGATATCTTGTTATGGATTTAAAATTATTATTTTTATTTCTGTGCATTTATTTAAAACTTTTTGGCATTTTGAATTCAATTATTTTTATAAATTGGAGAGAGTGAAATTCATTTACATAACAAATATATTAATGTAAATTAACTATATTAGAATTTATATAATTAACACTATTGATACAAGTTTATTTTCATTGTAAATAATTTTATTCAAACTATTTTATTAATATACATTGGGCACAGCCCGTGCATATGCACGGGCATCTTTAACTAGTATATATATATAATCAGTAAGAAACAAATTTGTATGTTTTTATTACGTGAAGGACCAACATAAAGAGAAAATTAATCAAAATGGATTTTTTTTTCAAGATTCCTGGATATTAATTAGTTGCAAAACAAAACGAAATGTGTTTGTAAGACTAACTCTAATAGGCTCCCTATTTTTTTCTTTACATGTAGGGAATTTTGGCTTGACTTTTTAACTTTAGGGGCTTTTTATTTCAGTTTTACTCCACCAACCTCCCTACTTTTAATATATCCTTATTTCAGGGACTCCCTATTTCAGTTTCACTCCAACAGTTTCCTTATTTTAGGGGCTTCCTATTTTTTTTTTACTCTAATATATCTCTATTTTAGATCAAACACACTATTTTAATTTTTTATTTATATTTTTTTTATTTTTAATGATGATATACTATTTTAACTATTAATAATTATTTTCTATTATAGTTTATAATAAATATTTTTTTTTCTTTTCATTGTCCATATTTTATTTTTCATTTTCGTTAAAAAAACTTTTTAGGGATATATTAGAGTAAAAAAACTAAAATATTCGTATTTTAGAGGCTCTCTATTTTTTACGCTCTCCATTTTATTTTAATCTAATATATCTCTATTTTGATTATACATACTATTCGATTTTTTTTATTTTCTATTTGTTAATGATGACATTCTATTTTAATTTTTATTATCTTATTATATTTTCAATTAATATTATATTTTGATTTTATTTTTGTCTTAATCGAAAAAGTTGGTATCGATTCGACTAGAAAGTTGTCAATAAAATTTGAAATTCCGTAAAAATTATAATAAGTTAGAAATAAAATTCATATGATTTTGCAACTATAAAAAAGAATCGTTCAAATTTTACAGATATAGAGAGCCACTTTTGGTTCTCTACATGTAAAGAGCCAACAAAAAAAAGGGTTCCCAATTTTAGGGAGTCCCTTATAGGGAGGCTGCTGGAGAATAATTTTAGCATTTGCCTCCCTAAAATGTATAATGAGCTATTTTAGGGAGGCTGTTGGAGCCAGCCTAAGCATGGCCATTTACTTATGCATCTTTGTCTAATTTATGATTCTTTTTTGTCAATTTTGTCTAATGGTAATTCGTATAATTTATCAGTTGAAGTTGCACTTTAAAATTCTCTAAGCAATGAGAAATTATTACATTAGTCCGGATTTATATAAGTTCTCTCACACATGTGACTTTCACGAAATATACGAGATGGATAAATCAATTTGAACTTGCAAATAATGAAGCGTTTCAGTAAAACTAATAGTATTTGAAAAATAACTAATCAATTAAGCAAGGGAGCTACATCGTAGGTTAATCAATATGTCAATATGCTACTAAGGATTCAGAAGGAAAAATTAAAAAAGGAAAAGAAATAGGAGGATTAAATTTTGTTTGTGGGTAAAATTGTACAATAAATGTTCATAAATGATAAAATATATTCATTTGATTATTTATAAACTTTTACCGTATAATTTTGAAAATGTCATGTGTGCGTATTATTGTTATTATGATATATTATTTGTATATTCATATGTATTTGAATTTTGAAATTTAGGAATAATTTAGTGGTGAGTTACTCTCTTTATCAGTTGACAAATCAGGGTATGAATCTTGTAAGGTGGGGCCAAATAGGGTTGGGTTGTAAAAAGAATGATCATGTGTATTATTTGTTTGGACAACAAAGAAAATGAAAGGAAATAATAAGTTTTACAAAAAAAATAACATTTATATTCTTTCTTAAGGGTATAAATGTGACATTCATATCGATATAAGCGTATTTTACAAAATTAAGAAGGATAATATAAACATCATGAATAATTTAAATCAAATTACCAAATCATTCCTAGTCCAATCATTCCCTAACATCTTCAATCCAAACAAGATAATAAATATAAATATCCTCCAAAATAAAATAATTTTCCCCCAAATCCCAATCCAAACAGACCCTAAAAGTTTCATTTGATATCTTTCCTGTGGGTCAATGACCAATGGTCAACCTCCTTTCTGTATTGTACTTTTTGATTTATATGATTTTTAGG
Organism: Ehretia macrophylla; assembly: GCA_037974665.1. Classification (NCBI taxonomy): domain Eukaryota; kingdom Viridiplantae; phylum Streptophyta; class Magnoliopsida; order Boraginales; family Ehretiaceae; genus Ehretia; species Ehretia macrophylla. The sequence goes on from CM075779.1 coordinate 62,419,251, forward strand.
TTAAGACCTTATTGCTAATTTAATTTTTTATTTTTAAATTGTATTATTAACTTCTGTGTCCTTTCCCCTCACCAATTTGTCACTATTTAATTTTTTTATTTTTTGCAAAAGTATAAAATTTAGAAATTTAAAATAAACATACAAATATAGAAATATTAATATTTACGTAAACTTTAATATTAGATGTACAAATATTAATATTCGTAAAAAATATAAAATACTATGGCAAATTAATTTTTAAAATTTTCAAAAAACCAAAAATCTATGAATTGTCTGTTTGATTTGGTTCATAGGGGGGCGGCTACCTCGTAGCTCAAAGATCGCTTGCATCTTGCGCATGTCCGTCGCTTGGGTTGATTTCCTTATAGTGTACTAACCGATCTCTATTTATTGGACTTTATAATTTTATTTGGAGAAGACAAAGTGAAGAATGTGATATAGAGCATCAAAATTAATTATCCTATGAGAATTAATTAATTTCGTGAACGAAAGATGCACATATTTTGAATCACTTTACGAGGTTAGTAGGAGTTGCTATCCCATTGATCCCAATATAAAACCCATCGCTAAAATGCTGCAAGAATATTTGATTTCATCTCTTTCCTAGTCAACGATCAGTGGTCTTCCTCGTTTCTTTTGGTCTTGATTCCTTTGATTAAGAATTTTTGCCTTCTTACGTTTTAGTCAATAGATCTTTTTGCGTTCTCCTTTTTTTTTTCAAACAAAAATTTTGTCGTGGCCTTTCTTTTTTTTCCATAATGGATGCAGACGTCGAAAGTTAAAAATTCACGAATCTAAGAGATGTTTCACCTTTTTATCATACTCGAGAAGTGGTCACAGTCTATTTGGAGGGTCATCAAGCGTTTGCACTCCAAAACTTATTGCATATCGAAATTCGCAAGTCAATCAACACGCTTATTAACTTCTCAGCTTTGCTTCTCATGGCTCGCCATAAGGTCTTGGTTCTAGTGAGTGAAGCATATGAATCATGCTTTAAAGATGAGCGGATGGATGATGAAGCTTTTGGCGTGGATATTTCCAACATGGATAAAGACAAAAAAAACGTGCCCACGGTTTACATTTAGGTCTGACGATCAAGCAACATGTTATATTATATCTTGGATTACCATCACATGAATTGGAGAAGTCATTTGATGAACTATATGAACAGATTGAGATGAGCCTCAAGGCTTCTCACAAGATACTCCAAGTTTTTGACAAGGCTGGTGTTGCTTTTGAGGCTTATCTGCAATCAGATCAATCTTTTCTTAACTCGGAGTAAATTCAGTTAGATAGATAATTCTTTACTCTTTTCAGATGCCAGTAGAACAAGTAATTATAAGCATCTGTTTCCTGCTTAAGAAAGTTGGTTTCCACTTGGAATACAAGGACATTAATTTGACAGATACTCATAGGTACATGTTACTTTTGTTTTGCTAATCTATATATATATGGTCCTTTACCTACGCCTTTTTGGTCCAATTAATGCTCCGAGGGATAAACTATTATGTATTATTGTCCATTTGATCTAATTGTATGAATTTTGTTTTAGGTGCGGAAAATTTAGAGATGAATTCTTAAAATGTATAACATCTTTTGAAAATTATGTAAAATTAGTTTAACCTTCTTTTAAATAAATAATAAAAAAAGGGTGAAGTGCACATGACCCCCCTATACTTTTAAAAAGGTGCATATTACTCCTTTATACTTTTAAAACTACCAAATAGTTTCCCTGTGGTTTGTTAAACTAAGGGGGCGTTAGATTCGCAAATTCTTCTCGCATCATTGGAAATATGAAGTTTGAAATATGATATTCTTATGTTTGGTTCACAGAATAAAAAAAATTCTTGAGAATATCATATTCCTGGGAATACATTATTCTCATAATTTGTTGGATTTTTATTCCCATGTGAGGGGTAAGGTTATGATATTCTTGGGTTGTGAGAATATTTTAGAGAGCATGAAATGACAAAAATACACTTAGCTAAAAATAACTTTATCCTATTTTCTATGATACAATCGTTGTTGCTTGACCTAGGGCATCCCTCCAACATCATCTTCTCACCCCACGATCTCAAATTCTTCACACTTCCCGGTAAGGTATGTGTTCTTATCATTGAATTTTATCTCTTTCATCTATGCACATATTTTCTTTTTAATTTTACTTTTTGGATGCGGTTTTGCGAGAAATAGCCTCGAGATAGTGATAGTGAGAAGAATTTGAGAAGCTTTGTTGTGGTCTCGTGCATATTTTTCCCTATAATTATAAGAAACATTCTTCATTCTTGAAATTCAGCTTTGCCTAATGAATCTTTTTCATGAAGTTTGATGAAATTTTGGTTACAGAAAGCTCCACATTTAATTGAATTAATAAGAAATTACTCAAATTGATTACTTGGCACTAAGCTTTCTTTTGTTTAATTTAATGTTAGATTGTATATTTATATATTTTTTAATGATTTTATTGTATCATTGTATTTTTTTTATGATAACTATTTTTGACAGCATAATAAATTGATTGAGTGGACATAATGCATGCATTGATGTGATATTTTACTCTTTTTCAGTTATGGAAATTTTTAAAAAATTGTTGAAGATTCTCGAGAATGTTAAGTATAAACCAAATACAATAATATAATATTACCAGGAATTTGAGAAAATATTCCCAAAAATATTTTTGGTATATCAAACAATTTTCTTACATTTCTGTGAATCACATTTCTGGAAATATAATTCCGGAGAATGTGATTCTTAGGAATAAAAAATTAATCTGTGAACCAAACGCTACCTAAGCGTAATACCTCCCTCCGTCAAAAAAACCGTCCATTTTGATGGAGAGTACATTGCACTCACTTTTCATGCAACTGGTCATTTTTTTCTACAAATAAATTATTATTTGGACAATAATACCCTTATTAACGAATTTTTATTTTAATTCTCTAACCACACTGGCCTTATAACAAAAAAGATTAAAAAAAAAAAAAATCAAAAGATGTCAATTGTTGTTGTAACACCCCGATCCCTCACAAGACCGAAACCCCGATCCAAAACCCAAGGTCAAGAAAAACGAGGAGAAACAGATAGATTTTTCCTGTTTTTAGGCCTAACTGGTTACCTAAAAACAAAAGGTAAAGCCACAAACCATATACTATAACATTCTCAACAACTTCAAACTCTAACCACACAACTTTCTCAACACTAAGGCTATCTGAGCCTTAGTATACGATATTAAAGACATACAAGCATGCACTCCTTAACTGTTGAAGGTCTATGACTATAATTCACTTATCATACCATTCTAATATTCTCTATCTATATTTCTTATATTTTAAACCTTTCAACATTCCTTCATTCAACCACACACAAGCAAGCAACTAACTAAGCATTAAATCAAAGCTTTAGAGTTATTACATATCATCTACCACTAATTATTTATACAAGACTTTAAATTCGTAATACAATTCTTATATCAACCAACATATACAAGGCACGCAGGTCTCAAAAGAAACATAACTAACACAAATCTTCATAGAACTATCAACAACGAGAATATCCAATCAAAGAAACTCACGAACATTTTTTTCCTCATACTCTGAAGGCATCGAACCTGAAATGGTTAGAAAGGGGGAGTGAGCATACAAAACACGTATGCCCAGTGAGGGAGAGAGCTTAAAATCGGGGAGTTTGAAAAATAGTTTCGTGCAATGCAATAATCAACAGTAAACAAATTATCAATATGAAACTACTATACATTAAATAAGTTAAACAGTTCATATCAAGAAAGATAGTCAACCACAGTAGAACAATTATATTAAGCAATCTAAAAGAAACAATAACAATATAACACACAATACAATTACACAATCTATTTAACATAGTAAAGAATACAACAAAGGTACAATCAAATGTAACTCTCCAAGGACTTAGGGCCCGAGCGAATGTACATATAAAAAGGATATAAGATAACTCTCCAAGGACTTAGGGCCCAAGCGAGAGTTACACAATAAGGAATACCAGTAGACCTTGAACTCATACTACGAACCACGAACAGAAATCTCAAGATGATAATATCAATGATAATGATAAGCCGACATACCATCTTATAACTCCAAGTTGGGTGTACTACGGATGTACCCCGAAATCCTACGACCCAACTCTCGAAGGACTTAGGGCCCAAGTGAGAGAAGGACTGGGCAACCATGGTAGCCGAGGGATATCGGCAAGCCCGATGCTGCCCGGCTTCCCCAACACTATCATACCCAAATGATTGTGCAACCACGATGCAATACACTTAAAATGAAAACAGATGAGATAAACCAATAAACACATAATTGAGGAACAACAAAGTAGGTTACCCTCGCACACAACATAGTAATCAATAAGCACGCATAAATTCAAACAATTATATCAAATCATACAATTTAAAAACAATAAAGTAACTAAGATCCACAAAATGATGAAAACTCCCTCACCTCTACCAAGCTCCCAGGATGCAAGAATTGGCTCAATAGATCAAACCTAACATGTAATAGAACACATACTTACCACAAGAAATCTCATAGATGTCATTCATAGCCAATAATAACAACAAAAACAATAGCTAAATAAGCAATACTAACTCAATGCAAACACTATTTTTACTCTAACTTCTAAAGGTTACTACAACCAAACGAGCTACGAGATTGGAAAACCAATTTCACTACCATCTCTTAGGCACATTATAGCACGATTTTACGCTACGAAACCTCACTTTCCCAACAGAACCTCAAAAGTCCACCTAGCACATTTGAACTACAGCTATACTAACTGAACACCCAATCAATGCCACAATTGCGCTAAAAGTGTTTCCATGCACATACAAGATTAACCCCTAACTCAAAATGAGCACGATCAACACTTGGTCAAAAAGCCCCATCTATAATTCCAACTAAATAGCTATCTCCCGAGCAACGGAAGGACACTACAAGCATACTAGGCATTCATTAACCACTAACCAACCACAATGAAGCTCTATAAGCAACCAAAATACTCAAACGAACCAATTGTCCAAAATGTCCCTTTTTGCTACTTGTTCAATTTAGGTTCCAATCGAAATACAAAGCACAATTTTCACAAACCAACTATCCTACATCTCTAAGGACACTTAAACACACCTACTCAAGCTTTAAAAACCCACTTTTGACACAAAAGCTCGGGAAGGCCCCGAGTCACTTTTAACTACAGCTACCCAAATCGCCCCACAATTCAATGCCACAATTGCATCAAAAGTGCTTGCCCGCCTAGAAGATATCAATTCTAGCATTCAATTACATACAAAACACCTTTTTACACGAAACCCCTTTGCAAATCGAGTCATTTTCACTAGTTTTCTCCAATTTCAATTCATGAAAACTCCTCCAACTATTGCCATAACTTAAACAATCAGTCATTAACACCTAACCAATCAACTACAATCAAAATCTCAACAAACAACCCAACTTTATTACAAAAGCCCCTTTATGTTCCAATGCAAGTTTCTTAATTATAGCAATGGTACATTTAACCTTCTAAACACTTAGGACATCTAACTAAAGTGCTAAACGCAATTCGGGATGAAAACCCCCAAAATTCAAAGTTTACTATTCATGATACTATTCATCTTTTTCTCCAACTAGTTTCTATGCATTTCAATGGCTAAACAATTAATACAAGCGATACAAAATGTTCTACTAACTATATAAACATCATTAGAGATAATATAATCTAATACTTCAAGTATTAGAACAAATCTAGGAATTTTACATAATATAACCCTAACTAAAAATACTCAAATAAATGCATCATTCACCTAGATACAAGGTTAACGAAGCTTAGAGTTAACTTAGAAATGTTCAAGTACTCAAGATTCAACCTTGGAATGGATGAAAATGGCCAACTATAGCAATTTTTGCAAGAAAAAGTACTATTCTCGTAGGTGGGTTTTGGGTTATTTTTTGAGCATTTTTTTAGGAATTTTGGGTTATAAAATGGCTTGGTCAATTAGTCAAAGGGTCCATGGTATTTGGGTAGGTCAATGGGTCAAGCTTATGGATCAAATGGTTTGCAATATGGATCAAATAGTTGGTTAGACAATTAAAACAACACTAAATGCTAAACTAAATACTGAAAACACTATTCATACGATATGAAAATCATTTTCCTAATGCACTCTCCCGATATGCTATGTACGAAATTCCAATTTTTTCATGCCTCCTAAATGACAAGTAATATGAGAAAAATGTAAAACCAGGAAAATAAAACAGTCAAAATTTCTTATAAATAATAACTATTCTTAATTAAACATTTTAATAAATAAATGCACATAAATGCGGGTCTGGGGTCTCACAGTTATCGTCCCCAACGCGTTTACCCCCCTCCCCCTCAACGTACCCTAACCCCAACCCCCGTCAACCTCTCGACCCCAGCCCCGCCCACCCCACCCCACCCGACCCCACCCCACCCATCCCCTATATATATACCTTTTTCTGGTTTGTTGTGTGTGTGTATATATATATATATATATAAGATAAATAGAGGACATCTTGGCAGTCTCAGCATAATTCGAAAAATCAATGGAAGCCTCCCCAACAACTCCCGTTTTACCAAATAGAAGAACTATCACATCTAAGTCACTTAGCAAGTAAGCAATGTAAATAATAATATCAATACATTCCACAACATTTCATACTATTCCCATGACAAAGCGAGAGATTCTCTCATGAATCTTCCCAGATTTCGACTTTCATGAATCTTTCATTTTTTCTGGGTATGGTATGTATATATATATATATATATATATATATATATATATATATACAAATGCATGTATATATATAGTTGCATTAACAAAAGGAAAGAGGAGAAAAGACAGAAAAGAAAAAGAATTAAAGATGTTATGGCTTTTTTACAAATTATGTTAATTACTTTAACGGAAAAGTAGGAATGGGGCATATGTGCTATGTTTCAAAAATCACAGAGAATGTGTTTGGTAGTTTTAAAAGTACAAGGAGCTAGTATGCACCTTTTTAAAAGTATAGAGGGGTCATGTATATTTTACCAAAAAAATAATAATAATCTTAGGTGAAAGGCATTATACTAAGACTAAACGAGTATGTTACTTGCTAGTATATTGTTTTGAGATAACTATAATTAAAATTATTCAGAGATTTATAGTATTATTACCATTTTATCTTGATATTTTATTTTCAATATCTTAGCATAATTCTGATCAATTTTTAAAGTCATGGGTTGAAAACGCCTATTCCTAATTATAAATAGAATTCGAACTCAAGTTATACCATCTATCTAGAAATTACAAATAAATTAATACATAATAACATTCCATTCATGTAGAAATTTTAAATAAATTAGTATAGAACAATCCTTCTTATGCTGCTGGAACCCTCGTTTTTACTACTATTGAACCATAAAACAAAAAGACTCGAGAGAAAAACATATTTGCTAGTGATTGTGATCAGGCCCTAACGCCAGCGTGTCGTCTTGGATTTCATGCGACTTTTTGTGTGTACGAAGGTATAAGAAGATGAGGTATCTTTCTCTTGAGAACTGGAAGCATTAGATGAGAAACTGTAATCATACCCTATGAATTGGGAACTGAACGCCGCACTGAAAGAGGAAGAACTGGAGTTTCAAGAAGAGTTGGAACTTAAATATGCCTTCATTTTCGATGACAAAGTGAAGCTTCGTGAAATGTTGTCAAAAAGCCTGTTTCTTTCTAATGAGTTATTACTTGACTGCATGCAATATGAAGCCAAAAAGTGTACAAGATTGCTTATTTTTGAATGGTGTGAAACACCACCCAGTCCGAAAGAGTTTTCCATGGTACCTATTTACGGTACATATCTATTCTCTGCTGCTTGTGGTATGCTTTGAGATCTTCATATTATTGATCTGCTCATCAAAAAATGTGGCTACCTACCACTTATCAATGATCAGTCTTATAGAGTTCTACCCATACATGAGACGCTCAGAAAATTACCTTTGTCTCAACATCTAGAGAAGTGGAGTATTGGAGAATCTATATTGGACAATCTATCTTCAAGCTTCTAATTTTGCTTTTTGTTTTTCCAGCTTATTATATATATACCTTTAAATTTTAAGTGTTTCTTCTTCTTATAATCTTGTCGATCGTCAAGTGTTGTTTGTACTAGAGGTTCTTGTTAATAGGTGCGGAGTGAGAGGACTAAAAACATACAATTTAAGACTTATGTACAAATAATTTTATCAGTGGGGACTATGTATACACATAGTTTTTTAGAAAAAGTTTAAACGAGTGGAGGATGTAGTTCCTACTCGCTTATATATACATGCATCCGCCATTGCTTGCTAGACACCATTAATTCCTTTTGAGTTCAATCTAGAACATGCATATAGTCGAGCTCTGGGGTTCAAGTAACCTTTTGATCACCCATGTTTTGGGAAATTTTGTATTTTCCACAGAGACCAATACTGGAATGTGTCAAACCGCTAGCGCAGTACACAAAGGGGGTTGAGGAAATTGCTTGCTATTGTGCAAATGATGGTGGGCTAATGGAGTTAGCAGCATTGCTTCTTGTGGCTCGCCATAAGGTTTTGGTTCTGATGAGCGGAGAATATGAAGATAATCCTAGCTTTAGACGTGATCTAATAAATAACGAAGCTATTGGTGTGGATATTTCTGATATGTGTAAATACAAAAAACTTGTTCGTGGTTTACATGTGGGCCTGACAATCAAGCAGCATATAATATTAGATCTTGGATTACCAATACCTAAATTGTACAACGTATTTGATGAATCATGTGAAGAGAATCTAAACCCTTTAAATGATAAGCTGGAAAAACTTATTAAAAATCACTAATCAAAAAGAAAGTCATGAAACTTAACGAAAAAGTAGTAAAACACAATTAACAATTGAATAATAACAGGAAAACAAGGTTTCATTATACCAACCTCGATGGTAAATGATAAATTTATATGCTAGTAATGCTACATTTACCACCTACATCCTTCTAAAATTGCGTTTTTATTTACTTTTTTCAAATTCAAGCTATTAGTAACCAACTCAGTCCAACTAAATCAGCTTACCAATTAAAAATTCATATATCATTACTGAATAAAAAAAGACCAAAAAGTTAGATCCAGACACTAATCGTAAAGTGAAAGAATCACTTCTTTTTTTTGGGTCAAAAACATGTCATAAACAAATTAAACATACAAATAAGCTCCAGCCCAAAATAGACCGAGCAAATAGAGAGGGTCATGGCCCAGTACAAGAAAAAGAACAACAAGAACAAACACAAACAAGAGGATCGGAACAGAAAAGTCTAGTCCAAAGCAAAAAAGTCCAACCAAAGGCTTGAGCCATCTCGTCATAAACCAAAATGACCACGACATCACCGTCAACTCTGAAGAAATACCATCGGCTTCCATTGTTGACCCGGTTAAAAACTCGCTAAATCCCGCTGAAAAGACTGTTAGAGTAACAGTCCGAAAGAAACAAACATCAGTAACCAAGATGAGTTCGGCGGGACCCATCAACCCGGATAGAGGATGGGCCAAGGATTTTCAACACCCAAATGGTCTAGACATTCCGAGAACCGAAACGGACCCTCTGAGCCCCAGGCTTGAACAAGTGACAACAAAGATCACCCTATCACCTCTACAACGAACAGGAACACATGCAGGAATAAGAGCACAAAAAAAACAAGGCTGTCGGCAACACAAGGTATAATCCTCATCTTGACTAAGGATGACAATGGACATGAGAAAGTCTTGCACATACTCAAGCAACATGACGAAATTCCACTTGCACCAAAGCAAAGCACCAAAACACAAAAAAAAAAGAAAAGACAGGCCTAAAATCACCAGATCTGCCACAAGAGAACAAAATAAGGCTCTTAATCCTCACAAGGTTAAGATCCTCTCGAAGAGGTGAACAGATCTCATAAACATTAGAGAACTCATGATGATTTATTCCTTGGTCCAAGCAATTCTCTGAACTTGGAGATGGTTGAAATAGGAAAATGAAGAAAGTAGTCTTCATGGTCAGAGCTAAAGGTAGATCTGTTGAGTAAAGTTAATATAGTAAAGGGTTTGCAGCCGCAAAAGCTAGAGAGCTCTTTCAAAGGGGGAGCACCGCTGAGACGCTTCAAATTCACTTGGCTGCTGTAACAACAACGTTTTTAACCTATGTAAGACCTATCTTGCTCCAGCCTTGGTGAGAGAGAGGAAATACATTTGCTTCTATACCAAGCGCCGCTGAGACGCTTGCTATTGTGCTCCGCAAATCTGCACCTCACAAATCTCTGGTTTCTACGTTTTCAAATGCTGCACAAAGCTACAGATTTGAAAAATTCAAAGGGGGGGGGGGGGGGGAGGGGGAGGGGGAAGGGGGGGGGGGGGGGCGCTATCTGTTGCAGGTTGAACAACTTTCAATAGAAAGCATCATCATCTCGTGAATCAAAGACACCAACTTTCAATAGAAAGCATCTGTTGCTCTGTTGTCTGGCATCATCATCATCTCAATATTGAACAACTTTCATCATCATCTCGTGTATCTGTTGGGGTGGGGTGGAGGGAGGGTGGGGGCGGCGGCTAGGGTAAAAGAGGCTTCTTATAAGAGCGCTCTGATAAAAAGAATCACTTCATCTTGGCCTATTTTGCAGCACTTCATGGTTTTAGCCATAATTCTGCATTTTGATCGACACAGGATTATTCTAGACATAGCTAATCTCAGTAAACTACAAATTTGATATTTAACTCTAAGGCAGAGGCTGCAACAACCTAGATTTTTTCAGACCTGGAGTGAGTCCTCCGTATAGCTTTCCTTGACTTTGTTTAAGTTTGAAGCACTACCTTGCCAAATCAATTCGAATGAAAAAAAAGAACATGAGGAAAAAGATGTTACCTTGCCAAATGGGTTTGATTTGGGAATCTGCCAATCTGGGATGGATATTGATGGATTTGTACGTGTCCTTTTTAAAGGAGAGAAACTGGTTTGGGTTTGTTGTCCCGCTGTGCGTGTGGTTGTAAAGGAGAGAGAAGGGTTTGGGTTTGATTTGGGAAAGTGAGCAAGTTTTTGTTTTTTTTTTAAAAAAAAACATAAATTACAAGCTAAAACAAAGTGCATTGCAAAAAACAATCGGCAACCTGAAGCACTCGAACTCGCGACCTGTAGCACCAAAGAATTTTAAGGCATTTCTCTAACTATTGAACCATATTAATTATTTTTTAGTGTAAGCCTTTGCTTACACTTAATATAGAGTAAGGCCGCCCCTGGAAGACATGGGGACAAGTCACAAGGATTCTCTCAAGCTGCTTTATGTTTTTGAAAAGTCTAGTGATGCTTTTGATGCCTATTTGCAATCAAATCAATTTAATGTAAGTCTTGAAAATAGTAGTATTTTGTTCGCTGGAGTAAATTTTTAACTTGATATCAACTAAATAATTCATGTTTATGTTCAGGTGCTAGTAGAACAAGTCATTACAAGCATTGGGTTGTTGCTTAAGAAAGCTGGTTTCAACTTAAAATGCGGGGACATTGATTTGACAGAGAAGTTTGACTTGAATGCTTGAATATATGTTGCAGGATGTACTTTAAAACAGTCGCAAGATTGTGCAACTCTAATAGGTGGTGGGTTCACATATTTGTGGGGTTCACCTCTCATAGCTACACGGGTTTGGCGATAATTTTGAAAAGTAACGCTAGATGTTACTTCTAGTATGCATGAATCCTTATGGTCCATGATTTTATGTCTAACAAGATTTCAATCTTTTTGTTACTCTTTTACTTCATCTTTTTTTCCATATTCCAACAAAGTAGTATCGAGAGCTAGGTAAAGATAATGGGGAATAGTATATTTCCTTTTCAATTTTCTTGCCTCACTAAAGACAATTATAATAATTGATCCATTCGTGTGAATACTCTCCTTGGCTCACAAGATGTTTGGGAGATTGTAGAGAAAGGCTACGTAAAGAAGATGAAGTTTTGAGTCAAAGTCAAAAGGACGTATTGATAAAGAATCGCAAGAAGGATCAACAAGCTCTCTCAATCATCCATGTTTGGATGAAACTATATTCGAAAAAATCTCATGCACGACTATTGTCAAACAAGCATGGAAAACTCCCCAAAAATCACAAAAAAAGGGTAAACAAGGTAAAAAAAGTTCGTCTACAAACTTTAAGAGGTGAGTTTGAATATCTCAATATGAATGATGGTAAATCTATTTCAAATTATATTTCAAGAGTTTTGAAAATTTCTAACCAACTAAAAAGATATGGAGTAGATTTAAAATATACTCGTATTGTAGAAAAGATCTTTCGTTCTTTACATCCAAAATATGAATATATTGTTGTAGCGATTGAGGAATCAAAAGAGTTAAATAACATGTCCGTTGATGAACTCATGGGCTCATTACAAGCTCATGAAGAAAGACACAAGAAGAAGAATCAAGAAGTCTTAAAAAAAGTTCTTCAAAGTAATCTCGCTTTGAAAAAAGAATAAAACTTTGGTAATGATGGAAGCCAAAAAAGACATGGTCGTAGACATAGATGTGGTAGAGGCCGAGGCCAAAACCAAGGACGAGGACGAGGACGAGGACATGGTGGAAGAGGAGAATTTAATCAAGAAGAGAGAGAAATCAAAATTTGCATAAACTTGGGCGTGGAAGAGGCAATTATTCAGGACAAAGGTATGACAAATCTCAAGTTCAATGTTACAATTGTCAAAAATATGGTCAATATGCTAATGAATGTAGAAGTAATCCTTAAGTTGTGGACGAAAAAGTGAATTTTGCTAAAAGGCAAGAAGGGGAAGAAGAAATTACCTTATTGATGACTCATCATGACGAACAAGATAGAGGAGATAGTTCATGACATCTTGATACAGGTGCAAGTAATCACATGACTGGATAAAGGAGCATATTCGCATAACTCAATAAAACTGTTAAGGGTAATGTTAAATTTGAAGATGTCTCTAAAATTTTAATCCGTTTGAAAGATGAAAGACATTATTTTATTTTTGAAGTTTATTATGTACCAAAATTAAAAACTAATACACTACTAGAAAAACAGGTAAGAGTACCAAATTTTTGTCTATCACTAAATCCGTCACAAATTAATGACGAAAATTATCCATGACTAATTAGTCACTAAATCTATAATAATTTTTTTTAAATAGTTAATTTATTAATATTTTATACATACATTTATCTATTCAAATACAAAAATATTATTAAATAACATAAATTATTATTACATAAATTTATAACTACAAAATAACTAAAACTAATTCTTATAATGTTCACACTTCAATTGCCGCAAGCTACAATAAGAATAACTAATCGTTTATAACTAAAACTAATTGTACAAAATAACTAATCTTTAATTACAAAAATAAAGTGGTAATATCATATTTGTTTGTGTCTCGGCCTCATGTTCACGAAAAATTGATAATACATCTTCAATAAACAGAAGTGATATGAACTGCGCAATTGAAAGCAAGAATGTAAGATTTCTTACTAGATATGTACTGCGCAATTGAAAATGAGTAAACTATAAAAAAAATAATTCAATTATCCTACCATACCTCTTTATAATGATTCAAGAAATTTCCTACAAAAAATAGCGTGTAACCAAAAAACCAATCAAACCAATCAAACCAATCAAATCAATCAAAGGCGGCCTATTAATAATAAATATATATAAGCAGTCCATGTAGACTTCTATTTGGCAGTCAAAAGTGAGGATGATAAATTCTCAAATGATATATGCGGTACATGTAGACTTCTATGCATCCGAGTAGAGTTACGAAACAATTTAATGAAAAAGGAGACAAGGGTGAACAATGATACTTGTGGCCACACCACGAAACTTAGAATTAAGTTAACTATCATTATCCTACTAAGTTAAAGTTAATTATTCCCTCGCATAACTGCCAAGTCAATAAGCAGTGTACTAAACCAAAGAATTTCCCTCTGTGGAACATTGCATAATACTGCAAGTCTTAGTGGTATGATAGTGCTTCATTTAGACCTTTCATTGAGATGGTCAAATGAAAGTCTTTGTCTTAGTAGTATGATAGTGCTTCATTCATACCTTAGTGGTATAATACTGCAAGTCTTGGTGGAATTCTATTTTATAACTTTGGCCTTCAATTTATTCTTTCTAAAGTTGATTAGCACATAAGATGGTCAAATTCAAAATTGGAAAGACAAAACCTACTGAAGTGCAAAACTACTCGGGCTCTCTATTTGCAATATAGATATATATACACGTCTACTAATATACTACCAACACAATTAATTTCAGAAGATATATTCCTTGGTTAAACACCATTCCAAAATGAGCATGTTACATACCACTCATTTTGTAACTTCACAAACTATATTAGCCAGATTTCACATCCAAATGTATGACGTACCGGCATTGATCGCATGGAAGCTGCATTGTTCCCATCAAATTCAGATAGAACATCAAAGGCATGCAATTTCCAGTCCAAAGTTTGAGTGACAACAACACTAGCCAAAACAAACATTTCCATGAACCTGCAAGAGACGGTACTAGCTTAAGAATGAATCCAATATGATAGGAAGAACGAGGAGGCGTCAGACAGTTGACACAGGAACAAACAGAAACAGAGATAAGCACTTCATAGAGCAGGAATGAGATGAAACAGAAGTTTGCATTTCATGATATACAGGAAATGTCTAGTTGTTTTTTAACCTCTTTCTCTTAAAATTAGATGGAAGAAGTGAATCTGACAGTTATTGGAGAAAGCTTCAATTATACATTTTGCTCACAATTGGAAAAGCTCTTATGCACTGGTTTGCATCGGCCATTACAGTACGCAGTTGAAGATATAGCTTCATTGCTAAAGCTTCATCCCAGAAAATCACAATTACTCATAGCTAAACTCCAAGTTGATAATAAGATGCTCAGGTCAATACATAGACCGCAAAGACCAAATAGATTCATGGATACCTAAATGATAAAATAGAAAAGTCTTCAATAATGAATTAAATGTGTATATATATCTATTTAAAGTAAGCTTTTAAATGAAATTGTAAATTTACACGTTTCGAAACGGACTCAACGAATTTCTAAATATGAGACATTAAACTAAAGTGGTAAGAAGAAAACGAAAGGGGGTTCTCAGTGCAAGAGGGTTGTCCAACTTACCTTAGCCAGTCATTACAAATAATTTATTTGTTTTGAAAAGTAGCCTGTCATTACAAATAATATAGCTCATTTCTCTAAAATACACCCTCAGTCTAACATGACACTACAAAATAACAAGTTTAATTGAGATCTCTGGATATAAGATGTACACGTATTATATTAACATTGATTCTTTACACACTGTATATACAACCGACATGTTTACTTCATGCTTAAATTGACTTTTCTATCACTATACTATTTTAATTCTATTACATAGGCTTATCAGACCATGACATGATATCCTTTCCCAGGTTTTATCGACTTTACTCATTCTTCTCCTTCACAATTCTCTCTTTTTTTTTGAAAGGTGATTTTTTTTTCCTCTTCTCCCTCCCCCTCCCCCTTTCCCCCCAACCCCCACCCCAAAGAATTGAACCTAGACCTCCCAAGTCCAGGGTGATAGCCCTTAGCACTGGGCTATCACTCAATTCTCCTCCTTCACAATTCTTTAAGCACAACATACATACATATATGCATATAGTTTACTTACGCCTGATCATAAAGCAACTTTTGAATGTGAATGACATTAAGCATAAAGGAGTAGTAATATATATTAACCTGCAGAACTTTGTAAAGAACTTTACATGCTTGGTCGTAATTCCCTTGGCTATGATTAATGAAACAAAAAATTATTCGTGAATTGAAAAACTTCTACAGAGGAAAGCAGCAGCATAAATTTTTAATTGCCTGCAGAAGCACACAATTACGAAAAAAAAGAAATAGATGGCTGAATTGTAAGACCAGTTAACATCGACAGATAAATTAGTTAGTGAGAGAGATACCTTTCATCTTAAGTTTCTGAGGTCACATTGAACGAAATCCATGTCAACCTGCACAATAACACCATTCGCAGAAGTAAATTAAACTAAAAAAGGCATAAAACTTTTTCAAATAACACCATTTGGAGAAGTTCTTCATCCCTTCTCTAAACATTGATGCATTCTGCCTCATCCCCAAAGGAACTATTCACAGCCCAATGGTGTAAAGTGTAACCATATGGTACCAAGATCAAAATCCATTTGTTATTTGTTTATTTAATAATCTATTTCAATATGGCATGATCTATTTCAACAAATATGTTATTTGTTGTAAAGGATGCAACAAATAACTGTACTATTCAGTTAGATTCTTCGGTGTTTTACTACTCATCAAAAGAGAGAAGGTATGTAGAAGACGTAAAAAAGAGCAGCATCTTATGAGCAGACCAAAGGAGCGAAGAGCAGAAGAAAGCGGATGATATATTTCATCTTGAAGATCTTATCAATCTATTCCCAGCTAACTCTGCTGGACAAGCAATAGACAACTCTTACTATTGTGAAGCTTATAATTCTAAAGCAAAAGACTAGTCATCAAGCAACACAAGTAGACATGTGTGTAATAACTTCTCCAGGTGTCAATTTATTATTAAAAAGCTTCTTGTGCACCAGTATTCGAGTATATAAATATGGAAGAGAAATACCCCAATCTCATTGGCCTTAAAATCTTCTTGTAGGACAGATTGCAGGGCAGAAATTGTCGTCTACAAAAAGGGAGCAAGATGACTATTAAAATTATGGAACCTCTGTATAGATATAGTTTCACTGCTGTTTAAGTCCACAAGCAACTCTAATGGTGAATGAGTGGTAACATTTTTAGCATCTGACAACTATTTGGAGTAGAACGATCATATATCTTGTTTAGCAAATCTAATGTATCCTAGTCCTTGGAGCTTATGTAAGAAGCTAAATATTTTATTATTATCTAGGTAATTTCACGCATGTCCTTATACCGCTTGTTCAAAATCCAACAATCTTTCTGTTTTTTACAAGTGTTCACAATCCAATATTAAAAGCCAATAGAGAGATTTTAATTACACAATCTAATTTTGCACAAGTTCCTAAAGACAAAGTCCACTGGTATTCAAACAGATAAGAGAGTAGAGCAGACATCATTGCATTAACCTCCAATTCATTGAAGAAGTCAGCTCCAAATGGCATAGTATCAATAAGAAGAACAGAAAGCATAATTTGAAAATGAGTATTTCTATCTAGAAGTACTCAATGCCTCAAGAGCATACGTAGTTTTAAATGTCAGCAGAGATTGAATATATTTAACACTTGAGTAAATTTCAGGACCCAATTTGAATTTTACATAAATCACTTCTTGAAATAGATATCTGTTTTAAACCAGGACAATCTCATATCACAAGATATAAACTTCAACGCTCTAGCAATGTCATTCTTCGCTCTCACTCTACGAAGTGGTTACTTATGGAAGAGCTCATCCATTACTCACTACTGTTATAGCAAGTACAAAATAAGGCAGAAGCTTTACAACCAGAACTAGAGGCAAACAATTCTTCTCGCAAAAGTGAACAAGTTTCTACAATAGAATCACATGCTAATAAAATTATAAAGGTAAAGAAAAAGATAAAAAATAATGCAATGGAGTCTTCCAAGGCTTAGCATTACCAAAAACATATGGGAATATTTTCTCTCAAATTAAAAGTATATATACAGATTAAGTGAGATCAGAGAGAGAGGAATTTATTGATTGGCACAACTTACATGGAAACGATGTCATATCTATTTGATCCTTGGTCAGTTCAGTTGCAAAAGAAAAGCATTAAATAATGCAACAGATGTATACCTGTCATCTACGAAAGAAAACCAGAAAGAGTCATGAGATGGCATACCACAGTTGATGAATAAGATAGCAAGAGAGCCAGATTTGACTTCTTCTGATAGCTTACTGATCTCAGGGAGAATAAACTTTGCCTGAGCTTGATTTATCCCTTCAACTCCTGTACAACTTGTTAACATACAAATCCGACTGAAACGATAAACTGCAGAATCCTGTATTGGAAAGGGCATCAGACGAAGAAGATAAAAGAACAGCTGGCATAAATGGGATGGATGTTCTTAATAAAGTTTTACCTCAGCAACTGCAAGACTAGGAACTGGCCTGTCTAATAATATACATAAAGGAAAGATGCTCTGCAGTCGCAGTTCATCATTAACACTCAACGGCAGAGAGATTGTCATCTGTATCCTGGAAAATTAAGAACAGAATCCAGATTACTGCACTAAAATGAAGTTTAAATTAGGAAATCCATGCAATATACATTAAGGAAGTAGTATATACAGGATAAAGAAAAGGATGAATTCCACTTTCACTTTCCAAAGACAGGCTATAACAATAGCCTTTTTCAGCATGGCTGCATCTCTTTTTGGAAGGCAGTTGAGTATCTCCGTTCTTTTTCATTCTCAAGTCCCTGGCCAAAAAAATTCAAGTTATAAACCATGAACTACCCCCTTTTTTACAACGAAGGATTTAGGTGACTGATCATCGGATTAGATAGATATCCCTTCAACACAACATAGGTCATCGAAAGGATCTCATCGTTCCATTTGAATTGGTACTTTCTCCATCACAATTCATTCCCTAGTAATATCATCATGACTGCCGAAGTCATGTGCGGTAGCAATACCAAACCAAATACGACGAGTAACAGGCTCCCGAGCTAAGCCTTGGCTAAACCTTATATGATGCAATTGTTCCTTAGAGAAAATCTTTTTGAAAATATGGAATAATAAGCTATGCAGAAACACCAAAAAGAAATGGAGAAAAAGGATGTTATTAGATGTCCTCAAAGATCCTGAGTCTAAAGCATAAATCATTCTACATCTACCAGAAAGGTACTAGTATTGTTTACAATTTGGATGGGCTACTTTTAATATATTTATTACATGATGTACATTTATTATATTATGAAGCACTATGCAGAGATATGTATTGACAATTCTTGCAATGCAACAAATTGATTACAAATTTACCACAAGATTTCACCTAAAATGAAAAGCACTAAGAAATTAGCTCACAGTGTTACCTCCTTTTGTACTTTGCTTGAATTTTGTACTTCAACCATCTTTGAAGAAACGATGGTTGCATAAGAATTTCCTTCAGTTAGAAATATTATATAGGGAATGACAATCTTTTGAGAAGATCCAATAGTTTGACACTTCAAATTTGGAAAGTTATATAGATTTATATCAGTATATACAGTATTCATGGCATATAGATGACGAATCGTATCAGCCCAAATATCAAAGGTTCCACCGGAGTTACTCTGGAAGGACAGAAAACAAAACAGAATATTACATTGTTAGCAGCATGGCGCTGAATAGTGTTGTATAATTTAACAGATTTGCAATAAATCGAAAGGCTCTCCTCGGCTGCTGCCTCCTCTTCTGCAGACAAATGCACACGGGAATCTTGCCAGCACATCTGATCTGCACTTCTAGTGTAACTACAATTGGAAACAGAATTCCTATTCCATAATCAGAGTAACGAAGTTCTCATTTATTCTCAAAAAAGTTGTTTTCAGAAGCCTTCCGGCATTGCAGCTAGAGAACAACAAATAACCAGTTAACATGAAAGAATAATCATATGTATTCAAACCAAGGAGAATAGATAGAAATCACTTTGTATGCTTTTCATAAATATCAGATGCTACTTAAAAATATAAAGGAAAGTAGATCAAAGTTCAGGAAAAGAGAACTTACGTGGTCTCACAAGCTACCAAAGGTATGCCTGGCATCCTTGTTAAGAATTCAAAACTATATTCATAGCTCTCATGAACTCTCTGGGTTCAGAAACTTAAGACCTGTAACAAATAATACTCATCAAATTACAATCCTTTCATACCGCTGCAAGGGAGCTAAAGACACAAATAGTTCCGTCTGTCGAAGCTAATAAACAAACCACTAACCCATATGAAACAGACAGCAAATTGAGAAATAGGACGTGTAAAAAAGAAACATGTAAGTGTATATCACTAAAACTTAAGGGGGAAACAAACTATCTCACTGTGAGCTAAACATAGATATGCAGAAGTTGTGATTCATCTTCTAGCTTGGTCTATGCTTTCTCAAATTTTAAAGCTGAGAAACAAGTAGTTATTGGATGACAATTACAAGGAAAGTTTGGCAACTAACATGAATACGTCAACTTAAAATCAGCAAAATCCAATTACTCTAGAACACGAAACATCAAAAATGTAATCTTCCACATTGGTAGGTGGGAGACATGTCCTGGCTTAAAACAGATATCTATGTCAGGACCCAATTTGAAGCCAAATGCTCCGCCATGAAAGCCGATTAATTGTTGTAAAATGAAGCAAGCTTTTTTTCTTGTTTATTTGTTAGGGTTTTCAGGAGGAGAGAAAAGAAATTAAAGGAAAGATTTTTTACTTTACTTCTGTTCTTAATATTTATGTTGCCCCCAATTTTGTATCTGAAATTGAAGTTAGGGTTGAAGGAAAACCCTAATTTTGCTGACTACTAGTAGTAGGTAAAGTGGTATATATGTACATATACTTATACATATGTATGCGTATGTATATACATATACATATATCTCACTATAAAATCTAAAAAATTACCAAGAATGAGAGAGGTGGCGCGAATGGTTGACGTTGAAGCTATGGGAGGTGCTGGCGGTGATATTGGGTGGTGGAGCGGATTATAGGTGGGGAGGGGAGTAGGAGGCGTCGAGGAGGGGATTGGGGAGGGGAGAAAAAGAAAAGAGTAACTGACCAAAATGTTACTCATTCACGAAATGCGACATTTTAATTTCATATTTTTTATTTTGTAACGACGTTAGTCATTTTTTTAAAATTTTATCAAATTTTTAACGCCTATTGCATGTGCATGGCACGTGAGCTGTTTAAATCAGATTTTGTAAGGGTAAATTTGCCATTGCATTCATTTGCAACCTTACCCAATTTTTCCCAAATTGAAAAACCCTAGATTCAGTCCCAATTGCAAAACCAACAATTAATTAGCCATTAACATAAAATAAAAATAAAAAATCGATTCTTTATCATTTTCTTCTTCTTTGATCACACCCCATCAAAACGCTTTAAGTTTTCATCGTTTTACATAAAACATTGTCTACTACATTAACAACCACCATCAATGGCCAAACCGCCACCATCTTCATCCTTCTCTGGCAACCTCCGGCAGTGGTGAACGACAGAGATGCCACCATCATCTTCTTCTCTTCATCCTCAATCATTTGGTGTGTTTCGAGGCTAACGAAACTCTCTCTATATATAAAGATTGTTTTAAGATTTGGTTGCATATAACATTTGATTTCGTTTTGCAGATTTGATCAACGGTGAATGCAGATTTCGTTTGCAGATTTTCCTTCTTTCTTAGTTTTTTTACGATGGTGATAAAGAGTTGATGGGCATGGGGCATGGTGCTTTGTATGGTGGTAATAATCAGTTATTGATGTTGATGTTGATGTTGGGTATGGTGGTGAGAAAGAGTTGGTGGTGGTGGTGATCAAGGTGAACAAGAAGGTAATGGCAGTGCAGTGGTGATGGTGTGAAGGAGGAGGAGCCAAAGAAAAAGAAAAAATAGCTAAAATGACGATTTTGGCCCTTCAAAATGAGGGACAAATGACGCATGTGCCGCACATGTGACATTTCCGTTTGGATTTTAATGGAAGGACTAACGACACAAAATGAAAGATGCGTGGCAAAAATGCCACAATTCGTAAATGAAGGACGAAAATGTCACAAAACTAAAAGATAAATGACTATTTTGGTCATTTACTCAAAAGAAAATTAGGGAAGGAACCAAAATATAGGGTTGCCCTGCCCAAACCCTATATTTTTAAAACCTCTTTGTCGCCCAAAATTTTTTGTTTTAATTTTCTTTTTTTTACTTTTTTTAAAATTAAACATTAATAATGTTAATCCTCTATTTGCAAAAAGGAAATAATTGATGTATAAATAAAAGTTTTTGTAATCTTTAAAATTATAATTATCACTTTTTATAATTAATTGTTTATGACATTACTTTTTTATAATAGTTTTAAAATAATTCATGTATAATACTTTTGAAATAATGTACAATATTCAATAATTATTTTAATTAATTATTTTTAATATTGTTATTAATTCCCCTCACTAAATCCGTCCCTAATTAGTAATAGTGACAGATTTAGCGAGAGAAGTGTGAGAGTCCCTCGCTAAAGCCGTCGCTAATTAGTGACAGATTTAGCGAGGGAAACTCGATATTCCTTCGTTAAATCCGTTGCTAATTAAAATTAATGACAAATTTAGTGAGGAAAATAAAAAACTACTTTAAAAAATAAACGTTACAAATCATGATTTCTTATAAAATACATCTTACAGTCCAATTGACAATATGAATATAAAATTTTCAATTTAATTCGATGTCCGAACCACTTTCAAAGTGAAAATTGCCAAAATCAGATGAAATGAGTTATAATTGTTTATAGTTTGTATTATAGACAACAACATGTGATTATGTCAAATCCTTTATATTTCATATTTTGGACATAGGTTATACTCAATTTTAACTCGTCTATACTTTTTACTAGGCTTAGCAATAACGTACAATACTTAACAATTATTTTAATTGATTATTTTTTATATTGTTACTAATTTCCCTCGACGGATTTAGCGAAGGAAATGTGAGAGTCTCTTGCTAAATCTATCGCTAATTAGTGACAAATTTAGCGAGGGAAACCCAAGAGTCATTCATTAATTAGTGTCAGATTTAGCGAGCGAAGTGTGAGAGTCCATCGTCAAAGCCATCGCTAATTAGTGACAGATTTAGTGCGAAAAACTCGATATCCTGTCACCAAATATGTTGCTAATTAGAATTAGTGACTGATTTGGCAAGGGAAATAAAAAACTACTTTAAAAAACAAACGTTACAAGCCATGATTTCTTATAAAATGCATCTTATAGTCCATTGACAATATGAACATGAATTTTTTAACTTAATTTGATGTTCGAGCCACTTTCAAAGTGAGAATCGGCAAAATGGGATGAAATGAGTTATAATTATTTATAGTTTGTAATATAAACAACAACATGTGATTACTATATTTATTTATATTTCATGTACGTGACCTATGCTATTATCAATTTCAACTCGTTTATACTTTTATTAGGCTTTGAAATAACATACAATACTTAACAATTATTTTAATTAATTATTTTTAATATTGTTACTAATTTCATTCGCTAAATCCGTTGCTAATTAGTATTAGTGACAAATTTAGCGAGGGAAGTGTGAGAGTCCCTAGCTAAAGTCGTCGCTAATTAGTGACAGATTTAGCAAGGGAAACTAGATATTCCGTTGCTAAATCCGTCACTAATTCTAATTAGTGACGAATTTAGCGAGGGAAATAAAAAACTATTTTAAAAAACAAACGTTACAAGTTATGATTTCTTATCAAATGCATTTTACAGTCCATTAACAATATGAACATGTATTTTTTAACTTAATTTGATGTCCGAGTTATAATTGTTTATAATTTGTTATAGACAACAACATGTGATTACATCAAATCATTTATATTCCATGTACATGACCTAGGTTCTTATCAATTTCAACTCGTCTATACTTTTACTAGGCTTTGAAATAACATACAATACTCAACATTTATTTTAATTTATGATTTTTAATATTGTTACTAATTTCCCTTGCTAAATTCATCGCTAATTAGTATTAGTGACAGATTTACAAAGGGAAGTGTGAGAGTCCTTTGCTAAATCACTCGCTAATTAGTGACGAATTTAGTGAGGGAAGTGTGAGTGTTCCTTGCTAAAACCGTCGCTAATTAATGACGGATTTAGTGAGAGAAACTCGATATTCCGTCACTATTTCATCGCAAATCTATCGGTCATCACTAATCCGTCATGATTTTGCGAGGGATTAGTGATAAAATTTAGTTATAAAGTTCTATGTTGCAAAGTCGTCGTTAATTCGTCACAAATTAATGACTAAATATTTTCTGTCAATAAATTCGTCGCTAAATAGCGATGGACTTTTTGTCGTCGCTAAAATCCGTCACCTGTTTTCATTTTTCTTGTAGTGATATTTTGAGTCTTGGTCAACTTTTTGAGAAAAATTATACAATTTTATTGGAAGATAAACATTGTGTAATAAAAGATGAAAATAATTTTTTGTTAACAAAAGTGCCCATGACAAGAAATATATTATTTTTATTAAATATTCAAAATGATGTTGTAAAATGTCTTAAATCTTGTGTAAAAGAAGCTTCTTAGTTCTGACACTTGAGATTTGGGCACATAAATTTTGAAAATCTTTCTTTAATGTCAAGAAAAAATATTATGCGTGGATTGCCTTCCATCAATCACCCGGAACAAATTTGTGAGAGATGTTAATGTGACTGTATTTGCAGCACTCAAACCTTAGTATTTGTACTACATTTGTATCTTGACTAAGGAATAATTGCAACACTTTGATACTTTCGATGCAATATAGGAGAATACCGGAAAGTGAAAATTTAGACTCAAAACGATCCAAAATGTAAGTCAAGAAGTGAAAAGGGGGAAAACAAGCGGAACGGTGGAAGAATGAAGCCGATAGAGATGGAATTTGACTGAAACTAGCGCATAATCAGACTCAGAATGTTGAAAATAGCCCGAAAATGCCTCGGTCAACGCTCGGTCATAGCCCGATCATAAGTCAACATTCAAGCCCAGAAAGTCAGCAAAAGGGCACTCGAGCGCTCTGCACAAATATTCCACCATGTTCTAGAAGAAAACACATGGCAAAAAGACAAATGTTGGAGCAGATGCGCACTCAAGCGCGTTGCTGAAGCTTTTAGAAAGCGGTGACGTGGCGCGCGGTGATTGGACGAATGCACAGCGCGCTCGAGAATGCCAAACTGGCGCTCGACCGCGCCTCTGATTTTTTTGTCTATAAATAGCCCCCCCTCCCTCCAAAAAATGTAATTAATTTTGGAATAGTACCAAGCTTTTTGGTATAATTTCAAGTTAATTCTAGTTAGTTTTAGTTGTAGTCGTATTTAATTAGTAGGATACAGAGGAAATCCCACTTAGGTAGTTCTTATTCGGGAAAATTTTGCTCGAATAGCTACTATTAGGGGGAAGTCCGACCCAAGTAGTTATTATCCGGGGAAGGTTCTATCCGAATAGCTTTTAATAGGAAAGCTCTTATTCGGGGAAAATTAGCTCCACCCGAATAGCTACTTTGCGTCAGACCTCTGCTCGAATTTTCGGGATCAGAAATTCGCATTCGTCAATACGGGGGAGCCTTTCTTGACTCTCTTTTATTTACAGAATTCGTATTCAATTATGTATGAATAGATTGATATCTAGGGGAGAATATTGTAAATGTTAGTTTTTTAATATACAGTCTCAGATTCGGATTATACATTTTAAATGCAATATATGGCTTGTTTTAATTCAGTAATGTCTCATACATAATGCTTTTTAGTAGATGTATGATTGTTTTACTATTAAATATTGTCTTTCATAACGTAATTCTTTTAAGTAGATGTTATGATTGCTTTACTTTCGTGCCATGTATCCATGCTTTAATAGTGAATCAAAAAAAGCTTGACAACCTTAGATTCTATGAACTATATGTAATGCTTTTAAGTAGACCATATTTTCTAGACTATTAAGGAGAAGTTGATTACTTAGTCGAAACAGAACTTTTACACCAGGTTACAAAGACAATTCTATATTGTGGCTTCAATGTTCGTAGATGGCACAAGACCTACATCAGAGTTAGTAATCGGGATTTTAATAAGCTAAGTTAATTGACTTGGTTAAATGCTTGTAGCTTAACCCTTGCATAAAATCAGATAATCTTGAATACCGAGCCTAGCACTACTAGGAGGCAACCTTGTATACCTTCCATAAAACAGAATCTGCGTAGCTGATGACATTAAACTCAGTACAACCGTCTGGCTGAAGACGTTAAACTTAGCGCTACTAAGAGGCAACCTAGAACTCTTTTGTGTAAATATTTGTTTAATTTATGTCATTTCCATGCACTCTTTGAATCTTTCTCCAACTTTAGGTAGTTTGGGTTTTAAGCCCTGAGGAACATTCATAGAAGTACCAGTGTTGTTATACTAGTGATCACTGTACGTTTTTGTATACGGTTAACTTAATTGTGTAACTTTGTCTTATAGTGTAAGCTACTCCCCCAGCTTAATGTAGTTTGGATCTGTTGGGTATTACTTGATAAGGTAGTTAGGAGTGTGAGCATACACCAGACGTAACATCTGTGACATAAATCCCAGTGTTCTATCGTTGACCCTATGGAACTAGCTTTGGCCTTAAATGGCCGAAGGACAGCACTAGATGTCGTGAGCACACAAATATCTGGAAGAGCTAGTCTTTGTAGGAATATCAACTCTAGAATCCCAGAAAAGAGTCTAAATGGTCTGGGTAGTTTATTTATTTGCTTTATGTTTTAGTTAGTCTCCTTGACCGTAATTCTTTTTGACCCCCCTCCCTTATACTATTTTGTATAGATTAACTATTATTTTTGTTGTGTTAGTGATAATCTGTAAAATGCTTTGTCTACTAATCTTTAAGTGCAGAATGATACATCTTTTGGCAAAAGTTAGTAGAAAAGCTTTGACATCAACATAGAAATGCTTCACAACAGGTGATATATTTCCTTACTACATTTCCCTTTATACCTGATCAACTTGCATTGTAGAGTAAGCAAACCATAGGTTTGGGGATGTAGCATTTGTCATTATGTTATTACTTGCATATTACACTTTCACTGTTTTACATTGCTATTTGCTCGAGGACAAACAAAGTTTCAGTGTGGGGGTGCGTACATTTCATGAAAAACTTTTTCAAAATATGCAAGAAATACACCATTTTTGTTCATGAGAAGAGTAGTGTGCTACCTTACTTGTTTAAAAGAAGATGATTTGAGAACCTTTTTTGTTAGCTATGTATTGTGAAAAACTCTGAGGAAACTCTGGAAGAGAAACTTTGGGGTATTGTATTCATGAGTAAATCTAGTTGTTCTTTCTTTCTTCAATTGATAACTATGTGATTATGAAAGGACTGAGATAGGATTACCGTTTGTTATGAAAACTCCTTGTGATAGAAACCTGAACCCTTATGCTATGTCTCTACATTATGTTATGTTACTCTGTCTGTATGTACACTCTGAAATAAAGATGAAAAAGAAAAAAAGAAAAGAAAAAAAAGAGAAAAAAACAAAGAAAATAATGAAAAAAATAGAAAAAAGAAAACAATGAAAAAAATAGAAAAAAGAAAAAGAGTTGTACATACCTTTATTGTTGAATAAACTTTTTGGTATAAATATGTTGTAAATCTCTAAGCACCACTATCCTAGACATTATAATTTGGGATATGTCCTATAGTGTAAGGTTTCGAGCCTGGATATCTCGGGTGATTAAGGCACGTAGGGGTCCCTTTAAAATCTGGCAACCTCAGTCATAATGGCGGGGGATTGTTGGCCTTAAAGCCCGCTACATGGGATATCCAGAAAGCAAAGGAAACTGAACACTATATAGAGAAATTGTAAGTTATACTTTTATATTTCTGGGAAATGTTAAGGGGTTAAGGCATGATCAAGAGTTTGATTACAAATGTGGGAGAGAATATCAAAGTCCAATCTGTTTGTATAACATGAAAGTTGAGAATTGAATGAACTTAATTTGTTTAGCTTACTTCTAAATATGTACTCCGAAACTATCAATAGTTGATTTCCAATAAGAGCACCTTTTTGAGAAAATTTTGTACAAAGTTCTCTTATCATGTTTGTCATCAACTGCTGAATAGGTTTAAGATAGTAGATTGTATTTCTCATGTTTCATATTTGGAAAAATGTTTGACAAAAAGATAGGTTAGATTATTTCATTTGTTTTTTACTTGTAAAAATTCTGCAAATTTCACTTTCACATCTGTTTTAAAGACAGTCTTGCTTGAGGGCAAGCAAGGTTTAAATTTGAGGATGTTGATGTGACTATATTTGCAGCACTCAAACCTTGGTATTTGTACTACATTTGCATCTTAACTGAGGAATAATTGCAACACTTTGATACTTTCGATGCAATGTAGGAGAATACCAAAAAGTGGAAATTCAGACTCACAACGATCCAAAATACAAGTCAAGAAGTGAAGAAGGGGAAAACACGCGGAACGGTGGAAGAATGAAGCCGATAGAGACAGAATTTGGTCAAAACTAGCGTATAATCAGACTCAGAACGCTGAAAATAGCCTGAAAATGCTTCGATCAACGCTCGGTCATAACCCGGTCATAAGTCAACATTCAAGCCCAAGAAGTCAGCAAAAAGGCGCTCAAGCGCGCCCTCCTGGTGCTCGAGCACCCTGCACGAATATTCCACCATGTTCCAGAAGAAAACACGTGGCAAAAAGACAACTATTGGACCAGATACGCGCCTTAGTGGCGCTTGAGCGTGTTGTTGAAGCTTCCAAAAAGCAGTGATGTGGCGCGCGGTGATTGGATGAAAGCACGACGCGCTCTAGCGCGCCAAACTGGCATTCGAGCGTGCCTTTGATTTTTGTCTATAAATAGCCCCCCTCCCTCCGAAAAATGTAATTAATTTTGGGATAGTGCCAAGCTTTTTGGTATAATTTCAAGTTAATTCTAGCTAGTTTTAGTTGTAGTCATATTTAATTAGTAGGATACAGAAGAAATCCCACTTAGGTAGTTCTTATTCGGGGAAATTTTGCCCGAATAGCTTATACTAGGGGGAAGTCCAACTCAAGTAGTTATTATACGGGGGAGGTTCTGCCCGAATAACTTTTAATAGAAAAGCCCTTATTCGGAGGAAACTCATCCCTAATAGTTCTTATTCGGGAAAAATTAGCTCCGCCCGAATAGCTACTTTGCTCGGACCTCTACTCAAATTTTTGGGATAAAAAATACACGTTCGTCAGAATGGGGGAGGCTTTCTTGACTCTCTTTTGTTTACAGAATTCGTATTCAATTATTTCTGAGTAGATTGATATCTAGGGGAAAATATTGTAAATGTTAGTCTT
This sequence comes from Ehretia macrophylla, assembly GCA_037974665.1. Lineage (NCBI taxonomy): Eukaryota > Viridiplantae > Streptophyta > Magnoliopsida > Boraginales > Ehretiaceae > Ehretia > Ehretia macrophylla. Next base: position 62,448,354 of record CM075779.1, read on the forward strand.
TTAATATACGGTCTCGGATTCGGATTATACATTTTAAATGCAATATATGACTTATTTTAATTAAGTAATGTCTTCATACGTAATGCTTTTTAGTAGATGTATGATTGCTTTACTATTAAATATTGTCTTTCATAAGTAATGTTTTTAAGTAGATGTTATGATTGCTTTACTTTTGTGCCATGTATCCATGCTTTAATAGTGAATCAAAAATAGCTTGACAACCTTAGATTCCATGAACTATATGTAATGCTTTTAAGTAGACCATAGTTTCTAGACCAATAAGGAGAAGTTGATTGCTTAGTTGAATCAAACCTTTTATACCAGGTTGTATGGATAGTTCCATACTATGGCTCCAATGCTCGTAGATGGCACAACAACTACATCATAGTTAGTAATCGGGATTTTAATAAGCTAAGTTAATTGACTAGGTTAAATGCTTGTAGCTTAACCCTTGCATAAAATTAAATAATCTTGAATACCGAGCCTAGATTAATTGCCTCATTTACATATTCGACCCCTAGATCACTACTCTTCGTATTCATATTTAGTTAGTTTAATTTAGTTGTAGTATAATCAAACACCCTGTATAAACTGTCACTTACCGCTTTAAACACTTTTTTTGCACTTTATTTCACTAACTTGCTAACGCGCTTCCCTGTGGTACGATTCCGCACTCATAACACACTACACTGCAAAGATCCGTGCACTTGTGGGTATTTTAATTTGGTTTATTGCGCACATTTTAAATGCACAATCTGAACGCATCAAGTTTTTGGCGCCATTGCCAAGGAAGCACGGTCTAGTTTAGTTTTTGAATTAAACTGTGAACTTGTTATAAGTGTTGTAATTATTTGTATAAATTCTACTTGTAAAGTATTTTGCATATAACTTATAAATTTGTATATTGTCTATATAATACTTGCACATAAACTGTTTATAATATACTTTTAAAATAGCTTGCACATATACTTAGTTTAATTTATGTCTTTAATTTAAGTACTTAGTTTAATTTTCGTATTTACTTCAGTACTTAGTTTACTTTCTGCTTTTATTTAAAGTACGTAGTTTACTTTTGTATTTAGTTAATGTACTTAGTTTATTTTCTATTTTTACTTGTTGTACTTAGATTTAGTTTATTTTGTATGCACGGGCATCGTTCCTTAAATTCAGAACTCGCCCAATTTGATCCCGAACCCCAGAAAACTCCGCGAACGAAAGTCCAAGTCCCGATAGCGGAACAAGAAGGAAATATGCAAAACATACCGCCTTTTCCTATAGCTCAACCCGTTAATCGACCCGTTGACCCACATATGACTCTTCGTCAACATTTCTCTCTCGGTGATTACAACCCTAAATTTGCCATAGCCCTACCGGCTCTTGGCAATGTTAATTTTGAGCTTAAGAAAGGGACAATTTCAAATTTGCCTTCCTTTTATGGAAAGAGCAATGAAAGCCCTCACGCTCATATCATACAATTCTTGGAATCATATTCTATGCTTCACATCCCTAATGTGAGCCGTGAGATTATTCAACTGCGTCTATTTCCGTTTTCCTTGAAAGACAAAGGCAAACAATGGCTTAATCATTTAGACGCAGGAGTTATTACATCTTGGGAAGAACTTGTTCGGAAATTCTTACATAGGTTATTCCCAATGGCCAGAACCACTACTCTGGGAACAGACATCATGTCTTTCATTCAGTCAGACTTAGAGCCTTTTTATGAAGCTTGGGAAAGATTTATAGATCTTAGGAATTAGTGTCCCCACCATGGGTTTGCCCATTATAAACCCTTGCATTAATTCTTTAAAGGTCTTATACCTCAGCAGAAAATGATGGTAAATGCAATGAGTAATGGAAGTTTCTATAACCTCACAGTAGATGAAGCTTAGAGTAGAATTGAAAATATAGCTGAAGATTATCTTCAGAACATAGCTATAAATAGAGAAACTAGAAGTACCTACAACCCCCAAAAGAGGGCATTGTTCGAGGTTAACTCTAACTCCAACGCCCAATTGACCAACAAAGTAGATGCCCTAGCACTTCAACTAGAAAAATTCATGTCTTTAGGGTCTATTTCTTCACAACAAGCTCCTCAAATCATAAAAATTTGTGTTGTATGTTCTACAGTAGATCACTCTACTTTAGACTGTCCAATCAGTTCACAATTTCCTGAATTCATACAAGAACAAGTCTTTGCCACTCAAGGATATACAAGGAATTACAATCCATATTCAAACATGTATAATCCTAGCTGGTGAGACAACCCCGTATTTTTGTGGCGATAAAGGAATCATGAGACTTAGTTTCCTCAACAATAATATCAAAAACAACAAGGAAACTTTGAACCTCGTTTCCCTCAACAATCATATCAAAGGCCACAAAACTCTAACTCTCCTGGTTTGTACCCAGTTCAGAAAGAACCGTTCCGAACACAACGGAACAATTTCCCCGTTCTTCCTCCTACACAGTCATCATCTGATGACAAGTTTGACAAACTCTTACAATTGGTCCAAGTTCAGCAATAGTCCATTGTTAAACTTGAAGGACAAATTGGGCAGTTGGCCCAAAACATAAGCAAGAGAGATAAAGGTAAACTCCCGTCTCAAACCATGGAAAATCCATAAGGACAATGTAGTAATGTCTAAACTGAGACCGCCCATGAACAATGTGTCACGCCTCAACCCAACTTATGGAGGTTAGACTAGGGTATGACCTAACTCAATTTTGCTATTTCAAATACTTAGCCGTTTGTTTATGATTTAACGCTTAGTCGTTAGACTAGAACTCCAAATCGTTTTTCAAAAAACCGGCAGCATAACGGCTGTTTTTAAGACCTTTGGTTTGACCTAATTTCCTAAATGCCTTAAAACATTCCATCATTGATTTAATTCCAACTATGATTACTATTTATCACCAATCGATATGCCTACCAGTTATCTCAAGAGTCTCGTTTGATTAATACACCTAGCGTGATGACTATATCCCGTTCACTTGTCAATTCCTATGGCGCAAGTACCTATTGATTTTAGCTTACTATCTAGCACTTGGATGAAATTAGATAGAGTTACACCATTTAAATTCATCACCTAGTGATTGAGTTGCTTGCGATAGTTATTAAATCAAAATAGTGAAAGCAACCTACAAGATAGAGTGTACATATTAGACCCCAAATTACAACGGGGGTCTTTTACAACAATAACAGCGAAAGTAGTCTTCAAAGCAACCATAAAGTTCACAAACAGCCACAGTCCAGCAAGGCACATAAGACATGCATTCATTCCAAGGAATCATCAACAAGCACATTCTCCTCGGGTACTTGTTCCGGATCTTCTTCTCTTGTGATGATAAAGAGGGTGAGTCCTTATGAACTCAGCGAGGGGGAACGAGAAATACGTTTTGAAACTATTTTCCGGTTAAACTTATGAAAATCCCTTTTGAAAACATGTCACGTATTACAAATAATGAGGTACGCAAAACATAAGAATCAATTTGAACAATAGATACAATTACCAATCATTTCAAGGATACGGTGAGCATTTGCTCTCAATATGAATTTCGATAACGATTGTTGCAGCCGGCTTCAATAATCTACTTATCGCTCCCAATTGGGTGTACTCCAGATGTACCCCGAAAAATCTACGACCCAACTCTCCGAGGGTGGAATGCCAAGCGAGATAGGGAATTGGACCATGGTAGTCATGGGAGCACCGGCAAGCCTTATGTGGCCCGGCGTTCGTGAAACGCTACCATGCCACAATGAAAGGTTGCAACCTTGTATGCAATGCACAATTATACCATTTAACAATTCACAATAGGAGGACAACAAAGTAGGTTGTCTCTGCAATTATAAGATCGCACATTGACAAGTAAACACACGTGACATGCTTGACATGTAATTTCACTTGTAGAACACATAGAGTTATATGACAATTAAACGGGCAGCCAAGTATCACATATAAATCAACTCATATAACTCATTTCGGGGTTCACGTATCAAGTATTAAGCTTATACGAGCATGCAACGACACTTAGACAAAACCGAGTGCAAGGATAGTTCACTTATCAACATGCAATCATCGGGAATCATATTTAGAGCTATATGGACAATTCCGGGCAGCCTATTAACCTCCTTCAACATCATTTATAATTCACACAAGAATGGTTTATGACTCGGGAACCCACGGGGTCATTAGGGTTTACTAGGTCGTGCTCGGGGTTGGTTTCATTTGCTAAGCACCACAAGTAATACTTAAACCACATCAAGCATATATAACATTTATTGGGAAGCCTACTAATCACACAATTGAACACATTAACCATAGGATCATTACCTAGCAAGTTTTCATAGTCAATAGGATCTTAATTCATGAATACACTTGCGATTACGGATCAATTTGTCACGTAATTAAACCCAAGCCATGCATCGACTAATTAGGCATCCTAAATCATTCAAAACAACCCACACAACTTCTAATTGCCACAAATCCCAGCATTCAATACCACAAGTGAAGTTACAACATGTTTCAAAGCATTTTACTAAGCAAAAACCCTACTGCAATGGTATGTCTTCCCACATTCAATTAGCTAATCCAATAATCTCAAAATTCAGTGAACAAAATATCAAATTAAATCTTAATTAGTGATTTAAATCCAGAAACAAACCTCGCATCATTTGGAGTTCGGATTCAAGTGTTATGGCCAAAACCGTGAGACTACGCAAAACTGTCCAAATTCGTACATATTTCAATATTTGCCCATTTTTTAGGGTCTTAGAGTCAGATTTAGCTTTAGTCTATTTCTGAAAAAAATGTCCAGAACTGCAAAATATAGCAACCTACCAATTTTCATGCATTTTGGACATCATTTGATAGGATAAAACTGTTTTTTTCTACAAGGTCAGAAACTGCCAAAAACCTGCTCCATATTTCTAGATTTTCCAAATTTAGACACCTTTTGATATTTGGCGATTTTATGGGTCTTAGAGTCAAAATTGGCCTTGGCCTATTTCTACAAAAAATGCTGAGAACTGACAAAAGTAGTGACGTACCATTTTTATGCATTTTTAACATCATTTACTAGGCCAAATGCACTTCGATCTACCAAGTCAGAAATCTGCCAGCTACACGATTTTACCTATCTTCAAGTTCTAGCCGAAATCTAGCCATGCATGGATATATAGACTCATATACACACATATACAACAACTACAGTGGTAAATATAGTCATATGAAGGCATGCATTTGGTTTTTGAAAGCTTTTAAAAGAGTTTAACCCTCACCTTAGCCTATTGATGGTTCAAGATGCTCAAATGCTCTTCAAATGCACAAAGGGACTTCTTCCTTGCTTTGGCCGAGATATAGCTTGATTTCCCTTAATTTCTAACTTAGTTAGCATGTGAGGATGGTGTGCATGTGTGTAGAACAAAAGGAAATGAAAGAAAACTATCAAGACATACCTAAGGCCGAAAATGAGGAACTTTGTGAGCTGGCTTGCGATTTCTTGCTTCTTGCTTGCTTGGTCAAGTTTCTTAGAGTCCTTGAGAGCCTAGGTGAGCATTAGAATGTGAGCTTGTGCTATGGATATTTATGAAGCAGCCATGGCCGAGAGGGTGAGAGAAGATGAGAGCTTGAGAGCATTTTTTGAGAAAGTTGATGTTTTGTGAGTGAGTGTGTCGGCCTTGAGCAAGTAGGAGTTGATTTGTTTTGTTACTTGAGCAATTTTGAATTGTGAGGAGACATAAGGTGAGGAGGCCGAGAAGTTGAAGCTTGGTGTTTAGCAAAAGATGCATTGGTGCAAGAAAAGGTATGACATTGTGTAAGATTTTTGTCTAAGCATGCATGATATAAAATAATTGTTCAAACCTTGCTCAAGTCCTTAGTATGGCCGGCCATCTTGGCTCAAAATTCTGAATTTTTGTCATGTGTTATGCCTTATTTCATTGTAGGTTGATGTGGTATTTTAGCTGCTTGGAATTTGCAAAAGAATAAGGAATAAAGAATGAAGAATGTTTAGTGTTTAGTGAAATTTTGTCTTCTAGTGAGTTCACTTAGGATTATAATATTGATAGTGGAGTTTGTTGGATTATTTAATAGTCTAGTGCTTTGTGTGGGATGCTTCATTGATTAGCGTGCGGGCACGCTTTCCTAGGTCTAGGGCACGTACTACGAGGTAAGGCACGAACTACGAGACAAACGCACGTATTTCAAGTAAATGCATGCAACCCTAAATGAATGCATGTAAATCAATGCAAGGCACGTAAATCGAGAACACAACTCCTAAACCTAGGTTAAGGCACGTAGTTCAAGGTTAAGGCACATGAAACTGGGTAACGTACGCAATTCAAGGTCGGGCCTCACATCCTCCCCTCCTTAAAAGAATTTCGTCCCGAAATTTAATATTACCTTTGAATAATGTCGGATGCTGTTGCTCAATCTGGTCTTGCCTTTCCCACGTTGCTTCTTCAACTCCATGGTGATCCTACAACACTTTCACCATTGGTATCAACTTGTTGCGCAACTCCCGATCTTGCTAGTCTAGGATCCGAATAGGCTTCTCTTCATAAGACAAGTTCTCCTGAAGCTGCAATGGCTCTGGCTCCAAGATGTGCGATGGATCAGGGCGATACTTCCGTAGCATTGAGACATAGAAGACATCGTGAATATTGGAGAGGTTTTGGGGTAGTTCCAGGCGATACGCCAATTTGCCAACCTTTTCAACTATCTTAAATGGTCCTACAAACCTCGGGCTCAATTTTCTACCCTTACCATGTTTAATCAGTCCCCTTCGTGGTGATAATTTCAAGAACACCTTGTCGCCGACCTCAAATTCCAAATTCTGTCCCCGTCGGTCTGCATAACTTTTCTACCTATTTTGGGTAGTAAGCATCCGTTTCCAGATGAGGTGGACATTTTCAACATTCTTCATAAGTTTTGGTAGAAGGGTCGGGTCAAAAGTCTTCGTCTCACCTACTTCATCCCAGTAAATTGGGGATCGACACTTCCGTCCATATAAAGCCTTATATGGGGCCATCTGGATAGTGGCCTGATAACTGTCATTATAAGCAAACTCCGCCAGGGGTAAATACTTCTCCCAACCTTTTCCGAAGTCTAGAACACACGCCCTCAACATATCCTCCAAAATCTGAATAGTTCTCTTGGATTGTCCATCTGTCTGAGGGTGATAGGTAGTACTGAAACTCAACTTCGTCCCTAAAGTTTCTTGCAATCTCTTCCAAAATCGGGAAGTAAAATGAGGATCCCAATCCGACACAATACTTACAGGCATGCCATGTAGCCTTACAATATCCGCTACATACATATCTCCTAATTTCTCAGGACTATCCTCCTTATTGATCGGTAAGAAGTGTGCTAACTTAGTCAATCTATCCACTATGACCCAAATGACATCGTGATCCTTTTGTGACCTGGGCAGGTCCATGACAAAGTCCATAGTTATATGTTCCCATTTCCATCAGGGAATTTCCAACGGCTGAAGTAAACATGCCGGTCGTTGATGTTCTGCTTTGACCCTTTGACAAGTCAAACACCAAGCCACAAACTCTGTAATCTCCCTTTTCATGTTATTCCACCAATAGTGTTGCTTCAAATCCCGGTACATCTTTGTCCCACCGGGGTAAATAGTGTATCTTGAGTTATGGGCTTCTCCAAGAATCTTTTTTTTCAACTTTGGGTCATTAGGGACACAAATCCGACCCCGGAACCTCCAAATACCATCATCATGAAACTTGAAATCTGCGTTGTTTTCTTTGATCTTCTGAAACTGTTGATCCTTCTGTTGGGCCTCTCGTAAATCAGACAACAAGGTTGACTGAACTTGTGTAGTGGAAAATAGTAACCTTTTTTTGAGTCAATTGTGGTTTCCACATAAATACGTTTTCTAACATCTCCCACACCTTAACCTCCAATTTTGCCATGCTCGCCTTCCGACTTAAGGTGTCTGCTACCACATTCGCTTTACCGGGTACATAATTGATTATGCAGTTATAATCATCTAAAAGTTCTATCCACCGTATTTGCCTCATGTTCAACTCTTTTTGTGAGAACAAGTACTTCAAGCTCTTGAGATCCGTAAACACCTCAAACTTGTAACCCCACAAATAATGCCTCCATTTCTTTAGTGCAAACACAATAGCCGCTAGCTCCAAATCATGCGTCGGATAATTCAATTCATATGGCTTCGGTTTCCTAGAGGCATATGCAATCACCCTACCATTCTGCATCAACATACAACCCAATCCTTCTTTAGAAGCATCGCTATAGATTACGAAGCCTTGACTTCCTTCAGGCAATGCAAGAATAGGTGCGGTTGTCAATCTTGTCTTCAACTCCTGAAAGCTGTTCTCACACTTGTCATCCCACACGAACTTTGTTTTCTTCTTAGTGAGTTTTGTAAGTGGTCCTGCAATCTTTGAGAAATCCTTCACAAACCTCCGATAATAGCCGGCTAAACCAAGAAAACTCCGAACCTCTGTGACATTCTCCGGCTTTTTCCAAGACATCACCGCTTCTATCTTTGCTGGGTCTACTGCTATTCCCTCTTGGGATATGATGTGCCCCAAGAATGCAATTTGCAGCAACCAAAATTCATATTTGCTAAACTTGGCATACAATTGATGCTCCCGAAGTTTCTGCAATACCAATAGCAGATGTTGTTCATGCTCGGCCTCGGACTCTGAGTACACCAAGATATCATCAATAAAGATCACCACAAATTGGTCCAAGTAGGGTTGAAACACCCTGTGCATTAAGTCCATAAAAGCTGCAGGGGCATTAGTTAGCCCAAATGGCATTACCACAAACTCATAGTGCCCGTATCTCGTCTTGAAAGCCGATTTAGGGACATCCTCATTTTTGATCTGTAGCTGATAATACCCTTGTCTCAAGTCGAGTTTCGAATACACTTTAGCTCCTTGAAGCTGATCAAACAACTCATCGATCAGTGGAAGTGCGTATTTATTCTTGATGGTCACTTGGTTCAGTCCTCTGTAATCGATGCATAACCTCAATGTTCCGTCTTTCTTCTTTACAAATAGAACTGGTGCACCCCACCGAGAAGAGCTCGGTTGAACAAACCCTTTCTTCAACAATCATTGCAATTGGTCCTCCAATTCTTGTAGCTCGGCTGGTGCCATACGATAGGGAGCTCTAGATATTAGCTGCGTGCCAGGCAATAATTCAATTACAAACTTGATCTCCCGATCTGGAGGCAAACCCGGCAATTCTTCCAGAAACACATCGGCATATTCTTTAATTATTGGCATCTCCTCTAACTTAGCTTTGTCCGATGGCTTATTGATGAGGTAAGCTAAGTATCCGTTACACCCTTTTCTCATAGACTTCACTGCTTTCGTGGATGAGATGATTGAACTCCCAGTGAAATCCCTTCAACCCATTACCTTCAATGTTGGTTGACCAGGTATCTGGAATGTTACAATCTTCATCCGGCAATCTAGTTGGGCATGATGCTTTGCCAACCAGTCCATCCCTAAGATGACTTCATAGTCTCGAAAGGGTAATACTATAAGATTGGCCGAGAATTCTCGATCCTTAATTTGAATTTTACATGCTTTACAAGCTGAACTAGTAACAAATTTAGAACCCATCGGAGTACCGACCTCTACTTTGTAAGGCAAACATTCAACTCGTAATTTCACACATTGCACACATAAGGGAGTAATAAATGAATGAGTAGCACCTGGATCAATTAGCACCCTAACAGGTTGATTCAGTATCAAGAATGTACCTTCAACAACAACAGTCTCCTCAGGAAGCTCCTCGTACTCAATAGCATAAGCTCGAGCCTAAACTATAGGAACTGGAGTCTTGCCTCTACCAGCTGGTTTATTCTGATTTTGTCCTCCTTACCATTTAGGGCAATCCTTAACCTAGTGTTGATCGCTGCCACACCCCACACATCGTCCTGATTTCCTCCAGCATTGGGTCTTAGTGTGACCCTTCTTGTTACAGTAAGAACAGGTGACAGCCTGAGTAGCAAGTGAACTACCTGTGGATCCATGGGTGGAAGAGCCTGATGATGCTTTTGTCAGGCCACGGTTGTTGACTGGTCTGTTCTGGCTCTGGCCCTGACTGCGACTCTTAGTCTGGAATTTCCTCTGTTGTCCTTGAGGCTGGTAAGGTTTCTTGTTCAACTGACTCAAATCGGCTCTATCAGGTTTCCTCTTCTCAACTCGGGAAAGAGCAGCAAAGAGAGCAGAATATGTAGTAAAGTCATGTGAAGCAAAGTGATCCTAAATTTCTGGCCTCAACCCATTCATAAATTTTCACATCTTCGCCTCAAGGGTACCGACCATGTATGGTGCATAGCGGGACAGTCTATCAAAGCGAGCCTCATATTGAGCCACCGTCATGTTACCCTGGTTCAAGTGCATGAACTCTTCAATTCGCCTCTGTCTGGAAATTGTAGGTATGTATTTCTCCTTAAAAGCCTTAACGAAGTTACTCCACAGGCGAGGTGTATGATCAGTTTCCCAAAGTTCCTCCACAATGTGCCACCAATGTTCAGCATCCCTGTGCAACAGGTACACAACAAACTCAATCCTTTCTTCGTCAGTATAGTCAAGTGGCCTATAAATCCTTTCAATCTCAGACAACCAAGCCTCTGCCTTTTCATCATTAGCTTCCCCGAAGAACTTGGACGGGTGAAAGTCAAGGAATTCTCGCATTCTGCTGTTTTTCCCATTATTACCACCATTCCTGTTGTTATTACCACCAGCTTCATTGTTGTTATTAATTACTGCTTTACGTGCTTCTTGTCGTTCCATCACTCGCGACACGCGATCTATAGCACTCGCAATCAAATTAAACATAACCATGCCGGGATTAGTTTGATGAGCATCACCGGCTTCTTGAGGTTCCTCGTCCCTATTTGTGTTACGGGTGCTAGGGCCAGCCATCTATATGTACAATTTATTATGTACAATTATCGGGACATGATAAGATAAGAAATTAAGACATAGAATATGCAACATACAGTTTCATGTAGGCATAAAACTTCCAAACAATGAAGGCATGTTAATCACATAAGCACATAGAAACAAAGAAGGCACAATTAACATTGTCACACATTAACACACATAAACAAGACATCATATTTACCTTAGGGCTTCTACCCATGGTCCGAGAGTTAAACGCGGCTTAAGCAAAGCTCTGATACCATTTCTATAAGGTGTCACGACCCAACCCGACCTATGGAGGTTAGACTAGGGTATGACCTAACTCAATTTCGCTATTTCAAATACTTAGCTGTTTGTTTATGATTTAACGCTTAGTCGTTAGACTAGAACTCCAAATCATTTTTCAAAAAATTGGCAGCATAACGGCTGTTTTTAAGACCTTTGGTTTGACCTAATTTTTTAAATGCCTTAAAACATTCAATCATTGATTTAATTCCAACTATGATTACTATTTATCACCAATCGATATGCCTACCAGTTATCTCAAGAGTCTCGTTTGATTAATACACCTAGCGTGATGACTATATCCCATTCATTTGTCAATTCCTATGGCGCAAATACTTGTTGATTTTAGCTTACTATCTAGCACCTATGTGAAATTAGATAGAGTTACACCATTTAAATTCATCACCTAGTGATTGAGTTGCCTGCGATAGTTATTAAATCGAAATAATGAAAGCAACCTACAAGATAGAGTGTTCATCTAGTCTTAATCAGTACAAGCCAAAATTAGAACCCAAAGTACAATGGGGGTCTTTTACAACAACAACAGCGAAAGTAGTCTTCAAAGCAACTATAAAGTTCACAAACAGCCACAGTCAAGCAAGGCACATAAGACATGCATTCATTCCAAGGAATCATCAACAGGCACATTCTCCTCTGGTACTTGTTCCGGATCTTCTTCACCTGTGATGATAAAGAGGGTGAGTCCTTATGAACTCAGCGAGGGGGAACGAGAAATACGTTTTGAAACTCTTTTCCGGTTAAACTTATGAAAATCCACTTTGAAAACATGTCACATATTACAAATAATGAGGTACGCAAAGCATAAGAATCAATTTGAACAATAGATACAATTACCAATCATTTCAAGGATACGGTGAGCATTTGCTCTCAATAACAATTTCGATAACGATTGTTGCAGCCGGCTTCAATAATCCACTTATCGCTCCCAATTGGGTGTACTCCGGATGTACCCCGAAAAACCTATGACCCAACTCTCCGAGGGTGGAATGCCAAGTGAGAGAGGGAATTGGACCATGGAAGTCACAGGAGCACCGGCATGCCCTATGTCGCCTAGCATTCATGAAACGCTACCATGGCACAATGAAATGATGCAACCTTGTATGCAATGCACAATTATACCATTTAACAATTCACAATAGGAGGACAACAAAGTAGGTTGCCTCCGAGCAATTATAAGATCGCACATTGACAAGTAAACACACGAGGTATGCTTGACAAGTAATTTCACTTGTAGAACACATAGAGTTATATGACAATTAAACGGGCAGCCAAGTATCACATATAAATCAACTCATATAACTCATTTCGGGGTTCACGTATCAAGTATTAAGCTTATACGAGCATGCAACGACACTTAGACAAAACCAAGTGCAAGGATAGTTCACGTATCAACATGCAATCATCGGGAATCATATTTAGAGCTATATGGACAATTCTAGGCAGCCTATTAATCTCCTTCAACATCATTTATAATTCACATAAGAATGGTTTATGACTCGGGAACCCACGGGGTCATTAGGGTTTACTAGGTCGTGCTCGGGGTTGGTTTCATTTGCTAAGCACCACAAGTAATACTTAAACCACATCAAGCATATATAACATTTATTGGGCAGCCTACTAATCACACAATTGAACACATTAACCATAGGATCATCACCTAGCAAGTTTTGATAGTCAATAGGGTCTCAATTCATGCATACACTTGCGATTACGGATCAATTTGTCACGTAATTAAACCCAAGCCATGCATCGACTAATCATGCATCCTCAATCATTCAAAACATCCCACACAACTTCTAATTGCCACAAATCCAAGCATTCAATACCACAAGTGAAGTTACAACATGGTTGAAAGCATTTGACTAAGCAAAAATCCTACTGCTCTGGTCTGTGTTCCCACATTCAATTAGCTAAACAAATAATCTCAAAATTCAATGAAAAAATATCAAATTAAAGCTTAATTAGGGATTTAAATCCAGAAACAAACCTCGTATCATTTGGAGTTCGGATTTAAGAGTTATGGCCAAAATCGTGAGACTACGCAAAACTGTCCAGATTCATACATATTTCAATATTTGCCATTTTTGATAGTTTTAGAGTCAGATTTAGCTTTAGTCTATTTCTGACAAAAATGTCCAGAACTGCAAAATCTAGCAACCTACCAATGTTCATGCATTTTGGACATCATTTGATAGGATAAAACTGTTTCGTTCTACAAGGTCAGAAACTGCCAAAAACCTGCTCCATATTTCTAGATTTTCCAAATTTAGACACCTTTTGATATTTGTCGATTTTAGGGGTCTTAGAGTCAAAATTGGCCTTGGCCTATTTCTACAAAACATGCTCAGAACTGACGCAACTAGTGATCTGCCCATTTTCACGCATTTCCAACATCATTTACTAGGCCAAATGCACTTCGCTCTACCAAATCAGAAATCTGCCAGCTATATGATTTTACCTATCTTCAAGTTCTAGCCGAAATCTAGCCATGCATGGATACATAGGCTCATATACACACATATACAACAACTACAGAGGTAAATATAGTCATATGAAGGCATTCATGTGGCTTTTGAAAGCTTTTAAAAGAGTTTAACCCTCACCTTAGCCTATTGATGGTTCAAGATGCTCAAATGCTCTTCAAATGCACAAAGGGGCTTTTCCTTGCTTTGGTCGAGATATAGCTTGATTTTCCTTAATTTATAACTTAATTTCTAACTTAATTAGCATATGAGGATGGTGTGCATGTATGTAGAACAAAAGGAAATGAAAGAAAACTATCAAGACATACCTAAGGCTGAAAATGAGGAACTTTGTGAGCTTGCTTGCGATTTCTTGCTTCTTGCTTGCTTGGTCGAGTTTCTTAGAGTCCTTGAGAGCCTAGGTGAGCATTAGAATGTGAGCTTGTGCTATGAAGATTTATGAAGCAGCCATGGCCGAGAGGGTGAGAGAAGATGAGAGCTTGAGAGCATTTTTTGAGAGAGTTGATGTTTTGTGAGTGAGTGTGTCGGCCTTGAGCAAGTAGGAGTTGATTTGTTTTGTTACTTGAGCAATTTTGAATTGTGAGAAGACATAAGGTGAGGAGGCCGAGAAGTTGAAGCTTGGTGTTTAGCAAAAGATGCATTGGTGCAAGAAAAGGTATGACATTGTGTAAGATTTTTGTCTAAGCATGCATAATATAAAATAATTGTTCAAACCTTGCTCAAGTCCATAGTTTGGCCGGCCATCTTGGCTCAAAATTCTGAATTTTTGTCATGTGTTAAGCCTTATTTTATTGTAGGTTGATGTGGTATTTTAGGTGCTTGGAATTTGCAAAAGAATAAGGAATAAAGAATGAAGAATGTTTAGTGTTTAGTGAAATTTTGTCTTCTAGTGAGTTCTTTTAGGATTATAATATTGATAGTGGAGTTTGTAGGATTATTTAATAGTCTAGTGCTTTGTGTGGGATGCTTCATTGATTAGCGTGCGGGTACGCTTTCTTAGGTCTAGGGCACGCACTACGAGGTAAAGCACGAACTACGAGACAAACGCACTTATTCCAAATAAATGCACGTAACCCTTAATGAATGCACGTAAATCAATGCAAGGCCCGTAAATCGAGACACAACTCTTAAACCTAGGTTAAGGCACGCAGTTCAAGGTTAGGGTACACGAAACGGGGTAACACACACAATTCGAGGTCGGGCCTCACACAAGCTAAGGCCGTAACTAACCTTAGGAGTGGGAAAGTGATAAACAAGGAGGATAGAAAGAAAAATAGGGATGTTCCTGAGGAGATAGAGGAACCTGAGATCGAGGTTTTAAGCAACAATGTTGATGACTCCGGTAGGAATGAAAACCCAACGGTAGAGCCTTTAGTTAAACCTTCAGCCAAAGCACCTTTCCCAACAGCTCTGTCCCGTCCGATGCCGAGTATTAATCCTAACCAGCTTAAGGTCTTAGAGCATCTAAAAGATATTAAGATCAATCTGCCTTTAGTAGAGGTAATCCAACAAATCCCTGCCTATGCCAAATTTTTAAAGGATTTGTGTGTGAAAAAGAGATAGACCAACTTCATTCCTAAGACTGTCCGATTTACTAAGAAGGTTAGTAGCATATGCACTAGAAAGCTGCCTCAAAAGTGCAGTGACCTAGGAGCTTTCACCATTCCATGTTTAATCAATGACCAACGGGTAGAAATCGACTTGCTAGACTTAGGATCTAGTGTTAACCTCATCCCTTACACAGTTTATCAAAGGCTAGGTCTTGGACAGTTGACACCAACAAATGTAATCCTCCAGTTGGCAGATAGATCTGAGCGGAGACCTCGAGGTATTATAGAGGATGTCCTAGTCAGAGTAGAAGAATTTTTGTTCCCAGTAGATTTCATTGTGTTGGATATGGACCTAGCCCTGATAACAAAAATACCACTCCCGTCTTATTAGGCTGACCATTCTTAGCAACAATTGATACTGTTATTTACCATAGGACGGGAATGATATAATTAACATTTGGGAACATGAGAACAAAGTTGAGGGTTGCTGATACAGCTAACAAGTTAGACTAAGATGAGGAAGAAGAATGCTTCCATGTTGATACCATTGACTAATGCATAGATGAGTTTGCCCAATCATTCTTGTCTCCTAATGAGCAGATAGCCGAACTTGAACGGCTATTGTTTGAATGCGACATTTCTTTTGAAATGGTCGCCTCTGCTTCCGTTGTTGTTGATCCAGATAAGGACGATCAACTAACAACTCATTTCCCTGAAGTTTTAGATTGCCCTATAATTGAGTCTCTACCAGCGTTGGAACTCAAAACCTTGCTCGAACATCTTAAGTATGCCTACTTAGGACCCGATGAAACTCTGCCTGTCATTATTGCCTCGGATTTGACTCTCGAGCATGAAGACAAACTTTTAAAAATCCTGAGTACTCACAAAAAGGCAATAGGTTGGACAATTTCAGACTTGAAAAGAATTGATCCCTCTATGTGTATGCATATAATTCATCTCGAGGAGGGAGTTACCCCTTCTCAAGAATTTCAGAGAAGACTAAACCCAAAGATTGGTGATGTCTTCCATAAAGAGATCATTAAGTTGCTTGATGCGGGTATTATCTACCCAATTTCTGACAGTCCTTGGATAAGTCCGCTACAAGTGGTATCGAAGAAATCTGGGATTACAATGGTCCTAAACGACAAAGATGAGCTCATTTCTACACACACC
Organism: Ehretia macrophylla; assembly: GCA_037974665.1. Classification (NCBI taxonomy): domain Eukaryota; kingdom Viridiplantae; phylum Streptophyta; class Magnoliopsida; order Boraginales; family Ehretiaceae; genus Ehretia; species Ehretia macrophylla. The sequence continues at coordinate 62,464,799 of CM075779.1, forward strand.
ACAACTGGGTGACGTGTATGCATTGATTACAGAAAGCTCAACTGCAAGACAAGGAAAGACCACTTCCCTTTACCATTCCTTGACCAAGTCCTTGATAGAGTAGCCAGACAAGGCTACTACTGCTTTTTGGAAGGGTATTCGGGAGACAACCAAATCCAGTCTTCCCTGAGGATCAGAAAAAGACTACATTCACTTGTCCTTATGGGACCTTTGCATTCAGGCGCATGCCTTTTGGTCTTACCAATGCCCCTGCGACGTTTCAAAGATGTGTGTTGGCCCTCTTCTTGGACATGATCGAAAAGTTCCTGGAAGTCTTCATGGATGATTTCTCAGTATTCGGAGCTACTTTCGACGAGTGTCTTACACATCTTTCACAAGTGCTTGACCGATGTGTTGAAATGAACCTGGTTCTAAGTTGGGAAAAGAGCCACTTCATGGTTAGATAAGGTATAGTTCTAGGTCATGTTATTATACAGGATGGAATCCTTGTGGACCCAGCCAAAGTCGAGCAAATAGAAAAGCTGCACGGACCTAAGACGGTGCGTGATATCTGATCGTTCATTGGTCACGCTGGTTTCTATCGGCGTTTCATCAAGGACTTCAGCCATATAGCCTGACCTCTCTCTAGTCTTCTAGCACACGATACCGAATTCAATTTTGATGACAAGTGCTCAGAAGCTTTTGAGAAGCTCAAATCCTTGCTATCCTCTGCTTCTATCATTCAACCTCCTGATTACAGTCTCTCCTTTGAGATAATGTGTGATGCACCAGATTATGCAGCAGAAGCTGTATTAGGCTAGCGTAAGGACAAGTTGCCTACTGTGATATACTATGCTAGCAAAACTTTAGATGAAGCTCAAAAGAACTACACAACCACTAAAAAGGAATTGCTAGATGTAGTCTTCTCCTTGGATAAGTTTAGATCTTACATCCTAGGATCCAAAGTAATAGTCTACACGGACCACGCGGTTTTGCGGTATTTACTGACCAAAAATGATACAAAGCCCAGTTTAATCCGTTGGCTATTACTCCTACAAGATTTTGACCTTGAGATCAAGGACAAGAAAGGAAGCGAGAACTCTGTTGCCGATCATCTATCATGTTTGGTACGTGATTCTCCTATTGATACTTTGCCCTTCAAAGATATGTTCCCTGATGAACAACTTTTTGCCATCTCACATAAAACCCCGTGGTATGCCCACTATGTCAACTATCTGGATACCCATGAGCTTCCAACTCACTGGGGTAAACATGAAAGAGAACGATTTTTGGCACAAGTCAAGCAGTTTATCTGGGAAGATCCCTATCTTTTCAAGATTTTGTGCCGATCAAGTCATTAGGAGATGTATTCCTGACAATGAAACTGATAGCATTCTCCAGTTCTTCCACTCTGAAGCATGTGGTGGAAATTTTGGAGGAAAAATGACAACTGCCAAAGTCCTTCAAACTGGGTTCTTCTAGCCCACTCTTTTCAAGGATGCCTAGTGAGTGTGTAAAAATTGCCTAAAATGTCAACAAGTTGGCTCCATTTCAAGAAGGGACATGATGCCCCTCACACCCATTCTTATATGTGAAATATTCGATGTGTGGGATATAGACTTCATGGGTCCCTTTTCCTCCTTCCTTAGGTTATACTTACATTCTTGTTGGTGTGGACTATGTGCCCAAGTAGGTAGAGGCAATGGCAACCCGAACCAATGACCACAAAGTCATGGTCAAGTTCATTAAAGAGAACATATTCTCTCGATTTGGGGTGCCACGTGTACTTATCAGTGACGGTGGACAGCATTTCTATCATAGGACACTTGAAGCCTTATTAAGAAAATATTCAGTCCACCACAAGATAGCAACACCTTACCATCCACAAACAAGTGGACAAGTGGATGTGTCAAATAGGGAAATCAAGTCAATTCTTCCAAAAACGGTTAGGCTAGATCGCAAAGATTGGTCAAGTCGTCTGTACGACGCATTATGGGCCTATCGTACTGCTTTCAAAACTCCTATTGACATGTCCCCGTATAGATTGGTATACGGTAAAACTTGACACCTTCCTGTTGAATTAGAGCATAAAGCCTATTGGGCTATTAAGGCCCTGAACTTTGACATGCAATAGGCAGGTGAAGGTAGGAAGTTGGTGTTGAGTGAATTGGAAGAGCTTCACTTTGAAGCTTATGAGAATGCCAAACTCTATAATGAGAGAATGAAAAGGATTCATGATAAATCTATTTTAAGAAAAACTTTCTCTCCTTTTGATAAAGTGTGGCTGTTTAATTCTAGGTTGAAGTTCTTCCCAGGCAAATTGCGAACAAAATGGGATGGTCCTTATGAAGTGCTAAAAGCATATCATTCCGGAGTTATCTTGATTAAACATCCCACAGATGGGCGTATTCTCACAGTCAATGAACAAAGACTGATGCATGCTTTCGATCCTAAGGTGGTCCCTCATGAAGTTGAATCCATTGAACTTCTGGACCTTGTATACCTTCCATAAAACGGAATCTGCCTAGCTGATGGCATTAAACGCAGTACAACCGTCTGGCTGAAGACGTTAAACTTAGTGCTACTAGGAGGCAACCTAGTACTCTTTTGTGTAAGTATTTGTTTAATTTATGTCATTTATATGTACTCTTTGAATCTTTCTCCAGCTTTAGGTAGTTTGGGTTTTAAGCCCTGAGAAACATTCATAGAGGTACCAGTGTTGTTATACTAGTAGTTACTTTACATTTTTTTGTGTGGTTAGCTTAATTGTGCAACTCTGTCTTATAGTGTGAGCTAATCCACTAGCTTAATGTAGTTTGGGTCTGTTGGTTATTACTTGATAAGGTATTTAAGAGTGTGAGCATACACCAGACGTAACATCTGTGACGTAAAACCCCATTGTTCTATCGTTGACCTTGTGGTACTAGCTTTGGCCTTAAATGGCCGAAGGAGAGTACTAGATGTCGTGAGAACATAAACCTCTAAACAAGCTAGTCTTTGTAGGAGTATCAACTCTAGAACCCCAGAAAAAAGTCTAAATGGTTTGGGTAGTTTATTTATTTGTTTTATGTCTTAGTAAGTCTCCTTGACCATAATTCTTTTTGACCCTCCCTCGCTTATACTATTTTGTATAGACTTACTATTATTTTTGCTGTGTTGGTGATAATTTGTAAAATGCTTTGTCTATTAATGTTTAGTTACAGAATGATACATCTTTTGGCAAAAGTTAGTAGAAAAGCTTTGACATCAACATAAAAATGCTTCACAACATGTGATATCTTTCCTTACTACATTTCCCTTTATACCTGATCAACCTGCATTGTAGAGTAAGCAAACCATAGGTTTGGGGATGTAGCATTTGTCATTATGTTATTACTTGCATTTTACACTCTTACTATTTTACATTGCGATTTGCTCGAGGACAAGAAAAGTTTCGGTATGGGGGTGCATACATTTCATGAAAAACTTTTTCAAAATATGCAAGAAATACACTATTTTTGTTCATGAGAAGAGTAGTGTATTACCTTACTTGTTTAAAAGAAGATGATTTAGATGATTTGAGAACCTTTTTTGTTAGTTATGTATTGTGAAAAACTATGAGGAAACTATGGAAGAGAAACTTTGGGGTACTGTATTCATGAGTAAACTTAGTTGTTCTTCATTTTTTCAATTGATACCGTTTGTTATGAAAACTCTTTGTCATAGAAACTTGAACCCTTATGCCATGTTTGTACATTATGTTATGTTACTCTGTCTGTATGTACACTCTGAAAAAAAGATGAAAAAGAAAAAAAGAAAAGAAACAAAGAGAAAAAAACAAAGAAAACAATGAAAAAAATAGAAAATAGAAAAAGAGTTGTACATACCTTTATTGTTGCATAAAATTTTTGGTATAAATATATTGTAAATCTCTAAGAACTACTATCCTACACATTGTAATTTGGGATATGTGTTATAGTGTAAGGTTTCGAGCCTGGATATCTTCGGTGATTAAAGCACGTAAGGGTCCATTTAAAACCTATCAACCTTAGTCATAATGGCGGGAGATTGTTGGCCTTAAAATCCGCTACATGGGATATCCATAAAGCAAATGAAACTGAACACTATATAGAGATATTGTAAGTTGTACTTTTATATTTCTGGCAAATGTTAAAGGGTTAAGGCATGATCAAGTGTTTGATTACAAATGTAGGCGGGAATATCAAGGTCCAAGCTGTTTGCATAACTTGAAAGTTGAGAATTGACTAAACTTAATTTGCTTAGCTTACTTCTAAATATGTACTTCGAAGCTATTAATAGTCGATTTCCAATAAGAGCACCTTTTTGAGAAAATTTTGTACAAAGTTCTCTTATCATGTTTGTCATCAATTGCTGAATAGGTTTAAGATAGTAGATTACATTTCTCATGTTTCATCTTTGGAAAAATGTTGGACAAAAAGATATGTTAGATTATTTCACCTATTTTTGACTTGTAAAAATTCTGCAAATTTCACTTTCACATCTGTTTTAAAGACAATCTTGCTTGAGGGCAAACAAGGTTTAGGTTTGGAGATGTTGATGTGACTGTATTTGCAGTACTCAAACCTTGGTATTTGTATTATATTTGCATCTTAACTGAGGAATAATTGCAACACTTTGATACTTTCGATGCAATGTAGGAGAATACCGAAAAGTGAAAATTCAGACTCAAAACGATCCAAAATGCAAGTCAAGAAGTGAAGAAGAGGAAAACACGCGGAACGGTAGAAGAATGAAGCCGATAGAGATAGAATTTGGCTGAAACTAGCATAGAATCAGACTCAGAACGCTAAAAATAGCCCAAAAATGCCACGGTTAACGCTTGGTCATAGCCTGGTCATAAGTCAACATTCAAGCCCAAAAAGTTAAGAAAAGGGTGCTCTAGCCCGCCCTCCTAGCGCTCGAGCGCCCTGCACGAGTATTCCACCATGTTCTCGAAGAAAACGTGTGGCAAAAAGACAACCATTGGAGCAGATGTGTGCTTGAGTGGTGCTTGAGCGTGCTGTTGAAGCTTCCAGAAAGCAGTGACATGGCGCGCGGTGATTGGATGAAAGCACAGCGCGCCTCTGATTTTTTTTATCTATAAATAGCCCCCCTCCCTCCGAAAACTGTAATTAATTTTGGAATAGTGCCAAGTTTTTTTGGTATAATTTCGAGTTAATTCTAGCTAGTTTTAGTTGTAGTCGTATTTAATTAGTAGGATACGAGAGAAATCCCACCTAGGTAATTCTTATTCGAGGAAATTTTGCCCAAATAGCTACTATTAGGTGGAAATCTGACCCATGTAGTTATTATATAGGGGAGATTCTGCCCGAATAGCTTTTAATAGGAAAACTCTTATTCAGGGGAAACTCATCCCTAGTAGTTCTTATTCGGAAGAAATTAGCTCCGCCCGAATAGCTATTTTGCGTCGGACCTCTGCTCAAATTTTTAGGATCAGAAATACGCGTTTGTCAATACGAGGGAGCCTTTCTTGACTCTCTTTTATTTACAGAATTCGTATTCAATTATGTGTGAGTAGATTGATATTTAGGGGAGAATATTGTAAATGTTAGTCTTTTAATATACGGTCTCAGATTCGGATTATACATTTTAAATGCAATATATGGCTTGTTTTAATTTAGTAATGTCTTCATACGTAATGCTTTTTAGTAGATGTATGATTGCTTTACTATTAAATATTGTCTTTCATAAGTAATAATTTTAAGTAGATGTTATGATTGCTTTACTTTCATGCCATGTATCCATACTTTAATAGTGAATCAAAAATAGCTTGACAACTTTTGATTCCATGAACAAGGCTACTACTGCTTTTTGGACGGGTATTCGGGATACAATCAAATCTCAGTCTTTCCTGAGGATCAGGAAAAAACTACATTTACTTGTTCTTATGGGACCTTTGCATTCAGGCGCGTGCCTATCGGTCTTTGCAACGCCCCTGCGACATTTCAAAGATGTATGATGGCCCTCTTCTCGGACTTGATCGAAAAGTTCTTGGAAGTCTTCATGGATGACTTCTCAGTATTCAGAGCTACCTTCGACGAGTGCCTTATGCATCTTTCCCAAGTGTTTGACCGATGTGTTGAAATGAACCTGGTTCTAAGTTGGGAAAAGAGCCACTTCATGGTTAGACAAGGTATAGTTCTGGGTCATGTTGTTATACAGGTTGAAATCCATGTGGACCCAACCAAAGTCGAGCTACTAGAAAAGCTGCCCGCACCTAAGACGGTGCGTGATATCCGATCGTTCATTGGTCACGCTGGTTTCTATCGGCGTTTCATCAACGACTTTAGCCATATAGCCCAACCTCTCTCTAGTCTTCTAACACACGATACCGAATTCAATTTTGATGACAAGTGCTCAGAAACATTTGAGAAGCTCAAATCCTTGCTATCATCTGCTCCTATCATCCAACCTCTTGATTATAGTCTTCCCTTTAAGATAATGTATGATGCATCAGATTATGCAGTGGGAGCTGTATTAGACTAGCGTAAGGATAAGTTGTCAACTGTGATATACTATGCTAGCAAAACTTTAGATAAAGCTCAAAAGAACTACACAACCACTGAAAATGAATTGCTAGATGTAGTCTTTTCCCTGGATAAGTTCAGGTCTTACATCCTAGGATCCAAAGTAATAGTCTACACGGACCATGCGGCTTTGCGGTATTTACTAACCAAAAAAGATACAAAGGCCCGTTTAATCCGTTGGCTATTACTCCTACAAGAGTTCAACCTTGAGATCAAGGACAAGAAAGGAAGCGAGAATTCTATTGCCGATCATCTATCAGGTTTGGTACATGATTCTTCTATTGATACTTTGCCATTTAAAGATACGTTCTCTGATGAACAATGTTTTGCAATCTCACATAAGACCCTGTCGTATGCCCACTATGTCAACTATTTGGCTACCCATGAGCTTTAAACTCATTGGAGTAAACGTGAAAAGGCACAAGTCAAGCACTTTATCTGGGAAGATCTCTATCTTTTCAAGATTTGTGTCGATCAAGTCATTAGGAAATGTATTCCTGAGGACGAAACTGATAGCATTCTCCAGTTCTGCCACTCTGAAGCATGTAGTGGACATTTTGGAGGAAAAAGGACAGTTGCCAAAGTCCTTCAAAGTGGGTTCTTCTAGCCCACTCTTTTCAAGGATGCTCGGCGAGTGCGTAAAAATTGCCCAAAATGTCAACAAACTGGCTCCATTTCAAGAAGGGACATGATGCCCCTCACACCCATTCTTATATGTGAAATATTCGATGTATGGGGTATAGACTTCATGGGTCCCTTTCCTCATTCCTTAGGTTATATTTACATTCTTGTTGGTGTGGACTATATGTCCAAGTGGGTAGAGACAATGGCAACCCGAACCAATGACCACAAAGTCGTGGTCAAGTTCATTAAAGAGAACATATTCTCTCGATTCGGGGTGCCACGTGTACTTATCAGTGACGGTGGACAACATTTCCGTCATAGGACACTTGAAGCCTTATTAAGAAAATATTCAGTCCACCACAAGATAGCAACACCTTACCATCCACAAACAAGTGGACAAGTGGATGTGTCAAATAGGGAAATCAAGTCAATTCTTCAGAAAACGGTTAGGCTCTATCGCAAAGATTGGTCAAGTCGTCTGCACGACACATTATGGCCTACGTAGATCACTTGGTTGGTGATGAAGCTTGAAGTTGAAACTATGGAGTCCTTCTAACTTGAAGGATCTAGTTGGTCCACAAGCATCCAAAGTCCACCTTCTACTTGAAGACAAAAGTGTGCTAAGTATATCTTCAAAGTAACAAGCTATGTGTATGTGGTGTTTTATCAAAAAGCAAAAGCTTCTTGAAAACCTAACAATGGCCGAGAAACTCCAAGCAAGAGGAAGAAGATGAACTTTCTCTCTCCTCAATTGCCTTGGCCGAAAATGTGTGTGTATATGTGAGAGAAGTTGTCATCTTTTACATATATTATATAAACTATTATAAAAAAATGAGTAGCCAATCACAATTGCTACCTTTTCTTGATAATCCATGCACATCCTAGGATCACAATCATTGCAATTAGATGGCAAGCTGTAAGTCTTCTTTCTCCTCATCCATTTGGCTGAAAATGCTAGTGGATAGAGAGAGAAGATTGTCATCTTTTATATATTACATGATCAACTATTATTTAATTGCTTTTATGCATTCAAGAGCCAGTCAAATCATTTCTCTTTTTTGCTTGAATCAACCAAGTCATGCATAGCCTTGGATTGTAATGATTACAATCCAAGGGACACCTTTTTCTCTCTCATGATACTTGGCAAAAAGAATCTAATCATCAAAAGCAATAGATGAGATTCTTTTGTCTTTATTCAAAAGTCAATCTCATCCATCCAATTAAAATTCAAATGACTAGGATTGATGACATGGACAATCCTATATCTCACACGCCACATGTCAATGCCCAATCATTAATTTGCCTTTTTCATTTGAGAACTAGGATGATGATGTGACATTTTACAAATTACATCATCATTACATATATACATATATAAACACCTTTATATATATATATATATATATATATATATATTATTTTTTCCCATTATAATCTCTATTATAATAAATATATTGAAATAACTTTTCAAAAATTACAATTTGGCCCCAAAAGTTTTGATAATTATAATTTGACCCCAAAACTTTTCAAAATTACATTTTTGGCCCAATTAACAACATTGATGACTCGTAACACCTTAAAGCCACCAACCACATAACACAAGCTACCGGTGAACCTATTCATGATACTTATAAGTATGAGACCTTCTAGATTCATAATCGCGTACCGTTGAGGGACCGATAAATCTCCTTATCTATTTTGGAAATGTCTCCGTTATTTACCGAAATACCCTCATGCTCATGAGTGACGAACTAGCAACGAACGTACCATGAGAATGTAAACGATAATGAAGACGACATCTTTTATGAATCCATTTAACTGTCAAGAATTAGCGTGTAGTCCGATCTTTCTGTTAAGAATGTCCCGATCGGGAAAGGACCATGAAATGGTTAAATCTACCTCTGATACTATGTATAAATCTAAATCGGTGAAACGAGAGATGACTACTATGGAAAAACTCATTTCCATCACTTTATACTCGTTTGGCCAAGAACTTTCTTGTTTAATGACCGATCTCAGATATCATAGGACTTCGCCTCATACCGGAGATTAACAGATCCTATCTTGATAATTACCTATCGGTTCATACCACAAAACTAAAACGCAAAAGGCCATAACCCATCTTATGGAAGACGAGCATTGCCCAGACGCAGTATTTAGCCCTTGATATAACCGGCAGCCGTAATTTCTTAAGTGTGAGGATTAATTTGCACAATTCCCAACTAAATAGTAAACTATTAACTTGAAATCATGCAGTTTACTATTTATTGTCACATTCAATGATCCGTACAGAGACAATCACTCATATGTTTATTAGTCCACATTATCATGCTGTTTTGGCATTTCACACGCCATCTTTTATCATTAACATTACAATGTTAATCAAAGGTAATAACATATGATAACCTGTACTCGATTATTCTAGTCCCGGTTGAATAATCTGAAGGGCTATGAATCGATTCTTAATGCTCATCATATCGAAAACAAAGTGCGAAATATCCTAAACTCCTTTAGAACATTTTTATTCTCGGATAAGCATTAGGGACATATTCATATCGAAGCAGAGAATATGAATATCCTACAAATGACATAGTGTATAAAACACATAAATATATTCTTATTAAACCCTAATAAGGCTATCTCAAACTATAGCATTAGGGCATATCCCCAACAATCTTCCACTTGCACTAATGCTATTTGCCATAAGATCTAGTGCATCGTACATTCGTATCAATATACTTATCTTCTCCAAGACGGTGATCAACTGTAATTGTCTTTACAGGATCAGTGGGTCAACTATAGAGGCATTTATAGGAACCTACTCTGTTATATCATTTTCTATCAATAAATAAATTCTTGAATTGACTCTTTACAAGTTTGGACTCTTGATGAGATCGGGTTCTTTTAAACTTGTGCAAAAAGCCTCTATAATAGTTACAATATTCCAAGATATCAACTACTATCAATAGACAGAACCACATATTATCCAAACATCAAAAAGGTCAAGTAGCATTTTGGCTCAAATAATAACATAACCATTACTTATCATTATTCGGAACTCTTTCCAATAATTCAAAAATCCATTAAATACATGTTTATCCCTTTCTAGTGAATTCTTCACTAAAAACTTCACTATAAGCACAAATCTTAAAATCCTCGATTAAAGTTCATGTAGAGATCGTTATAACAATAAGATCAATAGAACTTATATGTATTATCTCCGATATCTGCAATGTAACACATTACATCATATCGTGACAAGTACTTGCTATTGCACTTAAAGGAGAATGCAAAAAGCAAAAGGATTAGGTGCAAAAACAATTCACAACCTTTCCCTAATAGTCAGAAGGAAATCTACAAGAAAAGACGGATGCCCTGTCATTAAGACTAGAAACCAAAATTTCTTAGATTCCTCCATCTTAAAGAAAACTTTAAGATCTTGACTGGGTGTATAGGTCGTGAGAAAACAATCAATCATATCATTATACTTACAAGACATGATCGGTTTACCCAAGTAATAAAACATGATATAAAATTTGATTGGACATTGGCGAACGAAGGTATCATAAATTCAGAAGACTTGTTAAGGGTATGAACTCCCACTAACCTTTCTTATAAATTTAGATATTATCTTCATTTTAATGAAAACGATCTCTATGTTTTCATTTTATCATCATAGTTACCTTTCTTTAAAGAAACTATGCACGAAGTAGTTTAAATTCTATTTAGTCATAGAATTAAAATATGGTATAAATTTAAAATCTATTTGAAAAATTTTGGTGATAAAAGATGCATTCTCTAATCTTCTTTTATAACCCAAAATATCATGGACAAGTCTCACAAGCTCCTATTTCACTCAATTATTTATTTTGAGCAAACTCTTTTGTCAAAAAGAATAATTAATCTATCAAACTAATTTGAATAGATATGAAAAGAATTCAAGTCTTTTAACTCTTGACCATTTCAAAGTTTATGACAATATAAGTATGATTTGGTATTTAGCCATTTCATTAAATGCTAAGAAAATAAATGTTTGATTTTGAAGACATTATTTCTTTCGATACGCATTCCGACCATTTCATTACAATTAATGAAATATATACAAAATGTCAATCATTTCTTACAAAGGATCATTTCCAAAATATCATCTGGAAACGATTGAAAATAGTCACCACTATTTGAAGAAATAATCAAACCAATCCGAACATTTATAAATATATTTCAAAAATGGGATCACATACCAAGGCGATCCGAAGCAACCAAATCATGCACAGTTAAGGTCTAATACTCAATCCCCTCCTGATGAGAGATCTCCCAGTAAGAATGCCATAGCCTGGCTCCTCCTATGTCTCCTCCTCTTCTTTCTCATATTTTTGCTAGGTTTACCCATAGAATGAGAGGACTCAACATGGGGATTGGGTGTTGCAACCAAACCAAGATTCTGCCAACTATTCAGAACATCTAGCAACTCATTCAGTGTGACCTCAATTCTATGTACGTGAAAATCCAAGATCAAAGGAGAGTAGGATGATAGAAGAGACTGTAAGATCAAGTCTACCTAAAGCTGGGGATCCATAACGAAACCAAATGCCTCTAGTTGAGTTACCAAGTAAACCATCTTGAAGCAGTGCTGGCTCACGTCATCACCCTCTTCAAGTCTCATACTAAAAAGCTCATGGGTCAATTGGAATCTCATTGAATGATTGCGCTCGCCAAAGGATTCCTCCAAACAATGAATGATATCTACGGAATGAGGCAGCCCCTCATAGAATCGACGCAGATCATCGCTCATTGATGAAAGAATGTATCCCCTAGTACGCATGTCATCCTGGACCCATTTATAGTAAGTGATCTTTTCGGTCTCGGATGCATTCTCATCTAAAGGAGCAAATATCGGGACATCCAGAATATACTCAATTCTCTCAAATCGGAGGACTATCCTTAAACTTTTGTACCATTTCTCGAAGTTTGGTCCAACTAAATAATCATGATTAAGGATGGATAAAATAGGATTTATGAATGAAGCCATAATAAACTGCAGAAAAAGTAAAATAACATAAAATAAGATTGTAGGCCAATAAGAATATACGTAAAGCTATTAAATTTCAAAATAAAATAGCTACTCCCACTATTTGTTTTTAATCTCATGCTCCCTTAATGAGAAAACACGAATCTATGACAAGACTCTTAGAGGGATGACCAAGTTCCTATGATCAGACATATTTCTCAAACCTTTGTGGCTATGTTGAAACATGAATACCAAAGGTCAACAACTCTTTGTTGTCTATTTCTCTAAATAGGGTATGGTCTACTTTAGTCCCTAAATCACTTAATCTCAAACTTTTGTGGTTATAATTGATTAGGTGATCTAGTTAGATTGTACCCGCTATCACTTAGTTATCCGACAAATTAAACCAATAACCTCAAGTCTTTGTGGCTATAATTGGCCGTTAGATTTTGAAAGATAACCACATCTCTATGTTTCATTATAGCGATATTAATAAACTTACTTTGAAACATATCCTCTACCTTTGGGTAAGAAGGATCGTATTCATTTGGGTCTTATTAAATATCCTAGGATGGCAGAGGACTACGATAAAGCCCCTTTTACCGTTTATTGAAAATCTAATATTTGTTTGCACGTAGGGAGTTAATATAATCTTATCAAACCTTTAAGCATTTTTGTCACGCCCCAACTCGACCCCACCTACGATCAGTCAGGACGCAACGGAATTTCGGTAGTATAACGACTGTAACACATATATCAGGGCTCTAAACCAACCCTTTATACCAACTCCAAAGATCAACAACAACTCCACACCTATCTCAACAACATACAACAAACCCAATTCCATATTTTTAACAACCATTCATCAGTTCATTCATAAGTTATACGCCTCTGTTCCAATATCAATCCATAGGCTATATCATACATTTGCATAATAGATTATAAACTAGTATAGCAATATAATCATGTTCAAAAGAAAGACTACTAAACTAGTATTATATAAGTCTTTATCTTTAAGTAAGTTATACAATACATCATACTACAAAAACTAAGGCAAACTCATGGATATGACTCCGGCACATAAGACTCGTCCACGTAAGACACATTCTCAGCTATTTGAGGCATGTACTCGTAATCTGGTTCAGTAACACTGTGAAACCTCAGTTTTTGTCTTTGCCTCGATTTGCGTGTTTTGATATGTTTATGTGTTATATGAGTTATAATGTGCTAATTCTGTGATTTATACTCCTAATACATTCTATATGTGCATTCATGAAATTTTCATCAAAATCGGCATCAGAAATTTTACCGTCGATTTTTGTGAATAGTATTTTGGACGCACGTCCGCTAAAATTTTTACGCGGGTGTTTTAAGTGTTTCAAAACCTAGTCTTTGGATATAAATAGACCTGTGTTTGATTAAAAAGGATTTCAATTCGGCTTAGGAATTTAAAAGGATTTTTATACATTTTTTTACGAAAATCGAGTTTTAAACCGAGTTGGGTAAAAATGTTTGAATGTAAAATTTCTTGTCACCTAAAAATAAGCTACTTAAAATAGTCCAAGTGTTGCATAATTGTTTTGAGCAAAATAGTCTAAGAAATGAATTAAAAGACTAGAAAATACTAAAAGAATTAACTTTGTTCAACTTTGACCTTAGCATTTTTTCATTTGACTTGGATTTTAAATACATAATATGCATAATACTTCACAAAACAAAAGCACAAACACCACAAACACACACACACATGGCTGAAACATTGAGGGCATTTTTAGCTTAGTTTTGATCAAATTTTCTCTTAGAATTTGCAATCCAAAGCCAAAACTCTTGAACCAAAGTTTGATTTTGCTTGTTGGGCACCTATTGCACACCTTTCTAGCATCAAACAACATCAAAGGTGAGAGAAAAATTCTAGATCTCAAAATGCCATTTTTATGTTAATTCATATAATCAAATTTTTAGCTGTTGAAATGTTAAATTGTTGTTATATTATTGCTCAGTAGATGCTAAGGATTGATTATATGGGTTTATAGAAGTTTTGAACCGTGGTAGCATGTATTTTTATTTTTCGGGTATTAAAGTTGATAATTTGGCCATTTGTTGAATAATTGGAGTTGTGGTGGTTAGAATTGATTGCTGTTAGCTTGTAAAAGTTTGTTAAATACGTGGTAGTAATGTTGTAATGCCAAAATTTTAATTGTGATATCATGGTGAAAGTCCGAAAAATTCATCCTAGGTGCATTGAGGTTTTAGGGTTGTTGGGCTTGATTTGGATGGATTATGGTTGGTTTCCGAGGGGCCTAATGTAGTTGCTTGAGTGAGTGAGTGATAGAAACTGGTTTGGAGGTCATTGGATTAGTAGAATGTAAGTTATTCAGGTTGTCTTTCTTTAAAATGTGAAATATTGTCTATGGGTGTTTAGGTGTTGTTTGAGTGATTGAATCGTGTGCTGTGGGTGGTTAGAATAGGGTTGATTGTGTGGTTTAATGCATGTTAAGTTGGATGGCCTACTTTGTCATCTAACTTAGTTGTTTAGTTGTTAATTGATTAATTGATGTTATGTTGTTGAAATGTTATTAATTGATTGATAATTAATTGATTTTTGATTATTGATTATTGATGAAACCGGGAGATAGGCAACCTACTTTGTTGTCCTCCTGAGATATGAATGATTATTATTATTGTCATGAGTCTTGGTATTTGTGTGCTACATCTCGGGCAGCGTTGGGCTGTCAGGTTGATAATGACATGACTATCATAGGCTACCCCCAGCTCGCATGGGCGGAGGTGTCATGAAGGGAGAGGCTAGTTAGGTACCTCGGGTACGTGAGTAATGGGAAGATATAAGAAGAATGACTGAGATCGTGATGGCGTTTGGAGCTACACCAAGTAGAGTATCATTTATTGATTGGTTATTATTATTGATGTGCTTATATTGTTATTGATGTTGTTATGTGTTTTCTGCTCAAAGGATGAATTTCAAGGAGTATAGTAAATACTGTTAGAGATCTATCGAATTCTCACTGATCTTGTTTTATATAAGCTCACTCTCAATTATTGCATGCATACAGGTGAAACTGATCAGAACTACGAGTACGTGCCTCACGAAGAGAAAAATGTGCCTTACGTGCAGGAGTCATTGCCATGAGTTTGTTTCTAGTTGTTGTAATATGATGTATTAGATAACCTACTTAAATATGATGACTTATGTATGCTAGTTTAGTAGTCTTTCTTTCAATCATAACTCGATTACTAGTTTGGCCTATAATCTATTTTGCGATGTATGCTATAGCCTATGTATTATGTTGGAATAGAGGCACATAACTATGAAAGAATTGACGAATGAATGCTTAATGTATAAAATGGTTGCGTTGTATGTTGTTAATTTGATTGTGAAGTTCGTTGGTGATTTGTGGAGTTTGATGGATGATGTTCTAAAGGGTTGGTTTAGAGCCCTGATGTCCATGTTATCGCCGTTATGCTGTCGAAATTCTGTTGTATCTTGACTGATCTTATAGGGGGTCGAGTTGGGGCGTTACATTAAGTGGTATCAGAGCGCATGTTTAGTTGTCAACCGGGGTATTCTCGAAATGTGGGTAATGGTCTTAGCATGAAAGTATGTATGAAGTGAAAGAAAAGTGAAATATGTGTTAATATGATTAAGTGATTATGTGATTTAGTGACTATGTGATTATGTGATCAATTTGTTTATGTGATTAATACTTAAGTGATTTATGTGCTTTATGTGAGTTTGTTACTTATGTGCTAATAATTGTTTATAACCTGTCTATCTGCTATAACCTGTTCTAACTCTTTGATTAGTAAAATGGCTGGTAGACCAAGAACCAGAGGTAGGCCTGAGGCAGATAATGAGGCACCGGGTAATGTGGCATCGGGCTGAGATAGGGGTGATGATCGTTTTGTTGCAGCTATGGATAGAATGACGGAGTTTATGGCTGGGCAAGCACAGTTACTAGCAGGGCAGGCTGCCTAAGCATAGACTTTTCAAACTCAGTTACAGCACGTTCAAGGTGGTTATCAGGGACATAGCACGTTGAAGGAATTCTTGGGTTACTGTCCGCCGAGATTCCAGGGCGAACCAGATGACAGGAAGACAGAGGCTTGGATTAATAAGATTGAGAAGATATTCGATCCTCTAGACTATACTGATGAGAGGAAAGTCACTTTTGCAGTCTATTTGTTTGATGATGAAGCAGAGGAGTGGTGGCACACAGTGAGAGCCGGTTGGGAGGCAAGAGGTACTCTTTATGTTTGTGATACATTTCTTAGAGAATTTCGGGCGAAGTATGTCCCGAGGATTGCACGGGAGCGAAGAGAGGCAGAGTTTTTGTCTTTGGTTTAGGGGAATGCTACGGTGGCTCAGTATGAGGCCACTTTTACCAGACTGTCCCGGTATGCACCGAAATTTGTAGCTGATGAGAAACGTAAGACCCGGAGATTTATGTTGGGTTTGAGGTCAAAGATTCAAGATGCAATGGCCTTGAATCAGTATGATATATTTTCTGAGGCTTTTGATGCGGCATCCAGACTGGAAAAGAGGAAAGGGGAGCAGATTGGACCTAGTCAGCCTAGTAAGAGGCCCTTTCAGCCGCAGGGTGTGTATAGGCCTCCAGTGCAGTAGGTTATGTACAAGCCGCCAGTTCAGCAGAGCTCTTTCAGACCGCAGGGTCAGCAGGGTTTCTATAGGCCCTAGTTTCAGCAGGGCTCCTTCCAGGCTCAGTCACAGTACAGGTCAGCCCAGTCTCAGGGTCAATATAGGCCTAGTGCTGCGAGACCTCAGCAGCAGGCTAGTTCAGCTACTTTTGCTTCTTCTGGGTCTTCGAGGGGCAGTGTCAGTGCTTCGTCACCGCAGTGTACTTACTGCAAACGTCAGGGCCATTTGGAGGCTGACTGTAGGGTGAAAGCAAGAACGTGTTTGGGTTGCGGCAGCAATTAGCATAGGGCGAGGGATTGCCCTAGATTTCAGAGGTCTGAGGGTCGGACAGTGACCCAGGGTTATCAGGGCCGACCTACTGGTGGTGTACCTCAGTAGCAGCGGGTTCAGGCTCTGGCCTACACAGTGGATTTGGAGGAAATACCTAAGGCAGCGGTAGTTGTAGAAGGTAACTTCCTTATACTCAATCAACTTGTTAAAGTGTTGATTGATTCTGGTGCTACGCATTCTTTCATTACGCCTACTTGTGTGCAACGTGTTAACATGCAACCTGAAAGATTGCCTTATATGGTTGATATTAGTATTTCTTTAACTAATAAGTATGTGACTGGCTTAGTATGTAAAGACTGTAAAATACATGTTAAGGGTCAGGATTTTCCTTCGGATCTTATCTTATTTCCTATACGGGGGTATGATGTTATTTTGGGTATGGACTGGCTTTCTAAGTATGATGCCAAGTTAAACTGTAGAACAAAGGTAGTACGGTTTCGGTTGCCAGATTAGCCAGTAGTAGAGGTAGTGGGGAACCGGGATGCTAAGACGAGTTTTATTATCTCATCAACTAAAGTTGTTAAGTTAGTGAGTAAAGGGTGTTCGGGTTATCTAGCTTATTTGATCAACAAGCCATATGATAAGCTAAAGCTGGAAGAAGTTCCTATTATTCAGGAATATCCCAATGTATTTCTCGAGGAGTTTCCAAGATTGCCGCCAGAGAGAGATGTTGAGTTTGTGATTAATCTGATTCCCGGTACTCAACCTATTTCTAAATCAGCGTACCGGATAGCACTAGCTGAGCTTAAGGAGCTGAAAACTCAGCTGCAGGAGTTATTAGAGAAGGGTTTCATTCAGCAGAGTTCTTCACCATGGGGAGCACCTGTTTTATTTATGAAGAAGGATGGTATCTTGAGATTATGTATGGACTATCGTGGTTTGAATCAGGTGACCATCAAGAACAAGTATCCTTTACCACTGATTGACGAGTTGTTTGATCAACTTCAGGGAGCCAAAGTCTACTCTAAGTTTGACTTGAGGCAAGGGTATTATCAGCTTCGGATTTGTACGGAGGATGTTCTAAAGTCTGCTTTTAGGACTCGGTACGGGCATTATGAATTTGTAGTTATGCCCTTTGGACTGACTAATGCACCGGCAGCATTCATGGATCTTATGCATCGGGTTTTTCAGCCGTACTTGGACCAGTTCGTGGTAATCTTTATTGATGATATCTTGGTTTATTCTAAGACTGAATCGGAGCACGAACAATATCTACGACTTATCCTACACAAGCTACATGAGCATCAGTTGTTTGCGAAGTTTAGCAAATGTGAATTCTGGCTGCAACAAATATCTTTTCTGGGCTATATGATTACACAGAGCGGTATTTCAGTAGATCCCAATAAGATTGTAGTGGTGATGTCTTGGAAACGGTCGGAGAATGTTTCGGAGGTTCGTAGTTTCTTTGGCTTGGCGGGTTATTACTGTAGGTTTGTGAATGACTTTTCTAAGATTGCAGGGCCACTTTCTAAGTTAACTCAGAAATGGACCAGCTTTATTTGGGATGAGAAATATGAAAGTGGGTTTCAGGAGTTGAAAAAGAGGTTGACTACCGCTCCAGTACTTGCTCTACCAGAGGAGACCGATAATATGGTTATTTATAGTGATGCATCCAAGGAGGGCTTGGGTTGTGTACTTATGCAGAATGGCCGGGTTATTGCCTATATTTCTAGGAAGTTGAAGCCGTATGAGGTGAATTATCCGACTCATGATCTTGAGTTGGCAGCCGTTGTTTTCGCACTGAAAAAGTGGCGTCATTATCTGTGGGGTAATAAGTTCGAGATTTTCACTGATCATAAGAGTCTGAAGTATTTGTTCTCACAGAAGGAGTTAAATATGCGTCAACGGAGGTGGATGGAACTTCTCAGAGATTATAATTGTTCTATCAGTTATCTACCTGGGAAGACAAATGTTGTAGCAGATGCTCTTAGCCGTAAGGCGAATATTTATTGTTTGGCTATTAAAAAGTGAGAGGTTCTTGAGGAATTTTGTTATTGGAGAACAGAGTTGACTCAGGTTGGAGTGATGTGTTCATATCTCCGTATTCAACCTTTATTGCTGTCTCAGATCAGAGAAGCTCCGCAGCTTGATTCGAAACTTCAGAAGATCAAGGATCAGATCACGGATGATCAGTCTGACTTCAAATTACATGAGGATGGTATGGTTTCAGAACAGGGTTTGTGTTCCTGATGAACCAGGTTTGAGGAGAGGTATTTTGGAGGAGGCTCATAATTCTAAGTACACCATTCATCCCGGTGGAAACAAGATGTATCGGGATTTGAAGCAACATTATTGGTGGAATAACATGAAAATGGAGGTTGCTTAGTTTGTATCCAGATGTTTGACTTGTCAGCGGGTGAAAGCCGAACATCAACGACCCGCAGGGTTACTTCAGCCGTTGGCAATACCATAATGGAAGTGGGAACATATTACGATGGACTTTGTCTCTGGGTTGCCTAAAACACCGATGGGTAACGATGTAGTTTGGGTTGCTGTGGACCGTTTAACGAAGACAGGTCATTTTATTCCGATAAGGATGAAAGATGAGGTTGAAAAGTTGGCGGATATTTATGTGGATCAGATTGTTAAACTTCACGGGATTCCATCTAGTATTGTCTCAGATCGAGATCCTCGATTTACTTCTCATTTGTGGGAGAAACTTCAGGAGACCTTGGGTACTCAGTTAAACTTCAGTACAACATATCATCCACAGACTGACGGACAGTCTGAGAGGACTATTCAGATTATGGAGGACATGCTCAGGGCTTGTGTTCTGAACTTCGGGAAGAACTGGGAAAAATATCTACCACTTGCCGAGTTTGCCTATGACAATAGTTATCAAGCTAATATTAGGATGACATCTTTTGCAGCTTTTTACGGTCGTAAGTGCCGATCACCTTTGTATTGGGATGAAGTAGGGGAGATAAAGGCTATTGATCCGACCATCATGCCAGAGCTTCTAGAGAAGATTGAGAATGTTTAGTTGATTAGGCAGAGAATGCTTACAGTGCAAAGCAAATACAAGAGTTATGCGGATAAGCGTCGTCGAAATTTGGAGTTTGCAGTCGGGGATCGGGTTTTCCTGAAATTGTCTCCTCGAAAAGGGTTTGCTCGTTATGGTAAAGGTGGTAAGCTGAGTTCGAGGTTTGTAGGGCCATTTGAGATTACCGACAGGGTTAGCAAGTTAGCATATCGGTTGGCTTTGCCGGAGAACTTCTCTAATATCCACGATGTATTTCACGTGTCTAATTTGCGGAAATATAATCCGGATCATTCTCATATTCTAGATCCAGAGCCATTACAACTTCGTGAGAATCTGACTTATGATGAGCGGCCGATTCGCATTCTTGATCAGATGGAACAAGAATTGAGGTCAAAGAAGATTCCGATGGTCAAGGTGTTGTAGAAGCATCACGGGATTGAGGAGGCTACTTGGGAACGAAGAGATCAGATGTAGCAGCAGTACCCAGATTTATTCCATACAGCAAGTAAGAATTTTAAGGACGAAATTTCTTTAAGGGATGGAGAATATGAAACCCCAGTTGTTGTCTTTGCCTCGATTTGTGTGTTTTGACCTGTTTATGTGTTATATGAGTTATAATGTGCTAATTATGTGATTTATACTTCTAATACATGCTATGTGTGCATTCATGAAATTTTCATCAAAATCGGCATCATAAATTTTATTGTTGATTTTTGTGAATAGTGTCTTGGACGCACATCCCCTAAAATTTTTACACGGGTGTTTTAAGTGTTTCAAAACCTAGTCCTCGGATATAAATAGACCTGTGTTTGATTAAAACGGATTTCAAATCGGCTTTGGAGTTTTAAAGGTTTTTACACCTTCTTTTGTGAAAATCTAGTTTTAAATCGAGTCGAGTGAAAATGTTTGAATGTAAAAATTCTTGTCACCTAAAAATAAGCTACTTAAAATATTCTAAGTGTTGCATAATTGTTTTGAGCAAAATAGTCTAAGAAATGAATTAAAAAACTAGAAAATACTAAAAAAAATTAACTTTGCTCAACTTTGACCTTAGCATTTTTTCATTTGACTTGGCTTTTAAATACATAATATGCATAATACTTCACAAAACAAAAGCTCAAACACCACAAACACACACACACATGGCTGAAACATTGAGGGAATTTTTAGCTTAGTTTTGATCAAATTTTATCTTAGAATTTGTAATCCAAAGCCAAAACTCTTGAACCAAAGTTTGTTTTTGCTTGTTAGGCACCTATTGCACACCTTTCTAGCATCAAACAACATCAAAGGTGAAAGAAAAATTCTAGATCTTAAAATGCCATTTTTATGTTAATTCATATAATCAAATTTTTAGCTGTTGAAATGTTAAATTGTTGTTATATTATTGCTCAGCAGATGCTAATGATTGATTATATGGGTTTATAGAAGTTTTAAACCGTGGTAGCATGTATTTTTATTTTTCGGGTATTAAAGTTGATAATTTGGCCATTTGTTGAATAATTAGAGTTGTGGTGGTTGGAATCGATTGCTGTTAGCTTGTAAAAGTTTGTTAAATATGTGGTAGTAATGTTGTAATGCCAAAATTTTGATTGTGATGTGGTGCTGAAAGTCCAGAAAATTCAGCCTAAGTGCATTGAAGTTTTAGAGTTGTTGGGCTTGATTTGGATGGATTGTGGTTGGTTTCCGAGGGGGCTAATGTAGTTGCTTGAGTGAGTGAGTGATAGAAACTGGTTTGGAGGCCATTAGATTAGTAGAATATAAGTTATGACTTTTAGAAGTTCGGGTTGTCGTTCTTTAAAATATGAAATATTGTCTATGGGTGTTTGGGTGTTGTTTGAGTGATTGAATCGTGTGTTGTGGGTGGTTAGACTAGGGTTGATTGTGTGGTTTAATGCATGTTAAGTTGGATGGCCTACTTTGCCATCTAACTTAGTTGTTTAGTTGTTAATTGATTAATTGATGTTATGTTGTTGAAATGTTATTAATTGATTGATGATTAATTGATTATTGATTATTGATGAAACCGGGAGATAGGCAACCTACTTTGTTGTCCTCTTGAGATATGAATGATTATTATTATTGTCATGAGTCTTGGTTTGTGTGTGCCACCTCTCGGGCAGCATTGGGCTGTCGGATTGATAACGACATGACTATCATAGACTACCCCCCAGCTCGAATAGGCGGAGGTGCCATGGAGGGAGGGGCTAGTGAGGTACCTCGGGTGTGTGAGTAATGAGGATATATAAGAAGAATGGCTGAGATCGTGATGACGTTTGGAGCTACACCAACTAGAGTATCCTTTATTGATTGGTTATTATTATTGATTTGCTTATATTGTTATTGATGTTGTTATGTGTTTACTGCTCAAAGGATGAATTTCAAGGAGTATAGTAAATACTGTTAGAGATCTATCGAATCCTCACTGAGCTTGTTTTATATAAGCTTACTCTCAATTATTGCATGCATACAGGTGAAACTGATCAGGACTACGGGTACGTGCCTCACAAAGAGGAAAATGTGCCTTACGTGGATGAGTCTTACGTGCAGGAGTCATTGCCATGAGTTTGTTTCTAGTTGTTGTAATATGATGTATTAGAAAACCTACTTAAATATAATGACTTATGTGTGCTAGTTTAGTAGTCTTTCTTTCAATCATAACTGGATTACAAGTGTGGCCTATAAACTATTTTGCGATGTATGTTATAGCCTATGTATTATGTTGGAACGGTGGCGCATAACTATGAAAGAATTGTTGAATGAATGCTTAATGTATAAAATGGTTGCGTTGTATGTTGTTCATTTGATTGTGGAGTCAGTTAGTGATTTGTGGAGTTTGATGTATGATGTTCTAAAGGGTTGGTTTAGAGCCCTGACGTCCATATTACTGTCGTTATGCTACCGAAATCTCATTACGTCCTGACTGGTCTTAAGGGGTGTCGAGTTGGGGCGTTACAAACACCTGATTGCAGCAAATGAATGAGAGTGAGCTTATATAAAACAAAGCCCAGTGAGGAATTCGATAAATCTTTGAAAACATTTACTTTACCACTTTGGAAATCATCCTATGAGCCACGCAATTAACACTGATAACAATGCAAGTATAGCAACAACGCTAAACACAAAATAAGGATACGATACACTATAAGCAACTCCTCTAAACCCAATGACACAATCCTGAGGTACCTTATCAACTAGTTAGCAATAATCTATAAACAATTTAACAAAACAATAACTATACATGCATTAAAATTTGACATGAACTTTAATTTCTAGATCTATTTTTTTCTCTCACCTTTGATGCCAAATGATGTCATAAATGTGTGCAATGGCTGCCCAACAAGTGAAATCAAGCTTTGAATGACTCAATTCGGCTTTGAAATGCAAAATCTATGAGAAAAATACTTTGAAAACCTTGAAAATGTTCTTCATCTTTCTCCTCCAAGGAGCCACGGTTTTTGATGTGTTTTTGTGGTGTTTTGGCTGATATTTGAGTATATATTAAGTTAAGTAAAAAGTCAATGCAAAAAGAATTGGTCAAAGTTGTCAAAAATTAGATTTTTAATGACTAAAGTCTAAATTAGCCTTTGTTTTTAATTCTAATTGAAATTTTACTTTAGTAAAATATTTAAGATGATGAAATATTTATTTACAATATATACTTAGTCAACAAAAGTTAACGCAAGAATCGGGTTTAACAGAAATCACTATTTGCCTCAAAACACTACTTTTTCGCCTGAAAAGTCTATTTTAAATTCCTAATATGTTTTAGAAATAATTTATAGTAAATCACATGTCTTTTAATAATAGAGGACTAGTTTTTAAAATGTTTAAAAGACTAGTTTAAAAAATTTAGCGAAAGGGTGTTGAAAAGCCATTTAACGACATTTTAAATGAAATTTTCTCTAAAAGTGTTTATGAAAATTTTATGAATGCACATATATCATGTAATAGGATAGTATTTAAATAAACCTAGTTCGGTCAAATAATATAAAAAGTCAAAGTCAAAGGAGACCAAAAAGTCAACATTTACAAGACTCAAAGATGATAAAAGTCAACATTTTCTTAAAAGTCAAAGTTACAAAAAGTCAACATTTTTCAAAAAATGAAAGAAAATGAAAATAAACATTTTTCAAAAGTCAAGGTAGATGAAAAGTCAATGCAATAATCGGTTTTAATAAAGTCAAAGCTAACAGTCTTGGTCAAAGTTGATAACTTAAACTATTTTAGTTGTTTTTGCCAAAAATAGTAATATTAATACTATCCAACTTAAATACTATTTTTATGAGACTATTTTTGGGGACAACATTTATTCATAAGCATTTAATTATATATAGTCTAGTTATACTATACAATTTTACAAAAGAAAATGAAAAGTCACATTATTTATTTTTCAATGTCTTTTAAATGCACATTTAATCCAAGATCATTTAATAACTCACATATAAACATATATACTAATTCTAATAGCATTTAAATAGGTGAAAATACGTAAT
The DNA here is from genome assembly GCA_037974665.1 of Ehretia macrophylla. Taxonomy (NCBI): domain Eukaryota; kingdom Viridiplantae; phylum Streptophyta; class Magnoliopsida; order Boraginales; family Ehretiaceae; genus Ehretia; species Ehretia macrophylla. Next base: position 62,489,442 of record CM075779.1, read on the forward strand.
TGCAAATAGGGCAAATAATCAGAATTATAGCAATTTAAATAGTATGAATACAAAGATATATGAATGATGGATCATGGGCTTGGCTTTTGGGCTTAAAAAAATAAAACTATTTTCTTTAATAAAACCTTCAACTCATTGAAATCTCCATTGGGCCTCCAACTCCTTGGAAAAGTCCATTGGGCCTCCAACTCATTGGAAAAGTCCATTGCTTCTTTCAAGTTTCTTTTGAAGAATTACATAAAAATCCTCACTACATAATTCTCTCAAATGATAAGAAATAAATTGAGACTTATATCTCATATTATAACCCAATAACAAATGACCCTAAAGTCCAAATCTATGATCAAATTCACCATTTCCAATATAAAGATATATGCATGATTACCCATATCAAGTATATAATAATCCACATATAATAAGTTAGCATATAAGTCTAATTAGCTCATCATCATGAAAAATTAAACCTTATCTATACTTATTTCATTTTCTCGAAAAACACCTTTCATTAATGCAAATCATAATGACCCATTAATTCATAATCCTTTATAATTAATAGTAATCACATGCAAGGCCAAAACTTTAAAGAAAACACAAGTCCATGGCCCAATCACATAAAGTGGCCCAATTAGGCTAAAATTTAATCTAAAATATGCACACAAGGCCCAAGCCCAAATCAATTTGTCTCTTTGGCCTACGTACATTCATTGTAGCCCATTAATTCATTAAAAAATATTATATCAACATATAATAGCTTTTAACATTTCTTAAACTTAGAAATATCTAAATAAAACACATTAGACTATTTCCAAATTCAAGATTATAATATAATGGCCTTCTATTATGAGAAATTAATTTTACAATTATCAAGACATGTAACTAATTGCCTATTTGCCTATTAAACTCCTTTAATCATTAAATAGTCCTCAACATAATTATATGCATGAACTAGTTAAAATAAGCTAAAACAACTTTTCAAACTTTCATTTTAACACATGCTTATAATCAACATTAACTTTTGAGGACTTCAAGGCAACTACAAGCACATTACCATGTCCAACAAAAACAACACACCAAGCCTACACACATAGGGAATTTCAGCCATCTCAAGATAACAACTCTTCACTTGTTTTCATCAAGTTTTGACTTTACAAACATGCATAAAAGATCATTTCAAGAAACACCTTTTAAACATTTAGTATAATATCTTGATTCAAGGTCATATGCCAACATGCAAAGATCAATCTCAACATTTATCTTCATACTTTAGCATATTCAACAAGAAGATCAACTATGTTTAACATGCATGTGACAAATGACCATTAATAAGTATAGATCTAACATGCAAGCTCAAGTCTACATTCATAAGCTCAAATATCCATAAGATCTACACATACAAGTATGGATCAAGACTACATCTAAACATGCAATCATGTAAGCTTATCATAAACTTCAAAACTTGCACATTTTAAGAGCTAACATTCGGCCTAGGTGGCATGCATACACACGGCCCAACTAAGATATCAAAACAAGGCCATCATGCTAGTTCTATGGACATAAAAAACCAAATGCTCTTATACCACTTGAAAGCGAGGCAGGCCAACATATATAGATATCATGTCTAAGCATATATCACGGTTGAATTCAAGATCTAGAAAGTTATGCATGGATACATAGCTATGGCCGAAACTGGGAAAGGCATATTTCAAAAATTTCTAGCAAAGATCAACATGCATTCTTTCATTTATGTTCATAAACTAGCAAGCTAACATTATATATCTACTATATCTAATGAAATAGCAAGGTCCGTAGGTATACCTTTTGTAGATCACTTGGTTGGTGATGAAGCTTGAAGTTGAAACTATGGAGTCCTCTAACTTGAAGGATCTAGTTGGTCCACAAGTATCCAAAGTCCACCTTCTACTTGAAGACAAAAGTGTGCTAGTATATCTTTAAAGTAACAAGCTATATGTATGTGGTATTTTATCAAAAAACAAAAGCCTCTTGAAAACAATGGCCGAGAAATACCAAGCAAGAGGAAGAAGATGAACTTTCTCTCTCCTCAATTGCCTTGGCCGAAAATGTGTGTGTATATGTAAGAGAAGTTATCATCTTTTACATATATTATGTAAACTATTATCAAAAAATGAGTAGCCAATCACAATTGCTATCTTTTCTTGATAATCCATGCATATCCTAGGATCACAATCATTGCAATTAGATGGCAAGATGTAAGTCTTTTCTCTCCTTATCCATTTGGCCAAAAACGCTAGTGGATAGAGAGAGAAGATTGTCATCTTTTATATATTATATGATCAACTAATATTTAATTGTTTTTATGCATTCAAGAGCCAATCAAATCATTTCTCTTTCTTGCTTGAATCAACTAAGCCATGCATAGCCTTGGATTGTAATGATTACAATCCAAGGGACACCTTTTTCTCTCTCATGACACTTGAAAAAAAGGTTCTAATCATAAAAAACAATGGATGAGATTCTTTTGTCTTTATTCAAAAGTCAATCTCATCCATCTATTTCCAATTTAAATGACTAGGATTGATAACATGGACAATCCTACATCTCACATGCCACATGTCAATGCCCAATCATTAATTTGTTTTTTTCATTTGATGACTAGGATGATGACATGACATTTCACAAATTACATCATCATTACATATATACATATATAAACACCTTTATATATATATATATATATATATATATTATTTTTTCCTATTCTAATCTTTGTTAGAATAAATATATTGAAACAAATTTTTCAATAATTACAGTTTGTCCCCAAAAGTTTTGATAATTATAATTTGACCCGAAAACTTTCAAAAATTATATTTTTGGCCCAATTACCAACATTGATGACTCTTAACACCTTAAAGCCACCAACCACATAACACAAGCTACCGGTGAACCTATTCATGATACTTATAAGTGTGTGACCTTCTAGATTCATAATCGCGTACCGATGAGGGACTGATAAATCTCCTTATTTATTTCGGAAATGTCTCCGTCATTTACCGAAATACCCTCATGCTCATGAGTGACGTACTAGCAACGAACGTACCATGAGAATGTAACCGATAATAAAGACAACGTCTTTTATGAATCCATTTAACCGTCAAGAATTAGCGTTCAGTCTGATCCTTCTATTAACAATGCCCCGATCAGGAAAGGACCATGAAATGGTTAAGTCCACCTCCGATACTATGTATAAATCTGAATCGGTAAAACGAGAGATGACTACTATGGGAAAACTCATTTCTATCACTTCATACTCGCTTTCGCCAAGGATTTCCCCGTTTAACAACCAATCTCAGATATCATAGGACTTCGCCTCATGTCGGAGGTTAATAGATCCTATCTTGACAATTACCTGTCGGTTCATACCATAAAACTAAAACGCGAAAGGCGGTAACCCATCTTATGGAAGATGGGCATTATCCAGACTCAGTATTTAGCCCCTAATATAACCGACAACCGTAATTTCTCAAGTCTGAGGATTAATTTGCACAATTCTAAACTAAATAGTAAACTATTAACCTGAAATCATGCAGTTTACTATTTATTGTCACATTCAATGATCCGTACACAGACGATCACTCATATGTTTATTAGTCCACATCATCATGTTGTTCTGGCACTTTGCACGCCATCCTTTATCATTAACATCACTATGTTAATCAAAGGTAATAACATATGATAACCTGTACTCGATTATTCTAGTCCCAGTTGAATAATCTGAAGGGCTATGAATCGATTCTTAATGCTCATCATATCGAAGAAAAAGTGCAAAATATCCTAAACTCTTTTAGAACATTTTTCTTATCGGATAAGCATTAAAGACATATTCATATCAAAGCGGAAAATATGAATATCCTACAAATGACATAGTGTATAAAACACATAAATATATTCTTATTAAACCCTAATAAGGTCATCTCAAACTATAGCATTAGGGCATATCCCTAACAAAACATGTGACGATTATAAGGTTTTACATGTGAATAATAAATAGATCCAAAGATAGATTTATTATTTGACATGATTTATTATCAATGTTTGATCACTACAACAAGAGTACCACTTATAGTTAATATTATTGTCCAAAGACTTGATATTAATGTTGTCCTAGGTATCTTGAGATGGGGTTTACGATTATTTGAATTTGTTGATTATTTTGCTTTGTTATTAATATGAGCATATTTGGTTGGTTTCTTTGTTCTCTATACAGCTAGTGTTTGTACAATATCTGCTAATATCAACTCGATCCCCATTCTTAATGGGATAAACTTTAAGGATTGGAAGGATAACATACTCATTGTTCTCGACTGCATGGATCTCGACTTTGCGCTTCGGATTAAGAAACCCGCTTCTCTTACGGATGCAAGTTCTCTTGATGACAGAAGGAACTTTGAGAAGTGGGATCGCTCAAATTGCATGAGTCTCATGATCATTAAGCGCGGCATTCCGGAGGCATTTTAGGGGTGCGGTGTCCGAAGGGATAACCAGTGCCAATGATTTCCTAGCCGAAATTGAGATGTGTTTTGCGAAAAACGATAAGGCGAAAACAAGCACGCTTTTGCAAAGCTTGATTTCCATGAAGTATAAAGGCAAAGGAAATATCAAAGAGTACATTATGGAAATGTCTCATATTGCTTCAAAACTTAAAGGACTTAAGCTCAAGCTATCTAATGACTTACTCGTTCATCCGATATTAATCTCTCTTCCAGAATAGTTCAGCCAGTTTAAGGTCAGTTACAACTGTCAGAAAGATAAATGGACTCTCAATAAGCTCATTTCTTATTGTGTGTAAAAAGAAGAGAGATTGAAGCAAGATAAGACATAAAGTGCTCATTTGGCTAGCACCTCTAAGGACAAGGGCAAAAAAAAGAAGAATAATGAAGCTGCTAAGGGTCCAGAACCAAAGAAACAACAGAAAGGCAATGAGGGATATTTCTTTTGTGGCAAGCTTGGACATGTGAAGAAGGATTGTACCAAGTATCACGTGTGGCGTGAAAAGAAAGGTACTTTTCTTAATTTGGTCTGTTCTGAGGTAAATTTAGCTTCAGTACCTAGAAACACGTGGTGGTTAGATTCTGGTGCAACTACTCACATCGGAATTTCTATGCAGGGTTGCCTGAGCTACTGAAAGCCAAGTGATGCTGAAAGACACATCTTTGTGGGTGGTGGTAAGTCGGTGGAAGTAGAGGCAGTAGGGAGTTTTAGGTTAATGTTAAGAACTGGTTTTTATTTGGATTTGATAAATACTTTTGTTGTACCGTCTTTTAGACGGAATTTGGTTTCAGTTTCTTTATTGGACAAATCTGGTTATTATTGTTCATTTGGAAACAATCAGTTTACTTTATCTATAAATTCAAATGTTGTTGGAACTAGTGCTCTTAACATTTATGACAACCTATATTTGCTAGATACTATTGCGTCATATAATGAAACCTTGCATGTAGAATCACGTGGTACTAAACGTAAAATTAATAAAGAAAATTCGGCCTTATTATGGCACAAATGCTTAGGTCACATCTCTAGAACTAGAGTTGAATGACTTGTGACTGATGGGATTCTAGATTCCCTTGACTTTACAGACTTTGATGTCTGTATTGAATGCATCAAGGGAAAACAGACCAACTCAAAGAAATTAGGTGCCAACAGAACTATGGACGTCTTAGAAATGATTCACACAGACATTTGTGGACTATTCCCCCTACGGCATCTTGGAATGGTCAACAATACTTCATATCATTCATAGATGATTACTCAAGATTTGGGTACATATTTCTTATACATGAGAAATCAGAGTCTTTGGACGTGTTTAAATCATTTAAGGCTGAAGTTGAGAACCAACTCAACAAAAAAATCAAGAGCGTCAAGTCTGACCGTGGTGGTGAATACTACGGCAGATATGACGGTTCAAGTGAACAACGTCCAGGACCATTTGCTAAATTCCTAGATGAATGTGGAATCGTCCCACAATACACTATGCCAGGATCACTTAACATAAATGGTGTAGCTGAAAGGCGAAACTGGACTCTTAAGGATTTGGTAAGGAGTATAATTAGTCATTCCACCTTACCAGAGTCACTCTGGGGCGAAGCACTTAAAACGATAGCTTATATTCTAAACCGAGTACCAACTAAAGCTGTTGCAAAAACGCCTTATGAGCTTTGGACAGGCAGAAAACCCAGTGTAAAGCACTTTCACGTTTGGGGATGTCCAACTAAAGCAAGGCCTTACAGGCCACATGAAAAGAAATTGGACTACAAAACTGTGAACAACTACTTTATTGGCTATGCTGAGCGATCTAGGGGCTATAAGTTTTATGATCCCAAACTTAGTACAATTTTTGAGACGGGAACTGTAACATTTTTTGAGGATGTTGAGTTTGGGGGAAGAAATAAGGTCAGAGACATTGTCTTTGAGGATGAAGAGGAATTAGTTTCAATTCCTACTATTGCTTTTGACAATGTGCAGGTTTCTATACCTGTCATTGAAGAAGAAGAAAATCCAGACCTTCAACTAGACAATGTTGAACAACCCCCTATTCAAGATGAGATAATTGTTCCTGAGGAACAAACTCAACAACCTCAAGAACCAATGCCATTAAGTCTGTCCACTAGAGATAGGAGAAATGCAATTCTGGATGATTTTATCATATTTCTCCAGGAACATGAGGAAGACAATGAAATAGTAGAAGATGATCCTATCAACTTCCATCAAGCCATGCAAGGTTCCAACTCTCAAAAGTGGATTGAAGCTATGAATAAGGAGTACAAGTTCATGCAAGACAACAAGGTTTGAGAACTTGTCCTATTACCAGAAGGTGCAAAGCCCATTTGTTGTAAATGGATATTTAAAACCAAGAGGGATTATAGGGGTAATGTGGAGAGGTATAAGGCTCGTCTTGTAGCTAAGGGCTTTACACAAAAGGAAGGGATTGACTTTAAAGAGACTTTCTCTCCGGTTTCAACGAAGGATTCTTTCAGGACAATCATGGCACTTGTTATGCATTTTGACCTTGAGTTTCATCAAATGGATGTCGAAACAACATTTCTCAATGGTGACATTGACAAAAATGATCTATATGGTGCAACTAGAAAATTTTGTGTTGGGAGATCCAAAGAATATGGTTTGCAAATTGACAAAATCTATTTATGGGCTCAAGCAAGCTTCTCGTTAATAGTACTACAAATTTCATCAAGTGATTATCTCGTTTAGTTTTGAGATGAACGTTATTGATGATTGTGTGTATCACAAGTTCAGTGGGAGTAAACACATATTTCTGGTTTTGTATGTCGATGACATACTGCTTGCCAAAAATGATATAGACATGTTGCATGACACCAAGAGATTTTTATTAAAGAATTTTGAGATGAAAGATCTTGGTGACGCCTCATTTGTCTTAGGGATACATATACACCGAGATCGCTCACGGGGTATTCTTGGATTATAACAAAGGGGCTATATTGATAAAGTACTCAAAATATTTAGCATGCAGGATAGCAAACCAGGTGACACCCCTGTCGCTAAAGGAGACAAGTTCAGTCTCAACCAATGCCCTAAAAATAACCTTGAAGTTAAGAAAATGCAGAAGATTCCCTATGCATCAGCTGTAGGGAGTCTAGTATATGCTTAGGTGTGTACGCGTCCGGATATTGCGTACATTGTTGGTATGTTAGGTAGATATTTAAGTAACCCTGGGATGGATCATTGGAAAGCAGCCAAACGGGTTATGAGGTATTTGTAGAGAACAAATGATTACATGCTCACATATAGAAGATCGGATAAGTTGGAGATCATAGGGTATTCCGACTCCGATTATGCTGGATGCCAAGACAGTAGGAGATCCACATCAGGCTATGTTTACCTATTGGCTAGTGGAGCTATATCTTGGATGAGTACCAAGCAGACACTCATAGCTTCTTCCACCATTACAGTAGAGTTTGTAGCGTGCTATGAGGCATCAAACCATGGAATATGGCTGCGGAATTTTGTCACTAGGCTGCGCATTCTGGAGGGTATTGAAAGACCACTCAAACTATATTGTGACAATAAGTCAGCAGTGTTATATTCCAACAATAATAGGAGCTCATCTAGGTCAAAACATATTGACATCAAGTTCCTAGTTGTGAAAGAAAGAGTGCAGAGTGGACAAATATCTATAGAGCATATTGGGACAAACTCCACGATAGCGGATCCGCTTACAAAGGCATTACTACCCAAGGTCTTTCATGAGCACACTGCTTATATGTGTGTTGTGTTGTTTGAGGATATTGTGTTTTAGTGGGAGTTTGTGCATTTAATCGATTTATGTTTGATTTGGACACATTTATGTATTTGGTTATTTTTCTGATCAGGAATATAGATATTCCGTTCATGTCACTCTATTACATTATGTTCAGTTTTGATCTCACTAAAGTAGGACCAGTTGGAAATAAATATGTCTAGATCATATTTCATGTAATTTTCCATGCTACGCATCCATGATTGGTCTATGTCATTTGGTTGTATTGGTATACGTGACCATTGATGGGTTTAATTACGCTAAATGTGACGAAGACCGCTTTGATCCTATATCGATATAGTCAATGGATGAGATTGTCCGGATATACCCTAAGGTTCTGATAGCAAATTTTGAAGCTCATAAAGTTAAACACATTTGTAAGGTTACATATGTGGCCCAATGGGAGATTGTTGGAAAATTTCAACATGTGGGGCCACACACGTACATATTTAAATGTGTTATGCTATCTATTAATTAAACCTAATTAAAGTGATCTAATTAAGAATTAAGTTTAGGCTTGTGGGTATAATTGTCATAGAATTAATGTGTACATACCTTATTGATATTTCTAATTTGATGAAGGGCCAAACTAGAAATATCTAAAACTTATAAGTTATATTAGGGTTATAGTCCCCAAATTGTACGTACGTTGGTTTTTCTCTACATCCCCATCAACAGAGAAAATGTTACACCTCTAGCAAAAGTTCGTACTAATTTGGAAGATCTCAACCCGTTAATCTACCTCTGGCAATGGATTCACGTATGCTTCCGCTTTCTATATCTTCTAATTCTCTTGAATTGAAGTGGGTAATAACATGTTTTTTTAGGATTTGTTAAAAAACTTTTAAGTATATGGTGAATAAGGATTTGCAAATCCTAACAGATCCACTTTTAACCCTGAGGAAGAAAGGCACATCTGGAAACTCTGCAAGTATATGGAGGATCATGGAAGAGCAAGACACAGCACTATACATGTAACGATGATTCCAGAAGCAAAAACCAGTTTAAAGATGAGAAACAACATGGACTACCATTGCGTGTAGATTTGATGCTAACATTATTACAACATAACGCATAAATAGCACGGTGCTAATTCTTTTTGGCTCATTACAGTTCACATGAAGTCAACATGTGACAAATATATATATATATATATATATATAAAATTGAAGTATAGAATCATAAAGCTCTAAGGTACATAGAGAATCATGCTCACAGGAGGCAAGCTTCCTTATTAACCCCTGCAGAGATGCATCTTCCCTACACCTTTTCAAATTGGTTAGAAAAAGACGATATATATCTGCATTTGTTTGCCAGAACCCCAACAAGATTCTGTGATATTCAGTCAGCTTTAAACAATTGAATACTGTGTTCATTATAATTAACTCAATCCCCTGAACCAACGGAGACAAATTCTCACAGCTTGAATCCTCTAGGGCTCTCATGTCTCTCCCATTTGTATCAACTACTGAGGAGACTTTAGTAACTTCTTTATTATCTCCACGATATTTGTAAAAGAAGGACGCTGTGCTGGGTCACTGCCAAGGATATAAGATATCATCAAGTTCAAGAAGAACAAACTTGTAAAATGGTTTTAACGATAGAGAAAACAACAGGACAGGTTCTTCAGTAAAGTTAGTAGTACTTAATGTACTTCATGCTTCTCTTTTTCTTAGCCATGGGACAGGTTGGAGGGGGGGAACAAGAGTGGGGAGGAGAAGGTTGGGTATTTTGATTGCCTAGAGTAAAATGCATTGTTTAGATTGTAGCCATTTGCAATCACCAGATACAGAAAAGAAATATACCAAAAGCTCTGAGGACTTCTCTAGATCTCAATTTTATACCAGTAATCCTAAACTAATGTTTCACTTGTTTGAAACAATTTACTACCGCACATTTTCTGTTAGTCTCTTTTGGATACTAACGGAGATCAATCACGGGGTCTCACAGAAGGTAAACAAATGAAAATCAAATGTTCCAGCAGCATTATTATAGTATAAGGAGCATCTTTTCCTTGTTTATCACATCCTTACCTTCATTTGAATCAAATATATTTTCATGTTTGACCAATATATGTAGTTATATATCCACACTGTGAGAGAGAGTATTATGTAGACCTATACTTCTAGCCATGCTCTCTCTCTCTCTCTCTTTCTACATATATAGATTATCTTCTTATTGCCAAACTAAGTGAAGTTTCAAGGCAAAAGTTTAATACCTTAAGTGTAGCTCACTAATTATTTCATTCAGCATTTATCCAAGCATAAAAAGTTGTACCCAAAAAGAAATAGTTCTGGAAACAAAAAGAGATACTTACTCGGCCCAGCAGGACTCCATCAGAGATGCCAGTACTGGGTAGGTATTCTGTGGGATGGCAAGCCTTCTATTCTGGAAAGCAACAGCTCTAACCACCTGAGAGTTTGCGTGGTCATGATAACAAAAGGAGATCATCATATGACTGCTGATCGAGAGAGAAGAGAATGAAGTACAATATATTGTAAACATTAACTAGTAAAAACCTGGGCAGGGCCTAGTCCATTCCAAGGCTGCTGCATGGTCACAAGTTCCCCTAAAATCACTCCAAAACTGTACACATTAGACTTCTGGTTCGAGGGCTCTCCACGTAGAAATTCAGGGGCCATCCACTCAGGCTGAAATGAAATGCAAAGAGTTAGACGCTGATTAATGCTCTGCTAAAAAAAAGCTCAAACTGCAAGATCTTGACCAAAATAGCTAACTTCCTATTCAGGAGGGAGGGAGTCCATTTAATGCTTCGTGGATGTATCATGTACGTGTAGGTCATAAAGCTAGAGGAACCAGTAGATACAAGACAAGAAAGAAACATATTAAGTTCTCAGTTGTCAAGCAGTATTTGATGAGAAGCAGCTTTCCACAATATGTACTCAATAGGGTGCTGTTCAAAATATTGATAGTGTAGTATGAAGTCGAAATGGGACCGTAGAATATTTTGGGAGAACAAGATAAACTCATGCATTCGCATTATGGAGGATACTTTGCTTAAAGGTGGAGTAATTTGACAAAAACAACTTTTGAAGAGATAGCTCGGTCCTTAATCATAATTCTGTTCATGTAAAAGCATGGTCCCAAAAATCTATTATGCAAGGCACAAGCCCCTAACAAGATATGAACTCCCCTTCTACGCTTTATCCCCACAATTGAGAAAATAGTATGTTATTTGCTCCTAGAATATGTTCCAGCATACTTTACAGGATTTTAACTTCAGCGAAGCCAAAATTCTTCGATATTCTCATATTTGTCCTCTGAGATCAGTAAATGCAATTAGTAGCATGGCACATGCATGTGGATGCTTTGGATGTATATGTGTCAATGTTATGTGTCCGCATCTCTGAGAGAGAAAGAGAGCATTACTGTTCCAGCAACGGACTTTGACGATATGAATGTGTTTGCTTTGAATCTTGACAGGCCAAAGTCGCAAACCTGACATCATATGGAAATAAGGTTAATTCAGAAATACATATAACTGACCACCTGTCCTGAAAACTCAATGACATTTATACCTTGACTGTCCAATTTTTGTCAACCAACAAATTAGGAGATTTAAGATCCCAGTGAACTATAGGCGGGTTAAGACGATGAAGATAATTGATGCCCTTAGCCAGCAAAAGACATGTATGAGATTGTAAACAAAATATTGATAAGGGGTCACAAGAAATCATTAGGCTCAGCACAAACCACGTCAAGAGCTATGCGTAGCCTTCTGCTTTGATCTAACAATTCCCCAGCAACTGGCCTGTGTATGAGGCGATAAAGACTGCCTCTGTTCATAAGAATTGAGATGCACAAAGGTTACTGTAAATACTATTGCATCAGCTGGACTGTTTGGTTTCTCATACAATAGTCAAGACCAACTTTTACCTAGGTAAATATTCAGTCACTATAGATAGATGGGGACGTTCTGTAACAGCTCCCATGAAGAGGACCACATTTGGATGACGAACGCGTTTCATTATTGCAACCTTCATAATGTAATAAGATATTAGATATGCAAAAACTATCTTAAAATCCTGGTAAATAATAAGAACATTGTTGATTGAAGAGAAATATTGATATTACATGAGCTACAGACTATGGCAAGGTAACCTCCGAATAATGTATGCTCATATTTTAATACATTTTCACCAATAAGAAGGTTTACTTTGAGAAAATTTATTCAACTTTGTAGAGATAATGGAAAAGTGCTTACAAATTCCTTTTACCATTTATCTATTTCTTGCTTTTGTTTCTTTACTATTTCTTTCCATATCTTCACTTTTCCTTTATGTTGCAGGAAGGAAAAATGACATATATTGAGACAGGTTCATCATTAGATTATAGAAGCAGATATAAGCATGCCATTGAACAATAAATAAAATAAAAGATAGTGGCAGCATATGTAACGTCCCGATCCCTCACGAGACCGGAGGCTCTAATAGTCATGCTAATCGCAACCCAATTTCAAACCTCGGATACAAAATTTAAGAGAAAACGAACGGAGTTTTCTCTATATATAGGATTATCTAGAAACCTGCAAATATCAACATACAACCACAAGACCATAATCCACAACCTCAATTCATTTTATCCTTACAAGCATGCAGGTCAACTAGACAATAAAGTAAAACAATAGAAGTTATTACATCTTAACTACCAATAACACAAGTTTAAACTTTACATTACAACACAAACTCTTTCAAATTAAAAGGATACGGTTCCACTTTAAGTTTTCAATCTTATACCATGAACCATGAACTTCACGCAAGTGCCGGCAAACCCTTACTCCTCCAAATTGGGGTACTCCGGATGTACCCCGATCCTATGATCCTTTCTCTTGAGGTAAGTCCATATGCCCAGTAGGTGAACCACGCCTCTGCGGTAGTGGAGTATACTCAGCGAGAGAAAGGGAATAGGCACCATGGTAGTCGAGGGAGCACGGCAAGCCCAACGCCACCCGTGTTTCTTGACACTACCATGTTCAAAAAGGTTGTGCACCCCTGAGTCAAGATCACGAGAATCAAGAATATCAAAGATCACATAAGAGGGACGACAAAGTAGGCCGCCTTCGCAATTAAACACAAATAACACGAGAAAACACAAGATAACAAGTAAATAGTACATATAAACTTTATCAATTACTAATCATACAATCTAGAAACAATAAAATAAATTAAGATGCACAGAAGATATGAATACTCCCTCACCTTAGTGAACCAAACCTGTGAGAATTAGCCAAAAACTTCTTCATTATGCTCCAAATGTACTATTCCTTCAATTATCACTACCTAATACAATCAACTATATGCATAAGAAGTTATACATTTATTCTCTACTAAAGCTAATTCATAAAGCTATTAACTTATTCAACTCTATTTGATTCCCTTGAACTTACATAACTAGCAATATATTTCATGGTTTAACAAGCATTCTAATTAATATTTAAAGAATATATAAACTCAAGTGATCGCATATGCAACATTCTTTAAGTTCTAAGTATCACACAAAGACAATAGCATAATAAATAACATATACATAGCCATGATAATTCATATAAGTAGAAATACTATATAACATCTAACCAATAAGTTATATAATCGTATCTTTACACATATAATGCAATTAATAAGCAATATAAACATGTTTATTCAATCTTTAACTAGTATCCATATAGCTTACCTCACAACTTCTCCGAATAGATGAACTTGTTATACAAGTACATTTAAACATTTATCCAATCAATCAAGAATCAACTAACAATAATTATTACCATGGTTCATTACTAGTTCCTTTAGTCCATTCTAAATTCATACTCAACCAAAGCCATGTAAACCAAGTAACTCAATTCACGAGACTTCACTACTATGATACGTACACTACACAAAGGCATATAAACATTTAATTACTCAATTATAAAGCAATTATCATGAAATTAACTATGCGAACACAAAAGGGGTCAATATTATACTTTTCACAAAACTTAACCAAAAGCTCACACATACATTAGAATTGCATTTAGACACGCTAGGATCAACTACAAAGCAATACAAATACTAAAACAATTAATTCATTCATTTCTCTTTTGATCAACTAGGCTATTTAGCTTCCTACCTGAATTCAAGGATCAAGTTAAGTTTGCTAACCATCCCACCAATCTAAGGATACCTAAATACCTCATTTAGAACCTTCAAATCATAACCTAGAGTACAAGTACACGAAACACCAAAAATGCCTCTTTGTGGGTTTACACTACAAGTACCAATTCCGGAGCCCAAATAAGCAAAACGAAGGCACTTCTAAGGCTTCAATACTTAATAAAGACTAACCATGACGTCGAAACGTGCCCGGATTTGAGTTAATCCTGAAACCCCTTATTAAAGTAGGCTATTTTGATCAAATTACCCAATTTTTGTGCATAGCAAGCACAACTAACATTTTTTCCATGCTCAAGGACCTAATTAGCAACTACTAGAAGCCTCGAATCAAATTATATTACAACTTTTTTTGAAACCCTAGTTTGACACTATTCATCATCTTCTCCAAGTTGCATTTTGCATTTCTAGCCAGTCAAGAAGCTAAATAATTTCAAAAGTTTGCTCTACATACTTATTTAAGCATATTTGAAACAATAAATTAAGCTAAAACACAAGAGTTTACTATTCACCTTTTTTACTATTCATCATCTTCCACATGTGAAATCTTGTCAAAAACTTAGTTTCAAGCTATACCAATACATATACAAGGTCTCTAACATGTAATAATACTATATAAAACAAGAATCAAGTATGTTATGGCACATTAATGGCAAAATCCGAAAATTACAAAATTAAACATAAACTTTAAAACTCCGTGAAAATGCAAAAATTCATTCACAATGATGTTGTAGACAAGTTGTAGATGTTGTACAAGCTCCAAAGACCCCTCAAGATCAAGCCTAGAAGCAAACTTGCAAGATTTGTTGAAGAAATTTTTTCTGTTTTCTCCCTTATAGGTCACGGTTTTGGGAGGGACAAATGGGGAATTATTTCAATTGTTTTTGAGCTTGTTTGCAATGTATGAGTTAATATGTGATATATAGTTAAGTATGTATCAATATCCTAAGTCAATTGTTAACATATCTTAGTCAAACAAAGTTAAAAACTCCAATTAATTGACATCTAATGCAAACTATTGTTTTTATATACGTAACACTATTCAGATGAAGAAGAAAACATTTTCTAAATGCATGCTCCCGAGCTCGAAAGTCCAAAACGACAAGTTTTCGATTCTTATTATGTGTCATATGACTTAGGAAAAATATTAAATCGAACATTTAAGACGATCAATTTTCTTATGAATAGTGTCTATTAGTAAAACAATTAAACAAGAAAAGAAATGCACATAAAATGCTCAAGTAGTTTATGCAACAGTTACGAATGAACGTGATGAGAAATCTCGGGCGTCATATTCTCTCTCCCTTAAACAAATTGCGTCCTCGCAATTTCTTATTTTCAAGAGAAATCCACATATACATCTTGAATACCCGGAACAAGTAGTTCGAATGCGAAATCACAAAGAATTCCAAGTAGAAGTACCAAGAGAACACACCAATAAGAGCCTTCATATGGAACTCCCTAGAACCCCATCACTCATAAATGCCAATAAGAATTCCAACAAATCTTCGCATGAAAACTGGAAGAATATATACCCGATGAAAAATCCAAAATGAGAAGTCAAAAGAAATATCATCTATGAATGCCAAATAAAGGCTTCAATTAAGAATTCCAATTTAGAACTCCGAATAAGATTACCGAAGAAGAAATCCAAGGAAAATACCAACAAGAGCTCCAACAAGAATTCCAGAGGAAAATACCGAGAAAGATACCAGTGGCCGATTATTAAATATCAAGCTCCGAGTAATGAATATTATCTACTGATCATCATAAACTACTAATCAACTGCTCCTCTTCTGTTGGTCCACCTCTTAGAAGGTCCGCTACTAGTCGACTCTTTCAGGGGGAGGAAATTACTTACCATTTCGAAGGGTAATGCGTGTATGCAGTTGATTCTATTTAAAATAAATTCTTAATGCACATTATTATAAATAACTAAAGTAAGTAGATACTTAATGAATCAATTAAATACACAATTAATCATATCAAATGCTCATGTCACGTAACCTTCACATATTGCACCTATACACCACATAAGTGCACTCATGATCACATAATACACATCTCACATATTTCTCATTACTACACAAATAAGTCATATAAGTCTACACAAAATCATACATTTGCACGTATTACAAATCCATCAAGTTAACACAGTAAGACACATAAGCACACATTTTCGTACAAGCACACACACAAGGTTTACATATAAGCACGTTCCTATTCAAAACACACTTCGCATGCACGCACTCGAGGGTCGCTACCCGCCAGGCCGAGGACCCTGTCACAGCTGTGAGCTGCTAAGCTCTAATACCACTTTTGTAACGCCCCGATCCCTCACGAGACCGGAGGCTCTAATAGCCATGCTAATCGCAACCAATTCTAAACCCCGGGCACGAAATTTAGGAGAAAATGAACGGAGTTTCTCCTATATATAGGACTATCTAGAAACCTGCAAACATCAGCATACAACCACAAGACCATAATCCACAACCTCAATTAATTTTATTCTTACAAGCATGCAAGTCAACTAGACAATAAAGTAAAACAATAGAAGTTATTACATCTCAACTACCAATAACACAAGTTTAAACTTTACATTACAACACAAACTCCTTCAAGCCTAACAAATACATACAAGGCCAAACCTCAAAATAGATCATATAACAACAACTTCACACAATTCACATGTAGGTATCCAACCTCAGCGCGATAGGCAACCAACAACACGACACTCAAGGTAGTTATTCTAACTGTCCCTGAAACATTTTAAAATGAGGAATGAGTAACCAAAGTTACCCAGTGAGGGAGGTGATGCAGCATATCGAGGCGTGCAACATGATATGCAACAGAATAATAGTATTTCCAACACCAAATAACAACCAAGTAAACAGGTAATTAACCACATATTAAAATGATATGGTTCCACTTCAAGTCTTCAATCTTGCACCACGAACCATGAACTTTACGCAAGTGCCGGCAAACCCTTACTCCTCCAAATTGGGGTACTCCGGATGGACCCCGATCCTACGACCCTTTCTCCTGAGGTAGGTCCATATGCCCAGCAGGTGAATCACGCCTCTGGGGTAGTGGAGTATACTTAGCGAGAGAAAGGGAATAGGCACCATGGTAGTCGAGGAAGCATGGCAAGCCCAACGCTGCCCGAGTTTCTCGACGCTACCATGTTCGAAAAGGTTGCGCAACCCCGAGTCAAGATCACGAAAATCAAGAATATCAAAGATCACATAAGAGGGACGACAAAGTAGGCCACCCTCGCAATTAAATACAAATAGCACGAGAAAACACAAGATAATAAGTAAATAGTACATGTAAACTTTATCAATTACTAATCATACAATCTATAAACAATAAAATAAGTTAAGATGGACAAAAGAGATGAAAACTCCCTCACCTTAGTGAACCAAACCTGTGAGAATTAGCCAAGAAAATAACCTTGTCTCAAATCAAATTTAGAAAATATAACAACACCCTACAACTGATCAAACAATTCCTCAATCAAGGGCAAATGATATTTATTTTTCACAATCACCTGATTAAGTCCTCGATAATCAATGCACAATTGCAAAGTACCGTTTTTTTTCTTTACAAATAACATAGGAACACCTCAAGGTGATGAACTAGGCTGAATAAAACCCTTTTCAAGTAAGCCCTGCAGCTGAATTTTCAACTCCTGCAACTCAGGGGAAGCCATTCTATACGGGGTTCTAGAAATAGGATTAGTTCCTGGCAACAAGTCAATCATAAACTCTATTTCTCGGTCAGGTGGTAACCCCAGCAACTCCTCAGGAAATATCCCCGGAAAATCTTTTACAACAGGTATTTCATTCAGTTTCAATTTATCACCAGGTTGATTAATTAAATAAGCTAAATAAGCATCACAATCTTTACTCAACATTTTAGTAGATTTAATAGAAGAGATGATACGAGTCCTAGTAGATTTCCGACTCCCAGTAATTTTAATAACGGGTTGGTCAGGTACTTCTAAAGTTACAATTTTCCTCCTACAATCCAAACATGCATAATACCGCCCCAACCATTCCATCCCCAGAATAACTTCAAAGTCCCGAAATGACATGATTATCAAATCAATAGTCTACATATGTCCCTCAATGCAAATACTACAATCTTTACACACAGACTCTGTAACAAATTTGGTACCCATAGGATTACCTACTTCAATCACATACGACAATTTATCAACTTTTAAAGCAATAGATTGTGCACATGCAGGAGTGATAAATGAATGTGTAGCCCCGGTGTCAATTAAAACCATTACTGGCTGACTATTAATAAGAAATGTACCTTCCACCACCATTGTCGTGTCTGGAAGCTCCTCCTGATCGAGTGCAAATACCCGTGCCTGGCCTCGTGGAATAGTAGCTGCTCCTGAAGCTCTAGTCTGAGCACCCTGGCCGGAAATTTGTCCCTGCCCCTGTTTAAACCTGGGGCAATCTCTATCTCTATGCTGGTCACTACCACAACCCACGCATCGACCCAATTTTCTCCAACACTCAGCCTCCATGTGGCCCTTGCGATTGCAATGACTGCACTGCTAGTTTTTCTTGGCAGCAGTATCTCCCGTAGGAGCCCTATAAGAAGATGTAGCAGAACTACCCTGCTGAGATCTAATGGTCACTGGTCAGGTTTGTGATTGTCCCTGTGGTCTCGGGTGAGACTGTGCCTGAACTGGTCCTGGGTAGCTTTGGGTCTGTCTCGGCTGCTGAGTTTGAATAGACTGCTGATACTGTCTCGGGTAGCCCTGACTCTGGGATTGATACTAATGTTTGCGCGACTGACTAGACTCTGTCAACACATTTGCCTTGCATTTTTCATATCTCGAGGCGGCCCTGACCACTGCAGCATAATTCGGATAATCCTGCGAAGACAGATTAAGCATAATATCATTTCTCAGGCCTTTGATAAACCTCTGAATTTTCATGTCCTCTGGCTGAACTAAAGCTGGCATGTATTGGGAAAGTCTAGTAAAAGTAGCCTCATACTGATCCACAGTCATGTTTCCCTGCCTCAAAGCTATGAATTCCTCCTGATGTCTCTCGCGAGCTACCATAAACACATATTTATCTCAAAACTCCTGAGTAAAGTCGGCCCACGAATGTTGTATTCTCTCGGCCTCCCACTTTTCTCTAACAGTACACCACTAATCCTCGGCGTTACCCTCCAATAAAAATGCAGCATAAGTGATTTTTCTTTTATCATTGCACTTGAGTATCGTAGCAACTTTCTCAAACTTGCTCAACCACATCTCTGCTTTCATGTCATCTGGCTTTCCATGGAAACTGTACACCCCGTGGTGCAAGAATTTGTCGTACAAATTACCCCCAATAATACCACTACCCTCTGCTCTAGCAGCCTGATTACTTCTACCAGTTCCTGGCTGACCTTGTTGTGTCACAAACTGAGCCATAGTATTCATAGCTGCAGCCATTGTAGCCAGAATTTGTGCATTAGTCGGTTCCTGCCCCGAAGGTATATTCCCCGCCTGCGGTACATTCCCAGTCACTCCTGCACCTTGCCCAGGTATGTCTTGCCTATGAGCTTCTTCCGGTTCTCTCCTCGGTCTACCATTTCTCCTCATGTCGATGCTAGAAGAATGCAGTATTATAATAGGCAAATAGATAACACAATGGTAATATGCACATTGTTTTCAAAACATCTTATTCACATAAGACAACTTATAAAACACTTAACAAGCATTTAACACTAAACTTTTCATATTCATACTATATCATGCTTTTAACATTCCTCTTACATGCTAGCATGTCCTTTACTCAAACACTTAAGCAATTAAACAATCACATAGTCACATAGTTCAACTTTCACATATGGACCTCTACCCACATGCCGAGGAAATTAACCCGGTTTCATGCATTCAAGTAGCTCTGATACTACCTAAATGTAACGCCCTGAACGTAACCCACATGACGAGGAAATTAACCCGACTTTATGCATTCAAGTCACTCGGACAGAGTCTCCTCTCTACCGTGGACTAAACTGATACCTACAAATAGTAACATATAATACTTGAGCCACAAACAACAACTCATACAACCTATCTTCCAAGATTATCATAGTCAACCCAAGATCACAAGGCCATTCGAGCCTTGGAACAACAAAATCTACAAATCATACATGCATGCAAGGCAATTCTGACTTTAACTATAAGTAGTTGGATAGAACCATAGCCAAGTTCTACCGTCAAGCTATTAAACACACAAGCATGCAATAAGAGAAGTAAACTAGAATCCATTATTACATGCCATTTAATTTTGCTATCTATCATACAAAAGCCCATAGTAGTTTCTAGGAATGGATTCTCTCAATGCTGATCTTCCCTCATCGTATAAATAAGAGATGGGATTAGTCATGGTCTTCGCTTTAATTATGAAAAATTTTGAAATTAATTATTGATCATGTGCAGTATTATAAGAGATGTAAAAGACTAAGATATTTTTTAAATAGAAAAATTAAAATAAAGCAAAATGATTCACGGGTGGTAAATTTCAACTGTTAGGGCAACTGTAACACCCCGATCCTTCATGAGACCGGAGCCCCTATCCAAAACCCAAGGTCACGAAAAACGAGAGGAAACAGACGGAGTCTCCCCTGTTTACAAGACTATCCAAAACATGTACAAGCAATTCCAACCTCAAAATCAGAGTCCAACCTCCCCATAACACCCAACTTCCACTGTCATCATATACAACAAACTCCTCAAGGTCATCCGAGCCTTGGTTCTCAACAAACAAACCAAACAATTATATACCTACAATTTCAAAGGCTACCCTAACTCTTTTCTTTTAGACATGTATATTTATGCTTGAATTGAAATAATACTAACCTATTACATAAGCTAGATTATCATACCACTCTAATGGCCAAATTAAACTTAATTTACATTTCTTTATTCATTGAATACATACAACTCAAAAGTAACATTTTTACAATCCACACCACATAACACATTGACTCCCAAGCAAAGACCAAGCACTGCAAGTACGAACATTCCTTCTAATACTGCAATACCTAGAAGGTGGGTAATAAGGAGTGAGTATAGAATCATGTATATCCAGTGAGGGAGGTGATGCAGCATACCGGGGAATGCTTTCATGAAATACAACAAAGATAACACATAAATATCACAATTAAACAAGCTATTGAAACAAGTAATTAAACACGTCATAAAAGGATACGGTTCAACTCCTTGTCTTCAATCTCGAACCACGAACGACGATCTTTAAACAAATGCTGGCGAACCTCTTATTCTTCCAAATAGGGTACTTTAGATGTACCCCGATCCTACGACCTAATTCTCCTAAGGTAATTCTGTATGCCCCAACGAGGTGAACCACGCCTCTAGGATAGAGGAGTATACCTCAGCAAGAGAGGGACTGGAAAACCATGGTAGTCGAGGGAGCACGACAAGCCCCATACCGCCCGTGTTACTCGACACTACCATGCCCGAAAAGGTTGCGCAACCCCGAGTCAAGATCACGAGAGCCAAGAATATCAAATAACGTAAGGGGAATGACAAAGTAGGCCGCCCCCGTAGTTAACCACAAATAACAAGAAAAGATATAAAATAGCAGGTATATAATACATATAAACTTTACCAATTACCAAATAATACAATCTGGAAACAATAAAATAAGTTAAAATGCACATAAGAGATGAAGACTCCCTCACATTGGATTAAGCCAAGCATGCAAGAAAATAGCTTACATTCATTCCAACCTTCTTGAATTGGCTCAACTACGCAATCTCTTGCTTGTTCTTATAAGTATAACACTTTAGTAAATAACCCACAATACCAAGTGAACTAGCTTCATAAGAACACTTCATAGCTTTATTTATACTCTAAGCATTCATAACTACAACTGTAACATAATAATTAACACATATAAATAAACTTTAGCCTTTAACTTGTTATCCTATCCCTACTACTAGTTAGCAATTTAATCTTTCAATTATAAAATGACAACTAGTAACTCTTAATACAATCTTGTTTACTTACACTTAAACTATTCATATTCTCTCTAAGCTAACAATTCATTTAGCAAACAAGCTAAAGTCTCAAGTAACCTAACTATCATTCCCACTACTATAAATGGCTATATCAATACAAGGAAAGCATGCACAATATAATTAACAAGCAATGTGGCATTACAACGAGATATAGGTATGTTCATTCAACATTTAACAAAGTAACATATAACTAGATTTACGAATTTCTCCAAAAGAAAATGACACTCTATGTAATTACATTTAAACTCTTAACTAACCAATTTAAAGCCAATTACAAGTAACTATCTCAACCTCCTATATCTAATCCCCTTTAGTCTAGTTTCAAGCTCATACAAGCACTAGAACAACCAATTCTCACATTTTCCCCTTTGATAACTAGAAAATTCTTCTTCTATATGAAATTCAAGGCTTCAATTCTATAAACCAACTATACTACATCTCTAACGATCCCAAAAGACACCTATTTAAGCCCTAAAAATCCGTTTTGGAGACAAAAGCTCGGGAAAGCCCCGAGTAGGTTTTAACTACAACCACCTTCACCGGCCCTCAAATTAACACAACGAAAGTACCAAAAGTGATTTCATGCCCCATGGATACCTAATCTAAAGTCCAAATGAGCCCGGATTATATTTCATGAAAAACCCTCTTTAAGCTCAAGACTCTATTCAAGGCACATGCTAACTACGAGTTTCCCAATTCATATACTAACGATATCACACTTCTAAATACACATTATGACATCATTAGAACTCATGAAACCACACTTTAAACCATAATTACCGCAAAAACCCCGAAGTCCCCTTTATGCATTTAAACTACAAGTACCTCAACCAGTGTTCGATTAGCTGACATAACCACATACTTAGTACTTAGTTACCCTAAGAACACTAATTATATCACTCAAATCTACCCGGATTTACTTCACACCCGAAATCCCTTTATAAGGTTATAGCCTTTTTAACTAATTTCAAGCAACTACTCAAGCAAAACTCATTCTAATCTCACATAAGTGTTTCTCTATGTCCAATAGCATTATAAGAACTAATAGATAGCATAGTTACAAGCCTAGAATCAACATTGTACAAAAACTCTCAAAATCCGTATTCATCGTCTTCTTTAATTCATCAACCACCATTTTCAACCATTCAAAAAGCTAACTAACTACAAAAGTTTTCTCTACATACATATTTAAGCATATTTGAAGCAATAATAACAAGAAACAAAACATTTATCAACATTTGTACACTTTGACATAAACTAAAATTCAACCAAAATGCAATTTTAAAGAAAATCCCTCACCACATAAAGCAATGGCATGCAAGGAAGAAACTTTTGGATGGTTTTGAATCCTTTAGAAGAGTTTGGAATATCAAATTGAGTAAAATTTGCAAGAAAATCACTATTCCCGTAATAGGATTTTTTGGCCTTTTTTGGCTTATTTTGAGTTTTTTTTTAATCATTTTTAGCTATTATATATATATATATATATATATATATATATATATATGATAAATGATATATGTGTAGATGGGTTTAGTTGTGGGTCAAATTAATGCATATGGATCAAGTTTTATGCCAAATGGGTCAAGTATTCTACGTGGAAAAATTCTGAAAAATTTAACTATTCATTACGTGTACTTACAAATTTTTTTCCCATTGATCCCGATATGCTATTCACGCAAACTCAATGGATGTATGCATCTAAAATAGTAAGTATTAAGAAAAAAATATGAAATTCAGAAAAAGAAACATAAAAATTTTTATGTTCGGACTCGAGTTATTTAAACAATTAATGAAAAATAATGGAATCTAGCACTTAAATACAAAAGAATAAATTCTAATAATTATAATATTAAAATAGTTACCTTATTTAATTTTACTAAACTCTATTCACATGTATTTTGAAAATATAATAAATAGTACTATTAATGAATGAATTAAATTAAGTTATTCACTTAATCATAAATAAACTTTTAAAGTAACACATAAATATATGCAAATATGTATTGTATGCTATATGCTAGGTCTGGGTCGTCACAACAACTCTAACAACTTCTTTATTTTTTCTCCATAATAAAGAGTTAGATTAGTGACTCTCTACATTTATAAATCCTCTATTTCAGATTTACTCTAAGGGCAAGTCCAACAACCTCAATTTTTCTCCATAATAGAAGTTAGATTAGTCTTTCTCTACTTTTACAAATTCTTTATTTCAGTTTTACTCCACAACACTCTCTATTTCACTTTCTATTTTAGAAACTCTCTATTTTAACTTCATTCCAACACTCTTTATTTTAAAGACACTATGTAATTTCACTCCATGAACTTTTCACATACTATCTAAACTCATTACTTAATAGTTCTTTTATTCTTTTAATTTTAATTATTAACGACTATGTTAAAACAAAAATTGTAATATTTTTTTTTGGTTAAAAGCAAGCATGTTTCATTAACTCTCAAAAATATTTACATCGTTATGGACCCAAAGGGTTTACATCAGATTACGAATATCTATATTCCAAGCCATGCAAATAGCTTGGTTCAAAAGTGTAGGTTTACCCTAAAACTTGTAATATTAATATAAATTAAGATGTTAACTTTTTCCAACTATGCTAAAACTGAACCATAATGAAGTTTCATTTCGGGGATAGCATGCATCAAATGACTTGGAATTTATAAAATGTACAAATTTTCCCTCAAATCCAAACCTAGAATTCCAAATAAAGTTGGCTTAAAAGCTTTCGTGATTAATCCATTGTGAGGAGCGACAAAAGTTGATCATGACCTTAACATAATCCCACAATTATTAGCATAAAAGTTGCAATCTTGACATCTCAAAACCTTAAAAATGCCAACTTTTTGATATTAAGTGACTATGTAAAACTAAAATGAATTCTATTGTTACATCAAAAAGCCTGCAGTTTCAAGAACCATAGTGCAGTGTCACATGCTCAGAGTTTTGGGGTCCCCCTTGGGTACTGTGCTGGGAGCCAAGCCCCACGAGTTGCACGAAATGGGTGCTAACGGATATATCCTTTGGTTTTAGGTATTTCAGCTGCTTTAGACCTTATGTTTTGATGCTTATTCTTGCCGACTCTATGGAAATACGTATCTCAGCCCTAACCTCCGGGATAGGGAGCTAGACAGGGCGTCTACTGCGCGCGCTCCGTCTCAGTTGATATCAGAGCCAGCCGGTCATCTCCCATGAACAGACGACGATTTTGTGGTGTGTTAGGGATTTCGAGTGCTTGCGGGGTTGCACTCATCCCCCTGGGTAGATTCGAGGACGGGGTCTCTCATCCCAGTTTTGAGGGCAGTTTTTTTATGGGCTGGGGACCGTCCCTCCTTCTAGGCAGCAGCCAGGTGGGCTTGCTTTTTTGTGGAACGTCATGCATAAATGGGGCTGTACCCCAAGGCAGCGTTCCTCGTTTTGCGGCGATAAGTATCGAGGGCACAACCTGTTCATCAGTGGTGTGTCGTCCATTTGTTCGTGACTGTCTGGTTTCTTTGTAGGCAATCGGTTTGTGCTTCCGAAGATGTCATATCTGGTTCATTGGCAAGTGAGCTGTGTGGAAGAAGTCCTGCAGTTGGGTGTCGCGGGTTTGTGGTGTTGGGGTGTTGGCAAGTGTAACGCCCCGAACCCAACCCCACGCTAAAGGTCAAGCCCGGATCCGTCACTCGGACAGAGTCTCCTCTATACCATGGACAAAACTGTTACCTGTGAATAGTCACATATAATATTGGAACCACAATCAACAATTTATACAACCTACCTTCTAACATTTTCAAAGTCCAGTCAAGTTCACAAGGCCATCCGAGCCTTGGAGCAACATCAATCTACTTAAGCACACAAGCATGCGAGGTAAGTTGGCTTTAACCAAAAGTAGTTAGATACAATTATAATTTAAGTTATACTTGTAAGATAATAAACACCCAAGCATGCAATAGAAGATGAAATCTAAAATCCATTATTACAATCCAACAACTTTCTCTAATATACAAGATTTCAACTACCAACATATATACAAGACCCCAAGGTTTCAAAATACAACATTTAACAAGAACTCCAAGTAAACTGCACATAAGATCCACCTTATCACACAAAGTCACGGATTCTGATCTACGTGAACTTCTTCTTCTTCCTCTACTTCTAACAGCTGGGGATTCACCTCAGCTTCTCCTGAAACATGTTAAATGAGGAGTGAGCAACAATGTTGCCCAGCTAGGGAGGTGATGCAACATACCGGGTGTGCAATATGATATGCAAACACAAGAAACATATATATGCAACATAAACCAGCAAGATAGAAAGCCAAGTAATTAACCACATTAAAAAGGATATGGTTCTACTCCAAGTCTTCAATCGCGAACCACGAGCCACGAGCCACGAGCCACGAGCTTCACGCAAATGTCGGCAAACCCCAAACACCAACAAGTTGGGATACTCCGGATGTATCCTGATCCTACGACCCTTTCTCTTGAGGTAGGTCCATGCCCAGCAGGTGAACCACGCCTCTGGGGTAGTGGAGTATGCCTCAGCGAGAAGGGAATAGGCACCATGGTAGTCAAGGGAGCACGGGAAGCCTGACGCCACCCGTGTTCTCGATGCTACCATGTCCGAAAAGGTTGCGCAATCCCGAGACAAGCCACAAGCATTCAAGATAGCAAATAACACATAAAAGGGCCGAAAAAGTAGGCCGCTCTCACATATATGCACAATATAAGTTCACAATAGCACGAACTAGCTTTATAGAATTAAACGTAGCAATCAACATAACTTTGTCTCACAATCAATTCAAATAGCTTTATTAAACTTTAGATGTTCAATACAATACATGATAACTTAACTACAAGTTCCAAATGCATGAAAAATAGCCAAAACTACTTTTTCCCCTTTCTTTAACCAAACTTTCCTTCTCCTATGCTCATCGCAAGGTTTCCAAACTATCTTCTAATCATCCTATAGTCCTAATTAAGCTAAAAGATACCTAATAAGATCATACAAACTCAATTTAGAAGATAAAGCTCGGAAAGGTTCCGAGTGGATTTTAACTACAACTATACTAACCGAGCCCCAATTTCACGTAACGAAAGCACAAAAAGTGCTTCCTTAGCCCAAGGATACCCAAACCATAGCCCAAATTTGCCCGGATTGCACACCGGAAAAAGTCCCCTTTTAAAAATCGACTAATTTCGCAATTTAGCTCGGTTTTGGGTGATTCAACTTTATGTGGATTTTCAACTAGCTTCACTAGGGCCTAGAGCATCTAATTGAAGTCTCAATTCAAGCTAATTAGCAAATTTTATTCAAAACCCTAAAATGAGCACTATTCATCATCTCTTTTATTCAATCTCAACTTTCAACCATAAACTTTGATAACAAGCTTCAAAAGTTAACTCTATAGCATCTATTAAACATATAATAAGCATTCATAACAAGTATTAGAGCTATAATCAACAAATCAAGAAATTCAACAAAGATGCATCAACTTTAAACTTCAAAAAAAATGAAACTCTCTCACTTGTATGAAGATGTAGGTATGAAGTCGAAGCTCCTAGTTGTCACCAATCCTTCCTAGACCAAGCCAAGAGTTCAATTCCTTGGTTTGATGAAGAATTTTCCTTTCCCTTTGGCCTTTAGGGCTCATGGGTTCAAGTGGGGCATTTGGGTAGTTTATTTATTTTTTTGATGATTATTGTATATGTATATATTATATTAGATATATATGTAGGTAAATGGCCAATTATTATGAGTCAAATGCCTCAATTTATTGGTCAATTAAGTTAAAACTCCACTTAATTGACAATTAGCTAAAACTAATTTCTATGTTACGTAATACTATTCAACTATCACAGAAAACTATTTTCCAAACGCACGCTCCCAAGCTCGAAGGCCCAAAATAACTGGGTCTCGATTCCTTCTAAATGTCATATGACCTAGGAAAAATATAAAATTGAACTTTTAAAACAGTCGAAAATATTATGAATAGTGACCTATAATAAAAGCAATTAAGCAAGAAAGGTGATGCACGAAGAAATGCGCAAATAGATATGCAATAGTTATAAAGGATTTATGATAGAATTGTCGGGAGTCACAACAAATGCCTTGCTCGTTGGCCCATGTGCGCGTCGTGGCAATGGGTGAAGTCCGTAACAAGGACGTTTGCGGATTGGGTAGAGGTGTGTGTCACATGCTTAGAGTTTTGGGGTCCCCCCCTTGGGTACTGTGTTGGGAGCCAAGCCCCACGAGTCGCACGGAATGGGTGCTAACAGATATGTCCTTTGGTTTCATGTATTTCAGCTACTCTGGACATTGTGTTTCGATGCTTATATTTGCCGACTTTATGGAATGGCGTATCTCAGCCCTAACCTCCGGGGTTGGGACCTGGACAGGGCATTTGATGCACGCACTCCGTCTCAATTGTCATTGTCTCAGGCATTTTATCAAACAGATTACATGTAGAATACAATTTCCTCATCACCCATAACTTCAACAAAAATATCAACGCATAATGCATATAAATAATATAATATAAACAAACCACAACTTAAAATGCTGTAAAATTGAGCCAAATAAAAGCATACCTTTCACTTTCAGGTGAATTTCTCTGAAATTTCTTCTTTTCTCTTTCTGCTTTTTGTTTCTTTTCTTTGAGCATCCTTTGTATCTTGGTACTATTTAAGAGTTTATGTTGCTGAACTTGATGGCTGAACACCAACGGTAAAAAAAGTTACCGTTGGTGTTCTGTAAAAATGAATTTAAAAAAAAAAGAGTGACGAACTTAATTTTGCTCGCTGGTTGTAGCGAGCATACAATAAAGAAAACAATGAGCTGTTAAGTTTTGGAGAAGGCAATAGCTAACTTGTTGAACCTTACTTTAATGGGCTTCGCTCTCTATTTTAGCTAAAAAGTCCAAATAGTTAACTTGTTGGCACTCTTTATTCAGCCTTTCTATCTTTTTTATATAATTTGGTGTACATTTTCAAGATGGAACTGTAAGGTTTGGAATAATTCGAAGGCCAATTGAAATGATTCCAAGCACACATGTGAGTGAAGTACCTTAATGGCAAAGAAAAGATGAGCTATTCCGAAATGAGTCCAGTTATTCCCACCAATGGCATGAACTGATCAAGAACATCAGACCTGGAAAGAAGCATTGCAATCAGAAATTCAAGAACTAGATACTCAGCTAACTTAGGGACAACAGTACTGTTAAATTTTACTAAGTACTTGAAAATAGGATTGCAGTTAAGCGGTATTCATCTCTTTTCTTTTCTTTTTCATATTCACATTACTACGTATGGCAATATAGTAACAATAGCCCATATTCTTAAAGAAAACCAGAAGTACCACAATAAGAAAAAATTGAAATCTTATCCCTCTACTTCACTTCCAGAGAACCATGCCAACTCAGTAAAATTGCAAGTTTTCATTTGTAGCTATTCAATGAACAACAAA
The DNA here is from genome assembly GCA_037974665.1 of Ehretia macrophylla. Taxonomy (NCBI): domain Eukaryota; kingdom Viridiplantae; phylum Streptophyta; class Magnoliopsida; order Boraginales; family Ehretiaceae; genus Ehretia; species Ehretia macrophylla. The sequence goes on from CM075779.1 coordinate 62,519,437, forward strand.
ATATATCTAAACTTGAATCATATTAGGAAACCAAATCAATATAAAACTGGTTCATTAGTAAGAGGCACCTATCCAGTACTTCCGAACTCGTCTTTCATCGACAGACATTGGGTCGCTAAAGTCAATAGTTCAGTGCCCGAGCAACAGCTACTTCTATGATCTTTAAGGTGTATGAAGCTATTCAGTGAACAAACTCTTTTCTTCTGTATTTTATACTTGCAGCTACTGAAGACTAATACTCCAACTTAATAATCTCAATATAAACCAAGCAATTGAAACACTTCATTTAGTATAAACCAAGCTACACAAGTTCATATCAGCACCTCCTCTACACAAGTTGTTAGAATATGTGAATGGAAATTTTTTAGTGAGGAATCTTTCACATCTTTTCTTGTGCTGACTTTGTTAAAGTGAGAATATTGGTAAGAAGCATGCTTGGTCATAAGTCATGTGATCACCTTGACAAAGTGAGAATATTGATAAGAAGCATGTTGAGTAATAATGCTTGGTCAGAAGCATGCTCTTTGGCATCATACTTGGTCTATAGTTTGCAGTCCTTGTTTATATATAGAGTCGTGTGTTGCTATAGTAAATGAGGAGAAAGACAATATCTTATAGAGAAGATTGAGTCTTTCCATTAACATTAGTATTTCACTTAGAAATCGCATTAAGTAAATATTAGAAGACTAGTTCTTCCGTGCATAAATTTTAGTAAGAGAGAGTTCAATAATTTTAGGTTCGCCAGTTCTTGTAATTTGTAGTGCTGCTATTACAAGAAGTTAGATCGTTGTATCTTGGAAGACTTGCGCTAGAGACCATAAGCATCGTAGCGGGGCGATAAAAGTCTTAAGTAAACTAAATCAAATTCAGGTCTTGATCTCAATTTATTTCTGGTTTGTCCTTCCAATTATATCTTTAAATTACAGTTATATATTCTGTTTATCTAATTGATTTGATTGTAGGAAATTCTTATTTTGAATTCATACACTCCAAGCCTCAAATTTTTCCAACACAAGAAATATCATAACATTTTGCACAATATCATTTTTCTGATAATGCGAAGTCTCTAGCACTTTACAAACTTCTTCCACCATGCAAACCAAAGAACTTATTTCTTTTACAAAAATCGAATTCGAAGGTATAAAAGAAACCCTAGAATCATCATCAGCATAGTTTCTTCCATCAAAAAGCTTAAGTTTAACCTTTTTTTTATGAAAAAAGTTAATTTAACGATTAACAAGACATAAGTTGGTTGATAATATTAATATAAATGATAAAATATTATTTAACAAACCACAAGTTCACGAGACACGGATACGTTATTAAAAAACATAAAAAAAATAACATTACATAAATGCTTGAAAAAAGTTGGTGGAGAAGTTCTCCATTTTATTATGCTCCTTGTGCGGGTGCTGGGCTTGTTGTTGGTGGTAGTGGCGGTGGTTGATGATTGAAATAGTTTGAAACATTTGAGTGTTGAGATATAAGATGTCTTACAAGCGTTCCAATTCTAAATTGACAACAAAATATATATTTACGTTTACAATAATTACAAATTACATACTCATGTTTTTCAAAGTAAGCAAAATAATTCCAAACAGCTGAACGTAATCATTGTGAAATATTTTCTTCTCCCATAGCCATAGATATTGTATATTCTCTTGTAGTAAAATAAAGATACAATAGGTAGTAAAATAAATATATAATTGTTTTCTTTTTTTTTTGTTAGTCAACATAATTTGGTTGATAGAACACTTTTCTTCAACTAAACTATATGTATACATACATACGTATATATATATATATATATATATATATATATATATATATCAGTCCCTTTTGGCCAGTACAAATGGAATATTTTGCCATTCGGCCTAAAAAATGCCCCATCAGAATTCCAGAACATCATGAACCAGATATTTAATCAATTTACCAGTTTTACCATTGTTTACATTGATGATGTTTTAGTCTTCAGTAATGACATTCATCAGCATTGGAAACATTTACATTTGTTTTTCAAAGTCATTAAAGAAAATGGTCTTGTGGTTTCTGCACCCAAGATTAAACTTTTCCAGACAAAGATAAGATTCATTGGACATATGATTTCCTTTGGGAAAATCACACCTATCCAAAGAACCTTAGATTTTGCAGAAAAATTCCCAGATGTTTTAATAGAAAAGACACAGTTATAGAGATTTCTTGGATCTCTTAATTATGTCGCAGATTTTTATCCAGGCATTCGCCACATTTGTAAACCATTGTTTGAATGACTCAAGAAGAACCCTCCAGCTTGGTCTGAGGTTCATACTAGAGCTGTTCATGATATCAAGAAACTAGTTAAAGTTTTACCAGTTTTTACTTTATATCAACCAGACGCCCCAAAGATAGTTCAGACTGATGCTTCTGAATTAGGATTTGGAGGTATTTTAATCCAGATTTTAAAAGGAAAAGAACACATAGTTCGATTCCACTCAGGCACATGGAATAGTGCTCAGCAGAACTATTCCACAATTAAAAAAGAGATTTTATCCATTGTTCTGTGCATTTCCAAATTCCAAGATGATTTATTAAATTAGAAATTCACAGTTCGTGTTGACTGATAGTCAGCCAAGGATGTCCTGGCTAAGGATGTTAAAAATATAGCATCAAAATAGATCTTTGCCAGATGGCAAGCCATTTTATCCATTTTTGATTTTGATATTCAATATATCAAGGGAATTGACAATTCAATCCCTGATTTTCTAACCAGAGAATTCCTGACAGGCCACATGCCTATCACATAGGATTCTTTTGGGAATACCATTCCAATTTACCATTTTGCAGGTTTTACCAACGGCGGAATTCAAAGAGTTCATTTCAATTCCACCGAATTAACCAGATTCGAACCAAGTTTCAGTTCCAGTTCCATTCTTTTAAGGAACAATTACCAGAAGCAGAGGGCATACACTACTGAACACTATGTCACCAAAGAAAGACAAAGGCAAGGCTAAGAGCTTCGACATTTCCTCTTATTCCCAGAAAGTTGCAACACCACAGACACTAGCAAAAACAGAATCATCTTCAACATCGAAGATACAAGACAAACAGATAACATATACACCAGATACACAACAGACACCCCTAGGAAGAAACCTCACAGCTTTAGGGTCTTTGATCCCACATAAATCACTAACCAGTGTTTATGTAGGTTTTGCAGGAACTTCGTCTTTACAGACTCTAGTCAGTGTAACAAGTTTTAGCCACTTGTTACCAAACCAAAACAAACACCAGAACCCAAAGACACACTAAAAGCACCATACATTTACAAGAACGTCTTTGACCAGATTTTGGTCACAGAACCAGAACATTTCAAACAAAACCCCAAGATATCTGCAGATGAGTTTGCTCTTTCATTTCTTCATCCTCCAAGCAACTACATCCCAGATAATACATTCAAAACCTAGAGTTACTATGAGGCCATTCTCATAGCAACAAAATCCATAGAATTCGTAGCAAACAATAGTGACCTACAACCAGACGAGTATAGCTACATTTAAGCTAAACTCCAGATAGTCATCTCCTTAGAACAATGGGGACAGCCGCCACACAGAACCAAACAACTACCAGTAGATAGACCATTTAGAGACTATACATATTATGATTACATTTTGGCATGGTACATATGCTTTTTCTGCCAGAATGTAAAACATAATTTGTCATGGTTCTTTATGTTCTAACCATCATTCCCAGTTCAAGTTCCCAATTGGTTTATCCAATGGTGGGCATCTTATGGCCCAATCCCAGAAATTCTCCCAGAACCAGTTTACCAAGGCTTTTAGTTTTTTACACGAAAATGGCAGGCTCTAGATCACCTAGCCTACCTACCCCCATTTTTTGTTTTTTTACAAATATTTTCATGTTACTTGGATTTTCATGTCTGAGTACGCATTCCAGCATATTTCTTATGGAAGTCAGAACGTGGTTCCAGCCTTTGGCAGGATACACAAAGTCAAGTGGTGGGATAAAATGAACAATGCCACCTGTTCAACACCAAGAGTCCAGTCATGGCTCAATTCCAACCAGAAAGAACAAAAGGCCATTCCTACGGCTCAACAAGAATTCTTGTCACTCAAGAACCAGCTTCAATCCAAGTTAGCTGCAGCTACCAATCTTGATGAGATGCAAGCTCCAACTTCAAGAGCTGGCATCAGAAAGAGCTTCAGATAAGGCATCAGACCACAGTCAACCGATGACCTCAGCGACCAGAACGAGAATGATTGCTACGGCATTCAAACTCAACAATGAAATTGAAAAAATAGGGTTTTCACCTCTAAGTTCCCCGACAAAAACTTAGAGATAGAAGAGTTTTATGATGTTCTCACCAAAAACATTGGACAGTAAGGTGCAACTTTCCTTCTGAAGTTGAAAAAAATGAGTTTTGTTCTCCTAAGTTCTTTAAAAACTAAGGTGCAACGGTAAGACTTACCCTCTTTGAAGTCAATGGTTACTGAAGAATTCCATAAAACTTCAACTAGTCCAGTTCAAACGGCAATTGGTAAAGACATCTCAAGTCCGTTGATGGGTGTGGTTTTCCCCAAAAGCCAAAGGAAATTCATTTGAATATTTATTTTATTTGTAATTTATTGCCATGGTCTAGGGTCAAGGTACTGCAGTAAGTCGCGTAGAAGGCGTAAGACGCGTGTAAGACAGGTGGCCATACCTAGACGAATTTAGAAATTACAGAGAAGAATAAATAGGATTATGTATTTTCTTTGTATTTAGGAAATTTTATACCAGTCAATGTATTTGTATGTATTTAGTATTTTGCCATCTTTGTATCGGACCAGATGAAGAGTACCAACATTTTCAGTACAAAGACAAAGTCAAGATTCCACCAGATAAACATTTATTGTCACGCCCCAACTCGACCCCACTTACGATCAGTCAGGACGCAACGAAATTTCAGCAGTATAACGACAGTAACATAGACATCAGGGCTTTAAACTAACCCTCATAATTCCATATAACCAACTCCAAAGATCAACAACTCCACAACTAAACAAACAACATACAACACAACCATTCCCATATATTAAACATCTATTCATTAGTTCATTCATAAGTTATACGCCTCCGTTCCAACATCAACCATATGACATATCATACATTTGCAAAATAGATTATAACCAGTCTAGCAACCTAATCATGTTCAAATGAAAGACTACTAAACTAGAGTTATATAATTCTTTATCTTTAAGTAAGTTATACAATACATCATACTACAAAAGCTAAGACAACCTCATGGATATGACTCCGGCACATAAGACTCCTTCACAGAAGGCACGTACTCAGCTTCTTGAGGAACGTACACAAAGTCTGGCTTAGTAACACCTGAATGCAGATAACGAATGAGAGTGAGCTTATATAAAACAAGCCCAATGAGGATTCGATAGATCTTGTACAAGTATTTACTATACTCCTTGAAAATCATCCTTTGAACAGTAAACACACAATAAACATCAATAACAATATAAGCACAACAATAATAATAACCATCAATAACTTACAATCTACTAATCCAATAACCTCCAAACGAGTTTCTATCACTCACCCACTCAAGCAACTACATTAGCCCCTTTGGAAACCAACCACAATCCATCCAAAACAAGCCCAACAACCCTAAAACCTCAATGCACCATGGCTGAAATTTCCAGACTTTCACCACGACATCACAATCAAAATTTCAGCATTACAACATTACTACCACGTATTTAACAAACTTGTAGAAGCTAACAACAATCAATTCCAACCACCACAACTCCATTAAATCAACAACAAGCCAATAACTCAATTTTAATACCCGAAAAATAAAAATATAGGCTACAACCGTTCAAAACAGGTATAAACCCATACAAATGATCCTTAGCAGCTACTGAGCAATATTCTAACATCAATTCAACATTTCAACGGCTAAAAATTCAATTATATGAATTGACATAAAAATAGTATTTTGAGATCTATAATTTTTCTCTCACCTTTGATGCAAACTAAGGTTAGAAATAGGTACAATGGATGCCCAACAAGCAATTTCAAGTTTTGAATGAAGTGATTTGGACTTGAATTGCAAAATCTATAAGAAAATCACTTGAAAACCTTAGAAAAATGCCTTCTCTTTGCTTCCCTTGGCATTTTCGGTTATGTAGGTGTTTTTGGAGGTGTTTTTGTGCTATTTTAGTGTGTGTTGATGATATAAGCTCAAGGTCAACAAAAATAATAAAAGTCAAAGTTAATTTTCTAGTCTTTTAATTAGTATTTTTAGTCTTTTTATTATTTTTCTTGACTATTTTGCTCACCAACATGCATTTAACACTTAGACTATTTTTAGGTAGTTTATTTTAGGTGATAACAATTTTCATTTGCATACATTAACACCCGACTCGGTTAAAAACTCAATTTTTGCAAAAGAATGTGAAAAGTCATATTATTTATTTTCAAATGTCTTTTGAATGCACAATTAATCTAAAATCATTTAATACCACATATAAATACATTTATATTATAACATATACTAGGTCAACGAAAGTCAATGCAAGAATCGGGTTTAGCAAAAATCACTATTTAGCTCAAAAACGCTACTTTTCGCCCGAAAAGTCTATTTAAATTCCTATTTCATTTCAGAATCAATTTTTATCAAACATGGGTCTATTAATAACAGAGGACTAGATTTTCAAACCCTAAAAACATCCGTGTCAAAATTTTAGCGGACGTGCGTTCAAAATACTATTCACAAAAACCGACGATAAAATTTATGATGTCGATTTTGATAAAAATTTCATGAATGCACACATAGCATGTAATAGGAATATAAATCACAGAACTAACACATTCTAACTCATATAACACATAAACATGTCAAAACACGCAATTCTATGCAAAGGTAAAATTTGGGGTTTCACATTCTTCCCCTCTTAAAGAAATTGTGTCCCCGCAATTCTCGAACTGATAGACAATTAAATCCTCAATTGTTACACTTAACAATACTTCTCTTAGTTCCCATTTATCTCTTAGGATGACACCTAAACAAAGACCTCAATTGAAATAAACTCCGTTGACTGCAAGTTGATGATCATAATTCCAAGACAATCTTCAGTTCATAATTCTCTCCTACCTAACATCATATTGCATATGAAAGAAATTGCAACTCCAAGGTCTTAGCATGACACCACTACTTATCAATCATCTCCTACTACACAAAAGAGCTCTATGAACACCCCGAGGGTTTAAAAACTCATTCACGATAACATGAATGATTACTGATCAAGGAAAATCTCAAAAGTGACATTGGTCAGAATATGGCTATTATGAAATTTACAAGGAAATAATGATATGGAAAGTCATATTCGAGCTAACAATCAAGTGAACAAGAGGTCAAACATGTTAGAGAATCAAGAGCCTAATAGTTTAATAAGGAAGCATGATAACTAAGATAAAAAATGTCTCAGCACCTATCAGTTAAATAAGTACGAACAAAGGATTATGATGAGTCAAAACAGTGCTGAGTATGTTGAACAAAAATTCCTGAACAAATAGACATTTCAATTCTCGATGATTGTTCAAGGAACCAACAAGTAAGTTGTACTTGAGGCGAAATGAAATTAAGAAATAAGAGATGATTAATTCAATAGAAAACATGAGTGACAAGAGTATCTCAGCCCACAATACCAAAGAAGTACGAATAAGAAATGACAACAACAGGATAGTGCCAAGTACTTTGAGTGAGCAATTACAAGCAAAATAATGGCTCAACATTTAATAATAAAACAATAGGATTAACAAGGATCAACAATAATGACAATGATGTACTTAGGTAGGGAGTACATCAAGCAAGTGAAATTCGAACAAGTAAAATAGTATACCTAAGGAAAAATTACCTTCAAATGAATAGTAATAAGATGAAATAAAATATTAAAATCAATGTCTGGAGATATAGAGCGAAATATAGAAGTCTCAAACCCTAACTCCATTAAGCGACATTGTTATAAGAAGCAAATATGAATGTTAAGAATAGAAACAATGTCAAATGAGTATATGATCCATTAATCCAATAAGCAAAACTTTCAAGAAACAATTGATATACTAGAAAAGTGTAACTATCTCTCAAATAAGTGATAATAGAGTGGAAAAGAATAATAAGACCAATAGAATAAGAAGCACAAAAGGGGTGTCCCATTTACACACTTAAACACCAACAAGTCAAATCCTACAATCTATCTCTCTTCAAAACAAGACACTAAGGAGATCTAGAGAACCTGAGGAGTCATACAATTACTCCAAAATTTATATTCCGCACCAGACCAATCACTAAACAATATAAATCACCGATTGTCCAACAAGATTCACTGATGACGACTCAAAAATCTGATAACACAATACAGATTCATACTAACTCATTATAACACAAGAGAATCCCCAATCAACAATTTAGAAAGTCATACTACCTAGAACTCAAAAGCTCGATGTAGGCAAGTAAATGTTCAACCACCAAAATGCATTCTTATTTCCTCAAATAATTCTATCTCCCAACAATTACATCTTCGAATAAAGTAACTTTAGTCAGGAATCACTCTAATTGTCTCCAAGGTTTAAAGATCAAAACTCCAAAATATCCATTAATAATATAGCAATCCCAAATAGTAGAAATATTTACATGTTATACCACACTTCATTCTATTCACAAATATACATCACTAATTCCTCAAATAAATTCATTCTAAAATAACCTCAAGAAAGTATAATATGAGTTGAGATTCCAAAAGTGTCTAATCACAACCTCACGGAAACTTCAACTTATGATCTATCTCCAAGTAATAACAAGTTAAACATAGCAAGAAAAGTAATTATAATCATCAAGATACATTGCTATTTCCTCGAACAACTTCATTCTCGCTAAAGGAACATCAAGAACAAATCCATTAAACTGAGATTAAATCCATAAGCATAATAATCAAGATCTCAATGATAAAATATCAGAATAATAATAACTCAAAATCACAGCCTACCTCTGGTTCCAAAAGCTCTTGCAGCTTCCCTTGGCATTAAATGGCCACTCACGAGTTAAACAGGTATGCAACTATATCATATGAAAGACAAGTACAATGTAATACACAATTATCATACAATACAACATTATCACATAACGCACAACTCAGCACATATGAAGCAAATATCACCTAAGCAGGTTACATCACATAAACAAGTTATAAGAAATTAAAGTCACATAAACAACAAACTTCACATAGGGCAAGTTGATCACGTAACTCACATTAGTCACTTAAAGTAAATTGAGCACCTAAAACATGTTGTTTCACATAAGCTAGTTATAAACAATTAAAACCACATAAACAACTAACTTTACACAAGACACTTCGATCACATAAAACACATTTGTCACATAATACACATTAATCACATAATGCACATTAATTACAACACATTGAGTATATAAGGCACGTTGTCACATAAAGCATATTGACCCCCTTAATTCACTTAACACATAAAGCATATTGATCACTTAGAAAGTTAGTCCCATAAGTAAATTAATCACATAAACATATAAACATATAATTCTCTTTACACTTAGTACATGCATTCATGTCAAGACCACCACCCATATTCCAAGGATACCCCGGCTGACAGCTAAACATGCGCTCTGATACCACTTAATGTCATGCCCCAACTCGACCCTACTTACGATCAGTCAGGACGCAACAGAATTTCGGCAGTATAACGACAGTAACACGGACATCAGGGCTCTAAACCAACCCTCATAATTCCATATAACCAACTCCAAAGATCAACAAAAATTCCACAACCAAACTAACAACATACAACACAACCATTCCCATATATTAAACATCCATTCATCAGTTCATTCATAAGTTATACGCCTCCGTTCCAACATCAATCATAGGACATATCATACATTTGCAAAATAGATTATAACCAGTCTAGCAACCTAATCATGTTCAAATGAAAGACTACTAAACTAGAGTTATATAATTCTTTATCTTTAAGTAAGTTATACAATACATCATACTACAAACACTAAGACAACCTCATGGACATGACTCCGACACATAAGACTTCTCCACAGAAGGCACATACTCAGCTTCCTGAGGAACATACACAAAGTCTGGCTTAGTAACACCTGAATGTAGATAATGAATGAGAGTGAGCTTATATAAAACAAGCCCAGTGAGGATTCGATAGATCTTGTACAAGTATTTACTATACTCCTTGAAAATCATCCTTTGAACAGTAAACACATAATAAACATCAATAACAATATAAGCACAACAATAATAATAACCAATCAATAAGGATACTCTAGTTGGTGTAGCTCCAAACGCCATCACGATCTCAACCATCTTCTTATAACTCCCTATTACTCACGCACCCGTGGTACCTCACTAACCCCTCCCTTCATGGCACCTCCGCCCATGCGAGCTGGGAGTAGTCTATGATAGTCATGTCGTTATCAACCCGACAGCCCAACGTTGCTCGAGAGGTGGCACACACATACCAAGACTCATGACAATAATAATAATTATTCATATCACAGGAGGACAACAAAGTAGGTTGCGTATCTCCAGACTTCATCAATAATCAATCAGTTAATATCATTTCAACAACATAACATCAATTAATCAATTAACAACTCAACAACTAAGTTAGATGACAAAGTAGGCCATCCAACTTAACATGCATTAAACCACTCAACCAAACCCGAATCTAACCAACAACAACCCATGATTCAACCTCTCAAACACCACTCAAACAACTAAAGACATTAATTCAACATTTAAAGAAAGACTACTCAAACTTCTAAAAATCATAACTTACAATCTACTAATCCAATAACCTCCAAACGAGTTTCTATCACTCACCCATTCAAGCAATTACATTAGTCCCCTCGGAAACCAACCACAATCTATCCAAAACAAGCCCAACAACCCTAAAACCTCAATGCACCATGGCTGAAATTTCCAAACTTTCACCACGACATCACAATCAAAATTTCGGCATTATAGCATTACTACAACGTATTTAACAAACTTTTAGAAGCTAACAGCAATCAAATCCAACCACCACAACTCCATTAAATCAACAACAAGCCAATAACTCAATTTTAATACCCAACAAATAGAAATATATGCTACAACCATTCAAAACAGGTATAAACCCATATAAATGATCCTTAGCAGCTACTGAGCAATATTCTAACATCAATTCAACAGCTAAAAATTCAATTATATGAATTGACATAAAAATAGTATTTTGAGATCTAGAATTTTTATCTCACCTTTGATGCAAAATAAGGTTAGAAATAGGTAGAATGGATGCCCAACAAGCAATTTTAAGCTTTGAATGAAGTGATTTGGACTTGAATTGCAAAATCTATGAGAAAATCACTTGAAAACCTTAGAAAAATATATTCTCTTTGCTTCCCTTGGAATTTTCGATTATGTAGGTGTTTTTGGAGGTATTTTTTGCGCTATTTTAATGTGTGTTGATGATATAAGCTCAAGGTCAACAGAAATAATAAAAGTCAAAGTTGATTTTCTAGTCATTTAATTAGTATTTTTAGTCTTTTAATTGTTTTTCTTGACTATTTTGCTCCCCAACATGCATTTAACACTTAGACTATTTTTAGGTAGTTTATTTTAGGTGACAACAATTTTCATTTGCATACATTAACTCCCGACTCGGTTAAAAACTCGATTTTTGCAAAAGAATGTGAAAAATCATATTATTTGTTTTCAAATGTCTTTTGAATGCACAATTAATCTAAAATCATTTAATACCACATATAAATACATTTATATTATAATATATACTAGGTCCATGAAAGTCAATGCAAGAATCGGGTTAGCAGAAATCACTATTTAGCTCAAAAACGCTACTTTCAGCTCGAAAAGTCTATTTAAATTCCTATTCTGTTTCAGAATCAATTTTTATCAAACATGGGTCTATTAATAATAGAGGACTAGGTTTTCAAACCCTAAAAACACTCTTGTCAAAATTTTAGCGGACTTGCGTTCAAAATACTATTCACAAAAATCGACGATAAAATTTCTGATGCCGATTTTGATAAAAATTTCATGAATGCACACATAGCATGTAATAGGAATATAAATCACAGAATTAGCACATTCTAACTCATATAACACATAAACAGGTCAAAACACGTAATTCTATGCAAAGGTAAAATATAGGGTTTTACATTTACCACAAGAAGACAGAATTACTTTCGGTCACAGTGAAAGTAATCCAGTCAAAAACACCATCATCACAAGAAGACAAGATATCTTTCGGCCACAGTAAAAGCCAGACAAGATCAAAACAAGATTCAGCCACAGTTTTCAACCGACACTATTACTTTTGACTTTTCTTTTTTCATGAATAGTAAAAACCGACTTCCTTAAAAATCGGCCACAGTTACTTTTGACTTTTCTTTTTACATTTCACTATTGTAATCACATTTTAGAATCCTATATTAAGACAAAGTCTATCTTAAGAAAAGGATCCGAATTTTTCCTTAAAAATCGATAGTTTAGTTTTCATCTAGAGGATTAATATCGGACCAATAGTAGATTCAGACTGTACATCACTGTACAACCACCATTGTAACCATTTCTTCTGATCTTCAATACAAGTAAGAGACTTTGTCTCTGATATCTTTATGTTTTACTTCTTTATTCTTTTCTTTATTGTTTCTATTTATTTAATTATTGTTTTCTTTATGCTTTCTTTAATTATTTATATGGCTTTCCTCAACTGTATCTTCCTGGGCTGTTTCTGGTATCAGAGCTAGAGCAGCTAATTTGTGTTGTTCCCCTGCTATCTGTCTGCCGAGTCCTAGTTGGTAAGTTCTGCAGAAGGCGTAAGTCAGGCAATTGTGTTTAAGATAGTTCCAAGATTTTAGGTGGAAAACATAAGTTAGTTGTAATGGCTTCTAGTAGTAGTTCCATCTCAGTAGATATATTTAGTAATACCATAGCTATAAAAGAAGAAACATGAACAGAACAAGAATTAGGTAGTTGAAAACCACCAAAGATGAAAATAACCGAAACTTACCAGAAAAGAGTCTTTGACTTCAAGTCTCTTAGAACCATTAGATCTAAAGAAGAAATAGTTCCATTAGAAAGTGATAACCAGTCTTTACAATTATTTTCCCAGAAATCAATAGAAAAAGCTAAGAAGAATGACTATAGATTTCTTCACATATGACACGTACAAGTAGCATTCAAACCATTAACCAGAGAAGGTTTAAACACTAGTATTTTTGTTGCTTTACGTGATAAAAGATTGCTTAGATACAATGATTCCCTTTTGGGATTAGTTGAAACCAATTTATGCAATGGACCAGTTTTCTTTGATTCTTTTCCCAATTATACCACTTCTCTTACTGATCCCCATATCATGAAAGTGTTAAATTTAGATATCGAAGCATATAATTATGTTGTTGAATTTGGTACACATGCATATGAAATTATTTATCGTCTTGATTATAAGTTGATGAATACGGGATTAAATCCCAGATTTGTTATAGAAATAGACATAAAAGGGAAACCTTGTTATGGACCATGGACCGAACCAGATCAATAGTTAATATTCCCCAGACCATTCAGTGGAAAGATATTTCCTTACCAGAACATTGGAATATAGAGAATGCTACCAGACCATTAGCACAAGAACAGAATGTTAGAAATACCAGAATTGAACAGATCATCCAATATGAGGATGGCTCTGTTAGTATTAAGATGGATAGAGGAGATAGATCATCTCACCTATCTAGATCTGCATCCAGTATTTCCAGAGTCAGTACTTCTGACCCAACACTAGGATTTGTTGATCTTCCCTCGACATCTAGACACATTAGAACCCAAAGTCAATATGTTCCTTACAGAATCAAGATTGAAGAACAGACCATTAGACCAGTCTGCCATGAATTTGAACCAACAAATACATCGTTTGTTGACCATAACCCCACAGCTTCTGACTTGGGATTGAACATGTTAACAGAAGAATTTGAAACAGATAGACAAGCTTTGAAGGAAGAATTTCTTTCTAAAAAGCATAACCAGAATAGAGAATTGTTCTTTCGCGCTACCACAAAAGAACAAAGAGACCAGTTCAAAGAACAATGGCATCAAGCCATGAAAGTAGTCAAGCTTAACAAACCATTCTTTCTTTGGTTTAAAGAAAGAAATAGACCCATGAACATCAGTGTTTTAGCCTCCAGAACTAGGCAGTGGAACTTACCTAGTACTGGTAAGACCTTAGAAACAGAACATCCATCTTTCCAGGCAACTTAGATTCATTAGTTACTCTTCAGAAACAAGTAGAACGTATAGAGTATACGTTAGAAAAGAAGACCAGTAGTTTACCTTCTAGTTCAGAAGAGAAAATTAAAGAGTCAATAGAGCTTTCCCTTAGAAAGCAGTCACCTGCTCCTATAGTTAGATCTTTTGAATCACTCAGACTCACTTCTACTAAGAAAAAAGAAGAGATTCTAGTTAAACCTCTTCCTTTTGAGATTACCAGTATCATTCCCAAAGTGGAATCTACCGATGAGAAAAATGCAAAGGTATTGCAATAACTCACCGATAAAATTAAGAAACCACCAGATTTACCTACTAGTAGTTAGTCGTCTACCAGTAGTCACCAAACTAGTAACTTACAAGCATTACAAGTTATTAGGAAATCATACCATAGTTCAGTCAGTTCCGGTAGTGAACCAGATAGAATTATTCCCCAAACTCAGTTTAATGTCAATAAGATTGTTGGTCCTAGTTATAGGAGTTTTTATCCTAGACCAACACCACCAGATCTTCTCATAGAAGAAAAACAGTCACAAAGAACCTTTTCTGCCAACCAGATCTATGAATGGAACATAGATGGCAAGACAGAATACCAGATATTAGAACTCACAAAACAGATGATTATAGTTGGTAACATCTATAAACAATCTATTCCAGAAAGAAGTACTATCAATAACTTCATCCTTGGATTTATAGGCCAATTGAAAGGATGGTGGGATGACCACATGACTGACCAAACCAAGTCTGCTATCTTAGATATGCAGAAGACCAATGACCAAGGTAACCCTGTGGTTAATGACCAAGGTCAAACAGAATCCAGTGCCCTTTCGGCACTAGTCTACATGATTACTTACCATTTTGTTGGTGATCTAATCATGTATCAAGAACGAACATCTGAGATTATCCAGAACCTTAGATGTAGAAGACTACAAGACTTTCGATGGTATAAAGATGTCTTTCTCAGTAAGCTTCACCAAAGACCAGATAACAATGCCAGTTATTGGAAAGAAAGATTTTTATCTAGACTTCCAAAGTTGTTTTCCCAGCAGATGCAAGATGCACTTTCACTTGAATTCCCCGATTGAGATTACAGCCTTATGACTTATGGAGATATCATAAGTCAAATCAACAAGACAGCTTTGAAGATCTGCACTGATCTTAGATTCAAAGCACAGCTTAAGAAACATAACCTCACATCCAGAAATAAGTTAGGAAATTGGTGTGAACAGTACGACATGGAGCGTATCTAGCCTCCTCACACAGAAATGACTCATAAGTCTAGATCACATAGATTTAAGAGACATCATACAAAGAAGTATGATAGACCTTTTAGATCTTTTAGAAAAAAAAGACATTACCAGAACTTTCCCCAGAAGAAGTAGAAACCCATATACAATAAGGATTGTAAAAAATAGCAGAATTCTTCTGTCTGTTTCAAGTTCGGCAAGCTAGGCCACTTTGCCAAAACTTGCAGGCTTAGATCCATAATACAACAGTTAGAACTAGACGAAGAAACTAAGAATAGTTTCCTCCAGATCATTGACCAGCACGAATCTGAGTCAACTACTAGTTCTTCACAAAAAGATTCCAGTGAAGACAACATTAACCTGATTGGTACAGATTACTACTCCAGTAGTAGTAGAGAATCTGAACCAGATTGTAGTTGTCCTAGTAAAAGACCATGTTTCTGTAATAAGAAACTAAACGTCCTCACAAATTCTTACAGTCTCATGCTAGACATGATTAGTAAGATAACAGATCCAGATGAAAGACAAGTCTACCTTCTTAAACTCAAGGAGCTTATTGATCAAAAGGAAGAAAAACATGTTGATTCATTTCCTAGATAAACTCAGAAGACTAATTATTCTGAAGTTTTAACCCATTTACAAAAAAGGAAAACCTTACCAGTAGGAATCTCTGATCTCCAAGCTGAGATTAACCAGTTAAAATATGAGATTCGAGAACTTAGATAAGAAAGTTATAGGATTGACCAGCTAGAACAAGAAGTTCTACTTCTTAAATTAGAAAGTCAATTAGACTTACAAGAGCATCATCAAGATGATGATCAAATAGATAAACAAACTCAGATTGCATTAGGCAAACTGAAGACTGAAATTCCAGAAGCTAGTAACCCTAAAGAGGAAGAGAATTATCTAAATCTTCTTAACATAATTACGTACCAGAAATGGTATGTCAAATTGACCATAGTCATTGAAGACTATAAATTCGATACTATAGCACTTCTTGATTCAGGTGTAGATATGAACTGCATTCTGGAAGGAATCATCCCTACCAGATTTTTTGAAAAAACCAGAGAAAAACTTTCTACAACTGACTCTACTAGATTACAAATTCAATATAAGTTATCCATTGCACATGTTTGCAACAAAGGAATTTGTTTTCCTACCAGTTTTGTTTTGATAAAACAGTTAAATTTCGATGTCATATTAGGGAATCCTTTTCTCCAGTCTTTATTCCCTTTCTATGCCACAGAAAAAGGAATTTCAACACAAGTTTTAGGAAAAACAGTTTTATTCCCATTCTTTTATCCTTTTGTGAAATGTGAAGTAAACACGATTCAAAGAAAGGAAAACCAGATTGCATTTCTCAAGCAAGATATCGATAGTCTTCGTATTAAGAATCAGATTTCCAAACAGTCGCAATCAAACCAGGATTTTCAAACCAGACTTGAAAAATAAGTATGCTCAGAACTTCCTATAGCCTTTTGGAATTGGAAAAAACATATAATTTTTTTACCTTATGAAAAAGATTTTTCAGAAAAACATATTCCTACAAAAGCTCGTCCCATCCAGATGAGTCAGGAATATCTAGATTTATGGAAAACAGAACTCCATAATTTGTTGGATAAAAAACTCATTCGACCTAGCAAGAGCCCATGGTTGTGTGCTGTTTTTTTATGCTAATAAACATGCAGAAAAGAAATGTGGGGTTCCAGATTAGTCATTAACTATAAACCTTTGAATAAGGTTTTACAATGGATTAGATACCCAATACCCAACAAGTATGATCTCCTTAAGAGAGTACACCAGGGTCAGGTATTCTCCAAGTTTGATATGAAATAAGGTTTTTGGCAAATTCAGATTTCAGCAGAGGATAAATACAAGATAGCCTTTACAGTCCCTTTTGGCCAGTATGAATGGAAGTTAAACCTATTCCTTTTAAGATTACCAGTATCATTCCCAAAGTGGAATCTACCAATGAGAAGAATGCATAGCTATTGCAAAAACTCACCGATAAAATTAAAAAACCACCAGATTTACCTACTAGTAGTTAGCCATCTACAAGTAGTCACCAGACCAGTAGCTTACCAGTATTACAAGTTATTAGGAAATCAGACCATAGTTCAGTCAGTTCTGGTAGTGAACCAGATAGAACTATTCCCCAAACTCAGTTTAATGTCAATAAGATTGTTGGTCCTAGTTATAGGAGTTTTTATTCCAGACCAATACCACTAGATCTTCTCATAGAGGAACAACAGTCACAAAGACCCTTTTCTGCCAGCCAGATCTATGAATGGAACATAGATGACAAGACAAAATACCAGATATTAGAACTCACAAAACAGATGATTATAGTTGGTAACATCTATAAACAATCTGTTCCAGAAAGAACTGCTGTCAATAACATCATCCTTGGATTTACAGGCCAATTGAAAGGATGGTGGGATGACCACATGACTGACCAAACCAAGTCTGCTATCTTAGATATGCAGAAGACCAATGACCAAGGTAACCCTGTGATTAATGACCAAGGTCAAACAGAATCCAGTGCCCTTTCGGCATTAGTCTACATGATCACTTACCATTTTGTTGGTGATCCAATTATGTATCAAGAACAAACATCTGAGATTCTCCAGAACCATAGATGTAGAAGACTACAAGACTTCCGATGGTATAAGGATGTCTTTCTCAGTAATCTATACCAAAGACCAGATAACAATGCCAGTTATTGGAAAGAAAGATTTTTATCTGGACTTCCAAAGTTGTTTTCCCAGCAGCTGAAAAATGCTTTTTCACTTGAATTCCCAAATTTAGATTACAGCCTTATGACTTATGGAGATATCATAAGTCAAATCAACAAGATAACTTTGAAGATCTGCACTGATCTTAGATTCAAAGCACAACTTAAAAAACAGAACCTCACATCCAGAAATGAGTTAGGAAATTGGTGTGAACAGTACGACATGGAACATATCCATCCTCCTCACACTGAAAGGACTCATAAGTCTAGATCACATAGATTTAAGAGACATCATACAAAGAAGTATGATAGACCTTTTAGAACTTTTAGAAAAAATGAGACATTACCAGAACTTTCCCCAGAACAAGTAGAAACCCAGATACAATAAGGATAGTAAAAAACAGTAGAATTCTTATGTCTGTTTCAAGTGCGGCAAGCCAGGCCACTTCGCTAAAACTTGCAAGCTTAGATCCAGAATACAACAGTTAGAACTAGACGAAGAAACTAAGAATAGTTTCCTCCAGATCATTGACTAGTATGAATCTGAGTCAAGTACTAGTTCTTCACAAAAAGATTCCAGTGAAGACAACATTAACCAGATTGGTACATATTACTACTCCAGTAGTAGTACAAAATCTGAACTAGATTGTAGTTGTCCCAGTAAAAGACCATGTTTCTATAATTAGAAACTAAACGTCCTCACAGATTCTTACAGTCTCATGTTAGACATGATTAGTAAGATAACATATCCAAATGAAAGACAAGTCTACCTTCTTAAGCTTAAGGAGCTTATTGATCAAAAGGAAGAAAGACATGTTGCATTATGTCATAGAGAAACTCAGAAGACTAATTATTCTGAAGTTTGAACCCATTTCCAGAAAAGGAAAACCTTACTAGTAGGGATCTCTGATCTTCAAGCTGAGATTAACCAGTTAAAATATAAGATTCGAGAACTTAGAAAAGATAGTTATAGGATTGACTAGCTAGAACAAGAAGTTCTACTTCTTAAATTAGAAAATCAATTAAACTTACAAGAGCATCATCAAGATGATGATCAAATTGATAAACAGACTCAAATTGCATTAGGCAAACTGAAGACTGACATTCCAGAAGCTAGTAAGCCTAAAGAGGAAGAGAATTATCTCAATCTTCTTAACAGAATTACGTACCAGAAATGGTATGTCAAATTGACCATAGTCATCGAAGACTATAAATTCGATACCATAGCACTTCTTGATTAAGGTGCAGATATGAATTGCATTCAGGAAGGAATCATCCCTACCAGATTTTTTGAAAAAACTAGAGAAAAGATTTCTACAGCTGACTTTACTAGATTACAAATTCAATATAAGTTATCCAGTGCACATGTTTGCAACAAAGGAATTTGTTTTCCTACCAGTTTTGTTTTGATAAAATAGTTAAATTCCGTTGTCATATTAGGGAATCCTTTTCTCTAGTCTTTATTCCCTTTCTATGCCGCAAAAAGGAATTTCAACACAAGTTTTAGGAAAAACAGTTTTATTCTCATTCTTTTATCCTTCTATGAAATGTGAAGTAAAAAACTCATTTGACCTAGCAAAAGCCCATGGTCGTGTGCTGCTTTTTATGTAAATAAACATGCAGAAAAGGAACAAGGAGTTCCTAGATTAGTTATTAACTATAAAACTCTGAACAAGGTTTTACAGTGGATTAGATACCCAATACCCAACAAGTATGATCTCTTTAAGAGATTACACCAGGCTCAGGTATTCTCCAAGTTTGATATGAAATCAGGTTTTTGGCAAATTCAAATTTCAGCGGAGGATAAATACAAGACAGCCTTTACAGTCCCTTTTGGCTAGTATGAATGGAATGTTATGTCATTCGGCCTCAAGAATGCCCCCATTAGAATTCCAAAACATCATGAACCAGATATTTAATCAATTTACCAATTTTACCATTGTTTACATTGATGATGTTTTAGTCTTCAGTAATGACATTCATCAGCATTGGAAACATTGACATTTGTTTTTCAAAGTCATTAAAGAAAATGGTCTTGTGGTTTCTGCACCCAAGATTAAACTTTTCCTGACAAAGATAAGATTCCTTGGACATATGATTTCCTTTGGAAGAATCACACCTATCCAAAGAACCTTAGATTTTGGAGAAAAATTCCCAAATGGTTTAACAAAAAAGACACAGTTATAGAGATTTCTTGGATCTCTTAATTATGTCACAAATTTTTATCCAGGCATTCGCCACATTTGTAAACCATTGTTTGAACGACTCAAGAAGAACCCTTCAGCTTGGTCTAAGGTTCATACTAGAGCAGTTCGTGATATCAAGAAACAAGTTAAAGTTTTACCAGTTTTTACTTTATGTCAACCAGACGCCCCAAAGATAGTTCAGACTGATGCTTCTGAATTAGGATTTGGAGGTATTTTAATCCAGATTTTAAAAGGAAAAGAACACATAGTTCGATTCCACTCAGGCACATGGAATAGTGCTCAGTAGAACTATTCCACAGTTAAAAAAGAGATTTTATCCATTGTTCTGTGTATTTCCAAATTCCAAGATGATTTATTAAATCAGAAATTCACAGTTCATGTTGACTGCCAGTCAGCCAAGGATGTCCTGGCTAAGGGCATTAAAAATATAGCATCAAAATAGATCTTCGCCAGATGGCAAGCCATTTTATCCATTTTTGATTTTGATATTCAATATATCAAGGGAATTGACAATTCAATCCCTGATTTTCTAACCAGAGAATTCCTGACAAGCCACGTGCCTATCACATAAGATTCTTTCGGGAATACAATTCTAGTTTACCATTTTACAGGTTTTACCAGCAGCAGAATTCAAATAGTTCATTTTAATTCCACAGAATTAACCAGATTGGAACCAAGTTTTAGTTCCATCCTTTTAAGGAACAATTACCAGAAGTAGAGGGCATACACTACTGAACACTATGACACCAAAGAAAGACAAAGGCAAGGCTAAGAGCTACGACATTTCCTCTTATGCCCAGAAAGCTGCAACACCACAGACACTAGCAAAAACAGAATCATCTTCAACATCGAAGATACAAGACAAACAGATAACATATATACCAGATACACAACAGACACCCCTAGGAAGAAACCTTACAGTTTTAGGGTCTTTGACCCCACAGAAATCACTAACTAGTGTTCATGCAGGTTTTACAGGAACTTCATCTTCATAGACTCCAGTCAGTAACAAGTTTCGGCCACTTGTTACCAAACCAATACAAACACCATAACCCAAAGACATACCAAAAGCACCATACATTTACAAGAACATCTTTGACCAGATTTTGGTCACAGAACTAGAACATTTTAAACAAAACCCCCAGATATCTGCAAATGAGTTTGCTATTTTATTTCTTCATCCTTAGAGCAACTACATCCCAGATAATACATTCAAAACCCAGAGTTACTATGAAGCAATTCCTATGGCTCAACAAGAATTCCTGTCTCTCAAGAACCAGCTTCAGTCCAAGTTAGCTGCAGCTACCAATCTTGATGAGATGCATGCCATCATGCTCCAACTTCATGAGTTGGCATCAGAAAGAGCTTTAGACAAGGCATCAGACCACAGTCAACCTAATGACCTTAGCGACCAGAACGAGGATGATTGCTACTGCATTCAAACTCAACAATGAAATTGAAAAATAGGGTTTTCGCATCTAAGTTCCCCGACAAAAACTTAGAGATAGAAGAGTTTTCTGATGTTCTCACCAAAAACATTGGACCGTATGGTGCAACTTCCCTTCTGAAGTTGAAAAAAAAAAGATTTGTTCTCCTAAGTTCTCTAAAAACTAAGGTACAATGGTAAGACTTCCCCTCTCTA
The DNA here is from genome assembly GCA_037974665.1 of Ehretia macrophylla. Classification (NCBI taxonomy): domain Eukaryota; kingdom Viridiplantae; phylum Streptophyta; class Magnoliopsida; order Boraginales; family Ehretiaceae; genus Ehretia; species Ehretia macrophylla. The sequence continues at coordinate 62,541,630 of CM075779.1, forward strand.
AAGTCAATGGTTACTGAAGAATTCCATAAAACTTCAGCTAGTCCAGTTCAAACGACAATTGGTAAAGACATCTCAAGTCCATTGATAGGTGTGGCTTTCCCAAAAAGCCAAAGGAAATTCGTTTGAATATTTATTTTATTTGTAATTTACTGCCATGGTCTAGGGTCAAGGTACTACAGTAAGTCACGCAGAAGGCGTAAGACGCATGTAAGACAGGTGGCCATACCTGGACGAATTTAGAAATTACAGAGAAGAATAAATAGGATTATGCATTTTATTTGTATTTAGGGAATTTTATACCAGTCAATGTATTTGTATGTATTTAATATTTTTCCATCTTTGTATCGGACCAGATGAAGAGTACCAGCATCTTCAGTACAAAGACAAAGTCAAGATTCCACCAGTCAAACATTTACCACAAGAAGACATAATTACTTTCGGTCACAGTGAAAGTAATCCAATCAAAAACACCATCATCACAAGAAGACAAGAGATCTTTCAGCCACAGTAAAAGCCAGACAAGATCAAAACAAGATTCAGGTATCAGCTGAAAATTGTGGCCGAATCTTGTTTGTCGTCTTGTGTTGATCTTGTCTGGCTTTTACTGTGGCCAAAAGATCTCTTGTCTTCTTGTGATGATGGTGTTTTTAAATGAATTACTTTCACTGTGACTGAAAGTAATTTTGTCTTCTTGTGGTACATGTTTATCTGGTCGAATCTTGACTTTGTCTTTGTACTAAAGATGCTGGTACTCTTCATCTGGTCCGATAGAAAGATGGCAAAATACTAAATACATACAAATACATTGACTGGTATAAAATTCCCTAAATACAAAGAAAATACATAATCCTATTTATTCTTCTATGTAATTTCTAAATTCGTCTAGGTATGGCCACTTGTCTTACATGCGTCTTACGTATTCTGCGCGACTTACTGCAGTACATTGACCCTAGACCATGGCAGTAAATTACAAATAAAATAAATATTCAAACGAATTTCCTTTGGCTTTTTGGGAAAGCCACACCCATCAACGGACTTAAGATATCTTTACCAGTTGTCGTTTGAACTGGACTAGCTAAAGTTTTATGGAATTCTTCAGTAACCATTGATTTCAGAGATGGGAAGTCTTACCGTTGCACCTTAGTTTTTAGAGAACTTAGGAGAACAAAACTCATTCTTTTTTTCAACTTCAGAAGGGAAGTTGCACCTTACTGTCCAATGTTTTTGGTGAGAACATCAGAAAACTCTTCTATCTCTAAGTTTTTGTCGGGGAACTTAGATGCGAAAACCCTGTTTTTCAATTTCATTGTTGAGTTTGAATGCAGTAGCAATCATCCTCGTTCTGGTCGCTAAGGTCATTAGGTTGACTGTGGTCTGATGCCTTGTCTGAAGCTCTTTCTGATGCCAACTCATGAAGTTGGAGCATGATGGCATGCATCTCATCAAGATTGGTAGTAACAACTAACTTGGACTGAAGTTGGTTATTGAGAGACAGGAATTCTTGTTGAGCCGTAGGAATTGCCTCATAGTAACTCTGGGTTTTGAATGTATTATCTGGGATGTAGTTGTTCTGAGGATGAAGAAATAAAATAGCAAACTCATTTGCAGATATCTGGGGGTTCTGTTTAAAGTGTTCTGGTTCTGTGACCAAAATATGGTCAAAGATGTTCTTGTAAATGTATGGTGCATTTGGTATGTCTTTGGGTTATGGTGTTTGTTTTGGTTTGGTAACAAGTGGCTGAAACTTGTTATTGACTGGAGTTGGTGAAGATGAAGTTCCTGCAAAACCTACATGAACACTGGTTAGTGATTTATATGGAGTCAAAGACCCTAAAACTGTGAGGTTTCTTCCTAAGGGTGTCTGTTGTGTATCTGGTGTATATGTTATTTGTTTGTCTTGTATCTTCGATGTTGAAAATGATTATGTTTTTGCTGATGTCTATGGTGTTGCAGCTTTCAAGGCATAAAAGGAAATGTCGAAGCTCAAAATTCTCTATTTTGGTTATGTTTTTCAGAAAGAAATTCTTCCTTCAAAGCTTGTTTATCTATTTCAAATTGTTCTATTAACATGCTCAATCCCATGTCAGAAGCTGTGGGATTATGGTCAACAGATGATGTATCTGTTGGTTCAAATTCATGGTGGACTGGTCTAGTGGTATGTTCTTCAATCTTGATTCCGTAAGGAATAGATTGACTATGGGTTCTAGTGTGTCTAGATATCGAGGGAAGATCGACTAATCCTAGTGTTGGGTCAGAAAATATGACTCTGGAAATACTGGATGCAGATCTAGATAGGTTTTTTTAGTCTTGCAAAGCTCCTAAGAAGTGAAGAAAAGCGTAGACTTTGTCATTTTTTTTCAATTATGACTTTATATATATATATTTTGAATTAAAGTTGCAAGTTGTAATTTACAATATCATAGAAATGATTTGATAACAAGTTATTTCGTATCAACTTAAAAAATAAATTTGCTGTGTTATTATTATATATATATATTTTTAAAATAGTTACTACGACTTGTTAATTTGTCTAAAAAAAGTTATTAGTCATAATGCATAATATTCAATTTTTGTAATAAATGGGCTCCAATTGTGCTTATATTGTGTTGGTCTACAGTTGGGCTCAAGATGGGCTTTATTTGGACTCGAGTTAGAATTGTGATGAGTTCGAGTTGGGCTGGGTTGAGCTTATGGGCTGAGCTGGGTTGGGCTTGATCACAAATAGGCTGGGACAAAAAATATATGACCCAGTGCGACCCATCTATATGTGGTGGGTTGGGCCAAGTCGAACCCACTTTCAATTGAGCTGGGCTGGGCCTGAATTTTTGGGTGGTGAGTTGAGTTGGGCCTATGTCGGCCCGACCCAAATGCCATCTCTACCTAAAACCCTAGAAGTGATCTGGTTATATTCTATAACGCTAGCATTGAAGGATCTCTTAGAGATAGAGCTATGAACATCATCAAGCTAAGAATCGAGCGGAAGCGAAAGATGACATTCAAAATTTTCTGGAATTTAAAGCATGATGTTCATATGAAACTTTAATCTTGATATCATGTGATTAACATATGCAAAACATATATATAGTAAGTATATATATTGACAAGAGATAGTAGAAGAGTATACCTCTTGTAGACAACTCATGGAAGCCATAGATCTGAATTTTCGCACACTTGATGGAAGATACCTCCTCTTGAAACCACAAGAGCTCTAGTCGGTCCACATAAGCAAAAAATGGCTTATCCATCTTCATGGCTATTTTTGTGCTAGATCTACCATAGAATATTTATGAGCTTGTTTGTGAAGAAGAGAGCAGAACCATTTCCTTCTTCTTCCTTGTTCTTGGCTGCGTTTTAATGAAGAAAAAGAGAAAACAAGTTCATCTAGTTCACCTTTATTTTTCAACCATGGTGTTTTTCTCTTTTAAGAGTTGAAGAAGAAGACTTCTTCATCTCTTTTTTTTTTCAGCCATGTAAGAGCTTGGAGAGAGAGAAGGTTGACAACTTTTTTCACATGAAACAAAAGACAAGCCTTGTCATCCTTTTTTCCTTACTTTCCTCACTGTTGTTCCCTCATTTGAACAAAAAAGAAGACAACATTTCTTAAATCTTGGTTGTGTTGTCTAACTTTTGTTGAAAGATAAAACATACACACATATATATATCATATATATATATATATTGTGTAGTATTTTTCCACTAATGTAATAATATACATATATATACATAATATGTATATTGTGTAATATTCTTCCAGTAATGTAATAATATACATATATACATTATATGTATATTGTGTAGTATTCTTCCACTAAGGCATTTAAATATTCAACCTAATCACCATTAGTTGAAATTATGAAAATAATCTTTTCATATTTTTACATTAGCCCCAACACTTAATAATAATTGCATATTGACCACAATAATTTTTAAAGGTCAATCACACCATTGTTAACTCCTTACCAATTCAAGAGAAACAAAATACTATTGTTAACACTTTAACAATTCAAGAGAAAACTAATTACAATTGTTAACACTTTAACAACTCAAGAGAAACTAAATCAAGCTCAATAGGAAAAACATTCGTCATGCTCTATTGTGTGTGACTTTCTAGATTCACCGCTATATAGCACTGAAGAAACATTGAACACTTTCAATGTTAATCAAACTATTTGATTTGTTTAGAGAATATCTCCCATCATTCTCAAAACACCTTCAGACTTCTTGAGTGATGTTCTAGCTACTAACGTATCAAGACAGTTTATAAAGCAATGAAGTTTTATTCAAGTGAATCTATTTATGGTCTCCGATTATCGTGCAATCCAATCCATCCATTAATTGTCCCGTCGAGCAAGAACCATGATTCGATTAAGTTCATAAACTCGATACCATGCATAGATCTAATTGGTGTAATGAGAGACGACACATGAAAAACCCCTTTTCCATAATTCATACCTTGGCCAAGGATTTCCTCATTAAACAACCAAGTTTAGATCGTATAGGACATCGCCTCACGCCGGAGGTTAATGGATCCTATCTTGACGACTACCTGTTAATCACTATACCGAACGAATGAAACTGCAAGAAGACGTATCTCATCTCGTTTGTCAAAACAATCATTGTCCAAACGCTAGAATCGAACCCCAATATAGATGACAACCATAATGTCTCAAGTCTAAGGATTAGATGCACAATTATAACGAATAACAAATTATTAATCTTAAGTCATATAATTTGTTATTCATGTCACATTCAGTGATCTATTCAACTAATAGTCACCCACACGTTTGTTAGTCGCATCCCTATGCTGTTATGGCACGTGGCTCACCATCCTTTATCATTAACATCCATATGTTAATCAAAGGTAACAACACATGTGATAATCTGTAATAGATTATTGAAGTCCCGATCAAATAATCTAAGGACTATGAATACTTTAAGTATTTATCATATTAAGGAAATACGCCAACATATTCTAAACGCTTTTAGAATACATTCCTATAATGAAAATACTAGGGACTCATTCATACACATAAAAGAAGGAGAATATGAATGTGCTAATTATGTCAATATGAAAACACATATATATAGACATAGATGCCATAATGTACAAGTTAATGTCAAAATGCCCCAATATATGTCATCCAAATATGTAGTATTAGGGCATATCTCTAACAAGCGTACCATCGCACCCATGATGAAAACTCTATTGTTTTGGTACTTTTATCATTGTGAAACGTTGAGAGCTTAAGAGAGTTATAGCCATTTGAAGAATGGTGGAGGCTGAGTTGCTTCTTGAAAATGGAAAAACCACTGGAGATAATATTGTGAATAATCAAGGGGCACGTGAGGGCCACGTAAGAGCTATGGGTTTTGTAGATGCTGTCCATGATGGCATCAACACGCATGTTTTGGATGTGATAAGAGTGGTCGCTGAGGGAAAGAATGGCGGAGAGGTCGTGGTCTGGCGGCGGAGTAATGAATTTGTATGTTGTGGCGTGGATCATGGCTAGCTAGGTGGATTAAGGGGGCTATGCGTTTGGTTGAGAGGCTTGCTTTGATCAATGAAACTTTGTCTTTGAATATGCCCATAACTTCTTTGAGTTTTCTTCGACGCTCCATTATCAGCTTCTGTTACGTTTGACAAAGAAAGAATGTGATCAAACTTAATAAATAGAGTGTGCCACTTGTATTTTGGTTTTCTTGTTTTTTTGTTTTGTTTTTTCTTTTTGTTTTTTTTTCTTTCTTTGTAGGACAAGCTAAGTATAACCCTGTAAATAGACAATTGAATTGGTAAGTAATATCATGAATGTTCGATGTGCAAGAAATTGTAGGATTATGCCAAGGGGTTTTAAAGTGGTATTTTTCATCGTTGGTATAATTCTTGTTTTAGCTATCAAAGGTATTAGGATTGTGGCTTGTATTATTGATGAGTTTATTTGTCCTAATTTTAGCTCTATTCTTAATAGAAATATAATCTCCTTGTATTTTATAAATATGAGTTTAATCGTATTAAGGTGTGTGAGACAGAAAGACGAGAGAGAAGAGGTAATGGCTATAGAGTTCTATCTTGTGTATTTATTTATCAACGTAGTGAAATCTTCATATGCCTCAATGTAGAGGTAGGTTTTGCCGAATCACGTTAAATGTTTATCTATCTTTTTTCTTGTTTATTATTCGTTCTAAAACCTGATCCCTAACAAAAGGTGACAAGATCAATTATCGGAGTGTATAATATCTTTTTAAAGTGATGTAAAATTAACTTACGCCTCCCTTTGAATAATAAAAAAGAAAAAACACAGAAGTGGTATTTTTTTTCCCAATTTGTGTAGTTAGTCAAATTGAGAACGAGTAAGCTATCATCAGATTGTAATTATTAATCATGTAACAAGAAGTCATCTACTATATAAGTTCCACGGCGAGACAACGAAGTGTGTATACATTTATTATTTCCAGAACAAATAGTTCTTTTCATCATTTATTAATCTGTCGTGGAATTTTCCGTGTTTATTCTTTCGGCTTTTCCGTGTTTAGTCTTGGACATTTCTAAAGATGAAGGTGCTAAGAATTTTCAATTTCTTCGCTTAAACCATAAGCAATTGACCATATCAACAAAATATAATTTTGATATAAATATTTCGTGTCTTTAAAAACTAATTTTGGTTTTAATAAGTAATACTGATTGTTACAGACTCAAGAAATGTTGATCTAGCTAGTCAAAATTGATTTAAAGCTTAAGCACTTGTACTAATATTGTAACGCCCCGAACCTAATCCCACGCTACAGGTCAAGTCTAGACTCGTCACTTGGACAGAGTCTCCTCTGTACCATGGACTAAACTGATACATGCAAATAGTCACATATAATACTTGAACCATAAACAACTCATACAACCTAACTTCCAAGATCACCATAGTCAACCGAAGATCTCAAGGCCCTCCGAGCCTTGGAACAACAAAATCTACATATAACATACAAGCATGCAAGGCAATTCTAACTTTACTATCCGTCATACAAGATTACAAGTTGGTTCAACTACCAAATATACACAAGACCCCAAGGTCACAAAAAGACAACAAACAACAACTCCACGCACGCTTCACATTATAGTCAACCTTATCACACAAGAATCACAGAATCTGATCTACTTGTACTTCTTCTTCTTCCTCTACTGCTACTAGCTGGGGATTCACCTCAGCTTCTCCTGAAACATGTTAAATAAGGAGTGAGCAACAATGTTGCCCAGTGAGGGAGGTGATGCAACATACCAAGCGTGCAACGTGATATGCAACAGGATAATAGCATATTCAACATCAAATAACACAACCAAGTAAGCAAGTGATTGACCACATATAAAAAGGATACGGTTCACTTCTTGTCTTCAATCTTGAACCACGAGCCACGATCCACGATCTTCAAATAGGTGCCGGCAAAACCCTTATTCCTACAAAATGGGGTACTCTGGATGTACCCCGATCCTACGACCCTTTCTCCTGAGGTAGGTCCATATGCCCAGCAGGTAAACCACGCCTCTGGGGTAGTGGAGTACACTCAGCGAGAGAAAGGGAATATGCACCATGGTAGTCGAGGAAGCACGGTAAGCCTGATGCCGCCCGTGTTTCTCGATGCTACTATGTCCAAAAAGGTTGCACAACCCCGAAACAAATCCACAAGATTCAAGAGCATCAAATAACACATAAGAGGGTCGACAAAGTAGGCCACCCTTAAAATTTAAATCACAATATAAGCCAACATACGCGAAATAGCCATATAATCTCAAAAGAGGCAACCAACATATATTTTCCCACAATCTTCTCAAATAGCTCAATTACACTTTAGATAATCATATAATTACCTAATAACACACCTACAAGCACTTATATGCATCAAAGTAGTCAAAAACGACTTTTTCCCTTTCTTTAGCCAAGTTTTTCTTCTCCTAAACGCATTTCAAAGTTACAAAACCACAATCTAATCATACTACATTCCTAAGTAAGCCAAAAGACACCTATCAAGGCCACAAAAACGTGTTTTGGAGGCAAAAGCTCGGAAAGGCCCCGAGCGGGTTTTAACTACAACTACCTTATCCGGACCCCAAATTCACGCAACGAAAGCACCGTAAGTGCTTCCATGCCCCAAGGATACCTAATCCCAAGCTCAAACTTGCCCAGATTGCATTACGTGTAAAATCCCCTTTTTAAAGTTAGCAAATTTTGCGATTTTACTTAATTTCAGGTGATTCAACTTCACATAGCCTCCCAACTAGTTTCGCTAAAGTCTAGAGCACCTAAAGGAAGCCTCAATTCATTCCAATTAGCAAGTTTTCTCAAAACCCTAAGTTTAAGTACTATTCATCATCTTTTTCGTGAGAACTCAAGCTTTAACCATGGAATACTCTATCAATCTATAAAAGATAGTTCTATAGGCTCTAAAGAACATATAACAAGCATCCATAACAAGCAATATAGCTAAATTCAACAATACAAGAAATTCAACATATATGCAACAACTTTAAACTCAAGAAATATGCAACTCCTTCACATGCAAGAGGTTTAGGAGGCTTGTAGAAGCTTAGGAGAGCTTAGAAATAGATGTAGGATGCTTGCAAGAGATCAATCACCAAGACTTTGATGAAGAAATTGCTCATTTTTCTTTCCTTTTGGCCGTCTGGTAGGGGGGACAAAATGGGGATTATTTCAATTGTTTTTGAGCTAGTTTTCTTGTATATGTGTTATATTATGTTTTTAGCTTGAAATTTACTTTGACTCAATTTTGATGTAATGGATTGGACAGTTTAACAATTACTACAAATTTAGCTTTTTCTCTTCACTTAATCTTCTTCCTATTTTTCATTCACTTTTTTCGAGTGATCCTAAAATCACCAACACATCAATGACAAGGGGAGCTATGTAGTTTAATGTTTTATGCTGTGTGGATTTAGGTAAGACATATTATTGAGAACTAGCATTTGGTTTCTTATTTCATTTTCTTCTTACTGATATATGGCATTGACAATAAATATTTCTATTGCTTATGGTTTGTTATGTATTGCATTTATCTTATAATTTTATTTTGTTATTTATTTGAGTTCTATTTCTAAATATGGTTATAGTTTCATGTTGAGTGATAAAGGAATAACAAAAGGAGGTGAAACTTCAATCTGAAAGGCTATCAAAAGATCATCAATGATAAGAGCTTATGGAGATTCAAAGATCGTGAATAGTTTCAGAGAAAATTCAAATGCATAGGGTTAAGTTAGATTTGGTGGATAGCTATTTTGTAATCATATATGTAATTAAAATATTTTGTAATCATATATGTAATTAAAATATTTTGTAATATTAATTTTAAATTGAATTTTGAATGTCAAATTTTAATTAATTTAATTTTTATATGAAATTCATATTTATAAATTTTGTCATTTAAATTTTGTATTCTAATTATAAAGAGTTTATAAAAATAATTATTTAAATTTTTTGAGGACTTGACGAGAGCTCGGTGAGGTAGGATTTTGCGAGGGCACGACGAAGCAGGATTTTGCGACGGCACGGTGAGGGACGTATTCAGGGAGGGCTCAACAAGGGACGCATTCAGTGAGAGACACATTCGGCGAGAACTCGGCGAGGGATAAATTCTATGTGGGCTTGTTGCCCTCGCACAGTAGTTGCCAAAATGGTCCCTCGCTGACCCCTCCCAATTCAGCAATGAAGCTTTCAATGAGGGACGATTCCCCTCGTCGAGACCCTTTCGGCGAGGGCCCGGCGAGGGGAATTGTCTCTCGCCGAATAGTATTTTTCTTGTAGTGGTAGAAGTACAATTGGAGAGGGGCTGATGGACGAAATCCTATAGACAGGATTAAGTCCTTCTTTAACATATTTGTTTCATTTAGAGAATGAATCATGTAAAGTTCTGGAAGACTAGTGCCGTAGGGCATAAAGTTTTAGTCAAAGAGAGTTCAACAATTTTAGGTTCGTTAATTTGTAGTGTTATTATTACAAGAAGTTAAATCATTGTATTTTAGGAGATTTGCACTAGAGACCGTAAGCACTGTAGTGGGACGATAAAAGTCTTAAGGAAACTGAATTAAATTCAGGTCTCGATCTCAATTTATCTATGGTTTGTCCTTTTAATTATATCTTTAAATTACAGTTAGATATTCTGTTTATGTATTTGATTTGACTACAGGAAATTCTTATTTTGAAATCATACATGCACTCCAAGCCTCAAATTTTCAATAGTTTAATTTAAACTAGCGAAATATACTATGCAAAAACAACACCATGGAGTATATGTGGCCTAATGAAAATGCTTGAACTTGTACTTGGGGAAAGTGGCAGAAATCTTATAACAACGCAGAAAGGCGCAAAGTAACAAGCTATTTATCCATTGTTTTTACATGTATCTTGTTTCAGAACTCGTAATTATAACGTTATAAGAAAGATTTATTACGATATTATGGGAGGAATTAAGGGACTTAAATCATCTAATATTATTATAACGTTATGAGAGATTTAATTATAATGATACTTTCATATATAAATAATATTGGGAGTTCAAATTTGTTTTAATGATACGATATGAATTTTTTTTTAAAATAAAAGGACTGATAATTTTTTTAATAATACTAATAATTATTTTTCAAAAATCTTGAAAATGTTTAATTTCTTATATTATTGTTGGTAAGATTCACATATATATAGCTATTATTATATAAGAGACTCATTTTAGTTTGAAGGGATTAAAAAATTTACCTCGTAAATGGATCATGCTATGCAAAAAGGTTTGGTCTACACAACTATTGAAATAAATGGTATTCTTATAAAGATAAATTTGTACAAAGTGTTTTTTATTATATTGCTGCTTTACAGAGATGAGTATAAATACACTAGTTTGCACATTGTAAACATGGAAATACAAATGTACAGCCATAAATCAAGCAATGTGAATCGAAAGAAATTAGCTGATTGTGTTGGCATATCTTAAGCGATTGTGTTGCATCAGTTATGGCATGTCTTTAGTGGAGTGAGAGATCTTAGCTAGCGTGATTCATCCTTAATCTAAACCTAAGCACCACGTGTCCACAAATCCAAATCAAAAGAAGATACAAAACAATTGCATTGTGAATTCTTCAACATAGCAAAATAAAATAAAAGAGCCTATAAGTCTTAAAACTTAGTAAACAAGAATACAAAACTTAGTTAATAATAAAACTAATCAAACCATGCGAAAATTAATGAATTATTCTAAAAATTTAATTTACCTTTGCATATGACTTTATAAATACAGTAACCTCTGCAACTTTATCGTCATTAGAATGGTCCCTACATGTGTTTGGCCTTAATATTTTGTGTGAAAAAAACTTGACTGACTACTCAGTCAGACTTTTTAAAGAGCTTCCTGATTATAAAGGTTCAAACCCTAAAAGTCTAGTTCTAATTGTCAAGATTGGTTTGAGATTGTGGTTGATGCCGAGCTCAGTGCATTGGACTTTGGACAAGATTTTTAACGATACAATATTGACATAGAAAAGGTAGTACAAAATCCAAATGTTAACTTCCGGTTCTGATAGGTTATTGTTGGTGAAATACATGGATAACCGAGGCTCCGTTTGTTTGCAAGATAATATTTTTTCTAAAAAATATTTTTTGAATTTTTAGATTTTTTATAACATGAAAAAATTAGTCAATCAAAAAATATTTTCTGATCAAAAAAAATTTTAATTCAAAAAAGTGAAAATTATTTTCTTGTTCTTTATTTAAAGAAAACATTTTTCATAACTCACCAACTTTACCCCCACCCCATCCCACCCCATCCCACTCTACCCATCTTCCACCCGCTACCCTCAAGGTTAACATGATATTAATTATATGTGCATTTTTTCTTTTATAAAATCTCATGTCGAAAATATTTTTCACTGTACATCCAAACACAAAACAAATATTTTTCAGTATTCTATTTTGTCACAAAATATTTTTCTCAAAAAGTTATTTTACAGCAAACAAACGGAGCCCGAAAGTACACGCCACTGGAGTTTGAAAAAGAAATTAGTAAGAAACTTTCTATTAAAAAAAAAATTGTAAGAAGCTTTTTATTTTAAATTTGGGATTAGTGTACTGTGCTGAATCAGAGACAGTAGAGTTCTGCATCTCTTGTTTTCGCCTCGCTATATAGTAGGCCATCCTATTCCCTTCTCTGTATACGAATGAAAACTTAAAACACCAAACATGACAGTACATATTTTCTTCAATTTCATACAAGTGAACATTCACGTAATTTTTGTCAACATTCAAAAAAGTTGAAATAAACTACTTTAAACTAAATATCTTCTAACAAAAAATTATTACTAAACGTTTGATTCAAACTCTGACAGATAATAGGATCTATTTATCATGTATTTTACTAGCTGATTGTTACTACAACGAACTTCCACATCTGTATATTTCGGAACCTCCCCAACATTAACCTTGTCTTTCACAAAATTCAATCCAAATTCCACTTCACCAAATTGATTATAAGTTTGAGCTCTATGATAGCCTTAACAACTATGGTAAAACATCACCAAACCATCACTTAGTATTTCCTCTTTCGAATCTACTAATACGACAAAGTATACTATTATAATGATGTCGTCCATTTTACCCTGAGAAAAACCTATATAAAGAACCTAAGCGCTCTTTGGTGGAACAATATTAATGATTGTTTGAATATGTTAGGACAAGATCAAAGTAGGTCGCCATCTATGTCCTGTAGGAAACATATTAGAGTCCGTGTCTTCAACACAAATGCATCGTGTCCTCATTTTATTGTCCATATATTCCTTTAACGGAAGTGAGACACTAATATCCCATAAAACATGATCTCGTTGGCTAATGATCATCCTTGGGGGTTACAAAAAAATACTATATAAAACTTTCAAGTACGACTTTTGAGTATTATAATACGTTGTAAAATCGCCAAGGTCCTACAAGAATTAACAAAAAGGATATTAAAATATAAAATCATTATTTTGCTATATTATTTTTCAAATCATTGTTTTTAACTTGCTTGTTAATTATTCTAGGACTTTGGCGATTTTACAGTATATTATAATAATCAAAAACCGTACTTGAAAGTTTTATATAGTATTTTTTCGTAACCCCTCAAGATGATCATTAGCCAACGACATTATGTTTCGTGGAATATTAGCATCCCACTTCCGTTAAAAGAGTATATGGACAATAGAATGAGGACACGATGCGTTTGTGTTGAAGACACATACACTAGTATGTTTCTTGCTGGACATAGATGGCGACCAACTTTATGCCGACCTACTTTGATCTTGTCCAAACCTATTCAAACAATTATTAATATTCTTCTACCAAAGAGCGCTTATGTTCTCTATATAGGTTTTTCTCAGGATAAAACGGATGACATCATTACAATAGCATATTTTGCAATATTAGTAGATTCAAAAGGGAAAATACTGAGTGATGGTTCAAGGATGTTTTACCCTAGTTGTCAAGGCTATCATAGAGTTGAAATTTATGGTCAATTTGGTGTAGTGGAATTTGGATTGAATTTTGTAGAAGACAAGGTTCATGTTGGGGAAGTTCCAAAATATCTAAATGTGGAGTTTCGTTGTAGTAGCGATTAGCTAGTCAAGTACATGATAAATAGATCCTATCTTCTGTCAGAGTTCAAATCAAATGTTTGGTAATAACTTTTTGTTAGTAGATATTTAGGTTAAAGTGGTTTATTTCAACTTTTTTGACTGTTGACAAAACTTATGTGAATGTTCACTTGTAGGAAACTGAAGAAAATATGTGTTGTCACGTTTGGTGTTTTAAGTTTTCATTCGTATACAGAGAAGGGAACAAGATGACTGTGAAACCCCTGTACCGAGCCCGTACAGAGCTTACATGCATTTTAAAGCGTTTCATAAATTTTTACATCATTTAATATACAAGTATATCAATGAACGTGTATTTACCTTGATTAACGTACTTTTATTTTGAAATACGTACGTTTATATCATTTTACGTACACATGTCTCGTTTAACGTGTATTTAAATTCAATTATGTGTCTTTGAGTAATTTAGATAACGTAAACAATAATTCAATCATTTTATGTACATTCATATCAATTTACGTGCATTTCATCATTTAACGTGCATGTGAGTAAATTATATCGTGTAGCTAATAATAGGAACCAACTAAGTGCAATAGCTAACTAGAATAATTGAATTAGAACTAAGGCAATTGGAATTAACACTAGAATGGCAAACTAGTAATACATAAGTTAGTTGAGGGTCACTCTTGTCCTAAAGTAAAAATAACAAATATTCTAACACTATTCTTGCTTAATCAAAACACACACTACACCACCCACACACACTAAATCTCTATACACACACACACAAAAATCTGAAAATACACATTACACCACCCACACACACAAAAACACTACACACACATACACATCTGACAACACACTCACACACACACAAGAGCACAATCAAGAAAAGAAGAGAATGAAGAAGAAGGGAAGAGAGAAAGAAGGAGGAAGGAAAAGGAGGATTCAAGCTATTTCCTTGCATCTACAAGCATCCCTAGCTCCATTTCTTGCATTCAAACTCAAGAACAAGGTGAGGGTTATTTTCTTAAAAAGTTTTCTAAAGCTATATTGAGCATGATTGTGATTATATATGTGTCTTACTCTTGCTATAGCTTGTATACAATAGCTTTGTTGATGAGAATGTTAAGTATTTTGTGTTGTAGATCTAGGATTTTGAATTTGATGTTGGGTGTTTGTGGATTGTTGATGTGGGGTGGTTTTGATTGAGTTGGAACCCTTATATGATACCCATAAACTACATTGAATATGCTTGGTTGATGGTAAGAGGTTGTGTGGATTGTTTGGATGATTTTTGTAGAAAATATGCCCTTCCCGTACAGCTATGCTGGCATTACAGCCTCTATCCGGTCGCCCGAATAAAAGCCCTAACGCCCGACAGAAAACTCCCATTCGGGCGTTACCTACTTCATCCGGTCGACCGGATGAACGCTACAACACTCGGATGTTTGACAACTCTGTGCAATGATTTTTCGAAGGCCATATCACATTCGTTTCAACACCGACTTGCATTCCGTTTGATTGTAGAGTTATCTACATTCGATAAGCTTCGATTCTATACCAAAAAAAGATTAATTAAAGTTTGGGAATGTAGAAAAATTTACCTCCTAAGTTAGGCTAATGTAGGAGCATTGGATTTGCTTGGTGTATCTAGTGTATGCTATTGGTAGGTATTGATGTTAAGTAGTAGTTTTGCAAGTTCTTGTTATTTATTATTATTTCTTGTTATTATATGTTAGTACTAAGGGAGCTTGCATGTCCATACGAGTATATGATAAATGCTTGACACGTTTACATGATGCGAAGTATAGAATGAACTCGAATATGCTATATGATTGACTAAATTTTCTTGCTATGTCATTGATAATTGCGAATACATTTGAATTGTTAAAGCATGTCAATTGCAACCATTAATGAATGCGGTAGCAACGAGACCTCCGGGCAGCAACGGGCTTGCCGGTATATCTCGCCTACCGAGGTAATAACGAGACCTCCAGTCAGAGGTAGCCTACCAAAGTGTTTATTCCTTCTCTTTCAAGACTCATTGATCCTCCTACGGGTCGAGACCCAATGAGATCTTGGAAGAGTTAGGTTATTAAATTGTTTCGAATGCTCTTACCAAGACCCATTGATCCTCCTACGGGTCGGGACCCAATGATATCTTGGTAGAGATAGATTATTTTAGATGTTATTGAATATTGATTGTATATGTTGTATTCTCATTTGTCTCTTGTGTGCATGACATGTTTTATCAAACTGATTACGAAAAAATAAAACCTTTGCAAAAACCCTTCCTTGTTTACCTCATCACTGAGCTATATGCGAGGATCTAGCTCACCCGTCTTTTCCACCATTACAGGTTGTCCGTAGCTGGAGCTTAGCTTAAGAGCAGTTGCTCATTTTGGTTAACTTTTTGTTGTAATAGAATGAGCTAGGCATGTGATTTATTTGATGTAATGTATTAATCTCGTGGACACTTAACTATGTAACTAATTTGATACATTACTCTTTTGAGGCTTAGTTGTAGTTGTTGGACCTGTGTGAAGTAACGTAGTGAATCCAGGTCTTGTAATTTGAACTTGGTGGTAGCAATATTATTTATTAGTGATAAATTTTGTATAATGGATGTTACTAGAATTGGTGTAATATATGGTGTGATGCTTTATTTTATGATTAATAGTGCTCGAAAAATTATATTGTGCCTTAACGGACTTAGGCGAAGTGATCTTCTTAAGCCGGTGGCATCACGATCCCAGAAAGCTTGAGGATTCGTAAGCTTAAATTTTAATTCCCTGTCATTATTGTGGTATCAGAGACTATTTCAATAATTAAGAAAATGGGGTCGTGACAAAGTGGTATCAGAGCTTAGTTTGGAAACTAGGCGTAGTCTGGGTTTAGAGCCCCTGGTCAGTGGGTAGTAGTCCATAAGTGATATGTGTTTTGGATGATTATGCTTGTTCAATGTGCTTATGCGCTATATGAAAACTTGTTCAATGTGCTTTGTTATTTATTTTGGTTAATATAAAGGGTTACGAGGATGACCTTGATGTGATGTAGGTTGTAAACCTTGATCTTAGAGTACTTATAATGACTAATAATGGTTGATACACATTTGGAGTTATTCTATCCTTAGGGGTTACTTATGGATCTATCTATGGATTATAAGGGTTGTATTAGACTAAGTTATTTTAAACATAGTGGACCCTTGAGAGATTAATAGATTGTTGGTAAGATTAATCTTAACCATTAGAGTTAACATCACTTGGGAACAAGTTGATGACTTTATGGTTATATAGAACTATGATTGGAGCTTTAATTTCGTAATGGTTGTATGTAGATTATTTTGAAGGTGATCAAGGGCTCTGATGGACGTAAGACCATGGAGTTGGGACTTAGATAGCTCGTAGGTAAAGATAGAGACCTCGGATGGTCGGGTTGTAATATTGATATGTACTTGTCTTGAGGAGTATGTGCGCATATATTATGTGCTACGTAAATCATATGTGAACCATAGGTTCTATGTGAATAACGTGTCTATGTGATTTATGTGTGCTGTATGCTTTAGATACTTGTTATATTATAATTGTTTCATGTATGTTAGGAGGTACATAAGTGATAATGTTGCATCATATAATAGTTATGCATTAAATTATAGTTATTATATGTAGTACGATCATATAAGTACATATTTGTTCTTCATGTAACATAATTGCATATGTACATATCATATTGGGGTGCCTCTTTTTGGTGAAGTAAGAATGGCTGGAAGAACCCTAGGAATCAAGGGAAAACTTCAGAGGAATGAGTTCATGACTTTCAAATTAGGGGATCTGACTGTTGTGCAGTATGAAGCCCGGTTCAATCAACTGTCACATTATGCTCTGAGATTGGTACAGACTACAGAAAAGAGAATCCGAAGGTTTATTCAAGGGTTGAGGCCAGAGATTCGAGACAACTTGGTTCTTCTACAGCTTTCCACCTACGATGAGGCCTTTTTTGCTGCAACAATAGTGGAGAAATGAAAGAAATAGGAAATGGCAGGGTCGGGTCAATCGAATAAGGGTCAGAAGAAAGATTGCCCGAAACAGAGGAAAACACAAGGGTTGACTATCGGTAAAGGCACTCAGAGTCATGGCCAGAGTCAAGAAGGACCAGTTGATGCTAGGCCATAACAAGAAACCTCAGCCACCCAGTCAGCCCGTGGTGCATCAGCAAGTGTGACTACCTCTCAGATCGTCATGTGTACTCATTGCAACCGAAATGGGCACGCTGAAGCCCAGTGTTGGAAAAAGTCTGGCAGGTGGCTTGGATGTGGGAGTGACCAACACCGAGCCAAGGAATGTCCTAGATGGCAAAGGAATTATGTTCGGACTGCAGGCAATAGCCATGGTTAAAGGTAAACCATATTTATAAACCTATGAGCTAAAATATTGATTGACCTCGAAGTTGCCCGTACTTTTCTTATATTACCTTGAGTGCAACGTGTTAATATGCAAGTAGGGAGTTGTTTTACCTAATTGAAGTCCGTATATGCATGATGTTAAGTTGGTGATCGAATAGTATGTGAAGTTGTAACATAGGGAATTCCGATTGGAAGTTAAGAGTCGTTGTTGCCCTTATTCTACTGCTATTAAAAATGGTGTAATTATAGGGGAATGGATTGACTTGTGAGGTGTCTTATGGTATTCATGTTCATCAGGTTATAGAATTGCCACCCTACCGCGAAGCTGTTGATTATTAAGATTCTTATTTGGTACTCTTATTTGGAGATTATCGTTTGGAATTCTTATCCAGCAACTGATATCGAATATTTGAGATTCTACGCCGCATTCTTATTTGATATCCATCTTCGGAAATCATAGTTGGTGTTCTATTTTGGAATTCTTGGTTTGGGTTTCTGATTGAGTATTTCTTTGGCGTTCTTATTCGAAGCCTTTATTTGGCCTCTTTTCTCAGAATTCTTATTGGGCCTTCTTATGAGAACTTTTGTTTGATAGTCGTACTTCAGTATTCGACACTCCTATCTAGAATCCTTATTCGATATATTTATATGGTATTCGTGCTCGGGTCTCGTATACAATCCTGTCTAGAGTTCTTATGTGGGGTTGTTGATTGGTGTTCTCTCTTAGCGGTCATTTGAATTCTTACAAGCGGTGCTGCAATTGTAGTTGGCCGGCTATTTTCACGAAACCAGATTCTTATTTGTTGGTTGGGATTCTTGGATTGCTTTCAGCATTCGAGTTGATCCCAGAATGAAGAAGGAATTGCGAGGGCGCAATTCTTTTAAGGAGGAGAGGATGTGAAACCCCGTACCGAGCCCGTACAGAGCTTATATGCATTTTATAGCATTTCATAAATTTTTACATCATTTAATATACAATTATATCAATGAACATGTATTACCTTGATTAACGTGCTTTTATTTTGAAATACGTACGTTTATATCGTTTTACGTGCACATGTCTCATTTAACGTGTATTTAAATTTAATTACGTGTCTTTGAGTAATTTAGATAACGTAAATAATAATTAAATCATTTTATGTGCATTCATCTCGATTTACGTGCATTTCATCATTTAACGTGTATGTGAGTAAATTATATCGTGTAGCTAGTAATAGGAACCAACTAAGTGCAATAGCTAACTAGAATAATTGAATTAGAACTAAGACTATTGGAATTAACACTAGAATGGCAAACTAGTAATACATAAGTTAGTTAAGGGGCACTCTTGTCCTAAAGTAAAAATAACAAATATCTTAACACTATTCTTGCTCAATCAAAACACACACTACACCACCCATACACACTAAATCTCTACACACACACACACAAAAATCTGAAAACACACATTACACCACCCACACACACAAAAACACTACACATACACACACATCAGACAACACACTCACACACACACAAGAGCACGATCAAGAAAAAAAGAGAAGGAAGAAGAAGGAAAGAGAGAAAGAAGGAGGAAGGATAAGGAGGATTCAAGCTATTTCCTTGCATCTACAAGCATCCCTAGCTCCATTTCTTGCATTCAAACTAAAGAACAAGGTGAGGGTTGTTTTCTTAAAAAGTTTTCTAAAGTTATATTGAGCATGATTGTGATTATATATGTGTATTAGTCTTGTTATAGCTTGTATACAATAGCTTTGTTGATGAGAAGGTTAAGTATTTTGTGTTGTAGATCTAGGATATTGAATTTGATGTTGGGTGTTTGTGGATTGTTGATGTGGGGTGGTTTTGATTGAGTTTGAACCCTTATATGATGCCCATAAGCTACATTGAATATGTTTGGTTGATGGTAGGAGGTTGTGTGGATTGTTTGGATGATTTTTGTAGAAAATATGCCCTTCCCGTCCAGCTATCTGGGCGTTACAGCCTCTATCTGGTCGCCCAAATAGAAGCCCCAATGCTTGGTAGAAAACTCCCATCCGGGCGTTACCTGCTTCATCCGGTCGACCGGATGAAGGCTATAACGCCTGGATGTTTGACAGCTCTACGCAGTGATTTTCCGGAGGCCATATCTCATTCGTTTCAACTCCGAATTGCATTCCGTTTGATTCTAGAGTTATCCACATTCGATAAGCTTCGATTCTATACTAAAATAAGATTAATTGGAGTTTGGGAAAGTTGAAAAATTTACCTCCTAATTTAGGATAATATAGGAGTATTGGATTTGCTTGGTGTATCTAGTGTATGCTATTGGTAAGTGTTCATGTTAAGTAGTAGTTTTGCAAGTTCTTGTTATTTATTGTTATTTCTTGTTATTATATGTTAGTACTAAGGGAGCTTGTATGTCCATATGAGTATATGATAAATGCTTGACATGTTTACATGATGTGAAGTATAGAATGAACTCGAATATGCTATATGATTGACTAAATTTTCTTGCTATGTCATTGATAATTGCAAATACATTTGAATTGTTAAAGCGTGTCAGTTGCAACCATTAATGAATGCGGTAACAACAAGACCTCCAGGCAGCAACGGGCTCGCCGGTATATCTCGCTTACCAAGGTAGTAACGAGACCTCCAGTCAGAGGTAGGGCTTGCTAGTATATCTCGCCTACCAAAGTGTTTATTCTTTCTCTTTTAAGACTCATTGATCCTCCTACGGGTCGAGACCCAATGATATCTTGGAAGAATTAGGCTATTTAATTATTTCGAATGCTCTTACCAAGACCCATTGGTCCTCCTACGGGTCGGGACCCAATAATATCTTAAGAGAGATAGATTATTTTAGCTGTTATTGAATTTTGATTGTATATGTTGTATTCTCGTTTGTTAACTCTTGTATGCATAACATGTTTTATCAAAGTGATTACGAAAAAATAAAACCTTTGCGAAAACCCTTCCTTGTTTACCTCATCACTGAGCTATATGCGAGGGATATAGCTCACCCTTATTTTCCATCATTACAGGTTGTCCGGAGCTGGAGCTTAGCTTAAGAATAGTTGCTCGTTTTGGTTAACCTTTTGTTGTAATAGAATGAGCTAGACATGTGATTTATTTGATATAATGTATTAATCTCGTGAACACTTAACTATGTAACTAATTTGATACATTACTCTTTTGAGGCCTAGTTGTAGTTGTTGGACCTGTGTGAAGTAACGTAGTGAATCCAGGTCTTGTAATTTGAACTTGGTGGTATGAACCAGTAACATAATAAAACGTACATGAATCGACAACCGGCCCAATACGCAAAAACAACCAAACTCCAGACACCACCATCGCCGGCACTTTACCTGACAATAGACATCCAAGTACAAGATTAGGCATTATATGGTATGAACCAGTGTCAGGCACATGGCTCATGCCATTCTGCCATAACTCGCAGGAAAGAATTTTTCAAAAATTAAAAAAAGATCAGAAAAAGTATTATGAAGAAACAGTACAAAAATTAAAAAAAGATCAAAAAAATAGAAGTCAGACACTATTAATAACTAAAAAAAGATCAGAAGAAAAAGTAAACACTATTAAAATTTTCTTCTATAACACGGCAATACTGCCACTAGTGACCGAACGGGCCATTGTTTATGAGGATCGTGACAATATCAAAGAGGAAGAAATAGAATGAGAGGGACCTGTGCGTGTGAAGGATTTGTTTTAGGCACTGATGATGACATGGCTATGCAAGATGATGGAATTAAAACGAGGTCAACACGCGTGGCTGTGGAAGTTGGTTCATGTCTACTCTAACAACATGTTTTGATCTAAAAGAGTGTGTTGTGTGGTTATGCGTCAATTCGTACATGTATCTGTGTGTTTTCAAAAACAATTGTTCAAAAAATAATAAAATGTTGACAAAACTCAAAACTTTTCACAGACCCAACTATTAAAAAGTCCAAAAAAAAACATTGATATGATCTAATGTCACGCTCTCAAAAATTCACTAAATTAAATTTAAGGATATGATGCCGCAAGTCTAAGAAGATTTTTTTTCCTAAACCCGCAAGGCGCTAATACCACAATACATAAGTCTAAATCCATAAAATAATTCATCTGAGCGACTAACTCTTAATTAAATCAAATCACATTTCTGAATATCAATTACAAGATTTATATATAATATTTCTTATACACCAAGTGCAAGGACTTATCTCAAAGGGTAGCCTCTAACCCATGTAACTTGGACAGCTCGATAATCATGTCTCTGCATAATTATAATAAAATAATACAATGAGCGAAATAATGCTCAGTAAGAAGGACACTCGGAGTCAGGCTTTGAGGGTTATCCGAATAAAAAGATGCGATATAAAAATAGGAATTAAATCAAAGACGCGATACGAAGTCAAAGTACAAAAGGGACGAAAATAGCTAATTCACACTAGACCAGAACTGAACCATAACCTGATCAATATAGAACATACACTCAAGCTATTACCAGAATTACGAAATCGGGTATCACAAAACCTGTGTAGTTATCTCACAATTCCATCTGTACTGAAGTATCATACAAATTTGACTGTATTCTCAAAATATAAATATCTCAAAATATAAATATCTCAAAATTACATATCACATAAATATCACCTAGAGTCGTGATAGTCATAGCTAAATCACAGAATGACCACCTGTGGCCTCCGTAAGGTAGGGCAACCCCCACCTACGGTACAAAGCGAAGTATACGCGACAGTTTCACCTGTCTATGGGTGTCACAGCTCTAGAGATAATACATAACAATTAATACATTCAGTTATTAGATAATAACATAATCAGTACTTAGACATTATAGTCCCTCATTTTGAGTCGAGTACAAGATTCTGAATAACAAGCGGATTGAAATGGAATCAACGAATTTTTAGAATATGAAATAGTAGGGATAGAACCAAAAGGAATCTAGGCGTAAGAAGGTTATCTAACTTACCTCAATCGAGCTTTTCATTAATTCAACATTTCTTTCTAAAGTTAAATCCTCAAGCTAACTTGTCGCTGCATAACAAAATATTAAATTAAAATATCTAACCTAGACAAAATAATAATCTAAAAGAGTGTCTCAAAATATACTAGGTGATGTTATGATCTTCACATTCGATTCTTCTGGAGCTTCTATAAAAAAAACTGTTTTAAATGTTCTTACGTAATCTTATTTTATCCATTCAGTTAGTACTTAAATTTGCACTATTTAATCATTGTAATTGTTGTACTTTGTAAAATTCTAAGTTCAGATAACTTTGTTACGTAATTATCTAGTCTTTCATATTTTACATATGCTGCTACTTGTTTCAGTACCAAAATATATGGCTTATTAAATAAAATGTAATCCCCATTTATTTCTTTGTTTCCTATCACAAAGCCAATGTAATTTATAGATCTTCTGATTGTACTTATTATTGTTTCTACCTTAGTTTCTTTCTTGTACATTTCTTATCCACTTCATTATTTCTTAAACTTATCCATCCTACTTCACTAACGTTGCTTCTATCTTATGATGTGTATATCTTTCTCTGCCTTTTATTCTTTACAAGTCATCTTTTGTACTATGACTTTTTCTTTACTTATTTTATTCATCCCAACATATCCACTGCAACCATCTTCATTCACCACACTCTCGCCTACAAACAAACATACACATATATGTGTCTATATCGTGCATCCAACTATACACACACATACCCAGTTGCACACAACATCATATCTCACCCATTCATACCTATACGACACACTGTACACACACATACACGACTAACTTAAGGACACACACACATCTCCCAAACTTCCTGTTTCTTCATCTTTAGCAACACACACAC
This sequence comes from Ehretia macrophylla, assembly GCA_037974665.1. NCBI lineage: Eukaryota > Viridiplantae > Streptophyta > Magnoliopsida > Boraginales > Ehretiaceae > Ehretia > Ehretia macrophylla. Next base: position 62,565,496 of record CM075779.1, read on the forward strand.
ACCAATATATACACGCACACACGCATATACGAGTAACATATACCACCACCTTAGTCAATCTTCACTACTCCGCATAACAATCACAACAATCTCCATAGTTATACTTAAAACCTTTTCTCTGAATCTTTATTGTTTTTGTTATAAAATTCCATTATCTTGAATTATCATTCCTTTGTATTACATTTACTTTGTTACACCATTAGACATATGATTTAACTATAGGCAAAACCCATAATTTAGCAGTGTAATTAATAGTTTACCCAGTTGAAATAAGATGAATAATCTGAAGTATAGCGCCTCTCATGAACTGTGATCATCCAAGCTAATCTTATTGCTATTTGTTTCTCTATTATTTTCATCTTTCTTTTTCTGTTTCTCCCGTCTCCCTCTTCCTCTCTAAATGGGTTTCTCTCCTTCTTATCCTTTTTATCCTTCTGTTAAGTTATCTTACTCATCATCAAAACAACCTTCATGTGCCAGACAATAGCTTTGGGTTGCTGCCCCTGCTTTCTCTGTCTTTATCTTTTCTTTCTTTTGTTAGAAACGGTGGAAGCCTATCTTATGGGGGAAAAGTTTCTATAGTTTTGCCAAGTAATACCAACAATATCTTCAATTCAAAATTGAACCCGAATTGATAAATTGACAACTTTGAAATATTAACTTCTTACTTCAAATTTACTTTAATTGGTATTTAAACCCCTTTTTCCAATTGTAACACGTAAACTTTATTTTGGTCTTAATTAATTTTAAATTGACGTTATATTCATATAAAATAAAAGATAATTTAGTTGTACCTATTAATTAAATTACATTCAAAAGTTGATTTATTTATTTCTAACTCGATTTCGCTTCAAACATTACTTTCTTATGAAAATAATTATTTTAATAAATTTTAACTCGCACCATAAATTCAAATACACTTAAATGAAACTTAACAATTATCATTAATTAATCTTACTTTAACTATTTATCTTAACCTGCTTATAATTGGGGGGTTACATCTAAAGCTTCAATTTTTAACTTACACCTGCATTGAAAAATTGCTTCTTCAACTGTATTTACAGATCTTACAATACCTTAGAAAAAAAAATTTAAATATTAAAAAAAAAAATTCGGCATGTATAAACTCTTCTGATGAAGCTTCAGTCAATCGATCCCTTAAATATTGTAAATGTTAGAGTGAATGAGAAATTGCAAGAAATTCACAATAGGAAATTCTAGAAACTTTCCCAAGTAGTTTGGATAAAAACTAACTTTTGTTCAAAAGGTGCATCCTTGTATGAATGGGTATCTCATTGCCTATAAATACTAGACCCTACAATCGTTTATTATTCAATTTTCCACAATTTACATATTGCATAAAAGAGAGAGTTTTGAGCATTATTTGGTTTGTCGGGTCTGAACTATTTGAACAGCAAAGTCAACAATGACCGAAATAGGAAAGAGAGCTTTTATGAGGATGGGACAACTGGGAAAAAAGAAACAACGTATAGCTTCTACTTTTTGAAAACTTTTTTTATTCGATTAATTATCAATTCACTTACGTACAAGTGAGCATGTGGGTCCATATACGTACAAGTACTCCACAATATATATGATTCACTTGTTATCTTTAAAAATAATGATTAATTCGGACTGGTCAAAAAAATTTCACTACATTTCAGACGAAAACTTCAGCCTAAGGAGCATTAAACATCAATATGTGGTCACCTATCCTATCGGGTGAAAATTATAATCCTAGTCCTAATGGTGACAAAAATTTCAGTCTAGCTTGATACATATGCTAGGACTTAATTTCGAAAGTTAAAAAAAAAAAAAAATCACAAACAAGTAGCAATCCTCAAGAAGCTATGGAAATCTTTTGTGGACTCTAATAGGTTAAAGGGTATTTTATTGTTTAAATTTTTTTTTGATCGGTTATTCCTTAATTTAAACTAGCGAAAGATACTATGCACAAACAACACCATGGAGTATCTGTGGCCTAAGACTGTCCTTACCAGAGACTCTGTACTTTTTAAAGACTCGGACCCACTTTTGGTGATTTTAATCTCTACTTTATGGATTTTTGTTTTACCAAATGAACTATATTACGTAATAATTGTACGATGCCAGAGTCTCTATTTTAGAGACTCTGGTAAGGATAGCCTAATGAAAATGCTTAAACTTGTACTTGGGGCAAGCGGCAAAAATTTTATAACAATGCCGAAAGGCGCAAAACAACAAGCTATTTATCCAATGTTTTTACATGTTTTTTGTTTCGGAACTCGTAATTATAACATTATGAGAAAATTTTATTACGATACTATTGGAAAAATTAAGGGCATTGAATCATTTAATATCATTATAAAATTATGAGAGAGACTTAATTATAATGATACTTTCATATATAGATAATATTGGGAGTTTAAGAAATTAAACTTTTTTGAGATTTTTTAAAAATAACTATTAGTATTATTAAAAAAATGGGTAAATAGCATCTCGGTCCCCTGTGGTTTACCATAAGTGTAAGTCGGGTCCCTGTGGTTTCATAATTGACTTATAACCCCCTGTGCTTTTGAAAATTAAAGCACACGTGCCCCTTTGGTCCAAGTCTGTTTAAAATTTTAACGGCAACATCAAAATGACACAAATGCCCCCGATTGTAAAGTCAGCATATCAAATATCTTTAAAAACACAAGGGGCCATTGCACACCATCATTAAAAACACAGGGGGCCATTGCGCACCATCATTAAAAACACAGGGGGCTATTGCGCACCATCATTAAAAACACAGGGGGCCATTGCGCACCTTATACATATTGGTCAATCGTGTAAAAAACACAAACAGTTGCGTTACTCGCACGTGCATAACAAATTCTGTGAGGCCCCAAACCCGTATTTATGTGCATTTATTTCTTAAAATGTTTAATTAAGAATACTTACTATTCATAAGAAATTTTAACTGTTTTATTTTCCTGGTTTTGCATTTTTCTCATGATACTTGTCATTTTGGAAGCATGAGAAAATTTGAATCATTTGCATAACACGTCGGGTAGGCGGGTAAAAAAAATATTTTGTGTCGTAATGAATACTAAAAAAAAATTCAGCATTTTTGATTTTTTTTTTCATTGAGCTTGCTTTGACTTGGATTAAAACTACCTAGCCAAACCATTTGACACAATAACCAAAACCCTTGACCCATGAACCATTTTTAACTCTTATAACCCATTATATACCAAACAAAAACAAAAACAAAAAATCAGCTCAAAACCCCCACCCCAAACCCGTGAGTCAACAGGAGCAAAAAAGGAAGAAGAAAATTGTTAGTTTTCACCAATTTCATCCATTCCAAGCCTGATTTTAGTGCTCTTGAGCCTAGCAAATCCATCTCCATGCTTCTTCTTCTTGTCTAGTGGTGAGAGACGCATATTTTTCAGCTTTTAAAGTTATGTTACATTTATGTAAATTTTGTGATTTGATATATCTTGCTTATATATGCCTATCTATGCTTAAATTAGCCATTATTATGATCATAGAACATTCTTTTATATTTATTTGAAGTATTTGATGGTTGAAAATAAAGTTTGGAGACTTGGAGAAGATGATAAATAGTGTCTATGAATAGTAACCTGCGAATTTGGGGGTTTTTGCTTTTTTAATTGTTTTATTACTTCTAATAGTTGTTTTAACCCTTGAGAATACTATATGTATCATGAGAATGGATATAACCTAGCTAGAATTAGAATTATAGCTTGAATTACAAAGAAGGCTTTGGAAAGAAGTGTTGAATTTGATTCGTTTGATTATGTAGTTAGCCTTAGAAGTGTTAGGAAGCTCTTAAAATATAATTATGACGCTGAATTGTTAATCGGATTAGGTAGCTGTAGTTCAAATCATTAAAGAGGCTTTTCGGTGCTTTTGTGTTAATATGCTTAAAAATATGATTTCGTGGCATTTAGTTGTATCATTAAGTGGCCATATGGGATTAGTGAAGCCAGATTTGAAGTTAATTATCTTGCTATGATGTTTATGTTATGTTGAAGTTAATGGTTAAAAAAACTTGAAACTCATGATTGGTTAGTTGTTAAATGTGAAAAATGGTGCATAAATCCTCTAATGCTTGTGTTGCCAGTTTATATATGTTTTTTGGATGTAGTTGAAGATTTTGCTAAAGCTAACTTAATGGTGTAGCTTAAGTGTTTGTAATAATGTATAAATGAAGTGTACGAATGTTATACATGCTAGAGTGTTGATCATAGTTAGCTAAATGCAAGAAAACAAAAAGAAAAGTTGATAAACAAGCAAAGCCTTGATTCGGACAATCCACTGCCCCTGCCTTTCGAAGCTCTTTTGACATAGTAAACGTATTCAAAAATTAACAAAATTTGTACAACAGCTAGATTAGGCAGTTTAGAGAAAATGTTGATTTCTAGGAATAAGGTTAATTCTAATGTTTTATTCCTCTGATCACATCATTTCCGAAATATAGCTAAAAAATTGCTGGTTCTGCCCAACTATGTATAGTTGCACGGTAAGGGTTAAAACTTTTGGAATTTAACTCAGAATTGAGCACTGTTTGAACCTAAAATTAACTACACTTGAAGAGATACGTTATACATAAGAATCAGATAGGTTGGAGGTCAATAGCCTAGGTAACCGAATTGATTAAGTTGAGCTTCTGTTAGAAGAATTGAAAATGTCTTAGTTGAGCTTGCGGTATTAACTTTGCACTTGGAAACTTGTATTGAATGTTTGGATAATTAATTAGAATGTAAGTTAAATGTAAAGATATTAACCAATGCATGTTAGTTGAGTCCACTTGTACAGTTGGCATTTAGTTTATATGTTAAGTACAATTTTGGTTAGTTATAATTAACTTAACTTTATATATTAGTAAATGTTTCTATGTTGTTACAAAGCTATGGTGTTTAATTAAGTTACAATGAAATAAAGCATGTGATATATATTCTTGGATGTAGAAGATAGTTGTTAAACCTTCTATAGTCAATTGCTAAAGTGTTACACTTATATGAATAACTAGGGGTTTGCACATTTGAGCAGATTCAAAGAGGTTTGGAGTAAGTCTATGCTATACCCTTATCGGTTTGGTAAAGGTGAGGGAGTCTGCATCTCCTCTGTGCATTTTAACTTGTTTTGTTGTTTTTAGATTATATTATTTGGTAATTGATAAAATTTATATGTATTATTTACTTGCTATCATGTATCTTTTCTTGTTATTTGTGATTAACTGCGAGGGTGGCCTACTTTGTTGTTCTTCTTATGTGATATTTGATATACTTGGCTCTCATGATCTTGACTCGGGGTTGCGCAACCTTTTCGGACATGGTAGCGTCGAGAAACACGGGCGGTATCGGGCTTGCCGTGCTCTCTCGACTACGATGGTGCCTATTCTGTTTCTCTCGCTGAGTATACTCCACTACCCCAGAGGCGTTGTTCACCTGCTGGACATATAGACCTACCTCAAGAGAAAGGGTCGTAGGATCGGGGTACATCCGGAGTACCCCATTATAGAGGAATAAGGATTTGCCGGCACTTGCTTGAAGATCTTGGATCGTGGCTCGTGATTGAAGACGAGTTGAACCGTATCCTTTTTATATGTGGTTAAATACCTGTTTAACTAGTCTTGTTATTTGGTGTTATATATATGGCTATCTTTGTTGCATAACATGTTGCACGCTCGGTATGCTGTATCACCTCCCTCACTGGGTAACTTTGGTTACTCATTCCCCATTTTAACATGTTTCAGGTGCAGTTAGAACAACTACCTTGTGTGTCGTGTTGTTGGTTGCTTATCTTGCTGTGATTGGGAGCTGTTTGTGAAGATGGAACTTGATGTGTTTATGTTTTGTTTTAAGACCCTTGAGGTCTCGTAGGTATTTTTGGTATGGCTTGTTGAATTGTAAACTAAATTAAGACTTATGTGATTTGATAGAGTAGTAGCATGTAATAGCTAAAGATAGAGTGGTTCCTCTAGCTCCGCTGCTATTCCCATTCTCGCTTGGGTTGCCTCCCAAGGAGATTTGGGTCGTAGAATGATGGATACTTCCGGGGTATTCCAAACTGGTGTTATAAGGTGGTTGCGCGCTTATTGTCATCGTTGTCAACATCAAGCTCGAGATTGATGTATTGCTCATTAAATGGTATATTGCTCGTAAGAGTGAACCATAGCCTTCAGAGTGTGGTATAGCTTTGAATGGTTGTGTTAATGCTTTCAGTAATTGCTTATTGTATTGATTGTTTGTCTTGATTGCTTATTTATCAGTTATATTGCTTAACTATCTTATTTGCATTGCACGACTTTCTTTCTCTCCAATTCGATATTTGTCTCGCCCTCACTGAGTATACGTGTTGTGTATACTCACTCCTCACCACCACATTTCAGGAAATGTCATGTTAGCTGGAAAGTTCGTGATTTCGCGAAAGTTCGTTGCCTGAAGAGTTGTCTTTCATGCCTATGTGGCTTGAGTGTCGAAGTTGTAAAGATATACGTTTTCATATGTTGTAGGTATTTATTGCTAAAAGAAATGTAATTTAAATTTAGCTAAGTAGTTGAGGTGAATTGATAAGCTAGTTTATGTAATCAGTTAGCATAGCTTGTCTTCAATGCATGTTTGTAATGTCCATAGGAAAAGAGTTAGAATGGCATGATAGTTTATTTTATGCAGTAGCTTAGTATGTTTTAATTATCTAGTTTGAATGTACTGGTCAAAAATGAAAAGAGATAGGTTAGCTTTTAAATTGGAAATGTATGTATACCTGCTGAGTTTAATTATTGAAAACCGAGGCTCGGATGGCCTTGAGGAAGTTTTGTATGGTTGGACACGGCGTTGGTCCATTTAAATGCTATTGCAGGTTTTACATTTCGCCTAGAAACAGGGGAGACTCCGTCCGTTTTCCCTGAAAATTATGCCCGAGTTTGGATTTGGGTTGTGATTAGATTGATTGATAGAACTCCCGATCTCGAGAGGGATCGGGGTGTTACAGCCATAATTGGGTTTTCTGAAGATGTAGACCAGAAGAGCTGATTGTCGTACATATCTGAGATCAACAAGAAGTACTTCGAGAAGTAGGCTTAGGATTCTCTCTGGGTATTTTTTTGGTAATCTCCTTTGGCATTCTAGCTGGGAGTTCCTATTCAATAATATTTGGTATTTTCTCTGGTATTCGCATTTGGATTACTTCTCTGGAACTCTTATACAACAATCGCATTGGGAATTCTTATGTAGTATTCCTAGTCGAAGGGGATTCTTACTCAGACTTCTAGATTGGTATTCTTATTCGGAGCCTTTATTTGGTATCCTTATTGTGAAACCCCACTTTTCTATCTTATCTCGATTTGCGTGATTTACCTCGTTTTGCGTAAATTGACCTGTTTATGTGCTATATGACTTAGAATGTGTTAAATATGTGATTAATACTCCTAATACATGCTAAGTGTGCATTCATAAAATTTTCATAAAAAACGGAATCAAAAATTTTATCGTCGATTTTTGTGAATAGTATTTTTGAACACCTGTCCGCTAAAATTTTTACAAGGGTGTTTTAAATATTTTAAAACCTAGTCCTCAGGTATTAATAGACCCGTGTTTGATTAAAATAGATTTGGAATCGGTTTTGGAATTTTAAAGGTTTTTACACTTTCTTTTGCAAGAAAACGAGTTTTAAGCTGACTCGGGTGAAATTGTTTGAATGTAAAACTTCTTGTCACCTAAAAATAAATTACTTGAGATAGTTTAGGTGTTGCATAAATTTTTTGAGCAAAGAAATAGCTAAAATAGGATTAAAAGACAAGAAAATACTAAAAATAACTAGTTTTCACCTTTGACCTTGATTTAATTTGTTTGACATTGCATAATATAACATCAACATACACTTGCAAAGCAGAAAACACACCCATTTTACACCTACATGGCCGAGAGAATCAAGGGAGAAAAGAGAAGTTGATTTTCAAGGTTTTCAAAGCAAAATTTCATAGAAAAGGCTAGTTTTTGTCCGTAGTTTTTCGTACCGAGTTGGATTCTGCTTGTTGGGCACGCATTGCACGCATATCTAGGCTTATTTCAGATCAAAGGTCAGAGAAAAATTCTAGATCTCAAAAGTCATCTTTTGTATTTTTGCGTATAATTAAATATTGAACCGTTAGAATGTTAATTTGAAGTTATATTATTGCTCAGTACATGATAAGGATCGATTATATGTATTCTTATAAGATTTGAACCGTTGTAGCATAAATTTTTAATTTCGAGTATTTAAAGTTGATAGTTTGGCTATTTGTTGATTATTTTGAGTTGTAGTGGTTAGAATCGATTGTCGTCGATTTGTAAAAGTTTGTTAATTACGTGGTAGCGCTGTTGTAATGCCGAATTTTTGATTGCGATGTCGGTGTGAAAGCCCAAAATTTTCAGCCTTGACGCATTAGGGTTTTAGGGTTGTTGGGCTTGATTTGGATGTGTTTGGGTTGGTTTCTGAGAGGGCTAATGTAGTTGATTGAATGGGTGAGTGATAGAAACTGATTTGGAGTTGTTTGGATTAGTAGAATGTAAGATATGATTATTTGAAGTTTAGGTTGTCTTTCTTTAAAGTATCGAATTATGCCTTTAGTTGATTGGGTGGTGTTTGAGTGATTGAATTGTGAGTTGTTAATGGTTAGACTAGGGTTTGATTGTGTGTTTAATGCATGTTAAGTTGGATAGCCTACTTTGTCATCTAACTTAGTTGTTTATTGTTCAATTGATTATTTGATGTTATATTGATGAAAAGATGATTATTGAATGATTATTGATGAACCGGGAGATAATCAACGTGAAAGGTTGTCCTCCTGTGATGTGAATGTTTATTTTATTGCTGAGTCTTGGTATGTGTGTGCCACATCTCGGGTAGCATCGGGCTGCCGGGTTGATAACGGCATGACTACCAGAGGCTACCCTCATCTCGCATGGGCGGAGATGCCATGGAGGGCAGGGCTAGTGAGGTACCTCGGGTGTGTGTGTCATGGGGGTGATAAGAAGTTGGTTGAGATCGTGATGGCGTTTGGAGCTACACCAACTAGAGTATCCTTTATTGAATGGTCATTATAGTTCATGTGTTTATATTGTTATTGATGTTTATTGTGTGTTTACTGCTCAAATGATCATTTCCAAGGAGTATAGTAAATACTGTTAGAGATCTATTGGATCCTCACTGAGCTTGTTTTATATAAGCTCACTCTCAATTATTGCATGCTTACAGGTGTTGTTGAGCAAGACTACGGGTACGTGCCTCTTGAAGAGGAAAATGTGTCTTTCGTGGATGAGTCTTATGTGCAGGAGTCATTGCCATGAGATTGTTTGTAGTTGATGTATTATGATGTATTATAAACCTACTTTAACTTAAAGACTTAAGTATGATAGTTTAGTAGTCTTTCTTTTGATCATGTTTAGGTTACTAAGTTGGTTTATAATATATTTTGAAATGTATGTTTAGTTTATGTATGAAGTTGGAACAGAGGCGTATAACTATGAACGGATTATTGAAGGAATGATAATTGTATAATATGGTTATGTTGTATGTTGTTAATTTAATTGAGGAGTTGATTGTTGTATGCTTGTGGAGTTTGGTTGTATGGTTCTGAAGAGGTTGAATTAGAGCCTCGGTGTCCTAATTATTGTCGTTATACTGCCGAAATTCTCTTGCGTCTGGACTAATCGTAGGAGGGGTCGAGTTGGGGCGTGACACTTATTACAATATTTCTTATTTGGTATTTACTTTGATAGCCTATTGCGGTTTTCATCGGTATTCCTTCGGCACATGTAGGTATTCTTCTTGGCATTTATTTTGAATCTTATTTATGATGTCTCTCTGACACACTTTCTTAGTATTATCGACGGTTTTCGCATTTGAGCTTCTTATCCTGATTGTTCAAGATGCATTTGAGGAGTTCACTTGAAAAAAAGAATTGCGAGGACGCAATATTTGTAAGGAGGGGAGGATGTGAGGCCCCAGACCCACATTTATGTGTATTTATTTCTTAAAATATTTAATTAAGAATAGTTACTATTCATAAGTAACTTCGACTGTTTTATTTTCCTGGTTTTGCATTTTTCTCATGATACTTGTCATTTAGGAGGTATGAGAAAATTTGAATTACTTGCACAACACATTGGGAAGGTGGGTAGAAAAAATATTTTGTGTCGTAATGAAAAGTAAAAAAAATTCAGCATTTTTGGATTTTTTTTTTCATTTAGCTTGCTTTGACTTGGATTAAAACTATCTAGCCTAACCATTTGACCCAATAACCTAAACCCTTGACCCATGCACCATTTTTAACTCTTATAACCCATTATATACCAAACAAAAACAAAAAAAAATCAGCTCAAAACCCCCTCCCCAAACCCGTGAGTCAACAGGAGCAAAAAAGGAAGAAGAAAATTGTTAGTTTTCACCGATTTTATCAATTCCAAGCCTGATTTTAGTGCTCTTGAGCCTAGCAAATCCATCTCCAAGCTTCTTCTTCTTGTCTAGTGGTGAGAGATGCATATTTTTCAGCTTTTAAAGTTAGGTTACATTTATGTAAATTTTGTGATTTGATATATCTTGCTTATATATGTCTATCTATGCTTAAATTAGCCTTTATTATGATCATAGAACATTCTTTTATAGTTATTTGAAGAATTTTATGGTTGAAAATGAAGTTTGGAGACTTGGGGAAGATGATGAATAGTGCTTGTGAATAGTAACCTATGAATTTTGGGGTTTTTGCTTTTTTAATTGTTTTATTGCTTCTAATAGTTGTTTTAACCTTTGAGAATGCTATATGTATCATGAGAATGGATATAACCTAGTTAGAATTGGAATTATAGCTTAAATTACAAAGAGGGCTTTGGAACGAAGTGTTGAATTTGATTCGTTTGATTATGTAGTTAGCCTTAGAAGCGTTAGGAAGCCCTTAAAATGTAATTATGACGCTTAATTGTTAATTGGATTAAGTCGCTGTAGTTCAAATCATTAAAGAGGCTTTTCGGTGTTTTTGTCTTAACATGCTTAAAAATGTGATTTCGTGGCATTTAGTTGCATCATAAAGTGGCCATATGGGATTAGTAAAGCCAGATTTAAAGTTAATTATCTTGCTATGTGGTTTATGTTATGTTGAAGTTAATGGTTAAAGAAACTTGAAACTCATGATTGGTTAGTTGTTTGTGAAAAATGGTGTATGAATCCTCTAATGCTTGTGTTGCTAGTTTATATATGTGTTTTGGATGTAGTTGAAGATTTTGCTAAAGCTAACTTAATGGTGTAGCTTAAGTGTTTGTAATAATGTCTAAATGAAGTGTAAGAATGTTATACATGCTAGAGTGTTGATCATAGTTAGCTAAATGCAAGAAAACAACAAGAAAAGTTTATAAACAAGCAAAGCCCTGATTCGGACAGTCCACTGCCCCTGCCTTTCGAAGCTTTTTTGACATAGTAAACGTGTTCAAAGTTAACGAAATTTGTACAGTAGCTAGATTAGGCAGTTTAGAGCAAATATTGATTTCTAGGACTAAGGTTAATTCTAACGTTTTATTCATCTGATCACATTATTTCCGAAATATAGCTCAAAAATCGCTGGTTCTGCCAACTATGTGTAGTTGCACGGTAAGGGTTATAACTTTTGGAATTTAACTCGGAATTGAGCACCGTTTGAACCTAAAATTAACTACACTTGAAGAGCTACATTTATAAATAAGAATCATATACGTTGGAGGTCAATAGCCTAGGTAACTGAATTGATTAAGTTGAGCTTCTGTTAGAGGAATTCGAAAATGTCTTAGTTGAGCTTGCGGTATTAACTTTGCACTTGGAAACTTGTATCGAATGTTTGAAGAATTAATTAGAATGTAAGTTAAATGTAAAGATATTAATTGAGTCCACTTGTACAGTTGGCATTTAGTTTATATGTTAAGTACAATTTTGGTTAGTTGTAGTTAGCTTAAATTTATATATTAGTAAATGCTTCTATGTTGTTACAAAGTTATGGTGTTTAATTAAGTTACAATGAAATAAAGCATGTGATATAGATTCTTGGATGTGGAAGATAGTTGTTAAACCTTCTATAGTCAATTGCTAAAGTGTTACACTTATATGAATAACTAGGGGTTTGTACATTTGAGCAGATTCAAAGAGGTTTGGAGTAAGTCTAAGCTATATGCTTACAGGTTTGGTAAAGGTGAGTGAGTCTGCATCTCTTCTGTGCATTTTAACTTATTTTGTTGTTTCTAGATTATATTATTTGGTAATTGATAAAGTTTATATTTATTATTTACGTGCTATCTTGTATCTTTTCTTGTTATTTGTGATTAACTGCGAGGGTGGCATACTTTGTCGTTCCTCTTATGTGATATTTGATATACTTGGCTCTCGTGATCTTGACTCGGGGTTGCGCATCAATTTCGGACATGGTAGCGTCGAGAAACACGGGCGGCATCGGGCTTGCCGTGCTCCCTCGACTACCATGGTGCCTATTCCCTTTCTCTCGCTGAGTATACTCCACTACCCTAGAGGCGTGGTTCACCTGCTGGGCATATGGACCTACCTCAGGAGAAAGGGTTGTAGGATCGGGGTACATCCGGAGTACCCCATTATGGAGGAATAAGGGTTTACCGGCACTTGCTTGAAGATCTTGGATTGTGGCTCGTGATTGAAGACAAGTGGAACCGTATCTTTTTTATATGTGGTTAAATACCTGTTTAAGTAGTCTTGTTATTTGGTGTTATATATATGGCTATCTTTGTTGTATAACATGTTGCACGCTCAGTATGCTGCATCACCTCCCTCACTGGGTAACTTTGGTTACTCATTCCTCATTTTAACATGTTTCAGGTGCAGTTAGAACAACTACCTTGTGTGCCGTGTTATTGGTTGCTTATCTTGATGTGATTGGGAACTGTTTGTGAAGATGGAACTTGATGTGTTTATGTTATGTTTTGAGACGCTTGAGGTCTCGTAGGTATTTTTGGTATGGCTTGTTGAATTGTAAACTAAATTAAAGACTTATGTGATTTGATAGAGTAGTGGCATGTAATAGCTAAAGATAGACTTTATTGTCTTTTGATTGCATGCTCGTGTGGCTATGTTTTTGTCAAAGGCTCGGATGGCCTTAAAATTGGAAAAAGTAGGACAGTTGAAGTTGGGGTGCTGTATTGTGGTTATACTTGCTGCTTGCAGGTTTCTAGATAGTCCTATATATAGGGGAAACTCTGTTCGTTTTCTCCTAAATTTCGTGCCTGCGGTTTGGAATTGGGTTGAGAATAGTTTGATTAATAAAAGTCCCGATTCCATGAGGGATCGGGGCGTTACAAATTCTGTTAAAATTGACAGATTGTTTGACGGAGGGGGCATGCATGCTTCAATTTTAAAAGCACATGGGGTTATAAGCTAGTTATGAAACTACAGGGACTCGACTTGCACTTATGGTAAATCACATGAGACCGAGATGCTACTTACCCAAAAAAAATTATTGATCCTTTTATTTTTTAAAATAAAATCTATATCATATCATTAAAGGTATTACTATATAAGAGACTCATTTTAGTTTGAAAGGATTAAAAAATTTACCTCGTAAATATACGCTTTTTTTGGATCATACTGTGCAAAAAGGTTTGGTCTACACAGGTTGAAATAAATGGTACACTAAGTTAAAGCAAGAATTCTAGCCTTACAATCATTCACATTCAAGCAACATTTTCTAGTTTAACATAAAGCACAAAGATAAGTTAAGGCGCTTTAGTCAACAACTTACACTTTACTCAATCTAACTACATTTTATTAACTCTTAACTACAATTAAAACTCAAGAAAATAGTATTCAAACCAAGCTTAACACAAAATACATTAAATGCACTAGATAGTATACTTTAATATTACACTTTAGTTACTAAGTTATAACATGCTAATTACTCAATGACAACTCAACTAAATCATGTTCAAACTTCTAACAACATTGCACTAAACTACTTTAACTACATAAATAACTATTATGACACTCCGTAATTCATGAATCTTACATTCGTTCTCATACATCTCATTAAGCACATACGGGGTTCTAAAACATTTAACTTCGCTAGGAGCATTATTTACATTCATTAAACTAAGATTACCAAGATAAACCATCCAAAGCACTAAAATCACTTAACTTAATTTACAAGACTTGACCACATGCTTGAGTTTCCTAACTTGCAATAACTCCCTTTCATAGCTAATACTAGCATTCATAGAACTACTCTTTCTCTTGATTCACTAGATGGCAAGTAACTATCTCCAATTCAATTGAGCATTCATACATAACCACCATTCATCACCATTAAGCTTCTTACTACCTAAAATTGCTCATTATCCACTAGAACCAACCATCAAGGCATCTTAAACCTGTAGTAAGATAAGTTGAAATTCTAGTCTACATTGGCTTGACTTTGCTGCTTTGGTTACCAGCCTAATTGTTCTCCAAAAACTATGAAACTCTACAGAAATGTATTTCATCGAATGTAGATGGGTTTAGCCTCAAATAGATCTCAATTCGGAGTTATATTCAATGAGATATGACATCTACAAAATCATCACGCAATCTGCCCTACACCAGTGTGAGAATCCAAATGCTACTGTAATGGCCCTATAACTGCCCTTTAATGACATAATTAAATCTTGAGACTCAATGAGAAATTGTTTCCCCAGGTCTTGGATACGACATATTCAAAATTCAGCCATTTTTGACAACTTTTGCTAGGTCAAACTGCCTTTGCAATCCAGTCACTCAACCTGCCAGAAAATTTAGAATCTTGCACTACTCATGTTTTAGCTATTTCTTGCTTCCTTGGCATTCTACCACCATTACTCACTATGTATATGATGTAAATCACTCTCTATGACATATATACAAACACCTGGTCTTCAACAATTAACCAAAGAAGCCAACTTCAACTACAACCAAAGCCAAACACCAAGGCTAGCAATTCATGCATTAGAAAGCTACAACAACATTTCATACACTAAATACCTCATTAAACATGCATTACAAGCTTCATGTTCACTTATCTCCGCATGGCATACATGTATATACAACAAGAAATCAGCCAAGGATCCAACCATGGATGAATCCTCACCTTAAGTTGAAAATTTTGCACACAAACAAGCTGAAAATCACATTTTATTCCTTCCTTTCTTCTTTTTCTTCTTTTTCTTCTTCTTCTTTCTTGTGTGTATTTAAACATGTTTAGTGTGTGTGTGTGTGTGTCTGATTTTTGTGTGTGTTTTGTATGTTTGTGTGTGTTGTAGTATATTAATAGGTGTAAATAATAAAAGAAAAAAAGCCCAAATGACCAACATGCCCTTCAACTAAATGCTATTAACTAGTTTGTTATTCTAGTTTAATTCTAACTAATTTAGTTGCTCTAATTCCTAATTGTCTACGTTAATTATTTTCTACGATTCCTACGATTTTTCAAAGTGTTTGGGAGGTCCCGAAATTGCATGTAAAATGAGAATTATGCACATTAATCAATTAAACGTGCCTATTTACATAAGAATGCATTTATATTGATGCAATACATGTTAATAGATGAAATTTCTTGTTGAATTAGATGTATGCACATAGTTTGAGATAAATGCACATTAAACGAAATAAATGCACGTAACCCAAAAATATGATATTTTATGCAAGTGAATATACGTAAATAATTAAAGTAGACATATAAATATATGCACATCAATAAAATAATTATATACACGGGTCGGGGTATTACATATTGCATATAAATTAAATCAGTCAAAATCATAGAGACCGATAAATTAAAAGACCATTAATATATAATCAAAATCTCGAATTAACATGGGCATTATAGCGACATTCAAATAAAAAAAAAATTAAAGAGATGCTCCCCCATAAATGAAGTCGAGGTCCAAGGTTGGAGTCCCAAGCACAACTACGAGATTTCCTCCTTTTCCCATACCCCAGAAATTCGGGCATTAGCTCCGCCGTATTTTCCCCCAACTACTAACTATTTATACTACCATATTTAAACTACCCTAAACTAACACTAAAGAAGCAATTAAAAATAAAATCCTAATTAATTTTCTATATCTTTTCCGGTTGGAGTTGGGGGGTATTTATAGGCAAGCATTCAGAGCGCGCCCTTTTTCGATCCACTGGTTGTGCGACGCGTAGTGCTTCTAGAAGACTCCAGAAGGTGTAGGAGGGCGCTTGAGGAGGACGCCCTCAAGCGCCCTTCTTTTCGGTCCGCTAATTTTTTTATGCGTGGCGCTTCTAGAAGGTCCCTGAGGCGTGTTCGAGCGCCAATGAGGGGCGCTCAAGCCCCAATCTACTACATCGCTGAATTTGCGCCACGTGGATTTCTTCTAGAATGTTGTGGAATTTTCTTTAAGGGGCGCTCGAGCGCCCTTTTTGTTGACTTTTTGGCTCTTGAATTTTGACTTTGACCAGAGCGTTGACTGAGGCATTTTCAGGTCTTTTTCATTGTTTTGATCCTCCAAACGTTAGAATTTAGCTAAAATCACACCGTGCGCAAGCAAAGCTTGTGTTTTGCTCCGAAGGCTTTTTCTACCCGAAAAATGGGTATTATTTGTCAAAAACGGACATAGATCACTATTTACACTTGATTTGTCCAAATTATTTCTCATTGAGCTTCATTCTTCCACCGTTTCTTGGGCCTTTGCCATCACACAACTCTTTGACTTGCATTTTGTCATTTTAAGTCCAGTTTTTTTTACTTTTAAAGATCAACCTACATTGCAACAAAATTGTATTAAGTGTTGCATTTATTCCACAAGTTAAGATACAATAGTAGGTAAATACAGTAGTTTGAGTGCTGCAAATTCAGTTACATCAATGTGTATACATACATATATATATACATGTATATAATTTTTTCTTGTCTATTTTCATTTTCTATTTTTGTTTTATGTTTTTTGAACTTTTTTTGTATTTTTATTTTTTTTGCTTTTTTTATGTTTTTTATTTTTATGTTTTTAATATGTTATGTTTTTTTTTCAATTTTAATTAAATGGCATACTTATGTTTATATCTGTAGAGTATGTATATTTGTAGGGTGTGTATATTTTCGATTTTAGTTTTTATTTAACCGGTGACTCAGTTTATGTTTTTTTTATGTTATTTCGGATGTCAAGAATCATTGTATCTTTTGTTAGTAGATTTGATATGGTTCAAGAACAAAAAGAAAAAAAATTGAGTAATGTTATAAAACTAGAGAGAAAATAGAAGAGACAATAAAATAAAGAGAGAAATATAATAAAGAGAATGAGAGAAGAAACTTGTACTGAATTTGTTAATGTGTCATATTACAACGTAGAAGCTATATTTATAGGAAAGCACAACTTGTTCTCCAAATAATTTCTAGGAGGCCTTTGTTTTCTTGGGCTTGATCTTAGACTACAATCAATAATATCTTTTATAGTCCATGAATATCCACATTTACATAGATATTTCATAACACTCTCCCTTGGACATTCATCTCTTAAGAATATGCCTCATTAAAATATTACTAGAAAAAACCCAGTGGGAAAAAAATCATAGTGAAGGAAAAAGAGTACAACATTCTTATTATACGCTTCATACTGCTTCATTAAAAACCTTGACAGGAAAACCGAATGGGACAAAACTTAGGCAAAGGGAAAAAGAGTACACTGCATATTTATCTCCCCCTCATGCTGGCATATCAAGTATGATTGCTGACTTCACGCATGCCGATCTTGTGCAAATAATTCTTCAAATGATGTGGTAGACAACCTCTTCGTGAATAAATCTACTACATTATCACTTGAGTGATCTTGATTAACATCATTAAGCATTTCTTCGGGAGTGTGTGCATGAAAAAGAACTTTGAGCTGATATGCTTGATTCTATCATCTTAGTATAACCTTGTTTACTTGAGCAATCATACGGTATAATTTACTCATAAAATACAAATACATCAGCATGCTTTGGGGAGGTAGCAACAATAGTTGGTTTCAAAATATCAATATATAAAGGTACAATCATATAAGAATAAATATCTTGCTTGTAATGAGTCAAACAAAAGCTCATCATTTTCATACCCAATCAACTTTAATTATGAGTGCCCTCATATTAATTTGTTCCAAAATAATAACGAAATAAATATTTAGCATCTCGATACATTTTTATTGGTGTATATATGTCTTGTTAATAAAATAACATAGAATAACAAGATGCACCAATTTCATTGAAGCATGGTACTTCAGGACCATAAATGTTTCGTTTATTCTTGAGGATGAAAAAGGTCTTTTTTAATATCAAGCATCAAACCATTGGGGCACTTTAAAATTTGAGCTTTATTACTTCAAGACTTTCTTATTATAAGTTGATTGATGGAAAATATTCCATCTAATAAATGCTCGAACTTCAAGTCGAGGCAAAATTTAATTCTTTGAGAATTTTCATCATATATTTGGTATAAATATACCATTATTCTCACGAGAGCTCTTCAATAGGCTCTTTTACATCAAAATATATATTGGGATATTAACATATCCTCATAATATAAGATTTATACTAATACAATTGTATCGCATTCTTCCAAAATACTTTCATCTATACAAAGATCTTTGTAATTTGATCGAATACATTTCCCGGGATTTTAAATTGCACGCTTTAAGCATGTTTAGTCCGTTAGGGACTTTTATATAAATATCTCTATCAAGTGATTCACAAGGGTATATTGTTACCACATTCATAAGACGCATATGAAGTCCTTTTAGAAATTTTCAGGCTCATAAATATAATTGCATCCACCACAAGAGAATATATCAATTTATTATTTCAATTTCAAGGTATAACCACATAGCGCACTAGCTCATTCCCTGTTTATGTTGTCCACTCTAAGCAGTTTAAGAGCTAGCCAACTTATGGTACATTCCTTGAACTTTCTAAACAATATGGGATTGTTTCATTATGCTTCCCCTCAATCCCATATATACACAAAGGTGTATTAACCTTCATGGTCCAAAAACTTCACATGTTTAATGTGAATTTGATTGCCTGGATTGCGTCTTTTTATTTTGGCCAATCATTTCTATGTCGACATTGTTGAATGGGCTTCTTATTCAAGATCCTCACTTTTATTGATAAGATCAGTTGTAACACCCCGATCCCTCTTAAGACCAAAGTTCCCGAACCCAATACCCAAGTCACGAAAAACGAGGAAAAACAGACGGAGTATCCCCTGTTTATAGGGCTATCAGTTCACCTGCAAGCAGTAACTTATCCTCAAAAATCACAATCCAACTACAACATACAATCCTATTCACACAAGCATGCAAATTAACTAGGCAAACAAGTAAACCATTGAAGTTATTACAACCCATCTACAGTTATTAACTCATACAAGAATACAAGCTTTACTTTATATTACAACCTTTTAGACAATAGAAACCTATACAAGGTTTTATAATCTCAAAACAAAACACATACAACCAGCAACTTATATTTCCTGCACATAGTATCCAACCACAGCTTTCCCTGAAACATGTAAAACGAGGAATGAGTAACTAGAGTTACTCAGTGAGGGAGGTGATGCAGTAAATCAAGAAGAAGTGCTACATGATATGCAGCAAGATAACAACATATTCAATACCAACTAACAAAGCTAAATGGACAAGTATTTAACCACGTATAAAAAGGATTCAGTTCTACTTGTCTTCCATCACACGCCACGAGCCAAGATCTTCAAGCAAGTGTCGGCAAAACCTTTTTTCCTCCAAAATGGGATACTCTGGATATACTCCGATCCTACGACCCTTTCTCTTGAGGTAGGTCCATATGCCCCCAACGAGGTGAACCATGCCTCTGGGGTAGTGGAGTATACTCATCGAGAGAAAGGGAATAGGCACCATGGTAGTCGAGGGAGCACGGCAAGCCCGATGCCGCCCGTGTTTCTCGACACTACCATGTCTGAAAATGTTGTGCAACCCGACACGAATTCAAGAATTCACGAGATAATGTCAAACAAACTCGAGTAGCCACGAGATGACAAGTAAATGGTACATGTAAACTTTATCAATTAGTTAAATCATATAATCTAAAAAACAATGAAATAAACGAAGATGCACAAAAGGGTTGAAGACTCCCTCACCTTTACCGAGCTCCAAGATACAAGATTGTATTCACTTCACTCTCAATTGCCTTGTACCTAATACCAAGCATTACTTCAATTATTCTTTAACTACAACATTTATTAATTATTCCTCTAGGTTAGCTAACTTATAGTCTCGAATATTTAGCATACAATACCTATTAAAATTCTATCTTTAACAAGATGCCACCTTATATGCTTAAACTTAACATATGTTCAAAGTAACCATTCTAGTAGTTTAATGTATAAGTCTTAAGCATAACTTTAATCATGCAACACTAAATACAAGCAATATGAACATCCTAACAATATATAAGCATTAAACATGAGAATAACTATATAGGTATACAAAGGAATTATCAACACATTTTCCACGAAACTCCACAAATAGCTTAAATCTACATTAGACATGCATATAGACACATAATAAGCACCTACAAGCTCATATAAGCACTAAAGCAGCCAAATCTCACATTTTCCCTTTTTATAACCACGTAATTCTTCTTCTAAACGAAATTCAAAGCTCCAAATTTATAAACCATTCATACTACATTCCTAAAGAAGCCAAAAGACACCTACCAAGGCCCTAAAACTCCACTTTAGAGACAAAGCTCGGGAAGGCCCCGAGTGAGTTTGTACTACATGTACCCTAACTGGAACTCAACCGAGAGTTAGAAAAATATATCTAGCACCTACATAGCCTAAGAATACCAAATGTGATGCCCAAATGAACCCGGATTCGCATTACACCTGAAACCCCTTTCTAAAAGTCGCTAAATTTGTACTTTTAAACTTCACGGGGTCATTAATCTACCTTCATTAACATCTAAAACATCTAATTAAATCATTGAATCAAGCTATAAGCACGTTTTCTCAAAACCTTAAAAACGTGCACTATTCATTGTCTTCTTCAATAGCATATTCAAAATTTTCTATAACCAAGCTCTAAAACTTCACAAACTAGGTCTCTAGCACATGTATACATCATATATCATCATCTTTAAGAATTTAATAAGCATTTACTAACAAATCTATAAAATCAAGAAAGTTGTAACATTTAGAAAATACAAAAGAAATGCTTAAATCCCTCACCCAAGCTAGTTGTAGAAGGTTGGAAGAGGCTCTAGCAAGGCTCAAGAACACTCCCAAGCAAGCTCCCAAGATCAAAATGGCAAAATCCTAATTTTTTTTTTCTTTTCTCATTTTTTTCTTTCTCTCTTCGGCTAGCTGTATTTGCTCATTGATGTTCACGGTTCCTTTTCTTTTACTATGTTTAGTAACTTAGGTAATATATACAAAATGTGAAGCCAATCAACCCAAACCAAAAGTGCACCGCTTCATTTCATTTGTTTTTGCTTTCGGTCCAATACGTTTTTTTTTTTGGTTTCTCGGCTAAGTCAACAAAGTCCACCAATTTAATTGTTTTGCTATCTTATCTGCATTTGCTGACTAGATGAACCAAAGTAAAACTAAGCTTAAAACAAACAAATCAAAGCCATGCAAATTTCGGTTGACTTTTCTTTTTAAACATTCGGTTGACTTTTTTTTATTTTATTAATAGCTAATTAATATAAAGTCTTAACTATTTTAAAGAATAAAAATGTCTACTAACTAATGCCTAACTGAAATAAAAATTAGGCCCAAGCTAAAATCTCAAACTAACCCCAAAATAATTACAACTAATTATACCCTCACAGACATGCTATACACAAAAAGATTGTACTAAATGAATTCACAAAACAATTAACGTAGGGCAAATATGAAAGTAGGTAAAATAAATAAAATAAAAGAAAATCAACTCCGGGCTCGGGACATACTAGTCAATTAATTGTAGATAAATAATAAACATAAGATAATTATTTTTGATAATTAGATGCAATTTAAATAAATTCAATTATTATTAAAAATATTAAAACAGTATGTTCAGTTCCGGGCCAATTAAATAAATCCAATTATTAAAATAATAAACTAGCTTGTTCGGGTCCGAGCCCGGGCTTTCTGTTCGAACAGTAAAATAAATTAGGTTAAATATAAATAGATTAAACTACTAACCCAGTTGTCTCGGGCAACTCTACTAAATGTAAATTAAATAAAAGAAAATAAATATATTAAAGCATATTTCTCACGAAACGCAAGTTAACGAAAGAAATAAATGTAGATGAATAATATGCCGGGTTTGGGCGTCACAGTAAATGTCAAAATAATATTTAAAATATTTTACTTGAATTAATAGTATTGGTCCCCTTTTTAAAACAAATAAGAAAATTAAAAGGAAGTGAAACTACTAATTAAATCTTAATTGCTAACATAAACACTTTCACACGTATAACACTTAAACTAGCACCAATTTATGTGCAATTAAGTATATTATACTACATGCTGGGTCTAGGCCGTTACATCAGTAGCTACTGTATATTCAAATATTTGATCATGATCAATTTTTCTTTTCGATTCCATTTTTTCTTCAATAGTAATATAACTGAGCGATATCTCATTATTCTCAATATTTTTTATATGCATATGAGAATGTATACGATAATGAAGACGACGTCTTTCATGAATTCATTTAACCGTAAAAAATTAGCGTGCAGTCCGATCTTTCTGTTACAAGTGCCCCAATGGGGAAAGGACCATGAAATGGTTAAGCCCACATCCGATACTATGTATAAATCTGAATCAGTGAAACGAGAGATGACTACCATGGAAAAACTCATTTCCATCACTTCATACTCGCCTTGGCCAAGGACTTACTCATTTATCAACCGATCTCAGATATCATAGGACATCGCTTCTCGTTGGAGGTTAACAGATCCTATCCTGACAATTACCTGTCGGTTCATACCACAAGACTAAAACGCGAAAGGCCATAACCCACCTTAGAAGACGGGCATTGTCCAGACGTAGTATTTAGTCCCTGATATAACTGGCAGCCATAATCTCTCAACTCTGAGGATTAATTTGTATAATTCTCAACTAAATAGTAAACTATTAACCTGAAATTATGTAGTTTACTATTTATTGTCACATTCAATGATCTGTACATAGATGATCAATCATATGTTTATTAGTCCACATGACCATGCCATTCTGGCATTTCACACGCCATCCTTTATCATTAATATCACTATGTTAATCAAAGATAATAACATATGATAACCCGTACTCGATTATTCTAGTCTCGGTTGAATAATCTGAAGGGTTATGAATCGTTTCTTAATGGTTATCATATCGAAGAGAAAGTACAAAATATCTTAAACCCTTTTAGAATATTTCTCTTCTCGGATAGGCATTAGGGACATATTCATATCGAAGCGGAGAATATGAACATCCTACAAATAACATTGTTTATAAAACACAAAAGTATATTCTC
This sequence comes from Ehretia macrophylla, assembly GCA_037974665.1. Classification (NCBI taxonomy): domain Eukaryota; kingdom Viridiplantae; phylum Streptophyta; class Magnoliopsida; order Boraginales; family Ehretiaceae; genus Ehretia; species Ehretia macrophylla. Next base: position 62,589,000 of record CM075779.1, read on the forward strand.
ATTAAACCCTAATAAGGTCATCTCAAACTTTAGCATTAGGGCATATCTCCAACATTAGTTTATTGTGGTAATAAGATATTTTTGTAAATAGATCAAGTATTATGTTGTAATATTATTTTAGTAGATTAGATGTCTAGTTAAGATTGAATACTATTATCTCGAGACCTAGGTTTGGAAATGCTGAACAAGTAGATTCAGGTCTTGCGAATTTGTAACAGATGTTATAGTCCTATAAGGCCGATGTTTTGGGTGATTAGTGGAGGTTTTTCGGTAAACTTTTTGTGGTATTTTAATGGATGTACGGGTTATTCAATTATTGTTCACAAGTTTTAAAGCTTTTAAGTTGTTAATCTTAAGAATAAGAGTTATAAACATCATGTTTCGGCCTTAGCCTAGTGATGGGTCGGGGTCAGGGCGTGACAGGGGGTTTCCTTGTGGATGATGGTAAGTTAGGCTGTAATTAACGAAAGAATGTTTGAAAGACAATTTTTTTTTTACGATTCTTCAATTGAGTATGATATATAAGGAAGGAATAATGACTGGATCACGTCTCTTCATATGCACCACGTATGTTCAAATTATATCTAAATTTAATGTATCACAATAAACGAAACGGACAAATGTCATTTGGATTTAATGCAAGTACATTAATTCATCATGAATCCTGGCCATGTTGCAAAATGACATTGAATTATAGGATGGTTGGGTGATGTGTCAAATTTGCATTGAACGTTGCCCAAAAAATTTAAAATAAAGTTAACCCAAACCCGGTTATTCGAATAGTTTCATTGTTCACGAAGAGGCACCATGCACGTCCATTAATAACTGTTCTTTAACTGCTTGCATTATAAAAGGATAAAGAAAAACATTTGTACCCATTTTCATAGACTCACATTCAATTAAAAACGTGTCCATGGAACCAATTCCAATACAAATCATGTTTCTTTCCTTGAGTTGTGAACCCATTGAACGATCAATTGTGTCTCATGAAGTGGACCAGCCCCATCAAGAAGAAAAAATCTTTGTGAGTGTCGTTGGCCAGCATGATGGTGAATGTATTTTGTTTAGAATTCATCGCAATAAGCTAATGCGGAGAATGATTTGGGCATATTGTAAGCAAAAAAATTTAGAGAGGCAAGCCGTTGAGTTTTTGTTCAACAGTAACCGAATTAGATACACTCAAACTCCTGATGTCGTTGATATGGTGGCACAAGATGAGATTGTCGCCATGATACGTCCATATGGAGACGAGAGTATCTAATTTGTCTGTTAATAAATATATTTATCTATGTAATATGTTTTTTAAATTTTATTTCAATTAATATATATATGTTTGGTTATGGATGTGTCTCATGCTTCAATTTTTTATTTTTTTTCATTTTAAAATATGGAAATATGAATTTTTTCCTTATTGACTTTTTTTTGTTATATTAATTGTGTGGTTGAAAATGACACTGTTTTGACATAGGGATTATCACTCCAAATATATAATTAAATTAACAAAATTAGTTCTTTTTAACGGTCTAAGAAAATATATGAAGAATTATAATTCACCAAATAATAAGCCCTATTGTACTTGCTACATTTTAAAAGTTCTTGATTTTTACACAATCCAAGTGAACAGAGATGGAACTTTTCACAAATAGTAGCGTCACTGTTTTGTTTCATATTTATTTTTTCAACCTATCTCTTCTAGACATCAAAGTGAAGAGTTACATAAATGTTCACCATGACGTCTATGAATTTGTTTACAACATGTGTACATTTTATTTATTTATTTAACTTGGTTGTATTTCAAATATTTAGTATATTGATTGCACATATTAATACGAAATATTCTCAAGAATCTCCGGAAAATCTAATATATATATTTACAATGAATAAATAAATTAAGAATACTCTAATCCATAACATCTTCACTTAGTATTAGATGTAAAAAAATACAAAATTTCAAAAATAGATGATTTTGTAAAGTTAAATTTTTATTATTTTACAAACATAATTTTGTTATTGGACAATGACCCGCCACGTGGTATTATTGGGAAGATAAATAATGTGGAAAAAAAATAAATTATACATCACGTAAAAAACTTGTTAAAAAAATCAACAATCAATCTATCCTATCTACATACCTACACGGCAGGCCCCACTCTATTCACCTACCCATTGTCCTATCCTATCACATCAGCCTTGACAATTTCATTATCGACACTTCCAAATGCCCATCCATTCCCGCACAATTTTTATTCCCGCTTCATTATCGCTCCACCACGTTATCTAAATAGGATATGCACTGCATTAAATAATGGGCATTTGTTACAAAAATTTCCTAAAAATAACAAAATAAACATTGCAATATTACAAGCTTGAAAAAGGATATTGTATTTTTCAAAACAAATTCAACTGAACTGTAATACGTATCCTTGCATAACGGGAAAAAAAATATGCACATTTTAATCCGGCTGATTCACAATATATTACATTAAAAAATGGATAACAATTGTATGGATGAAAATATTAAATCAAACATTGCAACGACCTTGTAGTCATATTTAAGATTATTTATGTTTAATTTTTGTAACTGAAAAGAAGGATACAGGTAGTAATATTAGTGAAAAAATATATAAATATTAATATGGAAATTGTCCACCACCGGATAGGTAGTGCATGGCTTCTACAACATCTCCTTCTTCCATTTCAAGCTTATCTGAAATGTGATATCTTTTAACGATCATACCATTATATAAAAATACAAGTGCATTCTTGTCAAGTCCCTCCCTATCGCAATAAGCAGTCATTAGTCTGCCTAACTGGGTACTACCCTTAATCTTAAAGAACACCGCTTTACCATCATGTTGGCCTCTAACGACTAGTTTAACGTGAGAGAGACGAATCAGTTTATTCTCATCTCCATTTAAAATAAGCTTAAAACTACTTTTAAACTTTCAATCTAACACATGCATATAATAGACACCAACACTTTTGAGTCTATCAAGGAAACTACAACAACTTTATATGTCCAACAAAAAGGAAAAAAATCCTCATCTACACACAATGTGGATTCGGCCAAGGCAATAAAAATGCTAGGCTTGTTCTTTTCAACTTTTTGACTTTCCCTTTTGAACATATCAAGATAGTCTACTTATTCCAAGTCTAAAGTCAACATGCAAAGAATAAATCTTCATTTATCTTCACATCTTAACACTTTAAATAAGAGGACGACTTATCAAAAGATACATGTGATTTTCAGCCATCACAACAAATAGGTGTAGCATGCAAGTTCAATCTAAGACATATACACACATATATATACTCAAGATCTACATTATCAATCAAGGATCAAAACTAGATATGAACATGCATGTGTGTAGGCTAAAGTCTTAACATCAAAAACTTGCAAATCTACAAGCATATTTTCGGCCAAATGGTTTAATAACACATGACCAACATTTGATAATCAATGGATATATAAACATGGCTCTGATACCACTTGAAATGTGCTAGCCAACATAAGATATCATGTCATAACATTATCATAAGTTGGATTCAAGATCGAGAATGTCATGCATGGACATCTTGACATAGCCAAAAACTACATAGGCTATCTACAAAAATTTTGCAAGTTTCGTAACAAGGATCAACATGCTAACATTTCATTATACCAATTGATTATCAACACATATATATATCAACTATATATATATATATATATATATATATATATATATATATATATATTTTTTTTTTTTTGAATCCTTCTAACTTGAAGGCCCTAGTTAGTCTACCAAGCATCCAAAGCTCAACCCCACCTTGAAGATAGATTGTGCTAGTATATCTTCAACGTACGAAGCTATGTAAATGTGGTTTTCGATTAAAAGGCAAAAGCTTCATGAACTACATGTCATGGCCGAAAGTTCTAGCTCAAGGTTGAAGAAGATGAAGTTCTCTCTCCTCTCAATAATGCCTTGGCTGAATTGTATGTACATGTATGTGTAGTTGTCACATGACGAGAGAGAGCGTTGTCATCTAATATAAGCTAATAATAAATTAAGTGACCAATCACTATTGTCACCTTTTCAGGACAAGCCATGCAAGCCTTTAGATGATGAAAGATGATCATCTTCTCTCTCCTCTACCCCTCGGCCGAAATTGCAAGTAGGTGGCGAGAGAAGTTTGTCATCTTTTATTATATATATAAAACATACTCATATAATTATATATAATGTTACTTTATAAGATAGCCAATCACAATTGCTTCCTTCTAAAGTAAAAGACATGCAAGCCTTAGGATTGTAATCATTACAATCTAAAGGTAACTTTATTCTCTCTCCTGACACTTGCCAAAAAGGCTTTATCAACAAAAGCAATAGTTAAGATTCTTTTGTCTTTATTCAAAAATGAATCTTATCCATTCATTTCAAATTCAAATGACTAAGATTGATGACATAGACTATCCTAGTTATCAACCTCTACGTGCAAATGCCAAACTACAATTTCACCTTTTGACAATTAAGACGATGACGTGGCTTTTCATAAATTACATCATCATTACACATATATATATATAAACACCTTTATATATATATATAATGTTCTTGCCAATTCTAATCTCTATTAGAATAAACATATTGAAACAACTTTTCAATAATTACAATTTGGCCCTAAAAGTTTTAGTAATTACAATTTAACCCCAAAACTTTCTAAAATTATACTTTTGGCCCAAATACCAATATTGATGACTCTTAACATCTTAAAGCCACCAACCACAAAATACAAGCTTCATGTGAACTTATTCATGATACTTATTAGTGTGTGACCTTCTAGATTCATAATCGCGTACCGATGAGGGACCTAATAAACCTCCTTATCTATTTCAGAAATGTCTCTGTCATTTACCGAAATACCCTCATGCTCATGAGTGACGCACTAGTAACGAACTTATCATGAAAATGTATAGGATAATGAAGACGACGTCTGTAACGCCTTGACCCAATCCCACGCTATAGGTTAAGTCTGGACCTGATAAATGGACAGAGTCTCCTCTGTACCGTGGACATTTGAAAACCTGTAAATGCTCAAAATAGCTAAAATATACAAAAACAAGCTTTTATAAATAAAATTCAAAGGTTCTAGGCCATCCAAGCCTGGAAACATACAATTGCTCCAAATCACACAAGCATGCAACCAACTTAACTTTTCATAAAACCATTTAACATGCCGTTCAATGATAATATTAGAGCAATCTTAGAAGTTGAAATCAAACATGCCTTTAAACATACACCCCCAAGCATGTAAGAACTAAAGAGGATTAAAAGTTATTACAAGCCATAATATCTCAAAACTAACATTACAACTTACAACTACAAGAATATACATAGCCCTAAGGCCATAAAATAGATCATAACATAGTAGTACATGAACACCATAAAATAGCAAGAAATCATATCCACCTCAAGCAATAAACACACAGCAACTAGGGAAAATGGTCAGCCTGAACTTCTTCTTCTTCCACTACCACCTCAACTAGCTGGGGATCACCCTCAGCACTTCCTGAAACATGATATCGAGGTATGAGCAACACTGTTGCCCAGTGAGGGATAAGGTCCTGGGGCGTGCAATGCAGTAGGTAAAATAGTTAAACAACAATAGTAATTCAACAATTTAAGAAGTAAAAATAGCTTAAATAACCACACATTAAAAAGGATACACTTCACTTAACCCCAACACCAAGTCTTCAATCCACGAACACGATCCACGAACCACGATCACGATCACGATAAGCCGTCATAACCCCAAACACTCCAGTTGGTGTACTCTGGATGTACCCCGATAATCCTACGACCCAACATCCCCTAGCAATCTCCGGACTAGGCGAATGAGAGACTAGGGCACGGAGTTTGAATATCCACCGGCAAGCCCTTTGTCGCCTAGCGGATATTCAACATATTCGCCCATGACATTATGGTTGCGCAACCACTATTCAATGCACTTTACAATGGCAAGTTAATGTCAATAATATAAGCAATAACACGTAGGAGGATCAACAAAGTAGGTTGACCTCGATGCAGTTAGAATAGAAGCAATTTATACAAGCAAATAAGCAGTTTTACAAAGGAGTATATACAAGACAAGCATAAAATCATGACAAGAGCTCTAAAACAACTTGAAGTCACATTTAAACACTCAAGAAGTCGTGCCAAGGTCTTAGAAGCGCGAGACAACCGAATATGCACCTAAACCCCTTTGTTTTCTAAGCTATTTCTCTTCCAAACCAAAGTTAACGATTCAATTTCAAAGGGAAACTATACCAACCTTCTAACTAACCCTCAAGGAACCCTTTCAACCCTCAAACCCATTCAAATGCCCGCAATTACCCCGAAAGCCCCAATTTTCCTCTTCTAGCTTTAAACTACACATGCCTCATCTGGGCTTCAAATAGGGGTTAACAAAGCTTCTATAGCACCTAGGTAGCCTAAGATTACTAAAAGTGAAGCTCAAATCCCCCCGGATTCGCATTAACCCCGAAACCCCTTTGTTAAAGTCGGCTATTTCACGTTTTATGCGATATTAGAGAAATTCAAGTTCATGGGGCTATTAGACTACCTTCATTAATACCTAAGGCATCTATTAGAAGCATTGAATCAAGCTAATACGCGCAATTACACAAAACCCTAGAAAAATGTCACTATTCACCTCATAATTCAAAATAACGATTTTAACCGTTTAAAAAGCGAAACAATGGCTCAAATATGTTTTCTAGCACTTATAAACAAGGTATAATAGCATAGATAATCAATACAATAGAATTTGGTTACATTTTCAACAAATCAAGAAAATAGCAACTATTTTAAAATGCAAAAATAAGCTGTGAAATCCCTCACTAATGCGCGTAGGAGCACCTAGGAGGCTTGCACATACCCTAATCTACTTGCTCAAGGCTTGGAGAGGCTTGGATTGGAGGTTTGGTGAGCAAAATCTCATTCTTTTCTTCCCTTGGAGCTGTCGGGTTTCTGCTTCTATTTTCTAGCTTTTTATTTTTTTTTCTTTCATTTTATGAGCTTATAAGACTATATATTGACTAAGCTAAGGTGGGGTCTTGTTTGGGTGCTTAAGTGGTCTAATAAAATGCACTTAGTTAGATTAAAACGAGCCTAGGTAGTAAAGTGAAATCTAACTAATTAAATCTTTAAGTTATGTTACGTAATACTATTCATTGAACCACTAAAAGCATTTTCTAAACAAGTGTTCCTATCGCTCCTAGCTCAATTGCTCATTTTTCCCATTCCTTTAACAATTAATATGATTTAATAAAAATGCTAGCTCACTAATATAATGCAGTTTAAAATTGGAATGAATAATGACCAAGAGAGACAACAGGTAAAGCACAGCATTAAATGCACAATTAATGGATGCAACAGTAAGCGAATGCAAGGCAAAAAGCTCGGGCGTCACATCCTTTCCCCTTTAAACTAATTGCGTACACGCAATTCTTACATGATTCGGCGAAAAACTCTGGATATCAATCTCACATCTGATCCTCTCTCTCCCATGTAGCATCTTCTAACCCGTGATGATCCCACAAGACTTTAACCATCGGAATGTTTTTATTTCTCAGCTCCTGAACTTTCTGATCTACAATCCGAAGATGTTTCTCTGTGTACGTCAAAGTCTCACTGATCTCTAAAGGCTCAGGCTCAAGAATATGAGAGGGATCTGGCTGATACTTCTGAAGCATAGAAACATGGAAGACATCATGAATTCTGCCCAGACTAGGAGGCAAAGCTAGACTATAGGCCAATTCACCAATGGTTTTAGTTATCTCAAATGGTCCCACATAACGAGGACTGAGTTTACCTCCTTTACTATGCCGAATCAAACCTTTGCGAGGAGAAATTTTCAGAAATACTCGATCCCTTACGGCAAATTTCAGATCATGACGACGTCTATCTGCATAACTCTTTTGCCGACTTTGTGCTGTAAGCATTCTTTTTCTGATAAGCTGAACATTATCAATCATTCTGTTCATCTCTGGCAATAAAATAGGATCAATAGATTTCGACTCTCCAACTTCATCCCAATATAAAGGAGATCTGCATTTTTGCCCATACAAAGCCTCATATGGTGCCATACCGATAGTAGCTTGATAACTATTGTTATAAGCAAATTCTGCAAGAGGTAAGTATTTCTCCCAACTCTTACCGAAGTCCAGAATGCACGCTCGGAGCATATCCTCAAGTATTAAGATAGTTCTTTCAAATTGTCCGTCAGTTTGAGGATGATGAGAGGTACTGAAGTTCAATGTCGTGCCCAAAGCTTTCTGAATCTTCTGCCAGAACTGAGATGTGAATCTGGGATCTCTATCTGACACAATACTCTTGGGAATCCCATGAAGTCTAACAATATTCTCAACATAAATTTTAGCCAACCTATCAAGAGATTCAGTTTTCTTTGTCGCAATAAAATGAGAGGTTTTGGTCAATCTATCCACAACAACCCAGACTGAATCATGACCTCTCGAAGACCGCGGTAAATCTGACACGAAATCCATGGTAATGTGATCCCATTTCCAAACAGGAATAGCCAAAGGCTGTAACAACCCTGCTGGTCTCTGATGTTCATCTTTAACTTTCTGACATGTAAGACATTTAGCAAAATAGTCAGCAATCTCTCTCTTCATGTTGTTCTACCAGTAGTTCTGTTTCAGATCTCTGTACATCTTGGTACTGCCTGGATGGATAGTATACTTAGAATTATGAGCCTTTGCAAGAATTTCTTTCTTTAAAGTTGGCTCAGAAGGAATACAAATTCTGCCTTTGAACTTTAGAAGTCCAACATCATGAAATTTGAAATCCGACTCTCCCCCTTTTGACTTTTCTAAGATTTCCATCAATTGCAGATCAGCTTGCTGAGCCTCTCTAATCCTGGATAATAAAAGAGACTGAATATGTAAACTTGCAAGTTGAACACCAGAATCTGAAATGTTGGGCCTCCATAAACATAATTCCTCCATGAACTCCCAATTTTTGATGATTAGACTAGGAACTGTAGCCTTTCGGCTTAAGGCATCAGCAACAATATTAGCCTTACTTGGCAGATAATTGATAGTACAATTATAATCCTCAAGCAACTCCAACCAACGCCTCTACCTCATATTCAACTCTTTCTGAGAAAAGAGATATTTCAGACTCTTGTGATCAGTAAAGATTTCAAATTTATTACCCCAAAGATAATGACGCCATTTCTTTAACGCAAAGATGATAGCTACAAGCTCGAGATCATGCGTTAGGTAATTAAATTCATAAGGTTTCAGTTTTATGGAAGCATAAGCGACAACTCTTCTATTCTGCATCAATACACAACCCAAACCTTCCTTAGAAGCATCACTATAGATTACCAGATTATCGGTACCCTCAGGTAGAGCAAGAATAGGAGCTGTGGTTAATCTCTTCTTTAATTCCTGGAAGCTAGCCTCACACTTCTCATTCCAGTCAAATATAGTCTTCTTCCGAGTGAGTTGAGTCAAAGGTCCAGCAATTTTAGAGAAATCCTTGACAAACCTTCTGTAATAACCCGCTAAACCCAGAAAACTATGAATTTCTGTAACAGTCTCCGGCCGTTTCCATGCCATGACAACCTCAATCTTTGCTGGATCTACAGAAATTCCATCCTGAGAAATAATGTGGCCCAGAAAAGTGACTTGTCTTAACCAGAACTCACATTTGCTAAACTTCGCAAATAACCGATGTTCCCGAAGAGTCTGCAACACAATTCTAAGATGTTGTTCATGTTCCGCCTCAGATTTAGAATAGACAAGAATATCATCAATGAAAATAACCACAAACTGATCCAGATAGGGGCGGAATACTCTCTGCATCAGATCCATAAATGCGGCAGGAGCGTTAGTTAACCCAAACGGCAGAACAATAAACTCATAATGACCATACCGAGTTCTGAAAGCAGTTTTGGGAACATCATCAGACTTAATCCTTAACTGATAATAGCCCTGCCTCAGATCGAATTTAAAAATACCCTGGCATCTTGCAGCTGATCAAATAATTCCTCAATCAAAGGCAATGGATATTTGTTTTTGATAGTTATCTGATTAAGACCCCGATAATCAATGCATAACCGAAGAGATCCGTCTTTCTTTTTAACAAATAAGACCGGTGCACCCCAAGGTGAAGAACTCGGCTGAATGAATCCCTTCTCAAGTAAACCCTACAACTGAATTTTCAATTCTTGCAACTCAGGTGGAGCCATTCTGTACGGAGTTCTAGAGATAGGCGTAGCCCCTGGTAATAAGTCGATCACAAACTCTATCTCTCTATCAGGTGGTAAACCAGGTAACTCCTCAGGAAACACCCCCGGAAACTCTCTCACGATAGGTACATCATTCAGTTTCAATTGATCACCAGGTTGATTAATCAAATAAGCAAAGTAAGCCTCACAACCCTTACCTAACATTTTTGATGCTTTAATAGAAGATATGATAGGAGTCCCCGTAGATTTTCTACTACCAACTATTTTAAGTACGAGCTGGTCGGGCATTTCTAGTTTCACAATCTTCTTTCTACAATCAAGCTGGGCATAATATTTACCTAACCAGTCCATCCCCAATATAATTTCAAAGTCGCGAAAAGGTAGAATAATTAAATCGGCAGGAAAAACACGACATTGAATATAAATATTACATACCTTGCAGATAGATTTGGTGACAAACTTCGGCCCCATAGGAGTATAAACCACAATATCATGCAACAGTTTATCATGTTTCAACTTAGCATTTTGTGCACAAATAGGTATAATAAATGAATGCGAAGCCCCGGAATCAATTAAAACCTTAACTGATTGATCATTAAGAAGAAAAGTACCTTCTACTACAGCGGTCATATCCGCAAGCTCCTCAGCATCTAAGGCAAATACTCGGGCCTGACCCCGCGGTACTGGTGCTGCAACTGAACCCCTGGTCTGATTGCCTTGACCAGATGTCTGACCCCTGGTATTCTTGAATTTCTGGCAGTCTCTAACCCTGTGTTGATCACTGCCGCATCCGGTACATCGGCCCAATCTCTTCCAACAATTCTCCTCAGTATGACCCTGGCGTTGACAGAAGCTGCACTGCTGGTGACGTCTTGCAATAATGTCTCCCGAAGGAGCTCTGTAAGTAGAGGTAGCTGAACTACCCTACTGAAAATGAACTACTGCTGGTCGGGTCTGCCCTTGACTCTGACTCTGACTCTGGACTGGTCGCGACTGAATCTGAACAGGCCCTGTATAACTCTGTGTCTGCCTCGGCTGTGGACTCTGCCCAACTGGAATAGTCTGCCTCTGGTACCCCTGACTCTGAGACTGAAACTGCCGCTTACTCGATTGACTAGTTTCTGCCAACACGTCTGCCTTGCGTTTTTCATACCTCGAGGCGGCTCTGACCACTGCAGCATAGTTAGGGTAATCATTCGTAGACAGATTAAGCATAATATCATTCCTCAATCCCATAATGAACCTCTGCATCTTCATATCCTCAGGTTGTACCAAAGCCGGCACATAACGGGAAAGCCTAGTAAAAGCAGCCTCATATTGATCCACTGACATATTTCCCTGTTTCAAAGCTATGAACTCTGCCTGACGTCTCTCACGGGCAACCACAGATATATATTTATCTCGGAACTCTCGAACGAAATCAGCCCACGAATGTTGAACTGCCTCAGCTTCCCATTTCTCATTAATAGTACGCCACCACTCCTCGGCGTCACCCTCCAACAGAAATGTAGCATAAGTAATCTTTCCCACATCACTGCACTCTAAAATTGCAGCCACCCTTTCAAATTTCCTCAACCACAATTCGGTCTTCATATCGTCAGGTTCTCCAAAGAAGTTGTAGGCCCCGTGATGTAAAAATCGGTCATACAAATTAGCTCCAGCAACACCACTACCCTCGGCTCTGGCGGCCTAATTACCCCTAACAGCCCCTGTCTGACCTTGCTGAGTTACAAACTATGCAATAGTGTTCATAGCAGTAGCCATAGTAACCAAAATCTACGCAGTACTGGGTTCTGGACCCTGTGGTGGTGCATTCTTTACTACTCCTTCACCCTCTTCCGGTATACCCTGCCTAGGAGCTTCTTCCGGCTCTCTCCCCGGTTTGCCCCTTCTCCTCATCTCAACAGCTAGAATACAAAGTATTATGATAGGCATTTACATAAATTACAGATAAAGCACACGGAAGAAGTTCAAATAAGTCCACATAAATCACATATTACATTAGAAGAATGTTCACATACAAGAGATTCATAGTCACTTAATCATGCTTGACATTCTAGACTTTTCACTTTCAAACATTAACTCTTAGAGACCTTTCGCATTCCATTATCATGCTAGCATGTTCCTTTCTAATTCAAATTCCACTTAGGCAAATCAAAGGACCACAAATCCATACAATCACAAGTTCACATAACAGATCTCTACCCACAGACCGAGAAATTTAACCTGGCTTCATGCAATCTATAGCTCTGATACCACCTAAAATGTAACGCCCCGACCCAACCCCGCACTATAGGTTAAGTCTGGACCCGATAAACGGACAGAGTCTCCTCTGTACCGTGGACATTTGAAAACCTGTAAATGCTCAAAATAGCTAAAATATACTAAAACAAGCTTTTATAAATAAAATTCAAAGGTTCTAGGCCATCCAAGCCTGGAAACATACAATTGCTCCAAATCACACAAGCATGCAACCAACTTAACTTTTCATGAAACCATTTAACATGCCGTTCAATGATAATATTAGAGCAATCTTAGAAGTTGAAATCAAACATGCCTTTAAACATACACCCCCAAGCATGCAAGAACTAAAGAGGATTAAAAGTTATTACAAGCCATAATATCTCAAAACTAACATTACAACTTACAACTACAAGAATATACATAGCCCTAAGGCCACAAAATAGATCATAACATAGTAGTACATGACCACCATAAAATAGCAAGAAATCATATCCACCTCAAGTAATAAACACACAGCAACTAGGGCAAAGGGTCAGCCTGAACTTCTTCTTCTTCCACTACCACCTCAACTAGCTGGGGATCACCCTCAGTACTTCCTGAAACATGATATCGAGGTATGAGCAACACTGTTGCCCAGTGAGGGATAAGGTCCCGGGGCGTGCAATGCAGCAGGTAAAACAGTTAAACAACAATAGTAATTCAACAATTTAAGAAGTAACAATAGCTTAAATAACCACACATTAAAAAGGATACACTTCACTTAACCCCAACACCAAGTCTTCAATCCACGAACACGATCCACGAACCACGATCACGATCACGATAAGCCGGCATAACCCCAAACACTCTAGTGGGTGTAATCTGGATGTACCCCGATAATCCTACGACCCAACATCCCCTAGCAATCTCCGAACCAGGCGAATGAGGGAGTTTGAATATCCATTGGCAAGCCCTCTGTCGCCAAGCTGATATTCAACACATCCGCCCATGACACTATGGTTGTACAACCACTATGCAATGCACTTTACAATGGCAAGTTAATGTCAATGATATAAGAAATAACACGTAGGAGGATCAACAAAGTAGGTTGACCTCGATGCAGTTAGAATAGAAGCAATTTATACAAGCAAATAAGCAGTTTTACAAAGGAGTATATACAAGACAAGCATAGAATCATGCCAAGAGCTCTAAAACAACTTGAAATCACATTTAAACACTCAAGAAGTCGTGCCAAGGTCTTGGAAGTGCAAGACAACCGAATAAGCACCTAAACCCCTTTGTTTTCCAAGCGATTTCTCTTCCAAACCAAATTTAACGATTCAATTTCAAAGGGAAACTATACCATCCTTCTAACTAACCCTCAAGGAACCCTTTCAACCCTCAAACCCATTCAAATGCCCGCAATTACCCCGAAAGCCCCAATTTCCCTCTTCTAGCTTTAAACTACACATGCCTCATCCGGGCTTCAAATAGGGGTTAGCAAAGCTTCTATAGCACCTAGGTAGCCTAAGATTACTAAAAGTGAAGCTCGAATCCACCTGGATTCACATTAACCCCGAAACCCCTTTGTTAAAGTCGGCTATTTCACGTTTTATGCGATATTAGAGCAATTCAAGTGCACGGGGCAATTAGACTACCTTCATTAATACCTAAGGCATCTATTAGAAGCATTGAATCAAGCTAATACGCGCAATTACACAAAACCCTAGAAAAATGTCACAATTCACCTCATAATTCAAAATAATGATTCTAACCGTTTAAAAAGCGAAACAATGGCTCAAATATGTTCTCTAGCACTTATAAACAATGTATAATAGCATAGATAATCAATACAATAGTATTTGGTCACATTTTCAACAAATCAAGAAAATAACAACTATTTTAAAATGCAAAAATAAGCCGTGAAATCCCTCACCAATGTGCGTAGGAGCACCTAGGAGGCTTGCACACACCCTAATCTACTTGCTCAAGGCTTGGAGAGGCTTGGATTCGAGGTTTGGTGAGCAAAATCTCCTTCTTTTCTTCCCTTGGAGCTGTCGGGTTTCTGCTTCTATTTTCCAGTTATTTTTTTTTTCTTTCATTTTATGAGCTTATAAGACTATATATTGACTAAGCTAAGGTGGGGGTCTTGTTTGGGTGCTTAAGTGGTCTAATAAAATGCGCTTAGTTAGCTTAAAACGAGCCTAGGTAGTAAAGTGAATGCTAACTAATTAAATCTCTAAGTTATGTTACGTAACACTATTCATTGAACCACTAAAAGTATTTTCTAAACAAGTGTTCCTATCGCTCCTAGCTCAATTGCTCATTTTTCCCATTCCTTTAACAATTAATATGATTTAATAAAAATGCTAGCTCACTAATATCATGCAGTTTAAAATTGGAATGAATAGTGACGAAGAGAGACAACAGGTAAAGCACAACATTAAATTCGCAATTAATGGATGTAACAGTAAGTGAATGCAAGGCAAAAAGCTCGGGCATCACAACGTCTTTCATGAATCCATTTAACCGTCAAGAATTAGCGTGTAGTCTGATCATTCTGTTACAAGTGTCCTGATCGGGAAAGAACCATGAAATGGTTAAGCCCACATCTGATACTATGTATAAATCTTAATATGTGAAACGAGAGATGACTACTATGGAAAAATTCTTTTCCATCACTTCATACTCGCCTTAGCCAAGGACTTGTTCGTTTACCAACCGATCTCAGATATCATAGGATATTGCCTCTCGTCGGAGGTTAACAGATCCTATCTTGACAATTACTTGTCGGTTCATACCACAAGACTAAAACGCGAAAGGCTGTAACCCACCTTAGAAGACGGGTATTGTCCAGACACAGTATTTAGCCCTTGATATAACCGGCAGCCGTAATCTATCAAGTTTGAGGATTAATTTGCAGAATTCTCAACTAAATAGTAAACTATTAACCTGAAATCATGTAGTTCACTATTTATTGTCACAATCAATGATTCGTACACAGACGATCACTCATATGTTTATTAGTCCACATCACTATGTTGTTCTGGCATTTCTCACGCCATCCCTTATTATTAACATCACTATGTTAATCAAAGGTAATAACATATGATAACTCGTACTCGATTATTCTAGTCCCGATTGAATAATCTGAAGGGCTATGAATCGTTTCTTAATGCTTATCATATCGAAGAGAAAGTGCGAAATATCCTAAACCCTTTTAGAACATTTCTCTTCTCGGATAGGCATTAGGGACATATTCATATTGAAGCGGATAATATGAACATCCTACAAATAACATTGTTTATAAAGCACAAAGATATGTTCTCATTAAACCCCAATAAGGTCATCTTAAACTTTAGCATTAGGGCATATCCCCAACAATCTCCCACTTGCACTAATGCTATTAACCATAGGATCTAGTGCATTTTACATTCGTATCTCTATACTCATCTTCCCAAAGATGGTGATCAACTGTAACTGATTTTTACAAGATCAGTGGGTCATCTATAGAAATAACTATAGGATCTTTATCTGTTAATTCATTTTCTTATCAAGAAAGAAACTCTTGAATTGACCCTTTACAGGTTTGGACTCTTGATAAGATCAGGTTCTTTTAAGCTTGTGCAGAAATCCTCTATGATAGCCACCATATTGCATCAGCTACTATCAATAGACATAACCATATATTATCTAAACATCTTAAAAGTCAAGCAGCATCTCGGCTCAAATAATAACATAACTATTATTTATCATTATTCAGAACTCTTTCCAATAATTCACAAATCTACTAAATACACTTTTAAGTGAAATCTTTACTAAGAACTTCACTATAACCATAAACGTTAAAATTATGGGTTAAAGTTCATATAGAGATCATTATAACAATAAGATCTCTAGAACTTATATGTATTCTCTCTGATATCTATCATGTAACTTATTACATCATATCGTACCAAGTACTTGCCATTGCATTTTAAAGGAGAATGCATATAGCGTAAGGATTAGGTGCAAAAACCATTCACAACCTTTCCTTAATAGTCGGAAGGAAATCTACAAGAAAAGACGGATACCCTGTCTTTTAGACTAGAGGCCAAAATTTCTTAGATTCGTCCATCTTAAAGATAACTTTAAGATTGTGACTTGGTGTACAAGTAATGAGAAAAAAAAATCATATCACTGTACTTCATAGACATGACACTTACAAGACATGATTGGTTTACCCAAGAAAAATAACATGATATAAAATTCAATTGGACTTTGATGAACGAAGGTATCATAAATTCACAAGACTTGTTAAGGGCATTAACTCCCACTAACTTTTCTTATAAATTTAGATATCACCTTCATTTAATGAAAACGATATCTATCTTTTCATTTTAACCATTTCATTATAGTTACCTTTCTCTAAAGAAACTATGCATGAACGAGTTTAAATTCTATACAGCTATAGAATTAAAACATGGTATAAGTTTAAAATCAATTCGAAAGATTATGGTGATAAAAGATGCATTCTCTAATCTTTTTTTATAACCCAACATATTCTGGACAAGTCTCATAAGCTCCATTTTATTCAATTATTTATTTTTTAACAAACTCTTTTGTCAAAAAGAATAATTAATCTATCAAACTCATTTAGATAGATAAATACAATAATTCCAGTCTCTAACTCTTGACCATTTCAAAGTTCAAGACAATATATGTATGATTTGGTATTTAGCCATTTCTATAAATGCAAACCAATGAAATATAAATGTTGAGTTTGAAGACATCATTTCTTCCGACACGCATTCCAACCATTTCATTACTATTATGAAGGATATACAAAATGGCAATCATTTCTTACAAATGATCAATTCCAAAATTACCCATAGTAAGAAAAGATTGATAATAGTCACTACTATTTAAAGAAACGTTCAAACTAATCTAAAACATTTATAAACATATTTCAAAATTGGGATCGCAAACCAAGCCGATCCAAAACAACCAAATCATGCATAAACAGTGTCAACTACTCAATCCCCTCTTGATGAGAGGTCTCCTGGTAAGAATGCCACAACCCGGCTTCTCCTATGTCTCCTCCTCCTCCTACTTCTGTTTTTGTTTTGGCTGGGCTCAGCCACAGAAAGAGAGGACTCAACATGGGGATCAGGCCCTCATCCAAACCAAGGTTCTGCCAGCTAGTCAAAATATCTGGCAACTCATTCAGTGTGATCTCAATTTTGTGCACGTGAAAGTCCAAGATCAAAGGAGTGTAGGATGGTGGAAGAGACTGCAAGATCAAGTCTACCTGAAGTTGGGGATCCATAACGAAACCAAATGCCTCCAATTAAGTTACCAAGTAAATCATTCTGAGGCAGTGTTGGCTCATGTCACCCCCTTCCTCAAGTCTCATACTAAAAAGCTCACGGGTCAACTGGAATATCATAGACTGATTGCGCTCGCCAAAATATTCATCCAAACAACGAATGATATCTACGGAATGAGGCAACCCCTCATAAAATTGATGCAGATCATCGCTCATTGATGAAAGAATGTATCCTCTAGCACGCATGTCATCTTGGACCCACTTATAGTAAGTGACCTTGTCGGTCTCGGAAGCAGTCTCGTTAACATGAGCAAATGTCGGGACATCTAAAATATACTCAATTCTCTCAAATCGGAGGACTACCCTTAAACTTTTGTACCATTTTTCAAAGTTTGGTCCAACTAAATAATCATGACTAAGGATAGACAAAATAGGATTTATGAACAAAGCCATTAAACTGTAGAAAAGGTAAATATAACAGAAAGTAAGATTGTAGGCTAATAAGAATATATGTAAAGCTATTAAATTGCAAGATATTATAGCTACTCCCACTATTTGTTTTAAATCTCATACTCCCTTAATGAGAAAACATGAATCTATGAAAAGACTCTAAGTGGTATGACCAAGTTCCTATGATCAGACATATTTCTCAAACCTTTGTGGCTATGTTGAAACATGAATACCAAAGGTCAACAACTCCTTGTTGTCTATTTCTCTAAATAGGGCATGGTCTACTTTAGTCCCTAAATCACTTAATCTCAAACCTTTGTGGTTATAATTGATTAGGTGATCTAGTTAGATTGTACCCGCCATCACTTAGTTATCCCTCAAATTGAATCAATAGCCTCAAGCCTTTGTGGCTATGTTGACCGTTAGATTTTGGCAGACAACCACATCACTTTGTTTTATTCTAGCGATTTTAATAAACTTACTTTGAAACATATCCTCTACCTTTGGGTAAGAAGGATCGTATTCATTTGGGTCTTATTAAATATCCTAGGATGGTTGAGGACTACAATAAACACATTTTACCATTTTTAATAATCTAATATTCGTTTGCACATAGGGAGTTAATATAATCTCATCCAATCATTAATCATTCAATATACTATAAGCTAACAATCTCAATTATAGCAATTTAAATAGTATGAATGCAAAGATATATGAATTGTGGGTCATCGGCTTGACTTTTGGGCTAAAAGAAATAAAACTATTCTATTTAAAAGATCTTCAACACTTTGAAATCTTCATTGGGCCTCCAACTCCTTGGAAAAGTCCATTGCGCCTCCAACTCCTTGGAAACGTCCATTGGGCCTTTGTCAAGTTATCTCTTGAAGAATTACATAAAAGTCCTAACTACATAATTCTCTCAAATGACAAGAAATAAATTGAGACTTACGTCTCATATTACAACCCAATAACTTTTGACCCTAAAGCACAAGTCCATGATCAAATTCACCATTCTCAAAATAATAAATATGCAGGATTATTCATATCAAAATATAATAACCAACATATTAATTTCTAGCATTCAAGTTCAATCTACTCATCAATTATGAAAGAATAAACTAATCCAATGCCCCTTTTTGCATAAATATAAAACCCCTTTTATACATGCAAGTCATAATGGCCCATTAATTCATAACTCCTTATAATTAATTATATTCACATCTAAGTCCAAAACTTTAAAGAAAAACACAAGTCCAATGCACATTCACATAAAGTGGCCCAATAGGTTAAAATCAAGCACAAGTAGATGTACACTAGGCCCAAGCCGAAATCAACATGTCTCTAAAGGTCCACATACATTAACTATAGCCCAATAGTCCTTTGTGTGAAACCCCACTTTTCTGCTTTAACTTGATTTACGTGCTTTATCTCGTTTTGCGTGCATATGACCTGTTTATGTGCTATAGGGCCTAGAATGTTATAATTTTGATATCAATACTCCTAATACATGTTAAATGTGCATTCATGAAATTTTCATTAAAAACGGAGTTAGAAATTTTATCGCCTACTTTTAGTGAATAGTATTTTCGAAACACGTCTTCTAAAATTTTGAAACTGGTCTTTTTAACTCTTCTAGACCTAGACCACGGACTTTAATAGACCTATGTTTGATGAAAATGGTTTTAAAATCAGCTTAGGAATTTATTAGGGTTTTTACACCGACTTTTGTGAAAATCGAGTTTTAAGCCGACTTGGGTGGAATTGTTTGAATGTAAAACTTCTTGTCACCTAAAAATAACCTACTTGAGCTATCTTGGGTATTGAATAATTGTTAAAAATAACCTACTTGAGCTATCTTGGGTATTGAATAATTGTTTGAACTTTGGTGATTAAGAAAATGCATTTAAAAGACAAGAAAATGAATTAAATGACTAAAAATACTACTTTGACTTTGCAATTTTTTATTTGACCAAGCTTTTAAATACATATTATCATCAACACACACTCAACACAACACAAAACATACTCAAAAAACACATAGGAGGCCGAGAGGAAGAAGAGAGAAAAAGAAAGAAAAAAACTCAAGCTTTTCAACCAATTTTTCAAAGAAAAACCTAGTTTTTGTCCATAGAACTTCGTGCCGACTTGGATTCCGCTTGTTGGGCATGCCTTGCACGTATTCCTAGGCTTTTATCGCATCAAAGGTGAGAGAAAAATTCTAGATCTCAAAAGTTGTCTTTTGCATTTTTGCGTATAAATGAAAATTGAACCGTTAGAATTCTAATATGATGTTAGATTATTGCTCCTTGCATGCTAGGGATCATTTAGCTGTAATACTACGAGTTTTTATCGGTTGTAGCATAATTTTTATTTTTCGGGTATTTAAATTTGATTAATTTGTTCAATGTTGATTAAATTGAGTTGTGTTGGTCGAAATCGATTGCCGTCGATTTCTAAAAACTTGATAATTATGTGGTAGCGCTGTTGTAATGCCGAATTTTTGATTGCATTGTCCGTGTGAAAATCCAAAAAATTCAGCCTTGACACCTTAGGGTTTTAGGGTTATCGGGCATGCTTTGGAGGTGTTATGGTGGTTTTCCGATGGGGCTAATGTAGTTGGTTGAATAGGTGAGTGATAGAAACTGATTTGGCGGTATTTGGATTAGTAGAATGTAGGTTATGAATTTTTGAAGTTTAGGCTGTCTTTCTTTAAATTCTTGAACTATGCCTTAGATGATTGGGTGGTGTTTGAGTGATTGAATGGTGAGTTGTTGATGGGTAAACTAGGGTTTAATTGTGTATATAATGCATGTCTGGTTGGATGGCCTACTTTGTCATCTAACTTAGTTATTTGTTGTTTAATTGATTGTTGATGCTATTATTGATGAATAGATGATTATTGATTGATGATTGATTGATTATTGATGATTGTTATGGAGTCTTGGTATGTGTGTGCCACCTCTCGGGTAGCGTTGGGCTGTCGGGTTGAAAACGGCATGACTGCCAGAGACTACCCCCAGCTCGCATGACGGAGGTGTCATGGAGGGAGGGGCTAGTGAGGTACCTCGGGTGCGTGAGTAATGGGGAGTTACAAGAAGAATGGTTGAGATCGTGATGGCATTTGGAGCTACACCAATTCGTGTATCCTTTATTGAATGGTCATATAGATTATGTGATGATATTATTTGATGTTGTGTGTTTACTTGCTCAAAGGATTATTTCCAAGGAGCTTAGTAAACCTTGCTCGAGATCTATCGGGTCCTCACTGGGCTTATTTTATATAAGCTCACTCTCTATTATTGCATGCTTACAGGTGTTGCAGAGCAAGACTACGGGTATGTGCCTCCTAAGGAGGAAAATATGCCTTTTGTGGACGAGTCTTATGTCCCTGAGTCTTATCCGTGATGCTATGTTGTTTACTATCATGTAAATTAGCTTTGTAGACTTTTATCTGCTTTGTAATTCTTATTGTATAAGATGCTGAAAAGATTATGAGTTAGTTTATACTATCTTAGCAGTCTTTCTTTTGCCTTTGTTTAGATTGCTAGGTTGGTACTAATATGGTTTGTAATGTATATCAAAGTTTAAATGTTATGTTGGAACGGAGGCGTATAACAATGAATGGTTGGTGGAAGGAATGATTATTGTATAATATGGCTGTGTTGTATGTTGTTATTTGAATTAAGGAGTTGTTGAATGTATGATGTTCTAATGAGGTTGGTTTAGAACCTCGGTGTTTTAATTACTGTTGTTATACTGCCGAAATTCCGTTGCGTCCTGACTGATTGTAGGTGGGGTCGAGTTGGGGCGTGACACTTTGAAAGTATTATATCATTAAATGATCAACATTCTATTTTCTCAAATTTAGAAACATCTCAATACTACTTATTAGATAATTTCTAATTTCAAGATTAAAACATATAGGCGAACTATGTGACATATATTTTGTCATATTCATGACACATAGATAAGTTGCAATCTTGACTATTAAACCCTTTTAATCATTAAGTAGTCCTCAACAAAATTCATATGCATGAGCATTTAAAATAAGCTTAAAACTACTTTTAAACTTTCAATCTAACACATGCATATAATAGACACCAACACTTTTGAGTCTATCAAGGAAACTACAACAACTTTATATGTCCAACAAAAAGGAAAAAAATCCTCATCTACACACAATGTGGATTCGGCCAAGGCAATAAAAATGCTAGGCTTGTTCTTTTCAACTTTTTGACTTTCCCTTTTGAACATATCAAGATAGTCTACTTATTCCAAGTCTAAAGTCAACATGCAAAGAATAAATCTTCATTTATCTTCACATCTTAACACTTTAAATAAGAGGACAACTTATCAAAAGATACATGTGATTTTCAGCCATCACAACAAATAGGTGTAGCATGCAAGTTCAATCTAAGACATATACACACATATATATACTCAAGATCTACATTATCAATCAAGGATCAAAACTAGATATGAACATGCATGTGTGTAGGCTAAAGTCTTAACATCAAAAACTTGCAAATCTACAAGCATATTTTCGGCCAAATGGTTTAATAACACATGACCAACATTTGATAATCAATGGATATATAAACATGGCTCTGATACCACTTGAAATATGCTAGCCAACATAACATAATCATATGTTGGATTCAAGATCGAGAATGTCATGCATGGATTGGATTCAAGATCGAGAATGTCATGCATGGACACCTTGACATAGCCGAAAACTACATAGGCTATCTACAAAATTTTTGCAAGTTTCGTAACAAGGATCAACATGCTAACATTTCATTATACCCATTGATTATCAACAAATATATATATCAACTATATATATATATATAAACAAAAGGACGTTCATAGATATACCTCACTAGTAGAACACTTTGGAGATGATGATGTTGAAAGACAAGCTTTTGAATCCTTCTAACTTGAAGGCCCTAGTTAGTCCACTAAGCATCCAAAGCTCAACCCCAACTTGAAGATAGATTGTGCTAGTATATCTTCAATGTACGAAGCTATGTAAATGTGGTTTTGGACTAAAAGGCAAAAGCTTCATGAACTACATGTCATGGCCAAAAGTTCTAGCTCAAGGTTGAAGAAGATGAAGTTCTTTCTCCTCTCAATAATGCCTTGGCCGAATTATATGTGCATGTATGTGTAGTTGTCACATGATGAGAGGGAGTGTTGTCATCTAATATAAGATAATAATAAATTAAGTGACCAATCACTATTGTCACCTTTTCATGACAAGCCATGCAAGCCATTTGATTTCAATCATTAGCTTTAAATGATGAAAGATGATCATCTTCTCTCTCCTCTACCCCTTGGCCGAAATTGCAAATGGGTGGTGAGAGAAGTTTGTCATCTTTTATTATATATATAAAACATACTCATATAATTATATATATAATGTTACTTTATAAGATAGCCAATCACTATTGTTTCCTTCTAAAGTAAAAAACATGCAAGCCTTAGGATTGTAATCATTACAATCTGAAGGTAACTTTATTTTCTCTCCTGACACTTGTCAAAAAGGCTTTATCAACAAAAGCAATGGTCAAGATTCTTTTTTCTTTATTCAAAAATGAATCTTATCCATTTATTTCAAATTCAAATGACTATGAATGATGACATGGACTATCCTAGTCATCAACCTCTACATGCAAATGCCACATGTAATTATCTAGTCATTAAATTGCAATATAACCTTTTGACAACTAAGACGATGACGTGGCATTCACAAATTACATCATCATTACACATATACATATATAAACACCTTCATATATATATATATATATATATATAATATTTTTGCCAATTCTAATCTCTATTAGAATAAACATATTGAAACAACTTTTCAATAATTATAGTTTGGCCCCAAAAGTTTTAGTAATTATAATTTGACCCTAAAACTTTCCAAAATTATACTTTTGGCCCAAATACCAACATTGATGACTCTTAACATCTTAAAGCCACCAACCATAAAATACAAGCTTCCGGTGAACTTATTCATGATACTTATTAGTGTGTGACCTTCTAGATTCATAATTGCGTACCGATGAGGGACCTAATAAACCTCCTTATCTATTTCGGAAATGTCTCTGTCATTTACCGAAATACCCTCATGCTCATGAGTGACGTACTAGCAACGAACTTATCATGAGAATGTATAGGATAATGAAGACGACGTCTTTCATGAATCCATTTAACCGTCAAGAATTAGCGTGTAGTCTGATCATTCTGTTACAAGTGTCCTGATCGGGAAAGGACCATGAAATGGTTAAGCCCACATCCGATACTATGTATAAATCTGAATCTGTGAAACGAAAGATGACTACTATGGAAAAATTCTTTTCCATCACTTCATACTCGCCTTGGCCAAAGACTTGCTCGTTTACCAACCGATCTCAGATATCATAGGACATCGCCTCTTGTTGGAGGTTAACAGATCCTATCTTGACAATTACCTGTCGATTCATACCACAAGACTAAAATGCGAAAGGCCTTAACCCACCTTAGAAGACGGGTATTGTCCAGACGCAGTATTTAGCCCTTGATATAACCGGCAGCCGTAATCTCTCAAGTCTGAGGATTAATTTGCACAATTCTCAACTAAATAGTAAACTATTAACCTGAAATCATGTAGTTCACTATTTATTGTCACAATCAATGATTCGTACACAGACGATCACTCATATGTTTATTAGTCCACATCACTATGCTGTTCTGGCATTTCTCACGCCATCCTTTATTATTAACATCACTATGTTAATCAAAGGTAATAACATATGATAACTCGTGCTCGATTATTCCAGTCCCGGTTGAATAATCTGAAGGGCTATGAATCGTTTCTTAATGCTTATCATATCGAATAGAAAGTGCGAAATATCCTAAACCCTTTTAGAATATTTCTCTTCTCGGATAAGCATTAGGGATATATTCATATCGAAGCGGAGAATATGAACATCCTACAAATAACATTGTGTATAAAATACAAAAGCATATTCTCATTAAACCCTAATAAGGTCATCTCAAACTTTAGCATTAGGGCATATCCCCAACAATCTCCCACTTGCACTAATGCTATCAACCATAGGATCTAGTGCATTTTACATTCGTATCTCTATACTCATCTTCCCAAAGATGGTGATCAGTTGTAACTGATTTTTATAGTATCAGTGGGTCATCTATAGAAATAACTAAAGGATCTTTATCTATTAATTCATTTTCTCATCAAGAAATAAACTCTTAAATTGACTCTTTATAGGTTTGGACTCTTGATGAGATCGGGTTCTTTTAAGCTTGTGCAAAAAGCCTCTATGATAGCCACCATATTGCATCAGCTACTATTTATAGACAGAACCATATATTATCCAAACATCATAAAAGTCAAGAAGCATCTAGGCTCAAATAATAACATAACTATTATTTATCATTATTCGGAACTCTTTCCAATAATTCACAAATCCACTAAATACACTTTTATCCTTTTAAGTGAATTCTTCACTAAGAACTTCACTATAACCATAAACCCTAAAATTCTGGGTTAAAGTTCATATAGAAATCATTATAACAATAAGATCACTAGAACTTATATGTATTCTCTCTGATATTTCGCACGCCATCCTTTATCATTAACATCACTGTGTTAATCAAAGGTAATAACATATGATAACGTACTCGATTATTCTAGTCCCGGTTGAATAATCTGAAGGGCTATGAATCGTTTCTTAATGCTTATCATATCAAAGAGAAAATGGGAAATATCCTAAACCCTTTTAGAACATTTCTCTTCTCGGATAAGCATTGGGACATATTCATATCGAAGCGGAGAATATGAACATCCTACAAATAACATTGTGTATAAAACACAAAAGTATATTCTCATTAAACCCTAATAAGGTCATCTCAAACTTTAGCATTAGGGCATATCCCCAACAACGAAGGTTAGATAATATTTGTAGAGTTTTGCTTCTAGTTTTTAACTCTAAATTACACAAGCTCTTGGACTTAACTAAGCTAGCACTTCTATTAATTAGTTATCCTTTGCTTTTGGATACCCGTGGACTGACTAGGACCTTTGCACGTGCAAAGGAGCTTTTCCCGAGTCAAGACCTTCTTCAAGTCTCTACATCCGAGTTCTCACACGAGGTATTCTTATATTTCATTTTAAATAAATATGTATATAGTTGTATATACTTTCATGTATTTTCTTTTATGTACTATTTACAGATATACTCTTGAGATTTTGTGAATACAACTTGCCAACATACAAATTTTTAATTGTTATTATTTTCGCTGTGGTTGCATGTTTTTGTTATTTACATATCTCGAGACGATCCCGTTGTGCTCCCGTTTTGAAGCTGAGGCCATTACGTGCCTTCATTTTGAAGCTGACGTCTTTTGCGCCTTCATTATGAAACTAACGCCTTTATGCGCCTTCAAGTAGTATCAGAGCCACGATTTTGAAAATCCGTAATATGTTCATTTGATCTAATCTTTTAATGTTATTTGACACGCTTATGCGAAAGATATGAATTGATTCCATCCAGCATGGAAAGATCGACTATGATTGTAACAAGCCAAAAGTTTTCTATGATCGGGCCTGATGATCCCTTTATAATGGAGATCTCGGTTTACGTATCGTATCGAGACTATATGGCTTATGAACTCGATTGGTCTTGGAATGCTTGGTTGATGTTAGAGTCAATTCTCTTTCGTGCATGTTGTCAAAACGTTAATCGAAAATTAGATGGACTTGTTTTATCTTCGGTATTTGATGCGTAAAGATATTCGTTCATTGTTTTTCATTTAGCTTTGATTCTTTATGTGATAAGTTTAATCTAGGTATATGTTGCATAAATGGTGAACTTGATCATGGACTTAGTGAATACCTGGTTTGTAATAGAGACATAAGTCTTATTCTATTTTCTTGCTTTTGAGAGAACTTTGTAGTAAGGACTATATGTAAATTATCAAGAAGAAGAGGCAACCGAATGAATCCAAAGGAGTTGGAGATCTCGAAGACATAGTGATGTGTTTTAAGATAGTTTTTCATTTTTATTCTGAAGTCCATGATCCACCATCTATACCTATTGCATGCATTATATTCTATATGTTTGTTAATGTATGTGTAAAGCCCAGCCCGAGACCACATGTGCATATAGATCATATTATAAATAACTAAATTATTTTATATGCATTTACCTTGTTTTATGTGCTTTTAAATTAATTTATGTGCATTGGTTACCGTGCATTCGAGTATTTTAGATACCCTATACGATAATTGGTTCTATTGTGTAGGCTATCTAACTAGAATACTTAGATTAGAACCAAGATAATGTGAGTAGGACAAAATGGCATACTAGTAAAATATAGTTTAGTTGGAGGGCACTCTCGTCGTTAGGCAACTTAGATATTATCTATCAATACACATTACACCACCTACACACACTAAATCTCTGCACACATACACTCTCTAATTTTACCAAAGGAGAAGAGGAAGAAGAGAAAAAGAAGAGAAAGCAAGTGTAGCCATTTTTCTACCATTTTCTTGCATTCCCAAGCTTCCATTTGCATCTTGAACATCACCTCGTGCACCTAACTCCACATTTAGGTGAGGGATTTTTCATAAATGTTTTTTAAAGATTTCATTCAAGATTATTAATGTTCATTTGGAGTTAAACTTGCTATAGCTTACATATAAAAGCTTGGATTATGAGAACATTGAGTATTTTGTGTTGTAGATCTAGGAATTGTAAACTTATGTTGGGTGTTGATTGTTGATGTGGGATGTGATAACCCGAACCCGGCATGCATTCAATGGCATTTAATTGCATTTGATTAAGTGACATCTTAAATATTAAC
Source organism: Ehretia macrophylla (assembly GCA_037974665.1). Lineage (NCBI taxonomy): Eukaryota > Viridiplantae > Streptophyta > Magnoliopsida > Boraginales > Ehretiaceae > Ehretia > Ehretia macrophylla. The sequence continues at coordinate 62,617,123 of CM075779.1, forward strand.
ATTGAATTTGTGTTTACTTTTAGTTAAACATTTCTTTGTAGCTTTATTTTCATATTTCTTTTAGAAGTAATTAAATAATACTTGAGTTAATTATTTTAACGGAATATCAACTACTTTTCATATTCATGTTAATCGGCTTTATTTTTCTTGCACCTTAATGCTCGATTTTCAATTAAATGAAAAGTAGCTCCGAGCCGGAGTAAATTTTCAACCATGTTACTCTTCAAAAAATTATATTTTCTTGAATTCTTTGAGATTTAATTGTTATTCTTTTATTGTCACAAAGTGCATAGCATATCGAGAGCGATAGTTAGGAAATGATTTCTAGTCCTCAGCAAATAGTGAAACTAGTATTTTGGTGCCTTAAATTTAATATTTTACTTGTTGTTAGCTAGAATTAATATTGCACTGGTTATTTTAGCTTTAAAATGTATAAAATAGGCTAATTTGACCAATTTTAAGTTAGTTGACCAAGGGGTTTGACCATTTGACCAAGTTGTCATCTTTTAATAAGCAAATAACAAAGAAAAAATAAAAACACAAAGCTGAAAAAATAGTCTTGAGCTAGCCGAAAATGGAAGGAGAAAAAAAAAAGAAATTTCAACATTCAAATCTTCGATTCTTCGCTCGAGCTTGTACGGGGTGGTTTCCGAGGCATCCTACGAGGTTTTCCTAGCGTCTAGGAGCGTCTAAGGTGAGGGTTTCATGTTTATTTGCGCATTTGAATATTTTGTGTATTAACTTTGTTTTTTAGATTTTATCCGTATATCGTTATTTTAATCGTTTTGAGGCTTAAAGAATGTTCCCTAGCAATTGTAGAACATGTATTTATAGCTTTTTAACATTTTCTGCGGTTGAATATCGAAATTGAAATATAAATTGTTTAATGAATAGTAAATTATGAATAGTAAACCCCCGTTTCGATGAAGTTGCTCCGTTATGCGTTCTGTTGATGTAGGAAGGTGCTAGATATGCTAGAATGCCTTAATGTGTGGTTTAATTGGATTGTGTAATGGAGAAACGGAGAAAAATGGCTTAGTGAAAGTTGGGGTCGTTTAGGTTGAGTTTGGCGTTTTATCGTTTTGCGTGATGGCATTGTCTCGGGAGGCCATGGAAGCACTTTTGGTGCGATTATGGTGTTGGTTGGGTGTTTGGTTAGGGTAGCGGTAGTTCAAACGAGCAAAGGAGAAAATCGGGGCTTTGCGTGAATTCTAGGGTTAAGTAGGGTTCGGGGTCTTTAGACGTGCCTTATAGTGACCTAGGAGGATTAGTGAAGTCAATTTCCAAAACTGGTGGCTCGTTTGAAAGTAGTAGCGTTTTGAAAGTTGGGGACATTTTGTGATTTTGTGTGTTTTTATAGTGTAGTGCCTATAGAATGCTAGATATTGCTTGTTAAGCTTGTTAAAGTTGATTATGATTGCATTTGTATATCAATTGTTGTTAATGCTTGTTAGTGTTGTTCTTGATATCTCGTTTATTGCCAATGATTTGTATTGTTATGCTATCGCTCGTATATTGCTTGTATCGTGTCTTGCATTGCATAGTGTCAGGCGCGTGAGTGATGGGCCTCTCTTGGTAGTCTCGGGCTGCCAGTGTTGGTTGCTCTAGCTCCGTGTCCTATTCCCTTTTCTCGCTTAGGTTGCCGCCCAGGGAGTTTTGGGTCGTAGAATTGATGGATACTTCCGGGGTATTCCAAACTGAAGTTATAAGATGGTTGCGCACTTATTGTCATCGTTGTCAACATCAAGCTCGAGATTGATGTAACGCTCGTGGAATGGTACATTGCTCGTATGAGTGAACCATAGCCTTCAGAGTGTGGTATAGCTTTGAATGGTTGTGTTAATGCTTTCATTAATTGCTTATTGTATTGATTGTTTGTCTTGATTGCTTAATTATCAGTTATATTGCTTAACTGCCTTAATTGCATTGCACGATCTTCTTCTCTCCACCTCGATATCTGTCTCGCCCTCACTGAGTATACGTGTTGTGTATACTCACTCCTCACCACCACATTTCAGGAAATGCCATGTTAGCTGGAAAGTTCGTGATTTCGTGAAAGTTTGTGCTCGAAGAGTTGTCTTGCGTGCCTATGTGACTTGAGTTGTCGAAGTTGTAAAGATGTATGCTTTTATGTATTGTATGTATTTAATGTCAAAAGGGATGTAATTTAAGTTTCATTAGATTATTGAGGTGAGTTGGTAAGTTAGATTATGTATTTAGTTAATGTAGCTTAACTTCAATGTATGTTTGTAATGCCAAAGGAAAAAAGTTAGAATGGTATGATAGTCTAATTTATGTAATGGGTTAGTGTAGTTTAATTGCCTAGCATGAATGTTCTTGTCAAAGATGAAAAGAGATAGGTTATCTTTTAAATTGGAAATGTATGTATACTTGCTAAGTTTAATTGTTGAGAACCGAGGCTCGGATGGCCTTGAGGTGGTTGAATGTTTGGACATGGTATTGGTCCACTTATATGATGTCGCAGGTTTGCTTTTTGCCTAGAAACAGGGGAGACTCCGTCCGTTTTCCCTGAAAATTATGCCCGGGTTTGGATTTGGGTTATGATTAGATCGATTGATAGAACTCCTAGTCTCGAGAGGGATCGGGGTGTTACAGGTGGTATCAGAGCTTGTTTAGCTCATAAGCCGGGACAGGGTCCTCGGTCTGGTGGGTAGTGATCCTTGAATGTGTGCTTGATAAGTGTGTCTTGAAAGTGTATGCTTGTATGTGAGATTGTGTGTCTTGACTTTAATGTATGCACCTATGTGATATAATTATGTGTTATGTGTTAAATGTTTCTCAAGTTAAGTGAAGTGTCTAGTTGTGCATTGAATTGACCTATTGAATTGGCATCGTGAATCGAATCGACCTCGTGAATTGTTATTTGCTTGAACTATTGCTTGTAATGTGTGTATTGGGATGTCTTGAATTGGTAGTGTCGTGATTTGAATTGATTATGTTGTGCTTGACTTGATTGTCGTGCTTGAGTGACTTTGATGAATAAACTGTTTTACAAACTTGCTTGCATAATAGTTTAAGGCATGTGTATAAATGTGATACCTTGGCATTCATACATTTCCCGTGGAAATGGTAAGTAAGTCCTCTTTCTCCCCTGAAGAGAGTGGTTCACAGCTGGCCTTTCAAGGTGTATGGATTGGCAGGAAATGAATGGTATTTAATTAGACTTTATTTGGGAGTTAGTGTTTGCTTTTGGAGCTCGGTTATTGGCGAATCTCTAAGGTCCTCCTCTGTGATTAACAGTTGTGAAGAGTAGCTTTCTCTTGGGGTTTTATTTGGTTGTTCTCTGGGGCATTCTTTGGTTTTCTTAATGGGTATCCTTTGGAGACTACTGTTGGCACTTCTCGGTGGACTTGGTTATTGGGATCTCAATCGGACTTACTGTATGGTATTATCTATGACATATGGGTATCGGTCTTTATTGGTGTGTCACTGGCATCCTTATTGGAAATCCTTCAATGGCATTCTATAGAATTCTTGGTGGTCATTTATTTGGTACTTACTTATTGGGCAATCCTTGGTATTTTCTCACTGGAGAATTGTTTCGGGAATTTTCTTTAGTGTTCCTCAGTAGGTTTGGTATTTGGAATTCCTATCATACTTATTGTATAATACTACTTACGGTACTCTTTGGAATTCTTATTGGGCATTCTAATGGTATTTTCCTTATTGGCAAGGTTGTATGAAGTTCTCACCTAGCAAATAGTGCAGGGGCCTCAGAGTTGGGTTTTGTATATTGTGCACCAGTTCGGTATTTTCCTTAGGGTTCTCGTCTATCTGGGAAACAATACTTGTTATTCAACTTGATTGTCTTATTGGGCACATTATATTTTCTCTGCTGTTTCCTTTGACATTCTTCTCAGCATTTGATAGCTATACTCGGAATCTAATTGGTTGTCCTAAGGGGTTATTATTTGGAAGGCTTCTTTGGAACTTTTGAAGTATATTTGATTAGGTTTCTTAGTATTTTCTTCAGCATTCTTAACAGGGATTCTTCTATGAAATTCATGACCAGCGGGGTACTTCTTTGGACCTCTGGCTGGAACCTTTGTTTGAGCCTTTATTTGGCTTCTTGCTTGGGAATTCTCGGGCAGTAATAGTTGAACTTCTACTAGAGATTCGTGTATGGGGTATTCATTCGGTGTTCTTCTTATCATTAATATGTGATGTGAATTTATCTACAGTATCTTTGTTTTAGTCTTTATTGGTATTATCTCGGCGCTTTTGGATGGAATTTTGTTCTTCTTCGGTATTCGTGTCAATGGGATTCTTGTCCGGTATCTACATTTGAGCCTTTATTCGGCATTACTACTTGGAATTTCTTCTTAAACTGCCCTATTGGTTATCTGGATTAATATACTTGCTCAGCAGCTAATGAAGATTAGTCAGAGTTGGATTTCAGTGGATGCAGAGTTCTATTGGAAGAAGAATTGCGAGGATGCAATTGTTTTAAGGGGGGAAGGATGTGATAACCCGAACCCGGCATGCATTCAATGGCATTTAATTGCATTTGATTAAGTGACATCTTAAATGTTAGCATTGAATTTGTGTTTATTTTTAGTTAAACATTTCTTTGTAGCTTTATTTTCATATTTCTTTTAGAAGTAATTAAATAATACTTGAGTTAATTATTTTAACAGAATATCAACTACTTTTCATATTCATTTTAATCGGCTTTATTTTTCTTACACCTTAATGCTCGGTTTTGAATTAAATGAAAAGTAGCTCTGAGCCGGAGTAAATTTTCAACCATGTTATTCTTCAAAAAATTATATTTTCTTGAATTCTTTGAGATTTAATTGTTATTCTTTTATTGTCACAAAGTACATAGCATATCGAGAGCGATAGTTAGGAAATAATTTCTAGTCCTCAGCAAATAGTGAAACTAGTATTTTGGTGCCTTAAATTTAATATTTTACTTGTTGTTAGCTAGAATTAATATTGCACTGGTTATTTTAGCTTTAAAATGTAGAAAATAGGTTAATTTGACCAATTTTAAGTTAGTTGACCAAAGGGTTTGACCATTTGACCAAGTTGTCATCTTTTAATAAGCAAATAACAAAGAAAAAATAAAAACACAAAGCTGAAAAAACAGTCTTGAGCTGGCCAAAAATGGAAGGAGAAAAAAAAAGAAATTTCAACATTCAAATCTTCGATTCTTCGCGTGAGCTTGTACGGGGTGGTTTCCGAGGCATCCTACGAGGTTTTCCTAGCGTCTAGGAGCGTCTAAGGTGAGGGTTTCATGTTTATTTGCGCATTTGAATATTTTGTGTATTAACTTTGATTTTTGGGTTTTATCCGTATATCGTTATTTTAATCATTTTGGGGCTTAAAGAATGTTCCCTAGCAATTGGAGAACATGTATTTATAGCTTTTTAACATTTTCTGCGGTTGAATATCGAAATTGAAATATAAATTGTTTAATGAATAGTAAATTATGAATAGTAAACCCCCGTTTCGATGAAGTTGCTCCGTTATGCGTTCTGTTGATGTAGGAAGGTGCTAGATATGCTAGAATGCCTTAATGTGTGGTTTAATTGGATTGTGTAATGGAAAAATGGAGAAAACTGGCTTAGTGAAAGTTGGGGTCGTTTAGGTCGAGTTTGGCGTTTTATCATTTTGCGTGATGGCATTGTCTCGGGAGGCCATGGAAGCACTTTTGGTGTGATTATGGTGTTAGTTGGGTGTTTGGTTAGGGTAGCGGTTGTTCAAACGAGTAAAGGGGAGAAATCGGGGCTTTGCGTGAATTCTAGGGTTAAGTAGGGTTTCGGGGTCTTTAGACGTGCCTTATAGTGACCTAGGAGGATTGGTGAAGTCGGTTTCCAAAACTGGTGGCTCGTTTGAAAGTAGTAGCGTTTTGAAAGTTGGGGACATTTTGTGATTTTGTGTGTTTTTATAGTGTAGTGCCTATAGAATGCTAGATATTGCTTGTTAAGCTTGTTAAAGTTGATTATGATTGCATTTGTATATCAATTGTTGTTAATGCTTGTTAGTGTTGTTCTTGATATCTCGTTTATTGCCACTGATTTGTATTGTTGTGCTATCGCTCATATATTGCTTGTATCGTGTCTTGCATTGCATAGTGTCAGGCGCGTGAGTGATGGGCCTCTCTGGGTAGTCTCGGGCTGCCAGTGTTGGTTGCTCTAGCTCCGTGTCCTATTCCCTTTTCTCGCTTGGGTTGCCGCCCAGGGAGTTTTGGGTCGTAGAATTGATGGATACTTCTGGGGTATTCCAAACTGAAGTTATAAGATGGTTGCACGCTTATTGTCATCATTGTCAACATCAAGCTCAAGATTGATGTAACGCTCGTGGAATGGTACATTGCTCGTATGAGTGAACCATAGCCTTCAGAGTGTGGTATAGCTTTGAATGGTTGTGTTAATGCTTTCATTAATTGCTTATTGTATTGATTGTTTGTCTTGATTGCTTAATTATCAGTTATATTGCTTAACTGCCTTAATTGCATTGCACGATCTTCTTCTCTCCACCTCGATATCTGTCTCGCCCTCACTGAGTATACGTGTTGTGTATACTCACTCCTCACTACCACATTTCAGGAAATGCCATGTTAGCTGGAAAGTTCGTGATTTCGTGAAAGTTTGTGCTCGAAGAGTTGTCTTGCGTGCCTATGTGACTTGAGTTGTCGAAGTTGTAAAGATGTATGCTTTTATGTATTGTATGTATTTAATGTCAAAAGGGATGTATTTTAAGTTTCATTAGATTATTGAGGTGGGTTGATAAGTTAGATTATGTATTTAGTTAATGTAGCTTAACTTCAATATATGTTTGTAATGCCAAAGGAAAAAAGTTAGAATGGTATGATAGTCTAATTTATGTAATGGGTTAGTGTAGTTTAATTGCCTAGCATGAATGTTCTTGTCAAAGATGAAAAGAGATAGGTTATCTTTTAAATTGGAAATGTATGTATACTTGTTAAGTTTAATTGTTGAGAACCGAGGCTCGGATGGCCTTGAGGTGGTTGAATGTTTGGACATGGTATTGGTCCACTTATATGCTGTCGCAGGTTTGCTTTTTGCCTAGAAACAGGGGAGACTCCGTCCGTTTTCCCTGAAAATTATGCCCGGGTTTGGATTTGGGTTATGATTAGATCGATTGATAGAACTCCCGGTCTCGAGAGGGATTGGGGTGTTACATGGGATGTGTTTTGGTTGAGTTTTGAACTCCTATATGATGCCTAATGGTCACCTTGAGCATACTTAATTATTGGTAGAGGGTTGTGTGGTTGTAAGCTTGATTATAGAAAAAAAATGTATTTTTCCCGTAAACATCACAACCAGACGACCCCATTTCCACCAGTCGACCTATGGAGGACCTCTCGTCCGCTACTAGGACCTCAGGCGGACGACCCCTTAGGATCGGTTGACCGGTTTTGCTAAGGTCGACTGTGAAACCCCACTTTTCTGCTTTAACTCAATTTACGTATTTTATCCCGTTTTGCATGCATTTGACCTGTTTATGTGCTATATGACCTAGAATATTATAATTTTGATGTCAATACTCCTAATACGTGCTAAATGTGCATTCATGAAATTTTCATCAAAAACGGGATCAGAAATTTTATCGTCGATTTTTAGTGAATAGTGTTTTCGAAACACGTCTGCTAAAATTTTGAAACTGGTCTTTTTAACCCTTCTAGACCTAGACCACGGACTTTAATAGACCTGTGTTTGATTAAAACGGTTTTAAAATCGACTTAGGAATTTATTAGGGTTTTTACACCGACTTTTGCGAAAATCGAGTTTTAAGCCGACTCGGGTGAAATTGTTTGATTGTAAAACTTCTTGTCACCTAAAAATAACCTATTTGAGCTATCTTGGGTGTTGGATAATTGTTTTGAACATTGGTGATCAAGAAAATGCATTTAAAGTCAAGAAAACACTAAAAATAATTAGTTTCCACTTTGACTTTCTTTTATTTATTTGACCTTTGCTTAATATATCATCAACACATTAAAAACAAAGCAAAACACCACCAAAAACACACATAAAACCGTGGTTCCTTGTAGGAGAAAGATGAAAGCATTTTTCAAAGGTTTTCAAGCATTTTTCACATAGATTTTGCAATTCAAGTCCAAATCACTTCATTCAAAGCTTGATTTCACTTGTTGGGCATCCATTCTACACATTTCTTGCATCAAAACACATCAAAGGTGAGAGAAAAAATCTAGATCTCAAAACTTGTCTTTTGCATTTTTGCGTATAAATGAAGATTGAACCGTTAGAATTGTAATCTGATGTTAGATTATTGCTCCTTGCATGCTAGGGATCGTTTAGTGGTAATACTACGAGTTTCTGTCGGATGTAGCATAATTTTTATTTTTCGGGTATTAAATTTTGATTAAATTGTTTAATGTTGAATTAATTGAGTTGTGATGATCGAAATCGATTGCCGTCGATTTCTAAATACTTGATAATTACGTGTTAGCGCTGTTGTAATGCCGAATTTTCAATTACACTGCTCGTGGGAAAATCCAGAAAATTCAGCCAAGACATCCTAGGATTTTAGGGTTATCGGGCATGATTTGGAGGTGTTATGGTGGATTTTCGAGAGGGCTAATGTAGTACGTTGAATGGGTGAGTGATAGAAACTGATTTGGCAATGTTTGGGTTAGTAGAATGTAAGTTATGAATTTTTGTAGTTTAGGTTGTCATTCTTTAATTTCTTGAACGATGCCTTTAGATGATTGGGTGGTGTTTGAGTGTTGAATGGTGAGTTGTTGATGAGTAATTTAGGGTTTAATTGTGTATATAATGCATGTCCGGTTAGATGGCCTACTTTGTCATCTAACTAAGTTATTGTTGTTTAAATGATAATTGATGCTATCAATGATGAATAAATGATGATTGATTGATGATTGATTGATGATTGATGATGATTATGGAGTCTTGGTATGTGTGTGCCACCTCTCGGGCAGCGTTGGGCTGTCGGGTTGATAACGGCATGACTGCCAGAGGCTACCCCCAGCTCGCATGACGGAGGTGTCATGGAGGGAGGGGCTAATGAGGTACCTCGGGTGTGTGAGTAATGGGGAGTTATAAGAAGAATGGTTGAGATCGTGATGGCGTATGGAGCTACACCAAATAGAGTATCCTTTATTGAATGGTCATATAGTTACATGATGATAGTATTATTTATGTTATTGTGTGTTTACTGACTCAAAGGATTATTCCAAGGAGTTTAGTAGACCTTGCTCGAGATCTATCGGATCCTCACTGGGCTTATTTATATAAGCTCATTCTCTATTATTGCATGCATACACTTTCTCAGGATTACGGGTACGTGCCTCCTGAAGAGGAGAATGTGGAAAACGTGCCTTACGTGGATGAGTCCTATGTTCCAGAGTCTTATCCGTGATGTCGTACATGTTTTATTATCTTGTAAATTAACTTAGTAGACTTTTATCTGCTTTGTAGTTTATAATGTATAAGATGTTGATAAGTTAATGAATTAGTTGATGTTGTCTTAGTAGCTTTTCTTTTGTTTATGATTAGGTTGCTAGATTGGCTCAATATGTTTTTGTATTGTATATTAAGGGTTAATGTATTATGTTGGAACGGAGGCATATAACGAGGACTGTTTATTGTATAATATGGTTATGATGTATGTTGTTATTTTATTGAGGAGTTGTTTGTTGTATGGTTTGTGAAGTTGATGTATGATGTTCTATTGAGGTTGGTTTAGAGCTTCGGTGTCCTATTTACTGTCGTTATACTGCCGAAATTCCGTTGCGTCCTGACTGATTATAGGAGGGGTCGAGTTGGGGCGTGACATCGACCGGTTGACAACTTTGCGCCATGGACTTGTTTTAGTGATTCCGGGAGCTACAGATGTGGGATTGAGGTACGTTCGCATGCGTTAGAACAGTATCGAACCCTAGTTTGTCGTAGAAGAATTTAATTGTGATTTTGTTGTATTTATTTGATGTCATATGTCTAGCATGATCAATAACCATCAAGGAGCTTTAATAGTGGCACTATAAATGTTCATACATGAAAGGTAATCAGATGTTTACTTGCTAAGTCATATGATATAAACTTGAACATACTTGAATACTGTAATTGTTTAAGTGTGCTTGATTTAAGTTTGGATGATGATTATACTATTATGTTATGGATTACTGTTACTAACCGGTGGTAACCTACTTTGTTGCTTCCAAGCCTGTTTGTTATTTTGAAGTCCTCTCTCACTTAGGGTATCACCTTGGAGAGATGGATGGTATATGTATATATGACACAATCAAGCAATCTAATGAACCCCATGGTAGAAGTTCCTGTATCACCTAGGCGGCATTAGGCTTGCCAGGCTGGACGGGCTACCATGGCCCTTGTTTGGGTGTATATCATGATTTTACTATCATGATTGGTGCATGGGGTTATGATATTGATAAAGAGGATTTGACAAGAATTTCTGAGACTGACCATTTCCAACAAAGTTCCTGATATTGTATCCTTTGATCTAGTCTTGCTTGGTACAACCTCGATGAGTAGACTTGCTTGTTTTGTAGCTAGTTAGACATGATCTCGTTGTACTTGTTGCCCTTGTTAACTATGTTGCCCTACTTGTATATGCATAGCATGACTTTGAAAAAGTCAACGAAAAGATAAAACTTTTGTGAAAACTCTTCTTTATTATTCATCCTCACTGAGCTATATGCAGGATTAGCTTACCCTTTTTTCAACCATTTCAGGTAAGGCCGAGGCCGATCCGACTGTACAAGTAGGGGGCGATGACGCTCTATGTGACGAGACTGATTTCTATCTCTGTTGATCGTCATTCTTGTGTTGAAGATAGACTTGTTAATAGAAACTGATAATTTACTTTTGAACAACTTATGATATGTAATATTCTTTTGGATTCCTAACTACATACTAAGTTGAATTACAATTCTTTTGAGGCCTAGATATCTATATTTGGCCACATGTGAAGTACACACAGGGATGCTATGTCTTGTAAATATGGCTCAGGTTGAAGTGGCCTTTTAATGTCAAATGCCTTGAGCATACTTTTGAAGTTACTTGTGGCATGATAAAGTATCTTAAGATGTTAACTAATGATCTTGCAGGTATTAAGTGATTGACACATTGTGCTCTAACCTTAACCTCCGTGGGCTTAGGTCTCGGGGTGTAACAGTATGAATGATGAGATCTATTACAAAACTCCCAAGTGTGCAAATTAATATTAGATCTATTATCCTCCGCCATCCTAGGACTTAATGAATCCAAAGCGATCATATCCGATCTTTCCCAAAAGTAGATGGACATGATTCGTAATAAGTTTAATTAAGTCGCTAGCGGAACATAGTGATGTGGTTGTCTTCTAAAATCTAACGGCCAATTATAGCCACAAAGGCTTGACGCTATTGATTCAATTTGTCGGATAACTATGAGATGGCAGGTCGGATCTAACTAAATCATTTAGTCAATTATAACCACAAAGGTTTGAGACCAAGTGATTTAGGGACAGGATATGACCATAACCTATTTTGTGAAATAGACAACAAAGTGTTATTGACTCTTAATATTTATATTCCAATTATAACCACAAATGTTTGGGGGATACAAATCGTTAAGAGAATTTGGTCACCTACTACTGGATTCTAACGAATTCGCGTTTCTCGTTATGGGAGTATGAGATTTGATAAGATAGTGGGATATACTATTTTTGTAAAGACCATACTTAAATAGTTATGCATTTTTACATCAACTAGCAGTCTTACTTCCTCTATCACTGATTTCTGCAGTATTTTTATAATGGCTTCTATTTCAAATGTCATTACCCGTATCCTTGATAAAAATGCTTTAACCGGACCAAACTTTCCCGATTGGTTTCACAATCTTAAAATTGTTTTGGGATTGGAAAAGATTGAATATGTTCTGGATAAGGGCCCTCCTACTTCCCTTCCTGAAACTGCAACTGAAGAAGAGCAAGAAACATATCAACTCTGGATAGAACATGACTTGAGGGCAAAGGCTTATATCCTTGCCTCAATGTCAAATGAACTGCAAAAGCAACATGAGAAGATGTCTAATGCTACTAGCATGATTCTAAACTTGAAAGATCTGTATGGTGAGCAAAGTGATGTTGCAAGATATAAACTGTCCAGAGAACTATTCAGAGCTAGATTGGAAGAGGGTGGTGACGTTTGTGAGGCCTAACTTTGATTTATGTGCGATACCTCGATATTTGTGCAATAACCTTGAACGACATATCTTAACCTAGATTTAAGGGACTTATCTTGATTTATGTGCATTACCTTGAATTGCGTGCACTTGTCTTGAAGTACGTGCATTATCTCGTAATATGTACCTTAACCTAGGAATACGTGTATTAGCATTAGACTATGTGTATTACCTAAGGATTTATGCCTTGTATTGATTTATGTGCATGCCTCATAGTACATGCCCCAAACCTAAGAATGCGTGCCCGTACACCAATCTAGAAAGATTCCTGCACAAACCACTAGACAATAGATTAATTCTACACAATCCACTAACCATTATTAAATTCCTAATTCAAATCCTACAAATTCCACTAACACTAAAATAATATTAAAATTATCCTAAACATTCCACTAAGCATTATTTTAATCCCAAGTCAAACCACTAAAGGACAAAAGCTCACCAAGCCCTAAACATTCTTTATTCTCTTCCAAAACCTATGCACCTCAAATTCTACACTTACTATAATCTATAATATATTAACATGAATCTAAAAATTCAGATTTCCTCAATGTTATACACGGCCATACACTCAACAATTCAAGATATTCCAAGTCAATGCATACATTATAATAGTCATTACAATATTCTATGCTATACACTTTTGCTAACACCTAAGCACATATTCCTCTACCTAAGACCTCCTGAGCAATAAATTAATTAAAAACAACACAAATCTGACCAAGACTACCTCCCATACACGGCCAAGAGCATCTACACATGCCTAGACAAAGCCTTACACCATGTCATGTTTTTTCTTGTACCTATGCACTCTTTTATTAACTCTTATGCATGCCCATACTTATCCCTTACACCTTGCACTCCCTAGGCAAAATAATTAGTATAATTTGAATGCAATACATGGCCAAATACACTACCTAGGCACACAAAGCTCAAAAATACTCAAAAACCCCATTTCTCTCTCTTTTTCTCGGCCAAAACACCAAACCCCTCTAAGTTTTCTCTCTTCTCACGAGTTCACACACTCTCACACACCATAGTACCTACTCAAACTGATCAACTAAGAAAATTTGGCACCCAAGCACGACCAAGACAAGAAAATAACAAAACAAGCACTCAAGGACCCATTTTCGGCTATAGATGAGTTTTGTGAGTTCCTTTCCTTTTCTTTTCATTTTAATCACTTGCATATATTCGTTAGACATTAACTAAGCTAGTAATTGAGGAAGGAAAGGAGAAATTCACGGCTAAGCTTGGAAAAGAGGCCTACCTTGCATTTCGGGCATTTTCAAGAGCGATTCTTGCATTTCACCTATCAAATTGCTAAGGTGAGGGTTTAAACCTTTATCTACTGATTTTTTTTAAGTTCATATCACATATTTGATGTTTGAGGTTTTGCATGTGTTGTTGGAGGTCGGATTTGTAGGTGTTGAAGCTTGATAAGCCCGTTTTGCATGATTTTTGTTGATTGGACTTATGATGGTTGAAGAGAGGCTCATGGCCGTGTGGTGTAGGGACTGAATTTGTAGTTTTATGATGAAATTTTGATGATAATAGTGTTGGAGTGTGTGTTTGATTATGTTGGGTACATTACATGTGTGTTTTAGCCCCTTTTGAGTTGATTGATGACGTATATTGCTATATTCGTTTATGTTTCAAGGCTGTCCAGATTTTCTAAGGCATGAATATGTGTGTTCTATGATGTTATTGAGGCTAGTTGTTGGTTAATCTTGGAGTTGGTGAAGTGTATGAAGTCCCTTGGTGATTACATGTTTGTAGAGGTGATTTGTATGGCTTGCATGTTGTTTAAATGTTAGATATTGCTATGTTTCAAGGCTGTCCAGATTTTCTAAGGTATGAAAATATATGTTTCAAGGTGGTAATATAGCTAAAAGATGGTTGACCTTGGAGTTGTTGATGTATACAAGGTTTAATGATGATTTTGAACTTGTAGGGGTTGATTTTATGGCTTGCATGTGTGGTTCTTGAACTTATTTGAAATGTTACAAGGCTGACCATGAAATTTTTAGTATGATATTGCATTCCTCTTGATGATTTTAGGGTTGAATGAGAGTTGAAATTGTGTGCAGTTGCTTAAATAAAGTCCTTATCGGGTTAGAATGCTTAATCGGGGCTTAATTTGTGTATTGCATGGCCTTAGTTGAGGCAATTGATATGTGTGGTAGGCTGCCCTTAAATTATTAAGTATGCGTGATGTTGATTCAAGTGTTTCTAGTAGCTTGTAATTAGTTAATAGTCCACCCGAGCTCGAATGTAAAACCCTAATCGCTAACTAAGTCCTCTAGGCCTTGAATCGTGTATCTAGTAATCTTTATAATGGAAAATATTTGAAGTTAATGGACTGCCCAGAAATGTCTATATAGCTGTAAGCATGATTCTCGTTGATTACATGTTGATAAATTAACTATTTGTGCACCCGACCATGTGTAAAGTGTCATAACATGTTCATAAGTTTCAACACTCGGTATGTGAATTAAAATGAGTTATATGACATGTTTTGTATGACATTACTTGGCTGCCCGTTAAATGTTCATATGCTTCTAAGTGTTATACAAAGTGGTTTTATATTTCAAAGCATGTCTTGTATGTTACGTGTCAATATGTGATCATATGTGTATCCGGAGGCAATCTACTTTGTTGACCTCCTAATGTAAATTGTTAATTGTCATAAATAAGGATTGTATACAAGGTTGTAACCTTTCTTTTGGCATGGTAGCTATTCACGAACGCCGAGCGGCATCGGGCTTGCTGGTGCTCCCGTGACTACCATGGTCCAATTCCCTCTCTCGCCTGGAACTTTATTACCCTCGGAGAGTTTGGTCGTAGGTTTGGTATACAATCCGGAGTACACCTATGGGGAGTGTGTAAGGCCTGACCTTAATTTGCGTGCGTTACCTCAATTTGTGTGCCATAACCTTGAACTACGTGTCTTAACCTAGGTTTAAGAGTCGTACCTTGATTTACGTGTATTGCATTGAATTACGTGCCTTGTATTGGTTTACGTGCATTCACTTAGGGTTACGTGCATTTACTTTAGAATCTGTGCATTTGTCTTGAAGTTTGTGCCTTACCTCGTAGTGCGTGCCCTAGACCTAGGAAAGCATGTCTGTATTCCAAGTCAATGCATGCATTATAATAGTCATTACAATATTCTATGCTATGCACTTTTGCTAACACCTAAGCGCATATTCTTCTACCTAAGACCTCCTATGCAATAAACTAATTAAAAACAACACAAATCTGACCAAGACTACCTCCCATACATGGCCAAAAGCATCTACACATGCTTAGACAAAGCCTTACACCATGTCATGCTTTTTCTTGTACCTATGCATTCTTTTACTAACTCCTATGCATGCCCATACTTATCCCTTATACCTTGCACTCCCTAGGCAGAATAGTTAGCATAATTTGAATGCCTTTGACTAGAACCACCAAGAAATACATGGCCAAATACACTACCTAGCCACACAAAGCTAAAAAACACTCCAAAACCCCATTTCTCTCTCTTTCTCTCGGCCAAAACACCAAACCCCTCTAAGTTTTCTCTCTTATCACGACTTCACACACTCTCACACACCATAGTGCCTACTCAAACTGATCAACTAAGAAATTTTGGCTCCAAAGCACGGCCAAGACAAGAAAATAACAAAACAAGCACTCAAGGACCCATTTTCGGCTATAGGTGAGTTTTATGAGTTCCTTTCCTTTTCTTTTCATTTTAATCACATGCATATCTTCATTAGACATTAACCAAGCTAGTAATTGAGAAATTCACGGCTAAGCTTGGAAAAAAGGCCTACCTTGCATTTCGGGCATTTTCAAGAGCGATTCTTGCATTTCACCTATCAAATTGCTAAGGTGAGGGTTTAAACTTTTCTCTACTGATTTTTTTTTAAGTTCATATCACATATTTGATGTTTGAGGTTTTCCATGTGTTTTTAGAGGTTGGATTTGTGGGTGTTGAAGCTTGATAAGCCCGTTTTGCATGATTTGTGTTTATTGGACTTATGATTGTTGAAGAGAGGCTCATGGCCGTGTGGTAAAAGGACTGAATTTGTAGTTTTATGATGAAGTTTTGATGATAATAGTGTTGGAGTGTGTGTTTGATTATGTTGGGTACATTGCATATGAGTTTTAGCCCATTTTAAGTTGATTGATGACGTATATTGCTATATTCGTTTATGTTTCAAGGCTGTCATATTTTCTAAAGCATGAATATGTGTATTCTATGATATTAATGAGGCTATTTGTTGGTTAATCTTGGAGTTGGTGAAGTGTATGAAGTCCCTTGGTGATTACATGTTTGTAGATGTGATTTGTATGGCTTGCATGTTGTTTAAATGTTAGATATTTCTATGTTTCAAGGCTGTCCAGATTTTATAAGGTATGAAAATATATGTTTCAAGGTGGTAATATAGCTAAAAGATGGTTGACCTTGGAGTTGTTGATGTATACAAGGTTTAATGATGATTTTGAGCTTGTAGGGGTTGATTTTATGGCTTGCATGTGTGGTTCTTGAACGTATTTGAAATGTTACAAGGCTGACCATGAAATGTTTAGTATGATATTGCATTCCTCTTGATGATTTTAGGGTTGAATGATAGTTGAAATTGTGTGTAGTTGCTTATATGAAGTCCTTATCGGGTTAGAATGCTTAATCGGGGCTTAATTTGTGTATTGCATGGCCTTAGTTGAGGGAATTGATATGTGTGGTAGGCTGCCCTTAAATTATTAAGTATGCGTGATGTTGATTCAAGTGTTTCTAGTAGCTTGTAGTTAGTTAATAGTCCACCCGAGCTTGAATGTAAAATCCTAATTGCTAACTAAGTCCTCTAGGCCTTGAATCGTGTATGTAGTAATCTTTATAATGGAAAATATTTGAAGTTAATGGACTGCCCGGAAATGTCTATATAGTTGTAAGCATGATTCTTGATGATTACATGTTGATAAATTAACTATTTACGCACCCAGCCATGTGTAAAGTGTCATAACATGTTCGTATGTTCTCAACACTTGGTATGTGAATTAAAATGAGTTATATGACATGTTTTGTATGGCATTACTTGGCTGACCGTTAAATGTTCATATGCTTCTAAGTGTTATACAAAGTGGTTTTATATTTCAAAGCATGTCTTGTATGTTATATGTCAATATGTGATCATACGTGTATCCGGAGGCAATCTACTTTGTTGACTTCCTAATGTAAATTGTTAATTGTCATATATGTGGATTGTATACAATGTTACAACCTTTCTTTTGACATGGTAGCGATTCACAAACTCCGGGTGGCATCGAGCTTGCCGGTGCTCCCGCGACTACCATGGTCCAATTCCTTCTCTTGCTTTTAAACCTATGACCCAACTCTCGGGTAACAAAGTTCCAAGCAAGAGAGGGAATTGGACCATGGTAGTCGCGGGAGCACCGGAGTACACCTATGGGGAGTGATAAGAGGATGATTGATGTCGACTACAACAATGGTTATTGGAAATGATCTTAAGAGCGAAAGCTTACCATATCCTTGAAATGATTGGTAAATATATCTATTGTTCAATCTAATTCTTATACTATGCTTACATTCTTATTTGTATTACATGACATGTTTCCAAAAGGGTTTTTCACAAGTTAATTATAAAAGAATTTCAAAAGCCTCGTCACTTGTTTCCCCCCTCGCTGAGTTCATAAGGACTCACCCTCTTTATGTCATTATAAGAGAAGCAGAATTGGAACAGGTGCCCGAGAAAAATGTGCTAGTTGATGAACCCTTGGAATGACTATGTGCATTACGTGCTTTTCAGGAACATGGATATTATTAGGGATGTTGTGTTTAATTGAAGACTATTTATTCTGTTGTTGTAAATGACTCCCGTTGTAATTTGAAGTCTAATTTTAGTTTGTACTAACTATAATTGGACGAACTCTTTTATTTCGATCGTTTGCTTTCATCATTATGGATAGTAGCTATCATTAGGTGTTTAAACCAATAGGCGAATAATCAACTAAGATAGCCCTACCTATACTCATTGAGGTATTCTTTTGTAAGCTAATGTTAATAGGTACATATCCAAATCGAAATTTGACAAATAAATGCGGTGTAGTTATCGTGATAGGCTTGTTAATTCAAATGGAACCTTCAAGATAAACTAGTAGGCATATCAATCGATGGTAGAACGAAAGTTTTTGTTGTAAGCAAATTAATGATTCGGAATATTTGAGGTGTTCTAGAAAATAGTTCAAACCAAAGATCCTAAATACAGCCGTTATACTGCCAGTTTTTCGAAAAACTTTTGGAATTCTAGGCTAACGAATAAGCATTAATCAAAGTCAAATAGTTAAGGATGTAAAATAACAATGATGATTTAGGTTATACCCTAGTCTAGCCTCTATAGGTCGGGTTGAGGCGTGACAATGTCGGTAAGCATGTTCTCAGGATGATTAATCTAATTACTCAACTTGAGATGCTTTAGTTCGACATGAACTTTAAGCTGCACACAGATCTTACTCTGCAGTCCCTCCCGCCTTCCTTCAATCAGTTCATTGTGAATTTTCAAATGAACAAAATCTCTATTTGTTTGCCTGAGCTGGCCAATATGTTGACCACTACGCAATCACAGTTCAAGAGAAAAGGCAAGGAGACTGTCCTCATTGGTGGTTATTCTTTTGGGTTTAAACCCAAGAATAGAAGAAGGATGAAGAATAACAAAAAGAAGAAGGACAATGCTCCTAACCCCACTAGGGGTGTTAAGAAGAAGGAAGTCATCCCTAAAGGGCAGTGTTATTACTGCAAGGTTGATGGCCATTGGAGAACAAATTGTCCCCTGTACCTTCAAGAGTTGAAAGAAAAACAGGTTGTCGCCACTGCACGAGGTATAATTTCTTTTAAATATGTGAATGAAACTAATTTTTCAATTAGTCCGGCTTCTATGTCTTAGATTTTAGATTCTGGTGCTACTATACATGTTTGTATGTCCTCACAGAATCTAAATGACAGGATAATGCTTCGGACGGGTGAGATTGTTCTGAAGGTTGGTAATGGGGCAAGTGTTGCAGCCCTTGCCAAAGGGAATGTTGAAGTTTGTCTGTCTACTGGTCATGTTATGTGTCTTTCAAATGTTTTGTTTGTTTCAAATGTTGTTAGGAATATTGTTTCTATTCCTAAGCTTGTTTGTGAAAATTATGAATTTTCTTTTATGTACAAGAGTTGTAATATTTATAATGGTAATGAATATATCGGCTCAACTACTTTATTGAACGGACTTTATCATTTGAATTTGGATGAATGCATGCATGTAACTTCAACTTCCGCTTCAAAGGAGAAACAAACAAAATATATTCAAATTAATGTGAAACAATTGTGGCACTTGAGACTTGGACATATTAACGAGAAAAGATTAACATGGATGGTTCAAAATGAACTTATTGATTCATTGGGATGTGAACCCGGGCCTACATGTGAGTCTTGTATTCTCAGAAAAATGACCAAGTCATCATTTGTTAGAAAGGGTACAAGAGCCACTGAATTGTTAGCATTAATTCATAGTGATATATGTGGTCCCTTTAGAGAAATGGCTCGCAGTGGTTATATCTACTTCATAACCTTCACTGATGACTATTCTCGGTATGGTTATGTATACTTAATAAAGTACAAATCTGAGGCTTTCAAAAAATTCAAGGAGTTTAAAGCTAAAGTAGAAAACCAAATGGGAAAAAGTATTAAAACCTTGTGATCCGATCATGGAGGTGAATATTTAAGTACCGAATTTCTTGAATATCTTAAACAAGCCGGAATAACTTCATAGACTACTCCACCTGCTACACCATAATTAAATGGTGTATCTGAATGAAGGAATCGTACATTAATGGATATGGTACGATTATGATCAGTTACACCGATCTTCTAATTCATTGTGGGGGTATGCACTTCTTACGACTATTTACTTGTTGAATAGGGCTCCAACTAAAGTTGTTCCTACTACACCGTATGAGATGTGGGTTGGTAGAAAACAAATCTTAATCACATTAGGATTTGGGGCTGTCCCGCTTATGTTAAGAAACTTAAGACGGACAAGTTGGAAGCAAGATCTGACAAAGGAAGATTTGTGGGATATCCTAAGGAAACTAGAGGATATTATTTCTATTTTCCCGATGATCAAAGGATATTGATCAGTCGAGATGCCTTCTTTCTTGAAAAAGATTTTGTTCAATAAGGAAACAGTGGGAGGAAAATAAGAATTGAAGATTCTTCTGAACCATAAAATGATCAAAGTCATGATCCCGAACCAATCCAACAAGATCCAGAACCAGTCATCACACAAGAACCTTGGAGATCTAGTAGAATATCCCATCCTCCAAAAAGATATGGTTATCTTCTTGAGGAAACACAAGGGTTGTTTGTGGTTGGGGATAAAGATCATTTGGATGATCCTACTGGTTATGAGGAAGCAATACAAGATATTGATTCCAAGAAATAGAAGCAGGCTATGCAAACAGAGATAGATTCCATGTATTCAAATGATGTTTGGACCTTGGTTGACCGACCTGAAGGTATTGTACCTATAGGTTGTAAATCGGTCTTCAAAAGGAAACTTGGAATTGATGGAAATGTGGGGACATATAAAGCAAGGCTGGTTGCGAAAGGTTTCCATCAGAAACAAGGTGTTGATTATGACGAAACTTTTTCACCAGTTGTCATGCTTAAGTCCATTTGTATCATGTTTGCTATTGCCGCACACTATGATTATAAGATCTGGCAAATGGATGTTAAAATGGCATTCCTGAATGGCTATCTTGAAGAAGATATCTATATGGAACAGCGTGAAGGTTTTAAATCTAACAAAGATCAAGTGTGTAAGCTTAAAAGATCAATATATGGTCTAAAGCAGGCATCTCATTCTTGGAACATCAGATTTAACAATGAGATCAAAGAAATTGGTTTCATTAGAAATGATGATGAACCTTGTGTATACAAGAAGATCAATGGGAGTATGACCACTTTTCTGATTCTGTATATTGATGACATTTTGACCATGGGAAATGATGTTGGACATATGATGTCCACTAAAATTTGGTTAAACAGCAAGTTCTCCATGAACTTAGGGGTTCGTGTCTATAGAGATAGAACGAAAAGATTGATTGGCTTGTCTCAAAGTCTGTACATAGAGCGAGTATTGAAGAAATTCAATATAAAGAGTTCTAAGAAAGGTCTTCTTCCTATTCGACATAGAATACATCTTTCTAAGAACATGTCTCCCAAGTCCGAAGATGAAAGACAACGTATGGAACGTGTGCCTTATGCTTTGGCTGTTGGCAGTCTCATGTATGTCATGCTATGTACAAGGCCTGATATTGCGTACTCTGTAAGCCTTGTGAGTCGATATTAGTCGAATCTAGGAGAATAACACTGGATGGCAATGAAGCATACATATGTAAATCTGAATGGCATGTTAATTGGATATTCATATTCTCCGTTCAATTATATGAATGTGTCCTCAATGTTTTTCGGAGAAAAAATATATTCTTAAAGTGTTGAGAATTTAATGGCATGTTTCATCGACATGATAAATATTCAAAAGCATTCATAGTCCTTAGATTATTCGACCAGGACTAGAATAATCAAGTACGGACTATCATATGTAGTTACCTTTGATTAACATAGAGATGCTAATGATAAAGGGTAGCGAGCGTTGAGCTACAACAGCATAAGGATGCAATTAACTCACATATGAGTGATCGTTAGTGGAACGGATCATTGAATGTGACCAGAATGACGAAACTACATGACTTTGGATTAATAGTTTGTCATTCATTGCAAATTGTGCAAATTAATCCTTTGACTTGAGAAATTACTGTTATTGGCTATATCAAGGGCTAAATCTTGCATTTGGACAACGCTCGCCTTCTTTGAGGGTGAGATACGGCCTCTTGCAGTTTAATCTTGTGATATAAGACCAACAAGTAATTATCAAAATAGGATCTGTTAACCTCCGACAGTGAGGCGATGCCCCATGCGATCTAGTATCGGTTGTCTGAAATGAGAAATCCTCGGCCAGGGTAGTTGAATAATGGAAATGTGTTTTTCCATAAATGTCATCTCTCGTTTTACCAAATTAGATCTATGCATAGAATCGTTTAGTGGATTTAATCATTTCATGGTCCCCACAACGATTGGAACATTTTAACAAAAGGATTGAACTGCACGCTAATTTGCGACTGTAAATAGGTTCGTTGGAATTGGACTTCATTAATGTACATATTATCATGATACGTTCGTTGCTAGCGCGTCACTCATGAACATGAAGGTATTCTTGAAAATAATGGAGACATTTTCGGAATCGATCCTTTATCGCTGTACGGTCATGAACCTAGAAAGTCACATACTTAGGGTATCATGAATAAAGCATTTCTAAGCTTGGTATTGGGTTGGAAACACATTAAAGTGTTAACGGTGTGATTTTGGACATTACCGGTTAAGTGGGCCAAAATCATAATTTTTGAAAGTTTTGAGGCCAAAGTATAAATACTGAAAAGTATTGGGGCTTTAGTGCAAATAGATTGAGGGGTCAATCTGCAATTAATTAGTGTAAAAGGGTTTAGAATTAATTAATGTTTGTCTTCACTAAAAGACAAACAACAACTTGCACTAAAAGACAAAACACAAAAGGACAAACATTAAAGGACAAAAGACAACTTGCATTAAAAGACAAACAACAAATTGTATGAAAATTTGTCCTTTTTACCCCTCAATGGCTGGCTATCTAAGGGCAATTTTGACACTTGGCTTCTTCAATTATTTAGATCATGACACTTGGCAATTTGATGATCATGTTCATGCATCTATAAATAGAGGTCATGTCTTCATTCATTTTGCTCCTCTCTTGGCCGAAAATTTCAAGTGTTTAGAAGCAAAAATTCTCTCTTTCTGTCTTGGTGGATTCAGCCAAGGCTAGATAAGATTTGTAGAGTTTTGCTTCTAGTTTTTAACTCTAAATTACACAAGCTCTTGGACTTAACTAAGCTAGCATTTCTATTAGTTAGTTGTCCTTTGCTTTTGGATACTCGTGAACCGACTAGGACCTTTGGACGTGGGAAGGAGCTTTGCCTAAGTCAAGACCCTTTTCAAGTGTCTACATCCGAGTTCTCCACACGAGGTACTCTTATATTTCGTTTTAAATACATATGTATATAGTTGTATATACTTTCATGTATTTTCTTTTATGTACTATTTACGGATTTACTCTTGAGATTTTGTGAATACAACTTGCCGACATGCAAATTTTTAATTGTTATTATTTTCGCTGCACTTGCATGTTTTTGTTATTTATATATCTCGAGACGATCCCGTTGTTCTCCCGTTTTGAAGCTGACGCCATTACGCGCCTTCATTCTGAAGCTAATACCTTTTGCACCTTCATTATGAAGCTGACGCCTTTATGCGCCTTCACTTTTTTCGACTGAATTGTTTTCATCAATTTGTTAATTTTTCTGTTTGTTCATCATATGGTTTACATTTTAACACGTTGTCTTTTGGGTTGCTTAAGATGTTTATGATATGGTTGTATGCGGATATTTTTTTTTATATGCAAACATTCTATGTAAGGGTATGCACATTTCTTTATTACGAAATGAGCAATCCATGTTTGATTATCCTAAGCGTTCGATGTGTTTATGGCCTAACGTTTTCGCATAACGTTATAATGTACATCTTTTCGTAACTTTGGGTTGCTTAAGATGCTGTTTGCTGAAGCCACATTGTTTTCTTGTCATATTTTATTTATTTGCATGCACTTTGACTAGTTCATCTATATTATTTAGTTGTGCATTACATACTAAATTAGTTTTTTGATGATCTAATTGTTGAATTTTAGACAGTCCATTCTATTTTCGTTGCATTACTCGCTACTCAGTCCTTGTTTAGGTTATCATTATTTTATTCAACTTTAAATATTTGGAATCTTAAGGATAAATGTGAGTTCTGCTAATTTGTTTTCAAATAATGTCGGTTGCTTCCACGTTTAAAGGCGACGAAATAACCCAGGAGAATAACACCTATATTGATCCAGGCCCCGACACCCACTACTCAAATTAAGGTTTGATATGAATTATTCAATTATGGTTTTTACCATTTTTTTCGCAAGAACACTACGTTGACAATATTTTACTCAATGTGAAGGGACTCAGGAAGGAATTAAAGAGAATGAAGCAAGCTCAACTAGTCATGGAACAAGAACTGCGAAGTGTCAAAACAGCTTGGAATGACATGTTTACCATGCTGAGGCAATTCATCAGAAAATTTGATATGAAAGTGAATGTTCATAACGTTGTAAATGGTGGTGTAGGAATCAAAAATTTTGACGATGACGAATTCGGCATAGGCAGGAACGATGGGGAAGAAGTCGATGATCAATCTTTGGGCAATGGTAAATATCCCACTTCCTCAAATGAATTTGCTCGAAACCGACTAAAAATCGTGTTTTCTGAGGATAGTTACTCTATCAATTCCCAAGAATTCCATTACCATGCTAGTGTTAAAGTTATTAAAGCAGGTTGTTCAAAGTATCTATTTGGAAGAAACGAAGAAGGCTGCAACACTTTGAAACAAATAAAACCAATTTATATGAATCTGAGTAGTGACACAAGTAGTGGTTTGCCAACAACCGTTATTTAAATTTGCCATGAGTTTATGTCTCAATGGAACCAGGCATTTCAAAGCGTATATTGGAAAAAACCAAGTCTGTAACACATCCAAACAAAAAGAACCAATTAATGTGAATGTGAGTAGTGACACAAGTTTCAGTTTGCCAACATACTGTAAAATTCGGCCACAACATTATGTTTTGATAGAAGAGATGACCTGCTGGATGATTATTTATTTTCAACTTAGAAGGTTCCCATGTGAACATATGTTATTTGTATTGCAATTCGATTAAATATGTTATATCCCACATTAAATTAATCCAGATAACGTGTATGTCGTAGGGAGATGTTTGTTGACACAAATATTTAGTACATAACGCGTCACCAAATGCGCGAACTGAAGTCTAACATATGCTTATCTTCTAATGTGAGTGTTTAACCCAAAATGTAACATTAATGTGAACACATGCTTACTAACTGTTTTTATTGTCATATACAGATCATCGATTGCTACGTGTTTAAGCTAACCGATGAGGCCTGACGAATTGATTGCAACATGCCTAGTTGGTATCTACCCTAATTTTTTATGGTATGTTTAGAATTAGGAAACTTAATAAATTTAAGTTAATTCCACTACATATTAGGCTACGTAGAATAAAATTAAAACACATTTTATGTAACGCAACAACACATTTTGGTTGACTTTCAAGGAAAGCCCATTGATGTTCAAAGTTGCATAAAATTTTATTAGGGTCTATCATAGTTCACAGGTTCATTGGCGGATTGCAAGAAGGTATTTAACTGTCTTTGTGTGGATGTTAGTTTGCCATAGAGTTTGGTTAAGAAGAAACTCAAACGCATAATTTTTTGCAGATCTTTGTACCAATAAATATCAACAATCGTCATTGGTATTTTTGCATATTTGACCTTGTATCGAATAAGATACTGTTGTGTGATACTGCCCTAACCTTTGATCAAGGGCCTATGATAGAACAAATCGACAAACTTGTAGTTTTATTTCTCAACTATAAGTTGTTAGTTTGACACGACCCTGTTAAAATTGAGTTGACTAACCAAGCCCTGATTTGTAGGTGGTTTTCCTTGACAAGCTATTCCAAGAAGCGGATCTAACCGTATACGCCAAGATGCAAAATGTTACAACCTTTATGTGTGGATGCCTCCTTAGGTACCCATACAGGTCGGTAGCTACGACTGTGGTGTGTTAGAGATATGTCCTAATGCTATATAGTTAGATGACCAATATAGGGCATTTTGATGTAAATCTGATTGGCATATTTATTGGATGTTCATATTCTCCGTTCAATTATATGAATATGTCCTCAATATTTTTTGGAGAAGAAATATATTCTTAAAGTGTTAAGAATTCAATGGCATGTTTCTTCAACATGATAAACATTCAAAAGCATTCATCGTCCTTAGATTATTCAACCAGGATTAGAATAATCAAGTACGGAATATCATATGTAGTTACATTTGATTAACATAGAGATGTTAATGATAAAGGGTAGCGAGCGTTGAGCTACAACGGCATAGGGATGCGATCAACTCACATATGAATGATCGTTGGTTGAACGGATCATTGAATGTGACCGGAATGACGAAACTACATGACTTTGGATTAATAGTTTGTCATTCGTTGCAAATTGTGCAAATTAATCCTTTGACTTGAGAAATTACGACTGCCGGCTATATTTAGGGCTAAATCTTGCGTTTGGACAATGCTCGCCTTCTTTGAGGGTAAGATACGGCCTTTTGCAGTTTAGTCTTGTGATATGAGATCAACATGTAATTATCAAGATAGGATCTGTTAACCTCCGATAGTGAGGTGATGTCATATGCGATCTAGTGTCGGTTGTCTGAAATGAGAATTCCTCAGCCGGGGTAGTTGAACGATGGAAAGATGTTTTTCCATATATGTCATCTCTCATTCTACCGAATTAGATCTATTCATAGAATCGTTTAGTGGACTTAATCATTTCATGGTCCCCACAACAATCGGGACATTTTAACAGAAAGATCGGATTGCACGCTAATTTACGACTATAAATAGGTTCGTTGGAATTAGACTTCATTACTGTACATATTGTCATGATACGTTCGTTGCTAGCACGTCACTCATGAACATGAAGGTATTCTGGAAAATAACGGAGACATTTTCGGAATCGATCATTTATCGCTGTATGGTCATGAACTTAGAAAGTCACACACTTAGGGTATCATGAATAAAGCATTTCTGAGCTTGGTATTGAGTTGGAAAAATGTTAAAGTGTTAACGGTGTGATTTTGGACATTACCGGTTAAGTGGGTCAAAATTGTAATTTTTGAATAGTTT
Source organism: Ehretia macrophylla (assembly GCA_037974665.1). Taxonomy (NCBI): domain Eukaryota; kingdom Viridiplantae; phylum Streptophyta; class Magnoliopsida; order Boraginales; family Ehretiaceae; genus Ehretia; species Ehretia macrophylla. The sequence goes on from CM075779.1 coordinate 62,644,348, forward strand.
GGGACCAAAGTGTAAATACTGAAATGTATTAGGGCTTTAGTGCAAATAGATTGAGGGGTCAATCTGCAATTAATTATTCTAAAAGGGTTTAGAGTTAATTATTATTTGTCTTCACTAAAAGACAAATAACAAGTTGCACTAAAAGATGAAACATAAAAGGACAAACACTAAAAGATAAAAGACAACTTGCACTAAAAGACAAAAGACAACTTGCACTAAAAGACAAAAGACAACTTGCATGAAAAATTGTCCTTTTTACCATCCTTTAGCCGGTCATGCAAGGGCATTTTTGCCACTTGGCTTATTCAATTGTTTAGATTATGACACTTGGCATTTGATGAGCATGTTCATGCATCTATAAACAAAGGTCATGTCTTCATTCATTTTGCTCATCTCTTGGTCGAAAATTTCAAGTGTTTAGAAGCAAAAATTCTCTCTTTCTCTCTTGGAGGATTCGGCCAAGGCTAGATAAGATTTTTAGAGTTTTGCTTCTAGCTTTTAACTCATATATACTTAAGCTCTTGGACTTAACTAAGCTAGCACTATAATTAGTTAGTTGTCATTTACTTTTGGATGCCCGTGGACCGACTAGGACCTTTGCACGTGCGAATGAGCTTTGCTCGAGTCAAGATCTTCTTCAAGTGTTCACATCCGAGTTCTCCACATGAGGTATTCTTATATTTCATTTTAAATACATATATATATAGTTGTATATACTTTTATGTATTTTCTTTTTGTACTAAGTTACAGATTTATTCTTAGGTTTATGTAAATACAAACTTGTTTACATGCAAATTTTAATTGTTATTATTTCGCTGCGCTTGCATGTTTTTGTTATTTATATATCTCGAGACGATCCCGTTGTGCTCCTGTTTTTAAAGCTGATGCTATTACGCGCCTTTATTTTGAAGCTGACGCCTTTTGCGCCTTCATTATGAAGCTGACGCCTCAATTGCGCCTTCATGGTGTATATGTTTGTTCCATGATGAAAAACCCTGGAAAGTATGAAAGTTGGTTGCTAAAGGAATCTGAGGGTAAGCGGAAGCAGTTAACCCGTGAAATGTGACTACATTCGACCAATAAGGCAAATCACAGGGTCATTTGGTGCTGAAGATATTGGTGATTTGTTTGTTTGGTTTGGTTTGCTTATCACTATGGTTGATGTTTGTTATGCTTTTGGTGGACAATGTTTGTGATCTTTTAATATGAAATATGTGTTTTTCCATTTCTGTGTGTGATGAACATGATAATACAGTAAGGAATGATAGTTTTTAATTTTGCCAACGGCACATGCAGCCTTTTAATGCTGCATGTAAATATGTATTTTCATTTTCTATGTATAATATAATACTTTGCATGTCTAATTTACTTGCATTGTCGTTCTTACTACATGAAGCTTAACATGTTTATTATACTAGAGTTTGAATGGATAAACATGTTACATAATTGTACCAGACTTTTAAGGGATAGACACATTAAGTTACTGCATACACACTTAGACGTAGTAACTTTATACATTTATTACATGAAAGTAATTCACCTTACATATAACAGGTTCACAATGACAACTAGATTTTGTGGGACTTGTACTAAAAGAACACCCAAAGTTAGGACGAAATGCTTCCAAACTACTTCGCAGCATGACTCAAGTAAGCACAAATTAATATTTCAAGAAACATAACTGGAAATGTAAAATATAGTACTAAAAGAATCCCCGAAGTTAGCACAAAATGGTTATAAACTACTTACATAACCCTATATAGCACAAATACATATTTCCTCCCAACAAATGTCAAGGTGTTTGACAGACCAAATTACATTTATAATAGTACCACTAAATTGAGTACACGTGTTAGCACAAAATGGTAGTAAACTACTAGAATAATGGATAACCCTACCTTGTACAATTACAAGAATAACATATTTCAAATGTCTATCAAATTAAATATGGACTACGTCTACTAAGAGAAATCCCAGTGTTGGCAAAAAAAAAACAATGCTTCCTAGCTGCTTCAAACGATAACCATATAATTTCTACAAAAAACCAAAAGTTAAGGTTATAAGTTACCACAAAGGCAATGTCACAACTATTCCCAAAATAAACCATAAAAATAATTCAGAATCATTGTCAAAATGCTACCCACCAAAATAGTAATTAGTAATAATAGACAATCAATAGATGAGATAACAACAACTGTGAAGTTAACTACAATTGGAATTGAGAGGATTTCGCATGTTGCATGCATGACACCATATCTTTAATGCGAGCTACCTACGTTCATGCTTGGATCTTTCATTATTCAACCAACCAACGTTTTCCTGATTTTCCATCATCAAGCACACGTACAAACCACAATCAGTACCGTTATGTTGTGTTGGAACCCATCTAGGACTGCAATATTTGAAATCTTGCACACTCCTCATGGTTCTATATGTTGCGGTTTTTACTTCAATTAAAAACTCATCCAGGAAGCGAATCTAAAATTATAGACAAATGTTAGTTTACCTAGTCATAAGCCAAGTAAAATAAAATGCATGGATATGTTGAAACCAAGGAATGCATGGACAAAATGAACCAAATGATTGGACTGTACCAGCTCTTTTACTCGACATGTTATGCGTCTCAATGACTTCACTATGTTCGACGTGTCACAGATTTTAACCAAATTACTGTTAAAGTCAACTATGCATAACAACCAATATATATTTTTGAAATTAAGAGGCATGAATATCTACAATATCACATGCAAATCTTCAATACACAAATAAGCAACGTAAATACTAAATAAATGGGTACATAACTACAACAAATCTACCTCTTTACATTCGACTAGATTTCTAGTGAATCTATTTAGACCCAAAAATTCCTTTTGCATGCTTCGGGTCTAAATGACTCCCTCGTAAGTAATTGTTGCTACAAGTAATTAAAATGCCAAGAAATTTAATATTGTGAGGTACGTGCATTATTTCTATACATACTAACGTAATTAGTATTATACTTACCGAAAAAAGAGTCGACATTTAACATCTGGGCATTTTGGGATCTATTGCCCTTGCACCCGAAGTCAGTTGCCAAGCGAAAGTATCAATTATCTTAAGTAATATACCCAAATGTCAAAGATTAGATATTTCATTAGTATACATCACAAAACATACTTAACACGATTACTTATATGACACTCACAGAAGATGAAATTTGTCAATATAGTAGTAGTTCGTGCATGTCACACCTCGTTAGATCGTAGAGCTCAGTGGACACTACTAATTCACTGCAACAAAAGTAATCAAACAAAAATAACATAACATACATCACTTTTTTTTTATTAACACCAACATGGGTAAAAAGCTAACTTACTCAACATCTGCATATGTAGAAAACAAATAATCTGTCAATAGATCATCGGAAGTCACCAGTGTCCTCGCGAGTTGTCTAGAAATAATTACACCAACGTTTGGGCCTAAACCAGCCTTTCCCTCGCGATAGATTTCATCTGCTAATGCATGTGCACATTTCTTCTGTTTTTTATTGCCCTTCTTTTTGCTTTTCTTCTTGCCCACCTCTTATTATTGCGCTCTTCATCAGAACACACAACATATTCGTCATTCTCATGTACACAATCTTGACTCTCATGATTTCTCTGTCCTCTGTTTCTCCAAATTATAATCTTCTTACCCTCGCTGACTCTACATCTATCTTTCTTGTTTTCTTCTTGTATAACTTCATCTCCACCCTTTGATTTTCTTCCCACACTATATCCACCATTTTCATTCCTTCCCGCATCGTATGCATTCTCTTCATTCCTATCCATATTACTTTCGCCTAATATCACTAGTAGCTGCTTAAACAACAACTTTAACTCATTGATACCACACATATTTTCCCTTGTGGAATCCTTAAGATCCATAACTTCAGACTTCATCTCTTCATATTTCCTCTCTAGGTTACTCATACAACTTTTGATTTCCTCGACATCTCTCCAAAGTTTTGTAGCCCCATCTGATGTCTGCTTCTTTGGTTGTGTTGTACTCTCAAACACAATGCAAGCATTGTTGTCTGAGTATCCTCCATTTACTTGGTACTTGTACATCATTTCACTCACATGATCGTCCGTCTAATACGCAAGGCCTATCATCATGAGGAAGGTACAACTGCTCACGTGGGTACATGTGCTCAAAAAAGAAAATATACACAAACAAACATTATGTCAGTCAACTATTGATTAATCGGACTTGTCGCGACAATACAAATGATATGCAATTAGAAAACTTGGCTTACCATAAAAAAGAACAAACATCCACTCACGTATTTCTTCCCCTTGTGCTTCCAATGATAGACTCCATTTCGCAATGAATACAAAATGAATTCAGCCCAGTTATAACCTCCAATTGCATCAGTATCCTTCACTACGTGTAACATTTCCAGTTTAACCGCATGATTTTCTATAGGACACAATAAATATCCAATGACATATATGTAGTAGAGGGCTTTGAACTCCAACCCACGACTATTGCATTTCTCAATTTCAGCAGATAGTTCTTTTAAAGAAATTGTGTGATCCTCCATTGTGAATAACTTCTCAATATTTTCAATCTCATAGTGGATACCATTTGTTGGTTCGTTCAGTCATCTATTAGGAAGGCCTAGTACGCGTTCGACATCAGCTGTTATCACCTCAATCTTCTTGCCATGCACATTTAATGTCATTGACATCGGATAAAAATTATCAATAATCCATCGGCAAAGTTGGTGCTTCAATGTAGTGCAGCAAAGGTAAAGAATACCATCAAATCCAATGTTTTCTACAGCTTCTCTTTGTTATGGTGTTAGCTTTAAATTCAACTTGACTATCTTTGTAACACTCTGATCCCTCTCGAGACCGGAGCCCCAAACCCGAAACCTAAGGTCACGAAAAACGAAGGGAAACAGACGTAGTCTCCTTTGTTTATAAGACAATCCAAAACCTGTACAAGCAACTATAACCTCAAAACCAAAGTTCAACCTCCTCTGTAACTTCCAACTTCCTCTATCACCACATGCATCAACTCTTCAAGGCTATTTGAGCCTTGGAACCCACTGATCAATCCATATTTTTCGTATGTTAACCCATTCAATCATCTACAATTGTACTATTATTATAAGCATAAATTGAATATTTGATACAAATTTAGTGCAATGTAGGTTTTAAAGAAGAAATAGCAAAAATAGCCACAAAAGCCAAGACTTGAATGAGAAATTCAGCATAACACTGTAGAAGAATGGTAGAACGACCTTGGCACAAGAAAATCGAGATTGAATTTGGCCAAACGAATCGCGGAAACAAACTCAAGATGCCGAAAAACCATGGAGTAGACTTGGTCAACTTTTGGTCAAAGTCAAAGGTTAATGCATGAATAGTAAAAGTCAACGATCAACGGTTAACGAGTGAACAGTAATCAACTGAGCATGAATAGTAAAAGTCAACGCATGAATAATAATATTCGTGGACATCATGCTTACACAGTGGTGACCTATTCATTGACATCGTGCTGACACAATGGTGACCTAGGCACTGACTTTGTGCTTACACAGCAGTGACATCACTATGTAAATAGTAACTCTGTATAGTAACAAATTTCTCCTATAAATACCTCCCTTTGCTATTTCATTTGGACACCATTCAATTCTTAGATTTTGTTCTTCTTGTTGTTAGCTTTATATTATATTTTTAGTTTAGAAGTAATTTTGTTCGAAGCTCGAATCGATGAGGCCATAGACAAATCAAAGTGAGTCTAGAGAATCAAGATCCGCTGTTTTTGATAAGTATTCTTTAGATTTCTTGATTTTCTATATGACTTTATGTATTATAATTATTATTATGGCACATTAAACCCAAGATTCGGGGTGGTAATAAGTGAGGATATTCTTTGTATATAATTCTTGGATCAAAATTATTTTATGTCTTGTATTTTCTTTTCTTGATTAAGTATTACTTGATTAATCATGCATAGACTTGATGCCATGTTTTTGTTAATCAAGAATACACATGCGCTCGGTTTTGTAAACCAGTAGCAGTATGAGACTACCTCGGATGGATACAGTTCGGTTGTACCAACATCTCCAGGTTACATAAGGGAAAGATTAATTGTGAGATTGGATATAGTTTGGTTGTACCAACACCTCCAATCTTAATAATCAATTAATCTCGTCACTTACGTATCCGAGGCCAACTTCAAAAGTGGGAGTTTGTAGCCCTATTTTTGAATGATTTAATCTTTAAATCTGAATCCATAACATTATACTTGAATATTCCGAACCATTTACCATCCCAAATCACATTCGACTCTTGAACTTAATTAAAATTCTATTGTAATTTAATTTTGTAATTTTATAATTTACTGCATCTTTTGGACTCTTGAACTTCAAACAAACTCATCCATGATGGGAAATAGTCAAACAATTCTAAATTAAAGATTAACTTAACTTGATAATTCCAATCTTCGTCGATCGACTCTCTACTCGCCACAACTAGAGGTAATTTGAGGTAAGTACCATTTCAATCATTTAACCTCACTATTTTTGAATGCAAAACGATGTGATCAAAATTTGGCGCCGTTGCCGGGGATTGGCGTTTATCAATTGAGGTAGGCTTTTAATTTATGTATATATTTTAAGTTTTTTTTTCTTTAGCTTTCTTTCATTTTGAGTTTTGTGCGTATTTTATTTTTGTTAGTTTTGTATGCATGGTCGACGATCCTTGAAACCAATCACTTTTGATTTTGATTCAAAAATTGAAAGATCATTTAGATCTAGAAGCGGAACACAAAAACTTTCAACTCAATCCATGGCTGAACAAAACCCGAATCCTAATCCAAACCAAAATCAGGATCGAAACCAAAACCGAAATGTTGGTAGAGAAGTAGGAAATGTTAGGAGGAGCATTAAAGATTATTCCACACCTAGTGATTATGTTCCTCCTCAAGCCATTGCTCTACCTGAAACTGCAGAGACCTTTAAGATTAAATCCCACATGATATCAATGCTTCCCATTTTTCACGGTCTTTCCAATGAAAACCCGTATAATAACATTGACAACTTTGTCCGAACATGCACTACAATCAATACTAGATTTGCTTCAGATGAAGTTGTTAAGTTAACCATGTTTCCATTTGCTTTACAAGGTCAAGCACAAAGTTGGCGTTATAGATTACCTTCTAGATCAGTAGTCTCTTGGGGACAATTGCAAAGAGAATTTCTAGATAGATTTTTCTCTTCTTCAAAGACTAATGATTATAGGAATCAAATTAGCAACTTTACTCAATTTTCTGGCGAAGCCCTCCATGAAAGTTGGGACAGATATGAAGACCTTCTTCATGCATGCCCACATCATAGTATTCATGTTTGGCAATTAGCTCAAACTTTTTACCAAGGGTTGAATGAACACAATCAAAGTCTGCTTGATTCTGCTTGTAATGACTCACTTCTTGAAAAATTCCCAAAAGAAGCTTGGGAATTATTCATTAAATTGAGTAATAATTCACGCAAATGGGCATCTGCATCTAGAGCTAAGAAGGAGAATGTAGGAAGTAGTGATCATGATTTATTATCTTCAAAAGTTGAAAGTTTAACTCAGGTACTTGAAAAGTTGGTCAAAAGAAAAGAATATTTTCATGTAGTTGATTCTGGTGAAAATGTTCTTGTATCAAATAATGATCCATCCCTAGAAGAGGTTCTTGTTGCTTTTAGATATTCATGTAATTATGATCCATTTTTTAACACTTATAATCCAGGTACTTGTGATCATCTGAATCTGCGATCGAATCAGGATCAGGAAACTATCCAACCATGACCAAGAGGTCCAACTTATCTGCCAGGGTTTATACCAACAAGATACACTTAGAATCAAGTACCTCCAAATTCCAATTCAAGTTCTCGACCGTATAGTGCAAATTTTGAAGAACAAGTTTTGAAATCCTTACAAAAATTTGAGTCCAATACCCAACTTTTGCATTCTTATTCACAATCAATTGTAAATTTGGAAAGACAAATAGGGCAATTGGCTAGCACCCTTCAGAGAAGAGAAGAAGGAAAACTCCCTTCCCAACCAGATGGGAATCCTAGGGGTAAGGTCCAAGTTGCTACTACTGAGGAATACACTGAACCAATGCAAGTCATTACCATACTGCGTAGTGGTAAGAAAGTGGATAATAAGGTAAGTCTTGAAGCTTATGAGCAAGCTAGGCAATCTAGACAAAGAGATAAGTCTCAAGATAACACTGAATCATTAGAAGTAGAAAATGAAATTGTTGTTGAAATGTTGCATGACAAAGTTCCATCATCTGTAAATCCCAAGGCTCCTTTCCCCCATGCATTAGGAAAACAACCTGATAAAGAATCCAAAAGGGAAGAAATGCTTGAAACTTTCAAGCAAGTTAAAATTAATTTGCCCCTTTTAGAAATCATTAGGCAAATTCCTGCTTATGCAAAATTCTTAAAAGATCTGTGCACTCAAAAGAGAATAAATTCATCTCTAATGACAAGTAAGGTAAGGTTGACTGAGAAGGTGAGTTGCATTCTTACGGCTCTTACTCCTCCTAAACGGAAAGATCCAGGAGCTTTTACCATTCCTTGTCATATTGGTCAGCATAGCATTGATCACGCTCTCCTCGATCTAGGAGCTAGTATGAATCAACTTCCTTACAATCTTTTTGAACAATTGAATCTAAGAGAACTGAAACAGACTCATGTCACACTCCAATTGGCTGATAGATCAATTCGAGTTCCGAGAGGTATGATTGAGGATGTTCTAGTTCAGGTTGATAAATTTTGTTTTCCTGTTGATTTTATTGTGTTAGATATGGAGCCAGAAGTAAGTCAAAAATTTCAAACTCTAGTGATTCTAGGGAGACCATTCCTAGCGACAGCCAATGCAAAAATCTATTGTGCGACCGGAGAACTAGAACTTGCATTTGGAGACATGAGAATAAAATTGAATGTAGCTAATGCAGCTAAGTTTATCAATAGTGATAAAGGTCCAGAATGTTTCTTCTTGGATATGATTGATCATTTGATCGAAGAGTCTTTTCCTACCTTCATACAAATGAATTATTTGGAGACTACTTTGATTGGGTTTGAGGAAAAAAATGAAGAAGATAGCAAATCTTTTAAGGATGATTTAGAAATTGGGAAAAAACTTCTAAGCTGATAGATGTGTTTTCTAGGAACAAAGATGCATTAGGTTGGACCATTGCAGACCTTAAAGGAATAGACCCCTTATTTTACATGCATAGAATTAACTTAGAGGACGAAGCTAAGCCATCTAAGGAAATGCAACGTAAGTTGAATCCTAACATGAGGGAAGTGGTGAAAAAAGAAGTAGTAAAATTGCTTAATGCAGGTATCATTTATTCAGTTTCTGATAGTAAGTGGGTTAGTCCTGTCCAGGTCGTGCCTAAGAAATTAGGGATCACAGTTGTAACAAATGACAAAGGAGAGTCTGTTCTAACTCGTACCACAACGGGTTGGCGTGTTTGTTTGTTAACTTCTGTAGCTACTAATCATTTTATTTTTCAACTACTTAGTTACCATGAATTAGCATTTTTATTAAATCATGTTAATTGTTATGGGAATGGGAAAAATGTACATTTGAGCTAAGAGTGATAGGAGCACTCGTTTAGAAAATGTTTTAGCAAACTAAGGAATAGTGTTACGTAACTTAACTTAGCATTTTAATTAGCTAGCATTCATTTTGCACCTTAGGCTCGTTTTAAAGCTAACTACATTAATTGTAGAAGACCACTTAAGCACCCCACTTGACCCCACCCCAATATATACTCAATATAACATAACTTAAGCTCATAATACACAAAAGAAAAAAAAATAGCTGAAAAATAGCCAGCAGAACCCGACAGCCCTTCTCTTGCATTTGGGAGATTTTTGCTTCATCAATTCCTCAATCCAAGCCAATCCAAGCTAGGAGCAAGTAGTTTAGGGTGTTTGCTAGTCTCCTGAGAGTTCCTAAGTGCATTGGTGAGGGTTTTCATGACTTTTTATGCATATCTAAAATGTTACACTTTTCTTGATTTGTTAGAAATGTTATCAAATGCTATTGCAAAGCTTATCTATGCTATTATACATTGTATATAAGTGCTAGAAAACACATTTAAGCCATTAGTTCGCATTTTAAATGGTTAGAATTGTTATTTTGATTTTATGAGGTGAATAGTGATGAATTTCTAGGGTTTTGTGTAATTGTGTGTATTAGCTTGATTCATTGCTTCTAATAGATGCCTTAGATTCTAATGAAGGTATTCCAATAGTCTTGTAGTCTTGAATTGCTCTAAACTTGCATAAAACGTGAATTAGCCAACTTTTTAAAAGGGGTTTCGGGGTTAATGCTAATCCGGGTGGATTTGAGCTTCACATTTGGTATTCTTAGGCTACCTAGGTGCTATAGAAGTTTTGCTAACCCTTGTTTGAAGCCCGGTTAAGGTATGTGTAGTTCAAGGCTATAAGAGGAAAATTGGGGCTTTTAGGGTAATTGCGGGTAATTGAACGTGTTTGAGGGTTGTAAGGGTACCTTAAGGGTTAATTAGAAGATTGGTATAGCTTCCCCTTGAATTTGAATCATTAATATGAGTTTGGAAGGAAAACGAATTGAATAACAAAGGGGTTTAAGTGCAAATTCAATTGTCTCATGCTTCTAAGACCTTGGCATGTTTAAATGTGGTTTCAAGTTGTTTTGGAGCTTTTGGTATAATTGTAAGTACATCTTGAATATGTTCCTTTGTAAAATTGCTTAATTGCTTGTATAAATTGTTTATTTTCTAACTGTTTCGAGGTCAACCTACTTTGTTGATCCTCCCACGTGTTATTTTCATTGTCTTATCATTGTTAAGTGCATTGCATATTGGTTGCGCAACTATAGTGTCAGGGGCAGATGTGTTGAATATCGAATGGGCGGCAGAGGGCTTGCCAGTAGATATTCAAACTCCGTACCCTAGTCCCTCATTCACCTGGTCCGGAGATTGCCAAGGGATGCTGGGTCATAGGATTATCGAGGTACATAAGGAGTACACCCACTCGAGTGATTGGGGCTATGCCAGCATATTGATCGTGGTTCATGGTTCGTGGATCGAGGTTTGAGATCAAAGATAAGAGAATCATGGAGTGTTGGGATTAAGTGTATCGTATCCTTTGATATGTGTGGTTATTTACTATTTTAAATGTAATTTACTTGCCTTTCTTGTTTAACTGTCATATATGTTGCATTACATGTCCCGGTTGGCCTTTATCCCTCACTGGGCAATAGTGGTTGCTCATACCTCACTAACATGTTTCAGGAGATGCTGTGGGTGATCCCCAGCTAAATTGGTTGAAGAAGGAGAACCGGAGGTTCAAACTGACCCTTTGCCTTAATTGCTGTGCCTAGTAGCTTGAGGTGGTTTATGTTCTTGCTGTTGTGTAGAGAACTCGTTTGTTTACCTTATGTTCTATTTTGTAGCCTAAGTGCTATGTTTATGCTATGCTATGTAATTGCAAGATCGAAGTTAGACGGTTGTAGTAGTGGATTCAAAACTTTGGCTTATAATAACTTATATTTTCGTCCTTAGTTTCCTTGCATGCTTGGGATGAACGACTGGTAGTATGGTTGGTTTTAACTTCCTAAGAATGTTTCAATGCTATCATGGAGTGGCATGATAAGCGGTTTTGCTATGAAGTTAAGTTAAGAATGCATGCTTGTGTGAATCTGAACTATTGTATGCTTCAAGGCTCGGATGGCCCTTAAGCTTTGAAATTTAGTTATAAGTGCTTGTCTTGATATATTGTGGCCTTATTGAGCAATTACAGGTTTCCAGAATGTCCACGGTACAGGGAAGACTCTGTCCGTTTGTCGGGTCTGGACTTAACCTTTGGCGTGGGATTGGGTCCGGGCGTGACATTTAGGTGGTATCAGAGCTATTGAATGCATGAAGCCGGGTTAATTTTCTCGGTCTGTGGGTAGAGGTCTATATTGTGATTGCGTGGTTAGCTGAATGAGTGATTCCTTGCTTGGCTACATGAAATCTGAATTGGTAATGAACATGCTAGCATGGAAAAGAAAGTGAAAAGTCTAGAATGTCAAGTATGGTTAAGTGACTAATATGAATTTCTTGTATGTGGATACTCTTTTAATGTTGTATATGACTTTATGTGGATTCATTAAAACTTCTTCTTATGTGTTTTACTTGCAATTTACATATATATGCTTGTCATAATACTTTGCATTCTAGTTGCTTAAGATGGGGCCTCGCCGACAAAACATAAATTAGAATGTGGGAGATGAGGAGGTTGATCAGCGGACAATTATGCACAGTTGACAGCCGCAATAGGGCGGATTGCTCAGGTGCTACAGAGGCAGGGAGGTAATGTTCCAGTGGGCAATCCAATTCAGGGCCAGGCAGGGGCAGAAGGTGGTGGAGGTAACTACTTAGAAAAATTCTTACACCGTGGGCCATCCAGTTTCTTTGGAGAGCCAGATGACATGCAGGCTGAGAGATGGTTGAACAAGGTAGAAAAGATTCTTGTGGGCCTTGAGTACACTGATGTGAGGCAGGTTGCTTGTGCTGAATTTTTGCTCGAGAGAGATGCCGAGCAGTGGTGGCACACTATTAAATCCAGGTGGGAGGCGGAGGCTGTACCTCGAACTTGGGATGAGTTTGTGAGAGAATTCCGAGAGAAGTTCATCACTGAGACGGTTATTGAAAGGCGTGAGCAGGAATTTATTAATTTGAAGCAAGGTAACATGACTGTTGACTAGTATGATGTTGCATTCACTCGCCTATCCCGTTATGTGCCTGCACTAGTTCAGCCTGAGAACAAGAGGATCCAGAGGTTTGTTATGGGACTGAGGCCTGATATCTCTTTGAATCTATCCACTCAAGACTATCCTTCCTATGTAGCAGCTGTCAGAATAGCATCCAGGTATGAAAAGGTGTAAGGCAGATCTGTTTGGAGAATTGAGCCAGCCTAGTAAACGGCCACACCAGACTCAGAGTCAGGGATTTCAAAGGCAGACTACTTCAGTGAGTCAGAGTCAGCAGCCGAGGCAGACTCAGAGTTATACAGGTCCTACTCAGACTCAGGCACGGCCAGTTCAGAGTCAGACTGAGAGTCAATCTCGTCCAGCGGAATCTCGTTCGCAGCAGGGTAGTTCAGCTACCCCTACTTTCAAAGCTCCTTCGAGAGGCACTGCTCTAGGACGTCACCAGTAGTGCAGCTTCTGTCAGCGTCAGGGTCATATTGAGGAGGTTTGTTGAAGAAAACAGAACAAGTGTATGGGCTGCAGGAGCGACCAGCATAGAGTGAAAGATTGTCTGAAATTCAAGAACACCAGGGGTCAGACATCGGCTCAGAACTCTCAGACTAGGGTACCAGCTGCAGCACCAACACCAGCACCACGGGGTCAGGCCCGAGTATTTGTTTTGGATGCTGAGGAGCTTCCAGATACGACAGCTGTGGTAGAAGGTACTTTTCTCCTTAATGATCAATCAGTTAAGGTTTTAATTGACTCCGGAGCCACTCATTCATTTATTACTCCTACTTGTGCACAAAATGCTAAACTGAAACATGATAAACTGTTGCATGAGATTGTGGTCTATACTCCTATGGGGCCGAAGTTTGTTACTAGCTCTATTTGCAGAGCATGTAGTATTTTTATTGAGGGTCGTGTATTTTCGACTGATTTGATTATTCTACCCTTCAATGACTTTGAAATTATATTGGGGATGGATTGGTTGGGGAGTTATTATGCCCAGTTTGACTGTAGGAAGAAGATTGTGAGATTAGAAATGCCTGACCAGCCTATAATTGAAATAATTGGTAGTAGAAAATCAACTGGAACTCCTATCATTTCTTCCATTAGAGCATCTAAACTACCGAGCAAAGGTTGTGAGACTTATCTTGCATATTTGATTAATCAACCTGTGGACCAGTTGAAATTGAATGATGTACCTATTGTGAGAGAATTTTCGGGGGTCTTTCCTGAGGAATTACCTAGTTTGCCGCCTGATAGAGAGATAGAGTTCATGATTGACTTATTGCCGGGGACTACACCTATCTCTAGGACTCCGTATAGAATGGCTCCACCCGAATTGCAGGAATTGAAAGTTCAATTGTAGGGCTTGCTTGAGAAGGGATTCATTCAACCAAGTTCTTCACCTTGGGGTGCACTAGTTCTATTTGTTAAGAAGAAAGACGGATCTCTTCGCTTATGCATTGACTATCGGGGTCTCAATCAGGTGACTGTCAAAAACAAATATCCTTTGCCTTTAATTGAAGAGTCGCTGCAAAGTGCTAGGGTATTTTCCAAATTTGATCTAAGGCAGGGCTATTATCAGTTGAGAATTAAGAAAGATGATGTTCCTAAAATTGCTTTCAGAATGCGCTATGGTCATTATGAGTTTGTTATTCTACCGTTTGGTCTTACTAATGCTCCTGCCGTATTCATGGATTTGATGCAGAGGGTATTCCATCCTTATTTGGACCAATTTGTGTTTATCTTTATTGATGATATTCTTGTCTATTCTAAATCTGAGGCGGAACATGAACAACATCTTAGAATTGTGTTGTAGACTCTTAAAGAGCATCAGTTATTTGCAAAGTTCAGCAAATGTGAATTCTGGTTAAAGCAAGTTGCTTTTCTTGGCCATATTATCTCGCAGGATGGTATTTCTATTGATCCAGCGAAGATTGAAGTCGTGTCATCTTGGAAACGACCTGAAACTGTCACAGAGATCCGTAGTTTCCTTGGTTTAGCTGGGTATTATCAGAGATTCGTCAAGGACTTCTCTAAAATTGCAAGGCCTTTGACTCAACTCACTCAAAAGAAAACATATTTGACTGGAATGATAAATGTGAGGCCAACTTCCAGGAATTGAAGAAGAGGTTGACTACAGCTCCTATTCTTGCTTTACCTGAGGGTTATGATAATCTGGTGATCTATAGTGATGCTTCGAAGGAGGGTCAGGGCTGTGTATTGATGCAGAATGGAAACGTTATTGCTTATGCTTCTAGGAAACTGAAACCTTATGAACTCAACTATCCGATGCACGATCTTGAGCTCACAGCTATTATTCTTGCATTAAAGAAATGGCGTCATTATCTCAGGGGCAAAAAGTTTGAAATCTTTACAGATCATAAGATCCTGAAATATCTATTTTCACAGAAAGAATTGAACATGAGGCAGAGACGTTGGCTGGAATTACTTGAAGACTACAACTGTACCATTAATTATCTTCCAGGCAAGGCCAATATTGTTGCTGATGCTTTGAGCCGAAAGGCTACCATTGCTAGCTTGATTATCAAGAATTGGGAATTCATGGAGGAACTATGCTTATGGAAGCCTAATACTTCAAATTCTGGTATTCAATTTGCAAGTTTGCAGATTCAATCTTTATTATTATCCAGGATTCGAGAAGCTCAACTGGTTGATCCTCATTTGTTGAAAGTTTTAGAGAAATCTAAAGGGGGAGAGTCTGTCACGCCCCAACTCGACCCCACCTACGATCAGTCAGGACGCAACGGAATTTCGGCGGCATAACGATAGTAAACAGATTTCCGAGGTTCTAAACCAACCTCATTAAACATCATACATCCAGTAATTCCTCAATGCAAGCAACAACATACAACACAACCATATTATACAATAAAACATCCTCGTTATACGCCTCCGTTCCAACATGACATACAATACCTCAACTTTATCATACATTTCAAAAGTAAGTTGAGACACAACTACAATTTAACCATAGACAAAAGAAAGCCACTAAATTAACATCATTTAGATCATTATCTTTTCAATATCTATTACATTAAGAACCGCAAAGCATATAAAAGTCTATTAAACTAATACACAAGACATTTAACAACATAAAGTCATGGATAAGACTCGGGAACATATGACTCGTCCACGTAAAGCACATTTTCCACATTCTCCTCTTCAGGAGGCACATACCCGTAATCCGGCTCTGCAACACCTGTAAGCATGCATTAATAGAGAGTGAGCTTATATACATAAGCCCAGTGAGGATCCGATAGATCTCGACAGTATTCACTACGCTCCTTGGATTTAGTCCTTTGAGCAAGTAAACACACAACAACATAATAACATAAATAAAGCTATCATCACATAACTATATGACCATTCAATAAGGATACTCTATTTGGTGTAGCTCCAAACGCCATCACGATCTCAACCGTTCTTCTTATAACTCCCCATTACTCACGCACCCGAGGTACCTCACTATCCCCTTCCCTCCATGACATCTCCGTCATGCGAGCTGGGGGTAGCCTATGGCAGTCATGCCGGTTTCAACCCGACAGCCCGACGCTGCCCGAGAGGTGGCACACACATACCAAGGCTCCATATTCATCAATCATCATGCAAGCATAAATCGATCAATCAATTGGGAGATCAGCAACAAGAGTGCCCGATTCCCGCATTCAATAATAATCAATCAATAACATCAATATAACATCAATATAACATCAATATTAAATTAAACATCAAACAACGTAGTTAGATGACAAAGTAGGCCATCTAACCGGACATGCATAATATACATAATTAAACCCTAAATTACTCAACAACGGCTCACCATTCATCACTCGAACACTACCCAACCATCTAAGGCATCGTTCAAGAAATTAAAGAATGACAACCTAAACTTCTAAAATTCATAACTTACAATCTACTAATCCAAACATTTCCAAATCAGTTCCTATCACTCACCCATTCAACCTACTACATTAGCCCTCTCGGAAATCCACCATAACACCTCCAAATCATGCCCGATAACCCTAAAACCCTATGACGTCATGGCTGGATTTTCCGGATTTCCACACAAACAATGTAATCGAAAATTCGGCATTACAACAGCGCTAACACGTAATTATCAAGTATTTAGAAATCGACGGCAATCGATTTCGAGCAACGCAACTCAATTAAATCAACTTTGAACATTTTAATCAAAATTAAATACCCGGAAAATAAAAATTATGCTATATCCGACAGAAATTCGTAGTATTAGTATATAATGATCCCTAGCATGCAAGGAGCAATAATCTAACATCAGATTTCAATTCTAACGGTTCAATCTTCATTTATACGCAAAAACACAAAAATGACATTTTGAGATCTAGAATTTTTCTCTCACCTTTGATGTGTTTTGATGCAAGAAATGTGTAGAATGGATGCCAAACAATCAATTTCAAGCTTTGAATCACTCAATTCGGCTTTGAAACGCAAAATCTGTGAGAAAAATGCTTTGAAAATGCCTTATCTTTCTCCTCCAAGGAGCCACGGTTTTGTGTGTGTTTTTGGAGTGTGTTTTGTGTTGTGTGAGTGTGTGTTGATGACATTATATAATAAAAAGCTTGGTCAATTAAAAAAATGCAAAGTCAAAGTTAGTTTTAATAGGTATTTTTGTGTTTTTAATGACTTTAATTGCATTTTAGTGCTCACCAAGTTAAAAATAATTATGCAACCCCCAAAATATCACAAGTGGATTATTTTTAGGTGACAAGAAGTTTTACATTCAAAGAATTCTACCCGAGTCGGCTTAAAACTCGATTTTCGCAAAAGTCGGTGTAAAAACCCTAATAAATTCTTAAGCCGATTTTAAAACCGTTTTCATCAAACACAGGTCTATTAAAGTCCGTGGACTAGGTCTAGAAGGGTTAAAAAGACCAGTTTCAAAATTATAGCGGACGTGTTTCGAAAACACTATTCACTGAAAATCGACGATAAAATTTCTGACTCCGTTTTTGATGAAAATTTCATGAATGCACATTTAGCACGTATTAGGAGTATTGAAATCAAAATTATAACTTTCTAGGTCCTATAGCACATAAACAGGTCATATGCACGCAAAACGAGACAAAGCACGTAAATCGAGTTAAAGCAGAAAAGTGGGGTTTCACATTCTCCCCTCCTTAAAACAATTGCGTCCGCGCAATTCTCGAATTGATAGACAATTAAATCCCCAATCGTTACACTTAATAATACTTCTCTTAGTTCTCATTTATCTCCTAGGATGACACTTAACCAAAGACCTCAAAAGAACAACCTCTGTTGACTGCAAGTTGATGATCATAGTTCCAAGACAATCTCCAATTCATAATTCTCTCCTACCTAATATCATATTGCATATGAAAGAAACTGCAACTCCAAAGCTTAGCATGACACCACTACTTATCAATCATCCCCTACTACACAAAAGAGCTCTATGAACACCCCGAGGGTTTAAAAAAAAAAAAAAAAAAAAAAAAAAAAAAAAAAAAAAACTCAATCACGATAACATGAATGATTACTGATCAAGGAAATATCTCAAAAGTGACATTGGTCAGAATATGGCTCTTATGAAATTTACAAGGAAATACGAATATGAAAAATCATATTTGAGCCAACAATCAAGTGAACAAGAGGTCAAACAGGTTAGATAATCAAGAGGTTAATAGTTTAATAAGGAAGCATGATAACTAAGATAAGAAATGTCTCAGCACCTATCAGTTAAATAAGTACGAACAAAGGATGATGACGAGTCAAAACAGTGCTGAGTATGTTGAACAAAAATTCTGAACAAGTAGATATTTCAATTCTCGATGATTGTTCAAGGAACCAACAAGTAAGTTGTACTTGAGGCGAAATGAAATTAAGAAATAAGAGATGATTAATTCAATAGAAAATATGAGTGTCAAGATAATGAGTATCTCAGCACGCAATAACCAAAGAAGTATTAATAAGAAGGACAATGCCGAGTATATTGAATGAGCAATTACAAGCAAAGTAATGACTCAAGATTTAATAATGAAACAATAGGATTAACAAGGATCAACAAGAATGACAATGATGTACTTAGGTAGGGAGTACATCAAGCAAGTGAAATTCGAATAAGTAAAATGGTATACCAAAGGAAAAATTACTTTCAAATGAATAGTAATAGGATGAAATGAAATATTGAAACGAATGGCTAGAGATATAGAATGAAATATAGAAGTCTCAAACCTTAACTCCAATAAGCGACATTGCTATAAGAAGCAAATATGAATGTTAAGAATGGAAACAATGTCAAATGAGTATAGGATCCATTAATCCAATAAGCAAAACTTTCAAGAGACAATTGATAGGCTAGAAAAGTGTAACCCTCTCTCAAATAAGTGAGAATAGAGTAGAAAAGAATAATAAGACCGATAGAATTATGAAGCACAAGAAGGGTGTCCCACCTACACATTTGAACACCAACAAGTCAAATCCTATAATCTATCTTCCTCCAAATCAAGACACCAAGGAGACCTAGAGAACCTAAGGAGTCATAACAGTCACCAAACAAGATAAAACACTCCAAAATTTTTCATTCCGTACCAGACCAATCACTAAACAAGATAATTCACCGATTACCCAACAAGATTAATTAATGAAGACTCCAAAATCTGATAACACAATACAGATTCATATTAACCCACTATAACACAAGAGAATCTCCAATCAACAATTTAGAGAGTCATACCACCTAGAACTCAAAAGCTTGATGTAGGTAAATAAATGTTCAGTCACCAAAATGCATTCTTATTTCCTCAAATAATTCTATCTCCCAACAATTACATCCTCGAATAAAGTAACTTTAGTCAGGAATCACTCCAATTGTCTCCAAGGCTTAAAGATCAAAACTCCAAAATATCCATTAATAATATAGCAATCCCAAATAGTAGAAATATTCACATGTTATACAACACTTCATTCCATTCACAAATATACATCACTAATTCCTCAAATAAATTTATTCTAAAATAACATCAAGAAAGTATAATCTGAGTTGAGACTCCAAAAGTGTCTAATCACAACCTCACAGAAACCTCAACTTATGATTCATCTCCAAGTAATAATAAGTTAAACATGGCAACAAAAGTAATTATAATCATCAAGATACATTGCTATTTCCTCGAACAACTTCATTCTCGCTAAAGGAACATCAAGATCAATCCACTAAGCCGAAACTAAAATCCATAAACATAACAATTAAAATCTAACTGATAAACTTCTAGAATAATAATAATTCAAAATCATGGCCTATCTCTATTTCCGAAAGCTCTTACAACCACTCTAGACATTAAAAGGTCACTCACGAGTTAAAACATGTATGCAACTATATCATATGAAAGACAAGTATAACGTAATGCGCACACATAACACACAATTCAACATATAAGAAGCCAACATCACATAAACAGGTTATATCACAGAAGTAAGTTATAAACAATTAAAGTCACATAAGCAACAAACTTCACATAAAGCACTTTGATCACATAAAACACAATTGTCACATAATACACATTAATCACATAATGCACATTAATCACATAATGCACATTAATCACATAATGCACATTAATCACATAATGCACAGAAATTACAACACATTGAGTACGTATAGCACGTTATCACATAAAACATATTGACCACATTAGTTCACTTAACACACAAGGCATACTGGTCACATAGAAAGTTAAACACATAAGTAAATTAATCACATAAACATATTAACATATGTTTCACTTTTCTTTCACTTAATACATACTTGCATGCTTAGACCACTACCCACATTCCGAGGATACCCCGGCTGACAGCTAATCAAGCTCTGATACCACTTAAACTGTCACGCCCCAACTCGACCCCACCTACGATCAGTCAGGACGCAACGGAATTTCGGCGGCATAACGATAGTAAACAGATTTCCGAGGTTCTAAACCAACCTCATTAAACATCATACATCCAGTAATTCCTCAATGCAAGCAACAACATACAACACAACCATATTATACAATAAAACATCCTCGTTATACGCCTCCGTTCCAACATGACATACAATACCTCAACTTTATCATACATTTCAAAAGTAAGTTGAGACACAACTACAATTTAACCATAGACAAAAGAAAGCCACTAAATTAACATCATTTAGATCATTATCTTTTCAATATCTATTACATTAAGAACCGCAAAGCATATAAAAGTCTATTAAACTAATACACAAGACATTTAACAACATAAAGTCATGGATAAGACTCGGGAACATATGACTCGTCCACGTAAAGCACATTTTCCACATTCTCCTCTTCAGGAGGCACATACCCGTAATCCGGCTCTGCAACACCTGTAAGCATGCATTAATAGAGAGTGAGCTTATATACATAAGCCCAGTGAGGATCCGATAGATCTCGACAGTATTCACTACGCTCCTTGGATTTAGTCCTTTGAGCAAGTAAACACACAACAACATAATAACATAAATAAAGCTATCATCACATAACTATATGACCATTCAATAAGGATACTCTATTTGGTGTAGCTCCAAACGCCATCACGATCTCAACCGTTCTTCTTATAACTCCCCATTACTCACGCACCCGAGGTACCTCACTATCCCCTTCCCTCCATGACATCTCCGTCATGCGAGCTGGGGGTAGCCTATGGCAGTCATGCCGGTTTCAACCCGACAGCCCGACGCTGCCCGAGAGGTGGCACACACATACCAAGGCTCCATATTCATCAATCATCATGCAAGCATAAATCGATCAATCAATTGGGAGATCAGCAACAAGAGTGCCCGATTCCCGCATTCAATAATAATCAATCAATAACATCAATATAACATCAATATTAAATTAAACATCAAACAACGTAGTTAGATGACAAAGTAGGCCATCTAACCGGACATGCATAATATACATAATT
This sequence comes from Ehretia macrophylla, assembly GCA_037974665.1. NCBI lineage: Eukaryota > Viridiplantae > Streptophyta > Magnoliopsida > Boraginales > Ehretiaceae > Ehretia > Ehretia macrophylla. Next base: position 62,666,097 of record CM075779.1, read on the forward strand.
AAACCCTAAATTACTCAACAACGGCTCACCATTCATCACTCGAACACTACCCAACCATCTAAGGCATCGTTCAAGAAATTAAAGAATGACAACCTAAACTTCTAAAATTCATAACTTACAATCTACTAATCCAAACATTGCCAAATCAGTTCCTATCACTCACCCATTCAACCTACTACATTAGCCCTCTCGGAAATCCACCATAACACCTCCAAATCATGCCCGATAACCCTAAAACCCTATGACGTCATGGCTGGATTTTCCGGATTTCCACACAAACAATGTAATCGAAAATTCGGCATTACAACAGCGCTAACACGTAATTATCAAGTATTTAGAAATCGACGGCAATCGATTTCGAGCAACGCAACTCAATTAAATCAACTTTGAACATTTTAATCAAAATTAAATACCCGGAAAATAAAAATTATGCTATATCCGACAGAAATTCGTAGTATTAGTATATAATGATCCCTAGCATGCAAGGAGCAATAATCTAACATCAGATTTCAATTCTAACGGTTCAATCTTCATTTATACGCAAAAACACAAAAATGACATTTTGAGATCTAGAATTTTTCTCTCACCTTTGATGTGTTTTGATGCAAGAAATGTGTAGAATGGATGCCAAACAATCAATTTCAAGCTTTGAATCACTCAATTCGGCTTTGAAACGCAAAATCTGTGAGAAAAATGCTTTGAAAATGCCTTATCTTTCTCCTCCAAGGAGCCACGGTTTTGTGTGTGTTTTTGGAGTGTGTTTTGTGTTGTGTGAGTGTGTGTTGATGACATTATATAATAAAAAGCTTGGTCAATTAAAAAAATGCAAAGTCAAAGTTAGTTTTAATAGGTATTTTTGTGTTTTTAATGACTTTAATTGCATTTTAGTGCTCACCAAGTTAAAAATAATTATGCAACCCCCAAAATATCACAAGTGGATTATTTTTAGGTGACAAGAAGTTTTACATTCAAAGAATTCTACCCGAGTCGGCTTAAAACTCGATTTTCGCAAAAGTCGGTGTAAAAACCCTAATAAATTCTTAAGCCGATTTTAAAACCGTTTTCATCAAACACAGGTCTATTAAAGTCCGTGGACTAGGTCTAGAAGGGTTAAAAAGACCAGTTTCAAAATTATAGCGGACGTGTTTCGAAAACACTATTCACTGAAAATCGACGATAAAATTTCTGACTCCGTTTTTGATGAAAATTTCATGAATGCACATTTAGCACGTATTAGGAGTATTGAAATCAAAATTATAACTTTCTAGGTCCTATAGCACATAAACAGGTCATATGCACGCAAAACGAGACAAAACACGTAAATCGAGTTAAAGCAGAAAAGTGGGGTTTCACAGAGTCGGATTTCAAATTGCATGATGATGGCATTCTCAAATTCAGAGGTAGAATCTGTATTCTGAGTGAGCCAACTCTGAAGAAGGATATCCTTGCTGAGGCACACAGTTTTAAGTATACCATCCATCTGGGTAGTACAAAGATGTATAAAGATTTGAAGCAGAACTTCTGGTAGAACAACATGAAGAGAGAAATTGTTGACTATGTTTCTAGATGTCTTACTTGTCAAAAGGTTAAAGCGGAGCATCAGAGACTAGTAGGGTTATTGCAACCTTTGGCTATACCTGAATGGAAGTAGGATCATATTATCATGGATTTCATCTCTGAATTGCCGAGGTCTTCGAAGGGTAATGACTCTGTTTGGGTTGTTGTTGATAGACTGACCAAGACTTCTCATTTTATTGCTAGAAAGAAGACTGATTCTCTTGATAAGCTAGCGAAGTTATATATTGAGAATATTATCAAACTACATGGAATTCCAAAGAGTATTGTGTCAGATAGAGATCCCAGATTTACATCTCAGTTATGGCAGAAGATTCAGAAAGCTTTAGGCATGACTTTGAGCTTCAATACTACCTATCACCCTCAGACGAACGGTCAATCTGAGAGAACTATCTTAATCCTCAAGGATATGTTACGAGCTTGTATTCTGGATTTTGGTAAGAGTTGGGAGAAGTATTTGCCACTTGCAGAGTTCGCCTACAACAATAGTTATCAAGCTACTATTGGGATGGCACCGTATGAGGCACTTTATGGGCATAAATGTAGGTCTCTTCTCTACTGGGATAAAGTTGGTGAGATGAAGACCATTGACCCTACTCTTTTGCCTGAGATGAATAGAATGATTGATCATGTGCAGCTTATCAGAAAGAGAATGCTTACAGCGTAGAGTCGACAGAAGAGTTATGTAGATAAGCGTCGCTGAGATTTGGAGTTTGCCTTGGGTGATAGGGTATTCCTGAAAGTCTCTCCTCGGAAAGGGTTGATTCGGCATAGCAAAGGGGAAAAACGCAGTCCGAGATATGTTGGACCATTTGAAATCACCGAGAAAGTTGGTGCATTGGTATACAGATTAGCTTTACCTCATAGTCTAGGCAAAATTCATGATGTCTTCCATGTATCTATGCTTCGGAATTATTAGTCAGATCCTTCACACATACTTGAGCCAGAGCTGCTAGAGATCAGTGAGACCTTGTCTTATGCAGAGAAGCCTCTTCGGATTGTGGACCAGAAAGTTCAGGAGCTGAGGACTAAAAGCATTCCGATGGTTAAAGTTCTGTGGGATCATCACGGGTTAGAGGATGCTACATGGGAGAGAGAGGATCAGATGCGGGATCGCTATCCAGAGTTATTCGCCGAATCATGTAAGAATTGCGTGGACGCAATTTGTTTAAGAGGGAGAGGATGTGACACCCGAGTTTTGTCGTACTTTTAGATTACTGTTGCAATCCTTATTTGCACATTTCTTCTGTGCTTTGTTTGTTAACTTCTGTAGCTACTATTCATTTTATTTTTCAACTACTCAGTTACCATGAATTAGCATTTTTATTAAATCATGTTAATTGTTATGGGAATAGGAAAAATGTACATTTGAGCTAAGAGTGATAGGAGCACTCGTTTAGAAAATGTTTTAACAAACTAAGGAATAGTGTTACGTAACTTAACTAAGCGTTTTAATTAGCTAGCATTCATTTTGCACCTTAGGCTCGTTTTAAAGCTAACTACGTTCATTGTAGAAGACCACTTAAGCACCCCACTTGACCCCACCCTAATATATACTCAATATAACATAACTTAAGCTCATAATACACAAAAGAAAAAATAAATAAAAGCTAAAAAATAGCCAGCAGAACCCGACAGCCCTTCTCTTGCATTTGGGAGATTTTTGCTTCATCAATTCCTCAATCCAAGCCAAACCAAGCTAGGAGCAAGTAGTTTAGGGTGTTTGCTAGTCTCCCGAGAGTTCCTACGCTAATTGGTGAGGGTTTTCATGACTTTTTATGCATACCTAAAATGTTACACTTTTCTTGATTTGTTAGAAATGTTATCAAATGCTATTGCAAAGCTTATCTATGCTATTATACATTATATATAAGTGCTATAGAATACACTTAAGCCATTAGTTCGCATTTTAAACGGTTAGAATCGTTATTTTGATTTTATGAGGTGAATAGTGACGAATTTCTAGGGTTTTGTGTAATTGTGCATATTAGCTTGATTCATTGCTTCTAATAGATGCCTTAGGTGCTAATTAAGGTAGTCCAATAGCCCCGTAGTCTTGAATTGCTCTAAACTTGCATAAAACGTGAATTAGCCGACTTTTTAAAAGGGGTTTTGGGGTTAATGCTAATCCGGGTGGATTTGAGCTTCACATTTGGTATTCTTAGGCTACCTAGGTGCTATATAAGCTTTGCTAACCCTTGTTTGAAGCCCGGTTAAGGTATGTGTAGTTCAAAGCTATAAGAGGAAAATTGAGGCTTTTGGGGTAATTGCAAGTAATTGAACGTGTTTGAGGGTTGTAAGGGTACCTTAAGGGTTAATTAGAAGATTGGTATAGCTTCCCCTTGAATTTGAATCATTAATATGAGTTTGGAAGGAAAACAGATTGAATAACAAAGGGGTTTAAGTGCAAATTCGATTGTCTCACGCTTCTAAGACCTTGGCATGACTCCTTATGTGTTTAAATGTGGTTTCAAGTTGTTTTGGAGCTTTTGGTATAATTCTAAGTGCATCTTGAATATGCTCCTTTCTAAAATTGCTTGTATAAATTGTTTCTTTTCTAATTGCTTCGAGGTCAACCTACTTTCTTGCTCCTCCCACGTGTTATTGCTCATGTTATTGTCATTGTCTTGTCATTGTTAAGTGCATTGCATATTGGTTGCGCAACCATAGTGTCAGGGGCGGATGTGTTGAATATCAACTGGGCGGTAGAGGGCTTGCCAGTGGATATTCAAACTCCGTACCCTAGTCCCTCATTCGTCTGGTCCGGAGATTGCCAAGGGATGTTGGGTCGTAGGATTATCAGGGTACATCCGGAGTACACCCACTCGAGTGATTGGGGTTATTCCGGCACATTGATCATGGTTTGTGGTTCGTAGATCGAGGTTTGAGATCAAAGATAAGAGAATCATGGAGTGTTGGGGTTAAGTGTATCGTATCCTTTGATATGTGTGGTTATTTACTGTTTTAAATGTAATTTACTTGCCTTTCTTGTTTAACTATCATATATGTTGCATTGCATGTCCCGGTTGGCCTTTATCCCTCACTGGGAAATAGTGGTTGCTCATACCTCACTAACATGTTTCAGGAGACGCTGTGGGTGATCCCCAGCTAGATTTGGTTGAGGAAGGAGAACCGGAGGTTCAGATTGACCCTTTGCCTTAGTTGTTGTGCCTAGTAGCTTGAGGTGGTTTATGTTCTTGCTGTTGTGTGGAGAACTCGTTTGTTTACCTTATGTTCTATTTTGTAGCCTAAGTGCTATGTTTATGCTATGTTATGTAATTGCAAGATCGAAGTTAGACGGTTGTAGTAGTGGATTCGAAACTTTGGCTTGTAATAACTTATATTTTCGTCCTTAGTTTCCTTGCATGCTTGGGATGAACGACTGGTTGTATGGTTGGTTTTAACTTCCTAAGAATGTTTTAATGCTATCATGAAGTGGCATGATAAGCGGTTTTGCTATGAAGTTAAGTTAAGAATGCATGCTTGTGTGAATCTGAACTATTGTATGCTTCAAGGCTCGGATGGCCCTTAAGCTTTGAAATTTAGTTATAAGTGCTTGTCTTGATATATTGTGGCCTTATTGAGCAATTACAGGTTTTCAGAATGTCCACGGTACAGGGGAGACTCTGTCCGTTTGTCGGGTCCGGACTTAACCTTTGGCGTGGGGTTGGGTCGGGGCGTGACAAAGTCCCTGTGGATCCTGAGGATCAGGAAAAAACTACTTTTACTTGTCCTTTTAGAACATTTGCATATAGAAGAATGTCATTTGGTTTTTGTAATGCACCAGCCACTTTCCAGCGATGTATGATGGCTATTTTCACTGATATGATTAATGATTTCCTAGAAGTTTTTATGGATGATTTATCTATCTTTGATCCATCATTTGACTCTTGTTTAAATCATGTCTTTGGTTTTGAAAAGATGTCGTGAATCTAACCTTGTTCTAAGTTGGGAAAAGAGCCATTTCATGGTTCAAAAAGCCATTGTCTTAGGACACATTGTGTCAAAAGATGGAGTTCATGTTGACAAAGCCAAGATTGATATAATCTCCAATTTGCCTCCCCCGACCACTATCAAACAGGTGAGATCTTTCCTTGGCTATGCTGGATTTTATCATCGTTTCATAAAGGACTTTAGCAAAATTGCTAGACCTTTATCAAACCTTTTAGCACAAGATACACCCTTTCAATTTGATGATAAATGCATGACAGCTTTTGAAACACTAAAGTCAGCACTTTCAACTGCTCTTGTAATCCGACCACCGGATTATACTATTCCCTTTGAAATCATGTGTGATGCATCTAATTATGCCATTGGAGCTGTTCTAGGTCAACGTAAGGATCAAGCATCTTATGTGATTTATTATGCAAGTCGTACCTTAGATGATGCACAGGGAAATTACACTACGATTGAGAAAGAATTGTTAGCTATAGTATTTACGTTGGAAAAGTTTCGATCCTATATCTTAGGGTCAAAAGTTATTGTCTTCTCTGATCATTCATCATTGAAATATCTTATGGAGAAGAGAGATGCCAAACCAAGACTCATTAGATGGTCGTTGTTAATTCAAGAGTTTGATTTGACAATTAAAGACAAGAAAGGTTGTGAAAATGTTGTTGCAGATCATTTGTCTCGCATTGTGGTTGAAAATCCAAAAGTTGAAATTCCTTTGAATGATACTTTTCCTGATGAACAACTATTTGCAATTTCTCAATCAAAAATTCCATGGTATGCTCATATTGTCAATTACCTTGTTGTAGGAGAAAAACCCATGGAGTGGACTAAGGTAGAGAAGGACCGATTTTTTTAAAAAGCAAAATACTCTTTTTGGGATGACCCTGATTTGTTTCGCATTTGTTCTGATCAAATTATTCGCAGGTGTGTTCCCGAACATGAACAGGAAAGTGTTTTGTCTTTTAGTCATTCTCAAGAATATGGTGGACACTTTGGAGGACGCAGAACATCAGCAAAAGTCTTGCAATCCGGATTTTATTGGCCTAATTTATTCTAGGATGCACATGAATTCTGCAAGGCTTGTGAAAGATGTCAAAGAACAGGTAACATGGGAAAAAAGGACATGATGCCCTTGAATCCCATTTTAATTTGTGAGCTTTTTGATGTTTGGGATATAGACTTTATGAGTCATTTTCCCCCTTCTTTTGATTTTCAATATATTTTGGTTGGTGTTGATTATGTGTCAAAATGGGTAGAAGCAATAGCAACACAAACAAATGATCACAAAATAGTGTTGAAATTTCTGAAGGAAAATATTTTTTTCTAGGTTTGGAATTCCAAAGGCTATCATTAGTGGTGGTGGAAGTCATTTCATCCATCGAGCATTTGAGAAACTGTTGAGGAAATATTCAGTCACTTATAAGGTTGCTACACCTTATCACCCATAAACTAGTGGACAAGTTGAAGTTTCCAATTTGGAGATTAAATCAATTCTTGAGAAGACAGTCAGACCTGATAGGAAAGATTAGTCTAATCGCCTTGATGATGCACTTTGGGCTTATAGGATTGCTTATAAGACACCCATAGGAATGTCACCTTTCCGCTTAGTTTTTGAAAAACCATGTCATTTACCTATTAAGTTGGAACATAGAGCTTATTAGGCAATTAAGAATGTGAATTATGATTTGCATAAAGCTGGTGACAATAGGTTACTCCAACTCAATGAACTTGAGGAGATGTGATTAGAAGCCTATGAAAATGCCAAACTTTACAAGGAAAAAATGAAGAAATTCATGACAAAATGATTGCTCAGAAGTCTTTTGTTCTTGGACAAGAGGTATGGTTGTTTAATTCTAAGTTACGATTGTTTCCAGGAAAATTAAGGTCTAGATGGGATAGACCATTTACAGTTGAACAAATTTTCCCTTTTAGGGCTATTAAGATAAGAGATAAAAAGTAACGTAAAACTCTATTTGTAAATGGACAAAGGTTAAAACCGACAATCAAGTTGCAAAACTTGAGCGAAGAGTCGATTGAACTCACTGATCCGAATATAGCCAAGTAAAGTTCTCGAGGTAAGTTCGTCTGGCTGAAGACGTTAAACTTAGCGCTACTAGGAGGCAACCTAGTATTTTTGTTTCAATGTTTTAATGTATTGAGGTTGTTTGATTTCTGTCATTTATGTTACCTAGTGAATCTTTCTCCAGCTTTATGTGGTTCGGGTTTTAACCCTGAGAAACATTCATAGGGGTACCATTGTATGACACTAGTGGTCACTGTACGTTTCTGTGTGCGATTGACTTGGCCAGTTCAATTCTGTTTAACAGTGTATGCCACTCCACCAGTTTAATGTAGTTTGGGTCTGTTGAGCATTACATGATAAGGTAGTTAGGAGTGAGAGCATTCACCAGACGATATTGTCTGTAACGTAAAACCCCACTGTATTGCTCTTGACCATGTGGAACTGGCTGTGGCCCCATGTGAGTGTCGAAGGAATACACTAGATGGCGTGAGCACAAAAACCTCTAGGAGAGCTAGTCTTCTATGTTCTAAAAAAAATCCTAATATGTTCTCATTTTTCACAAACTCTTGAACCCCATTAAAGAGTTTAAATGGTCTGGGTGGTTAAATAGTTTTTTTTTTAAAAAAAATTTAAGAAATTTAAATTAAAAAAAAATTCTCATGTGTGTGGGTTAGATGTTAGTTAATTTTCTTTTTCTTAAAAAAAATTAAAAAAAAAGAGAGATGGGGGTCGGTCAAAAGGGTTTTTACCCTAATCTTTCTTTCTCTTCTTCTCTTCACCGCCGACACCTCAATCTCTCTTATACAATCATCACAATTCTTTTCTCCATATCCCAATCTTGTTTCATCAACTCAAAATGGCTGACCATGTGACACCCCGGTCCTTCTCGAGACTGGAGTTCCCGAACCCAATACCCAAGTCACGAAAAATGAGGAAAAACGGACGGAGTCTCCCCTGTTTATAGGGCTATCAGTTTACCTGCAAGCAGTAACTTATCCTCAAAACCCAATCCAACTCCAAGGTATAATCCGATTCATACAAGCATGCAAATTAACTAGGCAATCAAGTAAATCATTGGAGTTATTACAGTCCATCTACAATTATTAACTCATACAAGAATACAAGCTTTACTTTATATTACAACCTTTTAGACAATAAAAACATACACAAGGTTTCATAATCTCAAAACAAAACACATACAACCAGCAACTTGCATTTCCTGCACATAGCATCCAACCACAGCTTTCCCTGAAATATGTTAAAATGAGGAATGAGTAACCGAAGTTACTCAGTGAGGGAGGTGATCCAGTAAACCAGGAAGTGCTACATGATATGCAACAAGATAACAACATATTCAATACCAACTAATACAATTAGCTAAACAAGTAATTAACCACATATAAAAAGGATACGGTTCAACTTGTCTTCAATCACGAGCCACGAGCCAAGATCTTCAAGCAAATGTCGGCAAACTCCTTATTCCTCCAAAAATAGGATACTCTAGATGTACCCCGATCCTATGACCCTTTCTCTTGACGTAGGTCCATATGCCCAGCTGGTGAACCACGCCTCTATGGTAGTGGAGTATACTCAGCGAGAGAAAGGGAATAGGCACCATGGTAGTCAAGGGAGCACGGCAAGCCCGATGCCGCCCATGTATCTCGATGCTACCATGTCCGAAAAGGTTGCGCAACCCCGAGTCAAGATCACGAGAGCCAAGTATATCAAATCACGTAAGAAGAACAACAAAGTAGGCCGCCCTCGCAATTAATTACAAATAACACGAAAAGACACAAGATAGCAAGTAAATAATACATATAGACTTTGTCAATTAATAAATAATACAATCTAAAAACAATAGTATAAGTTAAGATGCACATAAGAGATGAAGACTCCATCACATTTACCTAGCTCTAAGATACAAGATTGTATTCACATCACTCTCAATCGCCTTGTACCTAATACCAAGCATTACTTCAATTATTCTTTAACTACAACATTTATTATTTTTTCCTTCAGGTTGGCTAACTTATAGTCTCACACATTTAGCATACAATACCTATTAAAAATTCTATCTTTAACAAGATCCCACCTTATATGCTTAAACTTAACTTATGTTCCCACCAACCATTCTAGTAGTCTAGTGTACAAGTCTTAAGCATAACTTTAATCATGAAACATTAAATACAAGCAATATGAACATCATAACAATATATAAGTATTAAACATGAGAATAACTATATAGGTGCACAAAGGGGTTATCAACACATTTTCCACAAAACTCTACAAATAGCTTAAATCTACATTAGACATGCATATAGACACATAACAAGCAACTACAAGCTCATTTAAGCACAAAAGCAACCACATCTCACATTTTTCCTTTCTTTAACCAAGTAATTCTTCTCCTATATGCAAATCCGGAGTTACAAAACTAACATCTAATCATTCTACATTCCTAATTAAGTTAAAAGACACCTATTAAGGCCATGAAAACCTGCTTTGGAGGCAAAAGCTCGAGAAGGCCCTAAGTGGGTTTTAATTACAACTACCATATCTGGCCCCCAATTTCACGCAATGAAAGCACCAAAAGTGCTTCCATGCCCCAAGGATACCTAATCTAAAGTCCAAACAAGCTCGAATTACATTATGTGAAAAAACCCCTTTTCAAAGTTAGCCAATTTTGTATTTTAACTCATTTTCGGGCAATTCAACCTCATGTGAGCTTTTAACTAGTTTCATTAATGTCTAAAGCATCTAAAGGAAGTCTCAATCCGTTCTAATTAGCAAGTTTTATGAAAACCCTAAATGTTGACACTATGGTCTTCTTCATGAAATCTCAAGTTCTAACCATAGAATCTATCAACAAGCAACTCAAGCATAGTCTACATGTCACGCCCCGACCCGACCCCGCAAAAGGCCAAGCCCGGACCCGACACACGGACGGAGTCTCCTCTGTACCGCGGACGATCCGAAAACCCTAAAATCAATATAATACTTGCGAAAGCTATATAATAACCAAAATAAGTCAACTTTCTTTACAACATACATTCTTATTAACCAACTTTCCAAACCCAAAAATGATATGCATACTACACAAGTACTTATGCCACTAAACCATTAGCTATTAGCATGCATTTTTTCACTAGTCATCCGAGTATAAGTTACAATATTACATTCTTTAATCCATTACAACATAAGACCATTAAAGGTCTCAAAATAGAAAAATACATACAAGGCTAAAAGCCTCAAAATTAAACGACCTTCACGCAATATACATAATAAGCAAGGTTTGCACAAAAACTGGTAACCAACCACCAGCAAAGCAGAGAAGTGCTATCACGGAAACACCTCCACCTGCTCCTCCTCCTCTATTACCTCGAGAGGGTCTGCCTCAACTACTCCTGTAAAAACATATTATAGAGAGGAATGAGCAAAAACTATTGCTCAGCGAGGGCAATTGGTCTCAAGGACGGAGATGAGAGGAGTATGCAATGCAATTAGCCAAGCAATACATACAAATCATATAAGTTACCTCCAAAGCCATCAATTATGCAAGGCAAGTATTTAAAGCTGCAAACACCCATTCAAAGGATACGATACTCTTTTCACGAGCAACTTTCAAACACGAATTCGATGACGACGCGCCGGCCCAAAACCACCTTATAACACCAGTTTGGAATACCCCGGAAGTATCCATCAATCTACGACCCAAATCTCCCTGGGAGGCAACCCAAGCGAGAAAGGGAATAGCAGCGGAGCTAGAGCAACCAACACTGGCAACCCGAGGCTACCCAGAGAGGCCCATCACTCACGCGCGAGACACTATGCAATGCAAGACTCGATACAAGGCGATAAACAAGCGATAAAGCCACACGTGGGAGAATAACAAAGTAGGTTACTCTCGTACGCAATAGCAGCAATTTGATAAGTAATTCAATCCAAAACAACTCAAACAAGTATTCCAAGTAATTCTAAGCATTCTATAAGCATAAAGACAAGAAAACACACAAAAACACAAATCGGCCCCGACTATCAAAATGCTACCATTTCCAAACGAGCCACGAGTTCTGGAACCCGACTTCGCCAACCCTCCTAGGTCACCATAAGGCACGTCTAAAGACCCCAAAACCTTACTTTACCCTAGAACTCGCGCAAAGCCCCGATTTCCCCCTTTCTCGTTTGAACTACAACTATTACAACCAAACACCCAACCAACGCCATAATCGCACCAAAAGTGCTTCCATGGCTTCCCGAAGCAATGCCAACACGCAAAACGAGAAAATGCAAAAGTCGACCAAAACGACCCCAACTTTCCCAAAGCTTAATTCTCGTTTTTTTCCACTACGCCACCCAAAAAAACCACACATTTTAGCATTCTAGCATACCTAGCACGTTTCTACATCAACGGAAAGCATAACAACGCAACTTCAACGTTTCAAGATTTTACTATTCATAAAACACTATTTATTTCACAATTTAATTTCCAATCACAACATTTAACCGCAGAAAATGTTACAAAGCTATAAATACATGTTCTACAAATGCTAAGGAACATTCTAGAAGCATCAAATCGCTTTAAATAACGATCTACGGATAAATCTAAAAATTGACAAAGTTAACTTATACAACGTATAAATGCGCAAATAACATGCTTCCCTCACCTTAGGTACTCCTAGTCGCTAGGAAAACAAAGTTGGTTGCCTCGGAAATCACCCCGCATGAGCTCACGCAAAGATTGATCGTTTGGAAGTTGAAAGGTTTTTTTTTTTCTCTCTTGGAGCTCACGACCTGCTGCTCAATTTTTCTGCTGTTTTCTTTTTATTTTGCTTAGTTATTTTAGTTTATAAGTGTTAAATTGGTCAATAAGTCAAAGGTCCAAGGTCAACAACTTAAAACTTGGTCAAAGAGCCCTATTTTGTGCGTTTTAAAGCCATTTCAGCTAAGGTAAGTTCAATTAAAGCTAGCAACATTTAAAATATAAAATTTAAGTCATCTAAATACTAGTTTCACTATTTGCTGAGGACTGAAAATCGTTCTCTAGCTATCGTTCCTTAAATGCAATGCACGTTGCGACGGCGAGAAAGTAACAATTAATTCACAAAGTATTTAAGGAAATATAATTTTCAAAATAATAAACAAAGAATTTTCATATTCCGGGCTTGGGTATTACACTACACAACATATAATTCATATTTAACATCATATTTAATCATTTCAATAGCTAATTACAACAAATCACAAAATTTAAAAAGATGACATAAACTTTAAACTTCATGAAAATGTAAAGTTCCCTCACTTGCAAGAGGTTTGGAAGGCTTGTGGTGCTTAGAATCACTTGAAATTAGTTGTAGAGTGTTTGTACAAGACCAAACTACCAAGATTGCAAGCAAATTCTCTTTCCTTTTCTTGCTTATGGCCGATGGGTAGGGGGTATTTTGGAAATTAATTACTTTGTTTTTGAATGTATATTGCATGTGTGTGAGATATAATGAATATATATATGTATATGTGTAATTAGACTAAGTCAAATGCCTCTAAAAATTGGTCAAACAAAGTTAAAACTTCACTTAAACAACAATTGGCTAAAACTAATGTAACACTTACTTAACACTATTCAAGTGATGCACAAACATTTTCCAAATGCATGCTCTCGGCCTCCAAAGTCTAAAACTACAAGTTCCCGATTCTTTTTATAAGTTATACTATCTAGGAAAAATATCAAATAAAACATTTAAGACAGTCGAATTTTTTTAGGAATAGTGCCTAATAGTAAAACAGTTAAACAAGAAAAGACATGCACATTGAAATGCTCAAAGAGATATGCAACAGTTACGAATGAACGTGATGAGAAATCTCGGGCGTTACAAACCAAGTTTTAATGCAAGCATTGCCTCTTATTGTGGCCATTTTTGCCTTTGTCTTCTTCTTGTACATCTTCCTCATCTATCTTGTGATTAGGATGGGACAAATCCAACATGGAACAAAACAAGAAGGAAGAAAGGATTTTTAGTTTTTGATCTTCTGTAATAAGTTGTGTTGTTATGATTTTTTTTTTTTTTGGAATTTTTTTTAAAAAAAAGAAAAAAAAAACGGCGGCTAAAAGGTTTTAAAAACCCTAACCCTACCATTTTTTTCTTCATCTCTTTCTTCTTCATCTTCTCCTTGTCGACACCATCTCCTACATTCTCCCCACAAAATTTCTCCTTCTTCAGTTTTTTTTTGAAAATTCCATGAAGATGATGTTGTTTCAGCATCTCATGGCAGATGAGACCTTGCTTGTGTTTCTTGGTGTCATTATTATGTTTCTTCTTTATCTGGCTTGGTTGGTACATGGACTGACCAGTTCATGGGAAATGAAAGAGGAGTAGATTTCTAATATAGGTTGCTTTGTTGTTGTATGTGTTAAGTTAATGTACCATTTCCATTTCCATGAATAAAATTTGTGAGTTTAGTTTTATTGTTTTTAGTATGGTAATCTTATTTTATTATGATTATTTACCTAGTATTTACACTAATTTTTTTTTGATGTGGAATTTGTTATATAAAAAAATGGAGTGTGGATGTTTGCTGGCAATTTGTTTAAATTGGAGATGTAGATCTGGCCAAGGTCTGAACTCCCTCACATGCGATTCAAAAAAAAAAATTGAAAAAGGGTGTTTGTTCTATTTTGTGTGATTTAGATTTAGTCTTTAAAAAAAATTAAGTTTAAAAAAAAGAAACATAAAAAAAATTCAAAAAAAATTAGTCCTTGTGAAACCAAATTGTATATATCATTGAGTTTAAATTTCGTTTTGTATCACTTTTGTTTTTATCCTCATAACTAACGTTGGTGTTTGGAGCTTTTAATGAAAAATCATCTTTCAAAACCATTTGATGAACAATGCTTTGAATTTTTATCAGGTTGTATCTATCTTTTTAATTTGCAATACATTGCATCACTTTCTTACAATGAGGGCAATGTAAGGCTCGGGTTTGAGGAGGTAGGAAAAAATAGTCGATATCACATGTTAAAAATTTTCAAAAGTTTTTAAAATTTTCTTGATTCATTTATTTATGATAATTAAATTTGTGTAGTTAATTGTTGAAATATGTTGAATTTTGAGGGCAAGCAAATGATGGGTTTGAGGAGGTTGATAAATTCATATTTTTCGTATTTTAACCCATTAAATCATGTACAATTGCACTATTATTGTAAGCATAAACTAAATATTTGATACAAATTTAGTGCAATGTAGGTTTTGAAGAAGAAATAGCAAAAATGGCCACAAAAGTCAACACTTGAATGAGAAATTCAGCACAATTGTGACACCCTGACTCGTGCATATATTTATATGTCTACTTTAATTATTTACATATATTTATTTGCATAAAATATCATATTTTTGGTTTACGTGCATTTATTTCATTTAACGTGTATTTATATGCATTCACGAACATTTAGCTGATTTAGAAATTGTAGTAAATAAATAAATGTATTGATAAACAATAGAGTAACTAAGTTAGTTAGAATTAAACTAGAATGGTAAATCAGTTAATAACATTTAGTTGAAGGGCATGTTAGTCATTTAGGCCTTTTGTCTTTCATTATTTACACATATTAAAATACTACAACACACACAAGCACACGAAACATACACAAAAATTAGACTCTACACACACACAAAAGCACACAACAGAAGCAAGAAAAGGAAAGAAAATGAAGAGAAAAATAGAAGAAAACAAGGAAGAAGAAGTTTTAGTTCAATTCTTGCATATCTTGGCCTAGTAGGTGAGGAATTCATACTTTGTTTGCAATTATTTTGTAAATTGATGTTTCTATAATATTAGTTGCAAAGTAGACATGTAACTCTTGAGCTTATTATTGCAAGAAAATATGATCTATGCCATGTAATATGTTGTAGAAGCATTCTTGAGCATGTTTATCAAGTTTTGCAAGTTGATTATGTTGTAGTGAATGCTTAGCTAATTTGTTCAATTGTGTGTAGGCTACATGTTTGTTAAAAGTTCTAAGTGAGGTAGAAATGCTTTGTATGCTAGTATATTGTTTGTAGTTAGTTTAGTGCATGGAAACATCAAGTAGAACAAGAAGTGCAAATTCAGACAGTCCACTGCCTCTGTCTTTCGAAGCTCTTTTGACCTAGCAAATGTGCTCGAAACTTAACAAAATTTATACAACAGCTAGATTAAGCAGTTTAGAACAAATGTTAATTTCTAGGGCTAAGGCTAATTCCAACGTTTGAGGCCTCCAATTTAGCCATTTCTGAAATGTGTCTAGGAAACATCGCTGGTGCAGGGCAGTTATGCGCAGTCATACAGAAATGGTTGTGGCTTGAGGAATTAGATTGGAATTGAGTTCTGTTTGGTTCTAAGATCATCGACACTCGAAGAGCTACGTTTATATGTAAAAATCAGAAAATTTGGTGGTCAATAGAATAGGTAATGAATTTGATAAAGTAAGGGTTATGTTTGAAGATTTGGAAATGGGCATGTTTTCATAGGGTTCTACTTGCTAGGTGTTGTATTGCATATCTATCTTGTATATTCAAGTTCATAAGTGAGTAAGAGCATTCCTTGATGGTTTTAGAAGTTTTATGGTTATTTTCATGTTAGACCAAAGATCAGTTAGTAACGTATATATTGAAGACCAAGTGTTTGATTATTTGCTTGAATGAAGTGAATGAGGATGGAATTATGCTTAGTATGACTTATGAACAAAGAATTGGATAAGAAATTCAAGTAATTTGTGCATATGTTTTCGGACCCTTTATGCTACTTTGGAATTCTTGAGTCTTTGATGACTAGTTAGGCTTAGAACTTTTTGTTCGATAATCTTTTAGAAGTTTTGATCTCTAGTATGTGATATACAATAATTGAATAAGTTAAAGTTAAATACCTAGTCAATTAGTTAAGATTTTGGTGATTTAAGGGTGTTTTGGAGCTATTGTATTTAATGAGCATTGAAATAACCCTAATTGCAAGTTTGGAGTTAGAGAATACCTAAGTATGTAGAATGTAACTCTTGTTAAGTTGAGTGCTATGTGTGGTAATGTGTTTTAGAGCACATTTTAGTAGTTGTTTAACTTTGTGTTTTATGTGTTGTATCTTGAAATTTTGGTAGAATTCAGGCTCAGTTATGAGGTTGGCTAGATTCTTGCATAATTGGCCTCCTAAAGGTGAGGAAGTCTTCATCTCTTCTGTGCATTTTAACTTATTTTATTGTTTCTAGATGATATTATTTGGTAATTGATAAAGTTTATATGTATTATTTACTTGCTATCTTGTGTCTTTTCTTGTTATTTGTGATTAATTGCGAGGGCGGCCTGTCACGCCCCAACCCGACCTATGAAGGTTAGACTAGGGTGTGATCTAAACATTCAAGTCATATCACGTACTTAGTCGTTCAAGAGGGTTTAACACTTAATGTTTTAGCCTAAACTCCACAAATTCTCTGGAAAACCGGCAGCATAATGGCTGTAGTTAGGACCTTTTTGTTTGACCTAATTTCTAAACGCCTCAATTATTCCAATCATTAATCCAATTCTATTAAGGACTCTTGTTTTGTCTCATCATCCGATATGCCTAGTAATCTATCTTGAAGGTCTCGTTTGGTTAATAAGCCTAGCATGATAACTATGTCCCGTTTATTTATCAATTTCCTATCATGCAAGTACCTATTATTCTTTAGTTTACAAATAAGCACCTAAGTGGAATTAGATAGAATTGACTTAGTTGATTTTTCACCTAGTGGTTTAATTGCCTACGATAGCTACTATTCAAGATAATGAAAGCAAATAACCAAATAAGAAGTTCGTCCGGTTACAGATAGTACAATCCCAAAATTAGACCCAAATTACAACGGGGTCATTTACATCAATAAAATGAATAGTTTGCAATCAAACACAACATCCATATAGCAATCACTTTCAGGCAAAGCACAAAAGCACGTAGTCACTCCAAGGAATCGTCAACAAGCACATTTACTTCGGGTATCTGTTCCAAATCTGCTGTACCTGTGACAAAAAAGAGGGTGAGTCCTTATGAACTCAGCGAGGGGGAACGAGAGATAACGTTTTGAAATCCTTTTCCGGTTAAACTTATGAAAACCTTTTTTGAAGGCATGACATTATATCACAAGTAAGTACATAACATAATATAAAGGTAAAGGAACACAATTACCCGTCTTTCCTACCCGAGGTCCTCTAGGAACCAAGCGAGAGTACTTATACACATAGTGAAAAGGATACGGTGAGCTTTTGCTCTCAGTTCAATTCCAGTATCAGTTGTTACGGCCGACTTGAAATCATCCCCTTATCACGCCAAATGGGTGTACTCCGGATGTACCCCGAAATCCTACGACCCAACTCTCCGAGGAAGTCTAGCCCCCAAACGAGAGAGGGAATTGGACAATGGTAGTCACGGTTGCACCGGCAAGCCCGATGCCACCCGATGTGCGTGAACGCTACCACGCCAGAATGAAAGGTTGCAACCTTATATGCAATGCACATTTATGACATATAATATATCACATTAGAAGGACAACAAAGTAGGTTGCCTCCGGGCAGTCATAAGATTGCACATTGACAAGTAAGCAAGCGAGGAACGATAAGACAAGTAATTTCACTTGAAAGGCATATGGAGTTACATGAACATTAAACGGGCAGCCATGTAACGCACATAAGACAAGTCATATAACTCATTACAACGTTCACGTAATCAAATGATAAGATTATTCAACATGCAATAACATATACATGAGCTCGGATGCAAGAAAGGCCTATTTATCAACATGCAACGATCAAAATCACATTTAGGGCTATAAGGGCAACTACGGGCAGCCTACTAAGCATATGATTTCACACAATATCCAAATGATCAACACTAAGCAAGCCTACCTAGTCACTAGGGTTTCCATTTCGTGCTTACCCGTGCGATTAAGTCCCAAGTCAACTCAAAGTCAATCTCAAGCCATACATCAATTAATTCAAGCATCCCCAAGTATTCAAAACAATCCACACAATATCCCAAAGCCACAATCCCAAGCATTTAATTCAACAAGAGAAGTTACAACAATTTTTCTAAGCATAACACTAAGTGAAACCCTTACTGCAATAGGATGTTTTCTCACAATCATTAAGACAAGCAAACAATCTCCAATTCCAGTGAATAAGATTTCAAATTAAAGCTTAAGAAGTAAACTAAAATCAGAAACAAACCTTGCATCATTTGGAGTTCGGGATCAATAGTTATAGCCAAAACAGTGGGATTGCACAAAACTGTCTAGATTTGCACACATTTCAATAATTGTCATTTTTGAGGTCCTTAGGGTCAGATTTAGCCTTAGTCCATTTCTGACAAAAATGTCTAGAACGGAAACATCTAGCAACACACCAAATGTCATGCATTTTGGACATCATTTACTAAGTTAAAACTGATTCGTTCTACAAGGTCAGTGCATCTGCCAAAACCTGCTTCATTTTTTTTCAGACTTCCAGATTTAGACACATTTTGATAATTTGCCATTTTGAGGTCCTTAGAGTGCAAATTAGCTTTGGCATATTTCTTCGAAAAATGTTCAAAACTGGCAAAACTAGTTATCTACCAATTTTCATGCATTTTCAACATCATTTACCTAGCCAAACTCACCTCACAACAACAAGACAGAGAGCTGTCACAAAACCCGATTTTATCTATCATCACCTTCAAGCCAAAATCTTGCCATGCATGGTTGTAGGAGCTTATGAACACACATATATCTCAAATGCAGAAGAAAAGACATACATTTAAGAGCATGCATATGGATTTTTGAAAGATTTTCAAGAAGTTTTAGCCCTCACCTTAGCCTATTGGTGGTTAAAGATGCTCAAATGCTCTTCAAATGCACAAAGGGCTTCTTCCTTGCTTCTTGCTTGCTTGGGCTGCTATGGCTGAGCTTGGGAGAGATCTTGAGAGCATGCTTGAGGTCTTGGAAGGTCAAGAGGCAGCCAAGGTCGAAATGGAGAGAGAATGAGAGCTTGAGAGGAAAAATGATGCTTTTGTGTGTGTGTCGGCCTTGAGCCTTTCAAATCTGATTTTTGCTTTGTCAATTGTGCAATTTTGAATTGTGAGGCATGCTTAGGGTGATTTTGTCGAGATAGGGTGATTGGGGTAGGGTGTATGGGATTATTTTATGCCTAGTGTCTTGTGTGTGTGTCATATAATGTCTAGGCATGCATAGTTTAAATAATTTGTTCAAACTTTGGTCCTAATACCTTGTTATGGTCGGCCAAGGGCTTGCAATTTCTAAAATTTCAGATTCTATTTAATACATTATAGATTATAATAAGGGTGAAATTTGAGGTGCATTGGTTTTGGGTGAGAATAAAGAATAAAGAATGTTTAGGTGTTTGTGTAGTTAAAATTGTTTATTGTTAGTGGAGTTTGTAGAGAATTTGAATTAGGAATATAATATTGGTTAGTGGATTGTGTAGGATTATTTTAGTGTTTAGTGCTTTGTGTAGGATTCTTTCTTGATTAACGTGGAGGCACGGATTCCTAGGTCTAGGGCACGAATTACAAGGTACACACGAACTTCAAGACTAAGGCACGTACTTCAAGACTAATGTACGCAATCCTAGGTGAACGCACGTAAACCAATGCAAGGCACATAATTCAATGCAATGCACGTAAATCGAGGTACGATTCTTAAACCTAGATTAAGACACGCAATTCAAGGTCAGGGCACACGAAACGAGGTAATGCACGCAATTCGAAATCAGGGCACGTAAGTCGAGGATTAGGGCACATAATTCTAGGTCAAAGCACGAATGACGAAGCATGCATGAAAACCAAGATAGGGCACATGAATCGAGGTAATACACGTTATTCGGGGTCGGGCCTCACATGACCTACTTTTTCGTTCCTCTTACGTGATTTGATATTCTTGGCTCTCGTGATCTTGTTTGAGTTGCGTAACCATTTCGGACATGGTAGTGTCGAGAAACACGGGCAACATCGGCCTTGCCGTGCTCCCTCGACTACCATGGTGCATATTCCCTTTCTCTCGCTGAGTATACTCCACTACCCCAGAGGCATAGTTCACCTCGTTGGGGCATATGGATCTATCTCAAGAGAAAGGGTCGTAGGATCGGGGTACATCCGGAGTACCCCATTTTGGATGAATAAGGGTTTTGCCAGCATTTGCTTAAATATCTTGGCTCGTGGCTCGTGATTGAAGACAAGTGGAACCGTATCCTTTTTATATGTGGTTAAATACTTGTCTATCTAGTTTTGTTTCTTTGTGTTGTATATTTGGCTATCTTTGTTGTATTTCATGAAAGCATTCTCCAGTATACTGCATCACCTCCCTCACTGGGTATACATGATTGTATACTCATTCCTCATTACTCACCTTTCAGGTATTGCAGTATTAGAAGGAATGTTCATGCTTGCGATGCTTGGTATTTGCTTGGAAGTCAATGTGTTATGTGGCGTGGGTTGTAAAGATGTTACTTTTGAGTTGTATGTATTCAATGAATAAATAAATGTAAATTAAGTTTAATTTGGCTATTAGAGTGGTATTATAATATAGTTTGTGTAATAGGTTATTATTATTTCAATTTAAGCATGAATGTACATGTCTAAAGGAAAAGAGTTAGGGTAGTCTTTGAAGTTATAGATAAATAATTGTTTGGTTTATTTGTTGAGAACCAAGGCTCGTATGGCCTTAAGAGGTTGTTGAATGTGTTGGACACGATACTGGTCCACTTATATTCTATTTGCAGGTTTTGGTTTGTCCTATAAACAGGAGAGACTCAGTCCATTTTTTTCTAAATTTTCGTGCCTCGGGTTTTGGGATTGGGACCCCGGTCTCGTGAAAGATCGAGGTGTTACAACAACACTAAAGAAGAATGGTAGAACGACCTTGACATGAGCAAATCGAGATTGAATTTGGCCAAACGAAGTGCGGAAACAGACTCAGGATGTCGAAAAACCATGGAGCAGACTTGGTCAACTTTTGGTCAAAGTCAAAGGTCAATGCATGAATAGTAATATTCGTTGACATCATGCTTACACAGTGGTGACCTATTCGTTGACATCGTGCTGACACAATGATGACCCAGGTACTGACATCGTGCTTACACAGCGATGACATCACTATATGAATAGTAACTCTATATAGTAACAAATTTCTCTTATAAATACCTCCCTTTGGCATTTCATTCGGACACCATTCAATTCTTAGATTTTGTTCTTCTTGTTGTTAGCTTTATATTATATTTTTAGTTTAGAAGTAATTTTGTTCAAAGCTCAAATTGAGGAGGCCATAGACAAATCAAAGTGAGTCCAGCGAATCAAGATCCGCTGTTTTCGATAAGTATTCTTTAGATTTCTTGATTTTCTATATGAGTTTTTGTATTGTAAATGTTATTATGGCACATTAAACCCAAGATTCGGGGTGGTAATAAGTGAGGATATTCTTTGTATATAATTCTTGGATCCAAATTATTTTTATGTCTTGTATTTTCTTTTCTTGATTAAGTATTACTTGATTAATCATACATAGACTTGATGTCATGTTTTCGTTAATCAAGATTACACATGCGCCCGATTTTATAAACCAGTGGTAATATGAGACTACCTCGGATAGATACAGTTCGGTTGTACCGACATCTTCAAGTTACGTAAGGGAAAGATTAATTGTGAGATTGGATATAGTTCGGTTGTACCAATACCTCCAATCTTGATAATCAATTAATCTCGTCACTTACGTATCCGAGGCCAACTTCAAAAGTGAGAGCTTGTAGCTCTTTTTTTAATGATTTAATCTTTCAATCCGAATCCATAACATTATACTTGAATATTTCGAACCATTTACCATCCCGAATCACATTCGACTCTTGGACTTAATTAAAATTGTATTGTAATTTAATTTTGTAATTTTATAATTTACCGCATCTTTTGGACTTTTGAACTTAAAACAAACCCATCCATGATGGGAAATAGTCAAACAATTCTAAATTAAAAATTAACTTAACTTGATAATTCAAATCTCCATGGATCGACCCTCTACTCGCCACAACTAGAGGTAATTCGAGGTAAGCATCATTTCAATCATTTAACCTCACTATTTTTTAGCGCAAAACGATACGATCACCCACAAAAGTCCACAAACATCATGTATTAAGTCATAGAATTTCTAGATCATAAGATTAGTTATCTTACCACTCCAATCTTATCTATTCAATTTTCTTATCTATTAATTCTATCAATTAACTTCATTTTCCCCAAGCAAGCATGCACGACCGTTAGACGATAAAATAGTTCATTATGCTATTAAAGACCACCGACAACTATCAACACATTCGAGACTTAAACTTAATTACAAGACCCCGTAATAAATCAAGTACAAACAAGACCCAAAACATTTATATGTCAAATTTTAATGATTCTAATCAAATTACAATTCACGAAGGCCAACATAACCAACCACGAAAACTCTCGATCTTCCTCTTATCAACTTCTGAAGCTACTGAACCTGAAAGGTGTTAGAAAGATGTATGAGCATACAAAACATGTATGCCCAGTGAAGGAAGGAACATTTTCAAAATCATTTCGTGTTATGCATACAAACAAGCAGTAAATTGGATAACACACAAGATTACAATACTAAATAGTACACAAGGATATGAGTCTAAATAACACGCAAGCACATGAGACTGAATAGCACGCTAGCATGCAAGTATACGACTCAAGATAACACTCAAGCACACGGGCTAGATAGTACACAAGTACACGAACTTTGAAGTATATAAGTCTAGTTAACACGCAAGTATCATGTAAAGCATATAACCATGTTTCAAGTAACAAGATAACGAATAACAATTAATAATCGAGTATCACATATTTAAAAGGATACGGTTCATCTTCTTTGTCTTCAATCTTGAGCCATGAGCCATGATCTTCAAGAAAATGTCGACAAACCCCTTATTCTTCTAAATGAGGTACTTTGGATGTACCCCGGTCCTATGACCCATATCTCCCGAGGTAGGTCCGTATGCCCTAACGAGGTGAACCACGCCTCTGGGATAGGGAGTATGCCTCAGCAAGATAGGGACTGGGAAACCATGGTAGCCGAGGGAGCACGGCAAGCCTGATGCCGCCCGTGTTACTCGACATTACCATACCCGAATAGGTTGCGCAACCCCGAGTCAAGTTCATAAGAGCCAAGATTTTCAAGTATCACATAAGAGGGACGACAAAGTAGGCCACCCTCACAGTTAAATACAATATAAGCCATTAAACACGAAATAATGATATAAACACAAAAGAGACAAATAACGTACTTTTCTACAAACTCTTCAACTAGCTTGATTAAACCTTAGTCATGCATTTAAACTCATAACAAAACATCTACAGGCTCATACAAGTACAAAGGTGTCCATTTATCAGTTTTTCCCTTTGATAACTATGCAATTCTTCTTCTATACGAAATTCAAGGCCCAAAATCTATAAACCCATCATTCTACATTCCTAAGGAAGCCAAAAGACACCTACCTAGGCCTTGAAAACCCGCTTTGAAGACAAAAGCTCGGGAAGGCCCCGAGCAAGTTTTAACTACACCTACCCTATTCGGACTCCAATTTAATGCAACAAAAGTACCAAAAGTGCTTCCATGCCCCAAGGATACCTAATCTAAAGTCCAACCATGCCTGGATTACGTTTCATGAAAAAAACCCCTTTTTAAAAGTTAGCTAATTTTGCATTTTAACTCAACTTTGGGCAAATTAATTACACGGGAGCTTTCAACTAGTTTCAATAATGTCTAGAGCACCTAAATGAAGCATCAATTCGTTCCAAATATCAACCTAAAGCCAAACCCTAATTTTCATCACTATTCATTGTCTCTTTCACACAACTCAAGCATTTAACTATTCTAATTGTTATCAAGCTTCAAAAGAGAGTTCTATAAACTCTATAGGTTCTATATCAAGCATCAATAACAATTATCATAGTCATAATCAACAATACAAGAGTTTCAAATAATTGACATAGACATAAACATGAAAAATTATGCTAAACATGAAAATTATGGAACTCCCTCACCTTGGTAAAGCTAGGAAATGGAAGGAATTGGCTAGAAACACCTGTAATCCAGGCTAAAATGGCTAGAAAATGAAGATGAAATCAACCCTAGCTCAAGGAGACCTCCACGGCCTTGCTAAGCTTCTGACGGGTTCTATTTTTTTCTTTTGCTATGCTTTTCTTTGTTTTCTAATAATAATATAATATAAGTACATATGAATGTATTTAAATGGCCTAAAAATCCTAGCTTGGTCCACGGTTTTGCTATACTGTTGTTGACTGATTTTTTTTTTCTTTTCTTTGACTGAGTTTGGTTTATGTTGTTATTTGATTATATGGCTAAGTAACTAATTGGCTAGTATAATAATTGGGCCAATTCAAAAGACATTTAGTTTAATTACTTAGGTAGAAAACTAATAAGAACACTAAAGGTCCAAAATAACTAAACTATCACTTTTTACCCGGGGACACTATCACGCCCCAATCCGACCTATGGAGGCTAGACTAGGGTATGGCCTAATTCATTTATGCTATTTCACATACTTAGTCGCTTGTTATGATTTAACGCTTAACGTTGGTCTAGGATTCCAAAAGTTTTTCCGAAAAACCGGTAGCATAACGGCTGTAATTGGGCTCTTTAGTTTGACCTATTTTCTAAACGCCTCAAAACTTCCAATCATTAACCCGATTCTAGCTAAGATTCCTATTTTGTCATAAACCGATATGCCTATTAATTTGTCTCGAAAGTCTCATTTGTTTAATAAGCCTAACATGATAACTATGTCCCGTTTATTCATCAGTTCCTATTACACAAGCACCTGTTATCCTTTAGCCTATGAATGAGTACCTGGTTAAGATTAGATAGAGTCATCTTATTTAATCCTTCACCTAGTGCTTCAAATGCCTATGATAGTTTCTAAATTAAGATAGTGATAGCAAACAACCAAATAGAGTATTTGTCCGTTATAAACAGTACAAGCCAAAATTAGACCCAAATTATAACGGGGTCATTTACATCAACAAAATAAGTAGTCTTCAAAGCGAACACAACGTTCACAAAATAGCCACTGTCAAGCAAGGCACATAAAGCACGTAATCACTCCAAGGAATCATCAACAAACACATTCTCATCGGGTACCTGTTCCAAATCTTCTTCACCTGTGATGATAAAAGAGGGTGAATCCTTATGAACTCAGCGAGGGGGAACGAGAGATAACGTTTTAAAAACTCTTTTTCGGTTAACCTTATGAAAAACCCTTTTGAAAACATGTCATATGAAATAAGCAAGTTCAAAACATAACATAAATATAAATGAACACATTTACCCGTCTTTCCTCCCTGAGGTCCTCTAGGAACCAAGCGAGAGTACTTAAAACACATAGTAAAAAGGATACGGTTTGATATATACAGGGCTCTAGAGATGGCTCCTACGGGCTCAAGAGGTAGTTCCCACCACTTTTAGGTGTAGCACTTTGCCCCGCATAGTACTTAGTTCCTGCCTTCAAGTTCATTTTCAATAACTATTGTTGTAGCCGGCATCAATCATCCACTTATCACTCCAACGGGTGTACTCCGGATTGTACACCAAATCCTACGACCCAACTTTCCGAGGAAGTCTAGCCCTCAAGCGAGAGAAGGAATTGGACCATGGTAGTCACGGTAGCACCGGCAAGCTCGATGCCGCCCGGCGTGCATGAAACGCTACCATGCCAAAATAAAAGGTTGCAACCTTGTATGCAATGCACATTTATGCCTTTTAACATTTCACATTAGGAGGTCAACAAAGTAGGTTGCCTCCGAGCAAGTATATGATCACATCTTGACATATTGGCATATAAGGCATTGTAAGGACATATAATCATTTCATATATCAATTTGAAAGCAATTAAACTTTCACGGGCAGCCAAGTAATCATGTTCAAATAAGCCATAGAATATCTTTTAACAATTCACATTACGAGGTCAACAAAGTAGGTTGCTCCGGATACCCGTATGATCACATATCGACAAGTAAACGTACGAGACATGCTTTGATATGTAATTTCACTTTGTAAAACACTTAGGAGCATATGAACATTTAACGGACAGCCAAGTAACACCATATAAAACAAGTCATATAGCCCATTTTGGGTTCACATATCAAGTGTTGAGATCATACAAGCATGCTACGACACTTACACAAAACTGTGTGCAAGAATAGTTCACTTATCAACATGCAATCATCGAGAATCATGCTTAGAGCTATAAAGACAATTCCGGGCAGCCTATTAACATTCCTCAATATCAATTATAAGTCACACAAAAGTAGTTTATGACTTGAGGGTCTACGGGGCCATTAGGGTTTGCAAGGCCGTGCTCGAGTGTCGATTTTATTTGCTACGGACCACAAGAAACACTTAAACCATTTCAAGCATACTTAGCATTTATTGGGCAGCCTATTAACCACACAATTGAACACATTTAACCATAGGATCATCACTTAACAAGTTTTCATAAGCAATAGGGCCTCAATTTCGTACTTACACATGCGATTTGAGGTAGCATTTGGGCTGGGCCGACACAAGCCTAGCACAGCCCAGCACATGAAAATTTGGGCCCAGCCCAGCTCAGTTAGTAGTGGGCTCGACTCGGCCCAGCCCACCACATATACGTGGGCCGAGCTGGGTCCTATAATTTTTGACCCAGCCCATTTGAGTCCAGGCCCATTTGAGTTTAGGCCCAACTCAGCCCAGCCCAGCTTAAAGCACAGCCCAACTCGGAGCCCAGCCCAGCTCTAGCCCAGCACAGGCCTAGCTCGAGCCCAGATATGGCCCATTTTGAGCCCAGATAAAACCCATCTTGAGCTCAACTCAATTTCAACACAAATTAAGCACAATTTGAGCTCACTTATTAGAAGAAATTAAAATATTATACTTTATGTATGCAATGCAAATCTTAGTAACTATTTTTAAAAAAAATAAACTAGCAAGTCGTAGTAATTATATTTTTTTAACAAACTAATAATAAAAAGTAGCAAATGTATTTCTTAAGTTAATTTTAAATGACTTGTTATCAAACATTTTTTATAATATTGCAAGTTTGCAACTTTAAATCCCTTCATACAATTTTTTTTAAAAGATCTTAGGTACAATTTTTTTTACAATTTTTATAATTGTATATATAATTTTTCCTATAAATACTTAGTAACAATGCTTTAGTCACTTAGTATATGCAACTTTATTTTACTACAAGTCTACAACATTATATATAACTATGTCCATGGAAGAATAAAATCTTTCACGACGATTACATTCGTTATAAGTTTGGAATCATCTTACGTATTTTAAAGAACAACGGTATGTAATTTGTAACTATTATCAACATCAATTTATATTTCTACGTAAATTTGATATTATCCATTTACAGTAGCTTTCCTCAAGCATTTATGTAATGTTTTATTTTCATATGTATATCACTAATGTATTTGTGTCTCATTAACTTGTAGTTTGTTATGATGTGTTGTATTTTATTGTTTAAGTTAATTATTAATATTATCAATCAACTTGTATATTGTTTCGTTAATAGTTAAATTAACTTTCCTTAAAAAACATAAGTTTAATTTTAATATATATGTATATGGGCTAGCCCAGCCCAGCCCAGCTCAGCTCGCGACTCGTGATAGGGGGCTCATGGGCCGAGCTGGGTTCTATATTCTAAAAATTGAGCCCAGCTCAGCTCGTCCCACCAAACATATGTGCCGAGCTGGGCTCAATTTTCTTGACACACAATTCGGCCGGGCCGTGCCGGGCTGGCCCAAATGCCACCTCTACATGCGATTAAGCAACAATTCATCAAATAATGAACCTAAGTCGTGTATCAACCAAATTAAGCATCCTCAACCAACCAAAACAGCTCACACAACTTCTAATTGCCACAATTCCAAGCATTCGATACCACAAGTAAAGTTACAACATGATTCAAAGCATATTACCAAGCCAAAAACCTTAATGCAATGGTCAGTATTTCCTCATTCATTTAGCCAAGTAAATAATCTAAAAATTCAGTAAACCAAATGTCAAATTGAATCTTAATGAGTTATTTAAATCTAGGAACAAACCTCGCTGCATTTGGAGTTCGGACTTAGGAGCTATGACCAAAACCGTGAAACTACGCAAAACTGTCCAGATTCATACACATCTCGATATTTTCCATTTTTGAGGCCTTTAAACTCAAAATTAGCCTTATCCTATTTCTGAAAAATATGTTTAGAACTGACAAATCTAGTGACCTACCAAATTTCATGCATTTTTTACATCGTTTACTAGGCCAAAACTATTTCGTTCTACAAGGTCAGAAAGCTGCCAGAACCCTACTTCATATTTCCAAGTTTTTCAGATTTAGACACATCACGATATTTGACCATTTTGGAGGTCTTAGAGAAAAAATTGGCCTTGGCCTATGTCTTCAAAATATGTTCATAACTGACAAATCTAGTGACCTACCAAGTTTCATGCATTTTGATCAACGTTTACTAGGCCAAAAACACTTCGTTCTACAAGGTCAGTAATCTGCCAGAAAAACGAGTTTGCATATTTCTAAGTTTCTAGCAATTATCAAGCCATGCATGAGTAGATAGGCTCATATAAACACATAAACATGAACTACAAGAGTCAATACAGCCATATGAGAGCATGCATATGAGTTTTGAAAGCATTTAAAAGGTTTTAATCCTCACCTTAGCAACTTGTTGGATGAAAATGCTAGAATGCACTTGAAAACTCACAAAAGGTCCCCTTTCCTTGCTTTGGCCGAGTGGTGGCTTGACTTTCCTTAAATCCTAGTTTAGTTAACTTGTGTAGGAGATGTGCATGTGTGTGAAACCAAAAGACAAGGAAGAAAACCATCACTACAAAAAATAGGTGTTTTGTGACGGTAGTTTTACGTCACCATTTCGTCACAAATAAGCATTTGTGACGAAATTACGACGAAATCCAAATAGTCGCGTAACACTGTGTGGCAAAATCATCTATCGTCGCATTTTCGTCACAAAGTGACGAATCTGTGATGATATGTCAAGCTGGAACATTTTGTCACAAATTCGTCACAAATAAACATTTTGTGGTTAAATCGTCGCAAATTGTTTCGTCGTATAATCGTGGCAAAACTTTTGTCACATTTGCGTGGCCTCGTTTCGTCAATGTTTTGTGGCTGAATGTTGTCACAAGTGTGTGGCTACATGTTTCGTCACATTTTCGTCACAACATGTTCATTGCAGAATCATGGCAAAATATTGTCACAAATTGGTGACTACATATTTCGTCACAAATTCGTCACATTATGTTTTCATCGCAGAATCGTGACAGAATTTTGTCACAAATTCGCGATAATTTTTAAATCCACTTTTCTCATGTTGTTTATACTATAATCTTATTTGTCCTGCTAAATTATGAAAGAACATCCCTAATTGAATCTCAATAATTAAATACATACACATCCATTCAAAAGAACACAATTTTACACCAAATCAAATAAGTATTACATAATAGCCACCATTCAACAATTGTACACCAAAATAGCCACCATTCAACAATTCTTAATCAAATTAACTAAGTATACATAATAGCGATCTCTTCAAACATACATTCAAAAAAGAATAGCAAATATACATATATATCATAACATCATTTAGTTTGTTTTCCTGCTATGATAAGGAACCAAAGAGAATTATAGGCAAAAAGGTTAACATCCTCCTCCATTGTGGCACGATATCCTTGCATAGAAGACAATCCATAGCAAGATTACTATTCTCACCATTTTTAGGCAATCCATGACTTATATCTGCAAATAGAAAAATAAACAAACTTAAATTCTTTACTAAACAAAGACCACAACAGAGATTGAACTTATAAAATTGTTAAAAAAAGTTCATATTTTAGTGTTAAAAAGTCGAGTTTACTTTTCAGATTGTTTGCCAAAGCACTAAGTTTACATTACTTCATGTCTTTTGACTTACAAACATAGGTGGAAATAATATTTAATTTGGATCTCTAAGTCTACATCAACCAGATTTCCTAGATTATCAAAATAAAAGATTTAGTGTTCAAGGTTTGCCTTCCTACTTGGTTTGGATAATCTTCTTATATAATCAAAATTCATCCTATTGTAAAACCTAAATACTAAAATCTACATTCTTGATCAAGTTAATTTAATTCTAGGACATTTGAATTTCCCTTTGATTTAACATAATCCAAATTAAGTTTGTAATCTCAAATTTCTTACTATCTTATGAAACTGTAATCAGCATTTGGTGTCACATTACATTGTTTAAAATTTCAAGCCAAGAGCATGTCTACTTATTGAACTAAACATACAATACATTTTTTTTAAACACATGATTGAGCTAGAGGCAAGCCGCATATGTAATTCATAGTTATCAAGTCATACCAGGACACAAATAAATGTCATCATCAGCTTTACTAAGTTGTAGATGCCTTATTGTTCTTTAGTAGTTCTTTCTTCTTTTCTTATTAAATATAAGAACTTTTGCATCTAATGCCTTCAACCAAAAAAGAAAAAGAATAACGAAAATGAAAATTTTAAAGCATTACACAATGAAAAACAAATTCAGCGAGAAGATAAGTAATGGAAATTCGAAACTCTCATTAAATTAAAAAGTGCAGTTCTACACGGAAAAACAAAACATAAGGACCTACTAAGGTACAAGAAAATTATTAAAAAAAGTAATAAGATGATAAATATAACATTAAAACTAGCAATCAGTATGCTTAATGATCATACCCTAATTTAAATTGGAAGATATTCTCAACTCAACGAGAAACACCCTTTGTTTTATTTCCCCCAAAAGACTGTTTGACTGAGATATAAATAACTATAAGGAAAAATATTCGCTCAATCTATTGGACCGTCAGTCTAAGAGATACATGAGGTGCGCCCCATAACATGTGAGTGAGACTGACCGAAGAGTCTCTCTAACTAAAATGGTTGACATCATTACATGCGTACGAAGTGCAAGTTCCAAATCCAATACTTAGACAAATTAAAAGAGTTTGTTTTTTTATTTTTATTTTGGTAGAGACAAATTAAGAGAGTTGATTATTGATATAATGTGGGAGTGATGAGGAGCATTGCAGATCGCATATCAGGAATGGTTTTCAAATATTTTAAGATTCAACACAAGCCACTCTTTTCAATTCACTTTACCAACCAAATTTTGCAGTCAAGAAACCAAACCAAAAAAGGCATTAATATACTATTATACTCTCAAAAAAATTATGTTATTGATATTCAACTAGTTGCAAAAAGTAAAACGTATTTCGAATATCGTCCTTTACTTTCAGTTATGATTATATATGGGCAAACAAGTGTCCAAATGAAAAACTTTTCTCCATGAAAATATTACCTCTACAAATTTGAGACAACCAAACCCAAACATACTAATGAGGCACTTGATCCAAACCAACTATGAGAAGAGGTGTTCAATTCCAAGTCTTTGTACACTAAAAAAGGGAGTATATCACTAAAAAAATATTACATCTTGGCAAATATAAGACAATAATAATAAAAAATTATAAGAACCTTTTCAAGTTATGTCTTGAGAACGTACTTAAAGACTGTATCTTCCTAATTTTAAAAGACCGCCCTTGGAATAATGATCCTCTCTCCTAAAGCTCATCCCCTACCCCGCGATTACCTCCACATCATTATAAATGCCTCATTTTTTTAGCCAAAAAAAAAACGCAATTCCTTTTAACTTTTTCTTGTTTTTCTTCATTCTGAACCCTTTTCTAAACCAAAAAATAACATATTTCCAAATCACATAACTCCTTTTAACTTTCTTTTGATTTTCTTCACTTTGATCATCACTTTTCACCTTTCACTACATTATTGCCTACTATTTAAATTGCCACATGTTACTAATTATAGCAATCTATGATAAGTAGTTCTTGTTTGAACAAGTAAAGCATTCTTTTGGGAGAAACTCCAGCCAGCATAAAGCAATTTATGCTAGGCATGGAATATATTAGCATGCACGTAAAATGATAGTTCAATAAACATCTTTCTAAAAAATTGGTTTTATCTTGCATCTTCCAACTACACAAACTATTAGGCCACATTTTTATTCTGAGAACCTTTTTCTTTATAAGTATTTCCTTCGTAAAAACATGAGCACATCAAGCCCCAAAATCTTCTATATCTATGTTTCGTAATGATGCACACAGTTCTTTTATATCCAAAATCTGACAAATATCTGATATACAATGAATTAATTGACCATACAAGGATAAGTTCAAAAAAAAAAAAATAGAAAGTGAGGAATAAAGATAAAACTACTCACCAGCGTGTATGAGCCACTGACATTGAACTTTTTCATGATTTTTACAAAATGTGGAAAACTAGAAACAAAAGATTGAGCCGCTAATTTTTCTTCAGGTGCAAACTTCATTGACATACAACCTTTGGCTTGAGAACCCTATTTGTGGAGAAAGCTATCTATTTTCTAGACATCTGTTCCAATTTTGCAATTCAGATTGTTCAGTAAAGCAACACATATAGTAAAAACAAGATGAAAATGAGATTGCTCAAATGGAAGTGATGTATATATATCACCTGATTCTCGGTTGCAAATTTTTGACAGGGAGTATAGTGCAGAACTCAAATCAGATCCCTTCTTATTTGAGATCTCAACATCTGTCGCTTGCTGCAAATATATGTTATGAGAATTTCCTTTCAATTTCTTGGTCCTGCATCTAGGTATTTTATGTGAAGTAGCAGTACACCCATTTAATTGGCTTTTCATGAACCAACTTATAACTAGATTGAGGTTAGCTTAGAGGCTAATGACACAAAGTTACAAATGGAAGACACAAAAAGTGTATACGACATACTGCCCCATATACAAGAGGGTTGAGGTCATTTGATTCTCAGAACTAATGCAGCGTGGTGCCTGAATTTTAGCTGGAAATATTAGGTAACAAAACCCATTGAGATGGCAACATTCTAGAACACGAGAAAATTTTGCCGGTCAGTTTGACGAGAAGACCAAAGTAGAGGGGTGAAGGACCTTGTTGACCAACAGCAACATAAAAGACTTTATGCATGTCCTCTTTGAGGACTGCAAAGTGCTTCTTTGATTTCTTTTTCTTTTTCAGAAAATGCAAAGGCTCCTTGTGCAATAATAGAGATTAACTAGTATAAGTCTCCCAAGAATGAATGTAGTTTTTGAGCTATAGCAATCATAGATTTTGGATATATTTCAGTCTACTCAGCAAAAGCTTCGAGATGATCTCAAATATGAAATTGCAACAATTGATAGGACGAAATCCTTTATAGATGATGAGTTCTTCACCTTTGAAACCAAGGTCACATAGGTAAGATTCAACACTAGTCTGCAATTGACATTGAAGTACCAGAGGTCACTACTGGTAAGTAGCAGAAAGTCGCACAAACCAAGATGATAAATGCTAAATTCTGGTGAGGAGAAGCATAAAGAGCTCGAGGAGTTTATAAGTCGAACCTGATGAAAAACATCAAATTGGGCCAAGATGACCTCTGCAGCCTTCAAAGTCCTGTCAATATTCTCTTGAGCCTTCCGAATGGCATGTGTCCTAATCTACAATCAGCGGATTGAATAGAGATTAAGATAGATTCCAAACTGGCACATGCAAGTGAAGTTTAGAAATCAAAAAACATCCATGAAATCAAAATTCAGCTATAAGCAAATCACATCAAATATAAAATCACCAAGAAATAAATTTTAAAACCAGTAATTCTTTGTACCTATGCTCAGCTTAGTATTCATTGGATTAGAAAAAATATATATATAATTTCAAGAAAAACCACTGAATTAACAAAGTTAAATTATTCAAATCAACCCAAATTTGCTTTCTTTTTTCTCTTTAAAATATCATATTAAATAAAAGTTAGATGCTATAAAACTAAAGTTGATAGCAACTAGATCCAAAATCAACACTTGGGTTCTTTCCTATCAAACAAACTCCAAAAAACAAAAAAAGACCCCAAAAAATAAATCTTTTTTACTTCTTTCAAAAGATTCATAATATTTTTTTTCAAAACCCACAAAGAGAACTTTAAAAAGAATCAAATAAATGACAAGAACAAAAAAAAAAGAAAATTAAACTTTGTAGAGTATAACAATGCAAGCGTAAGGCATAATAAAAACGCCAGCCCCATCTTGGTTTTACCTCTACCACAAATCACTCAGCACTTGTCAAAAATTGAACAATCAATCAGCAAACTATGCTAAAAATTACAAAAATATATTAGTGCGATTGTATCCTCAAACTCAAATACATTAAACTACTTGGTTACATACCAACACAATGTAATAATATAAGAAATAATTCTACTCAAGCCTAAATATGTCAGTATAGAAGCCAATTGATTTATTTGATTGTTGATAAGATAACGAAAACAGGAATGTAATCTAGAATTGGGGTCCTGAACTCTCTCGACATACAACTCCAACTGCTGGTTCAAAGTAAAATCCTCCTCTGCCTACATCAATCAAAGAATAACCGAAAAAAAATCCTTAATTTCCACTTACTAACAATTACAAAGCACCAATTTTTTCTGATTCTTGCCTATATTCCTCTTATCATATACAAAAACAGCTTAAATTAGAAAAAATGAAGAAACCCTAAATCAAAATTGAAATCATTGATTTCATATTCAGAATAGAAAAACATACAAATAAAACTCATATATTCACATACCTTCACACGTATATATATATATATATATATATACACACACACTTCCACTTAAACATATATGAAGAATTAAACCTTCACGTGAGGGTTCAAACTTGACAGTGATGGACGAAAGCTTAGTATCAAAGTGAAACAAGAAGGACAACTCGTCACACTATTGATCAATGCCGATGTCATTATATGGCAGCGATGGAACCCTAGCCATCTATTGCATTAGCTGCTGCTGAGTATAGTTTTGGGGTATTAGTGTGTGTGTGGCGTGTGAGAGAACAGGGAGAATAGAGATGAGAGTTTTACAAAAATAAAGTTAGTAAAGATTTTTCCCTTTTTTTAATTACATATATGACGCGTCAAATTTGCCACAAAACTGATATTATTGTGATCTTCGTCACAAGTTTGTCAAAAAACTAAATATTTATTCCCGCCTATAAATTGGTGTCGTCACAAACATGTAGCCTTTATACCACGCAATTGCGACAAAATGTACTAATTTGTAATCTTCATCACATATTCGTCACAAAACTTAATTCGTCACAAAATTGTAGCTTTTTACCCATGAAATTGCAAAGATATTATCTAATTTTTAAAAATTGTCACATATTCGTCACAAAATTTGCGTCAACTCTATGACGCTATTTTTTCCTCGCTTGGTAAAATAGAATCGTCCCAAAATTGTCGCAGTTTGTGACAAAATTGTGACGTATTATAATGCTCGTCACATAATCGTCATAAATTCTACATAATTTGAGCGTCAAAAATTTTTGTAGCAAATTCGTCCCAATTTTGCGACGATTTCCTGTTCGTCACAAAATTTTGTCACAAATCAGCTTCTTTTTTGTAGTGTTGGCTTGTCGGTGCTAAGCTGCTGGTCAACTTTCATGCTTGTCTATTTGGGCATGTTGATCAAGTTGTTAGCTTGCTGCTTGAGGCTGGTTATCTTATTTGACTTGTTTCGGTTGGTTGTCTAGTTGTATTTTGTTTTTTAGGCTCTTTGTTGGTTTGTCGTGGCCTGTGAATTGACGAATAGACTAGTATTTTGTTTTCTAGGCTCTTTGTTGGTTTGTCGTGGCCTGTGAATTGACGAATAGACAAGCCTTTTGTCTCTCTTTGTTTTAAGAATCTTTAATTTACTCTCATAATATTTTCACAATTTTACAATTGTACAGAAGTGTGGAGTTAAAAGATAGAAACCTTCACTACAAAAAAAGTTCCCATTAGCAACACATTTTTTGTGGCGGTTTTGTGAACCGTCGCGAAATCTGCATTTTCAGCATTTTTTACGGCAATTTAACGAACTGCCGCTAATACTTGGGTATAGGCAGCAGTTAAACACAACCGTCACAAAAAGTGGGAGACTATTAGCGGTGGTTCCTTATAACCGGCGCTAATGGCCTTTATATGCGGTGGTTAGTAGAAACCGCCGTTAAAAGTGTTACACTTTTAGCGGCAGTTTCCATCAACCGCCACTAATAGTATGGTACTAGTATTTAAATCAATGCGGGATGAAGTCCCACCTTAAATTTTTAGGCTATAGGCGGCTGTTTTTCTAAACCGCCGCCTATGATGAGTACTATAATTTATTTATTTTATTTAAAAATGAATCTAAGATGCTGCTTTTTTAAAAAAAAAAATTACTGGAGCACTAAGGAATAAGTTAAGATGCATTTTATTGTTACTGTCATATATATGAAATATAAAACATATTTTTATTTTTCTACCGTAATATGAGTAACAATTAACAAGTGATTGATGATTTTTTAAAAAAAAAAACATTTTAGTAGGCTTTTTGACAAGTATAAAAATTATGTTTTTTTTTCATATATTCCACTAAACTTTCAATGGCAACTTCTTGCAAAAATTGCCGCTTATGTCTAGTATTAAAGAAAGGATTTATAGTAAACTACCTCCTATAAACTAGTATAAAAAAGTCAAGATACTTGAATATGATTTTAACTTGGAATATAATACATATAACATTATAAATATTATGTGATGATGATTATAGTGATCTTTCAATTAAAGTGTTGAGTTTAAAACCAGATTAGTTATATTTTAAATATTTTTTCAAATTTATATATATTTTCAATAATAATAAATTTTACTAACCCATATATTGTCTTCATTTAATCTCAATTTTTGTTTTAAGTACAATTTCCCTTAACTCTTACACACTATTTTTTTCTTATTAAATTCTATTCAATTTTAGTAAATCATATATTATTTATGTTCAAATTCATTTTTTATTCAATTTTATATATACATTTTATTAGAAAATTATATCGTACTTACTTCTAATGAAGGTTAATCTAAATTAACCTCCAATAAAGCATTTACTTCTTTTCCAACTATCAAAGATTTGAGCACTAATGCTAATTTGATGTCTCAAAGCAAAATATGCGCCAATTCTATGTTTAGTGCATGAATACTCCAACGAGAAACTATAACTCTTCACATTTCTATTCAAAGAATGAAAATATGAACTAAGTATTTAAATTCTTCTGGGTGCTATAAACATTAAAGTTCACTTATCTATATCTTTAGTTGTATCAAAATGTTACACCATACTCAAAAGCGGAGCAATCTCTTATTGAGTGGAGGCTGCAGTCCTCAGTCACCATATTTTTTTTATTAAAAATATGAATATTTTTTGGATATTTTTAGGTTGAAAAATCTATTTAGTAATTCGCAAAAAATTATCTATATATGAGTATGAATTATGTGTTTCTAGTTCTCACTGAATAAAAATCTTGAATCTGTTTTACATTTTCCATATTTTATTTCATAAAAACGAAAAACTTCTTGTAATATGGGACTATTCGAAAAAGGAAAAATTAATATGATCCAAAGATATTTTTTGTCTAAGTTAGAAATTTAACTTGTGAATTAAAAAATGTACTATGGTTTTATGTATAATATTTAAATGTCAAGACATGCATATTTGTGGCTCATCCATGTATTAAAGGGATTGTACTATTTATTGCTAATGTTGTACTTTATATATTCATGACCATGACACCCTTGGACACAACTGTCCAAGCGAAGATATTTATAGATTATCAATGCATCAAAATGCTTGTAGCATGTGATATTTATAGATTATCAATAAAACACAAACTTCCCAATAAGTTGTTTGACTTCTCCAAATTCTCCCATATTATCTAACTCCACCAAACAATTTAAAAGCATTTTAATCTTTTTATTTAAATAGAACTTAAAACAAATAATTTGCCAATAAAACTCTTCACACACACACTCATACGCCCACAAAAATTGTCACACACACACACACACACCTACAATCATATAAATCTTGGTCTTCTTCTTCATTTAGGGTATTGGAAGAAGAAGCTTTAGTAACCAAACATCTAATACCCAAACACACAACCCAAAGGCCAATTCCCCACATCAACAACCCATCTTACACCATCTCTTCCATTTATCTACCATTATAGAAGATCATTGCTGAATCAGAAAGTGTAGCAACATATACCTTAACTCACATTCAACGCACAAATTCAAGGGGTTTGGGGATGGTAATGGGTGTTTAAAAGCTTTCAGTCATCACCATATCGGATAAAGAAAACCAAATTCAGAACATAACCATTTATCACTGTCTTTCTCTCTTCTGATGCACTGAAAAAGAAACTGGCTAAACATAACCACGTTTTCTTGCAGAGACCAACAAAACACCTCTTTACTCATTGGAAATGTCTAGTATATGGGGGTGCGGGATACAGGAGTGGACAAGGACACGATACGTGGCAAATGGGTCCGCAACATTTAATTCATATGAAAACAAAAGGTTAAGAAAATATCTATTATACCTTTGCACAAGTGGCATTGTGGGGTCTTTAACATTTAATAAGATCAGATTGATGGATATGATTGCAAGACAAAATATCCATTCTACCCCCATATTATAAACGAAATGTCCATTATGCTATCCCAATATATATTTTAAAATATTGATGAGTAAATACAAAATAATGCCAAAGTACGAAAAAGGACAAGTAAATAAAAAAGAAGAATTGTGCAAATGACCAAAATGGCCAAATGAATGAAGCCAAAAGATGGTTAAAATGACAAAAATAGACAAATAGTAGATAAAAAATTACAAAATGTGAAATAAAGTTTTATAGTAAAACATCTTTAAATTAATATTCGATAAATTAATAATCTCTTTATATAATAAAAATGTCCGGTCCCGACTTGAGATCAGTGTAAAAAATTAATAATTTCGATAAAATTATAAGACAATACATTTAAAATATTTTTTATATTTTATCGATCTAAATATTTTATAAATTAATAATTAGTTAAAAATTACATAATAAATTGACTATGAGATTAATAAAACTTGTTCTAGCCCCACTAAATTAGATTCTTATCTTTTATTCCCATTAGACTTTTTTACTTGTCTTTTCAAATTGACCTAAAAAAATATGTGTCACTTTTTAAAAAATATACCATAAATATAATATATGTATTATTAAGGCAAAAAAAAAACTAAAAGTATCTCGATATATTAATAGATATTAATTTATCAATAAACTGATATATCATTAAATCAATAGAATTTAGTAGTCTCAACACTATTAATTTAAAGAGGTTATACTATACAGTTTTCTTGCACTCAAATTTGGAGAACCCTTTCTCCCACATCCAATAGAAAGAGCAATGAAAGAACATATTATAAGTGAAGTATCATCTATATTTATTATTTTTTTGAAATTACTGTATATAAAATCCGACATTAGGTCCAAATTGAAAATTATATGCCCATAAGTGCGTCCAAAGAGCATGAGCATGCATGATTATACCGTAACATATTTTTTCATTTATGAAAGTAAAAAATTGAGTATCTCTTGTAAATTAGAAGACGACATACTAAAGTAAATAATTATGAATTCAAGTTTAAAATCGCTTTGAATAACACTTAACATATATGGAGCTAACATGTAATGAGGAACGTACTACATGTCAAGTACATCTAAAACTCTTTAGTACATCTAATGACTTCGAGCATTACTGAGTGGGTCGTACTAGATTTTACATGTAGCAAAGGGGTTGATCAATGATGTCGTAGTATGTCACGATTCGATTAGTTACCGCATTTAAAAAAATTTACTTTCAAAGTAAAGAATTGAGTATGTCCCTTAAATTATGACATAATTAAAGTAAGTATTATGAAATTAAACTTAATAATCATTTAATTGCACCTAACATACAGGAAACTAGTTTTATCTTAAGTACTATGAATATTATACCT
The DNA here is from genome assembly GCA_037974665.1 of Ehretia macrophylla. Taxonomy (NCBI): domain Eukaryota; kingdom Viridiplantae; phylum Streptophyta; class Magnoliopsida; order Boraginales; family Ehretiaceae; genus Ehretia; species Ehretia macrophylla. The sequence continues at coordinate 62,706,711 of CM075779.1, forward strand.
TAATGGGAAAAAAATATATGGTATAACAACACATCCTATAATTGAATTGCATTTTGTGGTAGTAATGTTAGCACATAATAAATTATTTTCATAAGCCATCGTTATTAGGGTTCTTTACACTTTATGGGTTGATAGTTAGAAAATAAAATGATGTTCAAATATCAATAAGGAAAAAAAAACACCATTTAATGCAAGTAGAAAGAAAGGGAATATATGATAGAAAAGATAATGAACAAAAACGAAATTAATAAAATAGAACGGTATCTACAAATAACCAAAGTGGGCATCTATGGGTATGGATGTAGATTTTTCATTGATATATACAAATATATAGCCTTGCATCAGTGGATCGACTATGACTAATTGATCCATTGACATAGAGTTTTAAGTTCAAGTTTAATTTTGTTTAGATGCACGCTCGTATTCTATATAACAAATTGGGAAAATATCATATAACCCCCCTGTGATATGTGAAACTATCACCCTACCCTCCTGAGTTCCTAAAATTTCAAGAATGTCCCCTATGTTATTAGAAAGTCATAACACTACCCCCTTCATGACTTTTTTTAAGTTATTAAATGTTAGTTTTGCCCTTTATAATACATATATATTTTTTCTTTTATTTTTAACTATTTATATCTAAAAAAAAAAATTCATCTTGCCCACCTCACCCCCACACTACCCCCTTCCTACCCCCTGCTGCTTCGACGAGCAGCAGCGTGGCCTCTACTGCTCGTCGGAGCAGCAGTGGCAGCCAAGCTACTGCTCCGACGAAGCAGCGTGGCTGCTGCTCAATGGAGCAGTAGCGGCAGCCAAGCTGCTGCTCCGACGAGCAGCAACGTGGCTGGCTGCTCGTCGGAGTAGTAATAGGAGGTAGGGGGTAGGGGTGGTGTAGGGGGTAAGATCGGGAAGATGATTTTTTTTAATTTTTTTTATTTAGTTATAAATAGTTAAAAAATAATAAAAAAATATATATGTATTATAAAGGGAAAAATTGACATTTAATAGCTTAAAAAAGTCATGAAGGGGATAGTGTGATGACTTTCTAATAACACATGGGGCATTCTTGAAATTTTAGGAACACAGAGGGTGATGTGACTGTATTTGCAGCACTCAAACCATAGTATTTGTACTGCATTTGCATATTAACTCTGGAATAAATGCAACACTTTGATACTTTCGATGCAATGTAGGAAAATACTAAAAAGTGAAGAATCAGGCCCGAAATGATCCAAATTGCAAGTCAAGAAGTAAGAATGGGAAAGCATGAGAAGCGGTTGAAGAATGAAGCTCATAGAAAAGAAACTTGGCTGAAACTAGCACGAAATCGGACTCGGAACATTGACCCAGATGATCTCAAATAGTGACCCATGTCTATTTTTGGCAAATCATATCAGTTTTTTGGGTAGAAACGGCATTCTGAGCACAACGCAGGACTTAGTCCTGCGCGCGGTGTGATTTTAGCCAAATTCCATCGTTTGGAGGGTCAAAACAGTGAAAAAAGCCCAAAAATGCTGCGGTCAACAATCTAGTCAAAGTCAACAAACGAAAAAAAGTCAACTATTTCAGAATTTTGCCTATAAATAGAGCTTCAACCCTTTGAGAATTCTTGAGTTAATTTTGGAGTATTATCAATATTTTTGATATAATTCCGAGTTAATTCTATTTAGTTTTAAATTTTAGTTTTAGTTAATTAAGTAGTAGTAGAATACGGGGGAAGTCCCGCCTAGGTAGCTCTTATTCGGGGAAATTTTGCCCGAATAGCTACTTTTAGAGGGAAGTCCGACCCAAGTTGTTATTATCCGGGAGAGGTTCTGCCCGAATAGCTTTTAATAGGAAAGCTCTTATTCGGGGGAAACTCATCCCTAATAGTTCTTATTCGGGAGAAATTAGCTCTGCCCGAATAGCTATTTTGCGTCAGACCTTTTCTCAAATTTCGGGAATCAGAAATACGCGTTCGTCAATATGGGGGAGCCTTTCTTGACTCTCTTTTATTTACATAACTTGTATTCATTTATGTCTAAGTAGATTGATATCTAGGGGTGAATATTGTAAATGATCGTATTTTAATATATGGTCTCGGATATAGTTTATTCAATTCATATTGCAATGTATGGCTTGTTTTAATTAAGTATTTCATACGTAATGCTTTTAAGTAGACGTTATGATTGCTTTACTTTCGCTTCATAAATATTATACTTGTAGTTAATATTATGAATGCATTACTTTAGTGTCATATAATTGTTTTAATCGTGAGTCTATAGGTTGTACCATAGACTCCATGAAACTATAGGTTGTACCATAGTTTCTATCTGTAAGGTTAATTCCTTAGTTTAGTTTGCCTTGTTGTACTTGGTTAAAATAAGCTAAGTAGATTAACTAGGTCTATAGCTTTTAGCTTAACCGGGTGTATGCTTGTAGTTTAAGCCCTTGCAGAATTAGATAAACTAGATATCGAACCTATATTAATTATCTCATTTACATGTTCAAACCCCTAGATCACCACCTCTCGTATTCCACTAATACTTAGTATAACTTAGATAATTTAGTTAGTTTAATTTAGTTTACATTTCTCGCACGTTACTCAAACCACCTTGCGATTTGTCACTTAAGTGCTTTAACACTTTCACACTACTTCACTAACTTAAACTAGTGAGCTTCCCTGTGGTACGATTCCGCACTCAGAGCACACTACACTACAAAGATCCGTGCACTTGCGGGTATTTTAACTTGGTTATTTTGCGCACATTTTAACGCACAACCCTATCGCATCAGAGGGGTAGGGTGATAGTTTCACATATCACAAGGAGTTATGTGATATTTTTCCTAAAAAATTTAGCATAAGTTCTTAAATAAGAAAACTTAACTTATAATTATATACTATTTTCTTTTGTTTTCAATTTTTCTCTAAAAACAATTTTCACTAACTATAAATCTAGGTTGAGTTCAATATCCAATAGAGTTTTCAATAATTCTTTTTTTTTGGACGGTTTTCAATTCTTATGTTTAATTTAAATTCTCTTCGGAACATAAATTTAATTTTCAAATACAAGCTGGTATAATATTTTCAGAATCATAATATGAATCATATTTGTAACACCCCGATCCCTCTCGAGACCGGGAGTTCTATCAATCAATCTATTCACAACCCAATTCCAAACCCGGGCATAATTTTTAGAAAAAACGGACGGAGTCTCCCCTGTTTCTATGCAAAATACAAACCTGCGATAGCATATAAGTGGACCAATACCATGTCCAAATATTCAACCACCTCAAGGCCATCAGAGCCTCGGTTCTCAACAATTAAACGCAGCAAGTATACATACATTTCCAATTTAAAAGCTAACCTATCTCTTTACATCTTTTACAAGAACATTCATGCTTGACAATTAAACCGTACTAACCTATTTCATAAGTTAGACTATCAAACCATTCTAACTCTTTACCTTTGGACATTACAAACATGCATTAAAGTTAAGCTATACTAACTAGATACATAATCTAACTTATCAAACTACTCAACAATCTAATGAAGCTTAAATTACATGCCTTTTGATATTAAATACATACAATACATGAAAGCATACATCTTTACAACTTCGACAACCCAAGCCACATAGGCACGCAAGACAACTCTTCAAGCACGAACTCTTACGAAATCACAAACTTTCCCAACTAACATGATATTTCCTAAAATGTGGTGGTGAGGAGTGAGTATACACAACACGTATACTCAGTGAGGGCGAGACAGATATCGAGGTGGAGAGAAAGAAGATCGTGCAATGCAAATAGGTACAGTTAAGCAATACATTCAATAAATAGGCATTCAATATAAACAACAATACAATAAACAATTAAAGAAAGCATTAACACAACCAATCAAAGCTATACCACACTTTGAAGGCTATGGTTCACTCGAGCGAGTAATGTACCGATCACGATTCCGATGACTTTAACGATGACGCGCCGGCTCAAACACCCTATAACTTCAGTTTGGAATACCCCGGAAGTATCCATCAATTCTACGACCCAAATCTCCCTGGGAGGCAACCCAAGCGAGAAAGGGAATAGGACACGGAGCTAGGGCAACCAACACTGGCAACCCGAGGCTACCCAGAGAGGCCCATCACACCGCCCTAACTCTATGCAATGCAAGACACGATACAAGCAATATACGAGCGATAGCACAACAATACAAATCAATGGCACTAAACGAGATATCAAGAACAACACTAACAAACATTAACAACAACTGATATACAAATTCAATCTTAATCAACTTCAACAAGCTTAACAAACAATATCTAGCATTCTATAGGCACTATACTATAAAAACACTCAAAAACACAAAATGCCCCCAACTTTCAAAACGCTACTACTTTCAAACGAGCCACGAGTTTTGGAAACCGACTTCACCAATCCTCCTAGGTCACCATAAGGCACGTCTAAAGACCCCGAAACCCTACTTTACCCTAGAATTCACGCAAAGCCCCGATTTCCCTCTTTGCTCGTTTGAACTACAACTACCTCAACCGATTACCCAACCAATGTCACAACTGCACCAAAAGTGCTTCCATGACGTACCTCGACAATGCCTTCACGCAAATCGAGAAAATTCCAAACTCGACCGAAACGACCCCAACTTCCACTAAGCCATATTTCTCCGTTTTTCCATTACACAATCCAATTAAACCATACATTTAGGCATTCTAGCATATCTAGCACCTTCCTACATCAACAGAACGCGTAACGGAGCAACTTCATCGAAACGGGGGTTTACTATTCACAAATTACTATTCAATTAACAATTTATAATTCAAATTCGATATTCAACCGCAGAAAATGTTAAAAAGCTATAAATACATGTTCTACGATTGCTAGAGAACATTCTTTAAGCCTCAAAACGATTAAAATAACATTATACGGATAAATCCCAAAAATCAAAGTTAATACACAAAATATTCAAATGCGCAAATAAACATGAAACCCTCACCTTAGACGCTCCTAGACGCTAGGAAAACCTCGTAGGATGCCTCGGAAACCACCCCGTGCAAGCTCACGCGAAGAATCGAAGATTTGAAGTTGAAATTTTCTTTTTTTTTTCTCTCTTCTATTTTCGGCCCTATGCTCACTGATTTCAGCTCTTTTTTTTTTGTGCTAACTTAAGCTTATAAAGATGACAATACAAGTCAACTTGGTCAATGCTCACTTAAGTTGGTCAAACTAGCTTATTTTATGCATTTTAAAGCTAAAACAACTAACATAAATCCAATTCTAGTTAAATACAACTTAAATCACTAAAATTAAAACACCAAATACTACTTTTCACTATTTGCTGAGGACTAAAAATCATTTCCTGACTATCGCTCTCGATATGCTATGCACTTTGCGTCAATAGAAGAATAACAATTAAATCTCAAAGAATTCAAGAAAATATAATTTTTGAAGAGTAAACATGGTTGAAAATTTATTCCGGCTCGGAGCTACTTTTCATTTAATTGAAAACCAAGCTTTAAGGTGCAAGAAAAATAAAATCGATTAACATAAATATGAAAAGTAGTTGATATTCCGTTAAAATAATTAGCTCAAGTATTATTCTAGTTACTTCTAAAAGAAATATGAAAATAAAACTACAAATAAATGTTTAACTAAAAATAAACACAAATCCAATGCTAACATTTAAGATGTCACTTAATTAAATACAAGAGAATAAATTCAATTACTATAATTAACAGAAATAGATAATAATATTTTAATTATTCAATATACAATTACTAAATGCTTCCAAGAGAAATATTAAAATAGTGCAAATTGGTTGATTTAGCTAATTAAACATTTAATTAAATGCAGTCAAATGTTATTAAATGCATGCCAGGTTCGGGTTATCACATCCTTTCCCCCTTAAAACAATTGCGTCCTTGCAATTCTTCTTCCAATAGAACTCTGCATCATCTGAAATCCAACTCTGACCACTCTTCATTGGTTGCTGAACAAGACACTGATTAAGAATGCTCGAAGAATACCTTACTAAGAAACCCCAATAGTACTGACTGAAAACTCCAAAACAATAAGGCCAAATAAAGGTTTAATTGAAAATACCATCTTGAAATCCAAATAAGAATTCCGCTGGTCAAGAATATCATAAAAGAATTCCCCGCTAAAAGTGCCGAGAAGATGCCAATAAAGACTAAAGCAAAGATGCTGTAGATATTACCAATTCCACATATTATTAACAAGAAGAATACCGAAGGAATATTCTATATACGAATCCTCTATAAAAGTCCAACCAGTATCAAATAAGGAAGTCAAAGGATGGCCAAAGTAGATGCAGCACATATAAGACCAAGCTCCAAGACCTCATCGCCATTTGCCGAGTGCAAACTTTATACAACTTACCACCAAGGAAGCCTAAAGTATTCCACAGCATACCATAAGCAATATAAGATAATAATTCTGAACAAGATTCCAAGTGTAAGACTTCCAATAGTGCCAACAAGGAAAATACCAGTAGATTGCCCACTAAGAATTCCAAAGAATACCGTAAGTAGTGCTATACAATAAGTCCGATAGGAATTCCAATTACCAAACCAACTGAGGAATGCCAAGAATAATACCCGAACTATGCTCCAGTAAGAATGTAGCCAAGTTTGCCAATAAGTAAATGCTGAATAAATAGCCACTAAGGATCCATAGATAATACCATACAGTAACTCCGATTGAGATTCCAATAACCAAGTCCACCGAGAAATGCCAACAAAAGTCTCCAAAGAACACCCGTTAAGAAAACCAAAGAATGTTCCAGAGAACAACCAAATAGATCCCCAAATAAAATCTTACTAGACATGAATGCCATAATAGAATCCTAACTAAAAGTACCAAGAACATACCAATAAACAATCTGAGGCAGAGTCTAAACAAGAATCCCAAGTACTGCTCAGGAAGATTCCAGACAAGAAATCCAGTCAATCATATTACAGAGGTTTCAAGGAAGTCTTTCAAAATATATAGCTCAAGAAGCATCAGAGGGAATGTCGTGCAGGTGCATCATATACTATTGAAGAATTCCAATCACGATTGCCGATAAAATATCAAGAAAGACTAGAGCAAAGATATTGTAGACAATATTATGCAGCAAGTCCGATAAAAATTCCGATTGCCAAATCCACTGAGAGATGTCCACAAGGAATACCAAAGTAATACGCCTCACACAAACTGATCATTATAAGCAGACTCAAATCAAAGTTCCCCATAAGAATGCAGAAAGAACACCAATGACTGATTAAAAGCCCAACCAAGTCTCCCACGAAATGCCAATATAAAAATACCCGATGAATGCCCAATCAAGAAGGCATTAAGAAAACACTCCAAAGAATAATCATGTAGAACTCCAAAGGAAGTCATTTATACTAGGCATAGGAGATAACCTTAGAGGAATCCCAATAAACAAACTCCAATTACCAAATAAAGGCTAGTCAAATACTGCTCATTCCCGTCAATCCACATAACTTGGAGGGCTTGCTACTAATCACTTCTCTTCAGGGGAGGAAGAAGTCTTTCTTACCATTTCAATAGGACATGTATGAATGCCAGGATATCACAGTTATACACATGCCTTAAACTATTATGCAAGAAAGTTTACAAAACAGTTTATTCAACAAAGTCACTCAAGCATGACAATCAAATCAAGCACAACATAATCAATTCAAATCACAGCATAACCAATTCAAGACATTTCAATACACACATTACAAACAATACTTCAAGCAAATAACAATTCACGAGGTCGTTTCGATTCACGATGCCAATTCAATAGGTCAATTCAATGCACAACTAGACATTTCACTTTACTTGAGAAACATTTAACACATCACACATAACTATATCACATAGGTGCATACATTCAAGTCAAGACACACAATCTCACATACAAGCATACACTTTCAAGACACACTTAACAAGCACACATTCAAGGATCACTACCCACCAGACCGAGGACCCTGTCCCGGCTTATGAGCTAAACAAGCTCTGATACCACCTGTAATACCCCGATTCCTCTCGAGACCGGGAGTTCTATCAATCAATCTATTCACAACCCAATTCCAAACCTGGGCATAATTTTCAGGGAAAACGGACGGAGTCTCCCCTGTTTCTAGGCAAAATACAAAACCTGCGACAACATATAAGTGGACCAATACCATGTCCAAACATTCAACCACCTCAAGACCATTCGAGCCTCGGTTCTCAACAATTAAACACAGCAAGTATACATACATTTCCAATTTAAAAGCTAACCTATCTCTTTACATCTTTTACAAGAACATTCATGCTTGACAATTAAACCGTACTAACCTATTTCATAAGTTAGACTATCAAACCATTCTAACTCTTTTCCTTTGGACATTACAAACATGCATTAAAGTTAAGCTATACTAACTAGATACATAATCTAACTTATCAAACTACTCAACAATCTAATGAAGCTTAAATTACATGCCTTTTGATATTAAATACATACAATACATGAAAGCATACATTTTTACAACTTCGACAACTCAAGCCACATAGGCACGCAAGACAACTCTTCAAGCACGAACTCTTACGAAATCACAAACTTTCCCAGCTAACATGATATTTCCTGAAATGTGGTGGTGAAGAGTGAGTATACACAACACGTATACTCAGTGAGGGATAGACAGATATCGAGGTAGAGAGAAAGAAGATCGTGCAATGCAAATAGGTACAGTTAAGCAATACATTCAATAAATAAGCATTCAATATAAACAACAATACAATAAACAATTAAAGAAAGCATTAACACAACCAATCAAAGCTATACCACACTTTGAAGGCTATGGTTCACTCGAGCGAGTAATGTACCGATCACGATTCCGATGACTTTAACGATGACGAGCCGGCTCAAACACCTTATAACTTCAGTTTGGAATACCCCGGAAGTATCCATCAATTCTACGACCCAAATCTCCCTGGGAGGCAACCCAAGCGAGAAAGGGAATAGGACACGGAGCTAGGGCAACCAACACTGGCAACCCGAGGCTACCCAGAGAGGCCCATCACACCGCCCTGACTCTATGCAATGCAAGACACGATACAAGCAATATACGAGCGATAGCACAACAATACAAATCAGTGGCATTAAACGAGATATCAAGAACAACACTAACAAACATTAACAACAACTGATATACAAATTCAATCTTAATCAACTTCAACAAGCTTAACAAACAATATCTAGCATTCTATAGGCACTATACTATAAAAACACTCAAAAACACAAAATGTCCCCAACTTTCAAAACGCTACTACTTTCAAACGAGCCACGAGTTTTGGAAACCGACTTCACCAATCCTCCTAGGTCACCATAAGGCACGTCTAAAGACCCCGAAATCCTACTTTACCCTAGAATTCACGAAAAGCCCCGATTTTCCTCTTTGCTCGTTTGAACTACAACTACCTCAACTGATTACCCAACCAATGTCACAACTGCACCAAAAGTGTTTCCATGACGTACCTCGACAATACCTTCACGCAAATCGAGAAAATTCCAAACTCGACCGAAACGATCCCAACTTCCACTAAGCCATATTTCTCCGTTTTTCCATTACACAATCCAATTAAACCATACATTTAGGCATTCTAGCATATCTAGCACCTTCCTACATCAACAAAATGCGTAACGGAGCAACTTCATCGAAACGGGGGTTTACTATTCACAAATTACTATTCAATTAACAATTTATAATTCAAATTCGATATTCAACTGCATAAAATGTTAAAAAGCTATAAATACATGTTCTACGATTGCTAGAGAACATTCTTTAAGCCTCAAAATGATTAAAATAACATTATACGGATAAATCCCAAAAATCAAAGTTAATACACAAAATATTCAAATGCGTAAATAAACATTAAACCCTCACCTTAGACACTCCTAGACACTAGGAAAACCTCGTAGGATGCCTCGGAAACCACCCCGTGCAAGCTCACGCGAAGAATCGAAGATTTGAAGTTGAAATTTTCTTTTTTTTTTCTCTCTTCTATTTTCGGCCCTATGCTCACTGATTTCAGCTCTTTTTTTATTTATTTTGTGCTAACTTAGGCTTATAAAGATGACAATACAAGTCAACTTGGTCAAAGCTTGGTCAATGCTCACTTAAGTTGGTCAAACTAGCTTATTTTATGCATTTTAAAGCTAAAACAACTAACATAAATCCAATTCTAGTTAAATACAACTTAAATCACTAAAATTAAAACACCAAATACTACTTTTCACTATTTGCTGAGGACTAAAAATCATTTCCTGACTATCGCTCTCGATATGCTATGCACTTTGCGTCAATAGAAGAATAACAATTAAATCTCAAAGAATTCAAGAAAATATAATTTTTGAAGAGTAAACATGGTTGAAAATTTATTCCGGCTCGGAGCTACTTTTCATTTAATTGAAAACCAAGCTTTAAGGTGCAAGAAAAATAAAACCGATTAACATAAATATGAAAAGTAGTTGATATTCCGTTAAAATAATTAGCTCAAGTATTATTCTAGTTACTTCTAAAAGAAATATGAAAATAAAACTACAAATAAATGTTTAACTAAAAATAAACACAAATCCAATGCTAACATTTAAGATGTCACTTAATTAAATACAAGAGAATAAATTCAATTACTATAATTAATAGAAATAGATAATAATCTTTTAATTATTCAATATACAATTACTAAATGCTTCCAAGAGAAATATTAAAATAGTGCAAATTGGTTGATTTAACTAATTAAACATTTAATTCAATGCAGTCAAATGCTATTAAATGCATGCCAGATTCGGGTTATCACAATATCACTCATTTACAACCATATTTTCAATATTTATTTATATATTCTATGTTTATGGTTATTTAACATGTAAAAATATGAGAGAAAAAAAATAAAACTTTGTTATTTTGTCATACCGACTAAGTATACATACAAAAAAAATTGATAATTAAGCGATGAAATGAAATAGTATCTAATAACGCTAAAAAGAAAACGTTTACATCTATAATCGTAATCTATCTATCTATACTTATCTCTATCTCTATTATATAATAAAAAGATATAAAGGGTTAAAATTGTCCAACAAGATAAATGTTTAGCTTGTCATTGCTTTAATGGTATTGTACTATGTGGTAATATCATTGTGCGTTTTTTTAAATGATCATGATACCCTTTTGGTTAGTGGAGAGTGACATCATCCTGCCTCCATCCAACAGCTAAAGTCTTTCCACAACAAACCACCAAGTAAATCTAAACCTTTAAATTAAAGTAGTGGAATTTGACACCACTACGCCGTCCAACGACTAAGATCTTGCACAAAAAACCAAAACCAAATCTAAACTGTAAATTAAATGAAAGTCCAAGAATCATCTTTTATCTCAGACAAAAGAAAGCGTTTCTTATATTGTAGATCTATATCTTCCACGGTTCTTAGCTAAAACAATTCTATGGTTCTCTCTCATTTCGTATTAGTAAGTTGTTTGTTAAAATTCTTTTAGTGCAAGTTTTATGTGATTTTTCACTGCATTATGTTTTTTTTATAGCTCCATTGCATATATACAACCTCACCGCACCATTTTTCATTGACCAGACAGAAAAGAAGTGCAACAAAGGGCTGGTAGTTATGGATCTTCTCTAAAGCTTGAAACTGTGAAAGTTGCTCTATTGAAGAGGTAGGATGCACCATTTGTTTGAAATCAGTGCATTTGTTTCTTGTTTTTTTTTTAACCACATCCTATGTTGTGTAATAGAGGAACATAAGTTGTGTAAAAGTGTGACCAAAAGTTCTTTAAAAGTAGCAAAAAATGTATTAATTATTTTTTCTATTAACTTTCCATGTGGATTGATGTATAGTGCCAGATTCTATGAGGAAAAATAAGATTTTTCTTATTTTTTCTTGTAATATATCTAGCATTTTTTTTACGCCTTGTTCCTACAAATCAGTGCAGTAAAACAAGTTTTTCTCTAGGAGAGAGATAACATAGGTTCTTTTTATGATTATGAAGACATGAATTTATCAAAGGGCATTAACAGAGCAAATATCCAATTTTTATTTTCAATGAAGTTTCTTTCTTCGTGTAAATAAGCAAAGAAGTAAGTATAACAGATACTATAATGGTGATTCAATAATTATTTTGCAAAAAATTTGCTGGTATAATATGGCTGTGGTTTTTTTAATTGTGATCAAAGACTACTGTTATGGTTATTTGGTGGGAGTTGGTCAGTTAGTTAGTATTGGATTTACTCAGGTATCTCTGATAATTAAAAAAAAAGGATTAACTGAAGTTTTGTTTTTCTACAAATTCGATTTTGTTTTTTGCTACTTTCAGTGGAAAATAAAAGGACTTGGGAAAAAGGATTTTACTAAATATTTTATTTACTTTTTCTTTTGGTCTTTTAGGTACTCGATTTTCTATGTGTTTTGGATGTATCTCTATCTGATTAGGTGAATTTGCTAACATTGTATCAATATGTGTTTTATGAAAAGCATATCTTTTTCTACATTTCTTGTTTCATTTGCTTTGAAGATAATGTTTGGAAGAAGTGAAATCTATTAAATATGCCTATATTTATTGTATTATAATTAATTATCTGAATAAATATTTGAATCCCTCACACACATCGTTTTCTCTTCCTCTCCATAGTTATTTCCAGTAAGTTCCCTTCCATTTTTTTCTTCATCAAATCTTTAACAATCTGCAAAATCTATTAAATATACCTATATTTATTGTATTATAATTAATTATCTGAATAAATATTTTTCATTTATTTTTCCTTATCCAATCCCAAACCCCCATCTCCGATAGCTTTGTGTGTGGTGGGGTTGGTGTTGATGGTGATGGTATTGGTTGTGTTAGAGGTGTTGATCGTCTAAGTACTTTTCATCCATTTTTTATCCTTATCCAATCCCAAATCTATAAATCTGTCTTTGTGTTTTATTTTTTGCTAAATAAGTTTGTTTTATGTCATGTAATAAGTGGGATTTGCTTATTTTTTGTGCTTCTTGCATTTTTCATTAAGTCTGATAGTAAAGTTTGTATTTTTCAGGTGTTTTCTACTATTCTGTGATTATCTGAGGAGGGTTTGGTTGCATTTTAGTTGATATTTCAGGAATATTCAGTGATTTTAGAAGTGGGTATTGCATTTCCTAATTGGTATTGTACCCATCCTCTCATGGAAGTCGCACATCTTTTTGCTCAATTGTGATGTCTGCTGCAATTTTCCACTTCCAGACATTCTTGGTAGGCGCTTACATATTCATTGACAACTTCTTGATTTTTTTCTTATGGCATTTATTGTTGCAAACTATCATATGTTAAGAGTGGAATCTTTAAGTTATCACCATTTTTCTGATCGAAAACATGATTTCTGTATTCGTGTATGGTTCCAAAAGAATGTAATTTATCCATCTTATTATTCTCTTTGCAGAGCCTCATAAAAGATATGGTAGGATTGATACATTGCTGGTCATCAAGGTAACTCTATATGCATAATCTCATTGGTCTATACCTATTTATGGTGATAGAAATAGAATATCTCCAACGAGCAATTTCAATACTTATATATATCATTGTACATAGGTTTCTACTGAATCAGCCAACCAGTATGGTGAATTGATAGTTGATCCAATTACGAAAGAATTGTTGCATTACATAGAGAAACCCAATAATTTTGTATGTATAATGATTGAAAAAGCAGATTGCCTTTGGTTTATCCCATTTCTTTTGCTCGAGTATAATCTTGGTTGCATTTCCTTATAGATTTCTCGAATATTGTAGGTGGGTGACCTAATCAATTGCGGTGTCTATGTTTTCACCTAGAAATTTTTAGTGCCATCCAAGATGTATCCACACTCAGGGAGGACAATTTTCTTTTTCTTTTACTTTTGTAATTGTAGGTCCATTTTTCTGTATCAATTGTTCTCTTTTTTGCTAAAAGATTTTATGCTTTGTTTTGTAGTGATTTGCTTATATATCTGAGATGTGCAGTTATTCACTAAATTATAATGGCATTTAGATTTCAAATGTTTTTCTTTTAAACTTGAATTTTGTGTTTTTATCAATAATTTCATGCTTTTAAATTATTGAAAAAAATTTAAGTGAAAGAATTGAGGAGTGGTTGATTGTAAAAGATCAATCACTAATAATATCTATTGGCCAAATCTGCATCACTTGTACTTCATTCACAGTTATGTGGCAAGTGTCGTGTAGCTAGGATCTATTTATTTAAAGATATTAAAAATGTGGCCATTCTTTCTGTCTTTGGATGTCTCATATCATTTTTGGTCAATTTTCATCTGCCCTTTTTCTTGTGGTTGGAAAATTAGAATTGGCCAAAAATGCACATAAGACATTAGCTAAACGCTGAGATACTTAGTATGATGCTTTCATTGTCTTCTCATTTCATTTACTTCACCAACTTCATATCCCCATAAAAGCAACTCAACATCAACTGTTAACTTGTCTGATGCTATTTTACATCTGTTGGTTGCGTGCTTATCCAGAAAACCTTGCGAAATTAAGTTATTTAAGTCTCGTAAGGTTTAGTTTTATTATCGTGCTTATATTGGTAGTGTCCTTAACAAATATCTCATGATGTTATTTTGCTTATATTAATGTAAATTTTTTTTTTATGATAGTAATTCTACTTATATTATTGCTTTGGCAGAATTTGTGGAATTGCGTCTAGCACTTGGATACATGCATGACTGGTTATGAGGCTTATAGACTTATTTTCACTTTGTAATTGTGTCTAGCACATGGGCGCATAGATGTAATTTTAATTTTTCACTTTGTAATATATAAGATGCCCATTTTCAGTTTGTAATATCATAGGAAACTAATTTAAAATATTAATTTTTTATTTGCAGTTTAATGACTGTTCATTTGCGCTCGAATTATGGTGTTGACTTGAATTAGAACTTGAAATGTTGATTAATTTTGAATTTTCATTTTGACTTGAATCTTTTTGAAGTGGGAATTTGAATTTTGACTATAATTTCGTTTTGGCGGGAAATAATTTCAAATTGAAATTTCTATGTTCATGAATTTTTAGTTTTAGTTTAATGATTTTCTTTTTGGTACCTTAGTGAGTTTTTATTTGCACTTGAATTTCATGATTGCGAGTACTTGAGTTTCATAATTGTGGAAACTTGGTTTTTTTTTTTTCGGCTTGAATATAGTTATAGCGGGAAATTAAATTTTCATTTGCAATTGAATTTTGTTAAATGGATCTTCAATTTTGATTTGCAGGTAATGCATTTTAACCATAATTTTTATTAACATTGGAGAAGTTACTTGAAACTTGGTTCAAATAAAGCATGGCATGGGACCAAGTGATGAGCTTCTTGGTTCAATCCTCACTAGACGCCTATGTTTGTTTGTGACAAGTTGAAATTATCGACACTCCATGCATAAATAACTTCTAGCCTTTTTCTCTTCAACTGGGACATAAATGTGATTGTAATTGGGAAATTAATTCCAAAACTAACTTTGTAATGTCATACTCATATTTCATGCCTAAAAAACTAGTTGTCTTTTTGTTTTCAGTCAAAAGTTGGGACAAAGATGTGATTGTAACTATGTTCCAGTATTTACCATAAGATTATTTTCTAGTGAACATTATACTTTCAAATGTCATACTCATGTATCAAGATTGCAATTGCTAATGGTACATCAATATTATGTGAATCTATTGAAACCAAAAAGAAGAGAACCCTTGTCAATGTTATGAAATTCTCTTGCATCACCAATTTATCCTCTTTTTTTTTGTTAGGCACACCAATTTATCCTTGTCAATCCACCAATACTTGCTTTGTGAGGGCTTCTTACTTATCAATTTTGTTTCCAAGGACAAGCAAAGGAATCCCGCTCAATGAAGGTTTCTTCAAGAGTTCATGTAACTCGATTTTAGATATAATAAGTATACTATTTCTATCAGTGGCATTAACAACATATATGTGTCACAGAAAGGATTAAATTCAAGTTATTTTTCCTTTCGGGGTGGAGGGGGAAGGGCGGGGTTGGTAAGCTAATTACTCCAGCACTCTAGACATCAACTTCTGGACATAGTTTCTTTGTAGGAGGTGCTATGTAGTAAGGGCTTCCTACAATTTCATTAAATCTTTGACCTACAAAATTACAAAAGGATTAGCCAATAAGCAAAACAGTAAAATAAGATAGGCTAATAGTTGTAAAAGAGGAATTACTAGGTTTAAAAAATACCGACAACCCAAAATGAACAGCCTTCAATGCTGCAGTTTCCTTCTTGTTTGCAAATAAAAAGTTTTATGGTTTGAGATCCCAATATATCACCCCATGCTTATGGCACATCTACAACACAACAGAAGAGAGTTAATCCACATGTTAAAGAAAGTTTACTAGGTGAATTATTTCAAACAATTCAAGCAGCAAAAGAAATGCCAAAGAATGAATTGAAATTTAAATACTTTGCAGTAAATGCATCAATTTGTCTAAAATTACTTGAACATGAAAGATAGGAAAAATGGAAACAGAATCACATTGTTACCAAGTGAAACATTAAGTCAGAAACCAATTTGCTAGCCTAAAGTAGAGTTTGAAAATGTTATACCTCATGATATAAAATGACTTCCTAACACACCACAAATGAGAGAAACATAATTTGAAATTTCATATAATGAAACATACACTAGGGTTTGTAGGCTAATTGACATCGACAAGCATGTGAACAAAAATCTATAGGCTAGGCCATAATTATCAATGAAGCTTCGAGTTTGCCCAAATTCAAATGAAAAGAGAGCTCCAGACCAACATACAAAGATTACCTAGCATGATAAGACAGAGATCGAAGGACAGCGATCAACTTTGACAGAAGAAAATCCATTATTGTGGCCTAAGTTACGGTTAACCCCAAATTTAAAAGGAAACTTTTCCCATGTTGTTTTATCAGTACATAAGTATGTAACCCCAAATTTACCACGCCCGAGCTCATACATCTTCTCAATTTCATGCCCAGTTGGATTGTCTAATACATATGACTTCGAACCACCATTACCATATGTTACTTTACCACCATAATCAATAGAAAAGTGTTTTGGTTTATCTATCTTATTTTTCTTCTCGTCAGAAGTAAAATGGTATGACACAACGATTACCCATGAATCAAAAAAAGCTTCAAAAATTCAACATTTTCTCTTTTTTTTCCTCCTCTATCAACCCTTCAACAACCACACAATACAATTCACAAAGCTGCAAGCTTTTTCAACAAAAGTGTTGTGTGATTTCTAACGCAGGTGTACGTATTGCAATAAGTAATAAAGTGATAAGTAAAGATCGTTCCCACGAGGACTGTTATTACTAAGTACCGAAATTGATTTAGCTGTAACTTTATTTGGACAATCACGAATTAAGAATTTGTAACTAACGACTAAAGAAATTATAAAACTTATAAGAAAAATAGCAACTAACACAATTACGAAATTAATAAAAGATGGTAATTTCATAATTAAAAGACTCTAGGGATTCAGATTTCACCAAGATTAATCATATTTAAAACTAGTGATTTAAATCAATTGACGTCTATTGTAACACATCGATTCCTCATGAAACTGGGACTGCTATTTATCAAATTATTCTTAACCCATATCCAAACCCGGACACAAAATTTAGGGAAAACGGACGGAGTCTCCCCAGTTTATAGGATAATCTGTTCACCTGGAAGCAGTAACTTATCCACAAAAATCAAAATCCAACTCCAAGGTACAATCCCATTCACACAAGCATACAAACTAACCAGGTAATCAAGTAAATCATTGAAGTTATTATAGCTCATCTACCGTTATTAACTTATACAAGAATACAAACTTACTTTATTTTACAACCTTTTAGACAATAGAAACATACACAAGGTTTCATAATCTCAAAACAAAACACATACAACCAGTAACTTGCATTTCCTGCACATAGACCAGTACATAGCATCCAACCACAACTTTTCCTTAAATATGTTAAAACGAGGAATGAGTAACCAAAGTTACTCAGTGAGGGAGGTAATGCAGTAAACCGGGAAGTGTTACATGATATGCAACAGGATAACAACATTTTCAACACCAGCTAACAAAGCTAAATGGACAAGTATTTAACCACGTATGAAAATGATACGGTTCCACTTGTCTTCCATCATGTGCCACAAGCCAAGATCTTCAAGCAAGTGCCGGCAAAACCCTTATTCCTCCAAAATGGGGTACTCCGGATATACCCCGATCCTTTGACCCTTTCTCCTAAGGTAGGTCCATATGCCCAACAGGTGAACCACGTCTCTGGGGTAGTGAAGTATACTCATCGAGAGAAAGGGAATAGGCATTATAGTAGTCGAGGGAGCACGACAAGCCTAATGCCGCATGTGTTTCTCGACGCTATCATGTCCGAAAAAGGTTGCGCAACCCCGAGTAAAGATCACGAGAGACAATAATATCAAATCACGTAAGAGGAATGACAAAGTAGGCTGCCTCGCAGTTAATCACAAATAACATGAAAAGACTCAAGATAGCATGTAAATAATACATAGAACTTTATCAATTACTAAATAATACAATTTAGAACAATAATATAAGTTAAGTTGCACAGAAGAGATGAAGGCTCCTCCACCTTAGTGAACCAAACCTATGACAATTAGCCAAGAACTTCTTCATTATGCTCCAAATGTACTATTCTTTCAATTATTACTACCTAATACAATCAACTATATGCATAAGAAGTTATACCTTTATTCTCTACTAAAGCTAATTCATAAAGCCACTTATCCAACTCTATTTCATTCCCTTGAACTTACATAACTAACAATATATTTCATTGTTTAACAAGAATTCTAATCAATATTTAAACAATACATAAACTCAAGTGATCACATATGCAACATTCTTTAAGTTCCAAGTATCATACAAAGACAAAAGCATAATAAATAACATATACATAGCCATGATAATTCATATAAGTAGAAACACTATATAACATATAACCAATAAGTTATATAAGCGTATCTTTATACATATAATGTAATTAATAAGCAATATAAACATGTTTTCTCAATCTTTAACTAGTATCCATATAGCTTAACTCACAACTTCTCCAAATAGATAAACTTGTTACACAAGTACATTTAAACATTTATCAAATCAATCAAGAATCAACTAACAACAATTATTATCATGGTTCATTACTAGTTCCTTTAGTCCATTCTAAATTCATACTCAACCAAAGCCATGTAAACCAAGCAACTCAATTCACAAAACATCACTACTATGATACGTACACTACACAAAGGCATATAAACATTTACTTATTCAATTATAATGCAATTATCATAAAATTAACTATGCGAACACAAACGGGTCAATATTATACTTTTCACAAAACTTAACCAAAAGCTCACACATACCTTAGAATTACATTTAGACACGCTAAGAGAAACTACAAAGCAATACAAGTACTAAAGCAATTAATTAATTCATTTCCCCTTTGTTCAACTAGGCTATTTAGCTTCCTACCGGAATTCAAGGATCAAGTTAAGCTAGTTAACCATTCTACCAATCTAAGGATACCTAAATACCTCATTTAGAACCTCCAAATTATAACCTAGAGCACAAGTACAAGAAAACA
The DNA here is from genome assembly GCA_037974665.1 of Ehretia macrophylla. NCBI lineage: Eukaryota > Viridiplantae > Streptophyta > Magnoliopsida > Boraginales > Ehretiaceae > Ehretia > Ehretia macrophylla. The sequence continues at coordinate 62,726,399 of CM075779.1, forward strand.
CTCTACAAGTACCAATTTCGGAACCCAAACAAGTGAAATGAAGACACTTCTAAGGATTCAATACTTAATAAAGACTAGCCATAACCTTGAAACGTGCCCGAATTCGAGTTTACCGCGAAACCCCTTATTAAAGTAGAATAATTTGATCAAATTATTCAAATTTTGTACATGACAAGTGCAACTAACATTTTTCCCACGCTCAAGGATCTAATTAGCAACTACTAGAAGCCTCGAATCAAATTAAATTGAAACTTTTTTCAGAAACCCTAGTTTAGCACTATTCATCATCTTTCTCAAGTGAAATCTTGTTAAAAACTTAGTTTCAAGCTATACCAATGCATATACAAGGTCTCTAGCATGTAATAATACTATATAAAACAAGAATCAAGCATATTATGACACATTAATGGCAAAATCCACAAATTACAAAATTGAACATAAACTTTAAAACTCCATGAAAATGCAAAAATTCCCTCACAATCATGTTGTAGAAAAGTGGTTGATGCTCCCTAGTGCTCTAAACTCCTCCTATACCAAGCCAAATGACCAAATTATTGCTTAAAAGTTGAAGAAATTTTTTCCTCTTTGGCTCCAAGGGTTGTCGGGTTCAAAGGAGGGGAGGGGTTTGGCAATTTTTTGCTTTTGTTTTGTTGAGTAAATGGCTTATAAGGTGATATTTTGAATATATGTATGTGCATGTGCAATTAATTGAGGTCAAATGCTACTAAAATCTTGGTCAAATGAGCTTAAACTTCAATTGTTTGCTAACTACTTCAAAACTAATATTTTTACATACGTAACAATATTCAAACGAGGCAAAAAATATTTTTCAAACGCATACTCCCGGCCTCTAAAGTCCATAATGACAAGTTTCCAATTCCTTTTATATGTCATGTGATTTAGGAAAAATATTAAATCGAGCATTTAAGACAGTCAAATTTCTTATGAATAGTGCCATCTAAATAAAACAATTAAGCAAGAAAAGAAATGCACATAAAGATGCTCAAAAAGATATGCAACAATTATTTAAAAAGATGTGATAAAATTCCCGGGCATTACATCTATTCCTTACGTTACCAGCAATTTCACTAAGGTAAATAGTAATGTTTCTCAAGTATCAATAACCTATCCCAATAAGCAAGCTAACTACATCTCTGTGATAACTGTGAACTTATGGAACGCATTAAGCCCTAGAAATTCAAATGTTGTACTAGATCTCATAACTATCTCTAGTTTATGACAATTTAATAGTATTTCACACGTGGTCTAATTTAGTTATCATTTCTCAGTCTCAAATCAAATCACGAATCATGCAATTGTTGATCAGGCAATCACAAGCATTAAACTTAGTATGAAATACTCAAATCAATCAAAACCAAAAGCATCAAATATTCATAATCGGTTACATCGTAGCCCTAGAAAAATAACTTAGAACATCATAAAGAAATTAAATAAAATCCAGAGTTTAATGTAATTCATGATGAGAGAGATAGAGAAAACTAGGATTTGAAAAAGAATCGTGGTAGAAATCCATCTCTGGATTGTTCTCCGTCTTCAACTCGCGAATCCTCGTGTTATTCCCTCTCTAGAACGTTGTTTTTTGCTCCCAAGAACCAGCTACCAGCAAAAGCTTCTTTCTAACCTGTGTTTTCTTCCTTTTATGCTAGGGTTTACTTCTTTTCGCGCTATTTTACAAGATTGCCCTTAAATTTCCTGCGATACTGCGTAGCTGCGCTATGACTGCGCTACTTGTGATTTTTCTTCAATTTCTTCACACGCCGCATGAAAGCTCGCCCTTAGCCATTCTTCTTCAATTGTGCCTCAAAGCTCATGTTTTCTCATATAAGTCACCTACATCGCAAATCAAACACAAAACCAATCAAATTGTTCATAAATTACTCAAAAACTAAAAAAATTTAAGTGAAAAGGTACCGAGATAATTCATCAATAATACTCCCAACAAATACCCCAAAACTTAAGCTTTGCTTGTCCTCAAGCAAAAGACACAACTACAAAAAGTAACAACCTAAAAACTAAAGACTCAACACAATATAACTCATGAAAGCAATGCCGTGGGATAGTAAATTTCCACGGCCTTAGTAGCTTTATTTCACAACTCAAGAGGTGACTTTCAATCATAAGCACGAGGAATATTAACTTCACATAATTTGTATTTTACTTCAAATCCCCCAAGTGAGTGTGTGTATAGGCTCTATCCTAATCAATTGTACCCAGATGAGTTTATGCAAGTTAAACAAATTTCTAATGTGAATATGTTATTTTCAATCACTTAGGACTTCATAGGCTTATTTTTCATGCCACTCTCCACTAATGTAGGTTAACCGTAGATTTAAAGATCAATAGGACTTTACATTTAGTTATAACGTGTGGCTAGAGTCAAGGTAGGATAATGGATATAACATAGGGTTAAACTACTCGTAAGCACACAATTATTCAAGGATGTTCAATGGAGCATATGCCAACTTTACTTCTTACCACCAAAATTATTCAACAAATCTCTTTTCTTTCATTTTCATTTCACTTCCTCAACATTCATTCACAACATTAACAAAACACATAAAGAATCCACACTTCTCCAAACTTGTTTTTTGAAACTAACTACAAGGAATGTGGCTCTTCTCTTTTCTTTTCATTCTTTTTTTTTTTGCAATATTTTTTTTCTCATAAACAAGACACCATATCACCCAGTCATAATACCTCCCATCTTTCAATACAAAATACAGCTCCATATAATCATCCTAGAACAATCATATGTTACAAGTAGAAGGGTCATTATTTGAGGAAATCAAACTTGACAAGTTAAGGAAGATATTGTAAATTGCATAAGAAAGAAAAGACTATCTTAGGCTCAAAGGGGTGAACTAGGGATATTCAATTATTACAAGGATTGGCTCGAAAGGCTCAAACAATCCAAATATGACCTAAATCATTTCTGTAATGCTATGCAACCTAAGATTTTGCCTCAAGTGATAATCAAGCAAGTTCTAAAGCCTTATAGTCATTTTTCTGTTCACTTAAGCTCACATAATCCTTCTCTAAGTAACAACATAACTTGGTGAGGCTAAGTGCGCAATAAGTGGGGATTTTCCGTATAAAAAAAAAACTATACTTCAGTCAATTATCCTCATTACTATCATGTCATTCTTATGCTATTCATCATCGGCCTAAATTCGCATACTTTCAGCATCACTTTCAGATTTTTTTTTTAGTTTTTCAGTTTTTTTAATGGAATAATAGAAATAACAAAACACATGAAAAGAAAACACATAAAACAAATATGAAAAGAACAAGTTCGCAAACAAACAACTAATAACCACCCCCAAACTTAGAAATAAACATTGTCATCAATGTCAAAGTATTAAAGAAAGTAAAATAGAGGACTTCCCTGAATATTTGTGATACTCATAGCTCGTCCGAAAGGATGTAATTAATGGCTGGTAAAAATGGGGGTAAGTCAGGTACTGGTGCGACTCCCAATTGCTTTATGGTCTGTAGAACCACCAATCTCGCACAACACAACACAACTACTATAACTCATCCCAACAATCTGGTGCAACTAAGACTCACCTAACAAACTCAAAATAGGTGTACAATGATCTTAACCAGTCTCAATACACTCCCAACAAAGAGAACAATTACAGCTACTAGAACTCAACCAACAACACAACAGTTACAAGTCACCCAACCAATATGTCAATGTGCGCTAGAAACAATCTGAAGTAGTCTAAATGCAACAGTATTTCAACTATGCTTCCAATTGTACTAACAACAAGAATCAACAATTAAAATATCATCAATGTTCCCCAAACCATGCTACTCAGAGACTACTAACAGCAATGCCACCAAATCAAAAAAAGTACCAACTCAACTAAAGTCGTGAGCAATTGCCCCTGTTCGCAAGCTTCAAAGAAATATTGCCCTTTTTTCTGTTTATTTATTAAATTTTTTTTTTGTTTTTCAATTCAACTATAAGCACAAAAGCAAAATCGCTCACCAATCTAACTACTCAATCAAGTACCTTTGAGATTCAAAATATAAACAATCCAAACAAACTTGCGTGCACTACCCCTTGGCAATCGCGAGCTTCAAAAAACTATTTTTTTTCGAATGTAGGCCACAATACAGAACAATAAAAATTTGGACTTACACGTGAATCACTATAGAGATCACTGACTCGATGCTCCATTTGTGGCGTGAGCTGAAGTCACGAGGGTGAAATGGGGCTTGAGTTGTGCACGTGTGGGTTGAGAAGGATGACGCGACGCAAATGAAAGAGAGAGACGCTATCGATGCTGACGTCTATGCCGTGAAGTGCCTTATTAGTGGTGCCTGTGAGATGGTTTGGTGTTTGGGGGGTGATGGTTATGGCTAGAGTGTGGCCGTGTGTGAGAAACTTGAGATTGAGCAGAGAGAACTGTCGTGAGATATAGCTTCGGTCCTGGGGTTTGGTATTTGAGATTTTGATTCGGGTTGTGGGTTGGTTTAGTTTCTATTATTTGGGTATGTAAGACTTGGGTCTGGGTATGTGGGTTAGCTAGATAGGATCTTGGGTTTGGGTTTGTGGACATGGGTTGTGGTCAATGGGTTTGGTAACTAGCTGCTAAGTGGGTGAAGAAAAATATTTTTTTTCTTTGAACGTCAAACGAATGGAAGCCAGCGTAGCTGCTCTAAATTCTAGCGCAACAGCGCTACCTCACAACTTTATTTTTCTTGCTTTTCTCTTCCACGCACGTATCCCTTTTAATCCAAACACCAATTTTTCCATATTTTCTGTGAAACCCCATATTTCACCTTGGCATAGAATTGCGTGTTTTGACATGTTTATGTGTTATATGAGTTAGAATGTGCTAATTCTATGATTTATATTCCTATTACATGTTATGTGTGCATTCATGAAATTTTCATCGAAAACGACATTAAAAATTTTATTGTCGGTTTTTGTGAATAGTATTTTGAACACACGTCCACTAAAATTTTTACACGGGTATTTTTAGGGTTTGAAAACCTAGTCCTCTATTATTAATAGACCTGTGTTTGATAAAAATTGATTCTGAAACGGAATAAGAATTTAAATAGACTTTTCAGGCGAAAAAGTAGCATTTTTTAGCCGAATAGTGATTTCTGCTAAACCCGATTCTTGCGTTGACTTTTTTTGACCAAGTATATATTGTAAATAAATATTTCATCATCTTAAATATTTTACTAAGGTAAAATTTCAATTAGAATTAAAAACAAAGGCTAATTTAGACTTTAGTTATTAAAAATTCAATTTTTGACAACTTTGACCAATTCTTTTTGCATTGACTTTTTACTTAACTTAATATATACTCAAATATCAGCCAAAATAGCACAAAAACACACCAAAAACTGTGGCTCCTTGGAGGAGAAAAATGAAGAACATTTTCAAGGTTTTCAAAGCATTTTTCTCATAGATTTTGCATTTCAAAGCCGAATTGAGTCATTCAAAGCTTGATTTCACTTGTTGGGCACCTATTGCACACTTTTCTAGCATCATATAACATCAAAGGTGAGAGACAAATTCTAGATCTCAAAATGTTATTTTGTGTCATTTTCATATAATTGAATTTTTATCCGATAAAATGTTCAACTGTTGTTAGATTGTTGCTCAGTGGATACTAGGGATCGTTTATGTGCTTTTATATAAGTTTTGAAAGGTATTAGCATGTATTTTTATTTTTCGGGTATTAAAGTTGGATTTTGAGTTCATTGTTGAATAATTGTTGTTGTAGTGGTTGGAATTGGTCAGTTGTGGCTTCTAAAAGTTTTTTAATTATGGGGTAGTAATGTTGTAATGCCAAAATTTTGATTGTGATGTCGTGGTGAAAGTCCGGAAAATTCAGCCTTAGTGTATTGAGGAATTAGGGTTGTTGGGCTTGTTTTAGATGGGTTATGGTTGGTTTCTAAGGGGGCTAATGTAGATGCATGAGTGGGTGAGTGATAGAAAGTGGTTTGGAAGTTATTGGATTAGTAGAATGTAAGTTATGATTGTTGGAAGTTTGTGTAGTCTTTTTAAATGTTGAAATATTGTCTTTGGTTGTTTGGGTAGTGTTTGAGTAGTTGAATCTTGAGTTGTTGTTGGATAGATTCGGGTTTGGTTGTGTGGTTTAATGTATGTTAAGTTGGTGGCCTACTTTGTCATCTAATTTAGTTGTTGAGTTGTTAATTGATTAATTGATGTTATGTTATTGAAATGATGTTAACTGATTGATTATTGATGATGTCGTGAGATAGGCAACCTACTTTTGTTGTCCTCCTGTGATATGAATGTTTATTATTATTGTCATGAGTCTTGATAAGTGTATACCACCTCTCGGGCAGTATTGGGTTGTCGGGTTGATAACGACATGACAATCATAGACTACCCCCAGCTCGCATGGGCGGAGGTGTCATGGAGGGAGGGGCTAGATGAGGTACCTCGGGTGTGTGAGTAATAGGGAGTTACAAGAATATGGTTGAGATCGGGATAGCGTATGGAACAACACCAATTAAAGTATCCTTATTGATTGATTATTGTTATTCTTGTACTTATATTGATATTGATGTTCATTGTGTGTTCTCTACTCAAAGGATGATTTCCAAGGGGTATAGTAAATGGTTTAAAAAGAACTATTGAATCCTCACTGGGCTTGTTTAATATAAGCTCACTCTCATTCGTTATCTGCAAGCAGGTGTTACTGAACCGAATTACAGGTACTTGCTTCAGGAGGCTGAGAATGTGCTTTACGTGGACGAGTCTTATGTGCCAGAGTCGTTTCCATGAGTTTGTCTTAGTTTTTGTATTATGTTGTATTGTATAACTTACTTAAAGATAAAGACTTATATAAATCTGGTTTAGTAGTCTTCCTTTTGAACATGATTAGGTTACTGAACTGGCTTGTAATCTATTTTGCGAATGTATGATATAGCCTATGTATGATGTTGGAACGGAGGCGTATAACTTATGAATGAACCGATGAATGATTGTTTAATATATGGAAATGGTTGTGTTTATGTTGTTGAAACGGTTGTAGAGTAGTTGTTGATATTTGGAGTTGGTTGTATGAAGTTATAAAGGGTTGGTTTAGAGCCCTGATGTCTGTATTACTGTCGTTATACTGCCGAAATTCCGTTGCATCTTGATTGATCGTAGGTGGGGTCGAGTTGGTGCATGAGATGTTTAGCTGTCAGCCAGGGTATCCTCGGAATATGGGTAGTGGTCTAAGCATATAAGTATGTATTAAGGGAAAGAAAAGTGAAACATATGTTAATATGTTTATGTGATTAATTTGCTTATGTGTCTAACTTTCTATTTGACCAATATGCTTTATGTGTTAAGTGAACTAATGTGGTCAATATGCTTTATGTGACAACATGCCTTATGGACTCAATGTATTATAATTAATGTGCATTATGTGATTATAGTGTCTTATGTGACAACTGTGTTTTATGTAATCAAAGTGCCTTGTGTGAAGTTAGTTGTTTATGTGGTTTTAATTGTTTATAACCAGCTTATGTGAAACAATGTGCTTTAGGTGCTCAATGTACTTTCAGTGACCAATGTGAATTACGTGATCAACTTGCCTTATGTGAAATTTGTTACTTATGTGACTTTAATAGCTTATAATTTGTTTACGTGATATAACCTGCTTAGGTGATATTTTCTTCCTATGTGCTGAATTGTGCGTTATGTGATAATGTTGCATTGTATGATAATTGCGCATTACGTTGTACTTGTCTTTCATATGATATAGTTGCATACATGTTTTAACTCGTGAGTGACCTTTTAATGTCAAGGGAGGCTACAAGAGCTTTCGGAATCAGAGGTAGGCTATGATTTTGAGTTATTATTATTCTGGTAGTTTAGCATTGTTTGATTGTTATGTTTAATGATTTTAGTCTCAGCTTAATAGATTGATCTTGATGCTCCTTTAGCGAGAATGAAGTTGTTCGAGGAAATAACAATCAATTTTGATGATTAGAGTTATTTTGCTTGCCATGTTTAACTTGTTATTACTTGGAGATTGCTCATAAGTTGAGGTTTCCGTGAGGTTGTGATTAGACACTTTTGGAGTCTCAATTCAGATTATACTTTCTTGAGGTTATTTTAGAATGAATTTATTTGAGGAATTGGTGATGTATATTTGTGAATGAAATAAAGTGTAGTATAACATGTATATGTTTCTACTACTTGGGATTGCTATCTTATCAAAGGTTATTTTGGAGTTTTGATCTTGAAACCTCGGATCCAATTAGAGTAATTCCTGACTAAAGTTACTTTATTCGAAGATGTAATTGTTGAGAGATAGAATTATTTGAGGAAATAATAGTGCATTTTGGTGACTGGACATTTACTTGCCTACATCGAGATTTTGAGTTCTAGGTGGTATAACCTTTCAAATTGTTGATTGGGGATTCTCTTGTGTTATAATGGGTTAGTATGAATCTGTATTGTGTTATCAGATTTTTGAGTCTTCATCAGTCAATCTTGTTGGGTAATCGGTGATTTATCTTGTTTAGTGATTGGTCTGGTGCAGAATGTAAATTTTGGAGTGATTGTATGACTCCTCAGGTTCTCTAGATCTCCTTAGTGTCTTGTTTTGGAGAGAGATAGATTGTAGGATTTGACTTGTTGGTATTTAAGTGTGTAGGTGGGATACCCCTTTTGTGCTACCTAATTCTATTGGTCTTATTATTTTTTTCTACTCTATTTTTACCTATTTGAGAGAGAGTTACACGTTTCTAGCATATCAATTGTTTCTTGAAAGTTTTGCTTATTGGATTAATGGATCCTATACTCATTTGATATTGTTTCTATTCCTAACATTCATATTTGCTTCTTATAACAATGTCGCTTACTGAAGTTAAGGTTTGAGGCTTTTATATTTCGTTCTATATCTCCAGCCATTGGTTTCATTACTTCATTTCATCATATTACTATTCATTTACAAGTAATTTCTCCTTTGGTATACCATTTACTTATTTGAACTTTGCATGCTTGATGTACTCCCTACCTAAGTACATCATTGTCATTCTTGCTAATCTTTTTAATCCTATTGTTTTATTATTAAATGCTGAGCCATTACCTTGTTTGTAATTGTTCAATTCAATATACTCAGCACTATCCTGTTGTTATTGTTTCTTATTTATACTTCTTTGGCTTTTGCGTATTGAGATACTCATTATATTGCCACTCATATTTTTAATTGAATTAATCATCTCTTATTTCTTAGTTTCATTTCGCCTCAAGTACAACTTACTTGTTGGTTTCTTGAACAATCATCGAGAATTGAAATGTTTACCTATTCAGGAATGTTCGTTCAACATACTCAGCACTGTTTTGTCTCGTCATCATTTTGTTCGTACTTGTTTAACTGATAAGTGCTGATACCTTTATCATATTGGTTATCATGCTTCCCAATTGAACTATTAGCCTATTGATTCTCTAATTTGTTTGACCTTTGGTACAATTGGTTGTTGGCTCGTATGTGGTTTTCCATATCCTTGTTCCCTTGTAAATTTCATAAAAGCCATATTCTGACCAAGGTCACTTTTGAGATATTCCCTTGATCAGTATTCATTCATGATATTGTGAATGAGTTTTGAAACCCTCGAGGTGTTCATCGAGCCCTTTTGTGTAGTAGGGGATGATTGATAAGTAGTGGTGTCATGCTAAGATCTTGGAGTTGCGATTTCTTTCATATGCAATATGATATTAGATGGGAGTGAATTATGAATTGAGGATTGTTTTGGAATTGTGATAGTCATCTTGCAATCAACGGAGTTTATTTCTTTTGAGGTCTTTGTTAGTGTCATCCTAAGAGATAAATGTGAACTAAGAGAAGTATTGTTAAAGTACAACGATAGAGGACTTAGTTGTCTGTCAGTTCGAAAATTGCGCGAACGCAATTGTTTTAAGGGGGAGAGAATGTGAAACCCCAGATTTCACCTTGGCATAGAATTGCGTGTTTTGACTTGTTTATGTGTTATATGAGTTAGAATTCGCTAATTCTATGATTTATATTCCTATTACATGTTATGTGTGCATTCATGAAATTTTCATCGAAAATGGCATTGAAAATTTTATCGTCAATTTTTATAAATAGTATTTTGAACACATGTCCACTAAAATTTTTACACTGGTGTTTTTAAGATTTGAAAACCTAGTCCTCTATTATTAATAGACCTGTGTTTGATAAAAATTAATTCTGAAACAAAATAGGAATTTAAATAGACCTTTCGGGCGAAAAAGTAGCATTTTTGAGTCGAATAGTGATTTATGCTAAACCCAATTCTTGCGTTGAATTTTATTGACCAATTATATGTTGTAAATAAATATTTCATCATCTTAAATATTTTACTAAGGTAAAATTTCAATTAGAATTAAAAACAAAGGCTAATTTAGACTTTAGTCATTAAAAATTCAATTTTTGACAACTTTGACCAATTCTTTTTGCATTGACTTTTTACTTAACTTAATATATACTCAAATATCAGCCAAAACAGCACAAAAACACACCAAAAACCGTGGCTCCTTGGAGGAGAAAAATGAAGAACATTTTCAAGGTTTTCAAAGTATTTTTCTCATAGATTTTACATTTCAAAGCCGAATTGAATCATTCAAAGCTTGATTTCACTTGTTGGGCACCTATTGCACACTTTTCTAGCATCATATAACATCAAAGGTGAGAGACAAATTCTAGATCTCAAAATGTTATTTTGTGTCATTTTCATATAATTGAATTTTTATCCGATGAAATGTTAAACTGTTGTTAGATTGTTGTTCAGTGGATGCTAGAGATCATTTATGTGCGTTTATATAAGTTTTGAACGGTAGTAGGATGTATTTTTATTTTTCGGGTATTAAAGTTGGATTTTGAGTTCATTGTTGAATAATTGTTGTTGTAGTGGTTGGAATTGGTTGGTTGTGACTTCTAAAAGTTTGTTAATTATGGAGTAGTAATGTTGTAGTGCCGAAATTTCGATTGTGATGTCATGGCAAAAGTCTGAAAAAATCAGCCTTAGTGTATTGAGGAATTAGGGTTGTCGGGCTTGTTTTAGATGGGTTATTGTTGGTTTATGAGGGGGCTGATGTAGATGCATGAGTGGGTGAGTAATAAAAAGTGATTTGGAAGTTATTGGATTAGTATAATGTAAGTTATAATTGTTGAAAGTTTGTGTAGTCTTTCTTTAAATGTTGAAATATTGTCTTTGGTTGTTTGGGTAGTGTTTGAGTGGTTGAATCTTGAGTTGTTGTTGGATAGATTCGGGTTTGGTTGTGTGGTTTAATGCATGTTAAGTTCGGTGACCTACTTTGTCATCCAACTTAGTTATTGAGTTGTTAATTGATCAATTGATATTATGTTATTAAAATGATGTTAATTAATTGATTATTGATGATGCCGGGAGATAGACAACTTACTTTTGTTGTCCTCCTATAATATGAATGTTTATTATTATTGTCATGAGTCTTGATAAGTGTGTGCCATCTCTTGGGCAGCATTGGGCTATCGGATTGATAACGGCATGACTATCATAGACTACCCCCAGCTCGCATGGGCGGAGGTGCCATGGAGGGAGAGGCTAGATGAGGTACCTTGGGTGTGTAAGTAATGGGGAATTACAAGAAGATGGTTGAGATCGTGATGGCGTATGGAGCTACACCAACTTTTCTCTACAATGGCCAAAAAACCATGAGAGAAAGGAGAGATTTTTCTTGCTAATTCTTGTGTATGTTGGCCGAAAATCCATCATCAAAGAAAGAGAGAAAATGCCCTTTATATAGAGTCTAGAGTTGTCTTAGCTTGGGACAAGTGGCAAGCATGCATTATCTTGAGATTTATTCCCTTTGCCAAGTGTCTAGCATGCACTCTATCAAGACATCTTATTTTTGCCGAGTGGCTTTTTCTTCTTTCTATGGGGCATCCAAGTGGCTTTTTCTTCTTTCTATGGGGCATCCAAGTGGCATGCAAAAAGAAGACTTATCTTCTTTATTTTGCATGTGTGACAAGTGGCAAGAGAAAGAAGAATCTTATCTTTATAATATCTTCTTTTTGCCAAGTGTCAAATATCAAATCTTATCTTATAAAGATGATGCCAAATGTCCTTAGCAAATCTTATCTTATAAAGATGATGCCAAATGTAACACCCCGGCCCCTCACGAGACCAGAAGTTCTATTAAACAATCTATACTCATCCCAATACCAAACCGGGTCACAAAAATTAGAAAAAACGGACGGAGTCTCCCCTGTTGATAGGACAACTGGATACCCGTAATGTGACGCCCGAGTTTTAGCCATGCATTTAACTACTGTTGCATCCCTTGTTTGCGCATCTCTTCCTGTGCCTTATTAACTGTCTTCTTAAGTTACTATTCACTTCTAGTAATCTTAGCCTACCTAGGTGCTATAGAAGCTTTGATAACCCTTGTTTGAAGCCCGAATAAGGTAGGTGTAGTTTGAAGCCATAAGAGGGAATTTGGGGCTTTTGGGGTAATTGCGGACATCTGAATGAGTTAGAGGGTTGAGAGGGTACCTTGAGGGTTAGTTAGAAGGTTGGGAGAGTTTCCTTTGAAAATGGAATCATTAACCTTGGTTTGGAAGATAAATAGTTTGAAAAACAAAGGGGTTTAGGTGCAATTTCGGTTGTCTCACACTTCTAAACCCATGTCATAACTTCTTGAGTGTTTATATGTGATTTTAAATTTATTTGGAGCTTTTGGTATGATTCTATGCTTATTTTGTATATGTTCCTTTGTAAACTGCTTATTAGCTTATATAATTGCTTCTATTCTAATTGCATCGAGGTCAACCTACTTTGTTGATCCTCCTATGTGTTAATGCTTATATTATTGCTATTAACTTGTCATTGTTAAGTGCATTGCATAGTGGTTGCGCAACCATAGTGTCAGGGGCGGATGTGTTGAATATCGGTTGGGCGGCAGAGGGCTTGCCGGTGGATATTCAAACTCTGTGCCCTAGTCCCTCATTCGCCTGGTCCGGAGATTGCCAGGGGATGTTGGGTCGTAGGATTATCGGGGTACATCCGGAGTACACCCACTGGAGTGTTTGGGGATTATGCCGGCTTATCGTGATCGTGCTCGTGGTTCGTGGATCGTGAGTGAAGACCAGTGAAGATTGGTGTATAGGGGATTGTGTGAAATGTATCCTTTTAAATGTGTGGTTACTTATGTTATCATTGCTTCTTAAATTGTCTAAGTGATATTGTTGTATAACTGTATTATCTGTTGCATTGCAAGCCCCGGGACTATATCCCTCACTGGGCAACAGTGGTTGCTCATACCTCGATATATGTTTCAGGAGACGCTGAGGGTGATCCCCAGCTTGTTGAGTTAGTTGAGGAGGAGGAAGTTCAGATTGATCCTTTACCTTAGTTGCTGTGCCTGATAGCTTGAGGTGGTTTAATTTCTTGCTGCTTTGTGGAAGGCTCAACTAATTGTCTTATGTCCTATTTTGTGGCCTAAGGGCTATGTATATGCCTGTTGTGTAAATTTGAAGGATAGTTGATTGTGGTGTAGATTTGGAAGCCATGTATTGTAATAACTTTTATTCCTGTTTTATTTCCTTGCATGCTTGGGAGTGAATGGCTTATGGTAGAAATGTTTTATCTTTTTATTATGTTTTATTGATATCCTAGAATGTCATGGCTACTAGACTATGTTGTAAACAAAGTTCTTGCATGCTTGTGTGGTTTTGGTATTTTTGTTTGCTTCAAGGCTCGGATGGCCTTGAAACTTTATTTATATCGCCATGAAAAGTTAGTTCACCTTGTAGTTACCTTATTTGTAAGTTTACAGGTTTTCAGAATGTCCACGGTACAGGGGAGACTCTGTCTGTGTGTCGGATCCGGACTTAGCCTTTAGCTTCGGGGTTGGGTCAAGGCGTGACACGTAAATAGTAAATAAAGCCACAAATATAACCCACATCATTCTCATACAAGTCCAACTCCAACCATGCCCCATCTCAAAGCTATCCAAGCCTTAGACTAACATAAACATCAAACATACAAGCATGCAATCATTAACTGTTAAAGGTTCATGATTATAATCTCACTTATCATACCACTCTAACATTGACTAGTTATCTTTCTTATAATTTAAGTCCGTCAACCAGTCAAAACATGCAAGCATGCAGCTACTAGACAATAAAGTAAAGATTACAAGATATTACAATATTACAAGCCATTCGCAACTATTAATACATTCTAAATTTAACTTTACAATTATGAAACTGTATTCAATGACAATCTATGTAAGCCAACATAATCAATCACAAAACTCTCGAGCCTTCTTTTCTACCTCTGATAGCACTAAACCTGAAAGGTGTTAGAAACAAGGGTGAGTATACAACATGTACACTCAGTAAGGAAGGGGAAACGAGAACAGTATACCGGGGGTTCGTGTAATGCAGTAACTTAACACATTTAATACAATAAATAAACAATGGATAACAATTCTAATACTATACTTTAAAAAGGATACGATCGATAACCCTTATCATTCCAAGTCTTCGATTCTCGATCCATGAACCACAACTCGATCACGATATGCCGGCATCCCAAACACTAAAAGGTACTCCGGATGTACCAAATCCTACGACCCAACACCCCCTGGCAATCTCCGGACCAGGCGAGTGAGGGAGTAGGGTACGGAGCTAGAGCAACCAACCCTGGCAAGTCCGCTGGCGCCTAGAGAGGCCTATCGCATCCGCCCCGACGATAAGGTTGCGCAACCATTGACTCAATAACACATGAAGGAATAATAATAACAGTATAACAAAATACGCCGATACATAAATAAGGAAGACAACAAAAGAGGTTGTCCTTGAGCACACACATCATCAATCACGCCATACGATGAAATATGATACATTCATTAGTCTATAAATGCTAAACTAATCCAACTAAAACACTTAAATCACTTAGTATCGAACATTTAGCATATAACAAGATAAGACACTTAGAATGCACATAGAAATGATCCCTCACCTTTTAGGAAGCCAAACCTGTGCGAATTAAGCCAAAATTCCCTAAATATTCTCCAAAAGCATCAATTCTCTTCAATTATCACTACCTAATACAATCAACTATATGCATAAGAAGTGATTTCTTATTCTCAATTAAATCTAGTTCATAAAGCCATTAATTTATCTAACTCTATTTGATTCCCTTTAATTCACATAAATAACAATATATTTTATTGTACAACATGCATTCTAATCATTATTTAAACAACAGATAACTCAAGTGATCACATGTACAACATTCTTTAATATTCTAAGTATTACTCAAAGACAATAGTATAATAACTAACATATATATAGCAATGATAATTCATATAAGTAGTAACACTATATAAATCTAACCAATAAGTTATATAAGCGTATCTTTACACATATAGTGCAATTAATAAGCAATATAAACATGTTTACTCAATCTTTAACTAGTATCGATGTAGCTTAACTCACAATTTCTCCGAATAGATGAACTTGTTACATAAATACATTTAAACATTTATCCAATCAATCAAGAATCAACTAACAACAATTATTACCATGGTTCATTACTAGTTCCTTTAGTCCATTCTAAATTCATACTCAACCAAAGCCATGTAAACCAAGCAACTTAATTCACGAGACTTCACTACTATAATACGTACACTACACAAAGGCATATAAACATTTAATTACTCAATTATAAAGCAATTATCATGAAATTAACTATGTGAACACAAAGAGGTCAATATTATACTTTTCACGAAACTTAACTAAAAGCTTACATATACCTTAGAATAGCATTTAGACATGCTATGAGCAACTACAAAGCAATACAAGTACTAAAACAATTAATTCATTCATTTCCCCTTTGTTCAACTAGGCTATTTAGCTCCCTACCGGAATTCAATGATCAAGTTAAGCTAGCTAACCATCCTACCAATCTAAGGATACCTAAATACCTCATTTAGAACCTCCAAATCATAACCTAGAGCACAAATACACAAAAATACCGAAAATGCCTCTTTGTAGGTTTACACTACAAGTACCAATTTTGGAATCCAAACAAGCGAAACGAAAGCACTTCTAAAGCTTCAATACTTAATAAAGACTAGCCATAACCTCGAAACGTGCCTGGATTCGAGTTAACCCCGAAACCCCTTATTAAAGTAGCCTATTTTGATCAAATTTCTCAAATTTTGAACATAGCAAGTGCAATTAACATTTTTCCCATGCTTATGGACCTAATTAGGAACTACTAGAAGCCTCGAATCGAATTAAATTGTAACTTTTTTCGGAAACCCTAGTTTAGCACTATTTATCATCTTTCTCAAGTGCCATTTTCATTTTCAAGCATTAAACAAGCATTTTAAACCATCAAATATATTCTATTAAGTCATTAGAGCATATAAGAAGTAACGGAACAAGCATTAAATCACTACAATATTAGATCACAAAAAAAATAGCACAAACTTTAATTGAATTTAATACCAGAATGGAATGCACTCTCACCTCTTTTGAAGATCAAAGAATGGTCTTAAGGCCCTAAGGATGAAGCACAACGAATTTGGGAAACAATTGAAGAAAGAATGAAGCAAGGAGCAAATTTTTTTTTAGAGAAGTTACTATTTCCGTAACTCTTT
This sequence comes from Ehretia macrophylla, assembly GCA_037974665.1. NCBI lineage: Eukaryota > Viridiplantae > Streptophyta > Magnoliopsida > Boraginales > Ehretiaceae > Ehretia > Ehretia macrophylla. The sequence continues at coordinate 62,743,071 of CM075779.1, forward strand.
TTTGGCCATTTTTTTTACCCCTTTTTTTTGTTTCTTGACTTATAATGTTCTCATAAGATGGTCAAATGGTAGGTCAAGCAATTAGGGCATTTTAATAAAGGTAAATGGGTCACTTGGGTGATTAAATTTCAGCAAAACAAAAAATACCAAAAATCTGAAAAATCTGAAAAAATCCCACTGATACTATTCATCAAACATTTCGTGAATTTTTTCCCGTTGATCCCGATATGCAATGCACGCACGATCAGAGGCTATAGTCCCCTAAAAATATGTAGTATATTATAAAAATATAAAATACATGAAAAGAAATAGTTGAATTTATGAAAATATGAAAAAAAAAATGAAGTAGTTAGCTAAGTTACATCTAAGTTAACCATTTAATGAATGCAATTAGTGAAGTATTGGGTTGGGTGTGTCACACCAAATGTCCTCCACCTTGCATGCAATAGGCGGCCAAGTGGCAATGAAAGAGATAGACTTTTCTTCATCTTTTTGCATGCATGACAAGTGGCAAGAGAGAGAAGAATCTTATCTTTATAATATTTTCTTTTTCCAAGTGTCAATTTTCTTGGAATTCTAAGATTGTGCCATGTGTCAAGCATGCACAACTTTTAATTAATTATTACTTATCCCCATAAGAATAATTAATTGCAAATATGGAGTTTTTATATTTACACTTTGGCCTCAAAACTTTTCAAAATTACACTTTTGGCCTACTTAACTATTAATGTCCAAAATGAACTGTTAATACTTTAACGCGTTTCAAACTCAATACCAAGCTCGTTAATGCCTTATTCTTGATGCTCTTTTTGTGTGTGACTTTCTAGATTCATAACCGTATAGTGATGAGGGACTACTAAATGCTTTTAATCTATTTCGGGAATGTCTCCGTCATTTCTCAGAATACCCTCACGTTCAAGAGTTAGGTCTAGCAACATACGCGCATCATGACAATTTATACGGTAACGAAGTCCAACTTTTATGAATCTATTTATAGTCGCAAATTAGCGTGCAGTCCCATCCTTCCATTAAATATGTCTCGATTGTTGTGGGAACCATGATACGATTAAGTCCACTAAACGATTCTACGCATAGATCTATTCGGTGGAATGAGAGATGGCACCTATAGAACCCTTTCTATCATTCCATCTGTTATGTGCCCTGGCCAAGGACTTCCTCATTCAACAACCGAAATAAGATCGCATAGGACATCGCCTCACGTCGGAGGTTAATGGATCCTATCTTGACAATTACTTGTCAGTTCATACCACAAAACTAAAATGCGAAAGGCCATAACCCACCTTTTGGAGACGGGTATTGTCCAGACGTAGTATTTACCCCTGATATAACCGGCAGTCGTAATTTCTCAAGTCAAGTGATTAATTTGCACAATTCGCAACGAATAACAAACTATTAATCCAAAATCATGTAGTTTGTTATTTTTGTCACATTCAGTGATCCGTTAAACTAACAATCACCCATATGTAAGTTAGTCGCATCCCTATGCTGTTATGACACAAGGCTCACAATCATTTATCATTAACATCTCTATGTTAATCAAAGGTAACTTACATATGATCGCCCGTACTTGATTATTCTAGTCCTGGTCGAATAATCTGAGGGCTATGAATCAGTTTGAATGTTTATCATATCCAAGAAATATGCCAACGTATTCTAAACACTTTTAGAATATATTTATTCTCCGAAAAAGATTAAGGACGCATTCATATAATGGGAATGACGGAGAATATGAACGTCACAAACAAGTCAATATGTAAACAAACATATAGACGTAAATGCCATTATGTATAAGTTAATGCGAAAATATCCCAAAATAGGTCATCTAACTATATAGCATTAGGGCATATCTCTAACAAGGACATTTCCTCAACAATGCCTTATACCTCTCCTACGCTTCACATAGAGTTTCTCTTTCATGTTGCACAAAATTATTGATTTCTATGTGTAGCTTTGCTATCTTGCCAGGTGGGAAAAATCTTGACAAAAACTTATGCACCAAATCCTCCCAAATGGTGATTGAATCCGAAGGCAACGAGTTTAACCATTCCTTAACTTGATCCCTCAAGGAGAAAGGAAACAAGCAAAGGCGCAGAGTTTCCTCAATGACTCTATTATACTTAACAGTTCCGTAGACTTCTAGAAAATTCACGATGTGTTGATTAGGATCTTCAGTGAGCAGTCCAAGGAATGGGATATTCTGAATCAATTGTAAGGTCACCGTCTTCAAGTCAAAATCATTCGCCTAAATCGCTGACCTTCTAATCACAAGTTGAATTCCAGTGGGTGGTACCACGAGTTCAGCCATATTCCCTTGCAAATGATGGGTAGTAGTTCTTTTCTCCTTTCTGTTCTTCCGACAAGTCCGTTCTATCTCAGGATCGAAAGGCAACAACTTGCTACCTGTTACGCCCCGATCCCTCACGAGACTGGAGCCCCATTCCAATACCCGAGGTCACAAAAAATGAGGGGAAATGGACAGAGTCTCCCCTGTTTATAGGGCTATTAATTCACTTGCAAGCAGTAACTTATCCTAAAAAAAACCACAATCCAACTCAAAGGTACAATCCCATTCACACAAGCATGAAAATTAACTAGGCAATCAAGTAAATCATTGGAGTTATTACAACCCATCTGCAGTTATTAATTCTTACAAGAATACAAGCTTTACTTTATATTACAACCTTTTAGACAATAAAAACATACACAAGGTTTCATAATCTCAAAACAAAACACATACAACCATCAACTTGCATTTCCTGCACATAGCATCCACCCACAACTTTCCCTAAAACATGTTAAGACGATGATTGAGTAACCAAAGTTACCCAGTGAAGGAGGTGATGCAGCAAACCGGGGCGTGCAACATGATATGCAACAAAATAATAACATTTCCAACACCAAATAAGACAACCAAGTAAACAGGTAATTAACCACATATTAAAAGGATATGGTTCCACTTCAAGTCTTCAATCTCGTACCACGAACCGCGAGCTTCACGCAAGTGCCGGCAAACCCTTACTCCTCCAAATTGGGGTACTCCGGATGTACCCCAATCCTACGACCATTTCTCCTGAGGTAGGTCCATATGCCTAGCAGGTGAACCACGCCGCTAGGGTAGTGGAGTACACTCAGTGAGAAAGGGAATAGGCACCATGGTAGTCGAGGAAACACAGCAAGCCTGACGCCGCCCGTGTTTCTCGACGCTACCATGTCAGAAAAGGTTGCGCAACCCGACACAAATTCAAGAATTCACTAGATAATATCAACAAACACGAGTAACCACGAGATAACAAATAATTGGTACATGTAACTTTATCAATTAGCTAAATCATATAATCTAAAAACAATGAAATAAACTAAGATGCACAAAAGGGTTAAAGACTCCCTCACCTCGGATTAGGCTAAGTATGCAAGAGAATAGCTGAAGTTTACTCCAACTTCCTTGACTTAGCTCAAAATGCAACCCTAGTCTATTCACACAAGTTTAACACTTTATCAATTGATTTTATTAATTCCATTCGAATATTCATATAACTCACTTAAGCACCCACCAATGCAAAACACTAGAAATTAGACAATCATTAATACTTCAAATTAACACATAACTCAAGTAACCAAATATTAGTAGGTGGAACAATAGCATATAAGAAATGATTAGCTTAGTGACCAGTAGCTTTAACTAACTATAAATTATTTCATATTTAACTTCACATTTCGTCACACATCCATGAATCCAAGTTGAACACTCTAATCATAATAAATCAACCAATCACTAGAGCTTTTAGTTCATATCTAAGGTTATCTCACAAGAAGTAGAAATAATTCAATGAAATAGATATGATGGAAACAACTAGTGTTAATCACAAATTAAACTAATACCAGTTCAACCATTATTTAACTTATAACTAGCAATGTCCTTTAAAGTTAAGGTTCCTCATCTAGCGATTAAGGTTAAGAACAAAAAGATAACTTCTCAAGTCAAAAATATTTGTTTAACCAATACACTAGAGTTTGGTACTTTTGAATTAAAGTCTAGTTGTTTCAATTAACACAAGTTCACAAGTTGCTTAAGGTTTCTTTTACTTTACATTAGTTAATATCTTGTATATGAAATTGGTCTAACATTACTTATCCTTTAACCAGCTCTTAATTCAATCTGAAGGTAATTCTCTTAAGGGTTTAAAGCTAATCAAAGCTAGGTTTCATTAAGGTTCAAATACTACATTTATTAGTAACTCTACTAAAGTCAACTTGTAACGAGTTATAATTAATCTTTTAGATGTTGGTTGGTTACACTAAGGTGGAAACGAGACTATTATCAGCAAGTTAATCTAACTAACTTCATAAACAGACCTTTTGCCCATTAGAGATTCGAGAAGCATGCAGACTAAACAATATATTATGATTAGCATGTAGCAAGTTCAAAGAATTTCTTAAATTGTGGTGTTTTCCTTTCTATCCAAAGTCAATAGATTACATCCAATACTAACTCACCCACATTTTACCATATGATATCTAATAGTTCAAATTAGAAGAATTCTCTTTGTAAACTCAAGGCTAGAATTTAAGCTAAGTTAACTCATTAGTTAATTAACACATAATCAAAAAGTTATTTACAAGACTAACTTATGAATTTTCTTGGCTAACAGTTAACACATAACATTAGTTCAACTACATAACTAATAACTACTAACTCACAATCACAATTTGTAACATTTTAGTAGCAAAATTTCATAATCATACTTTACCAAATTAATTTTTTTTAATTCAAACTGGCACATAGAATACACTTAATAATGCATAAGTGGGAAGGGAAAAGGAAGAAAGGTGGTGACCATCACAACTCTACTAGCATTTCTCATTCAAAGTTGAATCTGATATCTTTCAATTTAAATTTACTTTACTAGCAATTAGATTTCAATTTCAATTCATGAAAACAACATAACTATAAGAGCTCCATTACGCTACTAATCATCCAAGGACATTACACAATAAAATCCTGATCAAATACATCCAATTAGAGTTGAATTATATCATCACTTTAGCAAAATAACAACACAATTAAGATTCTTGCATAATAGGGCAGTTCCGACACATCTCACGAAAATATTCATAACGTATTCTAGAAAACTCCGATTAACGCATCGTAAAAAGCATTAGAAACTAGACTCGTAAGGCTTTGTAACGGTATATAATTCAACCCCTACTCCTTTTCCAATTAAGACAGTTTAAAACTTTAAGTTGCCTCAAGATAAACACTTATTTTAAACTAGACTCGTAAGGCTTAAGTCTATTTTAGCATTCTCATTCAGTAACATAAACCAGTAGTTTAACTCTTCTAACACTTAATATTTAACTTCCAAATAAATTAACTAAGCTCTAAATGAACTCATTAGCATAGTGTTACTATTATGCAAATACTTTAAATATTTAAGCTAAAACTAATTTAAGCATTCATAACTTCTAGCAGTTAACTCTTAACTAATATATTTAAGTCAATACATCAACTAAGTTAATTGTAGCTCAAAGATATCTTACCTATGCTACAAATAATTTATTAGAACTCAAGAACTACAATCCAATTTAGCATTTTCACTCAAGAACATATACAAGTGATTTGGCTTCTTTAACACGTAACAATAACTTCTTAAGCAAATTAACAAGCACCAATAAAATATATTAGCTAGAAGAACTACGCGGTTATACGAATTATGCTTAGACATTAATACAAATACCTTATGAGCATAATACCTCAAGCCCTTCAATCAACAACTAATCTATTATCAATAACCAGCTTCCTAGCATTACACTGCCATAAAATTCTCTACACTTCAACAACTAATATTGCATGTATTAGACACTAAAGGTAACACTGAACAACATCAATATAAATTTACTATAAGCAAATACTCAAGCTAAATGTACAAATTCATGGTCCCCTTACCTTAAATTAGCTCAACATGCAAGAATAACTAGATCCTCAACCTTATTTGTATGCAAAAAACCTCAATCATCTTCTTCAACTAGGCAAAGTCTACATTTTTTTTCTATCCTTCATATTTTTCATTCCTTTTGGTTTCCCATGGAGTCCCTCTCTATTTCATTTGTTGTTTGATAAGCTTTGCAAACTTGAGTCAAAATATACTATCAACTAACCAACAAAAGCTATTGCCCACAAAATTGCACCGATTCCTTTCATGCATTCGGTCCAATCCCTTTTTTTTGTCGATTGTGAGGTGAGTGTTTATTGAGAGCTTTATATTTGTGTGTGTATAACTATATAGTCGTGTGGGGTGTGGTGTATAATAGAGTGAGTTGAGTTAGTGGAATTTTATTTATTTATGTGGTTATGAGTGATTGCTTGCCTCTTTTATTTATTTATTTATTTATTACCTGTGTGGTCCTAAATTAGCCAACATGTCTAAGTCTACAAGAAATATCTAGAATACCAAAGGTCAACAAGCTCAACAAGCTAGTTCGTTAAATGCTAAAATGCGTGCACTAAGTAACTACTAAGTTCACAGATGGCACTATTGATACGATAAAACTTTTCTACTAAAACTCATACTCCGGAATTGCAATTCATGTAAATTTTGATGTATGTAGTCATAAAATGATTCAAATATGTTAGCTGTGTGATCAGAAAAATTAAATAAAATAGTTAAAAATTTGGCCCGGCTCGGCCTCAAATTCAATTTATGAAATTTAGCCCATGAATGCAATTAAGTAAGGTCAAATAACATAAAAGATAAAATTATAAGTTAATTATTTTATGTGAATTAATTAAATATAGTTCGCACGATTTTCGATTAATTTAGAAATTAAATTTAATAATCACACACAATTAATAAATGCATGCTGTATGCAAACATTTTTTTTAAATGGCACATAAGCATATAAAATAAGTAAAATAGCTATATGTTGGGGTTGGGGTATCACACTACCTCCCAACTTTCGCATACACCTAGAGAAATATGTTTCTGAAACACACGTAACACAACTAAGAAAATGAATAACAAAATAAAATAAAATCCAAAGTAAAATTAAAGTTATTTGGTATCAATATTAATAATTGACATAGTCCCCGGCAACGGCGCCGAAAACCTGTTGTGTGATTTCTAACGCAAGTGCATGTATCACAACAAGTAATAAAGTGATAAGTAAAAATCGTTCCCACGAGGACTGTGATTACTAATTACTGAAATTGATTTAGCAATATTAATAATTTACTTCTTTTTGCGCTATTTTACAAGATTGCCCTTAAATTTTCTACGATATTGCGCTATGACTACGCTACTTGTGATTTCTCTTCAATTTCTTCACACGCCGCATGAAAGCTCACCCTTAGCCATTCTTCTTCAATTGTGCCTCAAAACTCATGTTTTCTCATATAAGTCACCTACATCGCAAATCAAACACAAAACCAATCAAATTGTTCATAAATTACTCAAGAACATGCAAAATTTAAGTGAAAAGGTACCGAGATAATACATCAATAATACACCCAACAAAAAGGTTGAATTGTCAAGCTTTTTGGATATTCAACCAAAAAGGGTCACAAAAACATACCCAAAAAGTCGATCAAATCTAGAAAAAATCTTATCTTTAAGCAAGAACTACACGAAATACCCAAAAAAAAACCCCTCGGGATGGCACTCTGCACTACCAATTCAAACCCAAGTATCAATATTAGAGGTAAACAACAATGTTCCAAGTATCAATATTTAAGTTAAACAACAATGTTCCAAGTATCAATATTTAAGTTAAACAACAATGTTCCAAGTATCAATATTAGATATAAACAACAATGTTCTTTACTTTACCAACAATGGTAAACATTCTAATAAACACGTTTCTTTCAGAGGATAGTGCATGTGTGGGTGTGTGTTGCTTTGAAGTTTGAGAATGAAGCATGCATCAATTAAGGTAGTTTTGTCGTCATTGAATTTTAAATAATTAATTATAAACCCAATAACCCTCTACATCTCATTCAATGAAGACAGAACTATGAATGGCAAATCACTATAGAAAGTTTGTTGGAGTTGTTCTAAGGTAGGTGATGAAGGATATTGGTGAAGTAAACAATTTGGAGAACCTCCAATGGCTTTTTTTTTCAATACATGTAAGGTACTGTAGTAATTCTTTTATATTTAGGGATTTCTAATTTTATTTTTACTCTAACATTTTTTTGATTTTAAACAATTCCTTATTCTAGTTTCATTTTTACAGCTTTTCTAAATTTTCTAAATTTTGCTCTTTTAACCATTGGAAATTTTAGGGGATGAGTGGGAGCTTATGTGTTCTTCTCCTTATATAGAGATGTTGAAAATAAATTTAAAGATCCTCTAAAATTTAAAAAATTATTTAAAAAATTTGGAAGTAGGGAGAAAAAGAAACAATGCACCAAAAATTACATAAGTAGTTGTTGACATTAGGATTATGCTTTTACAAATAGAATAAACTCATATGTCTCTAATAGTTTGTCGTGGATTGCATTTTTTTTTTTGGTCGATAAAACATTCAAAAACTATCATTAATAATATAATGTACATCAATTGATACTGGATTGTACTTAAAAAGGAAAATTTTGCCATTAATCCTCATTGTTTTAGATTTTTTCTAAGTTTGTCTCAATCATTTTAAATGACTCAAATTATATTTCTATTGTTTTTAAAAAATTGTCAATTTGGTGTAATTACATATAAATGAGATATAATATTTGTTGACTATTCAGATCATTTTTATAAAAAAATTATATTATCCATTTATTACTATTAAACCTTCCTCATAACATCATATATATGAGAAGATACCTTTTTGACGGAAACTTAATCAATTTAGCACGAAAAACTGTCATATATATAAATTTTAGTGTATATATGGTCATCGTTCTCGTGTACAAACACTGATAATTTATTAATTATTCATCAACTTCATTTAAAGCCTTATTGAACTCTGTAGAGGATAGTTGGGTTGAGCCTTAATTTTCACTATTCAATTACGACAAACTACCATTTATTTACCATCCACAGTAAATGTCTCAATACTCCAGCTAGTTGGTAATTCTTAAATGAGGATGAGAAAACTCTTCAATCCGTCCTGACTGACTTCAGTCCATGAGAGAAAGAGTGGGACTTACATGTGTATAGGACTCACTTCTTGTGAGATGACTAATGTTAGTCCGGACTGATTGACTAGTTTTCCATAAGGATGATAGCAAAAACATTAACATGTCTATGGTCATTTGAAGTAAATTATTATGAGTATGCCACATGTAATCTCCATAAGTGAGTGTTCTCTGATAATAAAATAAGGTTTGATAGTAATTTTCAACTTACATCTCTTGTTTGTTTCTCTCGTGATTTCATAATGTTATTTATTTGAGATGATAAATGTTTTTCTTAAAAACCACGCATCCAACCATTTGCATATGTGGTAAAGCAAGTGTTTTTACCTACCACTCTTACATACTATCATCTACCAAAATAAATAACCTACCACCATTCTTTATATATAGTCAGTCGACTGATCATGTATAAGTCCATTCTCACTTCATTCTCCTCAATTTTGTACTTGTTTATTATTCACTTTAACTATTCTCAAACCCAGTTAATGTTGCTCATGATACCACCATGTATTGAAGAAAAATCGTTAGATCGAAACTGTTGAAAGTCATTTTCGTTAATAAATAGGTGAGAACTATGTTCCTGCAAATGGCATCAACTGATAAGGTAAGCTGTTGAGCTCTGCATTAAGGTCTTTTGCTATCATTTACCCAGACACAGAGCTCAATATCTTATCTTGTTAGGTTAGTGCTAATTGTGGATCATAGTTCTCACTAATTATAAGTCCTAAATACGAAATCATTTGAGATTGGGTCTGTTAGCCCGAGATCAGGGGCAATTTTCTATTGTCTTAATTGTCTTTATTTTTGGCAAAAGATTGTGCATGATCTATTTTATATAGTAAGCTATCAATTTGCTGCAACTGTAATCGTGAGGCAATTCTGATGAGGCCAAGAAGATTTTGATTGAGCAAATCTTTGATTAGGCAAAATCTTTGAAGATTGACTTGGGTAAAGACTCCTACAAGGGCCAACTATGATTGCGGGTGTTTAAAGCCCAAGTCTGCAGACCTCACCCTTATATATAGATTTTACTAGAGCAAACAAGGAAGACAAGACAGAGAGTAGAGATTAGATCTTGCAAGGGGCTATTATGAATATATTAAGTCTGTTTGTGTAATCACTGTGATGAGAAGCTGCTTTGCATACTGTGTGTGTACTAAGCATGTATTGTAAACACTCCAATCACTTGTTTTATAATACATTCTTCAAGATAAGGAGGTGAGTATTCGGGAGAATATGCAAAGTCGATGGGATCTCGCTTGGTTGTAAATCCTTAGGTGGGTTAGATGGTCTAGGCGGTGAGGGTTACAAGGGAGTTGTCAATAACGTGAGTCCATTGATTGTTGTAACCATGAAAACATCTAGTGGATTGCCTATTGAGACCAGGGAATGGTCTCGTGGTTTTTTCCCGTTTGAGTTTCCATGTTAAAATACTGTGTGTTCCTTATTTACAATCTTTTATCTGTTTCACTGTATGCTTAAGATGTATCACTGTAATTAATCTGCAAACGTGTTTAGTTGTTTAAACACACAATCGAACACGAAGTTGGAAACTGTATTTTTCAAGTGGTATCAAGATCTAGAAATTGAATCATTAACTCAATAAGATTCGGGATATTTCTAGCTGTTTTTGCAGGAATGGATAACATGTGTGACGGAGGTTCAATCAACAGGCCACCACTTCTCGATGGCTCCAACTACAGTTATTGGAAAGCCAAGATGCGTGTTTATATCAAAACAATTGATAAAGGTGCCTGGAGATCCGTAGTTAATGGGTGGATTGCGCCCACGGTTGAGACTGCGATACCACAAACTGGAGGCACTAGCACACAAGAAGTATCATCTAAAAGGGCCGGTGGTAGTTCTACTGCTGTGGTCAGATTCATTACCGTTCCTAAACTGGAGGATCAATGGACTAATGCTAAAGAATGCCTAGCAAATTGTAATTCCAAAGCATTAAATGCAATATTTAATGAGTGGACATCAACTAGTTCAAACTCATTTTGAACTGTGAAACGACGAATGAGGCATGGGATGTGTTGCAAACGTCGTTTGAACGTACTGAAGCTATGAAAAGATTCAAATTACAATATCTGACCACAAAGTTTGAAGATCTAAAGATGCATGATGATGAGACAGTGTTAGAGTTTTATGCATGGCTATGCGACATAACCAATGAAGCCTTTACTTTGGGAGAACGGTACTCTGAAGCAAAACTGGTGAAAAAGATTCTATGGTCCTTGCCAACAAGGTTTGCATCAAAGGTAGATGTGATTGAAGAATCAAAGGATCCTGACACTATGCAGGTTGATGCCCTTATCAGTTCATTAAAGATATATGAACTAAAATTTAAACAACAAAAGAAGGAGAAAACGCTTGCATTTCGGGCTGAACTATCTGATGAATTGGATGACAGTGATGATGGCTTGGAAGTGCTAGCACTGTTGACAAAAAAAATTGATAGAGCTGTTGGAAAATGGAAAAAACAGAATAAGTTCCCTGTACAAGGGAATAACAGTAGACATAGTTTCAGCAGGCACAACAATGACAACCCTAGCAGAAGGAGTGGTGGTGATACACCCAGAGAAACTGATAATAGGCCAAACACGGACATGACTGGAGAAAAGAAAAAGAAAGGTATACAGTGCAGAGAATGTGAGGGCTTTGGGCACATTCAAGTAGAGTGTGCAAATACACTGAAAAAGAAAAAGAAGGCATTTAATGCCACATCGAGCGATGAGGAGCCAAAAGAAGAAGACGCATCAAGTGATGACAGTATAGGAGACTATATTACACTCACTGCGGTTCAAAGTGATCATACTGTGACCAAATCCGAGGTCACTATGACCAGTAGAAAATACACCAACGATAGCAACTCAGAAACAGAAGAACTCATGAGTAATGAACAACTCCTAGAGACTTATGAACTAATGTTTTGAAAATGGGTTGTGGTTTGTAAAAAGAATTAAGAGTTAGTGTTGTCTAATCTAAAACAGAACACAAGACTTGACAATCTTGAGGAACAAAATAGAACTCTTCTCTGGCAGTTAGAAGAAAAAGCTCAAAAACTATTGGATCTATAGGGTGAATTGCGGCATTTGCAATGAGGTGTTCACATGATGAATTCAGGGAAGCAAAAACTTGATCATGCTCTTTCAATCTAGAAACCAAGTGGCAATCGCACTAGCCTAGGGTATCAAGGATCAAATTCCACTTATACCACAGTGTTTGTCAAAGCCTCGGAAACACTAGAACTACCACAGTTAGCACCATCACAGAGTCTCACAGTGACATCCAAGAAGAAAATCAAAAGCAAGTTTGTACCAATCTGTCACCACTGTGGCTGTGCTGGTCATATTCAACCCCACTGTTTTCGTATCATGTAGGAAGTAGGTATGTTTACTTATTCTTCTTCACATCAGTATAGTTCCTCAAAATGGGTGAGAAAAATATGGGTGCCTAAGAACAATAAAAAATGTCTTGTTATTTACACTTCCTTGAAAGTAGATGATACTACTTCATGATATTTGGACAGTGGCTGCTCGAGACACATGACAGGTGAACGCAATATCTTTACAAACTACCATGAATATCATGGAGGACAAGTTACGTTTGGTAATGGTATCTCTGGAAGGGTAATTGGTCGCGGTAGAGTGGCTGTAGAAGGTTTTCTTAAACTGACAGATGTACTCCACATTGATGGTTTTAGGGCAAACTTAATCAGTATAAGCTAACTATGTCACCAAAATTTATTTGTTTCACTTCACTAAGGAAGGGTGTAGGGTGATTGACAACAATGATAACTGTGTTCTTGCAGGAAAACACTCATCTGATAACTGTTACACTCTATTGAGTCCATCTAACTGGGCTATGGTGTGCCTTAATAGTTCAGTTCAAATCACAGAACTGTGACATCAGAAGTTAGGTCATCTAAATATTGATATGCTAACCAAGATTGCCAATGCAGAAATTGTTAGAGAAATTCCTAAGTTATCAAGAAAAAAGGAAGGCGTTTGTGGTCCATGCCAACTGGGAAAACAGATTCGAGCCCTACACAAGAAAACACAATAGTTGGCCACGAACAAAGTGTTAGAACTGTTGCACATGGATCTCATGGGTCCAGTCCAAACACAGAGCTTGGGAGATAAGAAATATGTCTTTGTGTGTGTTGACGACTTTTCCAGGTTTGCATGGGTGGACTTTTTATGGGAGAAATCCAAAACTTTTCAAGCCTTTCGAAAATTGTGTTTGCGGATCGCTACTGAAAAATGTAATGCGAAGGTTATTCGAATCAGAAGTGATCACGCTAAGGAATTTGAGAATCAATTCTTTTTTGATTTTTGTATCAATCATGGTATTTCTTACGAGTTTTTTGCTCCAAAAACACCACAACAAAATAGTATTATTGAGAAACGTAACAGGATGTTGCAAGAAATGGCGCGATCTATGATGATTGGAAAAAACACACCTAGGAAGTTCTGGGCTGAAACCATCAACACTGCGTGTTACACCATCAACAAGGTGTATCCACGATCAGGTACTGATAAAACTCCTTACGAACTGTGGAAAGGTAAGAAGCCTACTGTGAAACACTTTCATGTTTTTGGCAGTATTTGTTACGTTCTTAAAGATTGAGATAATTTGGGAAAGTTTGATACCAAGAGTAATAAAGCTCTATTCTTGGGGTATGCGTTGAACAGTCGAGCATATAGAGTCTTTAATCTTCGTACACTAACAGTTATGGAATCTGCAAATGTAGTCATTGATGATACTATAGGTATGACTGATGTTGACAATGAAGAGGAGGTATCACCAAACACTGTAGCACCTCCAGCAGATGAAGACAAGGGAAGTTCAGAGGAACCAGAAAAGTCACTGGAATCTAACACATAAAGCACAAAAGGAAGTCCAAACTTCTCCGAGGTAAACATGATTAACTGTGCAGATCACTCGAGGGATGAAAAGCATCATGATTAGTTCAACACAGAGTGTTCAGAGGATTCAGAGACTCAGCCTACTGTGCCAGCAATAGATGCATCAGTGCCGACAATGCTATCCAATGAGGAGTTGGGCGACAAGAAGCTCTCAGAAACATAAGGACATGAGAAGTTCATGGAGGACACTATAGCTCACCTGGATCAGAAGGAACCGTCAAGGCAAGTTCAAAGGGACCACTCGTTTAATGATGTTATTGGGCCATTGCATCAAGGTATCAAAACACTGGATTAGTGCTATGCAAGATGAGCTTAGTCAGTTTCCTAGGAATGACGTTTGGACTTTAGTACCTAGAGCAAAAGGTGTTAACGTCATAGGCACAAAATGGATATTCAAAAACAAAATCGATGAACAAGGTCTAATCACTCGCAATAAAGCTAGACTAGTTGCACAGGGATATACGCAAGTTGAGGGAATTGATTTTGATGAAACATTTGCACCTGTAGCTAGAATGGAATCAATAAGACTGTTACTTGTCATTGCTTGTGTTTTACATTTTAAACTGTTTCAGATGGATGTGAAGAGTGCTTCCTCAACGGCATCTTACAGGAAGAAGCATATGTGGAACAACTGAAAGGGTTTGTTAATCCTCATTACCTTACATACGTATACAAGCTGAAGAAAGCACTATATGGTCTCAAACAAATACCTCGTGCTTGGTATGAGAGGCTCACAAAGTTCTTGTTGGACAAGAGCTATGCATGAGAGGGAGTGAACAAAACACTGTTCGTGAAACACTTCAACACAGGATTGTTAATTACTCAAATCTACGTAGTTAATATTGTGTTTGGCTCTACATCCAAAAACAGAGTCGATGATTTTGTTGATCAAATAAAACAGGAGTTTGAAATGACTATGATAGGAGAACTAACGTACTTTATTGGTTTGCCAATCAAATAGTGTCATAATGAGATATTTATCTCTCAAAAGAAGTATGCTCGCAACTTGGTCAAGAGGTTTGGCATGGTTAATACAAAAACAATTCGGACACCTATCAGCACTACTACCAAGCTGGCTAAGGGGGAAAATGAAAAAGCTATTGATCTGACATTGTATCACTGCATAATCGGCAGTCTCTTGTACTTAACTGCAAGTCGTCCTGATATCTGCTTCAGTGTCGGTGTGTGTGCATGATACCAAGCATATCAAAGGGAGTCTCATCTTAAAGCAGTAAAACGCATCATTAAATATGAAGGATCTCATATATTTAGAGCTATGAACATCGTCAAGCAAAGAATCGAGCGAAAGCGAAAACATGACATTAAAAAAATTTCTAGAATTCAAAGCATGATGTTCATATGAAACTCTAATCTTGATATCATGTGAATAACATATGAAAATTATATATATAACAAGTATATATATTGACAAGAGATAGTAGAAAAGTATATCTCTCGTAGACAACTCATGGAAGCCATAGATCTGAATTTTTACACACTTGATGGAAAACACCTCCTCTTGAAACCACAAGAGCTCTAGTCGGTCTACACGAGCAAAGAATGACTTCTTCATCTTCCTGGCTATTTTGTGCTAGATCTACCATGGAAGATTTATGAGCTTGTTTGTGAAGAAAAGAGCAAAACCATTTTTTTTCTTCTTCCTTGTTCTTGGCTGCGTTTTCATGAAGAAGAAGAGAAGACAAGTTCATCTAGTTCACCTTTATTTTTCAGCCGTGTAGGAGCTTGGAGAGAGAAAAGGTTGACAAACTTTTTCACATGAAACAAAAGACAAGCCGTGTCATCTTTTTTTCCTTACTTTCCTCATTGTTGTTCTCTCTTTTTTAAACAAAAGAGAAGACAACATTTCTTAAATCTTGGTTGTGTTGTCTAGCTTTTGTTGAAAGATAAATATACACACATATAGATATCATATATATATATATATATATATATATATATATATATATATATATATATATTATAGTATTTTCCACTAATGTAATAATATACATATATACATCATATGTATATTGTTTAGTATTCTTCCACTAAGGCATTTAAATATTCAACCTAATCACATTAGTTGAAATTATGAAAAACGACCTTTTTTATATTTTTACATTAGCCCCAATACTTAATAATAATTGCATATTGACCACAATAACGTTTAAAGGTCAATCACACCATTGTTAACTCCTTAACAATTCAAGAGAAACAAAATACTATTGTTAACACTTTAACAATTCAAGAGAAAACTAATTACAATTGTTAACACTTTAACAACTCAAGAAAAACTAAATCAAGCTCAATAGGAAAAATATTCTATTGTGTGTGACTTTCTAGATTCACCGCTATATAGCACTGAAGAAACATTGAACACTTTCAATGTTAATCAAACTATTCTATTTGTTTAGAAAATATCTCCCGTCATTCTCAAAACACCTTTAGAGTTCTTGAGTGACGTTCTAGCTACTAACGTATCAAGACAGTTTATAAAGCAATGAATTCTTATTCAAGTGAATCTATTTATGGTCGTCGATTATCGTGCAATCCAATCCTTATATTAATTGTCCCGTCGAGCAAGAACCATGATTCAATTAAGTTCATAAACTTAATACCATGCATAGATCTAATTGGTGTAATAAGAGACGACACATAGAAAACTCATTTTCCATCATTCATACCTCGACCAAGGATTTTCTCATTAAAAAACCAAGTTTAGATCGCATAGGACATCGCCTCACACCGAAGGTTAATGGATCATATCTTGACCACTACCTATCAATCACTATACCGAACGAATGAAACTGCGAGATGACGCATCTCATCTTGTTTGTTGAAACAATCATTGTCCAAACGCTATAATCAAACCCCAATATAGATAACAACCGTAATGTCTCAAGTCTAAGGATTACATGCACAATCACAACGAATAACAAATTATTAATCTGAAGTCAAGTAATTTGTTATTCATGTCACATTCAGTGATCTATTCAACTAATAGTCACCCACATGTTTGTTAGTCGCATCCCTATGATGCTATGGGACGTGGCTCACCATCCTTTATTATTAACATCCATATGTTAATCAAAAGTAACAACACATGTGATAGTCCGTAATAGATTATTGAAGTCCCGATCAAATAATCTAAGGACTATGAATACTTTAAGTATTTATCATATTAAGGAAATACGCCAACATATTCTAAACGCTTTTAGAATACATTCCTATAATGAAAATACTAGGGACTCATTCATACACATAAAAGAAGGAGAATATGAATGTGCTAATTATGTCAATATGAAAACACAAATATATAGACATAGATGCCATAATGTACAAGTTAATGTCAAATGCCCCAATATATGTCATCCAAATATGTAGCATTAGGGCATATCTCTAACAAAATATGTGTCTGGCACTGCTAGTTTAGGCATTTGGTATATTGTGGATACTAACACTAATTTGGCTGGTTACAGTGATTCTGATTGGGCAGGGAATATCGATGATCGAAAAAGTACTATTAGGGGTTTTTTTACGTTGAGAACAATCTCGTATCATGGTACAGTAAGAAATAGGCTTCTATCTCCTTAAGCACATATGAGGTAGAGTACATTGCAACTGGAAGTTGTTGTGTGCAACAACTGTGGATGAAGTAGATACTTGCAGACTATGGTATTAGTAATCAAGTTCTTATTGTTTACTGTGATAATATGAGTGCAATCAATATTTCAAAGAACCCTGTTCAATACTCTCATACCAAACATATTGATATTAGGCACCATTTTATACGGGAGCTAGTGGAAACAAAACAAGTTGTACTTGAACATGTTGTGACTGAGAATCAACTGGCAGATATTTTCACTAAGGCTCTCGATGCAGTGAGATTCGAAAAAATGCGCAAAGCCTTAAGAATTTGCACACTCTAACTATGACAGCCACGGGGAAACATAGTGAGACTGAACTGATATAATATTACTTACATTGTGTTCTAACTATATGATACAAGAACCTTTTTTCTGCACCACTGTGAGCAAGCGTATTGCTACTGTGAAGACAGCGAAGTCTGGGTGATAAACAATTGTATTAAGGTTGTGACTCTGGAATATCTCCATTCCCGAACACTAATTGTAATGCGATGATCAAAAAAAAAAGGAGGGACCTTGCATATCGGTCTGAGCTGTTACTGCATTATGCAAAAGTCGAGGTTAACACTATTGTAACTACCTAGAAAAAGCTACCTTGGGCTATATAGAAATGCACAAGAGTGAAAGCTGCCAAGACAAACATGGTGTACAAAAAGATGATTAGTCAAGCAGGTAGTTTGAACAACTATTACAGCTAATCTATCACTCGATTTTGGTGGCCACTGTGCGACAATATCCAATCACAGCTCACACACACACCCTGTTCATATGTATGAGAACTCATGTGTAATGAATGCTATGTCTTTGAATCAGATCTTCATGTGGGGCTCTATGGGTTACACATTCTTTTTGTGCAACAACTAAGGCATGCCAAGAATCTCACGTTTTGAGTACTGTGATGGAACTATCAAGTTATCTCTTTCGCAACATTATCACAGATAATGCCCTGATGTTTTTTTTTATAAAACAAAAAATTGGGCGCCAAAAATATAGCCTCGAAAATGTAGGTTTTTTAATTTCCTTGCCAGTTACAGAGACATGCGACGCGTGTTTCTCTCTCCCACGTTCCAAATGTTATTGCATTTAATCATGCCACCACTCTCTCTCTTTCTTTTACATTGTTTTTGGGTCTGATCGTGTGCCTTACATTTTTGCTTCCACTAACCCTCTTTGTTGAGCTCTCTCTATAAAGGTAAATGGTTCGACGATCAACTCGACTCCAATGGAAATCCAAACCCATCCACGCTAACGAGCAAGTAATAGATCACACACCCATAACCATTGACGATCTCGGTTCATCCTCAATATCCATGACCACCTATTCTCCCTCCTCCGAAGAAAGCTCCGATGTCACATTGGTTCATCGGCGTCGATCACAAATTACTTCTCATCCCTTCGGACCATCTTTTTCAAAACCTCCGCTCGTGGCCTATAGTGGGTCAGGCAGTGAAGAAAGCTTGTCGTTTTATACTCCACAAGCACCATCGCCGGCCAACAGGGAGACACCCACCACAGAGGAGACTAAGAAGTTGTTCAAATTTCCACCAGCATCCGCACCTATCAAATCTTCTCCAACTGCTATAGTAGCTCCCTCTTATTCCAAATCATGACCACAGTCTTCAACAGCCACAGTCATGCCCTCATCCGTCAAACATGAGTCTTCTCCACAGCCTACAAAGGACACGGATCCTAAGGACCCATATGTTCCAAGGTCCAAAAGGACAGGTTCTCGAGTTAAACATAGTGTCAGGCGTAGCAAGCGTCTTTGAACATCCTCCCCATCAGAGTTCAAACAAGGGCAGGATGATGAGGACAGCGAGTTGCCTCATCTCGATCTCACCGATGCCTACTTTAACAAGTTTTTCCTTTCCATCAACAAAGATCGGTTTACACGCTTTGCTGTCAAAGGATTTCTAATTGAGAAGAAGATATTGGCCAATAGCTATCGCCCCTATGGTCTGCATTCTCTTATGGAGAGAAAGTGCATACTATCTCTAAGTGCTAAGCTTCATCCGTTCCTTCCCACTGTCGTGTATGAGTTTCTTGCCAACATTCACAAGAACATAGTGGATCCTTCATCCCCACATTACCATCTAGTTTACCTTCAAAGGCAATTCCATATGTTTACACCTCTTGCCATCAATAAATTCTTGAACTATCAGCCATTCAATCCAGTTATTGAGGGGGAGCCATCTCTTGACACGGTAGTGTCTGAACTGATCGAGTATGAGACAAAGTGGCCAGGTGAAAGTTTGGATGCATCATGTCTCATGGCCAAGTATGCTGCCCTCCACAAAGTCATGATCCAGAATGTCTATCCTACGTCGCATAACACAACAATTAATGGTCACACAGCCACTGTTATATATCGTCTTGGAATACGTGATAATTTTGATTTAGGAGAGATTATCTTCAGCCATGTACTACGTGAAGCTGAACTCAAGACGAATAACAAACTGTTGCCGTATCCTTCTTTTCTCTATGTTTTTCTCTCTGCCAATCGGACTTTTGACTCAGATGGTGCAAAGTTTTTGCAGGCGTCTGAAACTCTTGCTTTTAGTCCTAAGTATGTGTAGGGTACATGGCTAATTGATGTTGATCTTCCCAAAAGTGCCAGAGCTAATAGTGAGCCAACTGTCCCAACCAAGTCTACCACAAGTATGACCTCTGCTAAGCCGGTGAAAAGCAAGGTCAAGCTATCTTCTTTGTGTTTAATGTGTAGCCTTTGGCCTTGGTTTCTGGCAAAAAATGGGAGACACTGTGTTTACTATTAACAGGTTATTATACTGTTAATATCTCTGTGTTCACTGTGAACAGGTTACTCATTCACAGCTTACTACACTGTAAGACAGTTTTTGTTTGGTTAATATCTCTGTTTCTAAGGTTATACTGATATGAGGCTATAGTGTTATGCTTGAGTTCTTAGTTTGTAGGGTCAATCTTTTAGTTATCGAGTGTTGACAATACACAGGCTGGTTTTTGCCAAAAACAAAGCCAAAGGGAGAGCTTATTAGCTCGAGATTAAGGGCAATTTTCTATTGTCTTAATTGTCTTTATTTTTGGTAAAAGATTGTGCAGGATCTATTTTATATAGTAAGCTATCAATTTGCTGCAACTGTAATCTTGAGGCGATTCTGATAAGGCCAAGAAGATTTTGATTGTGCAAATCTTTGATTAGGCGAAATCTTTGGAGATTAACTTGGGTAAAGACTCCTACAAGGGCCAATTATGATTGCGGGTGCTTAGAGCCCAAGTCTGTAGACCTCACCCTTATATATAGAGTTTACTCGAGCAAACAAGGAAGATAAGACAGAGAGCAGAGTTTGGATCTTGCAAGGGGCTGTTATGAATGTATTTAGTCTGTTTGTGTAATCACTGTGATGAGAAGTTGTTCTGCATACTATGTGTGTACTGGGCGTGTATTGTAAACACTTCAATCACTTGTTTTGTAATACATTCTTCGAGAGAAGAAGTTGAGTATTCGGGAGAATACGCAAAGTCGATGGGATCTTGCTAGGTTGTAAATCCTTAGGTGGGTTAGATGGTCTAGGCGGTGAGGGTTACAAGGGAGTTGTCAATCACGTGAGTCCATTGACTGTTGTAACCATGAAAACATCTAGTGGATTGCCTATTTAGACTAGGGAGTGGTCTCGTGGTTTTTTCCCAGTTGGGTTTCCACGTTAAAATACTGTGTGTTCCTTATTTACAGTCTTTTATCTGTTTCACTGTATGCTTAAGATGTATCACTGTAGTTAATCTGTAAACATGTTTAATTGTTTAAAAACACAATCGAACACGAAACTGGAAACTGGGTTTTTAGGGTCAATACTAAATATTAAATTGAATACATACCATAGTTAGGTTTCTCATTCGCATAAGCATCAATGGCTTGAGGATCAAAATGAGATGCGGTTTGCGGATTAGATGTCTTTTAACATTTTTGTCAGACAATAATCACACACTACCATCATTTTGTTTTAGCAAATGAAACACAACGACATGACATACATGATTAATACTCTATTGTTTCAAATTAAATGCATTAACTTTGTTTAGTTGTTCTAACACAATATTTCACTTTTGCTATCAAATAGTCTTTTTACTACTTTTGCTAACAAAATGATGTACTGGATGGCTCATCGCTTCAAATCTTTATAACTATGTATGCTCCACCTCTCAATTCTCATGATATCGAACGACATTATAAGTCTTGGATTTAAATTTTCTCGTAATGTTCAATAGTCTAAATTATTTCAACATAATTTTATTATTGAAAATGTTATGAGAGAGTTCAAATCCCTAAATCCATAAAGATTAATGAATTCTAATCCTCATACTAAAAAACACCCATATCTCACTATTGCTAAATTAAGCTCTATTTGCTCTTTCAATATTCGTGAGCAAGGTCTCCGCTAAAATGATCCTTTCGATCAGAGAACACAACCATCTTGGGGGGATTTAAGATTTTTTATCATGGCCTAAAACAGAATAATTTTCAACTATATGAATATATTTTTTTCTTAGTGTGTGTTAATTAGTTATATTAACTAAAAATATATAACTATTTTTAAAAAAATGTAAATTGTTTGAACGTTTTTTAGCCCCCACTGGCCCAACTTACATCCCCAACTACAACCATCCCTTTCCTCCATTTGCTTCGTTACTTAGTAGTAAATGAATTCAAGCCACACTCGAGAGTTGATAAAGCGTAATAGTCAAGTAATTATATATTGTAATTAGAGACTCTAAATTCAAGACATAATTTTGACCAAATTGTACCAAAAAGAAAAAGAAAAAAAGGGGTTGAAGCCTAAATCATATGAATACATGGGTAAATCTTTAATAACCCAATAAACTTTTAATATTACTGAATCTTTTACATTAAGACTATTACGTCCATGACCCTGCAAATTATGGCTCTTAATATACTACTATTAGAGAATTATGAGAAATTACTATATTTATACATGACATGTATATCAGATTGATTATAACTTACATAGTTTAGAGAACTACATTTAGTATTAAAGTCAAAATACAATACAATACCATACAACAATCAAAAATTAATGTTTCACTTGTTTCAAACCGAATGAAATTCATTCTTTCAGTTGTCAAATAGAAGTCGCTTTCATTAGGTATAAATTGTCATATATTATTTCAACAACACAATGTTCGAAGCGTAAAGTACTTTAAATCTTTACTATATTGTGTTCCACATCTCTTCTCTAATTATATGACAAATAATGCCATAACTTCTAGTAGTCTCTAATTCCCTCACTATCGCTAATTCTAACTCAATTTGCCCCCTCAATTTCCCAAATCACTCCACATTTCAATTAGTTTCTGCAAACTATTAGAAGTGTTAAGGTCATATTTGAGTTAAGCCTCATAGATTGGGCTGAAACTCTTCTTTCATGTCTAATAGTGGAGAATCATAGTTTACTTGCAAAATAAAGGGCCTAAAACAGTGTCTAGGGTCCTCTTCTGATACTCAAGTCAGTTATGAGGACAAGAGAACTTAGAGAAAGCTTAAGAATCCAATGTAGTATGTATGATTGCTCAATGAGAGTTGGATACCACTTTCGGATGTTGTTGTCACCCTTTTATAGGCGAGATTTTTCTTATAATTATGTTGTGGGGTAGTGGGATTGGCGTACGATGAACGTGGGATTGTTTCCCATGCTTTCCGAGCTCTTACGAGCATGTTTGCTTTTATTAGTTGAGTTGGTTGTAAATTGTAACAACCTCCCTAAAATGGCTCCTTAGCCATTTTAGGGAATCAAATGCTCAAATTGTGCTCCATTAGCCTCCCTATTAAGCTCCGTGTCTGGGTAAATGATAATAGAATACCTTGATACATAGTTCAACTTCTTACCTTATCAGTTGGCACTATCTGTGAAAACGTAGTTCTCACCCATTTACTAACGAAAATAACCTTCAACAGTTTCGATCTAATAGTTTTTCTTCAATATATATATGGTGGTATAGTGAGCAACATTAACTAGGTTTGAGAAGAGTTAAAGTGAATAGTAAACGAGTGCAAAATAGAGAAGAATGAAGTGAGAATGGACTTCGGAAAAGATTATTGCTCGTGTGAAGCCCCGCACGAAACATCATACGCATATCATAACATTTAATATGTTTTTACATTGATTTACGTGCATTTGGGTGATTTTATATGCATTTATATCGTTTTATGTGTACTTGTATATTTTAATGTGCATTTACGTGATTTACAAATAAATTGTACTACACTACACTAGTTGACCAAATACTTAAGAATTAACCATAATGGCAAACTAGAAATAACCTATTAGTTGAGGGGCAAATTGGGAAAAAGGGCTAAGTTAAAATATCCTACCAACCAAACAAGATAAAAACATATACATTATATACACTCACACACACATACACGACATATACACACACTACACATAAAAACCACACGACCCAGGAGGAGAAAAGGGATAGAGAAAGAAGAAGAGAAAGAGAGGAAGAAGAAGGAAAAATAAGGAACTTAAGCCATTTCAAGCACTCTTGAGCTTCTTCTTGGCTTGGCTAGCTAGATTCAAGACTTCTTTTGCTTTCAAACTCAAGATCTAAGGTGAGGGATTTTTCATAAGTGGTTTTAAAGGATTCATTCAAGATTATTAATGTTCAGTTGGTGTTAATCTTGCTATAGCTTGCATTCAAAAGCTTGTATGATGAGAAGATTGAGTATTTTGTATTGTAGATCTAGGAATTGCCAAACTTGTGATTTGATGATCTTGTGGAGTTGGGTGGTGAGCTTGACATTGTTCTTGTATGTGATAAAATGTATATAACATGCATGTAAGAGTTAGTAGTTAAAGCTAGCATTTTTGGGCTTAAATGTTAATCTTGGTGTTCATGAGTTTTTATGAATTCTTGGGGGTTGTTGGAGGTTGATTGTAGATGGAAAGGTTTTGTGGATGGGTTTAGAACTCATGTATGTTGATTAATAAACCCTCTTGAGTATACTAGAATGCTAGTTGAAGGTTGGAAGGAAGATGGCAAGTTAATGAGCTAAAAGGGTGAAGATTTTGTGTGTTGTTTTGGCATGACCGGTGGACCCCTTGTCACGCCCCAACCTAACCCCCAAGCTAAAGGTTAAGTCCGGACCCGACACACGGACAGAGTCTCCCCTGTACCGTGGACATTTTAAAAACCTGTAAACATTCAAACAAAGTCCCAAAATACAATACAAGCTTTTCTTAAACAAACAACAAAGTTCTAAGGCCATCCGAGCCTTATAGTACACAATAGTTCCAAAACACACAAGCATGCGAGAGCTTATTATCAACATAGTTTTATAATCATGACATTCTAGGAAATCAATTAAACATAATTGAAAGATCAAACATTTCTACTTTAAGCCATTCACTCCCAAGCAAGCAAAGCGAATAGAAGTAGATCATAAGTTATTACAGTACATAGGCTTTCAAAGCTACAACACAACCAACTAGTCTTCAACTTATACAACAAGCATATACATAGCCCTTAGGCTACAAAATAGTACATAAGACAATCAGATGAATCTTCCACATAGCAGAAAATTCATTAACCACCTCAAGCTATCAGGCACACAACTAAGGTAAAGGCTCACTCTGAACTTCTTTTTCCTCAACTAACTCAACAAGCTGGGGATCACCCTCAGCGTCTCCTGAAACAGATATCGAGGTATGAGCAACCACTGTTGCCCAGCGAGGGATATAGTCCCGGGGCGTGCAATGCAACAGATAATACAATTATGCAACAGTATCACTTAGACAATTTAAGAAACAATGATAACTTAAGTAACCACACATTTAAAAGGATACATTTCACACAATCCCCTATACACCAATCTTCACTGTTCTTCATTCATGATCCACGAACCACGAGCACGATCACGATAAGCCGGCATAATCCCCAAACACTCCAGTGGGTGTACTCTGGATGTACCCTGATAATCCTACGACCCAACATTCCTTGGCAATCTCCGGACCAGGCGAATGAGGGACTAGGGTACGGAGATTGAATATCCACCGGCAAGCCCTCTGCCGCCCAGCGGATATTCAACGCATCCGCCCCTGACACTATGGTTGCGCAACCACTATGCAATGCACTTAACAATGGCAAGTTAATAGCAATAATATAAGCATTAACACATAAGAGGATCAACAAAGTAGGTTGACCTCGATGCAATTAGAACAGAAGCGATTATAGATGCTAATAAGCAGTTTACAAAGGAACATATACAAAATAAGCATAGGATCATACCAAAAGCTCCAAATCAACTTGAAACCACATATAAACACTTAAGGAGTCATGCCATGGGTTTAGAAGTGTGAGACAACCGAAATTGCACCTAAACCCCTTTGTTTTTCTAATTATTTCTCTTCCAAACCAAGGTTAATGATTCCATTTTCAAAGGAAACTCTCCCAACCTTCTAACTAACCCTCAAGGTACCCTCTCAACCTTCTAACTCATTCAAATGCCCGCGATTACCCCAAAAGTCCCAAATTCCCTCTTGTGGCTTTAAACTACACATACAATGTCCGGGCCTCAAACAAGGGATATCAAGGCTTCTATAGCACCTAGGTAGCTTAAGGATACTAGAATTGAAGTCCGAATTCCCCCGGATTCGCATTAACCCCGAAAGCCCCAAATTAAAGTCGACTATTTTACATTTTTAGCGATTTAAGGACAATGCAAGTGTACGGGGCTATTAGAATACCTTCACTAGCTCCTAAAGCATCTATTAGAAGCATGCAATCAAACTAATTCGACCAATTACGCAAAACCCTAGAAAAACGTCACTATTCACCCTAGAAATCAAACTAACGATTCTAACCGTTTAAATTGCGAAACGATGGCTCAAATATGTTCTCTAGCATTCATATGCATGGTATAATAGCATAGATAATTAATACAATAGCATTTGAACACATTTTCAACAAATCAAGAAATTGACAACTATTTAGAAATGCAAAAATGAGCCGTGAAATCCCTCACCACTACGCGTAGGAACACCTAGGAGGCTTGAAGACACCCTAATCCACTTGCTCAAGGCTTGGGAGGGCTTGGATTGAAGGATTGAAGAACAAAATCTTCCTCTTTTCTCCCTATGCTGCTGTCGGCCCTTTTCTGTTTCTGTTTCAGCTTTTATTTTTTTTTTCTTTTGCATTTTGAGAGTTTAAATGATATATAAAAGGGCTAAGTTGAGGTGGGGTCATTTGGGTGCTTAAGTGATCTAATATAATGCGCTTATTGAGCTTAAAACGAGCTTAGATAGTAAAATATATGCTAGCTAATTAATTACCTAAGTTAGTTACGTAACACAATACATTAAACTACTAAAATCATTTTCTAAACGAGCTCTCCTATCGTTTCTAGCTCAATTGCACATTTTTCCCACTACTCTAACAATTAATATGATTTAATAAAAATGTTAATTAACTAATAGAATGCAGTTTAAAAATAGAGTGAATAGTAACCTAAGAAGACAGTTAATAAGACATAGAAAGAGATGCGCAAACAAAGGATGCAACAGTAATTAAATGCATGGCTAAATCTCGGGCGTCACACCCCTGCTCTACCGGTCGACCGGAAATGAAACCCTCGTCCGCCCAGAGCTTCTCCACCGGAAGACCCCTTGAGCACCGAAAGACTGGTGGCTCTAGGGTCGACCGGTTTGACAACTTCACACAATGAACTTGTTTTAGTGATTCTGGGAGCTACAAATGTCGGATTGAGGCACGGTCAGATGTGTTAGAACTGTATCGTACCCTAGTTTATCATAGTAGAATTAAATTATGGATTTGTGCCATATTTTGAGTTCTATATTGTTGCCAATTCCTATATGATGTGATTACTTGAAGCAAACATGAAATGTGCTTAAATGTACTTGTAACATGCTATCATAAGATGACACATGAATGTAGGAGTTTAAGGGAAAAATGTTTGCATGCTTACTTGTTATATCGTTGAGTATGAAATGGTAGTACTTGTGGGACTCTAGCTTGTATATAAATACATTTGGACTGTGTATGCGCAGCTTGGTTGCAACCTCTTACTTGTTAAGGGATGGGATCAAAAGTACACACGGCAGTGATAGTGGGAGACACCTTTCGGTGCACACGACTGTGATAGTGGCAAATACCTCCCTACCCTATTAAATTTTATATGGTTATGGTAAGGGAATAAGGGGCTACACGGAGCAAAGTACACACTGTAGTGATAGTGGGAGACACCTTTCGGTGCACACGACTGTGATAGTGAGAGACACCTCTTGAGTCCGTATAAGCCACCTTCTTTATTTTGTATCAATCTCTTGATTACGCCTGGGATATATGCTTTGGTATGTGTTTTTCCTACTCTCGCTTGGTCCCTCAAGGGCCTCGGAGAGTAGAGTTGGATACTGTTAACATGTTGTAATTGTTGTCTCAATTCATGTTTTACCAAATGTTCATATTGAATATGTACAAGATCAGGTATTGTTACTTGTAGGATATGTGTATATGTGCATGGCACGATTTTGTAAAGAAGTTTGCAAAATAATAAAACTATTGTGAAAACCTTTCTTATTTCATCCTTACTGAGCTATATGCGAAGATCTAGCTCACCTCTCTTTTATGACAATTACAGGTAAGGCTGGTTGAGTAACTTTGCAAGTTGAAGGAAAGGATTGCATACGTGAATGACTTCTTGATCGAATGTTGTATAAGTACATGAGATATCTGATGTAAATTGAAGAATCTAGATCTTGTATATATGTATCTAGTGATAAGCATTATGTAATTTGATGGATTATGATTGTAATATTAATTATCAGTGATGAAGTTTGTATTATGTCAGTGTCGGATAATATAACTTTACATTGGTGATTATTCTTTTGAGACCTAGAAACTGATCTTTTGGTTAACTATTTGGTGTGAACTAATGAATTCGAGGTCTTGTAAATGTTTTTGAATTGTTGTAAACTTTTAAGGCCGATGGTTTGGTAGTCATTTGGAATTTTTAAGAAGGTTAAAATAGTTGTACATTTGCTAAATTATTAATTATATGTTTTAAGCGATTCGAACATCATGTTCTGGCCTTAACTTAACGATGAGTTGGGTTTGGGGAGTGTCAGTTCGACTCAACATCAAATTATGCATAGACTCAGTGGCTTGGTGGGCCGAGTTAGAAAGTTGATTTTGAGTGACTCGTCCAAGTTGATGATATGTTTGAGGAGGTTGGAAGAATGTAGGCCGAGGTTGACTAAGATATTTGTGAATAGGATGAGGAATGATGAATTTTGGGTGTTGGTAAATCAATCGAAAATGGAGCTAACAAAGAGAGTTGGGAAAACGAGTTGTACGAACGAGTCATTCTTTTTAGATCGTTTACTAAATGAAAGCCAATGGTTTACGAGAAAGGCTTTGTAACGTGTCGGGTGGGCTCACAACGCATTGGTCTAATCGCATTGGTCTACTATCCATTCAACCGATTTATCCGACTATGATGTTTTCAATCATTTTCTTCATTTTAACCGGTTTATCCAACTATGACGTTTTCAGTCATTTTCTTCATTTCACACTTGCAACTTGCTCAATTATTGGTTTTTACCAAGTTTTGGTATCTTCAAAAAATTGTAAATCTTTCTTGTAAAATCAATGTAAGGAGGCTAGTATACGATGCTCATAAATGCATTTAGCATTCTTAAGTGACTTCAAGTGTTTGTATTTGTGTTTGAGCATTCTTGAATGTGGATCCGTGGATCTCCATATATTGTTGTTGTACTATATGTGGATCCATTGTTGTTATATGTAATTACAACTCATCTTTAGGGATGGCAACGGGTATCCGTTATACCCGAAACCGATGGATAACCGCCCGATAAAAAACCGATAACAAAAATCGATGGGGAAACCATTAGGTTTTGGATTTTATAAAGCAAAACCGATGGATAAACCGATAGGTTTTGATTTTTGATACTAAAAAAAAAATCGAAAACCGAAACTCGATTAGTAATTTATTATTTTATTATAATATATATATATATATATATATATATATTATACACATGTATATCTATAAAATAAATACTTAAATTTTAAAAAATAATAAAAGTAGTACTGATCCTAATATAGTAGTTTAATATAACACAAATAAATAAATAATAAAAAGTTACTAGTAAGGATGCACAATAAAAACATTATATGTAAATGACTTTTACTTCGAAAAAGTTACTCACACACGTATCTTCACTCTTAAGACCAAAAAGTAAAAAATAATAAAAAAATCATAATACACTTATAACCCTAAATCCTATCTTCATTCTTCACATGTCCTTCTTTAGCTTCCAGTCACGCCGCCTCATCCATAGTCCAAAACCATCTTCTTCACTTTCACTGAAAAAAAAAAGAAAAAAAATCAAAGGTTCAAGATTCAATGTTCAAGGCTTCAAGCTTCTATCTCAGGTAGTCCTCAAACTTGAAACATTCAAATTAAGGTTAGTCTTTTTTTCTTTTTTCTTTTTTTAATTGATATCTTGTTGTTCAGATTATAGTTGTAGGGGAATTAAGAAAGAAGCACGCATGGTAAAATATAATTAATATATACATATATATGTATGTACACAGAAAAGAAAAGAAGTACCTGGAAAGTAGTGAAGCGTGAGAAAAATTGGTTTGGTAAGTGATATGTTTGGAAAGTAGTGAAACGTGAGAATAAGCTAGTGTTGCACAGCACAATATTAATGTTTTACAAATGCTTAATTTTTTATGCCATCATGACTGATGGTATGTCATAATTCATATTTGCTCTAGTACTGAATCTTCTCGAGTTTATTCTTCATCCAAATACTTATCTTTTTGACAATTTGCTCTGTGTTCAAGCATATGAATACTTTTTATCTTCTGTTAAAATTAGATTATAAACTGATAATTGATCTTTATTTAAAAAACAAAAAAATTAGATTAATTAGTTGTTATTTTCTTGATGTAGGTTGTTATTTGTTTAACAAAATGTCATCCCAAAGGGATACTGATCAGGTAGAAAGTCAAAATGAATGCAATACACCTACTAATTTACATTTTACGAGTTCAACTTCTTCTCAAAATCTAAATTGTTCGGCTTTTTCCAAACCCCAAGAGTCACAACCCATAGAACCTCAAATTGATTCAATTTGTGAGGGAAAAAAGAGGAAGTTGACTAGTAGTGTGTGGGATCATATGAAGAAGATGAAAAAAGATGATGTTGAATATGCCATTTGTAACTATTGTAAGAAAGCATTGAAAGCTTCAAGTAGGACTGGTACTTCAAGTTTGAGAAGCCATTTAAATATATACCCAAGAAAAATGCAGGAAAATATTGGTAAGGCAATTGATCGCCAAAAACAAAAGCAAATACAATCTCAAAAACAAACTGATGGAAAGTTTCAATACAAAAACTTTAGCTTTGACCCTGAATTTTCAAGACATCAGCTTGCTCGTGCTATTATTTTGCATAAATATCCTCTTTCTATTGTTGATCATATTGGCTTTAGGGATTTTGTACATAGCCTTCAACCTCTTTCTAAGATGGTTTCTCGAAATACTATTAAGAGAGAGATCATCAAAATTTATGAGGAAGAAAGGTTAAAATTACAAAGTCTTCTAGAAAAGAACACAAGTCGTGTAGCCATCACAACCGACATGTGGAGTTCTAACCAGAAGAAAGGTTATATGAGCATCACAACTCATTTTGTTGACAACAATTGGGCTTTGCAAAGTCGTATCTTGAGGTAAGATTATCTATTTATGGCTAATAAATTTATTCATCTTCATAGTTTTGCAAAGTCGTTTATTGAGTTAACTGTGATTGGTCTACTTGATGATATTAAATGTAGGTTTATTTATGTGCCTGCACCTCATGCCACAGAAGTACTTGCTGAAAATTTGCTTGATGGTTTAACTACATGGAATTTGGAAACCAAATTATCTACCATAACTGTAGGTAATTGTAGCACAAATGATGCAGTTGTCAAGGTAATTGTTGATAAGCTATTTTCTGATTGTTTGCTTGGAGGGAGGTTTGTTCATATGTGATGTTGTGCTTATATTCTCAATCTCATTGTGAAAGATGGGTTGATAGTTATAGATGATGCAATTGAAACCATTCGTCAAAGTGTTTAGTTTTGGTCTGCTAGTCCATCTAGATGGGAAAAGTTTGAAGAGATGTCACGTCAAATAAAACTTACTTGTACTAAGAAGTTGGGGATTGATGTTAAAACAAGATGGAATTCTACTTATTTGATGCTTCAACTTGCTTTAGAGTACAAGGATATATTTTCTAGAATGAGACTTAGAGATGAAAATTATAAGAATGTGCCATCCGAACTTGATTGGAGTCTAGCTGCCAAAATTTGTGAAAAACTTAAGCTCTTTCATAGTGTGACTGAGCTTTTCTCTGGTAGGAAGTATTCAACTTCAAACACTTACTTTGTTAAAGTTTGCGAGCTTAGGGAAAATTTGAGTAAGTGGATATCATCTGAAGATGAAATAATTGCTTCCATGGCAAAAAAAATTGTTTGAAAAGTTTGAGAAGTATTGGAGTTATGTGCATATTGTTATGGCTGTATCAGTTGTCTTGGATCCTAGATACAAAATGAAAGTTGTTGAGTTTTATTTTCTATCATTTTATGGTGAATATGCAAGTGTGGAGGTTGAAAGGGTTAAGAAATGTTGTTATGATTTTGCTTCAAGAGTATCAGTCAAAGTCCGTTTGTAAATCCCATGAAAACATTCATGGTCCATGCCATTTACAAAATTTGGCAGATTCGGCTATTTCTAATGTGGAAGGAGAAACTATGGCCAAGTTAGTACAATTTCTTAGTTTTAGTGCTACCACTACACATGTCAAATCAAAACTAGATCATTACTTGGAAGAGCCGATTTTGCCATGGAGTCAGGACTTCGACATTCTTAATTGGTGGAAGACAAATGGTATAAAGTATCCTACTTTGCAACTGATAGCTTGAGATCTTTTGGCAATTCCAATTTCTTCTGTTGCATCTGAGTCGGCATTTAGTACCAGCGGGAGAGTTGTTAATCCACATAGAAGTAGACTTCATCCACACATTTTAGAGGTTTTAATGTGCTCAAAGTTGGTTATGGGATAATATGGAAGGTAAAGTACTCTTTGTAATGAAAATTTATCACTTATTTTTACATAACGATATTAAGTTTGCATTTGTATGCAATTTTTGTAGGTGTCTTCATACCACCAGATTTCGTTAAAGTTTGTGCTGAAGAGGAAGATGTCGATTAAAGTATTTATGACATTTTATCATATATTAATTTTTTTAGTGTTGATATTTTAATGAGAATCTAATAGTTTTGATTTCTCGTAGGTGGATGGAAGAATGAAAAAATGTGAAGAAAAAATTTATGTAATTTGATTGATGTTTTGATTGTGAACTTTATTATTTAGTTGTATTGATGAATAAATAGTTTCTCATTTTTATTGCTTTTAGAATTGAATATTTGCGATGATGGTAATATATTTTTTACTTTTATTGTCTTATTGTATGAATGGACAAACAATTTCTCATTTTTATTTTTTTAGAATTAAATATTTGCAATGTTGTATATATATATTTTCAATTTTATTATTTAATAGGTATAGATTGTGATTTATTGTATTTTTAGATTCTTTTACATTTAAATTAATATTTTTTCATAAATTTGGACATTTTTTCTATTTAAATTGATTTTTTTTAAGTAATCGGTTTCGGTTCGGCGCGGATTTTTAAAAACCCGTTGTTTGCCATTTTGGATATGAATTTTTTAAACCTGTCGATTTCGATTTCGGTTTCGATTTTCAGTTTGCTAAACGGTTTCGATTTTGGTTTTGCCAAAAACAGCGGATAACAGACCCATTGTCATCCCCACTCATCTTTGTCTTCTCTGAAGCCAAGGGCGGATGTATAACCCCTTATTGGTTTAGAAAAATATTAAAAGTTTTATGTATTTTATTTTTAAAAAAATTAAATATATATGTATTTTTAGTTATAAATAAATAAATTAGCCCACACTAAAAAAAAAGTACTCATATAGTTAAAAATTTATGAGTTTTAACCTCTATTGAAAAAAATTTCTAAATACGCTCCTATTTGCACCTCGTTTGGGTTAAAAGTTTAAAGAGAAAATTTGTTCTTTATATGGAGTTTGCTAAATTGCTAGAAAAATAAAATAGCCCAATTATCTAACTATAATTATTTCATGGAAAGTATAAACATAGGCTTTGAAGTGTCACATAAACGATAGGTATAATCTACATATATAACGGTAGTAATTGTATGCCAGCTAATTATAGTTCCTTTTTTTGTTTTCTTTTTTATTTATTTGAAATGACAAGACACTCAACTAATTTGCTAAAATCACATTCGATGATCCACTCTAAAATTATAAATTTTATGATACATCAATTCATCCAAACACATATTCAATATCAATTAAGGGTCAAATAATATTTATAATAAAATAATATAATTTTAAACTCGAAATCTATATCACAATAAGTCTATAAGTAATCAGATTCAGACTCGTTATCCAACCATTTGGGACGGACCGAGTACCAGCTTATAGTTGCATAAATTCTATACAATTAATCAGAATAATTACATATTGTTCAATTGGTTGCTGGATTATCAATCTTATCTCCTCGTTCACGGGATAAAAAATAATTTCCGCTTTGAGAAATACAAATTCGAGCTTATAGTTAGTTTATTTTCAATGTTCTAACTGTGAATTGAACCTAACCACCCCAAAGCTAAAATTCTATATGATTTCCTCCTCCAAGTCCATTGTAGAGGAGCATACTGAAGGCTTAACATTTTCAGGATATTGAATAGTTTAATTCATTACTACCTCGTAAGGGTGTTGAGAAATTGAACAAGAAATGAAATTTCTTGATTTTCACAGTTGGGTTACTTGGTTAATTATTATTATTGCTTTAAATGCACAAAGATCAACCAAGCTAATTTCTGACCAAAAAAAAAAAACCAAGCTAATTCAGCTGAGTTTATGGTCAACTCAATTGAAATTCATTTGAGATCAGTCCTCACATATGCAAGTCAAGATTGAATATGAATATGAAACTTGTGAATAATCTATCCTGTTTGGAAACCTAATTTTTGGCAATAGTTCATTTCTATTTGTTCGAAAATGCTTTGTTTTATTAAATCTCAGAATAAGTATCTAAAGATTCATAGTGAACTTTAATGAACTAGTAACAGTTTGACTTCCCTATTCGCCCATGACTTGGTATAGAATTATCCAGTTATTAGAGTTTATAAAAGAAACCAAAGAAAGGTCCACGATAAAGTTGTTCACAACACTTGGGGTCGAATAAGATTTTTTTTTCACATTTGTTCTAAGAATCAAAATCCCAAAAGGAAACTTGTGATTTTTCATAATATTTGTGAATAGAATGTTTCTAATGAGAATTGCAACCATAAAAAATAAAGCGGACTGAGAAGTAGTAGACCTAATTTAGAAGACAATGCTATGGGTTGTTCCAGTGGGCACCTAAG
Organism: Ehretia macrophylla; assembly: GCA_037974665.1. Classification (NCBI taxonomy): domain Eukaryota; kingdom Viridiplantae; phylum Streptophyta; class Magnoliopsida; order Boraginales; family Ehretiaceae; genus Ehretia; species Ehretia macrophylla. The sequence continues at coordinate 62,778,364 of CM075779.1, forward strand.
ATTCATCAACTGGCTTAGGATCCTACCACTTCTCTACATGCATAGTTGCTGTCTTAGCCTGCAAATTTAGATTATAATTTCTTAACAATGTGAATTTGAAATTGCAACAATACAAAATTTAGAAAAATTCTTCAATTAGTCTGGACTGACATCATTCCATGAGATAGGAAGTAAAACCCGCATGTGTATAGGGTCCATGTGAGAGGAGTTGTGTTAGTACAGACTGATTAAATATCGAACCCAACTGATATTACCTCATTTTGTCAGTCACATCGGGCTGTCATAATCCACAATAATAGTTTGCACTGCAGTTCCACCAAAAATCATTCCAGCCCAAATACCCTATACAAATAAGCTTCAGAGCTTTAAGCAGCCCAAAAGTAGTTAACAGTTGTATATACTATAGCCAATGGGCTCAACGTCGGCCTACTTAAAATATTGTGATTGAAATGAACATACCTCAACACCCGTGTGAAAAACCCAACCCAATAGGACTCCAAGTGGCAGCCCAATGAGGTAGTAGCACGCAATCTTTGATTGCCATCCTGATCCAACAGCCACCCCTGTAAAATAGAAGAACTTTACTTTTATGTAGTGATAAAAAAGACATCCATGTCTCTTTTGAGTAGGGTCAAGTTTTCGGAATGTGGCATCTTTGGTGTGGTGTGAATCGAAGGGCTCTCCAGAGAGTGTTCCGGTTGTAAAAAAAGAACAAAAATACTGATCATGTCTGACGAGGGGTCACCGAGCTGGGGTGAGTCACCCACGCCGAGCTGAGACGGGCTAATTTGAGCCGAGCCCAGCGCATTCAGCTAAATACCCAACCAGGATACTGATCCGACCCCGGAAAACCCCGACCTCAGTGCCAGTTGTTCTGATGGGACATAAAGCGTTGATGGGACATAAAGCTGCACCGCATTAAATGCTATCAGACCTGAATTTAGTATAAATAGAGCTCCACCCTCTTCATTTCGGAGGTAACTGCTCATTAAATGCTCTCAGCTACTTCACCAGCTCGGACTTACTAATCATTCGCACGCCCGAGGGGAAAATCCGGGTTATCACCCCGCCTTTTTCTTCTTTTCCTTGTGCAGGTCTGGTAGCCGACCAGGAAAGTACAGCTCGGAGGCCAACCTGAAAAGTTCAGCTCGGCGCAAGTAGCTCCCAACCTCAACTGTGAGATTTCTAACCTCGACAGTTTGGCGCCGTCTGTGGGAAACGACGAGTTCTTTTATCACTCTCTTCACCACTCATTGAGAAACCATTATGGTGCAAACTAGAAGCCACAGCACACCGGTAGAGGATTCGCCCAACCCAGAAGGGGACCTCGAAACCACGCAGGTGCCTAGCCAAAACCCAACCCAAGCCGACGTTGGAACGAGCCAACGTATGCACTTAGCCACTCAAACCAACCCCACAGCAGAAGGAGACCTCAACTCCAGCCTGTCACCGGAGATAAGGATGATACTGAGGATGTTCGAGGAACTTAAGGAGCAAGTAGCCCGGCTAGCTGGGGGTCTCCCTTGCTCTGCAAGAAGCTATGCCGCGGCCTTCGCGTCCGCAATTCCACATCCCAGAATCAAGGCGAAAATGGACGCAGGACGAGGAGGGCTTCCTAGAGCCGATGGCGAGACCCGACACGGCAAGAGGTAAAAGGGCAGCTCAAGCCGACCCCGAGCAGGCCAAGACTGCAGCTGCCATAGCCAAGGTCATCAACCAGCTCGGCGTAAGCCCACTCTCCCCCGAGGTACTGGCCACGCCACTACCCACCGGCAACCGTATGCCCAACCTGGCCGTCTACAACGGAGATGGAGACCCAGCCAGCCACCTGCTCAATTTTGATCACCACATGACTCTGCATGACATGCCAGATCTCATGAAGGTGAAGACATTCCCGACCACCCTGATTGGCAATGCCTTGGATTGGTTCCAAAAACTTTGTCCCGGTTCAATTGCAAGTTTTCACCAGCTGGCTGAGGCTTTCCTGTCCCTCTTCGCGGGAAGCCGGCGCGCCACCCGCCATACTTCTACATTGTTGCTGGTGAAGCAACATAGAGGGGAAAGTTTGAGGGCTTACACGGCCAGATTCAATTAAGAGTCCCTCCGAATTCCCAACCTGGAGGACTTCATGGCATTGATGGCTTACTAGAGTGGGCTCAAGTCGGGCCCCCTTACATCCTCCCTGGAAATCGACCCTGTGGACACCGTATCCGAGCTGATGGTACTAGCAAAAGGGTACATACACTTAGAAGAAATCCATTAGGCAAAGAGGGATGATGACAAGGAGAAGGAAGCCAGCAAGAAGGGAGAGACCTCCCGGGCCCAACCTGGGGGTAAAGTCCAAAACGACCGAGGCAAGCAGCCTCAACAGCCAAAGCAGAACCCCCGGTTCACTATGTTCACTCCCCTTAACACCACGAGTGAACAAATCCTGATGGAGATCCAACACCAAAACCACCTACCTCCAGCTCCGAGGATAAAAGGCCGACCCGAGAAGCGTAATAGAACCAAGTATTGCCGCTACCATATGGACTACGGCCATACCACCGAAGAGTGCAAAGACTTGAAACAGGAGATTGAGGCACTGATAGCCCGAGGCCACCTCCGGAGGTACGTGGATCCGCAGCCGACCCGGAATCCCGATCAAAGAGATAGAGAGAGGAGTCCACCCAGGCGCCAGGCTGGGGGCGGACGTTTGGCTGTGATTGAGACCATTGCAGGAGGATTGGTGTCAGGAGGGGAGACCTCGGCGGGCAGGAAGGGTTATGTTCGGGCTGGGAGGGAGTATGGACCAGTGCGGGGACCAACCCCGGAGATGCAAGGGCTTACCTTCTCCTTAGAAAACTTGGAGAGGGTGATATTGCCTCATGACGACCCACTGGTGATCAGCACTGAAATAGCCAACTTCACCGTCAAGAGGTTGATGGTGGACACCGGGAGCTCGGCAGAAGTCTTATTCCTTAGCGCTTTTGAGCAAATAGGGTTGGACAGGAGCCGACTCAGGCCATTGAGGGGTACTTTAGCTGGTTTCACCGGGCAATCCCACCGAGCCGAAGGGGTCATCAACCTTCCACTGAAGCTAGAAGATGGGGATAAGTAGGTGTCGATGTAAGCCAACTTCATTGTGATGGATTGTAACTGAACTTACAATGGGATCTTAGGTCGGGTGGCACTCAACCACTTCAGGGCCATCCCCTCAACTTATTACCAGGCCCTGAAATTCTCGACCCCGGCTGGCACGGCCACCATTCGCGGAGCCCAGCTCTCAGCTCAGGAATGTTATGAAAACTCACTCCGACCCAAATATCAGGTCAGCTGGGGACCAGATCTGCCTGAAGAAAAGAGAGATGCTAAGAGAGGAAGCCCGGCTGAAGACTTACAGGAGGTGGAGCTCTCTGATGAAACCAAGAGAGCAAAGATTGGAAGTGAACTCTTTGCCAACCTCAAGAAAGGTATAAGCCAATTTCTTTTAAAGAATGAACACATATTTTCTTGGTCTACCTCCGACATGACAGGTATTGAATCGGATGTGATTGAGCATCACCTGAATGCCGACCCAAATCACTATCCGGTAAAGCAAAAGCGCAGGCACTTCCATTATGATAAGCAGCAAATCATAGCAGAAGAGGTGAACAAGTTAGTGGACGCCGGCCACATAAAAGAAATACAGTACCCAACCTAGTTATCCAATGTGGTGCTGGTGACTAAGTCCTCAGGTGGATGGAGACTGTGTATTGACTTCACCAACCTCAACAAAACCTGCCCTAAGGACTGCTTTCCCCTACCATGGATCGATCAAATGGTGGACGCCACCTCTGGATTCGAGATACTCTCTTTCATGGATGCCTTCAAAGGTTATAACCAAATCAAGATGGCTCTCGGAGACAAAGAGAAGACCGCCTTCACCACCGATAAAGGTTTCTACTACTATGAGGTCATTCCTTGCTGGAGCTACCTACACTCGGATGGTGAACAAGGTCTTCAAAAATCAGATTGGCCGGAATATGAAAATCTATGTAGATGACATGTTGGTCAAGAGTAGAAGGGCGGAAGACCATGTAGTCGACCTGGCTGAAGCCTTCGCCGTAATAGAGCACTTTGGGATAAAACTGAACCCGAAAAAGTGTGCATTCGGCGTCAAGGCAGGCAAATTCCTAGGCTTCATGGTCACAGCCCGTGGAATAGAAGCCAACCCGGAGAAGGTCCAGGCGATACTTGACCTGGCGCCACCGACCTGCGTGAAGGACGTCCAGGTGTTAGCAGGCAAGGTTGCAGCGCTGAGCAGATTCATGTCCAGGTCGGCTGACAAGTGTGCTCCTCTGTTCAAAATATTAAGGAATCCTAAGAACTTTGAATGGACTGTGGAATGCCAGAACGCCTTCCAAGAGCTGAAAATGTATCTAGCTTCGCCACCCCTGTTATCCCAACCTGAGGTGGGGGAGAAGCTGGTACTATACTTAGCATGCTCAGGGACAGCAGTGGCGGCGGCACTAGTCCAAGAAGAAGGAAAGGAGCAGAAGCCGGTCTATTATGTTAGCAAAACCTTACAAGGGGCCGAGGTGAGATACTCCTCCTTGGAAAAACTCGCCCTCACGCTCATCACAGCGGCAAGAAAGTTGAAGCTATACTTTGATGCTCATCCAGTTAAGGTCATGACGGATGCCCCACTCAAGTCCATCATGCACAAGCCAGAGGCGTCGAGCAGGCTACTGAAATGGGCAGTTGAGCTGAGTCAATTTGACATCACCTACCAGCCCAGAACAGCCATCAAAGCCCAAGCCATCGCGGAATTGTGGTAGAATGCACTGGCCGAGTAGGCATGACCTAGAGGACGTGTGGATGGGGCCTCAGGGAAGTCCGAAAGCGGAGCTGGGGTGGTCATCCTCGACCCAACCTGGCATGAGTACCAATACTCCCTCAAGTTCACCTTTCTGGCGTCCAACAATGAAGCAGAGTACGAAGCGGTGAATGCAGGACTGAAAATTGTAGCTCAGCTCGGGGCACAGACAGTCGACCTGAGCACCGACTCTCAATTGGTTTCTAGTCAGATATCGGAAGAGTTCGAAGCCAAGGACAGTACTATGCTGGCCTACCTCAACAGAGTCAAGTATTTGACCTCAGTGCTCAGAAGCTTCACAATACAGCAGATTCTTAGGGAAGATAATATAAAGGCTGATGCCCTGTCCAAGTTGGCCTTGGGCGAGAGCCGACCTGGCCTGGTCCATGTGGAAGAAATATCCGAACCTAGTATTCAGTCGGGGGTGCAAGCCATAGCCGAGCTCAATCTAAGCCCAGATTGGACCAAACCAATCGTGGACTACCTGGAGGGGGTATAACCCCAGAGGATGAAAAAACAGCTCGGAAACTCATGAAACAGGCTTCAAGGTTTGTCATAATTACCGGGCAACTCTATAAGAGAGCCTACACTTGGCCTCTCTTGAAATGTGTTGGACCCGAAGAGGGAAACTATGTACTCCGGGAGATTCATGAAGGGGCATGCGGAAACCACTTGGGAGGCAAAGCTCTGGCTCGGAAGGCATTGAGGCAAGGCTATTTTTGGCCAACCTTAGAGCAAGATGCCAAAGAGTATGTAAAAAAGTGCGACACCTGCCAGAGGTTCACCAATGTACAGAGGAAGCCAGCTGTGGACCTCACAGTGATGATAAGCCCATGGCCATTCTATCAGTGGGGTCTAGACATCATCGGCCCATTGCCGACCGATGTCAGTCAAAAGAAGCACGCCTTCGTAGCTGTAGACTACTTCACCAAATGGCCCAAGGCTGAAGGTGTTGCTAGAATAACAGAAAAGGCAGCCTGGGATTTCGTTTGAAAAAATATCATTTGCCGATTTGGGGTACCAAAGGTCATCATCACTGACCACAGCAAGCAATTCGACAGTGCATACTTTCGAGGCAAATGTGCTGAGATCGGGATTGACCTCAGATTCTCATCTATTGCTCACCCTCAAAGTAATGGCCAAGTTGAAAGGACTAACCAAATCATTTTGCAGGGCCTGAAAACCAAGATGGAGGAAGCGGAGGGCCAATGGGCATCAATTCTTCCCGAGGTGTTGTGGGCTCAACGGACCAACACCAGTTCGGCAATGGGAGAATCGCCCTTCGAACTGACCTTCGGCACTCAAGCGGTGCTGCCAGTGGAGATCGGGTCTCCGACCAGTAGAACCCTCCACCATGATCCAGAAATAAACGGAGCACGGATCCGTGAAGAGCTCGACCTCGCTGAAGAGCTCCGAGCTAAAGCTCAAATCAGAATGCTGGCCAGCAAAGCTGCCATGCAAAGAGCCTTTGCCAAACAGGTCAAGCCTAAGCCTAAGCCTATTAAGGTTGGCGACCTCGTACTCAGAAAGGCCATCTTTTTGCCGCGCTCCGGTAACAAGCTCTCCCCGACCTGGGAGGGACCCTATGAAGTCGTGAAAGAAGTCCGACCCGGGACCTTCTACCTCCGCGACAAGAACGAGAAACTATTGAAGAATGCATGGCACTCAGAACACCTGAAGCGGTATTTTGTCTAGTGGCCCCGAGCCGAAATCATTTATAACAGCCACGCGCTGAAATCTTTTGTTTAAGGCCCCGAGCCAAAACATTGCTTGTAATCGGCTCCCGAGCCCAAGTACTTCATGTACAAATTCAATACAATACATTTTGTAAACTGTTGCAACGCCCGATCCGGGCCCAAGCAACCAAATCAGCGCAACGCCCGACCTGGGCCCAAATTGTCTCAGCTACAAAGCTACTACCAACTCGGATTAACGCGGTGGCCACGCTTAATCACGAGCTAATGGTCAAGTAAACCAGCTCGGACAAGGTTCCAGCTCGGTTATAATCGATAAAAATTTGATTAGTTTTGCCAGTTCGGATTGAGTTCCAACTCGGTATAATCCGGCTTCAGGTCGGTATGTTAGTTTGGGGTCCAAACTCAATCTCAACATTTGTCAACATTAGTTTGACCAATTTTAAATCGGACTGACGAGTCCAGATCGGCGACAATTATACAGTTGCCTAGTTAACCAACTCGGATTAGGATGATAAATCATTAATAGTGTCCAGCTCGATTCCCTATATTTTAATTAAGTTTGCAAGGCCTATTTAAAATTAGTCCGACCCCACTTACTTGAGAAAGTTGCGAAGAGAAAAGTACAATCGTACAAACTCAAATAAAATGCAAAACAGTCATTTTATTTAACTTGAGAAGGCAAAGATTACAAGAAGCCCAACTCGGGCGAAATTACAAAGCCCGACCTGGGCGATTACAAAAATTACTTAGGAGCAGCGGTGGATGTGGTGGCCTCGGCTACGTCGCCGACCTGGTCCATACCCTTCTGGACAAATTCCATTACCTCATTGGCCTGGGACGTCAGGTCGGCCGGTAGCTCAGGAATCTCCCATAATTCCTGGTGCGGGGCCTCCAAGATCTCGATATAATCGTTCTTGGAGGCAGGGAGAAAGGTTTTCGCTCTCTCGCGAGCTGCAACTTGGCCTCTGAAATAGTATTCCAACTGGGCGTACCGGGCCATCGCCCCACCCTCCGTGGCTAGCCAGTCCACAGCCTCTTGGCTGGAGTTAAAGGCTTCCACTGCTTTCTCCCCTCGTAGGTCGACCTGATCCAAGAGGTCCTTAAGCTTCGCCTCGGCCGCGCGCTTATCCTTCTTGAAGCGGTCGACATCCGCGGCCGCGGCCTCGCGCCGGGACTTCTCAGCCTCGAGCTCCTTCTTTAGCCGGCGATCTCCGTCACATCCGCTTTTTGCCTCCGGGCCGCATCCACCCTAATAGCCTCCAGCTCGGCTCGGGAATCTGTGTATCGCTGCTCGAGCTCGACACAGTAAGTCTGGGCCCGGGCAAGTAGGCCAGGTGCTGTAAGGATGTGGGACTTGGCCTGCGCGGAAGGTAGCAAAGTGGTCAGTCAAAATAATCAACAAAAGAGACCATGTCAGCACGTCTACATATGCCTTACCATAACTATGGTCGTCCTCAGGTTGAGAGAAAGCTGCTCCGCTGGGACCGACGCCAACTTGGGATCACGGGCGACCTTTGCAGCCTCCACAAAATCCCTATTGTGAGGGCTCACCTCCGTGGCCTTGCCCTTCCCGGAGTACTCGGGCCGGGGCCGCTTCCTGTTGTCAGGACGGGATGCTGAGCGCTCAGGGATCACCACACCCGAGCTCGCTCTTTTGGGCAAAGGAGACCCTGACGAGACCTCGGCACCAACCTCCTGCACATGGCCCCCGGACCGCTGCCTCTGCTCCTGAGGGACGGAGCCCAAGCCGGACCGAGCCGAGGCTTCGCCGCTGGCGTCGGGCTTTCTCCTTCTCTGGATGTACGCGAGCTTTACCGTATCTGCCATGACTGCAAAAACAAAGGAAAAGATAGGTGAAAAATGGCCAAGTACCAATCGAGAAGAGCAACGACAAACAAGGAGACAAGGAGGTCGGGCACTGATCATGCGAACTGACCCTCTTCTGAGTCGGAATGAGCATTCTCTTCGAGCTCGGGAAGTAAGTGGGGGTGCTCCTTGCTCAGGTCGAGTTCTCTCCCGAATAACTTGGATTTCCAGATCCTGTCCTACCTGAGGACACTGTCGATGTCAATCAAGATCCCCGGCTCGGGCCTCAGCACCCTGACCTCGGCGAGTTCCTCGTCTGAAAGCTTGGGGTTGTCATTCAAAGTCTTTTTTAAGGAAAGATTCCAATCCATCCTGCACCCCGGATTCACGGCCGACTCGACCCAATAGTAGTCGTTGTGCCAACCCTTGTTAGAGGAGTGCCACTTGGTGAATATGGCGTTGTTGACCCGAGCTGCGAAGTGGAACCAGCCTGGCTGCTTCGGGTTGGGCTTGCAAACGAAAAACTGCCTGATGCGGCGCAAGGTCGGCTCTATCTTCCTTTCAAGGCAGAACACGTAGAATGCCACCATTATGGCCCAACCGTTTGGTGACATCTGACCCGGGCTAAGCTCAAAGTAATTCAAAATGCCGACAATGAAGCTGGGAAGTGGAAGCCGGACGACATCAAAGGCGAGGTCATAAATAGTAAAGTGATCGAGCGGAGGATAGCAGGCAGATTCATTTCTACCTGGGACCTTCAGTTTGTGGTGTCGGTCCACCGACCAGTCTCTCAGCCGAGCGTTAGCCATCTCAATGGTAGAATGACACTCGCGCTTACAACAAGCGAATAGCTGCTCTATCCTCTTCCCCTGAACCGACGAACCACTGGCTGTAGCTGAGCTCCGGGGTCGGACTATCCTAACCGGGACCGCTTCAATCGGCTCCGATGAGGAAACTCCGGCTAAGTACTCATGTGGTATCTCGACCCCCTCTAACTGGTTCAATGGCTCGTCATCCTCCCTATCTCCCAAGTCTCCCAGGTCGGCCAAAGAATCCACCTCGGCCTTCTCTTGCGCCAATCTAACCCCAATAACCTGGCAATCATCATCGCTCTCCCAGGGCCCAGATTTTAGAGCCGACCCTGAAGACGAACTGGTGCTCTCTCCACCATGGTCCCTATTTGAGGTAGATTCCAAGCTCGACGGACTTTCATCTCCACCGTAGGACCTTACTTCCATAGCCTGGAATCTTCCAACTCCGACCTCCCCATCCTGTCTACAGACTAAATATAAATGTACAGGAATGACTAAAGGGAGTCGGGACGTACCTACTGCTCTTGACTGCGGAATGCGACCGACCAAGCTGGCTCCGAGCTGAAAATCCCGAGAAGGTTCTTTCCGAGCTAAATGCGTCCGACCACTCTGGTGTCAGACCTAAACCTCTTGAAGGTTGAAAGCGAAATGTGAAATGAATCTCGGATGTCAAAGCCCTATTTATAGACGCTTCTGAAAATTGCCTCGGGAAGCCCAAACGTCGCGTCCTGTCAGAACCGCCAGGTGACGTGTCAGCCATCCGAAAGGCATGCACCGCTGACGTGGCCATCCCTACTCTGTCGGGGTCGGGCACCTCGAGCTCGGGAAAAATACCCAATTCTAGATCTCACCCCCTCGATCTCGACTTGGGGGGAGGGGATTGACGAGGGGTCAACGAGCTGGGATGAGTTGCCCAAGCCGAGCTGAGACGGGCTAATTTGAGCCGAGCCCAGCGCATTCAGCTAAATGCCCAACCTGGATACTGATACGACCCCGAAAAACCCCGACCTCAGTGCCAGTTGTTCCGATGGGACATAAAGCGTTGATGGGACATAAAGCTGCACCGCATTAAATGCTGTCAGACCTGAATTTAGTATAAATAGAGCTCCACCCTCTTCATTTCGGAGGTAACTGCTCATTAAATACTCTCAGCTACTTCACCAGCTCGGACTTACTAATTATTCGCACGCCCGAGGGGAAAATCCGGGTTATCACCCCCTTTTCCTTCTTTTCCTTGTGCAGGTCTGGTAGCCGACCAGGAAAGTACAGCTCGGAGGCCAACCTGAAAAGTTCAGTTCAGCGCAAATAACTCCAAACCTCAACTGTGAGATTTCTAACCTCGACAATGTCCAGTATCAAATTTAGAGATTAAGCTAACCTGATAAAATTGGCTGAACACTATTCAGAAGAATAGTGATGGCTAAGTGGTATGCGAGCTTATCAATAGCTTTGAGGACATCAGTGCTTGAAGAAAATATCAAGGCAAGTTTGTTAGGCTATCCTCAATGGAATCTCTATATGGGTCTCTATAAACCATTTATAGAGACTCATATAGAGACCAAATAGTATTTTAGAGACCCATTTAAAGACTAAGGCAAAAAAATTATTTTAGAGACTCATTTAAAGACCAAGATAAAAAAAAATCTACAATGACGGTCTCTATAAAATTGAATCCCTATATCGTGTTAATTTTAATTTTACATAATAATTTGATTATGTGTAATTTTTTATCGTGTGTTACTTTTTTTTAATTAATTGTTATTTAGATTATCTCAATTGTTTTCCCAAATATTTCAAGCAAAAAAATATATAATTTGCGTCAAACATAACATTTAAAAAATTAGAATTACGTTTAATTACATAATTGCATTTTCAAAAAAATGCATTAAAAATCTCTAATTAAAAAAAACCTTACGTAAAAAAAATATTAATTAAAAATCCTCATTAATTTACCCATTAAATTAAAATTTTCTCGTATGTTGCGTTTATATTTGTTTTTTTGTTCTTCATTTTATTTAATTTGTAAATTAATTAATTTTATTAATTTAATCACAAATCTAAAATTAATTAATTTTACCTAAACTAAAAAAACGTAAAATAAAAAAATTACAAAAACTAAAAAAGTTTACCAAAGCAAAAAAACTAAATTAAAAAATTAAAATAAAAAATAAAATACAAAACCATAATTTTAAAAAAAAGTCTAATTAAAAAAAAAAAAAAACTCAAAGCAGCAAATGCTTAACCTAAACTAATATTATTTAAATTAAAATAAAATAATAAAATAGCAACAATATATTGTGTTAATTTTAATTTTATATAATAATATTATTTAGATTATTTCAACTCTTTTAACGAATATTTCAAGCAAAAAATAAATAAATTGCGACGATCATAATGTTAAAAAAATTAAGATTACGTTTAACCTAAACTAAAATAACATTAAAAAATAAAAAATAAAATCTTAATTAAATATATTAAAAAACTTAATTAAAAAAATAACTTAAATTAAAATAACATTAAAAAATAAATACAAAACTCAAAATAAAAATATTAAAAAATCCTCACCTACCCACCTACCCACATTTCCTTCTTTTTCTTTTTTCCCTACGCCTCCCTTGTCCTTTTCTTTCTCTGCACACACACAAACACATACAAATACACACACACACACAAATCTACGCGGGCCCTCCCCCCTCTCCCCCCCCCCCCCCCCCCCTCTTCTTCTTCCCCCTTTTTCCTTCTTTTTCTTTTTTCCCTGCGCCTCCCTCGTCCTTTTCTTTCTCTGCACACACACAAACACATACAAATACACACACACACACAACTCTACACAGGGCCTCCCCCCCCCCCCCCCCGCCCCCCCTTCTTCTTCCCCTTTTTTCCCTGCAACGCATCAACGCGCCCCCCTCCCTCTCATCTCCTCCGTTGCATCCCACCCCACCCCCCTACCATCTTCTCCACTTCCACCCCACCACCCGCGAAACCACCCACACAAACTTTATTTTTTTTTTTTTTTTTTTTTCAGATTTGTGTTTACTTTTTTTTTTTTTGTTATTTGTTGAAAAAAATAATTGTATTGTAATTTTTTTTATGTTTGTTAAATTTTTTTGTTGCTGTTTCAGCTCGTTTTTTGTGCTTTTTTTTTTTTTTTTTAATCTGACGATGTCAGAAAAATCTAACATCGTCAGATCTGATCTTGTTGTTTTAGAGACTCGTTTTTGTCTTTTTGTATAGTCTCCATTTTCTTCAACAAATTTGTTGAAAAAAATAGAGACTAGGTACTATTTTGGAGACTCAAAGCTTGAGTGATGTCATAATTTTACCAAAAACTAGCAAATAGTGTTTTAGAGACCCCCATTGATGATGAATTTTGATCAATAGAGTCTCTAAAATAGCAATTATTACTATTTAAAGACTTTTTAAAGACTCTATTAAGGATGCCCTTACGAAATACAATTATAATATCGAAATCCTACCATCACACGACTCACACCCCAAAATGCGTCACTTCAGGCATCTGATTAAAACAATAAAAATTACTCCACTTTAATTTCTCATATTCATTTAATTATTTTGGGAGGATCAATAAAATTTTGTGGCTTGGGAAAAGTAGAACCATTCGACTATGTAATAGATAATTGTTCTCTGGCCAAATAATGCCTGATCTTGTACTTGGATGTCTATTGTCTATCATTCTATGTTCTAGGAGATAGCGACTCTCTGGAAATAAAGGGTTTGAGAAGAATCTAATCATGTCCACAATTTCTTTTACTTCTGGAATAACTGATACAAATTTAGTTCACTATTTAAAGTTTTTAGAATTCATCAAATCAAAATGCTCTTATCCAAAACTTCTAACGACAAACAACATAAATCAGATGCAAGAAAAATTTAAGATATTTTACTAATAGTGACGAATAAAAAAAGTTAGTAATTTCTGTGACCAAATTAATAGATTTATTAAGATTTAAGTATTTTTACAAGTTTCCCAAATTATTTCAAAAGATTTTATAAAATTAATAGATGTTAAATTAACACATCATCTAACAGTTTAAACTGTTAGAGAGGTGTTTATTATATTATTTATTATTTCAACACGTCCTCTCAAGTGCAGACAAAGTTAATATCCGAGCCTTGTACTTCAATAGTTTTCAATTTTAAATGGATAACGGTAGTTCTGAACCCAAGATCTTTTGGTATTTAAGTTCTAATATCATGTTAAATTATCAAAAGATTCTGGGTTCAAAACTCACAATCACACATTTAAAAATATTAAAATTGTTCAACTATAAGACTCAAAAACTAATTATGTTTGTATTAGAGAGGCGTGTTAAAAATAATATATAATATATAATATAAAAAAATTAAACTTTTAAATGAAATAGAAATTTAATAATAGCGTAATACTCATTTTGGTCTTCTATCTTTAATTTCATTGACACTTTGGTCCCTTATCTTAAAAAGTAGTACATTTCAATCCCTTATCTTTTATTCGTGTGACACCGTTAGTCATTTTCAATAATTCTGTGAGAAAAGGACTAACGGTATCACTAAAATAAAAGATAAAGGATTGAAATGTCTCAATTTTTGCCCCTAAAATTTTAAGATTTTTAGTATCACGTAATTGTTCCGTTAATTTTTTAATAGATCCTTAAAAAGGACTAACAGTGTCACTTGAATAAAAAATAAAGGATTGAAACATATTACTTTTAAAAATAAAAAATCAAAATATCAATGAAATTAAAGATAAATAATCAAAATAAGTATTTATCCTTTAATAATATAAGTAAAATCTCCACAACCCATGACATATGTTCGAATGTGTGAATATCAACGTGCACATGTATAACGAAAGTAGATACCACACTGATTGTTTAATGTGACAAAGGACATTCATGCTTGCTGGTTGATGTGCACGTACGTCGCTCAAAACTCGACTTCAAAATGAATGTAAGAAGATAGTCTTTCTCTTTTTATTTATCTTAGGCAGAATTTTATGAAAATCATCCTAAGTTATTAATTTTGTAGTATAACAGTATACTCTAACACATATTTTATATTGCTTAAGAGTCAAATAATATTTATAATAAAAGTGCATAAATTTAAACTCAAAACCTCGTGTCCACAATATTTGTGATAATGATTTTTAAGAAAATATAAAACACAGTTACGTGGTTCTACTGCAGAAAGGTAATTCATCAATCAGAAAATGAAAAAACAAAGAGAGACAAAAGACTTGTCTATTCGTCATATAAGGGTTAAAGAAATAAGGAGTTGTTATGAAGCCCTCAGGTTTCCTCCCCATATTGAAGCCATGGGAAGGGAATTTTGGGCTGTGACACAAAAATCATTTCAAAGGGATTTCAACTCAGAGCTAACAACTGATCCAATTTGCCATCTAAAGCCAAGATTTTCGTGATGATAGAGTTCAAAGATTGCTGATGATCGTCGAGTTGCAAGGTGTGAGCAGCAACCACATCTTGCGCTTTCTTCATTGCGTCATCCAAGGTTTTTAAACGAGTTTCATCTGCCATGGCAAAGCTCAATGAAAGCACCAATCTAATGGTGCAAATTTGGAAAAATGAATTAATAAGCAAAACCCAACGTGGGCTGCTACTGAGATTGATAAAAAAAAAAGGCTAGTACAGACATTGAGGATGAAATCACCGAGCTAAATTGTCATCACACTAGCCTACTTCAAGGCCAAACTAGACGCGAATCTTGTTTTAAGAAATCAATGCAAGTACCACTACAAATCAAAATGAGAAGTCAATGATCATATCCGTCTTTTTATTATATTTTTTAGTGGTACTTACATTGATTTTTTAGAACAAGATCTACGTCTAGTTTGGCATTGAAATAAATTAGTGTGATGCACAATTTAGCTCAGTAGTGGAGCCCCTTTTGGCTAACAAATTCTCCAAAACCTTATAAATCTGATTCTCCAAACTTTATCTAAAAAAGACATTCTGTCTCTATCGTCAAAGACCAAAAACTTCTTACAAATGAAGTATGATAATGGCCTGAAAAAAAAAAAAAAAAGAAGTGAGAATTAGTAATAATTAATATAGAAATTAAAATTTAAACAAAATTAACCCTGCCTTGTCCATTCAAGGTTGCGGCAGTTCAGAGCTTCATCGCATAACTTATAAAACCTTAGAACCACCTAAGGTATTTTTATCATATCTCCCCAACGGTAGTTCAGCACGTACGACATAGCGAACGATGTTTTCCAGAACACTAATAACATGATGGACTTCAGCTTTAGTTGCTATTAAAAAAAAATGAAAAACATTAAAATAAAATAAATTTATTAAGCTAAAAAGGAATAATACTGACAATGTCTAACACCTTCAAAGACTTCTGCACTGGTGACAATTAGCCCATTACCACGAGACTGAACATGCAATCCAAGGTTATGAGTAACAACTCTCTGTACATAGACTGTTCGGTAAACAAATCGAAAAATAGGCCTCATCACGTTTACAAAATGTTGAGACATTCCAGCAACATTTCCAGTTCTTTGGCCACGGTCAACAATTTCCAACCAAATAAATTGCTGACTATTATAAATCCAAGACTGTAAAGCCCAACAGAAAAGGGAAATTCTATAAATCGGGGTGCGGAAACGAGGAGCTAGGGTAGGGCGACTCATGGCAGTGGGACCTGCTTGAACCTAAGCTTTAACAATTATAATAAAGCAAAATATATAGGCAAATGACATTTATACCCTTGAATTGAAGAACGAAATAATGAATATGTTCTAACTGAATGTGACAAGCAAACTATTAGAAAAATGACACATGTCAGTTCGTAATGAATTCAGTCATTTCGAAAAAAGATTGTCCATTATACCCTCATTCTTTAATGAAAAATGACCGAAACCCCTTAATAATCATTATTAATATAACATTGAAATGACCAAAAGGGTAAATAATAAAAAAAGAGTGGTACGTAAAAAGGCGGAAAAACCCTCACTAGAAAAGTAGAATGGTGTAAAAAGACGAAAGTATGGAAAATTACTAAAATATGTTTCGAATTGTGCATATGTGTGTTATCTTCATAACATAATAATTTAGAAAATGTAACAAATATATTAGGCCTCTTTTCGAAAAAAATATGTAGTATAAATCCGAAATTTGACATATTATAAAACAAAATACATAATAATGTAGCTACACTGTAACATTTAGTTAGACGATTAGTAGATAATATTAAGAAACAGTTTCATGATGTGTACGTCACATAAACATCCATTGCATTTTTTGTGTATTGGCTCATAGTCTTGAATCCCAACCCAACCCGTCCTTATCATCTTGGATGGGTCATGCACTCGATAACATACAATTTTCTGGAAGATATATTGATATCCCCATAGTTTAGGCAAAATATTGGACAAACTTTGACGACACTCCTCTGCTTTTGTCTTTGGATCCCTTACAAACATGCCTAGGTTTGCTATTATTTCCTCTCTTGATGGATTAGCAGAAAATAGTTAAATGACTAACAACGCATAATATGCATTATAACATTTATTTGGTCCAAAAGAAAGAAAATGTTGGTCCAATTAAGAGCTCAAGTTAGAAAATTATCTAGCCCAAATTCTAGAAGGAGTCTTGGAAAAATATCTTGGCAAATTATCTAGAAGAGTCTAGGAGAAAATTAATTTATTCTAAATATCTTTGACTAGCTAGAAGGATCTAAGAGTATTACCTAGAATATTCTATGTACTTTTAAAATATCTAGTATGTAGAAACCTCATTGAGCACCTATAAATATGGGGCAACTTCAAGCATTTGTAACCAAGCCAAAATCAAAATCTTCTTTTCAATACAAGTTTTCTAGTTCTTCCAAAATTCTCCTCTTCTACTTCCTAAATATTTCCTACATAAGTTTTAGTTCTCCAAAGTAGTCTAGGCCTATCACAACAAAGTGGTATCAAGAGCTAGGTTATGGCAACATCAAGTGTAGCATTCCCATTTCCAAGGCTCTCCAATGACAACTATAGAAGGTGGAACATCCAAATGAAGACATATCTTGGCAGCCAAGATATATGGGATGTTGTTGAAAAAGAGTATGAAGTAGCCGAAGATGAGGCCACTCTTATACAAGCACAAAAGAAGGCTTTGAAGGAGTCTAAGATGAAAGATCAAAAGACTCTTTCAATCATCCAACAAGCCGTAGATGATGCCACGTTTGAGAAGATTGCCCAAGCTTCAACAGCTAAGAAAGCATGGGAGATTCTTGAGAAAGCATACCAAGGAGTTGATAAGGTAAGAAAAGTCTGTTTTCAAGCTCTTAGAGTTGAGTTTGAAAATTTACAAATGAAAGAATACGAGTCAATCTCCAATTATGTTTCAAGAGTTCAATTCATACTTAATCAACTTCAAAAAAATGGTGAAAACATGGGTGATGTTCGGGTCGTTGAAAAAATTATGCGATCATTAGATTCAAAATTTGACCATATAGTAGTAGCAATTGAATAATCTAATGATCTAGAGAAAATGACCATTGATGAACTCACCGGTAAGCTTCAAGTACATGAAGAGAAGATCAAGAGAAGGAATAAGGAATCACTAGACCAAGTCTTACAAGCCAAGCTCAACCTCAATCGAGGAGATCGAGACCTTGGCGATGAAAGAAGCCAAAAAGGACAAGGACGGGGACAAGGACAAGGATGTGGACGTGGACGTGGACGTGGACGCAGTCGTGGTCGTGGCTGAGAAAGAGAATGATACAACACACCTAACAACGGGGAGGATGATAACAATAGATCCTCAAACAGATATGGAAGATGAGGCGCTCAAAGACCAAGGTATGAAAAGTCTGAAGTTGAATGTTACAATTGCCACAAATTCGGTCACTATGCCTCAGAATGCCGAAGTTCAACCAAGAATGTAGATGAGAATCGAATTATGCTGAGCAACAGAATGATGAGGTAGACTTCACCCTCTTGCTCGTATACAAGGGATACGGAGATGGAGAACAACAAACATGGTACCTCGACACTGGTGCAAGCAACCACATGTGCGGCAACAAGAACATGTTTGTCGAGATTGATGAATCGGTGAATGGAAATGTCACGTTTGGAGACCTATCTAAGACTCCAGTCAAGGGTAAATGTAAAATACTCATTCGTCTAAAAGATGGTAAACACCAATTCATCTCCAATGTATACTACGTGCCCAACATGAAGACTAATATCTTGAGCATAGGCCAACTCTTAGAAAAGGGCTATGATATCCACATGAAAAATCATAGTCTCTTCCTAAGAGATCATAGAGGAAACTTAATTGCCCAAGTGCCTATGACCAACAATAGAATGTTTCTATTGAACATTCAAAATAATAGTCTCAAATGTTTGAAAGCATGCTTGGAAGACACTTCTTGGCTATGGCACTTGAGGTTGGGCCATCTCAATTTTGGAGGTCTAAAGCTACTATCAAAGAAGCATATGGTCAAGGGGCTACCTTCCATCGATCACCTCGATCAACTATGTGAAGGATGTTTACTTGGCAAGCAATTTCGAAAAAGTTTCCCACAAGAAGCATTATCAAGAGCAAGGAGGCCATTGGAGTTAGTTCACACCAATGTGTGCAGCCCAATTAACCCAGCATCATTTGGCAAAAACAGGTACTTCCTTCTCTTCATCGATGAATTCAGTAGAAAGACATGGGTGTATTTTCTAAAAGAAAAATCAGAGGTCTTCAATGCCTTCAAGAAATTCAAGGCTCTTGTGGAGAAACAAAGTGGATATACAATAAAGGCGATAAGATCCGATAGAGGGAGAAAATTCAACTCACAAGAGTTCAAGACATATTGTGAAGAAAATGGAATCAAACGTCCACTCACTCTTCCTTACTCACCACAACAAAATGGAGTAGTAGAGAGGAAGAATAGATCCATCCTCGACATGACAAGAAGCATGCTCAAGAGTAAGATGCTGCCAAAGGAATTCTGGGCTGAAGTTGTGGATTGTGTAGTGTATCTATCAAATCGTTCTCCCATAAGGAGCGTATGGAACAAAACACCCCAAGAACCATGGAGCGGGCACAAGCCAAGTGTTGCACACCTACGAGTATTTGGAAGCATAACCTATGTACATGTTCCAGACCAAAGAAGAACAAAGCTCGATGATAAGAGCGAGAAGTATATCCTCATCGGCTATGATCAAAACTCAAAAGGATACAAGTTATACAATCCAAGTACAAGGAAGTCCACCGTAAACAGAGACGTGGAGTTTGATGAGAAGAGCTCGTGGGATTGGAGTAAAGAAGAAAATGAGCTGTACCAGTTTTTTCCAATGTACAAAGAAGAACCGCCAAGAATTGAAGAAGCAACCAATCATGAGACCCTACCTTCATCACCAATAACACCACAAGAAGCAACATCATCATCAACGGAGAGCTCGGATGAAAGGCCTTACCGAATGAAGACTTTACAAGAAATTTATGAGGTAACAGAGAATCAGAATGACCTCACTCTATTCTGTCTGTTTGCTGATTGCGAGCCCCTCAACTATGAAGAAGCAGTAAAAAGCAAAGAGTGGAGAAAAGCTATGGATGATGAGATTAAAGCAATCAAGAAGAATGACACATGGGAGTTGACAACCTTACCAAAGGGGCACAAGGCAATTGGAGTAAAATGGGTCTACAAAGCTAAGAAGAATGCCAAAGGAGAAGTTGAAAGATACAAAGCAAGATTGGTGGCCCAAGGATACAAACAAAGAGCTGGCATTGACTATGATGAAGTCTTCGCTCCAGTTGCTCGTCTAGAAACAATAAGATTGCTGATTTCAATAGTAGCTCAGAAGAAGTGGAAGATCTATCAGATGGATGTTAAATCAGCATTCCTGAATGGATTTCTCGAAGAAGAAGTATACCTTGAGCAACCCGAAGGCTACATAGTTCGAGGCCATGAAGACAAAGTCTTAAAATTAAAAAAGGCTTTGTACGGGTTGAAACAAGCTCTTCGGGCATGGAACACTAAAATCGATAAGTATTTCGAAGAGAATAATTTCAGAAAATGTCCTCATGAGCACGCATTATATACAAAAGTGGATGAAAAAAGAGATATTATGATTGTCTATTTATACGTGGATGACTTGATCTTCACTAGAAGCAATCCAAAAATGTTCGAAGACTTCAAGAAGGCAATGGCATGAGAGTTCGAAATGACAGACATCGGGCTCATGGCATACTATCTCGGAATTGAAGTGAAGCAAAGGGATGATGGCATCTTTATATCCCAAGAAGGATATGCAAAGGAAATTCTCAAGAAGTTCAATATAGACAACAACAAGCTGATAAGCACCCCAGTAGAATGTGGAGTAAAGCTGTCAAGATATGACGAAGTTGAGAAGGTGGATCCAACATTGTACAAGAGCCTAGTTGGGAGTCTACGATATTTGACATGCACAAGACCAGACATCCTATTTGGAGTGGGACTCATCAACAGGTTCATGGAGACTCTAACATCTCATCACTTCAAGGTTGCAAAAAGAATCCTTTGATATATAAAAGGCACTATTGATTACGGTATCCTCTATCCCTCTACAAGCAACTTCAAGTTAGTGGGATACAGTGATAGTGATTGGGCTGGAGACATGGATGATCGAAAAAGTACAATAGGGTTTGTATTCTACTTTGGAGACACAACATTCACGTGGACTTCAAAGAAGCAACCAATAGTCACGTTATCGACATATGAAGCTGAGTATATAGCCGCTACTGCAACCGTGTGTCATGCATTATGGCTACGAAATTTTCTTAAAGCGCTTAACTTTTCCTAAGATGAAGCTACAGAAATATTCGTGGACAACAAGTCAGCAATTGCATTGGCAAAGAACCCTGTCTTCCATGATAGAAGCAAGCACATTGATACCGGATATCTCTTTATCAGAGAATGTGTGACAAAGAAGGATGTCCAGATAAAGTACGTGAACTCATAAGACCAGGTAGCAGATATCTTCATCAAGCCTCTCCCAACTGAAGTTTTTCTCAAGCTGAGATTTTGCCTTGGAATGACAAATTCAAGTTTAAGATGAGGTATTGGAAAGTAAACTTGAATTTGGGCTAAGTATTCATGATCAAGTATTGAGCTAGTTATAACATTTACTTGGTCCAAAAGAAAGAAAATGTTGGTCCAATTGAGAACCCAAGTTAGAAAATTATCTAGCTCAAATTCTAGAAGGAGTCTTGGAAGAATATCTTGGCAAATTATCTAGAAGAGTCTAGGAGAAAATTAATTTATTCTAAATATCTTTGACTAGCTAGAAAAATCTAGAAATATTACCTAGAATATTCTATGTACTTTTAAAATATCTAGTATGTAGAAGGCTCATTGAGCACCTAAAAATAGGAGGCAACTTCAAGCACTTGTAACCAAGCCAAAATCAAAATCTTCTCTTCAATACAAGTTTTTTAGTTCTTCCAAAATTCTCCTCTTCCACTTTCTAAATATTTTCTACATAAGTTCTAGTTCTCCAAAGTAGTCTAGGCCTATCACAACATCATCAGCTTCATTTATTTCGATACGAACTTTTTTTTGCAAAGGATATGCTCAGCCAATGAGGGAAATTTCTTCAAAATCGCGACATTAGAGGGATGAACGAAGGAATTTTCTCCTGTGCAGAAAGTCGTTGTAAGATAGAGAGTGGCCCCCACACTCTATATTTCACAATCGTACTGTGCGGAGAAGAACTCATAAACGAAACCCATTTCCAGCTTCTTTTTTTTTTACAATGAAGTAGGTCGATGTATCAGAATTTATCAATTTTTCGTATTCCAGTTGTATCCAGACATCAAGGAGGCTTTTTTTTTTACAATGAGAAGCCGGGTACCAGAGGCTTAGTGATCATATATATGGTTTTGGAATGACTATTGTACGAAATAAGGAAAGAAAGGAAAAAAAAAAAAAAAAAGCACTGTTCGTCTTTGCACTGTTTTCGGTCTTCTGCCTGCGCGTATTAAATGCCATTTTTCTGTCTTATGCTGCCTGCGCGTATTAAATGCCATTTTTCTGTCTTCTGCCAGCGAGTATTGAATACAGTTGAGATGATTTTTTTGTGGTCTTCTGCCAGGGAATTCTAGCACCATATGACAAATAAATAAATAATTCTGGCACCAAAATCTTTAGTGTGTGAGCAGGTTAGTTATGCTTTTCACTAGCTAAAGATGTTTGCGTTGAATTATCAGTCAATAAACAGATTTTTACGTTGAATTATCAGTCAATAAAGTCTCTTTTCGTAGTCTTTTCAATTCGATTACAATTTTGACCAAGACAAAAAAATCACAAAAAAAAAAAAAACTTCAGGACAATATGCAATTAGGAACTGCTCTCGTTTACTAACGGAAATGACCAACAGTTTCGATCTACCGGTTTTTCTTCAATATATGGTTCGATCGGATTGTGTGAAAAGTAAATAAAACAGAGGAGAGATGCATTGTTTTAGAGAGACGTGAGATGAGAGAGGGAACCTCAGGGGTAGGTTTCAGTGTTTTTAATGTTTTTCAAGAGTTTTTTTTTTTTTTTTTCTTCCAAGAGTTGTTGGCCATGCCGCTATAGTTATCTCACAAACAAATGGATCCCACAATTTTTTTATTTCACGACGATAGTTGCATGGAAACAAAATTCATTTTTTAATGTCATGAAGTTTTGAATACATAAAAAGGTCAATAGAATTTGATACATCTTATGTTATTATCTCATTTAAAAATTTAAATTTTTACAAATAAATTTATTGTATTATTTTATTATCTCCAATATAAATGAACAAATGGTTGAAATATAAATCAAAAAAAACAATTTCTGTCTCTCATTTTATTTATTTTTAATCAAAAAAATCTAAGTCTTCTAAATCATCTATAATATTACACATGATAAATAAATTAAAGCGAAGACAAATGATTCCATCTCTCATTTTTACGATGAGGGAAGACCTGGGATGAGAGAATACATTCCTAGAAACTATCTATGGGCTTTTGTTGGATTTGTGGACACGTGGTGCTTTAGGTTTAGAATACCATTTATTTCAATAGCTGTGTAGACCAAACTTTTTTGCAGAGCATGATCCAAAAAAGCCCTATATTTACGAGGTAAATTTTTTGAATCGCTTCAAACTAAAATGAGTCTCTTATATAGTAATAGCTATTTATATATGTGAATTTTATCAATAATAATATAAAAAATTAAACTTTTTTGAAATTTTATAAAAACAACTATTAGTATTATTTAAAAAATTAATGGCCCTTTTAATTTAAAAAAAAATTATATCGTATTATTAAAAAAAAAATTGAATTTCTAATATTAAATTTCTAATTTCACCTAAAATGCCTTTTTGGCGGACACTTAATTAATTTCGCACAAAAACTGTCATATTTTTAATTTCTATTTGTACATCTAGTCCTCGTTTTTGTGTACAAACAATGATAATTTACTTTTTATCAACTTCGTTTAAACCCTCATTGCAGAGGGTTGGCATAGCTTCAATGAAGATGAGAGCACAAGCATTAAA
Source organism: Ehretia macrophylla (assembly GCA_037974665.1). NCBI lineage: Eukaryota > Viridiplantae > Streptophyta > Magnoliopsida > Boraginales > Ehretiaceae > Ehretia > Ehretia macrophylla. The sequence goes on from CM075779.1 coordinate 62,802,031, forward strand.
TGTCTCAGTGCTAAGACAGCGGGTTGGTGTAGCTTCTTCAATGAAGATGATAGCAGAAGCATTAACATGTCTTGGGAAGATATGACATGTTTGACCGTCAGCCAAGGAGGGGAGAGAGGTTGTCTGAGGCAGCACAACAACTTTTGGAGAGAGGGGAAATTCTTTCATCTTGTTTGCTTTTTCGAGATTTTGTAAAAATAACTATTAGTATTATTTAAAAAATTATCGGTCCTTTTAAATTTCTAATATTAATTTTTTAATTTTGCCTAAAATGCCTTTTCGTGGAGACTTAATTAATTTCGCACAAAAAAATGTCATATTTATAATTTCTATTTATACATTTAGTCCTCGTTTTCGTGTACAAACAATGATAATGTACTTTTCATCAACTTCGTTTAAACCTTCATTGCAGAGGGTTGGCATAGCTTCAATGAAGATGATAGCACAAGCATTAAATGTCTCACTGCTAACACAGCGGGTTGGTATAGCTTCTTCAAGGAAAATTCTTCGATGAAGATGATAGCAGAAGCATTAACATGTCTTACATGATCTTGCCACAAGCAATCTCCAACAGTGGACTTCAACAGTTTTTTCCGTTGGTGAGATGACACTTCAAACTGCACCATCAGTCATAAAAAGTTGATGGAAAACTGATAGTACTGTACATGAGTACTCTTTAAAAGATGCTAACATGAATAGAAAATTAATTTTTAAAAAATTTGAACATTAAAATCAACAATGAGTTATGTGAGTATTTTAAATGCCGCAATGCTGAAAAGATAAGGTAAGCTTTATTTTGTTTAAATTTTAATTTTTATGTTAATTATTACTAATTCTCACCTTTTTTTTTTCTTCAGGATATTATGCTACTTCATTTGTAAGAATCCTATCGTCTTTGATTATAGAGATGGTATGTACTTCCTCGATAAAGGATGAAATCTGTGGATGATGGATAGTGTCTGGTTTCATAGGAATATTCCAATGAGTGACTTGAACGATTATACAACTTCAATTAACCTACCTAATGATTTACCCCTTTATAATATAAAGATGCATTACTGTCGTCATCGGTATGGCCAAAGAGATTATTCTCCCGCGGAATACGCATTGGGTTCGTCCTGTTTTCAATTTTGCATGGATGTCAAAAGACATTTGCAGCTCGAGCAGGGCGAAGAATTCAATACTTTACGTGACATATTTGTCATGATAACATCGGTACTTCCGGATGTGTTGCCGATATCATTTTACGAAATAGCAAAAGCTTTGTCACGGGAATCGTGTTTCTCTGGTTTTGTTAGAAAAACAATGTAAGTGAAAATATCTTTAATTAATACCTTTATATTTTATATTTGATAAGATCATTAACTTTTTATTTTGTTTTGTAGTGGTAGTTATATTGATTTTATAGAACAAAGCCCCCGACTAATTTTGCGTTGAAGTGAGATGGCCATATGCCGGTGTTTTTGATTGTTGGGAGGTCCTTTGCTGCCAACAATCAAAAACACCGGCATATGGCCATCCTCACTTCAACGCAAAATTAGTCGGGGGCTTTGTTCCATAAAATCAATATAACTACCACTACAAAACAAAATAAAAAGTTAATGATCTTATCAAATATAAAATATAAAGGTATTAATTAAAGATATTTTCACTTACATTGTTTCTCTAACAAAACCAGAGAAACACGATTCCCGTGACAAAGCTTTTGTCATTTCATAAAATGATATCGGCAACACATCCGGAAGTACCAATGTTATCATAACAAATATGTCACGTAAAGTATTGAATTCTTCGCCCTGCTCAAGCTGCAAATGTCTTTTGACATCCATGCAAAATTGAAAACAGGACGAACCTAATGCGTATTCCGCAGGAGAATAATCTCTTTGGCCATACCGATGACGACAGTAATGCATCTTTATATTATAAAGGGATAAATCATTAGATAGGTTAATTGAAGTTGTGTAATCGTTCAAGTCACTCATTGGAACGTTCCTATAAAACCAGACACTATCCATCATCCACAGATTCCATCCTTTATCGAGGAAGTACATACCATCTCTATAATCAAAGACGATAGAATTCTTACAAATGAAGTAGCATAATATCCTGAAGAAAAAAAAAGGTGAGAATTAGTAATAATTAGCATAGAAATTAAAATTTAAACAAAATAAAGCTTACCTTATCTTTTCAGCATCGCGGCATTTCAGAGCATACTCGCATAACTCATTAAATTTTGTCACCACTCCAGGTATTTTATCACGACGCCCAAACGGTAGTTCAGCTTTTATGACATAGTCATCTATGCATTTCAGTAAATCAATCATACGATGAAAACCGCCTGCATCTCCTATTAAAAAAAATGAAAAAGCATTAAAATAAAATAAATTTATTAAGATAAAAAAGAATAATACCGATAAAGTATACCACCTTGATAGAATTGTGTAGCGGCGACAGTCAGCCCGTCACCAGCAGCCTCTACTTTCTGTCCAAAGTCGTAAGTACAAACTCGCTTTTCATATATTGTGCGATATACCAACCCAAAGATAGGCCTCAGTCCATTTCTAAAATGTTGGGACATTCCCCAAATTCTTTGGTTTCGATTGCCGTGGTCGATAATTTCTAACCAAATTGATTTGTCAAGTCGAGAAGCCCAAGTGCGTAGAGCCTAAGAAAAGGAGTAAAAAAGAAAGATGTTGGTCAAATCTATCACAATTTGATACTGTTTTGAGTTTAGATGTATTGATCAAAATAGACGTACAAGCAAATCAAGTAAAAGTAGGAAATAAACTTATAAACTTACTTCTGAAATTTTTGAGTTTGGTGGTGGTGCTTGTTTAGTTATTGTCAGCGGCGGCTTTAGCGTGAAACGGGATCTCCATTGTTCCTGTTGATATTCCATGTTTGTTTGAAGAGTTTTTTGTGAAGTATTTTTTAGATTGTTTAAGGATTTTTCTGTTACTGTAGACCAAAAAACTTTATATTTATAGAGGTTGTGTGCCACTACCATATTTAAGTGCAACCTTAGACCTGTCCTTCCACTGCAAATCTTAACTCCATTTTCTACTTCTGTCATCAACTTCATTCATTTCGATATATCAATTTTTTTTTTCTTTCCGTTTTTGGCAAAGGATATGCTCACCCAATGAGTGATATTTATTCAAAACAGCGGCATTAGAGGGATGAAGGAACCTCATTTCAGCAAGCGGGTTGAGGTAACAAAATTTACTAACTTCTCGTATACCAGCTTATATCCATGCGTCAGGGGACTGTGCAACATTAAAGAGGAAGAAATGGGATGGGAGAGACTACCGCGTGAAGTATACGTTTTAGACACTGATGGTGACGTGATAGAAATTAGGGTGAAAAAGCCTATTGTCTATTTCTGCTAGTTCAACAACTCTTTATGAGCATCAATTAAAGGTTCATCTCTCTATTCGCTCATTTAAACTACTACTCTTTATGCTATAGTTTTACAGGCTCTAGCATTCTTCTGGATTGTTTTAATTGTCTCCAGGTTTTTAATGGTGGCATACAAGTTACCCTGATCCATCATTCTTTAAAATAAGAGGATTAACTGTTATTAAAATTGAATAAAATTATTAAAGAAAAGTTCATAAATAATTATATGTATTCTTTTTTTGGATTGGATAAAAAATAAAAAAGAGGGATCAATTTTATAAATAAATTGACAAATTTATCATTTTTATAATATATGTATCTCCATATATAGAGATGTTGAAAATAAATTTAAAGATCCATTAAAATTAAAAGAATTATTTAAAAAAGTTGGAAGTAGGGAGAAAAAGAAACAATGCACCGAAAATTAAATAAGTAGTTGTTGACATTAGGATATTGTTTTTACAAATAGAATAAAGTTATATGTCTCCAATAGTTTGATGCAGATTGAATTTTTTTTTGGTCGATAAAATATTTAAAAACTTTTATTAATAAAATAATGTACATCAATCAATACTGGATTGCACCTGAAAAGGAAAATTTTACCATTAATTCTCATTGTTTTCATTTTTTTCTAGGTTAGTCGCAATCATTTTAAATGACTCAAATTATATTTCTATTATTTTTAAAAAAATTGTCAATTTGGTGCTATTACATATAAAGGAGATATAATATTTGTTGACTATTCAGATCATTTTTATAATAAAAAAAAATTATATTATCCATTTGTTACTTTTAAACCTTTCTCGTAACATCATATATATAATTTTTTAGTGTATGTATAGTCATCATTCTCGCTTACAAATACCGATAATTTATTAATTATTCAACAATTTCATTTAAAGTCTCATTGAACTCCGCAGAAGATAGTTGGATGAGCCTTAATTTTTATTATTTACTAACGACCAACTACTCTTATTTACTATCCACAGTAAATGTCTCAGTACAACTGAGTAGTAATTCTTAAATGAGGATGATAACAAAAGCATTAAAATTACCGGCACAAGGCCAAAGAAGTGGAGTCTTCTTTTTTTTTTTTTTTCTGTTGTTTTTGTTTGTACAGTATGTTTTGGATCTGTGCAAAAGGGTTGTTCTACCATTATTACAGCTGTTGAAATAAATGGTCGTCTTTACCAAAAAAAAACAGAAATAAATGGTCGTCTAACTCTAAAGTACCACGTGTCCACAAATCCAACAAAAGCCCATAATTTCTAGGAATGGATTATCTCATCGCGGATCTTCCCTCATCGTATAAATGAGAGATGGGATTAGTCATTGTCTTCGCTTTAATTACGAAATATTTGAAATTAATTATTTATCATGTGCAGTATTACAAGAGATGTAAAAGACTCAGATATTTTTTGAATAAAAAAATAAAATAAAGTAAATTGATTCACGGGTAACAAATTTCAGCTGTTACTTCAAAAGGTTATTTAGATTATTTTTCTCCTTTTATATTTAAATTAAATCATTAGCTTTTTGTTGTTATACTTTCTGACTCTTGTATCCTTAGCGTATAGGACTCTATCACACGTCTAGCTGGTGCTATTCTGGATTGTACTGCTGCAACACTTTGAAATATTGAAAAAGCAAACGTTTTCAACTTACATATCTCTCGTTGGTCTTCCTCTTAATCTCATAATGTTATTTATTTAAAATGATAAATTTCCTTCTAAAACACTATGCATCTAACCATCTGTAAGTGTTTTTACTTAGGATATCTCTAATAATGAGAATAATTCAAAAAAATTTACTATTTTTAGAGATTTGAGTCTCTATTTTAACTCAAAACTCTAAAAAGTGGTGAGCCCCATTAGAGATTTGAGTTAAAATAAAAATACGGATCTCTAAAAATTACTAAAAATAAATTTTTTTTATAAATAATATAATATTTTTTTTTATCATTAGAGATACCCTTACTACTCTTACCTATTACCACGTACCAAAATAAATAATCTACCACCATCCTTTAATATAGTCCGTTGACTGATCATGTAGAAGTCCATTCTCACGTCATTCTTCTCCATTTAGCACTTATTTACTATTTACTTTAACTCTTCTCAAACTCAGTTAATGTTGCTCACTATACCACCATATATTGAAGAAAAATTATTAGATCCAAACTGTTGAAGGTCATTTTCATTAGTAAATGAGTGAGAATTAGGTTCACTCTTGTACGTAAGTGGATTAATTATTAATCGATATTATAATAAAAAAAGTTTTTGAAACATAGAAACTATACGTTGTTTTTTTTTTTTTTTCAGTTGTCTTATCATCGTAAAAGTTCTCTTTCTTATTTCGGTCATTGTTGATTTTAATGTTCAAATTTTTTAAAAATTATTTTTCTATTCATGTTAACATCTTTTAAAGAGGACAAATTCTTCTATGAGGTATGTGACAAATCTACCATAGGCATATGTTAAGTTGTTATTTCATAAAATTAATTAATATTAGACTGTATCGTACAGATATATTATATCAGAATGTTTAAATTTTTTTTTTTACTAATTTGGTCTTACAGAGTTTTAAATAAATTAATATGATGTCCCCACATATGATAATTGGTTAATATTTATCAACTAATTAAATTACTTTTTGTCTATATACATGTGATAAATTTACCACATAACTCATAAAAGAAGAACCTTTTAAAAGGTACTCATGTACAGTACTATCAGTTTTCCATCAACTTTTTATGACTGATGGTGCAGTTTGAAGTGTCATCTCACCAACAGAAAAAACTGTTGAAGTCCACTGTTGGAGATTGCTTGTGGCAAGATCATGTAAGACATGTTAATGCTTCTGCTATAATCTTCATCGAAGAATTTTCCTTGAAGAAGCTATACCAACCCTCTGTGTTAGCAGTGAGACATTTAATGCTTGTGCTATCATCTTCATTGAAGCTATGCCAACCCTCTGCAATGAAGGTTTAAACGAAGTTGATGAAAAGTAAATTATTATTGTTTGTACACGAAAACGAGGACTAAATGTATAAATAGAAATTATAAATATGACATTTTTTGTGCGAAATTAATTAAGTCTCCACGAAAAGGCATTTTAGGTAAAATTAAAAATTTAATATTAGAAATTCAATTTTTTTTAATAATAAGATATAATTTTTAAAAAAATTAAAAGGGCCGACAATTTTTTAAATAATACTAATAGTTATTTTTACAAAATCTCGAAAAAGCAAACAAGATGAAAGAATTTCCCCTCTCTCCAAAAGTTGTTGTGCTGCCTCAGACAACCTCTCTCCCCTCCTTGGCTGACGGTCAAACATGTCATATTTCCTAAGACATGTTAATGCTTCTGCTATCATCTTCATTGAAGAAGCTACACCAACCCGCTGTCTTAGCACTGAGACATTTAATGCTTGTGCTATCATCTTCATTGAAGCTATGCCAACCCTCTGCAATGAGGGTTTAAACGAAGTTGATAAAAAGTAAATTATCATTGTTTGTACACAAAAATGAGGACTAGATGTACAAATAGAAATTAAAAATATGACAGTTTTTGTGCGAAATTAATTAAGTGTCCGCCTAAAAGGCATTTTAGGTTAAATTAGAAATTCAAATTTTTTTTAATAATACGATATATTTTTTTTAAAATTAAAAGGGCCATTAATTTTTTAAATAATACTAATAGTTGTTTTTATAAAATCTCAAAAAAGTTTAATTTCTTATATTATTATTGATAAATTCACATATATAAATAGCTATTATTATATAAGAGACTTAGTTTGAAGCGATTCAAAAAATTTACCTCGTAAATATAGGCCCTTTTTGGATCATGCTCTGCCAAAAAGTTTGGTCTACACAGCTGTTGAAATAAATGGTATTCTAAACCTAAAGCACCACGTGTCCACAAATCCAACAAAAGCCCATAGATAGTTTCTAGGAATGTATTCTCTCATCCCAGGTCTTCCCTCATCGTAAAAATGAGAGATGGAATTAGTCATTTGTCTTCGCTTTAATTTATTTATCATGTGTAATATTATAGATGATTTAAAAGACTTAGATTTTTTTGAATAAAAATAAATAAAATGAGAGACAGAAATTATTTTTCTTGATTTATATTTCAACCATTTGTTCATTTATATTGGAGATAATAAAATAATACAATAAATTTATTTGTAAAAATTTAAATTTTTAAATGAAATAATAACATAAGATGTATCAAATTCTATTGACCTTTTTATGTATTCAAAACTTCATGACATTAAAAAATGAATTTTGTTTCCATGCAACTATCGTCGTGAAATAAAAAAATTGTGGGATCCATTTTTTTGTGAGATAACTATAGCGGCATGGCCAACAACTCTTGGAAGAAAAAAAAAAAAAAAAAAAACTCTTGAAAAACATTAAAAACACTGAAACCTACCCCTGAGGTTCCCTCTCTCATCTCACGTCTCTCTAAAACAATGCATCTCTCCTCTGTTTTATTTACTTTTCACACAATCCGATCGAACCATATATTGAAGAAAAACCGGTAGATCGAAACTGTTGGTCATTTCCGTTAGTAAACGAGAGAAGTTCCTAATTGCATATTGTCCTGAAGTTTTTTTTTTGTGATTTTTTTGTCTTGGTCAAAATTGTAATCGAATTGAAAAGACTACGAAAAGAGACTTTATTGACTGATAATTCAACGTAAAAATCTCTTTATTGACTGATAATTCAACGTAAAAATCTTTAGCTAGTGAAAAGCATAACTAGCCTGCTCACACACCAAAGATTTTGGTGCCAGAATTATTTATTTATTTGTCATATGGTGCAAGAATTCCCTGGCAAAAGACCACAAAAAAATCATCTCAGCTGTATTCAATACTCGCTGGCAGAAGACAGAAAAATGGCATTTAATACGCGCAGGCAGCAGAAGACAGAAAAATGGCATTTAATACGCGCAGGCAGAAGACCGAAAACAGTGCAAAGACGAACAGTGCTTTTTTTTTATTATCTTTCTTTCCTTATTTCATACAATAGTCATTCCAAAACCATATATATGATCACTAAACCTCTGGTACCCGGCTTCTCATTGTAAAAAAAAAGCCTCTTTGATGTCTGGATACAACTGGATTACGAAAAATTGATAAATTCTGATACATCAACCTGCTTCATTGTAAAAAAAAAAAGTTGGAAATGGGTTTCATTTATGAGTTCTTCTCTGCACAGTACGATTGTGAAATATAGAGTGTGAGGGCCACTCTCTATCTCACAACGACTTTCTGCACAGGAGAAAATTCCTTCGTTCATCCCTCTAATGTCGCGATTTTGAAGAAATTTCCCTCATTGGCCGAGCATATTCTTTGCAAAAAAAAGTTGGTATCGAAATAAATGAAGCTGATGATGTTGTGATAGGCCTAGACTACTTTGAAGAACTAGAACTTATGTAGAACATATTTAGAAAGTGGAAGAGGAGAATTTTGGAAAAACTAAAAAACTTGTATTGAAGAGAAAATTTTGATTTTGGCTTGGTTATAAGTGCTTGAAGTTGTCCTCTATTTATAGGTGCTCAATGAGGCTTTTACATACTAGATATTTTAAAAGTACATAGAATATTCTAGGTAATATTTCTAGATCCTTCTAGTTAGTCAAAGATATTTAGAATAAATTAATTTTCTCCTAAACTCTTCCAAATAATTTGCCAAGATATTCTTCCAAGACTCCTTCTAGAATTTGAGCTAGATAATTTTCTAACTGGGGCTCTCAATTGGACCAACATTTTCTTTCTTTTAGACCAAATAAATGTTATAACTAGCTCAATACTTGATCATGAATATTTAGCCCAAATTCAAATTTACTTTCCAATACCTCCTCTTAAACTTGAATTTGTCATTCCAAGGCAAAATCTCAGCTTGAGAAAAACTTCAGTTGGGAGAGGCTTGATGAAGATATCTGCTACCTGGTCTTATGAGTTCACGTACTTTATCTAGACATCCTTCTTTGTCACACATTCTCTGATAAAGAGATATCCGGTATCAATGTGCTTGCTTCTATCATGGAAGACAGGGTTCTTTGCCAATGCAACTGCTGACTTGTTGTCCATGAATATTTATGTAGCTTCATCTTGGGAAAAGTTAAGCTCCTTGAGCAAATTTCGTAGCCATAATGCATGACACAACATTGCAGTAGCGGCTATATACTCAGCTTCACATGTCGATAATATGACTATTGGTTGCTTCTTTGAAGTCCACGTGAATGCTGTGTCTCCAAAGTAGAATACAAACCCTATTGTACTTTTTCTATCATCCATGTCTCCAGCCCAATCACTATCACTGTATCCCACTAACTTGAAGTTGCTTGTAGAGGGATAGAGGATACCGTAATCAATAGTGCCTTTTATATATCGAAGGATTCTTTTTGCAACCTTGAAGTGATGAGCTATTGGAGTCTCCATGAACCTGTTGATGAGTCCCACTGCAAATAGGATGTCTGGTCTTGTGCATGTCAAATATCGTAGACTCCCAACTAGGCTCTTGTACAATGTTGGATCCACCTTCTCAACTTCGTCATATCTTGACAGCTTTACTCCACATTCTATTGAGGTGCTTATCAGCTTGTTGTTGTCTATATTGAACTTCTTGAGAATTTCCTTTGCATATCTTTCTTGGGATATAAAGATGCCATCATCCCTTTGCTTCACTTCAATTCGAAGATAGTATGCCATGAGCCCAATGTCTGTCATTTCGAACTCTTATGCCATTGCCTTCTTTAAGACTTCGAACATTTTTGGATTGCTTCTAGTAAAGATCAAGTCATCCACGTATAAACAGACAATCATAATATCTCTTTTTTCATCCACTTTTGTATATAATGCGTGCTCATGAGGACATTTTCTGAAATTATTCTTTTCGAAATACTTATCGATTTTAGTGTTCCATGCCCGAAGAGCTTGTTTCAACCCATACAAAGCCTTTTTTAATTTTAAGACTTTGTCTTCATGGCCTCGAACTATGTAGCCTTCGGGTTGCTCAAGGTATACTTCTTCTTCGAGAAACCCATTCAGGAATGCTGATTTAACATCCATCTGATAGATCTTCCACTTCTTCTGAGCTACTATTGAAATCAGCAATGTTATTGTTTCTAGACGAGCAACTGGAGCGAAGACTTCATCATAGTCAATGCCAGCTCTTTGTTTGTATCCTTGGGCCACCAATCTTGCTTTGTATCTTTCAACTTCTCCTTTGGCATTCTTCTTAGCTTTGTAGACCCATTTTACTCCAATTGCCTTGTGCCCCTTTGGTAAGGTTGTCAGCTCCCATGTGTCATTCTTCTTGATTGCTTTAATCTCCTCATCCATAGCTTTTCTCCACTCTTTGCTTTTTACTGCTTCTTCATAGTTGAGGGGCTCGCAATCAGCAAACAGACAGAATAGAGTGAGGTCATTCTGATTCTCTGTTACCTCATAAAATTCTTGTAAAGTCTTCATTCGGTGAGGCCTTTCATCCGAGCTCTCCGTTGATGATGATGTTGCTTCTTGTGGTGTTATTGGTGATGAAGGCGGGGTCTCATGATTGGTTGCTTCTTCAATTCTTGGCGGTTCTTCTTCGTACATTGGAAAAAACTGGTACAGCTTATTTTCTTCTTTACTCTAATCCCACAAGCTTTTCTCATCAAACTCTATGTGAAACCCCACTTTCTTGCTTATCTCGTTTTACGTGTTATACCTCGTTTTGCGTGCATATGATATTTTTATGTGTTATAGGACCTAGAAAGTTATAATTTTGATGTCAATACTCCTAATACGTGCTAAATGTGTATACATGAAATTTTCATCAAAAACCGAGTCAGAAATTTTATCGTAGATTTTCAGTGAATAGTATTTTCGAAACACGTCCGCTAAAATTTTGAAACTAGTATTTTTAACCCTTCAATACCTAGTCAACGGACTTTAATAGACCTGTGTTTGATGAAAACGGTTTTAAAATCGACTTAAGAATTTATTAGGGTTTTTACCCCGACTATTGTGAAAATCGAGTTTTAAGCCGACTCGGGTGAAATTGTTGGATTGTAAAACTTCTTGTCACCTAAAAATAATTTACTTGAGCTAGCTTGGGTGTTGAATAAATGTTTTGAACTTTGGTGATCAAGAAAATGCATTTAAAGTCAAGAAAACACAAAAATATCAATTTAAATTAACTTTGACTTTAATTAATTATTGACCTTATAAGCTATTGTCATCAACACACACTCAACACAACACAAAACACCACCACAAACACACACAAGGCCGAGGAGAGAAAAAGAAAGAGATTTTCAAAGCTTTTCAATCCAATTTTTCAAAGAAAAACCTAGTTTTTGTCCGTAGAACTTCGCACCGACTTGGATTCTGCTTGTTGGGCACGCATAGCACGCATTCCTAGGCTTATATCGCATCAAAGGTGAGAGAAAAATTCTAGATCTCAAAATGTAATTTTTATGTTTTTGCGTATAAATGAAGATTGAACCGTTAGAATTGAAATCTGATGATAGATTATTGCTCCTTGCATGCTAGGGATCGTTATATACTAATACTACGAATTTCTGTCGGATGTAGCATAATTTTTATTTTCCGGGTATTTAATTTTGATTAAAATGTTCAAAGTTGAATTAAATGAGTTGTGTTGATCGAAATCGATTGCCGTCGATTTCTAAATACTTGATAATTACGTGTTAGCGCTGTTGTAATGCCGAATTTTCGATTACATTGTTCGTGTGCAAATCCGAAAAATCCAGCCAAGACATCCTAGGGTTTTAGGGTTATCGGGCATGATTTGGAGGTGTTACGGTGGATTTCCAAGATGGCTAATGTAGTAGGTTGAATGGGTGAGTGATAGAAACTGATTTGGCAATGTTTGGATTAGTAGATTGTAAGTTATGAATTTTAGAAGTTTAGGTTGTCATTCTTTAATTTCTTGAAGGATGCCTTTAGATGGTTGGGTGGTGTTTGAGTGTTGAATGGTGAGTTGTTGATGAGTAATTTAGGGTTTAATTGTGTATATAATGCATGTCCGGTTAGATGGCTTACTTTGTCATCTAACTTCGTTGTTTGTTGTTTAATTAAATATTGATGTTATATTGATGTTATTGATTGATTATTATTGAGTTCGGGAATCGGGCACTTTCGTTGCTGATCTCCCAATTGATTGATTGATGATTGATTGATGATTGATGATGATTATGGAGTCTTGGTATGTGTGTGCCACCTCTCGGGCAGCGTTGGGCTGTCGGGTTGATAACGGCATGACTGCCATAGGCTACCCCCAACTCGCATGACGGAGGTGTCATGGAGGGAGGGGCTAGTGAGGTACCTCGGGTGCGTGAGTAATGGGGAGTTATAAGAAGAACGGTTGAGATCGTGATGGCGTTTGGAGCTACACCAAATAGAGTATCCTTTAATGAATGGTTATATAGTTATGTGATGATAATGTTATTATTGTTGTTGTGTATTTACTTGCTCAAAGGACTAAATCCAAGGAGCGTAGTGAATACTGTCGAGATCTATCGGATCCTCACTGGGCTTATGTATATAAGCTCACTCTCTATTATTGCATGCTTACAGGTGTTGCAGAGTCAGATTACGGGTACGTGCCTCCTGAGGAGGAAAATGTGCCTTACGTGGACGAGTCATATGTTCCTGAGTCTTATCCATGATTATATGTTGTTTAATGTCATGTATATTAGCTTAATAGACTTTTATATGCTTTATGGTTATTATTGTAATAGATGTTGAAAGATGATGATCCAAATGATGTTAACTTGGTGGCTTTCTTTTGTCTATGGCTAAGTTGTTAGATGTGTCTCAACTTATTTTTGAAATGTATGATAAGGTTGAGGTATTGTATGTTATGTTGGAACGGAGGCAGATAACGAAGACTGATTATTGTATATTATGGTTATGTTGTGTTTTGTTATGCTGTTGAGGAGTTGTTGTTTGTATGGTTATAGAATTGGATGTTTAATGTTATTAATGAGGTTGGTTTAGAACCTCGGAAATATTTTTACTGTCGTTACGCTGCTGAAATTTCGTTGCGTCCTGACTGATCGTAGGTGGGGTCGAGTTGGGGCGTGACATTTAAGTGGTATCAGAGCGCATGTTAGTTGTCAGCCGGAGTATTCTCGGAATGTGGTAAAGGTCTTAGCATGAAATATGTATGAAAAGAAAGAAAAGTGAAATATGTATTGGTATGATTAAATGATTATGTGATTATGTGATTGAAACTTATGTGATCTATGTGCTTTATATGAGTTTGTTGTTTATGTGTTAAAAGTTGTATATAATCTGTTTATGTGCTATAACCTGTGCTAACTCTTTGATTAGTACGATGGCCGGTAGACCGAGGACTCGTGGTAGGCCCGAGATTGTAGATGAGGTCCCTGGTAATGTGGCACAGGGCAGTGATGGGGGTGATGGCAGGTTAGGGGCAGCAATGGGTCGGATTGCAGATTTGATGGCTGGGCAGGCCCAGTTGTTAGCAGGTCAGGCTGTTCAGACTCAGGCGTTGCAGGCTCAGATACAGAGTGTACAGGGAGGTAATCACGGTCGAGGTACTATGAAGGAGTTTCTGGGGTACTATCCTCCTAGATTTCAGGGAGAGCCTGATGATAGGAAGGCCGAGTCGTGGATTAGTAAGTTAGAGAAAATTTTTGATTCTCTCAGGTACACTGATGAGAGGAAGGTGACTTGTGCTGTCTATTTGCTTGATGATGAGGCAGAGGAATGGTGGCGCACTGTGAGAGCCAGTTGGGAGACCCGGGGTGTTCCGTATGTTTGGGATACCTTTCTGACTGCTTTTAGGGATAAGTATGTCCCGAGGGTTGCACGGGAGATGAGAGAGGCTGAGTTCTTGTCTTTGGTACAGGGGGATTCTACTGTGGCTCAGTATGAGGCTACATTCACTAGGTTGTCCTGGTATGCACCGGAGTTTGTAGCTGTGGAGGAGAGGAAGACCCGTAGATTTATGTTGGGATTGAGGCCCGAGATTCAGGATGCAATGGCTCTGAATCGCTATGATATCTTTACTGAGGCTTTTGATGCAGCTTCTAGATTAGAGAAGAGGAAAGGGGATCAGATTGTCTCCAGTCAGCCTAGTAAGAGGCCGTATCAGCCACAGGGCCAGCAGGTTATATATAGGCCTCCAGTACAGCAGGTTGTCTACAGGCCACCAGCCCAGCAGGGTTCTTATAGGCCACAGGGTCAGCAGAGTTACTATCGGCCTCAGTTTCAGCAGAGGCCATATCAGGTTCAGACTCAGTATAGGCCAACCCAGTCTCAGGGTCAGTACAGGCCTAGTGTGGTGAGACCTCAGCAGCAGGCTGTATCAGCTGCTTCATCAGCTTCTGGTTCTTCTAGAGGCAGTGTTAGTGCCACATCATCGCAGTGTAATTACTGCAAGCGCCCAAGGCATGTGGAGTCCGACTGCAGGGTAAAGGCAGGGACATGTTTGGGTTGTGGTAGCATCGAGCATAGGGCGAAGGATTGCCCTAGATATGCGAGGACTGAGGGTCGGGCAGCGACTCAGGGTTACCAGGGTAGGCCTACAGGCAGTGTACCACAGCAGCAGCGGGTTCAGGCTCGGGCTTACGCAGTTGATATGGAGGAGATGCCTGAGGAGACTGCAGTTGTGGAAGGTAACTTCCTTATACTTGATCAACTTGTTAAAGTGTTGATTGATTCTGGTGCTACGCATTCTTTCATTACTCCTGCTTGTGTGCAACGTGTTAAATTGCAACCTGAAAGATTGCCATATATGGTTGAGATTAGTACCTCTTTGACTGATAAGTATGTTACTGGCTTAGTATGTAAGGATTGTATAATACATGTTAAGGGGCATAATTTTCCTTCGGACCTTATCTTATTTCCTATCCGTGGGTATGATGTTATTCTGGGCATGGATTGGCTTTCTAAGTATGATGCCCAATTGAACTGTAGAACCAAGGTAGTACAGTTTCGCTTGCCGGGTCAGCCAGTAGTAGAGGTAGCGGGTAACCGGGGTGCTAAGACGAGTTTTGTTATCTCAGCAACTAAAGCCGTTAAGTTGGTGAGTAAGGGGTGTTCGGGTTATCTAGCTTATTTGATCAACAAGCCATCTGATAAGCTACAGCTAGAGGAAGTCCCTATTATCCGGGAATATCCTAATGTATTTCCCGAGGAGTTGTCAGGATTGCTGCCAGAGAGGGATATAGAGTTTGTGATTAATCTTGTTCCCGGTACTCAACCTATTTCTAAATCGGCGTACCGGATGGCACCAGCTGAGTTGAAGGAGTTGAAGACTCAGTTACAGGAGTTATTGAAGAAAGGATTCATTCAGCAGAGTTCTTCACCTTGGGGAGCTCCTGTTTTATTTGTGAAGAAGAAGGATGGTACTTTGAGATTGTGTATTGATTACCGTGGTTTGAATCAGGTGACCATCAAGAATAAGTATCCTTTGCCACTGATTGATGAGTTGTTTGATCAACTTCAGGGAGCCAAAGTCTATTCTAAATTTGATTTGAGGCAGGGGTATTATCAGCTTCGGATTCGCACGGAGGATGTTCCGAAGTCTGCATTCAGGACTTGGTATGGGCATTATGAGTTTGTTGTTATGCCCTTTGGTTTGACTAATGCACCGGCAGCATTCATGGATTTGATGCATCAAGTCTTTCAGCCGTACTTGGACCAGTTCGTGGTGATTTTTATTGATGATATCTTGGTCTATTCTAAATCTGAATCGGAGCATGAGCAACATCTACGGCTTGTATTAGAGAAGTTACAGGAGCATCAGTTGTTTGCCAAGTTCAGCAAATGTGAATTTTGGCTGCAACAGATTTCTTTTCTTAGCCATGTTATTACACAAAGTGGTATTTCTGTAGATCCCACTAAGATTGAATCGGTGATGTCTTGGAAGCGGCCAGAGAGTGTTATTGATGTCCGTAGCTTTCTTGGCTTGGCGGGTTATTACTGTAGGTTTGTCAAGGACTTCTCGAAGATTGCGGGGCCACAATCTAAGTTGACTCAGAAATGGACTATCTTTAATTGGGACGAGAAGTGTGAGAGTGGATTTCAGGAGATGAAAAAGAGGTTAACTACTGCTCCAGTACTTGCTCTACCAGAGGGGACCAATAATATGGTCATTTACAGCGATGCATCCAAGGAGGGCTTGGGATGTGTTCTTATGCAGGATGGCCGAGTTATTGCCTAAGCTTCTCGAAAGTTGAAGCCTTATGAAGAAAACTATCCGACTCATGATCTTGAGTTGGCAGCAGTTGTCTTTGCACTCAAGAAGTGGCGTCATTATCTGTGGGGAAGTAAGTTTGAAATTTTCACTGATCATAAGAGTCTGAAGTACTTGTTCTCACAGAAGGAGTTGAATATGCGCCAGCGGAGGTGGATGGAGCTTCTTGGAGATTATAATTGTTCTATCAATTATCTGTCTGGAAAGGCAAATGTTGTAGCAGATGCTCTCAGCCGGAAGGCTAGTATTTCTTGTTTGGCTGTCAAGAAGTGGGAGATTCTTGAGGAGTTTAGTTATTGGAGACCAGAGTTGACTCAGGTTGGAGTGATGTGTTCACATCTCCATATTCAGCCTTTATTATTGTCTCAGATCAGGGAAGCTCAGCAACTTGATGTTAAACTTCAGAAGATCAAGGATCAGATCACGGGTGATCAGTCTGACTTCAAACTGCATGAGGACGGTATTCTTCGGTTTCGGAACAGGGTTTGTGTTCCCGATGAGCCAAGTTTGAGGCGAGGTATTCTGGAGGAAGCTCATAATTCTAAATATACTATTCATCCTGGTGGAACTAAGATGTATCAGGATTTGAAGCAACATTACTGGTGGAACAACATGAAGAGAGAGGTTGCTCAGTTTGTGTCTAGATGTTTGACTTGTCAGAGAGTGAAAGC
The DNA here is from genome assembly GCA_037974665.1 of Ehretia macrophylla. Lineage (NCBI taxonomy): Eukaryota > Viridiplantae > Streptophyta > Magnoliopsida > Boraginales > Ehretiaceae > Ehretia > Ehretia macrophylla. The sequence continues at coordinate 62,819,347 of CM075779.1, forward strand.
CGAGCATCAACGACCAGCAGGTTTGCTTCAGCCGTTGGCTATACCATAGTGGAAATGGGAGCATATTACGATGGACTTCGTCACTGGGTTGCCTAGATCACCGAGGGGTAATGATGCAGTTTGGGTTGTCGTGGATCGTTTGACGAAGACAGCTTATTTTATTGCAATGAGGTTGGGAGATGAGGTTACAAAGTTGACGGACCTCTATCTGGATCAGATTGTTAGACTTCACGGGATTCCATCTAGTATTGTCTCAGATCGAGATCCTCCATTTACTTCTCGTTTGTGGGAGAAACTTCAGGAGACTTTGGGTACTCAGTTGAACTTCAGTACCGCGTATCATCCACAGATCGACGGTCAGTCTGAACGGACTATTTAGATTCTGGAAGATATGCTTAGGGCTTGTGTTCTGGACTTTGGGAAGAACTGGGAGAAACATCTACCACTTGCCGAGTTTGCCTATAACAATAGTTATCAAGCTACTATTGGGATGGCGCCTTTCGCAGCTCTTTACGGTCGTAAGTGCCGTTCACCTTTATATTGGGACGAGGTAGGAGAGATGAAGACTGTTGATCCGACTATTATGCCAGAATTTCTTGAGAAGATTGAGAATGTTCAGTTGATCAGGCAGAGAATGCTTACGGCGCAGAGTAGATTCAAGAGTTATGCTGATAAGCGTCGTCGAGACTTAGAGTTTGCAGTTGGAGATCGGGTTTTCTTGAGATTGTCTCCTCGAAAGGGGTTTGCTCGTTATGGTAAAGGTGGTAAGCTGAGTCCGAGATTTGTTGGGCCGTTTGAGATTACTGGCAGGGTTGGTAAGTTGGCATATCGGTTGGCTTTACCGGAGAACTTCTCTAATGTCCACGATGTATTTCACGTGTCTAATTTGCAGAAATATAATCTGGATCCTTCTCATATTCTTGAGCCAGAGCCGTTACAGCTTCGAGAGAATTTGACTTATGACGAGCGTCCGATTCGTATTCTAGATCAGATGGACCGAGAGTTGAGGTCGAAGAGGAGTCCGATGGTTAAGGTGTTGTGGAAGCATCACGGCATTGAGGAAGCTACGTGAGAGAGACGAGATCAGATGCAGCAGCAATACCCAGATCTATTCCGTACATCAAGTAAGAATTTTGAGGACGAAATTTCTATAAGGGAGGGAGAATATGAACCCCCACTTTCCTGCTTATCTCGTTTTACGTGTTATGCCTCGTTTTGCGTGCATATGATCTGTTTATGTGCTATAGGAACTAGAAAGTTATAATTTTGATGTCAATACTCCTAATACGTGCTAAATGTGCATTCATGAAATTTTCATCAAAAACGGAGTCAGAAATTTTATCGTCGATTTTTAGTGAATAATGTTTTCAAAACATGTCTGCTAAAATTTTGAAACTAGTCTTTTTAACCCTTCTAGTCCTAGTCTACGGACTTTAATAGACCTGTGTTTGATGAAAACGGTTTTAAAATCGGCTTAAGAATTTATTAGGGTTTTTATACCGACTTTTGCAAAAATTGAGTTTTAAGCCGACTCGGGTGAAATTGTTGGATTGTAAAACTTCTTGTCACCTAAAAATTATTTACTTGAGCTAGCTTGGGTGTTGAATAAATGTTTTGAACTTTGGTGATCAAGAAAATGCATTTAAAGTCAAGAAAACACAAAAATATCAATTTAAATTAACTTTGACTTTAATTAATTATTGACCTTATAAGCTATTGTCATCAACACACACTCAACACAACACAAAACACCACCACAAACACACACAAGGCCGAGAGAAAGAAGAGAGAAAAAGAAAGAGATTTTCAAAGCTTTTCAATCCAATTTTTCAAAGAAAAACCTAGTTTTTGTCCGTAGAACTTCGCACCGACTTGGATTCTGCTTGTTGGGCACGCATAGCACGCATTCCTAGGCTTATATCGCATCAAAGGTGAGAGAAAAATTCTAGATCTCAAAATGTCATTTTTATGTTTTTGCGTATAAATGAAGATTGAACCGTTAGAATTGAAATCTGATGATAGATTATTGCTCCTTGCATGCTAGGGATCGTTATATACTAATACTACAAATTTCTGTCGGATGTAGCATAATTTTTATTTTTCGGGTATTTAATTTTGATTAAAATGTTCAAAGTTGAATTAAATGAGTTGTGTTGATCGAAATCGATTGCCGTCGATTTTTAAATACTTGATAATTACGTGTTAGTGCTGTTGTAATGCCGAATTTTCGATTACATTGTTCGTGTGAAAATTCGGAAAATCCAGCCAAGACATTCTAGGGTTTTAGGGTTATCGGGCATGATTTGGAGGTGTTACGGTGGATTTCCAAGATGGCTAATGTAGTAGGTTGAATGAGTGAGTGATAGAAACTGATTTGGCAATGTTTGGATTAGTAGATTGTAAGTTATGAATTTTAGAAGTTTAGGTTGTCATTCTTTAATTTCTTGAACGATGCCTTTAGATGGTTGAGTGGTGTTTGAGTGTTGAATGGTGAGTTGTTGATGAGTAATTTAGGGTTTAATTGTGTATATAATGCATGTCCGGTTAGATGGCCTACTTTGTCATCTAACTTCGTTGTTTATTGTTTAATTAAATATTGATGTTATATTGATGTTATTGATTGATTATTATTGAGTTCGGGAATCGGGCACTTTCGTTGCTGATCTCCCAATTGATTGATTGATGATTGATTGATGATTGATGATGATTATGGAGTCTTGGGATGTGTGTGACACCTCTCGGGCAGCGTTGGGCTATCAGGTTGATAACGGCATGACTGCCATAGGCTACCCCCAGCTCGCATGACGGAGGTGTCATGGAGGGAGGGGCTAGTGAGGTACCTCGGGTGCGTGAGTAATGGGGAGTTATAAGAAGAACGGTTGAGATCGTGATGGCGTTTGGAGCTACACCAAATAGAGTATCCTTTAATGAATGGTTATATAGTTATGTGATGATAATGTTATTATTGTTGTTGTGTATTTACTTGCTCAAAGGACTAAATCCAAGGAGCGTAGTGAATACTGTCGAGATCTATCGGATCCTCACTGGGCTTATGTATATAAGCTCACTCTCTATTATTGCATGCTTACAGGTGTTGCAGAGCCGGATTACGGGTACGTGCCTCCTGAGGAGGAAAATGTGCCTTACGTGGACGAGTCATATGTTCCTGAGTCTTATCCATGATCCTATGTTGTTTAATGTCATGTATATTAGCTCAATAGACTTTTATATGCTTTATGCTTATTATTGTAATAGATGTTGAAAGATGATGATCCAAATGATGTTAACTTGGTGGCTTTCTTTTGTCTATGGCTAAGTTGTTAGATGTGTCTCAACTTATTTTTGAAATGTACGATAAGGTTGAGGTATTGTATGTTATGTTGGAACGGAGGCAGATAACGAAGACTGATTATTGTATATTACGGTTATGTTGTGTTTTGTTATGCTGTTGAGAAGTTGTTGTTTGTATGATTATAGAATTGGATGTTTAATGTTATTAATGAGGTTGGTTTAGAACCTCGGAAATATTTTTACTGTCGTTACGCTGCTGAACTTTCGTTGCGTCCTGACTGATCGTAGGTGGGGTCGAGTTGGGGCGTGACACTCCACGTCTCTGTTTACGGTGGACTTCCTTGTACTTGGATTGTATAACTTGTATCCTTTTGAGTTTTGATCATAGGCGATGAGGATATACTTCTCGCTCTTATCATCGAGCTTTGTTCTTCTTTGGTCTGGAACATGTACATAGGCTATGCTTCTAAATACTCGTAGGTGTGCAGCACTTGGCTTGTGCCCGCTCCATGCTTCTTGGGGTGTTTTGTTCCATACGCTCCTTGTGGGAGAACGATTTGATAGATACACTACATAATCCACAGCTTCAGCCTAGAATTCCTTTGGCAGCATCTTACTCTTGAGCATACTTCTTGTCATGTCGAGGATGGATCTATTATTCCACTTTACTACTCCATTTTGTTGCGGTGAGTAAGGAAGAGTGAGTGGATGTTTGATTCCATTTTCTTCACAATATGTCTTGAACTCTTATGAGTTGAATTCTCCCCCTCTATCGGATCTCATCGCCTTTATTGTATATCCACTTTTGTTTTTTCACAAGTGTCTTGAATTTCTTGATGGCATTGAAGACTTCCAATTTTTCTTTTAGAAAATACACCCATGTCCTTCTATTGAAATCATCAATAATGAGAAGGAAGTACCAATTTTTACGAAATGATGCTGGGTTAATTGGGCTGCACACATTGGTGTGAACTAACTCCAATGGCCTCCTTGCTCTTGATAATGCCTCTTGTGGGAAACTTTTTCGAAATTGCTTGCCAAGTAAACATCCTTCACATAGTTGATCGAGGTGATCGATGGAAGGTAGCCCCTTGACCATATGCTTCTTTGATAGTAGCTTTAGACCTCCAAAATTGAGATGGCCCAACCTCAAGTGCCATAGCCAAGAAGTGTCTTCCAAGCATGCTTTCAAACATTTGAGACTATCATTTTGAATGTTCAATAGAAACATTCTATTGTTGGTCATGGGCACTTGGGCAATTAAATTTCCTCTATGATATCTTAGGAAGAGACTATGATTTTTCATGTAGATATCATAGCCCTTTTCTAAGTGTTGGCCTATGCTCAAGATATTAGTCTTCATGTTGGGCACGTAGTATACATTGGAGATGAATTGGTGTTTACCATCTTTTAGACGAATGAGTATTTTACCTTTTCGCTTGACCGGAGTCCTAGATAGGTCTCCAAACGTGACATTTCCATTCACCGATTCATCAATCTCGACAAACATGTTCTTGTTGCCGCACATGTGGTTGCTTGCACCAGTGTCGAGGTACCATGTATGTTGTTCTCCATCTCCATATCCCTTGTATGCGAGCAAGAGGGTGGAGTCTACCTCATCATTCTGTTGCTCAGCATAATTGGATTCTCATCTACATTCTTGGTTGAACTTCGACATTCTGAGGCATAGTGACCGAATTTGTGGCAATTGTAACATTCAACTTCAGACTTTTCATACCTTGGTCTTTGAGTGTCTCATCTTCCATATCTGCTTGAGGATCTATTGTTATCATCCTCCCCATTGTTAGGTGTGTTGTATCCTCCTCTTCCTCGGCCACGACCACGACTGCGTCCACGTCCACATCCTTGTCCTTGTCCCCGTCCTTGTCCTTTTTGGCTTCTTTCATCGCCAAGGTCTCGATCTCCTCGATTGAGGTTGAGCTTGGCTTGTAAGACTTGGTCTAGTGATTCCTTATTCCTTCTCTTGATCTTCTCTTCATGTACTTGAAGCTTACCGGTGAGTTCATCAATGGTCATTTTCTCTAGATCATTAGATTCTTCAATTGCTACTACTATATGGTCAAATTTTGAATCTAATGATCGCAGAATTTTTTCAACAACCCGAACATCACCCATGCTTTCACCATTTTTTTGAAGTTGATTAACTATGGATTGAACTCTTGAAACATAATTGGAGATTGACTCGTATTCTTTCATTTGTAAATTTTCAAACTCAACTCTAAGAGCTTGAAGACGGACTTTTCTTACCTTATCAACTCCTTGGTATGCTTTCTCAAGAATCTCCCATGGTTTTTTTGTTGTTGAAGCTTGGACAATCTTCTCAAACGTGGCATCATCTACGGCTTGTTGGATGAATGAAAGAGCCTTTTGATCTTTCATCTTAGACTCCTTCAAAGCCTTCTTTTGTGCTTGTGTAAGAGTGGCCTCATCTTCGGGTACTTCATAACCTTCTTCAACAACATCCCATATATCTTGGCTGCCAAGATATGTCTTCATTTGGATGTTCCACCTTCTATAGTTGTTGTTGGAGAGCCTTGGAAATGAGAATGCTACACTTGATGTCGCCATAACCTAGCTCTTGATACCACTTTGTTGTGATAGGCCAAGACTAATTTGGAGAACTAGAACTTATGTAGGAAATATTTAGGAAGTGGAAGAGGAGAATTTTGGAAGAACTAGAAAACTTGTATTGAAGAGAAGATTTTGATTTTGGCTTGGTTACAAATACTTGAAGTTGCCCCCTATTTATAGGTGCTCGATGAGGCTTCTACATACTAGATATTTTAAAAGTACATAGAATATTCTAGGTAATACTCGTAGATCCTTCTAGCTAGTCAAAGATATTTAGAATAAATTAATTTTCTCCTAGACTCTTCTAGATAATTTGCCAAGATATTCTTCCAAGATTCATTCTAGAATTTGGGCTAGATAATTTTCTAACTTGAGCTCTCAATTGGACCAACATTTTCTTTCTTTTGGACCAAATAAATGTTATAACTAGCCCAATACTTGATCATGAATACTTAGCCCAAATTCAAGTTTACTTTCCAACAGATGACAAGAGTAGAAAATGGAGTTAAGATTTGCAGTGTGCGAACAGGTGTGAGGTTTTACTCAAACATCCATCTATAAATACAAGGTTCTCTTCTAATGGTCTACAACAATGCTTCTCAAATGAAATCCTCAAACAACCAACGGTTTACAATAAAATTGCTTAACAGAAGACTGCTGGTAAGAAATCCTCCACTCTAACAACTACCGACACGACCAGTAAAACACGTTTTCGAAATAAGTTTATAAGTCTATTCTCTACTCACTCTTGCTTTACTTGTACAACTATTTTCGTCAATACATCTAGACCCAAAACAGTGTCAAAGTGTGATAGATTTGACTGACATCTTTCTTTTTTATTCTTTTTCTATTGGGGCATTCTATAGTCCGAGGAGCATAGATTTATTTACAATACAAAAAGTAACATACTAAATACTTCTGCAAACTGTTAGCATACATATTATTAATTATTTCTTCAGAAATACCAAAAGTTAAAGTCTAACTACTAATATCACCACTTTAATTCTGTTCGCTTTTTTTTTAATTACCAATTTTCTATTACCAATTAATTTTATCAGTCTTGCCTTTTCACTATCAATTTAGCACATAAGTGTTTAATAACGATATACGTGAATATGTTGTCTCTCATATTGCAATTTCTCTTTCATATATAGTGCTTACTACATTATGACTTCATATTTTGAGGGCTTACCTAAAGAATTAATAGAACTAATTCTTGCCCATGTCGCATCATCTTCACCAACTGATCTTGTAAATGCAAAATTAAGGTAAAATAATATCTTACATTTCTTTTTGCTTATATTTTATCTTTATGCACGTTAAACTTTGTTAATGTGGGTTAGATGTTTCCTAATTTTGACACATATTTTTATAGTTACAAGTTATTTCGAAGTATCGGTGAATGCTACATATACAAGCATACCAACATTCACGCCATTTCTCCTGAGCCATGGTGGTGGAATACCTATAATGGAATGGATGTTCTTGGACAAAAGTAACGGGAAAGTGGAAATCTAGAGTATTTATACCAAATGGGAGTTGTAAGTTTTACAGAATCCATAATACGATTTTTTTCCTATTACAATAATGAACCCACTTTTGCAAAAATATAATTTAATGTCTCCATAAATGCTTGTTTTGCAACATGTTATTGGACATATGGGTACAAGACATTTGGATATCAATATTTGAACAAAGCGGCAAGTTATGGTCATCTTGGTGCATATTATGCGTTGTTAGTCATTTAACTATTTTCCGCTAATCCATCAAGAGAGGAAACAATAGCAAACCTAGGCATGTTTGTAAGGGATCCAAAGACAAAAGCAGAGGAGTGTTGTCAAAGTTTGTCCAATATTTTGCCTAAACTATGGGGATATCAATATATCTTCCAGAAAATTGTATGTTATCGAGTGCATGACCCATCCAAGATGATAAGGACGGGTTGGGTTGGGATTCAAGACTATGAGCCAATACACAAAAAATGCAATGGATGTTTATGTGACGTACACATCATGAAACTGTTTCTTAATATTATCTACTAATCGTCTAACTAAATGTTACAGTGTAGCTACATTATTATGTATTTTGTTTTATAATATGTCAAATTTTGGATTTATACTACATATTTTTTTCAAAAAGAGGCCTAATATATTTGTTACATTTTTTAAATTATTATGTTATGAAGATAACACACACGTGCACAATTCGAAACATATTTTAGTAATTTTCCATACTTAAGGCTACTTTCGTCTTTTTACACCATTCTACTTTTCTAGTGAGGGTTTTTCCGCCTTTTTACGTATCACTCTTTTTTTTATTATTTACCCTTTTGGTCATTTCAATGTTATATTAATAATGATTATTAAGGGGTTTCGGTCATTTTTATTAGAGAATGAGGGTATAATGGACAAACATTTTTCGAAATGACTGAATTCATTACGAACTGACATGTGTCATTTTTCTAATAGTTTGCTTGTCACATTCAGTTAGGACATATTCATTATTTTGTTCTTCAATTCAGGGGTATAAATGTCATTTGCCAATATATTTTGCTTTATTATAATTGTTAAAGCTTAGGTTCAAGCAGGTCCCACTGCCATGAGTCGCCCTACCCTAGCTCCTCGTTTCCGCACCCCGATTTATAGAATTTCCCTTTTCTGTTAGGCTCTACAGTCTTGGATTTATAATAGTCAGCAATTTATTTGGTTGGAAATTGTTGACCGTGGCCAAAGAACTGGAAATGTTGCTGGAATGTCTCAACATTTTGTAAACGCGATGAGGCCTATTTTTCGATTTGTTTACCGAACAGTCTATGTACAGAGAGTTGTTACTCATAACCTTGGATTGCATGTTCAGTCTCGTGGTAATGGGCTAATTGTCACCAGTGCAGAAGTCTTTGAAGGTGTTAGACATTGTCAGTATTATTCCTTTTTAGCTTAATAAATTTATTTTATTTTAATGTTTTTCATTTTTTTTAATAGCAACTAAAGCTGAAGTCCATCATGTTATTAGTGTTCTGGAAAACATCGTTCGCTATGTCGTACGTGCTGAACTACCGTTGGGGAGATATGATAAAAATACCTTAGGTGGTTCTAAGGTTTTATAAGTTATGCGATGAAGCTCTGAACTGCCGCAACCTTGAATGGACAAGGCAGGGTTAATTTTGTTTAAATTTTAATTTCTATATTAATTATTACTAATTCTCACTTCTTTTTTATTTTTTATTTTTTCAGGCCATTATCATACTTCATTTGTAAGAAGTATTTGGTCTTTGACGATAGAGACAGAATGTCTTTTTTAGATAAAGTTTGGAGAATCAGATTTATAAGGTTTTGGAGAATTTGTTAGCCAAAAGGGGCTCCACTACTGAGCTAAATTGTGCATCACACTAATTTATTTCAATGCCAAACTAGACGTAAATCTTGTTCTAAAAAATCAATGTAAGTACCACTAAAAAATATAATAAAAAGACGGATAAGATCATTGACTTCGCGTCTAGTTTGGCCTTGAAGTAGGCTAGTGTGATGACAATTTAGGTAGGTGATTTCATCCTCAATGTCTGTACTAGCCTTTTTTTTTTTTTTTATCAATCTCAGTAGCAGCCCACGTTGGGTTTTGCTTATTAATTCATTTTTCCAAATTTGCACCATTAGATTGGTGCTTTCATTGAGCTTTGCCATGGCAGATGAAACTCGTTTAAAAACCTTGGATGACGCAATGAAGAAAGCGCAAGATGTGGTTGCTGCTCACACCTTGCAACTCGACGATCATCAGCAATCTTTGAACTCTATCATCACTAAAATCTTGGCTTTAGATGGCAAATTGGATCAGTTGTTAGCTCTGAGTTGAAATCCCTTTGAAATGATTTTTGTGTCACAGCCCAAAATTCCCTTCCCATGGCTTCAATATGGGGAGGAAACCTGAGGGCTTCATAAGGCCAACTCCAAGAGAGTCCCTACATGACTCCCTACTTTACATGTAGGGAGAGAATTTGAGCAATTGCACTTCAACAGATCCCTTATCCCATCTCCTAAATTGTACGGTATCCTTACACTTATTTTTATATTCTCTACATGTAGGAGAAAAATTATCATCCCCTATTCCATCCCCTAAATACTATTCACTGTTAGAAAAATATTAAAAAATAAAATAAAATAAAAATTTTAAAAATTAAACTCTCAAACGATAACAAATATAATCAAAAAAATAAAAATTATTGGAAAAGTTTTAAATCAAACAATAAAAAATAATATTTAAAAATAAAAATTTATGTTGATAATTAAAAATAGAAGGTCTCCGAAATATAAATATATATATATATATATATATATATATATATATATTTATTTATTTATATATATATATATATATATATTTATATATATATATATATAAATATATAAATTAATGATATGTTTAATTGAAATAAAAGAAGAAAATATTTGAATAAAATAAAAATAGAGAGTCTCTACAATAGGGGAGCTGTTGGAGTGAAACTGAAATAGGGATTTCCTAAACTAATAGATTAATCAAATGTAGGAAAGGTGTTGGAGTGAAACTCAAATATGGGATCGTAGATGTAGGAAAAGTATTATAAATCCCCTACATGTAGGGAGAAAGGTAGGGAAGCTGTTGGAGTTGACCTAACAACTCCTTATTTCTTTAACCCTTATATGACGAATAGACAAGTCTTTTGTCTCTCTTTGTTTTTTCATTTTCTGATTGATGAATTACCTTTCTGCAGTAGAACCACGTAACTGTGTTTTATATTTTCTTAAAAATCATTATCACAAATATTGTGGACACGAGGTTTTGAGTTTAAACTTATGCACTTTTATTATAAATATTATTTGATTTTTAAGCAATATAAAATATGTATTAAAGTGTACTGTTATACTACAAAATTAATAACTTAAGATGAATTTCATAAAATTCTGCCTAAGATAAATAAAAAGAGAAAGACTATCTTCTTACATTCATTTTGAAGTCAAGTTTTGAGCGACGTACGTGCACGTCAACCAGCAAGCATGAATGTCCTTTGTCACATTAAACAATCAGTGTGGTATCTACTTTCGTTATACATGTGCACGTTGATATTCACACATTCGAACATATGTCATGGGTTGTGGAGATTTTACTTATATTATTAAAGAATAAATACTTATTTTAGTTATTTATCTTTAATTTTATTGATATTTTGATTTTTTATTTTTAAAAGTGATATATTTCAATCTTTTATTTTTTATCCAAGTGACAATGTTAGTCCTTTTTAAGGATCTATTATAAAATTAACGGAATAATCACGTGATACTAAAAATCTTAAAATTTCAGGGGTAAAAATTGAGACATTTCAGTTCCTTATCTTTTGTTTTAGTGACACCGTTAGTCCTTTTTTCACAGAATTATTGAAATGACTAACGGTGTCACACGGATAAAAGATAAGGGATTGAAATGTACCACTTTTTAAGATAAGGGACTAAAGTGTCAATGAAGTTAAAGATAGAAGACCAAAATGAGTATTTACGCTATTATTAAATTTCTATTTCATTTAAAAGTTTAATTTTTTTTATATATTATATATTATATATTATTTTTAACACGTCTTTCTAATACAAACATAATTAGTTTTTGAGTCTTATAGTTGAACAGTTTTAATATTTTTAAATGTGTGATTGTGAGTTTTGAACCCAGAATCTTTTGATAATTTAACATGATATTAGAACTTAAATACCAAAAGATCTTGGATTAAGAACTACTGTTATCCATTTAAAATTGAAACTATTGAAGTACACGACTCAGATACTAACTTTGTCTGCACTTGAGAGGGCGTGTTGAAATAATAAATAATATAATAAATACCTCTCTAACAGTTTAAATTGTTAGATGATGTGTTAATTTAATATCTATTAATTTTATAAAATCTTTTGAAATAATTTGGGAAACTTGTAAAAAATACTTAAATCTTAATAAATCTATTAATTTGGTCACAGAAATTACTAACTTTTTTTATTCGTCACTATTAGTAAAATATCTTAAATTTTTCTTGCATCTGATTTATGTTGTTTGTCGTTAGAAGTTTTGGATAAGAGCATTTTGATTTGATGAATTCTAAAAACTTTAAATAGTGAACTAAATTTGTATAAGTTATTCCAGAAGTAAAAGAAATTGTGGACATGATTAGATTCTTCTCAAACCCTTTATTTCCACAGTGTCGCTATCTCCTAGAACATAGAATGATAGACAATAGACATCCAAGTACAAGATCAGGCATTATTTGGTCAGAGAACAATTATCTATTACATAGTCGAATGGTTCTACTTTTGCCAAGCCACAAAATTTTATTGATCCTCCCAAAATAATTAAATAAATATGAGAAATTAAAGTGGAGTAATTTTTATAGATTTAATTAGTTTTAATTCACCATAAAATGATGAAAAATAAAACTCAACAACTTTCATTTTGTATCTAGGATCCAAGACAACTGATACAGCCATAACAATATGCACATAACTCCAATACTTCTCAAACTTTTCAAACAATTTTTTTGCCATGGAAGCAATTATTTCATCTTCAGATGATATCCACTTACTCAAATTTTCCCTAAGCTCGCAAACTTTAACAAAGTAAGTGTTTGAAGTTGAATACTTCCTACCAGAGAAAAGCTCAGTCACACTATGAAAGAGCTTAAGTCTTTCACAAATTTTGGCAGCTAAACTCTAATCAAGTTCGGATGGCACATTCTTATAATTTTCATCTCTAAGTCTCATTCTAGAAAATATATCATTGTACTCTAAAGCAACTTGAAGCATCAAATAAGTAGAATTCCATCTTGTTTTAACATCAATCCCCAACTTCTTAGTACAAATAAGTTTTATTTGACGTGACATCTCTTCAAACTTTTCCCATCTAGATGGACTAGCAGACCAAAACAAAACACTTTGACGAATGGTTTCAATTGCATCATCTATAACTATCAACCCATCTTTCACAATGAGATTGAGAATATGAGCACAACATCGCATATGAACAAACCTCCCTCCAAGCAAACAATCAGAAAATAGCTTATTAACAATTACCTTGACAACTGCATCATTTGTGCTACAATTACCTACAGTTATGGTAGAAAATTTGGTTTCCAAATTCTATGTAGTTAAACCATCAAGCAAATTTTCAGCAAGTACTTCTATGGCATGAGGTGCAGGCACATAAATAAACCTACATTTAATATCATCAAGTAGACCAATCACAATTAACTCAATAAACGACTTTGCAAAACTATGAAGATGAATAAATTTATTAGCCATAAATAGATAATCTTACCTCAAGATACGACTTTGCAAAGTCCAATTGTTGTCAACAAAATGAGTTGTGATGCTCATATAACCCTTCTTCTGGTTAGAACTCCACATGTCGGTTGTGATGGCTACACGACTTGTGTTCTTTTCTAGAAGACTTTGTAATTTTAACCTTTCTTCCTCATAAATTTTGATGATCTCTCTCTTAATAGTATTTCGAGAAACCATCTCAAAAGAGGTTGAAGGCTATGTACAAAATCCCTAAAGCCAATATGATCAACAATAAAAAGAGGATATTCACGCAAAATAATAGCACGAGCAAGCTGATGTCTTGAAAATTCAGGGTCAAAGCTAAAGTTTTTGTATTGAAACTTTTCATCAGTTTGTTTTTGAGATTGTATTTTTTTTTTGTTTTTGGCGATCAATTGCCTTACCAATATTTTCCTGCATTTTTCTTGGGTATATATTTAAATGGCTTCTCAAACTTGAAGTTCCGGTCCTACTTTAAGCTTTCAATGCTTTCTTACAATAGTTACAAATGTCATATTCAACATCATCTTTTTTCATGTTCTTCATATGATCCCACACACTACTAGTCAACTTCCTCTTTTTTCCCTCACAAATTGAATCAGTTTGAGGTTCTATGGGTTGTGACTCTTGGGGTTTGGAAAAAGCCGAACAATTTAGATTTTGAGAAGAAGTTGAACTCGTAAAATGTAAATTAGTAGGTGTATTGCATTCATTTTAACTTTCTACCTGATCAGTATCCCTTTGGGATGACATTTTGTTAAACAAATAACAACCTACATCAAGAAAATAACAACTAACTAATCTGATTTTTTTTTTTAAAATAAAGATCAATTATCAGTTTATAATCTAGTTTTAACAGAAGATAAAAAGTATTCATATGCTTGAACACAGAGCAAATTGTCAAAAAGAAAAGTATTTGGATGAAGAATAAACTCGAGAAGATTCAGTACTAGAGCAAATATGAATTATGACATACCATCAGTCATGATGGCATCAAAAATTAAGCATTTGTAAAACATTAATATTGTGCTGTGCAACACTAGCTTATTCTCACACTTCACTACTTTCCAAACAGATCACTTACCAAACAAATTTTCTCACGCTTCACTACTTTCCAGGTACTTCTTTTCTTTTCTGTGTACATACATATATATGTATATATTAATTATATTTTACCATGCGTGCTTCTTTCTTAATTCCCCTACAACTATAATCTGAACAACAAGATATCAATTAAAAAAATAAAAACGAAAAGAAGACTAACCTTAATTTGAATGTTTCAAGTTTGAGGACTACCTAAGATAGAAGCTTGAAGCCTTGAACATTGAATCTTGAACCTTTGATTTTTTTCCTTTTTTTTGGGTAAAAGTGAAGAAGATGGTTTTGGACTATGGATGAGGCGGCGTGACTGGAAGCTAAAGAAGGACATGTGAAGAGTGAAGATAGGATTTAGGGTTATAAGTGTAATATGATTTTTTTAATTATTTTTTACTTTTTGGTCTTAAGAGTGAAGATACGTGTGTGAGTAACTTTTTCCAAGTAAAAGTCATTTACAGATAATGTTTTTATTGTGTATCCTTGCTAGTAACTTTTTATTATTTATTTATTTGTGTTATATTAAACTACTATATTAGGATCAGTACTACTTTTATTATTTTTTAAAATTTAAGTATTTGTTTTATAGATATACATGTGTATAATATATATATATATTATAATAAAATAATAAATTACTAATCGAGTTTCGGTTTTCAATTTTTTTTTTAGTATCAAAAATCAAAACCTATCGGTTTATCCATCGGTTTTGCTTTATAAAATCTAAAACCTAATGGTTTCCCCATCGATTTTTGTTATCGGTTTTTTATCGGGTGGTTATCCATCGGTTTCGGGTATAACGGATACCCGTTGCCATCCCTAAAGATGAGTTGTAATTACATATAACAACAATGGATCCACATATAGTACAACAACAATATATGGAGCTCCACAGATCCACATTCAAGAATGCTCGAACACAAATACAAACACTTGAAGTCACTTAAGAATGCTAAATGCATTTATGAGCATCGTATACTAGCCTCCTTACATTGATTTTACAAGAAAGATTTACAATTTTTTGAAGATACCAAAACTTGGTAAAAACCAATAATTGAGCAAGCTGCAAGTGTGAAATGAAGAAAATGATTGAAAACGTCATAGTTGGATAAACCGGTTAAAATGAAGAAAATGATTGAAAACATCATAGTCGGATAAATCGGTTGAATGGAGAGTAGACCAATGCGAGTAGACCAATGCGTTGTGAGCCCACCCGACACGTTACAAAGCCTTTCCCGTAAACCATTGGCTTTCATTTAATAAACGATCTAAAAAGAATGACTCGTTCGTACAACTCGTTTTCCCAACTCTCTTTGCTAGCTCCATTTTCGATTGATTTACCAACACCCAAAATTCATCATTCCTCATCCTATTCACAAATATCTCAGTCAACCTCGGCCTACACTCTTCCAACCTCCTCAAACATATCATCAACTCGGATGAGTCACTCAAAATCAACTTTCTAACTCGGCCCGCCAAGCCACCGAGTCTATGCATAATTTGATGTTGAGTCGAACTGTCACGCCCCAAACCCAACTCATCGTTAAGTTAAGGCCAGAACATGACGTTCGAATCGCTTAAAACATATAATTAATAATTTAGCAAATGTACAACTATTTTAACCTTCTTAAAAATTCCAAATGACTACCAAACCATCGGCCTTAAAAGTTTACAACAATTCAAAAACATTTACAAGACCTCGAATTCACTAGTTCACACCAAATAGCTAACCAAAAGATCAGTTTCTAGGTCTCAGAAGAATAATCACCAACTTAAAGTTATATTATCCGACACTGACATAATACAAACTTCATCACTGATAATTAATATTACAATCATAATCCATCAAATTACATAATGCTTATCACTGGATACATATATACAAGATCTAGATTCTTCAATTTACATCAGATATCTCATGTACTTATACAACATTCAATCAAGAAGTCATTCACGTATGCAATCCTTTCCTTCAACTTGCAAAGTTACTCAACCAGCCTTACCTGTAATTGTCATAAAAGAGAGGTGAGCTAGATCCTCGCATATAGCTCAGTAAGGATGGAATAAGAAAGGTTTTCACAATAGTTTTATTATTTCGCAAACTTCTTTACAAAATCGTGCCATGCACATATACACATATCCTACAAGTAACAATACCTGATCTTGTACATATTCAATATGAACATCTGGTAAAACATGAATTGAGACAACAATTACAACATGTTAACAGTATCCAACTCTACTCTCCGAGGACCTCGAGGGACCAAGCGAGAGTAGGAAAAACACATACCAAAGCATATATCCCAGGCGTAATCAAGAGATTGATACAGAATAAAGAAGGTGGCTTATACGGACTCAAGAGGTGTCTCTCATTATCACAGTCGTGTGCACCGAAAGGTGTCTCCCACTATCACTACCATGTGTACTTTGCTCCGTGTAGCCCCTTATTCCCTTACCATAACCATATAAAATTTAATAGGGTAGGGAGGTATTTGCCACTATCACAGTCATGTGCACCGAAAGGTGTCTCCCATTATTACTGCCGTGTGCACCTTTGATCCCATCCCTTAACAAGTAAGAGGTTGCAACCAAGCTGCGCATACACAGTCCAAATGTATTTATATACAAGCTAGAGTCCCACAAGTACTACTATTTCATACTCGACGATAGAGCAAGTAAGAATGCAAACATTTTTCCCTTAAACTCCTACATTCATGTGTCATCTTATGATAGCATGTTACAAGTACATTTAAGCACATTTCATGTTTGCTTCAAGTAATCACATCATATAGGAATTGGAAACAATATAGAACTCAAAATATGGCACAAATCCATAATTTAATTCTACTATGATAAACTAGGGTACGATACAGTTCTAACATATCTGACCGTGCCTCAATCCGACATTTGTAGCTCCCAGAATCACTAAAACAAGTTCATTGTGTGAAGCTGTCAAACCGGTCGACCCTAGAGCCACCGGTCGACCGGTGCTCAAGGGGTCTTCCGGTGGAGAAGCTCTGGGCGGACGAGGGTTCCACTTCCGGTCGACCGGTAGAGCAGGGGTCCACCGGTCATGCCAAAACAACACACGAAATCTTCACCCTTTTAGCTCATTAACTTGCCATCTTCCTTCCAACCTTCAACTAGCATTCTAGCATACTCAAGAGGGTTTATTAATCAACATACATGAGTTCTAAACCCATCCACAAAACCTTTCCATCTACAATCAACCTCCAACAACCCCCAAGAATTCATAAAAACTCATGAACACCAAGATTAACATTTAAGCCCAAAAATGCTAGCTTCAACTACTAACTCTTACATATATGTTATATACATTTTATCACATACAAGAACAAGGTCAAGCTCACCACCCAACTCCACAAGATCATCAAATCACAAGTTTGGCAATTCCTAGATCTACAATACAAAATACTCAATCTTCTCATCATCCAAGCTTTTGAATGCAAGCTATAGCAAGATTAACACCAAATGAACATTAATAATCTTGAATGAATCCTTTAAAACCACTTATGAAAAATCCCTCACCTTAGATCTTGAGTTTGAAAGAAAAAGAAGTCTTGAATCTAGCTAGCCAAGCCAAGAAGAAGCTCAAGAGTGCTTGAAACGGCTTAAGTTCCTTCTTCTTCCTTTTTATTCCTCTCTTTCTCTTCTTCTTTCTCTCTCATTTTTCGCCTCCTGGGCCTTGTGGTTTTTGTGTGTAGTGTGTGTATATGTCGTGTATGTGTGTGTGAGTGTATATAATGTATATGTTTTTATCCTGTTTGGTTGGTAGGATATTTTAACTTAGCCCTTTTTCCCAATTTGCCCCTAAACTAATAGGTTATTTCTAGTTTGCCATTATGGTTAATTCTTAAGTATTTGGTCAGCTAGTGTAGTGTAGTACAATTTATTTGTAAATCACGTAAATGCACGTTAAACAATACAATTACACGTAAAACGATATAAATGCATATAAAATCACCCAAATGCACGTAAATCAATGTAAACACATATTAAATGTTATGATATGCGTGTGATGTTTCGTGTAGGGCTTCACACCGACAATAATCTTTTCCCACCAATATAATAACATCATGTACAATATCATTTTTCTGATAATGCGAAGTCTCTAGCACTTTACAAACTTCCTCCACCATGCAAACCAAAGAACTTATTTCTTTTACAAAAATTGAATCCGAAGGTATAAAAGAAACCCTAGAATCATCATCAGCATAGTTTCTTGCATCAAAAAGCTTAAGTTTAACCTTTTTTTATGAAAAAGTTAATTTAACGATTAACAAGACATAAGTTGATCACGAGACACGGATACGTTATTAAAAAATATAAAAAAATAACATTACATAAATGCTTGAAAAAGTTGGTGGAGAAGTTCTCCATTTTATTATGCTCCTTGTGCGGGTGCTGGGCTTGTTGGTGGTGGTAGCGGTGGTTGATGATTGAAATAGTTTGGAACATTTGAGTGTTGAGATACAAGATGTCTTACAAGCGTTCTAATTCTAAATTGACGACAAAATATATATTTATGTTTACAATAATTACAAATTACATACTCATGTTTTTCAAAGTAAGCAAAATGATTCCAAACAGCTGAACGTAATCGTTGTGAAATATTTTCTTCCCCCATAGCCATAGATATTGTATATTCTCTTGGAGTAAAATAAAGATACAATAGGTAGTAAAATAAATATATAATTGTTTTCTTTTTTTTATGTTAGTCAACATAATTTGGTTGATTAGACACTTTTCTTCAACTAAACTATATGTATATATATATATATATATATATATATATATATATATATATATATATATATATATATATATATATATATATATATATATATCAGTCCTATTTGGCCAGTACGAATGGAATGTTTTGCCATTCGGCCTAAAAAATACCCCATCAGAATTCCAGAACATCATGAACCAGATATTTAATCAATTTACCAGTTTTACCATTGTTTACATTGATGATGTATTAGTCTTCAGTAATAACATTCATCAGCATTTGAAACATTTACATTTGTTTTTCAAAGTCATTAAAGAAAATGGTCTTGTGGTTTCTGCACCTAAGATTAAACTTTTCCAGACAAAGATAAGATTCATTGGACATATGATTTCCTTTGGGAAAATCACACCTATCCAAAGAACCTTAGATTTTGCAGAAAAATTCCCATATGTTTTAATAGAAAAGACACAGTTACAGAGATTCTTGGATCTCTTAATTATGTCGTAGATTTTTATCTAGACATTCACCATATTTGTAAACCATTGTTTGAACGACTCAAGAAGAACCCTCCAGCTTGGTCTGAGATTCATACTAGAACTGTTCGTGATATCAAGAAACTAGTTAAAGTTTTACCAATTTTGACTTTATGTCAACCAGACGCCCCAAAGATAGTTTAGACTTATGCTTATGAATTAGGATTTGGAGGTATTTTAATCCAGATTTTAAAAGGAAAAGAACACATAGTTCGATTCCACTCAGGCACATGGAATAGTTCAATAGTGCTCAGCAGAACTATTCCACAATTAAAAAAGAGATTTTATCTATTGTTCTGTGAATTTCCAAATTCCAAGATGATTTATTAAATCATAAATTCACAGTTTGTGTTGACTGACAGTCAGCCAAGGATGTCCTGGCTAAGGATATTAAAAATATAGCATCAAAACAGATCTTCGCCCGATGGCAAGCCATTTTATCCATTTTTGATTTTGATATTCAATATATCAAGGGAATTGACAATTCAATCCCTGGTTTTCTAACCAGAGAATTCCTGACAAGCCACATGCCTATCACATAGGATTCTTTCGGGAATACTATTCTAGTTTACCATTTTGCAGGTTTTACCAACGACAGAATTCAAAGAGTTCATTTCAATTCCACCAAATTAACCAGATTCGAACCAAGTTTCAGTTCCAGTTCCATTCTTTTAAGGAACAATTACCAGAAGCAGAAGGCATACACTACTGAACACCATGGCACCAAAGAAAGACAAAGGCAAGGCTAAGAGTTTCGACATTTCCTCTTATGCCCAGAAAGTTATAACACCACAGACACCAGACAAAACAGAATCATCTTCAACATCGAAGATACAAGATAAACAGATAACATATACAACATATACACAACAGATACCCCTAGGAAGAAACCTCATAGTTTTAGGGTCTTTGACCCCACATAAATCACTAACCAGTGTTCATGTAAGTTTTGCAGGAACTTCGTCTTCATAGACTCCAGTTAGTAACAAGTTTCAGCCACTTGGTACCAAACCAAAACAAACACCAGAACCCAAAGACACACTAAAAGCACCATACATTTACAAGAACGTCTTTGACCAGATTTTGGTCACAAAACCAGAACATTTCAAACAAAATCCCCAGATATCTGCAGATGAGTTTGCTCTTTCATTTCTTCATCCTCAGAGCAATTACATCCCAGATAATACATTCAAAACCTAGAGTTACTATGAGGCCATTCTCATAGCAACAAAATCCATAGAATTAATACCAAACAATAGTGACCTACAACCAGACGAGTATAGCTACATTAAAGCTAAACTCCAGACAGTCATCTCCTTAGAGCAATGGGGACAACCCCCACACAGAACCAAACAACTACCAGTAGATAGACCATTTAGAGACTATACATATTATGATTACATTTTGGCATGGTACATATACTTTTTCCGCCAGAATGTAAAACATAATTTGTCATGGTTCTTTATGTTTAAACCATCCTTCCCAGTTCAAGTTCCCAATTGGTTTATCCAATGGTGGGCATCTTATGGCCCAATCCCAAAAATTCTCCCAGAACCAGTTTACCAAGGCTTTCAGTTTTTTACACGAAAATGGCAGGCTCCAGATCACCTAGCCTATCTACCCCTATTTTTTGTTTTTTTACAAATATTTTTATGTTACTTGGATTTTTATGTCTGAGTACGCATTCCAGCATATTTCTTATGGAAGTCAGAACGTGGTTCTAGCCTTTGGCATGATACACAAAGTCAAGTGGAGGGATAAAATGAACAATGCCACCTGTTCAACACCAAGAGTCCAGTCATGGCTCAACTCCAACTAAAAAGAACAGAAGGCCATTCCTACGGCTCAACAAGAATTCTTGTCTCTCAAGAACCAGCTTCAGTCCAAGTTAGCTGCAGCTTCCAATCTTGATGAGATGCATGCCATCATGCTCCAACTTCAAGAGCTAGCATCAGAAAGAGCTTCAGATAAGGCATCAGACCACAGTCAACCTGATGACCTCAGTGACCAGAACGAGAATGATTGCTACGGCATTCAAACTCAACAATGAAATTGAAAAAAATAGGGTTTTCCCCTCGAAGTTCCCCAACAAAAACTTAGAGATAGAAGAGTTTTATGATGTATTTAGTATTTTGCCATCTTTGTATTGGACCAGATGAAGAGTACCAACATTTTCAGTACAAAACCAAAGTCAAGATTCCACCAGATAAACATTTATTGTCAAGTCGCAACTCGACCCTACTTACGATCAGTCAGGACGCAACGGAATTTCGACAGTATAACGACAGCAACACGGACATCAGGACTCTAAACTAACCCCCACAATTCCATATAACCAACTCCAAAGATCAATAACTCCACAACCAAACCAACAACATACAACACAACCATTCCCATATATTAAACATCTATTCATTAGTTCATTCATAAGTTATACGGCTCCGTTCTAAAATCAACCATATGACATATCATACATTTGCAAACTATATTATAACCAGTCGAGCAACCTAATCATGTTCAAATGAAAGACTACTAAACTAGAGTTATATAATTCTTTATCTTTAAGTAAGTTATACAATACATCATACTACAAAAGCTAAGAAAACCTCATAGATATGACTCCAGTACATAAGACTCTTCCACAGAAGGCATATACTCAGCTTCTTGAGGAACGTACACAAAGTCTGGCTTAGTAACACCTGAATGCCGATAACAAATGAGAGTGAGCTTATATAAAACAAGCCCAATGAGAATTCGATAGATCTTGTACAAGTATTTACTATACTTCTTAGAAATCATCCTTTGAGCAGTAAACACATAATAAACATCAATAACAATATAAGCACAACAATAATAATAACCAATCAATAAGGATACTCTAGTTGGTGTAGCTCCACACGCCATCACGATCTCAACCATCTTCTTGTAACTCCTCATGACTTACGCACCCGAGGTACCTCTCTAGCCCCTCCCTCCATGGCACATCCACCCATGCGAGTTGGGGGTAGTCTATGATAGTCATGTCGTTTTCAACCCGACAGCCCAACGCTGCCCAAGAGGTAGCTCACACATACCAAGACTCATGACAATAATAATAATCATTCATATCACAAGAGAACAACAAAGTAGGTTGCCTATCTCCCGGCTTCATCAATAATCAATCAGTTAATATAATTTCAACAACATAACATCAATTAATCAATTAACATCTCAACAACTAAATTAGATGATAAAGTAGGCCATCCAACTTAACATGCATTAATCCACTCAACCAAACCCGAATCTAACCAACAACAACCAATGATTCAACCTCTCAAACACCACTCAAACAACTAAAGACATTATTTCAACCTTTAAAGAAAGACTACTCAAACTTCTAAAAATCATAACTTACAATCTACTAATCCAATAACTTCCAAACGAATTTCTATCACTCACCCACTCAAGCAAATACATTCGCCCCCTCAGAAACCAACCACAATCCATCCAAAACAAGCCCAACAACCCTAAAACCTCAATCCATCATGGCTGAAATTTCCGGACCTTCACCACGATATCACAATCAAAATTTCGGCATTACAACGTTACTACCACGTATTTAACAAACGTTTAGAAGCTAACAACAATCAATTCCAACAACAACAACTCCATTAAATCAACAACAAGCCAATAACTCAATTTTAATACCCGAAAAATAGAAATATATGCTACAACCGTTCAAAACAGCTATAAACCTATATAAATGATCCTTAGTAGCTACTGAGCAATATTCTAACATCAATTCAACATTTCAACAGCTAAAAATTCAATTATATGAATTTACATAAAAATAGCATTTTGAGATCTAGAATTTTTCTCTCACCTTTGATGTAAACTAAGGTTAGAAATAGGTAGAATGGATGCCCAACAAGCAATTTGAAGCTTTGAATGAAGTGATTTGGACTTGAATTGCAAAATCTATGACAAAATCACTTGAAAACTTAGAAAAATGCCTTCTCTTTGCTTCCCTTGGCATTTTCGGTTATGTAGGTATTTTTGGAGGTGTTTTTATGCTATTTTAGTGTGTGTTGATGATATAAGCTCAATGTCAACAAAAATAATAAAAGTTAAAGTTAATTTTCTAGTCTTTTAATTAGTATTTTTAGTCTTTTAATTATTTTTCTTGACTATTTTGCTCACCAACATTCATTTAACACTTAGACTATTTTTAGGTAGTTTATTTTAGGTGACAACAATTTTCATTTGTATATATTAACACTCGACTCAGTTAAAAACTCGATTTTTGTAAAAGAATGTGAAAAGTCATATTATTTGTTTTCAAATGTCTTTTGAATGTACAATTAATCTAAAATCATTTAATACCATATATAAATACATTTATATTAATATATACTAGGTCAACAAAAGTCAATGCAAGAATCGGGTTTAGCATAAATTATTATTTAGCTCAAAAACGCTACTTTTCGCCCGAAAAAGTCTATTTAAATTCCTATTTCGTTTCAAAATCAATTTTTATCAAACATGGGTCTATTAATAACAGTGGACTAGGTTTTCAAACCCTAAAAATACTCGTGTCCAAAATTTTAGCGGACGTGCGTTCAAAACACTGTTCACAAAAATCGATAATAAAATTTCTGATGTTGATTTTGATAAAAATTTCATGAATACACACATAGTATGTAATAGGAATATAAATACAGAATTAGCACATTTTAACTCATATAACACATAAACAGGTCAAAACACGCTATTCTATACAAATGTAAAATTTGGGGTTTCACATTCTTCCCCTCTTAAAGAAATTGCGTCCCCGCAATTCTCGAACTGACAAACAATTAAATCTTCAATCGTTACACTTAACAATACTTCTCTTAGTTCTCATTTATCTCTTAGGATGACACCTAAACAAAGACCTCAATTGAAATAAACTTCGTTGACTGCAAGTTGATGATCATAATTCCAAGAAAATCTTCAATTCATAATTCTCTCCCATCTAACATCATATTGCATATGAAATAAATTGTAACTCCAAGGTCTTAGCATGACACCGCTACTTATCAATCATCCCCTACTACACAAAAGAGCTCTATGAACACCCCGAGGGTTTAAAAACTCATTCACGATAACATGAATAATTACTGATCAAGGAAATATCTCAAAAGTGACATTGGTCAGAATATGACTATTATGAAATTTACAATGAAATAAGGATATGTAAAGTCATATTCGAGCCAACAATCAAGTGAACAAGAGGTCAAACAGGTTAGATAATCAAGAGCCTAATAGTTTAATAAGGAAGCATGATAACCAAGATAAGAAATGTCTCCGCACCTATCAGTTAAATAAGTACGAACAAAGGATTTTGATGAGTCAAAACAGTACTGAGTATGTTGAACAAAAATTCCTGAACAAGTAAACATTTCAATTCTCAATGATTGTTCAAGGAACCAACAAGTAAGTTGTACTTAAGGCGAAATGAAATTAAGGAATAAGAGATGATTAATCAATAGAAAACATGAGTGACAAAAGTATCTCAGCACGCAATACCAAAGAAGTACGAATAAGAAATGATAACAACAAGACAGTGTGAAACCCCACTTTCTTGCTTATCTCGTTTTACGTGCTATACCTCGTTTTGCGTGCATATGATCTGTTTATGTGCTATAGGACCTAGAAAGTTATAATTTTGATGTCAATACTCCTAATACGTGCTAAATGTGCATTCATGAAATTTTCATAAAAAACGGAGTCAGAAATTTTATCGTCGATTTTTAGTGAATAGTATTTTCAAAACACGTCCGCTAAAATTTTGAAACTGGTCTTTTTAACCCTTCTAGACCTAGTCCACGGACTTTAATAGACATGTGTTTGATGAAAACGGTTTTAAAATCGGCTTAAGAATTTATTAGGGTTTTTACACCGACTTTTGCGAAAATCGAGTTTTAAGCCGATTCGGGTGGAATTGTTGGATTGTAAAACTTCTTGTCACCTAAAAATAATTTACTTGAGCTAGCTTGGGTGTTGAATAAATGTTTTGAACTTTGGTGATCAAGAAAATGCAATTAAAGTCAAGAAAACACAAAAATACTAATTTAAACTAACTTTGACTTTATTTAATTGTTGACCATATAAGCTTATATCACCTACACACACTAAAAATAACACAAAACACCATCACAAACACACACATTGCCGTGAGAAGAAGGAGAGAAAAAGAAAAGAGATTTCAAAGCTTTTCAATCCAATTTTTCAAAGAAAAACTTGGTTTTTGTCTGTAAAACTTCGCACCGACTTGGATTCTGCTTGTTGGGCACGCACTTCACGCATTCCTAGGCTTATATCGCATCAAAGGTGAGAGAAAAATTCTAGATCTCAAAATGTCATTTTTATACTTTTGCTCATAAATGAAAATTTAACCGTTAGAATTGAAATCTGATGATAGATTATTGCTCCTTGCATGCTAGGGATCATTTTGATGCAATACTACGAATTTCTGTCGGATGTAGCATAATTTTTATTTTCCGGGTATTTAATTTTGATTAAAATGTTCAAAGTTGAATTAAATGAGTTGTGTTGGTCGAAATCGATTGCCGTCGATTTCTAAATACTTGATAATTACGTGTTAGCGCTGTTGTAATGCCGAATTTTCGATTACATTGTTCGTGTGAAAATCCGGAAAATCCAGCCAAGACATACTAGGGTTTTAGGGTTATCGGGCATGATTTGGAGGTGTTATGGTGGATTTCCGAGAGGGCTAATGTAATAGGTTGAATGAGTGAGTGATAGAAACTGATTTGGCAATGTTTGGATTAGTAAATTGTAAGTTATGAATTTTAGAAGTTTAGGTTGTCATTCTTTAATTTCTTGAACGATGCCTTTAGATGGTTGGGTAGTGTTTGAGTGTTGAATGGTGAGTTGTTGATGAGTAATTTAGGGTTTAATTGTGTATATAATGCATGTCCGGTTAGATGGCCTACTTTGTCATCTAACTTCGTTGTTTGTTGTTTAATTAAATATTGATGTTATTGATTGATTATTATTGAGTTCGGGAATCGGGCACTTTCGTTGCTGATCTCCCAATTGATTGATTGATGATTGATGATGATTATGGAGTCTTGGTATGTGTGTGCCACCTCTCGGGCAGCGTTGGGTTGTCGGGTTGATAACGGCATGACTGCCATAGGCTACCCCCAGCTCGCATGACGGAGGTGTCATGGAGGGAGGGGCTAGTGAGGTACCTCGGGTGCGTGAGTAATGGGGAGTTATAAGAAGAACGGTTGAGATCGTGATGGCGTTTGGAGCTACACCAAATAGAGTATCCTTTATTGATTGGTTATATAGCTATGTGATGATAGTATTATTTATGTTATTGTGTGTTTACTGACTCAAAGGATTATTCCAAGGAGTTTAGTAGACCTTGTTCGAGATCTATCGGATCCTCACTGGGCTTATGTATATAAGCTCACTCTCTATTATTGCATGCTTACAGGTGTTGCAGAGCCGGATTACGGGTACGTGCCTCCTGAGGAGGAAAATGTGCCTTACGTGGACGAGTCATATGTTCCTGAGTCTTATCCATGATTCTATGTTGTTTAATGTCATGTACATTAGCTTAGTAGACTTTTATATGCTTTATGGTTCTTATTGTAATAGATGTTGAAAAGATGATGATCCAAATGATGTTAACTTAGTGGCCTTCTTTTGTCTATGGTTAAGTTGTTAGATGGGTCTCAACTTATTTTTGAAATGTATGATAAGGTTGAGGTATTGTATGTTATGTTGGAACGGAGGCAGATAACGAAGACTGATTATTGTATATTACGGTTATGTTGTGTGTTGTTATGCTGTTGAGGAGTTGTTGTTTGTATGGTTATAGAATTGGATGTTTAATGTTATTAATGAGGTTGGTTTAAAACCTCGGAAATCTATTTACTGTCGTTATGCTGCCAAAATTCCGTTGCGTCCTGACTGATTGTAGGTGGGGTCGAGTTGGGACGTGACAGACAGTGCCGAGTATTTTGAGTGAGCAATTACAAGCAAAGTAATGGCTCAACATTTGATAATAAAATAATAGGATTAACAAGGATCAACAAGAATGACAATGATGTACTTAGGTAGGGAGTACATCAAGCAAGTGAAATTCGAACAAGTAAAATGGTATACCTAAGGAAAAATTACTTTCAAATGAATAGTAATAGGATGAAATGAAATATTAAAATCAATGGCTGGAGATATAGAACGAAATATAGAAGTCTCAAACCTTAACTCCAATAAGCGACATTACTATAAGAAGCAAATATGAATGTTAAGAATAGAAACATTGTCAAATGAGTATAGGATCCATTAATCCAATAAGCAAAACTTTCAAGAAACAATTGATATACTAGAAAAGTGTAACTATCTCTCAAATAAGTGAGAATAGAGTGGAAAAGAATAATAAGACCAATAGAATAGGAAGCACAAAAGGGGTGTCCCATTTACACACTTAAACACCAACAAGTCAAATCCTACAATCTATCTCTCTTCAAAACAAGACACTAAGGAGATCTAGAGAACCTGAGGAGTCATACAATCACTCCAAAATTTATATTCCGCACCAGACCAATCACTAAACAATATAAATCACCGATTGCCCAACAAGATTCACTGATGACGACTCAAAAATCTGATAACACAATACAGATTCATACTAACTCATTATAACAAAAGAGAATCCCCAATCAACAATTTAGAAAGTCATACTACCTAGAACTCAAAAGCTCGATGTAGGCAAGTAAATGTTCAGCCACCAAAATGCATTGTTATTTCCTCAAATAATTCTATCTCCCAACAATTACATCTTCGAATAAAGTAACTTTAGTCAAGAATCACTCCAATTGTCTCCAAGGTTTAAAGATCAAAACTCCAAAAGATCCATTAATAATATAGCAATCTCAAATAGTAGAAATATTTACATGTTATACCACACTTTATTCCATTCACAAATATACATCACTAATTCCTCAAATAACTTCATTCTAAAATAACCTCAAGAAAGTATAATATGAGTTGAGATTTCAAAAGTGTCTAATCACAACCTCACGGAAACCTCAACTTATGATCTATCTCCAAGTAATAACAAGTTAAACATAGCAAGAAAAGTAATTATAATCATCAAGATACATTGCTATTTCCTCGAACAACTTCATTCTCGCTAAAGGAACATCAAGAACAGATCCATTAAACTGAGATTAAATCCATAAGCATAATAATCAAGATCTCAATGATAAAATATCAGAATAATAATAACTCAAAATCATAGCTTACCTCTGGTTCCAAAAGCTCTTGCAGCTTCCCTTGGCATTAAATGGCCACTCACGAGTTAAACAAGTATGCAACTATATCATATGAAAGACAAGTACAATGTAATATGCAATTATCATACAATACAACATTATCACATAACGCACAACTCAGCACATATGAAGCAAATATCACCTAAGCAGGTTACATCACATAAGCAAGTTATAAGCAATTAAAGTCACATAAGCAACAAACTTCACATAAGGCAAGTTGATCACGTAACTCACATTAGTCACTTAAAGTAAATTGAGCACCTAAAGCACGTTGTTTCACATAAGCTAGTTATAAATAATTAAAACCACATAAATAACTAACTTCACATAAGACACTTCGATCACATAAAACACATTTGTCACATAATACACATTAATCACATAATGCACATTAATTACAACACATTGAGTACATAAGGCACGTTGTCACATAAAGCATATTGACCACCTTAATTCACTTAACACATAAAGCATATTGATCAGTTAGAAAGTTAGTCACATAAGTAAATTAATCACATAAACATATAAACATATAATTCTCTTTACACTTAGTACATGCATTCATGTCAAGACCACTACCCACATTCCGAGGATACCCCAGCTGATAGCTAAACATGCGCCCTGATACCACTTAATGTCTCACCCCAACTCGATCCTACTTACGATCAGTCAGGACGCAACGGAATTTTGGCCATATAATGACAGTAACACGGACATCAGGGCTCTAAACCAACCCTCATAATTCCATATAACCAACTCCAAAGATCAACAAAAACTCCACAACTAAACTAACAACATACAACACAACTATTCCCATATATTAAACATCCATTCATCAGTTCATTCATAAGTTATACGCCTCCGTTCCAACATCAATCATAGGACATATCATACATTAGCAAAATAGATGTCTAGCAACCTAATCATGTTCCAATGAAATACTACTAAACTAGAGTTATATAATTCTTTATCTGTAAGTAAGTTATACAATACATCATACTACAAAAACTAAGACAACCTCATGGACATGGCTCCTACACATAAGACTTCTCCACATACTCATCTTCCTGAGGAACATACACAAAGTCTGGCTTAGTAACACCTGGATGCAAATAACGAATGAGAGTGAGCTTATATAAAACAAGCCCAGTGAGAATTCGATAGATCTTTTACAAGTATTTACTATACTCGTTGGAAATCATCCTTTGAGCAGTAAACACATAATAACCATCAATAACAATATAAGCACAATAATAATAATAACCAATCAATAAGGATACTCTAGTTGGTGCAGCTCCAAATGCCATCACAATCTCAACCATCTTCTTATAACTCCTTATTACTTACACACCCGAGGTACCTCACTAGCCCCTCCCTTCATGGCACCTCTGCCCATGCGAGCTGGGGGTAGTCTATGATAGTCATGTCGTTATCAACCCGACAGACCAACGCTGCCCGAGAGGTGGCACACACATACCAAGACTCATGACAATAATAATAATAATTCATATCACAAGAGGACAACAAAGTAGGTTGCCTATCTCCCGACTTCATCAATAATCAATCAGTTAATATCATTTCAACAACATAACATCAATTAATCAATTAACAACTTAACAACTAAGTTAGATGACAAAGTGGGCCATCCAACTTAACATGCATTAAACCACTCAACCAAACCCGAATCTAACCAACAACAACCCATGATTCAACCTCTCAAACACTACTCAAACAACTAAAGACATTATTTCAACATTTAAAGAGAGACTACTCAAACTTCTAAAAATCATAACTTATAATCTACTAATTCAATAACCTCCAAATGAGTTTCTATCACTCACCCATTCAAGCAATTACATTAGTCCTCTCATTAACCAACCACAGTCCATCCAAAACAAGCTCAACAACCCTAAAACCTCAATGCACCATGGCTGAAATTTTCAAACTTTCACCATGACATCACAATCAAAATTTCGGCATTACAACATTACTACAAAGTATTTAACAAACTTTTAGAAGCTAACAGCAATCAAATCCAACCACCACAACTCCATTAAATCAACAACAAGCCAATAACTCAATTTTAATACCCAAAAAATAGAAATATATGCTACAACTGTTCAAAACAGGTATAAACCCATATAAATGATCCTTAGCAGCTACTGAGCAATATTCTAACATCAATTCAACAGCTAAAAATTCAATTATATGAATTGACATAAAAATAGTATTTTGATATCTATAATTTTTCTCTCACCTTTGATGCAAACTAAGGTTAGAAATAGGTAGAATGGATGCCCAACAAGCAATTTTAAGTTTTGAATGAAGTGATTTGGACTTAAATTGCAAAATCTATGAGAAAATCACTTGAAAACCTTAGAAAAATGTCTCTCTTTGCTTCCCTTGGCATTTTAGATTATGTAGGTGTTTTTGGAGGTATTTTTGTGCTATTTTAATGTGGGTTGATGATATAAGCTCAAGGTCAACAAAAATAATAAAAGTCAAAGTTGATTTTCTAGTCATTTAATTAGTATTTTTAGTCTTTTAATTGTTTTTCTTGACTATTTTGCTCCCCAACATGCATTTAACACTTAGAATATTTTTAGGTAGTTTATTTTAGGTGACAACAATTTTCATTTGCATACATTGACTCTCGGCTCGGTTAAAAACTCGATTTTTGTAAAAGAATGTGAAAAGTCATATTATTTGTTTTCAAATGTCTTTTGAATGCACAATTAATCTAAAATCATTTAATACCACATATAAATACATTTATATTATAATATATACTAGGTCCACGAAAGTCGATGCAAGAATCGGGTTAGCAGAAATCACTATTTAGCTAAAAAATGCTACTTTTCGCCCGAAAAGTCTATTTAAATTCTTATTCTGTTTCAGAATCAATTTTTATCAAACATGGGTCTATTAATAATAGAGGACTAGGTTTTCAAACCCTAAAAACACCCGTGTCAAAATTTTAGCGGACGTGCGTTCAAAACACTATTCATAAAAACCGACGATAAAATCTCTGATGCCGATTTTGATGAAAATTTCATGAATGCACACATAGCATGTAATAGGAATATAAATCACAGAATTAGCACATTCTAACTCATATAACACATAAACAGGTCAAAACAAGTAATTCTATGCAAAGGTAAAATTTGGAGTTTCACATTTACCACAAGAAGACAGAATTACTTTCGGTCACAGTGAAAGTAATCCAGTCAAAAACACCATCATCACAAGAAGACAAGAGATCTTTCAGCCACAGTAAAAGCCAGACAAGATCAAAACAAGATTCAGCCACAGTTTTCAGCCAACACTATTACTTTTGACTTTTCTTTTTTCATGAATAGTAAAAATTAACTTCCTTAAAAATCGGCCACAGTTAATTTTGACTTTTCTTTTTACATTTCACTATTGTAATCACATTTCAGAATCCTATATTAAGACAGAGTCTGTCTTAAGAAAATTATCTGAATTTTTCCTTAAAAATCGATAGTTTAGTTTTCATCTAGAGGATTAATATTAGACCAATAGTAGATTCAGACTGTACATCACTGTACAACCACCATTGTAACCATTTCTTCTGATCTTCAATGCAAGTAAGAGACTTCGTCTCTAATATCTTTATGTTTTATTTCTTTATTCTTTTCTTTATCGTTTCTATTTATTTAATTATTGTTTTCTTCATGCTTTCTTTAATTATTTATATGGCTTTCCTCAACTGTATCTTCCTGGGCTATTTCTAGTATCAGACCCAGAGTAGCTAATTTGTGTTGTTCCCCTGCTATCTGTCTGCCGAGTCCTAGTTGGTAAGTCCTGCAGAAGGCGTAAGTCAGGCAATTGTGTTTAGGATAGTTCTGAGATTTTAGGTGAAAAACATAAGTTAGTTGTAATGGCTTCTAGTAGTAGTTCCATCTTAGTAGATATAGTTAGTAATACCATAGCTATAAAAGAAGAAACATGAACAGAACAAGAATTAGGTAGTTGGAAACCACCTAAGATGAAAATAACCGAAGTTTACCAGAAATGAGTCTTTGACTTCAAGTCTCTTAGAACCATTAGATCTAAAAAAGAAATTGTTCCATTAGAAAGTGATAACCAATCTTTACAGTTATTTTCCCAGAAATCAATAGAAAAAGCTAAGAAGAATGACTATAGATTTCTTCACATATGACACGTACAAGTAGCATTCAAACCATTAACCAGAGAAGGTTTAAACACTAGTATTTTTGTTGCTTTACGTGATAAAAGATTGCTTAGATACAATGATTCCCTTTTGGGATTAGTTGAAACCAATTTATGCAATGGACTAGTTTTCTTTGATTGTTTTCCCAATTATACCATTTCTCTTACTGACCCCTATATCATGAAAGTGTTAAATTTAGATATCGAAGCATATAATTATGTTGTTGAATTTGGCACACATGCATATGAAATTATTTATCGTTTTGATTATAAGTTGATGAATACGGGATTAAATCCCAGATTTGTTACTAGAAATAGACATAAAAGGGAAACCTTGTTATGGACCATGGACCGAACCAGATCAATAGTTAATATTCCCCAGACCATTCATTGGAAAGATATTTCCTTACCAAAACATTGGAATATAGAGAATGCTACTAGACCATTAGCACAAGAACAGAATGTTAGAAATACCATAATTGAACAAATCATCCAATATGAGGATGGTTTTGTTAGTATTAAGATGGATAGATGAGATAGATCACCTCACCTATCTAGATCTGCATCCAGTATTTCCAGAGTCAGTACTTCTGACCCAACACTAAGATTTGTCGATCTTCCCTCGACATCTAGACACACTAGAACCCAAAGTCAATCTGTTCCTTACGGAATCAAGATTGAAGAATAGACCACTATACCAGTCTGCCATGAATTTGAACCAACAGATACATCGTCTGTTGACCATAACCCCACAGCTTCTGACTTGGGATTGAACATGTTAACAGAAGAATTTGAAATAGATAGATAAGCTTTGACGGAAGAATTTCTTTCTGAAAAGCATAACCAGAATAGAGAATTGTTCTTTCGCGTTACCACAAAAGAACAAAGACACCAGTTCAAAGAACAATGGCCACAAGCCATGAAAGTAGTCAAGCTTAACAAACCATTCTTTCTTTGGTTTAAAGAAAGAAATAGACCCATGAACATCAGTGTTTTAGCCTCCAGAACTAGACAGTGGAACTTACCCAGTATTGGTAAGACCTTAGAAACAGAACATCCATCTTTCTAGGCAACTTAGATTCCTTAGTTATTCTCCAAAAACAAGTAGAGCATATAGAGTATACGTTGGAAAAGAAGACCAGTAGTTTACCTTCTAGTTCAGAAGAGAAAATTAAAAAGTCAATAGAGCTTTCCCTTAGAAAGCAGTCACCTGCTCCTATAGTTAGATCTTTTGAATCACTTAGACTCACTTCTACTAAGAAAAAAGAAGAGATTCCAATTAAACCTCTTCCTTTTAAGATTACCAGTATCATTCCCAAAATGGAATCTACCGATGAGAAGAATGCAAAGTTATTGCAAGAACTCGCCGATAAAATTAAGAAACCATTAGATTTACCTACTAGTAGTCAGTCGTCTACCAGTAGTCACCAGACCAGTAACTTACAAGCATTACAAGTTATTAGGAAATCAGACCATAGTTCAGTTAGTTCTGGTAGTGAACCAGATAGAATTATTCCCCAAACTCAGTTTAATGTCAATAAGATTGTTGGTCCTAGTTATAGGAGTTTTTATCCCAGACCAACACCACCATATCTTCTCATAGAGGAAAAACAGTCACAAAGAACCTTTTCTGCCAACCAGATCTATGAATGGAACATAGATGGCAAGACAGAATACCAGATATTAGAACTCACAAAACAGATGATTATAGTTGGTAACATATATAAACAATCTGTTCGAGAAAGAACTGCTATCGATAACTTCATCCTTGGATTTACAGGCCAATTGAAAGGATGGTGGGATGACCACATGACTGACCAAACCAAGTCTGCTATCTTAGATATGCAGAAGACCAATGACCAATGTAACCCTGTGGTTAATGACCAAGGTCAAACAGAATCCAGTGCCCTTTCGGCACTAGTCTACATGATTACTTACCATTTTGTTAGGATCCAATCATGTATCAAGAACGAACATCTGAGATTCTCCAGAACCGTAGATGTAGAAGACTACAAGACTTTCGATGGTATAAAGATGTCTTTCTCAGTAAGCTTTACCAAAGACTAGATAACAATGCTAGTTATTGGAAAGAAAGATTTTTATCTGGACTTCCAAAGTTGTTTTCCCAGCAGATGCAAGATGCACTTTCACTTAAATTCCCCGATTTAGATTACAGCCTTATGACTTATGGAGATATCATAAGTCAAATCAAGAAGACAGCTTTGAAGATCTGCACTGATCTTAGATTCAAAGCACAACTTAAGAAACAGAACCTCACATCCAGAAATAAGTTAGGAAATTGGTGTAAACAATACGACATGGAATGTATCCAGCCTCATCACACTGAAAGGACTCATAAGCTAGATCACATAGATTTAAGAGACATCATACAAAGAAGTATGATAGACCTTTTAGATCTTTTAGAAAAAAGAGACATTACCAGAACTTTTCCCAAAAGAAGTGGAAACCCAGATACAATAAGGATAGTAAAAAACAACAGAATTCTTCTGTCTGTTTCAAGTGCGGCAAGCCAGGCCACTTCGCCAAAACTTGCAGGCTTAGATCCAGAATACAACAGTTAGAACTAGACGAAGAAACTAAGAATAGTTTCCTCCAGATCATTGACCAGTATGAATCTAA
This sequence comes from Ehretia macrophylla, assembly GCA_037974665.1. Lineage (NCBI taxonomy): Eukaryota > Viridiplantae > Streptophyta > Magnoliopsida > Boraginales > Ehretiaceae > Ehretia > Ehretia macrophylla. The sequence continues at coordinate 62,855,105 of CM075779.1, forward strand.
GTCAAGTACCAGTTCTTAACAAAAAGATTCCAGTGAAGACAACATTAACCAGATTGGTACAGATTACTACTCCAGTAGTAGTACAGAATCTGAACCAGATTGTAGTTGTCCCAATAAAGGACCATGTTTCTGTAATAAGAAACTAAACGTCCTCACAGATTCTTACAGTCTCATGCTAGACATGATTAGTAAGATAACAAATCCAGATGAAAGACAAGTCTACCTTCTTAAGCTCAAGGAGCTTATTGATCAAAAGGAAAAAAAACCTGTTGATTCATTTCCTAGATAAACTTAGAAGACTAATTATTCTGAAGTTTTAACCCATTTACAGAAAAAGAAAAACCGTACCAGTAGGAATCTTTGATCTCCAAGTTGAGATTAACCAGTTAAAATATAAGATTCGAGAACTCAGAAAAGAAAGTTATAGGATTGACCAACTAGAGCAAGAAGTTCTACTTCTTAAATTCGAAAGTCAATTAGACTTACAAGAGCATCATCAAGATGATGATCAAATAGATAAACAGACTCAGATTGCATTAGGCAAACTGAAGACTGAAATTCTAGAAGCTAGTAACCCTAAAGAGGAAGAGAATTATCTAAATCTTCTTAATATAATTACGTACCATAAATGGTATGTCAAATTGACCATAGTCATCGAAGACTATAAATTCGATACTATAGCACTTCTTGATTCAAGTGCAGATATGAGCTGCATTCCGGAAGGAATCATCCCTACCAGATTTTTTTGAAAAAACTAGAGAAAAACTTTCTACAACTGACTCTACTAGATTACAGATTCAATATAAGTTATCCATTGCACATGTTTGCAACAAAGGAATTTGTTTTCCTACCAGTTTTGTTTTGATAAAACAGTTAAATTTCGATGTCATATTAGGGAATCCTTTTCTCCAGTCTTTATTCCTTTTCTATGCCACAGAAAAAGGAATTTCAACACAAATTTTAGGAAAACAGTTTTATTCCCATTCTTTTATCCTTCTATGAAATGTGAAGTAAACACGATTCAAAGAAAGGAAAACCAGATTGCATTTCTCAAGCAAGATATCGATAGTCTTCGTATTGAGAATCAGATTTCCAAACAGTCGCAATCAAACTAGGATTTTCAAACCAGACTTGAAAAAGAAGTATGCTCAGAACTTCCTATAGCCTTTTGGAATAGGAAAAAACATATTGTTTCTTTACCTTATGAAAAAGATTTTTCAGAAAAACATATTCCTACAAAAGCTCGTCCTATCCAAATGAGTCAGGAATATCTAGATTTATGCAAAACAGAACTCCAGAATCTGTTAGATAAAAAACTCATTCGACCTAGCAAGAGCCCATGGTCGTGTGCTATTTTTTATGGTCGTGTGCTATTTTTTATGCTAATAAACATGTAGAAAAGGAACGTGGGGTTCCAGATTAGTCATTAACTATAAACCTTTGAACAAGGTTTTACAATGGATTAGATACCCAATACCCAACAAGTATGATCTCCTTAAGAGAGTACACCAGGCTCAGGTATTCTCCAAGTTTGATATGAAATCAGGTTTTTGGCAAATTCAGATTTCAGCGGAGGATAAATACAAGATAGCCTTTACAGTCCCTTTTGGCCAGTATGAATGGAAGTTAAACCTATTCTTTTTAAGATTACCAGTATCATTCCCAAAGTGGAATCTACCAATGAGAAGAATGCAAAGCTATTGCAAGAACTCACCGATAAAATTAAGAAACCACCAGATTTACCTACTAGTAGTTAGCCGTCTACCAATAGTCACCAGACCAGTAGCTTACCAGTATTACAAGTTATTAGGAAATCAGACCATAGTTCAGTTAGTTATGGTAGTGAATTAGATAGAACTATTCCCCAAACTCAGTTTAATGTCAATAAGATTGTTGGTCCTAGTTATAGGAGTTTTTATCCCAGACCAACACCACTAGATCTTCTCATAGAGGAACAACAGTCACAAAGAACCTTTTCTACCAGCCAGATCTATGAATGAAACATAGATGACAAGACAAAATACCAGATATTAGAACTCACAAAACAGATGATTATAGTTGGTAACATCTATAAACAATCTATTCCAGAAAGAACTGCTGTCAATAACATCATCCTTGGATTTACAAGCCAATTGAATGGATGGTGGGATGACAACATGACTCACCAAACCAAGTCTGCTATCTTAGATATGTAGAAGACCAATGACCAAGGTAACCCTGTGATTAATGACTAAGGTCAAACAGAATCCAGTGCCCTTTTGGCATTAGTCTACATGATCACTTACAATTTTGTTGGTGATCCAATCATGTATCAAGAACGAACATCTAAGATTCTCCAAAACCTTAGATGTAGAAGACTACAAGACTTCCGATGGTATAAGGATGTCTTTCTCAGTAATCTATACCAAAGACCAAATAACAATGCCAGTTATTGGAAAGAAAGATTTTTATCTGGACTTCCAAAGTTGTTTTCCCAGCAGCTGAAATATGCTTTTTCACTTGAATTCCCAAATTTGGATTACAACCTTATGACTTATGGAGATATCATAAGTCAAATCAACAAGACAACTTTGAAGATCTGCACTGATCTTAGATTCAAAGCACAACTTAAGAAACAGAACCTCACATCCAGAAATGAGTTAGGAAATTGGTATGAATAGTATGACATGGAACGTATCCATCATCCTCACACTGAAAGGACTCATAAGTCTAGATCATATAGATTTAAGAGACATCATACAAAGAAGTATAATAGACCTTTTAGAACTTTTAGAAAAAAAGAGACATTACCAGAACTTTCCCCAGAACAAGTAGAAACCTAGATACAATAAGGATAGTAAAAAACAACAGAATTCTTATGTCTATTTCAAGTACGGCAAGCCAGGCCACTTTGCCAAAACTTGCAGGCTTAGATCCATAATACAAAAGTTAGAACTAGACGAAGAAACTAAGAATAGTTTCCTCCAGATCGTTGACTAGTACGAATCTGAGTTAGATACCAGTTCTTCACAAAAAGATTCCAGTGAAGACAACATTAACCAGATTGGTACAAATTACTACTCCAGTAAAAGTACAGAATCTGAACCAGATTGTAGTTGTCCCAGTAAAAGACCATGTTTCTATAATAAGAAACTAAACGTCCTCACAGATTCTTACAGTCTCATGTTAGACATGATTAGTAAGATAATAGATCCAAATGAAAGACAAGTCTACCTTCTTAAGCTTAAGGAGCTTATTGATAAAAAGGAAGAAAGACATGTTGCATTATTTCATAGAGAAACTCAGAAGACTAATTATTCTGAAGTTTTAACCCATTTCCAGAAAAGGAAAACCTTACCAGTAGGGATCTCTGATCTTCAAGCTGAGATTAACAAGTTAAAATATAAGATTCGAGAACTTAGAAAAGATAGTTATAGGATTGACTAGCTAGAACAAGAAGTTCTACTTCTTAAATTAGAAAGTCAATTAGACTTATAAGAGCATCATCAAGATGATGATCAAATTGATAAACAAACTCAGATTGTATTAGGCAAACTGAAGACTGACATTCAAGAAGCTAGTAAACCTAAAGAGGAAGAGAATTATCTCAATCTTCTTAACCGAATTACGTACCAGAAATGGTATGTCAAATTGACCATAGTCATCAAAGACTATAAATTCGATACCATAGCACTTTTTGATTCAGGTGTAGATATGAATTGTATTCAGGAAGGAATCATCCCTACCAGATTTTTTGAAAAAACTAAAGAAAAGCTTTCTACAGCTGACTTTACTAGATTACAAATTCAATATAAGTTATCCAGTGCACATGTTTGCAACAAAGGAATTTGTTTTCCTATCAGTTTTATTTTGATAAAACAGTTAATTTCCGATGTCATATTAGAGAATCCTTTTCTCCAGTCTTTATTCCCTTTCTATGCCACAGAAAAAGGAATTTCAACACAAGTTTTAGGAAAAACAGTTTTATTCCCATTCTTTTATCCTTCTATGAAATGTGAAGTAAAAAACTCATTTGACCTAGCAAAAGCCCATGGTCGTGTCTGCTTTTTATGTAAATAAACATGGAGAAAAGGAACAAGGAGTTCCTAGATTAGTTATTAACTATAAACCTCTGAACAAGGTTTTACAGTGGATTAGATACCCAATACCCAACAAGTATGATCTTCTTAAGAGATTACACCAGGCTCAGGTATTCTCCAAGTTTGATATGAAATCAGGTTTTTGGCAAATTCAAATTTCAGCGGAGGATAAATACAAGACAGCCTTTACAGTCCCTTTTGGCCAGTATGAATGGAATGTTATGTCATTCGGCCTCAAGAATGCCCCATTAGAATCCCAAAACATCATGAACTAGATATTTAATCAATTTACCAGTTTTACCATTGTTTACATTGATGATGTTTTAGTCTTCAGTAATGACATTCATCAGCATTGGAAACATTTACATTTGTTTTTCAAAGTCATTAAAGAAAATGGTCTTGTGGTTTCTGCACCCAAGATTAAACTTTTCCTGACAAAGATAAGATTCCTTGGACATATGATTTCCTTTGGAAAAATTACACCTATCCTAAGAACCTTAGATTTTGGAGAAAAATTCCCAGATGGTTTAACAAAAAAGACACAGTTATAGAGATTTCTTGGATCTCTTAATTATGTCACAAATTTTTATCCAGGCATTCGCCACATTTGTAAACCATTGTTTGAACGACTCAAGAAGAACCCTCCAGCTTGGTCTGAGGTTTATACTAGAGCAATTTGTGATATAAAGAAACAAGTTAAAGTTTTACCAGTTTTGACTTTATGTCAACCAGACGCCCCAAAGATAGTTTAGACTGATGGATTTAGAGGTATCTTAATCCAGATTTTAAAAGGAAAAGAACACATAGTTCGATTCTACTCAAGCACATGGAATAGTGCTCAGCAGAACTATTCCACAGTTAAAAAAGAGATTTTATCCATTGTTCTGTGCATTTCCAAATTCTAAGATGATTTATTAAATCAGAAATTCACAGTTCGTGTTGACTGCTAGTCAGCCAAGGATGTCCTGGCTAAGGACGTAAAAAATATAGCATCAAAACAGATCTTTGCCAGATGGCAAGCCATTTTATCCATTTTTGATTTTGATATTCAATATATCAAGGGAATTGACAATTCAATCCTTGATTTTCTAACTAGAGAATTCCTGACAGGCCACGTGCCTATCACATAGGATTCCTTTGGGAATACCATTCCAGTTACCCATTTTGCAGGTTTTACCAGCAGCAGAATTCAAAGAGTTCATTTCGATTCCGCCGAATTTACCAGATTGGAACCAAGTTTCAGTTCCATCCTTTTAAGGAACAATTACCAGAAGTAGAGGGCATACACTATTGAACACTATGACACCAAAGAAAGACAAATGCAAGGCTAAGAGCTGCGACATTTCCTCTTATGCCCAGAAAGCTGCAACACCACAGACACCAGCAAAAATAGAATCATCTTCAACATCGAATATACAAGACAAACAGATAACATATACACCAGATACACAATAGATACCCCTAGGAAGAAACCTCACAGTTTTAGGGTCTTTGACCCTACAGAAATCACTAACTAGTGTTCATGCAAGTTTTACAGGAACTTCATCTTCACAGACTCCAGTTAGTAACAAGTTTCAGCCACTTGTTACCAAACCAAAACAAACACCATAACCCAAAGACATACCAAAAGCGTACCATACATTTACAAGAACATCTTTGACCAGATTTTGGTCACAGAACCAGAACATTTTAAACAGAACCCCCAGATATCTGCAAATGAGTTTGCTCTTTTATTTTTTCATCCTCAGAGCAACTATATCCCAGATAATACATTCAAAACCCAGAGTTACTATGAGGCAATTCCTACGGCTCAACAAGAATTCCTGTCTCTCAAGAACCAGCTTCAGTCCAAGTTAGCTGCAACTACCAATCTTGATGAGATGCATGCCATCATGCTTCAACTTCATGAGTTAACATCAGAAAGAGCTTCAGACAAGGCATCAGACCACAGTCAACCTAATGACCTTAGCGACCAGAACGAGGATGATTGCTACTGCATTCAAACTCAACAATGAAATTGAAAAATAGGGTTTTCGCATCTAAGTTCCTCGACAAAAACTTAGAGGTAGAAGAGTTTTCTGATGTTCTCACCAAAAACATTGGACAGTAAGGTGCAACTTCCCTTCTGAAGTTGAAAAAAAAAGAGATTTATTCTCCTAAGTTCTCTAAAAACTAAGGTGCAACGGTAAGACTTCCCCTCTCTGAAGTCAATGGTTACTGAAGAATTCCATAAAACTTCAGCTAGTCCAGTTCAAACGGCAACTGGTAAAGACATCTCAAGTCCATTGATAGGTGTGGCTTTCCCAAAAAGCCAAAGGAAATTCGTTTGAATATTTATTTTATTTGTAATTTACTGCCATGGTCTAGGGTCAAGGTACCATAGTAAGTCATGCAGAAGGCGTAAGACGCGTATAAGACAGGTGGCCATACCTGGACGAATTTAAAAATTACAGAGAAGAATAAATAGGATTATGCATTTTCTTTGTATTTAGGAAATTTTATACCAGTCAATGTATTTGTATGTATTTAGTATTTTGCCATCTTTGTATTAGATGAGATGAAGAATACCAGCATCTTCAGTACAAAGACAAAGTCAAGATTCCACCAGTCAAACATTTACCACAAGAAGACAGAATTACTTTCGGTCACAGTGAAAGTAATCCAATCAAAAACACCATCATCACAAGAAGACAAGAGATCTTTCGACCACAGTAAAAGCCAGACAAGATCAAAACAAGATGACAAAACAAGATTCAGGTATCGGCTGAAAATTATGGCCGAATCTTGTTTGTCATCTTGTTTTGATCTTGTCTGGCTTTTACTGTCGCCGAAAGATCTCTTGCCTTCTGGTGATTATGGTGTTTTTGACTGAATTACTTTCACTGTGACCGAAAGTAATTCTGTCTTCTTGTGGTAAATGTTTTTCTGGTAGAATCTTGACTTTGTCTTTGTACTGAAGATGCTGGTACTCTTCATCTGGTCTGATAGAAAGATGGCAAAATACTAAATACATACAAATACATTGACTGGTATAAAATTCCCTAAATACAAAGAAAATACATAATCCTATTTATTCTTCTCTGTAATTTCTAAATTCGTCTAGGTATGGCCACCTGTCTTGTACGCGTCTTACGCATTTTGTGCGACTTACTGTAGTACATTGACCCTAGACCATGGCAGTAAATTACAAATAAAATAAATATTCAAATGAATTTCCTTTGGCTTTTTGGGAAAGCCACACCTATCAACAGACTTGAGATGTCTTTACCAGTTGCCGTTTGAACTGGACTAGCTGAAGTTTTATGGAATTCTTCAGTAACCATTGACTTCAGAGAGGGGAAGTCTTACCGTTGCACCTTTGTTTTTAGAGAACTTAGGAGAACAAAACTCATTCTTTTTTTCAACTTCAGAAGGGAAGTTGCACCTTACTATCCAATGTTTTTGGTGAGAACATCAGAAAACTCTTCTATCTCTAAGTTTTTGTCGGGAAACTTAGATGCAAAAACCCTATTTTTCAATTTCATTGTTGAGTTTGAATGCAGTAGCAATCATCCTCGTTCTGGTCGCTAAGGTCATTAGGTTGACTGTGGCTTGATGCCTTGTCTAAAGCTCTTTTTGATGCCAACTCATGAAGTTGGAGCATGATGGCATGCATCTCATCAAGATTGGTAGCTGCAGCTAACTTGGGCTGAAGCTGGTTCTTGAGAGACAAGAATTCTTGTTGAGCCGTAGGAATTGCCTCATAGTAACTCTGGGTTTTGAATGGATTATCTGGGATGTAGTTGCTTTGAGGATGAAGAAATAAAAGAACAAACTCATTTGCAGATATCTGGGGGTTCTGTTTAAAATGTTCTGGTTCTGTGACCAAAATCTGGTCAAAGATGTTCTTGTAAATATATGGTGCTTTTGGTATGTCTTTGGGTTATGGTGTTTGTTTTGGTTTGGTAACAAGTGGCTGAAACTTGTTATTTACTGGAGTCTGTGAAGATGAAGTTCCTGCAAAACCTGCATGAACACTGGTAAGTGATTTATGTGGGGCCAAAGACCCTAAAACTGTGAGGTTTCTTCCTAAGGGTGTCTTTTGTGTATTTGGTGTATATGTTATCTGTTTGTCTTGTATCTTCGATGTTGAAAATGATTCTGTTTTTGCTGATGTATGTGGTGTTGCAGCTTTCTAGGCATAAGAGGAAATGTCGAAGCTTAAAATTCTCTATTCTGGCTATGCTTTTTAGAAAGAAATTCTTCCTTCAAAGCTTGTTTATCTATTTCAAATTCTTCTATTAACATGTTTAATCCCATGTCAGAAGCTGTGGGGTTATGGTCAACGGACGATGTATCTGTTGGTTCAAATTCATGGTGGACTGGTCTAGTGGTATGTTCTTCAATCTTGATTCCGTAAGGAACAGATTGACTATGGGTTCTAGTGTGTCTAGATGTCAAGGGAAGATCGACTAATCCTGGTGTTGGGTCAAAAAATCTGACTCTGGAAATACTGGATGCAGATCTAGATAGGTTTTTTTAGTCTAGCTAAGCTCCTAAGAAGTGAAGAAAAGTGTAGACTTTGTCATTTTTTTCAATTCTGACTTTATATATATATATATATATATATTGAATTAAAGTTGCAAGTTGTAATTTACAATATCATATAAATGATTTGATAACAAGTTATTTCGTATCAACTTAAAAAATAAATTTGTTGTGTTATTATTATATATATATATTTTTTTAAATAGTTACTGCGATTTGTAATTTGTCTAAAAAAAGTTATTAGTCATAATGCATAATATTCAATTTTTGTAATAAATGGGCTCCAATTGTGCTTATATTGTGTTGGTCCACAGTTGGGCTCAAGATGGGCTTTATTTGGACTCGAGTTAGAATTGTGATGAGTTCGAGTAGGGCTAGGTTGAGCTTATGGGTTGAGCTGGGTTGGGCTTGGGCACAAATGGGCTGGGACAAAAAATATACGACCCAGTGCGACCCACCTATATGTGGTGGGTTGGGCCAAGTTGAACCCATTTTCAATTGAGTTTGGCTGGGCCTGAATTTTTGGGGGTGGGTTGAGTTGGGCCTGTGTCGGCCCGACCCAAATGCCATATCTACCTAAAACCCTAGAAGTGATCTGGTTATATTCTATAACGCTGGCATTGAAGGATCTCTTAGAGATAGAGCTATGAACATCATCAAGCTAAGAATCGAGCGGAAGCGAAACATGACATTCAAAAATTTCTGGAATTCAAAGCATGATGTTCATATGAAACTCTAATCTTGATATCATGTGATTAACATATGCAAAACATATATATAGCAAGTATATATATTGACAAGAGATACTAGAAGAGTATACCTCTTGTAGATAACTCATGGAAGCCATAGATCTGAATTTTCGCACACTTGATGGAAGATACCTCCTCTTGAAACCACAAGAGCTCTAGTCGGTCCACATAAGCAAAAAATGGCTTCTCCGTCTTCATGGCTATTTTTGTGCTAGATCTACCATAGAAGATTTATGAGCTTGTTTGTGAAGAAGAGAACAGAACCATTTCCTTCTTCTTCCTTGTTCTTGGCTGCGTTTTCATGAAGAAAAAGAGAAGACAAGTTCATCTAGTTTACCTTCATTTTTCAGCCATGATGTTTTTCTCTTTTAAGAGTTGAAGAAGAAGACTTCTTCATCTCTTTTTTTTTTTCAGCCATGTAAGAGCTTGGAGAGAGAGAAGGTTGACAACCTTTTTCACATGAAACAAAAGACAAGCCTTGTCATCTTTTTTTCCCTACTTTTCTCATTGTTGTTCCCTCTTTTGAACAAAAGAGAAGACAACATTTCTTAAATCTTGGTTGTGTTGTCTAGCTTTTGTTGAAAGATAAAACATACACACATATATATATCATATATATATATATATATATATATATATATATATTGTGTAGTATTTTTCCACTAATGTAATAATATACATATATATACATAATATGTATATTGTGTAATATTCTTCCACTAATGTAATAATATACATATATACATCATATGTATATTGTGTAGTATTATTCCACTAAGGCATTTAAATATTCAACCTAATCACCATTAGTTGAAATTAAGAAAACAACCTCTTCATATTTTCACATGTTCATATTTCCACATTAGCCCCAACACTTAATAATAATTGCATATTGACCACAATAACTTTTAAAGGTCAATCACACCATTGTTAACTCCTTAACAATTCAAGAGAAACAAAATACTATTGTTAACACTTTAACAATTCAAGAGAAAACTAATTACAATTGTTAACACTTTAACAACTCAAGAGAAACTAAATCAAGCTCAATAGGAAAAACATTCGTCATGCTCTATTGTGTGTGACTTTCTAGATTCACCGCTATATAGCACTGAAGAAACATTGAACACTTTCAATGTTAATCAAACTATTCGATTTGTTTAGAGAATATCTCCCATCATTCTCAAAACACCTTCAGAGTTCTTGAGTGACGTTCTAGCTACTAACGTATCAAGACAGTTTATAAAGCAATGAAGTCTTATTCAAGTGAATCTATTCATGGTTGCCGATTATCGTGCAATCCAATCCTTCCATTAATTGTCCGGTCGAGCAAGAACCATGATTCAATTAAGTTCATAAACTCGATACCATGCATAGATCTAATTGGTGTAATGAGAGACGACACATGGAAAACCCCTTTTCCATAATTCATACCTCGGCCAAGGTTTTCCTCATTAAACAACCAAGTTTAGATCGCATAGGACATCGCCTCATGCCGGATGTTAATGGATCCTATCTTGACGGCTACCTGTTAATCGTTATACCGAATGAATAAAACTACAAGAAGACGTATCTCATCTCATTTGTCAAAACAATCATTGTCCAAACGCTAGAATCGAACCCCAATATAGATGACAACCGTAATGTCTCAAGTCTAAGGATTACATGCACAATCACAACAAATAACAAATTATTAATCTTGAGTCATGTAATTTGTTATTCATGTCACATTCAGTGATGTATTCAACTAATAGTCACCCACACGTTTGTTAGTCGCATCCCTATACTGTTATGGTACGTGGCTCACCATCCTTTATAATTAACATCCATATGTTAATCAAAGGTAACAACACATGTGATAATCTGTAATAGATTATTGAAGTCCCGATCAAATAATCTAAGGACTGTGAATACTTTAAGTATTTATCATATTAAGGAAATACGCCAACATATTCTAAACGCTTTTAGAATACATTCCTATAATGAAAATACTAGGGACTCATTCATACACATAAAAGAAGGAGAATATGAATGTGCTAATTATGTCAATATGAAAACACATATATATAGACATATATGCCATAATGTACAAGTTAATGTCAAAATGCCTCAATATATGTCATCCAAATATGTAGCATTAGGGCATATCTCTAACAAGCGTACCATCGCACCCATGATGAAAACTCTATCGTTTCGGTACTTTCATCGTTGTGAAACGTTGAGAGCTTAAGAGAGTTATGGCCATTTGAAGAATGGTGGAGGCTGAGCTGCTTCTTGAAAATGGAAAAACCACTAGAGATGATGTTGTGAATAATCAAGGGGTACGTGAGGGCCACGTAAGAGCTATGGGTTTTGTAGATGCTGTCCATGATGGCATCGACGCGCATGTTTTGGATGTGATAAGAGTGGTCGCTGAGGGAAAGAATGGCGGAGAGGTCGTGGTTTGGCGGCGGAGTAATGAATTTGTATGTTGTGGCGTGGATCATGGCTAGCTAGGTGGATTAAGGGGGCTGTGCGTTTGGTTGAGAGGCTTGCTTTGATCAATGAAACTTTGTCTTTGATTATGCCCATCACTTCTTTGAGTTTTCTTCGACGCTCCATTATCAGCTTCTGTTACGTTTGACAAAGAAAGAATGTGATTAAACTTAAGAAATAGAGTGTGCCACTTGTATTTTTGTTTTCTTGTTTTTTTTTGTTTTTTGTTTTTTTTCTTTCTTTGTAGGACAAGCTAAGTATAACCCTGTAAATAGACAATTGAATTGGTAAGTAATATCATGAATGTTCGATGTGCAAGAAATTGTAGGATTCTGCCAAGGGGTTTTAATGTGGTATTTTTCATCGTTGGTATAATTCTTGTTTTAGCTGTCAAAGGTATTAAGATTGTGGCTTGTATTATTGATGAGTTTATTTTTCCTAATTTTAGCTCTATTCTTAATAGAAATATAATCTCCTTGTATTTTATAAATATGAGTTTAATCGTATTAAGGTGTGTGAGACAAAAAGACGAGAGAGAAGAGGCAATGGCTATAGAGTTCTATCTTGTGTATTTATTTATCAACGTAGTGAAATCTTCAAATGCCTCAATGTAGAGGTAGGTTTTGCCGAATCACGTTAAATGTTTGTCTATCTTTTTTCTTGTTTATTATTCGTTCTAACACCTAATCCCTAACAAAAGGTGACAAGATCAATTATCGGAGTGTATAATATCTTTTTAAATTGATGTAAAATTAACTTACGCCTCCCTTTGAATAATAAAAAAGAAAAAAACATAGAAGTGGTATTTTTTTCCCAATTTGTGTAGTTAGTCAAATTGAGAACGAGTAAGGTATCATCAGATTGTAATTATTAACCATGTAGCAAGAAGTCATCTACTATATAAGTTCTACGGCGAGACAACGAAGTGTGTATACATTTATTATTTCCAGAACAAAAAGTTCTTTTCATCATTTATTAATCTGTCGTGGAATTTTTCGTGTTTATTCTTTCGGCTTTTCCGTGTTTAGTCTTGGACATTTCTAAAGATGAAGGTGCTAAGAATTTTCAATTTCTTCGCTTAAACCATAAGCAATTGACCATATCAACAAGATATAATTTTGATATAAATATTTCGTGTCTTTAAAAACTAATTTTGGTTTTAATAAGTAATACTAATTGTTACAGACTCGAGAAATATTGATGTAGCTAGTCAAAATTGATTTAAAGCTTAAGCACTTGTACTAATATTGTAATGCCCCGAACCTAACCCCACGCTACAGGTCAAGTCCGGACCCGTCACTTGGACAGAGTCTCCTCTGTACCGTGGATTAAACTGATACCTGCAAATAGTCACATATAATACTTGAACCACAAACAACTCATACAACCTAACTTCCAAGATCACAATAGTCAACCCAAGATCTCAAGGCCCTCCGAGCCTTGGAACAACAAAATCTACATATAACATACAAGCATGCAAGGCAATTCTAACTTTACTATCCATCATAAAAGATTACAAGTTGGTTCAACTACCAAATATACACAAGACCCCAAGGTCACAAAATGACAACAAACAACAACTCCACGCAAGCTTCACATTATAGTCAACCTTATCACACAAGAATCACGGAATCTGATCTACTTGTACTTCTTCTTCTTCCTCTACTGCTACTAGCTGGGGATTTACCTCAGCTTCTCCTGAAACATGTTAAATGAGGAGTGAGCAACAATGTTGCCCAGTGAGGGAGGCGATACAACATACCGAGCGTGCAACATGATATGCAACAGGATAATAGCATATTCAACATCAAATAACACAACCAAGTAAGCAAGTGATTAACCACATATAAAAAGGATACGGTTCACTTCTTGTCTTCAATCTTGAACCACGAGCCACGATCCACGATCTTCAAACAGGTGCCGGCAAAACCCTTATTCCTACAAAATGGGGTACTCCGGATGTACCCCGATCCTACGACCCTTTCTCCTGAGGTAGGTCCATATGCCCAGCAGGTAAACCACGCCTCTGGGGTAGTGGAGTATACTCAGCGAGAGAAAGGGACTAGGCACCATGGTAGTCGAGGGAGCATGGCAAGCCCGATGCCGCCCGTGTTTCTCGACGCTACTATGTCCGAAAAGGTTGCGCAACCCCGAAACAAATCCACAAGATTCAAGAGCATCAAATAACACGTAAGAGGGTCGACAAAGTAAGCCACCCTCAAAATTTAAATCACAATATAAGCCAACATACGCAAAATAGCCATATAATCTCAAAAGAGGCAAGCAACATTTATTTTCCCACAATCTTCTCAAATAGCTCAATTACACTTTAGATAATCATACAATTACCTAATAACACACCTACAAGCACTTATATGCATCAAAGTAGTCAAAAATGACTTTTCCCCTTTCTTTAGCCAATTTTTTCTTCTCCTAAACGCATTTCAAAGTTACAAAACCACAATCTAATCATACTACATTCCTAAGTAAGCCAAAAGACACCTATCAAGGCCACAAAAACCTATTTTGGAGGCAAAAGCTCGAAAAGGCCCTGAGCAGGTTTTAACTACAACTACCCTATCCGGACCCCAAATTCACGCAACGAAAGCACCGTAAGTGCTTCCATGCCCCAAGGATACCTAATCCCAAGCTCAAACGTGCCCAGATTGCATTACGTGTAAAATTCCCTTTTTAAAGTTAGCAAATTTTACGATTTTACTTAATTTCGGGTGATTCAACTTCACATAGCCTCCCAACTAGTTTCACTAAAGTCTAGAGCACCTAAAGGAAGCCTCAATTCATTCCAATTAGCAAGTTTTCTCAAAACCCTAAGTTTAAGTACTATTCATCATCTTTTTCGTGAGAACTCAAGCTTTATCCATGGAATACTCTATCAAGCTATAAAAGATAGTTCTATAGGCTCTAAAGAACATATAACAAGCATCCATAACAAGAAATATAGCTAAATTCAATAATACAAGAAATTCAACATGTATGCAACAACTTTAAACTCAAGAAATATGCAACTCCCTCACATGCAAGAGGTTTAAGAGGCTTGTAGGAGCTTAGGAGAGCTTAGAAATAGATGTAGGATGCTTGCAAGAGATTAATCACCAAGACTTTGATGAAGAAATTGCTCATTTTCCTTTCCTTTTGGCCGTCTGGTAGGGGGAACAAAATGGGGATTATTTCAATTGTTTTTGAGCTAGTTTTCTTGTATATGTGTTATATTATGTTTTTAGCTTGAAATTTACTTTGATTCAATTTTGATGTAATGGATTGGACAGTTTAACAATTACTACAAATTTAGCTTTTTCTCTTCACTTAATCTTCTTTCTATTTTTCATTCACTTTTTTCGAGTGATCCTAAAATCACCAACACATCAATGACAAGGGGAACTATGCAGTTTAATGTTTTATACTATGTGGATTTAGGCAAGACATATTATTGAGAACTAGCATTTGGTTTCTTATTTTATTTTCTTCTTACTGATATATGCCATTGACAGTAAATATTTCTATTGCTTATGGTTTGTTGTGTATTGCATTTATCTTATAATTTTATTTTGTTATTTATTTGAGTTCTATTTCTAAATATGGTTATAGTTTCATGTTGAGTGATAAAGGAATAACAAAAGGAGGTAAAACTTCAATCTGAAAGGCTATC
This sequence comes from Ehretia macrophylla, assembly GCA_037974665.1. Classification (NCBI taxonomy): domain Eukaryota; kingdom Viridiplantae; phylum Streptophyta; class Magnoliopsida; order Boraginales; family Ehretiaceae; genus Ehretia; species Ehretia macrophylla. Next base: position 62,870,602 of record CM075779.1, read on the forward strand.
AAAAGGTCATCAACGATAAGAGCTTATGGAGATTCAAGATCGTGAATAGTTTCAGAGAAGATTCAAATGCATAGAGTTAAGTTAGATTTGGTGGATAGCTATTTTGTAATTATATATGTAATTAAAATATTTTGTAATCATATATGTAATTAAAATATTTTGTAACATTAATTTTAAATTGAATTTTGAATGTCAAATTTTAATTAATTTAATTTTTATATGAAATTCATATTTATAAATTTTGTCATTTAAATTTTGTATTCTAATTATAAAGAGTTTATAAAAATAATTATTTAAATTTTTTGAGGACTTGACGAGAGCTCAGCGAGGTAGGATTTTGCGAGGGCACGGCGAGGGACGCATTCGGGGAGGGCTCAACGAGGGACGCATTCGGCGAGGGATACATTTAGCGAGGACTCGGCGAGGGACAAATTATATGTGGGCTTGTTGCCCTCGCACAGTAGTCACCAAAATGGTCCCTCACTGACCCCTCCCAATTCAGCAACGAAGCTTTCAGCGGAGGACGATGCCCCTCGCCAAGACCCTCTCGCCGAGGGCCTGGCAAGGGGAATTGTCTCTCGCCGAATAGTATTTTTCTTGTAGTGGTGGAAGTACAATTGGAGAGGGGCTGATGGACGAAATCCTATAGAGAGGATTAAGTCCTTCTTTAACATATTTGTTTCATTTAGAGAATGAATCATGTAAAGTTCTAGAAGACTAGTGCCTTAGGGCATAAAGTTTTAGTCAAAGAGAGTTCAACAATTTTAGGTTCGTTAATTTGTAGTGTTATTATTACAAGAAGTTAAATCGTTGTATTTTGGGAGATTTGCACTAGAGACCGTAAGCACTGTAGTGGGACGATAAAAGTCTTAAGGAAACTGAATTAAATTCAGGTCTCGATCTTAATTTATCTATGGTTTGTCCTTTTAATTATATCTTTAAATTACAGTTATATATTCTGTTTATATATTTGATTTGACTACAGGAAATTCTTATTTTGAAATCATACATGCACTCCAAGCCTCAAATTTTCAACAGTTTAATTTAAACTAGCGAAAGATACTATTCAAAAACAACACCATGGAGTATATGTGGCCTAATAAAAATGCTTGCACTTGTACTTGGGGCAAGTGGCAGAAATCTTATAACAACGCGGAAAGGCGCAAAGCAACAAGCTATTTATCCATTGTTTTTATATGTATTTTGTTTCAGAACTCGTAATTATAACGTTATAAGAAAGATTTATTACGATATTATGGGATGAATTAAGGGACTTAAATCATCTAATATTATTATAACGATATGAGAGATTTAATTATAATGATACTTTCATATATAAATAATATTGGGAGTTCAAAATTTTTTTTTAATGATACGATATAAATTTTTTTAAAAAATAAAAGGACTGATAATTTTTTTAATAATACTAATAATTATTTTTCAAAAATCTTGAAAATGTTTAATTTCTTATATTATTGTTGGTAAGATTCACATATATATAGCTATTATTATATAAGAGACTCATTTTAGTTTGAAGGGATTAAAAAATTTACCTCGTAAATGGATCATGCTATGCAAAAAGGTTTGGTCTACACAACTGTTGAAATAAATGGTATTCTTATAAAGATCAATTTGTACAAAGTGTTTTTGATTATATTGCTGCTTTACAGAGATAAGTATAAATACGGGCAAAAACCATTTTAGTCCCTGAGGTTTGCTCTAAAGACCAAATTGGTCCTTCAGGTTTGCAAAAAGACCAAAGAGGTCCCTCCAATTAATTTTTATTAGTCAAATGTTAATAGTCAAAGGGTTGACCGAGTTAAAAGACCATTATATCCTTAGGCAACATATATTATAAAAGAAAATTACGATAAAAGTTTAAATCAGTCTAAAAAAACATAATTCACAATATTTGTGCAGAAAAAAAAAACTAAAACTAAAAAATATCAATTCAAACATAAACAAATTAAATTCAGTAATATATCATTAAAAAATAAACAATCATCATCGACATAATTAACAGCGAGGGTACCAGCCAAAAAAAAGGATGAATCATGATTGTTCATTTTTTAACGATATATTACTAACTTTAATTTGTTTATGTTTGAACTGATATTTTTTAGTTTTTTTTTCTTACGCGAATTATGTGAATTATGTTTTTTTCAAACTGATTTAGACTTTTATTGTAATTTTCTTTTATAATATATATTGCCTAAGGATATAATGGTCTTTTAACTCAGTCAACCCTTTGACTATTAATATTTGGCTAACAAAAGTTAACTAGAGAGACCTTTTTGGTCTTTTTGCAAATCTGAGGGACCAATTTGGTCTTTAGAGCAAACCTCAGGGACTAAAATGGTTTTGACCCGTATAAATACACTAGTTTGCATATTGTAAACATGGAAATACAAATGTACAGCCATAAATCAAGCAATGTGAATCGAAAGAAATTAGCTGATTGTGTTGGCATGTCTTAAGCGATTGTGTTGCATCAGTTATGGCATGTCTTTAGTGGAGTGAGAGATCTTAGCTAGCGTGATTCATCCTTAATATGCCCCCGCAAGATGGTGGAGCTTTCGGTGACACCAATCTTGGACCGAATTGATTCGAACCGTGCCTTGGCTAGTGGTTTCGTGAGTATGTCTGCAAGCTGATTTTTAGTTGAAACGTGAGCCACTTGTAATGACCCATCATTGACCTTGTCTCTGACAAAATGAAAGTCAAGTGCGAGATGCTTCATTTGGGAATGAAAAATCGGATTTGAACAGAGGTATGTGGCCCCAATGTTGTCACAAAGCAAGCGTGGTGGTCGGATTAATGGCATTCGAAGCTCATGAAGGAAGTTTGTTAACCAACATATTTCAGCCACCGTGGACGCTACTGATTTATACTCGGCTTCCGTTGAAGAATGAGCAACGGTGCGTTGCTTTTTGGAGCACCATGACACTGGATTTCCACCGAGAAAAATGACATAGGAAGAAATCGATGTATAATCATCTCTATTACCCGCCCAATTCGCGTCTGAATAAGCTGTGAACATGTGATGGTTTGATTTTCGGATTAGCAATCCATTGGAGATGGTATGTTTTAAATAGCGAAAAAGCCATTTTGTTGCAGTCCAATGCATCACTTTAGGATCGTGCATGTATTGAGCGAGCTTGTTGGTGGCGTATGCAACATCAGGTCATGTCATGGCCAAATATTGAAGTCCTCCAATCAAGCTTCTATATAATGAAGCATCAGCAAACAGAGTATCTTTGTCTTGTGCAATGCGAGTAGTGGAACTCATTGGAGTGTTAACATCTTTGGCTTCACTCATGTGAAAACGGGCAATAAGATCATTGACATATTTTCTTTGTGAGAGAAACACCCCAGCAGGACTTCGGCAAACCTCCACGCCGAGAAAGTATGAGAGTGGTCCAAGGTCTTTGATAGAGAACTTGCACGAGAGGGCTCTAATGGTGCTTTGTATTAATTTCGAACAATTTCCTGTTGCTAAGATGTCATCAACATAAACAAGAATATACATTAAATCACCATTGTTAAAGTAAACAAATAGAGACGAGTCCGATCGAGTGTTCACAAACCCAAGCGAGAGAATGAATTTCTTTAGTTCCATGAACCAGGCCCTCGGTGCTTGCTTTAGACCATATAACGATCTTTTTAGGTGGCACACATGGTTAGGATGGGAGCCGTCAATAAACCCCGGTGGTTGAGCCATAAAAACATCTTCAACTAAATGGCCATGCAAGAACATGTTGTTTACATCCAATTGGTGAATGGACCATCCATGTGAAAGTGCAATAGAGATTACAATGCGAATTGTTGAAGGTTTCACAATCGGGCTAAATGTCTCCTTGTAATCGAGGCCCGGACGTTGATGAAAGCCCTTTGCAACCAATCGAGCTTTGTAACGATTAATACTTCCATCAGGATTTCTTTTGACTTGAAAGACCCATTTGTATCCCACAATGTTATGGTGGGGTGCGCGTGGGACTAAGGTCCATGTTTCATTTTTTTGAAGAGCCTCCAACTCAACTAGCATAGCGGCTCGCCATTTTGGAATTTTGAGAGCTTGTCGAGCAGATGTGGGTTCTAGAGATTGGTCTTGGATATTTTTTATATTAGTGAGAGAAATGAACTGTTTAGGTCGAGTGATATTATTTTTGGACCGAGTTTGCATTGGGTGGGTTGATTGGCTTACAGAGTTGTTACGGTGAGTTGGCTGTGTTATTTGCTGGGGTCCAGTTTGCTCCAAGGATCTTGTGTGAAGCTGAGGAGGGGGCACCACGCTTGGGGACGATTCAATTGCAGGCATGATGGCATGACATTGTAGAGCATCTGTTGGTGGCACGAGTGCATTGCTTACTTGATCAGAGCAAAGGTTAGTCTTTTGTGAAGAGTAGGATGGTGGAGTGGTAGTAGGTGATGTGGTTAATGATGAAGATGAATTGATCCTAGCTGGAATGAAAGTGACAATTTGTGTTGCAAAAGGTATTTGGGCATTGTCTGGGGATGGTTGAGTGCTAGATTGGTATAATGTTGGTATTGGAGATAGCTAACTTGAGAGTGATGTGCTGTTAATTTTGTCACCACGGGTCATCAGCGGCAGGGATGAGAACTCATTTTCAAAAAATTTGACGTGTCGAGATGTATATAATTTGTGAGAAGTTGGCTCAAAACAGATGTACGTGTGGTGAGTGTTTGAATAACAGAGAAATATACATGGTTTCGACCGTTGTTCCAATTTGTGATGAGTATAGGGTCGAAGCCACGGATAGCAATGGTACCTAAATACCCTAAGAATGGAATAGTTTGGTGGTTGCTGAAAGAGCTTTTCATATGGAGATTTTTGTTGAAGCAGTGGTGTGGGTAGACGGTTAATTAAGTGGGTCGCTGCTTGAAAAGCAAATGACCATAATGAAAGAGGGAGATAGGCGCGATGTAGTAACGTGAGACCCGTTTCAACAATGGGACGGTGACGTCGTTCAGTGTTCTAGGGTGTATGGAGGTGATATTAAATGTTGAATGCCTTGGTGGGCAAAAATTGTCTTAAGGCCTCGGTATTCATTGCCCCTGTCGGAGTATATTGTTGCAATGGATTTTTGAAAGTGCCGTTCAACCATTTTTTTAAAGGTGGTAAAAATTGTGAAGACATCGGATTTGTGAGCTAGAGGAAACAACCATATAAATTTTGTGAAATAATCAACAAAAATTACATAGTAGGAAAAATCATCTATCTAACGGATTGAAGGACCCCAAACGTCCCTAAAGAGTAGTTCTAGTGGACGGCTACTATGAAGACTAGAGGTACCAAATGGTTCTTTATGGGATTTATTAAAATTGCAGGAGTCACAACTTGAAGAGTTTGGAAGATGAAGATGTGGAATGCTACTGGAAGTCGTAAGTTGTTGAAGAACTTCATTGGATGGGTGACCCAGTCTGTCGTGCCAATTTTGTGATGATGTTTTGAGCCTCACAAATGTTTGCTTAGGAGGTGACATTGCACCATCTACATGCCATTCATAAACGTTGTTCTTGCTCCGTCCCGCTGCGAGAGGTGCCCCGTGGAAAGATCCTTCACACAAAAATGAGTGGGATTAAATTCAACGGATACATCATTAGTTTTACATAGTTGCTGAACTGAAATTAGATTTTTTTCAATTTTCGGAACACAGAATATTTGAGAGGTGTAGAGGTCGTGAGGAGGATGAGAGTGATGAGTGTCCTGTGTGTGAAATTTTCAAACCTGTGCCATCACCAATGATGACATCGTCTGGGCCATCGTAGGGCTGGTTTAACGTGAGATTGCTGAGCTCAGATGTCACGTGGTGCGATGCACCAGAATCAAGTAACCAAGTCGAGGTCGGCTGAGTGGTTACATTATTCGCAGTTGGATTGGAGTTGGGAAAGAACAACTTCTTCGCGGTGTAGCACTGACGGGCTGTATGGCCCTTTTCTCACAAAACTGACAGAATACAGGGGACTTTTGTTGGTAGTTGGTAGAAGGCATGGAATCATTGTTTGATTGGCGACGATTATTGGAGTTTGAAGGGAATGCAAGATTGTTGTTTTTGTTGGAATTGTAGTTTTTCTTTCCAGTTGAAGAGTTTGAACCAGAATTATAGCGAGCGACATTCACTGTGATAGACCCAAGGGTACCATTGGCACCAAGTTCTTCACGTTTGAGGAATGCATCATATTCAATTAACTTGTCATGGAGTTCATCAAAACTGATTACTTGGTCTCGCACACGAACTGTAGCTGCAAGCTCCTTGAACGCTAGACCAAGTCCATTTAAGGTATGGGTGATAAGGTATTAGGGTGGTACAGGTGCACCTAACAGCGAGAGTTCATCAGCGATGTCCCGTATTTGTGCTAGATAGTCAGCCATGGGATTGTTACCGCGAGAGATTAATGTGAGTTGCTCAGCAAGCCCCATTACTCGAGAGGATGAGGGATTGGCATAATGTTTTGCCAATTTTTGCCAAGCAGTAGCCGAAGTTTGACAAGATCAGACAATGGATACAACATTATGGCTCAATGAGCCTATGATGCCAAGGAGAAGTAATTTGTCTTGGCGCATCCAGAAGACATATGCTAGACTGGTTTTGGTGGTTCCGTCGACAGTGATGGTGGTGGGTGGGAGAGCATCAAATTGCGATTTCCATGAGTAATAGTTGGTCGAGGTGAGTTTTAGTTGAAGTTGGTTGGCTACATTGATGGAGATAAGAGTTGAAAGGTCCATGGGTGGGGGTTGGACAGTGGGGTTGGAAGGAGACGATGTATCAGAATTATCTGAGGCCGTGGAGAAAAATAAAACTGGAGCTGCGAAGTCAAAAAAAAAAAGTGAGAATCGAGAGACTCGTTAAAATGTATTTGCTCTTGATACCATATAAAGATCAATTTGTACAAAGTGTTTTTGATTATATTGCTGCGTTACAGAGATAAGTATAAATACACTAGTTTGCATATTGTAAACATGGAAATACAAATGTACAACCATAAATCAAGCAATGTGAACCGAAAGAAATTAGCTGATTGTGTTGGCATGACTTAAGCGATTGTGTTGCATTAGTTATGGCATGTCTTCAGTGGAGTGAGAGATCTTAGCTAGCGTGATTCATCCTTAATCTAAACCTAAGCACCACGTGTCCACAAATCCAAATCAAAAGAAGATACAAAACAACTGCATTGTGAATTCTTCAACGTAGCAAAATAAAATAAAAGAGCCTATAAGTCTTAAAACTTAGTAAACAAGAATACAAAACTTAGTTAATAATAAAACTAATCAAACCATGCGAAAATTAATGAATTATTCTAAAAATTTAATTTACCTTTGCATATGAGTTTATAAATACAGTAACCTCTGCAACTTTATCGTCATTAGAATGGTCCCTACATGTGTTTGGCTATAATATTTTGTGTGAAAAAAACCTGACTAACTGCTCAATCAGACTTTTTGAAGAGTTTTCTTATTATAAAGGTTCAAACCCTAAAAGTCTAGTTCTAGTTGTCAAGATTGGTTTGAGATTGTGGTTGATGCCGAGATCAGTGCATTGGACTTTGGACAAGATTTTTAACGATACAATATTGACATAGAAAAGGTAGTACAAAATCCAAATGTTAACTTCCGGTTCTGATAGGTTATTGTTGGCGAAATACATGGATTAACCGAGGGTCCGTTTGTTTGCAAGATAATATTTTTTCTAAAAAATATTTTTTGAATTTTTAGATTTTTTATAACATGAAAAAATTAGTCAATCAAAAAATATTTTCTGATCAAAAAAAATTTTAATTCAAAAAAGTAAAAATTATTTTCTTGTTCTTTATTTAAAGAAAACATTTTTCATAACTCACCAACTTTACCCCCGCCCCATCCATCTTCCACCCGCTACCCTCAAGGTTAACATGATATTAATTATATGTGCATTTTTTCTTTTATAAAATCTCATGTTGAAAATATTTTTCACTGTACATTCAAACACAAAACAAATATTTTTTAGTATTTTATTTTGTCACAAAATATTTTTCTCAAAAAGTTATTTTACAGCAAACAAACGGAGCCCGAAAGTACACGCCACTGGAGTTTGAAAAAAAAATTAGTAAGAAACTTTCTATTAAAAAAAAATTTGTAAGAAGCTTTTTATTTTAAATTTGGGATTAGTGTACTGTGCTGAATCAGAGACAGTAGAGTTCCGCATCTCTCGTTTTCGCCTCGCTATATAGTAGGCCATCCTATTCCCTTCTCTGTATACGAATGAAAACTTAAAACACCAAACATGATAGTACATATTTTCTTCAATTTCATACAAGTGAACATTCACGTAATTTTTGTCAACATTCAAAAAAGTTGAAATAAACTACTTTAAACTAAATATCTTCTAACAACAAATTATTACTAAACGTTTGATTCAAACTCTGACAGATGATAGGATCTATTCATCATGTATTTTACTAGCTGATTGTTACTACAACGAACTTCCACATCTGTATATTTCGGAACCTCCGCAACATTAACCTTGTCTTTCACAAAATTCAATCCAAATTCCACTTCACCAAATTGATTATAAGTTTCAGCTCTATGATAGCCTTAACAACTATGGTAAAACATCACCAAACCATCACTTAGTATTTCCTCTTTCGAATCTACTAATACGACAAAGTATACTATTGTAATGATGTCGTCCATTTTACCCTGAGAAAAACCTATATAGAGAACCTAAGTGTTCTTTGGTGGAACAATATTAATGATTGTTTGAATATGTTAGGACAAGATGAAAGTAGGTCGCCATCTATGTCCAATAGGAAACATATTAGTGTATGTGTCTTCAACACAAATGCATCGTGTTCTCAGTTTATTGTCCATATATTCCTTTAACGGAAGTGAGACACTAATATCCCATAAAACATGATCTCATTGGCTAATGATCATCCTTGGGGTTACAAAAAAATATTATATAAAACTTTCAAGTACGACTTTTGAGTATTATAATACGTTGTAAAATCGCCAAGGTCTTACAAGAATTAACAAAAAGGATATGAAAATATAAAATCATTATTTTGTTGTATTATTTTTCAAATCATTGTTGTTAACTTGCTTGTTAATTATTCTAGGACTTTGGCAATTTTACAGTATATTATAATAATAAAAAACCGTACTTGAAAGTTTTATATAGTATTTTTCCGTAACCCCTCAGGATGATCATTAGCCAACGACATTATGTTTCATGGAATATTAGCGTCCCACTTCCGTTAAAAGAGTATATGGACAATAGAATGAGGACACGATGCGTTTGTGTTGAAGACACAGACACTAGTATGTTTCTTGCTGGACATAGATGGCGACCAACTTTATGCCGACCTACTTTGATCTTTTTCAAACCTATTCAAACAATTATTAATATTATTCTACCAAAGAGCGCTTATGTTCTCTATATAGGTTTACGAATGACATCATTACAATAGCATATTTTGCAATATTAGTAGATTTGAAAGGGAAAATACTGAGTGATGGTTCAATGATGTTTTACCCTAGTTGTCAAGGCTATCATAGAGTTGAAATTTATTGTCAATTTGGTGTAGTGGAATTTGGATTGAATTTTGTAGAAGACAAGGTTCATGTTGGGGAAGTTCCGAAATATCTAAATGTGGAGTTTTGTTGTAGTAACGATCAGCTAGTCAAGTACATGATAAATAGATCCTATCTTCTGTCATAGTTCAAATCAAATGTTTGGTAATAACTTTTTGTTAGTAGATATTTAGGTTAAAGTAGTTTATTTCAACTTTTTTGACTGTTGACAAAAATTATGTGAATGTTCACTTGTAGGAAACTGAAGAAAATATGTGCTGCCATGTTTGGTCTTTTAAGTTTTCATTCGTATACAGAGAAGGGAACAAGATGACTGTGAAACCCCTGTACCGAGCCCGTACAGAGCTTACATGCATTTTATAGCGTTTCATAAATTTTTACATCATTTAATATACAAGTATATCAATGAACGTGTATTTACCTTGATTAACGTGCTTTTATTTTGAAATACGTACGTTTATATCATTTTACGTACACATGTCTCGTTTAACGTGTATTTAAATTCAATTACGTGTCTTTGAGTAATTTAGATAACGTAAACAATAATTCAATCATTTTATGTACATTCATATCAATTTACGTGCATTTCATCATTTAACGTGCATGTGAGTAAATTATATCGTGTAGCTAATAATGGGAACCAACTAAGTGCAATAGCTAACTAGAATAATTGAATTAGAACTAAGGCAATTGGAATTAACACTAGAATGACAAACTAGTAATACATAAGTTAGTTGAGGGTCACTCTTGTCCTAAAGTAAAAATAACAAATATCTTAACACTATTCTTGCTTAATCAAAACACACACTACACCACCCACACACACTAAATCTTTACACACATACACATACACAAATCTGAAAATACACATTACACCACCCACACACATAAAAATACTACACACACACACACACATCTGACAACACACTCATACACACACAAGAGCACAATCAAGAAAAGAAGAGAAGGAAGAAGAAGGGAAGAGAGAAAGAAGGAGGAAGGATAAGGAGGATTCAAACTATTTCCTTGCATCTACAAGCATTCCTAGCTCCATTTCTTGCATTCAAACTCAAGACCAAGGTGAGGGTTGTTTTCTTAAAAAGTTATCTAAAGCTATATTGAGCATGATTGTGATTATATATGTGTATTACTCTTGCTATAGCTTGTATAGAATAGCTTTGTTGATGAGAAGGTTGAGTATTTTGTGTTGTAGATCTAGGATTTTGAATTTGATGTTGGGTGTTTGTGGATTGTTGATGTGGGGTGGTTTTGATTGAGTTTGAACCCTTATATGATACCCATAAACTACATTGAATATGTTTGGTTGATGGTAGGAGGTTGTGTGGATTGTTTGGAAGATTTTTGTAGAAAATATGCCCTTCCCGTACAGCTATTCGAGCGTTACAGTCTCTATCCGGTCGCCCGGATAGAAGCCCTAACGCCTGACAGAAAACTCCCATCCGGGCGTTACCTGCTTCATCCGGTCGACCGGATGAAGGCTATAACGCCCAGATGTTTGATAACTCTATGTAGTGATTTTTCGGAGGTCATATCTGATTCGTTTCAACACCGAATTGTATTATGTTTGATTGTAGAGTTATCTACATTCGATAAGCTTCGATTCTATACCAAAATAAGATTAATTGAAGTTTGGGAATGTAGGAAAATTTACCTCCTAAGTTAGGCTAATGTAGGAGCATTGGATTTGCTTGGTGTATCTAGTATATGCTATTGGTAGGTGTTGATGTTAAGTAGTAGTTTTGCAAGTTCTTGTTATTTATTATTATTTTTTGTTATTATATGTTAGTACTAAGAGAGCTTGCATGTCCATACGAGTATATGATAAATGCTTGACACGTTTACATGATGCGAAGTATAAAATGAACTCGAATATGCTATATGATTGACTAAATTTTCTTGCTATGTCATTGATAATTGCGAATACATTTGAATTGTTAAAGCATGTCAGTTGCAACCATTAATGAATGCGGTAGCAACAAGACCTCCGGGCAGCAACAGGCTCGCCAGTATATTTCGCCTACCGAGGTAGTAACGAGACCTTCAGTCAGAGGTAGGGCTTGCTGGTATATCTCGCCTACCAAAGTGTTTATTCCTTCTCTTTCAAGACTCATTGATCCTCCTACGGGTCGAGACCCAATGATATCTTGGAAGAGTTAGGTTATTAAATTGTTTCGAATGCTCTTACCAAGACCCATTGATCCTCCTACGGGTCGGGACCCAATGATATCTTGTGAGAGATAGATTATTTTAGCTGTTATTGAATCTTGATTGTATATGTTGTATTCTCATTTGTTAAATCTTGTGTGCATGACATGTTTTATCAAACTGTTACGAAAAGATAAAACCTTTGCGAAAACCCTTCCTTGTTTACCTCATCACCGAGGATCTAGCTCACCCCTATTTTCCACCATTATAGGTTGTCCGGAGCTGGAGCTTAGCATAAGAACAGTTGCTCATTTTGGTTAACTTTTTGTTGTAATAGAAAGAGCTAGGCATGTGATTTATTTGATGTAATGTATTAATCTCGTGGACACTTAACTATGTAACTAATTTGATACATTACTCTTTTGAGGCCTAGTTGTAGTAGTTGGACCTGTGTGAAGTAACGTAGTGAATCCAGGTCTTGTAATTTGAACTTGGTGGTTGTAATATTATTTATTAGTGATGAAGTTTGTATAATGGGTGTTACTAGAATTGGTGTAATATATGGTGTGATGTTTTATTTTATGATTAATAGTGCTCGGGAAATTATATTGTGCCTTAACGGACTTAGGCGGAGTGATCTTCTTAAGCCGGTGGCATCACGATCCCAGAACGCTTGAGGATTCGTAAGCTTAAATTTTAATTCCCTGTCATTATTGTGGTATCAGAGACTATTTCAACAATTAAGAAAATGGGGTCGTGACAAAGTGGTATCAGAGCTTAGGTTGGAAACTAGGCATAGTCTGGGTTTAGAGCCCCTGGTCAGTGGGTAGTAGTCCATAAGTGATATGTGTTTTGGATGGTTATGCTTGTTCAATGTGCTTATGTGCTATGTGAAAACTTGTTCAATGTGCTTTGTTATTTATTTTTGTTAATATAAAGGGTTACGAGGATGACCTTGATGTGATGTAGGTTGTAAACCCTGATCCTAGAGTACTTATAATGACTAATAATGGTTGATACACATTTGGAGTTATTCTATCCTTAGGGGTTACTTATGGATCTATCTATGGATTATAAGGGTTGGATTAGACTAAGTTATTTTAAACATAGTGGACCCTTGAGAGATTAATAGAATGTTGGTAAGATTAATCTTAACCATTAGAGTTAACATCACTTGGGAACAAGTTGATGACTTTATGGTTATATAGAACTATGATTGGAGCTTTTATTCCGTAATGGTTGTATGTAGATTATTTTGAAGGTGATCAAGGGCTCTGATGGACGTAAGACCATGGAGTTGGGACTTAGATAGCTCGTAGGTAGAGATAGAGACCTCGGATGGTCGGGTTATAATATTGATATGTACTTGTCTTGAGGAGTATGTGCGCATGTATTATGTGCTACGTAAATCAAATGTGAACCATAGGTTCTATGTGAATAACGTGTCTATGTGATTTATGTGTGATGTATGCTTTAGATACTTGTTATATTATAATTGTTTCATGTATGTTAAGAGGTACATAAGTGATAATGTTGCATCATATAATAGTTATGCATTAAATTATAGTTATTATATGTAGTACGATCATATAAGTACATATTTGTTCTTCATATAACATAATTGCATATGTACATATCATATTAGGGTGCCTCTTTTTGGTGAAGTAAGAATGGCTGGAAGAACCCTCAGAATCAAGGGAAAACTTCAGAGGAATGAGTTCATGACTTTCAAATTAGGGGATCTGACTGTTGTGCAGTATGAAGCCCGGTTCAATCAACTGTCACATTATACTCCAAGATTGGTACAGACTACAGAAAAGAGAATCCGAAGGTTTATTCAAGGGTTGAGGCCAGAGATTCGAGATAGCTTAGTTCTTCTACATCTTTCCACCTACGATGAGGCCCTTTTTGCTGCAATAATAGTAGAGAAATGAAAGAAATAGGAAATGGCAGGCTCGGGTCAATTGAGTAAGGGTCAGAAGAAAGACTGCTTGAAACGGAGGAAAACACAAGGGCTGACTATCGATAAAGGCACTCAGAGTCATGGCCAGAGTCAAGAAAGACTAGTTGATGCTAGGTCACAACAAGAAACCTCAGCCACCCAGTCAGCCCGTGGTGCATCAGCAAGTGTGACTACCTCTCAGATCATCATGTGTACTCATTACAACCGAAATGGGCACGCTGAAGCCAAGTGTTGGAAAAAGTCTGGCAGGTGGCTTGGATGTGGGAGTGACCAACACTGAGCCAAGGAATGTCCTAGATGGCAGAGGAATTATGTTCGGACTGCAGGCAATAGCCATGGTTGAAGGTAAACCATATTTATAAACCTATGAGCTAAAATATTGATTGACCTCGAAGTTGCCCATACGTTTCTTATATTACCTTGAGTGCAACGTGTTAATATGCAAGTAGGGAGTTGTTTTACCTAATTGAAGTCCGTATATGCATGATGTTAAGTTGGTGATCGAATAGTATGTGAAGTTGTAACATGAGGAATTCCGATTGGAAGTTAAGAGTCGTTGTTGCCGTTATTCTACTGCTATTAAAAATGGTGTAATTATAAGGGAATGGATTGACTTGTGAGGTGTCTTGTGGTATTCATGTTGATCGGGTTATAGAATTGCCACCCTACCTCGAAGCTGTTGATTATTAAGATTCTTATTTGGTATTCTTATTTGGAGATTATCGTTTGGAATTCTTATCTGGCAACTGATATCGAATATTTGAGATTCTACGCGACCTTCTTATTTGATATCCATCTTCGGAAATCATAGTTGGTGTTCTATTTTGAAATTCTTGATTTGGGTTTCTTATTGAGTATTTCCTTGGCGTTCTTATTCGAAGCCTTTATTTGGCCTCTTTTCTCTGAATTCTTATTGGGCCTTCTTATGAGAACTCTTGTTTGATAGTCAGACTTCAGTATTCGACACTCCTATCTAGAATCCTTATTCGATATATTTATATGGTATTCATGCTCGGTTTCGTATACAATGTTGTCTAGAGTTCTTATGTGGGGTTGTTGATTGGTGTTCTCCCTTAACGGTCATTTGAATTCTTACAAGCGGTGCTGCAATTGTAGTTGGCTGGCTATTTTCACAGAACCAGATTCTTATTTGTTGGTTGGGATTCCTGGATTGCTTTCAGCATTCGAGTTGATCCGAGAATGAAGAAGGAATTGCGAGGGTGCAATTCTGTTAAGGAGGGGAGGATGTGAAATCCCGTACCAAGCCCGTACAGAGCTTACATGCATTTTATAGCATTTCATAAATTTTTACATCATTTAATATACAATTATATCAATTAACATGTATTTACCTTGATTAACGTGCTTTTATTTTGAAATACGTACATTTATATCATTTTACTTGCACATGTCTCGTTTAACGTGTATTTAAATTCAATTACGTGTCTTTGAATAATTTAGATAACGTAAACAATAATTAAATCAGTTTATGTGCATTCATCTCGATTTACGTGCATTTCATCATTTAACGTACATGTGAGCAAATTATATCGTGTAGCTAGTAATGGTAACCAACTAAGTGCAATAGCTAACTAGAGTAATTGAATTAGAACTAAGGCAATTGGAATTAACACTAGAATGGCAAACTAGTAATACATAAGTTAGTTGAGGGGCACTCTTGTCCTAAAGTAAAAATAACAAATATCCTAACACTATTCTTGCTCAATCAAAACACACACTACACCACCTATACACACTAAATCTCTACACACACACACATAAATCTGAAAACACATATTACACCACTCAACACACACTAAAACACTACAACACACACACATTAGACAACACACTCACACACACACAAGAGCACGATCAAGAAAAGAAGAGAAGGAAGAAGAAGGAAAGGGAGAAAGAATGAGGAAGGATAAGGAAGATTCAAGCTATTTCCTTGCATCTACAAGCATCCCTAGCTCTATTTCTTGCATTCAAACTCAAGAACAAGGTGAGGGTTGTTTTCTTAAAAAGTTTTCTAAAGCTATATTGAGCATGATTGTGATTATATATGTGTATTAGTCTTGTTATAACTTGTATACAATAGCTTTGTTGATGAAAAAGTTGAGTATTTTGTGTTGTAGATCTAGGATATTGAATTTGATGTTGGGTGTTTGTGGATTGTTGATGTAGGGTGGTTTTGATTGAGTTTGAACCCTTATATGATGCCCATAAACTACATTGAATATGCTTGGTTGATGGTAGGAGGTTGTGTGGATTGTTTGGATGATTTTTGTAGAAAATATGCCATTCCCATCCAGTTATCCGGGCGTTACAGCCTCTATCCGGTCGCCCAAATAGAAGCCCCAACGCCTGGTAGAAAACTCCCATCCGGGCGTTACCTGCTTCATCCGGTCGACCGGATGAAGGCTACAACGCCTGGATGTTTGACAGCGCTGCGCAGTGATTTTTCGGAGGCCATATCTCATTCGTTTCAACTCCGAATTGCATTCCGTTTGATTCTAGAGTTATCCACATTCGATAAGCTTCGATTCTATACTAAAATAAGATTAATTACAGTTTGAGAAAGTAGGAAAATTTACCTCCTAAGTTAGGATAATATAGGAGTGTTGGATTTGCTTGGTGTATCTAGTGTATACTATTAGTAAATGTTGATGTTAAGTAGTAGTTTTGCAAGTTCTTGTTATTGATTGTTATTTCTTGTTATTATATGTTAGTACTAAGGGAGCTTGCATGTCCATACGAGTATATGATAAATGCTTGACATGTTTACATGATGCGAAGTATAGAATGAACTCGAATATGCTATATGATTGACTAAATTTTCTTGCTATGTCATTGATAATTGCAAATACATTTGAATTGTTAAAGCGTGTCAGTTGCAACCATTAATGAATGCGGTAGCAACAAGATCTCCAGGCAGCAACGGGCTCGCCGGTATATCTTGCCTACCGAGGTAGTAACGAGACCTCCAGTCAGAGGTAGGGCTTGCTAGTATATCTCACATAACGAAGTGTTTATTCTTTCTCTTTTAAGACTCATTGATCCTCCTACGGGTCGATACCCAATGATATCTTGGAAGAATTAGGTTATTTAATTATTTCAAATGCTCTTACCAAGACCCATTGATCCTCCTATGGGTCGGGACCCAATAATATCTTAGGAGAGATAGATTATTTTAGTTGTTATTGAATTTTGATTGTATATGTTGTATTCTCGTTTGTTAACTCTTGTATGCATGACATGTTTTATCAAACTGATTACGAAAAGATAAAACATTTGCGAAAACCCTTCCTTGTTTACCTCATCACCGAGCTATATGCGAGGATATAGCTCACCCTTATTTTTCACCATTACAAGTTGTCCGGAGCTGGAGCTTAGCTTAAGAATAGTTGCTTGTTTTGGTTAACCTTTTGTTGTAATAGAATGAGCTAGGCATGTGATTTATTTGATGTAATGTATTAATCTCGTGGACACTTAACTATGTAACTAATTTGATACATTACTCTTTTAAGGCCTAGTTGTAGTTGTTGGACTTGTGTGAAGTAACGTAGTGAATCCAGGTCTTGTAATTTGAACTTGGTGGTTGTAATATTATTTATTAGTGATAAAGTTTGTATAATAGGTGTTACTAAAATTGGTGTAATATATGGTGTGATGCTTTATTTTATAATTAATAGTGCTCGTGCAATTATATTGTACTTGAACGGACTTAGGCGGAGTGATCTTCTTAAACCCGTGGCATCAAGATCCCAGAACGCTTGAGGATTCGTAAGCTTAAATTTTAATTCCCTGTCATTATTGTGGTATCAGAGACTATTTCAACAATTAAGAAAATGAGGTCGTGACAATGACCTACTATATAGCGAGGTGAAAACGAAAGATGCATAAGTCTACTGACTCTGATTCAGCACAATACACTAATCCCAAATTCAAAATAGAAAGCTTCTTACAAATTTTTCTTTTAATAGAAAGTTTTTTACTAATTTTTTACTTCAAATTCCAGTGCCGTGTACTTTTGGGTTCCATTTATTTGCCGTAAAATAACTTATTGGAATAAACATTTTCAGAAAAAATTATTTTGTAATACTGGAAAATATTTTTGTGTATTTATTCCAAATGTTATGTTAGCAGCTGGTCTCTAGTCTATTCTACTCGTAACACAAAAAAAGAAAAGAAAAAAGAAACACCATGCTGACCCACAACAGCTGCACAGAAAAAAAGACTCTAACCTCGAAGTTTAGCACGAGTTCAGCAGCCAACAACTGTGGTAGAGATGGCTAACTCCGGCGCTGATGTTCCTCCGAAGATGTAATGCTCGATATTGGTTTTTTTTCTTTTTTGACCCCCACCAACTCAAACCTGACATGACTTTGATAGTTGAAGTTTTAAGTCCTCATGTGTTTTTGTTTTATGCAAAAAGCAACCGAGTAAAAGTTTTGTGTTTGTGCGTGTGTGTGTGTGTGTGTGTTTTTTATTTTTATTTTTTATTAGCATTAAGTGGAGTGCTTGTGTGTGTGTGTGTGTGTGTTTTTTTTTATTAGCATTAAGTGGAAATAGTGAAATATCAAATAAATTTATTTATAATCAAGAATAATAAGTTTTGAATAATAATAATAATAACATTTAACAACTTAAATTATATTAACCTTACAATTGTTGTTAGAATATAGTTGTTAATAATTTAATATAAAAGATCAAAAAATTTATTAAGTAATAAATTTAGATAAAATATAAGAAATTATTTGAGTGAAATAAAATAAAAAGTATGAAATATGGAGTGTTGTTGGGTAAAATTAAAATAAAAAATTTATAAAATTAAAAAATTAATAATTTAACTCTCTATTGAAAAAAAATAAAGAGATTATTGAAATTAATCTAGCAATAGAGAAAAACTATTGAAAAGAAAAGAAAGTGGACAGGCTCCTGGGGTGACAATGCAAGGATAATTTTGGATGTAACCACTGAAACCTAGTACGCATCATTTATTAAACTGTAATACACATGGGAGTATTGAAAAGGTAGTCCATCTGTGTACGTTTTATTATTATGTTTTATGTTATATACTGAACCTGCAGTTTGGTAGTTTTTATATTTATAATAGACAATTCTCTCTCTGTTTTTTCTTTTTTTGTTGATGAATTATCTTTCTGCAGTTGAATCAGGTGATTGTGTTGTATATTTTCTAAAAAATCGTTATCACAAATTTGTGGATCCGAGGTTTTTGAGTTTAAATTTATGCACTCTTACTATTAAATTATTATTCGACGCTTAAATATTAAGTAATATAAAAGATGTGTTAAGGAGTATTGTTATACTACTGAATTAGGCAATATTTTATTAAATTTATCCTAAGTTATATTAGTCGAATAATATTTTATAATAAAAGTACATAAATTTAAACTCAAAATCTCGCGTTCACAAATTTGTGATAACGAATTTTTAAAAAATATAAAACACAGTCACCCGATTTAACTGTGAAAAAGTAATTCATCAATAAGAAAATAAAAAATAAAGAGAGAAAAAAAACTTGTCTATTTGTCATACATATAAAAACTATCAGGCCATATGCCCATCACATAACATAAAACATAATAAAACGTACACGAATCGACAACCGGCCCAATACACAAAAACAACCAAACTTCAGACACCACCATCGCCGGCACTTTACCAGACAATAGACCTCCAAGTACAAGATTAGGCATTATATGGTATGAACCAGTGTCAACCACATGGCTCATGCCATTCTGCCATAACCGCAGGAAATAATTTTTCAAAAATTAAAAAAAGATCAGAAAAAGTATTATGAAGAAACAGTACAAAAATTAAAAAAAGATCAAAAAAATAGAACTCAGACACTATTAATAACTAAAAAAAGATCAGAAGAAAAAGTAAACACTATTAAAATTTTCTTCTATAACACGGCAATACTGCCACTAGTGACCGAACGGGCCATTGTTTATGATGATCGTGACAATATCAAAGAGGAAGAAATAGAATGAGAGGGACCTGTGCGTGTGAAGGATTTGTTTTAGGTACTGATGATGACATGGCTATGCAAGATGATGGAATTAAAACGAGGTCAACACGCGTGGCTGTGGAAGTTGGTTCATCTCTACTCTAACAACATGTTTTGATCTAAAAGAGTGTGTTGTGTGGTTATGCGTCAATATGTTTTCAAAAACAATTGTTCAAAAAATAATAAAATGTTGACAAAACTCAAAACTTTTCACAGACCCAACTATTAAAAAGTCCAAAAAAAAACATTGATCTGATCTAATGTCACGCCCCCAAAAATTTATCAAATTAAACTTAGGAGCATGATGCCGCGAATCTAAGAAAATTTCTCCTCCTAAACCCGCAAGGCGCTAATACCACAATACATAAGTCTAAATCCATAAAATAATTCATTAGAGCAACTAAAACAATTAATTAAATCAAATCACATTTCTGAATATCAATTACAAGATTTACATATGATATTTCTTCTAGACTATCTCTCTCATAATACCATTCAAGTGCAAGGACTGATCTCAAAGGGTAGCCTCTAACCCATGTAACTTGGACAACTCGATAATCCTGTCTCTGCATAATTATAATAAAATAATACAATGAGCGAAATAATGCTCTGTAAAAAGGACACCCGCTCAGGCTCTGAGGGTTATCCGAATAAAAAGATGCGATATAAAAATATGAATTAAATCAAAGACGCGATACGAAGTCAAAGTACAAAAGGGACGAAAATAGCTAATTCACACTAGACTAGAACTGAACCATAACCTGATCAATACAGAACATACACTCAAAGCTAATACCAGAATTACGTAACTAGGTATCAAAAAACATGTGTAGTTATCTCACAATTCCATCTGTATTGAAGTATCATACAAATTTGACTGTATTATCAAAATATAAATATCTCAAAATCACATATCACATAAATATCACCTAGAGCCGTGATAGTCATAGCTAAATCACAGAATGGCCACCTGCGACCTCCGTAAGGTAGGGCGTCCCCCACTTACGGTACAAAGCGAAGTATACGCGACAGTTTCACCCGCCGATGGGTGTCACAACTCTAGAGATAACACATAACAATTAATACATTCAGTTATTAGATAATAACATAATCAGTACTTAGACATCATAGTCCCTCACTTCGAGTCGAGTACAAGATTCTGAATAACAAGCGAATCGGAATGGAATCAACGAATTTTTAGAATATGAAACATTAAACTGAAACAGTAGGGATAGAACCAAAAGGGATCTAGGCGTAAGAAAGTTGTCCAACTTACCTCAATCGAGCTTTTCATTAATTCAACATTTCTTTCTAAAGTTAAATCCTCAAGCTAATTTGTCACTGCATAACAAAATATTAAATTAAAATATCTAACCTAGACAAAATAATAATCTAAAAGAGTGTCTCAAAATATACTAGGTGATGTTATGATCTTCACATTCGATTCTTTTGGAGCTTCGATAAAAAAAACTGTTTTAAATATTCTTACGTAATTTTATTTTATCCATTCAGTTAGTACTTAAATTTGCACTATTTTATAATTGTAATTGTTGTACTTTGTAAAATTCTAAGTTCAAATAACTTTGTTACGTAATTATCTAGTCTTTCATATTTTACATATGCTGCTACTTGTTTCAGTACCAAAATATATAGCTTATTAAATAAAATGTAATTCCCATTTATTTCTTTGTTTCCTATCACAAAGCCAATGTAATTTATAGATCTTCTTATTGTACGTATTATTGTTTCTACCTTAGTTTCTTTCTTGTACGTTTCTTATCCACTTCATTATTTCTTAAACTTATCCATCCTTCTTCACTAACGTTGCTTCTTTCTTATGATGCGTATATCTTTCTCTGCCTTTTATTCTTTACAAGTCATCTTTTGTACTATGACTTTTTATTTACTTATTTTATTCATCCCAACACATCCACTGCAACCATCTTCATTCACCACACTCTCACCTACAAACAAACATACACATATATGCGTCTATATCATGCATCCAACTACACACACACACACACACCCAGTTGCACACAACATCATATCTCACCCATTCACACCTATACGGCACACTGTACATACACATACACGACTAACTTAAGGACACACACACCTCTCCCAAATTTCCTGTTTCTTCATCTTTAGCAACACAAACACACACCAATATATACACGCACACACGCATATACGAATAACATATACCACCACCATAGTCAATCTTCACTACTCCGCATAACAATCACAACAATCTCCATAGTTATACTTAAAACCTTTTCTCTGAATCTTTATTGTTTTTGTTATAAAATTCCATTATCTTGAATGATCATTCCTTTGTATTACACTTACTTTGTTACACCATTAGACATATGATTTAACTATAGGCAAAACCCATAATATAGCAGTGTAATTAATAGCTTACCCAGTTGAAATAAGATGAATAATCTGAAGTATAGCGCCTCTCATGAACTGTGATCATCAAAGCTAATCTTATTGCTATTTGTTTCTCTATTATTTTCATCTTTCTTTTTCTGTTTCTCGCGTCTCCCTCTTCCTCTCTAAATGGGTTTCTCTCATTCTTATCCTTTTTTATCCTTCTGTTAAGTTATCTTACTCATCATCAAAACAACCTTCATGTGCCAAACAGTAGCTTTGGGCGCGTGCCCTTGCTTTCTGTGTCTTTTTCTTTTCTTTCTTTTGTTAGAAACGGTGGAAGCCTATCTTCTGCGGGAAAAGTTTCTATAGTTTTGCCAAGTAATACCAACAATATCTTCAAGTCAAAATTGAACCCGAATTGATAAATTGACAACTTTGAAATATTAACTTCTTACTTCAAATTTACTTTAATTGGTATTTAAACCCCTTTTCCAATTGCAACACGTAAACTTTATTTTGGTCTTAGTTAATTTTAAATTGACGTTATATTCATATAAAATAAAAGATAATTTAATTGTACCTATTAATTAAATTACATTCAAAAGTTGATTTATTTATTTCTAACTCGATTTCGCTTCAAACATTACTTTCTTATGAAAATAATTATTTTAATAAATTTTAACTCGCACCATAAATTCAAATACACTTAAATGAAACTTAACAATTATCATTAATTAATCTTACTTTAACTATTTATCTTAACCTGCTTATAATTGGGGTGTTACATCTAAAGCTTCAATTTTTAACTTACACCTGCATTGAAAAATTGCTTCTTCAACTGTATTTACAGATCTTACAATACCTTAGAAAAAAAAATTTAAATATTAAAAAAAAAAATTCGGCATGTATAAACTCTTCTGATGAAGCTTCAGTCAATCGATCCCTTAAATATTGTAAATGTTAGAGTGAATGAGAAATTGCAAGAAATTCACAATAGGAAATTCTAGAAACTTCCCCAAGTAGTTTGGACAAAAACTAACTTTTGTCCAAAATGTGCATCCTTGTATGAATGGGTATCTCATTGCCTATAAATACTAGACCCTAGAATCGTTTTATTATTCAATTTTCCACAATTTACATATTGCATAAAAGAGTGAGTTTTGAGCATTATTTGGTTCGTCGGGTCTGAACTATTTGAACAGCAAAGTCAACAATGGCCGAAATAGGAAAGAGAGCTTTTATGAGGATGGGACAACTAGGAAAAAAGAAACAACGTATAGCTTCTACTTTTTGAAAACTTTTTTTATCCGATTAATTATCAGTTCACTTACGTACAAGTGAGCATGTAGGTCTATATACGTACAAGTACTCCACAACATATATGATTCACTTGTTATCTTTAAAAATAATGATTAATTCGGACTGGTCAAAAAAATTTCACTACGTTTCAAACGAAAACTTCAGCCTAAGGAGCATTAAACATCAATATGTAGTCACCTATCCTATCGGGTGAAAATTATAATCCTAGTCCTAGTGGTGACAAAAATTTCAGTCTAGCTTGATACATATGCTAGGACTTAATTTCGAAAGCTTTTTTTAAAAAAAAATTCACAAACAAGAAGCTATGGAAATCTTTTGTGGACTCTAATAGGTTAAAGGGTATTTTATTGTTTAAATTTTTTTTTGATCGGTTATTCCTTAATTTAAACTAGCGAAAGATACTATGCACAAACAACACCATGGAGTATCTGTGGCCTAAGGCTGTCTTTACCAAAGTCTCTAAAATAGAGACTCTGGTATTTTAGCAATATTTTTAGAGACTTTGTACTTTTTAAAAACTCGAACCCACTTTTGGTGTTTTTGATCGCTACTTTATGAATTTTTGTTTCACCAAATGAACTATATTATGTAATTATTATACGATACTAGTCTCTATTTTAGAGACTCTGGTAAGGGTAGCCTAATGAAAATAGTTTAACTTGTACTTGGGGCAAACGACAGAAATTTTATAACAACGCTGAAAGACGCAAAACAACAAGCTATTTATACAATGTTTTTACGTGTTTTTTGTTTCGAAACTCGTAATTATAACATTATGAGAAAAATTTATTATGACACTGTTGGAAAAATTAAGGGCCTTGAATCATTTAATATCATTATAAAATTATGAGAGAGATTTAATTATAATGATACTTTCATATATAGATAATATTGGGAGTTTAAGAAATTAAAATTTTTTGAGATTTTTTAAAAATAACTATTAGTCTTATTAAAAAAAGGGGTAAATAGCATCTCAGCCTCCTGTGGTTTACCATAAGTGTAAATCGGGTCCCTGTGGTTTCATAATTGTGCTTTTGAAAATTAAAGCACACGTGCCCCTTTGGTCCAAGTCTGTTTAAAATTTTAACGACAAAATCAAAATGACACAAATGCCCCCGATTGCAAAGTCAGCATATCAAATATCTTTAAAAATACAAGATACCAGTGCGCACCATCATTAAAAACACAGAGGGCTATTGCGCACCATCATTAAAAACACAGGGGGCGATTGCGCACCTTATACATATCGGTCAATCGTGTAAAAAACACAAACAGTTGTGTTACTAGTACGTGCATAACAAATTCTGTGAGGCCCCAAACTCGTATTTATGTGCATTTATTTCTTAAAATGTTTAATTAAGAATACTTACTATTCATAAGAAATTTTGACTATTTTATTTTCCTGGTTTTGCATTTTTCTCATGATACTTGTCATTTAGGAAGCATGAGAAAATTTAAATCACTTGCATAACACATCGGGAAGGTGGGTAGAAAAAATATTTTGTGTCGTAATGAATACTACAAAAAAATTCAGCATTTTGGATTTTTTTTTTCATTTAGCTTGCTTTGACTTGGATTAAAACTACCTAGCCAAACCATTTGACACAATAACCAAAACCCTTGACCCATGAACCATTTTTAACTCCAATAACTCATTATATACCAAACAAAAACAAAAACAAAAACAAAAACAAAAAAATCAGCTCAAAACCCCCTCCCCAAACCCGTGAGTCAACAGGAGCAAAAAAGAAAGAAGAAAATTGTTAGTTTTCACCGATTCATCCATTCCAAGCCTGATTTTAGTGCTCTTGAGCCTAGCAAATCCATCTCCAAGTTTTTTCTTCTTGTCTAGTGGTGAGAGACGCATATTTTTCAGCTTTTAAAGTTATGTTACATTTATGTAAATTTTGTGATTTGATATATCTTACTTATATAAGCCTATCTGTGCTTAAATTAGCCTTTATTATGATCATAGAACATTCTTTTATAGTTATTTGAAGTATTTTATGGTTGAAAATGAAGTTTGGAGACTTGGGGAAGATGATGAATAGTGTCTATGAATAGTAACCTGTGAATTTGGGGGTTTTTGCTTTTTTATTTGTTTTATTGCTTCTAATAGTTGCTTTAACCCTTGAGAATGCTATATGTATCATGAGAATGGATATAACATAGTTAGAATTAGAATTATAGCTTGAATTACAAAGAGGGCTTTGGAACGAAGTGTTGAATTTGATTCATTTGATTATGTAGTTAGCCTTAGAAGTGTTAGGAAGCTCTTAAAATGTAATTATGATGCTGAATTGTTAATCGGATTAGGTAGCTGTAGTTCAAATCATTAAAGAGGCTTTTCAGTGCTTTTGTGTTAACATGCTTAAAAATATGATTTCGTGGCATTTAGTTGTATCATTAAGTGGCCATATGGGATTAGTGAAGCCAGATTTAAAGTTAATTATCTTGCTATGATGTTTATGTTATGTTGAAGTTAATGGTTAAAAAAACTTGAAACTCATGATTGGTTAGTTGTTAAGTGTGAAAAATGGTGTATAAATCCACTAATGCTTGTGTTGCTAGTTTATATATGTGTTTTGGATGTAGTTGAAGATTTTGCTAAAGCTAACTTAATGGTGTAGCTTAAGTGTTTGTAATAATGTATAAATGAAGTGTACGAATGTTATACATGCTAGAGTGTTGATCATAGTTATCTAAATGCAAGAAAACAACAAGAAAAGTTGATAAACAAGCAAAGCCCTGATTCAGACAATCCACTGCCCCTGCCTTTTGAATCTCTTTTGACATAGTAAACGTATTCAAAAATTAACAAAATTTGTACAACAGCTAGATTAAGTAGTTTAGAGCAAATGTTGATTTCTAGGACTAAGGTTAATTCTAATGTTTTATTTCTTTGATCACATCATTTCCGAAATATAGCTAAAAAATCGCTGGTTCTGCCCAGCTATCTGTAGTTGCACGGTAAGGGTTATAACTTTTAGAATTTAACTCAGAATTGAGCACCGTTTGAACCTAAAATTAACTTCACTTGAAGAGATACATTTATACATAAGAATCAGATAGGTTGGAGGTCAATAGCCTAGGTAACCGAATTGATTAATTTGAGCTTCTGTTAGAAGAATTGAAAAATGTCTTAATTGAGCTTGCGGTATTAACTTTGCACTTGGAAACTTGTATTGAATGTTTGAAGAATTAATTAGAATGTAAGTTAAATGTAAAGATATTAACCAATGCATGCTAGTTGAGTCCACTTGTACAGTTGACATTTAGTTTATATGTTAAGTACAATTTTGGTTAGTTATAGTTAGCTTAACTTTATATATTAGTAAATGCTTCTATGTTGTTACAAAGCTATGGTGTTTAATTAAGTTACAATGAAATAAAGCATGTGATATATATTCTTGGATGTAGAAGATAGTTGTTAAACCTTCTATAGTCAATTGCTAAAGTGTTACACTTGTATGGATAACTAGGGGTTTGCACATTTGAGCGGATTCAAAGAGGTTTGGAGTAAGTCTATGCTATACCCTTATCGGTTTGGTAAAGGTGAGGGAGTCTGCATCCCTTCTGTGCATTTTAACTTATTTTGTTGTTTCTAGATTATATTATTTGGTAATTGATAAAATTTATATGTATTATTTACTTGCTATCTTGTATATTTTCTTGTTATTTGTGATTAACTACGAGGGTGGCCTACTTTGTCGTTCCTCTTATGTGATATTTGATATACTTGGCTCTCGTGATCTTGTCTCGGGGTTGCGCAACCTTTTCGGAAATGGTAGCATCGAGAAACACGGGCGGTATCGGGCTTGCCGTGCTCCCTCGACTACCATGGTGCCTATTCTCTTTCTCTCGCTGAGTATACTCCACTACCCGAGAGGCGTTGTTCACCTGCTGGGCATATAGACCTACCTCAAGAGAAAGGGTCGTAGGATCGGGGTACATCTGAAGTACCCCATTATAGAGGAATAAGGATTTGCCGGCACTTGCTTGAAGATTTTGGATCGTGGCTCGTGATTGAAGACCAGTTGAACTGTATCCTTTTTATATGTGGTTAAATATCTGTTTAACTAGTCTTGTTATTTGGTGTTATATATATGGCTATCTTTGTTGCATAACATGTTGCACGCTCGGTATGCTGCATCACCTCCCTCACTTGGTAACTTTGGTTACTCATTTCTCATTTTAACATGTTTCAGGTGCAGTTAGAACAACTACCTTGTGTGTCGTGTTGTTGGTTGCTTATCTTGCTGTGATTGGGAGCTGTTTGTGAAGAAGGAACTTGATGTGTTTATGTTCTGTTTTGAGACCCTTGAGGTCTCGTAGGTATTTTTGGTATGCCTTGTTGAATTGTAAACTAAATTAAAGACTTATATGATTTGATAAAGTAGTGGCATGTAACAGCTAAAGATAGACTTTATTGTCTTTTGATTGCATGCTCGTGTGGTTATGTTTTTGTCTAAGGCTCGGATGGCCTTGAAACTGGGAAAAGTAGGACGGTTGAAGTTGGGGTGCTGTATTGTGATTATACTTGCTGCTTGTAGGTTTTTAGATAGTCCTATATATAGGATAAACTCCGTCCATTTTCTCCTAAATTTTGTGCCTGGGGTTTGGAATTGGGTTGAGAATAGTTTGATTAATAGAAGTCTCGATTCCGTGAGGGATCGGGGCGATACAGTTGTAGTATCAGAGCTTAGATAGCTCTCAGCCGGGAAAGGGTCTTCGGCCTATTGGGTAGAGACCTTTGATCGTGTGCTTATAAAGTGTGTTACGTGGATAGAGTATTATACATGAGTTGTGCGCTAAGTATGTAAATGTGTTAAGTGCTCGGATTGTATAGAGTTGTGTCTTAATGTGAGCTTTATATATATTTGTATTTAGTTTATGGTTTAGGTGGCTTGGTATGAATATAAGGTTGCATGGCTGTTATTTGTCTAGGCTTGTGGTTGTCTAAGTGAGTAACATACTAGCATGAGAGTGAGAGAGTCTATTGCATGAATACATGAGTTAATGAAATGTCTGGATTGCCTTATAAATTGAAGACATCGTATGTGACTATGTGAACAATGTGTCTTGAGTGAAAATGTTTTGTTTATATGTGCTATATGTCTATCTAATTACTGGTCGTATATATGCTTATGTCTTGTTTAGGTTAAAAAGAACAAGTTTACTTTAGTTACTCTCCATTTGGACCTCAAGCTAAATGAAAGGAAAATTATCTTTGTGCATTATTTTGATGGTTTAGAGTTAGTATAAATGTTGATTGCATGTTGATTAAGTGATATTTGAGCTTATATGCATATTTACCTAGTTATTCAAACTATGTAAGTAATCTTTTGATTTAATCTTGTTTGAATGATTTGGTTGACATTTAGTTGTCTAGAATTGATTTAGGAATCTTATGTTACACATAAATGTTTAGTTTAAGATGGTGAATGAAGTATAGCATTTGAATTAGATTTACATGCTAGGAAGAGTTAATCTTGAATGTAGGTGTATGTATGTGAGACTTGTAGGTTTTGTGAGTAACATGATAACTTGCTAATCAAAACTAAGTGTTGTTGGTTTCTAGTACAGTTCATAATTGCATAAGTAATCTAAAGCATTCATTGAGCATATGTGATAGTTGTATAACCTGTGAAATTTTATCACATAGTATGTATATGCTACAAGAAGTTCATCTTGTATAATCTCAATCGCATGCATCTACTACCCGTTGAATTGGTAAGTAAACTCTCCCCTATAGAGATGGCGAGAATTGGGTTTTCTGAAGATGTAGACCAGAAGAGCTGATTGTCGTACATATATGAGATCAACAAGAAGTACTTCGAGAAGTAGGCTTGGGATTCTCTTTGGGTATTTTTTTGGTAATCTCCTTCGGCATTCTAGCTGGGAGTTCCTATTCAATAATATTTGGTATTTTCTCTAGTATTCGCATTTGGATTATTTCTCTGGAACTCTTATTCAACAATCGCATTGGGAATTCTTATGCAATATTCCTAGTCGAAGAGGATTCTTACTCAGACTTCTAGATTGGCATTCTTATTCGGAGCCTTTATTTGGTATCCTTATTGTGAAACCCCACTTTTCTATCTTATCTCGATTTGCGTGTTTTACCTCGTTTTGCGTGCATTGACCTGTTTATGTGCTATATGACTTAGAATGTGCTAAATATGTGATTAATACTCCTATTACATGCTAAGTGTGCATTCATGAAATTTTTATCAAAAACGGAATCATAAATTTTATCATCGATTTTTGTGAATAGTATTTTTAAACACCTGTCCGCTAAAATTTTTACAGGGATGTTTTAAATGTTTTAAAACCTAGTCCTCAGGTATTAATAAACCCGTGTTTGATTAAAACGGATTTGGAATCGGTTTTGGAATTTTAAAGGTTTTTACACTTTTTTTTGTAAGAAAACGAGTTTTAAGCTGATTTGGGTGAAATTGTTTGAATGTAAAACTTCTTGTCACCTAAAATAAATTACTTGAGATAGTTTAGGTGTTGCATAAATGTTTTGAGCAAAGAAATAGCTAAAATAGGATTAAAAGACAAGAAAATACTAAAAATAACTAGTTTTCACCTTTGACCTTGATTTAATTTGTTTGACATTGCATAATATAACATCAACACACACTTGCAAAGCACAAAACATACCCATTTTACACCTACATGGCCGAGAGCTTCAAGGGAGAAAAGAGAAGTTGATTTTCAAGGTTTTCAAAGCAAAATTTCATAGAAAATGCTAGTTTTTGTCCGTAGTTTTTCATACCGAGTTGGATTCCGCTTGTTGGGTATGCATTGCACGTATATCTAGGCTTATTTCGGATCAAAGGTGAGAGAAAAATTCTAGATCTCAAAATTCATCTTTTGTATTTTTGCGTATAATTGAATATTAAACCGTTAGAATATTAATTTGAAGTTATATTATTGTTCAGTGCATGATAAGGATCGATTATATGTATTCTTATAAGATTTGAACCGTTGTAGTATAAATTTTTATTTTCGGGTATTTAAAGTTGGTAGTTTGGCTATTTGTTGATTATTTTGAGTTGTAGTGGTTGGAATCGATTGCCATCGATTTGTAAAAGTTTGTTAATTACGTGGTAACGCTGTTGTAATGCCGAATTTTTTATTGCGGTGTTGGTGCGAAAGTCCAGAAATTTCAGCCTTGACGCATTAGGGTTGTTGGGCTTGATTTGGATGTATTTTGGTTGGTTTTCGAGAGGGCTAATGTAGTTGATTGAATGGGTGAGTAAT
This sequence comes from Ehretia macrophylla, assembly GCA_037974665.1. NCBI lineage: Eukaryota > Viridiplantae > Streptophyta > Magnoliopsida > Boraginales > Ehretiaceae > Ehretia > Ehretia macrophylla. The sequence continues at coordinate 62,901,331 of CM075779.1, forward strand.
AGAAACTGATTTGGAGTTGTTTGGATTAGTAGAATGTAAGAGATGATTATTTGAAGTTTAGGTTGTGTTTCTTTAAAGTATTGAATTATGCATTTAGTTGATTAGGTGGTGTTTGAGTGATTGGATTGTGAGTTGTTAATGGTTAGACTAGGGTTTGATTGTGTGTTTAATGCATGTTAAGTTGGATGGCCTACTTTGTCATCTAACTTAGTTGTTTATTGTTCAATTGATTATTTGATATTATATTGATGAAAAGATGATTATTGAATGATTATTGATGAACCGGGAGATAGTCAACGTGAAAGGTTGTCCTCCTGTGATGTGAATGTTTATTTTATTGTTGAGTCTTAGTATATGTGTGCTACCTCTCGGTCAGCATCGGGATGCCGGGTTGATAACGGCGACTACTAGAGGCTACCCTCATCTCGCATGGGCGGAGATGCCATGGAGGGCAAGGTTAGTGAGGTACCTCGGGTGTGTGTGTCATGGGGGTGATAAGAAGTTGGTTGAGATCGTGATGGTTTGGAGCTACACCAACTAGAGTATCCTTTATTGAATGGTCATTATAGTTTATGTGTTTATATTGTTATTGATGTTTATTGTGTGTTTACTGCTCAAATGATCATTTCCAAAGAGTATAGTAAATACTGTTAGAGATCTATCGGATCCTCACTGAGCTTGTTTTATATAAGCTCACTCTCAATTATTGCATGCTTACAGGTGTTGTTGAGCAAGACTACGGGTACGTGCCTCTTGAAGAGGAAAATATGCCTTTCGTGGATGAGTCTTATGTGTAGGAGTCATTGCCATGAGATTGTTTGTAGTTGATGTATTATGATGTATTATAAACCTACTTTAACTTAAAGACTTATGTATGATGGTTTAGTAGTCTTTCTTTTGATCATGTTTAGATTACTAAGTTGGTTTATAATTTATTTTGAAATGTATGTATAGTTTATGTATGAAGTTGGAATGGAGGCGTATAACTATGAACGGATTGTTGAAGGAATGATAATTATATAATATGGTTATGTTGTATGTTGTTAATTTAATTGAGGAGTTGATTGTTGTATGCTTGTGGAGTTTGGTTGTATGGTTCTGAAGAGGTTGGATTAGAGTCTCAATGTCCTAATTACTGTCGTTATACTGCCCAAATTCCGTTGCGTCCTGACTGATTGTAGGAGGGGTCGAGTTAGGGAGTGACATTTAAGTGGTATCAGAGCGTATGTTAGTTGTCAGCTGGGGTATTCTCAGAATGTGGGTAATGGTCTTAACCTGAAAGTATGTATAAAGTGAAAGAAAAGTGAACTATGTGTTAAAATGATTAAGTGATTATATAATTTAGTGCTTATGTGATTATGTAATCAATTTGTTTATGTGATTCATACTTAAGTGATTTATGTGTTTTATGTGGGTTGTTGTTTATTTGCTAATAATTTTCTATAGCCTGTTTATGTGCTATAACCTGTGCTAACTCTTTGATTAGTAGAATGGCTGGTAGACCGAGGACGAGAGGTAGGCCCGATGCAATTGATGAGGTTCCGGGAAATGTGGCACCGGGCCAAGAAATGGGTGATGATCGTTTTGAATCAGCCATGGATAGGATTGCAGAGGTTATGGCCGGTCAGCCCTAGTTGCTAGCAGGGCAGGCTGCCCATGCTCAGACTTTCCAGGCACAGTTACTGAACGTACAGGGTGGATATCACGAGCGTGGTACACTAAAGGAGTTCTTAGGGTACTACCCACTGAGGTTTCAAGGTGAGCTAGATGATTGGAAAACTGAGGCATGGATTAGTAAAGTGGAGAAAATGTTTGACCCTTTGGATTATACTGATGAAAGAAAGGTCACATTTGCCGTTTATTTGTTTGATGATGAGGTAGAGGAGTGGTGGCGCACGGTGAAATCTAATTAGGAGACCCAAGGTATTCCGTATGTCTGGGATACCTTTCTGAGAGCTTTTCGGGCAAAGTATATCCCTCGGATTGCACGGGAAAGGAGAGAGGCTGAGTTTCTGTCCTTAGTTCAGGGAGATGCTTCAGTGGTACCGTATGAGACTACTTTTACTAGGTTGTCCCATTATGCACCGGAGTTTGTGGCTGACGAGTAAGACTCGTAGGTTCATGTTGGGGTTGAGGCCCGAGATTCAGGATGCGATGGCCCTGAATCGGTATGATATACTTACTGAGGCCTTTGATGCAGCTTCTAGGTTAGAGAAGAGAAAGGGGGAACAGATCGCACCTAGTTAGCCTAGCAAGAGACCCTTTCAACCACAGGGTCAGTGGGGAGTGTTTAGGCCTTTGGTACAGCAGGTTGTGTACAGGCCACCAGCATAGCAGGGTTCTTTCAGACCACAAGGTCAGCAGAGTTATTATCGGTCACAGTTTCAGCAGGGGTCATATCAGGCTCAGTCCCAGTATAGGCCGGCCCAGTCTCAGGGTCAATATAGGCCTAGTGTTGTTAGACCTCAGCAGCAGGCTGGTACAGCTGCTTTCTCAGCTTCTGGTTCTTCTAGGGAAAGTGTCAGTGCTTCGTCATCGCAGTGTACATTCTGCAAGCGTCAGGGCCATGTGGAAGCCGACTGCAGGGCGAAGGCAGGGACTTGTTTGGGTTGCGACAGCAATCAGCATAGGGCGAAGGATTGCCCTAGGTATCTGAGGACTAGGGTTAGGCAGCAACCTAGGGTTATCAGGGTCGACCTACTGGTAGTGCACCTCAGCAGCAACGGGTTCAGGCTTGGGCCTACGCAGTTGACTTGGAGGAGATGCCTGAGGAGACTGCAGTTGTGGATTATGGTGCTACGCATTCTTTCATTACTCCTGCTTGTGTACAACGTGTTAATATGCAACCTGAAAGATTGCCTTATGTGGTTGAGATTAGTACCTCTTTGACTGATAAGTATGTGACTGGCCTAGTTTATAAGGATTGTAAAATACATGTTAAGGGGTATAATTTTCCTTCGGACCTTATCTTATTTCCTATCCGGGGGTATGATGTTATCTTGGGTATGGATTGGCTTTCTAAGTATGATACCCAGTTAAACTGTAGAACAAAGGTAGTACAATTTCGTTTTCCAGATCAGCCAGTAGTTGAGGTAGCAGGGAACCGGGGTGCTAAGACGAGTTTTATTATCTCAACAACTAAAGCCGTTAAGTTGGTGAGTAAGGGGTGTTCGGGTTATCTAGCTTATTTGATCAACAAGCCATCTGATAAGCTATAGCTGGAGGAAGTTCCTATTATTCAGGAATATCCCAATGTATTTCTCGAGGAGTTGCCGGGGTTACCGCCAGAGAGAGATGTAGAACTTGTGATCAATCTTGTTCCCGGTACTCAACCTATTTCTAAATCAACATACCGGATGGCACCAGCTGAGTTGAAGGAGTTGAAAACTAAGTTGGAGGAGTTATTAGAGAAAGGGTTCATTCAGCAGAGTTCTTCACCGTGGGAAGCACCTGTTCTATTCATGAAGAAGAAGGATGGTACCTTGAGATTATGTATTGATTATCGTGGTTTGAATCAGGTGACCATCAAGAATAAATATCCTTTGCCACTGATTGATGTATTGTTTGATCAACTTCAGGAAGCCAAAGTCTACTCTAAGTTTGACTTGAGGTAGAGGTATTATCAGCTTCGGATTCGTATAGAGGATGTTTTGAAGTCTGCCTTCAAGACTCGGTACGGGCATTATGAGTTTGTAGTTATGCCCTTTGAATTAACTAATGCACCGACAGCATTTATGGACCTTATGCATTGGGTTTTTCAGCCGTACCTGGATCAGTTCGTGGTGATCTTTATTGATGCTATCTTGGTTTATTCTAAGTCTGAATCGGAGCACGAGCAACATCTACAGCTTGTCTTACAGAAGCTGCAGGAGCATTAGTTGTTTGCGAAGTTCAGCAAATGTGAATTTTGGCTACAACGCATATCTTTTCTTGGTCATGTTATCACATAGAGCGGTATTTCTGTAGATCCCACTAAGATTGAAGTGGTGATGTCTTGGAAACGTCCGGAGAATGTTTCGGAGGTTCGTAGCTTTCTTGGCTTGGCGGGTTATTATCGTAGGTTTGTCAAGGACTTTTCTAAGATTGCAGGACTACTTTCTAAGTTAACTCAGAAACAGACTAGCTTTGTTTGGGATGAGAAATATGAGATTGACTACCGCTCCAGTACTTGCTCTGCCAGAGGGGACCGATAATATGGTCATTTACAGTGATGCATCCAAGGAGGGCTTGGGATGTATTCTTATGCAGAATGGCCGAGTTATTGCCTATGCTTCCAGGAAGTTGAAGCCTTATAAGGTAAATTATCCGACTCATGATCTTGAGTTGGCGGCAGTGGTTTTCACATTGAAAAAGTGGCGTCATTATCTGGGGGGCAGAAAGTTCGAGATTTTCACTAATCATAAAAGTCTGAAGTACTTGTTCTCACAGAAGTAGTTGAATATGCGTCAGCAGAGGTGGATAGAACTTCTTGGAGATTATAATTGTTCTATCAGTTATCTGCCTAGGAAGGCAAATGTTGTGGTAAACGCTCTTAGGCGTAAGGCGAGTGTTTCTTGTTTGGCTGTCAAGAAGTGGGAGGTTCTTGAGGAATTCACTTATTGGAGACCAGAGTTGACTCAGGTTGGGGTGATGTGTTCACATCTCCGTATTTAGCCTTTATTGCTGTCTTAGATCAGACAAGCTCAACAGCTTGATGTTAAAATTTAGAAGATCAAGGATCAGATCACGGATGATCAGACTAACTTCAAAGTGCACGAGGATGGTATTCTTCGGTTTCGGAACAGGGTTTGTGTTCCTGATGAACCGGGCTTGAGGCCAGGTATTCTGGAGGAGGCTCGTAATTCTAAGTACACCATTCATCCTGGTGGAAACAAGATGTATCGGGATTTGAAGCAACATTACTGGTGGAATAATATGAAGAAGAAAGTTGCTCAGTTTGTATCTAGATGTTTGACTTGTCTGCGAGTGAAAGCCGAGCATCAACGACCTGCAGGTTTGCTTCAGCCGTTGGCAATACCAGAGTGGAAATGGGAGCATATTACGATGGACTTTGTCACTGGTTTGCCTACAACACCGAGAGGTAATGATGCAGTTTAGGTTGTCGTGGATCGTTTAACAAAGACAACTCACTTTATTTTGATGAGAATGGGAGATGAAGTTGCAAAGTTGATGGATCTTTATTTGGATCAGATTGTCAGACTTGACGGGATTCCATCTAGTATTGTCTCAGATCGAGATCCTCAATTTACTTCTCGATTGTGGGAGAAACTTCAGGAGACTTTGGGTACTCAGCTTAACTTAAGTACATCGTATCATCCACAGACCGACGGTCAGTCTGAGAGGACTATTCAGATTCTGAAAGATATGCTCAGGGCTTGTGTTCTGGACTTCGGGAAGAACTAGGAGAAACATCTACCACTTGCTGATTTTGCCTATAACAATAGTTATCAAGCTACTATTGGGATAGCACCTTTTGCAGCTCTTTATGGCCGTAAGTGTCGTTCACCTTTGTATTGGGACGAGGTAGAGGAGATGAAGACTATTGATCCGACTATTATGCCAGAGCTTCTAGAGAAGATTGAGAATGTTCAGTTGATCAGGTAGAGAATGCTTACGGCGCAGAGCAGATTCAAGAGTTATACTGATAAGTGTCATCGGGATTTGGAGTTTGTAGTTGGGGATCGGGTTTTCTTGAGATTGTCTCCTTGTAAGGGGTTTGCTCGATATGGTAAAGGTGGTAAGCTAAGTCCGAGGTTTGTAGGGCTGTTTGAGATTACTGGCAGAGTTGGCAAGTTGGCATATAGGTTGGCTTTACCGGAGAGTTTCTCTAATGTCTATGATGTCTTTCACGTGTCTAATTTATGGAAGTATAATCCGGATCCTTTTCATATTCTCGAGCCAGAGCCATTACAACTTTGTGAGAATCTGACTTATGACGAGCGGCCGATTCATATTCTTGATCAAATGGAACGAGAGTTGAGGTTGAAGAAGATTCCGATGATTAAGGTGTCGTAGAAGTATCACCGTATTGAGGAGGCAACTTGGGAGATGCGAGGTCAGATGCAGCAGCAGTATCCAGATCTATTCCGTAGATCAAATAAGAATTTCGAGGACGAAATTCTTTAAGGGGGGGAGGGGGAAAATGTGAAATCTCACTTTTCTATCTTATCTCGATTTGCGTGCTTTACCTCATTTTGTGTGAATTGACCTGTTTATGTGTTATATGACTTAGAATGTGTTAAATATGTGATTAATACTCCTAATACATGCTAAGTGTGCATTCATAAAATTTTCATAAAAAACGGAATCAGAAATTTTATCGTCGATTTTTATGAATAGTATTTTTGAACACCTGTCCGCTAAAATTTTTACAAGGGTGTTTTAAACGTTTTAAAACCTAGTCTTCGGGTATTAATAGACCCGTGTTTGATTAAAACGGATTTGGAATCGGTTTTGGAATTTTAAAGCTTTTTACACTTTCTTTTGCAAGAAAACGAGTTTTAAGCTGACTCAGATGAAATTGTTTGAATATAAAACTTCTTGTCACCTAAAAATAAATTACTTGAGATAGTTTAGGTGTTGCATAAATGTTTTGAGCAAAGAAATAGCTAAAATAGGATTAAAAGACAAGAAAATACTAAAAATAACTAGTTTTCACTTTTGACCTTGATTTAATTTGTTTGACATTGCATAATATAACATCAACACACACTTGCAAAGCACAAAACATACCCATTTTACACCTACATGGCCGAGAGCTTCAAGGGAGAAAAGAGAAGTTGATTTTCAAGGTTTTCAAAGAAAAATTTCATAGAAAAGGCTAGTTTTTGTCCGTAGTTTTTCATACCGAGTTGGATTCCGCTTGTTGGGCACGCATTGCATGCATATCTAGGCTTATTTCGGATCAAAGGTGAGAAAAATTCTAGATCTCAAAAGTTATCTTTTGTATTTTTGCGTATAATTGAATATTGAACCGTTAGAATGTTAATTTGAAGTTATATTATTGCTCAGTGCATGCTAAGGATCGATTATATGTATTCTTATAAGATTTGAACCGTTGTAGCATAAATTTTTATTTTCGAGTATTTAAAGTTGATAGTTTGACTATTTGTTGTTTATTTTGAGTTGTAGTGGTTGGAATCGATTACCGTCGATTTGTAAAAGTTTGTTAATTACGTGGTAGCGCTATTGTAATGCCGAATTTTCGATTGCGATATTGGTGTGAAAGCCGGAAAATTTCAGCCTTGACGCATTAGGGTTTTAGGGTTGTTGGGCATGATTTGGATGTGTTTTGGTTGGTTTCCGAGAGGGCTAATGTAGTTGATTGAATAGGTGAGTGATAGAAACTAATTTGGAGTTGTTTGAATTAGTAGAATGTAAGATATGATTATTTGAAGTTTAGGTTGTCTTTCTTTAAAGTATTGAATTATGCCTTTAGTTGATTGGGTGGTGTTTGAGTGATTGAATTATGAGTTGTTAATGGTTAGACTAGGGTTTGATTGTGTGTTTAATGCATGTTAAGTTGGATGGCCTACTTTGTCATCTAATTTAGTTGTTTATTGTTCAATTGATTATTTGATGTTATATTAATGAAAAAATGATTATTGAATGATTATTGATGAACTGGGAGATAATCAACGTGAAAGGTTATCCTCCTGTGATATGAATGTTTATTTTATTGCTAAGTCTTGGTATGTGTGTGCCACCTCTTGGGCAGCATCGGGCTGCCGGGTTGATAACGGCATGACTATCAGAGGCTACCTTCATCTCGCATGGGCGGAGATGCCATGGAGGGCAGGGCTAGTGAGGTACCTCGGGTATGTGTATCATGAGGGTGATAAGAAGTTGGTTGAGATCGTGATGGCGTTTGGAGCTACACCAACTAGAGTATCCTTTATTGAATGGCCATTATAGTTTATGTGTTTATATTGTTATTGATGTTTATTGTGTGTTTACTGCTCAAATGATCATTTTCAAGGAGTTTAGTAAATACTGTTAGAGATCTATCGGATCCTCACTGAGCTTGTTTTATATAAGCTCACTCTCAATTATTGCATGTTTACAGGTGTTGTTGAGCAAGACTACGGGTACGTGCCTCTTGAAGAGGAAAATGTGTCTTTTGTGGATGAGTCTTATGTGCAGGAGTCATTGCCATTAGATTGTTTGTAGTTGATGTATTATGATGTATTATAAACCTACTTTAACTTAAAGACTTATGTATGATCGTTTAGTAGTCTTTCTTTTGATCATGTTTAGATTACTAAGTTGGTTTATAATCTATTTTGAAATGTATGTATAGTTTATGTATGAAGTTGGAACGGAGGCGTATAACTATGAACGAATTGTTGAAGGAATGATAATTGTATAATATGGTTATGTTGTATGTTGTTAATTTAATTAAGGAGTTGATTGTTGTATGCTTGTGGAGTTTGGTTGTATGGTTCTGAAGAGGTTGGATTAGAACCTCGGTGTCCTAATTACTGTCGTTATACTGTCGAAATTCCGTTGCGTCCTGACTGATCGTAAGAGGGGTCGAGTTGGGGCGTGACACTTATTACAAGATTTTCTTATTTGGTATTTACTTTGATAGCCTACTACGGTTTTTATCGGTATTCCTTCGGCACATGTGGGTATTCTTCTTGGCATTTATTTTGAATCTTATTTATGATGTCTCTTTGACACACTTTCTTAGTATTATCGATGGTTTTCGCATTCGAGCTTCTTATCCTGATTATTCAAGATGCATTTGAGGAGTTCACTTGAAAAAAAGAATTGTGAGGACGCAATTTTTGTAAAGAGGGGAGGATGTGAGGCCCCAGACCCGCATTTATGTGTATTTATTTATTAAAATATTTAATTAAGAATAGTTACTATTCATAAGTAACTTCGACTATTTTATTTTCCTGGTTTTGCATTTTTCTCATGATACTTGTCATTTAGGAGGTATGAGAAAATTTGAATTACTTGTATAACACGTCGGGAAGGTGGGTAGAAAAAATATTGTGTCGTAATGAATAGTAAAAAAAATTCAGCATTTTGGATTTTTTTTTTCATTTAGCTTGCTTTGACTTGGATTAAAACTATCTAGCCAAACCATTTGACCCAATAACCTAAACCCTTGACCCATGAACCAGTTTTAACTCTTATAACCCATTATATACCAAACAAAAACAAAAAAAAATCAGCTCAAAACTCCTTCCCCAAACCCGTGAGTCAACAGGAGCAAAAAAGGAAGAAGAAAATTGTTAGTTTTGACCGATTTCATCCATTCGAAGCCTGATTTTAGTGCTCTTAAGCCTAGCAAATCCATCTCCAAGCTTCTTCTTCTTGTCTAGTGGTGAGAGATGCATATTTTTCAGCTTTTAAAGTTAGGTTACATTTATGTAAGTTTTGTGATTTGATATATCTTGCTTATATATGTCTATCTATACTTAAATTAGCCTTTATTATGATCATATAACATTCTTTTATAGTTATTTGAAGTATTTTATGGTAGCAAATGAACTTTGGAGACTTGGGGAAGATGATAAATAGTGATTATGAATAGTAACCTATGAATTTTGGGGTTTTTGCTTTTTTAATTGTTTTATTGCTTCTAATAGTTGCTTTAACCCTTGAGAATGCTATATGTATCATGAGAATGGATATAACATAGTTAGAATTAGAATTATAGCTTGAATTACAAAGAGGGCTTTGGAACGAAGTGTTGAATTTGATTCGTTTAATTATGTAGTTAGCCTTAGAAGCGTTAGAAAACCTTTAAAATGTAATTATGACGTTTAATTGTTAATCGGATTAGGTAATTGTAGTTCAAATCATTAAAGAGGCTTTTTGGTGCTTTTGTCTTAACATGCTTAAAAATGTGATTTCGTGGCATTTAGTTGTATCATAAAGGGCCATATGGGATTAGTAAAGCCAGATTTAAAGTTAATTATCTTGCTATGTGGTTTATGTTATGTTGAAGTTAATGGTTAAAGAAACTTGAAACTCATGATTGGTTAGTTGTTTGTGAAAAATGGTGTATGAATCCTTTAATGCTTGTGTTGCTAGTTTATATATGTGTTTTGGATGTGGTTGAAGATTTTGCTAAAGCTAACTTAATGGTGCAGCTTAAGTGTTTGTAATAATGTCTAAATGAAGTGTACGAATGTTATACATGCTAGAGTGTTGATCATAGTTAGCTAAATGCAAGAAAACAACAAGAAAAGTTGATAAACAAGCAAAGCCCTGATTCGGACAGTCCACTGCCCCTGCCTTTCGAAGCTTTTTTGACATAGTAAACGTGTTCAAAGTTAACAAAATTCGTACAGTAGTTAGATTAGGCAGTTTAGAGCAAATGTTGATTTCTAAGACTAAGGTTAATTCTAACGTTTTATTCATCTAATCACATCATTTCCGAAATATAGCTCAAAAATCGCTGGTTCTGCCCAACTATGTGTAGTTGCACGGTAAGGGTTATAACTTTTGGAATTTAACTTAGAATTGAGCACCGTTTGAACCTAAAATTAACTACACTTGAAGAGCTACGTTTATAAATAAGAATCATATGGGTTGGAGGTCAATAGCCTAGGTAACCGAATTGATTAAGTTGAGCTTCTGTTAGAGGAATTGGAAAATGTCTTAGTTGAGCTTGCGGTATTAACTTTGCACTTGGAAACTTGTATTGAATGTTTGAAGAATTAATTAGAATGTAAGTTAAATGTAAAGATATTAACCAATGCATGTTAGTTGAGTCCACTTGTACAGTTGGCATTTAGTTTATATGTTAAGTACAATTTTGGTTAGTTGTAGTTAGCTTAACTTTATATATTAGTAAATGCTTTTATGTTGTTACAAAGTTATGGTGTTTAATTAAGTTACAATGAAATAAAGCATGTGATATAGATTCTTGGATATGGAAGATAGTTGTTAAACCTTCTATAGTCAATTGCTAAAGTGTTACACTTATATGAATAACTAGGGGTTTACACATTTGAGCGGATTCAAAGAGGTTTGGAGTAAGTCTTAGCTATACCCTTAGAGGTTTGGTAAAGGTGAGGAAGTCTACATGTCTTCTGTGCATTTTAACTTATATTTTTGATTCTAGATTATATTATTTGGTAATTGATAAAGTTTATATTTATTATTTTCTTGCTATCTTGTATCTTTTCTTGTTATTTGTGATTAACTGCGTGGGTGGCCTACTTTGTCGTTCCTCTTATGTGATATTTGATATACTTGGCTCTCGTGATCTTGACTCAGGGTTGCGCAACCTTTTCGAACATGGTAGCGTCAAGAAACACGGGCAGCATCGGGCTTGCCGTGCTCCCTCGACTACCATGGTGCCTATTCCTTTTCTCTCGCTAAGTATACTCTACTACCCCAGAGGCGTGGTTCACCTCCTGGGCATATGGACCTACCTCAGGAGAAAGGGTCGTATGATCGGGGTACATTCGGAGTACCCCATTATGGAGGAATAAGGGTTTACCAGCACTTGCTTGAAGATCTTGGATCGTGGCTCGTGATTGAAGACAAGTGGAACCGTATCCTTTTTATATGTGGTTAAATACCTGTTTAAGTAGTCTTGTTATTTGGTGTTATATATATGGGTATCTTTGTTGCATATCATGTTGCACGCTCAGTATGCTGCATCACCTCCCTCACTTGGTAACTTTGGTTACTCATTCCTCATTTTAACATGTTTCAGGTGCAGTTAGAACAACTACCTTATGTGCCGTGTTATTGGTTGCTTATCTTGCTGTGATTAGGAGCTGTTTGTGAAGATGGAACTTGATGTGTTTATGTTATGTTTTGAGACCCTTGAGGTCTCGTAGGTATTTTTGGTATGGCATGTTGAATTGTAAACTAAATTAAAGACTTATGTGATTTGATAGAGTTGTGGCATGTAATAGCTAAAGATAGACTTTATTGTCTTTTGATTGCATGCTCGTGTGGCTATGTTTTTGTCAAAGGCTCGGATGGCCTTGAAACTGGAAAAAGTGGGACAGTTGAAGTTGGGGTGCTGTATTGTGGTAATACTTGCTGCTTGCAGGTTTCTAGATAGTCCTATATATAGGGGAAACTCTGTCCGTTTTCTCCTAAATTTCGTACCTGAGGTTTGTAATTGGGTTGAGAATAGTTTGATTAATAAAAGTCCCGATTCCGTGAGGGATCGTGGCGTTACAAATTCTGTTAAAATTGACAGATTGTTTGACGGAGGGGGCATGCATGCTTCAATTTTGAAAAGCACAGGGGGTTATAAGCTAGTTATGAAACTACAAGGACTCGACTTGCACTTATGGTAAATCACATGAGGCCGAGATACTACTTACCCAAAAAAAATTATTGATCCTTTTATTTTTTTAAATAAAATCTATATCATATCATTAAAGGTATTACTATATAAGAGACTCATTTTAGTTTGAAGGGATTAAAAAATTTACCTCATAAATATACGTTTTTTTTGGATCATACTGTGCAAAAAGGTTTGGTCTACACAGGTTGAAATAAATGGTACACTAAGTTAAAGCAAGAATTCTAGCCTTACAATCATTCACATTCAAGCAACATTTTCTAGTTTAACATAAAGCACAAAGATAAGTTAAGGCGCTTTAGTCAACAACTTACACTTTACTCAATCTAACTACATTTCATTAACTCTTAACTACAATTAAAACTCAAGAAAATAGTATTCAAACCAAGCTTAACACAAAATACATTAAAGGCACTAGATAGTATACTTTAATATTACACTTTAGTTACTAAGTTATAACATGCTAATTACTCAATGACAACTCAATTAAATCATGTTCAAACTTCTAACAACATTGCACTAAACTACTTTAACTACATAAATAACTATTATGACACTCCGTAATTCATGAATCTTGTATTCGTTCTCATATATCTTATTAAGCACATACGGGGTTCTAAAACATTTAACTTTGCTAGGAGCATTATTTACATTCATTAAACTAAGATTACCAAGATAAACCATCCAAAGCACTAAAATCACTTAACGTAATTTACAAGACTTGACCACATTCTTGAGTTTCCTAACTTGCAATAACTCCCTTTTATAGCTAATACTAGCATTCATAGAACTACTCTTTCTCTTGATTCACTAGATGGCAAGTAACTATCTCCAATTCAATTGAGCATTCACACATAACCACCATTCATCACCATTAAGCTTCTCACTACCTAAAATTGCTCATTATCTACTAGAACCAACCATCAAGGCATCTTAAACCTGTAGCAAGATAAGTTGAAATTCTAGTCTACATTGGCTTGACTTTGTTGCTTTGGTTACCGGCCTAATTGTTCCAAAAACTATGAAACTCTACAGAAATGTATTTCATCGAATGTAGATGGGTTTAGCCTCAAACAGATCTCAATTCGGAGTTATATTCAATGAGATATGACCTCTACAAAATCATCACGCAATCTGCCTTGCACCAGCACGAGAATCCAAATGCTACTGTAATGGCCCTATAACTGCCCTTTAATGACATAATTAAATATTGAGACACAATGAGAAATTGTTTCCCCAGGTCTTGGATACAACATATTCAAAATTCAGCCATTTTGGACAATGTTTGCTAGGTCAAACTGCCTCTGCAATCCAGTCACTCAGCCTGCCAGAAAATTTAGAATCTTGCACTACTCATGTTTTAGCTATTTCTTGTTTCCTTGGCATACTACCACCATTACTCACTATGTATGTGATGTAAACCACTCTCTATGACATATATACAAACACTTGGTCTTCAACAATTAACCAAAGAAGCCAACTTCAACTACAACCAAAGCCAAACACCAAGGCTAGCAATTCATGCATTAGAAAGCTACCACAACATTTCATACACTAAATACCTCATTAAACATGCATTACAAGCTTCATGTTCACTTATCTATGCATGGCATACATATATATACAACAAGAAATCAGCCAAGGATGCAAACATGGATGAATCCTCACCTTAAGTTGAAAAATTTGCACACAAACAAGCTGAAAATCACATTTTCTTCCTTCATTTCTTCTTCTTCTTCTTCTTTTTCTTCTTCTTCTTTCTTGTGTGTGTTTAAACATGTTTAGTGTGTGTGTGTGTGTGTCTGATTTTTGTTTGTATTTTGTGTGTTTGTGTGTGTTGTAGTATATTAGTAGGTGTAAATAATAAAAGAAAAAAAGCCCAAATGGCCAACATCCCATTCAACTAAATGCTATTAACTAGTTTGCCATTCTAGTTTAATTCTAACTAATTTAGTTGCTCTAATTCCTAATTGTCTACGTTAATTATTTTCTACGATTTTTCAAAGTGTTTGAGAGGTCCCGAAATTGCATGTAAAATGAGAATTATGCACATTAACCAATTAAACATGCCTACTTACATAAGAATGCATTTATATTGATGCAATACATGTTAATAGATGAAATTTCTTGTTGAATTAGATGTATGCACATAGTTTGAGATAAATGCACGTTAAAAGAAATAGATGCACGTAACCCAAAAATATGATATTTTATGCAAAATAATATATGTAAATAATTAAAGTAGACATATAAATATATGCACATCAATAAAATAATTATATGCATGGGTCGGGGTGTTACATATTGCATATAAATTAAATCAGTCAAAATCATGGAAACCGATAAATTAAAAGACCATTAATATATAATCAAAATCTCGAATTAACATGGGCATTATAACGACATTCAAATATAAAAAAAATTAAAGAGATGCTCCCCCATAAATGAAGTCGAGGTCCGAGGTCAGAGTCCTGAGCACAACTACGAGATTTTATCCTTTTCCCATACCCCAGAAATTCGGGCATTAGCTCCGCCATATTTTTCCCTAACTACTAACTATTTATACTACCATATTTAAACTACCCTAAACTAACACTAAAAAAACAAATAAAAATAAAATCCTAATTAATTTTCTATATCTTTTCCGGTTGGAGTTGGAGGGTATTTATAGGCAAGCATTCAGAGCGTGCCCTTTTTCGATCCACTGGTTGTGCGACGCGTGGTGCTTCTAGAAGACTCCAGAAGGTGTAAGAGGGCACTCAAGCGCCCAGGAGGGAGCGCTCAAGCGCCCTTCTTTTCGGTCCGCTAATTTTTTGATGCGTGGCGCTTCTAGAAGGTCCCTGAGGCGCGTTCGAGTGCCAATGAGAGGCGCTCGAGCGCCAATCTACTGCATCGCTGAATTTGCGCCACGTGGATTTCTTCTAGAATGTTGTAGAATTTTCTCTAAGGGACGCTTGAGCGCCCTTTTTGTTGACTTTTTGGCTCTTGAATTTTGACTTTGACCAGAGTGTTGACTGAGGCATTTTCGGGTCTTTTTCACTGTTTTGATCCTCCAAACGTTAGAATTTGACTAAAATCATGCCGCGCGCAAGCAAAGCTTGCGTTTTGCTCAGAAGGCCTTTTCTACCCAAAAAACTGGTATGATTTGTCAAAAACGGACATAGATCACTATTTACACTTGATTTGGCCAAATTCTTTCTCATTGAGCTTCATTCTTCCACCGTTTCTTGGGCCTTTGCCATCGCACAACTCTTTGACTTGCACTCTGTCATTTTAAGTCCAGTTTTTTCACTTTTAAGGATCAACCTACATTGCATCAAAATTGTATTAAGTGTTGCATTTATTCCACAAGTTAAGATACAATAGTAGGTAAATACAGTGGTTTGAGTACTGTAAATTCAGTCACATCAATGTGTATACATACATATATATAATTTTTTCTTGTCTATTTTCATTTTCTATTTTTATTTTATGTTTTTTTGAATTTTTTCATATTTTTATTTTTTTGCTTTTTTTATGTTTTTTATTTTTACGTTTTTAATATGTTATGTTTTTTTTTTCAATTTTAATTAAATGGCATACTTATGTTTCTATCTGTAGAGTATGTATATTTGTAGGGTGTGTATATTTTCGATTTTAGATTTTATTTAACTAGTGACTCAGTTTATGTTTTTTTTTAATGTCATTTCGGATGTCAAGAATCATTGTATCTTTTGTTATTAGATTTGATATGGTTCAAGAACAAAAAGAAAAAAAATTGAGTAATGTTATAAAACTAGAGAGAAAATAGAAAAGACAATAAAATAAAGAGAGAAATATAATAAAGAGAATGAGAGAAGAAACTCGTACTGAATTTGTTAGTGTGTCATATTACAACGTAGAAGCTATATTTATAGGAAAGCACAACTTGTTCTCCAAATAATTTCTAATAGGCCTTTGTTTTCTTGGGCTTGATCTTGGACTACAATCAATAATATCTTCTATAGTCCATGAATATCCACATCTACATAGATATTTCATGACTCCCCCCCTTGGATATTCATCTCTTAAGAATATGCCTCATTAAAATCTTACTAGAAAAAACCCAGTGGGAAAAAAAAAATCATAGTGAAGGAAAAATAGTACAACATTCTTATTATACGCTTCATACTGCTTCATTAAAAACCTTGCCAGGAAAACCCAATGGGACAAAACTTAGGCGAAGGGAAAAAGAGTACACTGCATATTTATCTCCCCCTTATGTTGGCATATCAAGTATGATTGCTAACTTCACGCATGCCGATCTTGTGCAAATAATTCTTCAAATGATGTGGTAGACAACCTCTTCGTGAATAAACCTGCTACATTATCACTTGAGTGATCTTGATTAACATCATTAAGTATTTCTTCAGGAGCGTGTGCATGAAAAAGAACTTTGAGCTGATATGCTTGATTCTATCATCTTAGTATAACCTTGTTTACTTGAGCAATCATATGGTATAATTTACTCATAAAATACAAATACATTAGCATGCTTTGGGGAGGTAGCAACAATAGTTGGTTTCAAAACATCAATATATAAGGGTACAATCATATAAGAATAAATATCTTGCTTGTAATGAGTCAAACAAAAGCTCATCATTTTCATACCCAATCAACTTTAATCATGAGTGCCCTCATATTAATTTGTTCCAAAATAATAACGAAATAAATATTTAGCATCTCGATACATTTTTATTGGTGTATATATGTCTTGTTAATAAAATAACATAGAATAACAAGATGCACCAGTTTTATTGAAGCATGGTACTTCAAGACCATAAATGTTTCGTTTATTCTTGAGGATGAAAAAGGTCTTTTTTAATATCAAGCATCAAACCATTGGGGCACTTTAAAATATGAGCTTTATTACTTCAAGACTTTCTCATTATAAGTTGATTGATGGAAAATATTCCATCTAATAAATGCTCGAACTTCAAGTCGAGGCAAAATTTAATTCATTGAGAATTTTCATCATATATTTGGTATAAATATACTGTTATTCTCATGAGAGCTCTTCAATAGGCTCTTTTACATCAAAATATATATTGGGATGTTAACATATCCTCATAATATAAGATTTATACTAATACAATTGTATCGCATTCTTCCAAAATGCTTTCATCTATACAAAGATCTTTATAATTTGATCGAATACATTTCTCAGGATTTTAAATTGCACGCTTTAAGCATGTTTAGTCCGTTAGGGACTTTTATATAAATATCTCTATCAAGTGATTCGCAAGGGTATATTGTTACCACATTCATAAGACGCATATGAAGTCCTTTTAGAAATTTTCAGGCTCATAAATATAATTGCATCCACCACAAGAGAATCTATCAATTTATTATTTCAATTTCAAGGTATAACCACATAGCGCACTAGCTCATTCCCTGTTTATGTTGTCCACTCTAAGCAGTTTAAGAGCTAGCCAACTTATGGTACATTCCTTGAACTTTCTAAGCAATATGGGATTGTTTCATTATGCTCCCCCTCAATCCCATATATACACAAAGGTGTATTAACCTTCATGGTCCAAAAACTTCACATGTTTAATGTGAATTTGATTGCCTGGATTGCGTCTTTTTATTTTGGCCAATCATTTCTATGTCGACATTGTTGAATGGACTTCTTATTCAAGATCCTCACATTTATTGATAAGATCAGTTGTAACACCCTGATCCCTCTCAAGACCGAAGTTCCCGAACCCAATACCCAAGTCACGAAAAACAAGAAAAAACGGACGGAGTATCCCCTGTTTATAGGGCTATTAGTTCACCTGCAAGCAGTAACTTATCCTCAAAAACCACAATCCAACTACAAGGTACAATCCTATTCACACAAGCATGCAAATTAACTAGGCAAACAAGTAAACCATTGAAGTTATTACAGCCCATCTACAGTTATTAACTCATACAAGAATACAAGCTTTACTTTATATTACAACCTTTTAGACAATAGAAACATATACAAGATTTCATAATCTCAAAACAAAACACATACAACCAGCAACTTGTATTTCCTGCACATAGCATCCAACCACAGCTTTCCCTGAAACATGTTAAAACGAGGAATGAGTAACTAGAATTACTCAGTGAGGGAGGTGATACAGTAAATCAGGAAGAAGTGCTACATGATATGCAGCAAGATAACAACATATTCAATACCAACTAACAAAGCTAAATGGACAAGTATTTAACCACGTATAAAAAGGATACAGTTCTACTTGTCTTCCATCACAAGCCACGAGCCAAGATCTTCAAGCAAGTGCCGGCAAAACCCTTATTCCTCCAAAATGGGGTACTATGGATGTACCCCGATCCTACGACCCTTTCTCTTGAGGTAGGTCCATATGCCCCCAACGACTTGAACCACGCCTCTGGGGTAGTAGAGTATACTCATCGAGAGAAAGGGAATAGGCACCATGGTAGTCGAGGGAGCACGACAAGCCCAATGCCGCCAATGTTTTTCAACACTACCATGTCCGAAAAGGTTGTGCAACCCAACACGAATTCAAGAATTCACGAGATAATGTCAAACAAACACGAGTAACCACGAGATGACAAGTAAATGGTACATGTAAACTTTATCAATTAGTTAAATCATATAATCTAAAAAACAATGAAATAAACGAAGATACACAAAAGGGTTGAAGACTCCCTCACCTTTACCGAGCTCCAAGATACAAGATTGTATTCACATCACTCTCAATTGCCTTGTACCTAATACCAAGCATTACTTCAATTATTCTTTAACTACAACATTTATTAATTATTCCTCTAGGTTAGCTAACTTATAGTCTCACACATTTAGCATACAATACCTATTAAAATTCTATCTTTAACAAGATGCCACCTTATATGCTTAAACTTAACATATGTTCCAAGTAACCATTCTAGTAGTTTAATGTATAAGTCTTAAGCATAACTTTAATCATGCAACACTAAATACAAGCAATATGAACATCCTAACAATATATAAGCATTAAACATGAGAATAACTATACAGGTGAACAAAGGAATTATCAACACCTTTTCCACAAAACTCCACAAATAGCTTAAATCTACATTAGACATGCATATAGACACATAATAAGCAACTACAAGCTCATATAAGCACTAAAGCAACCAAATCTCACATTTTTCCCTTTTTATAACCACACAATTCTTCTTCTAAACAAAATTCAAAGCTCCAAATCTATAAACCATTCATACTACATTCCTAAAGAAGCCAAAAGACACCTACCAAGGCCCTAAAACCCCACTTTGGAGACAAACCTCGGGAAGACCCTGAGTGAGTTTGTACTACACGCACCCTAACTGGAACTCAACCGAGAGTTAGAAAAATATATCTAGCACCTACATAGCCTAAGAATACCAAATGTGATGCCCAAATCAACTCGGATTTGCATTACACCCGAAACCCCTTTCTAAAAGTCGTTAAATTTGTACTTTTACTAAGTTATGAGCAATTAAACTTCATGGGGTCATTAATCTACCTTCATTAACATTTAAAACATATGATTGGATCAATGAATCAAGCTATAAGCATGTTTTCTCAAAACCTTAAAAATGTGCACTATTCATTATCTTCTTCAATAACATATTCAAAATTTTCTATAACCAAGCTTTAAAACTTCACAAACTAGGTCTCTAGCACATGTATACATCATATATCATCATCTTTAAGAATTTAATAAGCATTTACTAACAAATCTATAAAATCAAGAAAGTTGTAACATTTACAAAATGCAAAAGAAATGCTTAAATCCCTCACCCAAGCTAGTTGTAGAAGGTTGAAAGAGGCTCTAGCAAGGCTCAAGAACACTCCCAAGCAAGCTCCCAAGATCAAAATGGCAAAATCCTAATTTTTTCTTCTTTTCTCATTTTTTTTCTTTCTCTTTTCGGCTAGCGGTATTTACTCATTGATGTTCACGGTTCCTTTTCTTTTGCTATGTTTAGTAACTCAGGTAATATATACAAAATGTGAAGCCAATCAACTCAAACCAAAAGTGCACCGCTTCATTTCATTTGTTTTTGCTTTTGGTCCAATACGGTTTTTTTTTGGTTTCTCGGCTAAGTCAACAAAGTCCACCAATTTAATTGTTTTGCTATCTTATCTGCTTTTGCTCACTAGATGAACCAAAGTAAAACTAAGCTTAAAACAAACAAATCAAAGCCATGCAAATTTTGGTTGACTTTTCTTTTTAAACATTCGGTTGACTTTTTTTTATTTTATTAATAGCTAATTAATATAAAGTCTAACTATTTTAAAGAATAAGAATGTCTACTAACTAATGCCTAACTAAAATAAAAATTAGGCTCAAGCTAAAATCTCAAACTAACCCCAAAATAATTACAACTAATTCTACCCTCACGGACATGCTATGCACAAAAAGATTGCACTAAATGAATTCACAAAACAATTAACGTAGGGCAAATATGAAAGTAGGTAAAATAAATAAAATAAAAGAAGATCAACTCAGGGCTCGTGAAATACTAGTCAATTAATTGTAGATAATAATAAACATAAGATAATTATTTTTGATAATTAGATGCAATTTAAATAAATTCAATTATTATTAAAAATATTAAAACAGTATGTTCAGTTCCGGGCCAATTAAATAAATCTAATTATTAAAATAATAAACTAGCTTGTTCGGGTCCGGGCCCGGGCTTGGGCTTTCCGTTCGAACAATAAAATAAATTAGGTTAAATATAAATAGATTAAACTACTAACCTAGTTGTCTCGGGCAACTCTACTAAATGTAAATTAAATAAAAGCAAATAAATATATTAAAGCATATTTCTCACGAAACACAAGTTAATGAAAGAAATAAATGTAGATGAATAATATGTCGGGTTTGGGCATCACAGTAAATGTCAAAATAATATTTAAAATATTTTACTTGAATTAATAGTATTGGTCCCCTTCTTAAAACAAATAAGAAAATTAAAAGGAAGTGAAACTACTAATTAAATCTTAATTGCTAACATAAACACTTTCACACATATAACACTTAAAGTAGCACCAATTTATGTGTAATTAAGTATATTATACTACACGCTGGGTCTAGGCCGTTACATAAGTAGCTACTGTATATTCAAATATTTGATCATGATCAATTTTTCTTTTCGATTCTATTTTTTCTTCAGTAGTAATATAACTAAGCGATATCTCATTATTCTCAATATTTTTTATATGCATATCAAATTCAGGTACATGATTCTCCCTAAAGTATTTCTTTCTCAGTTATATTTTCTACTTGTTTTTGTATCTTGATATCTTTAGGATATCAAACACTTTCAAAATGTCAACTAGCTTTATTTTGCTCCTTTGTTTTCTTTGGAACCGAGAGTTCTACCACGCTTCAAGCTTATAATAGACTCATTTCAATAACATTACTTCAAATAGGAGCATTTAAAGTTGTTAGTGTGACTCAGTCACTTTTTTCTAAAACTGAATGCATCTTTGCAAATAAATAATTTTTCCGAACTTCTAGTTTATATTGAGTATGCGAGGATCCATATTTTGATGCATTCTATAAAAATTCTTATTGTCAAACTTTTATTTTTCTCCCCCTGATGATGTGAACTTTATTTCAACAATTAGCAATAAATGCTATAAATTCAACTCCAATCAAAGATTTAAAATGTTCAGCATTGACGGAGATTCAAATATAAGTTCCAAATTTTCTTTGTAAATTCATCTTTGTGCGCCGAGGTGGAGCATTGCAACATATATTGTGCACTTATATTTGATGAGATGAGATATTTTGGTTGTTGACCAATGGGGAGCATTTATAATAAGCAGTTGGTTTAAATGTTGTCACATATGACATAATGTCCCCAAGCAAAATGAGGCAATCTTGTAAATAATGGTTTAGCTTTCACTACAAACGATTAATAAAAGATTTTGCTAAACCTATATATATCCCCTTGAATCTGTTCTAGAAGTATATATGATTCAATGTCAACTTTATTTGGCGATTGCCTTGTATAATTATTTTTCTTTAGGGACAAGCAGCACATGAAGATTCACTTATAAAAGAATCTTCTGATTCTTTAATGGGTGTTTATTTCTAGAATTTTTCTCATTGTTTTTACACCAATATGACACAAGTGGTCATGTCAAGAAACAAATAATTATTGGATCAAATAGCATATAGTTATTCGAATATTGAAGTCTACTAGACTCATATAAACCAGAAGATAATTATGACAATTTTCTTATGGTATGCCTTTTACAAGAAATAATCGACATAATATAGAGATATTTTTCATTTCTTTAATATGTGGTCTCAATATAAAAATAATTCAAATATATAAATCTCACATATAATAGATCACTTTATGATCTACTAGAATACAAATCATTGTTCATTTCAATTATGTTTATTCAGTAAATATAATACATGTGTTAAAAAACCTTCAATAGTTTACATATGTTTTTCAGGAACCTTCAATTATATGCCTAGGAAATCCTTATTTCTTTTTTAAAAAAAATTATAAATAAAGTAAAATATATAGTAAGAGGAAGTACTAAACATCAAAATAAAGAATAACATAATACTAAATGCCACAGTATAAATGCTTTTGATCATGTTAAGAGCAAAATAAATGTTTAGTGTGTAACATGAATATGGTATCGTTCTAATGTAAATTACACAATAAGAATGATGAAAACATTAATAGATAGTATACTTACACACAATGCATATGTTAAACAACTAGAAACTCATATGCATTACATATTATAATATATCAAGTCTTATATATTGTTGGAACAAAGTCAATCTTTATTGAGTCTGCTAAAAAGAATGAAATGCGAGTATAACAAAATTCAATGTCAATTTCAATTCATATAAATAAATTATTTTATATTCAGAAGACATGTAATTAAAGAATATATTTAATTGAATACATGAATCAACAATTCAATTTTACTGATTGTACTTAAATCACACTTCAATCTATAATTTAGCATCATATTTTTAAGATTTGATATATTTCATAAATATAATCAACCATATTCAAAATAAAACCAACAAGTATTATATAATGATTATACTTCATTTTTTTTTCTTCAATAGATAATTCCTTCTGAGAAATATTAATACTTAATAAAGTTCAACCATTATATGAAATACATATGTTTCATACCTGAACATGAATAAAAACTTATTTAATTGCAATGTCAATATTGTGTACATGTACATATCATGATGTAATAACTATACAAATTATTTTTCGGTATTGAGATCCCAATATCCTTTCCTTCTCGAAGTTAAAGAATTTCAATAATTTAATAACATACTTGGATGGGAAATTCTAAAACATAAGATAATACTTTTACGTCTCATATAGTTAAGATCTGCTAAATGTAAGTGACATCTAAAAGGCAAAATTTTATCATGACTTTAAAGCATGAGATAGTGTGTCACGCCCTGACCCGGTCCCATGGGAACTAAACCCGGATGCGACGACACGCACTCGCAAAAATGCTAGAAACAAGAACATACAACCACACGAGTCTCTCACATGCATCTAGAAAGCTCGCAACGTGCATATAAACAACAATAAACAAAATGCGAAAACATAATACTCATTTATATTAAGATAATACTTGACATTTCATATGAAGCTAAATATGCTCGGAAGATTCAACAAAAGAAGTGTAGGTAGGTGTGATCACGAGCCACTTGACCAACCATATAAATAGCAAATGACTAGACTAAAACTAAGCATCAAGTGCAAAGACTTCAATAGTCAAGTTAACAAGAATTCCAAAAGATAACATCATGTTCTTTTAAAATAAGCATGTCAATCATATTGCACGTTTTCTAACTCATTAACAGCATCATCGTGCATGTAGTCCATATCATGAACACCTGTAGCATGCAAAATAGAGGGTGAGCTAAACAGGCTCAATGAAGAACAACATAGAGTTTTGGAAACTTGAACCTGAAAAATCTTTGGCACGTTAGCAACAACAAGTCATGAAAAGAAACACATAATCACATTCGTTTAATAACACATATCAAGGATACGCTTAGTAACATTGTTGATGTCGATGCTTGAATCTTACCACGAACACGTAACATAACCAACCTTACTCCCGCTTGTAGACTCATGATGTACACGATTCTACGACCTCTCTCGAAATGATATAAGCGGATCATACGAGAGGGACTAGCACATGATAGTCAAGTTAGCACCGGCAAGCCCTATGCCGCCCAGAGTTCCAAGATGCTATCATCGTGAATTCGAGTTGCAACTGTATAGTGCACGACCATGTAACATGCACACGTAACATTTATCATGCATTCGTATCACAATGCATCAACACATCTTGTAACGCATACTCGTCGGGAGAACAACAAAGTAGGTTGTCTCTTTAACACATTAAGCAATTCAACATCACATTCAATAGGTAACCAAGTAAAGATGGGTGCATAACACATTTAGGCCTAAAGTGACCATGGTAAACACATAGCTACGCAATGGTCCAATTTAATCAACTCAGCCACCTAACTTCCTAACCTCCAAATAATCTGATTTTGATATAGAATTAAATTTCATTGAAAGTAGATAACTCTAGAATCAAACGGATCTCAATTCGGAGTTGAAATGACCAAGATATGGCCTTCCGAAAATTATTGCGCAAAGCTGAAAAAAGTACATCTAGTCGACATAGCCCTCATCAGGGCGACCAGATCCGACCTATATCGCCCGTCAGAGAGTTCTTATCCGGTCAACATAGCATGCATTAGGGTGACTGGATCTAACCAGAATCCCCTGAATTTGACCAACAACACACGAATTTCATGATTTTTGCACCAAACAATTGATTTTCATGCAAGGCTAGCTACATATACATTGCTTACACTTCACCTAGCTCAAGAACACATACATGAACTGTAACGCCCTGATTCCTCACGGAACCAGGACTGCTATTTATCAAACTAATCTCAACCCATATCTAAACCAGGGCATAAAATTTAGGAAAAACGGACAGAGTCTTCGCTGTTTATAGGACAATCTATTCACCTGCAAGCAGTAACTTATCCTCAACAATCACAATCCATCTCCAAGGTACAATCTCATTCACACAAGCATGCAAACTAACTAGGCAATCAAGTAAATCATTGAAGTTATTACAACCCATCTACCATTATTAACTTATACAATAATACAAGCTTTACTTTATTTTACAACCTTTTAGACAATAGAAACATACACATGGTTTCATAATCTCAAAACAAAACACATACAACCACCAACTTGCATTTTCTGCACATAGACCAGTACATAGCATCCAACCACAGCTTTTTCTGAAACATGTTAAAACGAGGAATGAGTAACCAAAGTCACTCAGTAAGGGATGTGATGCAGTAAATCGGGAAGTGTTATATGATATGCAACAAGATAACAACATTTTCAACACCAACTAACAAATCTAAATAGACAAGTATTTAACCACGTATAAAAAGGATACGGTTCCACTTGTCTTCCATCACGAGCCATGAGCCAAGATCTTCAAGCAAGTGTCGGCAAAACCCTTATTCCTCCAAAATGGGGTCTCCGGATGTACCCCGATCCAACGACCCTTTCTCCTGAGGTAGGTCCATATACCCCAACGAGGTGAACCACGCCTCTGGGGCAGTGGAGTATACTCAGCGAGAGAAAGGGAATAGATACCAGGGTAGTCGAGGAAGCACGACAAGCCCAATGCTGCCCGTGTTTCTCGACGCTACCATGTTCAAAAAGATTGCGCAACCCCGAGACAAGTCCACGAGAATCAAGACTATTAAACAACATATTAGAGGGATGACAAAGTAGGCCGCTCTCACAATTATCCACAAATAACATGAAAAGACTCAAGATAGCAAGTAAAATAATACATATAAACTTTATCAATTACCAAACAATTTAACCTAGAAACAATAAAAATAAGTTAAAATGCACATAAGAGATGAAGCCTCGCTCACCTTGGATTAGGCTAATTATGTAAGAGAATCACTTAGATTCACTCCAAATCTCCTTCAATTTTCTCAAACATGCGAACCCTAGTTTATTCATGTAAGTATAACATTTAGCCATAAAAACTAGCATAACACTACGCAAGTAACTCGCATAACACTTTAACATACATTACTTAAATTTAAAGCTAAGTGACGTGCTTTAAAGCTTTGCTTGATTCCATGAATTACAATTAGCTCTTATTAGCTAAGCATTCATTCTTATTTAAGTAGCATGCATAGAAGCATTATGTAATTAATAGCACTTGACACCTTCGATTTCAAGTCATATCCTTTATAGCTACCTTTAACTATGCATATCCAATCAAGTTAGTAACCAAGGTAAACATTAAAACATAATCACATCCATCTTGTAACTAAGTGATTATCCTTATGTAGATATTATGACATTCTTTAATTATAATCATTTAACCTTATTCAAAAGATTATGCTTTCAAGCTAGTTACTGCGTTTGAACAAGGAACATAAAATATGATATGAATCAGTAACTACTTCAATAAAGTAGCATAACATATTCAAGAATCAAACAATTACATGTATTCCACAGCATTTTCTTCCTTATAACTACCTAATGGCTTGCACAAAAAAGAACTCAATCAACTCAAGAAAAGAATATTCACTAGTATGCTATAGTTAGGTGCATTTAAGATAAATATAGTTTCACTAAAACTGACTCAACTACATTTAACACCAAAAAAAAATCAACCACCAAGCACGTTTCCAACACTTATCATGTAAAATTTCACAGAAGCAAGCTCATTTACCAACTTTATAGCAGAAGCTTAACTTTATTCAATTATATACCTATGCTGATGACCTCCAAATTCTCTGATTTTTATGTAAAAGCGTAGCTATTCAAGTGTAGTTAATTTTAGGTTCGAATGGTACTCAATTCTGAGTTAAATTCCAAAAGTTATAACCCTTACCGCGCAACTACGCATAGCTGGGCAGAACCAGTGAGTTTTGAGCTACATTTCGGAAATGATGTGATGAGAGGGCTAAAACCTTAGAATTAGCCTTAGTCCTAGAAATCAAAATTTGTTCTAAACTGTCTAATCTAGCTTTTGGGTAAATTTCGCTAATATTTGAGCACTTTTGCTAGGTCAAAGAAGCTTTGAAAGACAAGGGCAGTGGACTGACCCAAAACAGAACACACTCACACAAGCACCTAGTTGAATTCTACCTTGGTTTCATGCTTTGCTTGCTAGCTTTAGACTTTACTTTGGCACATACAACACTTATCCAATCAATTAATGAGTCAATTAATAACAATTATCAACATAGTTCAAAACTAGTTCCTTTAGTCCTCTTTCAAGTTCATACTAAACTAAAGTCATGCAAACCAAATTACTTAATTCACAAAACTTCATTACTATGATACGTACACTACACAAAGGCATATAAACATTTAATTATTCAATTATAAAGCAATTATCATGAAATTAACTATGCGAACACAAAGGGGTCAATATTATAATTTTCACAAAACTTAACCAAAAGCTCACACATGCCTTAGAATTGCATTTAGACACACTAGGAGCAACTACAAAGCAATACAAGTACTAAAGCAATTTAATTCATTCATTTCCCCTTTGTTCAACTCGGCTATTTAGCTTCCTACCGAAATTCCAGGATCAAGTTAAGCTAGCTAACCATCCTACCAATCTAAGGATACCTAAATACCTCATTTAGAACCTCCAAATCATAACCTAGAGCACAAGTACACAAAAATACCAAAAATGCCTCTTTGTGGGTTTACACTACAAGTACCAATTCCGGAACCCAAACAAGCAAAACGAAGACACCTCTAAGGCTTCAATACTTAATAAAGACTAGTCATAACCTCGAAACATGTCAGGATTTGAGTTAACCCCGAAACCCCTTATTAAAGTAGTCTAATTTGATCAAATTATTCAAATTTTGTACATGGCAAGCGCACCTAACATTTTTTCCACACTCAAGGATCTAATGATCAACTACTAGAAGCCTCGAATCAAATTAAATTGTAACTTTTTTCAGAAACCCTAGTTTGGTACTATTCATCATATTCCTCATGTAGATTCTTGCTAAAAACATAGTTCCAAGCTATACCAATGCATAAATATGTTCTCTAGCATGTAATAATACCATATTTAGCAAGAATCAAGCAATTTATAGCACAAAAGTAGCAAATCCGAAAATTATAAAAACTTGGCATAAACTTTAAACTAGCTAAAATGATGCACTCGCTCACTTGGAGGCCTTGAGGAAGGTAGAGAAAACCTTTGGAGAGGTGGAATGAGGTGTAGGATGATGATTCTTGAGCAAATTTGAAGAAAATAGCAAACTTTCTCCTTTTTTTTCCTTCTTATGGTCGGCGGGTAAGGGGGGGACATTTTGGGAATTTCTTGAATTGTTTTTTGAGCTAATTGCATGTATATGAGGTATATTAGATATATATGCATGTGTAGGTGTTTTAATAAAAGTCAATTGCTAGTTAAAACTTAGTCAAACCATGTTAAAAACTCCTATAATTGCTAACTAATTAAAACTAATGTTTCACCTACGTAACATTATTCACACGAAACTCAAATCATTTTTCAAATGCATGTTCCCTGCCTCTGAAGTCTAAAACTATAAGTTTTCGATTTCGTTTATAAGTTATACTATCTAAGAAAAATATTAAACCAAGAAATTTAGACAGTAAATTTTCTTATGAATTGTGACCATCAAGTAAATATATTTAAACTAAAAATAAAGCACATTAAAATGCATAAAAGATATGCTAAAGTTATTTATGACATGATGCAAATTCTCGAGCGTCACACTCTCCCTTCTTCAACAAATTGCGTCCTCGCAATTTCGTCTTCCAAAAGAACTCCACATACACATTTTGAATACTCTTGAGTAAGAAACTTACATGCGAATACCATCGAGAATACCAAGGAAGTTTGTCAGAGTAACATCTTAAATTAGAGCTTCGAGTTAAAAAGCCAAAAGAATACCAATGCAGAAGTCCGAATAAGGGTACTTCCGAATAAAACATCACATAGGAATTCCCAATGTAGTTGTTAAACGAGAAGCTCGACTGAGGATCTCTAAACAAAATACCATAATTATAGCAGATAAGAATCCCAAGATAGACCATCAATCATTATTGCTGAATAAGAATATTATTAAGAATCCCGGAGCATTATTCTCAGGTCACCAGGCAATGAAAGCTAAATAAGAATTCAACGGGAGCACCAAATAAGAAGCCCAGTAGAAAACACCAATTGAGGGTCCCCCATATTGAATCCCGAAAAAGACTACTCATATATTTATACGTGCTGAGTAAGAATGCCAACAAAAGTCCCAATAAGAATACTATTATAGAATCCCGTATGAAAATACCAATAAGAATCCCAGAAAGAATACCAATTGATCAACTCTTTCTCTTTCTGTTGGTCCACGTCTTCAAGCAAGCCGCCATTGTCATCTCTTTATAGGGAAGAGTGTTCACTTACCACATTAATGGGTAATGCATATATGTGGTGGATTTTACATATGATAAACACTTATACACTTTATTACAAGTAACTAAGGTAGGTAAACACTCAAGAAATCACTTATAGGCATAACTAATCACATAAACAAACATATCATATAAGTTTCACTTATTGCACAAAGGGGTCACATCGGTGCACACATAATCACATATTGCATAATCTTCCTATTTCACGTAATCATAACACACAAGAACACATTTTCATTCAAGTAAACAAAACCCACATGCAAGAACATACTTATTACTTTATAGGTATGCACTCGAGGTTCACTATCCAACAGGCCGAGGACCCTGTCCCGGCTGTGAGCTACTAAGCTCTGATACCACCTCTGCAACGCCACGATTCCTCACAGAACCGGGACTGCTATTTATCAAACTAATCTCAACCCATATCCAAACTCGGGCACAAAATTTTGGAAAAACGAACAGAGTCTCCCCTGTTTATAGGACAATCTGTTCACTTGCAAGCAGTAATTTATCCTCAACTATCACAATCCAACTCCAAGGTACAATCCCATTCACACAAGCATGCAAACTAACCAGGCAATCAAGTAAATCATTGAAGTTATTACAACCCATCTATCGTTATTAACTTATACAAGAATACAAGCTTTAATTTATTTTACAACCTTTTAGACAATAGAAATATACACAAGGTTTCATAATCTCAAAACAAAACACATACAACCAGCAACTTGCATTTTCTGCACATAGACCAGTACATAGCATCCAACCACGGCTTTTCCTGAAACATGTTAAAACGAGGAATGAGTAACCAAAGTTACTCAGTGGGGGAGGTGATGCAATAAACCAGGAAGTGCTACATGATATGCAACAAGATAACAACATTTTCAACACCAACTAACAAAGCTAAATGGACAAGTATTTTCAACACCAACTAACAAAGCTAAATGGACAAGTATTTAACCATGTACAAAAAGGATACGGTTCCATTTGTCTTCCATCACAAGCCACGAGTCAAGATCTTCAAGCAAGTGCCAACAAAACCCTTATCCCTCCAAAATGGGGTACTCCGAATGTACCCCGATCCTACGACCCTTTCTCCTGAGGTAGGTCCATATGCCCTAACGAGGTGAACTACGCCTCTGAGGTAGTGGAGTATACTCAACGAAAGAAAGAGAATAGGCACCATGGTAGTCGAGGGAGCACGACAAG
This sequence comes from Ehretia macrophylla, assembly GCA_037974665.1. NCBI lineage: Eukaryota > Viridiplantae > Streptophyta > Magnoliopsida > Boraginales > Ehretiaceae > Ehretia > Ehretia macrophylla. The sequence goes on from CM075779.1 coordinate 62,932,385, forward strand.
CCAGATGCAGCCCATGTTTCTTGACGGTACGATATCTGAAAAAGTTGTGCAACCCCGAGACAAGTCCACAAGAATCAAGACCATCAAGCGTGATACCTTTAGGTGGTATCAGAGCTAACTTAGGTTAGCGAGTATTCGGGTTTAGGAAAATGGTCCGTGGGTAGATGCCCTAAATAGGAAGACGAATTTCTTGAGAGATGTTTTGAATTACTTATGTGATAAGGTGGCTAATGTGTCTATATGTGAATAATATGTGCTTATGTGCAGTATTTGTTTCTTACTAATATGAAATCATGTAAGTATGACCATACACTATACTATGTCAATGTTAATTTATCCATAATCATTTATATTAGAAGTAACTATAGGACATGTATACTCATTTCATATCATAAAGCATGCGTATTATATAACCATCAATGGTCCATGTGCTATGTCTATAGATGGCAGGTCGTAACACCCGTGCAAATGCTGGAGCCCTAGGAGCAGGGAATGTTGACCCAGCCAACCCTGGGATAGCTATGTTTAACATGATGGCAACCGCGACAGACCGCATGAGCAGAGCTATGGAATAGCAAGCAGCAACCGCAGCAGCCACAGTAGCAACAACCACAGCTAACACTAATAACAATAACAACAACGGTGGTGACAATGACAATAACAACCAACGAGGTGATGGAGATGGATGGAACTCTTGGAGGACTATAATTGCACCATCAACTATGTGCCTGGAAAAGCTAATGTGGTGGCAGATGCATTGAGCTGGATGAATGCTCATCTAATGATTCAATCAACATTGTTATCTCAAGTCAAGGAAGCTCAGCAACAAGATCCATAATTTCAGAAGATAAAATAAGACAATCCAGATTTCACCCAGCAAGATGGATTGTGGAGATTTCGTAACCGAGTTTGTATACCAAATGATCCAGAGTTGAAGAAAAAGATACTTGAGGAAGCTCATAATACAAGGTATACAATGCATCCTGGAGGAACAAAGATGTACCGAGATTTGAGACAATTCTATTGGTAGAACAACATGAAGTGGGAGATTGCAGAATTTGTGTCACGTTGCTTGACATGTCAAAGGGTTAAGGCAGAACATCAAAGACCCGCAGGACTCTTGCAACCTTTGGAAATTCCACAATGGAAATAGGAGCACATAACAATGGATTTCGTGACGGAGTTACCGAGGTCACCTCGAGGTTGTGATACTGTTTGGGTGATCGTGGATTGGTTAACGAAGACAGCCCATTTTATCGCATTGAATAAAACGAATAGCTTGGAGAAACGAGTTGATTTGTATATAGCTAATATTGTGAAGTTTCATGGTGTACCCGTGAGTATAGTATCTGACAGAGATCCAAGGTTCACATCTCAGTTTTAGCAAAAGTTTCAAGAGGCGTTGGGGATAAAGTTAAGTTTCAGTACAGCCTACCATCCTCAAACTGACGGGCAGTCTGAAAGGACCATTCAGATTTTGGAGGACATGCTACGATCTTGTTCTTTGGACTTTGGAGGAACATCGGAAAAACATTTTCCATTGGTAGAATTTGCCTATAATAACAACTATCAAGCGACGATTGGCATGGTACCTTACGAGGCCTTGTACGGACGGAAGTGTAGATCTCCTCTATATTGGAGTGAGGTTGGTGAGATGAGGGCTATTGATCCTACATTGTTGCTAGAGATGATGAAGAAAATAGAGAATATACAATTGATCCAAAAAAGGATTCTCACCGCACAGAGTAGGTAGAAAAGTTATGCCGATAGAATAAGACGAGAAAAGGTAATAAGGTGTTTCTAAAATTATCTCCTCGAAAGGGATTGATTCGGCATGGTAAATGTGGCAAGTTAAGTCCGAGATACGTAGGGACCATTTGATATTGTGAAAAAAATTAGCAAGTTAGCATACCGATTGAGTCTCCCAACAAATCTTTCCGATATGCATGACGTGTTCCATGTCTCGATGTTAAGAAAGTATCAACCCGACCTTTCTCATATCTTGGAGCCAGAACCGCTACAACTTCGGGAAAACTTTTCCTATGAAGAAATTCCCGTACAAATCTTGGATGAACAAGTACGGGAATTGCGTAGAAAGAAGATTCCTATGGTGAAAGTATTGTGGAACAACCACAGGATCGAGGAAGCAACTTGGGAGTTATGGGATCAAATAGAGAAGCAGTATCCGGAGTTGTTTTCAAGGTAAGAAGAAATTGCGAGAACGCAATTCTTCTAGGAAGGGGAGGATGTAAAACCCGACACGAGGGTCTATATATATATAATTATATTAATTATAATGCATTCATATTATTTCATATGCATTGGCATCAATTATGTGCATTAATATTATTTATCGTGCATATTTATCGTTTTACATGCCAAAATGTTCATTTTCGTGCATTGAGGAATTTTACGTGTCGTAGACATTAAATATATTCTAGCAAGTCAAGATTAGTAACTAATTAGTTACAATTGAATCAAAATGGAAAACTAATAAATATAACTTAGTTAGAGGGCAAGGTGGTAATTTGGCCAATTAGATATTTGAGCACCTAATTTCTACTATGCATTCCCACTCAAAACATACACCACACACTCAAACACACACAAATCTCTGCACACACACTCTTACTCGACCAAAGGGAGGAAGAAGAAAGAAAGAAGAAGAAAGAAGAAGAAGAAGGAAGAAAAGAAGTTTGATCAAGCCAATTTTTATCACACTCTTGTCTTCTTGAGCAATTTCAAGTGTTCCTTTGTCTCCCTTGCTTGTCAAACTTGTGATTGAGGTGAGGGTTGTTTTTCAAATGCTTTTCAAGATACATTAAGCATGGTCTGTGATTATACTTGTGTTTAGAGCTGATTGGGTACTTACATGTGGTTATATATGTATACTTGAACTTGTTAAGAGTTGTATTGAGTTGTTGAGGGTGTTAATGTTGTGGAGCTTGAACATGAATTATTGGGTGTTGTTGATTTTGATGTGGGGTGGTTTTGGTTGAGTTAGAACCCTTATATGATGCCTAATAGCCTCATTGAACTTGTTTGTGTATTGGTAGAAGGATTGGTTGTTGTTTAGGTGATTTGGGTGGAAATTTGGGTGTTTCCCGTCAACTATCTGGGCGTTACTGCCTCTATCCGGTCGCCGGATAAAAGCCTCAATGCCTGGCAGAAAGCTTTGATCCGGGCATTACCTGCTTCTTCCGATCGACCGAATTAAGGTTGCAACGCTCGGATGTTTGACAACTCTGCGCAGTGATTTTCCGGAAGCCATATCTCCTTCATTTTAACTCCGAATTGAGTTCCGTTTGATTCTAGAGTTATCTACATTCGATAAGACTCGATTCTAAACTAAAATCAGATCAATTGGAGCTTGAGAAGATAGGTAAAATAACTGTTTAAGTTGGGACTAATGCGAAGGCTTTGAGTTTAATACATGTTATGTTTCCACATTGAGGGAAATCTATCCTATTGACCTCCACTTGCATGTTTACGCATTATATGAACTCTATGTGGAACATGATTACACTAATATGTCATTGATTACTGTTACTAACCGGTGGCAACCTACTTTGTTGCCTTCGAGCTTGTTTGTTATGATTGAACTACTCTCTCGCTTGGTGTGTTTCCTTGGAGAAATGGTTGGTATAATTAAGTTATTGAACACCATGGTGGAAGATCTGGGCCGCCTGAGCGGTTTTGGGCTTGCCGGGACAGACTCAGCTACTGTGGTTGGGTTGCCTCCGGAGTACCCTTATCGGTTGGTGTATTAGTTTTATCATGGAAGCTGATTTGAGACTGGCTATCTCCAACAACTGTTCGAGTTATCGTATCCTTTGATATATGGTAATTTACCTTCGCTTGGGCCCTTGAGGACCTCGGAGGGTAGAGATATGTGACACTGGTTGTTTATTAATTCTTATATTTATTTGTATCTCGTGCATAACATGTTTTCAAAAAGGGTTCCTAAATATTGGAAATGTTTCCGAAAACCTACCGTGACCATTAACCCTCGCTGAGCTAAGTGTAGCTCATCCCTTTCTATGACAATCTTTCAGGTGAGGCTGAGCCTGAGCTAGGGACTCAAGCTGAAGGCAAGACCTACTTGTGTGACGAGTCAGACTTCTTCTTGCTGTGATCATGCTTGTTGTTAACGCTATTTTAGATGTTAAACTATGTTAAAATTGAACAATTTCAAGTACTATAATATTATTTTGGATTTGGGTATGTAACTAACTTATAAACATTGGATTGAAACCTTATTGTTAGACTATTCTTTTGAGGCCTAGAAGGCATTGATATTGGTAGCGTGCCTGAGGGTTGAATGTAGGCCTTGTATAAATGAACGAACAAGTTAATGAATGTTGAAGTGTCGATAGATTTGGACACCCTTCTTGAAGTTACTTATGGATATTCTATATGTTAGGTTATGAATTGATGATGGTACATGTTTTTTATCTAGTCCACGTCACGTTCCGGCCTTGTCTTGGCAACGAGTTCGGGGTCGGGGCGTGACATGGCTGCTGCTGTCCAGTGGCTGCCAGCGCCACGTGGTGCCGGCTGGCTACCCTCATGGCACCGGCGGCCCACGTAGTGGCCACGTGGCTGCCCATGTCGTGTGCCACTTGTGTGGATGAAAAAAAAAACCCCTTTTTATTTTTTATTTTTTAAAAAAATGAATATTTAAAACTCATTTTAAAATTCAAAACAAATTAAAAAATAATCCCTCTTTGGCATGTGTCACTACGGAATTGGCCCTAGGGTTTCTCTACTTTTTGATGCAACATAAGCACGAAAAAGACATACAAACAACGTATAAAACACAGTATGTATCGAAAGGATTCAAAAATTCATACGATATCCAAAAATTATAAAATTTATGTCATTAGAATCCTTGAAACACGTAGTTTCTACCAGTACCAATTATATGCACATATCTGATTTTGAACAGTAACGTAATTAAAAGACAGAACGTTATTCTAACTTTAAAAATTCATAATTAATTCTACACTTAGAAGAAAAATATGAAATCAACTACGTTAGAACCTTTAAAACACGAGCTTTCTAACAGTATAAATCCCCGTATGAGATACTTCACATAAATATTATTCTACGACTAATCCGCTAAAAAATCACAAAAAACTAAAAATAAGTGTTTTGATTCATACAATTGAATATCGTACAGAAAACAAACATTAAGGCTCTTATACCAATGTTGATTTAAAGTGAAATATTCACACATACCTCGAAATTGTGGAAGGGAGTAATCAACGATTTAGTTTGTTCAACTGCACTAGCAAGGAGTCACAGCGTGTAGTACAAGACCACCCACTCATTTGCCACAACCTAAATGCCTAGGGTTTCTGAGAGCTTTTAACAGAGTGTTTTATCTTATGTTGGATGCTAATAGACAGAACAACATATGTTTTGTATTAGGTTTTTCCTTATATATATGGGGTAGTAGGCTTCCTACTACTTGGGTCATATTACTTAGTCCACCTCAACTTGGGCGGATTATGACCCAAGTCCAACATTTAGAGAATGAATCATGTAAAGTTCTGGAAGACTAGTTTCTTAGGGCATAAAGTTTTAGTCAAAGAGAGTTCAATAATTTTAGGTTCGCTAGTTCTTATAATTTGTAGTGCTGCTATTACAAGAAATTAGAATGTTGTATCATGAGACATTTGCGCTAGAGGTCGTAAGCACTGTAGTGGTGCGATAAAAGTCTTAAGGAAACTGAATCAAATTCAAGTCTCGATCTCAATTTATCTATAGTTTGTCCTTATAATTATATCTTTAAATTACAGTTATATATTTTGTTTATGTAATTGATTTGACTGCAGGAAATTCTAATTTTGAAATCATAAATGCACTCCAAGCCTCAAATTTCCGACAGTTTAATTTAAACTAGCGAAAAATACTAAGCAAAAACAACACCATGGAGTATCTGTGGCCTAATGAAATTGCTTGAACTTGTACTTGGGACAAGCGGCAGAAATCTTATAACAACGCCGAAAGGCGCAAAACAACAAGCTATTTATCCAATATTTTTACATGTATCTTGTTTCGGAACTCATAATTATATGTTATGAGAAAGATATTATAACGTTATAAGAGAGATTTAATTGTAATGTTACTTTCATATATAGATAATATTGGGAGTTCAAAATTTTTTTAATGATATGATATAGATTTTTTTTAAAAATAAAAGGACCAATAATTTTTTTTAATAATACTAATAATTATTTTTCAAAAAATCTTGAAAAAGTTTAATTTCTTATATTATTGTTGGTAAGATTAACACACACACACACACACACACACACACACACACACACACATATATATATATATATATATTACTATATAAGAGACTCATTTTAGTTTGAAGGGATTAAAAAATTTACCTCGTAAATATATGCCCTTTTTGGATCATGCTATGCAAAAAGGTTTGGTCTACACAGCTGTTGAAATAAATGGTATTCTGAACCTAAGCACCACGTGTCCACAAATCCAAATCAAAAGAAGATAAAAAAACAACTGCATTGTGAATTCTTCAACGTAGCAAAATACAATTAAAGAGCCTATAAGTCTTAAAATTTAGTAAATAAGAATACAAAACTTAACTAATAATAAAACTAATCAAACCATGCGAAAATTAATGAATTATTCTAAAAATTTCATTTACCTTTGCATATAAATACAGTAACCTCTACAACTTTATCATCATTAGACTAGTCTTTGTTTTATTCAACGACTTCCACAAAGACGGACAGACCTCCTCAAGAAGCACAAAGTACTGTTTTGGTAGATTCTAACTTTAACATTTATTATAAAGGTTCAAACCCTTAAAAGTCTCGTTCTAATTGTCAAGATTGGTTTAAGATTATGGTTGTTGCTGAGCTAAGTGCATTGGACTTTGGACTAGATTTTTAACGATACAATATTGACATAGAAAGGGTAGTACAAAATCCAAATGTTGATTTCCGTTCTGATAGGTTATTGTTGGTGAAATACATCGATAACCGAGGTTCCATTTCTTTGCAGTATAATATTTTCCTAAAAAATATTTTTTAAATTTTTAGATTTTTTATAACACGAAAAATTTAGTCAATTAAAAAATATTTTTTGATAAAAAAAATTAATTCAAAAGAGTAAAAATTATTTTTTTATCTTTTAGTAGAAGATAACATTTTTCAGAACTCACTCACTTCACCCACACCCCACCCCACCCCACCCCACCCATCCTTTACCCGCCACCTCAAGGTTAAGATATATTTTATATGTATATATTTTTCTTTTATAAAATCTCATGTCGAAAATATTTTTCACTGTACATCTAAATAAAAAAAAAATATTTTCCAGTATTTTATTTTCTAAGAAAATATTTTCTCTTGAAAATATTTTTCCCCAAAAAGTTATTTTACAGCAAACAAATGGAGCTCGAAAGTCTATATCACTGGAGTTTGAAGAAAAAAATTAGTAAGAAACTTTCTATTAAAAGAAAATTTTGTAAGAAGCTTTCTATTTTAAATCTGAGATTAGTGTACTGTGTTGAATCAAAGACAGTAGACTTCCGCATGTCTCGTTCTCACCTCCCTATATAATATGCCATCATGTTCAATTCTCTGTATATGAATGAAAACTTAAAACACCAAACGTGGCAGCACATATTTTTCTTCAATTTCCTACAAGTGAACATTCACATAATTTTTTTCAACAGCCAAAAAAGTTAAAATAACTAATTTAAACTAAATATCTTCTAACAAAAAGTTATTACCAAACGTTTGAATCGAACTATGTCAGATGATAGGATCTATTTATTATGTACTTCACTAGCTGATCGTTAGTACAACTAACTTCCATATCTGGATATTTCGGAACCTCCCCAACATGAACCTTGTCTTCCACAAAACTCAATCCAAAGTGCACTGCACCAAATTGACCATAAATTTCAACTCTATGATAGCCTTAACAACTAGGGTAAAATATCCTTGAACCATCACTCAGTATTTCCCCTTTCAATTCTACTAATACTGCAAAGTATGCTATTGTAATGATGTCGTCCGTTTTACTTTGAGAAAAACCTATATAGAGAATATAAACGCTCTTTGGTAGAAGAATATTAATGATTGTTTGAATAGGTTTGGACAAGATCAAAGTAGGTCGCCATCTATCTCATTTTATTGTCCATATACTCCTTTAACGAAAGTGGGACGTTAATATCCCATAAACCATAATCCCGTTGGCTAATGATCATCCTTGGGGGTTATGAAAAAATACTATATAAAACTTTCAAGTACGGCTTTAAAGTATTATAATATGCTATAAAATAGTCAGGGTTCTACAAGAATTAACAAGAAAGGTAACAACAATGATTTTATATTTTAATATTCTTGCTTGTTAATTCTTCTATGACCCTAATTATTTTACAACGTATTATAATACTCGAAAGTCGTACTTGAAAGTTTTATATAGTATTTTTTTTCGTAACTCCCAAGGATGATTATTAACCAACGGGATTATGTTTTATGGAATATTAGCATTCCACTTCCGTTAAAAGAGTATATGGACAATAAAATGAGGATACGATACATTTGTGTTGAAGACACGAACACTAGTATATTTTCTGCTGGACATAGATGGCGACCTACTTTGATCTTGTCCAAACCTATTCAAACAATCATTAATATTCTTCCACCAAAGAGCGTTTATGTTCTCTATATAGGTTTTTCTCAGAGTAAAACAGACGACATCATTACAATAGCATACTTTGCAGTATTAGTTGATTCGAAAGAGGAAATACTAAGTAATGGTTCAAGAATATTTTACCCTAGTTGTTAAGGATATTTATGATATTTTATGGTCAATTTGGTATAGTGTGTAATATCCCACATCGAACGCGGAGGTCTTTGGGCTGCTTGATATAAGGGGTAATATTCTTGTATCGTGTACGCGCATTTTCCTAGCAGTGTCTGGGAGGCGACAAAATCGTGAGGGGTATGGGCTCCAAAGCGGACAATACGTGCATAGTGCGTTTCTGGGCTCACTCGCCTCGGCCTCGGTGCACGCTCGTCCCCTATGGGCGGGGTGTATCTTGCAGGCGTGGGAGTGTTGGTTCGGGGCGTTACAAAGGTGGTATTAGAGCCGATGCGTTCGTATGGCCAGTGAGGACGCTGGGTCCCCAAGGGAGGGCCGGTGTAATATCCCACATCGGACGCGGAGGTCTTTGGGCTGCTTGATATAAGGGGTAATATCCTTGTATTGTGTACGTGCGTTTTCCTGGCAGTGGCTGGGAAGCAACAAAACCGTGAGGGGTATGGGCCCCAAAGCGAACAATATGTGCATAGTGCGCTTTCGGGCCCACTCGCCTCGGCCTTGGTGCACACTCGTCCCCTATGGGCAGGGTGTATCCTGCAGGCGTGGGAGTATTAGTTCGGGGCGTTACACAGTGCACTGTGGATTGAGTTTTGTGGAAGACAAGGTTCATGTTGGGGAGGTTCTGAAATATCTAGATATGGAAGTTAGTTGTACTAACGATCAGTTAGTGAATTACATAATAAATAGATCCTATCATCTGACATAGTTCGATTCAAACGTTTGGTAATAACTTTTTATTAGAAGATATTTAGTTTAAATTAGTTATTTCAACTTTTTTGGCTATTGATAAAAATTATGTGAATGTTCACTTGTAGGAAATTGAAGAAAAATATATGCTGCCACGTTTGGTGTTTTAAGTTTTTATTCGTATACATAGAAGGGAACATGATGGCGTATTATATAGCAAGGCGAGAATGAGACATGCGGAAGTCTACGGTCTTTGACTCAACACAGTACACTAATCTCATATTTAAAATAGAAAGCTTCTTACAAATTTTTCTTTTAATAGAAAGTTTATTACTAATTTTTTTCTTCAAACTCCAGTGGTATGTACTTTCAAGCTCCGTTTGTTTGTCATAAAATAACTTGTTGGGAAAAATATTTTCATGATAATATTTTTTTGTGTTTATGCCAAATATAATGTTAGCAGCTGGTCTCTACCCTTAACACCAAAAAAAAAAAGAAAAAAACAAAGACCATGCTGACCCACAGTAGCTACACAGAAAAAAGACTCAACCTCGAAGTTTAGCATGAGCTCAGCAGCCAGCAACTGTAGTAGAGATGGCTAACTCCGGCGCCGATGTTCCTCCGACGTTGTAATGCTCGATATTGTTTTTTTTTTCTTTTTTGACCTGCCCCCCATGTGACGCCCAAGAATATTGCCATGATTCATTAACTATTTTATCTACTGTTTATGCATTTTCACTATCCATTTACTTGTTGCTTTACTTGGTTACTATTTATGACGTTTTCCAACTATCTATTTTCTTCAAATTAGTATTTTTCTTAAATCATATTAATTGTTATAGGAATGAGAAAAATGTGCATTTGAGCTTAAAACGATAGGAGCCTTCGTTTAGAAAATGATTTGTTAAAACTAATGAATAGTGTTACGTATGAAATATTATGTTTTAGTTAGCTAACTTAATTTATGCGCTTTTGACTTGTTTTAAAGCTACCTAAGCTCATTTTAGAAGATCATTTATACACCCAACATGCCCTACCCAAACATATACTCACACAACACACACATAAGTCATAACTTAACAAAAACACAAAAAAAAAAAAGATGCAGATTTTACTGTAGCAAATCTGAGAATAGCATAGGAAGAGAAATAGAGATTTTTGCTCAAAAAATCCTCATTCCAAGCCAAGCCAAGCAAGGTGCAAGTGGTTTAGAGTGTTTACTAGCCTCCTAGGAGCTCCTACGCGCAATAGGTGAGGGATTTCATACCTATTTTTGTATTTCAAAAACGTGACAACTTTCTTGAATTTCTTGTTTTGCACTTAAATGCTAATGCAATGCTCAAATATGCTTCTGTATGTTATATATAAGTAGTGGAGACCTAATTTATGCTATTGTTTCGTAGTTTAATCGGTTGAAATTGCTTGTTGAATATTTGGCATGAATAGTGATGGGAATGTTAGGGTTTTGTGAAATTGGACTTTATAGCTTGAATCAATGATCCTAATAGGTGTTTTAGATGTTAATGAAAGTAGTGTAAAGGCCCCATAACATTTAATTGCTCATAACCTAGCAAAAAAAATGAAATAGCCGACTTTTAGAAAGGGGTTTCGGGGTTATCGCGAATCCGGGTTGAATTGGCCTCCACATTTAGTAATCCTAGGCTAATTAAGACCTAACTAAGCTTTGTTAGCTCCCATTTGAGTCCCGGTTGAGGTACGTGTAGTACAAAGTCAAAAGAGAGAATTTGGGGCTTTCGGGCTAAATGCTGGTAATTGCATGACTTCGATAGTCCTAAGGGTGCCTAAGGGATTAACTAGAAGTTTAGAATAGGCCACTTACTAATCTATAACCATAACATGAGTTTGGAAGAGAAACGGGTTGAGTTACAAAGGGATTTAAGTGCAAATTCGATTATCTCACGCTTCTAAGACCTTGTCATGACTCCTTGTGTGTTTAAATGTAGTTTCGAGATGTTTTGGAGCGTTTGGTATAGTTCTATGAGAATTTTGTAAATGTCCTTTGTAATTTGCTTAATTGTTATCTGAAATTGCTTCTATTGTTATTGTTATATTTGTTGTTGTTGTTAATTTGCTATCTTTGGACATGTGTAGGCTAGATGTTTGATAAAAGTCCTCAATGAAGTATGCAATAGTTATATATTCTTCAATAATGTTTAAAGCTAGTTAGGAATGCAAGGGAACCAAGCAAAATTCATGCGTGCACATGTGTGTTTTCAACCGTGACTATCCAGATTGTCTTTCAGCAAAACTAAGGCAACTTCGAGCTTAAAATTGTATTAATTGAAGAAGGATTAGGGGTTGAATTATATACCGTTAGAAATCCTTACGAGTCTAGTTTCTAATGCTTTTTACGGTGCATTAATCGGAGTTTTCTAGAATAAGTTATGATCATTTTGGTGAGATGTGTCAGAACTGTCCTATTGCGCGAGAATCTGAATTTCATTGTTATTTTGCTAGAAGTGATGATATATTTCAACTCTAATTGGATATCTTCGATCAAGACTTTATTGTGTAGTGTTCTTGGATGATTAGTAGCGTAATGGAGCTCTTATAATTATGTAAATTGTGATATAATTGAGATTGAATGAGTAAATAGAAATCATGAGTTAGTATGGAATGCAACTGCCTTTTCCCTTGCCCTTTTACCCATCTTGCTAAAATGTGAACTCATTTATTAAGTCATGTAGAGGTTAACTGTAGCTTGAATGTCATACTACCTACATGAAAATAATTGTTTAGTTATAAATAAATGTGATTTAGATCTATTGTTTATCATGAATGCTAATTTGATTGGAAATGAAGACAAGTATTTTGGTGTAGCATCTATTCTTTAAGCTTATGATTTAATTTCAAATTGAAGAGTTAGTTTAATTGTGTAGGGGTTTAGTTAGAATGTAAGTTAATTGTGAAGTAGTTATTTATTGGCTTGTTAAATGTTATCTTTAATTTGAGTTTGCTATGAAAGTGACATGAAATTGTTCTTATTTTAAATTGCTGTCAAGTTAATGTTGAAGTTATTGATAGATAGACTCCCTATCTCGTGTCTTACTTGTGAAATAATGAGTTATAAGTTATATTAAAGTTTGGTGAGCTAGATAATGATGTGATTAGGATGGTTTGTTATCAGTTATAAAGTCTTAAGTGAAACACTTATTTCTTGAATAGTTAGCTAACTAAGAGCTGGAATGTTGGTTGAGTTAAATATTATGCACTAACTAATAATCATTGGAAAGTAAGAGAATGTATGATTTAGAAGTCTTTTAAGAAGTAAATGTGTGGGAGGCGATGTTAATGAATGGATTATTGAACAATTAATGGAACATGTCTTATTTTAGCTATAACCTCCTAAGATGATTCATTAAATTAAGTTAATTGCTGGTGTATTATTAGGTAGAGTTGAACTAGTTTCACATGTAAGTTATTATCTAATCTAAAATGAAGAAAATCATAAACAATGTATGGTATTATGTTAACTTAGGTTAACTATGTTTTAACTTAAATGCACCTAACTTTAATATTCTAGTTGAAACACTCCCTTCTTGAGTTATTAAGTCGTGCTTTTACTTTTAACCCTACGTTTGCTAGTGAGAAGCTTCTAACTTAGATTACTTATTTCAGGATCATGCTATGTAATATTTCCACTTGCTTAACTCATGAAAGTAATGGATTGAAATTGTGAGTTTAATTGCCTACAAGTAAATTGCTATTTATATGTGAATTATTGGATTATTAGTGGTTGTTACAAAAAAAAAGGGTATTAGATTGAGCTTGTTATAAAGGTTACTTTGTAAAATATTAATATAGTTAATGCCATCTAGGAGGTTATGAAATGTTTTATAGCCACAAGAATGCTTCAGTTGACTATCCAAAATGTTTGAGAGTGAAGCCAATTCTTGCATCTTGGAGCTTGGTAAAGGTGAGGGATTTTCATCCTTTTGTGCATTTTGGTTCATCTTCTCTTTAATAAATTGTATGACTTAAGATAATTGCTTGAGTCATATTCTTTTTATATCTTAAATGTTTTCGAGGGCAACCTACTTTGTTGACCCTCCTATGTGTTATTGCCCTATATTCTTGTTATACTATCATTGGATTTAAGTGCATTCCATAGTGGTTGCGCAACTATAGTGTCAGGGGCAGTTGTATTGAATATCGGCTGGGCGGCGGCGGGCTTGCCAGTGGATATTCGATCTCCGTGCCCTATTCCCTCACTCGCCTAGTCTAGAGATTGCAAGGGGGTGTTGGGTCGTAGGATTCTTGGGGTATATCCGGAGTACACCCATTGGAGTGATTGGAGTTATGCCGGTATATTGTTCGTGGCTCGTGGTTCGTGATCGAAGACAAGAGAATCATGGTTTGTAAGCTAAATGCTAGTTGATTGTAGTAGGAGATATGAGCTATAGCATGTAATAACTTATATTTCTGCTCTTAGCTTCTTTGCATGCTTGTGAGTGAATGACTGGTTGTTTTCAATTTCTAAGAATGTTTAAAAGCTATCATGGAGTGGCATGATAAGCGGTTTTGTAAAGAAGTTAAGTTATGAATGCATGCTTGCGTGTATCTAAACTATTTGTATGTCTTAAGGCTCGGATGGCCTTAAAGTTGGGATTTTTATTTTGGAAATGGCTTTAGTGTTGTTCTATAGCTTATTTGAATGCTTACAGGTTTTCAGATTGTCCACGGTGCAGGGGAGACTCTATCCGTTTTTTACTAAATTTTGTGACCGGGTTTGGATTGGGATGAGAATAGCATGGTTATTAGAGCCTCCGGTCTCGTGAGGGATCAGGGCATTACACCCTTCCCTCCCCTCCCCCCCCTTCCCCCCCAACTCTTGGCTCTCTCTACCTCTACTCTTTCTCTCGGATGGTTTGACAGAAAATAATACATTTCATGTGTAAGAATGACTAAAAGATAACAACATTTCTAACAATATTCTCTACTTTGACTTTTTAGTCAAAGTAGATAGTCAAATCCAATATGTAAGCTCCAACAGATTAGCTATCAAATTCGCCAACTTGGTAAGCTAGCTATTATATATCTTCTTGCTCGCTGCTTGTAGCGAGTGAAGCTAATCTCTCTACTTTTTTTTTCTTTCTTTGTTTTGTTTTGTTGTAAGCTATCAAATGTGACTTGGCTTTGAGAGTTGAAGTGTTAAATCCTCATTCGTTTTTGTTTTATGCTAAAAGCAGCCGATCAAGTAAAAGAGTTGTGTTTAACCCACCAGTTGGGTACAAGTGGTGAGTGACTTGTGAATGCCAAAAAGAGGTCGAGAGTTCGATTCTCTGTGAGGGCGCCATGTTAAATAGCTCTGGACCAGGTCTTTTTCCCCGAATAAGAGTCAGACTCTGCGGGCACTACTCGAACCGAACTCCGGATTAGTCGGGCCATTGTGGTCCCCGTGTCCGGGCCTTTAAGCAAAAAAAAAAAAAGTTGTGTTTGTGTGTGTGTGTGTTTTTTTTAGCATTAAGTGGAGATAATGAAATTTCAAATAAATTTATTTATAATCAAGGATAATAAGTTTTGAATAATAATAATAATAACATTTAACAACTTAAATTATATTAAACTTACAATTGTTAAGGGTACATTTTAAAAGATATGGATTAAATCGAGACAAACATTAAAAGATATGGACTAAATCAGGACAAATAATAAAGATAGTGGACTAATTCGAGACAAACATTAAAGATAGTGGATTAAATTGGATATTTACCCTTCAAAGTATAAGGTTCTTACCTTTCTATGGATTTTGATGAATAAATAATAGCAAAAAAAATCATTTACAAAGCTTGCAACATAAGCCCTTAAGTAATCTGAGTTTTCTCGAAGAGTGCATTCTATTGTCAGCATTGCAACCAAGAGTGGGCTAATGGCATATTTGGCTAAATATCCTTGAAGGAAAAGGATATAATGCAAAATTTTTAACTGAACAACCTTATTATCTGGTGTCATCCCATAGTATCAGTCACCAACTTGCCTTTGAGGCTTGAGCTGTAAAACATACATAACAAATTAGTAAGGCTCTTCGAGGATCTGTAGCCTGTAGGCAGCATAAAGCATGGCCAAAGCTCTTACCCTCACGAATCCCAATCAAATGTCTTAGATGTTGATCATCATGAAAAGTTTCTTTCACAAATTTCTCAACCAGAGTTCCTTTTTGTAACAAAGAAGTTGTATCAAATCCAAATTTTAATGGCAAAAACCAAAATTAAATGCAAAGATGTACATAGAATTTGCTTAAAGTTTACCCCTAGATCATCTAAAAGCTTAAGATTGCAACCAGATTTGAAATTCAGTATGTCCCTAACATTCTCATTATAAATTTGTAGTCTAGATAACTCAAAATCAAAAGCATATTGGGTTAGGCAAATTGTGAAAACCCGAACCCAGCATGCATTTAATGGCATTTAATTGCATTTAATTAAGTGTTATCATAAATGTTAGCATTGAATTATGTGTTTATTTTTAGTTAAACATTCATTTGTAGCTTTATTTTCATATTTTGTTAATCGGTTTTATTTTTTTCTTGCATCTTAATGCTCGGTTTTCAATAAAATGAAAAGTAGCTCCGAACTAGAGTAAATTTTTAACTATGTTACTTTCCAAAAATTATGTTTTCTTGAATTCTTTGAGATTTAATTGTTATTCTTCTATTGACGCAAAGTGCATAGCATATCGAGAGCGATAGTTAGGAAATGATTTTTAGTCCTCAGCAAATAGTGAAAACTAGTATTTAGTGTTTTAATTTTAGTGTATCAAGTTGTATTTAACTAGAATTGGATTTATGTTACTTGTTTTAGCTTAAAAATGCATGAAAATAAGCCTATTTGACCAAGTTAAGTTAGTTTGACCAAAGCTTGACCAATTGACCAAGGCTTGGCAACTTATTTAAGCTTATCAAACATTGCAAATAAACAAAAAAAAGCTGGAAATTAAGCAGCCATGGCCGAAACGATGAAGAAAGAAAAAAAAACATTTCAACCTCAAATCTTCATTTCTTCGCTGGAGCTTGTGCGGGGTGGTTTCCGAGGCATCCGGCATGGTTTTTCTAGCGTCTAGTAGCGTCTAAGGTGAGGGTTTCATCGTTATTTGCGCATTTGAAATATTGAACATAAACTTTAATTTTTGTGATTTAACCGTAGGTTGTTATTTTATCCGTTTCATTGCTTAAAGAATGTTCCCTAGCAATTGTAGAGCGTGTATTTATAGCTTTTTAACATTTTCTGCGGTTAAATATCGGAATTGAAATATAAATTATGTAATGAATAGTAAATTGTGAATAGTAAACCCCCGTTTCGATGAAGTTGCGCTGTTATGCTTTCTGTTGATGTGAAAAGGTGCTAGGTATGCTAGAATGTCTAAATGCATGGTTTGTTTAAGTTGCGTAATAGAAAAATGAGAAAAATACATTGGTGAAAGTTGGGGTCGTTTAGGTCAAGTTTGGCATTTTATCGTTTTGCGTGATGGCATTGTCTCGGGAGGTCATGGAAGCACTTTTGGTGCAGTTGTGACATTGGTTGGGTAATCGGTTGAGGTAGTTGTAGTTCAAACGAGTAAAGAGGGAAATCGGGACTTTGCGTGAATTCCAGGGTAAAGTAGGGTTTCGGGGTCTTTAGACATGCCTTATAGTGACCTAGGAGGATTGGTGAAGTTAGTTTCCAAAACTCGTGGCTCGTTTGAAAGTAGTAGTGTTTTGAAAGTTGGGGTCATTTATGTGATTCTGTGTGTTTTCATAGCATGTTGCTTATAGAATGCTTATGTTGTTTATAGAATGCTTATGTTGCTTATAGAATGCTTATGTTGCTTATAGAATGCTTATAATGCCTATGGAATATTTGTTATTGCTTGATGATGTTTGTTGGTGTTGTTCTTGTTACTTATTTGAATCTAAATGCTTGTTAATACTTATTACGCTTGTTAGAGTTGATTGTTGATTGAAATGTTTATCAATTGTTAAGAATGCTTGATATCGCTCGTTTATCGCCTTGTATCGAGTCTTGCATTGCATAGTGTCAGGGCGGTGTGATGGGCCTCTCTCGGTAGCCTCGGGTTGCTAGTGTTGGTTGCTCTAGCTCCGTGTCCTATTCCCTCTTCTCGCTTGGGTTGCCTCCCAGGGAGATTTGGGTCGTAGAATTGATGGATACTTCTGGGGTATTCCAAACTGAAATTATAAGGTGGTTGAGCCGGCGCGTCATCGTTAAAGTCATCGTAATCGTGATCGGTACATTACTCGCTCGAGTGAACCATAGCCTTCAAAGTGTGGTATAGCTTTGATTGGTTGTGTTAATGCTTTCTTTAATTGTTTATTGTAATGTTGTTTATATTGAATGCTTATTTATTGAATGTATTGCTTAACTGTACCTATTTGCATTGCACGATCTTCTTTCTCTCCACCTCGATATCTGTCTCGCCCTCACCGAGTATACGTGTTGTGTATACTCACTCCTCACTACCACATTTCAGGAAATGTCATGTTAGCTGGAAAGTTCGTGATTGCGTGAAAGTTCGTGCTTGAAGAGTTGTCTTGCGTGCCTATGTGGCTTGAGTTGTCGAAGTTGTATAGATGTATGCTTTCATGTATTGTATGTATTTAATGTCAAAAAGAATGTAATTTAAGTTGCATTAGATTGTTGAAGTAGTTTGATAAGTTAGATTATGTAATCAGTTAGCATAGCTTAACTTCAATGCATGTTTGTAATGTCCAAAGGAAAAGAGTTAGAATGGCATGATAGTTTATTTTATGCAGTAGCTTAGTATGGTTTAACTGTCTAGTTTTAATGTACTTGCAAAAAAAAAATGAAAAGAGATAGGTTAGCTTGTAAATTGGAAATATATGTATACTTGTTGAGTTTAATTGTTGAGAACCAAGGCTCGAATGGCCTTAAGGTGTTTGTACGGTTGGACACGGTGTTGGTCCACTTATATGATGTCGCAGGTTGTACACTTTGCCTAGAAACAGGGGAGACTCCGTCCGTTTTCCCTAAAATTTATGCCCGGGTTTGGTTTGGGTTGTGATTAGATCGATTGATAGAACTCCCGGTTTCGAGAGGGATCGGGGTGTTACACAAATGACAATAGTTCTTAATGCTGATGAGTACTAAGAGAATAATAACCACTACTTCCAATCAGAGCAGATAAAGCCACATTCTTTACTCCTGCCTTGTACACTGTCTCGGTTAAACATGTTGGATCAAAGACTTTATCTATAGAAAAGAATTGAGGCAATTGTTTCAACTTGTATTTATTATATGAAGAGAAAGACATAAGTGCATTTCTAACACTTCACTTTCCAAAAAAAATGCAATACTAACCTCTTCTTTGGAAAAGTAGTTGTTGCCGAATAATTATCTTTCAGGATTAGTGCCATAAAACTAATTGTGAGCTAAAACCAATTGCCTCAACTTCTTTAACGTTTTCCAAAGAATTTGAACTCTTTTGAAACTTCTATTCTAAAACTCTATGCATGAAGGTTCAAAAGATCTATCTCACCTTGAAGCATAAGCAAGTTTAAAACCATAGTACTGTAGCTTGATTTTCCTACAACCTTCAGTTATGACCAAAGTCCACATGATGACTACAGTGAAATACCAAGTACTGCAACCTTTCACGCGATAATACATAAGCAATCCATAACGTGATTTTCTCAAAAGTAGTCAAAAAACTTAAATAATTTTTGAATATAGCAATATTAGATTAAGCAAGATAGTGAAATTTATATTAACATCAAGTAAAGCAAATAAAGGATGCTTGAGAAAAAAAAACCTTTTTTAACAATATAAAGAATTCACCAATAATAAAGATAAATAATAAGAAGATACAAAAAAGAAAAGAAGAATAATATTAGACAACAAAAGAAATTCATCGTTAGTAAAAATAATGATAGTATTACAGAATCTGTTAGTTTTGCTCATGATCTTATACAACTTAAAGATGGCCATTTTGTAAAGTTATGTTATCTACAACTTCATGATACAACCATCCATTTTTTTAAAACTATTTTTAATATTCGGGTCTCATGGCTAGAAGTTCAATAAGCCAAATGCACCTTGCTGATAGTCATTTAATAAGATTTTAAAAAGAAAAATATGAAAATTTAAATGTTTTACCTCTTTTATCTTCAAGCCATCATGTGGTGTTTGCAACAGATCAGCAGAAATAGATAGTTATTACCAACATAATGATTATATTTGAGATACTAGACACAAAGAATGCATTGATATAAAATGTTAGTATGCACCAACATTTTGTGGGGGTACTATAACATTCAGAAAATAGCCCACCCATCTCCTATCGAATTAAAAATTCACGGAAAAAGAACCAATTATTTTCTGGGGAGTTTTCGGGTCATGTTATTGAAACATCTTACTAACACATTTGCTACAAAACAAAAATCGAAAGAAAAGAGAAAAAGACCAAAAAAGCAAACAAAAGCTAAAAAGGCAGCTAAAAAAAAACCCCCAGTGAGATAAAACAATAAAAGAATCTATTGCTAACAAATTTTCTTATAACTACTGTAGACAGAACCAATAGCAAGACCAGGATCGATGTATTTACATATATACAACCAGCCAAACCCTATCATTTCATGATTATTATTACCAATACAATTACATGCATATAAGGCCATTGATACAAAATGTTAGTATGCACCAACATTTTGTGGGGGTACTATACCATTAATGCAAAAGAGACGAACATATACAAAGAAGAATCTATTGACAAAGAACATAGAGATTTCAGGCTAACAAAAGCAAAACTTTTTGTAGGACTAAAAATTATATATGTCCCAAAGATGTTACAAATAGGACAACCGGTATACTATCTACGGCTATACACAAGGTCCGGGCAAGGGTCGGATCCATTTTGGGTCTATCCTACGTCCCAAGCTTTGTAAAGGACCAAAAAACAAAATTGAGAAAGAATATACATCAAGAATCATCATAAGCAACACAACTCACATCGATTATCTGTTGAGGCATTCTCTAATCAGCCCAAAATATGAAAAAAGATTATAAACCCCGAAGTTAAATTTGCATACTTTTGCAAGTTTTGAACTTTTCTGAGCAACTAAACAGAGCATATAAGGGTTCTTCATATCATAATTCAATAACCATGCTTGTACTTAGACCTCAAAAGAATCAAATTTGATTCATTAACTATAATATATAAAAATTAAAAAATCAAGAACTAAAAAAAAATTCTGGGTACTTATAAAGTTCACATATTTATTCATATAGGGGAAAAAACCCATTAAAAATTCATCAAAAAAGTTCACTCACAAATCTTGCATCCACAACCTACACATATCTACACACATACACACATACACACAAACACACACTAAAAAAAAGAGAACAAATCAACAATCAATTATCATATTGCTATAATAATAAGATTAAAAAAAATATGTAACAAACATATATAAGGGTTCGAAAGGTTAGGAAAGCAAAAGATACCAACATCTTTGCCTTATCTACCACTTTAGTAGCTTCTTGGTCGTATTTCTTTGTTGGTCATATTTCTTTGATATAGATTGAAAGAGTATAAATAAAGAAAATTCTGGAGATATTTTGGTAAGAGACAGAGATAAGAACTTTCAAGATAGAACAGAAGTATCAAGATAAAGCATTTGTGTCAGATGTTAGATTTAGATAAATTTGAGCCGTTGAAAATAAAGTTTTTACTTTAATATAGTTAGATCTTAGTCGTTGGATGAAATTAGGGTGATGTCAGATTCTACTAACATAATAGAAGGGTATTATGGTTATAAAATAACGCAGTACAAAATAATAAACAAATGGTACAAATCTCTTAATGCATGTAGATGAGCTACAAATATCATTTTGGACAAAGAGTTATCCTTTTTATATTCTTTTATTATATAAGAAAGACTAGTTGCAGTTGCCCGTTCAAATGCACGGGCTAAGCCTAATGAAATTATTAATATATATATATATATATATATATATATTGTGAGTTACACAAATATTAAAAATTTAATGCAGTTGCAGAAAACTTCACAGTTGAGCAAAAAGATGTTTGACCACAATGAAATAATGCGTACAAACCCAATGTATATAAAAAAAACATATTATAAATAACATAAACAGGAACACATACAATGAAGCGATATAGTTTATGAGTGAGATCTTGGAAGAAATCAATAGCCTATACTTATTTTCAAAAAAATAGCCTATACTTCGACAAGGAATAGGAGAATTAACTACAAGGAAGGGTATCTACTTACCTGTCTTCTATAAACTCTGAATCATCTAAAAGAAAAAAAGAGATCTTCAACAATCCAAAGTTTGAACATACTCTATTAGTGCAATCACGAAAGCAAATTGATAATCCAATAATTGCAGATGCTTACAAGGTCATATATAGTGATAACAACTACCAAAATTAGTTCCTGCTGATAAGCCACGATTTCTCCTATAAATAAGCCACTAATATCCCATTTGAAACATTGTCATAATTTATTCCTACAAATAAGCCACTAAGCAGTAACTACCTTTTTTTTCTCTCTCTTTTTTTTTTCTTTGTAATCTTATACCACAGGCCACACACGTTCTTTTTTTTGTTTCTTTCACATCTTACCCATGTCCTTGTTTTATAAGTAGATAAACCACTAGCACACACATCAGCAGACCAATCTTTAGCCTTTAAATCAGCCTATAATCAGATAGTCTATCATTATCTCAATTTATCATTATTAAAAGTTAACTTTTAAAATAAAATTAAAAATCAATTTCCTAAAATTTCAGGGTGTTACAATGTCACCATGGTTTTTGTTACACTATATGCTATTTTTTAAAAACTAATTATTCAATACCTGGGTATTACTGAGTACAAATTAGAAGCTCATAGATTTAAGATTTTGAAAGAAGATCAATTGTGTTTTTATGATTTTCCATAATGTATTTAGTAAAAACTGGCCCAATATTTCAAAATTTGTTTGTGTTCCGTTTTCCTATTTTCGAATGTTATCTACCGAGATGTGGTTTATGTGATTTTTTCTCTTTTATTGATAAGTTAATATTTTACCACAAAGGTAGTGAGAAAATATACAATTTTATTATCAAAATTATATTTTCTCTCTCTTTAACTTGGTTGGAATAAAGCATCTGGAATAATGTAGAAAATTATTATTATTATTGTACTAACATGTCAAAAGACACTTTTCACCACATCATAAGTTATGGTTAATATCTGATGTTTATCTCTTATTTCTACTACTTCAGACTAGATGTATTTGGATTAAAGGAAGATTGATGATCATTGTTGAGGAACTACAGTTTCACTATCTTGCACGTGAAAATCGTGGCAAGGAAACAAGAAAAAAATACAAATAAGCTTTTCGATGCATGCATTGTAAACAAGACACAATTGTTGTCCCAAAGTGAAAATACATATTAATTTTATACTAAAGTTTTCTTATTTTCACATAAAAGATATTATTTATTTCTTCTTCTTCATGTTCACGTTTAATACCTCTCTCAAAGACATTGATATCTTTTTTAAATTCAATTTCAAGTCAATGTCATTGACGACTCTGAATCTATCACTGTTGCAATCTTTGGGAAAAATGGAAGAAAAATTTTCTCACTTAAACCCGATGACATATTACAAGACAACAAGCTATGAGTTATTATTTGAGCCTTTTATGAAATTTGTGAGCTATGTCTATGAGATAATCAATGGTAAAAGATTCTTGATTTGTATACTTAATATGAAAAAAGTTATTTTTTAGCGAACCAACATCTATTTATAGGGTAATTAACAGTAAAAGATTCTTGATTTGCCTTCTTTGATTTCGTTTTTCAGAGAGCTTAAATTTGGATTTGTGTAGGATTGATGATGAAAGGCTGATATACTTGGTAGGTCATTTTTATTTGCTATATTGGAGTTTATATATACTTATTTATGTATTTTTTATTTGGTTTGTTGAGTAGTTGCATTTGATCTACAAAAAAAAAAAAAAAACCATTTTTTGTGTTGATTCTTAGTGTCCTATTATTAGATTACTTTTGACAATTCAGTTTTGTTTATGTTAATTTTGGTATACTTCTCAATGATTGTTTGTATGCAAATATAACACGGATTGAATTGTAGGTATTAGAGTATAAATGTGATTGTCTACTAAATAAGTGCTTCAATTCAGTGTGAAACATCGCAAATAGATGAAGTCAACAAAAAGCTTTGGAACAATACATTTTTCATCCAACTACGATCATACACCTTTGAAGCATATGGGGAATCACAACCAAAATGCAACATTGCTTGGTTGTATGATGATGAAAAAATTTGTCAAAAAAAAAGTAATCAAGTAGAATCTTCGAGCACCAATGTTTCAAGGTCTTTGAAATTTGTTGATGATTCTTCCTCATTTGAAGATCCCAATGTTCATGAAGATACTACTGCAAAAAAGCAAAAGCTTCAGTAGGAAAAAAGAACGAAACTTTCATCTTTTTGCAAAGTCACTTTAAAATCCTTAAATAGGATCCAATTGTATAGTTTTACAAATGGCCACTTTTTGGTAAAGGTAAATTTCAAATGTCTATTTTTTTGTATGAATTTTTGCTAATTCTCATTCTCCAAAGTCCTTACATACCATCTACTTGACTACTTTTTTGTTAATGACTACTTTCTGTAAGGATGAATTTCATACTCACTCTCTTGTAAGGATATATTTGTTAAACTAATGTTAGTCACCACTTCTCTGTACTTAAGAAACCATTACAATATGTAATTGTATTAGTTGTACTAGTATTTCCTCAATCTCCACGGGCTTATTAGTTAAATGACAATTGACACATACAATACGCCCAGACAACCACTTGCTCCAAAAGCTTAACAGAACGAATTGGATGATCGGGCCGAGGGTACTTTTCGTTGAATGCTGTTGCTTCTTTCTTATTAATCAATCGTTTTCGAACCAGCCCCATTGAACTCCTCCGATTCACGTAGTTTATGAATAACGTCAAAAAGTGAACTATTATTTACTGATAAAAACAATGCAACTGTAGCCATGTCATTACTGTATCGTGTGTCGTCATTTACTAACCTGTCTTTGCACCTACACGGATGAACATGAACTAACTTAGTAAAATTATAGCATTTGGGTCTATGTTATTATACTGCAATGGCATCTATTAAGATGTCAATTCTATATTTAATACATATGCTTATGCTAAACAAGTCTTGCACATGACAGGGAAGAAAAAAAATAAATAAATAAACTTTACGTAAACAGAGCAATAGTTCTCTTTTATTGTTATCTATTATACAACTAGTATGGTGTTGAAACTCATTTTACGAGAACTGTTAACAAAAGTACCACATTTGTTTCTTTTTGCCGGCATGAGACTTTTCCCTGGTCTCATGTTGACAGATAATGGTGTAGTTCGGCTCCTATTACTTTTTATCATTCTTGATATTTCTCTACAATGAGTTAGTGCTTTGTAAGTTATTCTCTTAATATATATATATATATATATATATATATATATATATATATATATTCTTTTTATACGCTCTTATCAACTTGTTATCCTCCTATTACTGATACTTATATTTCACTCACGATAATACGATAGAGGATCTGTAACGCTCTGATACCTCACGAGATTGGTGTTCCGATTTAAATTTCGAGATTAAGAAAAATGAGAGAAAACGGACGAAGTTTTCTCTATTTTTAGGCTTAACTGGTTACCTGCACTTGAAAGAAATAGCAACAAAACTAAAAACCAACATTCACAACCAACCCCAACTTTCAACATCACAACATTCTTCAATCCTTTTGGCCATCCGAGCTCTTCTATTATCACAAACTATAACATTCAACAAGCATGCATTTCATTAGCTATTGCAGTTCTAAAATCAAGGTTTCGCTTATCATACCACTCTAATCTTTTCTATATCATTTTCTTAGATTTTAAGTCAACCAACCCTCGTTTACTTAACCCAAACAAGCATGCAAACCACTAGGCAATAAGTAATCATTAAGCTATTACAAGCCACCTACTAACTAACCAATCATTCAAATCTTTAAACTTCGTATTACAATCTTTTAAGACAACACAAGTACCTACAAGATCAAAAGGTCTCAAAAATAAAACACAACACAACAAATTCACATTCTTGCACTTCCAGCACATAAGCACTCAAATCTCAGCAAGTAATAAGTCAAGGCAATTGATCAATGAGAACTTCTTCTTCTCAGTCTCTGAAGGAACCGAACCTAAAAATGTTAGGAATAAGGAGTGAGTATACAATACATGTATACTCAGTGAGGGAGGGGAACAGTTAATCGGGAAGGTTTTTGAAAATCCTTTCATGCAATGCAATAGTTAAACACAAGAAATAACAACGAAGCAATAAAGAACAATAAAGAATCAACAAAGGACAATAAAGCAATTGAATACCACACATTTCAAAAGGATATAATTTCGATAACCCCAAACACTCCAAAGTTAATCTTCAATCAAGAACCTCGATTCACGAATCACGAACTCGATCAATGTGCCGGCATAAACCCAAAATACTCCAGTGGGTGCACTCTGAATGCCCGAAACCCTACGACCCAACACCCCCTGGCAATCTCCGGATCAGGCGAGAGTGGGAATGAGACCATGGTAGCCGAGGTATACCAGCAAGCCCGATGCTGCCCGGAGTTCCCCGACACTACCATGCCCAAATGGTTGCGCAACCACGATACGATTCACACGAAGCAACAATAACAATATATATTCGATAAACACAAATGAAGGACAACAAAGTAGGTTGCTCTCACACACAAGTTATGATAGCTAGGCAATATAATGATATAACTCCTGCAATTATACCAAATCATATAATTTATGAGTAATAAAGTAACTAAGATGCACACAAAGATAAAACACCCTCACCTTGGATTAGGTTAATTATACCAGAGAAAGCTTAGATTCACCTCATCCTCCTTGAGTTAGCTCAAACCTGCAGCCTTAGCTTGACCATACAAGTATAACATTTAGCTATTTAAATCAGTACAACACTTTAACAAATGACTATATTCAATCTATTCAAATATTCCTATATCCCAGTTAAACACCTTATAATGTGCAAGAGCACCAATAACTTCAAAAGTTCATTAACTATAACAATCCTCAATTCAATAGATGGCAAGTAGTTATATACATTTACAAGACATTCAACGCTTTATTACTCAATTATTATATGTGAACTAGATATCATGCTTGAAGACAATTAACAGTAGCATACTTATGACTTCCAAATAACATTAACTAAACTATTATTCATCAAATTAACTTATAACAAGCTTAAACTCAATTGGATAATAGAAGAACTTTAAGCTAACCAATCAACAAAATAACCACATCTAACATTAACAAAACTCAACTAACGAACCAATTTCATTAATTTTGCACTAGCACTCATATTTTATTTGAACTTAGCATTTAATAAAAACCTTCTAAACTAACTACCAAGCATTATTAAACATTATGACACTCAATGGACAAAAGAAATGCTAAAACCTAGATGACCCTTTTATAGCCAAAAATCCAAATTAACCAAACACATAGGTTTTCACTTGTATCCCTATTCATAAGTTATATTATGCATATTTAAAGCATACTGGTACATTCAATAGTTCATACCGACATTTCAACAAATACATGATATACAACTAGAAACTAAAGTTAGCTTGACTTCATTAATTCTACAAACCTTCCAATAACTAGCAACTCAACACATGAACTTCTCCAAATAGATAACCATTCTATACAAACACATTAAACACTTAACCAACCAATTAAAAGTCAATTACTAACAACTATTCCAATTTTCTATAAGCTAGCTCTTTAGTTCAATTACAAGCTCATTTTAAACTAAAGCCACGCAAACCACAATACAATCATGTCATTCCCCTAATGACACTTTATGACACTCCTATAAGTCATGAAAACACACCTTTAACTACAAGTATCACAAAAGCCCCAATTGCTCCATAGTCACTTTAAACTACAACTACCAAAACCAATGAGCAATTTGATACAATAAAAGTGTTTTAGGCTCTATCCTACTTACATAAGTCTAATTAGCACCCTGGATCTCACCCTGGAATGCTACATCACTCGGTTACTATTTTAAATGTATTTAAGTCTTCAAAATTCATTATTCTTGGAATTCAATAAATTTTATCGAATAATCATTTTAGCATCCCTAGGGTCTATATAAATTGTCAAATTGAGTATCAGGTCACAATTTGATGATCCTGAGTGAATAGTGTCCAAAACTAACTTTGAAACTAAATACTTGCAATTCAAGCATTACCAAGCTATTTGAGGTATTACTCTATGTTTATCTACTCCTAAATCAAGCCTAAATAACAATTAATCGATCTAGGGTGCAAGATTTCACAAAGTTCTCAATTTTCATATAAGGACCCTAACTTTAATTAAAGATTGAACAATCTATCCATTTACTATGCTATCTAATCTCATAAACATGTTCCACAAGCTTAAGAAGGAGTAAAATAAGCATAGATATGCATGGAAAGTTCAATACACAACAAATCAAGAAATTCATAATAAACCCTAACTATTTAATGCATGAAATTGGATTTCTCCCTCATCAATAGGGTTGAATAAGCTAGATATGGACCTAGGAGACCTTGATTCTACTTCAACCACCACGAAGAAGCACCAAATAGCAAGAATTAAAGATGAAATCTTGGTGTTTTCACTTGGGAGGGCCAACGGCCCTATTAGGATACAACAGAAATTTTTGCTTTTGTTTTGATTCCAATGCTAAGTATTTGTGTGGTGTTTGTGATATATGTTAAGTGTAGGATACCTAATTGGGTTTAAATATGGCGTAAGACAACTTAAACAAGCTCAAAATGCAATGAGAAATCTATTTAGCCGAAAGACATATTATTTTTACTATTCACTTGAACCGAAAAACATTTCCTAAATGCGCTCTCCCAACATGTAATGCACAAAATCTTATTTTCCTCATTGAACATATAAGTCATATATCATAGGAAAAATATAAATTCAAAAAAATAAGACGGTAAAAAATTTACTATAAATAGTAACTATTCCTAAAAGTAGATAAATACACAACTGAATGCGCAAAAAGGTATGCGATGAATGATATGCACATGCATGCATGTCTGGGGTCTCATAGGATCCAATTTTTTATCGATTAAAGAGGATTTCACAAGCAGACCATAATAAACACTTTTTGAGCTCTTATCTATATGGCCTAATGCTATTGTAAATTTATTTCTTTGTAAATCCCTTTAGAATTCTTTTAGTATGGTCTTGCATTTTTTACTTCGATCAATGATTAAAATAAGGGTTAATAACCTATTGGGTCCTTTATCTTTTCCACTATTGCCTATTTCGTTTCTCATTTTTAAAACGGACATAGGTTAGTCCCTTATCTTTTAAACTTGTGATACCGTCAGTTCTTCCGTCCAAAAAGTAACGGATTAGTCACGTGCTGAGCACGTGACAATTTTTTGCAGGGGTTTTATTGTCTTTTTAACATGGTCAGCATATATCCCTTATGTCTTACCTAATCATACCCGATTCACAACCCATAACCCATAAACCAAATCTAAAATCCCTAATTCTTTAAAACCCATACACCCCAAATCCCCAAAATCCCTAAATTTCTTCATCCCTTGATAAAAGATGTTTGGATATACTCAGTTTTTGAATTCATTTTGTTTCAATTTCATATGTTGTAATCTTCTGATCCTTTTTTGTTAGTTTGTTGTTATAGATAAGAGCTATGTATTATAAATACTGTACGACATAGAACAAAAGAGTGATGTGAAATAAATGATTATTTCCTTTCAAACTCTTTCATTCATGGCCTCTTCTTCCGCTAACACTTTCTCCATCCCTAGCTCCAATGTCGAAACCTTTGTCACCGTTGCTCTCGACTATACCAACTATATATCTTACTTGGAAAAATCAAGTTGTTCACTTTTTGCGATTCAATAAATTTCTTCCGTTCATAGATGGCTCTCTTCCCGACCCCTTCTACTCCAAATCAGCTGATACACCTAAATCAACTACTACCTCTACTCCGGACTCTTCGTCTTCTACTCCTTCCATTACTCCTGATGACTGGTATTGTGCAAATAGCTTTGTCACTGCATGTCTCATTGTGACGTTTTCCGAGTCCCTAGTTCATTAGGCTTTTGAATCTTCTACTGCTCGTGACCGTTTGGTTGTTCTTTGTACATGTTAAGCCATTGGGTTGTTGAGGTTGATACATTAACTCTATTGGATTGTTGTTTAGTAATTTTTGAAATTAAAAGTGATTAAATTCCTTGCTCTTTGTTGATATAAGTTAAGTTATCGTAGTCAATTGCTTGTAAAAAGATGCTTTTGCCCTTAAAAGACAATAAAGCCCCTGCAAAAAATTGTCATGTGCTCGGCACGTTACTAATCCGTTACTTTTTGAATGGAAGGACCGACGGTGGCACAAGTTTGAAAGATAAAGGACTGACCTATATCCGTTTTAAAAATGAGGGACAAAATAGACAATAGCGAAAAAGATAAAAGATCCAATAGGTCATTAACCCTTAAAATAATGGATAGAGTTTGCAAGGTCCCTGAAACATGAATGCATATACTGCTTGTTTATCTAATCAACTCCTTACCTCATTTTCTTTTCTAAGTTCACGAACCTGCTTCTTTGTTGCTGAAATTATTACTGCCAATTAATTAATCATGTCGAAGCTGAGTTAGTCCTTTGTTGCATTGACTCTTTTCTGTAAGTTGTGAAAACCCCTATTGGAGGGTTATAATATCCATCTTTGTTACTCTGGACGGTGGGAAATAATACCCGTCATTGTTGTTGTATACTGATAATTGATGATGAAGTTGTTATTGTTGAATATGTTGATGTTGTTGACGATAATTACTTTCACAACTAGTTCTTGTATTTCGTGGTAGACGTCAAAAATTACTCATTGAAGTTTTATAGTCTTTATATTTCGAATCTTACTCTCTCTTCAGTTGTTCCTTTTATTGCCTACTACTTAGTAGTCACTTATAAATATTGTACCCCTAAAGTAGCTGCTTTCATAGTAGCTATTAATATCATGGTTGGAGTCACCCTCTAAATTCTTCCCGGGTATCTATTTACTGAGCATTGTTTGCTCACTTTAATGTTTTATTGTTGTAAAAAATGAATAGTAAGTCATTGGGGATTGCAGGGTTAGAAGCCACCATGACTTGGTTGCTATCATTAGGATGACGTTTCCCTAGTGGTTAATGAATTTTAGTCAAATAAATGTAGACGTGGATCTCTTTCACTAACAAAAAAACTTCAGTGGGCTTAGTTGGGGATGAGTAACTACATTTTTGCTTCTTAAGAAAGATTGGATATTATTTTAGCATGACTAAACTTGCCTTCCCGTTTTGTGTTTGACTTTGTTATCTAGGTCATGATCTTGGACTTATTGTAGTGTTCTTATTGCACATGGGTACAATGAGCTAATAATCATATCATAGGGTTTAAGTCAT
Source organism: Ehretia macrophylla (assembly GCA_037974665.1). NCBI lineage: Eukaryota > Viridiplantae > Streptophyta > Magnoliopsida > Boraginales > Ehretiaceae > Ehretia > Ehretia macrophylla. The sequence continues at coordinate 62,963,524 of CM075779.1, forward strand.
AGAAATAGGAATTTGAGCTTGGCGTTTGTTTCTCAAAGGAGTTAGGTAAGTTTCAAGGATGAAACTTTTATTAAGGAGGGAAGGGTGTGACACTCTGAAATTTTAGGAAATAGATTTTTAATTTTATTTTAAAAGTTTAGCCTTTAATGGTGATAAATTGAGCTAATGATAGACTATTTGATTATGGGCTGATTTAAAGGCTAAAGACTTGGTCAACTGATGCATGTACTAGTGGTTTATCTACCTATAAAACAAGGATATGGGTAAGATATGAAAGAAAAAAACAAAAAAAAAAAAAGCATGTGTGGCCTGTGGTATAAGATTACAAAGAAACAAAAAAAAAGGAAATATAAAAAAAATGTAGTTACTACTTAGTGGCTTATTTGTAGAAATAAATTATAACAATGTTTGATATGGGATATCAGTGGCTTATTTATAGGGGAATCGTGGCCTATCAGCAGGAACTAATTTGGGTAGTTGTTATCACTATATATTGTCAAGGCTACATTGCAGCCAAACAAGCAGCAACATTGTCACGCCCCAACTCGACCCCACCTATAATCAGTCAGGACGCAACGGAATTTCGGCGGCATAACGACAGTAAACAGATTTCCGAGGTTCTAAACCAACCTCATAAAACATCATACATCCAGTAATTCCTCAATACAAACAACAACATACAACAAAACCATGTTATACAATAAAACATCCTCGTTATACGCCTCCGTTCCAACATGACATACAATACCTCAACTTTATCATACATTTCAAAAGTAAGTTGAGACACAACTACAACTTAACCATAGACAAAAGAAAGCCACTAAATTAACATCGTTTGGATCATCATCTTTCAACATCTATTACAATAAGAACCATTAAGCATATAAAAGTCTATTAAGCTAATATACATTACATTAAACAACATATAATCATGGATAAGACTCGGGAACATATGACTCGTCCACGTAAGGCACATTTTCCTCCTCAGGAGGCACGTACCCGTAATCCGGCTCTGCAACACCTGTAAGCATGCAATAATAGAGAGTGAGCTTATATACATAAGCCCAGTGAGGATCCGATAGATCTCGACAGTATTCACTACGCTCCTTGGATTTAGTCCTTTGAGCAAGTAAACACACAACAACAATAATAACATTATCATCACATAACTATATAACCATTCATTAAAGGATACTCTATTTGGTGTAGCTCCAAACGCCATCACGATCTCAACCGTTCTTCTTATAACTCCCCATTACTCACGCACCCGAGGTACCTCACTAGCCCCTCCCTCCATGACACCTCCGTCATGCGAGCTGGGGGTAGCCTATGGCAGTCATGCCGTTATCAACCCGACAGCCCGACGCTGCCCGAGAGGTGGCACACACATACCAAGACTCCATAATCATCAATCATCAATCAATCATCAATCAATCAATTGGGAGATCAGCAACAAAAGTGCCCGATTCCCGAACTCAATAATAATCAATCAATAACATCATATAACATCAATATTAAATTAAACAACAAACAACGTAGTTAGATGACAAAGTAGGCCATCTAACCGGACATGCATAATATACATAATTAAACTCTAAATTACTCATCAACAACTCACCATTCATCACTCGAACACTACCCAACCATCTAAAGGCATCGTTCAAGAAATTAAAGAATGACAACCTAAACTTATAAAATTCATAACTTACAATCTACTAATCCAAACATTGCCAAATCAGTTCCTATCACTCACCCATTCAACCTACTACATTAGCCCTCTCGGAAATCCACCATAACACCTCCAAATCATGCCCGATAACCCTAAAACCCTAAGATGTCATGGCTGGATTTTCCGGATTTTCACACAAACAATGTAATCGAAAATTCGGCATTACAACAGCGCTAACACGTAATTATCAAGTATTTAGAAATCGACGGCAATCGATTTCGATCAACACAACTCATTTAATTCAACTTTGAACATTTTAATCAAAATTAAATACCCGGAAAATAAAAATTATGCTACATCCGACAGAAATTCGTAGTATTAGTATATAATGATCCCTAGCATGCAAGGAGCAATAATCTATCATCAGATTTCAATTCTAACGGTTAAATTTTCATTTATGAGCAAAAACATAAAAATGACATTTTGAGATCTAGAATTTTTCTCTCACCTTTGATCCGAAGTAAAGCTAGGAATGCGTGCTATGCGTGCCCAACAAGCAGAATCCAAGTCGGTTTGAAAAGATTCGGACTTTAAATGAGTTTTCTAAGGCAAAATTACTTTGAAAATTAGTTGAATAAAATCTCTTTTTTCCTAAGCTTTCACGGCTGCAAGGTGTGTGTAAATGTGGTGTTTTGCTTTGTTTCATTGTGTGTTGGTGATATATGCATGAAAGTCAACAAGTCAAATGAAAGTCAAAGTTGAAACTTTAGTGTTTTTAGTTTTTTCTTGACTTTAAATGCATTTTCTTGATCACCAAAGTTCAAAACATTTATTCAACACCCAAACTAGCTAAAGTAAATTATTTTTAGGTGACAAGAAGTTTTACAATCCAATAATTTCACCCGAGTCGGCTTAAAACTCGATTTTCGCAAAAGTCGGTGTAAAAACCCTAATAAATTCTTAAGCCGATTTTAAAACCGTTTTCATCAAACACAGGTCTATTAAAGTCCGTGGACTAGGTCTAGAAGGGTTAAAAAGACCAGTTTCAAAATTTTAGCGGACGTGTTTCGAAAATACTATTCACTGAAAATCGACGATAAAATTTCTGACTCCGTTTTTTATGAAAATTTCATGAATGCACATTTAGCACGTATTAGGAGTATTGACATCAAAATTATAACTTTCTAGGTCCTATAGCACATAAACAGATCATATGCACGCAAAACGAGATATAACACGTAAAACGAGATAAGCAGGAAAGTGGGGTTTCACAAACATATTCAGCAGGAAAGACCATCAGACAAGCATGATTCTCAGCAACAAATCAAGGGGCAACCTTAGCTTAAATCTCTGCAAATCACATACATTGTAAACATGTAGACATAGCACAAAATCAGGGATTTAACATCCCTTTATACAGCTGAATTGTATCTATTTAAAGCTTGTAAATCAATGGAGAACTCAAGCTGTTCTTTTAATTATTTATAACTTCTATATGGTATCACGAGCCAAATAAGCTTTAGCAGGCACCAAAAGAATTCACTCTCTTATTATTATTATTATTTTTTCCTGATCTTATTCATCTCCTATAATGGCCTCATCGAACTCCACTTCAACCTCTACCAACCCAGCCACTATCGATAATAATGTAAGATAATGTATTTTGGGCGATACAAATCAGTGCTCGTATCATTGATATTTATAAGAGTGTTGTACAACAGAGTCATAGTTGTAGTGATACAAGAGATGTATAGAAAGTGTGCTAGTAGTAATCCTATATAAGTACAAAGCCAATAGGACTTTAGGGAGAAGTCCATAGCGAAAAGAAAGACAACAAACTGATGAAAAGATAAAGCTCAGGTTTCTCGCTAAGTCTGATCTAACACCCCCCCACAAGCTGAAGGAGGGGCCTGAACCTGAAGCTTGTTACGCAGAAGCTCAAACCGTGGACGAAATAGTGGCTTTGTGAATATATCAGCGAGCTGGGCTACGGTGCCAATGAACTGCAAACTGATTGTCTTGTCACCCACCTTCTCACGCACAAAGTGAATATCAATTTCAATATGTTTACTCCGATTGTGGATGACGGGATTGGTTGCAAGATATATGGAACTGATGTTATCACAGTAAAGTACCGGAGGTGAAGTAGGAGGTAGGCGGAGAAATTTCATAAGCTCGAGCACCCATAACAGTTCAGAGGTGAGGGATGCGAGCTCACGGTACTCGGCCTCGGTACTCGATTTAGACACAGTAGGCTGCTTCTTCGAACTCCAACTAATAAGATTTGACCCAAGACATATGGCAAAGCCAGATGTAGACCGGCGTGTAGCTGGACACCCCGCCCAATCAACATCACTATAACCAGTGAGCGTCATTGATGTTGTCGGTGTGAAACAAAGATCGTGGTCGATCGTGCCTTTGACATATCTCAGAACCCTCTTCGCAGCAATTAAATGAGAGGTGCGCGGAGACTGCATGTATTGACAAATAGAATTCACGGCATAAGAAATGTCTGGCCTCGTCATCATCAAATATTGCAAAGCACCAACGAGCTGTCGAAAATCAGTGGCTTCTGGTAACATATCACCCTCGTCTGGAGACAAGCGAGAGCCAGCCATAGGAGTAGACACTGGTTTAGCACCATCTATTCCAAATTGAGTCAACAATTGCAAGGAATAGTTTGTTTGAGTCAAGGTTAGACCACCATCAAGATGCTTAACCTCCATGCCTAAAAAATAGCTTAAATAACCCAAATCTTTCATGTCAAACTTCTGGGAAAGAACCTGAATAAAATCAGATATGTCCACGGCAGAATTGCCGGTTAAGATAATATCATCAACGTAAATCAATAAAATGAGAATATGGTCCCTAGATTGCCGGAAAAATAACGATGCATCGTGATGAGAATGAATGAAACCACAAGATAATAGGAAGTTGCTGAATTTCTGATACCAGGCTCGCGGAGCCTGCTTCAACCCATAGATGGATTTATGCAGCTGACAAACATGGTCTGGATAATTCGAGTCGACAAACCCTTGCGGTTGTTGCATAAAAACCATCTCCTCAAGATCTCCGTGTAAAAAGGCATTCCTTACATCCAATTGACGTAAGGTCCAATCGTTTGAGAGGGTAATAACCAAGATTAGTCGTATCGTACCAGGTCGTACAACAGGGCTAAATGTATCACCGAAGTCACGACCTGGTTGCTGGTGATACCCTTTTGCAACGAGCCGTGCTTTGTAACGTTCCAAGGAACCATCAGACCTCTGTTTAATGCGGTAAACCCATCGACAGCCAACGACATTCAAATGTGGAAAATGAGGGACAAGAGACCACGTCTTATTTTTAGCAAAGAGTTGAACTCCTCAGCCATTGCGTTGCGCCAATTAGGATCTTTGGAGGCTTGAGTATAACAAGAGGGCTCTATAGGGAGACTAGTAGAATGATGAAGAAGACAATGAGGTAGGGGATAGTGAGTGGAGAGCAGCACCTTTGGCTTCCTCGTACCATCTATGGTGTGAGTAACCATTGGGTGTGACCGGGGTATGTGTCCAAGATGGGAAGGGTGAAGTGGTGGTGGTGGTGAAGTTGGGAAAGACACAGGTAGACTGTCTGTGTTAAAGTGAGGGGACAGTGAGGTGTGACGTCTACGTAAGGTCGACGAGGGAGGTATAGAGGAAAGTTGCGGAGAGAAGGGAGTGTCATAGTTGTGCTTTGGTGGTGACGAGGGTGAGGAAGACGAAAAGCTATGTTGGAGCGATGGAGGAGATTGTTGTTGGTGAGAGGACAGAGATGGACCGATGGTAGGAGTAAGAGACTTATTTTGTGTGTCTGACATATTAGATGGTGCAGGAGTAGTCTGTGGCGGATAGTGTGGACTCGAAGTAGATGTGAACTGATGAGTGTTTGAGACCTGTGAAGGGGTTGATGTGGGGCTATAGTAGCGCAACAATGTAGATGGAAAGGGCTTGATGTGAAAATTTGTCCCTGCTGAATAATGTTGCTGAGCTATGAGTGATGGTAAGAATCTGCCTTCGTAAAAAATAACATGCCGTGAGACCAAGATTTTTCCAGTGACAGGGTTGAAGCACTTGTAACCTTTATGCTCCATGCTGTAACCCAAGAATAAGCACTGACAGCTCTTGTACGCCAGTTTAGGTCGCCTAAGTGGTGTCAAACACAGATAACACATAGATCCAAAAACTCGTAACATTGAATAGTCTGGTGCAGACCCAAGGAGCAAGTCATAAGGAGTTTTGAGATTTAGCTGCTTGGAGGGCAATCTGTTAATGAGGTACACTGCAGTCAAAAAGGCATAAGTCCAAAATTCTGAAGATAATTTACTGTGGGCTAATAGAGTTAAACCAATCTCAACCACATGACGATGCTTCCTTTCTGCTACACTATTCTGTTCAGGAGTTGCTGGACAACTCAAATGATGTAAAATACCATGCTTCTGAAACAACTGTTTAAGTTGGAAATTTACAAACTCTCCTCCACCATCAGACTGTATGTATTTAATCTTAGCATTGCAAATATTTTCCACCATACGAATAAAATTTGGGAAAATGAGTGCCACATCAGATTTGCGAACTAGGGGATAAATCCAAGAATATCGACTATAATCATCAACCAAAATTAAATAATATCGATAACCATCTCGAGAGATTGTGGGAGAAGGTCCCCACACATCACAATGCACAATGTGTAACAAAGTGTTGGAACGTGGAATTTTATTTGCAAAAGGAAGTTTACGACTTTTGCCATATTGGCAACTACTACAAACAGAGACATTTGAAGATTGGAAATCAATAGCTAATTGATGACTAAGATGCCGTAAAGTCCGCTCAGCTGGATGGCTTAGACGAGCATGCCAAAGCGTGGAACCAACTTTTTGACTTATAAAAATCTGCTTGGGAGGCTGTTGCAAGGCATAGAGTCCATTATTGAGTGTCCCCTTGTGTAGAATTCTTCCTGTCCTCGCATCCTTTATGCAATAACCAGAGTAGTTAAAGATAAAAAGAAAATTATTTTCACGACTAAATTGTGAAACAGAGATAAGACGTTTAGCAAGAGATGGAACATGTAAAACAGAGCACGGTATTAGAGAACCTGTAGACAAGTGAAGCGAAGCCTGACTTGTTTTAGATATGGGTAAGCCTGCGCCGTTGCCAACCATGACCATGTCTGAACCATTGTAAGGAGCCTTACCAGTAAGATGCGTATCGTCAGGAGTCATGTTGTGAGTTGCTCCTGTGTCCAAATACCAATTTGAATCATACGGACCAGTGACAACCATAGTATTAAGAGCTGTATGATTTGAAGCAACCACATCATCAGGAGCCCAACACGTATTAGCCTTATGATACGGATGGCCACAACGGTAACAAACGACAGAAGCGGTTGAAGTAGTCCACCACGACCGCGTCGCCCAGAGTTGCGACCACCACGACCCTTAGATTGTCCACGGCTAGTTTGAATAGAATCAGAATCATCACCAGTGAAATTAATGGAGCGGGTGGCAGAAGAGTAAAAAGATGAGGATTTGTCTGCCTTGATCATAACAACTTGTAAACGTAGTTCAAAATCCAGAAGAAGGCCGCAAACCTCTGCAAAATTCGGAGCAATTGGTCTCGAGTTAATGGCGGCTACGATTGGATCGAACTCAAAACCAAGGCCACGTAGTGTCCAAAGAATGAGATCATCATCATCTACAGGTTTGCCGGCACTTGCAAGAGACAAAGACAACGATTTAGCATGCTGAACATAGGCATGAATGGTGAGTGCACCTTTCTGAAGGGACTGCAACTCCGTTTTGAGCTGTTGGATTCGGGCCCGAGAATGCGAACCGTAGAGAGTTTCAAGGGTTAGCCAAACATCTCGAGCGGTGGATTTGTCGACCACCTGAGAAAGAACAGAGTCTGATAGAGAGACAAGCAACCACCCTAGGACCATTTGGTCGAGGCGCACCCATTGAGCTTCTTGATCTGTAGAAGTTGTTGGCTTGAGGTTAGTTCCATCGATGAAGCCAAGCAAGCAATGACAACGGAGAACTGGCAAGATTTGAGTTTTCCATAGCAGAAAATTGTCACTGCCTAATTTGAGAGAAATATCCTGATGAATGCGATCAAGAGTGGGTAAAGGCGCCGGAGCAGTGGGCATGGAAGAAGTCGCAGCTTGAGATGCAGCGGTGTCTTTGGTAAGTTCTGGAGTAGTCATGGCAGGCACAAGTAGGATCTCTGGATTGCGGAAGCAGAAGAGGTAGGATTACACCTCGACAACTGATACCATGTAAGATAATGTATTTTGGGCGATACAAATCAGTGCTCGTATCATTGATATTTATAAGAGTGTTGTACAACAGAGTCATAGTTGTAGTGATACAAGAGATGTGTACAAACTGTGCTAGTAGTAATCCTACAGAAGTACAAAGCAAATAGGACTTTAGGGAGAAGTCCATAGCGAAAAGAAAGACAACAAACTGATAAAAAGATAAAGCTCAGGTTTCTCGCTAAGTCTGATCTAACAAATAACACCCCAAACTCTCAATTGATCTCTATCAACCTCGCTGCTCAACTCCCTCTCAAACTAAATGGAACAAACTACCCAACTTGGAGTGCACAATTTCAGACACTCTTGTTCGGTTATGACCCTATGGGCTATGTTGATGGCACATTATCATGTCCTCCAGCCACGCCCAACACAAATAGAACCTCAACACCGAACCCCGCCTACCTCCCTTGGATGAGACATGACAACTTCATCCAAGCGGCAATCCTTGCATCAGTAGAGGCCAACATCACCCCATTGATCACTATGGCCAAAACAACACATGCTGCTTGGGAAAAATTAGCTACCACCTGTGCCAATACCTCCCGAACTTGCATTTACAGCTTGAGAAATAGTCTTGTTAAAATTGTCAAAGAGACTAAATCTATTGCTGAATACATGCAACTAATTAAGTCAACTGCAGATGAATTGGCATTAACAGGCACCCCACTCAGCAAAGATGAGCTCGTTATCACGGCGCTCATAGGACTTGGGGATGAATACAAAGAAATCAGTACTTCAATAAGAGCACGTGACACGGCTATATCATTTGAAGAACTATTTGAGAAACTTGCGGATCATGAAATATTTCTCCAATGAGAGGAATCTCGCCGTGACGCATCAATTATTACTGCCCAATTTGTGAACAAGGGCAATGGGAAAAACAAAGGTTCGAACAATTCAAACAAAAAGAACAACTCAACTAACTCCAATAGTTACCAAAACAGCTAGTCATCCAATTTTCAGTCCAACAATGGCTAGTATACTACCTACCAAAACTCGCAAGGCCATTGCTGCAACAATCAACATTGGCGTTCGAACAACAATTTCCCAAAGATCCAATGCCAAATCTGTGAAAAATTTGGCCACTCTTCAAGACAATACTGATCTCGCTATCTTCCACCTCTCCCTCAAGCTCACTATATAACACGCGATAACTCAGGAAACAACACGAAATGGGTTCTCGACTCTGGCGCATCACACCATATGACCTCGGATTTTCAAAATCTCTCAATGCATTCCAATTATGGTGGTAATGATGGCATTCTCATTGGGGACGGTACGGATATCCCAATCACTCACACTGGTTCATCTAATCTTAAATCTTTGAACTCTACTTTTGTACTAAAAAATGTCCCTTGTGCACCTTCGATTCATCGAAACTTAATTTCTGTCTCCCAATTCTGCAATCAAAATCTAACGTCAATTGAATTTTTTCCATCTTTCTTTCTTGTGAAGGATTTGACAACGAGAGAAGTGCTGCTCAAAGGCCGGAGTAAGGGGAACCTCTACGAATGGCCGAATCCAAGCCATCAACCACAAGCTCTTCATGTGACTCGCCAACCACTTGATTTATGGCATTCACGGCTCGGACATCTGAATTCAAGAACTTTACATACCATTGTCAACAAATTTTCACTACCTGTTACAAACGCCAAACTCAATCACTGTGATTCATGTTTTTCTAATAAAACTCACAAGCTACCATTTGGTGTTTCAACAATAAAAAGTTCTCGTCCACTTGAAATTTTATTCACTGATGTTTGGGGCCCTGCGCCTACAGTTTCTTTTGATGGGTTTAGGTACTACATCATATTTGTGGGATCACTACACGAAATATACATGGTTGTATCCATTAAAAACAAAATTTGAAACCACTACAACATTTGTCAAATTCAAAACACTGGTTGAACATTTCTTTCAACTACCCATTCAAACACTTTATTCAGATGGTGTTGGGGAATACTTGGGACTTCATACCATGTTACTCGAATACGGGATCCAACATCTCATCTCTCTACCATACACACCTGAAATTGTTGGCGTCGCCGAACAGCGACATCGCTACATCATAGAAACCTCAAAAACTCTTCTCCACCAAGCATCTATGCCTACCCAATTTTGGTCCGCTGCCTGCCAAACCGCTGTCTACCTAATAAATAGAACTCCTACACCAAATATCCAAAACAAATCACCTTATGAATCTCTCTTCCGTGAAACACCAAACTACCACAAATTAAAAACTTTCGGCTGTTTGTGCTACCCGTGGCTCCAACCCTACACCAAGCATAAATTGGAAGCTAAATCGCGCCAGTGTGCATTCCTTGGTTACTCCATTCAACATAATGCTTTCTAAACCTACTGTTCATACCCAAGATGACATCCCATCAGTGCACCAACTCACACCAATAACTATACCAAACCATACGGCCCCTAATGCACCCCAAGTCCCACACCACACAATCCAGGACCACTTAACCACAACATCTCAACTGCAGCCCTTGACCAACTGCTCACCAACCGAACAGCTGAACCATCAGGCACATCGTGAGGTACCCCCTGCTCCATCGCCAACTGAACAGGGCCCTCAGTTAAATCCATCACAGGTAAGTACCTCACTATCTCCTCCTTGTTCTAACTCTACATCTCAATGCCTCACTACAATCCAACCTTGTCATCCAATGATAACCCGAGCCAAAAATAATATCTTCAAACCAAAAACGAAAATGTGTTTACACTCTTCACATTCACTTTATGACACACTCGAACCCACAACAGTCACACAGGCACAAAAATCACACCACTGGCAGGTTGCAATGTGTAATGAGTTTGATGCCTTGCTTCGAAATGCCACATGGGAACTAGTTCCACCTAATGACTCACAAAACCTTATTGGTTGTAAATGGATTTTCAGAATTAAGCGAAGGCCAGACAGAACCATTGATAGGTGCAAGGCTCGTCTCGTGGCCAAAGGGTTTCATCAACGACCCGGGATCGATTACCATGCAACTTTCAGTCCTATACTCAAGACAATAGTTACTCACTGGACATCCGCGAAAATGATACTCTGCTACCTCAAATCAACCATGTACCATGGTCTATACCTTCGGCAATCACCCACTCTATCAATTCATGCCTTTTCAGATGCGGACTGGGCTGGAAACATGGATGACCGAAGCTCAACATCAGCATACATAATATACCTAGGCGCAAATCCAATCAGCTGGTCATCCAAGAAACAACGCACCGTGGCAAGGTCATCCACTGAAGCCGAGTACCGAGCCGTCGCATCCACTGTAGCGGAAGTGAACTGGGTACAAAACATCCTTCGTGAGCTTCATGTATCTCTCCCTGCACCAGTAATTTATTGTGATAATGTTGGGACGACATATGTTTGTGCCAACCCAGTTTTCCACTCACGCATGAAACACATAGCTGTGGATTTTTATTTCATTCGAGACCAAGTAGCCAAAAAGCAAATTCGCATCTCTCATGTTCATTCATCGGACCAACTAGCAGATGCTCTCACAAAACCACTCTCTCGACAACTCTTCCAAAAATAATGCATCAAGATATGCATTCTTGATGGAATGCCGATCTTGCGGGGGCATGTCAAGGCTACATTACAGCCAAACAACAAGCAACATATTCAGCAGGAAAGACCATCAGACAAGCATGATTCTCAGCATCAAATCAAGGGGCAACCTTAGCTTAAATCTCTGCAAATCACATACATTGTAAATGTGATACCCCGAACCCGACACGTATTTAATAGCCTTTAATTGCATTTAATTAAGTGTGTATTTTAGTTAAATCATACATTTCTAGCATTATTTTCCTACTTCTTCAAAGACTATTCAAATGATATTTGAATAAGTATATATAAATGAATATTACCTATTTTTATTATGCATATTATTCGGTTTCTTTTCCTTACACTTAATTACTTAGTTTTCAACTAAATAGAAAAGTAGGTTCGACCCTGGAGTGAATTTTAAACTATTTTACTTTTCAAAAATTATATTTTTCTAACATTACTTATTATATTTATAAAAATCGTTCATCGATCGTTCGTGCGCAGCGTGTCAGAAATGAAAGGTATTGAATTATTTTGAGTCCTCAGGGAATAGTATTTTCAGCATTATTTTTAGTATTTGTAGTTCGTTTTTAGTTGGTTTTCATTGAATTGCATTGCTTTAACTTGAATTAGAACTAATTACCAACTAAACTAATATTTGACCATGTTAACTTGAGCTTTGACCTTACTAATGGACCTAAATGCCCTTGTCATCTTTTAAATATCAAACGAGGCAATCAAAAACAAAAACAAATTTCAAAATAGCCCCCAAGTCCCCCCACTTTGGCCGTGAGCTTCCAAGGCCAAGAAGAAAAGATTTTTCTTCAAATTTTGCCTCTAATCTTGCGTAGAATTGATCTTGGAGCGTGGCTAGGGCATCCTCGAGTCTTCTTCTTCAATTATTGCGAGGGATTTTATGCCTTTTATGTATTTTCTATAAATATTGATTTATGTTTCAAATTTTTAGATTTATAAGATATTGTGTTTAAATGCCTATTGTTGCTTGAATTAGCTTCCATAATATTCGTAGAGCATTGTTTGATAGGTATTTAGAGATTTTTACAGTTAGAAATACAAATTGAAATTGAAGAAGAAAATGAATAGTGTCAATTTAGGGTTTTGTTAAAAAGTTACTTGATAGATTGATTTAAAGCTTTCTTTATTGTGTGAATTTAGATTGCCCGAAACTTGAGTAAAAATACAAATTAGCTTAGTTTACAAAGGGGTTTTGGGATTAATGTTAATCTGGGTGCATTTGAGCAATGTAGTTAGTGTTTATTAGGTGTAAGGATGCTTAAAGTGCTTTTATGGCGCTAAATTGGGCATTGGTTTGGGTACCTGTAGTTCAAACGGACCTCGGGGCCTTCAGGGATTTTGAGCTTAGCATAGTTAAAAACGGGTTTTCTTAATATCAAATGGTGTCATGAAGTGTCGTTAGAGATGTAGTATAATTAGTTTGGGGTTTATGTATGGTACGTTTGATTGGAACCTAAATTGCCTTAGTAGACAAAGGGGTCTCTAAAACGAAGTGTTAGCTATGGCCTGTTTGAGTATGTAGATAATTTTAGATGTGTTAGGAAGCCTTTAAAATGTAATTATGGCTTGGTTTGGATAATTGAATTAGGTAGCTGTAGTTTAAATCACTTAAAGGGCTTTTCAGAGTTTATGGGTTAACATGCTTTAAAATGTGTTTTTATGGCATTTACGTGCATCATAAAGTGGATTTAGGTGATTGGTAAAGTTAGATTTGAAATTCGTTAGCTTGTGTGAAGTTTAGAACCTAAATAGTAAGCATTGAAATGGTGGATTGTTGGATTTCTTGTCAACTGATTGATCTTATTGCATGGCTAGTTAATTGAATTGCTATAGTTGTTTATCTAAGTGTTTAAATTCAATTATATAGCATATGAATTCCATATGTCAAGTTCATGAATTGGATTAGTTAGCTACTTTGATTGAACCTTATTAATTCTTTGTTATATATTGTTTATATGTTACAATTATGTGCGAGGGTTAATTTAATTATTGTAAGGCTAGTATGATCCTTGTTGAGAATTAGTGTTAATAGCTAAAGTTAACTTTTGCTACTAGTTACTAGCCTTACTCATTTCATATGTGTTACTGTTTCACCTACCCATGTTTAGTTATTTGTATGACTACTTGAACCATGCAATAATGTGGAATAGATAAGTGATTGTATAGCTTCTATTGTTATGGGTTGAGATTTCATAACAGTTAAGTTAGAATTGCTATAATCAATTGTAAAAAGTGTTACACTTATATGAATAACTAGGGACTGCATATTTGAGCGGATTCAAAGAGGTTAGAGTAAACCTACGCTATACTCTTACAGGTTTGGTAAAGGTGATGAAGTTTTCATCCTTATGTGGATGATAGTTTATTTCCTTGTTGATAGGTTATATGATTTAGTCAAACAGCTAAAGTAATGTGTGCTTATTGGTATATATTGTGTGTGAGGGAAACCTACTTTGTTGTCCCTCGATTATGTGATTATTCAGTTAACTTATTTGTTATCATCTTGAGATGCATTGCGTTGTGGTTGCGCAACCATTTGGGCATGGTATTGGGGAAGCCAGGCAGCATCGGGCTTGCCGGTATACCTTGACTACCATGGTTCCCAGTCCCACTCTCGCTTGGGATGCCGCCCAGGGAGCGTTGGGTCATAGGATTTCAAGGTACATACGGAGTATACCCAACCTAGAGTTATAAGGGGATGCCGGCTTATCATTACCAATGACATTATTCTTCGGAATTTCTATTCGTGGTTCGTGGTACAAGTTCAAGATCTTCTGGTATTCCCTATTGTGTAACTCTCGCTTGGGCCTTTGTTCCTTGGAGAGTTACCTTTGATTGTATTTTTGTGGTTGTTTAACTTTCCTTGATATGTGTTGATTAAGTTGTCTTTAGTTGTTCGCTCAAAATGACAGTTAATTGTTTAGTTGCTTATTCTTAGATTTAAATTGCTGCATTCCACGAAAACTCTTTGCGAAAGCTCCCCGGTTACTTGTTCCCTCCCTCACTGAGTATCCATGTATTGTATGCTCACCCCTCTTTTTAATATTTTTCAGGTTTGGTACGAAGTAATTAAAGTGCCTACAAGCGGTCTGGACTTCTGTGCCTCGAAGCGTTGCTTGCTCGTGATAGTAATATTTTTAGAATAGAAGTATTATGTGTACCTAATTCATGTTATGAAGGATTGTAATAAATAGTTTTTTGTTTGTGTGATGTGGTAATTATAATGGTATGTAACTAGTAATCTTTACTTTGTTGTCTATTAAGTGTATGCTTGCATGATTTGTATGGTTGGTGGACTTAATGCATTAGAAAGATAGATACATAATATTAGAGTGGTAAGATAAGCGGATTTAAAACATAGAATTTCAAGAGTTGTCAAAATTCATGCTTGTCTGTTTTTAATGTCATCAACTTTTGTTGAGTTTCAAAGCTCAGATGGCCTTGAGGAATTGTTAAATGTGTTGGACATGGTACCAATCCACTTATATTCTGTTTGCAGGTATTAGCTTGTCTTATAAACAGGGGAGACTCCATCCGTTTTTCCTAAATTTTGTGCCTGAGTTTAGAATTGGGTTGAGAATAGCATAATTAATAGTAGTTCCGATTCCATAAGGGATTGGGGCGTTACAGAGGTGGTATCAGAGTTTAGTTAGCTTTCAGCCGGGACATGGTTATCCGTCTGTTGGGTAGTAACCCTTGAATGTGTGCTTGTTAAGTGTGTCTTGAAAGTGTGTGCCTGTATGTGTGATTATGTGTCTTGACTTGAATGTGTATACCTAAGTGATATAGTTATATGTTGTGTGCTCAATGTGTGTCAAGTGAAGTGAAGTGGCTAGTCGTGGATTGAATTGACCTCGTAAATTGAGGTGACCTCGTGAATTGTTATTTGCTTGAATTATTGCTTGTAATGTGTATATTTGAACGTCTTGAATTGGTTGTGTTGTGATTTGAATTGGTTATGTTGTGATTCATACTTGAATGACTTTGATGATTAAACTGAATTTTATAAACTCTTTTACAAACATGCTTGTATAATAGTTTAAAACATATATATATATATATATATATATATATATATATATATATATATATATATATATATATAAACCCAACCCCACGCTACAGGTCAAGTCTGAACCCATCACACCGACAGAATCTCCTCTATACTATGGACAAACTGGTTACATGCACATAGTCACATACAAGTCCCGAGCCAACTATCAAACATCTCATACAACCCAAACTTTCATATTAACAATAGTCAACCAACTTTCCAAGACTAACCGAGCCTTGGTACCACAAACCTATATATAATGTACAAGCATGCAAGAGAAGTTATAACTTTAACCAAAAGTAGTAAGTCACAATGATAAGCCAAGATCAACCTTCTAACTATTAAACACACAACCATGCAACAAGAGATAGTAAAACTAGAATCAATTATCACATGTCATCTACTTTACTATTATTCATACAAGATTACAAATTGTTACATCCACCAAATATGTACAAGACCACATGGCCTCAAAAGAACACCGATCAACATCTTAACACAAGCTACACATTATAGCCAACCTTAACACACAACAAAGTCACAAAAGTTGCTCAACTTGTACGTCCTCCTCTTCTACTACCGCTACTAGCTAGGGATTCACCTCACCTTCTCCTGAGACATGTTAAATGAGGAGTGAGCAACAATGTTGCCCAACGAGAGAGGTGATGCAGTATGCCGGGGCGTGCAATATGATATGCAACAAGATAACAGAATTCAACACCAAAATAACACAACTAGTTAAACAAGTAATTAACCACATATAAAAAGGATATGGTTCCACTTGTCTTCAATCATGAGCCATGAGCCAAGATCTTCAAGCAAGTGCCAACAAAACCCTTATTCCTCCAAAAAATGGAGTACTCCGAATGTACCCCGATCCTATGACCCATATCTTTCGAGGTAGGTTCGTATGCCCCACCGAGGTGAACCTCGCCTCTGGGGTAAGGGAGTATGCCTCAGCAAGAAAGGGACTGGGAAACCATAGTAGCTGAGGGAGCATGGCAAGCCTGATGCCGCCCGTGACACTACCATACCTGAATAGGTTGTGCAACCCCGAATCAAGTCCATAAGAACCAAGATCATCAAATATCACATAAGAGGGTCGACAAAGTAGGCCGCCCTCGCAATTAATCACAATATAATCCAAATATACATGAAATAACTATATAGTCACAAAAGAGGCAAATATTGTGCTTTCCTACAAAACTCTATAAATAGCTTAACCATATCTTTTTCCATGCATATAAACACCCAACAAGTATCTACAAGTTCATACAAACACAAAAACATCCATATTCACTTTATTCTCGTTTGTTAACCATGAAATTTCTTCTCCCAAGCAAAATTCAAGTTACCAAATTCACAACCCAAACATCCTACATTCCTAGGAAGGCCAAAAGATACCTACTTAGGCCTTAAAACCCTGCTTTGGAGACAAAAGCTCGGGAAGCTCCTGAATAAGTTTTAACTACACCTACTCTATTCGAACCCCAATTTCACGCAACGAAAGCACCAAAAGTGCTTCGATGCCCCAAGGATACCTAATCTAAAGTCCAAACATGCCTAAATTATGTTATGTGAAAAACCCTCTTTTTTAAGTTGGCTAATTTTGCATTTTAACTCATTTTCGGACAATTCAACTTCATGTGAGCTTCTAACTAATTTCACTAATGTCTAAAGTACCTAAAGGAAGCCTCAATTCATTCTAAATAGCAAGTTACATCAAAACCCTAGAATTCATTACTATTCATAATCTCCTTTCATGCAAGTCAAGCTTTTAACCATGGCGTTTGTTATCAAGCAACAAAATATAGTTCTATAGGCTCTAAAGATCATATATCAAGCATCCATAACAAGTAATATTGCTATAATCAACAATACAAGAATTTCAAAACAATTGAAACAAACTTTAAACTCAAAATAATTCAACTCCCTCACTTGTATAAGGTTTAGAAGGCTTGAAGAAGCTTAGAAAAGCTTGGAATTGGTTGTTGGATGCTAGCAAGAGATCAAGCCACCAAGAATTGATGAAGAAAATGCTTCTTTTTCCTCTCCTTGTGCTGTTGGGTAGGGGGCAAAATAGGAATTATTTTGATTGTTTTATGAGCAAATTGTGTGCAAGTGTAAAGCTAAGGCATATATGTGCACGTATGTACCATAAATCTTAAGTCAGATACTACTAATACTAGGTCAAAATAAGTTAAAATGTCAATTAATTGTTAACCAATCCAAAACCAATGTTTAGACTTACGTAACACTATTCAACGAAGCATAGATCATTTTTTAAATGCAAGTTCCAAGCCTTCAAGGTCCAAAACTACAAGTTCCCGATTCTTTCTATAAGCTATACTATCTAGAAAAAATATTAAACCAAGCATTTAAGACAGTCAAATTCCTTATGAATAGTGACCTTTAATAAAAACAATTAAGCAAGAAAAAAGAAGTACATAAAATTCTCAAGAAAATATGCAATAGTTATTTAAAAGATGTAATGAAATTCCTGGGCGTCACACCCTCTTCCCTTTAAACTAATTGCATCCACACAATTCTTACATGATTCAGCAAACTGCTATGGGTATTTCTCTTTTATCTGATCTTCCTGCTCCCAAGTGGCATCTTCAACTTCGTGATGATCCCAAAGAACTTTCACTATAGGAATACTATTGGTTCGAAATTCTTGAATCTTTCTGTCAACCACTCAAAGAGGTTTCTCAACATATGTCAAAGACTCATCGATCTCCAATGGTTTTGGCTCTAGAACGTGTAAAGGATCTGGATTATACTTCCTTAATAATGACACATGGAACACATCATGTATTTTGCCTAAACTCAGTGGTTATGCCAATCTATAAGCCAAATCACCAACTTTCTCAATAATTTCATACGGTCCCACATATCTAGGACTAAGTTTACCTCCCTTTCCATGTCGAATCAAACCCTTACGCGGAGAGATTTTCAAGAACATATGATCACCCACTGTAAATACTAGGTCACGTCAACATCTATCGACATAACTTTTCTGTCGACTCTGTGCTGTGAGCATTCTTTTCTTTATAAGTTTCACATTATCAACCATTTTAATCATTTTGGGTAGAATGGCTAGATCAACAGTTTTCATGTCTTCTACCTCATCCCAATACAGCGGAGACCTACATTTTTGCTCGTAAAGTGCCTCTTAGGGTGCCATATCAATGGTAGCCTAGTAATTGTTATTATAAGCAAACTCTACTAAAGGCAAATACATTTCCCAACTCTTTCCAAAATCTAAAATGCAAGCTCGTAACATGTCCTTTAGTATCCTGATAGTCTTCTCAAACTGACCGTTTGTCTACAGGTGATACGCTGTGCTAAAGTTCAAATCGACCCCCAAAGCCTTCTGCAGTTCCTGCCAGAACTGTGATATAAACCTGGGATCTCTATCGACACTATACAAGTTAGAACCCCATGCAGTCTTACAATGTTTTCAACATATAGCTCAGCTAATTTATCAAGAGAGTATGTCTTCTTTGTAGCAATAAAATGCGAGGTTTTGGTTAACCTATCAACCACAACCCATACAGAATCATTACCTCGCGGTGTTCTCAAAAAATCAGATACAAAGTCCAAAGTTACCTAGTCCCATTTCCACACCGGAATTTCTAATGGTTGCAACAATCTCGCCAGTCTTTGATGCTCAACCTTAACCTTCTGACAAGTCAAACATTTAGCCACATACTCAGCTATATCCCTTTTTATGTTGTTCCACCTGAAACTTTGTTTTAGATCCTTGTACATCTTAGTGCTACTAGGGTGAATAATATAGTTAGCATTGTGAGCCTCAGCAAAATTTCATCATTTATAGTTGAACCACTAGGAA
The DNA here is from genome assembly GCA_037974665.1 of Ehretia macrophylla. NCBI lineage: Eukaryota > Viridiplantae > Streptophyta > Magnoliopsida > Boraginales > Ehretiaceae > Ehretia > Ehretia macrophylla. Next base: position 62,983,046 of record CM075779.1, read on the forward strand.
TGCAAATCCTATTCTTATACCTGAGAAATCTATCATCATGCAACTTGAAGTCAGACTCTCCCCCTTTGGACTTCTCTAGAATCTTCAACAACTAAGGATTTGATTGTTGTGCTTCCCTGATTCTAAACAATAATAAAGACTGGATTTGTAAACTAGCAAATTGGATACCTATTCTAGAAGCTTTCAGTTTCCATAGACACAACTCCTCTGTAGTTTCCCAATCCTTTATTATGAAACTGGCCACAGTAGCTTTTTGGCTCAATGCATCCGCGACTATGTTAGCTTTACCTGACAAGTAGCTAATGGTGCAATTATAATCATTCAACAACTCTAGCCAACTATTTTGTCTCATATTCAAATCCTTTTGAGAAAACAAATATTTTAAACTCTTACGATCAGTAAATATTTCAAATTGATTACCCCACAAGTAATATCGCCATTTCTTTAAAGCAAAGACAACAGTAGCAAGCTAAGATCCTGAGTAGGATAATTAAGTTCATATGGCTTCAATTTGCTCGAGGCATAAGCTATCACCTTACCATTTTGTATAAGTACGCAACCCAAACCTTCTTTCGAAGCATCACTGTAGATCACCAGATTATCTGTTCCCTCAAGCAATGCAAGGATAGGTACAGTGGTAAGTCTCTTCTTTAATTCCTGAAAACTGGTTTCACATTTTTCATCCCAATTAAGCACAATTTTCTTTTGAGTTAAGGAAGTCAACGGTCTAGCAATTTTAGAAAAGTCCTTAACAAACCTCCTATAATAACCAGCCAAACCTAAGAAAATGCGGACCTCTGTAACAGTTTCAGGCCTTTTCCACGACATCACTACCTCAATTTCGTAGGATCAATAGATATCCCATTCTGTGAAATTATATGGCCTAAAAAGGCTACATGTTTCACACAGAATTCACACTTCCTAAATTTGGCAAATAACTTATGTTCTTGCAAAGTTCGTAACACAATCCTTAAATGTTCTTCATGTTATACCTCTGATTTAGAATACACCAGTATGCCATCAATAAAGATTACAACAAATTGATCAAGGTAGGGTCTAAACACCCTCTGCATTAAATCCATAAAGGCGGCTGGAGCATTTGTCAACCCAAACAACAATACAACAAATTCATAGTGGCTGTACCTGGTTTTGAAAGTAGTCTTGGGCACATCCTCTTTTTGGATTCTCAACTGGTAATAACCCTGTCTCAAATCAAATTTGGAATACATAACAACATCTTACAGCTGATCAAACAGTTCCTCAATCAAAGGCAAATAGTATTTATTTTTTCACAGCCACCTGATTAAGACCCCGATAATCAATGTATAACCGCAAAGTATCGTCTTTCTTCGTTACAAATAACACAGGAGCACCCCAAGGCGATGAGTTAGGCTGAATAAACCCCTTTTCAAGTAAACCTTGTAGCTGAATTTTCAACTCCTACAATTCAGAGGGAGCCATTCTATATGGGGTTCTAGAAATAGGATTAGTTCCTGCAATAAATCAATCACAAATTCTATTTCTCGGTCAGGTGGTAACCCATGAAACTCCTCAAGAAATACTCACGGAAAATATTTTACAACAGGTACCTCATTCAGTTTCAATTTATCCCCAGGTTGATTAATTAAATAAGCTAGATATGCATTGTTCAGGTATCTCCAAAGTTACAATTTTCTTTCTACAATCCAGATATGCATAATACCGCCCTAACCAGTCTATCCCCAAAATAACCTCAAAGTCTCGAAATGGCATGATTATCAAATCAATAGGATACATATGTCCCTCAATGCAAATTTTACAATCTTTAAACACAGACTTCGTAACAAATTTGGTACCCATAGGATTACCTACTTCAATTATATACGACAGTTTATCAACTTTTAAAGTAGTGGTTGGTGCACACATAGGAGTGATAAATAAATGTGTAGCCCCGGTGTCAATCAAAACTACCATTGGCTGACTATTAATAAAAAAGTACATCCCACCACCACCGTCGTGTCTGGGAGCTCATCTTGATCTTGTGCAAATACTCGTGCCTGGCCTCGTGGAACTGGGGCTGCACCTAAAGCTCTAGTTTGAGTACTCTTGCCAGAAGTCTGTCCTTGTCCTTGCTTGTATCTGGTACAATCTTTAATCCTATGCTAGTCGTTCCCGCGACTAATGCGTCGGCCCAATTTCCTCCAATACTCCGCCTCCGTGTGGCCCTTGCGATTACAGTGACTACACTGCTGGTTTTTCCTTGCAGCAGTGTCTCCCGTAGGAGCCCTATAAGTAGATGTAGCAGAGCTACCTTACTAAGATCTAGTGGGCACTGGTCGGGTCTTGCTCTGAATCTGGCTCTGAACTAGGCTCGCTTGAGACTGTGCTTGGACTGGCCTCGGGTAGCTCTGAGTCTGCCTCAGCTGCTGAACCTGAACAGCCTACTAAAACTGTCTCTAATAACCTTGACTCTGAGACTAATACTATCATTTACTCGATTGACTATACTCGATCAACACATCTGCGTTGCATTTCTCATATCTCGAGTGGCCCTAACTATTGTAGCATAATTAGGATAATCCTGCGAAGACAAATTAAGTAGAATAACACTTCTCAGACCTTTGATGAATCTCTGAATCTTCATGCCCTCTGGTTGCACAAAAGCTGGCACATAGCGAGAAAGTCTAGTAAAAGTAGCCTAGCATTGATCCACAAAAATGTTTCCCTGCCTCAGAGCTATGAACTCCTCTTGATATCTCTCGTGAGCTACTACAGACACACACTTATCTCGGAATTCCTGAATAAAGTCGACCACCCACGAATGTTGTACTTTTTCGGCCTCTTATTTTTCTCAAATGGTACGCCACTATTCCTCAGTGTTACCCTCTAGTAAAAATGCAGCATAAGTGATTTTCCTTTCATCATTGCACTCGAGTATTACAGCAACTTTCTCAAACTTACCCAGCCACATTTATGCTTTTATGTCATCTAGTTTTCCGTAGAAACTATACGCCCCACGGTGTAAGAACTTGTCATACAAATTACCCCTAGCAGTACCGTTACCCTCTGCTCTAGTGGCCTGATTACCTCTACCAGTACCTTCTTGACCTTGCTGGGGCACAAACTGAGCAATGGTATTTATAGCATTGGCCATTTTGGCCATAATCTGTGTGTTGCTTGGTTCTTGTCCTTGCAGTACATATCCTGCTACTCCGGCCTCTTACCTAGGAGCCTCATCCGGTTCCCTTCTCGGTCTTTCCCTTCTCCTCATCTCGATGCTAGAAGAATGCAGTGTTATAATAGGCAAATAGATAACACAAAGATAACATGTACATGTTTCAAAACACCTTATGTACATAAGACAACATGTATAACACTTACAAGCATTAAACACTAAACTTTTCGTATTAATATCATATCATGCTTTTGACATTTCTTTTGCATGCTAGTATGTCCTTTACTCAAGTAGTTACTCACTTAAGCAATTAGACAATCATATAGTTACGTAGTTCAACTTTCACGTATGGACCTCTACCCATATGCCGAGGAAATTAACCCGCCTTCATGCATTCAAATAGCTCTGATACCACCTAAATGTAACGCCCCATGTCACGCCCAAACTCGACCCTTCCTACGATCGGTCAGGATGCAACAGAATTTTGACAGTATAACGACAGTAACACGGACACCAGGGCTCTAAACCAACCCTTTAGAACATCATACAACTAACTCTACAAACTTCTAACCAACTTCACAATCAAGTTAACAACATACAACTCAACCATATTACACATTAAACATTCTTTCAACAACTCATTCAAAGTTATACGCCTCCTTTCCAACATAATACATAAGCTATAATATACATTGCAAAATAGATTATAATTCATTCCAGAACCAAACTATGATTGAAAGAAAGACTATTAAACTAGCATATCATAAGTCTATAAGTATAAGTAAGCTATTCATTACATCATGTTACAACAACTAAGACAAACTCATGGCAATGACTCCTGCACATAAGACTCGTCTACATAGGGCACATTTTCCTCTTCTTGAGGCACGTACCCATAATCTGGCCCTGTAACACTTGCTTACAGACAACGAATGAGAGTGAGCTTATATAAAAAAAGCCCAGTGAGGAATTTATAGATCTTTAACACACAGTACACATAATCATCTATATAACATAACAATAATCATAACCAATTAATAAGGATACTCTAGTTGGTGTAGCTCCAAGCGCCATCACGATCTCAACCATTCTTCTTGTAACTCCCTATTACTCACGCACCCGATGTACCTCACTAGCTCCTCCCTCCATGGCACATCCGCCCATGAGAGCTGGGGGTAGTCTCTGATAGTTATGCCGTTATCAACCCGATAGCCCGATGCTACCCGAGAGGTGGCACACACTATCAAGACTCGTGACAATAATAATAATCATTCATATCTCATGAGGACAACAAAGTAGGTCACCTATCTCCCGGCTTCATCAATAATCAATCAATTAACATCATTTTAACAACATAACATCAATTAATCAATTAACAACCAAACAACTAGGTTAGATGACAAAGTAGGCCACCCAACCTAACATGCATTAAACCACACAACCAAACCCTAGACTAACCATTGACAACACAAGATTCAATCACTCAAACACCACTCAAACACCCAAAGACACATTTCAACATTTTAAAGAAAGACAACCCAAACTTCTAAAAGTCATAACTTACATTCTACTAATCCAATAACCTCCAAATCAGTTTATATCACTCACACACTCAATCAACAACATAAGCCCCCTCGGAAACCAACCATAATCCATCCAAAACAAGCCCAATAACCCTAAAACCTCAATGTACCTTGGCTGAATTTTTTGGACTTTCACCACGACATCACAATCAAAATTTTGGCATTACAACATTACTACCACGTATTTAACAAACTTTTAGAAACTAACAGCAAGCAATTCCAACCACTACAATAACATTTATTCAACAAATAACCAAATTCTCAACTTTAATACCCGAAAAATAAAAATACATACTACCACGGTTCAAAACTCCTATAAATCCAGATAATAAATCCTTAGCACCTAATGAGCAATAATCTAAAGGCAGTTTATCATTTCACCGGCTAAATAATCAGTTATATGAAAAAACATAAAAATAACACTTTGAGATCTATAAATTTTCTCTCACCTTTGATGCAAACTAAGGTTAGAAATAGGTAGAATGGATGCCCAACAAGCAATTTCAAGCTTTGAATGAAGTGATTTGGACTTGAATTGCAAAATCTATGAGAACAATGCTTTGAAAAACTTTGAAAATGCCTTCATCTCTCTCCTCCAAGGAGCCACGATTTTGTGTGTGTTTTTGGGGTATTTTTGGCTGATTTTTAATGTGTGTTGATAGTTATAAGCAAAGGTCAATGCAAGATAAGTTCGTCAAAGTTGAAAAACTTAGTTATTTTTAGTTGTTTTTAGTTATTTTAGCCAAAAATAGTAAATAAAATACTATCTAACTTATATTATATATTTAGTAGGACTATTTTTTAGGATCACTAATATTCCTATGTATATATTTACATACAGTCGAAATAAAATGCTTATTTTTGCAAAAGACGATTAAAAGTCATATTATTTGTTTTCAAATGTCTTTTGAATGCACAATTAATCTAAAATCATTTAATACCACATATAAATACATATATATTAATATATACTAGGTCAACGGAAGTCAATGCAAGAATCGGGTTTAGAAGAAATCACTATTTGGCTCAAAAATGCTATTTTTCGCGCGAAAAGTCTATTTAAATTTCTATTCCGTTTCAGAATCAATTTTTATCAAACACGGGTCAACTAATATCCGTGGACTAAGTTTTCAAATACTAAAAAGACCAGTACTAAAATTATAGCGGACGTGTTTCAAAAATACTATTCATAAAATTCGACGATAAAATTTCCAATGCCGTTTGTTATGAAAATTTTATGAATGCACACATAGCATGTAATAGGAATATAAATCACAAAATTAACACATTCTAACTCATATAACACATAAATAGGTCAAAACAAACAATTCTATGCAAAGGTAAAATCTGGGGTTTCACACCCCGAACCCAACCCCACGCTACAAGTCAAGTCCAGACTCGTCACACGGACAGAGTCTCATCTGTACTGTGGAAAAATTGGTTACCTGCAATAAACATATACAAGTCTCGAGCCACTAGCAAACATCTCATACAACCCAAACTTCCATATCAACAATAGCCAACCAACTTTCCAAGACTAATCGAGCCTTGGTACCACAAACCTATATTTAATATACAAGCATGCAAGATAAGTTATAACTTTAACCATAAGTAGTAAGTCGCAATGATAAGCCAAGTTCAACCTTCTAACTATCAAACACACAAGCATGCAAAAAGAGAAAGTAAATCTAGAATCAATTATTATATGCCATCTACTTTGCTATTATTCATATAAGATTACAACTTGTTACATCCACCAAATATATACAAGACCACATGGTCTCAAACGAACACTAATTTATATCTTAACACAAGTTGCACATTATAGCCAACCTTAACACACAAGAAAGTCACGAAAGTTGCTCAACTTGCACTTCCTCCTCTTCTACTACAGCTAATAGTTGGGGATTCACCTCAGCTTCTCCTGAAACATGTTAAATGAGGTGTAAGCAACAATGTTGTCTAGCGAGGAAGGTGATGCAACATACCGGGGCGTGTAATATGAAATGCAACATGATATGCAACAAGATAACACATATTCAACACCAAATAAAATAACTAGCTAGATAAGTAATTAATCACATATAAAAAGGATACGGTTCATCTTGTCTTCAATCACGAGCCACGAGCCAAGATCTTCAAGCAAGTGTCGGCAAAACCTTATTCTTCCAAAAATAGGGTACTCCGGATATACCCCGATTCTACGACCCATATCTCCCGAGGTAGGTCCGTATGCCCCAATGAGGTGAACCACACCTTTGGGTTATGGGAGTATGCCTCAATGAGAAAAGAACTGAGAAACCATAGTAGCCGAGGGAGTAAGGCAAGCACGATGCCGCCCGTGTTACTCGACACTACCATGCCCGAAAAGGTTGCGCAACCCCGAATCATGTCTACGACAACCAAGATCATCAAATATCACACAAGAGGGACGACAAAGTAGGCCACCCTCGCAATTATTCACAATATAATCCAAATATACACGAAATAACTATATAGTCACAAAAAAGGCAAATATCATGGTTTTCCACAAAACTCTATAGATAGCTTAACTATATCTTTTTCCATGCATATAAACCCTAACAAGCGTCTACAGGTTCATACAAACACAAAAGCATCCAATTTCACCTTTTTCCCCTTTGTTAACCATGAAATTTCTTCTCCCACGCAAAATTCAAGTTACCAAATTCACAAGCCAAACATCCTACATTCCTAGGAAGGCCAAAAGACACCTACCTAGGCCCTAAAACCCCGCTTTGGAGACAAAAGCTCGAGAAGACCCCGAGTGGGTTTTAACTACACCTACCCTATCCGTACCCTAATTTCATGCAACAAAAGTACCAAAAGTGCTTGGATGCCCCAAGGATACTTAATCTAAAGTCCAAACATTCCTGAATTACGTTATGTGAAAAAAATCTCTTTTTAAAGTTGGCTAATTTTGCATTTTAACTCATTTTCGGGCAATTCAACTTCATGTGAGCTTCTAACTAGTTTCACTAATGTTTAAAGCACCTAAAGGAAGCCTCAATTCATTATAAATAGCAAGTTACATCAAAACCCTAGAATTCATTACTATTCATCATGTCCTTTCATGCAAATCAAGCTTTTAACCATGAACTTTGTTATCAAGCAACAAAAGATAGTTCTATAGGCTCTAGAGATCATATATCAAGCATTCATAACAAGTAATATAGCTATAATCAATAGTACAAGAATTTCAAAACAATTGAAACACACTTTAAACTCAAAATAATATAACTCCCTCAATTGTATAAGGTTTAAAAGGCTTGAAGAAGCTTAGAAACGCTTGGAATTGGTTGTAGGATGCTAGCAAGAGATCAAGCCACCAAGAATTGATGAAGAAAATGCTTCTTTTTCCTCTCCCTGTGCTATCGGTAGGGGGTAAAATGAGAATTATTTTGATTGTTTTATGAGCAAATTGTGTGCAAGTGTGAAGCTAAGGCATATATCTGCATGTATGTACCATAAATCTTAAGTCAAATATTACTAATACTAGGTGAAGTTAAAATGTCAATTAATTGTTAACCAATCCAAAACTAATGTTTAAACTTACGTAACACTATTCAACGAAGCATAGATCATTTTTTAAATGCAAGTTCCCGCACTCCAAGGTCCAAAACTACAAGTTCCCAATTCTTTTTATAAGCTATACTATCTAGAAAAAATATTAAACCGGGCATTTAAGACAGTCAAATTCTCTGCAGCATTTTCTTGGTATTTCTTATTGGATATTATTTGGTATTTTCTTGTTGGAGCATTGCTTTGGGTTTTCTCTTATTGGGGTTCCTTAGAAGACTTGGTTTGGGATTCTATTTAGCCTTATTATATGGAATTATCTTCAGTATTCGCACTCTGATTTTTTATTGGTATTTTCTCGCCGCTTTTAGTTAAGATTTTATTTTTCTATGGTATTCATGATCAGCGGGGTTCTTATTCAGATTTCTAGATGGGATCTTAATTTGAGCATTTATTTGGCCTTATCACTTGGGAATTCTTCGATAGCACTATTAGGGTTTCTTGATGGGCTTCCTGCGATAATTCTTATTCTATGAAGAGTGGTCAGAGTTGGGCTTCAGATGATACAGAGTTTTCTTAGAAGAAGAATTGCAAGGACGCAATTGTTTTAAGGGGGAGATGATGTGATACTCTGAACACGACACGTATTTAATAGCCTTTAATTACATTTAATTAAGTGTTTATTTTAGTTAAATCATACATTTCTAGCATTATTTTCCTACTTCTTCAAAGACTATTCAAATGATATTTGAATAAGTATATATAAATGAATATTACCTATTTTTATTATGCATAATATTCGGTTTCTTTTTCTTGCACTTAATTACTTAGTTTTCAACTAAATGGAAAAGTAGCTCCGAGCCCGGAGTGAATTTTAAACTATTTTACTTTTCAACAATTATATTTTTCTAACATTACATATTATATTTATAGAAATTATTCATCGATCGTTCATGCGTAGCGTGTCAGAAATGAAAGGTATTGAATTGTTTTGAGTCCTCAGTAAATAGTGTTTTCCCCATTATTTTTAGTATTTTTAGTTAGTTTTTAGTTGATTTTCATTGAATTGCATTGCTTTAACTTGAATTAGAACTAACTACCAACTAAACTAATATTTAACCATGTTAACTTGAACTTGGACCTTACTAATTGACCTAAATGCCATTGTCATCTTTTAAATATCAAACAAGGTAATCAAAACACAAAAACAAATTTCAAAATACCCCCCAAGTCCCCCCCTTTGGTCGTGAGCTTCCAAGGCCAAGAAGAAAATATTTTTCTTCAAATTTTGCCTCCAATCTTGCGTAGAGTTGATCTTCGAGCACGACTAGGGCATTATCGAGTCTTCTTCTTCAATTATTGTAAGAGATTTCATGCCTTTTATGTATTTTCTATAAATCTTGATTTATGTTTCAAATTTTTAGATTTACAATATATTGTGTTTAAATGCCTATTTTTGCTTGAATTAGTTTCCATAATGTTCATAGAACATTGTTTGATAGGTATTTAGAGATTTCTATGGTTAGAAATGCGAATTGAAATTGAAGAAGATAATGAATAGTATCAATTTAGGGTTTTGTTAAAACGTTGCTTGATAGATTGATTTAAAGCTTTTTTAAGGTGCTAGAGATGCTAATTAACAAAGAATTATAGTTGTGTGAACTTAGATTGCCCGAAACTTGAGTAAAAATGCATAATTAGCTTAGTTTACAAAGAGGTTTTGGGTGTAATGTTAATCCGGGAGTGTTTCAGCAATGTATTTAGTGTTTATTAGGTATGGGAGTACTTAAAGTGCTTTCATGGCGCTTAATTGGGCATTGGTTTAGGTACCTGTAGTTTAAACGGACCTCGGGGCCTTCGGGGCTTTTGAGCTTAGCGTAGTTAATAAAATGTTTTCTTGATATCAAATGGTGTCATAAAGTGTCGTTAGAGATGTAGTATAGTTAGTTTGGGGTTTATGTATGATATATTCGATTGGAACCTAAATTGCCTTAGTAGACAAAGGGGTCTTTGAAACGAAGTGTTAACTATAGCCTGTTTGAGTATGTAGATAATTTTAGATGTGTTAGGAAGCCTTTAAAATGTAATTATGGCTTGGTTTGGATAATTGAATTAGGTAGCTGTAGTTTAAATCACCTAAAGGGCTTTTCGAAGTTTGTGGGTTAACATGCTTTAAAATGTGTTTTTATGGCATTTACGTGCATCATAATGTGGATTTAGGTGATTGGTAAAGTTAGATTTGGAATTCGTTATCTTGTGTGAAGTTTAGAACCTAAATAGTAAGCATTGAAATGGTGGATTGTTGGATTTCTTGTCAACTGATTGATCTTATTGCATGGCTAGTTAATTGAATTACTATAGTTGATTATCTAAGTGTTTAAATGCAATTATATAGCATATGAATTCCATTTGTCAAGTTCATGAATTGGATTAGTTAGCTACTTTGATTGAGCCTGATTAATTCTTTGTTATATTGCTTATATATTACAATGATGTGCGAGGGTTAATTTAATGATTGTAAGGCTAGTCTGATTGTTGTTGAGAATTAGTGTTAATAGCTAAAGTTAACTTTTGCTACTAATTACTAGTCTTACTCATTTCATATGTGTTACTGTTTTACCTACAAATGTTTAGTTATTTCTATAACTACTTGAACCATGTAATAATGTGGAATAGATAAATGATTGTATAGCTTCTATTGTTATGTGTTGAGATTTCATAACAGTTAAGTTAAAATTGCTATAATCAATTGTTAAAAGTGTTATACTTATATGAATAACTAGGGGTTACATATTTCAGTGGATTCAAAGAGGTTGGTGTAAACCTACGCTATACTCTTACAGGTATGGTAAAGGTGATAGAGTTTTCATCATTATGTGCATAATAGTTTATTTCCTTGTTGATAGGTTATATGATTTAGTCTAACTGTTAAAATAATATGTACTTATTGGTTATATATTGTGAGTGGGGGCAACCTACTTTGTTGTCCCTCGATTATGTGATTATGCGGTTAACTTATTTGTTATCATCTTAAGTACATTGCATTGTGGTTGCGTAACCATTTAGGCATGGTAGTGTTAGGGAAGTCGGGCGGCATCGGGTGGCATCGGGCTTACTACTATACCTCGACTACTATGGTTCCCAGTCCCATTCTCGTTCGCGATACTGCCCAGGGAGAGTTGGGTCGTAAGATTTCGGGGTACATCCGGAGTACACCCAACTTGGAGTTATAAGGGGATGTCGACTTATCGTTACCAGTTACATTATTCTTCGTGATTTCTGTTCGTGGTTTTTGTTTCGAGGTTCGTGGTACGAGTTCAAGATCTTCTGGTATTCCCTATTATGTACCTCTCGCTTGGGCCTTTGTTCCTTGGAGAGTTATATGATGTGTATCCTTTTGAGTAACTCTTGCTTGGGCATTTCTTCTTTGGAGAGTTACCTTTGATTGTATTTATGTGGTTGTTTAACTTTCCTTGATGTGTGTTGATTAAGTTTTCTTTGGTTGTTTGCTCGAAATGATAGTTAATTGTTTAGTTGCTAATTCTTAGATTTAAATTGTTGCGTTCCACAAAAACTTTTTGCAAAAGCTACCCGGTTACTTGTTTCCTCCCTCATTGAGTATACATGTATTGTATGTTCACCCGTCTTTCTAACATTTCTCAGGTTTGGTACAAAGTAATGAAAGTGCCTACAAGCGGTCTGGACTTCTGTGCCTTGAAGTACTTGGTTGTGATAGTAATATTTGTAGAATAGAAGTATTGTGTGTTGCTGATTCATGTTATGAAGGATTGTAATAGATAGTTTAATGTTTGTGTGATGTGTTAATTGTAATGGTATGTAATAACTAGTAATCTCTACTTTATTGTCTATTAATTGTATGCTTGCATGATTTGTATGGTTGGCGGACTTAATTCATAAGAAAAAATAGATAGAGAATATTAGACTGATAAAATAAGCGGATTTAAAACATAGAATTTCAAGAGTTGTCAAAATGCATGCTTGTCTGTTTTTAATGTCGTTGACTTTTGTTGAGTTCCAAGACTCGAATGACCTTGAGGAGTTGTTAAATGTGTTGGACATGGTACTAATCCACTTATATTTTGTTTGCAGGTTTTAGGTTGTTCTATAAAAAGGGAAGACTCCGTCCATTTTCTATAAATTATGTGCCTGGATTTGAAATTGGGTTAAGAATAATATGATTAATAGAAGTCTCGTTTCCGTGAAGGATCGGGACGTTATAATCCTTTTGTTCCTCGGGAGATGTAACCGACAACACCTCATCCTTTAACTTCTTCAGTGTAGCTTCACTTTCAATAGGGGTCAATTTTGTGGCCAGGATACCTACACCAAATTATCATGCACATCTAAAATAAAAAAGAAGAGTAATCCAACATCAAAAAGATAATCTCACTGCATCAGCATTTTCACGTAAACAACTAGTAGCAATAAGCTAATTCCATTTTAAGGCAAAGATTCAGTAAAAATCTGGGAAAGGTAAAAGAAACAACCAGTTTTTTATGACTTTTCATTATTGTGGCCTTAAACTGAAACAATTTAACAATAAAAATTCGATACATCTATTACTTTTTGCTTCAAACTAAAATCTTAATAAAAAAAATTCAATCTTTTCATCATTTTGTGTTGTAAACAAAATACATGACAATAAAAAGTCAGTCTTTAGATCCTTTTTTGCATTAAACTAAACACTTAATAATAAAAATCCAATATTTTTATCATTTTTTCCTTTAAACTAAACACTTTAGAATAAAAAATCAACCTATTATCATTTTTTGCTTCTAACTTAGTACTTGACGAGAAAAATTCAATATTTTTATCATTTTTTGCCTCAAACTCAACGCTTGACCCAAAAAAAAAAAGAAACTATTACTATCTTTTTGATTTAAACTAAACACTCCCACGTAAAAATCAAATCTTTCTGGCTCCTAGATGGTTTTATAGCAAATGCTACAAAAGATAGAACTAAAAGTTCAATCTTTTTAACCAAATTTTCTTAAAAAATGAAATCAAACTAATTAAACATTAAAAATTTGGAAATCAATGAGACATTATACTTATTAATCCACGCATTATATCCACTAAGAAATCAATGGCAAACCCTTCAAACATATGAATATAAGAGGCCTACTTGAAATATGATCTAACAAAAGCAATCATTTACTATAGAGAATGATTAATTATGAGTTCCCTTTTCTGTTTCTTCTCTACATCAAAATGTTAAATGAAAGTCAAACAAATTTACATGTATAATTATAATTTTGTTTTAAAAAAAAAAAAGAAAAAAAAAGTGCAACACAACTTTTAAGTTTGTTTCTCAACAAGGCTTGGCAAAGGAAGTACTCACAGCTTTTAAGTTTGTTTCCTTTTTTCCTTTCACCAACTTACAAATAGGCTAATAGCGAAAAAAATAGAACATGTAGTGTGTTGATTTGAACTTGCGTCATCCAAGTAAACATGCTTGTGACCAACCACCAAACTAATCCATACCTTGTAAACTTTAACAATTTTTATAATATTTATTGGGGGCCCAAATCTATTTTTCAAAAAAACATACATTAAATATATATTTTTAATATAGAAGACAATAAACCAAATGGAAAATTACAAAGCTCAAGAAGGTCATTCAATATAAAATGTCACAATAAAAATATTAGCAAACACAAAACCAATATAAAATACAAATTAAAATCTGTATTTTTTTCTTCTTTATTAGTCTAACCCAATAATCGAAAACCAAAATGTAAAAAATAAAAGATTAAAAAAATAATTTCTCTATCACAACAGTAAAGGTATGAAGAAAAACGACACTCCATGATGCACTCAATCAGACACTTGTACATAATACACACATACATATCACACCCATGCATAATCCTTTTATATATCATATTTAAATACTAAGAAGCGGGCAAATTTTTAAAAATAAATTAAACCCAAAAATAAGAAATCCTTTAAGAGTAATAAAATTTACAAAGAAAGCCCAAAGGTGGTCTGTTGATGCATTGCTTTTGCCCTGAAGATGTGAGAGATAAGAAAGCTTGGTCTGTCATCGCAGAGAAAAGAATAGAGAGAGCTTGGTTTGTGTGTGAGAGAAGAAACGTGTGGTTTGTGGGAGAGAAGAAGATTTTTTTGTCACTATTTACAGTTTAGATTATTTTGTAGTAAATATGTGGACAGATCTAATGTGAGAGCCGAGTCTCGAATTATGTGTTTTTACTTGTTTTATATGTTATTAGAATTAAAATATGTGCATATATGTGATTTATTAAATAATATTATGTGAAATGTGCATTTAAGGAGCATTCAGTTGACCTTTTACTTAGTTTGATCAAATTAGCTTTTATACACTTAAATAATTAGTCTATCATATTTAAATTAATTTTAGACTTGGTATATTTAAAATTAGAAAGAAACTAGATGGTTAAAATAGATTTTTAGCACTTTAAAAATAACATTTTAATGCAAATAGTGAAAATCCACTAATATATGTCTTCCTTTGACTTTTGTTGACGATACTAATAATATAAAAAGAGCAAAATAGCACAAAGAAAATTTTCCCCATTTTAGCCGTGAACCTTAAGCCTAAAATGAATAGTAGTTTTCTTGTTATTTTGATGATTTGAAGAGGAAGGAGAAGGAGTTTACGGCCCCACTTACATATTTGAACTCGTCTCACCTCGTACTACGTATCTATCGATCGTTTTTAAGCTTTTGAAACAAAAAAGTGAGGGCTATTTTCTTAAAATTGGTCTAAGAGTTGAGTTTTTAGCTATATAATTGCTTGTGTATGCTATATATATTTATATATGCTTATGAACCATGTTAACCAAGTTATCTATTGCACTTTATTTGAATGTTAGATAATTTGGTTTATGACTTATTTTAGATGCACTTTAGTTGATGTTTAAAGTGTTAAAATCACTAGAAATGAATGGAATTGTATTGTATTATGAGTTGTTAAAGTCTACAAACGTTGAGGGTAGCTTATCATGGTTTGAAAGCTTGGAAATGGAGGGGTTTTTGGGTGTTGGCCGGCTGCTTGCACAGATTTGGGGGGAAATTGGGTTGCTTTTATGATGGTATAAGTGTTTGCTAAGATGTTTGATTATTAGGTGGTAGTATGTGGGTTTTGTGGTAGTCTAATTACTTGAATTGTTGAGTAAGTAGGCATATATGTTGTTTGAAGTAAGTTAAGTGTTGAGAAGTTAAATGTTAATTGTTGGTGTTGAAAGTGTTGTTAAAGATGAAATGTTGTTAAGTGTAGTCGGAGTCGATTGATGTTTAAAAGTATATGCTTGAAGTTGGATGACCTACTTTGTCATCTAACTAATATGTTCTAAGTGTGATTCAAGTGTTGTTATTCTAAGTGTTGCATTATTAAGTGTTGAAGTGTTATATAAAGAGTTTGTGAGACATGATATGATTATGTCACCTTGGGCAGTATCGGACTTGTCGAGTTGCATTGGCACGACTATCATGTTCTATCCCCTATCCCGCATGAACGGAGAATGTTCATGGGGTGTGAGTCTATAACACCCTAATCCTTCACAATACCCTATATGGCACAAAAAACTAGAGAAAACATGGGGAGTTTTTCCTGTTTCTAGGCCTAACTGGTTCCCTGAAAATAAAAAATAAAGCCATAAACCACATTCTACAACATTCTCAACAACTCCAAACTCCAACCACGCAACTTATCCAATACTAAGGTCATCCGAGCCTTAGTCTACGACATTAAAGACATACAAGCATGCACTCATAAACTGTTGAAAGTCTGTGTTTATAATTTCACTTATCATACCACTTTAATATTCTCTATCTATCTTTCTTATGAATTAAGTCCGCCAACCATTCAAATCATGCAAGCATGCATCTAATAGATAATAAAGTAAAGAATACAAGTTATTACATACCATTACAATTATCACATCATACAAACATTAAACTATCTATTATAATCCTTCACAACATGAATCAATTACACACAAGACTTCTACTTTACAAATTATACTATCACGAGCAAGCAACACCTCAATGCTCAAGAGGCCAATTAGCTTGTAGGCTCTACAGTTGTTTCGTACTAAACCTGAAAATGTTAGGAAGAGGGGTAAGTATACAATACATGTATACTCAGTGAGGGAAGGAACAAGTAATCGGGGAGTTTTTGAAAAGGTTTCGTGCAATGCAACAAACAACAGTAAGGTAAATTAGTAATGCAAGACTAATATACAAATAACAACTAAGCATTACACATCAAAGAAGGAGAACACACAATAAGAAAAGTATACAATGTAACCATGAGAATGCAATACCAATACAAACAATATTCAAGTATACGAAACTAGACAATACACAGAAGGAACACAATTAAAGGTAACTCTCCGAGGACTTAGGGCCCAAGTGAGAGCTACGTATGTAAAAGGATATCAAGTAACTCTTTAAGGACTTAGGGCCCCAGTGAGAGTTACACAATAAAGAATACCGGTTGACCTTGAATTCGTACCACAAATCTCGATCCACGAACCACGAACCATGAACAGAAATCCCGATATAATAATGATAATGATAACGATAAGCCGACATACCACCTTATAACTCCAAAATTGGTGTACTCCGGATGTACCCCTATCCTACGACCCAACTCTCCCTGGGCAGCATCCCAAGCGAGAGAGGGACTGGGCAACCAGCAGCCGAGGTATACCGGCAAGCTCGATGTCGCCCGACTTTTTCGACACTACCATGCGCAAATGGTTGCGTAACCACGATGCAATGCACTTAAGATGACAACATATAAGATAATCCAATAAACACATAATTGAGCAACAACAAAGTAGGCTGCCCTCACACACAATATGACAATCAATAATCACACATAATTTCAACCAATTATAATAAAACATACAATTTAAGAACAATAAAGTAACTAAGATGCACAAAAGGATGAAAACTCCTTCACTTTTAATTTTTCAACCCTCCTTCAAACCTTCTCCCTTTGCACCGAAACTAGCAATATAGACAAGAAATAAGCATATTCTCTCAATTCCTAACACGGTAACATTCTATACAAAGGCATATAATACTTAACCAATCAATTCATTAAACTCCTTTAATTAGATACACTGTGAGACCCCGTACCGAGCTAGTATAGAGCCCATATGCATTTTATAGAATTTCATATAATTTTGCATCATTTAATATGCAATTAAATCAATTAATGTATACTTATATCGTTTGATGTACATATGCCTCATTTAACGTACAACCATTTTCACTTACGTGTATTTACGTGTTTTAATATCGTAGACATTAATAAAATTCTTAGTGATGTAATAGCTAATTAAAATAGTTACACTATAACTAGAATGACATGCTAGTAAATAAGTAATTAGTTAGAGGGGTAACTCAGTCTTTGGGCCATCAAGATATTTTTCTCCCTAACAAAACACACACATTACACCAAATACACTTACAAAAACACTACATAACACACACACACACACATATCAGATACATACACACATATACACTTACATGATTTAAAGAGGGAAGAAAGAAGAGAGAAAAGAGAAAGAAGAAGAAGAAGAAGAAGAAAAAGAAGAAGAAGAAGAAGGAAGCCTTTTCAAGCTAGCACAAGTCATCTTCAAGCTATTTCTTGTATATACAAGCTTTTCGTATGCCCATTTTTGCATTTTCACTCAAATCTAAGGTGATGGATTCTTCAAACGCTTTTAAAAGCTCATTCAAGGTTATTGGATGCTCATTTGATGTTAGTCTTGCTTTTGGTATGCTTACATAAGCTTGAGGATGAAGTTGAGTATATTGTGTGTTGTAAATCTAGAAATGACAAATTCATGTTGGGTATTCTTGAGAAGTTGAGAGTTGAGTTTGTATTGTTCATATATGTGGATGAATTATATGTATTGCTTGTATGCAAGAATTGGAAGCATGGGGTTAGCATTTTTGCATTAGGAATGTAAATCTTGGTTGTGAAACCCCACTTTCCTGCTTATCTCGTTTTACGTGTTATACCTCGTTTTGCGTGCATATGATCTGTTTATGTGCTATAGGACCTAGAAAGTTATAATTTTGATGTCAATACTCCTAATACGTGCTAAATGTGCATTCATGAAATTTTCATAAAAAACGGAGTCAGAAATTTTATCGTCGATTTTTAGTGAATAGTATTTTCGAAACACGTCCGCTAAAATTTTGAAACTGGTCTTTTTAACCCTTCTAGACCTAGTCCACGGACTTTAATAGACCTATGTTTGATGAAAACTATTTTAAAATCGGCTTAAGAATTTATTAGGGTTTTTACACCGACTTTTGCGAAAATCGAGTTTTAAGCCGACTCGGGTGAAATTGTTGGATTGTAAAACTTCTTGTCACCTAAAAATAATCCACTTGAGATATCTTGGGGGTTGCATAATTATTTTTAATTTGGTGAACATTAAAATGCAATTAAAGTCATTAAAAACACAAAAATACCTATTTAAACTAACTTTGACTTTGCATTTTTTAATTGACCAAGCTTTTAATTATATACTATCACCTACACACACTCACACAACACAAAACACACTCCACAAACACACACATTGCCGTGAGAAAGAGGGAGAAAAAGAGAAGAGAAAACTCAAGCTTTTCAATCCAATTTTTCAAAGAAAAACCTAGTTTGTGTCCGTGAAACTTCGCACCGACTTGGATTCTGCTTGTTGGGAACGCATAGCACGCATTCCTAGGCTTATATCGCATCTAAGGTGAGAGAAAAATTCTAGATCTCAAAATGTCATTTTTGTGTTTTTGCGTATAAATGAAGATTGAACCGTTAGAAATGAAATCTGATGATAGATTATTACTCCTTGCATGCTAGGGATCATTATATACTAATACTACGAATTTCTGTCGGATGTAGCATAATTTTTATTTTCCGGGTATTTAATTTTGATTAAAATGTTCAAAGTTGAATTAAATGAGTTGTGTTGATCAAAATCGATTTCCGTCGATTTCTAAATACTTGATAATTACGTGTTAGCGATGTTGTAATGCCTAATTTTCGATTACATTGTTCGTGTGAAAATCCGGAAAATCGAGCCAAGACATCTTAGGGTTTTAGAGTTATCGGGCATGATTTGGAGGTGTTATGGTGGATTTCCGAGAGGGCTAATGTAGTAGGTTGAATGGGTGACTGATAGGAACTGATTTGGCAATGTTTCGATTAGTAGATTGTAAGTTATGAATTTTAGAAGTTTAGGTTGTCATTCTTTAATTTCTTGAACGATGCCTTTAGATGTTTGGGTAGTGTTCGAGTGATGAGTGGTGAGTTGTTGATGAGTAATTTAGAGTTTAATTATATATATTATGCATGTCCGGTTAGATGGCCTACTTTGTCATCTAACTACGTTGTTTGTTGTTTAATTTAATATTGATGTTATATGATGTTATTGATTGATTATTATTGAGTTCGGGAATCGGGCACTTTTGTTGCTGATCTCCCAATTGATTGATTGATGATTGATTGATGATTGATGATTATGGAGTCTTGGTATGTGTGTGCCACCTCTCGGGCAGCGTCGGGCTGTCGGGTTGATAACGGCATGACTGCCATAGGCTCCCCCCAGCTCGCATGACGGAGGTGTCATGGAGGGAGGGGCTAGTGAGGTACCTCGGGTGCGTGAGTAATGGGGAGTTATAAGAAGAACGGTTGAGATCGTGATAGCGTTTGGAGCTACACCAAATAGAGTATCCTTTAATGAATGGTTATATAGTTATGTGATGATAATGTTATTATTGTTATTGTGTGTTTACTTGCTCAAAGGACTAAATCCAAGGAGCGTAGTGAATACTGTCGAGATCTATCGAATCCTCACTGGGCTTATGTATATAAGCTCACTCTCTATTATTGCATGCTTACAGGTGTTGCAGAGCCGGATTACGGGTACGTGCCTCTTGAGGAGGAAAATGTGCCTTACGTGGACGAGTCATATGTTCCCGAGTCTTATCCATGATTATATGTTGTTTAATGTAATGTATATTAGCTTAATAGACTTTTATATGCTTAATGGTTCTTATTGTAATAGATGTTGAAAGATGATGATCCAAACGATGTTAATTTAGTGGCTTTCTTTTATCTATGGTTAAGTTGTAGTTGTGTCTCAACTTACTTTTGAAATGTATGATAAAGTTGAGGTATTGTATGTCATGTTGGAACGGAGGCGTATAACGAGGATGTTTTATTGTATAATATGGTTGTGTTGTATGTTGTTGTTTGTATTGAGGAATTACTGGATGTATGATGTTTTATGAGGTTGGTTTAGAACCTCGGAAATCTATTTACTGTCGTTATGCCGCCGAAATTCCGTTGCGTCTTGACTGATTGTAGGTGGGGTCGAGTTGGGGCGTGACATTGGTATTATGAGCTATAATGGATTCTAGGTGGGTTTGATGTTAATTGTTGATATGGGGTGTATTGGTTGATGTTTGAACCCATATATGATGCCTAACAAACTACCTTGAGCATGCTTGATGGTGAGTAGAAGGTTGGGTTGTTGTAGGGATGATTGTTGGTAGAAGGTTGTATTGTCCCGTAACCAGCATGATCAGAGGACCCCTGCTCCACCGGTTGACTGGTGGAGGACCCCTCGTCCAATAGGTGAGGTCCCAAGTGGAAGACCCTTGCACGACCGGTTGACCAGTGGCTCTAGGGTCTACCGATTTGACCAAAATCCAACGAATTTGTTTAAGTGATTTCGAGAGCTACAGATGTCGGATTGGGGCATGGTCGATGGCGTTAGAACTGTATCGAACCCTAGATTATTATAGTTTAATTTAATTGTGGTTTTCTACCAAATATTGGGTGCTATATAGTTGACAACTTCTATATGTTGCTTAGGAGGCTGTTGAATGTAGGCAATATTGATGTCGTTTGTTAGTTTTATAGTTTGGTTTGATGTCCTTTATGATTTTATGATTATTAAAACGATACACATGTCACTACATGTTCGTATGAGGTCATTTCATGGTTGTACACTTGCATGATGAAACAACTTTTCTTGTTGTTATCTATTTGTGTCTTATGAATTCTAAATGCAAGGTGTTCACATGTCTACTTGCTTGACCATATGATAAGTATGGTTGATTAAGTTTGGTTTATATATACGCTCGAATGTTGGAGGTAACTTTCCTCGTGGACCTTCACTTGCATGTTTATATGTTATATGAACTATATTCGGATCATGATTATATTATTATGTTTTAGATTGTTGTTACTAAACCGATGGCAACCTACTTTGTTGCCTCCGAGCCTGTTTGCTATTTTGAATTCCTCTCTCATTTAGGGTGTCACCTTGGAGAGATAGAAGGTATATATATGACACAATTAAGCAATTTAATGGACCCCATGGTAGAAGTTTCCTATATCACCTAGGTGACATTGGGCTTACTAGGATGGGCAGGCTACCATGGCATTAGGGTGTATATCCGGATTTCACCGTCGTCATTGGTGTATGGGGTTATGATATTGATAAAGCTTCAAGATTTGACCATCTCCAACAAGTTCAAGATATTCAAGATATGATATCCTTTTATTATGAGAATCCTACTCTCGCTTGGTCCCTTGAGATCCTCGGATAGTAGAGTTGCCTGATTAGTACGATGTTTATCTAATGCCTGATCAGTATGATGTTTATCTAATGCCTGATTAGTACAATGCTTAATTCATTCTTGTATACTTGTCATCTATGTTAATCTTGCTATTCTTGTTGTAAGTACATAGCACGGTTTTAGAAAGAAGTTTATGAAAAGATAAAACCTTTGTGAAAATCCTTTCTATTCCATCTTCATTGAGCTATATGCAAGATTAGCTCACCCCTCTTTTGATCAATTATAGGTGAGGTAGTGCCCAAGCAAGCCCTCATGTGGTTGGGAAGCTTGATTGATATGTGAAGTTGGATTTTCGCCTTGTTTGATCTGCGTGCTTACCTGTGAAGATGTACTACTTGTACTAATAGGGTGATTTCTTGCAATTGATCAATTTATTATGATGTATATTATTTTGGTCCAATAGATACTTAGCTAAGTTGATTATTTTACTTAATAGACCTAGGTTTGGAATGATTGAATGGATGAATTTAAGTCTTGTAATTATGTGACAGGGCGTTGTACCCCTTTAAGGCCGATGTCTTGGTTGAATGTTAAAAGTCTTTTCAAACTACTTGTGGTATTCTTTTAATGGATGTACAGGTTATTAATCTATAAATCACAAGTTTAAAAGCTATTAAGTTGTTAACCTCAAGAATAAGAGTTACGAACGTCATGTTTCGGCCTTAACCTAGCGATAGGTTGGGGTCGGGGCGTGACACTTATTTAAGTTGTATTAGAGCTAACTTTGGTTAGTGTAGAGTTAGCCTTAGTTAGCGTTGTGACGCCCGAGACTTAGCTGTACATTTATCTACTGTTGCATCCACAATTTGCGCATTTCTTTTGTGCATTACTTGTTACTTTCTTTGGTTACTATTTATTACAATTTTTAACTGTTTTTTTCCTTGAATTCGTATTTTTCTTAAATCATATTAATCATTTTAGGAATGAGAAAAATGTATTTTTGAGCGATTTGTGTTAGGAGCCTCCATTTAGAAAATGTTTTGCCGAACTAATGAATAGTATTACGTAGTCTAGTTTACTAATTGAGCTTGCTAATATTAAATTTCACCTTAGGACTTGTATTCTAGCTAGTTTGACTCACCTTTTAGTCATCATACCCATATTAAATAACACCACTCACTTAAATTACTTAACATAACTTATAAGAATAACTTAGTACACAAAAAAAGCTAAAAATCAGGAGCTGAAACCCGATAGCAAGAAGGAAGAGAAGAAGAAGATTTTTGGCCATCAAACCTTCAAACCAAGCCCTCCCAAGCTAGGTACAAGTACTCTAGGGTGTTTGCTAGCCTTTTCCGAGCTCCTACGCGCATTAGATGAGAGATTTCATACTTATTTTTGCATTTGAAAAATGTTGCTCATTTCTTGAATTTCTAGATTTGCTTGTAAATGATTGTTGGATGTTTAAATATGCTAATGTACATTGTATATAAGTAGTAGAGACCTTATTTATGCTATTATTTCGTAATTTAAACGGTGAAATTCGTTCGTTGATTGTATGGCATGAATAGTTATGGAAAAACTAGGGTTTTGTGAAATTGAACCTTTTACCTTGATTCAATGGTCCAAATAGATGTTATAGGTGCTAATGAATGTAGTGTAAAGACCCAGTAGGGTTTAATTGCTCATAGCCTACAAAATAAGTGACTTTTAAAAAGGGGTTTCGGGCTATCGCGAATCCAGGTAAAATTGGCCTTCACTTTTGGTATTCCTAGGCTAAGTAGGCTTTACATATGCTTTGCTAGCTTCCATTTGAGTCTCGGTAGAGGTACTTGTAGTACGAAGTCAAAAGAGAAAAATTGGGGCTTTTGTGCTAAACGTGGGTAATCGGGCAACTTCGAGGGTCCTAAGGGTGTCTAATGGGTTAATTAAAAGTATGGAATAGACCACTCACGAATTTAGAACAATGACATGAGTTTGAAAGGAAAACAGGTTGAATTACAAAGGGGTTAAGTGTAATACCCGAGCCCGACCATGCATTTACAAATATTTATTTATATTTATTTCTTTTGTTATTTTTGAAAAATATGCTTTTCTGATTATTTTCCTACATTTAATCTATAGTTAATTGTCTTACTATTTAAAAATCTTTTGGTATTACGATTAATAGTAACCTATTATTAAGTGTTCTTATAACATTAAGCTTAGAGTCATTATAGGGATGTAAAGCCCCATATCGTGACTAAGTAAAAATTTTCAGCTGCTTACAAGAGTATAGTTGTTTTTCCAATTTTAGGGATTTTTGGTCCGGGAAAGGGGTTTCACTTCGAGGCCAATTATAAGAAAATCAAGACCCCGTCGCGGAAAAAGGGTATACGCCATAGGGTTTCTTTTAACTTGTACTACTTAATAGCGAAGTTTGGCAAAGTTGCATCTTGGCCCGAAAATACGAAAATTAGGACACTTGTGCACGAAACGGGCAAAACACGGAACGTTGGTGTCACTCTCGAGGAGTGACACGTGGACGTGCCACACATGTGAGACACGTGGAGGGGCGCGTGTTACACATGCGTGGACATGCCACACATGCGTGACACATAGGAGGACACGTGTCATACATGTGTGGACGTGCCACGCATGTGAGACATGTGGCGGGACACGTGTTCCGCATGCATTGGTTTTGAAAACCTATATAAAGGGGTCACTTGACTCCCTGAAATCAAACAGGCAGACACTTTTTTCTGGCCCGATTTTACTAAATTATATCGATTCAGTTAACTAACGTTCTAAAAGTTTCAAAACGGGTCCAAATATTTTCCAATTTTCGGCATTTTGAGGTGAGGAGATTTTATTAAAAACAGCATCTTATATGTTTATATGATTATTATATATCTATTTTAATATTCTAGCTTAAGATATATATCATGTCTTGAATTTTAATGTCTTCTCATTATTAGTCTTTAATTGTTAATTGTATTGTTAAAACTAAAGTCGGCTTTGATAATATATAAGTATTATTCTGAAGTTATTTTTAAAGCTAAAGTTAACTATTACTGTTACTTATTAGTTGATATAAATTACCTTATGTTGTCTACTTGCAACTATACTTGTTCGGGAGCAACTTCTTTTGTTTTCCACCTACGTGTTTAATGAAGTGCGTGATTATAAATTGTACAAATAATTGTCGATTGTGTGTCACGTGGATACTTGTGCATGCTTGTGTGTACTTGGGGGTTGCAACCTCAAGCACGATAGCTTGTACGAACGCTGGGCGGCATAGGACTTGCCGGTGCTCCGTGTCTATCGTGGACCTATTCCCTCTCTCGCTTGGTACCACCCTCAGAGAGTTGGGTCGTAGGATTCGGGTACAATCCGGAGTATCCTCTTGGGAGAGATAAGAAGTTGAAATTGAGATCAAGGCTGGCCACCTCGGGAAATACTTGACTTGTTCCTACTCTCGCTTGGTACCACCCTCGGAGAGTAGTGTCCTACTCTCGCTTGGCATTCCACCCTCGGAGAGTAGGCTGATATGTGTTGTAGGTATATGCCACTAAATGTAATTATTATTGCAATATAATAGATTATATATCTAGATATTACTATTATTGTTATTTGATATGTGACTCGAACGGGATATAAATTTCTACTTGTATATATCTCACATGGATAATGTGTTATACGTGAATTGCATCATGATTTACAAAAGAGATCGACCAGAAATGTTTTCAAAACTCTTCTATTCTATCCTCACTGAGCTTCCCCAAAGCTCACCGTTTTTTCTCCCCCTAGTGCAGGTGCAGCTTAGCTTGAAATGGAAATTGACTTTGAATGTTTACATGCTCGAAGCCTTTTGCTGTCATAGTTGGATCTAAGTTGTAAAAGTTAGAGTTTGTTGTATTAATTTCGGGAAAAGGGTAGCTGTGTTGAAACCTCAGTTTGTATGATAGCCGGGTAGTTATCAGATCTCAGATGTTGTAACACCCTTTTGTATTTAAATTATTATATAAAGGCTTGTTATTAAGTAATTCTTTATTTACTGTTCATTTTAATAGAAAGTTATGAACTCGCAATGACGATAAACGCAGACTTTGACCTAGTCTTGAGAAGGGCCGGGTTGGGGTCGTTACATTAAGGTAGGAATTTGATTGTTTCATGCTTCTAAGGACTTGTAAAGACTCCTTGGGTGTTTAAATGTGTTTTTAAGACATTTTTGAACTTTTGGAATGGTTCTATGTGAGTTTTGTAAATGCCCCTTTGTAATTTGTTTAGTTGCTTATGATAATGCTTCTATTCTAACTCTTTTGAGGACAACCTGCTTTGTTATTCCTCCCATCTGTTATTGTTTCTTTTATTGTTATTGTATTGCCATTAATAAGTGCATTGCATAGTGGTTGCGCAACCATAGTGTCACGGGTGGTAGTATTGAATATCGGCTGGGCGGCAGTGGGCTTGCCAGTGGATATCCGATCTCCGTGCCCTAGTCCCTCACTCGCCTGGTCTGAAGATTGCTAGGGGGTGTTGGGTCATAGCTTATTGGGGTACATTCGGAGTACACCTATTGGAGTAAATGGGGTTATGCCGGAATATTGATCGTGGTTCATGGCTCGTGGCTCGTGGTTCATGTTCAAAGATATGAGAATTCTGGAGTGTTGGGGTTAAGTATATCATATCCTTTGATATATGTGATCATTTGCTATTTCTATTGTCTTTTACTTGCTTTCATTGCTTAACCACTTTATTTGTTGCATTGCACGTCCCGGGTAGTCCTTATCCCTCACTGAGCAATTGTGGTTGCTCATAGCTCGCTAACATGTTTCAGGAGACGCTGAGGTTGATCCCCAGCTTGATCTGGTTGAGGGTGAGGAGCCGGAGGTCCAGACTGATCAGTTACCTTAGTTGTAGTACCCTTCTTGCTTGAGGTGGATTGTGGTGCTTGTTGTGTTAAAGACTTTGCTAGTTGTTTGTGTTCTATTTTGGAACCTTGAGCTTATGTATATATTTTTTAGTTGTAAGTTTGAATTTAATGAATGATAGATACCCATGGCATGTAATAACTAGTATTTTTACCTTTAGTTGATGCATGCGTGTGTGTTGACTATGGGGGTTGCAATGGTTGTCTTTAAATTCTAAGAATGTTTAAATGCTATCATGGAGTGGTATGATAAGCGGTTTTGTAAGAAGTTTATATTGGGAATGCATGCTTGTTTGTATCTAAACTATTTTGCAATGCTTAAGGCTCGGATGGCCTTGAAGCTAAGTTTTAATTTGAAATGATATTCGTATTGTTTGTGGCTTTATTTGATGGTTTACAGGTTTTCAGAATGTTCACGTTACAGAGGAGACTCTGTCCGTTTGTCGGGTCCGGACATAACCTTTAGTGTGGGGTTGGGTCGGGGCGTGACGTTTAGGTGGTATCATAGCTATTAGAATGCATAAGCCGGGATAGGTTTCTCGGTCTGTAGGTGGAGGTCTATTATGTGACTGTGTGATTTCATAAACAGTGGCTTTTGATTGACTAAGAGAAATTTGAATTGGTAAAGAACATGCTAGCATGGAAATGGAATGTGAAAGGTCTTTTAAGAGTTAATATTTGAATGTGAAAAGTTTACAATGTAAAGTATGATTGAATGACTTATATGTATCTCTTTTATAAAAAATATTCATATGATCTTACATATGTGACTTTATGTGGAATTATTTGAACTTCTTCTTATGTGCTTTACTTGTAAACTGCATATATATACCTGTCATAACACTTTGCATTCCAACTATCCGAGATGGGGCCTCGTCATCAAAATAGAAATCAGGATGTTGAGGAGGAAGAGGTTGACCAGTGGACAATTAATGCACAGCTGACTGCTGCTATAGGGTAGATTGCTCAAGTACTTTAGAGGTAGGGAGGTAATGTCCCCGTAGGCAATCCAGTTCAGGGCCAGGCAGAAGTAGAGAGCGGTGGAGGTAACTATCTAAAAAAATTCTTACACCATTGGCCATCTAGTTTCTTTAGGAAGCCTGATGATATGCAGGCTGAACAGTGGTTGAACAAGGTTAAGAAGATTCTTACAGGCCTCGAGTACACAGATACGAGGAGGGTTGCGTGTGCTGAATTTCTATTTGAGGGAGATGCAGAGCAGTGGTGGCGTACCGTGAAATCCAGATGGGAGGCAGAGGTAGTACCAAGGACTTGGGATGAGTTTGTTAGGGAATTCTGAGAGAAGTACATTACTGAGACGGCTATTGAAAGACGTGAGCATGAGTTCATTAATCTGAAACAGGGTAACATGACTATTGATCAGTATGATGCTACTTTTGCTCGTCTGTCCCGTTATGTGCCAACACTAGTTCAGCCAGAGAACAAGGGAATCCTGAAGTTCATAATGGGATTGATGCTTGATATTTCCTTGAACTTGTCTACTCAAGATTATCCCACTTATGCAGCTGCAGTTAGGATAGCTACCAGGTATGAGAAACGCAAAGCAGACCTGTTTAAGGAACCAAGCCAGCCTAGTAAACGGCCGCACCAAACTCAGAGTCAGGGATTTCAGAGGCAGACTGTTTCAGTGAGTCAGAGTCAGCAGTCGAGTTAGACTCAGAGTTATACATGGCCTACTCAGACTCAGGCACGACTAGTACAGAGTCAGAATCAGGGTCAGCCTCGTCCAGCGGTAACAAGATCACAACAGGGTAGTTCAACTACCTTTACTTACAGAGCTCATTCGGGAAGCACTGCTCTTGTAAGGACTTGTACCCAAATTCTGAATAATAGTATATGTGTTCCTTATGTGCTTGGCGTTTTCATGCTTAGAGATAATTGTTTTTATGCTTCGAGATAATTTAAATTAAGAGAATATGTTGTAACTAGCATATCAAGCTAAGCATTCGTTTCAATTAACAAATAGATTGAGATAATATGTGCTTGGAAGTAATTGGAAATGCTAAAATTATGAAATTTTATTAATTATCTTAGTTGGATAGGATTTACCGAGAATTGGAGCGGTAATAAGATGTAAACCTATATTTAAATTGATGATTTAGCTTTCATCCTTTTGATTGTCATTTGAGTTACTAGAGTTGGCTATGAGTAAACTATTAAAGTAATAGGGTAACTTAGGGCATTTGGGGTTATCTGGAGCTTGTGGCATTAGTCTATTTTGATTCATTATAGCATCTTTTAATTAAGCTACGATTTTAAGTTACCACTAGGTTAGTAGCTTAGACTAGGGACAAGCCTTGTAGGATTAATGTTTACTAATGTTACTAAAAATGGTTTGGGTGACTGTTCATCTACCTTTGTTGATTAATTATTTTTATATACCTTATTTGAAAGAACAATGTTAAATAGAATGGTTACAAGTTACTTTGAAGATGAAAAATTGATGCTCTTAGGTTACTAAATGATTTTGGGCACAGTTAAAGAGTAGGAATATTTGGATTAATTAATACGTGAATTGAATCACATTAGAATTATATTCTACTACTTTTGGATTAACATAATTGGAAGCTTAACATACTAATTGGAAGTTATTCCCGAAATAATATAGTAATGGATTTGCCATGAGAGTTTAATTTACGGGTGATTTAGATAAGTTGGAAAAATTGGAGTTGATTGGTTATTGGTTAGTTAAGAAAATTAACTTTAGTAGGGTGTAACTACACTAGTTAATTAGTGTAACAAATCTAATTTGCTGAAATAAGGGTGTTAGATTGTTTAATTCAATTTGGTATAGTTTCGTATATATATGATAGGCTAGAAAGCAACTAAGTCTAACTGGGTAGAATTAGATTAATTAAGAAAAGATATTATGATAGGGCAATCTTAACTTGAATAGAGGATTATAATTTGGGGATAATTTAGATACTTATAGTAATTTGGAAATAATTAAATTAGCATGTACTGCCTTAATAGAAGATTATATGTTAACTGTGGTGACTTCATAACTAGAAATTTATGCAAGAGAATTGATTGATAATGTCAACTCACATTGAAACTTAAATCAACATATTAAAAGTAGTACTATAATTAGTTGATAGGATTTGATAATTTTTAAGTGGGATAGTCATTCCAGCGTTTCTAAACAAAAAAAAAACTAATTATTGTTATATTAGTGTCAACATTTTAGCTAAATAACGAATCAGCCATCATTAACGTGAGTGAAAAGTTTTCCTCTTCTAATCAGCGGTTTGCACGTAGGAAGATAAACATGAGCAATTAGTGTCCAATTAGCTTGGTAATTTCGGCTTACCCTGTAGAGATTTTAATACAATTGTTATAGGTGCTGATTTGTTGGAAATCAGATTAACCTTTGCAATTTTGGAAGCCAATCACGCTGCTACCACTAGCCTGCTTAGGCTACTATCATTTTTTTCCACAAAACCATAAGACTACTTGTAGTCTTGCATGAAGCCATGCACCAGTAGAAGACACGCAGCAGCTTAGAAGTTTATAAACCAAATTATTTCTAAACAAAATGCCAGCTACGTGTAGCTATAAGCCTTGCGTCTTTGCTGTCCATTTTCTATAGGGTTGTATGAGATAAGTTCTCTTATAAACATGGCACGCAGCAGCTTGGGTTTACTCGAGTATCACAGGAATTAAACATGTGTTGTTAGTATTTTTGTTAGGTAGACAACGCAGCAGCTAGAATGCCTTAGCTATTCACTTGTGAGTGAATGTATGGGGCGGTGAAATCTCAATAGAACACGCAGCTGTTTGTATAATTAAGTTGCCTTCATTATCAAAAGAGCCAATCAGATTAAGTGGTGACGCTTATATAAGAGCTGTGATGTTTCGGTTTTTAGTGCACAAAACAAACAACTTTCTAAAACTCTTCTTAAAACTTGAAATCAGATCACGACTAGGTGCGGGTTATTTTAAAAGCATTATTAATTAATTGTGCTTATGTTAACTATTTTCTTTGCTTTATATTCTACTAGGAAAAGCTTATATAAACGAAATAAGATCA
Organism: Ehretia macrophylla; assembly: GCA_037974665.1. Lineage (NCBI taxonomy): Eukaryota > Viridiplantae > Streptophyta > Magnoliopsida > Boraginales > Ehretiaceae > Ehretia > Ehretia macrophylla. The sequence goes on from CM075779.1 coordinate 63,013,903, forward strand.
TATGAGTTGACTTTTAAAAATGTAATGCTAGAAGAACTATATAATATATTATATGATAGGAAATAATATGTATGTATACTTGAGTATTTAAACAATATGTTCACATATTGTTAGTCTTCGTTCCCTTATCACTAATTATTATTTTAAGTGACAACAATAAGTTGTTCTAAATTACATTCTATTATCTGCTTGTATAACATTCTCAGTTGCTAAAAAATTACTTGTTCAGAGACAACCTATTGCTTTCTCCATCTACGTGTTTTATGTGACTACTAATTATACAAGTAATCCTCGAAAGGATGATTACGTGAATACTTGTGCATGTTTGTGTGTTACTTGGGGTTGCAACCTCAGGCACGATAGCGTTTCATGAACGCCGGGTGGCATAGGGCTTGCCGGTGATCCCGTGACTATCGTGGTCTTAGTCCCTCTCTCGCTTGGCTTTCCACCCTCGGAGAGTTGGGTCGTAGATTTTGGATACAATTCAGAGTATCCTCTTAGGAGAGATAAGAAGTTGGAAATGTGATAAAGGCTGGCCACCTCGTGAAATACTCGACTTGTTCCTACTCTCGCTTGGTACCACCCTCGGAGAATAGTGTTCTACTCTCGCTTGACATTCCACCCTCGGAGAGTAGGTTGATATCTGATGTGGATACATGCCACTAAATGTTACTAGCTATCATATGATATTATTCCTTATCATTTACGATATGTGAATAAATTGTGGATATTATCATACATGTAATTTTTGCAACGGTTTTATGAAGAAGTTAAGTTGGATGCATGCCTGTGTGAATTTTAATTACTGGTTGCTTCAAGGCTCGGATGGCCTTGAACTTTTAAACTTTAAATTATAAAAGTTTGTCTTAGTATATTGTGGCTATTTTGAGTATTTACAGGTTTTAAAAATGTCCGCGGTACAGAGGAGACTCTGTCCGTTTATCAGGTTCGGACTTAACCTTTAGCGTGGGGTTGGGTCGAGGCGTTACACTAACACTAAGTAGATTATGTTGCAAACCTTTCACAAGTAGCACATTATGAATGGATATAGAATGTCCATCACCAATGCTACCTCTTCTAATAATTTTACATTTCCCATCATTTACATAGCTCACTTTTCCTTTGATTTTTTTGTTGAGCTCATAGAAGAGAGATGAATCTCCGGTCATATGTCTTGAGCATCCACTATCAACTACCCAACTTCTTTCATACTTGATCCTTAGAGCAACCTAAAAAGAAATAAAGGAATACACATGTTGACCTTTTTAAGTCCCCAAGTTTTTGTTGGGTCCTTATGTGTTAGTGTCAAGCCCTAACACATGTAACAACCCATTTGGGCTTAAGCCAAGAAGGTATTCTTGCATCTCTACCAACCATGTTTCTAAATTTGCAATGTGATGCAATATGACCATTTCTTTCACAATATGTGCATGATTTTTTAGAGCCTTTTGATGTTGAAGCCTCATTTGAAGAAGTAGATTCTTTAACAAAAAAGTTTTTGAAGAATTTTTGTTTTGGAATGGCTCATAACCAATTCCACTTTTATCAAATGCCATTTTTTAAGACCCAAGCATTTTATCTAAAGTTTCTTTTCCTTTCGTAAATTTTGCAAGGCTTCCTTTTAAGCTTTGAACTTCTTTTTCAAAAATTTCAATTTTTGCTTGAAATTCTTCATTTTCTTTGTAAAATTGAAGAGCCTTTTTATGTACACAACCACATTCCTCTTCAAGACTCGTGTTTTTAGTCTTCAACTCATCTTTTTATTTTTGAAAGAGCAATTGCAAAATTGTCATGCATTTTTGAAAAGTCATTTTGTAATTTTTCAAATGAACATTCATATTATATAGTGATGTGGAACTTGAACAAGAATTAGAACTAGAGCTAGAATAGTAGTATACCTCATCATTCTCGTTTGCCATAAGGCATACAATGTTGGCTACTTCTTCTTTTCTACTTTCTCTATTGGTTGAAACATCATCTTCAATGCAATTTCCCTTCCTAGCTTTCTCTCCTTTGTTTTTGAACAACTTAGGACAATTTGCTTTTAAATGTCCCGGTTTGTCACAATTATAGCATCTTGATTCTTCCTTTGGTTTGCCTTTCCACCTTGAGCTATTTTTTGATGAAGTTCCTCTTCTCATTTTCTTGTATTTCAAGAATCTCTTGAAATTCTTTGCAAACAATACCATTCCATCATCATCCTCTTCATTTTCATCATCACTTGATGGAGAATTTGAAGCTCAGAAGGCTAGTGCCTTTTTTTCTTTCCTCTCTTCTTCATCTTTTGATTTTTCTTGATTTAGAACTAGCTCTTCTGTTTCTAAGTCACAAATGAGCTTGTGAACCGTCATTTTTCCAAGGTCGTGTGAGGATCGTAAGTTTGTTACCTTTGCTTTGTACTCTTTTGGTAATGAACTCAAAATCTTCCGATTGAGTTCCTCATTTGGATAGCTTTTTCCAAGAGCACTGAGATTGTTGATGATAGATGCAAACCTTTGATGCATCCCATTTAGGGTTTCTCCCGTTTTCATCTGAAACATTTCATACTCATGAACAAACAATCCTATCTTTGTTTTCTTAACCAAGGTTGTTCCTTGATAGGAGAGTTCAAGTAGTTCCCAAATTTAATGAGCCGAATTGCAACTACTTACTCGACTGTACTCAGTGTCATTTAGAGCACAATAGAGTATGTTTTTGGCTTTTGAGTTTTTTGTTAGCATTGCCTTGTCTTGATCGGTGAATTCTTCCTTGTTTTTCTTCACCATTTGTTTTGTTGTTTTTGTTACTTGTTCCATTGAGCTCGAGGTTGCCTTGACATCAACTTCCTTCATAGGCACAAATGGTCCTTCTTCAACCAATAACCAAATATCATAATCCACTGATTGAATGTAGGTTTCCATTTTGTTTCTCCAATAGACATAGTTTGTACCTGTGAAAAAAGGAGGTCTATTAGTTAAGTGTCCTTCTATGTAAGAAGATGTAGTATGATTTGCCATAATCTTTTCTCTACTAGCGATTAAGCTATTGGTAAAGACCTAGCTCTTGATACCACTTGTAAGTCCTAGATATCCTAAGAGGGAGGTGAATTAGGATAAGGTGGCAATAATACTACTTTTTTGACAATGATAGAAAATAACAAATTCATTTAAGCAATTTATCAAACACTAAGTATGCACAAATAAAAAAAGTATAAGGAGAGAAAAGAGGAAGAAATGACACTTCGATTTTTCAGGTCGTTCGCTAATCTAATCCACCACCCAAGGTCTTCCTTCCCTTAGGATTTCTACTAGCTCCACTAGTAATGCTTATTCACAAGTTGGTGAAGTACAAACTAACGCAACAAGATCTCTTGACTCTACAAGAGTTTGTACAAGTTTCTTCACTTCTTTGAATCCACAAAGAATATTTCAAACACTCCCTATACAATGATTTTCTCAAAGCTATAGTAGGGTATATCTCACAATAAGATTGAATTAATGATGAGTACAATGTACTCTCTTTAAGAGTGGACGAATACAATTCAAAGCTATTGAATGCTCAATTGATTTGCAAGATAAAACTCAATGAATGTTCAAGCAAAAGTGCTTTAATGGTTTGAAAGCTATAGACAAATTGCTTGAAGTTGGAAAAGGTAGTTTTTGCAAATGGGGTGTTTGAAAATATATAGAAGTTGATGCCAACAACTCTGCAACAGCTATAAAATTCAAACACATGTACCATCTGGTCGACTGGGTTGTCGCCTGGATGGTCGCCGGATGACACTGTCGGGCGAGTCATCAGGGATCCGGTCGACTGGATGGTCGCCCAGATCACCAAACCTTTTTTGCTAAGACCTACCGCCGGGCGAGTCACTGAGTGGTCCAGTCAACTGGATACTCGACTGGATGACTCATTTTGCATGCGAATTAAAACTTTGAAGGTTCAAAATTATTTTCTAAAAACCAATATGCATAATCGTCTTTTAAGAATGAGGTTTTCAAGCAAGAACATTTTTTTAGAAGGTCTTGTAAAGATTTAAAAACAAATTTATAAATCAAGAGTTTGAAAACAATCTTTCTTTGAGCTTTATTGAGAATATCAAAGTCATTCGACATTTCATATGTTGGTACTTCTTATGTTGCCACTTCTCCTCTTATAACTCCCTCTTCATTCTCGAATCTTAGAGTCTTGACAATGATCAAATCTTACTACTTTGGCACTTCAAGACTTCGAGTTATTGCATTTGAATAAGTATGAGCTAGCCCTTTCTTCATGCATGATTATCTTCCATTCTATGACTAATCGTTAACCATACAAAACTTGACAAGCATGATTAGTTAAAGAACATTGGATTAAGATTTAGTTATCATCAAAATATGAGGTTAACACCCTTAGGCTAACAAACCATTTAAACATTTAAGCAATTACGTCTCAACTCTCCAAGGAAACACACCAAGCGAGAGAAGGCACTAGCAAACATGAACATATTTGGAGGGCAACAAAGTAGGTTGCCTCTGTCAAATAAGCATATTTTACGCAATAATATCAAGCAAGCTCATAGTGATTCAATAATTCCTCAATTAATTCCCAATCAAGTAAGACATAATGTGCAATGCAAGTTCTACAACCTCTATGATATTCATATAGACAAATCATGCAATTTGAATGCTTGACAACATCACTTTAAACATATATCTTGATTCCCCATAAGTATACAAGCTATCACAAATGAAATAATACAAAATGAACACAATTGGGGAATGTTAGTGCAATACAATCGTGTACTCGGTCGTGTTGAATGAGCTCTCAAATTTTTTGGTCTGGTATTCGGTTGTGTTGAACATGACCGGTAACAAGGCCGAACTTGGACGGAATTAGCACATAAAGTGGTTATTTGCTCCTTCACAAGTTCTCTTGCTTCTAATCTCAATCAAGCATATGATACACATAAAAGAAATTGCTAAACATCACTTAGAAGCTTTTGAATCATGCTAAAACATCTATGATTTCACAAGTAATCCAAAGCAGACCACAACATTTCACAAGGCTCACAATGCTAGATTTTTATTTTCAATACTTGCACACAAGTTATTCATCCTCCAACTCCAGAAAGAAGCTCATCTAGCTCATTTTACCACTCATCAACTCATCAAGATCATCATGTGCATATAGAAGATGTAGCCCTAGCTCAAATAATCCATAAAACAACAAATCTCACACAAAACTCTTAATTTATGTACCATGAGCAAGAAGATCAACATTTATACAACATAACACCTTGGATGTGCTTTAAGAAAAGCTTTTGAAAGAATCCCTCACCTTAGCTTTGTGGTTGAATGCAAGAAAAATGTTAGCAAGCAAGTGCAGAGCAAGAAATTTGCTTAACAATGGCTTGGAATAGCTTGGATCTTCTTCCTTCTCTTTTTCTTCTTCTTTTCTTCTTCATTTCTTATTCTTTTCTCTCTTCCTCTTTCAGCCGTGTAGTATGTGTGTGAGTGTGGAATTCATGTATGTGTGTGTGTTTTTGCTTTGAAAGACACAATTTAGTTGGTAGGATATTTGCACTTTAACCAAATGGCTACATTGCCCCTTTAACTAAATGTTATTTATTGCATGCCATTCTAGTTTCTTTCTAGCTATTTAGTTGCTAGTCTTGACTTAATAATGTTTAATTAATGTCTACGACATCTAAAACACATAAATATACATAAGTAAACATAATTGCACGTAAAACGATACAAATGCATATAAAAACATTCAAATGCATGTAAATCGATATAAATACATATTAAATGACATGATTTGCATATGGGGTTTCATGCAGGGCTTCATATCCTCTCCCCTTAAAAGAATTGCTTTCTCGTAATTTCTTTCTTACCTTGCAAGAAATGTTAGGTATCGTTGCTCCATTTGATCACGTCTTTCCCATGTTACTTCTTCAATCCCATGATTATTCCAAAGCACCTTCGCCATGGGAATACTCTTGTTGCGCAACTCCCGATCTTGCTTATCTAAAATTCACACGGGTCTTTCCTGTAATACCCGAGCCCGGAATGTGAAATTTTCTTGTTGATCATTCTGAAAATTATATTTTCTTAAATTCTTTGAGATTTAACTGTTGCTTCTGTAGTGTCGCAAAGGGCATTGCCTTTCGAGAGCGATAGGTAAAGAGTGGTTTCTAGTCCTCAGCAATTAGTGAAAACTAGTATTTAGTGTTTTAGTTGTTGTTAGCTAGAATTAAAATTGTGCTAGTTGTTTTAGCTTTAAAATGCAAAAAAAAATAAGCTTATTTGACCCAATTTTAATTAGTTTGATCAAGGCTTTGACTAGAGGACTTGTTGTAATCTTTTATTAAGCAAATTACAAGGCAAAAATAAAACACAAAGCTGAAAAAAAAAGAGAAGGGCAGGCCGAAACATAGAGGAGAAGAAAAAAAAAGATTTTCAACATCCAAACTTCAAATCTTCGCATGAGCTTGCACGGGCTTGTTTTCGAGGCATCCAGCGTGGTTTTCCTTGCGTCTAGGAGCGTCTAAGGTGAGGGAAGCATGATTATTTGCGCATTTGAATGTTTTATGTATCAACTTTAATTTTTAGGTTTTATCCGTAGATTGTTATTTTAATCGTTTTGATGCTTGAAAAATGTTCCTTAACAATTGTAGAACATGTATTTATAGCTTTTTAGCATTTTCTACGGTTAAATATAGCGATTGTAATTTAAAATGCCAATTGAATATTAAATTATGAATAGTAAACCCCCGTTTCGTAGAAGTTGCTCCGTTATGCGTTTTGTTGATGTAAAAAGATGCTAGATATGCTAGAATGCCTAAATGCATGATTTGTTTGGATTGTGTAATGGAAAAATGAGGAAAAATGCCTTGATACAAGTTGGGGTCTTTTAGGTCGAGTTTACCGTTTCTTCGTTTTGAGTGATGGCATTGTCTCGGGAGGCCATGGAAGCACTTTTGGTGTGGTTATGGCGTTGGTTGGGTGTTTGGTTAGGGTAGTTGTAGTTCAAACGAGCAAAGGGGAAAATCAGGGCTTTGCGGGAATTCTAGGATAAAATAGGGTTTCGGGGTCTTTAGACGTGCCTTATGGTAACCTAGGAGGATTGGTGAAGTCGGTTTCCAAAACTCGTGGCTCGTTTGAAAGTAGTAGGGTTTTGAAAGTTGGGGTTGTTTTGTGTTTTTGTTGGTTTTTATAGTGTTAATGCTTGTTATGCTTGTTAGAGTTGATTTTGATTGAAATGCTTATCAACTGTTGCTATTGCGTGCGAGAGTAACCTACTTTGTTATTCTTCCACGTGTGGCTTTATTGCTTGATTGCTCGATTTTTGCATTGTATATTGTATTGCATTCATAAAGTCAGGGGTGGTATGATGGGCCTCTCTGGGTAGCGTCGGGTTGCCAGTGTTGGTTGCCCTAACTCCGTGTCCTATTCCCTTTCTTGCTTGGGTTGTCTCACAGGGAGATTTGGGTCGTAGAATTGATGGATACTTCCGGGGTATTCCAAACTGAAGTTATAAGGTGGTTTGGGCCGGCGCGTCGTCATCGAATTCGTGATTGAAAGTTGCTCGTGGAAAGTGAATCATATCCTTTGAATGAGTGTTTATAGTTTTAATGCTTGTCTTGATTTATTGTTGGCTTTGCATGTATCTCTATATGATAATTGAATGAATGGCTTGACTATTTGCATTGCATTCTCCTCTCACCTCCGTCCTTGAGACCAATTGCCCTCGCTGAGCAATAGTTTTTGCTCATTCCTTTCTATACTATATTTTTACAGGAGTAGTTGCACCAGATCCTATTGAGGTAATTGAGGAGGAGGAGCAAGTGGAGGTGTTTCCTTGATAGCACTTTCTTTGCTTAGCTGGTGGTTGGTTGCCAGTCTTTTGTGCGGGCCCTGTTTGATGTGAATACTGCTTGGTTGATGCTTCATTTTGAGGCTTGCAGCCTTGTATATGGTTTCTATTTTGAGGCCTTTATGGTCTTATGTTGTAAAAGATTAAAGGATTGTAAAGTTGTAAAGATATACTCATATGGCTAGTAAAGAACTGCATGCTAATGGTTAACTGCTTAGTGGCACGAGTACTTGTGTAATATGCATGACATTTTTGGTTTGCAAAGCTATTTAATGAGAAGATGTATGTTTTCTAAAAGAAAGTTGTCTTTCCAAATGATTATTGTGGATTTCGCGAGTATTATATTGAATGTTGTGTTTTCGGATCGACCACGGTACAAAGGAGACTCCGTCCGTGTGTCGGGTCCGGGCTTGGCCTTTTGCGGGGTCGGGTCGGGGCGTGACATCTTTAGGTGGTATCAGAGCATGATAGTCTTGCATGATCCGGGATATGTTTCTCGGTCTGTGGGGTAAAGGTCTAAAATGCTAAAGTGTTAATGTATGATTGTTAAGTGAAAAAAAAAATGTTATAGTATGACTATGTGAACTTGGGTGCTTATGTGTTTAAGTGAAATAGTTGGCATGTCAATCTTGTGTTATGTGAATTGTGTGATAGGATATTTGATTGATATTGACTTGAGTGTTATCTAATCTTATGTGCTACATTTCTGTCTATAAACTGCTTTTATATGATGCCAGCTATTGTGAGTTGTTACTATGCTGCCACGTCGTAGTACTCAAGGTCAAGGGGCAGATGAAGAGGCAGCATAACAGGGTCAGCAACCGTTACCTGAACAGTTTATGGCTACTATGACCACTGCAGTTGATCGGATTACTCAGGTACTGAATGAGCAGAGGCAGGACAGGAATAATAATCCCCAGGGAAATCAAGCTAATCCTGGTGGACAGGGGCCTAGGGCTAAGAATAATCATTTGGAGAAATTCATGAGGCACGAGCCGGGTAAGTTCTTTGGAGAGCCGGATGATGAGGCAGCCGAGAGATGGCTTAACCATGTTGAGAAAATTTACGCTGCTTTGAGGTACACTGATGAGGCAAGAATAGCTTATGTAGCATTCCTGTTTGAGGGCGATACAGAACAGTGGTGGAACACTGTCAGGTTGAGGTGGGATTGTGAGGATGTTCCGCATTTGTGGGATGATTTCGTGAGTGAGTTTCGAGACAAGTATATTCCCGAGATGGCTAGGGAAAGGCGGGAAGACGAATTTGTGGTCCTGAAGCAGGGAAACATGACTGTTGCACAGTATGAGTCTAGGTTTGTCAGCCTGTCGAGGTATATGCCTGAGCTGGTACAGCCAGCTAGGAGGATGATTCATAGGTTTGTTCGTGGGCTGAGAATGGATATACAGCTGCATTTGACTGGGCAGACTTATACTACTTTTCCCAAGGCATTCCAAGCAGCCTCAAAGTTTGAGAAACGGAAGGCAGAGATGATAACTGAGAGTAGCTAGCCGAGTAAGAAACAGTACTTGGGCCAGAGTAGCCAGAGTCAGCAGAGGCAGTATCAGACTTTTGTTCAGGTTCCTTAGCAACGTCCGTATCAGCCACAGTATCAGATTCAAGCAAGACCAGTTGTGACTAGACCCCAGCAGGGAGGTACAGTTCCTACCACTGCCAGTGTCCCCGCACTTACGGGAAACACTGTTGTAAGACAAAATCAGCAGTGTAACTTTTGTAATCGATCAGGGCACATTGAAGCTAATTGCTGGAGAAAGAGTGGTAAATGTACTAGTTGTAGGAACGATGAGCATAGGGTGAAAGATTGCCCTAAGTATAAGAATGTTCAGGGTCGTACTAGAGGCCAGGGTGTGCAGAATAGGGCTGTAGGTGCAGGTCCAGCACAGAGGGTATAGGCTAGGGTCTTTGCACTAGATGCGGAAGAGCTACCCGATACTACAGTAATAGTGGAAAGTACATTTCTTCTCAATACTCAGCCAGTTAAAGTTTTGATTGATCCCGGAGCTCCACATTCGTTTATAACTCCTGCATGCGCACGATCTGTGAATGTTTGCATTGATAAACTGCCGCATAAAGTTGAAGTTAGTACGCCTTTGGGTACGAAATTTGTTCTGAGTCTATTTGCAAATCTTGTGTTATATGCATTGAGGACCGTAAATTTCCTGCTGATTTAATTATACTACCCTTCCGTGACTTTGAAATCATATTAGGAATGGACTGGTTGGGGAAATACTATGCTCAATTGGATTGCAGAACAAAAATTGTTTATCTTCAGACTCCTGACCTACCGGTACTAGAGATTGTTGGGAACTGCAGGGCTGCCCGAATACCCCTTTTATCATCAATCAAGGCTTCTAAGTTGTTGAATAAAGGTTGTGAAGCTTACCTAGCTTATCTGATCAATCAACCTACTGATAAGTTGAATTTGAATGAGGTTCCAATTGTTAAAGACGTCCCTAGTGTATTTCCCGAAGAATTACCGGGTTTACCACCGAATAGGGAGATTGAATTTGTGATTGACCTTATGCCAGGCACTTCGCCAATTTCTAGGAGTCCTTATAGAATGGCATCAGCTGAACTTCAGGAATTGAAAATTTAGCTTCAGAACTTGCTTTTTGAAAGGGTTTATACAACATAGTTCTTCGCCGTGGGGTGCGCCTGTGTTGTTTGTGAGGAAGAAAAACGACACGCTACGGTTATGTATTGATTACAGGGGACTTAATCAAGTCACGATTAAGAACAAATACCCCTTGCCGTTGATTGAAGAATTGTTTGACCAGTTGCAGGGTGCGAGTATTTATTCTTAATTTGACTTGAGGTAGGGTTACTATCAACTCAGAATTCGGAGTGACGATAAACCTAAGACGGCATTCAGGACTAGATATGGCCACTATGAATTTGTTGTGTTACCGTTGGGATTGACGAATGCACCAGTCGCATTCATGGACTTAATGCAGAGGGATTTTCGACCTTATCTTGATCAATTTGTCGTAATCTTTATTGACGACATTTTAGTGTACTCTAAGAATGAGGCTGAACATGAACAACATTTGTAGATTGTGCTATAGACCTTGTAAGAAAACAAGCTTTTTGCAAAATTCAGCAAGTGCGAATTCTGGTTGAATCAAATATCTTTTCTGGGCCATATCATTTCAAATCAAGGAATTTCAGTAGACCCAGCTAAGAATGAAGTTGTTTCGTCTTGGAAGAGGCCTGAAACGGTGTCAGAGATTCGGAGTTTTCTGGGGTTGACAGGTTACTATCGGAGGTTTGTTAAAGACTTTTCCAAAATTTCTGGACCTTTAAGCTAGTTGACTCGAAAGAAAGTTACTTACAACTGGGATGCTAAATGTGAATCCAGTTTCCAAGAACTGAAGAAGAGACTAACTACAACTCCTATACTAGCTTTACCTGAGGGTACATAAAACTTTATTATCTACAGTGATGCATCTAAAGAGGGTTTGGGCTGTGTTTTAATGCAGAATGGTAAGGTGATTGCTTATGCTTCTAGAAAGTTGAAACCATATGAAGTCAATTACCCTACACATGATCTTGAGTTAGCTACAATTGTGTTTACTTTAAAGAAGTGGTGTCATTACTTGTGGGGTAGCAGATTTGAAATTTTTACTGACCACAAGAGTCTCAAATACTTGTTTTCACAAAAAGATCTGAATATGAGGCAACGAAGATGGTTGGAGCTATTAAATGGCTATAATTGTTCTATAAACTACGTGCTAGGTAAGGCAAATGTTGTTGCAGATGCTTTGAGCCGAAAGGCTACTGTTGCAAGTTTATTATCAAGGATTGGGAGACTTTGGGTGAAATTTGTTCATGGAAGCCATAAGCTACTGAGGTAGGGATTCGATTTGCTGGCTTACAAATTCAGACGGGATTGCTAGCGCAAACTAGGGAGGCTCAGAAGACTGATCCTCGCATCTTGAAAATCCAAGAAAAAGCAAAAGGGGGAGAGTCAGAGTTTAAATTACATGCAGATGGTATCTTCAGATTCAGGGACAGAGTGTGTGTACCTGGAGATCCGACTTTGAAGAATGAGATTCTGTCCGAGGCACATAATTCAAGATATACGATTCACTCGGGCAGTACTAAAATGTATAGAGATTTGAAACAGCACTTCTGGTGGAACAATATGAAGAAGGAGATTGTTGGGTATGTATCCAGGTGTTTGACTTGTCAGAGGGTTAAGGTTGAGCATCAGAGGCCAGCCGGGCTTCTGAAACCATTATCGATTCCGTAATGGAAGTGGGTGCATATAACAATGGACCTTGTGACCGATCTTCCTAGATCTCCGAGAGGATGTGATTCTGTTTGGGTCGTTGTAGACCGATTGACTAAAGTTTCACATTTTATTCCCGTGAACAAACAGGATAGCCTTGATAAACTAGCTAAGCTCTATGTTGCTAATATTGTGAGACTTCATGGTATGCCACAGAGTATAGTGTCAGATAGAAATCCAGATTTAGATCTCGTTTTTGGCAGAAGTTGCAAGAGGCCATGGGAACTAAATTGAGTTTCAGTACTGCATACCATCCACAAACTGATGGCCAGTCTGAGAGAACTATCAGGATCTTGGAAGACATGCTAAGGGCATGTGTGTTAGACTTTGGGAAAAATTGGGAGAAGTTTTTGCCTTTAGCGGAGTTCGCCTACAATAATAGTTATCAATCTACTATAGGTATGGCTCCCTACGAGGCGTTGTACGGTCGTAAATGCAGATCCCCATTGTATTGGGAAGAGGTTGGAGAAATGAGAACAGTTGATCCGACTGTGTTACCTGAGATGATTAAGATGGTGGATAATGTTCACCTTATTCGCTAGCGTATGCTTACAGCTCAGAGTCATCAGAAGAGTTATGCAGATAAACACCGTCGGGATCTTGAATTTGCTTTGGGAGATTGGGTGTTTCTTAAGATTTCTCCTCGGAAGGGATTGATTCGACAAGGTAAGAACGGGAAACTTAGTCCCAGGTATGTTGGTCTGTATGAGATCACCAAAAAGGTGGGACCTTTGGCTTATCGGTTAGCTTTACCTCTGAGCTTGTCGAGACTGCACAACGTTTTCCACATATCAATGTTGAGGAAATACCATCCAGATCGTTCACATGTACTTGAACCAGAGCCTTTGCAAATTGAGGAAAAGTTAACTTATGAAGAGAAACCGATTCGAATTGTGGATCGGAAAGTTCAGGAACTTCGCAGGAAGAGTATTTCGTTGGTAAAAGTTCTGTGGAATCATCACAGGTTTGAGGAAGCAACTTGGGAAAGAGAGGACCAGGTTCGGAGTCAGTATCCGGAGTTGTTTGTCGACCAGGTAAGAATTGGGTGGACGCAATTGTTTTAAGGGGGAGAGGGTGTAATACCCGAGCCCGGAATGTGGAATTTTCTTGTTTATCTTTCTGGAAATATTATTTTCTTAAATTCTTTGAGATTTAATTGTTACTTCTTTATTATAGCAAAGTGCATTGAATTTCGAGAGCGATAGTTAGAGAGTGTTTTCTAGTCCTCAGTAAATAGTGAAAACTAGTATTTAGTGTTTTAATTTTAGTGTTTTAGTTGTTGTTAGCTAGAATTAAAATTGTGCTAGTTGTTTTAGCTTTAAAATGCAAAAAAATAAGCTTATTTGACCCAATTTTAATTAGTTTGACCAAGGCTTTGACTAGAGGACTTGTTGTCATCTTTTATTAAGCAAATTACAAGGCAAAAATAAAAAACAAAGCTGAAAAAAAAAGAAGGGCAGGCCGAAACATAGAGGAGAAGAAAAAAAAAAGATTTTCAACATCCAAACTTCAAATCTTCGCGTAAGCTTGCACGGGGTTGGTTCCGAGGCATCCAGCGTGGTTTTCCTTGCGTCTAGGAGTGTCTAAGGTGAGGGAAGCATGTTTATTTGCGCATTTGAATGTTCTATGTATCAACTTTAATTTTTGGATTTTATATGTAGATTGTTATTTTAATCATTTTCATGCTTGAAGAATGTTCCTTGACAATTGTAGAACATGTATTTATAGCTTTTTAGCATTTTCTACGGTTAAATATAGCGATTGTAATTTAAAATGCCAATTGAATAGTAAATTATGAATAGTAAACCCCCGTTTCGTAGAAGTTGCTCCGTTATGCATTCTGTTGATGTGAAAAGATGCTAGATATGCTAGAATGCCTAAATGCATGATTTGTTTGGATTGTGTAATGGAAAAACGAGGAAAAATGCCTTGGTACAGGTCGGTGTTGTTTGATTGCTCAATTGTTGCATTGTATATTGTATTGCATTCATAGAGTCAGGGGCAGTGTGATGGGCCTCTCTGGGTAGCCTCGGGTTGCCAGTGTTGGTTGCCCTAGCTCCGTGTCCTATTCCCTTTCTCACTTGGGTTGCCTCCCAGGGAGATTTGGATCGTAGAAGTGATGGATACTTCCAGAGTATTCCAAACTGAAGTTATAAGGTGGTTGGGCTGGCGCGTCGTCATCAGATTCGTGATTGAAAGTTGCTCGTGAAAAGTGAATCGTATCCTTTGAATGAGTGTTTATAGTTTTAATGCTTGTCTTGATTTATTGTTGGCTTTGCATGTATCTCTATATGATAATTGAATGAATGGCTTGACTATTTGCATTGCATTCTCCTCTCACCTCCATCCTTGAGACCAATTGCCCTCGCTGAGCAATAGTTTTTGCTCATTCCTTTCTATACTATATTTTTACAGGAGTAGTTGCACCAGATCCTATTGAGGTAATTGAGGAGGAGGAGCAAGTGGAGGTGTTTCCTTGATAGCACTTTCTTTGCTTAGCTGGTGGTTGGTTGCCAGTCTTTTGTGCGGGCCATGCTTGATGTGAATACTGCTTGGTTGATGCTTCATTTTGAGGCCTGTAGCCTTGTATGTAGTTTCTATGTTGAGGCCTTTATGGTCTTATGTTGTAAAAGATTAAAGGATTGTAAAGTTGTAAAGATATACTCATATGGCTAGTAAAGAATTGCATACTAATGGTTTAACTGATTAGTGGCATAAGTACTTGTGTAGTATGCATGACATTTTTGATTTGCAAAGTTGTTTAATGAGAAGATGTATGTTTTCTAAAAGAAAGTTGTCTTGATTCGAATGATTATTGTGGATTTCGCGAGTATTATATTGTATGTAGGTTTTTGGGATTGTCCACGGTACAGAGAAGACTCCGTCCGTGTGTCGAGTCCGGGCTTAGCCTTTTGCGGGGTCGGGTCGGGGCGTGACATTTTCTTATAGGACAAGTTCTTCTGAAGTTCTAGCAGTTCCGGTTCTAGGACGTGAGACTAATCCGGATGATACTTTTGTAGCATCGAACATGGAACATGTTGTGGATGTTGGAGAGGTGTTGGTGTAGATCCAATCGGTATGTTAACTTGCCAACTCTTCCTACGATTTCAAATGGTCCCACGTACCTTGGACTTAACTTTCCACCCTTGCCATGCCTAATCAATCCCTTTCGAGGCGACAACTTCAGGAATACCTGATCTCCAACTTCAAACTCTATTTCTCCATCTGCTTATCCGCATAACTCTTATATCTGCTTTGGGCTGTGAGCATTCTTTTCCAAATCAAATACACATTTTCAATCTTCTTCATCAACTCCGACAATAGTGTGGGGTCTATTGCCTTCATCTCACAGACATCATCCCAATACAAGGGTGATCTATACTTTTTACCATACAAAGCCTCGTATGGTGCTATGTCAATCGTTGCCTGATAGTTGTTATTGTAGGCAAACTCTGCCAGAGGCAAGTGCTTATCCCAACTACTCTTGAAGTCTAACACACATGCCTTCAACATGTCCTCCAAGATCTAGATGGTCCTTTCGGATTGCCTGTCTATTTGTGTAACACCCCAATCCCTCCCGAGACCGGGAGTTCTACCAATTGATCTAATCACAACCCAAACCAAACCCGGGCATAATTTTCAAGGAAAACGGACGGAGTCTCCCCTGTTTCTAGGCGGAATGTAAAACATGCGACAGCATATAAGTGGACCAACACCGAGTCCAATCATACAAACACCTCAAGGCCATCCGAGCCTTGGTTCTCAACAATTAAACCCAGCAAGTATACATACATTTCCAATTTTAAAGCTAACCTATCTCTTTCATTTTTGACAAGTACACTCAAACTAGACAATTAAACCATACTAAGCTACTACATAAAATAAACTATCATGCCATTCTAGTTCTTTTCTTTTGGACATTACAAACATGCATTTGAAGTTAAGTTATAATAACTAGATACATAATCTAACTTATCAAACTACTTCAACAATCTAATGAAACTTAAATTACATACTTTTGGCATTAAATACATACAACATATGAAAACATATACCTTCACAACTTCGACACTCAAGCCACATAGGCACGCAAGACAACTCTTCAGGCAACAAACTTCCATGAAATCACAAACTTCCAGCTAACATGACATTTCCTGAAATGTGGTGGTGAGGAGTGAGTATACACAACACGTATACTCAATGAGGGCGAGACAGATATCGAATTGGAGAGAAAGAAAGTCGTGCAATGCAAATAAGACAGTTAAGCAATATAACTGATAAATAAGCAATCAAAACAAACAATCAATACAATAAGCAATTACTGAAAGCATTAACACAACCATTCAAAGCTATACCACACTTTGAAGGCTATGGTTCACTCATACGAGCAATATACCATTTCATGAGCGATACATCAATCTCGAGCTTGATGTTGACAACGATGACAATAAGCGCGCATCCACCTTATAATACCAGTTTGGAATACCCCGGAAGTATCCATCAATTCTACGACCCAAATCTCCCTGGGAGGCAACCCAAGCGAGAAAAGGGAATAGCAGCGGAGCTAGAGCAACCAACACTGGCAACCCGAGGCTACCCAGAGAGGCCCATCACTCACGCGCGAGACACTATGCAATGCAAGACTCGATACAAGGCAATAAACGAGCGATAGCACAACAATACAAACTAGTGACAACAAACGAGATAACAAGCAATCACAATCAATACTAGCATTCAACTAACTTTTCAAGCATAACAAGCAATAATAAGCAACAATAACACCAATTAAACAAGTATATCAAGCAACCCTAAGCATTCTATAGGCATAATATCAAGATAACAAGCAAAATCACAAATCGGCCCCAACTATCAAAACACTACCATTTCCAAACGAGCCACGAGTTCTGGAAACCGACTTCGCTAATCCTCCTAGGTCACCATAAGGCACGTCCAAGGACCCCGAAACCCTACTTTACCCTAGAATTCGCGCAAAGCCCCGATTTCTCCCTTTGCTCGTTTGAACTACAACTATACCAACCAAACACCCAACCAACGCCATAATTGCACCAAAAGTGCTTCCATGGCCTTCCGAAACAATGCCAACACGCAAAACGAGAAAACGCTAAACTCGACCTAAACGACCCCGACTTTCACCAAGGTTTAATTCCCGTTTTTTCCATTACGCAACCCAAACAAACCACACATTTAGGCGTTCTAGCATACCTAGCACATTTCTACATCAACGGACAGCATAACAGAGCAACTTCATCGTTTCAAGGGTTTACTATTTATAAAACACTATTCATTATACAATTTATATTTCAATTTCAATATTCAACCGCAGAAAATGTTAAAAAGCTATAAATACATGTTTTACGATTGCTAGAGAATATTCTTTAAGCCTCTAAACGATCAAAACAATAATATACGGATAAAACCCAAAAATTAAAGTTAACACATAAAACTTTCAAATGCGCAAATAAACATGAAACCCTCACCTTAGACGCTTCTAGACGCAAGGAAAACCTCCTAGGATGCCTCGGAAACCACCCCGTGCAAGCTTACACGAAGATTTGATGATTTGAAGTTGAATTTTTCTTTTTTTCTTCTCCCTCATTTTCGGCCCTTTCATGTTCTGTTTTTCAGCTATTTTTTTGTTTTTGTTTTGTGCTTTTATTATGCAAATAAGGTGACACAAGGTCAAAAGGTCAAAGCCTCTTGGTCAATGCTAACTAAGTTGGTCAAATTAGCTTAATTTATGCATTTTAAAGCTAAAACAACTAATGAAATATTAATTCTAGCTAACAACAATTAAAATATAAAATTTAAGTCATCTAAATATTAGTTTCACTATTTGCTAATCGCTCTCGATATGCTATGCACTTTGTGTCAACAAAGAAGTAACAATTAAATCTCAAAGAATCTAAGAAATATATCATTTTTGGAAAGCATCATAGTTTAGAATTTACTCCGGCTCGGAGCTGCTTTCTCATTTATTTGAAAACCGAGTGATTTTAACGCAAAACAACCAAAACCGATTTTTAAAATAATCAAAACAATCAAGGTAATTAATATTCATTTAAAATAATTAATCTAACTAGTTCTAGAATATTTTAAAGAATTATGAAGTTAATATTAAGCTACAAATGAAAGTTAATATAAACACATAGTCAAATACAATTAAACACTAACATTTAAGATAACACTTAATTAACCACAAGAAAAGAAATTCAATTACTATAATTATTAGGAGTAGGTAATAATTTTTTAATTATTCAATATATAACTACTAAATGCTTCCAAGAGAAATATTAAAATAGTGCAAATTGGTTGATTTAACTAATTAAACATTTAATCAAATGCAGTCAAGTACTATTAAATGCATGCCGGGTTCGGGTTATCACAATTTGAGGGTGATACGCCATGCTGAAACTCAATTTTGTCCCCAAGGCTCCTTACAACTTATCCCAGAATCGAGATGTAAAATGAGGATCTCAATCTGATACCATGCTAGCTGGTACACCATGCAATTTCACCACATTAACCACATACAGTTCAGCTAGCTTTTCAAGGGTATCCTTCTTGTTCATCACAATGAAGTGAGACGTCTTTGTCAATCGGTCCACAACAACCTATACTGCAATACATCATCGAGGAGACCTCGATAATTCCATTACAAAGTCCATAGTTACATGTTCCCACTTCCATTGCGGAATCTCCAAAGGTTGTAGAAGTTTTGTGAATCTTTGATGTTTTGCCCCTTCACCCATTGACATATCAAACATGAAGATACGAACTTTGCAATCTCCCGCTTAATATTGTGCTACCAATAGTATTGCTTCAAATCCTGATACATCTTTGGACCTCCAAGGTAGATTGTATATTTGGAGTTCTGAGCTTCCTCAAGCATCTTTCTCTTCAATTTTGGATCACTTGGCACACAAATCCTGCTTCTAAATCTCTATAACCTCTCTTCATGTAATTTGAAATCCGGATTGCCATCTTTAATATTCTAGAATTGAGGATCTTGCTATTGACCTTCTTGAAGTTGAGATAGCAACGTAGGTTGTACCAACATATGATCAGTAAAGAATATACCATTACTTGTCAATTCTGGCCTCCATGGCTTGCTTCCTCAAGCATCTCTCATTCTATTACCTCCAGTTTTGCCAAACTTTCCTTTCGGCTCAAAGCATCTACTACAACATTCGCTTTCCTAGGCACATATTTGATTGTGTAGTTGTAGTCATCCAAAAGCTACATTCACCTCCTTTGCCTCACATTCAACTCCTTTTGGGAAAACAAGTACTTTAAGCTCTTGTGATCAGTGAATATCTCAAACTTACTTCCCCATAGATAATGTATGTACTTATTTAATGCAAAGACAATTGCTGCAAGTTCCAAGTCATGTGTTAGGTAATTCATCTCATAAGGCTTCAACTTCCATGATGCATAGGCGATGACTTGGTTGTTTTGCATTAATACACAACGCAATCCTTCTTTCAAGGCATCGCTATAGATAACAAATCCTTAACTTCACTGGGGCAAAGTTAGAATAGGAGTTGTTGTCAATCTTTTCTTCAACTCTTGGAAACTGTTCTCGCACTTGTCATCCCACGCAAAGGTAGTCTTCTTCTATGTGAGCTTTGTGAGTGGCTCAGCTATTTCTGAGAAATCCCTCACAAACCTCCTATAGTATCCTGCCAACCCAAGGAAACTACACACTTCAGTTACATTCTCTGGCTTCTTCCATTACTGCCCAACATCAATCTTCGATAAATCCACTACAATTCATTCTTGGAAAATTACATGTCCCAAGAATGATACTTGCTTGAGCCAGAACTCATATTTACTAAACTTGGTATATAACTGATGCTCCCTCAATTTCTGCAACATCAAAGACAAATGTTGCTCGTGCTCCTCCTCAGTCTTAGAATACACCAAAATATTATCTATAAAGATTACCATGAACTGATCCAAATAAGGCTGAAACACTTTGTGCATCAAATCCATAAAAGTGATAGGAGCATTCATTAGTGTAACGCCCCAACTCGACCCAACCTACGATCAGTCAGGACACAACGAAATTTTAGCAGTATAACGACAGTAACACCGACATTAGGGCTCTAAACCAACCCTTTAGAACTTCATACAACCAACTCCAAATATCACCAACAACTCCACAATCATGTTAACAACACACAATGCAACCACATCATATGTTAAACATCTTTTAACAATTCATCCATAAGTTATACACCTCCGTTCCAACATCATACATATGGTATATCATACATTTGCAAAATAGATTACAAACCAGTCTAGCAATCTATTCATGTTCAAAAGAAAGACTACTAAACTAGCATTATATAAGTCTTTATCTTAAGTAAGTTATACAATACATCATACTACAAAAACTAAGTCAAACTCATGGATATGACTCCGGCACATAAGACTCGTCCACGTAAGGCACGTACTCAGCTTCCTGAGGAACGCACACAAAGTCTGGCTTAGTAATACATGAGTGCAGAAAACGAATGAGAGTGAGGTTATATAAAACAAGCCAGTGAGGATTCGATAGATCTTTTAAAAGCATTTACTATACCCCTTGGAAATCATCCTTTGAGCAGTAAACACACAATGAACATCAACAACAATTTAAGTACAACAATAATAATAATCAATCAATAAGGATACTATAGTTGGTGTAGCTCCAAACTCTATCACGATCTCAACAATCTTCATATAACTCCCATAACGCACACCCGAGGTACCTCATTTACCCCTTCCCTTCATGGCATCTTCGCCCATGCTAGCTAGGGGTAGTCTATAATAGTCATGCCATTATCAACACGACAGCCCAATGCTACCCGAGACGTGGCACACACTTATCAAGACTCATGATAATAATAATAACCATTCATATCATGGAAGGACAACAAAAGTAGGTTTTCTATCTCCCGGCATCAACAATCATCAATCAGTTAACAACATTTCAACAACATAATATCAATTAATCAATTAGCAACTAAACAACTAAGTTAGATGACAAAGTAGGCCATCCAACTCAGATGCATTAAACCACACATTCAATCCCGAATCTAACCAACAATAACCCAAGATTCAACCACTCAAACACTCCCCAAACAACCAAAGACAATATTTCAACATTTAAAGAAAGACTACACAAACTTCCAACAATCATAACTTACAATCTACTAATCCAATAGCCTCCAAACCACTTCCTATCACTCACCCACTCATGCATCTACATTATCCCCCTCGGAAACCAATCATAACCCATCTAAAACAAGCCCGACAACCCTAATTTCACAATGCACTAAGGCTGAATTTTCCAGACTTTCACCACGACTTTCAAATCAAAAATTTGGCATTACAACATTACTACCCCATAATTAACAAACTTTTAGAAGTAACAACCAACCAATTCCAACCACTACAACAACAATTATTCACTAATGAACCCAAAATCCAATTTTAATACCCAAAAATAAAAATACATGCTACTACTGTTCAAAACCTACAAAAGCGCATATAAATGATCCTAGGCATTCATTGAGCAATAATCTAACAACAGTTTAACATTTCATCGGATAAAAATTCAATTATATGAAAATGACATAAAATAGCATTTTAAGATCTAGAATTTTTCTCTCACCTTTGATGTTATATGATGCTAGAAATGTGTAAAATGGATGCCCAACAAGTAAGTTCAAGCCTTGAATGAAGTTATTTGGACTTGAATTGTAAAATCTATGAAGAAATTACTTGAAAACTTGAACAAAAATGGCTTCTCTTTTATCCTTGGAATTTTCAGCCATGTATGTGTTTTTGGAGGTTTTTTTGTGCTATTTAAGTGTGTGTTGATGACTATATAGCTTAAGTCAACAAAAATGTAAAAGTCAAAGTTGAAACATTTATTTAGTTTTTAGGATTTTTAATTGTTTTAGACTATTTTGCTAAAAAACAAGTAAACTACTATATTTAGTATATTTACTAGACTAAATTTAGGTGACAACAAATTTTATATGTATACATATACATACAACTAAGTTATAAAACTCAATTTTTGCAAAAGAATTTGATAAGTCATATTATTTATTTTCAAATTTCTTTTGAATGCACAATTAATCTAAAATCATTTAATACCACATATAAATACATCTATATTAATATATAATAGGTCAACCAAAGTCAATGCAAGAATCAGGTTTAGGAAAAATTATTATTTGGCTAAAAAACGCTATTTTTTACCCAAAAAATATATTTAAATTTCTATTCCATTTCAGAATCAATTTTTATCAAACACAGGTCTACTAATATCCGTGGACTATGTTTTTAAAAACTAAAAAGACCAGTTTCAAAATATAGCGGACGTGTTTCAAAAATACTATTCATAAAACTCGATGATAAAATTTCTGATGAAAATTTCATGAATGCTCACATAGCATGTAATAAGAATATAAATAACAGAATTAGCACATTCTAACTCATATTGTCACGCCCCAACTCGACCCCACCTACAATCAGTCAGGACGCAACGAAATTTCGGCGGCATAACGACAGTAAATAGATTTCCGAGGTTCTAAACCAACCTCATAAAACATCATACATCCAGTAATTCCCCAATACAAACAACAACATACAACACAACCATATTATACAATAAACCATCCTCGTTATACGCCTCCGTTCCAACATGACATACAATACCTCAACTTTATCATACATTTCAAAAGTAAATTGAGACACAACTACAACTTAACCATAGATAAAAGAAAGCCACTAAATTAACATCGTTTGGATCATCATCTTTCAACATCTATTACAATAAGAACCATAAAGCATATAAAAGTCTATTAAGCTAATATACATGACATTAAACAACATAGAATCATGGATAAGACTCGGGAACATATGACTCGTCCACGTAAGGCACATTTTCCTCCTCAGGAGGCACGTACCCGTAATCCGGCTCTGCAACACCTGTAAGCATGCAATAATAGAGAGTGAGCTTATATACATAAGCCCAGTGAGGATCCGATAGATCTCGACAGTATTCACTACGCTCCTTGGATTTAATCCTTTGAGCAAGTAAACACACAACAACAATAACAATAAAATTATCATCACATAACTATATAACCATTCATTAAAGGATACTCTATTTGGTGTAGCTCCAAATGCCATCACGATCTCAACCGTTATTCTTATAACTCCCCATTACTCACGCACCCGAGGTACCTCACTAGCCCCTCCCTCCATGACACCTCCGTCATGCGAGCTGGGGGTAGCCTATGGCAGTCATGCCGTTATCAACCCGACAGCCCGACACTGCCCGAGAGGTGGCACACACATACCAAGACTCCATAATCATCAATCATCAATCAATCATCAATCAATCAATTGGGAGATCAGCAACAAAAGTGCCTGATTCCCGAACTCAATAATAATCAATCAATAACATCATATAACATCAATATTAAATTAAACAACAAACAACGTAGTTAGATGACAAAGTAGGCCATCTAACCGGACATGCATAATATACATAATTAAACTCTAAATTACTCATCAACAACTCACCATTCATCACTCGAACACTACCTAACCATCTAAAGGCATCGTTCAAGAAATTAAAGAATGACAACCTAAACTTCTAAAATTCATAACTTACAATCTACTAATCCAAACATTGCCAAATCAGTTCCTATCACTCACCCATTCAACCTACTACATTAGCCCTCTCGAAAATCCACCATAACACCTCCAAATCATGCCCGATAACCCTAAAACCCTAAGATGTCATGGCTGGATTTTCCGGATTTTCACACAAACTATGTAATCAAAAATTCGGCATTACAACAGCGCTAACACGTAATTATCAAGTATTTAGAAATCGACGGCAATCGATTTCGATCAACACAACTCAATTAAATCAACTTTGAACATTTTAATCAAAATTAAATACCCGGAAAATAAAAATTATGCTACATCCGACAGAAATTCATAGTATTAGTATATAACGATCCCTAGCATGCAAGGAGCAATAATCTATCATCAGATTTCAATTCTAACGGTTCAATCTTCATTTATACGCAAAAACACAAAAATGACATTTTGAGATCTAGAATTTTTCTCTCACCTTAGATGCGATATAAGCCTAGGAATGCGTGCTATACGTGCCCAACAAGCAGAATCCAAGTCAGTGCGAAGTTCTACGGACAAAAACTAGGTTTTTCTTTGAAAAATTAATTGAAAAGCTTGAGTTTTTTTCTTTCTTTTTCTCCCTCTTTTCTCTCGGCCTTGTGTGTGTTTGTGGTGGTGTTTTTGTGTTGTGTGAGTGTGTGTTGATGACAATAGCTTATAAGGTCAATAATTTAATAAAGTCAAAGTTAGTTTTAATTAGTATTTTTGTGTTTTTAATGACTTTAATTGCATTTTATTGCTCACCAAGGTAAAAATAATTATGAAACCCCCAAGATATCTCAAGTGGATTATTTTTAGGTAACAAGAAGTTTTACAATCAAACAATTTCACCCGAGTCGGCTTAAAACTCGATTTTCACAAAAGTCGGTGTAAAAACCCTAATAAATTCTTAAGGCGATTTTAAAACCGTTTTCATCAAACATAGGTCTATTAAGTCCGTGGACTAGGTCTAGAAGGGTTAAAAAGACCAGTTTCAAAATTTTAGCGGACGTGTTTCGAAAATACTATTCACTGAAAATCGACGATAAAATTTCTGACTCCGTTTTTGATGAAAATTTCATGAATGCCCATTTAGCACGTATTAGGAGTATTGACATCAAAATTATAACTTTCTAGGTCCTATAGCACATAAACAGATCATATGCACGTAAAACGAGGTATAGCACGTAAAACGAGATAAGCAGGAAAGTGGGGTTTCACACATATAACACATAAACAGGTCAAAACACGCAATTTTATGCAAATGTATAATTTGGGGTTTCACAATTAGTCCAAACGACATCACCACAAATTAATAATGCCCGTACCTTGTCTTAAATGTTGATTTAGGCACATCCTCTTGTTTGTTGCGGAGTTGGTAATAGCATTACCTTAAGTCAAACTTTGAATAGACTTTGGCTCCTTGAAGTTTATCGAATAACTCATCGATCAACGACAATAGATATTTGTTCTTAATGGTTACCTGGTTCAACCCTCTATAGTCGATGAAACCTCAAGGTCCTGTCCTTCTTCTTCACAAACAAGACTGGGGCACCCTAGGGAGATGAACTAGGCTGTATGAATCCCTTCTCCAACAACTCTTGTAATTGAACCTTTAATTCTTGCAATTCGGTCGGAGCTACAGTATGAAACCTTAGAGATAGGTTGTGTACCCAACAGTGTTTTAATCATGAACTCAATTTCTCTTTCGGGTAACAAAATCGGCAACTCCTCCAAAAACACATCAACATATTTCTTAACTACCGGTACCTCTGTGAGGCCGACCCCGAATAACGTGTCTTACCTCGATTTGTGTGCCTTAGACCCAAAATTATATGACCGACTTTGGAGTGCATGCCCTGTCTTGATTTACGTACACCTATATTAGAGAGTATGCTATCGTCTCGAAGCACGAGCCTTAACCTAGGATTAAGTACGTTAGTATTGGGTTACGTGCTATACCATAGATACGTTTCTTAGTTTTTGTGCATGCCTTGTTATACGTGCCTTGACCTAGAATTGTGTGCCCTAGTCTTCAACTTACGTGCGATACCTAGATATAGGTGCCCTGACCTCGATAAACGTCCATTAACCCTAACCTGCGTGTCTTAACTTAAATTTAAGTGTCATACCTCGATTTACGTGTATTGCATTGGTCTACGTGCATAACCTAAGGTTACGTTCATTCACATAGGTATGCGAGCCTTAGTCTTGAAGTATGTACCTTAGTCTTGAAGTACTTGCCTTACCTTGTAGCTCGTGTCTACCTCGTAATTCGTGTCCTAGAACCTAGGAATGCGTGCCTGCACGCTAATCAAGAAAGATTCATGTACAAAGAACTAGACAATAAAATAATCCTACAACCATTATTATATACCTAATTCAAATCCTACAAACTCCACTAACAATAAAATAACATTAATCTAATCCTAATTCAAATTCACTACAAGACAAAAGCCCTATCATCTTCCAAAGCATCCCCAATATAATATACCTAATCACCTTTTCCTACAAAATTCACCAACACCTAAATATTATATTTTAAACCCACTACAAGAGAAAATCTCACAAACCTCTAAACATACCCTATATTTTATTCTAACTTCAAAGCTACACAAACACCTAAACCAACATTTTCTTACACAAACACTAAACACAAAACTCATGAAAATACACACACACACACATTAAATCTCTACACTCTTTCTTATCCTCTCAAATCTGAAAATACACACCCACCCAACATACAATCAAAATTCAAATGCTCAAGACAACAAAACATACTCTTACACACTTTTCCTAAACCCTATGCCCTTTTTTCTAACTCCTAAGCATGCCCACACTTATCCCTTACACCTTGAACTCCCTAGGCAGAATAATTAGCATAATTTGAATGCCTTTGGCTGAAATCACCATGCCATACACGAAATAGACACTTCACCTAGGCACACAAAGCTCAAAAACACTCCAAACCTTATTTTTTTTTCTCTCTCTTGGCCAAAACACCAAACCTCTCTAAGTCTCCTCCCTTCTCATGACTTCATGCCCTCCCACACACTTTAGAGCCTACTCAAACTGATCAACTAAGAAAAATTGGCTCCCAATCTCGGCCAAGACAAGAAAATAGCCAAACAAGCCCTCAATGACTCATTTTCGGCCCTAGGTAAGTTCCCTTCCTTTTCTTTTTATTTTAATCACATGCATATCTTTATTAGACACTAACTAAGCTAAGAATTAAGTAAATTCAAGAGTTATTTTCGGCCAAGCTAGCAAAAGAGGGGATTTGGCACTTTCAAGGCTAAAAAACAAGAGTTTCTTACATTTTAGCTAAGTCTTCAAAGAGGTGATGGAGGGTTAAATCTTTTGAAATGCTTCAAAAACTCACTTGCATGCTCTTATATGGCTATATTTATTCTTGAAGTTCATGTTCATATGTTTATAAGAGCATATCTACCCTTGCATGGCTTGAAAATTGATAGAAACCTTGAAATATGAAGTTACATTTTCTGGCAGCTCTCTGTCCGATTAGAACGAAATATTTTTGGCCTTGGAAACGATGTTAAAAATGTATGAAATTTAGTGATTCACTAGTTTTTTCAGTTCGGAACATATCTTAAAGAAATAGACTAAGGATAATTTTGTGTTTAAGACCCTCAAAAATGGCAAATATCGTAATGTGTATAAAATTGGACAGATTTGCGTGGTCTCACGGTTTTGGTCATAACTCCTATTTCCGAACTCGAAATGCAGCAAGGTTTGTTCCTAGATTTAAATAACTCGTTAATATTCGATTTGAAATTTGATTCAC
This sequence comes from Ehretia macrophylla, assembly GCA_037974665.1. Lineage (NCBI taxonomy): Eukaryota > Viridiplantae > Streptophyta > Magnoliopsida > Boraginales > Ehretiaceae > Ehretia > Ehretia macrophylla. The sequence goes on from CM075779.1 coordinate 63,041,568, forward strand.
TAAATTTGGAGGTTATTTTCTTAGTTAACCGAATGAGCAAAAATAGGCTATTGCAGTTGGGTTTTGCTTGGAAACTTGCTATAAAACATATTATAATTGTACTTTGAGGCATTGAATGCTTGGACTTGTGGAAATTAGAAGTTTCATGGACTGTTTTGGTTGGTTTAGATTGCTTAAATTTGTTGATGCATGACTTAGGTTCATTTTATGACGAATTCTTGCTTAATCGTATGTGTAAGCATGAAATTTAGGCCCTATTACTTATGCATGCTCGCTAAGTGACTATCCTATGGTTAAATGAATTCATTTGAGTTGTTAGTAGGCTGTATAATAATCCTAAGTATGTATGAAATGGTTTAAGTGCTTCTTGTGGTTCTTAGCCAACTAAACCTACACCCGAGTACGGTCATTGTAAACCCTAATGGCTACAGAGGTTCCCAAGTCCTAAACCATTCATGTATGCCTTATGATTGATGTTTGAGGAGTGTTAATGGACTGCCATAAATTGTCTTTATAGCTCTAAGCATGATTCTTGTTGATTGCATGTTGATAAGTTAATCATTCGTGCATCAGGTCTTGTGTAAAGTGTTGTAGCATGCTTGTATGTTCTCAACACTTGGTATGTGCAGTAAAATGAGTTATATGGCTTGTTTTGTATGACACTACTTGGCTTCCCATTAAATATTCATATGCTTCGAAGTGTTTACAAAGTGAAATTATATGTCAAAGCATGCCTCGTATGTTTACTTGTTGATATGTGGTCATACGTGTATCCGGAGGCAACCTACTTTGTTGACCTTCTAATGAGAATTGTTAAAAGATATTCTATGGCTTAGTTTGAATATGATTACTTGGCTGCCCGTGAAAGTTTAATTGCTTTCAAATTCATATATCAAATGATTATATGTTCTTACAATGCCTTATGTGCCAATATGTCCAAAATGTGATCATATACTTGCTCGGATGTAACCTACTTTGTTGACCTCTTAGTGTGAAATGTTAAATAGCATAAATGTGCATTGCATACAAGGTTGCAACCTTTCATTGTGGCATGGTAGCTTTTCACGAACGCCGGGCGGCATCGGGCTTGCCGGTGATCCCGTGACTACCATGGTCCAATTCTCACTCTCGCTTGGTATTCCACCCTCAGAGAGTTGGGTCGTAGGATTTGGTGTATAATCCGGAGTACACCCATTTGGGAGTGATAAGTGGATGATTGATGTCGGTTACAACAATGGTTATTGGAAATGATCTTGAGAGCAAATGCTCACCGATTGATCTTGAGAACGAAAGCTCCCGTATCCTTTAAATGATGTGGTAATTGTATTTATCTTTCAATTTGATTCTTATACTATCCTTACATTCTTATTTGTATTACATAACATGTTTCCAAAGGAGTTTTCACAAGTTAATCAGAAAATGATTTCAAAAACCTTGTCACTTGTTCCCCGTCGCTGAGTTCATAAGGACTCACCCTCTTTTATCATCACAGGCGCAGCGGATTTGGAACAGGTACCCGAGGAGAATGTACTTGTTGATGAATCCTTGAAGCGACTACGTGCCTTATATGTTTTGCCTGAATGTGGATGTTTTATGGACGTTGTGTTTGTTTTTGAAGACTACTTATGTTGTTATTGTAAATGACCCCCGTTGTAATTTGGGGTCTAACTTTTGGCTTGTACTAACTATAACCGGACAAACTCTTTATTTGGTTGTTTACTTTCATTATCTTGATTAGTAGTTAGCGTAGGTGTTTAAACCACTAGGTGAAGAATCAACTAAGTTAACTCTATCCAATTTCACTTGGGTTCTCATTCGTAAGCTAAAGGATAATAGGTACTTGCATGACAGGAAATTGACAAATAAATGAGACATAGTTATCATGCTAGGCTTGTTAACCAAATGGGACTTTCAAGATAAATTAGTAGGTATATCAATTGATGACAAAATATGAATTTTAGTTGGAATCAGATTAAAGATTTTGAATTTTGAGGTGTTTAAAAATTAGGCCAAACCAAATATCCTAATTACAGCCATTATGTTGTCGTTTCTCCGAAAAAATCTTTTGGAGTTTTAGGCCAACGTTAAGCGTTAATCATAACAAACGGCTAAAATGTAAAATAACATAAATGAATTAGGTCATACCCTAGTCTAGCCTCTATAGGTTAGGTTGAGGTGTGATACCTTTGCTAATTTATTTTGATTCGTTGGCTTGTTGATCAAATAAGTCGAATACCCATTATAACATTTTCTTATGTACTTCATGACTTTCATTAAGGATATCATTGTATTACCCGATATGTCACAATTTCCTTTCACTCTAATCAAAGGTTATCCCGGTACTCAGAACTTCACAACCTTCGTTTGGCAATCCAATTGAGCATAATTCCTAGCTAACCAGGTCATCTCTAAGATTACATCATATTTTTGGAAAGGAAGCACAATAAAGTTGGCCAAGAATTCCTAGTCCTTCATTCGAATCTTGTAAGCTTTGCAACCAAACCTAGAAACATACTTGGTACCCATAGGAGTACTAACTTCTACATGACATGACAATGGTTCAACTTGTAATTTAATGTAATGCACACATTATGGGGGTAATGAATGAATGTGTGGCTCCGAAATCAATAAGTACCTTAACCAATAGATTTAAAATCAAGAAGGTACCTTCAACAATAGCTGCATCCACTAGGAGTTCTTCTTGATCCACAATATAAACTCGGGCTTGAACCCACATTAGGCAATTGCTAGCTAGGTGTTGTTAATTCCCACACCTAATATACTTGTCGATCTTCTTCCAACACTAGGCTTCAGAATGCCCATTCTTATTATAATAGTTGCATGTGATATTTCGGGAAGTAGTTGTACTCAATGATGAACCACGGGCAGACTGAGCAACTGAGGTACTCGGTTATGATCTAATAACAGTTGGTCTTACTTGGCTTTGACCTTGACTCTGGGCTGGATAGGATCGTTGTGGTGCGTGAGATAGAAATGGCCTCTTGTTGGCTTGACTTGGCACACCTCTCATATCAAACTTTATCTTCTCAACTCGAGATGCAGAATCAATCATATCAACATAGGAAGTGACGCGATGAAATGCTAAAAAGTCTTGAATCTCGGGCCTTAATCCCTACACAAACTGTTTAATCCTTTTAGTCTCTGTCTGGACTAACTCTGGAATGTAGTGAGAGAGCTAATTGAATCTAGCTTCATACTGCACCACCAATATTGTTCCTTGCCTCAAAGTAAAGTTTTCTTCTTCTTTCTTATTTTGGGCTACCTCTGAAATGTAGTTTCCTTGAAAGAACTCACGAAGTTAGCCCAAGTAGTAGGTATATTACGTTCCTCCCAACGGAGTTTCTCCGTCCACCAACATTGATCTGCATCTCCTGTCACGCCCCGACCCAACCCCCAAGCTAAAGGTTAAGTCCGGACCCGGCACACGGACAGAGTCTCCCCTGTACCGTGGACATTCTAAAAACCTGTAAACACTTAAACAAAGTCCCAACAATACAATACAAGCTTTTCTTAATTAAACAACAAAGCTATAAGGCCATCCGAGCCTTATGGTACACAATATCTCCAAAACACACAAGCATGCGAGAACTTGTTATCAGCATAGTTTTATAATCATAACATTCTAGGAAATCAATAACAACTTAAAGGATAATGCATTCTACATTAACCATCCACCCCCAAGCATGCAAGGAAATAAAGGCAAGAATAAAAGTTATTACAAGACATGGCTTCCAATTCTACACCACAATCTACTATCCTTCAATTTGCACAACAACATATACATAGCCCTTAGGCCACAAAATAGTACATAAAGTAATCAGATGAATCTTCCACATAGCAGCAAATTCATTAACCACCTCAAGCTATCAGGCATAGCAACTAAGGTAAAGGCTCAATCTGAACTTCTTCTTCCTCAACTAAATCAACAAGCTGGGGATCACCCTCAGCGTCTCCTGAAACAGATATCGAGGTATGAGCAACCACTGTTGCCCAGTGAGGGATATAGTCCCGGGGCGTGCAATGCAACATATAATACAATTATACAACAATAACACTTAGACAATTAAAGAAAGAACGATAACTTAAATAACCACACATTTAAAAGGATACATTTCACTCAATCCCCTATACACCAATCTTCACTGGTCTTCAATCACGATCCACGAACCACGAGCACAATCACGATAAGCCGGCATAACCCCAATCACTCCAGTGGGTGTACTCCGGATGTACCCCGAATCCTACGACCCAACATCCCCTGGCAATCTCCGGACCAGGCGAATGAGGGACTAGGGCACGGAGTTTGAATATCCACCGGCAAGCCCTCTGCCGCCCAGCCGATATTCAACACATCCGCCCCTGACACTATGGTTGCGCAACCACTATGCAATGCACTTAACGATGGCAAGTTAATAGCAATAATATAAGCATTAACACATATGAGGATCAACAAAGTAGGTTGACCTCGATGCAATGAGAATAGAACATTTATATAAGCAAATATGCAGTTTTGCAAAGAGACGTTACAAAATAACCATAGAATTATACCAAAAAGCTCCAAATCAACTTAATATCACATATAAACACTCAAGAAGACATGCCGTGGGTTTAGAAATGCGAGACAACTTAAATTGCACCTAAACCCCTTTGTTTTTCGAACTATTTCTCTTCCAAACCAAAGTTAATGATTTCATTTTCAAAGGAAACTCTCCCAACCTTCTAACTAACCCCCAAGGTACCCTCTCAACCCTCTAATACAATCAAATGCCCGCGTTTACCCCGAAAGCCCCAATTTCCCTCTTTTGGCTTTAAACTACACCTACATTGTCCGGGCTTCAAACAAGGGATATCAAGGCATCTATAGCACCTAGGTAGCCTAAGGATACTAGAATTGAAGCCCGAATCCACCCGGATTCGCATTAACCCCGAAAGCCCCAAATTAAAGTCGGCTATTCTCAATTTTTAGGCGATTTAAGGGCAATGCAAGTGCACGGGGCTATTAGGTTATCTTCACTAACACCTAAGGCATCTATTAGAAGAATTAAATCAAGCTAATTCGAGTAATTACATAAAACCCTAGAAAAAACGTCACTATTCACCCTAAAAATCAAACTAACGATTCTAACCGTTTAAAAAGCGAAACAACGGCTCAAATGTGTTCTCTAGCATTCATATAGATGGTATATTAGCATAGATAACAATTACAATGGCATATAATCATATTTTCAACAAATCAAGAAATGAGCAACTATTTAAAAATGCAAAAACAAGTCATGAAATCCCTCACCAATACGCGTAGGAGCACCTAGGAACCTTGCAAACACCCTACACTAGTTGCTCAAGGCTTGGAGTGGCTTCATTTGAAGAGTTGAAGATGAAAAATTCCTCCCAAGTGCAAAGAGGGGCTGTCGGGTTTGGGGCTCCTGTTTTCAGCTTTTATTTTTTTTTTCTTTTGCATTTTGTGAGCTTAGGTGATATATAGAAGGGGCTAAGTTATGGTGGGGTCATTTGGGTGCTTAAATGATCTATTATAATGCGCGTTGAAAGCTTAGAAGCGAGCCTAAGGGGTGACACATTGGCTAACTAATTAAATCTATAAAGTTATTACGTAACACTATTCACTTGACTACTAAAATTATTTTCTAAACGAGCCCTCCTAACGCCTTTAGCTCAAATGCACATTTTTCCACTACTTTTACAATTAATATGATTTAATAAAAATGCTAATTAACCAATAGAATGCAGTTTAAAAATGAAGTGAATAGTAACCTAAGAAGACAGTTAATAAGGCATAGAAAGAGATGCGCAAACAAAGGATGCAACAATAATTAAATGAATGGCTAAATCTCGGGCGTCATATCCTCTCCCCCTTAAACTAATTGCGTCCACGCAATTCTTACAAGATTCGGCGAATAACTCTGGATACCGTTCCCGCATTTGATCCTCTCTTTCCCACGTCGCATCCTCTACTCCGTGATGATCCCACAGAACCTTAACCATCGGAATGCTTTTAGTCCTCAGCTCCTGAACTTTCTGATCAACAATCCGAAGAGGTTTCTCTGTGTAGGTCAAAGTTTCACTGATCTCTAGCGGTTCCGGCTCAAGTATGTGAGAGGGATCTGGCTGATACTTCCGAAGCATGGAAACATGGAATACGTCATGAATTCTACCCAGACTGGGAGGTAAAGCCAAACGGTAAGCCAAATCACCAACAGTTTCAGTTATCTCAAATGGTCCCACATATCGAGGACTGAGTTTACCTCCTTTACCATGCCGAATCAAACCCTTGCGAGGAGAAATTTTCAGAAATACTCGATCCCCTACAGTAAATTTCAGATCACGACGGCGTCTATCTGCATAACTCTTTTGCCGGCTCTGTGCTGTAAGCATTCTTTTTCTGATAAGCTGCACCTGATCAATCATTTTGTTCATTTCAGGTAAGAGAGTAGGGTCGATAGTCTTCATTTCACCAACATCATCCCAGTAGAGAGGAGACCGACATTTACGCCCATAAAGTGCCTCATAAGGTGCCATACCAATAGTAGCTTGATAACTATTGTTGTAGGCGAACTCTGCTAGTGGCAAATACTTCTCCCAACTCTTACCGAAGTCCAGAATACAAGCCCGCAACATATCCTCGAGGATTAAGATAGTTCTCTCGGATTGACCATCTGTCTAAGGATGATAAGCTGTACTGAAATTCAAATTCGTGCCCAAAGCTTTCTGAATCTTCTGCCAGAACTGAGATGTGAATCTGGGATCTCTATCTGACACGATACTCTTTGGAATCCCATGAAGTCGGACAACATTCTCAATATACAACTCTACTAGTTTATCAAGAGAATCAGACTTCTTTTTAGCAATAAAGTGAGAAGTCTTGGTCAGTCTATCCACAATAACCCAAACTGAGTCATTACCCTTCGAAGACCTCGGCAAATCTGATACGAAATCCATAGTAATATGATCCCATTTCCAAACAGGAATAGCCAAAGGCTGCAACAACCCTGCGGGTCTCTGATGTTCTGCTTTAACTTTCTGACAAGTAAGGCATCGAGCAACATAGTCAGCAATTTCTCTCTTCATATTATTCCACCAGAAATTCTGCTTCAAATCTCTATACATTTTCGTACTGCCTGGATGGATAGTATATCTGGAACTGTGTGCCTCAGCAAGAATATCCTTCTTCAGAGTCGGATCATTCGGAATACAGATTCTACCTTTGAATTTGAGAATACCATCGTCGTGCAGTTTGAAGTCCGACTCTCCCCCTTTAGAATTCTCTAAGACTTTCAACAATTGAAGATCAGTCTGTTGAGCTTCCCGAATCCTGGATAATAACAGAGATTGAATCTGCAAACTTGCAAATTGAATACCAGAATTTGAAGTACTAGGCTTCCATAAGCACAATTCTTCCATGAATTCCCAATTCTTGATAATCAAGCTAGCCACAGTAGCCTTTCGGCTCAAAGCATCAGCAACAATATTCGCCTTACCTGGAAGATAATTAATAGTGCAGTTATAGTCCTCAAGTAATTCCAGCCAACGCCTCTGCCTCATGTTCAACTCTTTCTGGGAAAACAGATATTTCAAGCTCTTATGATTTGTAAAGATTTCAAATTTGTTGCCCCAGAGATAATGACGCCATTTCTTTAATGCAAGAATGATAGCTGCAAGCTCAAGATCATGAGTCGGATAGTTGAGTTCATAAGGCTTCAGTTTCCTGGAAGCATAAGCAATAACTCGGCCATTCTGCATCAATACACAACCCAGACCTTCATTCGAAGCATCACTATAGATCACCAGATTATCATAACCCTCAGGTAAAGCAAGAATAGGAGTTGTAGTCAATCTCTTCTTCAATTCCTGGAAGCTGGCCTCGCATTTATCACTCTAGTCAAATACTAATTTCTTCTGAGTAAGTTGAGTTAGAGGCCCTGCGATCTTAGAGAAATCCTTGACAAACCTCCGATAATACCCAGCTAAACCAAGGAAGCTACGAATCTCCGTGACAGTTTCAGGTTGTTTCCAAGATAACACAACTTCAATCTTCGCTGGATCCACAGAATACTATCCTGCGAGATAATATGGCCAAGAAAAGAAACTTGCTTAAGCCAGAATTCACATTTGCTAAACTTTGCAAATAACCGATACTCCTGAAGAGTCTGCAACACAATTCTGAGATGTTGTTCATGCTCTGCTTCAGATTTAGAATAGACAAGAATATCATCAATGAATATGACCACAAATTGATCTAGATAAGGACGGAATACCCTCTGCATTAAATCCATGAATGCGGCGGGAGCATTAGTAAGACCAAACGGCAAGACAACAAACTCATAATGGCCATATCGAGTTCTGAAAGCAGTTTTAGGAACATCATCTTTCTTAATCCTCAGCTGATAATAGCCCTGCCTCAGATCAAATTTAGAGAATACCCTGGCGCCTTGCAACTGATCAAATAACTCTTCGATTAAAGGCAAAGGATATTTATTTTTGATGGTTACCTGATTAAGACCCCGATAATCAATGCACAGGCGAAGAGACCCGTCTTTCTTTTTAACAAATAGAACTGGCGCACCCCACGGTGAAGAACTCGGCTGAATGAATCCCTTCTCAAGCAAGCCCTGCAATTGAACTTTCAATTCCTGCAACTCAGGTGGAGCCATTCTGTACGGAGTCCTAGAGATAGGTGAAGTCCCCGGCAATAAATCAATCATGAACTCTATCTCTCTATCAGGCGGTAACCCAGGTAATTCCTCAGGAAAGACCCCCGGAAACTCCCTCACGATAGGTACATCATTCAATTTCAATTGATCCCCAGGTTGATTAATCCAATATGCAAGATAAGCCTCACAACCCTTGCTCAATAATTTAGATGCCCTAATAGAAGAAATAATAGGAGTTCCCGTAGATTTTCTACTGCCAACTATCTTAAGTACAGGCTGGTCAGGCATTTCTAGATACACAATCTTCTTTCTACAATCAAGCTGGGCATAATATTTACTTAACCAGTCTATCCCCAATATAATTTCAAAGTCATTGAAGGGTAGGATAATCAAATCAGCAGGAAAAACACGACCTTCAATAAATATACTACATGCTCTGCAAATAGACCTAGTAACAAACTTCGGACCCATAGGAGTATAAACCACAATCTCATGCAACAGTTTATCATGTTTCAATTTAGCATTTTGTGCACAAGTAGGAGTAATAAAAGAATGCGAAGCCCCGGAATCAATTAAAACCTTAACTGACTGATCATTAAGAAGAAAAATACCTTCTACCACAGCAGTAGTATCCGGAAGCTCCTCAGCATCCAAAGCAAATACACGGGCCTGACCCCGTGGTGGTGGTGCTGCAGCTGGTGCCCTGGTCTGAGAGTTCTGAGCTGATGACTGACCCCTAGGGTTCTTAAATTTCTGACAGTCTTTAACCCTGTGCTGATCACTGCCGCAACCTGTACACTTGTTATGTTTCTTCCAACAAACATCCTTAGTGTGGCTCTGGCGCTGACAGAAGCTGCACTGCTGGTGTCGTCTTGCAACAGTGCCTCCCGAAGGAGCTCTGTAAGTAGAGGTAGCTGAACTACCCTGCTGCGAACGGGAAACTGCTGGACGGAACTGACTCTGAGTCTGACTCTGGACTAGTCGTGCCTGAGGCTGAGTAGGCCCTGTGTAACTCTGAGTCTGCCTCGGCGGCGAACTCTGCCCAACTGATACAGCCTGCCCCTGGTACCCTTGACTCTGAGACTGAAACCGTTTACTCGATTGACTGGTCTCGGCTAACACATCGGCCTTCCGTTTCTCATATCTCGAGGCAGCTCGGACTACTGCAGCATAGTTAGGAAAATCATTTGAAGACAAGTTCAGCATAATATCCCTCCTCAAACCCAGGATGAACCTCTGGATCTTCATGTCTTCCGGCTGAATCAAAGCTGGTGCATAACGGGAAAGCCGGGTAAAAGTAGCCTCGTATTGATCTACCGTCATACTTCCCTGCTTCAAGTTTATGAACTCAGTTTGTCGCCTCTCATGGGCAACTACCGATATATACTTGTCTCGAAATTCTCGGACAAAGTCGGCCCATGTATGATGAACTACCTCAGCTCCCCATTTCTCACTGATGGTATTCCACCAATCTTCAGCATCACCCTCGAGTAGGAAAGTAGCATAAGTAATCTTCCTGTCATCACAGCACTCGAGGATTGCTGCCACTCTCTCAAACTTCCTTAACCACATCTCAGCTTTCATATCGTCCGGCTCCCCAAAGAAAGTATAGGCCCCATGATGTATAAACCGATCATACAGATTTCCCCCGGTAGGACCACTACCTCCGGCTCTCGCAGCCTGATTACCTCCAACGACCCCTGGCTGACCCTGTTGTGTAACAAACTGGGCGATAGTGTTCATAGCTGTGGCCATCGTGGCCAAGATCTGTGCAGTGCTCGGTTCTTGAACCTGCGGTGCATTTTCGGCCACCTCAGCTTCTTGCCCATGAACCCCCTCGGGTTCTCCACCAACATTCGGATTATCAGCACGACGGCGAGGCCCCATCTCGAATAGCTAGAATGCAAAGTGCTATGACAGGTATATATATGAATATATGCAATTTATAAGTTAACACATAAAGAAAAGTCCAATTAGATTCACATAAAGTCAAGTACATAGAAGTTCAAATAAATATTCCACATTCTTGAAGTAAACATAAATCACTAGATCATACTTGACATTCTAGACTCTTGATATTCTATTTCCATGCTAGGATGTTCATTCCTCATTCAAATTTCAGTTAGGCAAATCGAAATCAAACACTCATGTATTCACAAGGTCACATAACAAATCTCTACCCACAGACCGAGAAATTTAACCCGGCTTCATGCATTCTACAGCTCTGATACCACTTAAATGTCACGCCCCGACCCAACCCCCAAGCTAAAGGTTAAGTCCGGACCCGGCACACGGACAGAATCTCCCCTGTTCCGTGGACATTCTAAAAACCTGTAAACACTTAAACAAAGTCCCAACAATACAATACAAGCTTTTCTTAATTAAACAACAAAGCTATAAGGCCATCCGAGCCTTATGGTACACAATATCTCCAAAACACACAAGCATGCGAGAACTTGTTATCAGCATAGTTTTATAATCATAACATTCTAGGAAATCCATAACTACTTAAAGGATAATGCATTCTCCATTAACCCTCCACCCCCACGCATGCAAGGAAATAAAGGCAAGAATAAAAGTTATTACAAGACATGGCTTCCAATTCTACACCACAATCTACTATCCTTCAATTTGCACAACAACATATACATAGCCCTTAGGCCACAAAATAGTACGTAAAGTAATCAGATGAATCTTCCACATAGCAGCAAATTCATTAACCACCTCAAGCTATCAGGCACAGCAACTAAGGTAAAGGCTCAATCTGAACTTCTTCTTCCTCAACTAAATCAACAAGCTGGGGATCACCCTCAGCGTCTCCTGAAACAGATATCGAGGTATGAGCAACCACTGTTGCCCAGTGAGGGATATAGTCCCGGGCGTGCAATGCAACATATAATACAATTATACAACAATAACACTTAGACAATTAAAGAAAGAACGATAACTTAAATAACCACACATTTAAAAGGATACATTTCACTCAATCCCCTATACACCAATCTTCACTGGTCTTCAATCACGATCCACGAACCACGAGCATAACCCCAATCACTCCAGTGGGTGTACTCCGGATGTACCTCGAATCCTACGATCCAACATCCCCTGGCAATCTCCGGACCAGGCGAATGAGGGACTAGGGCACGGAGTTTGAATATCCACTGGCAAGCCCTTTACCGCCCAGCCGATATTCAACACATCCGCCCCTGACACTATGGTTGCGCAACCACTATGCAATGCACTTAACGATGGCAAGTTAATAGCAATAATATAAGCATTAACACATATGAGGATCAACAAAGTAGGTTGACCTCGATGCAATGAGAATAGAACATTTATATAAGCAAATATGCAGTTTTGCAAAGAGACGTTACAAAATAACCATAGAATTATACCAAAAAGCTCCAAATCAACTTAATATCACATATAAACACTCAAGAAGACATGCCGTGGGTTTAGAAATGCGAGACAACTTAAATTGAACCTAAACCCCTTTGTTTTTTGAACTATTTCTCTTCCAAACCAAAGTTAATGATTTCACTTTCAAAGGAAACTCTCCCAACCTTCTAACTAACCCCAAGGTACCCTCTCAACCCTCTAATTCAATCAAATGCCCGCATTTACCCCGAAAGCCCCAATTTCCCTCTTTTGGCTTTAAACTACACCTACATTGTCCGGGCTTCAAACAAGGGATATCAAGGCATCTATAGCACCTAGGTAGCCTAAGGATACTAGAATTGAAGCCCGAATCCACCCGGATTTGCATTAACCCCGAAAGCCCCAAATTAAAGTCGGCTATTCTCCATTTTTAGGCGATTTAAGGGCAATGCAAGTGCACGGGGCTATTAGGTTATCTTCACTAACACCTAAGGCATCTATTAGAAGCATTAAATCAAGCTAATTCGAGCAATTACATAAAACCCTAGAAAAAACGTCACTATTCACCCTAAAAATCAAACTAACGATTCTAACCGTTTAAAAAGCGAAACAACGGCTCAAATCTGTTCTCTAGCATTCATATAGATGGTATATTAGCATAGATAACAATTACAATGGCATATAATCATATTTTCAACAAATCAAGAAATGAGCAACTATTTAAAAATGCAAAAACAAGTCATGAAATCCCTCACCAATACGCGTAGGAGCACCTAGGAACCTTGCAAACACCCTACACTAGTTGCTCAAGGCTTGGAGTGGCTTGAATTGAAGAGTTGAAGATGAAAAATTCCTCCCAAGTGCAAAGAGGGGCTGTCGGGTTTGGGGCTCCTGTTTTCAGCTTTTATTTTTTTTTTCTTTTGCATTTTGTGAGCTTAGGTGATATATAGAAGGGGCTAAGTTATGGTGGGGTCATTTGGGTGCTTAAATGATCTATTATAATGCGCGTTCAAAGCTTAGAAGCGAGCCTAAGGGGTGACACATTGGCTAACTAATTAAATCTATAAAGTTATTACGTAATACTATTCACTTGACTACTAAAATTATTTTCTAAACGAGCCATCCTAACGCCTTTAGCTCAAATGCACATTTTTTCCACTACTTTTACAATTAATATGATTTAATAAAAATGCTAATTAACCAATAGAATGCAGTTTAAAAATGAAGTGAATAGTAACCTAAGAAGACAGTTAATAAGGCATAGAAAGAGATGCGCAACCAAAGGATGCAACAATAATTAAATGAATGGCTAAATCTCGGGCGTCACATCTCCCTCTAACAAGAAGGTCGTAAACACCACCTTATTCTCATTATCATAATTGATATATCTTCTCAACCTGTGCAAGCCAACCCTCTGTTTTTCATTGTCAAGCTCACCTCGAAATTTGGGAGGTCCATAGCTTAAGAAGTCCCTTAATGTCCTATCCCGGTCTCTTCCATTGCCACCAATTGTGTTACTGCTAGACCCATTGTTATTATGGTTGCCTGTACTACTATTGTCCCTTAATTAAACCTAAGAGGGGGAGGGGGGTGAATTAGGTTATATAGGCAATAGTACTACTTTTTCGATTAGGCAATATACTAGCAATGATTAATAAAAAACAATCTTAAATAGATATGCACTCTAGCAATATGAAATGTGAGTAAGACAATTTATCAAACACTTGGTGTGTAGAACATAATGCAAAGAGAGAGTTGAGAGAAAGAGATCGCAAATCGCGATTTTAGCGTGGTTCGGCCCCTGCCTAAGTCCACGACCTAAGCTCCCCGCTTAAGATTTCAACAATCTTTACTATGGTGGCTCTTCAAATGTTGGTGAGTCCAAAAACCAACTACAATGGTAGTTCAAGCTCTACAATAGAAAAACAACTCTTCTCAATACAAAACTTTCACTTCAACACCTTTGACCATGAAATCCTTCCTTTCAAAGTGTTTAACTGTCTCTTTTAATAAGTCTTTGAGAATCACAATAAAAGCCCTCCTTTAAGGGTAGATGAATACAATGAATGTTTTCTCACAATATTGCTCACAATTTCTTGCTCAAGTATAGCTCAATGATGATTCAAAAAATTAAGATGATGAAAGAACACAAGAGTAAATGCTTTTAATCAATGCTTTCAAATTTTGCAGTTGAGAGCACTTAATAGAGCTGAAAAAATGGTGTAATAAATGCTCCCAATGTTCACAAACGGCTATATTTTGAATCAGCATTTTTGGCCTGACCAGTTGACCTCTATTCGCCGGTCGACCAGTCGAGAAATCCTCGTCCAGTGGACAAGTCTCGGGCGGACAACCCTTGTTCGCCGGTCGACCAGTTGAGAGACTCTCGTCCGTTGGACAGGTCTTTGGCCGATGACCTTCTGGCCACCGGTCTACCGGTAGCCGAGGGGTCGTCCGGTGAAACCAAGACTGTCAGGGTTGGGTTTTTTTTTTTTTAAATGATTCTTTTGAACAAATTTTTGTAAGGTACACAAACACACATTTCAAAAACGTTGTTTGAGAATCACTATTGACCATATACTATTTGTAAGCCCCAAAAACCCCAGTCTTGTCCCAACCGGTACCCCTTATGACTTCCGTCTCCATCCTTATAACTCCATCTTCATTCTTCAAATCTTCTCCTTAGGTTGATGGATGTTCTTCTTCCTTCTTTAGCTCGATAATCTTAAAGTCGGAGTCAAACTTGATTCATCCTTGCTTTTGCACACTGAACAAACTCATTAAAGACATTTACGGTTTGTGATCATCAAAACCAAGATTTAGAAGCCTTTTAGGCTAACAATCTCCCCTTTTTGATGATGACAAAACTTATCTCAAATAATAAAAATATAAGCATAATGAGTCTGAGAGAGTATTTAGCATTTTGTGCAATTTGAGTTTGTTTGAACCTAAGATATAAGTTTGTTCAAAAACTCCCCCTCAACAGGTGCATACATAACAACTCCCCCTTGATGTATGAGTTCTTTTTAGATATGCTTCTATTATTTATATTTCTCCCCCTTTTTGTCATTAGCAAAAATGAAGAGTAGTCACACAACAATATTAGCTTCCTAGGTGACATTAGCAAGCAAAGAAAAACATGTCTAGATTTGAACAACAAACACTTGACACAAAGTCACAAAGTAAGCAAGTCATAGAAAAAAAAACTACCAAAGCAATGGAGATGAAATATCAAAAACAAAGTATCAAAACAATAGAAGAAAATGCATGAAGTAAAACATGAGTGTTGGAAAAAGAAAGTTGCAAAGTTTAATAAGAAAGGGGAAAGGGGAGCATCCTAAGCATCACAGAGCAACGGGCTTAATCTTTCATAAATTTCTCATAGAGCTTCTCGAACATCTTGTTCATGCCCTTCATCTCGGTCTTGACGTCATCGACAGTCAAGAATAATTGATCAACTTTTGAAGTCAGATTATCAACTTTGGTATTGACTTCTTCAAGAGTGACTAGATGGAGTCTACTTCTTGTGGACGAACTAGCACTACCAATATCAACCCGAGAAAGACCTAGCATCTCTACCTGCAGGATCTCCTTCATCACTCTCGCTTGTAGCCTCACTTTCATCACCTTCTTCCCCAAGGTCATAGTTCTCTAGATCATCAACTACTTCAAATTGAACCTTGCGGAATTGATGTTGCTGAATGTAGACAATGTCATTGTTTTCACGAGCCATGGTTTGTCTATCTAGGCAATACTTGTCAAGGAGATAAGTGGAGTCATTTAAGGGTTCAAATTGACCAATACGATCAAGACCTCTAAGACGGAACAAATGACACAAGATCATTATATAGGGCAAAGATTTCTTCTTAAAGGCCAGCATATGACTAAGTATAATGTATGGAAGGTTGATTTTTACCTTCTTATACATGAGGTCCAGCACATAACCCGTGAAGGATGGAATGGTCCCGTCTTTTATATTGCAAGGCATGATAGATTGATTGAGGATATAGAGGAGCAAACATTTCTCAGCACAAAGTTGATCTCTCTTGGGCATAAAGTCTTCCAATTTTCCCGTCCCTTCCTATAGTGTAGTACACATCTCCTTGAAAGAATCTGTGTGGAGTTCACTTGGTAAGTTGACAGCGGTGTAAAGTCTGAGACCACGATGTGGAATACCAAATAAGTTAGCCACGTCCTGTTCACTTACAAAGAGGTTAACACCACTTACTCTACTCTTTATACCCCGTACATCGGCTTGTTCACCTTCTACTGCATAGGCATAGAATTCACGAACCCATAGATCGCAGTTGATGTCCTCGAGTCCAAACAAGGGAAGCCATTGTTGATGAAAAAGCAGTTTATAGGGCTTCGTGTTATCCAAAAAATCTGAAGGATCAATGCGTTTACCCTATAATATATCCTTTTTAGATAAATCTCTTGGTGCGATCACGTACATTGGATCCCAGGGATCAATAGTATGAGGCCTAAATGCAGTCCTTTGTCTATTGGATGCTTGTCTAGACGATGATACCATGAGTATACAAGAGAATTTGCAATAAAGTTTGGTTGAGGAATTTTGTCGAGCACTTGGGGTGCAACAAAGATTGCTAAAGAGTTTTGGAAACGTTTTTTAAAAAGAAAAGTGGATGAGTTGTGAAGCTTGGGAGTTTGGCCTTTTTGTTTGCGATGTAAGGATGAGATTTTGAAGATAATAGAAGACAATGCAAAGTAGTGGAATTGAAGTGGGAGAGAATTTGAAGAGTTGTGAATGAAGAAAAATTGTGATTTGAAGATGAATTTTGAAGTTTTAAACCCTTTTGCCCGTCAGTGTCGCGACCAGAAGAGGGTGAATGCGCCGGTCGTCCAGTGTCATACCCTCGTCCGCTCGAGGCATGTTCACCGGACAAGGGTGTACTTCACCGGTTGACCGGTGGAAGACCGCTCTTCCGGCGGTGCACTTTATGTCGGAAATTGCAATACACCAAAAAAAAACTTCAAGTTACACCTTTTGTAACACATTTTAAGCATACCCAACTCTCTTCTTATCACACAAAATTGAGTCTCAGGCGATGGTTTGGTAAAAATATCAGCTAATTGATTCACAGAATCAACAAAGTTGAGCACAACATCTCCTTTTTGAACATGATCGCGAATAAAATGATGTCTAATTTCAATATGTTTTGTTCTGGAGTGTTGAATGGGATTTTTAGTGAGATTAATGGCACTTGTATTATCACATTTAATAGGCACACTATTGTACACAAGACCATAATCAAGCAAATTTTGTTTCATCCAAAGAATTTGTGCCACACAATTTCCAGCAGATACATATTAAGCTTCAACCGTAGAGAGAGCTACACTATTTTGCTTTTTACTAGACCAAGAGAATCATGAATGTCCTAGAAATTGACAACATCCACTAGTACTTTTTCTGCCTACACGATCTCCTGCATAATCCGCATCTGAATATCATATCCGCTCAAATGAAGTGTCTTTTGGATACCATAATCCTAAATCTATAGTCCCCTTAAGATATCTAATGATTCTTTTTACAGCATTTAAGTGAGACTCTTTAGGACATGATTGAAAACGAACACATAAGCACACAACAAATACAATATCGGGTCTAGAAGCAGTTAAATAAAGAAGGCTTTGGATCATACCTCGATATTGCTTTTCATCTACCTTGTTACCTTCCTCATCTTTGTCAAGCTTGATTGATGTTGACATTAGTGTACTCATTTCTTTTGCTGACTCAAGTCCATATTTTTTGATAAGTTCTCTAGTGTACTTGTCTTGATTGATGAAAGTACCCTCTTGTGTTTGCTTGATTTGGAGTCCAAGAAAGAAATTCAATTCTCCTATCATACTCATCTCAAATTCCTTGTGCATACACTTAGAGAAATACTCACAAAGAGATTCATTAGTAGCACCAAAAATTATATCATCAACATAAATTTGTACAAGCAATATATCTTTACCTTTTGTTTTGACAAAGAGAGTGGAATCTAGTTTGCCTCTAGTGAACCCTTTTTCAAGCAAATAGTTGCTAAGCCTATCATACCATGCTCTAGGTGCTTGCTTAAGACCATATAATGCCTTATCTAGTTTATATACATGATTTGACAAGTTAGTGTCCTCAAATCCGGATGGTTGTTTCACAGATACTTCTTCCTTAAGATAGCTATTTAGAAAGGCACTTTTAACATTCATTTGGTATAATTTAAAGTTCATAAAACATGCAAAAGCAATAAGCATACGAATGAATTCAAGTCTAGCCACTGGAACAAAAGTCTCATCATAATCTATCCATTCTTCTTGATTATACCCTTGAGCCACTAGTCTAGCTTTGTTTCTAGTTACAATTCCAGATTCATCTAACTTATTCCTAAAAACCCATTTTGTACCAATTATGGGATAGTGTAACGACCCCAACCTGGCCCTTCTCAAGACTAGGTCAAAGTCTATGTTCATTGTTGCTGCGGTCTCAAGTAAATAATTAATGGTATCCTTACGAGAAAGAAAATACATTAAACTATTCAATAATAAACTTTTATATAATAATTTAAGTACAAAAGGGTGTTACAATATTTGAGATCTGATAACTATCTGACTATTTAAAAACTAGGGTTTCAGCACAGCTATCCTTTTACTCGGAAGTAGTTGAAACAAACTCTAACTTTTACAACTTGAATCCAACTACGACAGCAAGAGGCTTCGAGCATGTAAACATTCAAAGTCTATTTCCATTTCAAGCTAAGTTGCACCTACACTGGGGGGCAAGAAAAGACGGTGAGCTGTGGGGAAGCTCAATGAGGATAGCATAGAAGAGTTTTGAAAACATTTCTGGTCGGTCTCTTTTGCAAATCATGATGCAATTCACGTACGGTAGTATAACACATATGATAAACAACATATTATAACCAACAGAGATTACTAACACATTTGAATCACGTAACGACATGTAAATAACAAGCAGATTTCCTCCCCAAGGGTAGAGATCGCCAAGCGGGAGGATTTACCCATATTCTAAAGTCATTTCCATAGGTGGCCAGCCCCGAATCAAGATCACAATTTCAACTTCTTATTTCTCCCAAGAGGATACTCCGGATTATATCCAAAATCTACAACCCAACATCTCCGAGGGCGGACCCAGACCCAAGCGAGAAAAATACTCTTCAAGGGCGATAGGTGTCCCAAGCGAGAAGAGGGAATAGGACCACGATAGTCACGGGATCACCGGCAAGCCCTATGCCTCCCGGCGTTCGTGAAATACTATCGTGCCTGAGGTTGCAACCCCTAATCAAGTAGCACATAAGCATGCACAAGTTGCCACATAACACACAACTGATATGTAGTTCGATAAACACGTGGATGGAGAACAACAAAAGAGGTTGTTCCCAAACATATACTTTTAATAGTCAGAAGTTCAAGATAATTCAAGTTAATCATAGCTAGCTTTCAAATTCCTTCAGGTTAATAACATCCTCCAGTTCAGTATTCAAGAGTTACATGCAGTTAAAAGAACATATTTGCAATCTCTCATTGATGTCACATAAAGTGATAAACTCCACATTAATCAGTAACAATTAATTCTTAACTAATACATTATTAAAGTCAACTCTAATTCAAATAAATAAAGAATATTAATAACCATGATATGTATTTCAAGCTAGAATATTAAAATAACAAATCATGTTATAGACATATAATAATTATACAAACATATAAGATGCTATTTTTAGTAAAATCTCCTCACCTTAAAATGTCGAAAATTGGAGAAGATTTGGACCGGTTTTAAAACTTTCGAAACGTTAACTAACTGAATCGATATAATTTAGTGAAATCGGGTCAGAAAAAAATGTCTTCCTGTTTGATTTTAGGAGGTCAAGTGACCCCTTTATATAGTTTTTCAAAGTTGACGCATCTGGGACACGTGTCCCCCTACGTGTCGTGCATGCGTGGCATGTCCACGCATGTATGACACGTGTCTTGAGACACGTGTCACTCCCCAAGAGTGATACCAACGTTCCGTGTTTTTGCCTGTTTCGCTCATAGATGTCCCGACTATTGTATTTTCGGGTCGGGATACAATTTTGCCAAACTTTACTATTAAGTAGTACAAGTTAAAAGAAACCCAATGGCGTATGCCCATTTTCCGCAATGGGGTCCCAATTTTCTTATAATTGGCCCCGAAGTGAAACCTCTTTCTCGGACCAAAAACCCCTAAATTCGGAAAAACAGCGGAAATATCTCAAAAAGTTAAAGGAAATCACCCATATTCTTGTAAGCAGCAAAAACGTTTTACTTAGTCACGATATAGGGCTTTACATCCCTGTAATGACCCTAAGCTTTATGTTAATTAATGTTATAAGAACACCTAATAATAGGTTGCTATTAATTGTAATACTAATTGATTTTTAAATAGTAAGACAATTAACTATAAATTAAATGCAGACAAATAATCACAAAGACACATTTTTTCAAAAATAACAAAAGAAATAAATATAAATAAATACTTGTAAATGCATGGTCGGGCTCGGGTATTACATCCTCATCCCCTTATAAAAATTGCGCCCTCCTAATTTACTTCTCCAGTACCTCCGGCCCACTGCGTGAGATTGAATACCGGATGCCAAGTAAGAATTCCAAACATGAGCCTCAAATAGTAATACCCGGATAAGAATACCAAAGAACACCATATAAGAATACCACGTAAGAATACCAAGAAATCTCGAATGTCAAATAAAGGCAATATAGATGTCAAATAAAGGCAATATGAATGCCAAATAAAGGCTCATCTTCAGAAATCCAATAAGTAAGAAGTCTAGAGAAAATATCGATTAAGAAGTCCAACCAAAGATACCAAAGAAGAACTTCAAGATTTCTGATCAAGGAAAATACCAACGGCCAATCAACTGTTCCTTTGTTTGTTGACTTGCCTTCGAGGAGATCTGCTACTGGCCAATTCTTTCAGAAAAGGGGATTACTTACCATTTTACGAGTAATGCATGTATACAATTAATAACTTAAACATGCAACTTATAGAAAATAGATTCACACTTAGCAAATAAGCACATTGAGCACACATGATTATGCCAGACACATTTCTTTAAAAGACGTCTACCCACTGTCCGAAGATCCTATCCCGGCTTATGAGGCATCTAAGCTCTGATCCCACCTGTAGCGACCCAACCCGGCCCTTCTCAAGACTAGATCAAAGTCTGTGTTCACTGTTGCTGTGGTCTCAAGTAAATAATTAATGGTAACATTACGAGAAAGAAAATACATAACACTATTCAATAAAAAACTTTTATATAATAATTTAAGTACAAAAGGGTGTTACAATATTTGAGATCTGATAACTACCCGACTATTTACAAACTAGGGTTTCAGCACAGCTATCATTCTACCCGAGATTAGTACAAACAAACTCTAACTTTTATAACTTGAATCAAACTATGACAGCAAAAGGCTTCGAGCATGTAAACATTCAAAGTCTATTTCCATTTCAAGCTAAGTTGTACCTGCACTGGGGGGGAAGAAAAAATGATGAGCTCTGGGGAAGCTCAGTGATGATAGAATAGAAGAGTTTTGAAAACATTTCTAGTCGGTCTCTTTTGCAAATCATGATGCAATTCACGTACGGTAGTATATCACATATGGTAAACAACATATAATAATCAACAGAGATTACTAACACATTTGAATCACGTAACGACATGTAAATAACAAGCAGATTTCCTCCCCGAGGGTGGAGATCGCCAAGCGGGAGGACTTACCCATATTTTGATGTCATTTCCAGAGGTGGCCAGCCCCGAATCAAGATTACAATTTCAACTTCTTATCTCTCCCAAGAGGATATTCCAGATTGTATTCAAAATCTATGACCCAATATCTTCGAGGGCGGACCCGGACCCAAGCGAGAAAAGTACTCTTCAAGGGCGATAGGCGTCCCAAGCGAGAAGAGGGAATAGGACCACGATAGTCACGGGATCACCGGCAAGCCCTATGTCGCCCGGCGTTCGTGAAACGCTATCGTTCCTGAGGTTGCAACCCCTAATCAAGAAGCACACAAGCATGCACAAGTTTCCATATAACACACAACTGATACGTAGTTCGATAAACACCTGGGTGGAGAACAACAATAGAGGTTGTTCCCAAACATATACTTTCAATAATCAGAAGTTCAAGATAATTCAAGTTAATCATAGCTAGCTTTCAAATTCCTTCAGGTAAATAACATCCTCCAGTTCAGTATTCAAGAGTTACAAGCAGTTAAAAGAACATATTTACAATCTCTCATTGGTGTCACATAAAGTGATAAACTCCACATTAATCAGTACCAGTTAATTCTTAACTAATACATTATTAAAGTCAACTCTAGTTCAAATAAATAAAGAATATTAATAAGCATAATATGTATCTCATGCTAGAATATTAAAATAACAAATCATGTTATAGACATATAATAATCATACAAACATATAAGATGCTATTTTTAGTAAAATCTCCTCACCTTAAAATGCTGAAAATTGGAAAAGATTTGGACCAATTTTAAAACTTTTGAAACATTAACTAACTGAATCGATATAATTTAGTGAAATCGGGTCAGAGAAAAATGTCTGTGTGTTTGATTTCAGGGGTCAAGTGACCCCTTTATACAGTTTTTCAAAGTTGACGCATGCGGGACACGTGTCCCGTCACGTGTCTCACATGTGTGGCACGTCTATGCATGTGTGACACGTGTCCCCCTACGTGTCACGCATGCGTGCCATGTCCACGCATGCGTGGCATGTATGACACGTGTCCTGAGACACGTGTCACTCCCCGAGAGTGACACCAACGTTTCGTGTTTTTGCCCGTTTCGCGCATAGATGTCCCGATTATTGTATTTTTGGGCCGGGATGCAATTTTTCCAAACTTCGCCATTAAGTAGTACAAGTTAAAAGAAACCCAATGGAGTATTCCTGCATTTCGCGGCGGGGTCCATATTTTCCTATAATTGGCTCCGAAGTGAAACCCCTTTTCCGGACCAAAAACCCCTAAATTCGGAAAAACAGCCGAAATAGCTCAAAAAGTTAAAGGAAATCACCCATACTCTTATAAGCAGCTAAAAAGTTTTACTTAGTCACGATATGGGGCTTTACGTCCCTGTAATGACCCTAAGTTTTATGTTAATAAATGTTATGAGAACATCTAATAATAGGTTACTATTAATCGTAATACCAATTGATTTTTAAATAGTAAGACAATTAATTATAAATTAAATGCAGATAAATAATCATAAAGACACATTTTTCAAAAATAACAAAAGAAATAAATATAAATAAATACTTTTAAATGCATGGTCAGACTCGGGTATTACAGATAATCCTTAGGTTTTTCAACTAGATGCCACACTTTACTTCTTTCAAATTGATTTAGTTCTTCTTGCATGACAACTATCCAATCTTCATGATCTAAAGCTTCTTTAAAATTTTTAGGCTCTACTTGAGAAAGAAAAGCAACATGTTCACAATATGCATTTAGATTAGAGCGAGTTCTTACTCCCTTTGAAGGATCACCAAGAATTTGGTCATTTGGGTGATTTCTTACAAACTTCCAACATTTTGGTAGATCATCATTTGTTGCCACTTCTTGGTCATTTTGTATTGGTTGTACATTTCTTTGTGGATTTTCTAGAGTTTCACCATCCTTTGAGGTTTGACCCTCTTCAACATTTGTCTCCTTTGAATCTTTTGAGGTTCTCTCGTTGCTGATGGTTGTAGGTAAGATTTGAGTGTCAATTTCAGAAATACCTACATCATCATCGTTCTTTCTCAAAGCGAAATGATTAGTTTCATCAAAATCCACATGCATAGACTCTTCGATAAGCATGTTTCTTTTGTTAAAGACTCTATAAGCTTTACTTCTTGAAGAGTAACCCATAAAAAGTCCTTCATCCGATTTCGAATCAAATTTTCCAAGATGTTCTTTTGTATTAAGGATGAAACACTTACATCCAAACACTTTAAAATGAGATACATTTGGTGCTCTACCTTTCCATAATTCATAGGGTGTTTTCTTTAGAAAAGATCTAATTAGCACACGATTTAATACATAACATGCAGTATTTACGGTTTCACCCCAAAAGTATGTTAGCAAGTAGTTTTCTTTCAACATTGTTCTTGCCATTTCTTGTAGTGTTCGGTTCTTCTTTTCTACTACCACATTTTGTTGAGGAGTTTTAAGAGCTGAAAAATTATGTTCAATGTCACGTTCTTCACAATAGTCCATGAAAGATGCATTTATAAATTCAGTGCCTTGGCCACTATGTATGCAATTTATGTAATAGCCTTTCTCATTTTGCACCTTATTACAAAGTTTAGCAAATTCATTGAAGGCATCATTTTTATGTGCAAGAGGTCTCACCCATGTGAATCTAGTGTAATCATTTATAATAACATAGACATATCTAGATTCACCTAGACTTACCACATCCATTGGACAAATAGATCATTATGTAAATTTTGTAAAGCCCTTGATGTGGTTACCTTACTAATTGTTTTGAAAGATGTCTTATGTTATTTTCCAAATTGACATGCATTACATAGATGGTCTTTTTGAAATCTGGTCTTAGGAAGACCTATGACAAGTTCTTTTCTCGAAAGTTTAGCAAATAAATCCATATTAGCATGACCAAGTCTTCTATGCCATAACCATGAATCTTCATTAATGGTAACTAAGCATGTCACATTTTGGCACTTTAATTCATGAAGATTGATTACATATACATTATCACATCTAACTCCAACAAATATATTACTTTATCATCTTTATCAAACACCTTGCAACAAGTAGATAGAAATTCAACTCTAAATCCATTATCACAAAATTGACTTACACTTAGTAAATTATGTTTAAGACCTTTAACATACAAGACATCATGAATAGAAAGAGAGTTTATATCTCCTATGCTACCATTTCCAATGACTTTGCCTCCTTCATTTCCTCCATAACTAACTTTACCTTTGAAGTTTCTGTCAATCTCATAAAATAAAGATACATTCCCCGTCATGTACCTTGAGCACCCACTATCAATAACCCAAGTATCTTCATACTTCACCTTTAGGGAAACCTATCATTTATACAAAAAAATCAAGTCCATTTTGGTCCTCAAGGTTCTATTGGGTCCTTTTATGTTAGTACGAAGTCCTAACACATCTAACAACCCATTTAGGGTAAGCCATAAAGGACTATGAGAATCTCTTCCCACCATGTTTCTAAATCTACATCGTGATGCATTATGACCAATCTTCTCACAATAAGTGCATCTCTTAAACAATCCTCTTGATGTTGAGGCTACATTCCAAGAGGATGATGCTTTGACAAAATAATTTTGCAACCTTTTTTGATATGGCTTATAGCCAATTCCCTTTTTGTCAAATTGTACTTTTTGTGATTCTTTTAATGGTGGATGGACAATTGAGGATTGAGAAGCTTTTATAAAGATAGTTTTTGAAGACTTTGGTTTAAAAAATGGATCATAGCCAATTCCACCTTTGTCGAGTGGTATTTTTTGAGAACCAAGAATTTCATCCAAGACCTTTGTTCCTTTTGAAAATCTAGCTAGATCATTTTGTAGGCCAAGAACTTGTTTTTCAAAATCTTTGATTTCTAATTCATTTTTGGACTTTAAATGATAGTATTCACACATTTCTTTGGTAAGAGTATCATTTTTATCTCTAAGTTCCTTAATTTCCTTTTGAAGTTCATCATTTTCTTTTTGAATATTATTTACTTTTGAATGTGCAAGAAGAAAACTATCATGTAGTTTTGAAAATTCATTTGTTAGTTCCTCAAATGTATATTCATCATCATTAGAAGATAAAGAAGAAGATTCATCACAAGATAAAGAAGTTACCTCATTATCTCTAGCCATGTAGCACACAAAGTTTGCCACTTCGGTTTCGCTTCTACTTTCATCACTGGTTGATAAATCATCCTCAACATACGCCTTCATTACCTTTTGCTTTCCTTGGATCAATTTTGGACATTTTTCTTTGATGTGTCGCGGTTTGTCACAATTGAAGCATTTTATCTCTTCTTTGGTCTTTTCTAATTTTTTTTTGAATCTCCTCTTGACTTTGTTGTTGATGAGCTCTTCTCTCTTTATCTTTTTGTATTTCAAGAACTTCTTAAAGTTCTTTGCAAGAAGTGCAAGCTCATCATGATCGTTATCATTGTTGTCT
Organism: Ehretia macrophylla; assembly: GCA_037974665.1. NCBI lineage: Eukaryota > Viridiplantae > Streptophyta > Magnoliopsida > Boraginales > Ehretiaceae > Ehretia > Ehretia macrophylla. Next base: position 63,067,867 of record CM075779.1, read on the forward strand.
TCATCACTTGATTGAAATTGAGCAATGAGAGCAACTGATTTCCTTGTCTTCTTTTCTTCTTCATCTCGTATTTTTTCTTGATTCAATACAAGCTCCTCTATTTCAAGGTTGCAAATGAGCTCATGCACCATAATCGTGGAGAGATCAGTTGATTCTCTAATAGACGTCACCTTTGGTTTGTATTCCTTTGGAAGAGCCATAAGAATCTCCCGGTTGAGTTCTTCATTTGGATACTTCTTCCCAAGAGCACTTAATTTGTTTACGATTGTGGAAAATCTTTGATACATTTCATTTAGTGATTCTCCGGCCTTCATACGAAACAATTCATACTCATGAATGTGAAGATCAATTTTGGTATTCTTCACTTGAGGTGTTCCTTGATAAGACATGTGTAGCATTTTCTAAATCTCGTGAGCAGTTTCACATTGACTCACACGACTATACTCGGTTTCGTTTAGAGCACAATAGAGAATGTTCTTGGCTCTTGAGTTCTTGGTCATCATACTAATGTCTTGATCATTGAACTCTTTCCTTTCCTTGGACACTTGAATGGTTTTGACTTTCTCAACTCCACTTGTACTTGGGGCATCTTTAACCATTACCACCTTCATTGGAACATAAGGATCATCTTCTACTAGTGACCATAGAGCATAGTCACCGGATTGTATGTATGTCTCCATCTTGTTTTTCCAATAATTGAAGTTTGTACCTATAAACAATGGAGGCCTATTAGTAGAGTAACCTTCAAAATAAGGAGAAGTAGTATTGTTTGTCATTTATCTTTTATTTGTTAGATGTTAAACTATATGCAAAGTCCTACCTCCTGATACCACTTGTTGTTCCTTAATTAAACCTAAGAGGAAGGGGGGAGGGGGGGGGGGGGGGGGAGGGGTGAATTAGGTTATATAGGCAATAGTACTACTTTTTCGATTAGTCAATATACTAGCAATGATTAATCAAAAACAATCTTAAATAGAAATGTACTCTAGCAATATAAAATTTGAGTGAGACAACTTATCAAACACTTGGTGTGAAGAAAATAATGCAAAGAGAGGGTTGAGAGAAAAAGATTGCAAATCGCGATTTTATCGTGGTTCGGCCCCCGCCTAAGTCAACGACCTAAGATCCCCGCTTAGGATTTCAATAATCTTCACAATGGTGGCTATTCAAATGTTGGTGAGTCCACAAACCAACTACAATGGTAGTTCAAGCTCTACAATAGTAAAACAACTATTCTCAATACACAGCTTTCACTTCAATACCTTTGACAAGGAAATCCTTCATTTCAAAGTGTTTAACTCTCTCTTTTGATAAGTGTTTGAGAATCACAATAAAAGCCCTCTTTTTAGGGTAGATGAATACAATGAATGTTTTCTCACAATATTGCTCACAATTTCTTGCTCAAGTATAGCTCAATGATGATTCAAAAAATTAAGATGATGAAAGAACACAAGAGTAAATGCTTTTAATCAATGCTTTCAAATTTTGCAGTTGAGAGCACTTAATAGAGCTGAAAAAATGGTGTAATAAATGCTCCCAATGTTCACAAACGACTATATTTTGAATTAGCATTTTTGGCCCGACTGGTCGACCTCTGTTCGCCAGTCTACCGGTTGAGAGACCCTCGTCCGATGGACAAGTCTCGGGCAGACGACCTGTGTTTGCTGGTTGACTGGTCGAGAGACCCTCGTCTGGTGGACAGGTCTTTGGCGGACGACCCTCTGACCACCGGTTGACCGGTCGCCGAGGGGTCGTCCGGTGAAACCAAGACTGTCAGGGTTGGGTTTTTTTTTTTTAAATGATTCTTTTGAACAAATTTTTATAAGGTACACAAACACATATTTCAAAAACGTTGTTTGAGAATCACTATTGAGCATATACTATTTGCAAGCCCCAAAAACCCCAGTCAAGTCCCAACTGATACCCCTTATGACTTCCGTTTCCATTCTTATAACTCCATCTTCATTCTTCGAATCTTTTCTTTAGGTTTATGCATGTTCTTCTTCCTTCTTTAGCTCGAAAATCTTAAAGTCGGAGTCAAACTTGATTTATCCTTGCTTTTGCACACTGAACAAACTCATTAAACACATTTATGATTTGTGATCATTAAAACCAAGATTTAGAAGCCTTTTAGGCTAACAACTACCTATCACTTGTTGTTCCATAATATGACTCATTCTATCCACAACAGTTGTCTCCAAAATAAATGCTACCGTTCCAAGGTTGGTTTGGTTGGCATTTTCTGTTTCTTGAGTCCCTATATTTTTGTGTGTATTAGGTCCTGCCATCTATAAATATAGGCACCATTCACGGTTATATAACATGTATGCATTATATAAGACATGGACATATGCGCCTCTAACGTTCCCAATATGCATAAAATAGGGGTATACCTAACATATAAGTTTCACATAAGTAAGAAGCAAATATAGCACGTTAGGTACATTAAGTTATACATAAGCACATAAGTCTCACAGTTATATACAATCACTTAAGACCTACTCATGTTAAGACTCCTACCCAAGGGCCTCATTGAAAAACCGAATTACGCTATCTAAGCCTAGCTCTGATACCACCTAAATAAGATGTCATGCCCCCGAGACCAAGACCCGTGGAGGTTAAGGTCGGAACACGACATGTCATTAGCTTAGTACCATGGGATAATCATTTTATAACCTAAACATTCATTATAAACCACAAGTAACTTCAAAAGAATGCATGAGGCACTAACATTATAAAGCCACACCAACCTGTTACACATGTACAAGGCCTAGAACCACCTTTCCAACCATAATATCTGTTCCTAATAGTTCATTTAGGCCTCAAAAGAATACTAGTTAAACTTAATTACAACCCAAGCAACCAAAAGAATATTACAATTCATGAAGTATTCAATTGTAATCATCAAAATCTGTCTTCAAGTTGAAAAGTTACATCTTCAACACAAGCATAAAGATCACAAGAGATGGAAATCGGTCTCATCAAGCAAAACAACTTCATCCTTAACCTGTACAGTTTGCTCGGGCTCAGCTTCACCTATAATTATCATGGAAAGGGATGAGCTACACTTAGCTCAGTGAAGGATAAGGGAACGTGGATTTTCACAATCGTTTTCATTATTTCGCAAACCTTTCAAATAGCCATGCTATGCATATTCAACACTTAATCAAGAACAATAAGAATGGAATAGTCATAGTAACAATCAAGCAACTCTACTCTTCGAGGATCTCGAGGGACCAAGCGAGAGTAGGAACTATTAGTAAAATGATACAATTTCGCGAACTTTGTTGGAGATTGCCAGTCTCAAAGTTTCCTTGTCAAATCTTACTCAACATACCATTAAAGAGGGTACTCCGGAGGCAACCCAACCATAGTAGTCGGACCGTCCTGGCAAGCCCAATGCCGCCCAACCGGAATAGAACTTCTACAATGGAGTTTACTAGATTTCATGAACCATTTGACCATTCAAACAAGTACGTCCCAACTCTCCAAGGAAACACACCAAGCGAGAGAGGGCCTTAGCAAACATGAATATATTTGGAGGGCAACAAAGTATGTGTAAAACCCAGTACGAGAGCTTATACGTAATTACACTAATTATAATGCATTCAAATTATTTCATATGCATTAGCATCAATTAACATGCATTAGTATCATTTAACATGCATTTATATCATTTTACGTGCAATTGTCCTATTTTATGTATGTTTGCATCATTTTTAGTACAATAGAGTGGTTTAGGTGTTGTAGGAATTTAAATAAATCATACTAGATAACTAAACTAGTTAAAATGAAACTAAATGGCAAGCTAGCAATACATAATATAGTTGGAGGGCAAGGTGGTCATTTTGCCATTAGATATTTCCTACCTAACATTTTCCTCTAACTAAACAAAACATATGCATACACTACACGATCAGCCAAGGAGGAAGAAGAAAAGAGAGAAAGAAGAAGGGAAAAAGGAAGAAAAAGAAGATAAAGAGGAGTTTAAGCCATTCCCAAGCATCTTCAAGCTATTCTTGAGCTTTCTCTTACATCCTATAACATTTTATTGCATTTCAAATACTTGCAAAGGTGAGGGATGTTTTCAAAATCTTTGTAAAACTCATATTGTTCTTGAATTTTTGGTTAAATAGCTTGTTGAACTTGTTTGTAGTGTATAAGAGCTTATCTTGCATATTTGAACCTTGTTCAGCATTTAGGCTCCAAGCTTTGTTGTTGGGTTGCATTATGGTTTTGTGTCGCTCTTGTGTTGAAGTGTAGTGAGTAGACAATGTATGGAGAGCACTAGACTTGTTAGTTGGTCTTGTTGGGTGTTGTAGTAGCTAGGTGATAGCCTAGATGATTTCAAGTAGCCCTTGGAGTCTATGAGCAAAACCTAGAAAATCTAATGGCATATATGTGTGGAAATAAAATGAGTGATAATGTGTGAGCACAAGTGTTGCAAAGGTGGAAGAAAAATAGAGTTGAATTTGGGTTTGATGAAGGTTTTAGGGTGAAAAATGTGCATGTCCGGTCGTGTTGATCACGATCGGGTAACATGTCCGGATAAATAGGTAGTGGACTAACCAAACATTCGGACGTGATACCCGATCGTGATCAACACAACCGGATATCACTACCGGACCTCCAATTTTCTAGTTTGCCAACTTTGCACAACAATTTTTCAAGGACCATATCCTAATCAATTCAACTTCGAATTAAGTTCTGTTTAATTCTAGAACTATCTATTTTTGATGAACTTCAAGCGTTGACCAAAATAAGATTAATTAGAGTTTGGGAAAGTAAGTAATTTAACCATTTAAGTTGGACTAATGCAGTTTCACTTGTTTTGCATTTCTATTGTTACCTAGAGTAGTCCTAAGGGATTATTGTACTCTCATTTGGTATGTAACTATTTTATGAGCTATCAAGGGTCATGAAAAGCTTAAGTGTGGGTTATATTTGATGCTTGATTATGTATAAGACATATACCTTAACATGCTTGTTGATACTTTTATTTGATCAAATGTTTGCACATAATGGTTAATGAAGGCAACCGACTTTGTTGCCCTTCTATCAATGTGATTTATATTTTGTGCTTGCATGATTAACAATTATGGGTGCGGCAATTGCAACCACAATTATGGGCATGGTGGCGTTTGTTTCCTTTGGGTAGCATTAAGCTACCAGTCAGTCTTGACTACCATGGTCCCCGGTGTTTATCCGAATATCACCTAATGTTTGGAGTTGGGAAAAAATGAATGAAGACTGAATCAAGGTCGACCGTCTCCAGCAATTAAAACTGTATCCATTGGTATATGATAAAAACTACCTTCGCTTGGTTCCTCGAGAACCTCGGAGGGTAGAGCTATGTGTTAATACTAGTTCATTATTGCTTGTACTTATTTGTTATCCATGCATGACATGTTTTCTAAATGGTTTCAAAAGATCAAAACTCTTGTGAAAACCCCATTCATGTTATCCCTCATTGAGTTAAATGGTGTAGCTCACCCTTTTCATGACAATATATTTCAGGTAAGGTCGCACCTGAGCCAGCAGCTCAAGCCAAGTGCGAGGCTTATTTGTGTGATGAGTTAGACTTCTGTTTGTTGTGATTCTGCTTGCTTGTAATTATGAATTTTTGGATGTTGTAAACTATGTTAAATTGAATAACTTTAAGTACTGTAATATTCTTTTGGAACGTTGGGTTGTAACCTTATAACTAGCCTATTCTTTTGAGGCCTAGAAGGCATTGATGTTTGTGGCATGCCTGAGGGTTGAATTTAAGCCTTGTATATATATGAAACAGGTTAATGAAAGTTAAAGTGTCGTTAGATTGAACACCCTTCTTGAAGTTACTTGTCAATATTATAAATGTTTAGGTTATTGTTAGAGATATGCCCTAATGCTATATTGTTAGATGACCTATATAGGGCATTTTGATAAATCTGAATGGCATGTTTATTGGATATTCATATTCTCCGTTCAATTATATGAATATGTGCTCAATGTTTTTCAGAGAAGAAATATATTCTTAAAGTGTTGAGAATTCAATGACATGTTTCTTCGATATGATTAACATTCAAAAACATTAATAGTCCTTAGATTATTCGACCAGGACTAGAATAATCAAGTATTGACTATCATATGTCGTTACCTTTGATTAACATAGAGATGTTAATGATAAAGGGTAGTGAGCGTTGAGCTACAATTGCATAGCGATGCGATTAATTGACATATGACTGATCGTTGGTTGAACGGATCATTGATTGTGACCGAAATGATGAAACTACATGACTTTGGATTAATAGTTTGTCATTCATTGCAAATTCTGCAAATTAATCCTTTGACTTGAGAAATTACGACTGTCAACTATATCAGAGGCTAAGTCTTGCTTTTGGACAATGCTCGCCTTCTTTGAAGGTGAGATACAGCCTCTTGTTGTTTAGTCTTGTGATATGAGACCAATAGGTAATTATCAAGATAGGATCTGTTAACATCCGATAGTGAGGCAATGGCCTATGCGATCTAGTATCGATCGTCTGAAATGAGAATCCTCGGCCGGGGTAGTTGAACGATGGAAATGTGTTTTTCCATAGATGTCATCTCTCATTCCACCGAATTAAATCTATGCATAGAATCGTATAGCGGACTTAATCATTTCATGGTCCTTACAACAATCGGTACATTTTAACAGAAGGATCAGACTGTACGCTAATTTGCAACTATAAATAGGTTCATTGGAATTGGACTTTATTACTGTACAAATTGTCATGATACGTTCGTTGCTAGCGCGTCACTCATGAACATTGGCATGATACGTTCGTTGCTAGCGCGTCACTCATGAACATGAAGGTATTCCGGAAAATGACGAAAACATTTTCAAAATTGATCCTTTATCGTTGTACGGTCATGAACCTAAAAAGTCACACACTTAGGGTATCATGAATAAAGCAAATTCTGAGCTTGGTATTGAGTTGGTAACGCGTTAAAGTATTAACGATGTGATTTTGGACATTAATGGTTAAGTGGGCCAAAATCGTAATTTTTGAAAGTTTTGAGACCAAAGTATAAATATTGAAAAGTATTAGGGCTTTAGTGCACATAGATTGATTGGTCAATCTACAATTAATTATTCTAAAAGGGTTTAGGAATAATTAATGATTGTCTTCACTAGAAGACAAAAGACAAGTTGCACTAAAAGATGAAACACAAAAGGACAAACACTAAAAGACAAAAGACAACTTGCACAAAAAGACAAACAACAAGTTGCATGCAAAATTGTCTTTTTTGTCCCTCCTTTGGCCTGCCATGCAAGGGCATTTTTGCCACTTGACTTCTTCAATTGTTTAGATCATGACACTTGACATTTGACGAGCAAGTTTGTGCATCTATAAATAGAGGTCATATCTTCATTCATTTGGCTTGCTAGAATGTGAAAATTACTTAGTTTTTAAAGCAATTTTTCTCTCTTTTCTCTTGGTAGTTTCGGCCAAGTCTAGTAGAAGATAGGAAACTTTTGCTTCTAAGTTTTTAACTCTCAAATACTCAAGCTCTTGGACTTAACTAAGCTAGCACTTTAATTAGTTAGTAGTCCTTTGTTTTTGGGTACCCATGGACTGACTAAGACCTTTGCACATGTGAAGGAGCTTTGTCCGAGTCAAGATCTTCTTCAAATGTCAACATCCGAGTTCTCTACGCGAGGTACTTCATTTTAAATACATGTATATAGTTGTATATACTTTTATGTATTTTTTTTTGTACTAGTTACGAATTTACTCTTTGGTATATGTAAATACAAACTTGTTTACATGCAAATTTTTAATTGTTATTATTTTCGCTACGCTTACATGTTTTTGTTATTTACATATCTCAAGATGATCCCGTCGCACTCTTGCTTTTGAAGCTGACGCCATTACGCGCCTTCATTTTGAAGCTGATGACTTTTGCGCCTTCATTATGAAGCTGACGCCTTTATAGCGCCTTCAAGTGGTATCATAGCCACGGTTTTGAAAGTCCATAATATGTACATTAGATTTAATCTTTTAATGTTTTTTGACACGTTTATGCAAAAGATATGAGTTGATTTCATCCCGTATGGAAAGATCGACTTTGATTGTAGCAACCAAAAGTTTTCTATGATCGGGCCTGATGATCCCTTTATATGGAGATCTCGGTTTACGTGTCATATCAAGACTATATGGCTTGTGAACTTGGTTGGTTTTGGAATGCTCGGTTGATGTTTGAGTCAATTCTCTTTCATGCATGTTGTCAAAACATTAATAGAAGATTAGATGAACCTTGTTTTATCTTTGGTATTTGATGCGTAAAGATGGTCGTTGAATTGTTTTCATTTAGCTTTGATTATCTATGTGATAAGTTTAATCTAGCTACATGATGCATAAATGGTGAACTTGATTATGGACTTAGTGGATGCTCGGTTTGTAATTGAGACATAAGTCTCATTTTATTTTCTTGCTTTTGAGAGAATTTTGTAGTGACGACTATATGTAAATTCTCAAAAAGAAATAAGGCAACCGGATGAATTCAAAGGAGTTGGAGATCTTGAAGACATAGTGATATGCTTTAAGATAGTTTTTATTTTTATTCCTAAGTCCATGATCCACTATCTATACCTGTTGCATGCATTACATACTATATGCTTGTTAATGTATGCATGATGAGATCTATTTCAAAACTCCCAAATGTGCAAATTAATATTAGATCTATTGTCCTCTGCCATCCTAGGACTTAATGAACCCAAAACGATCATATCCGGTCTTGCCCAAAGTTAGAGGGACATGATTCGTACTAAGTTTAATTAAGTTGCTAGTAGAACATAGTGATGTGGTTATCTGCCAAAATCTAACGGCCAATTATAGCCACAAAGGCTTGAGGCTATTGATTCAATTTGTGGGATAACTATGAGATGGCGGGTCGGATCTAACTAAATCACTTAGTCAATTATAACCACAAAGGTTTGATACCGAGTAATTTAGGGATTGGATATGACCATAACCTATTTAGTGAAATAGACAACAAAGTGTTGTTGACTCTTAAAATTTATATTCCAATTATAACCACAAAGGTTTGAGGGATACAAATTGTTAAGAGAATTTGGTCAGCCACTACCGGATTCTAATGAATTCGGGTTTCTCATTTTGGGAGTATGAGATTTGATAAAGATAGTAGGAGTTACTATTTTTGTAAAGACCATATTTAAATAGTTATGCATTTTTACATCAACTAGCAGTCTTACTTTCTGTACTACTTATTTCTGCAGTACTTTTAAAATGGCTTCTATTTCAAATCCCATTGCCTGTATCCTTGATAAAAATGCTTTAACCAAACCAAACTTTCCCGATTAGTTTCGCAATATTAAAATTGTTTTAGGGAAAAGATTGAATATGTTATGGATAAGGCCCCTCCTGCTACCCTTCCTAAAACTGCAACTGAAGAAGAGCAAGAAACACATCAGCTCTGGATATAACATGACTTGAGGGCTAAGTCTTATATCCTTGCTTCAATGTCAAATGAACTGCAAAAGCAGCATGATTCTAAACTTGAAAGAGCTGTATAGTGAGCAAAGTGATGTTGCCAAATATGAACTGTCAAAGGAGTTATTCAGAGCTAGATTGGAAGAAGGTGGTGATGTCGGCAAACATGTTCTCAAGATGATTAATCTGATTACTCAACTTGAGATGCATGATTTTGACATGGATAGTAAACTGCACACAGATCTTATTCTGCAGTCCCTCTCACTTTCCTTCAATCAGTTCAGTGTGAACTTTCAGATGAACAAACTCTCTGCTTCTTTGCCCGAGCTGGCAAATATGTTTACCACTGCGCAATCACAGTTCAAGGGAAAAGGTAAGGAATCTGTCCTCGTTGCAACCTCTTCTTCTGGGTTTAGGCCCAAGAATAGAAGAAGGAGGAAGAACAAGAAGAAGAAGGACAAAGCTCCTAAGCCCACAGGGGGTGTTAAGAAAAAAGAAGTCATCCCTAAAGGACAGTGTTATCACTGCAAGGGTGATGGCCATTGGAGAAAAAATTGTCCCCTATACCTTCAAGAGTTGAAAGAGAAATAGGTTGTCGTCACTGCGCGAGGTACAACTTCTTTTTTCTATGAATGAAACTAATTTTTCAATTAGTCCGGCTTGTACATCTTGCATTTTAAATTCTGGTGCTATGACACATGTTTGCATGTCCTTATAGAATCTGAATGATAGGATAACACTTCGGAAGCGTGAGATTGTTTTGAAGGTTGGTAATGGAGTAAGTGTTGAGGCCCATGCCAAAAGAAATGTTAAAGTTTGTTTACTTGCTGGTCATGTTTTGCGTCTTTCAAATGTTTTGTTTGTTTCGAATGCTGTTAGGAATATTGTTTCTATTCCTAAACTTGTTTGTGAGAATTATGATTTTTCCTTTTCAAACAAGAGCTGTAATATTTATTATCGTAATGAATATATCGGCTCAGCTACTTTGTTGAACGGACTTAATCAGTTGAATTTAGATGAATGCATGCATGTAACTTCGATTTCCACTTCAAAAGAAAAAGATATTCAAATTAATGTGAAACAATTGTGGCACTTGAGACTTGAACATATTAACGAGAAAATATTAACATGGATGGCTCAAAATGAACGCATTGATTCATTGGGATTTGAACCCGAGCCTACATGTGAATCTTGTATTCTCGAAAAAATGACCAAGTCATCATTTGTTGGAAAAGTAACAAAAGCCACTGAATTGTTAACATTAATACATAGTGATGTATGCGGTCCTTTTAGAGAAATGGCTCGCGGTGGTTATATATACTTCATAACCTTCACTAATGATTATTCTCGGTATGGTTATGTGTACTTCATGAAGTACAAATTTGAGGCTTTTGATAAATTCAAGGAATTTAAAGCTAAAGTAGAAAACCAAACTGGAAAAAGTATTAAAACCTTGCGATCCGATCGAGGAGGTGAATACTTGAGTACCGAATTTCTTGAATATCTTAAACAAGTCGGAATAACTTCACAGACTACTCCACTTGCTACACCACAATTAAATGGAGTATCTGAATGTAGGAATCGTACATTAATGGATATGGTACGATCTATGATCAGCTACACTGATCTTCCAATTTCATTGTGGGGGTATGCACTTCTTATAGCCATTTATTTGTTGAATAGAGCTCCAACTAAAGTTGTTCCTACTACACCGTATGAGATGTGATTTGGTAGAAAACCAAATCTCAATCACATTAGGATTTGAGGATGTCTCGCTTATGTTAAGAAACTTAAGACGAACAAGTTGGAAGTAAGATCTGACAAAGGAAGATTTATGGGATATCCTAAGGAGACTAGAGGATATTATTTATATTTTCCCGATGATCAAAGGATATTGATCAGCCGAGATGCTTACTTTCTTGAAAAAGAGTTTGTTCAAGAAGGAGGCAAACGGAGGAAAATAAGAAGAGAAAAAGAGTCTTCTGAACCACAAATTGACCTAAATCTTGATCCTGAACCAATTCAACAAGATCCAGAACTAGTCATCACACAAGGACCTCGTAGATCTAGTAGGGTATCCCGTCCTCTTGAGAGATATGGTTATCTGCTTGAGGAAACACAAGAGTTGTATGTAGTTGGGGATAAATATCATTTGGATGATCTTACTGATTATGAGGAAGCAATACAAGATATTGATTCCGAGAAATTGAGGCAGGCTATGCAAACAAAGATAAATTCCATGTATTCAAATGATGTTTGGACCTTAGTTGACCGACCTGAAGGTATTGTACCTATAGGTTGTAAATAGATCTTCAAAAGGAAACTTGGAATTGATGGAAATGTGGAAACTTATAAAGCAAGGCTGGTTACGAAAGGTGTTCGACAGAAACTAGGTGTTGATTATGACGAAACCTTTTCACCAGTGGCTATGCTTAAGTCTATTCGCATCATGCTTGCTATTGCCGCACATTATGATTATGAGATATGGCAAATGGATGTTAAAACTGCATTCCTAAATGGCTATCATGAGGAAGATATCTATATGGAACAGCCTGAAAGTTTTAAATCCAACAAAGATCAAGTGTGTAAGCTTAAAAGATCAATTTATGGTCCAAAGCAAGCCTTTCGTTCTTAGAACATCATATTTAATAATGAGATCTAAGAGATTGGATTCATTAGAAATGATGATGAACCTTGTATATACAAGAAGATTAGTGGGAACATGACCACTTTTCTGATTCTGTATGTTAATGATATTTTAATCATGGGAAATGATATTAGACATATGATGTCCACTAAGATTTGGTTAAACAACAAGTTCTCCATGAAAGATCTGGGAGAAGCCTACCTTAGGGATTCGTGTCTATAGAGATAGAATGAAAAGATTGATTAGCTTGTCTCAAAGTCTATACATAGAGCGAGTATTGAAGAAATTCAATATGGAGAATTCTAAGAAAGGTCTTCTGCCTATCCGGCATGGAATACATCTTTCTAAGAACATGTCTCCTAAATCCGAGGATGAAAGGCAACGTATGGAACGTGTGCCTTATGCTTCGGTTGTTGGCAGTCTCATGTATGCCATGTTATGAACAAGGCCTGATATTGCATATGCTGTAAGCCTTGTGAGCAAATATCAGTCCGATCCAAGAGAAGAACACTGGATGGCAGTGAAGCATATCCTTAAGTACTTGCGAAGGACTAAGGACCTTGCATTGATTTATGGAGGAGGAGAACTCCAGATAGATAGGTACACAGACTCAGATTTTCAATCTAATACAGATGATAAAAAGTCTACATCTAGATTTCTGTTTGTTTGTAATGGAAGAATAGTAAGTTGGAAAAGTTCCAAGCATCCAGTTACTGTAGACTCTACTACAGAAGCTGAGTATATGGCTGCATTTGATGCAGCAAAGGAAGCTGCTTGGATGAGGAAGTTCTTGTTAGAGCTAGAAGTGGTTCCTTCCATCGAGTTGCCGATACCGTTATATTGCGACAACAATGGAGCTATTGCACAAGCTAAGGAACCTAGATCTCATCAGAAATCCAAACACATTGAAAGGCCTTTTCATATCATTCGAGAGATTATTGCTCGAAAAGATATAAGTCTACAGAAAGTTCCTACATTAGAAAATATAGTTGACCCACTTACTAAGCCTATGAGTCAATCGTAGTTGGAACGTCATCTTGGGAAAATTGGGATATGATACCATGTAGATATGCGCTGAATGTTATATTCTATAGCATTAGTGCAAGTGGGAGATTGTTAGAGATATGTCATAATGCTATATAGTTAGATGACCTATATAGGGTATTTTGATATAAATATGAAAGGCATGTTTATTGGATGTTCATATTCTCCATTCAATTATATGAATATGTCCTCAATGTTTTTCGAAGAAGAAATATATTCTTAAAGTGTTGAGAATTCAATGGCATGTTTCTTCGACATGATAAACATTCAAAAGCATTCATAGTCCTTAGATTATTCGACTAGGACTAGAATAATCAAGTATGGACTATCATATGTAGTTACATTTGATTAACATAGAGATGTTAATGATAAAGTGTAGTGAGCATTGAGCTACAACAACATAGAGATGCGATTAACTCACATATGAATGATCGTTGGATGAACGGATCATTGAATGTGACCGGAATGACGAAACTACATGACTTTGGATTAATAGTTTGTCATTCGTTACAAATTGTACAAATTAATCCTTTGACTTGAGAAATTACGGCTGCCGGCTATATCATGGGCTAAATCTTGCGTTTGGACAATGTTCGTCTTCTTTGAGGGTGAGATACGGCCTCTTGCAGTTTAGTCTTGTGATTTGAGACCGACAGGTAATTATCAAGATAGGATCTGTTAACCTCCAACAGTGAGGCGATGTCCGATGCGATCTAGTGTCGGTCGTCTGAAATGAGAAATCCTCGGCCGGGGTAGTTGAACGATAGAAAGGTATTTTTCCATAGTTGTTATTTCTCATTCCACCAAATTAGATATATGCATAGAATCTTATAGCAGACTTAATCATTTCATGGTCCCCATAACGATCGGGACATTTTAACAGAAAGATTGGACTGCACGCTAATATGTGACTATAAATAGGTTCGTTGGAATTGGACTTCATTATTGTACATATTGTCATGATACATTCGTTGCTAGCCCGTCACTCATGAACATGAAGGTATTTTGGAAAATGATAGCGACATTTTCAGAATCGATCCTTTATCGCTGTATGGTCATGAACCTAGAAAGTCACACACTTAGGGTATCATGAATAAAACAAATTCGGTATCATTAATAAAAAAAATTATGAGCTTCGTATTAAGTTAGAAATACGTTAAAGTGTTAATGGTGTGATTTTGGACATTACCGGTTAAGTGGGCCAAAATCATAATTTTTGAAAATTTTGGGGCCAAAGTGTAAATCCTGAAAAGTATTGGGGCTTTAGTACAAATAGATTGAGGGGTCAATCTATAATTAATTATTCTAAAAGGGTTTAGGAATAATTAATGATTGTCTTCACTAGAAGACAAAAGACAAGTTGCACTAAAAGATAAAACACAAAAGGACAAACACTAAAAGACAAAAGGCAACTTGCACAAAAAGACAAACAACAAGTTGCATGCAAAATTGTCTTTTTTGTCCCTCCTTTGGCCGGCCATGCAAGGGCATTTTTGCTACTTGACTTCTTCAATTGTTTAGATCATGACACTTGGCATTGGATGAGCAAGTTTGTGCATCTATAAATAGAGGCCATGTCTTCATTCATTTGGCTTGCTAGAAGGTGAAAATTACTTAGTTTTTGAAGCAATTTTTCTCTCTTTTCTCTTGGTAGTTTTGGCCAAGGCTAGTAGAAATAGGAAACTTTTGCTTCTTAACTTATATACTCAAGCTCTTGGACTTAACTAAACTAACACTTCAATTAGTTAGTTGTCCTTTGGTTTTGGATACCCATGGACCGACTAGGAGCTTTGCATGTACGAAAGAGCTTTGCCCGAGTCAAGATCTTCTTCAAGTGTCAACATCCGAGTTCTCCACGTGAGGTACTTCATTTTAAATACATGTATATAGTTGTATATACTTTTATGTATTTTCTTTTGTATTAGTTACGGATTTTGTAACACCTCGACCTCGAACATATAGTTATTTTATTTACTTGCATATATTAATATACTTATTTTAATTATTTACATACATTTACATATTACTTTAATTGTTTGCATATATTTGTTATCATTACTTTTCATATCTCTTGAAAAAAAAATGCATTTGTTTCGTTTGGCATGCATTTGCATCTTTAAGTGTTGTAGATGTTAATTATATGATAATGGTTAGCAAATGAAATTGAATTAGTTAGATTAGAATCAAATGGCAAACTAATTAATATTACATAGTTAGAAGGGCAATTTAGACATTGGACTTTAATTAATATCCTATTTACTAAATAAAACAAACCACAATATATGTATATTATACACACACACACACAAATTCAGCACACACACACAACACACGATAGAAAGGAAAGAAGAAGAGAAGAAGAAAATAAGGAAGAAGAAGAAGAAATCAGCTTTGTAAGGTCAATTTTCATGCCATTCTTCATGTCTAGGTGACGGAATTCATATTATTTGCATTCTATTTGGATTATTCAGCTATATGTATGCATGTTATGTTTTATTTAAGTGTTCAAAGATGTTGGAAATGTATGTTTAGCTAAAGTATTAGTATGCTAAAGGTTGTAGGAACTCTCTAGTGCTCATAGAATGAATTCTTGCGTGCTATCTTTAGTTGTAGAGTTTCTTTGTTAACTAAGTGTAATTGTGTAGTTTAGGTGTTTGCTAAATGTCCTAAATGAAGTGTAGGAATGTTATATAGACTAAAGTAATGGTTATTGTTGGCTCAAATGCAAGAAATGACAAGAAGATGATAAGCAAGCAAAATTCGGATTTGGACATTGCACTGCCCCTGACTTCCGAAGTAGTTTTGGTATAGGAAAAATGCTTAGAATTGAACGAAATTTATATGGCAGCTAGATTATACAGTTTAGAACAAATGTGGGTTCCTAGAGCTAAGGCAAATTCTAACGTTTTGACCCCGCGATTTAGTTATTTCCGAAATGTGTCTGAAAATCGCTGGTGCAGTGGGCAGTTCATGCAGTTGCACGGAAAAGGTCATAACTTGTGGAATTTAGATCGGAATTGAGTTCCTCTTGAGGCTAAAGTCATCTACACTCAAAGAGATACGTTTATACATAAAAATAAATTAGTTTGGAGGTCTATAACATAGGTAACTGAATTGATTAAGTTAAGCCTCTGCTAGAGAAAATGGAAAATATTTTAATGATATTAAGGGTTTTGTGCAAAGTTGATTCTAGAATTGATTCCATGCTATCTATAGGTAATATAGGCTCTAATGAGCATAGATTTGGGATTAGATGTGATTGTCTTGATTGAAACTTTAGGAAATTTTCATAATTGGCTTAGAATTCAAAGGGGCTTTATCCGAAAAGTGAATCCGGATGGAATATAATGATGTAGATAGTCTTTATTAGGTGTGGTAGTGCTTAATGTGCTTTTATGGCACCAAATTGAGGTTTGGTTAGAGTACTTGCAGTTAAAATGCATAAAAAGGGGATTTTGGGACTTTTATGTTGGATGTAGTATAAAGTGAGGTCTTGTGGTTCTAATTGGTGCCATAAGGTGTCATTAGAAGTGTGAAATAACTTACTTGTGGATCTTGTACCTTGTGTTTCATTTGGGTGTCAAATTGTTTTAGTAGACGAAGGGGTCTTTGAAGCGAAGTGTTAGCGATGACTTGTTTGAATAAGTATATGATCTTAGATGTATTAGGAAGCCTCTAAGATGTATTTATGGCGTGGTTTAGATAATCGAATTAGATATTTGTAGTTCAAATCACTTAAAGGGCTTTTCGGAGTTTTATATTAACATGACCTAAATGGTGGTTTTGTTGCATTTGTATGCATCATAATGTGACTATATGAGAATAGTAAAGTTAGGTTTGGAATTTGTTCTCATGTGTGAAGTTTAGAGCTTGTTTTGTAGGCATTTAGAATGAGATTTGTTGGATTGTTGTGAATTACTTGAATTAGTTGCACTAGTAGTTATTATTGTTATAATAGCTCTAATTGATCGTGATGTTTGTGACCTAAATACTAAGCATGTGGAAAGGTTTTAGTTGGATTTTATGTAAACTAGTTGAGCTTGATGCATAGTTAGTTATTTGAATTGATGTAGTTATTATAATTGAATTTTAAATTATTTAAATAAGAGTTTAAATGGTATTGGTATGTAATATGTAGTTGTTTGGAGAAGTTTCATGAAATAGATTGTATAGCTACTTCATTAAAATATGTTTGTATCTTGTTTATAATGCCGTGTTGCTTATAATTATATGAGTTATGTTGTGGGAAATGACTACTTAAAATATATGTTAATTTAAAGTATACAAAATTAGTATTTTGTTAAAAATAGAATTCTAATAGATATTGTATGCTAAATAAGTGAAACTATAAGTTAACTAACCTAGTTGGGTAATTAATAAATGTTGTAGTTAAAGAGTAATTGAAGTAATGTTTGACTTTATGTTCAAGGTGATTGAGAGTGATGTGAAGCCAATCCTCATTTTGGAGCTTGGTAGAGGTGAGGGAGCCTTCATCTCTTCTGTGTATCTTAACTTAATTTATTAGTTCTAGATTGTATTCATTAGTAATTGATCAAGTTTATACGTGTTATTTACTTGCTATCTTGTGTCTTTTCGTGTTATCTGTGATTAACTACGAGGACGGCCTACTTGCCGTTCCTCTTAAATGATATTTGATATACTTGACTCTTGTGATCATGACTCGGGATTGCGCAACCTTTTCGGACATGGTAGCGTCGAGAAACACGGGTGGCATCGGGCTTGCCATGCTCCCTCGACTATCATGGTGCCTATTCCCTTTCTCGCTGAGTATACTCCACTACCCTAGAGGCGTGGTTCACTTGGTGGGCATATGGACCTACCTCAGGAGAAAGGGTCGTAGGATCGGGGTACATCCGGAGTACCTTATTTTGAAAGAGTAAGGGTTTGTCGGCACTTGCATGAAGTTCGTGATTCGTGGTACGAGATTGAAGACTTGAAGTGGAACCATATCCTTTTAATATGTGGTTAATTACCTTTTTAGTTGGTTGTGTTATTTGGTGTTGGAAATGCTATTATTATGTTGCATAAGATCCATGAATGCTGCCGGTGCATTAGTTAATCCAAAAGGCATAACAACAAATTCATAATACCCGTACTGAGTCCTGAAAGCAGACTTCAGAACATCCTCCGTACGAATCCGAAGCTGATAATACCCTTGCCTCGAGTCAAACTTAGAGTAGACTTTGGCTCCCTGAAGTTGATCAAACAACTCGTCAATCAGTGGTAAATGATACTTGTTCTTGATGGTCACCTGATTGAAACCACAATAGTCGATACATAATCTCAAGGTACCATCCTTCTTCTTCACAAATAAAACAAGTGCTCCCCATGGTGAAAAACTCTGCTGAATGAAACCCTTCTCTAATAACTCATACAACTGTGTTTTCAGCTCCTTCAACTCAGCTAGTGCCATCCGGTACGCTGATTTAGAAATAGGTTGAGTACCGGGAATCAGATTAATCACAAACTCAACATCTCTCTCTAGCGGCAATCCTGGCAATTCCTCGAGAAATACATTGGGATATTCCCGACTAATAGGAACTTCCTCCAGCTTTAGCTTATCAGATAGCTTATTGATCAAATAAGCTAGATAACCTGAATACCCTTTACTCACCAGCTTAATAGCTTTAGTTGATGAGATAATAAAACTCGTCTTAGTATCCCGGTTCCCCGCTACCTCAACTACTGGCTGATCTAGCAACTGAAACTGTACTACTTTTGTTCTACAGTTTAATTGGACATCATACTTAGAAAGCCAATCCATACCCAAGATAACATCATACCCCCAGATAGGAAATAAGATAAGGTCCGAAGGAAAATCCTGACCCTTAACATGTATTTTACAGTCCTTACATACTAAGTCAGTCACATACTTATCAGTCAAAGAAGTACTAATCTCAACCACATAAAGTAATCTTTCAGGTTGCATGTTAACACGTTGCACATAAGTAGGTGTAATGAAAGAATGCGTAGCACCAGAATCAATAACACTTTAACAAGTTGATCAAGTATAAGGAAGTTACCTTCTACAACTGCCGTATCCTCAGGTGCTTCCTCCAAATCCACTGTGTAGGCCAGAGCCTGAACTCGCTGCTGCTGAGGTGCACCACCGGTGGGTCGACCCTGATAACCCTAGGTCGCTACCTGACCCTCAGTCCTCTGAAATCTAGGACAATCCCTCACCCTGTGTTGGATGCTGCCGCAACCCAAACATGTTCCTCCTTTCACCCTATAGTCGGCCTCTACATGGCCCTGACGTTTGTAGTAAGCACACTACGGTGATGAAGCACTGCCACTGCCCCTAGAAGAACCAGAAGCCGAGAAAGCAGCTGTACCAGCCTGCTGCTGAGGTCTCGCAACACTAGGCCTATATTGACCTTGAGATTGGGCCGGCCTATACTGTGACTGACCCTGGTAAGTCCCCTGCTGAAACTGGGGCCAATAGAAACCCTGCTGACCCTGAGGTTTATAAGAGCTCTACTGCACTGGTGGCATGTACACAACCTGTTGTACTGGAGGCCTATACACTCCCTGCTGACCCTACGGCTGAAATGGCCTCTTACTAGGCTGACTAGGTCCAATCTGCTCCCATTTCCTCTTCTCTAGCCTGGATGTTGCCTCAAAGGCCTCAAAAAATATATCATACTGATTCAGGGCCATTGCATTCTGAATCTCTGGCCTCAAACCCAACATAAACCTCCGAGTCTTGCGCTCCTTGTCTGCTACAAACTCCGGTGCATACCGGGACAACCTAGTAAAAGTGGCCTCGTACTGAGCCACTGAAGCGTCACCTTCAACCAAAGACAGGAACTTCGCCTCTCTCCGTTCTCGCGCAATCCTCGAGACGTACTTAGCCCGGAACGCCCTAAGAAATGTATCCCAAACATAAGGAGTATCTCTTGCCTCCCAACCAGACCTCACTGTGCGCCACCACTCTTCTGCCTCATCATCAAACAAATAAACTACAAAAGTGACTTTCCTCTCATCAGTGTAGTCCCGAGGATCAAATATCTTCGCAATCTTATTAATCCAAGCCTCCGTCTTTCTATCATCTGGCTCTCCCTGGAATCTCGGTGGATAATAACTCAAGAATTCCTTCAACGTACCATGCCCGTGGTAACCACCCTAAACATTCAGCGACTGAGTCTGCAAAGTCTGTGCTTGGGCAGCTTGCCCTGCTAATATCTGTGCCTGCCCTGCCATGATTTATGTCATTCTATCCATGGCTGCAACAATACGGTCATTACCCTGATCTCGGCCCGGTGCTGCATTACCCGGTGCCTCATTACCACCCTCAGGCCTACTACGTGTTCTTGGACACCAACCATTCTACTAACAAAGAGTTAGCACAAGTTATAGCACATAAACATGCTATAGACAATTATTAGCACATAAGCAACAAACTCACGTAAGCACATAAATCACTTAAGTATTAATCACATCAACAAATTGATCACATAATCACATAGTCACTAAATTACATAATCACTTAATCATATAACACATATTTTACTTTTCTTTCACTTCATACATACTTTCATGCTAAGACCATTACCCATATTTCGAGAATACCCCGGCTGACAACTAAACATGCACTCTGATGGCACTTAATGTAACGCCCCAACTCGACCCCACCTACGATCAATCAGGATACAACAGAATTTCGGCAGTATAACAACAGTAATATGGACACCAGGGCTCTAAACCAACCCTTTAGAACATCAACTACACAAATCTCCAACCAACTCCACAATCAAGTGAACAACATACAACACAACCATATTATACATTAAACATTCTTTCAACAACTCATTTATAGTTATACGCCTCCGTTCCAACATAATACATAAGCCATAATATACATTGCAAAATAGGTTATAAATCATTCCAGTAACCTAATCATGATTGAAAGAAAGACTATTAAACTAGTACATCATAAGTCTATAAGTATAAGTAAGTTATACATTACAACATGTTACAACACTAAGACAAACTCATGGCAATGACTCCTGCACATAAGACTCATCTACATAGTGCACATTTTCCTCTTCTTGAGGCACGTACTCGTAGTCAGGCTCAGTAACACCTGCTTGCAGACAATGAATAAGAGATTTATAGAACTTTAACACACAATGAACATTAACATATATATAACATAACAATAATCATAACCAATCAATAAAGATACTCTAGTTGGTGTAGCTCCAAACACCATCATGATCTCAACCATCTTCTTATAACTCTCCATTACTCACGCACCCGAGGTACCTCACTAGCTCCTCCCTCCATGGCACATCCGCCTATGCGAGCGTGGACATTTATGACCTGTGTCATTTCCCATAATGAGAATGTCATCAACGTACAAGATCAGAAAAGTGGTCGCACTCCCACTAACCTTTTTGTAAACACATTGTTTATCTTTATTCCTTGTGAAACCAAACTCTTTGATCTCATTATTGAATCGGATGTTCCACGACCTAGAAGCTTGTTTAAGACCATAAATTGATCTTTTAAGCTTGCATACTTTATGATCCTTGGATTCAAAACCCAAAGGCTGCTCCATATAGATATCTTCATCTAGATATCCATTCAAGAACGCAGTTTTGACATCCATCTGCCAAATATCATAATCATAGTATGATGCAATAGCAAGCATAATGCGAATGGACTTAAGCATGGCTACAGGTGAAATTTCTATCAACTCCAAGTTTTCTCTTGAAGACCCATTTGCAAACTATAAGTACAATTCCTTCAGGCGGGTCTACCAAGGTCCAAACATCATTGGAGTACATAGAGTCCATTTCAATTTGCATTGTTTGCTTCCATTTCTCATAATCGATATCACGTATCGCTTCCTCATAAGTAGTAGGATCATCAATATGATCGTTATCCCCTACCACAAACAATTTTTGTGATTCCTCAAGAAGATACCCATATTGTTAAGGAGAATAGGATATTCGACCAGATCTATAAGAAACCTGTGTGATGACTTGTTCTGGAATCTACTGAATAGGTTCGGGATCTTGATTCAGGTCTGTTTGTGGTTCAAAAGACCCTTCCTCTATTTTTATTTTTCTCCCGCTACCTCCTTCTTGAACAAACTCTTTTTCAAGAAAGATAGTATCACGACTGATCACAACCCTTTGATCACTAGGAAAGTAGAAATAATATCCTTTAGTTTCCTTAGGATAACCCACAAACCTACCCTTATCATATCTGGCTTCCAACTTATCCGTCTTAAGTTTCTTAACAAAAGCAAGACAGCCCCAAATCTTAATGTGATTAAGATTTGGTTTCCTACCAACCTATAACTCATACGGAGTAGTAGGAATAGCTTTAGTTGGAACCTTATTCAACAAGTAGATAGCTAATGATAAAATAGGAAGATCGGTGTAACTGATCATAGATCGTACCATATCCATTAATGTATGATTCCTACGTTCAGATACCCCATTCAGTTGTGGTGTGGCAGGTGGTGTTGTTTGTGATGTTATACTAACCCTTTGAGATAGTCAAGAAACTCAGTACTTAAGCATTCACCTCCACGATCAGACCGCAAAGTTTTAATACTTTTTCCTAATTGGTTTTCTACTTCAGCCTTAAACTCTTTGAACTTTTCAAAAGCTTCAGACTTATACTTCATTAAGTATACATAACCATACCGTGAATAATCATCGATAAAAGTTATGAAGTAATAATAACCACCGCGAGCCATTTCTCTAAATGGTCCACAAACATCACTATGTATCAATGCTAATAATTCGGTAGCTCTTACACCTTGTCCCATAAAAGGTGACTTAGTCATTTTACCAAGGTACATGATTTGCATGTAAGGCTGGGCTCAAATCCCAATGAACTAATAGGTTCTTTTTGAGCCATACTTGCAATTCTTTTATCATTGATATGACCAAGTCTTAAGTGCCATAATTGTTTAGGATTGATTTGATTATCTCTAGGTCATTTTTGTTTTGAAGTGGAAGTGGAAGTAGAATCTATATGCATATATTCAATCATGTCAAGACGATAAAGTCCGTTCACCAAAATGGCCTTGCCGATATATTCATTACAATAGAGAATATTACACAAGTCATTAATAAAGAAAAATTCATAACCTTCCTGAGTAAGCCTAGGAATAGACACTATATTCCTAATAGCTTGTGGTACAAACAAAACATCTTTCAAAATCATGACATGCCCTGCAGGCATATCTGTCACGCCCCAACTCGACCCCACCTACGATCAGTCAGGACGCAACAGAATTTCGTCAGTATAACGATAGTAATTAGGACACCGAGGCTCTAAACCAACCTCTTTAGAACATCATACATCAAACTCCATAAATCACCAACCAACTCCACAATCAAATTAACAACATACAACGCAACCATTTCATACATTAAACATTCTTTCATCAACTCATTCATAGTTATGCGCCTCCATTCCAACATAATACATTAACCCTTAATATACAATACAAAAACATATTGAGCCAATCTAGCAACCTAATCATAAACAAAAGAGAAGCTACGAAGACAACATCAACTAATTCATTAACTTATCAACATCTTATACATTATAAACTATAAAGCAAAGAAAAGTCTAGTAAGTTAATTTACAAGATAATAAAACATGTACGACAACATGGATAAGACTCTGGAACATAGGACTCATCTACGTAAGACACGTTTTCCACATTCTCATTTTCAGGAGGCACGTAGCCGTAATCCTGTAAAAGACTCACTCTATGCATGCAATAATAGAGAGTGAGCTTATATAAATAAGCCCAGTGAGGATCCGATAGATCTCGAGCAAGGTCTACTAAACTCCTTGGAATAATCCTTTGAGTCAGTAAACACACAATAACATCAATAATACTATCATCACATAACTATATGACCATTCAATAAAGGATACTATCTCTAGTTGGTGTAGCTCCAAACGCCATCACGATCTCAACCATTCTTCTTATAACTCCCCATTACTCACGCACCCAGGGTACCCTCAATAACCTCTCCCTCCATGACACCTCCGTCATGCGAGCTGGAGGTAGTCTCTGATAGTCATGCCGTTATCAACCCGACAGCCCGATGCTGCCCGAGAGGTGGCACACACATACCAGAGAGTCAGCAATAAATATAAACATCAATCATCAATATTCCGAGAGATCAGCAACGAAAGTGCCCGATTCCCGTACTCAATAATCAATCAATATTCTGAGAGATCAGCAACGAAAGTGCCCGATTCCCATACTCAATAATCAATCAATAATCATCAATCATCATATTATCATCATCAATAATCATATCAATAATCAATTTAACAACAATTAACTAAGTTAGATGACAAAGTAGGCCATCCAACCGGACATGCATTAAACACACAATCAAACCCTAGTTTACCCATCAACAACTCACAATTCAATCACTCAAACCACACCCGATCAACTAAGGCTCAATTCAATAATTTAAAGAAAGATAACCTAAACTTCAAATAATCATATCTTACATTCTACTAATCCAAACAATCCCAAATCAGTTTCAAACACTCACCCATTCAACCAACTACATTAGCCCTCTCGGAAATCCACCATAACACCTCTAAATCATGCCCGATAACCCTAAAACCCTAGGATATCTTGGCTGGATTTTCCGGACTTTCACACGAACAATGTAATCGAAAATTCGGCATTACAACAGCGCTAACACGTAATTATCAAGTATTTAGAAATCGACGGCAATCGATTTCGATCATCAAAACTCAATTAATTCAACATTGAACAATTTAATCAAAATTTAATACCCGAAAATAAAAATTATGCTACATCCGACAAAAACTCGTAGTATTACCACTAAACGATCCTTAGCATGCAAGGAGCAATAATCTAACATCAGATTACAATTCTAACGGTTCAATCTTCATTTATACGCAAAAATGCAAAAGACAAGTTTTGAGATCTAGAATTTTTCTCTCACCTTTGATGTGTTTTGATGCAAGAAATGTGTAGAATGGATGCCAAACAATCAATTTCAAGCTTTGAATCACTCAATTCGGCTTTGAAACGCAAAATCTGTGAGAAAAATGCTTTGAAAATGCCTTTATCTTTCTCCTCCAAGGAGCCACGGTTTTGTGTGTGTTTTTGGTGGTGTTTTGCTTTGTTTTCAATGTGTGTTGATCATATATTAAGCAAAGGTCAAATAAATAAAAGAAAGTCAAAGTGGAAACTAATTATTTTTAGTGTTTTCTTGACTTTAAATGCATTTTATTGATCACCAAAGTTCAAAACAATTATTCAACACCCAAGATAGCTCAAGTAAATTATTTTTAGGTGACAAGAAGTTTTACAATCAAACAATTTCACCCGAGTCGGCTTAAAACTCGATTTTCGCAAAAGTCGGTGTAAAAACCCTAATAAATTCTTAAGCTGATTTTAAAACCGTTTTAATCAAACACAGGTCTATTAAAGTCCGTGGTCTAGGTCTAGAAGGGTTAAAAAGACCAGTTTCAAAATTTTAGCGGACGTGTTTCGAAAACACTATTCACTAAAAATCGACGATAAAATTTCTAATCCCGTTTTTGATGAAAATTTCATGAATGCACATTTAGCACGTATTAGGAGTATTGACATCAAAATTATAACATTCTAGGTCATATAGCACATAAATAGGTCAAATGCACGCAAAACGAGATAAAACACGTAAATCGAGTTAAAGCAGAAAAGTGGGGTTTCACAATATCTACATGCACTTTTCCTTTAGCCAAAGCCGCAACACTTGCACCATTGCCAACTTTCAAAACAATCTGCTGCTTCCCAAGCGCACTCGGATCAATTAGAATATGTTTACAAGCCCAAATATGAGATGTAGCACCAGAATCCAAAATCCAAGAAGTATAACAATGACTAATAGACAAATTAGTCTCAATCACAAAAGCAAAAGAATCATTACCTTTCTTAGCAGCTACTTTAGCTAACTGCTCCTTCAATTCTTGAAGGTATAAATGAAAGTTCCTTTTCCAGTGACCATCCTTCTTGCAGTGATAACATGTCCCCTTAAGAGTGACAACTTTCCCTTTTGGCTTAAACACCCCACCAGAAGCCTTTGGAGTAGAGACATTCTTTTTGTTTTTCCTCTTCTTCTTGTTTTTTGACTTGGAGACAAAAGAAGAAGCAACAACAAGAACGGTCTCCTTTCTTTTACCCTTCATTTGACCATGTGCAGTGGTCAACAAGTTCAACTATTCGGGCAAAGAAGCCTCTAACTTGTTCATTTGAAAATTTATGATGAATTGGCTGAACAACGGTGGCAGAGATTGCAAAATTAGATCAGTTTGGAGCTGATAGTCCATAATGAAGTCAAACTCCTCAAACTGAGTGTGAAACCCCACTTTTTTGTTATATCTCGTTTTGCGTGTTTATTCTCGTTTTGCGTGAATTGACCTGTCTATGTGCTATACGACTTAGAAGGTGGTAATTTTGATATTAATACTCCTAGAACATGTTAAATATGCATTCATGAAATTTTCATCAAAAATAGAGTTAGAAATTTTATCGTTGACTTTTAGTGAATAGTATTTTTTAAACACGTCCGCTAAAATTTTGAAATTGGTCTTTTTAACCCTTCTAGACCTAGTCCTCGGACTTTACTAGACCTGTGTTTGATTAAAAAAGTTTTCAAATCGGCTTAGGAATTTATTAGGGTTTTTACACCGACTTTTGCGAAAATTGAGTTTTAAGCCCGACTCGGGTGGAATTGTTTGGATGTAAAACTTCTTGTCACCTAAAAATAACCTACTTGAGCTATCTTGGGTGTTGAATAATTGTTTGGAGCATTAGTGACCAAGAAAATGTATTTAAAGACAAGAAAACACAAAAATATTAAGTTTACTCAACTTTGACTATTTTTAAATATTGACCAATATGCATATTAGTAGTTACACACATTAGCAAGCTCATAAAACATACTCAAACACACACATAGGGCCAAGAGCTCCATAGGAGGAAAACCAAGCTTTTTCTTCAACTTTTTCAAAGACATTTTTCATTAAAAGTTGCAATCCAAGGCCAATTTCCATCAACCAAAGCTTGATTCCACCTTTTGTGCATCCATTGAGCACATATCTAGGCTTATTTCGTATCAAAGGTGAGAGACATTCTAGATCTCAAAACTCATCTTTTATGTTTTTGCGTAGAATTGATTATTGAACCGTTAAAATGTTAATTTGATGTTAGATTATTTCTCCATGCATGCTAGGGATCATTTATATGTAATCTTACGAGATTTGAACCGTTGTAGCATAATTATTTATTTTCGGGTATTTAAAGTTGAGTTATTTGCCATTTCTTGATTATCTTGAGTTGTATTGGTCGAAATCGATTGCCGTTGATTTCTAAAAGTTTGATAATTACGTGGTAGTGCCGTTGTAATGCCGAATTTTCGATTGCAAGGTCGGTGCTAAAGTCCGGAAATTTCAGCCATGACACACTAGGGTTTTAGGGTTATTGGGCATGATTTGGATATGTTTTGGTTGGTTTCCGAGGGGGCTAATGTAGTTGATTGATTGGGCGAGTGATAGAAACTGATTTGGAGTGGTTTGGACTAGTAGAATGTAGGTTATGAATATTTGAAGTTTAGGTTGTCTTTCTTTAAAATGTTAAATTATGCCTTTAGTTGATTGGGTGTGGGTTGAGTGATTGAATTGTGAGATGATGATGGGTAAACTAGGGTTTGATTGTGTATTTAATGCATGTTCGGTTGGATGGCCTACTTTGTCATCTAACTTAGTTATTTGTTGTTAAATTGATTATTGATGTTATTATGATGATAATATGATTATTGATTGATTATTGATTGATGATTGATGCATCGAGAAATAGTCAACAGAAAAGGTTGTCCTATTGTGAATGATTGATGTTTATTATTATTGCTGAGTCTTTGGCATGTATGTGCCACCTCTCGGGCAGCATCGGGCTGTTGGGTTGATAACGGCATGACTACCAAAGACTACCTCCAGCTCGCATGACGGAGGTGTCATAGAGGGAGAGGTTATTGGGGTACCTCGGGTGCGTGAGTTTATGGGAGTCACAAGAAGGCTGTTATGATCGTGATGGCGCTTGGAGCTACACCAACTAGTGTATCCTTTATTGAATGGTCATTATAGATTATGTGATGATAGTATTATTGATGTTATTGTATGTTTACTTGCTCAAAGGATTATTTCCAAGGAGTATAATGAATACTGTTAGAGATCTATCGGATCCTCACTGGGCTTATTTTATATAAGCTCACTCTCTATTATTGCATGCTTACAGGTGTTGTAGAGCAGGACTACGGGTACGTGCCTCCTGAAGAGGAAAATGTGCCTTACGTGGATAAGTCTTATGTTCCGGAGTCTTATCCTTGATGTTGTATTGTTTTACTGCCTTGTAGATTAATCTAGTTGACTTTTATATGCTTTGTAGTTCATAATGTAAAAGATATTGAAAAGATAATGAATTAGTTGATGCTATCTTAGTAGTCTTTCTTTTGTCTATGTTTAGGTTGCTAGGTTGGTATCAATATATTTTTGCAATGTATATTAAGGTTCATGTATTATGTTGGAATGGAGGCGTATAACAAAGAATGATTATGGTGTAATATGGTTATGTTGTATGTTGTTATTTTATTGAGGAGTTGTTTATTGTATGGTTTATGGAGTTGATGTATGATATTCTAATGAGGTTGGTTTAGAGCCTCGGTATCCTATTTACTGTCGTTATACTGTCAAAATTCCGTTGCGTCCTGACTAATCATAGGTGGAGTCAAGTTGGGGCGTGACATTTAAGTGGTATCAGAGCGCATGTTAGTTGTCAGCCGGGGTATTCTCAGAATGTGGGTAATGGTCTTAGCATGAAAGTATATATGAAAAGAAAGAAAAGTGAACTATGAATTAATATGATTAAATAATTAAGTGATTATGTGATCTAGTGCTTATGTGATTATGTGATCAATTTGTTTATGTGTTTTATATGAGTTTGTTGTGTATGTGCTAATAGTTGTTTATAACCTGTTTACGTGCTATAACCTGTGCTAACTCTTTGATTAGTAGAATGGCTGGTAGACCAAGGACCAAAGGTAGGACCGAGGTAGTAGATGAGACTCCTGGTAATGCGGCACTGGGCCTTGATAGGGGTGATGATCGTTTGGGGGCAGCTATGGATAGGATTGCTGAGTTAATGGCCGGACAGGCCCAGTTGATAGCATGGCAGGCTGCCCAGACTCAGGCTTGGCAGGCTCAGTTATTGAATGTGCAGGGTGGAAACCACGGGCGTGGTACCCTGAAAGAGTTCTTAGGGTATCATCCACCTAGATTTCAAGGGGAACCCGATGATCGGAAGGCTGAAGCGTGGATTAGTAAGGTGGAGAAGATTTATGATCCTCTTGATTATACCGATGAGCAGAAGGTCTCCTTTGCCATGTACTTGCTGGATGATGAGGCAGAAGAATGGTGGCGCATGGTGAGAACTAGTTGGGTGACTCAGGGTATTCCGTATGTTTGGGATACTTTTCTGTTAGCTTTCCGAGCAAAGTATATCCCGAGGATCGTGATGGAGCGGAGAGAGGCTAAGTTTTTGTCTCAGATTCAGGGGGATGCGTCTGTGGCTCAATATGAGGTCACCTTTACTCGATTGTCCCGGTATGCACTGGAGTATGCGGCTAATGAGGAGCGGAGGACTCGTAGATTCATGTTGGGGTTGAGGCCCAAGATTCAGGATGTGATGGCTCTGAATCGGTATGATATATTCACTGAGGCCTTTGATGCAGCTTCTAGGTTAGAGAAGAGAAAGGGGGATCAACTTGTGTCTAGTCAGCCTAGTAAGAGGCCATATCAGCCGCAGTTTCAGCAGGGAGTGTATAGGCCGCTAGCTCAGCATGGTTCTTTCAGGCCACAGGGTCAGCAGAGTTATTATCGGCCTTAGTTTCAGCAAGGGTCATATCAGGTTCAGTCCCAGTATAGACCAGCCCAGTCTCAGGGTCAGTACAGGCCTAGTTTGGTAAGGCCTCAGCAGCAGACTGGTTCAGCTGGTCATTCAGCTTCTGGTTCTTCCAGGGGCAGTGTTAGTGCATCATCACTGCAGTGTACACACTGCAAGCGCACGAGGCATGTGGAGGCTGATTGCAGAGTGAAGGAAGGGACGTGTTTAGGATGTGGCAGCAATCAGTACAGGGCGAGGGATTGCCCTAGATATTCAAGGACTAAGGGTCGGACAGCGACTTAGGGTTATCAGGGCTGACCTGCGGCCAGTGCACCTCAGCAGCAGCGGGTCCAGGCTTGGGCCTACATAGTTGATTTGGAGGAAATGCCTGAGAAGACTATAGTGGTGGAAGGTAACTTCCTTATACTTGATCAACTTGTTAAAGTGTTGATTGATTCTGGTGCTACATATTCTTTCATTACTCCTGCTTGTGTGCAACGTGTTAATGTGCAACCTGAAAGACTGCCTTATGTAGTTGAGATTAGTACCTCTTTGACTGATTAGTATATTACTGACTTAGTATGTAAGGATTGTATAATTCATGTTAAGGGGTATAATTTTCCTTCGGACCTTATCTTATTTCCTATCCAGGGGTATGATGTTATCTTGGGTATGGATTGGCTTCCTAAGTATGATGCCTAGTTAAACTATAGAACCAAGGTAGTACAGTTTCGTTTGCTAGATCAGCCAGTAATTGAGGTATTAGGGAATTGGGGTGCAAAGACGAGTTTTGTTATCTTAGTAACTAAAGCTGTTAAGTTGGTGAGTAAGGGGTGTTCGGGTTATCTAGCTTATTTGATCAACAAGCCATCTAATAAGTTACAGCTGGAGGAAATTCCTATTATTCGGCAATATCCCAATGTATTTCCCGAGGAGTTGCCAGGGTTACCACCAGAGAGAGATGTAGAGTTTGTGATTAATCTTGTTCCCGGTACTCAACCTATTTCTAAATCAGCGTACCGGATAGCACCAGCTGAGTTGAAAGAGCTGAAGACTCAGTTGCAGGAGTTATTGGAGAAGGGATTTCTTCAGCAGAGTTCTTCACCTTGGGGAACTCCTGTTTTATTTGTGAAGAAGAAGAATGGTACCTTGAGATTGTGTATTGATTATCATGGTTTGAATCAAATGACCATCAAGAACAAATATCTTTTGCCACTGATTGACGAGTTGTTTGATCAACTTCAGGGAGCCAAAGTCTATTCTAAATTTGATTTGAGGCAGGGGTATTATCAGCTTCGGATTCGTACGGAGGATGTTCCAAAGTCTGCCTTCAGGACTCGGTACGGGCATTATGAGTTTGTTGTTATGCCCTTTGGATTAACTAATGCACCGGCAGCATTCATGGATCTTATGCATCGGGTTTTTCAGCCGTATTTAGACCAGTTCGTGGTAATCTTTATTGATGATATCTTGGTCTATTCTAAATCTGAATCGGAGCACGAGCAACATCTACGGCTTGTCTTACAGAAGCTGCAGGAGCATCAGTTGTTTGCCAAGTTCAGCAAATGTGAATTTTGGCTGCAACGCATATCTTTTCTTGGCCATGTTATCACACAGAGCGGTATTTCTGTAGATCCCACTAAGATTGAATCGGTGATGTCTTGGAAACGTCCGGAGAATGTTTCAGAGATTCGTAGCTTTCTTGGCTTGGCAGGTTATTACCGTAGGTTTGTCAAGGACTTCTCTAAGATTGCTGGGCCACTTTCTAAGTTGACTCAGAAACGGACTATCTTTGCTTGGGATGAGAAGTATGAGAGTGGGTTTCAGGAGTTGAAAAAGAGGTTGACTACTGCTCCTGTACTTGCTCTACCAGAGGGGACCGATAATATGGTTATTTACAGCGATGCATCCAAGGAGGGCTTGGGATGTGTTCTTATGCAGAACGGCCGAGTTATTGCCTATGCTTCCAGGAAGTTGAAGCCTTATGAGGTGAATTATCCAAGTCATGATCTTGAGTTGGCAGTAGTTGTCTTCGCACTGAAGAAGTGGCGCCATTATCTATGGGGCAGTAAGTTTGAAATTTTCACTGATCATAAGAGTCTGAAGTACTTGTTCTCACAAAAGGAGTTGAATATGCGTCAGCGGAGGTGGATGTAGCTTCTTGGAGATTATAATTGTTCAATCAATTATCTGCCTGGAAAGGCAAATGTTGTAGCAGATGCTCTCAGCCGGAAGGCGAGTATTGCTTGTTTGGCTGTCAAGAAATTGGAGATTCTTGAAGAATTTACTTATTGGAGACCGAAGTTAACTCAGGTTGGGGTGATGTGTTCACATCTCCGTATTCAGCCTTTATTGTTGTCTCAGATCAGAGAAGCTCAGCAACTTGATGTTAAACTTCAGAAGATCAAAGAGCAGATCACAGATGATTAGTCTGACTTTAAACTGCATGAGGACGGTATTCTTCGATTTCGGAACAGGGTTTGTGTTCTCGATGAACCGGGCTTGAGGCGAGGTATTCTGGAGGAAGATCATATTTCTAAGTACACTATTTATCCTGGTGGAACCAAGATGTATCGGGATTTGAAGCAACACTATTGGTGGAATAACATGAAGAGGGAGGTTGCTCAGTTTGTATCTAGATGTTTGACTTGTCAGAGGGTGAAAACAGAGCATCAACGACCAGTAGGGTTACTTTAGCCGTTGGCAATACCAGAGTGGAAATGGGAGCATATTACGATGGATTTCGTCACTGGTTTGCCTAGAACACCCAGGGGTAATGATACAGTTTGGGTTGTCGTAGATCGTTTGACGAAGACATCTCATTTTATTTCGATGAGAATGGGAGATGAAGTTACAAAGTTGACAGGTCTTTATTTGGATCAGATTGTTAGACTTCACGGGATTCCATCTAGTATTGTCTCAGATCGAGATCCTCGATTTACTTCTCATTTATGGGAAAAACTTCAGGAGACCTTGGGTACTCAGTTGAACTTCAATACTACGTATCATCCACAAACCGACGGTCAGTCTGAGCGGACTATTCAGATTCTGGAGGATATGCTTAAGGCTTGTGTTTTGGACTTCGGGAAGAACTAGGAGAAACATCTACCACTTGCCGAGTTTGCCTATAACAATAGTTATCAAGCTACTATTGGAATGACACCTTTTGCAGCTCTTTACGGTCGTAAGTGCCGTTCACCTTTATATTGGGACGAGGTAGAGGAGATGAAGACTATTGATCCGACTATCATGCCAGAGCTTCTTGAGAAGATTGAAAATGTACAATTGATCAGGCAGAGAATACTTACGGCGCAGAGTAGATTCAAGAGTTATGCTGATAAGCGTCGCCGGGACTTGGAGTTTGCAGTCGGAGATCGGGTTTTCTTCAGATTGTCTCCTTGTAAGGGGTTTGCTCGTTATGGTAAAGGTGGTAAGCTGAGTTCGAGATTTGTTGGGCCGTTTAAGATTACCGGCAGGGTTGGTAAGTTGGCATATCGGTTGGCTTTACCGGAGAACTTCTTTAATGTCCACAATGCATTTCACGTGTCTAATTTGCGAAAATATAATCCGGATCCTTCTCATATTCTTGAGCCAGAGCCATTACAGCTTCGTGAGAATCTGACTTATGACGAGCATCCGATTCGTATTTTTGATCAGATGGAACGAGAGTTAAGGTCGAAAAAGATTTCGATGGTTAAGTTGTTGTGGAAGCATCACGACATTGAGGAAGCTACTGGGGAAAGACGAGATCAAATGTAGCAGTAGTACCCAGATCTGTTCAGTACATCAAGTAAGAATTTTGGGGATGAAATTTCTTTAAGGGGGGGAGAATGTGAAACCCCACTTTTCTGTTATATCTCGTTTTACGTGTTTATTTTTGTTTTGCATGAATTGACCTGTCTATGTGCTATATGACTTAGAATGTGATAATTTTGATATTAATACTCCTAGAACATGCTAAATGTGCATTCATGAAATTTTCATACAAAACGGAGTCAGAAATTTTATCGTCGACTTTTAGTGAATAGTATTTTTGAAACACGTCTGCTAAAATTTTGAAACTGGTCATTTTAACCCTTCTAGACCTAGTCCTCGGACTTTAATAGACCTGTGTTTGATTAAAACGGTTTTCAAATCAGCTTAGGAATTTATTAGGGTTTTTACACCAACTTTTGCGAAAATCGAGTTTTAAGCCAACTCGGGTAGAATTGTTTGGATGTAAAACTTCTTGTCACCTAAAAATAACCTACTTGAGCTATCTTGGGTGTTGAATAATTGTTTTGAGTATTAGTGATCAAGAAAATGAATTTAAAGACAAGAAAACACAAAAATATTAAGTTTACTCAACTTTGACTATTTTTAAATATTGGCCAATATGCATATTAGTAGTTCCACACATTAGCATGCTCAGAAAACACACACAAACACACATATAGGGCTGAGAGCTCCATAGGAGGAAAACCAAGCTTTTTCTTCAACTTTTTCAAAGACATTTTTCATTAAACGTTGCAATCCAAGGCCAATTTCCATCAACCAAAGCTTGATTCCACCTTTTGAGCATCCATTGAGCACATTTCTAGGCTTATTTCGCATCAAAGGTGAGAGAAAAATTCTAGATCTCAAAACTCATCTTTTATGTTTTTGCGTAGAATTGATTATTGAACCGTTAAAATGTTAATTTGATGTTAGATTATTGTTCCATGCATGCTAGGGATCATTTATATGTAATCTTGCGAGATTTGAACCGTTGTAGAATAATTATTTATTTTCGGGTATTTAAAGTTGAATTATTTGCCATTTCTTGATTATCTTGAGGTGTATTGGTTGAAATCGATTGCCGTCGAGTTCTAAAAGTTTGTTAATTACGTGGTAGAGACGTTGTAAAGCCGAATTTTCGATTGCGAGGTCGGTGCTAAAGTCTGGAAATTTCAGCCATGACACACTAGGGTTTTAGGGTTATTAGGCATGATTTGGATGTGTTTTGGTTGGTTTCTGAGGGGGCTAATGTAGTTGATTGACTGGGCGAGTGATAGAAACTGATTTGGAGTGGTTTGGACTAGTAGAATGTAGGTTATGAATATTTGAAGTTTAGGTTGTCTTTCTTTAAAATGTTAAGTTGTGCCTTTAGTTGATTGGGTGTGGTTTGAGTTATTGAATTGTGAGATGATGATGGGTAAACTAGGGTTTGATTGTGTGTTTAATGCTGTTCGGTTGGATGGCCTACTTTGTCATCTAACTTAGTTATTTGTTGTTAAATTGATTATTGATGTTATTATGATGATAATATGATTATTGATTGATTATTGATTGATGATTGATGAATCAAGAGATAGTCAACGGAAAAGGTTGTCCTCCTGTGAATGATTGATGTTTATTATTATTGTTGAGTCTTTGGTATGTGTGTGCCACCTCTCGGGCAGCATCGGGCTGTCGGATTGATAATGACATGACTACTAGAGACTACCTCCAGCTCGCATGACGAAGGTGTCATGGAGGGAGGGGTTATTGGGGTACCTCGGGTGCGTGAGTTTATGGGAGTCACAAGAAGGTTGTTATGATCGTGATGGCATTTGGAGTTACACCAACTAGTGTATCCTTTATTGAATGGTCATTATAGATTATGTGATGATAGTATTATTGATGTTATTGTGTGTTTACTTGCTCAAAGGATTATTTTCAAGGAGTATAGTGAATACTGTTAGAGATCTATCGAATCCTCACTGGACTTATTTTATATAAGCTCACTCTCTATTATTGCATGCTTACAGGTGTTGTAGAGCAGGACTACGGGTACGTGCCTCCTGAAGAGGAAAATGTGCCTTATGTGGATGAGTCTTATGTTCCGGAGTCTTATCCTTGATGTTGTATTGTTTTACTATCTTGTATATTATCTAGTTGACTTTTATATGCTTTGTAGTTCATAATGTAAAAGATGTTGAAAAGATAATGAATTAGTTGATGCTATCTTAGTAGTCTTTCTTTTGTCTATGTTTAGGTTGCTAGGTTGGTATCAATATATTTTTGCAATGTATATTAAGGTTCGTGTATTATGTTAGAACGGAAGCGTATAACAAAGAATGATTATGGTGTAATATGGTTATGTTGTATGTTGTTATTTTATTAAGAAGTTGTTTATTGTATGGTCATGGAGTTGATGTATGATGTTCTAATGAGGTTGGTTTAGAGCCTCGGTATCCTATTTACTGTCGTTATTGTCCTGACTGATTGTAGGTGGGGTCGAGTTGGGGCGTGACACTAAGTGATTAGGTCAATCATCTTAAGGGTATGTTTGCTCACATCAGAACCCCCATCCATCTGAGCCCTGAACAATTCTTTAGATATCTCGTATCTAACAACGCGACTTTGCTCACCATACAATTCTCGCAAATTCTGAATCATGCTAGCGGCATTAGACATATTCTAATGCTGACGTTGCAGATCATTATTCATAGAAACAAGAATGTAGCTCTTAGCCCATAAGTCATGTTCAACCCATTCTTCATAAGTTTCGCGTTCTGCCTCGGTGGCAGTGGCAGGCAGTGTAGCCGGATGGGCTTTTTCCAAAACGTAATAAATTTTTTTCATTCTCAAAATGATTTGTAGATTGTGAAACCAGTCTTTAAAATTTGGTTCAGTTAACATATTCTTATCAAGAATACGAGATAACGGGTTTGAAAAAGAAGCCATGATAAACTGCAGGAAAATATATAATGCATAAAATATGATTGCAAGTTAATGTAAACATGCAAGATTAATTAATATGGACTTTAATTAAATAGTACCTCCTACTAATTTGATCAAAAATCACACTCCCTAAGTAAGAATCGTGAATCTAAAAGACTCATTAGTAGGTGACCAATTTCTCTTAACACGGATATCTCTCAGCTTTAGTGCAAGAGTTAACAACCATTTGTTATCTATTTCACTAAATAGGATATGGTCACTTTAATCTCAGCTTTAGTGCCTTTTTGACTAAGTGATCTAGTTAGATCAAATCCGCCATCTAAACGTTATGTGACAATTTGAATCCTATGACCTCAACTTTAGTGTGTTCTTTGCCACATGATATTGGTACACAACTACATCACTATGTATGCTAGAAACTCATTGAAACTTATTGTGAGCTACATCTTTCTACTTTTGGGTTAGACAAGAATTAACCATTTTAAGTTAATAAGTTCTAGGATGGTGGTGGGCTACGATAAACTCTTTTACCGTTTAAATCTAGTGCGAGTTTGCAAGTAGGGGGGTTTGAAACATTCTAAGATCTCACATATGCACATAAGATTATTAAATAAGCTAATGTCACATATAGAAAATATGCAACACATATGATGGTAGATCACGGACTTGGACTACATTAAATCAAGAAAAGCCCTAGACCTAATAAGCACATCAAAGGCCTTCCAAGGTCTTGACTTCTTGATTTCACCGAACATCCAATGGCCTCCCAATACCTTGAATGCCTTGGAATAATCTTCTTGCAAGCTTCTTAAAGATTTACATACAATATGCCTCACTACAAAATTCTCTCATGTGCAAGAAAAGTAAATTGAGACTTATGTCTCTATTACAACCTAAATGAATGATTAAATTAGTTACAAAGCCATCTAATGAAATTACAACCAATCATTCATCCACTAACCAATTCCATGATCAAATTCACCATCCATTCATCCACACAAACTCATAAAAGCAAAGTAAGTGCATCACATATACCATCAACTAAGCAATACAAGTTAGCTAGTAAACAAGCAATGCAATATGTTTCATATTTTGACCTTTTAACATCTCATGTTAAACAACACATAAAAGAACTCAATAAAACTATTTTAAACAAAAAAATGTTGAATAAGGCCCAACACAAATCCTTTATCATTTCATGGCCCGATTTGAGTTCTTAGTTTGTCATAGCTTTCAATTTTATGACATATCACAAATCTACTGCACATGCACAAATTATTTTGACTCATTTAACCTATCCACTCTTCTCCAAAAATTCAGAAATTTTACCGGAAGATATCTCTTCGAGTGTAGATAGGTTTAAAATCAAATAGAGCTCAATTCGGAGTTAAACTCACTGAGTTATGCCTCTCGGAGCAGACACTATGCAGTCTATCAAGAATAGCGTGAGAATCAGTGAGGTTACATTAGTTGATCTCAATGAGATCCTTAACCATGAAATTGGGAGATGTATATGAAAGGACCATTGCAATAGGTGAATCACAACATACATAATGAGCTAGGTGGAAGCAAAAACATGATTTCAAAAAATTTTCAGCATTATAACATTTGTATTCACCATAATAGCTTATGTCTAGTCCATGTAATCAACAAATCTACAACATATATAACTATATATATGAATTAACAAGAGTTATCAAGGTATACCTCTTGAAGATTCAGCCAAGAAGATGAAGAAGCACTACAAGAATGATGACAAGCCTTTCACACCTTGCAAAAGCACTAGTTTGTCCACACAAGCATCCAAGAGCTTCTCCTCCACAAACCAAATGTATGTACTAGCTATTTGGATGGAAATATGAGCTTACACAAGGGTTGAGAGCAAGAGAAAAATCTGCCCAAGCAATGGACGAAAATGGAGAGAAAAAGAGAGAGAGAAAAAATTCAGATTTTTGCTCTTGTGTGTTCACTTCTTAAAATCTGATTTTTCTTGCTCTTTTTGTTGTGTTAAAAGTTCTGATTTTTCATTCTTGCTTTCTATGCATATATGTTATCTATGCATACTTATGTCTTGTGCATTTGAAGTCTTCCATGCATTCAAGCTTTCAAGACAACCTTGTGTCATGAAATTGTAGCCTTCTATGCATTTATGTCTTCTATGCAACTTTGTGCCTAGTGTAACTATTAATATATACATTTATTGGGCTGAAAATTATAGTGGAAAAATATGTATTTTTCCACTAACTTGCCAAGTATTAATCCTAGTCATAGATTCTAATCAAGATCAAATCTTGGCCTTTGGATGTCATCATCTTTTGTTAATTATATATATATATATATATATATATATATATATATATATATATATATATATATATATATATATATATATATATAAACATATATACATATGATTAAATTAATCATAATCTATATTAGATTAATTTATTGGAAACTAACTTTCCATATTTATACTTTGGCCCCAATACTTTCAATAATTATATTTTTGGCTCATTACAACTTAATGACCAAATACAACAACGTTAACTCCTTAACGTTTCCAAACCTTTTGTAAGCTCATTATAGAAACTCTATTAATGATACACAAACGTGTGTGACTCTCTAGATTCACCACCGTATAGCGATGAGGGACCATTAAACCCTTTTAATCTATTCTGAAAATATCCCCGTCATTCTCGGAATACCCTTACGTTCTAGAGTGACGTCTAGAAACATATCAAGACAGTATATATGGTAATGAAGTCAATCTCTTGTGAATCTATTTACAGTCGCAAATTGACGTGCAGTCCGATCCTTCAGTTAATATGTCCTGATTGAATAAGGACCATGGAATGATTAAGTCCTTTGGTTCGATTCTATGCTTAGATCTAAACGGTAGAATGAGAGATGACATTCATGGAAATACTCTTTTCCATCATCACGCCTTGGCCAAGGACTTCCTCATTTAACTACCGAAATTAGATCACATAGGACATCGCTTCCTATCGGAAGTTAATAGATCCTGTGTTGACAATTACCTGTCAATCTCTATACCGAATGAGTAAACTGCAAAAAGACAGTAACCCATCTTTATAACCAAAGACAAGCATCGTCCTAATGCTAAAATCTAACCCCCGATATATCAGACAACCGTAATTTCTCAAGTCAGAGGATTACTTGCACGATCACAACGAGTAATAAAACTATTAATCCAAAGTCATGTAGTTTATTACTCATGCCACATTCAATGATCTATTCCACTAATAATCATTCATATGTAAGTTAATCGCATCCCATACTATTATGGTTCAAGGCTCGCCATCCTTTATCATTAATATCATATATTAATCAAAAGTAACTACATATGATAGTCCATAATTGATTATTCTAGTCTTGGTTGAATAATCTAAGGACTATGAATAACTTTTAATGTTAATCATATTAAAGAAATACGCCAAAATATTCTAAACAACTTTTAGAATATATTTCTTCTAAGAAAAAATATAAGGACAGATTCATACAATATAAGACGGAGAATATGAATGTCAACTCAAAATGCCATTAATATAACATATATTTACATCAAAATGCCCTACATAGGTCATCTAACTATACTGCATTAGGGCATATCTCTAACAATCTCCCACTTGCACTAATGCTACATTACATAGAACTAGCGCATCATACTATGGTATCGCATACCCATCTTCTCAAGATGATGATCCAGCTGTGACTGACTCATAGGCTTGGTAAGTGGGTCGGGTACATTATCCAATGTAGGAACTTTCTGCAGACTAATATCCTTTCGGGCTACAATCTCTCGAATAATATGAAACCTTCTTTCAATATGTTTGGATTTTTGGTGAGAACTCGGTTCCTTGGCTTGTGCAATAGCCCCATTGTTATCGCAATACAACGGTATCGGTAACTCAATGGATGGAACCACTTCGAGCTCTATCAAGAACTTCTTTATCCAAACTGCTTCCTTTGCAGCATCACATGCAGTGATGCATTCAGCTTCAGTTGTGGAATCAGCAGTTACTGACTGTTTTGAACTCTTCCAACAGACTACCCCTCCATTACATATAAAAACAAACCCAAATGTAGACTTTCTATCATCTTTATCAGATTGAAAATCTGAATCAGTGTATCCGTCCACACGGAGTTCACCGCCTCCATAAATTAAGACAAGATCCTTAGTTCTTCGCAAGTACTTCAGGATATGTTTTACAGCAATCCAGTGTCCTTCACCTGGATCGGACTGATATTTGCTCGTAACACTTACTACATAAGCAAAATCAGGCCGTGTACATAGCATAACATACATGAGACTGCCTATGGCGGAAGCATAAGGCACTTTATCCATGCGTTGCCTTTCCTCATCGGTTTTAGAAGACATTTCCTTAGAAAGGTGCACACCGTGCCTCATAGGCCAGAGACCTTTCTTTGAACTTTTCATCTTGAATTTCTTCAAGATCCGCTCTATGTACATACTCTGAGATAAGCCAATTAATCTTTTCATTCTATCTCTATAGACACGAATCCCCAAAATATAAGTGGCTTCTCCCAAATCTTTCATGGAGAATTTATTACTTAACCAAATTTTCGTGGACATCATATGACCCGTGTCATTTCCCATAATGAGAATGTCATCAACATACAGGATCAGAAAAGTGGTCGCACTCCCACTAACCTTCTTGTAAACACATTGTTCATCTTCATTCCTCATGAAACCGAACTCTTTGATCTCATTATTGAATCGAATAATCTAAGACCGAGAAGCTTGTTTAAGACCATAAATTGATCTTTTAAGCTTACATACTTTATGATCCTTGGATTCAAAACCCAAAGGCTGCTCCATATAGATATCTTCATCTAGATATCCATTCAAGAACGCAGTTTTGACATCCATCTGCCAAATATCATAATCATAGTATGCTGCAATAGCAAGCATAATGCGAATGGACTTAAGCATGGCTACAGGTGAAAATGTTTCGTCATAGTCAACACCTTGTTTCTGACGAAAACCTTTTGCAACTAGCCTTGCTTTAAAAGTCTCAACTTTTCCATCGACTCCAAGTTTTCTCTTGAAGACCCATTTGCAACCTATAGGTACAATTCCTTCAGGTGGGTCTACCAAGGTCCAAACATCATTGGAGTACATGGAGTCTATTTCAATTTGCATTGCCTGCTTCCATTTCTCGGAATCGATATCACGTATCGCTTCCTCATAAGTAGTTGGATCATCAATATGATCATTATCCTTTACCATAAACAGTTTTTGTGCTTCCTCAAGAAGATACCCATATCGTTCAGGAGAATGGGATATTCTACTAGATCTACGAGGAACCTGTGTGACGACTTGTTTTGGAATCTGCTGAATAGGTTCGGGATCTTGATTCAGATATGTTTGTGGTTGAGAGGACCTTTCCTCTATTTCTATTTTTCTCCCGCTACCACCCTCTTGAACAAACTCTTTTTCAAGAAAGATAGCATCACAACTGATCACAACCCTTTGATCAGTAGGAAAGTATAAATAATATCCTTTAGTTTCCTTAGGATATCCCACAAACCTACCCTTATCAGATCTGGCTTCCAACTTATCCGTCTTAAGTTTCTTAACAAAAGAAACACAACGCCAAATCTTAATGTGATTAAGACTTGGTTTCCTACCCATATCTCATACAGAATAGTAGGAACAGCTTTAGTGGGAACCCTATTCAACAAGTAGATAGCTGTCAAAAGTGCATGACCCCACAATGAAATAGGAAGATTGGTGTAACTGATCATAGATCGTACCATATCCATTAATGTACGATTCCTACGTTCAGATACCCCATTCAATTGTGGTGTAGCAGGTGGTGTTGTTTGTGATGTTATACGAACTTCTTTGAGATAGTCAAGAAACTCAGTACTCAAGTATTCACCTCCACGATCAGATCGCAAAGTTTTAATACTTTTTCCTAATTGGTTTTCTACTTCAGCTTTAAACTCTTTGAATTTTTCAAAAGCTTCAGACTTATACTTCATTAAGTATACATAACCATATCGTGAATAATCATTGGTAAAAGTTATGAAGTAGTAATAACCACCGCGAGCCATTTCTCTAAATGGTCCACAAACATCACTATGTATCAATGCTAACAATTCAGTAGCTCTTACGCCTTGTCCAATAAAATGTGACTTAGTCATTTTACCAAGGACACATGATTCGCATGTAGGGCTGGGCTCAAATCCCAATGAACTAATAAGTTCATTTTGAGCCATATTTGCAATTCTTTTATCATTCATTCATGTCAAGATGATAAAGTCCGTTCACCAAAATGGCCTTGCCGATATATTCATTACAATAGAGAATATTACACAAGTCACTAATAAAGGAAAATTCATAACCTTCCTTAGTAAGCCTAGGAATAGACACTATATTCCTAATAGCTTGAGGTACAAACAAAACATCTTTCAAAATCAAGACATGCCTTGTAAGCATATCTACATGCACTTCTCCTTTAGCTAAAGCTACAACACTTGCACCATTGCCAACTTTCAAAACAACCTGCCGCTTCCCATGCCCACTCGAATCATTTAGAATCTGTTTACAAACACAAATGTGAGATGTAGCACCATAATCCAAAATCCAAGAAGTATAACGATGACTAATAGACAAACTAGTCTCAATCACAAAAGCAAAAGAATCATTACCTTTCTCAGCAGCTACCTTAGCTCGCCGCTCCTTCAACTCTTGAAGGTACAAAGGACAGTTCCTTTTCCAGTGACCATCATTCTTGTAGTGATAACATGTCCCCTTAGGGGTGACAACTTTCCCTTTTGACTTAACCACCCCACCAGAAGTCTTTGGAGTAGAGACTTTCTTTTTGTTCTTCTTGTTTTTCGACTTAGAGCCAGAAGAAGAAGCAATAGCAAGAACGGTCTCCTTTCCTTTACCTTTCATTTGACCTTGTGCAGTGGTCAACATGTTCAACAACTCGGGTAAAGAAGCCTCCAACTTGTTCATTTGAAAATTTATGATGAATTGGCTGAACGACGGTGGCAGAGATTGCAGAATTAGATTAGTCTGGAGCTGATAGTCCATTGTGAAATCAAACTCCTCAAGCTGAGTGATCAGATCAATCATCCTGAGGGTATGTTTGCTCACATCGGAACCCTCATCCATCCGAGCCCTGAACAATTCTTTAGATATCTCGTATCTAACAACGCGACTTTGCTCACCATACAATTCTCGCAAATTCCGAATCATGTTAGCGGCATCAGACATATTCTCATGCTGACGCTGCAGATCATTATTCATAGAAGCGAGAATGTAGCTCTTAGCCCTTAAGTCATGTTCAACCCATTCTTCATAAGTTTCACGTTCTGCCTCGGTGGCAGTGGCGGGCAGTGGCTTTTTCCAAAACATAATAATTTTTTTCCATTCTCAAAATGATTTGAAGATTGCGAAACCAGTCTTTGAAATTTGGTCCAGTTAACATATTCTTATCAAGAATGCGAGATAAAGGGTTTGAAAAAGGAGCCATGATAAACTGCAGGAAATATAATGTAGAAAATAAGATTGCAAGTTAATATAAACATGAAAACTATTTAATAAGGACTTAAAATTAAATAGTGCTCCCACTAATTTTATCGAATCTCACACTCCCTAAGTGAGAATCGTGAATCTAAAAGACTTCTTAGTAGGTGACCAATTTCTCTTAACATGGATATCTCTCAGCTTTAGTGCATTATTGAAATATGCGTTCAAGAGTTAACAACAATTTGTTATCTATTTCACTAAATAGGATATGGTCAATTTTAGCCCCCAAATCACTTTAATCTCAGCTTTAGTGTCTTATTGACTAAGTGATTTAGTTAGATCAAATCCGCCATCTAAACGTTATGTGACACTTTGAATCCTATGACCTCAAATTTAGTGTGTT
Source organism: Ehretia macrophylla (assembly GCA_037974665.1). Classification (NCBI taxonomy): domain Eukaryota; kingdom Viridiplantae; phylum Streptophyta; class Magnoliopsida; order Boraginales; family Ehretiaceae; genus Ehretia; species Ehretia macrophylla. The sequence continues at coordinate 63,112,624 of CM075779.1, forward strand.
CTTGGCCACATGATATTGGTACACAACTACATCACTATGTATGCTAGAATCTCATTGAAACTTATTGTGAGCTATATCTTTCTACCTTTGGGTTAGACAAGAAATAACCATTTTAAGTTGATAAGTTCTAGGATGGCGGTGGGCTACAATAAACTCTTTACCGTTTAAATCTAATGTGAGTTTGCACGTAGGGAGGTTTGAAACATCCTAAGATCTCACATATGCACATAAGACTATTAAATAAGCTAACATCACATATAGCAAATAAAATAGCAAATATGCAAAATATATGATGGTGGATCATGGACTTGGACTAAATTAAATCAAGAAAAACCTTAAACCTAGTAAGCACATCAAATGTCTTCCACGGTCTTGACTTCTTGATTTCACCAAACATCCAATGGCCTCCCAACTCCTTAAACGCCTTGAATGATCTTCTTGCAAACTCCTTGAAGATTTACATACATTATGCCTCACTACAAGGTTCTCTCAAGTGCAAGAAAATAAATTGAGACTTATGTCTCTATTACAACCCAAACGAATGATTAAATTAGTTACAAAGCCATCTAATGATATTACAACCAATCATTCATCCACTAACCAAATCCATGATCAAATTCACCATCCATTCATCCACACAAACTTATAAAGAAAAGTAAATGCATTACATACATCATCAACTAAGCAATGCAAGTTAGATAGTAAACAAGCAATGCAACAAGTTTCATATTTTGACCTTTCAACATCTCATGTTAAACAACACATAAAAGAACTCAATAAAACCATTTTAAACACATATTTGTTGAATAAGGCCCAACACAAATCCTTTATCATTTCATGGCCCGATTTGAGTTCTTAGTTTGTCATAGCTTTCAATTTTATGACATATCATAAATCTGCTGCACATGCACCAACTGATTTGACTCATTTAACATATCTACAGTTCTCCAAAAATTCTGAAATTTTACAGGGAAATAGCTCTTCGACTATAGATAGTTTTAGAATCAAACATATCTCAATTCGGAGTTAAACTCACTAAGTTATGCCTCTCGGAGCAGACACTATGCAGTCTGTTTAGAATAGCGCGAGAATCAGTGAGGTTACTGATTTTGCTAAAAATGAAAATCTTAACCATGAAATTAGGAGATTCATATTAGAGGATGAAATATTATACTATCTCTATAGCATAATATACTAAAAAATCAGCGCCAAACAAGAACATTTACTATGTCAAAACAGTAACACAAAAACAGTGCGGAGAAACATTTTTTAGAAAACTTCTAAGCATCTAATATGCAAGTTTTGCGTTCTAGTTCTTTTGTGGTCAAAACTCTTGAAACTTTAAGCATAGATATGTGACTACATGGACTACACAATTAAGGCTCTGATACCACTTGAAAGGACCATTGCAATAGGTGAATCACAACATACATAATGAGCTAGGTGGAAGCAACAACATGATTTCAAAAATTTTTCAGCATCATAACATTTGTATTCACCATAATAGCTTATGTCTAGTCCATGTAATCAACAAATCTACAACATATATAACTATATATATGAATTAACAAGAGTTATCAAGGTATACCTCTTGAAGATTCAGCCAAGAAGATGAAGAAGCACTACAAGAATGATGACAAGCCTTTCACACCTTGCAAAAGCACTAGTTTGTCCACACAAGCATCCAAGAGCTTCTCCTCCACAAACCAAATGTATGTGCTAGCTATTTGGATGGAAATATGAGCTTACACAAGGGTTGAGAGCAAGAGAAAAATCTGCCCAAGCAATGGACGAAAATGGAGAGAAAAAGAGAGAGAGAAAAAATTCAGATTTTTGCTCTTGTGTGTTCACTTCTTAAAATCTGATTTTTCTTGCTCTTTTTGTTGTGTTAAAAATTCTGATTTTTCATTCTTGCTTTATATGCATATATGTTATCTATGCATACTTGTGTCTTGTGCATTTGAAGTCTTCCATGCATTCAAGCTTTCAAGACAACCTTGTGTCATGAAATTGTAGCCTTCTATGCATTTATGTCTTCTATGCAACTTTGTGCCTTGTGTAACTATTAATATATTCATTTATTGGGCTGAAAATTATAGTGGAAAAATATGTATTTTTCCACTAACTTGCCAAGTATTAATCCTTGTCACGCCCCAACTCGACCCCTCTTACAATCAGTCAGGACGCAACGGAATTTCGGCAGCATAACGACAGTAACATGAACATCAGGGCTCTAAACCAACCCTTAATAACAACATACATCAAACTCCACAAATCACCAACCAACTCCACAATCAAATTAACAACATACAACGCAACCATTTCATACATTAAACATTCTTTCATCAACTCATTCATAGTTATGCGCCTCCGTTCCAACATAATACATTTACTATATAACATACACTTCTAAAATAGATTATAGCTTACCTAGCAACCTAATCATAGACAAAATAAAGACTACTAAGATTGCATCAACTAATTCGTTATCTTTTCAACATCTTTTACATAATGAACTACAAAGCATATAAAAGTCTACTAAGTTAATATACAAGATAGTAAAACAATACAACACCAAGGATAAGACTCTGGAACATAGGACTCATCCACGTAAGGCACATTTTCCACATTCTCCTCTTCAGGAGGCACGTACCCGTAATCCTGTAAAAGTACACCTGTATGCATGCAATAATAGAGAGTGAGCTTATATAAAATAAGCCCAGTGAGGATCCGATAGATCTCGAGCAAGGTCTACTAAACTCCTTGGAATAATCCTTTGAGTCAGTAAACACACAATAACAATAAATAATACTATCATCACATAACTATATGACCATTCAATAAAGGATACTCTCTCTAGTTGGTGTAGCTCCAAACGCCATCACGATCTCAACCATTCTTCTTGTAACTCCCCATTACTCACGCACCCGGGGTACCCCCAATAACCTCGCCCTCCATGACACCTCCGTCATGCGAGCTGGAGGCAATCTCTGATAGTCATGCCGTTATCAACCCGACAGCCCGATGCTGCCCGAGAGGTAGCACACACATACCAGAGACCCAGCAATAATAATAAACATCAATCATCAATATTCCGAGAGATCAGCAACAAAAGTGCCCGATTCCCGTACTCAATAATCAATCAATAAAACATCAATATAACATCAATATAACATTAAACAACAAACAACTAAGTTAGATGACAAAGTAGGCCATCTAACCGAACATGCATTAAACACACAATCAAACTGCCCGATGCTGCCCGAGAGGTGGCACACACATACCAGAGACCCAGCAATAATAATAAACATCAATCGTCAATATTCCGAGAGATCAGCAACAAAAGTGCCCGATTCTCGTACTCAATAATCAATCAATAAAACATCAATAGAACATCAATATAACATTAAACAGCAAACAACTAAGTTAGATGACAAAGTAGGCCATCTAACCGAACATGCATTAAACACACAATCAAACTGCCCGATGCTGCCCGAGAGGTGGCACACACATACCAGAGACCCAGCAATAATAATAAACATCAATCATCAATATTCCGAGAGATCAGCAACAAAAGTGCCCGATTCTCGTACTCAATAATCAATCAATAAAACATCAATATAACATCAATATAACATTAAACAGCAAACAACTAAGTTAGATGACAAAGTAGGCCATCTAACCGAACATGCATTAAACACACAATCAAACTCTAATTTACCCATCAACAATTTTATTGATCACCAAAGTTTAAAATAATTATTCAACACCCAAAATAGTTCAAGTAAATTATTTTTAGGTGACAAGAAGTTTTACAATCAAACAGTTTCACCCGAGTCGGCTTAAAACTCGATTTTCGCAAAAGTCGGTGTAAAATCCCTAATAAATTCTTAAGCCGATTTTAAAACTGTTTTAATCAAACACAGGTCTATTAAAGTCCATGGTCTAGGTCTAGAAGGGTTAAAAAGACCAGTTTCAAAATTTTAGCGGATGTGTTTCGAAAACACTATTCATTAAAAATCGACGATAAAATTTTTGACTCCGTTTTTTATGAAAATTTCATGAATGCACATTTAGCACGTATTAGGAGTATTGACATCAAAATTATAACATTCTAGGTCATATAGCACATAAACAGGTCAACTGCACGTAAAACGAGATAAAACACGTAAATTGAGTTAAAGCAGAAAAGTGGGGTTTCACAATCCTAGCCATAGATTCTAATCAAGATCAAATCTTGGCTTTTGGATGTCATCATCTTTTGTTAATTATATATTACATATGATTAAATTAATCCTAATCTATATTAGATTAATTTATTGGAAACTAACTTTCCATATTTATACTTTGGCCCCAATACTTTCAATAATTATATTTTTGGCCCATTACAACTTAATGACCAAATACAACAACGTTAACTCCTTAACGTTTCCAAACCTTTTGTAAGCTCATTATAGAAACTCTATTCATGATACACAAACGTGTGTGACTCTCTAGATTCACCACCGTATAGCGATGAGGGACCATTAAACCCTTTTAATCTATTCCAAAAATGTCCCCGTCATTCTCGGAATACCCTCACGTTCTAGAGTGACGTCTAGTAACATATCAAGACAATATAAACGGTAATGAAGTCAATCTCTTGTGAATCTATTTACAGTCGCAAATTAACGTGCAGTCCGATCCTTCCGTTAATATGTCCCGATCGAATGAGGACCATGATATGATTAAGTCCATTGGTTCGATTCTACGCTTAGATCTAAACGGTAGAATGAGAGATGACATTCATGGAAATACTCTTTTCTATCATCATGCCTTGGCCAAGGACTTCCTCATTTAACTACCAAAATTAGATCGCATAGGACATCGCTTCCTATCGGAAGTTAACAGATCCTGTGTTGACAATTACCTGTGTTGACAATTACCTGTCAATCTCTATACCGAAGGAGTAAACTGTAAAAAGGCCGTAACCCATCTTTATAACAAAGACAAACATTGTCCTAATGCTAAAATCTAAACCCTGATATATCAGACAATCGTAATTTCTCAAGTCAGAGGATTACTTGCACAATCGCAATGAGTAATAAAACTATTAATCCAAAGTTATGTAGTTTATTACTCATGCCACATTCAGTGAACTATTCCACTAATAATCATTCATATGTAAGTTAATCGCATCCCATACTTTTATGGCTCGAGGCTCGCCATCTTTTATCATTAATATCATATATTAATCAAAAGTAAGTACATATGATAGTCCATAATTGATTATTCTAGTCCTGGTTGAATAATCTAAGGACTATGAATAACTTTTAATGTTAATCATATTAAAGAAATACGCCAAGATATTCTAAACAACTTTTAGAATATATTTCTTCTAAGAAAAAAACATAAGGACACATTCATACAATATAAGACGGAGAATATGAATGTCAACTCAAAATGCCATTAATAAAACATATATTTACATCAAAATGCCCTACATAGGTTATCTAACTATACTGCATTAAGACATATCTCTAACAGTATATTAGAGGATGAAATGTTCTACTATCTCTATAGCATAATGTGTCCAAAAATCAGTCATAAACAACAATATTTGGGTAGTCAAAACAGCCATACAAAAACAGTGGACAGTTTAAGATGCACAAAATTTCTAAGCATCTATTCATGCAAAGATTGTGTTCTAGTTCTCTTGTGCTCAAAACTCTTGAAACTTTAAGCATATTTTTGTGATTACATGGACTACACAAACATGGCTCTGATACCACTTGAAAGGATCGTGCTTACAAGAGGTGAATCACAACATATAATGAGCTAAGTGGAAGCAAAACCATGATTTCAAAAAATTTCAGCATCATAACATTTGTATTCACCATAAAACCTTATGTCTAGTCCATGTAATCAACAGATCTATTACATATATATAAGCATATATATGAATGAACAAGAGTTATCAAGGTATACCTCTTGAAGATCTAGCAAAAGGAATGAAGAAGTACCACAAGAATGATGACCAAGCCTTTTACACGTGCAAAAGCTCTAGTTCGTCCACACGAGTATCCAAGAGCTTCTTCTCCACAAACCAAATGTATGTACTAGCTATTTGGATGGAAATATGAGCTTACACAAGTTTAGAAAGCAAGAGAACAAACCTAGCCAAAAGCTTGCGTTGACCAAAATTGAGATAGAAAATATAAAGAAATATTTTTCAGATTTTTGTTCTTGCTTGTTGTGTGTCTTCTCTATCATCTCTACTTGTTTTCTATGCATATATTATCTCTATGCACTCTTTTGTTTGATGCATATGTAGTCTTCAATGTATTCAAGCTTTCAAGACAACTTCGTGTCATGAAATTGTAGCTTTCCATGCATTTATGTCTACTATGCAACTTGGCGTCTTGTGTAATATATTTATTTATTGGGTTGTAGGTGATAGTGGAAAATTATGGAATTTTCCATTTAATCTTGCCAAATCCTAGCCATAGATTTAAACAATATTAAATCTTAGCCATATATTATAAATAAATAATCCTAATCAATATTAGATTAATTTATTAGAAATTAACTTTTCATATTTATACTTTGGTCCCAATACTTTCAATAATTATACTTTTGGCCCATTACTACTTAATAACCAAATACAACAACATTAACTTCTTAACGTTTCTAAACTTATTGTAAGCTCATTAAACAAACTTTATTCATGATACTCGAACGTGTGTGACTTTCTAGATTCACCACCGTATAGCGATAAAGGACTATTAAACATTTTTAATCTATTCCGAAAATGTCCCCGTCATTCTCGGAATACCCTCACGTTCTAGAGTGACGGCTAATAACATATCAAGAAAATATATACGGTAATGAAGTCAATCTCTTTTGAATCTATTTACAGTTGCGAATTAACATGCAATACAATCCTTCCGTTAATATGTCCCGATCGAATAAAGACCATTATATGATTAAGTCTATTGGTTCGATTCTATGCTTAGATCTAAACGGTAGAATGAGAGATGACATTCATGGAAATACTCATTTCCATCATCACGCCTTGGACAAGGACTTCCTCATTCAACTACTGAAATTAGATCGTATAAGACATCGCTTCCTATCGGAAGTTAACAGATCCTATCTTGACAATTACTTGTCAATCTCTATACCAAAGGAATAAACTGCAAAAGGCCGTAACCCATTTTTATAAATAAAGACAAGTATTGTCCTAATGCTAAAATCTAAACCCTGATGTATCTGACAGCCGTAATTTCTCAAGTCAGAGGATTACTTGCACAATCGCAACGAGTAATAAAACTATTAATCCAAAGTCATGTATTTTATTAGTCATGCCACATTCAATGATCTATTCCACTAATAATCATTCATATGTAAGTTAATCGCATCCCATGCTATTATGGCTTGAGGCTCGCAATCCTTTATCATTAATATCATATATTAATCAAAAGTAACTATATATGATAGTCTATAATTGATTATTCTAGTCCCAGTTGAATAATCTAAGGACTATGAATAACTTTTAATGCTAATCATATTAAAGAAATATGCCAAGATATTCTAAACAACTTTTAGAAGATATTTCTTCTAAGAAAAACATAAGGACACATTCATACAATATAAGACGGAGAATATGAATGTCAACTCAAAATGCCATGAATAAAACATTTATTTACGTCAAAATGCCCCACATAGGTCATCTAACTATATTGCATTAGGGTATATCTCTAACACCATATAGATATTTTCCTCAAGATAGCCATTTAGGAACGCCGTTTAATATCCATTTGCCAAATCTCATAATCATAATGTGCGGCAATAGCAAGCATAATACATATGGACTTTGTCACGCCCCAACCTGACCTATAGAAGCTAGACTAGGGTATGACCTAAATCATTATTGTTATTTTACGACGTTAACCGTTTGGCTATGATTAATGCTTATTCGTTGGCCTGGAACTCCAAAAGATTTTCAGAAAACCGGCAGCATAACGGCTGTTTTTAGGACCTTTGGTTTGACCAAATTTCTAGAATACCTCAAAAATTCAAATCATTAATTTACCTACGATTAAAAATTCCGTTCTACCATCGATTGATATGCCTACTAGTTTATCTCGAAGGTTACATTTGAATTAACAAACCTATCATGACAACTATATCTCATTTATTTGTCAAATTCCTATTTAGGCAAGTACCTATTGTCATTTCGCTTACAAATGAGTACTTTAATGAGTATAAGTAGGACTAACTTTGTTGATTCTTCACCCATTGGTTTAACACCTAATGATAGCTACTAACCATAACGATGAAAATCAAACGACCGAAATAAAAGAGTTCGTCCAGTTTATAGTTAGTACAAGCCAAAATTAGACCCCAAATTACAACGGGGGTCATTTACAACAACAAAATAAACAGTCTTCAAATAACGCAACATCCCTAACAACATCCATGTTCACGAAAAGCACGTATTGCACATAGTCATTCCAAAGGTTCATCAACTAGCACATTCTCTTCGGGCACCTGTTGCAAATCTGTTTCACCTGTAATGACAAAAGAGGGTGAGTTCGTATGAACTCAGTGAGGAGGAACAAGATACAAGGTTTTTGAAATCCTTTCCGGTTAACTTGTAAAAACTCCTTTGAAAACATGTCATGTAATACAAATAAGAATGTAAGCATAGTATTAGAATCAAATTGAACAATAGATACATTTACCAATCATTTCAAGGATACGGTGAGCTTTCGCTCTCAAGATCATTTCCAATAACCATTGTTGTTGCCGGCATCAATCATCCACTTATCACTCCCAATTGGTGTACTCCGGATTGTACACCAAAATCCTATGACCTAACTCTCTGAGGAAGTCTAGCCCCTAAGCGAGAGAGTGAATTGGACTATGGTAGCCACCCCAACACACTGGCAAGCTCGATATGTCACGCCCTAACCCAACCTATAGAGGCTAGACTAGGGTATGACCTAATTCATTTATGCTATTTGCGTGACTTAGTCGTTTCTTACGATTAATGCTTAACGTTGGTTTAGAACTCCAAAAGATTTTTTTGGAAAACCAACAGCATAACTGCTGTAATTAGGCTTTGTAGTCTGACGTAATTTCTAAATGCCTCAATTATTCCAATCATTAATCCGATTCCAATAAAGATTCATATTTTGTCATCAACCGATATGCCTACTAGTCTATCTCGAAAATCTCGTTTGATTAACAATCCTAGCATGATAACTATGTCCCGTTTATTTGTCAATTCCTATTGTGCAACTACTTGTTATCCTTTAACTTACGAATGAGCATCTAGGTGATATTAGATAGGGTTACATTACTTGATTCTTCACCTAGTGGTTTAAACACCTACGATAACTATTAATCAAACGACGAAAGCAACAACCAAATAAAAAGTTCGTTCGAATATAATTAGTACAAGTCAAAATTAGACCTTAAATTACAACAAGGGTCATATACAAAAGCAACATAAGTAGTCTTCAAAACACACAACGTCCATATAGCAACCATATTCAGGCAAGCACACAAGCACATAGTCACTCCAAGGAATCATCAACAGACACATTTTTCTCGGGTACCTGTTCCAATTCTGCTTCACTTGCTCTGATAAAAGATGGTGAGTCCTTATGAACTCAACGAGGGGGAACAAGTGACAATGTTTTGAAATCCTTTTCCGATTAATCTTATGAAAACCCTTTTTTAAAACATGTCACGTAATACAAATAAGAAAGTAAGCAAGATATAAGAATCAATTGAACAATAGATACAATTACCATTCATTTCAAGGATATGGTGAGCTTTTGCTCTCAAGACTATTCCGATAACCATTGTTGTAGCCGGCATCAATCATCCACTTATCATTCCCAATGGGTGTGCTCCGGATTGTACACCAAACCTACGACCCAACTCTCCAAGGAAGTCTAGCCCTTAAACGAGAGAGGGAATTAGACCATGGTAGTCACGCCAATACACTGGTAAGCCCGATGTCGCCCGTCGGAGTGACGCGAATGCTACCATGCCATAATGGAAGGTTGCAACCTTGTATGCAATGCATATTTATACCATTTAACATTTCACATTAGGAGGTCAACAAAGTAGGTTGCCTCCGAGCAAGTATAAGATCACATATCGATAAGTAAACAAACGAGGCCTGCTTGACATGTAATATCACCTTGTAAAACACTTAGAAGCATATGAACATTTAACGGACAGCCAAGTAACACCTTACAAATGATTCATATATCTCATTTTAGTTCATATACCAAGTGTTAGGAACATACGAGCATGCTACGACACTTTACCCAAAATCGGGTGCAAGAATAGTCAACTTATCAACATGCAATCATCAAGAATCATGCTTAGGGATTATTTGGCAGCCTACTAACCACTCAAATGAACTCATTTAACCGTAGGATAATCACTTAGCAAGTATTCATAAGCAATAGGGCCTCAATTTCGTGCTTACATATGATTAAGCAACAACTCGTCATATAATGAACCTAAACCATACATCAACCAATTTAAGCAACCTCAACCAACAAAAACAGCTGACACAACTTCTAAATTCCACAATTCCAAGCATTCAATACCTCAAGTAAAATTTTAATATGATTCAAAGCATATTACCAAGCCAAAAACCCTACTGTAACGGTCTATTTTTCCTCATTCATTTAGCCAACCAAATAATCTCCAAATTCAGTGAACTAAATTTCCAATTGAATCTTATGAGTGATTTAAATCTAGGAACAAACCTTGCTGCATTCTGAGTTCAGACTTATGAGTTATGACCAAAACCGTGAGACTACGCAAAATTGTCCAGTTTTAGACACATTATGATGTTTTCCATTTTTGAGGGTCTTAAATTCAACATTAGCCTTAGCCTATTTCTATAAAAATATGTTCCGAAAGGAAACATATAGCGACCTACCAAATTTCATGCATTTTTAATATCGTTTGCTAGGCCAAAAATGTTTCGTTCTACAAGGTTAGAAAGCTGCCAGAAAATGTGACTGCATAAATCAAAGTTTCTAGCAATTTTCAAGTCATGCAAGAGAAGATAGGCTCATACAAACACATATTCATGAACTTCAAGAGTAAATACAGCCATATGAGATCATGCATGTGAGTTTTGAAATGATTTGAAAAGTTTTAACCCTCACCTTAGCAACTTGAAGGATGAAAATGCAAGAATGACCTTGAATCGCACGAAAAGCCTATTTTCGTTGCTTTGGCCGAGTGGTAGCTTGTTTTTCCTTAAATTTGAGCCTAGTTAGCAAATGTAGAGGGTGTGCATGTGTTCAAAACCAAAAGAAATAGAACAAAACCCTTAAAGCTTACCTATGGCCGAAATTAGTGAGCTTAAGAGCTTTGTGTGAGCTTTTTGATTAGTTTCTTTGTTTGGCCGAGTTCTTGAGAGTCTTAGAGAGTCCTAGAGAGCAAGCTTGAGGTCTTGGAAGCTCAAGAGAGAGCCATGGCCGAAATGGAAAGAGCGTGAGAGAGTTTGAGAGGAAGAATGAAGTTTGAGATGTTTGTTTGAGTGTTGCATGTATGTGTCCGCCTAGGTAGGGTACAAGGCTGAATTTTTTGTCATCTTTAGCATTTTTTTGAATTGTGATGGAGCATGGGGTGAGTAGACCGAGAAAGTGAAGCTTGGGTAGGGTGTATAGAAATTTTTTATGCTTTGTGCTTTGTGTATGTCATAAGAATGTCTCGGATATTTTGAAATTGTGTAAAGCTTGTCAAAAGGCCTTGCCATGGCCGGCCATATCATGTTCCTTTTCCAAGTTTTTGAGTTTTGTTTTAAGCTTAGTTTATTGTAGGTTAGGTATATTTTATTGTCTAATAGTTTGGGGTTGTAAGAGAATGTTGGGAATTTAGGGAATCTAGGTAGAATAAAATATAGGAATGTTGAGATAGTTTAATATTATTTTCGTGTTAGTGGAGTTTGTAGGATTTCTATATTGTCTAGTGCTTTGTGTAGGATTCTTTATTGATTAGTGTGCATGCATATTTTCCTAGGTCAAGGGCACACACTACGAGGTAAGGCACAAACTTCAAGACAAATGCATGGATTCCAAGGTAAATGCAAGAAACCCTAGGTGAATGCACATAAACCAATGCAAGGCACGTAATTCAATGCAATGCATATAATTTCAAGGTATGACACTTAAACCTAGGTTAAGACATGCAATTCAAGGTTAGGGCACACGAATCGAGGTAACACACACAAATCGAGGTCGGGCCTCACATCTTCCCCTCCTTAAAAGAATTTCGTCCCGAAATTCAATATTACCTTTGGAATAATGTTGGATGTTGTTGTTCCATCTGGTCTCGCCTTTCCCATGTTGCTTCTTCAACTCCATGGTGATCCTACAACACTTTCACCATCGGTATAGACTTGTTGTGCAGCTCCCGATCTTGCTCGGCTAGGATCCGAATAAGCTTCTCTTCATAAGACAAGTTATCCCGAAGCTGTAATGATTCTGGCTCCAAGATGTATGATGGATCAGGGTGATACTTCCGTAGCATTGAGACATGGAAGACATCATGAATATTGGAGAGGTTTTGGGGTAGTTCCAGGCGATACGCCAATTTTCCAATCTTTTAAACTATCTCAAATGGTCCTATAAACCCTGGGCTCAATTTCCACCCTTACCATGTTTGATAAATCCCCTCCGTGGTGACAACTTCAAGAACACCTTGTCGCCAACCTCAAATTCCAAATTCTGTATCCGTCGCTCTACATAACTTTTCTACCTGCTTTGGGCGGTAAGCATACATTTCCAGATGAGGTGGACATTTTCAACAGTTTTCATAAGTTCAAGTAGAAGGGTCAGGTCAAAAGTCTTCGTCTCACCTATTTCATCCTAGTATATCGGGGACCAACACTTACGTCCATACAATACCTCATATGGGGCCATCTCAATAGTGGCCTAATAGCTGTTATTATAAGTGAATTCCACTAGAGGCAGATATTTTTTCCAACCTTTCCTGAAGTCTAGAACACACGCCCTCAACATATCCTCCAAAATCTGAATAGTTCTCTCGGATTGTCCATCCGTCTGAGGGTGATAAGCTGTACTGAAACTCAACTTTGTCCCCAAAGCTTCTTGTAATCTCTTCCAAAATCGGGAAGTAAAATGAGGATCCCTATCCGACACAATACTTATAGGCATCCCATGTAGCCTTACAATGTCTTCTACATACATATCTCCTAGTTTCTCAAGACTATTCTTCTTGTTCATCGGTAAAAAGTGTGCGGTTTTAGTCAATCTATCCACAATGACCCAAACTGTATCATGACCATTTTGTGACCTAGGCAGGTCCATGAGAAAGTCCATAGTTATATGTTCCCATTTCCATTGGGCAATTTCCAACGGCTAAAATAAACCTGTCGTTCGTTGATGTTCTGCGTTAACCCTCTGACAAGTCAAACACTGTGCCACAAACTCTGCAATCTCTCTCTTCATGTTATTCTACCAATAGTGTTGCTTCAAGTCCCGGTACATCTTTGTTCCGCCAGGATGAATAGTGTATCTTGAGTTATGGGCTTCTTCAAGAATCTTCTTTTTCAACTCTGGGTCATTAGGAACACAAATTCGACTCCTGAACCTCCAAATACCATTATCATGAAACTTGTAATCTGTGTTGCCTTCCTTGATCTTCTGGAACTGTTGATCCTTCTGTTGGGCCTCTCGTATCTATACAAGGTCGATTGAACTTGTGTAGTTGAACTTGTGTAGTGGCAAATAGTACTCTTCTTTGAGTCAATTTTGGCTTCCACAAAAATGCATATTCTAACATTTCCCATGCCTTAACCTCCAATTTTGCCATGCTTGCTTTCCGACTTAAGGCATCTGCTACCACATTTGCTTTACCGGGCACATAATAGATTGTACAATTATAATCATCCAAGAGTTCCATCCACCGTCTTTGTCCCATGTTCAACTCTTTCTATGAGAACAAGTACTTCAAACTCTTGTGATCCGTAAATACCTCAAACTTGCTGCCCCACAAATAATGCCTCAATTTCTTTAGTGCAAACACAATAGCTGCTAATTCCAAATCATGCGTCGGGTAATTCAATTCATATGGCTTTGGCTTCTTAGAGGCATATGCAATCACTCTGCCATTCTGCATCAAAACACAACCTAGTCATTCCTTAAAAGCATCGCTATAGATTACAAAGCCTTGACTTCCTTCAGGTGCGGTTGTTAATCTTGTCTTCAATTCTTGAAAGTTGTTCTCATACTTGTCATCCCTCATGAACTTCATTTTCTTCTGAGTGAGCTTTGTAAGTGGTCCTGCAATCTTTGAGAAATCTTTCACAAACCTTCGATAATAGCCGGCTAAACCAAGGAAACTCCAAACTTCCGTGACATTTTCCGGCTTCTTCCAAGACATCACTACTTTTATCTTTGTTGGGTCTACTACTATTCCTTCTTGGGATATGATATGCCCCAAGAATGCAATTTGCCGCAACCAAAATTCACATTTGCTAAACTTTGCATACAATTGATGCTCCCAGAGTTTTTGTAATACCAAGTGTAGATGTTGTTCATGCTCGGCCTCGGACTTTGAGTATACCAAAATATCATCAATGAAGATCACCACAAATTTGTTCAAGTAGGGTTGAAACACCCTATGCATTAAGTCCATAAAAGCTACAGGGACATTAGTTAGCCCGAATGGCATTACCACAAACTCATAGTGCCCATATCTCGTCTTGAATGTCGATTTAGGAACATCCTCCTTTTTAATCCGTAGCTGATAATACCCTTGTCTCAAATCGAGTTTCGAATACACTTTAGCTCCTTGAAGTTGGTCAAACAACTCATCGATCAGTGGAAGTGGGTATTTATTCTTCACGGTCACTTGGTTTAGTCCCTTGTAGTCGATACATAACGTCAGAGTACCATCATTCTTTCTTACAAATAGAACTGGTACACCCCACAGAGATGAACTCGGTTGAACAAACCCTTTCTCCAACAATCCATGCAGTTGATCTTTCAATTCTTGCAGTTCAGCTGGTGCCATACGATAAGGAGCTTTAGATATCGGTTGTGTTCCTGGCAATAACTCTATTATAAACTCGATCTCCCGTTCTGGAGGCAAACCCGACAATTCTTCTGGAAACACATCGGCATATTCTTTAATCATCGACATCTCCTCCAACTTAGCTTTGTCCGATGGTTTATTGATGAGGTAAGCTAAGTATCCGCTACACCATTTTCTCATGAACTTTACTGCTTTTGTGGATGATATGATTGAACTCCCGGTGAAATTATTTCGACCTATCACCTCCACTATTAGTTGGCCCGGCATTTGAAATTTCACAATCTTTGTCCGATAATCCAGTTGCGCATGGTGTTTTGTTAACCAGTTCATTCTTAAGATGACTTCATAGTCTCGAAAGGGTAATACAATAAGATCGGCCGAGAATTCTCAATCTTTAATTTGAATTTTACATGCTTTACAAGCTGAGATAGTAACAAGTTTAGAGTCCATCGGAGTACTGACTTCTACTTTATAAGGCAAAGGTTCAACTTGTAATTTCACACGTTGCACACATAGGGGAGTAATAAATGAATGAGTAGCACCCGGATCAATTAGCACCCTAACAAGTTGATTTAGTATCAAGAATGTACCTTCAACAACAACAGTTTCCTCAGGAAGCTCCTCATGCTCAATAGCATACGCTCGGGCCAGAACTCTAAGAATGGAGTCTTGCCTCTACCAGCTGGTTTACTCTGATTTTGACCTCCTACCATTTAGGCCCTAGCCTGATGTTGATCACTGCCACATCGCATGCATCGTCCCAACTTCTTCCAATACTGGGCCTTAGTGTGACCCTTCCTATTACAATAAGGACATGTGATAGTTTGAGCAGTGTGTGAACCGCCTGTGGAACTACAGGCAGAAGAGGTTACTGGTGCTCTTAATTGGACACGATTGTTGCCTGGTCTAGTCTGACTCTGGCCCTGACTACGATTCTGAGTCTGAAAATTCCTTTGTTGTCCTTGAGGTTGGTAGGGTTTCTTGTTCGACTGACTCAAACTGGCTCTATCAATTTTCCTCTTTTCAACTCGAGAAGTAGCAGCATATAGAGCTGAATAGGTAGCAAAGTCATGTGAAGCCAAATGGTCTTGAATTTCTGGCCTCAACCCGTTCATAAATTTGCACATCTTCGCCTCAGGGGTACTGACCATGTATGGTGCATAGCGGGACAGTTTATCAAAACAAGCCTCGAACTGTGCCACTGTTATGTTTCCCTGGTTCAAGTTCATGAACTCCTCAATCCGCCTCTGCCTAGGAACTGCAGGTACGTACTTATCCTTAAAGGCCTTGACAAAATTACTCCATAAGCGCAGCGTTCGCTCAGTCTCCCAGAGAGACTCCACGGTATGCCACCAATGTTCAGCGTCCCCATGCAACAGGTACACAACAAATACAATCTTTTCTTCATTAATGTAGATGAGTGGCCTATAAATTCTCTCAATCTCGGACAACCAAGCTTCCGCCTTTTCATCATTGGCTTCTCCATAGAATTTGGATTGGTTGTAGTCCAAGAACTCCCGTATTCTGCTGTTTCTCCCATTGTTACTACCATTCCTGTTGCCGTTACCCCTAACCCCATTGCTGTTGTTGTTTATTACTGCTTCACGTACTTTTGCCGTTCCATTACTCGTGACATTCGATCCATAGCACTCGCCATCATATTAAACATAGCCATGCCGGGATTAGTTTGATAAGCATCACCGGCTTCTTGAGGCTCCTCGTCCTTATTGGTGTTATGGGTGCTAGGGCCAGCCATCTATAGGTACAGATTATTATGCACAATTATCGAGACATGATAGGATAAGAAATTAAGACATAGAGTATGCAACATACAATTTCATGTGGGCATAAAACTCTCAAACAATAAAGACCTGTTAATCACATAAGCACAAAGAAATAAAGAAGGCGCATTTAATATTGGCACACATTAACACACATAAACAAGACATCATAATTACCTTAGGGCTTCTACCCACGATCCGAGAGTTAAACCCAACTTATGCCTAGTTAGCAAACTAAGCTCTGATACCATTCTAATAAGGTGTCACGCCCCGACCTAACCCATAGAGGCTAGACTAGGGTGTGACCTAATTTCTATTAAGTTATTTGTGCGACTTAGTCATTTCTTACGATTAATGCTTAACGTTGGTTTAAAACTCTAAAAGATTTTTCAAAAAATCAGTAGCATAACTGCTGTAATTAGGCTTTGTAGTCTGACGTAATTTCTAAATGCCTCAATTATTCCAATCATTAATCCGATTCCAATAAAGATTCATATTTTGTCATCAACCGATATGCCTACTAGTCTATCTCGAAAGTCTCATTCCGATTAACAAGCCTAGCATAATAACTATGTCCCGTTTATTTGTCAATTCCTAATGCGCAAGTACTCGTTATTCTTTAGCTTACGGATGAGCACCTAGGTGAGATTAGATAAAGTTACATTATTTGATTCTTCACCTAGTGGTTTAAACACCTACGATAACTACTAATCAAACGATGAAAGCAAATAAAAAGTTCGTCCGAATATAATTAGTACAAGCCAAAATTAGACCCAAAATTACAACGGGGGTCATTTACAATAGCAATATAAGTAGTCTTCAAAACACACAACGTCCATATAGCAATCACATTCAGGCAAGCACACAAGCACGTAGTCACTCCAAGGAATCATCAACATGCACATTCTCCTCAGGTACCTGTTCCAATTATGCTTCACCTATGATGATAAAGAGTGTGAGTCCTTATGAACTCAACGAGGGGGAACAAGTGACAATGTTTTGAAATCCTTTTCCGATTAATCTTATGAAAACCCTTTTTTAAAACATGTCACGTAATACAAATAAGAAAGTAAGCAAGATATAAGAATCAATTGAACAATAGATATAATTACTAATCATTTCAAGGATACGTTAAGCTTTTGCTCTCAAGTTCATTTCCGATAACCATTGTTGTAGCCGGAAACAATCATCCACTTATCACTCCCAATGGGTGTAGTCCAGATTGTACACCAAACCTATGACCCAACTCTCCGAGGAAGTCTAGCCCCCAAGCGAGAGAGGGAATTGGACTATGGTAGTCACGCCAATAAACCGGCAAGCCTGACGCTGCCCAGAGTGATGCAAACGATACCATGCCATAATGAAAGGTTGCAACCTTGTATGCAATGCATATTTATGCCATTTAACATTTCAAATTAGGAGGTCAACAAAGTAGGTTGCCTCCGAGTAAGTATAAGGTCACATAATCGATAAGTAAACAAACGAGGCCTGCTTGACATGTAATATCACCTTGTAAAACACTTAGAAGCATATGAACATTTAATGGACAGACAAGTAACACATTACAAACGAGTCATATATCTCATTTTAGTTCATATACCAAGTGTTAGGAACGTACGAGCATGCTACGACACTTTGCCCAAAACCGGGTGCAATAATAGTTAACTTATCAACATGCAATCATCAAGAATCATTCTTAGAGATTATTGGATAGCCTACTAACCACTCAAATGAACTCATTTAACCGTAGGATAATCACCTAGCAAGTATTTATAAGCAATAGGGCCTCAATTTCGTGCTTACACATATTATTAAGCAACAATTTGTCATATAATGAACCTAAGCCATGCATCAACCAATTTAAGCAACCTCAACCAACCAAAACAGTCCATACAACTTCTAATTTCCACAATTCCAAGCATTCAATACCCCAAGTAAAATTACAATATGATTTAAAGCATATTACAAGCAAAAATCCCACTGCAATGGTCTGTTTTTCCTCATTCGTTTAGCCAAGAAAATAACCTCCAAATTTAGTGAATCAAATTTCAAATTGAATCTTATTGAGTTCTTTAAATCTAGGAACAAACTTTGCTGCATTCCGGGTTCGGACTTAGGAGTTATGACCAAAACCGTGAGACTACGCAAAACTGTCCAGTTTCATACACATTTCGATATTTTCCATTTTTGGTGGCTTAAGACTCACAATTAGCCTTAGCCTATTTCTTCAAAATATGTTCAGAACAGAAAAATATAGCGACCTGCCAAATTTCATGCATTTTTAATATCATTTTTTAGGCAAAAATGATTTCGTTCTACAAGGTCAGAAATCTGCCAGAAAAACGTGGTTGCATATCTCAAGGTTTCAAGCAATTTTCAAGCCATGCAAGAGTAGATAGGCTCATATAAACACATATACATGAACTTCAAGAGTAAATACAGCCATATGAGAGCATGCATGTGAGTTTTGAAAGCTTTTAAAAAGACTTAACCCTTACCTTAGCAACTTGATGGATAAAATGCACAAAATGCTCTTGAATCGCACGAAAGCCTATTTTTCCTTGCTTTGGCCAAGTGGTAGCTTGATTTTCCTTAAATCCTAGCCTAGTTAGCGGGTTTATAGGGTGTGCATGTGTTCAAAACCAAAAGAAATGGAAGAAAACCCTTAAAACTTACCTATGGCATTAGTGAGCTTAGGAGCTTTGTGTGAGCTTCTTGTTTGGTTTCCTTTTCTGGCCAAGTTCTTGAGAGTCTTAGAGAGTCCTAGAGAGCAAGCTTGAGGTATTGGAAGCTCAAGAGAGAGCCATGGCCGAAATGGAGAGAGAGTGAGAGAGTTTGAGAGGAAGAATGAAGTTTGAGATGTTTGTTTGAGTGTTGCATGTATGTGTCCGCCTAGGTAGGGTACAAGGCTGGATTTTTTGTCATCTTTAGTATTTTTTTGAATTGTGATGGAGCATGGGGTGAGTAGGCCGAGAAAGTGAAGCTTGGGTAGGGTGTATAGGAATTATTTTATTCTTTGTGCTTTGTGTGTGTCATAGGAATGTATAGGACATTTTGAAATTGTGTAAAGCTTGTCAAAAGGCATTGGCATGGCCAGCCATATCATGTTCCTTTTCCAAGTTTTTGAGTTTTGTGTTAAGCTTAGTTTATTATAGGTTAGGTATATTTTATTGTCTACTAGTTTGGGGTTGTAAGAGAATGTTGGGAATTTAGGGAATCTAGGTAGAATAAAATATAGGAATGTTGCGACAGTCTTATATTATTTTAGTGTTAGTGGAGTTTGTAGGATTATTTTATAGTCTAGTGCTTTGTGTAGGAATCTTTACTGATTAGCGTGCAGGCACGCATTCCTATCTCTACGGCACGCACTACGAGGTGAGGCATGAACTTCAAGACAAATACACAGATCCCAAAGTAAATGCATGCAACCCTAGGTGGATGCACGTAAACCAATACAAGGTACGTAATTCAATGCAATGCACGTAAATCAAGGTACGACTCTTAAACCTAGGTTAAGGCACGCAGTTCAAGATTAGGACACACGAATCGAGGTAACGCATGCAAATCGAGGCCGGGCCTCACAATGAAAGGTTGCAACCTTGTAGGCAATGCACATTTATGTCATTTAACATTTCACATTAGGAGGTCAACAAAGTAGGTTGCTTCCAAGAAAGTATATGATCACATTTTGACATATTGGCACATAAGGCATTGTAAGAACATATAATTATTTCATATATCAATTTGAAAGGAATTAAACTTTCACGGGCAACCAAGTAATTATGTTCAAAATAAGTCATAGAATATCTTTTAACAATTCACATTAGGAGGTCAACAAAGTAAATTCACTTGACATGTAAATTCACTTTGTAAAACACTTAGAAGCATATGAACATTTAACGGACAGCCAAGTAACACCTTACAAACAATTCATATTACTCAATTTAGATCACATACCAAGTGTTGAGAACATACGAGCATGCTACAACACTTTACACAAGACCTGATGCACGAATGATTAACTTATCAACATGCAATCAACAAGAATCATGCTTAGAGCTATAAAGACAATTCCGGGCAGCCCATTAACATTCCTCAACATCAATTATAAGTCACACAAGAGTGGTTTATGACTTGGGAGTCTACGTAGCCATTAGGGTTTACAAGGGCCATGCTCAGGTATAGGTTTAGTTGGTTAAGAACCACAAGAATCACTTAAACCAATTCAATCATACTTAAATATTATTGGACAGCCTACTTAACAACTCAAATGAGTTCATTTAACCATACGATAGTCACTTAGCAAGCATGCATAGGCAATAGGGCTTCAATATCGTGCTTACACCTACAATCAAGCAAAAATTAATCATGTAATGAACCTAAGCCATGCATCAACTAATTTAAGCAAGCTCATCCAACCAAAATAGCCCATGCAACTTCTAATTTCTACAAGTCCAAGCATTCAATACCTCAAAGTACAATTACAACATAATTTAAATCAAGTTTCCAAGAAAAACCTCACTGCAATAGCCTATTTTTCCTCATTCGATTAACCAAGCAAATAACCTCCAAATTCAGTGAATCAAACATCAAATTAAAGCTTAACAAGTTCTTTAAATCCAGGAACAAACATCGCAGAATTTTGAGTTCGGAAACAAGAGTTATGACCAAAACCGTGAGACTACGCAAATTTGTCCAGTTTTATACACATTTCGATATTTGCCATTTTTGGGGCTTTTAAACTCAAAATTAGCCTTAGCCTATTTCTTCAAGATATATTCATAACTGAAAAATATAGTGACTCACCAAATTTCATGCATTTTTAACATCGTTTGCCAGAAAATGTCCTTTCTAGTCTCAAGGTTTCTAGCAATTTCCAAGCCATGCACGAGGGGATATGCTCATATAAACACATGTACATGTACTTCAAGAATAAATACAACCATATAAGAGCATGCATGTGAGTTTTGAAAGCATTTGAAAAGATTTAACCCTTACATCTTTGAAGACTTAGCAAAAATGCACGAAATCCTTGTTCTTGAGCCTTGAAGGTGCCAAATCCTTCCTACTCCTAGCTTGGCTGAATCGTAGCTTGTTTTTCCTTAAATCAGTTAGCAAGTGTAGAAGGTATGCATGTGCTCAAAACCAAAAGAGGAAGAAGATGAACCACAAAGCTTACCTTAGGCCGAAAATAGTGAGCTTTTGAGGGAGTTGAGTGTTTCTTGCTTTGTTGCTTGCTATGGCCGAGCACCTAAGTATCCTTGAGAGAAAAGTTGAGCCTTGGAAGCTCAAAAGGCAGCTAGAACCGAAAATGATAAGATAGTGAGAGAGTTGAGAGGAAAAAAATGAGAGTTTGAAATGTTTGTTGAGTGTTTGCATGTGTGTGTATCGGTTTTGGTGAATTGGGAGAGTATGTTTGTGTTGTGTTTTGTGTATAATCCGAATTTTAATTGTGTGTAGGATAGCTTGGTCGAAAATAGCCTAGTCTTGGTCAAAATGCCTTTGTTTTGTCTTGTTGTAGCTGGTGGTTGAGCATGTAAGAGTATGTGTAAGCTTTGTGTCTTGTGTAGAATATTTAGGGTTTAGGAAAAGTGCTTAGGATTTAGCATGTATGTAAGAGAATGTTGGGTATTTAGGAATTCTAGGTTGAATAGAATAGAAGAATGTTTGAGAATGAATTTGAATTATGAATAGAATAGTAGATAGTGGAAAATGTAGGAATAGTTTAATGATATTTTATTGTTAGTGGAGTTTGTAGGATTTGATTTATGAATATAATAATAGTTAGTGGATTGCGTATGATTATTTTATTGTCTAGTTCTTTGTGCAGGAATCTTTCTTGATTAGCGTGCAGGCACACATTGTGAAACCCCAAATTTTTGACCTTATCTCGCTTTGCGTGTTTTATTCTCGTTTTGCATGAATTGACCTATCTATGTGCTACATGACTTAGAATGTGATAATTTTGATATCAATACTCTTAGAACATGCTAAATGTGCATTCATGAAATTTTCATAAAAAACGGAGTCAGAAATTTTATCGTCGATTTTCAGTGAATAGTGTTTTCGAAACACGTCCGCTATAATTTTGAAACTGGTCTTTTTAACCCTTCTAGACCTAGTCCACGGACTTTAATAGACCTGTGTTTGATGAAAACGGTTTTAAAATCGGCTTAGGAATTTATTAGGGTTTTTACACCGACTTTTACGAAAATCGAGTTTTAGGCCGACTCGGGTAAAACTATTTTAATATAAAACTCTTTGTCACCTAAAATATATTGTCTAGAATTAATTTAGGTGTTAATTTATTAGTTGAGCAAGAAATAGTCAATAAAATGAATTAAAAGACTAGAAAATATAATTAAAAGACTAAATATATCAACTTTGACTTTGCAATTTTGTTGACTTTGCATATAAAATCTATACACACACTAAAAACAAAGAAAACACCACAAAGACACATACATTGCAGCCGTGAGTTTCTTGGCATTTTTGAGAGTTTTTCAACTTATTTTACAAAACAATTTTGCCGTAGAAAACTTAGTTTTAGTCCGAATCCTTTCAAACCGGGCTGGATTCCGCTTGTTGGGAACCTATTGCACGCATTCCTAGCTTTACTTCGGATCAAAAGTGAGAGAAAAATTCTAGATCTCAAAATGTTATTTTTATGTTTTTGCGTATAATTAATTATTGAACCGTTAGAATGTTAATCTGATGTTAGATTATTGCTCCATGCATGTTAGGAATCATTTATATGCAATACTACGAGATTTGAACGGATGTAGCATATTTATTATTTTCGGGTATTTAAAGTTGATTAATTTGTTAAATTTTGAATATTTTGAGTTGTGTTGATCGGAATCGATTGCCGTCGATTTCTAAAAGATTGATAATTACGTGGTAGCGCCGTTGTAATGCCGAATTTTCGATTGTGATGTCCGTGCCAAAATTTGGAAATTTCAGCCATGACACACTAGGGTTTTAGGGTTATTGGGCATGATTTGGATGTGTTTTGGTTGGTTTCCGAGGGGGCTAATGTAGTTGATTGAATGGGTGAGTGTTTGAAACTGATTTGGAGTTGTTTGGATTAGTAAAATATAAGATATGATTATTTGAAGTTTAGCTTGTCTTTCTTTAAATTGTTGAATTGAGCCTTTAGATGATTGTGTGTGTTTGAGTGATTGAATTGTGAGTTGTTAATGGTTAGACTAGGGTTAGATTACGTGTTTCATGCATGTTAAGTTGGATGACCTACTTTGTCATCTAACTTAGTCGTTTGTTGTTTAATTAAATATTGATATTATATTGATGCTATATTGATTATTATTGATTACGGGAATCGGGCACTTTTGTTGCTGATCTCGCATATTATTGATTGATTATTATTGAGTACGGGAATCAGGCACTTTTGTTGCTGAACTCCCAGATTATTGATTGATTATTATTGAGTTCGGGAATCGGGCACTTTTGTTGCTGATCTCCCATATTATTGATTGATTATTATTGAGTTCGGGAATCGGGCACTTTTGTTGCTGATCTCCCAGTTTATTGATTGATTATTGAATATGGGAATCGGGCACTTTTGTTGCTGATCTCCCAGTTTATTTATTTATTATTGAGTACGAGAATCAAGCACTTTTGTTGTTGATCTCTCAGAGTATTGATTGATTATTGATTACGGGAATCGGGCACTTTTGTTGCTGATCTCTCGGTTTAGTTATGTTGAGTCACATTGTTGTGAGCTTTGATAATGTTGTGTCACCTCGAGAGGCATCCTGGGTTACGGGCACAGTTATCATGGCTACTCCCTATCTCGCATGGGCGGAGAGGCCATGGGGTGTGGGTCTAGGTCAAGGTACCTCAGGAATTGTGTCATTGAGTTTGGAGGGGTTGTTGAGCATGGAATTGGTGTATGGAGCTTCATCAGTAAACATATCGTATCCTTATTGTGTGTTTACAGTTATTATTATTGTTGTATTTATAATGATTATTGATGTTCATTGTGTGTTTACTGACTCAAAGGATTATTCCAAGGAGTTTAGTAGACCTTGCTCGAGATCTATCGGATCCTCGCTGGGCTTATTTTATATAAGCTCACTCTCTATTATTGCATGCATACAGGTGTACCTTCGCAGGATTACGGGTACGTGCCTCCTGAAGAGGAGAATGTGGAAAATGTGCCTTACGTGGATGAGTCTTATGTTCCGGAGTCTTATCCTTGATGTTGTATTGTCTTACTATCTTGTATATTAACTTAGTAGACTTTTATATGCTTTGTAGTTCATTATGTAAAAGATGTTGAAAAGATAATGAATTAGTTGATGCTGTCTTAGAAGCCTTCCTTTTGTTTATGATTAGATTGCTAAATTGGCTAAATATGTTTTTGTAATGTATATTAAGGTTTATGTATTATGTTGGAACGGAGGCGTATAACGAGGGATGATTATTGTATAATATGGTTATGATGTATGTTGTTATTTTATTGAGGAGTTGTTTGATGTATGATATTCTGTTGAGGTTGGTTTAGAGCCTTGGAGTCCTATATACTATCGTTATACTGTCGAAATTCCGTTGCGTCCTGACTGATTATAGGAGGGGTCGAGTTGGGGCGTGACACACATTTCTAAGTCTAGGGTACGAATTACGAGGTAAACACGAACTACGAGGTAAAACACGTACTTCAAGACATAGCACATGCTTCAAGGGAAATACAAGGATTCCAATGTCCATGTACACAACCCTAGGTCATGCACGTAAACCAATATAAGACACATATTTCAATGCAATGTACGTAAAACAAGGTACGACTCTTATATCTAGGTTAAGATACGCAGTTCAAGGTTAGTGCACACGAATCGAGGTATCACACATAAATCGAGGTCAAGACATACAATTCTAGGTCAAGGCACGTATGACGAGGCATGCACAAAAACCAAAGAACGTATCCAAGGCATGCACAAAAACCAAGGAACGTAATTCAATACTAACGTACTTAATCCTAGGTTAAGGCTCGTGCTTCGAGATGAAACCATACTCTCTAATATATGTGCACGTAAATCAAGATAGGGCACGTAATCCAAGGTCGGTCATATAATTCTGGGTCTAAGGTATGCAAATTGAGGTAACACACGTTATTCGGGGTCAGGCCTCACAGACTTAAGCATGACAATTGGTGAAAAAGTTTCGTCATAATCAACTCCTTGATTCTGACGAAAACCTTTCGCGACCAGCCTTGCTTTATATGTTTCCACATTTCCATCAATTCCAAGTTTCATTTTGAAGACCCATTACAACCTATAGGTACAATACCTTCAGGTCGGTTAACTAAAGTCCAAACATCATTTGAATACATGAAATCTATCTTTGTTTGCATAGTCTGCCTCCATTTCTTGGAATCAATATCTTGTATTGTTTCCTCATAACCAGTAGGATCATCCAAATGATCTTTATCCCCAACCATAAACAACTCTTGTGTTTCCTCAAGTAAATAACCATATCTCTTTGGAGGACGGGATACTCTACTAGATCTATGAGGTCCTTGTGTGATGACTGGTTATGGGTCTTGTTGAATTGGTTCAGGATCAATACTTGGGTCAATTTATGGTTCAGAAGATTCTTCTTCTATTATTATTTTCCTCCCATTGCCTCCTTCTTGAACAAACTCTTTTTCAAGAAAGAAGGCATCTTGGCTGATCAATATCCTTTGATCAATGGGAAAATAGAAATAATATCCTCTAGTTTTCTTAGGATATCCCACAAATCTTCCTTTGTCATATCTTGCTTCCAACTTGTCCGTCTTAAGTTTTCTTAACATAAGCGAGACAGCCCCAAATCCTAATATGATTAAGATTTGGTTTCCTACAAACTCACATCTCTTACGGTGTAGTAGGAACAACTTTAGTTGAAACCCTATTCAACAAGTAAATAGCTGTAAGAAGTGCATACCCCCATAATGAAATTGAAAGATTAGTGTAACTGATCATAGATCGTACCATATCCATTAATGTATGATTCATGCATTCAAATACTCCATTTAATTGTGGTATAGTAGGTGGAGTAGTCTGTGAAGTTATTCCGGCTTGTTTAAGATATTCAAGAAATTCGATACTTAAATATTCACCTCCACGATCGAATCGTAAGGTTTTAATACTTTTTCCCGTTTGGTTTTCTACTTTAGCTTTAAATTCCTTGAATTTTTTGAAAGTCTCAGATTTGTACTTCATTAAGTACATATAACTATACCGAGAATAGTCATCGGTGAAGGTTATGAAGTAGATATAACCACTGTGAGCCATTTATCTAAAGGGACCACATATATCACTATGTATTAATGCTAACAATTTAGTGGCTCTTGTTCCCTTTCCAACACAAGATAACTTGGTTATTTTCCCGAGAATACAAGACTCACATGTAGTCCCGGGTTCACATCCTAATGAATCAATAAGTTCATTTTGAGCCATCCATGTTAATCTTTTCTCGTTAATATGTCCAAGTCTCAAGTGCCACAATTGTTTCACATTCATTTGAACATCTTTTGTTTGTTTCTCTTTTGAAGTGGAAGTTGAAGTTACATGCATGCATTCATCTAAATTCAAATGATAAAGTTTGTTCAACAAAGTAGCTGAGTCAATATATATTCATTACGGTAATACATATTACAACTCTTGTTTGAAAAAGAAAATTCATAATTCTCACAAACAAGTTTAGGAATAGAAACAATATTCCTAACAGCATTCGAAACAAACAAAACATTTGACAGACGTATAACATGACCAGTAGGTAGACAAACTTCAACATTTCCTTTGACATGGGCCGCAACACTTGCTCAATTACCAACCTTCAAGACAATCTCACGCTTCCGAAGCGTTATCCTGTCATTTAGATTCTGTGAGGACATGCAAACATGTGTAGTAATGCCAGAATCTAAATTCCAAGACATAGAAGCCAGACGAATTGAAAAATTAGTTTCATTCATAGATTTAAAAGAAGTTGTACTTCGCACAGTGGCGGCAACCTGTTTCTCTTTCAACTCTTGAAGGTACTAGGGACAATTTCTTCTCCAATGGCCATCAACCTTGCAGTGATAACACTGCCCTTTAGGGATGGCTTCCTTCTTCTTAACACCCCCTGTGGGCTTAGGGGCAGTGTCTTTTTTCTTCTTGTTGTTCTTCCTCCTTCTAGTCTTAGGTTTAGACCTAGAAGAAGAGGCAGCAACGAGGACAGTCTCCTTGCCCTTTCACTTGAACTGTGACTGCGCAGTGGTCAACATATTGGCCAGCTCAGGCAAAGAAGTAGAGAGTTTGTTCATTTGAAATTCACAATGAACTGATTGAAGGAATGTGGGAGCGACTGCAGAATAAGATCTATGTGCAGCTTACAATCCATGTTGAACTCAAGCATCTCAAGTTGAGTAATCAGATTAATCATCTTGAGAACATGCTTGCCGACATCACCACCCTCTTCTAATCTAGCTCTGAACAGTTCTCTGGACAGTTCATATCTTGCAATATCACTTTGCTCACCATACAGCTTTTTCAAGTTCAGAATCATGCTAGCAGCATTAGACATCTTCCCATGTTGCTTTTGTAGTTCGTTTGACATTGAGGCAATGATATAAGCCTTTGCCCTCAAGTCATGTTCTATCCAGAGATGATATGTTTCTTGCTCTTCTTCAATTGCAGTTTCAGGAAGAGAAGTAGGAGGGGCCTTATCCAGAACATATTCAATTTTTTCCAATCCCAAAACAATTTTAAGATTGCAAAACCAATGAAGACAGTTTAGTCCGATTAAAGCATTTTTATCAAGGATACGGGCAATGGGATTTGAAATAGAAGCCATTATAAGAGTACTGCATAAATAAGTGACACAGAAAGTAAGACTGCTAGTTGATGTAAAAATGCATAACTATTTAAGTATGGTCTTTACAAAAATAGCATCTCCCACTATATTTATCGAATCTTATACTCCCAGAATGAGAAACGCGAATTCATTAGAATCCGATAGTAGGTGACCAAATTTACTTAACAATTTGTATCCCTCAAACCTTTGTGGTTATAATTAGAATATAAATATTAAGAGTCAACAACACTTTGTTGTCTATTTCACTAAATAGGTTATAGTCATATCAGTACCTAAATCACTTGGTCTCAAACCTTTGTGGTTATAATTGACTAAATGATTCAGTTAGATCAGACCCGCCATCTCATAGTTATCCGACAAATTGAATCAATAGCCTTAAGCCTTTGTGGCTATAATTGGCTGTTAGATTTTGGAAGACAACTAAATCCTTATGTTATACTAGCGACTTAATTAAACTTATTACGAATCATATCCCTCTACCTTCGGGCAAGACTAAATATGATCGCTTTGGGTTCATTAAGTCCTAGAATGGCACAGGACAATAGATCTAATATTAATTTGCACATTGGGAGTTTTGAAAATAGATCTCATCATGCATACATTAACAATCATATAATGAATGCAATAAGTATAGATGGTGGATCATGGACTTAGGAACAAAAAGGAAAAACTATCTTAAAACACATCACTATGTCTTCAAGATCTCCAACTCCTTTGGATTCATCCGGTTGCCTCCTTGCATGTCATTTTGAGAATTTACATGTAGTCCTCACTACAAAGTTCTCTTAAAAGCAAGAAAATAAAATGAGACTTATGTCTTAATTACAAACCGGGCATCCATTAAGTCCATGATCAAGTTTACCATTTATGCAACAAGTAGCTAGATTAAACTTATCACATAGATAATCGAAGCTAAATGAAAATAAACAACGAACATCTTTACGCATCAAATACCAAAGATAAAACAAGTCCATCTAATCTTCTATTAATGTTTTGACAACAGACATGAAAAAGAATTGACTCAAACATCAACCAAGCATTCCAAAACCAACCGAGTTCACAAGCCATATAGTTTCGATATGACACGTAAATCGAGATCTCCATATAAAGGGATCATCAGGCCCGGTCATAGAAAACTTTTGACTTGCTACAATCAAAGTCTATTTTTCCATGCAAGATGGAATCAACTCATATCTTTCGCATAAACGTGTCAAATAACATTAAAAGATTAGATCAAATGTACATATTACGGACTTTCAAAACCGTGGCTCTAATACCACTTGAAGGCGCATCTAAAGGCATCAGCTTACTAATGAAGGCGCAAAAGGCGTCAGCTTCATAATGAAGGCGCATAGGCGTTAGCTTCATAATAAAGGCGCAAAATGAGTCGGCTTCAAAACGAGAGCACAACGAGATCGTCTCGAGATATGTAAATAACAAAAACATGCAAGCGTAACGGAAATAATAACAATTAAAATTTGCATGTAAACAAGTTGTATTTACAAAAACTCAAGAGTAAATCCGTACTAGTACATAAATGAAAAAATACATAAGAGTATATACAACTATATATATATATATATGTATTTAAAACGAAATATAAGAATACCTCGTGTGGAGAACTCGGATGTGAACACTTGAAGGATGATCTTGACTCGGGCAAAGCTCCTTCGTACGTGCAAAGGTCCTTGTCAGTACACGGGTATCCAAAAGCAAAGGAAAACTAACTAATTAAAGTGCTAGTTTAGTTAAGTCCAAGAGCTTTAGTATATAAGAGTTATAAACTTAGAAGCAAAAGTTTCCTAATTCTACTGAAAAGAAAGAAAAATTGCTTCAAAAACTATATAATTTTCACCCAAGAGCAAGCACAAATGAATGAAGACATGACCTCTATTTATAGATGCACAAACTTGCTCATTAAATGCCAAGTGTCATAATCTAAACAATTGAAGAAGTCAAGTGGCAAAAATGCCCTTGCATGGCCAGCCATAGGAGGGCAAAAAGGACAATTTTGCATACAACTTATTGTTTGTCTTTTTGTGCAAGTTGTCTCTTGTCCTTTAGTGTTTGTCCTTTTGTGTTTTGTCTCTTAATGAAGACAAACATTAATTATTCCTAAACCCTTTAAGAATAATTAATTGCAAATTGACCCCTCAATCTATTTGCACTAAAGGCCCAATATTTTTTAGTATTTATACTTTGGCCCCAAAAGTTTTGAAAATTATGATTTTGGCCCACTTAACTGGTAATGTCCAAAATCACACCACTAATACTTTAAGGTGTTTCCATCTCATTACCAAGCTCAAAAATTACTTTATTCATGACACCTTAAGTGTGTGACTTTCTAGGTTCATGACCGTACAACGATAAAGGATCGATTCCGAAAATGTCTTTGTCATTTTCCAGAGTACCTTTATGTTCATGAGTGACGCGCTAGAAACAAATGTATCATGACAATATGTCCAATAATGAAGTTTGATTCCAACTAACCTATTTACAGTCGCAAATTAGCGTGTAGTCCGATCATTCTGTTAAAGTATCCCGATTGTTGTGGGGACCATGAAATGATTAACTCCACTAAACGATTCTATGCATAGATCTAATTTGGTAGAATGAGAGTTGACATCTATAGAAAAACACATTTCCATCATTCAACTACCCCGGCCGAGGATTTCTATTTTCAGACAATCGATACTAGATCGCATAGGATATTGCCTCACTATCGGAGGTAAATAGATCCTATCTTGACAATTACCTGTCGGTCTCATATCACAAGACTAAACTGCAAGTGGCCGTATCTCACCTTCAAAGAAGGTGATCATTGTCCAAACGTAGGATTTAGCCTCTGATATAGCCAGCAGCCGTAATTTCTCAAGTCAAATGATTAATTTGCACAACTTGCAATGAATGACAAACTATTAATCCAAAGTCATGTAGTTTCGTCATTCCGGTCACATTCAATGATCCGTTCCACTAACGATCATACATATGTGAGTTAATCGCATCCCTATGTCGTTGTAGCTCAACGTTCGCTAGCCTTTATCATTAACATTTTTATGTTAATCAAAGGTAACTACTTATGATAGTCCGTACTTGATTATTCTAGTCCTGGTCGAATAATCTGAGGACTATGAATGCTTTTGAATGTTTATCATGTCGAAGAAACATGCTATTGAATTCTCAACACTTTAAGAATATATTTTTCTTCGAAAAACATTAAGGACATATTCATATAATTGAACGGAGAATATGAACATCCAAAATATGTCATTCAGATTTACATCAAAATGCCCTATATAAGTCATCTAACTATATAACATTAGGGCATATCTCTAACATCATCTAACTAGAGTAACTAAACTAAAACCAAGATAGTTAGAATTAACACTAGAATGACAAACTAGAAATACATACATTAGTTCAAGGGCACTCTTGTCACTAGGTAAAATCTGAAAAATATCCTACACTATTTATCCTAGGCAAAAACACACACCAGATCTCTACAACACACGCACACCCACAATCAGCCTACACATACACACATTACACGATTTTCAAGCTCTTCAACCATTTTCAATCAATTTTCTTCCATTCCTAACTCTTGCAAAGGTAAGGGATGTTTTCATCTAATCCTATGGCTTTAACAAATTCATATCTTGCTTGTCTATGATCTTTAACTACCATTGTGATGCCCAAGACTTAGCCGTACATTTAACTACTATGCATCCACTATTTGTGCATTTCTATCGGTGCATTTCTTTTGTGCAACTACTTGTTATTCCTTGATTACTATTTATTACAATTTTCAACTGCTTAATTACTTCGAATTATTATTTTTCTTAAATCATATTAATTGTTTTAGAAATGAGAAAAATGTGTATTTGTGCTAAAAGCGATAGGAGCATCTGTTTAGAAAATATTTTACAGAACTAGTAAATAGTGTTACGTTGTGAAACTTTATGTTTTAGTTAGCTAACTTAATTACAGCGCA
This sequence comes from Ehretia macrophylla, assembly GCA_037974665.1. NCBI lineage: Eukaryota > Viridiplantae > Streptophyta > Magnoliopsida > Boraginales > Ehretiaceae > Ehretia > Ehretia macrophylla. Next base: position 63,145,339 of record CM075779.1, read on the forward strand.
TTAGACTCGTTTTTAAGCCAACTAGACTCATTTTTATAGATATTACATACCCTTAACTTGACCCCACCCTTATTATACTCAACACATACATTTATAAGCTCATAAGACAACAACAAGAAAAAAAAAAAGCTAAAAAATTAGGAGAAAACCCGATAGCAGCTAAGAAGGAGAATGAGAAGATTTTTGCCATCAAACCTTCAATCCAAGCCCTACCAAGCTAGGTACAAGTAGTCTAGGGTGTTTGCTAGCCTTCTCCGAGCTCTTATGCGCATTAGGTGAGAGATTTCATACTTATTTTTGCATTTGAAAAATGTTGTTCATTTCTTGAATTTCTAGATTTGCTTGTAAATGATTGTTGGATGCTTAAATATGCTAATGTACGTTGTATACAAGTAGTAAAGACCTTATTTATGCTATTATTTCGTAGTTTAAATGGTTGAATTCACTCGTTAATTGTATGGCATGAATAGTGACGGGAATTTTATGGTTTTGTGAAATTGAACCTTATAGCTTGATTCAATGGTCCAAGTAGATGCTTTAGGTGATAATGAAGGTAGTGTAAAGGCCCCGTAGGGTTTAATTGCTCGTAACTTAACAAAAGCACGAATTAGGCGACTTTTTAAAATGGGTTTCGGGGCTATCGCGAATCCAGGTTGAATTGGCCTTTACATTTGGTATTCCTAGTCCATATAGGTTCTAAATAAGCTTTGCTAACCTTCGTTTGTGTCTCGGTTGCGGTACGTATAGTACAAAGTCATAAGAGGGAAATTGGGTCTTTTGTGCTAAACTCGGGTAATTGAGAAACTTCGAGGGTTCTAAGGGTATCTTATGGGTTAATTAAAAGTATGGAATAGGCCACTTACGAATGTAGGACAATAGCATGAGTTTGGAAGGAAAACGGGTTGAATTACAAAAGGGTTAAGGTAGGAATTCGATCTCCGTGCCCTAGTCCCTCACTCGCCTGGTCCGGAGATTGCCAGGGGGTATTGGGTTGTAGGTTATCGGGGTACATTCGGAGTACACCCACTGGAGTGAATGGGGTTATGCCTGCACATTGATCGTGGTTCGTAGTTCGTGGCTTGTGGTTCGTGTTCAAAGATAAGAGAATTCTAGAGTGTTGGGGTTAAGTGTCATGCTCCAACTCAACCCCACCTACATTCAGTCAGGACGCAACGGAATTTCAGTAGTATAACAAAGATAATTAAGACACCGAGGCTCTAAACCAACCTCTTAAGAATACCATACAACAAACTCCCTAAACCATTCAACAATCAACTCTTCAATTAAAGTAACACCATACAACATAATCATATTATACAATATTCATTCCTTCAACAACCCATTCATAGTTATACGCCTTCGTTCCAACTTAGTACATAGGCCATTCATACATTTCAAAATAGGTTAAAATTGACTTAGTAATCTAATCATGATCAAAATAAAGACTACTAAATCAACATACATATGTCTTTATATTAAGATAGGTTATATAATACATTGTTTTACAACAACCAAAATAATCTCATGGCAATGACTCCTGCACATAAGACTCATCCATATACGGCACATTTCCTTCTTCGGGAGGCATATACCCATAGTCAGAATCAGTAACACCTGCATGCATGCAATAATAGAGAGTGAGCTTATATAAAACAAGTCCAGCGAGGATCCGATAGATCTCTAACAGTATTTACTATACTCCTTGGAAACGATCTTTTAAGCAGTAAACACACAGTAAAACATCAATAACAATATAAACATATAACTATAATGACCAATCAATAAAGGATACTCTAGTTGGTGTAGCTCTAAACGCCATCACGATCTCAACCAATCTTCTTATAACTCCCTATTACTCACGCACCCGAGGTACCTCACTAGCCCCTCCTTCCATGGCACCTCCGTCATGCGAGCTGGGGGTAGCCTCTGGTAGTCATGCCGTTATCAGCCCGACGCTGCCCGAGAGGTGGCACACACGTACCAAGACACAGCAATAATAATAAACATCACATCACAGGAGGACAACCTTTTCCGTTGACTATCTCCCGGTTCATCAATAATCATATTTTCATCAATATAACATCAAGTAATCAATTAAAACAACAAACAACTAAGTTAGATGACAAAGTAGGCCATCCAACTTAACATGCATTAAACATGTAATCTAACCCTAGTCTAACCATTACCAACTCACAATTCAATCACTCAAACACCACCCAATCATCAAAAGGCATAACTCAACATTTTAAAGAAAGACAACCTAAACTTCAAATAATCATATATTACATTCTACTAATCCAAACAACTCCAAATCTGTTTCTATCACTCACCCATTCAATCAACTATATTAGCCCTCTTGGAAACCAACCAAAACACATCAAAATCAAGCCCAACAACCCTAAAACATCAATGCACCTAGGCTGAAATTTCCGAATTTTAGCACCAACATCTCAATCAAAATTTCGGCATTACAACGATACTACCCCGTAATTTACAAACTTTTACAAATCGACGGCAATCGATTCCAACCACTACAACTCAAAATAATCACCAAATAGCCAAACTATCAACTTTAAATACCCAAATATAAAAATTTATGCTACAACGGTTCAAATCTTATAAGAATACATATAATTGATCATTAGCATGCACTGAGCAACAATATAACCTCAAATTAACATTCTAACGGTTCAATATTCAATTATAAGCAAAAACATAAAAAATGACTTTTGAGATCTAGAATTTTTCTCTCACCTTTGATATATTTTAAAGCTACAAAGATGCTCAATGGATGCTCAAGAGGTGGAATCAAGCTTTGGTTGATGGAAATTGGCCTTGAATTGCAACTTTTAATGAAAATTTACTTGAAAAAAATGTTGAAAGAGCTCACAAACAAGCCATGGAGTTTCGGCCACCTTGTGTGTGTTTTGAGTGTGTTTTGTGTTGTTTCAATTGTGTGTTGATGCATATAAGTAAAGGTCAAACAAAAAAATAAGAATGGTCAAAGTTAGTTTTTAGTCTTTTAATTCTATTTTCTAGTCTTTTAATTCTATTTTCTAGTCTTTTAATTATTTTCTTGACTATTTCTTGCTCAACTATTAAATTAACAACTAAATTAATTCTAGACAATATATTTTAGGTGACAAAGAGTGTTACATTAAAACAGTTTTACCCGAGTCGGCTTAAAATTCATTTTCTTGCAAAAGAAAGTCTAAAAGCCTTTAAAATTTCAAAACCGATTCCAAATCCGTTTTAATCAAACACAGGTCTATTAATACCCGATGACTAGGTTTTAAAATGTTTAAAACACCTCTGTAAAAATTTTAGCGGACAGGTATTCAAAAACACTATTTTCCAAAACTGACGATAAAATTTTTGATTCTGTTTTTGATGAAAATTTCATGAATGCACACTTAGCATATATTAGAAGTATTAATCACATTTTTAACACATTCTAAGTTATATAGCACATAAACAGGTCAATTCACACAAAACGAGATAAAACACACAAATCGAGATAAAGCAAAATATGGAGTCTCACATTCTCCCCCCCTTAAAGAAATTTCATCCCCGAAATTCTTACTTGATGAACGAAAACGATCTGGGCACTGCTGCTACATCTGATCTCGCCTCTCCCAAGTAGCCTCCTCAATATCGTGATGCTTTCACAACACCTTGACCATCAGAATCTTCTTCGATCTCAGTTCCCGTTCTATCTAATCAAGAATACGAATCGGCCGCTCGTCATAAGTCAGATTCTCAGGAAGCTGTAGCTCTAGAATATGAGAATGATCCATATTATATTTCTGCAAATTAGACACATGAAATACATCGTGGACATTAGAGAAATTCTTGGTAAAGCCAACCGATATGCTAACTTACCAACTTTGCCAGTAATCTCAAACGACCCTACAAACCTCGGACTCAGCTTACCACCTTTACCATAACGAGCAAACCCCTTATGAGGAGACAATTTCAAGAAAACCCGATCCCCGATCGCAAACTCCAAATCCCGATGACGCTTATCAGCATAACTCTTGAATCTACTATGCACCGTAAGTATTCTCTGCCTGATCAACTGAACATTCTCAATCTTCTCTAGAAGCTCTGGCATTATAGTCGGATCAATAACATTCATCTCCCCTACTTCATCCCAATACAAAGGTGATCGGCACTCACGGCCGTAGAGAGCTGCAAAAGGTACCATCCCAATAGTCGCTTGATAACTATTGTTATAGGCAAACTCGGCAAGCGGTAGATGTTTCTCCCAGTGCTTCCCGAAGTCCAAAACACAAGCCTTGAGCATATTTTCCAGAATCTGAATAATTCTCTCCAACTGACCGTCGGTCTGGGGATAATACGTTGTACTGAAGTTCAACTGAGTACCTAGAGTTTCCTGGAGTTTCTCCCAAAGTCGAGAAGTAAATCGAGGATCTCGATCTGAGACAATACTAGATAGAATTCTGTGAAGTCTAACAATCTAATCCAAATAAAGATCCGTCAACTTTGTAACTTCGTCTCCCATCCTCATCAAAATAAAGTGAGTTGTCTTCGTCAAACGATCCACGACAACCCAAACTGCATCATTACCTCTCGGTGTTCTAGACAAACCAGTAACGAAGTCCATCGTAATATGCTCCCATTTCCACTGTGGTATAGCCAACGGCTGAAGCAAACCTGCAGATCATTGATGCTTGGCTTTCACTCGCTGACAAGTCAAACATATAGACACAAACTGAGCAACCTCCCTTTTCATATTATTCTACCAATAATGTTGCTTCAAGTCCCAATACATCTTGGTTCCACCAGGATGAATAGTATACTTAGAATTATGAGCCTCCTCCAGAATACCTCATCTCAAACCTGGTTCATCGGGAACACAAACCCTCTTATGAAACCGAAGAATACCATCCTCGTGCACTTTGAAGTCAGTCGGATCATCTGTGATCTGATCCTTGATCTTCTGAAGTTTAACATCAAGTTGCTGAGCTTCTCTGATCTGAGACAATAATAAAGGTTGAATACAGAGATATGAACACATCACCCCAACCTGAGTTAACTTCGGTCTCCAATAAGTGAATTCCTCAAGAACCTCCCACTTCTTGATAGCCAAACAAGAAATACTCGCCTTACGGCTAAGAGCGTCTGCCACAACATTTGCCTTCCCAGGCAAATAATTGATAGAACAATTATAATCTCCAAGAAGTTCCATCCACCTCCGTTGACGCATATTCAACTCCTTCTGTGAGACAAATCCTTAAAACTCTTATGATCAGTGAAAATCTTGAACTTACTGCCCCACAGATAATGATACCACTTTTTCAGTGAGAAAACAACAGATGCCAACTCAAGATCATGAGTCGGATAATTCACCTCATATGGTTTCAACTTCCTAGAAGCATAGGCAATAACCCGACCATTCTGCATAAGTACACATCCCAAGCCCTCCTTGGATGCATCACTATAGATAACCATATTATTGGTCCCCTCTGGTAGAGCAAGTACTGGAGCTGTAGTAAATCTCTTTTTCAACTCCTGAAACCCACTCTCACATTTCTCATCCCAAACAAAGCTAGTCTATTTCTGAGTTAACTTAGAAAGTGGCCCAGCAATCTTAGAAAAGTCCTTGACAAACCTACGGTAATAACCCGCCAAGCCAAGAAAGCTACGAACCTCAGAAATATTCTCCGGCCGTTTCCAAGACACCGCTTCAATCTTAGTGGGATCAACAGAAATACCGCTTTGTATGATAACATGGCCAAGAAAAGATATACGTTGCAGCCAAAATTCACATTTACTGAATTTTGCATACAACTGATGCTCCTGCAGCTTCTGTAAGACAAGTCGTAGATGTTGCTCGTGCTCTGATTCAGACTTAGAATAAACCAGGATATCATCAATAAAGATCACCACGAACTGGTCTAAGTATGGCTGAAAAACCCGATGCATGAGATCCATAAATACTGCCGGTGCATTAGTTAATCCAAACGACATAACTACAAACTCATAATGCCCGTACCGAGTCCTGAAGGCAGACTTCGGAACATCCTCCATGTGAATCCGAAGCTGATAATACCCCGGCCTCAAGTCAAACTTAAAGTAGACTTTGGCTCCCTGAAGTTGATCAAACAACTCGTCAATCAATGGCAAAGGATACTTGTTCTTGATGGTCACTTGATTCAAACCACGATAGTCAATGCATAATCTCAAGGTACCATCCTTCTTCTTCACAAATAAAACAAGTGCTCCCCACGGTGAAGAACTCCGCTGAATGAAACCCTTCTCTATTAACTCCTGCAACTGAGTTTTTAGCTCCTTCAACTCAGCTGGTGCCATTCGGTATGCTGAATTAGAAATAGGTTGAGTACCAGGAGTAAGATTGATCACAAACTCCATATCTCTCTCTGGCAGAAACCCTGGCAACTCCTCGGGAAAACATTGGGATATTCCCAAATAATAGGTACTTCCTCCAACTGTAGCTTATCAGATGGCTTGTTGATCAAATAAGCTAGATAACCCGAACACCCCTTACTCACCAACTTAACGGCTTTAGTTGCTGAGATAACAAAACTCGTCTTAGCACCCCGGTTCCCTACTACCTCAACTACTGGCTGATCTGGCAAACAAAACTGTACTACCTTTGTTCTACAGTTCAACTGGGCATCATACTTAGAAAGCCAATCCATACCCAAGATAACATCGTACCCCCGGATAGGAAATAAGATAAGGTTCGAAGGAAAATTATACCCCTTAACATGTATTTTACAATCCTTACATACTAAGCCAGTCACATACTTATCAGTCAAAGAGGTACTAATCTCAACCACATAAGGCAGTCTTTCAGGTTGCACAGTAACACATTGCACATAAGCAGGAGTAATGAAAGAATGCGTAGCACCAGAATCAATCAACACTTTAACAAGTTGATCAAGTATAAGGAAGTTACCTTCCACAACTGCAGTCTCCTCAGGCATCTCCTCCAAGTCAACTGCGTAGGCCCGAGCCTGAACCCGCTGCTACTGAGGTACACCACCAGTAGGTCGACCTTGATAACCCTGAGTCGCTGCCCAACCCTCAGACCTCTAATATCTAGGGCAATCCCTCGCCCTATGCTGATTGCTACTGCAACCCAAACACACCCCTGTCTTCACTCTGCAGTCGGCCTCCACATGGCCCTAGCGCTTGCAGTAAATACACTGTAGTGATGATGCACTGACACTGCCCTTAGAAGAACCAAAACCCGAGAAAGCAGCTGTACCAGCCTACTACTGAGGTCTCATGACACTAGGCCTATATGGACCCTGAGACTGGGCCGACCTAAACTGCGGTTGAGCCTGATAAGACCCCTGTTGAAACTGTGGCCGGTAATAACTCTGCTGACCTTGTGGCCTGAAAGAACCCTGCTGAGCTGGCAGCTTGTATACACCTTGCTGTACTGAAGGCCTATACATGCCCTACTGACCTTGCGGCTGAAAGGGCCTTTTGCTAGGCTGACTAGACACAATTTGTTCCCCCTTTCTCTTCTCTAACCTAGAAGCTGCATCAAAGGCCTCAGTAAGTATATCATACTAATTCAAGGCTAGCGCATCCTGAATCTTGAGCCTCAAACCCAACACAAACCTATAAGTCTTGTACTCCTCGTCAGCCACAAACTCCGGTGCATACCGGGATAGTCTAGTAAATGTGGCCTCATACTATGCCACAGAAGCATCTCCCTGAACTAAGGACAGAAACTCGGCCTCTCTCCTCTCCCACGCAATCCTCGGGACATACTTCGCCCAGAAAGCTCTCAGAAAGGTATCCTAGACATACGGAATACCCTGGGTCTCCCAACTAGATTTCACCGTGCGCCACTACTCATCTGCCTCATCATCAAACAAATAAATGACAAAGGTGACCTTTCTTTCATCAGTATAATCCATAGAATAAAATATTTTCTCCACTTTATTAATCCATGCCTCACTTTCTGATCATCTGGTTCCCCCTGAAACCTCGGTCCCAAGCCTGCCCTGCTAGCAACTGGGCTTGATCGGCCATAACCTCGACTATCCTATCCATAGCTGCACCGAAACGATCATCATCCATTTCTCTGCTCGGAGCCACATTTTTCGGAACCTCATCAACTGCTTCGGGCCTACCTCTCGTTCTCGGTCTACCTGCCATTCTACTAATCAAAGAGTTAGCACAGGTTATAGCACGTAAACAGGCTATAGACAATTATTAGCAAATAAACAACAATTCACATAAACACATAAATACATAAATCACTTAAGTATCAATCACATAAACAAATTGATTACATAATCACTTAATCATTTAATCATATTAACACATAGTTCACTTTTCTTTCACTTTATACATACTTTCATGCTAAGACCATTACCCATATTCCGAGAACACCACGGCTGACAACTAACATGTGCTTTAATACCATTTAAATGTCACGCCCCAACTCGACCCTACCTACAATCAGTCAGGACGCAATGGAATTTCGGAAGGATAACGACAATAATTAGGACATTGCATTGCATCATGATTTTCAAAACTCGAAAATGTTTTCAAAACTACCCCGGATGACTTTCCCGTACTGAGTTCTTTTAAGCTCAAGACCCTTTCAACCCCCCCTCCCCCCCATTACAGGTAGGTTGACATTGTGTGCTGAGTTGAATAGATACGTGCTCGGAGCTTCCTGCTTGTCATGTTTCAACCCAAGATGAAGGAGTTAAAGTTTGTTTGTATTATTCTCAAGGTAGAAGGGTAGTTGGTCAAGAACCCTAGTTTGTAATATAGTCGGGTAATTCTCGGGTTTCAGATGATGCCACACCTCTTGTACCAAGAATATTCTTGATAGTCGGTTATTATTGAAGATTTTTATGCTTTACTTCTTTTAAAGTTATTTACATAAGACTGCATCATTAATGAGCATAGATTCTGACCTAATCTTGGGAAGGGTCAGGTTGGGGTCGTTACAGCTCTAAGACGTCACTAGTAGTGCAGCTTATGTCAGCGTCAGGGCCATACAGAGAAGAACTGCTGGAGGAAGTTGAATAAGTGTACAGGCTGCGGAAGTTGTAACACCCCGATCCCTCTCGAGACCGGGAGTTCTATCAATCAATCTAATCACAACCCAATTCCAAACCCGGACATAATTTTTAGGGAAAGACGGACGGAGTCTCCCCTGTTTCTAGGTAAAATGCAAACCTGTGACAGCATATAAGTGGGCCAGTACCGTGTCCAACCATACAAACACCTCAAGGCCATCCGAGCCTTGTTTCTCAACAATTAAACACAACAAGTATATATACATTTCCAGTATAAAAACTATCCTATCTCTTCTCATCTTTGACAAGTACATTCATGCTTGACAATTAAACTATACTAACCTGTTGCATAAAATAGACTATCATACCATTCTAATAAACCTAGTTAAGTTAATTACATAACTTTTAACACTAAATACAAACAATACAAGAAAACATACATCTTTGCATCTTTCTAAAACTCAGCAACATAACACGCAAGACAACTCTTCAAGCATGATCTTTCACGTAACCACGAACTTTCCAGCTAACATTGCATTTCTTGAAATGTGGTGATGAGGAGTGAGTATACTCAACACGTATACTCAGTGAAGGCGAAATAACTATCGAGGTGGAGAAAAAGAAAGACGTGCAATGCAAATAAGACAGTTAAGAAATATAATCAATAAGAAAGCATTCAATATAAACGACAATACAATAAACAATTAAAGAAAGCATTAACACAACCATTCAAAGCTATACCACACTTTGAAGGCTATGGTTCACTCATACGAGCAATGTACCATTTCACGAGCGATACATCAATCTCGAGCTTGATGTTGACAACGATGACAATAAGCGCGCAACCACCTTATAACTTCCACTGGGTATACTCCGAATGTACTCTGATACATCTACGACCCAAATCACCCAGGGCGGCATCCCTAGTGAGAATGGGAATAGGACACGGAGCTACAACAAACCAACCCTGGCAGCCCGAGACTGCCCAGATAGGCCCATCACTCACGCGCCTGACACTATGCAATGCAATACGAGATACAAGCAATAAACAAGCGATAGCACAAAAGTACAGATTAGTGGCGATAAACGAGATATCAAGCATTTACAATCAATATTAGCAATCAATTAACTTTTCAAGCATGATTGTCATTAATATCAACAATAACATTAATCAATCAAGTAATAGCAGTTCAAACACGAAAACGACAAATATCACTATTCAATCTCTAACTTCCAAAGGTAATTACGAGCAAACGAGCTACATGATTAAGAAACCCATTTAACTAAATTCACTTAGGTACTACAAGACACGTTTCTATCACGAAAATTCACTTTCCCAACCGAAGCCCGAAAGTCCACCTACTGCATTTGAACTACATCTATGTTAACCGATCACTCAATCAATGCCACAACAATGCCAAAAGTATTTCCATGCCCTCAATAGCAAAACCCCCAACTCAATTCAAGCACAGTCAACACCTGGTCAAACAGTCCCTTTACGTTTCTTTGTCTAATTTTCAATTTTAACAAAGGCCGGTCTGTTTTTATTACACATTTTATCTTTCTATCATTAATGGCACAAATCTAAATCAAAAAATCGCAATTCGGATCAAAATTTGAAATTCTAGGGTTTTACTATTCAAAATCACTATTCATTATTCTTCTTCAATTTTAAATTAGCGTTTCTAGCCGTAAAAATCGCTAAATAACTAACAAGCAATGCTCTACGATCATTATAGAACCTAATTCAAGCAACAAAAGACATTTAAACACAATATATAACAAATCTAAGAAATTGAAACAAAATTCAAATTTCATTAAAAATGCACAAAAGCGTGAAAACCCTCACAGAGATTGATGACCTAGATCCGCAAGGACCTGAGCCACGATCCTCGTCCGATTCCACGCAAGATTTTGGCCTAAAAATGCAAAATCAATTTTTCATTTTTTTTGCTTTGAGTTTTGGCCAAGGGGGACATTGGGGGCATTTTTGGTTTTGTTTTTTGAGTCAATTTTTGCTTATTTAAAAGATGACAAAGGCTCAAGGGCATTTTGGTCTTTTTGCAAAGTCAAGTTGAAGTTAAAAATGGTCAAATATGCTCATTTAATTAGCATTTAGTCTAATTCAAGTTAAAACAATGCAATTTTAATGAAAACCAACTAAAACTAGCTAAATTAAACTAGAAACGCTATTCATGAAATCTGAGAAATATTATTCTAACTTTCATTTTCGAAATGCTACGATCGAACGGTCAATAAACGATCGCTAATCAAATGATGAGCAATAATATAAAACTATGATTTTTGAAAAGTAGAATAGTAGAATAGTTTAAAATTCACTCCAACTCAGAGTTATTTTTCTCATTTAATTGAAAATCGAGTAATTAAATGCAGAAAAATAAAAACGATTATTAAAATAATCAAAACAATCAAAATAATCAATATTCATTTAAAAATAAATAATTTAACTATTTCTAGAATATTTACAAGAATTATGAAATTAATGCTAAGATACGAATAAACAAGTTAATATAAACACGTAATCAATTACAATTAAATACTAAAATTTGAGATGACACTTAATTAAATACAAGAAAATAAATAAAATTTCTATAAATAATAAAAATAGGTGATAATCTTTTAATTAATCAATATAAAAAATTATTGAATGCTTCTAAAAGAAATATCAAAATAGTGAAGAATGGATGATTAACTAATTAAACACTTAATTAAATATAGTCAAATGCTATTAAATGCATGCCGGGTTTGGATTATCACAGAAGTGATCAGCACAGAGTTAAAGATTGTTTGAAATTCAAGAATTCCAGGGGTTAGACATCTAGTCAGAGTTCTCAGACCCGGGCACCAGCTACAGCACCAGCACCTCGGGGGAAGGCCCAAGTATTTGTTTTGGATGCAAAGGAGCTTCCGGATACTACTGCAGTGGTAGAAGGTATTTTTGTTCTTAATGATCACTCGGTTAAAGTTTTAATTGACTCCGGGGCTACTCAATCATTTATTATTCCCTCTTGTGCTCAAAATGCTAAATTGAAACATGATAAATTGTTACATGAGATTGTGGTTTATACATATATGGGTCCGAAGTTTGTTACTAAATCTATTTGGAAAACATGTAATATTTTTATTGAGGGTCGTGTTTTTCCTGCCAATTTGATTATTCTACCATTTCACGACTTTGAAATTATATTGGAGATGGATTGGTTGCGAAGATACTATGCACAACTTGATTTTAGGAAGAAGATTGTGAAATTAGAAATGTCTGACCAACCTGTAATTGAAATAATTGGAAGTAGAAAGTCAATGGGAACTCCTATAATTTCTTCTATTAAAGCATCAAAACTGTTGAGCAAATGTTGTGAGACTTATCTTGCATATTTAATTAACCAACCTGGGGATAAGTTGAAATTGAATGATGTACCTATTGTGAGAGAGTTTTCAGGGGTCTTTCCTGAAGAATTACCTGGTTTACCGCTTGATAGAGAGATAGAGTTTATGATTGACTTATTACCGGGGACTACACCTATCTCTAGGATTCCTTATAGAATGGCTCCACTCGAATTGCAAGAAATAAAAGTTCAATTGCAGGGTTTTCTTGAGAAGGGATTCATTCAGCCAAGTTCTTCACCTTGGGATACACCAGTTCTATTTGTTAAGAAAAAAGACAGATCTCTTTGCCTATGTATCGATTATCGGGGTCTCAATCAGGTGACTATAAAAAACAAATACCTTTTGCCTTTAATTGAAGAGTTATTTGATTAGTTGAAAAGTACTAGGTATTTTCTAAATTCGATCTGAGGCAGGGTTATAATCAGTTGAGGATTAAGAAAGATGATGTTCCTAAAATTGCTTTCAGAACTCACTATTGTCATTATGAGTTTGTTGTTCTGCCGTTTGGTTTGACTAATGCTTCCGCCGCATTCATGGACTTAATGCAGAGGGTATTCCGTCCTTATCTGGACTAATTTGTTGTTATCTTTATCGATGATATTCTTGCATATTCTAAGTTTGAGGCGGAGCATGAACAACATCTCAGGATTGTACTACAGTGTAACGACCCCAACCCAACCCTTCTCAAGATTAGGTCAAAGTCTGCATTTACTACCATTGCGTGTTCATAACTTTCTATTAAAAGAAACAATAAATAAAGAATTATTCAATAACAAGCCTTTATACAATAATTCCAGTACAAAAGAGTGTTACAACATCTGAGATTCGATTACTACCCAGCTATCATACAAACTGAGGTTTTAACACAATTACTCTTTTTCCCGAAATTAATTCAACAAACTTTAACTTTTACAACTAGGACCGAACATGACAGGCAAGGAGCTTTGAGCATGTAAACATTCAAAGTCAATTTCCATTTCAAGCTAAGTTGCACCTATACTGGGGGGAGAAAAGAGGGTGAGCTCTTGGGAAAGCTCAGTGATGATGGAATAGAAGAGTTTTGAAAACATTTCTAGTCGGTCTCTTTTGTAAATCATGATGCAATTCACTTACTATAGTATAACAAACTGTCCATATAAAATATAATAACATATGATAACTAGTAGTAAATTATTATCACATTTGAGTCATATATAATAACAGAAATGACATTTAGGTAAACAATAGTGGCATATATCCACAACAGATATCAGACTACTCTCCGAGGGTGGAATGCCAAGCGAGAGTAGGACACTACTCTCCGAGGGTGGTACCAAGGGAGAGTAGGAACAAGTCAAGTATTTCACGAGGTGGCCAACCTTGATCATAATTCCAACTTCTTATCTATCCCAAGAGGATACTCCGAATTATATCCAAAATTGGCGACCCAACTTTCCAAGGGTGGTACCAAGCGAGAGAGGGATTAGGTCCACGATAGACACGGGAGCATCGGTAAGCCCTATGCCGCCCGGCGTTCATGCAAGCTATCGGGCTTGAGGTTGCAACTCCCAAGTAACACACAAGCATCCACAAGTAGTCATAGTATACCTAACAAATCATATGGGATCAACTAAAAGGGTTGTCCCGGGCAAGTAATAAACATTTTCTCGGCAATTCAGAGTATTATTTGGCAGAGTAACGGCTATAAGAAAACAATTTCCAAGTATAAGTTATGACGGCATGCAAATAAATGTATAACATTCCTGAAAAGAGTTAGGTAGCATCTCTGCTTATGTTAAAACAATCAGATAAATCGGGCAATATATATTAGCAATTAACTGGACAAATTTAAGTATAAAAGGGATATACTAACAACATATAGATATCATAAATAAGTAAAGAAATAAAATCATTGCCTCAAAATGCCAAAATTGAAGAAGACTCGGACCGATTTTGAAACTTTCGAAACGTTAACTAAACTAAATTGATATAATTTAGTAGAATCGGGTCAGATAAAAATGTCTGCTTGTTTGATTTCATGGGGTCAAGTGACCCCTTTATATAGGTTTTCAAAGCCGAGCATGCGAGACACGTGTCCCTCCACGTGTCACACATGCGTGGCATGTCTACGCATATGTGACACGTGTCCTTCCACGTGTCATGCATGCGTGGCACGTCCACGCATGTGTGACACGTGTCCCGAGACACGTGTTACTTCCTGAGAGTGATATCAACATTTCATTTTTTGCTCGTTTAACGTGCAAGTGCCCTGATTTTCGTATTTTCGGGCTGAAATGCAATTTTGCTAAACTTTGCCATCAAGTAGTACAAGTTAAAAGAAACCCAATGGCATATACCCATTTTTCGCGACAAAATCCCGATTTTTCTATAATTAGCCCCGAAGTGAAACCCTTTTCCGAACCAAAAACTCCTAAAATTGGGAAAACAATCGAAATAACCCGAAAAGTTAAAGGAAATCACTTATACTCTTGTAAGCAGCTGAAAAGTTTTACTTAGTCATGATATAGAGATTTACATCCCTATAACGACTCTAAGCTTAATGTTAATTCATGCTATAAGAACACCTAATAGTAGGTTACTATTAATCGTAATATCAATTGATTTAAATGCAGACAAATAATCACAAAGACATATTTTCCAAAAATAATGAAAGAAAGAAAGAAATATTTTTAATGCATGGTCGGGCTCGGGTATTACATGCAGACTCTTCAAGAGCATCAATTATTTACAAAGTTCAGCAAAGATGAATTCTGGTTAAAGCAAGTTGCTTTTCTTAGTTATATTATCTCGCAAGATGGTATTTTTGTTGATCTGGCGAATATTGAGGTCATGTTAGCATGGAAATGGCCTGAAACTATTACAGAGATCTGTAGTTTTCTTGGTTTAGCGGGGAATTATCAAAGATTTGTCAAGGATTTCTCTAAAATTGCAGGGCCTTTGACCCAGCGTTCTTAGAAGAAAACTGTATTTGACTGAAATGATAAGTGCGAGGCTAACTTCCAAGAATTAAAGAAGAGGTTAACCACAACTCCTATTCTTGCTTTGCTTGAGGGTTATGATAATCTGATGATTTATAGTGATGCTTCTAAGGAAGGTCTGGGTTGTGTATTGATGCAGAATGGAAAGGTTATTACTTATGCTTCCAGGAAACTAAAACCTTATGAACCTAACTATCCGACGCACGATCTTAAGCTCGCAGCTATTATTCTTGCATTAAAGAAATGGTGTCATTATCTCTGGGGCAACAAATTTGAAATCTTTATAGATCATAAGAGCCTGAAGTATCTGTTTTCACAGAAATAGTTAAACATGAGGCAGAGGTGTTGGCTGGAGTTACTAGAGGACTACAACTGCACTATTAATTATCTTCCAAGTAAGACTAATATTATTGTTGATGCTTTGAGCCGAAAGGCTACCATGGCTAGCTTGATTATCAAGAATTGGGAGTTCATGGAAGAGCTATGCTTATGGAAGCCTAAAATGTCAGATTCTGGTAATCAATTTGCAAGTTTGCAGATTCAATCCTTATTATTATCCAGAATTCGAGAAGCTCAACAGACGGATCCTCAATTGTTGAAAATCTTAGAGAAATCTAAAGGGGGATAGTCGGATTTCAAACGGCATGGTGATGGCATTCTCAAATTCAAAGGTAGGATCTGTATTTCGAGTGAGCTAGCCTTGAAGAAGGATATTCTTGCTTATGCACACAACTCTAAATATACTATCCATCCAGGCAGTACAAAGATGTATAGAGATTTGAAATAGAACTTCTGGTGGAACAACATGAAGAGAGAGATTGTCGATTATGTTGCTAGATGCTTTACATGTCAGAAAGTCAAAGCTGAGCATCAGAGACCTACAGGGTTATTACAGCCTTTAGCTATACCCGAATAGAAGTGGGATCACATTACTATGGATTTCGTCTCAGATTTGCCGAGGTCTTCGAAGGGTAATGACTCAATTTGTGTTGTTGTTGATAGATTAACCAAGACTTCCCACTTTATTGTTAAAAAGAAGTCTAATTCTCTTGATAAGTTAGCGGAGTTTATATGTTGAAAATATTATCAGACTGCATGGGATTCCAAAAAGTATTGTGTCGGACAAAGATCCCAGATTCACATCTCAATTCTGGCAGAAGATTCATAAAGCTTTGGGCATGACTTTGAGCTTCAGTACTGCTTATCACCCTTAGACGGATGGTCAATTTGAGAGAACTATTCTAATCCTCGAAGATATGTTGCGAGCTTGTATTCTGGACTTCGGGAAGAGTTGGGAGAAATATTTGCCACTCACAGAGTTCGCCTATGACAATAGTTATCAAGCTACTATTGGTATGACACCGTATGAGGTACTTTATGGGCATAAATGCCGGTCTCCTCTTTATTGGGATGAGGTTGGTGAATTGAAGACTGTCGACCCTACTCTTTTGCCTGAGATGAACATAATGATTGATCATGTGCAGCTTATCAGAAAGAGGATGCTTACAGCTCAGAGTCGGCATAAAATTACACAGATAGGCGTCGCTAAGATTTAGAATTTGTCGTGGGTGATTGGGTATTTCTGAAAATCTTTCATCGGAAAGGTTTGATTCGGCATGGTAAATGAGGTAAACTCAGTCTGAGATATGTTGGACGGTTTGAAATCACTGAGAGAGTTGGTGCATTGGCATACAGACTAGCTTTACATCCTAGCTTGGACAGAATTCATGATGTCTTCCATGTGTCTATGCTTCGGAAGTATTAGCCAGATCCTTCCTATATTCTTGAACCAAAGCCGCTAGAGATCAGTGAGACTTTGACTTATACAAAGAAACCTCTGCGGGTTATAGATCATAAGGTTTAGGTGCTGAGAACTAAAAGCATTCCGATGGTTAAGATTATGTGGGATCATCATGGGTTAGAGGATGCCACCTAGGAGAGAGAGGATCAGATGCGAGATCGCTATCCTGAATTATTTGCCTAACGATGTAAGAATTAACTGGACACAATTAGTTTAAGGGAGAGAGGGTGTGACGCTCGAGACTTAGCCGTACATTTATCTACTGTTGCGTCTACTATTTGCGCATTTCTTCTGTGCATTACTTGTTGCTTTCTTTGGCTACTATTCATTGCAATTTTCAACTGTTTATTTTTCTTGAATTTGCATTTTTCTTAAATCATATTAATCATTTTAGGAATGAGAACAATGTGCTTTTGAGCGATTTGTGTTAGGAGCCTCCGTTTAGAAAATATTTTGCCGAACTAATGAATGTTACGTAGTCTAGTTTACTAATTGAGCTTGTTAATATTAAATTTCACCTTAGGACTTGTATTCTAGCTAGTTTGACTCACCTTTTAGTCATCATACCCATATTAAATAACACCACTCACTTAAATTACTTAATATAGCTTATATGCATAACTTAGTACAAAAAAAAAGATGAAAATCAGGAGCTGAAACCTGACAATAAGAAGGAAGAGAAGAAGATGATTTTTGGCCATCAAACCTTCAAACCAAGCCTTCCCAAGCTAGGTACAAGTAGTCTAAGGTGTTTGCTTGCCTTTTTCGAGCTCCTACGCGCATTAAGTGAGGGATTTCATACTTATATTTGCATTTGAAAAATATTGCTCATTTCTTGAATTCCTAGATTTGCTTGTAAATGATTGTTGAATGCTTAAATATGCTTATGTATGTTGTATAGAAGTAGTAGAGACCTTATTTATGCTATTGTTTCGTAGTTTAAATGGTTGAATTTACTCATTGATTGCATGGCATGAATAGTGACAGAAAATCTAGGGTTTTGTAAAATTGAACCTTATAGCTTGATTCAATGGTCCAAGTAGATGCTTTAGGTGCTAATGAAAGTAGTGTAAAGGCCCCGTAGGGTTTAATTGCTTATAACCTAACAAAAGCATGAAAAAATTAACTTTTTAAAAGGGGTTTCGGGGTTATCGCGAATTTGGGTAAAATTGGCCTTCACTTTTGGTATTCCTAGGCTAAGTAGGCCCTAAATATGCTTTGTTAGCTTCCGTTTGAGTCTTGGTTGAGGTACGTGTAGTTCAAAGTCAAAAGAGGAAAATTAGGGTTTTTGTGCTAAACGTGGGTAGTTGGGCAACTTCGAGGGTCCTAAGGGTGTCTAATGGGTTAATTAAAAGTATGGAAGAGACCACTCACAAATCTAGAACAATGGCATGAGTTTGGAAGTAAAACGGATTGAATTACAAAGGGGTTAAGGTAGGAATTCGATTGTTTCATGCTTCTAAGGCCTTGTAAAGACTCCTTGAGTGTTTAAATGTGTTTTTGAGACATTCTTGAGCTTTTGTAATTGTTCTATGTGAGTTTTGTAAATTCCCTTTTGTAATCCACTTAGTTGCTTATATGTTAATGCTTCTTTTCTAACTATTTTGAGGACGACCTACGTTGTTGTTCCTCCCATGTGTTATTGCTTCTATTATTGGTATTATATTGTCATTGTTAAGTGCATTGCATAGTGGTTGCGCAACCATAGTGTCAGGGGCAGTTGTATTGAATATCGGCTGGGCGGTTATGGGCTTGCTAGTGGATATTCGATCTCCGTGCCCTAGTCCCTCACTCCCTTGGTCCGGAGATTGCTAGCGGGTGTTGGGTCATAGGTTATCGGGGTACATCTGGAGTACACCCACTAGAGTGATTGAGGCTATGCCGGCACATTGATTGTGGTTCGTGGTTCGTGGTTCGTGATCAAAGATAAGAGAATTCTGGAGTGTTGGGGTTAAGTGTATCGTATCCTTTTAATATGTGTTCATTTGCCATTGCCATTGTCTTTTAATTGATTTCATTGCTTAAGTGCTTTATCTGATGCATTGCACGTCCCGGTTGGCCTTTATCCCTCACTAGGCAATAGTGGTTGTTCATACCTCGCTAACATGGTTCAGGAGACGCTGTGGTTGAGCTTGATTTCGTTGAGGGTAAGGAACCGGAGGTCCAGACTGATTAGTTACCCTAGTTGTAGTGTCCTTCTTGCTTAAGGTGGATTGTGGTGCTTGTTGTGTTAAACACTTTGCTAGTTGTTTGTGTTCTATTTTAGAGCCTTGAGCTCATGTATATATTGTTTAGTTGTAAGTTTGAATTTAGTGAATGATAGGTATCCATGGCATGTAATAACTAGTATTCTTACCTTTAGTTGTTGCATGCTTGTGTGTTGGCTATGGGGGTTGCAATGGTTGTCTTTAAATTCTATGAATGTTTAAATGCTATCATGGAATGGTATGATAAGTGGTTTTGTAAGAAGTTTGTATTGGGAATGCATGCTTGTTTGTATCTAAATTGTTTTGCAATGCTTAAGGCTCGAATGGCCTTAAAGCTAAGTTTTAAATAGAAATGATATTCCTGTTGTTTGTGGCTTTATTTGATGGTTTACAGGTTTTCAGAATGTTCACGGTACAGAGGAGACTCTGTTCGTTTGTCGGGTCCGAACTTAAACTTTAACGTGCGGTTAGGTCAGGGTGTGACAAGCGTAGTCCATATTTCAAATGACGGTCCTTGGGTAGGAGTTTTGATGTGAATTGTCTTGAAAGTTATGTGCGCATGTGTTATGTGTTAAGTGAACCAAATGGGAACAATATGATTTATGTGATCAACGTGCCTATGTGATTTATAAGTACTGTATGTTTAAGTGTTTGTTATGTTACAATTGTTTCCTATATGCTAAGTTGTGCATTAGTTGATCATGTTGTATTACATAATCCTTATGCATTAAGTTATAGTTGCTTTTATGTTGTATAGTTATATAAGTACATACTTCTTTTTCATGTATCATAATTGTAGATATATACATATCATATTATGGGGCTGCCTCTTGTGGTGAAGTAAGAATGGCTAGAAGAGCTCAGGGAATTAGAAGAAGACTTCAAAGGAATGAATTCATAACTTTCAAATAAGAGGATTTAACAGTTGCTCAATATGAAACCTGGTTTAACCAACTATCACATTATGCCCCGAGGATGGTACAAACTACTGAAAAGAGGATCCAGAGGTTTATCCAAGGGTTAAGGTCAGAGATTTGGGACAACTTGTTTATTTTACAATTTTTCCCTTATGGTGAAGTCCTTTTCGCTACAACGATAACAGAGAAAGAAAAGAAAGATGAAGTGTCAAGGTCAAGACAATCGAGTCAAGCTCAGAAGCAAGTTGGATTACCTGCTGAGAGTGATTTAGTTACTTCTGTAACTCAGGGCCTCTTTGAAGGGAAGTGTAAGGGCAGTTGTAGTGATCAACATAAAGCTAAGCAATGCCCAAAACGGAGAAACACACAAGGACATACTACCAGTGAGGGTATCCAGATCGGACCCCGTGTTGTACAGCCACAACGGAAGAATCTAGCTACCACTAGATTACAGCCTAGTACCATGGTCATCTCTTAACATATTACATGGACTCATTGCATGAAAAAGGGGCACATTGAAACCTAATGTTGGAGGAAGTCTGGCAGATGCTTGAGATGTGGGGGTGACAACCATCATGCCAAAGACTATCCTAAGTGGCAGAGGAGATGTGCACAGACTGCAAATAGTAGACATAGCCGAAAGTAAAACCTACTTATAAACTTGCAAGTCAAAATACTGATTAACCTCGGCGTTATCTGTCATATATACATATTTCCTTGGGATCAATGTATTCATATGCAAGTAGGAAGTTGATTTACCTAATTGAAGTCCATATGTGCATGATGCTAAGTTGGTGATTGAGTAGTATGTGAAGTTGGGACATGAGAAATTTTGATTGAGGATTAAGAGTTGTTGATGCCTCATTTTACCATCTGCTTAAGATTATGCAATTATAGGGGTATGGGTTGACTTATGAAGTATCTTGCAGGATTCATGTTGATCGGGATATAGAAGTGCCACCCTACCGCGAGATGTTGACTAATGGGATTCTCATTTGGTAATTTTATTTGGAGATCATCATTTGGAATTCTTATTTAGCAACTGGTATCAAATATTTGAGATTCTATGCCGCTTTCTTATTTGATATCCATTTTTGGCAATCATAATTGGTGTTCTATTTTGGAATTCTTGATTTGGTTTACTTATTGAGTATTGTTCTTGGTATTCTTATTCGGAACCTTTATTTGGCCTCCTTTCTCAGGATTTCTTACATGATATTTTCTTAGAATTTTTATTTGGCTTTCTCAGGGGAACTCTTAGTTGATATTCGGTCTTCGGCATTTGATACCCCTATATGGAATTCTTATTCGATATATTTATGTGATAATCATGTTCGGGATTCTTATACGGTATCATATGGAGTTCTTGTTTGGGGATTATTAATTAGTATTCTTCCTCAGTGGTCATTTGGATTCATACAAACAGTGATGCACTCGTAGTTGTCTGGCTATCTTCATATAACCGGATTCTTATTCATTTGGATGGGACTCCTGGGTTGCTTTCAACATTCGAGTTATTCTGAGAATGAAGAAGAAAGTGCGATGGCGCAATTCTGTTAAGGAATGAAGGATATGAGACCTCGTACCAAGTCAGTATAGAGTCCATATGCATTTTATAGCATTTCATATAATTTTGCATCATTTAATATGCAATTAAACCAATTAATGTATACTTACATTGTTTGACGTGCACATGCCTCATTTAACATGCAACCATGTTCACTTATGTGTATTTACGTGTTTTAATATCATAGACATTAATTAAATTCTTAGTGATGCAATAGCTAACTAAAATGGTTACACTACAACTAGAATGGCATGCTAGTAATTAAGTACATAGTTAAAGGGGCAACTTAGCCTTTGGGCCATCAAGATATTTCCCTGCCTAACAAAACACACACATTACACCACATACATACACAAAAACATAACACAACATACACACACACACACACTTACTGTCACGCCCCCAACCCGACCTATAGAGACTAGACTAGGGTGTGACCTAAATCATCACTTTTATTTTACGTCCTTAACCGTTTGACTATGATTAATGCTTAATCGTTAACCTAGAACTCCAAAAGTTTTTCTGAAAAATCGGCAGCATAACAGCCGTATTTAAGACCTTTGGTTGACCTATTTTCTTAAACGCCTCAAAAACTTTCAATCATTGATTCGATTTCAACTAAGACCCCAATTTATCATCAATTGATATGCCTATTGATCTAACTCGGAAGTCTCATTTGATTAACAAGCCTAACAAGATAACTATGTTCCGTTTATTTGTCAATCCCTTTTACACGAGTACCTGTTATCCTTTAGCCTATGAGTAAGTACCTGGGTAAGATTAGATAGATTCATTTTATTTGATCCTTCACCTAATGCTTCAGTTGCCTATGATAGTTACTAAATTAAAATAGTGATAGCAAAACGACCAAATAGAGTGTTCGTCTAGCTATAATCAGTACAAGTCAAAATTAGACACAAATTACAATGGGGTCATTTACATTAACAAAATAAGTAGTCTTCAAAGCAGACACAACGTTCACAGAACAGCCACTGACAAGCAAGGCACATAAAGAACGTAATCATACCAAGGAATCATCAATAGACACATTCTCCCCGGGTACCTGTTCCAAATCTTCTTCACCTGTGATGATAAAAGAGGGTGGGTCCTTATGAACTCAGCGAGGGGGAACGAGAGATAACGTTTTGAAACTCTTTTCCGGTTAATCTTATGAAAACATGTCATATAGAATAAGAAAGTACATAACAAAAATATAATTATCAATGAACACATTTACCCGTCTTTCCTTCCCGAGGTCCTCTAAGAACCAAGCGAGAGTACCTAATCACATAGTGAAAAGGATACGGTGAGCTCTTGCTCTCAAGATCAATCGGTGAGCATTTGCTCTCAAGATCATTTTCGATAACAATTATTGCGACCGGCTTCTATCATCTACTTATCACTCCAAATGGATGTACTCCGGATGTACCCTGAAATCCTCCGACCCAACTCTCCGAGGAAGTCTAGCCCTCAAGCGAGAGAGAGAATTGGACCATGTTAGTCATGGTAGCACCGGCAAGCCCGATGTCACCCGGCGTGCGTGAAACGCTACCATGCCAGAATGAAAGGTTGCAACCTTGTATGCAATGCACATTTTATGCCATTTAACATTTCACATTTGGAGGTCAACAAAGTAGGTTGCCTCCGAGCAAGTATATGATCACATTTTGACATATTGGCACATAAGGCATTGTAAGAATATGTAGTCATTTCCTATATCAATTTGGAAGCAATTAAACTTTCATGGGCAGCCAAGTAATCATGTTCAAATTAAGCCATTGAATGTCTTTAACAATTCACATTAGGAGGTCAACAAAGTAGGTTGCCTCCGGATACACGTATGATCACATATCGACAAGTAAACATACGAGGCATGCTTTGACATGTAAATTCACTTTGTAAAACACTTAGAGGTATATGAACAATAAGCAGGCAGCCAAGTAACATATATAAATCAAGTCATATAATTCATTTCGGGCTCATATAACAAGTGTTGAGATCATTCAAGCATGCAACGACACTTACACAAAACCGGGTGCAAGAATAGTTCACTTATCAACATGCAATCATCGGGAATCATGTCTAGAGCTATAAGGACAATTTCGGGCATCCTATTAACCTTCCTCAACATCAATTATAATACACACAAGAGTGGTTTATGACTCGGGAGCCTACGGGGCCATTAGGGTTCACTAGGCCGTGCTTGGGGTTGGTTTCGTTTGCTAAGTACCACAAGTAACACTTAAACCATTTCAAGCACACTTAACATTTATTAGGCAGCCTACTAATCACGCAATTGAACACATTAACCATAGGATCATCACTTAGCAAGTTTTCATAAGCAATAGGGCCTAAATTCATGCTTACACATGCGATTAAGCCACAATTTGTCGCGTAATTAAACCCAATCTATGCATTGATTAATTAAGCATCCTCAATCATCCAAAACAGCCCACACAACTTCTAATTGTCACAATTCCAAGCATTCAATACCACAAGTGAAGTTGCAATATGTTTCAAAGCATTTTACTAAACAAAAACCCTACTGCAATAGTCTGTTTTCCCACATTCAATTAGCAAAGCAAATAATCTCAAAATTTAGTGAAAAAAATTTCAAATTAAATCTTATTGCGTGATTTAAATCTAGGAACAAACCTCACATCATTTGGAGTTCGGACTTAAGAGTTATTGGCAAAACCGTGAGACTACGCAAAACTGACCAAATTCATACACATTGCGATATTTGCTATTTTTGAGGCCTTTAAACTCAAAATTAGCCTTAGACTATTTCTTCCAAATATGTTCAAAACTGACCAATATACTATTATACCAATTTTCATGCATTTTGGACATCATTTACTAGGCCTAAACTATTTCTTTCTACAAGGTACTGACAAAACCTATTTTGGGGTCATTTTTTCCAAATTTTCCAGATTTAGACACATTTCGATATTTTGCCATTTTGGGGGTCTTAGAGTCAAAATTGGCCTTGGCCTATTTCTACCAAAAATGTTCATAACTGACAAAACTAGTGATGTGCCAATTTGCATGCATTTTTTATCAAAGTTTACTAAGCCCAATGCACTTCGTACTACAAGGTCAGAAAACTGCCAGCAAAAACATTTTTACCTATCTTCAAGTTCTAGCCATTATCATGCCATGCATGAGTAGATAAGCTCATATACACACATATACAACAACTACAGAGGTAAATATAGCCACATGAGAGCATGCATGTGAGTTTTGAAAGCTTTTAAAAGAGTTTAACCCTCACCTTAGCAAGTTGTTGGATGTAAATGCTAGAAGAAGCTTGAAAACGTACAAGAGACCTTCTTTTCCACAAGAGACCTTCTTTTCCTTGCTTTGGCCGAAAGATAGCTGGTTGTTCTTTACTTCCTAGATTAGTATCATATTCTTAGTGTGTGCATGTGATTAGAAGAAAAGGAAATGAAAGAAAGCTATCAAAACAAACCTATGGCCGAGATAGAGAGATTTGTGAGCTTTGTGTGAGATCTCTTGCTTGTTGCTTGCAATGGTTTACTTTGGCCGAAGCTTGTGTGTTATGGAGAGTAATTTTTTAGTCTTGGAAGCTCATGAAAATGCTAAGGCTGAGAGTGAGAGGAGATGAGGGAGTTGAGAGAGAGATTGAGAACAAATGAGGTTGAAGATGCTTTGATGATGTTTTTGAGTGTGTATGTCGGCCTTGAGCTCTTCAATTTCTGAAATTGTGTCATCTTTTAAGCATTATTTGAATTGTTTGGCATGTGCATTGCAAGGTCGAGAATGGTGGCTTAGTTGTTAGTAAAATAATGCTTTGGTGTATGGAAAATGTATGACATTGTGTAAGACTTGTCTAAGCATGCATGGTTTAAAATAATTTGTTCAAATTTTGCTCAAGACCCTTGGTATGGCCGACCATGTGCTCAAGAAAAACTGAATTTTTGTTTTGTTTTAAGCTTTATTTTATTGTAGATTGATTGTGGTATTTGAGGTGCATTGGATTTGGAATAGGAATAAAGAATAAAGAATGTTTAGTGTTTAGTGAAATTTTGTCTTTTAGTGAGTTGATTTAAGATTAAAATAGTAATTAGTGGAGTTTGTAGGATTATTCTATAGTCTAGTGTTTCGTGTAGGATTCTTTATTGATTAGCGTACGGGCACGCTTTCCTAGGTCTAGGGCACGCACTACGAGACAAATGCACGGATTCCTATATAAATGCACGCAAACCAATGTCAGGCATGTAATTCAATGCAATGCACGAAAATCAAGGTATGACACTTAGATCTTGGTTAAGACACGCAATTCAAGGTTAGAGAACACGAAACGAGGTAACACACACAAATTGAAGTCAAGGCACACAATTCTAGGTCAAGACACGTATAACGAGGCATACACAAAAACCAAGACATAGCACATAATTCAAGGTCGATCATATAATTCTAGGTTTAAGGCATGCAAATTGAGGTAAGACACGTTATTCGGGGTCGAGCCTCACACTTACACGATTTAGAGGGGAAGAAAGAATAGAGAAAATAGAAAGAAGAAGAAGAAGAGGGAAGCCTTTTCAAGCTAGCACAAGTCATATTCAAGCTATTTCTTACATATACAAGCTTTACCTAGGCCCATTTCTTGTATTTTCACTCAAATCTAAGGTGAGGGATTCTTCAAACTCTTTTAAAAGCTCATTCAAGGTTATTGTATGCTCATTTGATTTTAGTCTTGCTTTTTGGTATGCTTACATAAGCTTGAGGATGATGTTGAGTATATTGTGTGTTGTAGATCTAGGAATGGAAAGTTCATGTTGGGTATTCTTAAGAAGTTGAGAGTTGAGTTTGTATTGTTCATGTATGTGTATAAATTATATGTATAGCTTGTTTGCAAGAATTGGAAGCATGGGGTTAGCATTTTGCATTTGGAATGTAAATCTTGATATTATGAGCTATAATGGATTCTAGGTGGGTTTGATGTTAATTTTTGATACGGGGTGTGTTGGTTGATGTTTGAACCCTTACATGACGCCTAATAAACTACATTGAGCATGCTTGATGGTGAGTAGAAGTTTGGGTTATTGTAGGGTTGATTGTTGGTAAAACGTTGTATTGTCCCGTAACCAGCACGACTGGAGGACCCCTACTCCACCGGTCGACTGGTGGAGGACCCCTACTCCACCGGTCGACTGGTGGAGGACCCCTCGTCCGCGGGTGACGCCTCGGGCGAAAGACCATTGCACGGCCGGTAGACCAGTGGCCTTAGGGTCTATTAGTTTGGCCAAAATGCAATGAATTTGTTTTAGTAATTTCGGGAGCTGCAGATGTCGGATTGGGGCACGGTCGGTGGCATTAGAACCGTAATGAAGCCTAGATTTGCATAGTAGAATTTAATTGTGGATTTGTGCCATAGTTTGGGTGCTATGTAGTTGCTAACTTCTATATATTGCTTAGGAGGATATTGAACGTAGGCAATATTGATGTCTTTTGTTAGTTTTATAGCATGGTTTGATATCCTTTATGATTTCATGATTATTTAAATGATGCACATATCACTACATGTTTGTATGAGGTCATTACATGGTTGTACACTTGCATGATAAAACAACTTTCTTTGTTGTCCTCCATTTGTGTCTTATGAATTCTAAATGCAAGGTGTTCACATGTCTACTTGCTTGACCATATGATAAGTATGCTTGATTAAGTTTGGTTTATATACGTTCGAATGTTTGAGGTAACTTTCCTCGTGGACCTTCACTTGCATGTTTATATGTTATATGAACTCTATTCGGATCATGATTATATTATTATGTTTGGGATTGCTATTAGTAACCGGTGGCAACCTACTTTGTTACTTCTGAGCCTGTTTGCTATTTTGAATTCCTCTCTCATTTAGGGTGTCACCTTGGAGAGATAGAAGGTATATATATGACACAATTAAGCAATTTAATGGACCCCATGGTAGAAGTTTCCTATATCACCTAGGCAGCATTGGGCTTGCCAGGATGGACAGGCTACCGTGGCATTATGGTGTATATCTGGATTTCACCGTCGTGATTGGTGTATAGGGTTACGATATTGATAAAGCTTCGAGATTGGCCATCTCCAACAAGTTCGAGATATTTGAGATATAGTATCATTTTATTATGAGAATCCTACTCTCACTTGATCCCTTGAGGTTCTCAGAGAGTAGAGATGCCTGATTAGTACGATGTTTACTTGATGCCTGATTAGTACGATGTTTAATTGATGTCTGATTAGTACGATGTTAAATTCGTTCTTGTATACTTGTCATTCATGTTAATCTTGTTATTCTTGTTGTAAGTGCATAGCACGATTTTAAAAAGAAGTTTACAAAAAGATAAAACTTTTGCAAAAATCCTTTCTATTCCATCCTCACTGAGCTATATGCAGGATTAGCTCACCTCTCTTTTGATCAATTACAGGTAAGGTAGTGCCCAAGCAGACCCTCATGTGGTTAGGAAGCTTCATTGACATGTCGAGTTGGATTTTTGCTTTGTTTGATCTGCGTGCTTACCTGTGAAGATGTACTACTTGTTGTAATAGGGTGATTTCTTGCAATTGATCAACTTATTATGATATATATTATTTTGGTCCAATAGATACCTAGCTAAGTTGATTATTTTACTTACTATACCTCGGTTTGGGATAATTGAATGGATAAATTTAAGTCTTGTAATTATATAACAGGATGTTGTACCCCTTTAAGGCCGATGTTTTGGAGGAATGTTGAAAGTCTTTTAAACTACTCGTGGTATCCTTTTAATGGTTGTATAGGTTATTGATCTCTAATTCACATATTTTAAAGCTATTAAGTTGTTATTTTAAAGAGTAAGAGTTACGAATGTCATATTTCGGCCTTAGCCTAGTGATAGGTCGGGGTCGGGGCATGACATACACAATCTACACAAATACAACTAAACACATAGCTAGTCAATTTCAAGATAATTATCAACTACTAATTCAATTATCTTAAACTAATATTTTTACATTTTCTAACCATTAAACAAGTTATATAAGCACTAGGTTACTCTATAATCTTGCTAGACACACCACCTAGCATATAAAGATCAATCTATACAATCAATATATAAACCAAAAACGCTACCAACTATGTCCAAAGCTATCAATATACATAGAACTTCAATTCAACTAAGCTATGTCATTCATTAATCAACTAACTATTCAACTAACAGTACCATCCTTTTAAAATACACAAGCTATCCAAATGCATTTAAACTCATAAATGACCAACTACAAGTCAACTACTAATATTAGAATTAACTTTGGCACTTTACCCCTTTGTCTATTTGCACAATTTAGGTTCCAATCGAAACACAAAGCATAATATGCAGAAACCACTTATCCTCCATCTTTAAGGACACTAAAAGACACATACTCAAGCCTTAAAAATCCACTTTTGACACAAAAGCTCGAGAATGCCCCGAGATCACTTTGAACTATAGTTACCCAATCCACCCCTCAATTCAATGCCACAATAGCACCAAAAGTGTTTCCCCGCCTTGTAGGTACCCAATCTAGCATCCAATTGGACTGGAATTCACTTTTCATATGAAGCCCCTTTTTAAATTTAGCTATTTTTGTATTTCAATCAAGGTCCGAGCAAAATAACTACACACGATCATCCATCTACATTTATTAACAACTATAACACCTAATTATAGCATAAAGAATAAATCTCTAAGTCACATTTTAACTAAACCCTGTAATTGGCACTATTCATTATCTTCAACAATTGATCAAATGCATAAATTCAGCAAACAAGCTATATAACTATATTACTCAAGTCTTGGTAGCATGTACAAGTCATATTTCACAAAAACTAAGTATTACATAAGCTATAGTTCACAAATACAAAAATTAAAGTTAAGATACATATATGGAAAATGCACATAAATGCCAAAATCCATCACCAAACCCTTTGTAGGTGCAATTTCTCTTTTTCTCTTTGTGCTTGCTGTCAGCCTTCAATGGGGACAAGGGATGGAGTTTCTAATTTGTTTTGTGGCTATTGTGTTGTGTATGTGTTGTATTTTATGTATGTTATTTTCCACTTCTAGGAAAACAAGTAGGTTTCTAGTCAATGAAGTAGAGCTAAG
The DNA here is from genome assembly GCA_037974665.1 of Ehretia macrophylla. Classification (NCBI taxonomy): domain Eukaryota; kingdom Viridiplantae; phylum Streptophyta; class Magnoliopsida; order Boraginales; family Ehretiaceae; genus Ehretia; species Ehretia macrophylla. The sequence goes on from CM075779.1 coordinate 63,175,387, forward strand.
ATTTTATTATCAACATAACTTGACTAAAAGCAGCAGATGACAAAGTATGAAGTCTTAGATTCTTTCCTTTCCATCTTTTCTCTCAAGAGAAAAGAAAAGGGAAAAAGAACACTATGTTAATGGAGTAGCAAGTTATCCCTTACAATGGTTTGAACAAGGCAAAGTTTTGCAAGCAAATAAAGGCTCCTATGAAAATACCAGATACAAATCCGAATACAAATATCATAAGAGAATGCCATTTAATAATGCAAAGAAAATACTAATAGGAAATATATATATATATATATACTGGAGCTGAAGTTGAATAGAAAACCGATAGTAAACCCCACATATAGACATTACTTAGAAATACTCGATAGGAATACCAAGGAGATGTCATATATGAAGTCCCGAATAAAAAATCCAAATAAAAATCCATGCTAAGAACACTGGCTGAACTTCTGTAAATATGAACTTTTCCAAACTTAAGTATCGAACAGGTATTCCGTATATAATACCAAATAAAACCAATCCAAGATTCCCAGGTAGTATCACTGATGGCGTGCCACTAAGGACCATTGTCATCAAATAGCTCCCGACAAGAAGGCCAAAAAGAATACCTCTAAAAAAACTCAACCGTAAATGACATCGCCCCATAGATCAGGAGTCATGCACATGAATGATTCTAAATGCCTCAATGCCAGGTAACCAAGTATAAGCATGCATGTATATATTAGTTATATTGATATAAAACAATTCATTATTGTCCATACTTGTTCAGTGAAGTTTTCCCTACTGACCAGTCTGCGGTGTTAGGGCATTATCTGCATCTCTAGGCGACTACTCTGACCAGAAGCCCATCTCCGAGCACTCTTGAACCTGGGACACTCCTTGACCTTATGTTGCTCACTGTTGCATCCCGTACATCTGCCAGTCCTTCTCCAACAATTGATGACATAATAACCCCCACGGCTGCAAAAACTACATCTTTGAAGCTGACAGGGTCTTTTGTCTCTCTAACTTGGTTCTGCCTCAACCTCAGCTTTCCTTTTCTCAACCTTAGGTGGCATTATCAAAGTCTCACGCTGGACTTGCTGTTCAAATGTCTGTGCTACCCATAACATTGCCTGGTCCCCTGCCGATGGCTCACTAGCTGGCCCCTCTTTTTGTTGGTACTTATCCCTGGAAGTTCGCTGCTGGCCATCTTTCTATAGGGGAAGAGGTTACTTACCAGTTTAAAGGATAGTATGTGTATGCTTGCAATGGAAAGCATGTTAAGTACATATATTAATAAATATACTACACAAAAATGCACATAATCACATAGGTGCACATTTGATCATATAGTTACACCTATCACACATGCTTCATATTTCACATAAACAAATCACTTAGAAACACATTTACAATCAAGTAACACGAGTCTTACATGCAAGCACAACACTACTCAAAGCACATTACACACGCTTGCACTCGGGGTTTGCTACCTAACAGATCAAGGACCATATCCCAGTTGCTAGCTAACTTTGCTATGATACCACTTGTACCACCCCGATCCCTCACAAGATAAAACAAAAGATAAAAACCATAAACCACATACTACAACATTCTCAACAACTTCAACTCCAACCACACAACTTTCCTATTACTAAGGCCATCCGAGCCTTAGTCTACGACATTAAAGACATACAAGCACGCACTTATTAACTGTTGAAAGTCTATGTTTATAATTTCACTTATCATACCACTCTAACATTCTCTATCTATCGTTCTTACGAATTAAGCCCGCCAACCATTCAAATCATGTAAGTATGCATCTAATAGACAATAAAATAAAGAATACAAGTTATTACATACTATTACAATTATCATACCACACAAACATTAAACTCTCTATTACAATCCTTCACAACATGAATCAATTACACACAAGACTTCTACTTTACAAATTATACGATCACAAGCAAGCAACACCTCAATGGTAAAGAGGCCAATCAGCTTGTTGGCTCTGCAGTTGTTTCATACTAAACCTGAAAAATGTTAGGAAGAGGGGTGAGCATACAATACATGTATACTTAGTGATGGAGGGAACAAGTAATCGGGGAGTTTTTAAAAGGGTTTTGTATAATGCAACAAACAACCATAAGGTAAGTTAGTAATGCAAGACTAGTATTACAAATAACAAACTAAGCATTATATATCAAAGAAGAAGAAAACACAATAAGACAAGTATACAATGTAACCATGAGATTGCAATACCAATACAAACAATATTCAAGTATATGAACCTAGACAATACACATAAGGAACACAATTAAAGGTAACTCTCCGAGGACTTAAGACCCAAGCGAGAGCTACGTATGTAAAGAGGATACCAGGTAACTCTCCAAGGACTTAGGGTCCAAGCAAGAGTTACACAATAAAGAATACTGGCTGACCTTGAATTCCTACCACGAACCACGAATATAAATTCTGATATATTAATGATAATGATAACAATAAGCCAGCATACCACATTATAACTCCAAAATGGGTGTACTCTGAATGTACCCCGATCCTACGACCCAACTCTCCCTGGGCGACATCCCAAGTGAGAAAGGGACTGGGTAACCATGGTAGCCGATGTAACGCACTCAAAATGATAACAGACAAGTTAATCCAATAAACACATAATCGAGGGACAACAAAGTAGGTTGCCCTCGCTCATAATATGATAATGCATAAGCGCACATAAATTCAAGAAATTATATTAAATCATATAATTTAAGAACAATAAAGTAACTGAGATGCACAAAAGGATGAAAACTCCCTCACCTTTAGTTTGCCAAACCTCCTTCTAACTTTCTCCCCTTGTACCGAAACAAGCAATATAGACAAGAAATAAGCATATTCTCTCAATTCTTAACAAGGTAATATTCTACACAAAGCCATATAACACTTAACTAATCAATTCATGAAACTCCTTTAATTAGATACACATTCTACACAAATACAACTAAACACATAGCTAGTCAATTTCAAGATAATTATTAACCACTAATTCAATTATCTTAAATTAACTTTTTTACATTTTCTAACCATTAAACAAGTTATCTAAGCACAAGATTACTCTATAATCTTGCTAGACATACCACTTAGCATATAAGGATCAATCTAAACAATCAATATATAAACCAAGAACGCTACCAACTAAGTCCAAAGCTATCAATATACATAGAACTTCAATTGAACTAAGCTATGTCATTTATTAATCAACTAACTATTCAACTAACAATACCATCCTTTTAAAATACACAAGTTATCCAAATGCATTTAAACTCACAAATGACCAACTACAAGTTAACTACTAACATTAGACTTAACTTTGGCACTTCACCCCTTTGTCTACTTGCACAATTTTTGTTCCAATCGACACACAAAGCATAATATCCACAAACCAGCTATCCTACATCTCTAAGGACACTAAAAGACACATACTCAAGCTTTAAAAATCCACTTTTGACACAAAAGCTCGAGAAGGCCCCGAGGCCACTTTGAACTACAGCTACCCAATCTGCCCCTCAATTCGATGCCACAATAGCACTAAAAGTGCTTCCCCGCCTTGTAGATACCCAATCTAGCCTCCAATTGGACCCAAATTCACTTTTCATATAAAGGCCCTTTTTAAATTTAGCTATTTTTGTATTTTAATCAAGTTCCGAGCAAAATAACTACACACGATCATCAATCTACATTTATTAACAACTATAACACCTAATTATAGCATAGAATAAATCTCTAAGTCACATTTTAACAAAACCCTATAATTGGCACTATTTATTGTCTTCAACAATTGATCAAGTGCATAAATTCAGCAAACAAGCTATACAACTATATTACACAAGTCTTAGTAGCATGTACAAGTCATATTTCACAAGAACTAAGCATTACATAAGCTATAGTTCACAAATATAAAAATTAAAGTTAAGATACATATATGCAAAATGCACATAAATGCCAAAATCCCTCACCAAACCCTTTGTAGGTACAAGAGAAATGTCTAGGATGGTTTGAATGTCCTTGAAACAAGCTTATAGGAGCCAAAGATTGAAGAAACAAAGTGCAATTTCTCTTTTTCTCTTTGTGCTTGCTGTCAGCCTTCAATGGGGACAAGCGAGGGATTTTCTAATTTGTTTTATGGCTATTGTGTTGTGTATGTGTTGTATTTTATGTATGTTATATGGATATGATTATATTAGGCTAATAGAATGCAAAACTAGTCTAATACCAAGTCCAAAACCTAATTAAATGCCAACTAGCCCAAACTCGTTGTTAGCCAAAGTTTTTCTCTATTCACTCGATCCAAAAACTATTTTCTAAATGCCCTTTCCCAACGTACAATGCTCAAGATCTTATTTTTCTCATTCCTCAAATAGATCATACAACATAGGAAAAATGCAAATTCAGAGAAAATAAACAGTCAAAATTTATGATGAATAGTAACTATTCACAAAAGTAGGTAAATGCACATTGAATTGCACAAATGGTATGCAACAGTTAATATAATCATGATGGAAGTCTCGGGCGTCACACCTCTCCCCCTTAACCAAATTGCGTCCTCGTAATTTCTTAGGCTCAAAAGAACTTTCAATAACTATAGCAGCTCTAATCGGTCTTGGAGTCAAAGGAGCACGATACCCAAAATACTAGCAAGAATTCCCACACTAACATCACCAAAAAGTCCAGTAAGAATACCAGAAGAATCCCACTGATGAAATATTGAGTGGGGTAGCCAAAATAAAGGCTCCTATGAAAATACCAAATAGAAATCCGAATACAAATATCATAAGAGAATGCCATTTAATAGTGCCAAGAAAATACCAATAGAAAATCTGTATATATATATACCAGAGCTGAAGTTGAATAGAAAGTCGATAGTAAACCCCGCATATAGAAATTATTGAGAAATACCCGATAGGAATACCAAGGAGATGTCATATATGAAGTCCCGAATAAGAAATCCAAATAAAAATCCATGCTAAGAACACTGACTGAACATCTGTAAATGTGAGCTCTTCCAAACTTAAGTATCGAACAGGTATTCCGTATATAATACCAAATAAAAGCCATATAAGATTCCCAGGTAGCATCACTGATGGCGTGCCATTAAGGATCGATGTCATCAAATAGTTCCTGACAAGAAGGCCAAAGTGAATACCTCTCAAGAAACTCAACCATAAACGATATCACCCCGTAGATCAGGAGTCACACACATGAATGATTCTAGATCCCTCAATGCTAGGTAACCAAGTATAAACATGCATGTATATGTCAGTTACATTGATATAAAACAATTCATTCTTGTCCTTACTTGTTCCGTAAAGTTTTCCCTACTGACCAGTCCGTGGTGCTAGGGCATCATTTGCATCTCTAGGTTGACTACTCTGACCAACAACCCATCTTGGAGCACAATTGAACCTGGGACATTTTTTGACCTTATGTTGGTCACTATCGTATCTCGTACATCTAGCAGTCCTTATCCAACAGTTGATGACATAATGACACCCACGGTTGCAAAAAGTTCATCTTTGAAGCTGACGGGGTCTTTTGTCTCTTTGACTTGGTCCTGCCTCAACCTCAGCTTTTCTCTTCTTAACCTTAGGTGGCATTATCAAAGTCTCACGCTAGACTTGCTGTTCATATGCTTGTGCCACACTTAATATTGCTGATTCCCTTACCAATGGCTGAGTAACTGCCCCCTCTTCTTGTTGGTCTTTATCCCTGGAAGATTCGATGTTGGCCATCTTTTTATAGAGGAAGAGGTTACTTACCAGTTTAAAGAAGAGTATGTGTATGCATGTAATGCAAAACATATTAAGTACATATATTAATAAATATACTTCACAGAAATACACATAATCACATAGGTGCACATTTGATCACAGAGTTACACCTATCACACATTCTTCATATTTCACAAAAACAAATCACTTAGAAACACATCTTCAATCAAGTAACACGAGTCTCGCATGCAAGCACACCATTACTCAAAGCACATTATACATGCACGCATTCGGGGTTCGCTACCCAACAGACCGAGGACCTTGTCTCGGCTGTGAGCTAACTATGCTCTGATACCACCTATAACTCTCTGATCTCTCACGAGACTGGAGCCCCAATCCAATAACTCATGGTACAAAAAATGAGGAAAAACGGGAGGAGTTTTTCTTATTTCTAAGCCTAACTGGTTCCTTGAAAACAAAAGATAAAACCACAAACCACATACTACAACATTCTCAACAACTCTAACTCCAACAACACAACTTTCCCATTACTAAGGCCATCCGAGCTTTAGTCTACCACATTAAAGGCATACAAGCATGCACTCATTAACTGTTGAAAGTGTATGTTTATAATTTCACTTATCATACCACTCTAATATTCTCTATCTATCTTTCTTATGAATTAAGTCTGCCAACCATTCAAATCAGGAGAGCATGCATCTAATAGACAATAAAATAAAGAATACAAGTTATTACTTACTATTACAATTATCACACCACACAAACATTAAACTATCTTTTTCAATCCTTCACAACATGAATGAATTATACACAAGACTTCTACTTTACAAATTATACTATCATGAGCAAGCAACACCTTAAAGCTAAAGAGGCCAATCAGCTTGTTGGCTCTGCTGTTGTTTCGTATTAAACCTGAAAATGTTAGGAAGAGGAGTGAGCATACAATACATGTATACTCAGTGAGGGAAGGAACAAGTAATCGGGGAGTTTTTGAAAAGGTTTCGTGCAATGCAACAAACAACAGTAAGGTAAATTAGTAATGCAAGACTAATATACAAATAACAACTAAGCATTACACATCAAAGAAGGAGAATGCACAATAAGCCAAGTATACAATATAACCATGAGAATGCAATACCAATAAAAGCAATATTCTAGTATATGAAACTAGACAATACACAAAAGGAACACAATTAAAGGTAACTCTCCGAGAACTTAGGGCCCAAGCGAGAGCTACGTATGTAAAATGGATATTAGGTAACTCTCCAAAGATTTAGGGCCCCAACGAGAGTTACACAATAAAGAATACCAGTTTACCTTAAATTCGTACCACGAACCTTGATCCACGAACCACGAACATAAATGATGATATATTAATGATAATGATAACGATAAGCCAACATACCACCTTATAACTCCAAAATAGGTATACTCCGAACGTACCCCGGTCCTACGACTCAACTCTCCTTGGGCGACATCCCAAGCGAGAGAGGGACTGGGTAATCATGGTAGCCGAGATGTACCGGTAAGCCTAATACCCGCCCAGTTTCCCAGACACTACCATGCCCAAATGGTTGTGCAACCATAATGCAATGCACTGAAGATGATAACAAACAAAATAATCCAATAAACACATAATCGAAGGACAACAAAGTAGGTTTCCCTCGCACACATTATGGCTATCAATAAGCACACATAAATTTAAGCAATTATATTAAATCATACAATTTAAGAACAATAAAGTAACTAAGATGCACAAAAGAATGAAAACTCCTTCACCTTTAGTTTGGCAACCCTCCTTCAAACCTCTTCCCCTTGCACCGAAACTAGCAATATAGACAAGAATTAAGCATATTCTCTCAATTCCTAACAAGATAACATTCTATACAAAGGCATATAACACTTAACTAATCAATTCATGAAACGTCTTTAATTAGATACACATTCTACACAAATACAACTAAACACATAGCTAGTCAATTTCAAGATAATTATCAACCACTAATTCAATTATCTTAAACTAAGCTTTTTACATTTTCTAACCATTAAACAAGTTATATAAGCACAAGGTTACTTTATAATCTTGCTAGACACATCACTTAGCATATAAGGATCAATCTATACAATCAATATATAAACCAAGAACTCTACCAACTAAGTCCAAAGCTATCAATATACATAGAACTTCAATTCAACTAAGCTATGTTTTTCATTAATCAACTAACTATTCAACTAACAATACCATCCTTTTAAAATACACGAGCTATCCAAATGCATTTACACTCACAAATGACCAACTACAAGTCAACTACTAATATTAGACTTAACTTTGGCACTTTACCCCTTTGTCTACTTGCTCAATTTAGGTTGCAATTGAAACACAAAACACAATATCCACAAAACACATATCCTACATCTCTAAGGACACTAAAAAATACCTATTCAAGCTTTAAAGATCCACTTTTGACACAAAATCTAGGGAAGGCCCAGAGGTGACTTTGAAGTACAACTACCTAATCCGCCCCTCAATTCATGCTATAATAGCACTATAAGTTAGCTATTTTTGCATTTTAATCAAGTTTCAAGCAAACTAACTACACACGATCATCAATCTATATTTATTAACACGTATATCACCTAATTATAGCATAGAATTAATCTCTAAGTCACATTTTAACAAAACCCTAGAATTGACACTATTCATTATCTTCAACAATTGATCAAATGCATAAATTCAACAAACAGGCTATACAACTATATTACACAAGTCTTGGTAGCATGTACAAGTCATATTTCACAAGAACTAAGCATTACATAAGCTATAGTTCACAAATATAAAAATTAAAGTTAAGATACATATATGTAAAATGCACATAAATGCCAAAATCCCTCACCAAACCCTTTGTAGGTGTAAGAGAAAGGTTTAGGATGGTTTGAATATTCTTGAAACAAACTTGTAGGAGCCAAGGATTGAAGAAGCAAAGTGCAATTTCTCTCTTTCTATTTGTGATTACCGTCGGCCTTCAATAGGGACAAGCGAGGGATTTTCTAATTTGTTTTGTGGCTATTGTGTTCTGTATGTGTTGAATTTTATGTATGTTATATGTATATGATTATATTGGGCTAATAGAATGGAAAACTAGTCCAATATCGAGTTCAAAACGTAATTAAATGCCTACTAGCCCAAACTCATTGTTAGCTAAAGTTTTCCACTATTCACTTGAACCAAAAATTATTTTCTAAATGCGCTTTCCCAAAGTACAATGCTCAAGATCTTATTTTTCTCATTCCTCAAATAGATCATACGACATAGGAATAATGCAAATTTAGAAAAAATAGACAATTAAAGTTTATGATGAATAATAACTATTCACAAAAGTAGGTAAATGCACATTGAATTGCACAAATAGTATGCACCAGTTAATATAATCATGATGGAAGTCTCGGGCATCACAGGGTTTAGGTTTGCGTACATCCAGATTGTATCAGTCGGTGATATAAGAAGTCGGTAGAGTTCGTGATTGTGGTATAAGGAGCGGCATCAACAAACTTAAGCGCATCCTTTACTAAGTGTTATTTAACTTTGCTATTACTTGAATTGAATGTTCAAAATATTATGTATTGCTCAAGTGGTTTTCAAAGTGAAAATGTGTTTCAAAATCTCTATATATTGCCATCCCTCACTGAGTTCTTGGAAACTCACCATCTTTGCTATCCTTTTAGGTGAGCTTGAGCCGGAGCTTGAGTTTGTGCCTCTGGAGGTTGGGACCGAGCCTTATGTTAATGTTCCTTATGCCCAAGACCCTCATCCTTGAGTTCTTGCTTGGATGTTTTTCATGTTATCTCAGTGTTTATGATTGTAATGTTTGAAAGACTTGGTTTTATGTAATATGTAATGTGTAGCTTACTTTATGTTGATAGCTTAAAGTCTTTTGTTGAATGTTTAAAGTAAGTTTAGTTTGTATTAATGCTACCTTAGATAGTCCATTTTGAATACATATATGTTGTCAAGTTAAGCAAGCTTGGTAATCTATTTTGATCATATGTATATTATGGTTATGTATTGAATGGTTGAGACATAAGCATTGTACTTTGGTTTAATGTTGAATGGTTGAAGTTTTGGTTGTTTGTTTACAATATGGTTTATGAAGTGTTTGCATGATTGTGGATTGTATGGAATGTTGAAGAGGTTTTTGTATTGGTAGTCTATATTACAGACATTATAATGCCAAAATTCTATCATGTCCTGACTTGATCATAAGTGGGGTCATGTTAGGGCTTGACATCTAAGCCATCTAAGCCATTCGTTGGAGGAAGTAGGTGTCAATTCCATTAAGGTTATTATTGCCATACAATAGAAGGTACAAAATAATCAGTACAAAATACAACTACTTTATTGCATTAGGTGAGCGACAAATATGCTGAAATAGACAATCTTGGCCTGGCATATTCTTTTATTATATAATTAAGATATATATATATATATATTCATATATATGTATATGTATATATATACATATACATATATATGTATACTAGTTGTGTGATACCCAGCCCAAGCATATAGTTAATTTATTAATTTACATATATTTGTATGCATTAGTTGATATTTTTCTTGATTTACGTGCATTTGCTTCGTTTAATGTGAATTCATCTCATTTAACGTGCATTCATGTGCATTTACGTGTTTTAAGTGTTGTAGATATTAATTTTGTGATATTGATTAGTAAATAGAAACTAGAATAGTTGGATAATAACTAAATTGTAAACTAGCAAATAAGAATTAGTTAGAAAGGCAAATTGGACTTTTGGGCCTTTTAAAAATATCTCACCTACCATTTGACTAAAATAAAACAAAATATAATACTCAATACACACACGTACAATTGTTGAACACATACATACACACGACTAAGACAAGGAAAAAATAAGAAGAAAGATAGGAAATGAAGAAGAAGGGAATGAGAAAGAAGGGTGCAATAGCTCAAGCTTTAGCTCATCTTTGCATTCCTAGCCAAGAATAGGTGAGGGTTTGCATTTAATGTGCATTTTTTGAATTTTTAGCAATGTTAAGTTTGTATAAATGTTAAATAAAGTTGTTTTATGACTTGTTTTAGCTACCTTACTTGATTACTATGTAGATTATGTGAAGCTTAAGTGTTGCTGCATGCAAAACTTAGGAATTTTGGAATTTCTATTGTTGAGGTTGAAGATGAGGAATAGTATAGCTTAAATATTTGTAAATATGCTTGTAAGAGTGGTGTTCTAGCTCTAACTAACTAGCTTTTAACTTACATACTTAATAATGCAAGCAATGAAATAAATGAACTAAGCAAAGTGCATTAGTGTGTGCATTCTGTTTCTTTGCAGATTTGCAAAACTGAGTTTCAGAGCTTATTTGAGGTAGCAACATTGTCAGAATTGGCTGAATTTTTGATATATTATGCCCAAGACCTTGAGGAATAAACTCTCTTTTAGGTCCAAGTTCTAATTATATCATTAAGATGCATTTTTGTAGCCAAAACAGTAGGGTTCTGATTGACCCATAGGTGCAGGGCTGTTTGTACATTCTATTTTTAGAAGTCGTAACTTGATGAATATATTTCCGAATTAAGACTTGTTTGATGCTAAACCCATCTACACTTAATGAACTACACGTCTGTGCAATTTCAGAGCTTTTAGAGAACATTAAGATCACTAATCGGAACAGTAAACCATGCTTGAATTTAACTTGTAATTGTAATTGAGATTCTAGTTGAAATGTACTTTTTCTTGTATTGTTTAGCTTGTTCATGGCTAATATTGGTTTCCTAAATGTTCAAATGCTATAAAAGGTGCTAGTGTTGTCTCCATGTATGTAAGTTGTTATGCTTTAGCTTAGTTTGCAATCTCTTTGAGCTTGGGTGAAGTTATGAACTATTTATATGTAGTTGAGTTGATTGGAATTGAAAGATTAATTGCTAAAGAGTTTTATGTTACCTATGTGCAATTGATGGATTAACAATGAATTGGTATAATACATGTTCACTTGAGCTTTAGATTAAAAGAGTATATGTTTTAGTGATTATAATGCATGTTATACTTATGTGCTCAAGGATGGCCTACTTTGTCATTCCTCACTTACGTGCTATATCATGTTTACGTGTTATATGCCATCAAAGAGTTTTCGGGAAACTAACAAGCTAACAAGTAATTGACCATTGTCAATGGTTGCAACCATCTCGTTGGGGGTAGATGTGTTGGGTCTCCTTGGGCAGGATCGGGCTTGCCAGTGGCTGGTTGCTCAACCTTCGTACCCTATTCCCTCTCTTGCTGGGGCACATATTTCTACCCCGGGAGGATTTTCTCACTGGGGCACACAATGCTAACCTGGGATAGTTGTGTCGTAGGATATTTAGGGTACATCCTGAGTACACCCACTAGAGTGTTTGGGGATTTGTCAGCATTATTATCATGTTCGTGTTCGTGCTTGTGTTCATGCTTGTGCTCGTGATCGAGATCATATCCTTTTTATATGTGTGCTATCTAGTTGCATACAACTTGAATGATTATCTCGTATAAGTGTTATGCTCTCGTGCCTATCAATGGTTGTATACTCTTATGCTTATTATCTTGTATTGATATTAGATACTTGTGATTACCATTATGTATTATTACTTGGTTATATGACTTGTTTATTTGTATTGCACGAAAATCATTTCAAAAACTTCTTGGTTTAGTTTCTCCATCCCTCACTGAGCATAAGTGTATGCTCACTCTTTTCATCTACAATTTTCAGGAGTGGCTGAGGTAGCCTCTAAGAAGAAGAAGTTGTGTTGCTTTCTTGCTTGCTAAAAGGATGGATGATATTGTCTTGAAACAGTCCAAAAGTGTTAAAATGTGAAGTCATGTTTAATGTGAAACTAGTCTATTTTGGAGTCTTTTCTAGTCTTGTAAATGTTGTATGTATATGTTGCTTGAATATAAAATGGTTGTAACTTAGGATATATTAGCTAGTGAAAGAACATGTAAATTATTTACGTAACCACTTATGTTTAGTAGTTGGTTATAATGGTAATGTATGGCTCCTATTTATCTAAAGTAAAGGAATGTTAAGCCTACCATGCAAATTTGAATAGAATTTTATGTGGTATTAGGTTGTTGTATATTGTTGAGCTTGATTGGTAGGTTTTGGATTGACCTAAGTGCAGGGAAAACTTTATCTGTTTTCTCTCACTTTACTTGCCTTGGGTTTCAGGTCGGGTTGTTACTATCGGACTTGATTTTGTGAGGGATCGGGTCATTCCAGGTGGTATCAAAGCTTAGATAGCTTATAAGCTGGGACAGGGTCCTCGGTTTATCGAGTAGCAAACCTTGAGTGCATGCATATGCAGTGTGTCCTTGAATGAATATGTGTACCTATATGTGAGACTTGTGTGTCTTGGAATGAATACGTGTACCTATGTGTAATATTTTCATGGTATATGAAGAGTGTGATTTGTGCATTTATGTGGCCATGTGTGCATCTAAGTGATTCCATGAGTAATAACTTGTCTTAATTATTGTTATTAATATACGTATTTAAGTTGAATGGGCTAAGCTGTTATTTGTATTAGGATATCTTGTTAAGTAAACTAGGTATTAATAAAATCTAGCATAGTTAATAGCTGCCTAATAGCCTAAAGTGTTAATTGTGCATACTTGATGGTTGCATAGTATGTGAAAATTGTATCCAATATGTTAAGTGTGTATTGTGTGATAACGATATGTGTTAAGTGTTTGTAATGTGATAGTTGTTCTTGAATATGTGGAATGTGCATTGGATGATATAATAATGTTGCATTACATGATAATCGTGCATTATGTGGTCCATTCCTTTCCCTTTCCCCCTCTCCTCTGGTAATTGACGATCGATGATCAGTGCTTGGTGGTTGGAATTCCCATTCAATACTCGGGTATCCTGCTTTGGTATTTGACATTTTTCATCGGTATTTTCTTTGCATTACAAAAAAATCATAAATTAGTGGCCGTTTTTTAAGCTATTAGCGGCGGTTCATAGAACTACCACCTATAAGCCTGTCGCGGATAATATAGGCGGCGGTTGTTGAAACCGCCGCCTATATATTTGAATTATAAGCGGCAGTTTATGAACTACCGTCTATTAGTGTTTTACATTTTTTGGTCTTTTGCATTGGTTGCGGTTTTAAACTATCACGCCCCAACTCGACCCCACCTACTATCAATCAGGACGCAACAAAATTTTGGAAGTATAACGACAGTAACACGGATACCCGGGGCTCTAAACCAACCCCTTTAGAACATCATGCAACTAACTCCACAAACCTCCAATCAACTCCGCAATCAAGTTAACAATAAACAACGCAACCATATTATACATTAAACATTCTTTCAACAACTTATTCATATTTATACACCTCCGTTCCAACATAATAAATAAGCTATAATATACATTACAAAATAGATTATAAATCATTCTAGTAACCTAATCATGATTGAAAGAAAGACTATTAAACTAGCATTATACAGGTCCTGATCCTTAAGTAAGTTATATAATACAACATATCACATAAACTAAGACAAACTTATGGAAATGACTCCGGCACATAAGACTCATCCACGTAAGGCACATTCTCAACTTCCTGAGGCATGTACCAGTAATCCGGTTCAGTAATACCTGCTTGTAGACAACGAATGAGAATGAGCTTATATAAAACAAGCCCAGTGATGAATTTATAGATCTTTAACACACAATAAACATAATAATCAATACAATTATAATAATGACAGTAAACAAACAGTAAGGATACGATACACTTGTTGATGAAGCTCCATACATCATTTCAATGTTCACCATCTCCTCCAAACTCAATGACACATTCCTGATGTACCTTGACCTAGAACCACACCCTATGGCCTCTCTGCCCATGCGAGATAGGGAGTAGCCATGATAACTGTGCCCGCAGCCTAGGATGCTGTTAAAGATATGCCCTAATGCTACATATTTGAATGACATATATTAGGACATTTTGACATTTACTTATGGCATTAGTGTTTATATGTTCGTTTACATATTGACATAATTAGGACATTCATATTCTCCTTCTTTACGTATATGAATGAGTCCCTAGTATTTTTATTAGAGGAATGTATTCTAAAAGCATTTAGAATATGTTGACGTATTTCCTTAATATGATAAATACTTAAAGTGTTCATAGTCGTTAGATTATTTGATCGGGACTTTAATAATCAATTACGGACTATCACATGTGTTGTTACCTTTGATTAACATAGAGATGTTAATGATAAAGGATGGTGAGCCACGTGCCATAACAGCATAGTGATGCGACTAACAAACATGTGGATGACTATTAGTTGAATAGATCATTGAATGTGATGTGAATAACAAATTACATGACTTTGGATTAATAATTTGTTATTCGTTACGATTGTACATGTAATCCTTAGACTTGAGACATTACGTCTGTCATATGTATTGGGGTTTGATTCAAGCGTTTGGATAATGCCTGTCTCGACAAACGGGATGAGATACGTCCTTTCGCAGTTTCATTCGTTTGGTATAGTGATAGACAGGTAGTGGTCAAGATAGGATCCATTAACCTCCGGCGTGAAGCGATGTCCTATATGATCTAATTTTGGTTGTTGAATGAGGAAGTCCTTGGCCAAAGCATGAATGATGGAAATTGGTTTTTCCATGTGTCATCTCTCATTCCACCATTTGGATCTATGTATCTTTTCGAGTCTATGAACTTAATCGGATCATGGTTCTTGCTCGACAGGACAATTAATGAAAGGATTGGATTATACGATAATTGGCGACTATAAATAGATTCACTTGAATAAGACTTCATTGCTTTATAAAATGTCTTGATACGTTGGTAGCTAGAACGTTACTCAAGAACTATGAAGGTGTTTTGAGAATGACGAGAGATATTCTCTAAACAAATCAGATAGTTTGATTAACATTGAAAGTGCTCAATGTTTCTTCAATGCTATATAGCGGTGAATCTAGAAAGTCACACACAATAGAGCATGGTGAATGGTTTTTCTATTGAGCTTGATTTAGTTTCTCTTAAATTGTTAAAGTGTTAACAATTGCGTTTATTTTCTCTTGAATTGTTAAAGTGTTAACAATTGTATTTAGTTTTTTTTGAGTTGTTAAAGTGTTGACAATTATATTTTGATTATCTTATATTGTTAAGGAGTTAACAATTGTGTAATTGCTAAGGAGTTAACAATAGTGTAATTGACCTTTTAAAAGTTATTGGGATCAATATACAATTATTATTAAGTGTTGGGGCTAATGTGAAAATGTGAAAATATGAAAAAGGTTATTTTCATAATTTTAACTAATTGTGATTAGGTTGAATATTTAAATACATTAGAGGAAAAATACTACAATAAAAGAAACAAAAGATGACAACTTGTCATCTTTTCTTTTCTAACAAGGAGACAACACAACCAAGAATTAAGAAAGGTTGTCTTTTCTTTTGTTTAAAAGTTGGGACAACAATGAGGAAAGTAAGGAAAAAATATAACAAGTCTTGTCATCTTTCTCTTCTCTCCACACGTTGGAGACAACTATCAAGAGAGAAGAATTGTCTTCTTCTTTGCTTGGCTAAGCCTCCATGGCTGAAATGAACAAGAGAAAAAATCATACATGGCTGAAAAATAAAGAAGATAGAGAAGATGTAGTCTTCTCTTCTTCTTCGTCATAAAAAATGCAGCCATGAAGAACACAAGAAGGTGGAAATGGGTTTGCTCCCTTCTTCACAAACAAGCTCATAAATCTTCTATGGTAGATCTAGCACAAAAATAGCCATGAAGATGGAGAAGCCATTCTTTGCTCGTGTGGACCGACTAGAGCTCTTATGGTTTCAAGAGGAGGTGTCTTCCATCAAGTGTGCGAAATTCAGATCTATGGCTTCCATGAGTTGTCTACAAGAGGTATACTCTTCTACTATCTCTTGTCAATATATATACTTGCTATATATATGTTTTGCATATGTTAATCACATGATATCATGATTAGAGTTTTATATGAACATTATGCTTTGAAATTCCAGAAAGTTTTGAACTTCATGTTATGCTTCTGCTCGATTCTTAGCTTGATGATGTTCATAGCTCTAAATATATGAGATCCTTCAGATGCCTCCCGAGGTGACAAAACATTATCAAAGCTTACAACAATAACAATTGACTCTATATAAATAAATCGAGAGATCAGCAACGAAAGTGCCCGATTCCCGTACTCAATAATCATCATTCAATTAACATAAATAAACCGAGAGATCAGCAACGAAAGTGCCCGATTCCCGTACTCAATAATCATCATTCAATTAACAAGGTAACGCCCTGGATTAACCCCGAGCGCGCTACTAAGAAAGTAATGTCTGCTTTTGGCTACACCCCGGATTAACCCCGAGCGTGCTCCTCACGGTTTTGTATCAACAGTCAATAATCAATAATCAATTAAACCATATTTCAACCATCAATTAAACAACATTTAACAATCAACAATTATACATTCATGAAACAATTAAGTTAGATGACAAAGTAGGCCATTTAACTCAACATGCATCAAACCACACAACAAGCCCGAATTTAACCAACAACAACCCAAGATTCAATCACTCAAACACCACCCAAACACTCAAAGACAACATTTCAACATTTAAAGAAAGATTACACAAACTTCTAAAAGTCATAACTTATAATCTATAAATCCAATAACCTCCAAAATACTTTCTATCACTCAACCACACATGCAACTACATTAACCTCATCAAAACTCAACCAAAAGCCATCCAAAACAAGCCCAACAACCCTAATTTCTCAATGCATCATGGCTGAATTTTTTGGACTTTTGCTATGACATCCAAATCAAAAATTCGGTATTACAATATTACTACCCCATAATTAACAAACTTTTAGAAGCAACAATCAACCAATTTCAACCACTACAACAACAATTATTCAACAAATAAGCCAAATTGTCAATTAAATACATGAAAAATAAAAATACATGTTACAACCATTTAAAATTGCTATAAACTCACAAAATTAGTCTACAACTCCTAACTAACAATAATCTAAAGACAATTTAACAAAACAACAACTAAATATTCAATATTAAAAATTTGACATAAGCTTTAAAATTATAATCTAGTTTTTCTCTCACCTTTGATACAAAGTAATGGTAGAAATGTGTAGAATAGGTGCCCAACAAGCAATTTCAAGCTTCGAACAGAAGCAAACGAACTTGAATTACAAATTCTATGAGAAAATTAAGCTTGAAAACCTAAGAAAATATTTATTTTTTCTCCTAAGCTTTCACGGCTGCAATGTGTGTGTAAATGTGGTGTATTGTGTTATTTTTAGTGTGTGTTGATATTATATAAGCAAAAGTCAAACAAATGAAAATGGTCAAAGTTGATTTAAGTTGATTTTCTAGTCTTTTAATTGTATTTTTAGACTATTTTGATAAAAAAAAACTACTAAACTACTTCATTTACTATATTTAGTAGACTAAATTTAGGTGACAAAGATTTTCATATGCTAACACATGCACACCACTCGGGTAAAACTTGATTTTTGTAAAAGACGATGAAAACTCATATTATTTATTTTTCAAATGTCTTTTAAATGTGTTTTCCAATTGTGCCATTCTAGAAATATTTAAGATGAAATATAATTTGTATTTAATATATACTAGGTCAACAAAAGTCAACGCAAGAACTAAATGTAGCAGAAATCACTATTTTTGCTTAAAAACGTACTTCTTCGCTCGCAAAACCTATTTAAAATCCTATTCTGTTTCAGAATCAATTTTTATCAAACAAAGGTCTATTAATATCTGAGGACTAGGTTTTAAGATGTTTAAAACACCCGTGTAAAAATTTTAGTGGACGTGCGTTCAAAACACTATACACAAAAAACGACGATAAAATTTCCGATGCCCATTTTGACAAAAATTTCATGAATGCACACTTAGCATGCAATAGGAATATAAATCATAGAATTAGCGCATTCTAACTCATATAACACATAAACAGGTCAAAATACGCAATTCTATACAAAGGTGAAATCTCGGGGTTTCACGTAAACCGCCTACGATAAGCACTTTTTTTATGTTTCTATTATGGTTATTTTCTTATAGTTTGTTTTGAAGATTTTCCTTCTTTCAATTTTAGATTTTGATAGGTTTGCTTTTTTTTTTTTTTACCAACTATGACATAAAACTGCATGAAAGACTAATGAACAATGATTTATAAGATACAAGATAGAACATTTTTATAAATTGTCAATCTAAAAATAATAGTGTTATAATAAACATCCCGCTCTCAACATATAAGTTGTCCCCAACAATAATATTTCCTCTAACATTTGTTCACCAACTATCTTAGAAATTCAAATATACAGAGACTCAAAAAAGCAGTCATGGCCTTGATCGTTCAAGCTAAAATAAACGGCATACTGTACTCCTCAAAACGATCTGCAAGTCTCCTGCACCTTTGAAAGACCAAAATCATAATCCTCGCTTTAATGGAACCTAATGCAAAAACTAGAAAACTACATGAAGCATTACCTTGCAAAAACATGTTGCACTTTTTCAAGTACAACAAACATGTTGGCTAAGGTTCAGTCCAACACAACTACATTATGTGATCCAAATTAGTGTCAGTAAGATATATATCCACCTTGTATCAAGAACAACCCATCAAGGACTATACCAGAAATTCAAGTGAGTTTTTATACAAGAAATTAATAACATCCTTTCACTTTTTACATTATAACTAAAGTTTCAATTTTAATAAATGTTAGCCTAAAGGGCTTCTAAATATTGGTTTGGATGATAACAAACCATAAATATGTTGATGAGTTTGTTTAAGTGTGCATAAGTAAAGGTGAATCAAGATTGACTCCGGATTTCAAGTTCATAAAGTTATAGAGGAAAGAAGATCCATCAACTCAAGAAAAGATAAAGGATCGAAGAAATAAAGACGAAGCTATAAGGATGGAGACGGAAGTTATAAGGGGTACCAGTTGGGACTTGACCAGGGTCCGGGCCTTGCAAATAGTATATGCTCAAAGATGATTCTTAAAAATCATTTTTGAAACATTTGAAAAAGGTTTTATAAAAGACGCATAAAAGAAAAACTAATTTCCTAGCAGCTCTGAGCCAACCGGAGGACCCTATGGCGACCGGTCGACCGGTGCTCAAGGGGTTGTCCGCCCGAGACCTCTCCACCAGACGAGGGTCTCTCAACCGGTCGACAGGTAGAGTAGGGGTCGATCGGTCGAGCCAAAAGCGGTTTTAAAATATAGTCATTTTATGAACGTTAGAGAGCATTTATTGCACACATTTCAGCCTCTATTAATGTCTCTCAACTGAAAACTTTCAAGGCATTGATTCAAAGTATTTACTCTTGATTTCTTACACCACTTTTATCTTTGAATCATCATTGTGCTATACTTGAGCAAGAATTTGTGAACAATATTAAGATAAGCATTCATTGTATTCATCTACCCTAAAATAGGCCTTTTATTGTTGATCTCAAACACTTATCAAAAGAGAGAGTTAAACACTTTGAAAGGAAGGAATTCATTGTCAAAGGTATTGGGGTTAAAGCTTTGTATTGAGAATGAATTTTTCTATTGTAAAAGTTTAAACTACTGTTGTAGTTGGTTTGTGGACTCACCAACATTTGAAGAGTCACCATAGTGAAGTTTGTTGAAATCCTAAGCGGAGAGCTTAGGTCATGGACTTAAGCGGGGGCTGAACCACCCTAAATCGCGATTTGCAATCTCTTTCTCTCAACTCTCTCTTTGCATTAATTTTGGCACACTAAGTGTTTGATAAATTGGCTCACTCACATTTTATATTGCTAGAGTGCATATTTGTTCAAGATTGTTTTTGATTAATCATTGCTAGTGTATTGCCTAATCGAAAAAGTAGTAGTATTGCCTATGTAACCTAATTCACCCCCCTTAGGTTTAATTAAGGGACAACAAGTGGTATCAAGAGCTAGGACTTTGCATATAGCTTAACATCTAGCAAAGAAAAGACAAATGGAAAACAATACTACATCTCCTTTCTTTGAGGGTTACTCCACTAATAGACCTCCATTGTTTGTAGGTACTAATTTTAATTATTGGAAGAACAAGATGAAGACATACATTCAAGCCGTTGACTATACTCTATGGTCTTTGATAAAAGATGGTCCTTATGTTCTAATAAAGGAGGTGATGGTCAAAGACAATGATGCTTGAAGTTCAAGTGAATATGATAAAGTCAAAGCCATCAAAGTACCCAAGGAAAATAGTTAGTTTAATGATCAAGATATTATCATGATGACCAAGAACTCAAGAGCCAAGAACATCATTTATTGTGCCCTAAACAAAACCAAGTATAGTCGTGTAAGCAATGTGAAACTGCTCACGAGATTTGGGAAATGTTACACATGTCTTATCAAGGGACGTCTCAAGTGAAAAATACCAAAATTGATCTTCATATTCATGAGTATGAATTCTTTCATATGAACGTTGGAGAATCACTAAACGAAATGCATCAAAGATTCTCCAAAATTGTGAACAACTTGAGTGCTCTTGGAAAGAAGTATCCAAATGAAGAACTCAACCGGAAGATTCTCATGGCCCTTCCAAAAGAATGTAAACCAAGGTGACATCAATTAAAGAATCAACCGATCTCTCCAAGTTAAAGGTGCATGAGCTCATTTGTAACATTGAGACAGAGGAACTTGTATTAAATCAAGAGAATGAACGAGATGAGGAAGCAAAGAAGAGAAGAAAATCACTTGTTCTCATTGCTCAATCTCATTCGAGTAATGAAGACAAATGTGATAATGATCTTGATGAGCTTGAACTCCTTGCAAAGAATTTTAAGAAGTTCTTGAAATACAAAAGGATGAAGAAAGGAGAGCCCATGAACAAGAGAAGAAGACCAAAAAGGAGATTAAGTGTTTCAATTGTGATAAGTCGGGATACGTCAAAGCAAAATGTCCAAAATTAATCAAAAGGAAGCAAAAGGAAATGAAGGCTTGTGTTGAGGATGTTATATCAACCGGTGATGAAAGTGGAAGCGAAACCGAAGTGGCCGACTTTGTGTGCTTTATGGCTAGAGATGATGAGGTAACCTCTTCGTCTTGTGATGAATCTTCTTCTTCTTCTAATAATGATGAATGCACTTTTGAGGATCCAACAAATGAATTTTCAAAACTACATGATTATTTTCTCCTTGCACATTCAAAAGTAAAGAATCTTCAAAAAGAAAATGATGAACTTCATAAAGAAATTAAAGAGCTTAGAGATGAGAATAATACCAAAGAAATTTGTGAGTATTATCATTTAAAGACCAAAAATGAAGTAGAGATAAAATATTTTGAAAAACAAGTTCTTTATTTACAAAATAATCTTGCTAGATTTTCAAAGGGAACAAAAACCTTGGATGAAATCCTTGGCTCCCATAAAATATCATTTGACAAAGGTGGGATTGGCTATGAGCCATTTTTTAAACTGGAGTTCTCAAAAACTATCTTTGTGAAAGCTTCTCAATCCTCAGTTGCCTATCCACCATTAAAAGAATCACAAAAAGTAAAAATTGACAAAAGAGGAATTGGCTATAAGCCACATCTAAAAAGTTTTCAAAACCATTTTGTCAAGGCATCATCCTCTTGGCATGTAGCCTCAACATCAAGAGGATCGTTTAAAAGATGTACTTATTGTGAGAAGATTGGTCACAATGCATCATGATATAGATTTAGAAACATGGTGGGAAAAGATACTCACATTCCTTTATGGCTTAGATCCAAATGGGTTGTTAGATATATTAGGACTTCGTACTAACACTAAAGGACCCAATAGAACCTTGGGGACCAAAATGAGCTTAATTTGTTTCTATGAATGATAGGTTTCCCTAAACGTGAAGTATGAAAATGGGTGCTCAAGGCACATGACAGGTGATACCTCATTCTTCTATGAGATTGATGAAGATTTTAAAGGTAAAGTTAGCTATGGAAGAAATAAAGGAGGAAAAGTCATTGGTAAGGATAGCATAGGAGATATAAATTCTCTTTCCATTCATGATGTTTTCTATGTTAAAGGTCTTAGACACAATTTGCTAAGTGTGAGCCAATTTTGTGATAATGGCTTTGGAGTTGAATTTTTATCTACTTGTTACAAGGTGTATGATAAAGATGATAAAGTGTTATTTGTTGGCAATTGATGCGATAATGTGTATGTGATTAATTTCCATGAATTACAATGTCAAATGTGACATGCTTAGTTACTATTAATGAAGACTCATGGTTATGGCATAGAAGACTTGGTCATGCTAACATGGATTTACTTGCTAAGCATTCTAGAAAAGAACTTGTCATAGGTCTTCCTAAGACTAGATTTCAAAAAGACCATTTACATGATGCATGCCAATTTGGAAAATAACACAAGACATCTTTTAAAACAATTAGCAAGGTAACCATATCAAGAGCTTTACAAAAATTACATATGGATCTTTTTGGTCTAATGGATATGGCAAGCCTAGGTGGATCTAGATATATCTATGTTATCATAAATGATTACACTAAATTCACATGGGTGAGACCCCTTACACATAAAAATGATGCCTTCAATGAATTTGCCAAACTTTGTAATATGGTGCAAAATGAGAAAGGCTACTATATTAATTATATTCATAGTGACCAAGGCACCGAATTTATAAATGCATCCTTTATGGACTATTGTGAAATACGTGGCATTAAACATTATTTTTTGGCTCCTAGAACTCCTCAACAAAATGGGGTAGTAGAAAGGAAGAACCAGACTTTACAAGAAATGACAAGAACATTGTTGAAAGAAAACAACTTGCCAATATATTTTTGGGATGAAGCCATAAATACTGCATATTATGTGCTAAACCGTGTGCTAATTAGACAATTTCTAAAGAAAACACCTTATGAATTATTGAAAGGTAGAGCACCAAATGTGTTTCATTTCAAAGTATTTGGTTGTAAGTGTTTCATCCTAAGTACAAAAGAACATCTTGGCAAATTTGATTCTAAATTGGATGAATGACTTTTTATGGGTTACTCTTCAAGAAGCAAAGCTTATAGAGTCTTTAAAAAAAGAAACATGCTTATTGAAGAGTCTATGTATGTGGATTTTGATGAAACTAATCCTTTTGCACCGAGAAAGAATGATGATGATGTAGGAGTTCCCGAAGTGGACATTCAAATCCTACCTACAACTATTGGCAATAAGGGAACCTCAAGTGATCCAAAGGAGACAAATCTTGAAAATGGTCAAACCGAAAAGGATGGTGAACCTCTAACAAATCCACAAGAAAATGAACAACCAATGCAAAATGTCCAAGAAGCTACAACAAATGATGTACCAAGGTGTTGGAAGTTTGTGATAGATCATCCAAATGATCAAATTCTTGGTGATCCTTCCAAGGGAGTAAGAACTCGTTCCAACCTAAATGTTTATTGTGAACATGTTGCTTTTCTTTCCTAAGTAAAGCCAAAGAATATTAAAGAAGCTTTAGATCATGAAGATTGGATAATGGCCATGCAAGAAGAATTAAATCAATTTGAAAGAAGTGATGTATGACATCTAGTTGAAAAACCTAAGGATTATCCTATAATTGGTACAAAATGGGTTGTAATTAGAAAACAAAGCTCAGTTAGTGGCTCAAGGGTATAATCAATAAGAATGCATAGACTATGATGAGACATTTAGTCTGTAACTAGACTTGAATCTATTCGTATGCTTCTTGCCTTTGTATGTTATATGGACTTAAATTATATCAAATGGATGTAAAAAGTGCCTTCTTAAATAGATATCTCAAGGAAGAAGTTTACGTGAAACAACCACCTAGATTTGAGGATTCTAACTTGCCAAATCATGTATTTAAACTAGATAAGACATTATATGGCCTTAAGCTAGTACCTAGAGCATGGTATGATAGGCTTACTAATTATTTGCTTGAAAAAGGGTTCACTAGAGGCAAATTAGACTCCACTCTCTTTGTTAAAACAAAAAGGCAAACATATATTGTGTAACGCCCCGATCCCTCACGAGACCGGAGGCTCTAATAACCATGCTATTCTCAACCCAATACCAAACCCGGTCACAAAATTTTAGGGAAAAAAACGGACAGAGTTTCCCCTGTACTATGGACATTCTGAAAACCTGTAAATTCTCAAATAAGGTAACTACAAGGTAAACAAACTTTTCATGGCTAAATATTTAAAGATTCACGGCCATCCGAGCCTTGAAGCAAACAACAGTTCCAAAACCACACAAGCATGCAAGTAACTTGTTTATAATATAGTCTAATAACCATGCCATTCTAGGATAACATTAAACCATTCTAGGATAACATTAAAACATACTTAGAGATAAAACATTCTACACTAAGCCATTCACTCCCAAGCATGCAAAGCAACTAGAAATAGAAATATAAGTTATTACAAGCCATAGAATTACCACTGCTACTACATTATCAGACTTCCAGCTTACATATTACTCAAATACATACATGAGCTTTAAGGCCCCAAAATAGATTATACATAGAACAACAAATTCTTCACATAACAACCAGAAAGCACATCCACCTCAGACAAATATCACACAGCAGCTAAGGCAACTCCACCAACTGTGCCACCTGAAACATGTTAGCGAGGTATGAGCAACCACTGTTGCCCAGTGTGGGATATAGTCCCGGGGCATGCAATGCAACAGATAATACAGTTATACAACAATATCACTTAGACAATTTAAGAAGCAATGATAACATAAGTAACCACACATTTAAAAGGATACATTTCACACGATCCCCTATACACCAATCTTCACTGGTCTTCATTCACGATCCACGAACCACGAGCACGATCACGATAAGCCGGCATAACCCCAAACACTCCAGTGGGTGTACTCCGGATGTACCCCGATAATCCTACGACCCAACATCCCCTGGCAATCTCCGGACCAGGCGAATGAGGGACTAGGGTACGGAGTTTGAATATCCACCGACAAGCCCTCTTCCGCCCAGCCGATATTCAACACATCCGCCCCTGACACTATGGTTGCGCAACCACGATGCAATGCACTTAACAATGGCAAATTAATAGCAATAATATAAGCATTAACACATAGGAGGATCAACAAAGTAGGTTGACCTCGATGCAATTAGAATAGAAGCAATTATAGAAGCTAATAAGCAGTTTACAAAGGAACATATACAAAATAAGCATAGAATCATACCAAAAGTTCCAAATCAATTTAAAATCACATATAAACACTCAAGAAGTCATGCCATGGGTTTAGAAGTGTGAGTCAACCGAAATTGCACCTAAACCCCTTTATTTTTCAAACTATTTCTCTTCCAAACCAAGGTTAATGATTCCATTTTCAAGGGAAACTCTCCCAACCTTCTAACTAACCCTCAAGGTACCCTCTCAACCCTCTAACTCATTCAAATGGCTGCGATTACCCCGAAAGCCCCAAATTCCCTCTTATGGCTTTAAACTACACATACAATGTCCGGGCTTCAAACAAAGGATATCAAGGCTTCTATAGCACCTAGGTAGCCTAAGGATACTAGAATTGAAGCCCGAATTCACCCGGATTCGTATTAACCCCGAAAGCCCCAAATTAAAGTCGACTATTTTACATTTTTAGCGATTTAAGGACAATGCAAGTGCACGGGGCTATTAGATTACCTTCACTAGCACCTAAGGCATCTATTAGAAGCCTTTAATCAAGCTAATTCGAGCAATTACGCAAAACCCTAGAAAAATGTCACTATTCACCCTAAAAATCAAACTAACGATTCTAACCGATTAAATTGCGAAATGATGGTTCAAATATGTTCTCTAGCACTCATATACAAGGTATAATAGCATAGATAATCAATACAATAGCATTTGAACACATTTTCAACAAATCAAGAAAATAGCAACTATTTTAAAATGCGAAAATAAGCCGTGAAATCCCTCACCAATGGGCGTAGGAGGTCCTAGGAGGCTAGTAGACACCCTAAACCACTTGCACCTAGCTTGGCTTGGCTTGGAATGAGGATTTGTTGAGCAAAAAAACTCTATTTCTTCTCCAATGCAATTCTCGGATTTGCTACAGTGTTTTCAGCATGCTCTTTTTTTTTTTTTGATAGGTTATGAGCTAATGTGTGTGTTGTGTGAGTTATATATTAAATGGGGCTAAGTTGCTTGCTTAAATGGTTCACTAAATGCGCTTAGTTAGCTTAAAATGAGCCTAGATAGTAAAATGAATGCTAGCTAATTCATTCCCTAAGTTATGTTACGTAACACTATTCATTCAACTACAAAAATTATTTTCTAAACGAGCTCTCCTATCGCCTCTAGCTCAATTGCACATTTTTCCCACTACTTTAACAATTAATATGATTTAATAAAAATACTAATTAACTAATAGAATGCAGTTTAAAAACGGAGTAAATAGTAATTTAAGAAGACAATTAATAAGGCATAGAAAGAGGTGCGCAAATAAAGGATGCAACAGTAATTGAATGCATGGCTAAATCTCGGACGTCACATCCTCTCCCCCTTAAACTAATTGCGTCCACGCAATTCTTCTTCACAAGAGAACATCTGCATCAACTGAAAACAAACTCTGATTATTCGTCATCAGTTGCTAAGCAAGAATACCATATACGAATTCTCGTGGAAGCTCATTAAGATATCCCAGTAGTATTTTCTGCGAACCTCACTTAATAAGGCCAAATAAAGGCTCCAATAGAGACGCTACTTCGAAATCCAAATAAGAATCCCGCTGGTACGAATACCATAAAGGAATAGAATCCCAACTAAGAGCGGAGAGAAAATACCAATAAAAGTTCCGAGCAGGAGTATTGTAAATAATACCAGATAATAAGGCTAAAAAGAATCCCATATACCAATTCTTCTGAGAGATGCCGACAAAAGAATACCAAATGAATAGCTGATAAGAAAATACCAAGAATATACTCCAGAGAACTGTCATATAGAAACCCCAAAAGAAGCTACTCATTTATGACCGCTAAGCACTGAAGAAGGCCTTAGAAGAATCCCAATAACTGAGCTCCAACTATATCCACCAATTCCCAAATAAAGGCTGATTAATTGCCTCTCATTTCTGCTAATCAACATAATTTGGAAGGCCTGCCACTAATCACCTCTCTTCAGGGGAGGAAGGAGTTTTTCTTACCATTCGACGGCTATGTATGCATGCCAAACAATTGCATATGTATAATCATTCTTTAAACTATTACGCAAACATGTTAATGAAAGAGTTTGTGAAACAGTGTAATCATCAAAGTCATTCAAGCATGATAATCAAGTCAAGCATAACACAACTCAATCAAAGACATTCAAATACACACATTACAAGCAACAGTTCAAGCATTTAATAATTCACAAAGTCAATTTGATGCATAACTAGCCACTTTGCTTCACCTTGCACACATTTAGCACGTAACACATAATTATATCACATAGGTGCACACATTCAATACCAGACACACAATCAAACATGCAGGCATACACTTTTAAGACACACACTTAATCAAGCACACACGCAAGGGTTACTACCCGACAGGCCGAGGACCCTGTCCCGGCTTAGAGCTAACTAAGCTCTGATACCACCTGTGACGCCCCGATCCCTCACGAGACCGGAGACTCTAATAACCACGCTATTCTCAACCCAATACCAAACCCGGTCACAAAATTTTAGGGAAAAAAACGGACAGAGTTTCCCCTGTACTATGGACATTCTGAAAACCTGAAAATTCTCAAATAAGGTAACTACAAGGTAAACAAACTTTTCATGGCTAAATATTTAAAGATTCACGGCCATCCGAGCCTTAAAGCAAACAGCAGTTCCAAAACCACACAAGCATGCAAGTAACTTGTTTATAATATAGTCTAATAACCATGCCATTCTAGGATAACATTAAAACATACTTAGAGATAAAACATTCTACACTAAGCCATTCACTCCCAAGCATGCAAAGCAACTAGAAATAGAAATATAAGTTATTACAAGCCATAGAATTACCACTGCTACTACATTATCAGACTTCCAGCTTACATATTACTCAAATACATACATGAGCTTTAAGGCCCCAAAATAGATTATACATAGGACAACAAATTCTTCACATAGCAACCAGAAAGCACATCCACCTCAGACAAATATCACACAGCAGCTAAGGCAACTCCACCAACTGTGCCACCTGAAACATGTTAGCGAGGTATGAGCAACCACTGTTGCCCAGTAAGGGATATAGTCCCGGGGCGTGCAATGCAACAGATAATACAGTTATACAACAATATCACTTAGACAATTTAAGAAGCAATGATAACATAAGTAACCACACATTTAAAAGGATACATTTCACACAATCCCCTATACACCAATCTTCACTGGTCTTCATTCACGATCCACGAACCACGAGCACGATCACCATAAGCCGGCATAACCCCAAACACTCCAGTGGGTGTACTCCGGATGTACCCCGATAATCCTACGACCCAACATCCCCTGGCAATCTCCGGACCAGGCGAATGAGGGACTAGGGTACGGAGTTTGAATATCCACCGGCAAGCCCTCTGCCGCCCAACCGATATTCAACACATCCGCCCCTGACACTATGGTTGCGCAACCACGATGCAATGCACTTAACAATGGCAAATTAATAGCAATAATATAAGCATTAACACATAGGAGGATCAACAAAGTAGGTTGACCTCGATGCAATTAGAATAGAAGCAATTATAGAAGCTAATAAGCAGTTTACAAAGGAACATATACAAAATAAGCATAGAATCATACCAAAAGTTCCAAATCAATTTAAAATCACATATAAACACTCAAGAAGTCATGCCATGGGTTTAGAAGTGTGAGTCAACCGAAATTGCACCTAAACCCCTTTATTTTTCAAACTATTTCTCTTCCAAACCAAGGTTAATGATTCCATTTTCAAGGGAAACTCTCCAAACCTTCTAACTAACCCTCAAGGTACCCTTTCAACCCTCTAACTCATTCAAATGGCTGCGATTACCCCGAAAGCCCCAAATTCCCTCTTATGGCTTTAAACTACACATACAATGTCCGGGCTTCAAACAAAGGATATCAAGGCTTCTATAGCACCTAGGTAGCCTAAGGATACTAGAATTGAAGCCCGAATTCACCCGGATTCGTATTAACCCCGAAATCCTCAAATTAAAGTCGACTATTTTACATTTTTAGCGATTTAAGGACAATGCAAGTGCACAGGGCTATTAGATTACCTTCACTAGCACCTAAGGCATCTATTAGAAGCCTTTAATCAAGCTAATTCGAGCAATTACGCAAAACCCTAGAAAAACGTCACTATTCACCCTAAAAATCAAACTAACGATTCTAACCGTTTAAATTGCGAAACGATGGCTCAAATATGTTCTCTAGCACTCATATACAAGGTATAATAGCATAGATAATCAATACAATAGCATTTGAACACATTTTCAACAAATCAAGAAAATAGCAACTATTTTAAAATGCGAAAATAAGCCGTGAAATCCCTCACCAATGCGCGTAGGAGCTCCTAGGAGGCTAGTAGACACCCTAAACCACTTGCACCTAGCTTGGCTTGGCTTGGAATGAGGATTTGTTGAGCAAAAAAACTCTATTTCTTCTCCAATGCAATTCTCGGATTTGCTACAGTGTTTTCAGCATGCTCTTTTTTTTTTTTTTTTGTTAAGTTATGAGCTAATGTGTGTGTTGTGTGAGTTATATATTAAATGGGGCTAAGTTGCTTGCTTAAATGGTTCACTAAATGCGCTTAGTTAGCTTAAAACGAGCCTAGATAGTAAAATGAATGCTAGCTAATTCATTCCCTAAGTTATGTTACGTAACACTATTCATTCAACTACAAAAATTATTTTCTAAACGAGCTCTCCTATCGCCTCTAGCTCAATTGCACATTTTTCCCACTACTTTAACAATTAATATGATTTAATAAAAATACTAATTCACTAATAGAATACAATTTAAAAATGGAGTGAATAGTAATTTAAGAAGACAATTAATAAGGCATAGAAAGAGGTGCGCAAATAAAGGATGCAACAGTAATTGAATGCATGGCTAAATCTCGGACGTCACATATTGCTTGTACAAATCTATGTTGATGATATAATCTTTGGTGCTACTAATGAATCTCTTTGTGAGTATTTCTCTAAGTGCATGTACAAGAAATTCGAAATGAGTATGATGGGAGAATTAAACTTCTTTCTCAGACTCCAAATCAAGCAAACACAAGAGGGCACTTTCATCAACCAAGCCAAGTATACTAAAGAACTCATCAAGAAGTTTGGGCTCGAGTCATCAAAAGAAATGAATACACCAATGTCAACATCAATCAAACTCGACAAAGATGATGAAGGTAACAAGGTAAGTGAAAAGCAATATCGAGGTATGATCGAAAGCCTTATTTATTTAACTGCCTCTAGACCCCATATTGTATTTACTGTGTGCTTATGTGCTCGTTTTCAAACTTTGTCCTAGAGTCTCACTTAAATATAGTAAAAAGAATCATTCGATATCTTATGGGGACTATAGATTTAGGATTATGGTATCTGGAAGGTACATCATTTGAACTTATAGGTTATTCGGATGCACATTATGCTGGTGATAGAATTTATAGGAAAAACACTAGTGCATGTTGTCAGTTTCTAGGTCAATCATTAATCTCGTGGTCTAGTAAAAAGCAAAATAGTGTAGCTCTCTCTACGGCCGAAGCTGAATACGTATTTGCCAGAAATTGTGTTGCCCAAATTCTTTGGATAAAACAAAATTTGCTAGACTATGGTCTTGTGTACGATAATGTGCCTATTAAATGTGACAACACAAGTGCCATTAATCTCACTAAGAATCCTATACAACATTCTAGAACTAAACACATTGAAATTAGACATCATTTCATTAGAGATCATGTTCAAAAAAGGGATGTTGTACTTAAGTTTGTTGAATCCGTGCATCAATCAGCAGATATTTTTACCAAGCCGTTGCATGAGATTCAATTTTGTGTAATTAGAAGGGAGTTGGGTATGCTTAAAATTGCAAAGAACTTGAAGTTTTCCAAGTAAGTTGCACTTCCTAGCAGAAAGTGCAACATCGGAAGAGGGGGTTGGCACCGGTCGACCAGTGCGCATACCCTCGTCCGGTGGCAGTGCCTCGGGCGGAAGAGGGTATTGGCACTGGTCGACCGGCGCACTCACCTTTGTCCAACTACTGCATTGTCAAGCAACAAGCTTAAAACCCCAATTCTAAACCTTTTCAATCACTTTTTTCTTTCAAACTCTACCCATCTTTCCCATTTAAATCCCATAAACCCTCATCAACTTTTTCAAGCTTTAAACCTCATCCTTTTACTATAAACGAAAGATCAAAGCTTTCAAATCCTAAAATTTACTCCAGTAATCTTCTCTCTATTGAAATCTTAATAAACTTTGTCAAAATTTTCGCTTGCTCACCATATGTTTGACAAAATTACCCAACCAAGATTTCTTGCTTTCTCTTGCAATTTCTATTATCTCCTCATGGCATCATCATCAAGGCAAGCATCTAAGAGTCGAAAGACTGATTTTAGGCCTCATACCATTGATCCATGGAATCCTATGCATATCAATGCATCGAGTGATTTCTCTAAGAAAGAGATTCTTCGGGGTAAGCTACTTGTTTTTCAATTTTTTTTTTGTACAACACTCGTCCACATAAATTGTTTAGACATCAAAGGTGGCTTCTTTTGTTTGGACTCGAGGATATTAATTGTGATCAATGGGTTCGTGAGTTCTATGCCTATGTCATGGAATGTGACAATGAGGGTGTGTGTGGCCTAAAAAGTCGAGTAAATGGGGTTAACATATTTGTGAGTGAACGAGACTTGGCAAACTTGCTTGGCATCCCACCTAGTGGCCTCAAAATCTACTCCCCTTTCAACTTACAAAAAGAATTACCCGACGACGCTTCAACGGAGATGATTGCTACGTTATGGGAAGGCTCGGGAAGGTTGGAAACTTTTATGCCTAAAAGAGATCACCTCTGTACTAAAAAATAGTTGTTCCTCTATATTTTGAATCAAGCCATCATGCCTCGCATTGTGAGAGACGGGTCTATTCCATCCTTCACGGGCTATGTGTTTCATCTTCTTTACAAGAAGGTAAAAATCAACCTCCTGCACATTATGCTAAGTTATATGTTGGCCTTCAAAAAGAAGTCCTTGCCCTATGGGGCGATTTTGTATCATCTTTTCGTCTAAGAGATATTGCTCGTGTTGGTCAGTTTGAATCTCTGAATGCTTCCACCTACTTTCTTGACAAATATTGCCTTGATAGACAATATGTGGCTTGTGTCAATAACGACATCATTTATATTGAGCAACGTCAATTCCATAAGAGTCAATCTGCAGCAGTTGATGATCTAGAAAATTATGACCTTGCGGAGGAAGGAGACGAAAGTGAAGCCGTAAGTGAGAATGATGACGGAGATAACCAAGGAAGAGATGCATGCATTGGAACCTCACAGGCTGACATTGGAGGTGCAAGTTCTTCCACAAGAAGAAGCTCTCGCCAAGCAATGCTTGAAGAAGTCAATACCAAGCTTGACAATTTGACTTCTCTAGTTGATCAGTTATCATTGGATGTGAACACCGAGATGAAGGGCATGAAGACGATGCTTAAAAAGCTTTACGAGAAGTTTATGAAGGACTAAGCCCAATGCCTTGAGATGCATAGTATAAAGCCCAGCCCGAGACCACATATGCATAGGCCATATAATACATAATTAAATTATTTTGTATGCTTTTATATTGATTTATGTGCATTTATATTGTTTTAAGATTATTTGTCTCTATTTACGTGCATTGTATTGATTAACATGCGTTTGAGTATTTTAGATGTCCTATACATTAATTGGGTTCCAATTCGTATGCTAGCTAACTAAAACAATTAGATTACAACTAGAATGACATGGAATAAATAGCATTAAGTAGCAAGGGCTATGTGGTCTTTTGGTTCTAGATATTATTCTATCAACACATAATACACACAAAACACACACCAAATCTCTACACATATTACACACACAAAATCTAAAAATCTACACACACGATATACTTGACCAAGAGAAGAGAGGAAGGAAGAGAGAAAAAGAAGGAAAAAATAAAGGAAGAAGAAGAAGGGGAGGAAGAATCATACCACTACATACCATTTTCAACTCAACTTCTTGCATTTCTAAGCCTTGCTTGCACCATTGCTTACATTCAAACCCTTGAACAAGGTGAGGGAAGTTTTATAAATGTTTTACAAAGGCATATTATGCTTGATTGATGAGTTTTAATTTTTTATTGAACATGATATTAGTTATGAATATGTTTGTTAATGACTATGCATAGATTTACTCGATCGGATTGTTGACAAATTTGCACGATATTTTTCCGGAGGCCATATCTCGCTCAATTCAACTCCAAATTGAGTTCCGTTTGATTCTCGAGTTATCAAAATTTGATAAGCTTCAATTATATACCAAAATCAGATTTATTGGAGTTCGGAAAGGTAGGTATATTTATCTCCTAAGTTAGGCTAATGCAGAAGCATTGCAATGGATCTATAGTTTCGCTTGTGTTTGCATTTTCTTGTCATTTTAAGTAGTCTATTGATGTCATTTCTCTATCCCATGATACTTTGTATTACTTGAAACCCCATAGGTGTTGTATATGCATAAATATTATCTGATTATTTAACATCCATTGATAATTACGAATGCATTTGAGTTGTATATGTGCGGCGGTTATAACCATTGTTATTGGAGGAAATGACGGGACCTCCTGATTTGCCGGTATATCACCACCCTCCCATTGTTAATAGAGGAAGTGACGGGACCTCCAAGTTTGTCGGTATATCTCGACCCTCTCATTTTTAATTGAAGACTTGTGCTAAAGATACTTTTGCGTGGTTAAATGCATGACATGTTTTATCCACCGTTTGCGAAAGGACAAAACCTTTACTAAAACCTTTCTTGCTCACCCTCATTGAGCTATACGTGAGGATCTAGCTCACCCCTCTTTTAACATTTCAGGTGAAGTTGAGCCTGAGCAGGCCACTCAAGATGATGACGGAATTCCTTGGTGTGATCCCGAGGACTTCTGTTTTATGTGATCACTTCTTGTTAATATGTTCAAGTTATTAATGATGTAATACCTAGAAACCTGAATGTTGGTTAGATATTATGCTTGAATAGAAGGGTTGAGGTCTTGTACATATGTAATTAATTATAGTTTCCATTTCTAAGGCCGATGATTTGGTTGACTTTTGAACTTTGATGAATATAAAAATGGATGTACAGGTTGTTAAACTTTCAATGTACAGATTTACGAGTTATGAATGTCGCGTTCCAGCCTTAGCCTTTGCAGGTATATGGGTCGGGGTGTTACAAATTTAATGGTATCAGAGCTAGCCTTAGTATAGAGCTAGCTTGTGTCACGCCCCAACTCGACCCCTCCTATAATTAATCAGGACGCAACGGAATTTTTTGGCAGTATAACGACAGCAAATAGGATACCGAGGCTCTAAACCAACCTCAATAGACATCATACATCAACTCCATAAACCATACAACAAACAACTCCTCAATAATAACAACATACATCAGAACCATATTATACAATAAACATTCCTCGTTATACGCCTCCGTTCCAACATAATACATGAACCTTTAATATACATTACCAAGAACATGTTGAGCCAATCTAGCAACCTAATCATAAACAAAAGAAAGGCTACTAGGACAACATCAACTAATTCATTAACTTAATAACATCTTATACATTATAAACTACAAAGCAGATAAAAGTCTACTAAGTTAATTTACAAGATAATAAAACATGTACGACATCACGGATAAGACTCTGGAACATAGGACTCATCCACGTAAGGCACGTTTTCCACATTCTCCTCTTCAGGAGGCACGTACCCGTAATCCTGCAAAAGTACACCTATATGCATACAATAATAGAGAGTGAGTTTATATAAAATAAGCCCAGCGAGGATCCGATAGATCTCGAGCAAGGTCTACTAAACTCCTTGGAATATTCCTTTGAGTCAGTAAACACATAATAACAACAATAATAATATCATCACATAACTATATGACTATTCAATAAAGGATACTCTAGTTGGTGTAACTCCAAACACCATCACGATCATAACAGCCTTCTTGTGACTTCCATAAACTCACGCACCCGGGGTACCCCCAATAACCTCGCCCTCCATGACACCTCCGTCATGCGAGCTGGAGGCAATCTCTGATAGTCATGCCATTATCAACCCGACAGCCCAATGCTACCCGAGAGGTGGCACACACATACCAGAGACCCAACAATAATAATAAACATCAATCATTCACAGGAGAACAGTCTAGCAGAACGGTTTATCTCCCGGCATCAATCATCAATCAATAATCATATTATCATCATAATAATCATCAATAGTCAATTAAACAACAAAATAACTAAGTTAGTCAACCGAACATGCATTAAACACACAATCAAACTCTAATTTACCCATCAACAACTCACAATTCATTCACTCAACCCACACACAATCAACTAAGGCTCAATTCAATAATTTAAAGAAAGATAACCTAAACTTCAAAAATTCATAACTTACATTCTACTACTCCACACACCACCAAACCAGTTTCTATCACTCACCCATTCAACCAACTACATTAACCCCCGCGGAAAACCACCATACCACCTCCAAAGCATGCAAGATAAACCTAAAACCCTAAGGTGTCAAGGCTGAATTTTCCGGATTTTCACCCAAACATCATTACGTGGCATTACAACGGCGCTACCACGTAATTATCAAACATTTAGAAATCGACGGCAATCGATTCCAATCAACACAACTCAATTTAATCAACATTGAACAAATTAATCAAATTTAAATACCCGAAAAATAAAAATTATGCTACAACCGATAAAAACTCGTAGTATTACAGCTAAATGATCCCTAGCATGCAAGGAGCAATAATCTAACATCAGATTAACATTCTAACGGTTCGATTTTCAATTCTACGCAAAAACACAAAAGTTGAGTTTTGAGATCCAGAATTTTTCTCTCACCTTTGATGCGATATAAGCCTAGGAATACATGCAAGGCATGCCCAACAAGCGGAATCCAAGTCGGCACGAAGTTCTACGGACAAAAACTAGGTTTTTCTTTGAATTTTTTGCTTGGAAAACCTTGAAACTCTTTGGCTTTTTTTCTCCTATGGCTCTCGGCCCTTTGTGTGTGTGTGGAGTATGTTTTGTGTTGTGTTGAGTGTGTGTTGATGACTAAATGCAATTAAAAGCTTGGTCAAATAAATAAAATGCAAAGTCAAATTAGTATTTTAGTCCTTTAATTCATTTTCTTGTCTTTTAAATTCATTTTAGCTATCTCCTTGCTCAAAACAAAAATGCAACTCCTAAGATAGCTCAAGTAGGTTATTTTTGGGTGACAAGAAGTTTTACAATCAAACAATTTCACCCGAGTCGGCTTAAAACTCGATTTTCGCAAAAGTCAGTGTAAAAACCCTAATAAATTCTTAAGCCGATTTTAAAACTGTTTTCATCAAACACAGGTCTATTAAAGTTCGTGGTCTAGGTATAGAAGGGTTAAAAAGACCAGTTTCAAAATTTTAGCGGACGTGTTTCAAAAACACTATTCACTAAAAATCGACGATAAAATTTCTAACTCCGTTTTTTATGAAAATTTCATGAATGCACATTTAGCACGTATTAGGAGTATTGATATCAAAATTATAACATTCTAGGCTCTATAGCACATAAACAGGTCATATGCACGCAAAACGAGACAAAGCACGTAAATCAAGTTAAAGCAGATAAGTGGGGTTTCACATTCTCCCCCCCTTAAATAAATTTCGCCCTTGAAATTCTTACCTGATGTACTGAACAGATCGGGGTACTGCTACTGCATCTGATCCCGTCTCTCCCAAGTAGCTTCCTCGATGCCGGGATGCTTCCACAACACCTTAACCATCGGAATCTTCTTCGACCTCAACTCTCGTTCCATCTGATCAAGAATACGAATCGGATGCTCGTCATAAGTCAGATTCTCACGAAGCTGTAACGGCTCTGGCTCAAGAATATGTGAAGGATCTGGATTATATTTCTGTAAATTAGACACGTGAAATACATCGTGGACAATAGAGAAGTTCTCCGGTAAAGCCAACCGATATGCCAACTTACCAACCCTACCGGTAATCTCAAATGGCCCAACAAATCTCGGACTCAGCTTTCCACCTTTACCATAACGAACAAATCCCTTACGAGGAGACAATCTCAAGAAAACCCGATCTCCGACTGCAAACTCCAAATCCCGACGACGCTTATCAGCATAACTCTTGAATCTACTCTGGGCCGTAAGCATTCACTGCCTGATCAACTGAACATTCTCCATCTTTTCTAGAAGCTCTGGCGTGATAGTCGGATCAATAGTCTTCATCTCACCTACCTCGTCCCAATATAAAGGTGAACGGCACTTACGACCGTAAAGAGCTGCGAATGGTGCCATCCCAATAGTAGCTTGATGACTATTGTTATAGGCAAACTTGGCAAGTGGTAGATGTTTCTCCCAGTTCTTCCCGAAGTCTAGAACACAAGCCCTAAGCATATCTTCCAGAATCTGAATAGTCCGCTCAGACTGACCGTCGGTCTGTGGATGATACGCGGTACTGAAGTTCAACTGAGTACCCAAGGTCTCCTGAAGTTTCTCCCACAAACGAGAAGTAAATCGAGGATCTCGATCTGAGACAATACTAGATGGAATCCCGTGAAGTCTAACAATCTGATCCAAATAAAGATCCGTCAACTTTGTAACCTCATCTCCCATCCTCATCGAAATAAAATGAGCTGTCTTCGTCAAACGATCCACGACAACCCAAACTGCATCGTTACCTCTGGGAGTTCTAGGCAAACCAGTGACGAAGTCCATCGTAATATGCTCCCATTTCCACTGTGGTATAGCCAACGGCTGAAGCAAACCTGCTGGTCGTTGATGCTCGGCTTTCACCCTCTGACAAGTCAAACATCTAGATACAAACTGAGCAACCTCCCTCTTCATGTTATTCCACCAGTAATGTTGCTTCAAATCCCGATACATCTTGGTTCCATCGGGATGAATAGTGTACTTAGAATTACGAGCTTCCTCCAGAATACCTCGCCTCAAGCCCTGTTCATCGGGAACACAAACCCTGTTCCGAAACCGAAGAATACCATCCTCATGCAGTTTAAAGTTAGACTGATCATCCGTGATCTGATCATTGATCTTCTGAAGTTTAACATCAAGTTGCTGAGCTTCTCTGATCTGAGACAACAATAAAGGCTTAATATGGAGATATGAACACATCACCCCAACCTGAGTCAACTCTGGTCTCCAATAAGTGAATTCCTCAAGAACCTCCCATTTCTTGACAGCTAAACAAGAGATACTCGCCTTTCGACTGAGAGCATCTGCTACAACATTTGCCTTGCCAGGCAGATAATTGATAGAACAATTATAATCTCCAAGAAGCTCCATCCACCTCCGCTGGCACATATTCAACTCCTTCTGTGAGAACAAGTACTTCAGACTCTTATGATTAGTGAAAATCTCGAACTTACTGCCCCACAGATAATGACGCCACTTCTTTAGTGCGAAGACAACTACTGCCAACTCAAGATCATGAGTCGGATAATTCACCTCATAAGGCTTCAACTTCCGGGAAGCATAGGCAATAACTCGGCCATCCTCCATAAGACAACATCCCAAGCCTTCCTTGGATGCAACGCTGTAAATAACCATATTATCGGTCCCCTCTGGTAGAGCAAGTACTGGAGCAGTAGTCAACCTCTTTTTCAACTCCTGAAACCCACTCTCACATTTATCATCCCAATTAAAGATAGTCCGTTTCTGAGTCAACTTAGAACGTGGCCCAGCAATATTCAAGAAGTCCTTGACAAACCTACGGTAATAACCTGCCAAGCCAAGAAAGCTACGGACTTCAGAAATACTCTCTGGCTGTTTCCAAGACATCACCGATTCAATCTTAGTAGGATCTACAGAAATACCGCTCTGTGTAATAACATGGCCAAGAAAAGATATGCGTTGCAGCCAAAATTCACATTTGCTGAACTTGGCAAACAACTGATGCTCATGCAGCTTCTCTAATACAAGCCGTAGATGTTGCTCGTGCTCCGATTCAGATTTAGAATAGACCAAGATATCATCAATAAAGATTACCACGAACTGGTCTAAATACGGCTGAAAAACCCGATGCATAAGATCCATAAATGCTGCCAGTGCATTAGTTAATCCAAAGGGCATAACAACAAACTCATAATGCCCGTACCGAGTCCTGAAGGCAGACTTCGGAACATCCTCCGTGCAAATCCGAAGCTGATAATACCCCTACCTCAAATCAAATTTAGAGTAGACTTTGGCTCCCTGAAGTTGATCGAACAACTCGTCAATCAGTGGCAAATGATACTTGTTCTTGATGGTCACCTGATTCAACCCACGGTAATCAATACACAATCTCAAGGTACCATCCTTCTTCTTCACAAATAAAATAGGAGCTCCCCAAGGTGAAGAACTCTGCTGAATGAATCCCTTCTCCAATAACTCCTGCAACTGAGTTTTCAACTCCTTCAACTCAGTTGGTGCCATCCGGTACGCTGATTTAGAAATAGGTTGAGTACCGGGAATAAGATTGATCACAAACTCCACATCTCTCTCTGGCGGTAACCCTGGCAACTCCTCGGAAAATACATTGGGATATTCCCGAATAATAGGGATTTCCTCTAGCTGTAACTTATCAGATGGCTTGTTGATCAGATAAGCCAGATAACCCGAACACCCTTTACTCACCACTTAACGGCTTTAGTTGCTAAGATAACAAAACTCGTCTTTGCACCCCGGTTCCTTACTACCTCAACTACTGGCTGATCTGGCAAACGAAACTGTACTACCTTGGTTCTACAGTTTAACTGGGCATCATACTTAGAAAGCCAATCCATACCCAAGATAACATCATACCCCCGGATAGGAAATAAGATAAGGTCCAAAGGAAAATTATGCCCCTTAACATGTATTATACAATCCTTACATACTAAGCCAGTAACATACTTATCAGTCAAAGAGGTACTAATCTCAACCACATAAGGCAATCTTTCAGGTTGCAAATTAACACGTTGCACACAAGCAGGAGTAATAAAAGAATGCGTAGCACCAAAATCAATCAACACTTTAACAAGTTGATCAAGTATAAGGAAGTTACCTTCCACAACTGCAGTCTTCTCAGGCATCTCCTCTAAGTCAACTGCGTAGGCCCGAGCCTAAACCCGCTGCTGCTGCTGAGGTGCACTGGCCGCAGGTCGGCCATGATAACCCTGAGTCGCTATCCGACCCTCAGTTCTCGCATACCTAGGGCAATCCCTCGCCCTGTACTGATTGCTGCCGCAACCCAAACACATCCTTGCTTTCACCCTACAATCGGCCTCCACATGCCCTATGCGGTTGCAGTGTGTACACTGCGATGATGATGCACTAACACTGCCCCTAGAAGAACCAAGAGCTGAAGAAATAGCTGATCTAGCCTCCTGCTGCTGAGGCCTTACCAAACTAGGCCTGTACTGACCCTGAGACTGGGCTAGCCTAAACTGGGACTAACCTGATATAGCCCCTGCTGAAATTGAGGCCGATAGTAACTCTGCTGACCCTGTGGCCTATAAGTACCCTGCTGTGCTGGCGGCCTGTACACAACCTGCTGTACTGGAGGCCTATACGTACCTTGCTGATACTGCGGCTGATACGGCCTCTTACTAGGCTGACTAAACACAAGCTGATCCCCCTTTCTCTTCTCTAGTCTAGAAGCTGCCTCAAAAGCCTCAGTGAAAATATCATACCGATTCAGAGCCATCACATCCTGAATCTTGGGCCTCAACCCTAGCATGAATCTACGAGTCCTCCGCTCCTCGTCTGCCACATACTCCGATGCATACCGGGACAATCGAGTAAATGTGGCCTTATATTGAGCCACTGTAGCATCTCCCTGTACCAAGGCTAGAAACTCTGCCTCTCTCCGTTCCCTCGCAATCCTCGGGACATACTTTGCCCGGAAAGCCATCAGAAAGGTACCCCAAACATAAAGAATACCCTGTGTCGCCCAGCTAGTCCTTACCGTGCACCACCACTCCTCTGCCTCATCATTTAATAAGTACACGGCAAAAGAGACTTTCTGCTCATCAGTATAGTCAAGTGGATCATAAATCTTCTCCAACTTGCTAATCCATGCCTCCGCCTTCCTATCATCCGGCTACCCCTGAAATCTCGGTGGATGATATCCTAAGAACTCCTTCAGGGTACCACGCCCGTGGTTACCACCCTGAATATTCAGTAGCTGAACCTGCATAGCCTGATTCTGGGTAGCCTGCCCTGCTAATAACTGTGCCTGACTAGCCACTAACTCAGCAATCTTCTCCATTGCTGCCCCCAATCGGTCATTATCCCTACCACGGCCCGGTGCCGCGTTACCCGGAGTCTCATCAGTCATCTCAGGCCTACCTCTGGTTTTCGGTCGACCGGCCATTCTACTAATCAAAGAGTTAGCAAAGTTATAGCACGTAAACAGATTATAAACAATTATTAACACCTAAACAACAAACTCATATAAAACACATAAACAAATCGATCACATAATCACATAAGTACTAAATTACATAATCACTTAATCACTTAATCATTTAATACATAGTTCACTTTTCTTTATTTTCATACATACTTTCATGCTAAGACCATTACCCACATTCCGAGAATACCCCGGCTGACAACTAACATGAGCTCTGATACCACTTAAATGTCACGCCCCAACTCGACCCCTCCTATAATCAGTAAGGATGCAACGGAATTTTGGCAGTATAATGCCAGTAAATAGGATACCGAGGCTCTAAACCAACCTCAATAGACATCATACATCAACTCCACAAACCATACAACAAACAATCCCTCAATAATAACAACATACATCATAACCATATTATACAATAAACATTCCTCGTTATACGCCTCCGTTCCAACATAATACATAAACCTTTAATATACATTACCAAGAATATGTTGAGCCAATCTAGCAACCTAATCATAAACAAAAGAAAGGCTACTAGGACAACATCAACTAATTCATTAACCTATTAACATCTTATACATTATAAACTACAAAGCAGATAAAAGTCTACTAAGTTAATTTACAAGATAAGAAAACATGTACGACATCACGGATAAGACTCTGGAACATAGGACTCATCCACGTAAGGCACGTTTTCCACATTCTCCTCTTCAGGAGACACGTACCCGTAATCCTGCGAAAGTACACCCTTATGCATGCAATAATAGAGAGTGAGCTTATATAAAATAAGCCCAGCGAGGATTCGATAGATCTCGAGCAAGGTCTACTAAACTCCTTGGAATACTCATTTGAGTCGGTAAACACACAATAACAACAATAATAATATCATTACATAACTATATGACCATTCAATAAAGGATACTCTAGTTGGTGTAGCTCCAAACACCATCACGATCATAACAGCCTTCTTGTGACTCCCATAAACTCACGCACCCGGGGTACCCCCAATAACCTCGCCCACCATGACACCTCCGTCATGCGAGCTGGAGGCAATCTCTGATAGTCATGTCGTTATCAACCCGACAGCCCAATGCTGCCCGAGAGGTGGCACACACATACCAGAGACCCAGCAATAATAATAAACATCAATCATTCACAGGAGGACAGTCTAGCAGAACTGTTTATCTCCCGGCATCAATCATCAATCAATAATCATATTATCATCATAATAATCATCAATAGTCAATTAAACAACAAAATAACTAAGTTAGATGACAAAGTGGGCCATCCAACCGAACATGCATTAAACACACAATCAAACTCTAATTTACCCATCAACAACTCACAATTCAATCACTCAACCCACACCCAATCAACTAAGGCTCAATTCAATAATTTAAAGAAAGATAACCTAAACTTCAAAAATTCATAACTTACATTCTACTAATCCAAACACCGCCAAACCAGTTTCTATCACTCACCCATTCAACCAACTACATTAGTCCCCTCGGAAAACCACCATAACACCTCCAAAGCATGCCTGATAACCCTAAAACCCTAAGGTGTCAAGGCTGAATTTTTCGGATTTTTACCCAAACATAATAATCGAAAATTCGGCATTACAACGGTGCTACCACGTAATTATCAAACATTTAGAAATCAACGGCAATCGATTCCAATCAACACAACTCAATTTAATCAACATTGAACAAATTAATCAAATTTAAATACCCGAAAAATAAAAATTATGCTACAACCGATAAAAACTCGTAATATTACAGCTAAATGATCCCTAGCATGCAAGGAGCAATAATCTATCATCAGATTAGAATTCTAACGGTCCGATTTTCAATTCTACGCAAAAACACAAAAGTTGAGTTTTGAGATCTAGAATTTTTTTCTCACCTTTGATGCGATATAAGCCTAGGAATGCGTGCAATGCGTGCCCAACAAGCAGAATCCAAGTCGGTACGAAGTTCTACGGACAAAAACTAGGTTTTTCTTTGAATTTTTTGCTTGGAAAACCTTGAAACTCTTTGGCTTTTTTTCTCCTATGGCTCTCGGCCCTTTGTGTGTGTGTGGAGTATGTTTTGTGTTGTGTTGAGTGTGTGTTGATGACTAAATGCAATTAAAAGCTTGGTCAAATAAATAAAATGCAAAGTCAAATTAGTATTTTAGTACTTTAATTCATTTTCTTGTCTTTTAAATGCATTTTAGCTATCTCCTTACTCAAAACAAAAATGCAACTCCTAAGATAGCTCAAGTAGGTTATTTTTGGGTGACAAGAAGTTTTACAATCAAACAATTTCACCCGAGTCGGCTTAAAACTCGAATTTTGCAAAAGTCGGTGTAAAAACCCTAATAAATTCTTAAGCCGATTTTAAAACCGTTTTAATCAAACACAGGTCTATTAAAGTCCGTGGACTAGGTC
Source organism: Ehretia macrophylla (assembly GCA_037974665.1). NCBI lineage: Eukaryota > Viridiplantae > Streptophyta > Magnoliopsida > Boraginales > Ehretiaceae > Ehretia > Ehretia macrophylla. The sequence goes on from CM075779.1 coordinate 63,220,345, forward strand.
TAGAAGGGTTAAAAAGACCAGTTTCAAAATTTTAGCGGACGTGTTTCGAAAATACTATTCACTAAAAATCAACGATAAAATTTTTGACTCCGTTTTTTATGAAAATTTCATGAATGCACATTTAGCATGTATTAGGAGTATTGATATCAAAATTATAACATTCTAGGCTCTATAGCACATAAACAGGTCATATGCATGCAAAACGAGACAAAGCACGTAAATCAAGTTAAAGCAAATAAGTGGGGTTTCAGAGCTTGTGTTAGCGTAGTCCGGGTTTTGAACCCCTGGTCAGTGGGTAAGACCTTAGAACGAATATGCCTTAGTGTTATACGTGCTTATATGAACCTATATGCTTAACGTGCCATATTTACTTATGTGTAATCTATGTATTAGGTATGCTTATATGTATTAAACGTAGTGGAAGTAATGTTGATACCTATACCTACTCTCGTATAATAGTACGTACATGTCATATAGCCATGAGTGATGTCTATTCCATATCTATAGATGGCAGGTCTTAACACCTGCAGTACTACCGGATCTTAAGCAACGGGTAATGTGGATCAAGCTAACCCTGTGGAGGCGATGTTTAATTTGATGGCAACTGCTATCGATCGGATGAGTAGGGCTATGGAACAACAAGCAGAAACTGTCGCAGCCACAGCCATAGCAGCTATAGTAGCAGCTAATAATAATAACAGCCATAACTATGGTGCGGGCAGCAGTGGCGAAAATATGGGTAATAGTGGAAGTGATAACCTCAAGGATTTCCTATTCTATAACCTTCCGAAGTTCAGGGGCCAGCCAAATAGTGAAGAGGCAGAGTATTGGTTGTCTCAGATGAAGAAAATATATGTTGCACAAGACTATGTAGATGTGAAAAAGTCGCCTATGCAGTCTTCCAACTAGAAGGTGATGCTAAAACATGGTGGGGTACAGTGAGAGATCAATGGGAGACTCAGCACACCCCTTTTACATGGAGGAACTTTGTTAGGGCATTCAAGAGTAAGTACATATCTGAGGCTTCTCAGGACAGAAAGATGAAGGAGTTCATGTACTTGAAGTAAGGAAACTTGATAGTGGCAGAGTATGGGGCAAAATTTGATAGACTCTCCTAGTATGCACCGCATATGGTCCAAACCCCGGCCATATGGAAGTTTAGCCAAGGGCTGAGACTCAAGATTCAGGACGGGCTCGCAGTGGCAGAGTTCGACACTTATGATTCTATCTTTGCAGCTGCATTGAGGGTTGAAAAGATGAAATTAGCAATGAAGGTTGGCCTAGCTCAGTCGAACAAGAGGCCCTTTCAGACTCAGGGTTAGTCCAGAGCATTCAAGACTCAGAACCTCCAAGGCCAAGGCCAAGTGAGACCAAATTGTTAGACCACAACTTAATGCCCAAGTCAATCAACCATCTCAAGGTACAACAAGTGCTACTACTACTAATACTGCTACTCAGGGTACCTTGTGTAACTATTGTAAAAAGATGGGGCATATGGAAGCCCAATGTTGGAAGAAACTTGGCACGTGTTTGGGGTGCGAAAGTGACAAGCACCAAGCTAGGGATTGCTCGAGGTGGCAGAATAAGGGTGTGCAGAACCAGCCTACAATAAATGCCCCAGACCAAAGAATGCAGGCTGGAGCTTATGCCATGGATCAAGAAGTAATCCCAGATGGTACCGCTACTGTTGAAGGTACCTTCCTGATTCAAAATCAATTGGTTAAGGTTCTTATTGATACTGGAGCTACGCATTCATTCATAACTCCTAATTGTGCATACCGCACTAAGTTGCCAGTTGAAAACTTGTCATACCATGTAGAAGTTAGCACACCAATGGGTCCAAAATATGCTACTAGATTGACATGTAAAGCATGTAAGATACAAGTTGGGAATCGGGAATTTTTAGCCGATCTCATTGTGCTTATCTTATGAGACTATGAGGTTATTTTGGGGATGGACTGGCTATCACGACATCTTGTACGATTAGACTGTCGGACGAAGGTTATTGAGTTCCGGGTACGGGGACAACCTGTGCTTATGGTGAGAGGAGAACGTGATTTATCGGGGAGGGTTGTGATATCCACAGTCAAGGCTGTGAAATACATGAGAAGAGGTTGTAAGGGATATTTGGCTTACTTAATCAACAAGCCAACAGATCAAGTTAAGCTGGCGGAGGTGCTAGTGGTTAAAGAATATGTTGATGTGTTTTCGGAAGAGTTGCGGGGATTTTCATTTGCAAGGGAGATCGAGTTTGTAATTGAGACACTACCAGGTACTCAGCCAATTTCTAAGGCTCCTTACTACATAGCCCCGACCGAATTGCAAGAGTTGAAGGTTCAATTACAAGGCTTGTTGGAAAAAGGCTTCATACAACCTAGTTCATCTCCGTGAGGTGCCCCGGTGTTGTTTGTGAAGAAGAAGGATAGAACGTTGAGGCTATGTAATGATTATAGAGGATTGAATCAAATGACAATAAAAAATAAGTGCCTTTTTCCATTGATCGGCGAATTGTTCGATCAACTTCAAGGAGCCAAGGTCTATTCGAAATTTGACTTGAGGCAAGGATATTACCAACCCCGTAAAGGAGGATGTGCCTAAGTCAGCTTTCAGAACGAGGTACGGACATTATGAGTTTGTTATAATGTCATTCGAATTAATGAATGCTCCTGCCACTTTTATGGACTTGATGCACAGGTTGTTTCAACCGTATTTGGACCAGTTCGTGGTGATTTTTATAGATGATATCCTGGTGTATTCAAAGACCAAGGAGGAACATGAGAGACATTTCCATTTGGTGTTGCAGAAGTTGAAAGAGCATAAATTGTATGCCAAGTTTAGCAAATGTGAGTTTTGGCTTAAACAAGTGGCCTTCTTGGGTCATGTGATATCCCAAGAGGGGATTGTTGTGGATCCTTCTACGATTGATATGGTGCAGTCATAGAAGAAACCAAGGCATGTCACCAAGGTACGTAGTTTTCTCGGTTTGGCAGGGTATTACAGGAGATTTGTAAAGGATTTTTCTAAACTAGTGAGATTACTCACAAAGCTCACACAAAAGAAGGTCAATTTCGTGTGGGATGATAAATGTGAAAATAGTTTCCAGGAATTAAAAATGAGATTGACAACTGCTCTTGTATTAGCGTTGCCTGAGGGAAATCAAGGATTCGTTATTTACAGTTATGCTTCAAAGGAGGGGTTAGGTTGTGTGTTGATGCAGAAAAATCAAGTCATAGCTTATGCGTCACGGAAATTGAAGCCTTATGAGGTAAACTACCCTACACATGATTTGGAGCTCGCAACCATTGTCTTTGCATTGAAGAAGTGGAGGCATTACTTGTGGGGAAGTAAGTTTGAGATATTCACCGACCATAAGAGTTTGAGGTACCTCTTTTCTCAAAAGGAGTTGAACATGTAACAAAGGAGGAGGATGGAACTTTTAGATGACTACAACTGTACCATAAATTATGTGCCCGAAAAGGCAAATGTGGTAGCGGATGCATTGAGCAGGAAGGCGAGTTTGGCAAGGTTGGAGATCAAGGAACCTACCTTATTGTCTCAGATCCGAGAGTTACAACAGCAAGATCCTCAACTTCAAAAGATAAAAGACAGTAATCTGGATTTCAAGTTGCATGAAGATAGGTTGTGGAAGTTTAAGAATCGAGTTTGTGTGCCAAGTGATCCGGAGTTGAAGAAGAAGCTCATCATTCTAGGTACACCATTCATCCAGGAGGTACAAAGATGTATCAATACCTAAGACAGTACTATTGGTGGAACAATATGAAACGGGAAATTGCGGAGTTTGTGTCTCGATGCTTAACCTGTCAACGGGTGAAGGCAGAACATCAGAGACCTGCAGGACTTCTTCAACCTTTGGAGATTTCGCAATGGAAATGGGAGCATGTGGCCATGGATTTCTATGGAGTTGTTGAGGTCTTCTCAGGGGAATGATGCAGTATGGGTCATTGTGGATAGGTTGACGAACACAACTCATTTCATTGCGATGAACAAGACAGATAGCCTCAGGAACTTAGCTGAGTTGTATGTGACTAATATTGTGAAATTACATGGTATGCCAGCTAACATTGTGTTTGATAGAGACCCAAGGTTTACATCTCAATTTTGGCAGAAGTTTCAAGAAGCCTTAGGGACAAAATCGAAGCTCAGAACAGCGTACCACCCTCAAACGAATGGTCAGTCAGAAAGGACTATTCAGATTTTAGAGGACATGTTGAGGGCATGTGTGATGGATTTTGGAGGTACATGGGAGAAACATTTACCTTTGGCATATTATGCTTGATTGATGAGTTTTAATTGTGTATTGAACATGATATTGGTTATGAATGTGTTTGTTAATGAATATGTATGGATTTACTCAATCGGATTTTTGACAGATTTGCGCAATGTTTTTTCGGAGACCATATCTCACTCAATTCAACTCCGAATTGAGTTCCGTTTGATTCTAGAGTTATATACATTCGATAAGATTCGATTCTATACCAAAATCATATGCATTGGAGTTCGGAAACATAGGTAGATTTATCTTCTAAGTTAGGCTAAAGCAGAAGTATTGCAATGGATCCATAGTTTCGCTTGTATTCGCGTTTTCTTGTCGTTTTAAGTAGTCTATTGATGTCATTTCTCTATCCCATGATACTCGGCATTACTTGAAACTCCACAAGTGTTGTATATGCATAAATATTATCTGATTGTTTAACATCCATTGATAATTACAAATGCATTTGAGTTGTATATGCGCTGCGGTTATAACCATTGTTAATGGAGGAAGTGACGGAACCTCCGGATTTGCCGGTATATCTCGACCCTCCCATTGTTAATAGAGGAAGTGACGGGAGCTCCGGGTTTGCCAGTATATTTCAACCCTCTCATTTTTAATTGAAGACTTGTGCTAAGGATACTTTTGCATGGTTAAGTACATGACATGTTTTATCCACCTTTTGCGAAAAGACAAAACCTTTACTAAAACCTTTCTTGCTCACCCTCATTGAGCTATACGTGAGGATCTAGCTCACCCCTCTTTTAACATTTTAGGTAAGGTTGAGCCTGAGCAGGCCACTCAAGATAATGATGGAACTCCTTGGTGTGATCTGAGGACTTCTGCTTTATGTGATCACTTCTTGTTAATGTGTTCAAGTTATTAATGATGTATAACTTATTCTTTTGGACAATTCTGATGTAACTAAATACTTATATTCTTTAAAGGCCTAGAAACCTGAATGTTGGTTAGACATTATGCTTGAACAGAAGGGTTGAGGTCTTGTACATATTTAATTAATTATGGTTTCCTTTTCTAAGGCTGATGACTTGTTTGACTTTTGAACTTTGATGAATATAAAAATGGATGTACAGGTTGTTAAGCTTTCAATTTACAAATTTACGAGTTATGAATGTCGTGTTCCGGCCTTAGCCTTTGCAGGTATACGGGTCGGGGTATTACACATAGGATGATTCATTTTCCCCTATTTCTTAGACTTTGCATTTTTTCGTTCAAAAACATCTTTGCATACACTTGAATAGTTTCATTTTTTCTAATTTTCTTTGCTCTTCCAATCTACTTCCATTATCTTGTTCTTTGGGCTTCAATTGTTATGTCTTACTTTGCTTTGTTTGCTAATGCCAACTAGGAGTTGATGAAATGTAGAAGTACTTGTTTTTCTTTGTTTTGCTAATGACAAAAAGGCGGAGAAAAAATGTAGTAACAACTCAATCTTAGAACAAACTCATACATTGAGGAGGAGTAACAACTCAACCTTAGCTAGGAAATGCACAAGTTGAGGGGGAGAGTTTTGCAAACTTAAAATGCAGTAAATGCTAAATGCTCTCTCAAACTCATTTATGCTTACATTGTTATTATTTGAGATAAGTTTTGTCATCATAAAAAAAGGGGAGATTGTTAGCCTAAAGGGCTTCTAAATCTTGGTTTTGATGATAACAAACCATAAATATGTTTGATGAGTTTGTTTAAGTGTGCATAAGTAAAGGTGAATCAAGATTTACTCTAGATTTCAAGTTCATCAAGCTATAGAAGAAAGAAGATCCATCAACTCAAGAAAAGATAAAGGATCAAAGAAATGAAGATGGAGCTATAAGGATGGAGACGAAAGTCATAAGGGGTACCGGTTGGGATTTGACTAGGGTTCAGGTCATGCAAATAGTAAATGCTTAAAGATGATTCTTAAAAATCATTTTTGAAACATTTGAAAAAGGTTTTATAAAAGACGTATAAAAGAAAAACTAATTTTCTAGCAGCCCTGAGCCAATCGGACGACCTATGGCAACTGGTCGACCGATGCTCAAGAGATCATCCGCCCGAGACCACTCCACTGGACGAGGGTCTCTCGACCGATCAACCGGTGTTGCAAGGGTCAACCGGTCAGGCCACAATGCTGTTTAAAAATAGAGCCATTTTATGAACGTTGGAGAGCATTAAATGTACACATTTCAGCCTCTATTAAACTCTCCCAACTCTAAACTTTCAAAGCATTGATTAAAAGCAATTACTCTTGATTTCTTACATTAATTTCATCTTTCAATCATCATTGTGCTAAACTTGAGCAAGAATTTGTGAACAATATTGAGAGAAGCATTCATTGTATTCATCTACCCTAAAAGAGGCTTTTATTGTGAATCTCAAACACTTATAAAAAAAGAGAGTTAAACACTTTGAAAGGAAGGATTTCCTTGTCAAAGGTGTTGGGGTTGAAGCTTTGTATTAAGAAAGAATTTTTCTATTGGAAAAGCTTGAACTACCATTGCAGTTGGTTTGTGGACTCACCAACACTTGAAGCCATAGTGAAGATTGTTGAAATCCTAAGTGGGGAGCTTAGGTCATGGACTTAGGCAAAGGCCGAACCATGCGAAATTGTGATTTGCAATCTCTTTCTCTCAACTCTATCTTTGCATTAATTTCTGCATACTAAGTGTTTGATAAATTGCCTCACTCACATTTTATATTGCTAGAGTGCATAGTTGGTCAAGATAATTTTTGATCAATCATTGCTAGTATATTGTCCAATCGAAAAAGTAGTAGTATTGCCTATATAACCTAATTCACCCCCTTTCTTAGGTTTAATTAAGGGACAACAATAAACAAGGCATCATATTCCACTTACTCAGAACAAAAAGGCATCATGTTCCATGAACTTTATATTGGTAAACTTATCCCGAACAGCAAGGAGGAATATCTAAGAAAAATTATTTTTGTCAGTCAAACAACAATGATGCCAATTAAAGATACAAACTAACTCTAGGAGGAATATCTATGGGACATTTATCCTTGCTTAGGAAGTTCTTGAAAAAGCAAACGTTTCTTCTTTAGTGTCAAGAAGTGCGACGAAAAGTGAATCCTCATCACCAAGTTGGCATCATAAAATTTACAGATTCATAAAAAAGATAAGCAAATTGGATACTAGTTCATGCATAATTATGTATTCCATGAGGATGAGACATAGAAGATTCTGAAAGTAACATATTTTATATCATCATCTCAACAAAAATCTATTCCAACACCAATCCATCTTCGAAAAGACCCACCTAGAAAACATCTTTTGGAGAGGCTTTATTACTTCATTGAACCCAAGTTTCTCAAAATTCGTTAACTCTCATGATGTCAGTGCAAAAACAGTTCATAGAAACATAATCAGGCCTTTTAATATTATGTCGAATGCTTCCTAATATCATCAACATTCACCACACCTAAAACAAATCTATGATTACCATAATTGAGTCGACAATCCAAAAAAAACTCTAGATTGTCTGAAAATGGATGAATTTCTACTTTTAATCAAGATTCTACAACAGGGTTTCACACTAGACAACCCAATAAAACTGGTAGTATTCATTTTTTTCCCCAAATTTTTAAACACAATTCCAGTTAAAGTGTTAAAGACTCAAGCTTTATGTTAAAAGACTAAAAACTGTATGATCTTGGTAAGCTTTATGTTAGCTATATATGTACATATCTGTTAATGTTATAAAAACTTAATTAATAGATAATTATAAATATATAAATGAATAATAAAAAATAAATAGAAGCCAACGTAGACATTTCAATTTTCTCTTTAGTATGAAACAACATATTTTTATTGAAGAATTCAAACAACCAAAGAAGCACATATCTCTCAAATATCTCAATGACTCTAAAATATCTCAATTTATGGAGTGAAGTAGAAGTTGTCTTGGTTCTCCAAGTTGCCAAACACAAACAAAATAAATAGTATAGCTATTAACTCGGTTTGGTTTATTATATAATGATACTAATAGAATTAACATATTAACAAGCTGGTATTCTATTATCTCCAAACTTAAGTAATTATGAGAAAATAAAGAAACAAGCTACAAACAATATGACAAAATGGGAAATTGTACCTTTTACTACCCCTCTATCATTCTCTTTTTTGTTTGTCCCTAATCCATATAATACAAAAACAGAGGAAAAACTAGAAAAAAATAAACAATTTAGAAAACATACACATATTGTTACTAACAAGCACCTCATATCTTTTTTTTTTTTGGGGTCAGAAACCTTTCAAATCTTAAACATACATAAATATAAGTTGTTATTGAAGAAAATAGGTTCATAAAGGGTTAGGAGAAGTACCAGATCTCACACATACCCTTTAGACCTCACACATATGTTAGCTTAGTAGTACTTCTAGAAGCTACAAAGGCTTCAAAGCCATGATATAAAGACGTTTCTAGCCTTCCCGTGAGGAACCTATTGCACTTTATGTTGATATATCTACTGTCATGACCCAATTTTCTTAATTGTCGAAACGGTCTCTGATACCACAATAATGACAGGGAACTAAAATTTAAGCTTATGAATCCTCAAGTGTTCTAGGATCGTGATACCACGGGCTTAAGAAAATCACTCTGCCTAAGTCTGTTAAGGCACAATACAATTGCCCAAGCACTGTTAACCATAAAATAAAACAACAAACCATATATCACACCAATTCCAGTAACACCCATTATACAAACTTCATCACTAATAAATAATATTACAACCACTAAGATTGAATTACAAGACCTGAATTCACTACGTTACTTCACACAGGTCTAACTACTACACTAAGCCTCGAAAGAGTAATGTATCAACTTAGTTACATAGTTAAGTGCCCACGAGATTAATACATTGCATCAAATAAATCACATGCCTACCTCATTCTATTACAACAAAAGGTGAACATGTCACGCCCCGACCCCAACCCATCGCTAGGTTAAGGCCGTAGCATGATGTGTCAATGCTTAACCCCTTCAAGATTTGAAAATAGAAACCTAAACAATTATAATATTCCACAAGAAGTTCTAAAAGACATCCAAAACCATCGGCCTTAAAAGTTTTCAACAATTCAAAAACGTTTACAAGACCTCAAATCACTGGTTCACACCTAATCTCTATCCAAAAGATCAGTTTCTAGGTCTCAGTAGAATAATCACCAACTTAAAATTATAATATCCAATGCTAACATTATACAAACTTCATCACTGATAATTAATAATACAATCATAATCCATCAAATTACATAATGCTTATCACCGGATACATATATACAAGATCTAAATTCTTCAATTTACATCAGGTGTCTCATGTACTTATACAACATTCAATCAAGAAGTCTTTCACATATGCAATCCTTTCCTTCAACTTGCAAAGTTACTCAACCAGTCTTACCTGTAATTGTCATAAAAGAGGGTAAGATAGATCCTCGCATATAGCTCAGTGAGGGTAGAATAGAAAAGGTTTTCATAATGGTTTTATCATTTCGCAACTTCTTTACAAAATCGTGCCATGCACATATACACATATTCCACAAGTAACAATACTTGATCATGTACATATTCAATATGAACATCTGGTAAAACATGAATTGAGACAACAATTATAATATGTTCACAATATCCAACTCTGCTCTCCGAGGACCTCGAGGGACCAAGCGAGAGTAGAAAAACACATATCAAAGCATATATCTTGAGCATAATCAAGAGATTGATACAAAATAAGGAAGGTGGCTTATACGGGTCCAAGAGGTGTCTCCCACTATAACAGTCGTGTACACCGAAAACGTGTCTCCCACTATCACTGCCATGTGCACTTTATTCTATATAGCCCCTTATTCTGTTACCATAGTCATGTAGGAACCATTAGGGTAGGGAGGTGTTTGTCACTATCACAGTCGTGTGCATCTCAAAAGGTGTCTACCACTATCACTGCCGTGTGCACCAACCATAAACAATATAGGAGTCAATAGTATAGGGTGGTGTCTGCTACTATCATAGCCGTGTGCACCTTAAAAGGTGTCTACCACTATTACTGCCGTGTGCACCATTGGTCCCATCTCTTAACAGGTAGGCGGTTACAACCAAACCAATATACTTGGAGATATACATGATGATGATCCAAAAAATTAATCAAGCATATTCCAACAATAATCGAGTATTCATATTGTCATGAAAGGGTTTAAATTGACAAGTACAAAGTGAACTTAAGACTCATAAGCATGACTTTCGTATGCACATTTAATGTATACAAGTTCGAGGCAAAAGAATCAAGTTCATGATCAAACGTAATCTCCCATACCACACAACACATACAATCATATACCTCAATCATTTCACAATTAACCTCCTTTTATGTCCATGAAACAAGTTGCTACCAATGCCACAAAGGTACATCCAGAAATCAAACAACTTTAATACTCCCGCATTAGCTCAACTTAGGAGGTAAATTTTCCTACTTTCTCGAACTCCAATTAATCATATTTTGGTATAGAATAGAATATTATCGAATTTAGATAACTCTAGAATCAAATAGAACTCAATTTGCAATTGAATTATGTGAGATATGGCCTCCGGAAAAATATTGCACAAAGTTATCTATCGTCCGGTTGACTGATCCGGTCGACTGGATGCGACTTGATTAGCCCGGCAGTGACTTCCGGGCGACTGATCTGGTCGACAGGATCTGACCTGAGTCACCCAGATATAGCCAAAACTGACTGATCAGGTCGACCAGGTCTGACTCCGGTCGACCGGATCCTACAACAAAATGACGAAAATTATATTTTCTTGCTCTAAACTCATGCTTTCAACCTTAAATCAAACATACAGCTCAATCAAGTCCTAAACATCATTATTCATCAAGTTTGCTACCTCCTCAAACACAAAAATCAAGCACAACTCAAGAACATCACCATCTTTTACCAACATTCAACTTAGCACAAATGCTCAAGACTCAACTTTCTTTTATTCTCTTTGCAAGCAAATTAGACATGCTACACACACATGATACTTCATGTAACTCATACTAAACTCTTCAAGATCCTCAAAGGTTATAAAATACAAGACCAAGCTAAAGATAACACCAACACAAAATTTAAAACCCTAGATTGAACATACCCAAATTCAAGTTCACCAAACAAGCTTATGTTCATCTTCCTCATGCTCAATATACATATATATCACATAATCATGAACCATGTAACCTTTATAAAACATTTTGAAAATATCCCTCACTTTAGATTTGAGTGACAATGCAAGAAATGGGTCTAGGAAAAGTTTATATATGCAAGAAATAGCTTGAAGATGACTCGTGGTAACTTGAAAATGCTTCATTCTTCTTCTTCTTTCTCTTTTCTCTCTTCTTTTCCTCTCCCTCTTCTTCTGATCGTGTGTTGTGTGTGTGTGTAGTGGTTTTATGTGTGTAGAGTTTTTGTCTGTGTATATGGTGTAATGTGTATTGAGTGGGTGAGTGTGTACTGGTGTATGTTTGACTTGGATGAAACCAAATAATGTTAGGATATTTTCAGATTTTGCCTAAGGACAAGAGCGCCCTTTAACTTACTTGCGTATTACTAGTTTGTCATTTTAGTGTTAATTCTAACTATCTTGGTTTTAGTTTAGTTACTTCAGTTAGTTATTAAACTTAGTTGATTCCAATTACTAGATACACAATATAATTACTCACATACACGTTAAACGATGAAATGCACGTAAATCGAGATGAATGCACATAAAATGATTTAATTATTACTTACGTTATCTAAATTACTCAAAGACACCTAGTTGAATTTAAATACACGTTAATCGAGACATGTGCACGGGAAATGATATAAATGTACGTATTTTGAAATAAAAGCACGTAAATCAAGGTAAATACACGTTAGTTGAGGTAATTGTATATTAAATGATATAAAAATGTATGAAATATTATAAAATGCATATGGCTCTGTACTGGCTCGGTACGGGGTCCTACAGAACCGAAATGAGAAACTACTCTTAAGCTAAGCTTCAACTCTAGACAACTTGTAATGGTAGAAAAAATGGGTGAGCTAGATCCTCGCATATAGCTCAGTAAGGAGGTAAACAAGGAAGGGTTTTCACAAAGGTTTTATTTTTTCATAGTTAGTTTGATAATATATGTCATGCACACAAGAATATTTGAATGAGAATACAAGATATACAATCAAAACTCAATAACATTAAACGACCTAATGATGCTTACGAGGTGGTCGTGTGAAAAGTATACAAAATAGACCAAGTTTATATACCTGTAAGTGTACGGATCTTCGTAGTGTAGTGTGTTATGAGTGCGGTATTGTACCATAGGGAAGCGCGTTAGCAAATTAGTGAAGTAAAGTACAAAAGTGTTTAAAGTAGAAATGTAATAGTTTATACAGGGCGGTTGATTATACTAAAACTAAATTAAACTAACTAAATATGAATACGAGGGATAGGGATCTAGGGGTTGAATATGTAAATGAGGCAATTAATCTAGGCTCGGTATTCAGGATTATCTTATTCTATGAAAGAGGTTAAGGTACAAGCATTAACCTAGTCAATTAACTTAGCCTATTAAAATCCCGATTACTAGCTCTGATGTAAGTGCCGTTTCATCCTTCGTATGAATCTATCCTTGCAACCTGGTGTAAAAGGTCCGTTTCAACTAAATAATTAACATCTTCTTTCTAGTCTAGAAACTATGGTCTACTTATAAGCATTATTTATAGTCTCTTGGAATCTTTTAAGTTTGTCAAACTATATGATTCTCTTTTAAAATATGGATACATGGCACGAAAGTAAAGCTAACATAACACCTACTTAAAACCATTATGTTATGGAAGACAATAATATTAGTAAAGTAATCATAGATCTACTGAAAAACATTACGTATGAAAGACATTACTGAATTAAAACAAGTCATGTATTGCATTTAAAGCGTATAATCTGAATCTGAGACCATATATTAAAATACTATCATTTACAATATTCACCCCTAGATATCAATCTACTCAGACATAAATGAATACGAGTTATGTAAATAAAATAGAGTCAAGAAAGGCTCCCCCGTATTGACGAACGCGTATTTCTGATCCTTGAAATTTGAGCAGATGTCCGATGCCAAGTAGCTAATCGGGCGGAGCTAATTTATCCCGAATAAGAACTACTAGGGATGAGTTTTCCCCAAATAAGAGCTTTCTTATTAAAAGCTATTCGGACAGAACCTCCCCTAGATAATAACTACTCGGGTTGGACTTCTCCCTATTAGTAGCTATTCGGGCAAAATTTCTCCGAATAAGAACCACTTAGGTGGGACTTCCCCCGTATCCTACTAATTAACTACGACTAAAAACTAATTAGAATTAATTAAAAAATTGATTAAAAATAACCAAAATCCAAAATAAATTAATAAATTCGGAGGGAGGGAGGGGCTATTTATAGACAGAAAATTAGAGGCGAGCTCGAGTGCCCAGTAGGCGCACTCGAGCTCCCTTCTTTTCGGTCCATTGATTTCACGATGATTAGGTACTTCCAAAAGGTCCCTGAGGCGCACTCGAGCGCCAATGAGGGGCGCTCGAGAGCCTTTTTGCTGCATCGTTGAATCCTTGCCACGTGTTTTCTTCTAGAAGACGGTGGACTTTTGCAAAGCGCTTGAGCGCCTAAGAGGGCGCGCTCGAGCGCCTTTTTGTTGACTTTATGGGCGTGAATCTTGACTTTTGACCGGGCTTTGACCTAGCATTGACTAAGGTATTTTCGAGGTATTTTCAGCGTTCTGAGTCTGATTATGCACTAGTTTCGGCCAAAATCTATCTCTATCGGCTTCATTCTTCCACCGGTTCTCGTACTTCCCCTATTCTTCACTTTTTGACTTGCATTAGGATTGTTTTGCATCTTATTTCACTGTTTTGACCCTTCAAATGATAGAATTTGGCTAAAATCACACTGTGCGCAAGACTTGGTCTTGCGTTTTGCTCAAATTGTCGTTTCTACCTAAAAAAGTGATAAGATTTGTTAAAAACGGATATTGGTCACTATTCAAGATCATACTACATCGCATCAAAAGTGTAAAAGTGTTGCATTTATTCCTAAGTTAAGATGCAAATGTAGTATAAAAACCAAGGATTGAGTGCTGCAAATACAGTCACATCAACATTCTTAAACCTAAACCTTTATTTTCCTCAAACAAGACTGTTTTAAAAACAGATGTGCAAGTGAAATTTTCAGAAATTTTTACAAGTCAAAAACAAATAAAATAATCTATCATATCTTTTTGTCAAACATATTTCCACGAATGAAACATGAGAAATGCAATCTACTATCTTAAACCTATTCAGCGTTTAATGATAAAAATGACAAGAGAAGTTTCCTCAAGCAAGCCCTTTTTCCTTTTTCTATTTTTTTCTTTATTTTCTTTCTTTTTCTTTTTCTCTTTTTTTAGAGTGCACACACAGACAGAGTAATATAACATATTGTATAGACATGGCATAAGGATTAAGGATTCAATCACAAGGAGTTCTCATAACAAACGGTAATCATATCTCAGTCCTTTCTTAATCACATAGTTATCAATTGAAGAAAGGAAGAACAGCTAGGTTTACTCATGAATATAGTACCCCAAAGTTTTTCACAATATATCTCTAACAAAATAGGTTCTCTAATCATCTAAATCATCTTCCTTTAAACAAGTAAGGTTGCAAAACTCTCTTTCTCATGAAAAAAATGGTGTATTTCTTGCATATTTTGAAAAATATTTTCATGAAATATATGCACCCCCACACAGAAACTTTGCTTGTCCTCTAGCAAATAACAATGTAAGACTGTGAGAGTGTGATATGCAAGTAATAACATAGTGACAAATGTTACATCCCCAAACCTATAGTTTGCTTACTCTACAGCGCAGGTTGATCAGGTAAAAAAGAGAATGTAGTAAGGAAATATATCACATGTTGTGAAGCATTTCTATGTTGATGTCAAAGTTTTTCTACTAACTTTTGCCAAAAGATGTATCATTCTGCAATTAAAGATTAGTAGACAAAGCATTTTACAGATTATCATCAACACAACAAAAATAATAGTTAGTCTATATAAAATAGTATAAGGGATGAGGGTAAAAAAGAATTACGGTCAAGGAAACTAACTAATACATAAAACAAATAAATAAACTACCCAGACCATTTAGACTATTTTCTGGGATTCTAGAGTTGATACTCTTACAAAAACTAGCTCTTCCAAATGTTTCTGCGCTCACGACATCTAGTGTTTTCGTTCGACACATTTAAGGCCAAATCCAGTTCCACAGGGTCAAGAATAGAACAACGGGGTTTTACGTCACAGACGTTACGCCTAGTGTATACTCACACTCCTAACTACCTTATCAAGTAATACCCAATAGACTCAAACTACATTAAGCTGGTGGAGTAGCTCACACTATAAGACAGAGTTGCACAATTAAGCCAACCGCACACAAAAATGTACAGTGACTACTAGTAGAATAATATTGGTACCTCTATTATTATTTCTCAGGGTTAAAACCCAAACTACCTAAAGCTGGAAAAAGATTCATAGAGTATGTGACGCCCGAGAACTTCACCGTGTACACCCTTACTGTTGCATTCACTATTTGTACATTTTCATTGTGCATTACTTGTTACTTCTTTGGTTACTATTCATTACATTTTTCAACTTCCTATTTTATTCGAATTAGCATTTTTATTAAATCATATTAATTATTTTAAGAATGAGAAAAATGTGCATTTGAGCGATTAGGGTTGAGAGCACCTGTTTAGAAAATGTTTTATTGGGACTAATGAATAGTGTTACATAGTGTAATTTTATATTTTAGTGAGCTAACATTTAATTGCACCTTAGGACTCGTTTTAAGCTAGCTTGACTCACCTTTTTAGTCAACACACACACATTAATATAACACACACCCCTTATATACTCAACATAACACATTTAGCTCATATAATGACTTAGAAAAAACAAAGCTAAATAGTACCCTCTTTACCCGACAGCCCTTGTGAGAAAGAAGAGAGATTTTTGGATCATCAACTCTTGGATTTAAGCCAATCCAAGCTAGGTGCAAGTGGTTTGGAGTGTTTGCTAGCCCCCTAAGAGCTTCTACGTGCATTGGTGAGGGATTTTAGCATATATTTTGCATCTTTTAAAATCTTGCAACTTTCTTGATTTTGTAGATTTGTTAATAAATGCTTATGGTATGCTCAAATATGATATTATATGATGTATACGTGTTATAGAGACCAAGTTTATGCCATTGTTTCATTTTTTAAACGGTTAAATTCGTTAGTTGATTATAGGCAGTGAATAGGGACTTTTTTTTAGGGTTTATGAAATTGTGCCTCTTAGCTTGATTCACTACTTTAATTAGGTGCCTTAGATGTTAATGAAGGTAGATTAATAACTCCGTGAAGTTTAATTGTTCGAAACTTGGCTAAATCATGAAATAGGCGACTTTTAAAAAGGGGTTTCGGTGTTAATGCAAATCCAGGTTAATTTGGTCATCACATTTGGTATTCTTAGGCCATGTAGGTGCTAGATATGCTTTTCTAACTCGCGGTTGAGTTTTGATTAGGGTACTTGTAGTGTAAATGTATAAAGAGGAAAATTAGAACTTTTCGGGTAATTGTATTTTAAAGTGTGATTTCAAGGTCCTAAGTGGTGTCATTAAGTATCATTAGGAAGGTAGTATAGCTTGGTTGCGTACCTTGAACTTTGTATTACGTTTGGAAGCTAATTAGCCTTGAATTGCAAAGGGGATGTTTTGACCAAGTGTGGAATTTGCTCGGTTTGAGTATTGGCATTGTCTTGGGAGGTCATGGAAGCACTTTTGGTGTGGTTATGGCATTAGTTGGGTGATTGGTTAACGTAGTTGTAGTATAAAGCAACTAAGGGGACAAATGGAGTTTTGTGATTGTTGTAGTTAAATAGGTTTTCTTTGCATTTAAATAAATCATAATGTGGATAGGTTTGCGTGGTAAAAATGGATTTCTATTATCATAGCTCGTTGGGATGTGTTAGCTTGAGAAAGTTAGAGAAAAGAATAGTATTCTATTGAGTTTTGTGACTTTTGCTCAATTGATGGTTTTAGTGTTTCTATTAGGTGCCAGTAATGCTAGATGGCTTAAATGTTTGCTCAAACCCATTAAAAGTTGGCTAGAAGTTGGTTAGAATGACTAGTACATAAAGAGGGACATTTAAGGCAATTGGTTTGTTCTAGTGTTTTAGGTGTTTGTAAAACTTCCTTGTGGTTGGTTAGTGACCGTTGAATGCTTAGAATGCTCGTAGTGTCCTCCTGTTGCTTAAAAGATAGATTTTTAGTTGGGTTTATTAAAGGGGCTTTTGGAATAAAGTTGGGTTATTTTCTAAGTTTTGATTGGACTTGATGGCTTAGGTGGTTATGGGTGATTATCTAACATAGGGCGTTATTCAGATAATGTTTCATGAACTAAATTGCATAATTGCTTTTCTTGAATTGAAGATTCTAAGTGAATTCTTGTTTATAGTAATTGTATTGCCATAGTTCTAAGTATTTTCCCTGAGTTTTATATTGAGTTAATTGTAAAGAGAATAAGTATGGATTAATGGCTTTATAAATTGATAGAACTATTATGGAATTAAATATGGTTATCTATGCTTAAAATGCTCTTTTAAATGATTGTAGAACATACTTATATCATGATTTTATTGCTTGTTAGTTATATTGTTTGTATATTAGATTACTTGAATGATTACTTGTGTGAAACCCCATATTTTGTCTTTATCTCGATTTGCGTGTTTTGCCTCGATTTGCGTAAATTGACCTGTTTATGTGTTATATGAATTAGAATGTGCTAGATATGTGATTTATACTCTTAATACATGCTAAGTGTGCATTCATTAAATTTTCATCAAAAACAGAATCAAAAATTTTATCGTCGACTTTTATGAATAGTATTTTTAAAACACGTCCGCTATAATTTTGAAACTAGTCTTTTTAACCCTTGAAAACTTAGTCCTCGGACATTAATAGAACTATGTTTGATTAAAACAGATTTCAAATCAGCTTAGGAATTTAATAGGGTTTTTACACCTTCTTTTGCGAAAATCGAGTTTTAAGCCGACTCGGGTGAAAATGTTTGAATGTAAAACTTCTTGTCACCTAAAAATAAACTACTTAAGATAGTCTAAGTGTTAATTTAATGTTTGAGCAAGAAATAGTCAAGAAACTAAAAGACAAGAAAACACTAAAAAATTAATTAGTTTCCACCTTTGACTTTGATTAAATTTGTTTGACCTTTACTTAATATGCATCAACACACATTGGCAAAGCACAAAAATATACTCACTAATACACACAAGGCCAAGAGCCATAGGAGAGAAAAGAGAAAGAAATTTCAAGATTTTCAAAGGCATTTTTTTATTAGATTTTGCAATACAAAGCCTTTGCACTTGAACCAATGCTTGATTCCACTTGTTGGGCATTCATTGAGCATCTTTCTATCTTCATAACACATCAAAAGTGAGAGAAAAATTTCTAGATCTCAAATGTCATCTTTTATGTTTTTGCGTATAATTGAATTTTGAACCGTTAGAATGTTGAATTGATGTTATATTATTTCTCAATACATGCTAAGGATCGTTTATATGTGTTTCTATAAGATTTGAACTGTTGTAGTATGCATTTCTATTTTTGGGTATTAAAAGTTGAGTATTTGGGCTATTTGTTGAATATTTGGAGTTGTTGTGGTTAGAATCGATTTCCGTTCGCTTGTAAAAGTTTGTTAAATACGTGGTAGTAATGTTGTAATGCCAAAATTTCGATTACGGTGTTGGTGCAAAAGTTCAAAAATTTCAGCCAAGGTGCATTAGGGTTTTAGGGTTGTTGGGATTGATTTGGATGTGTTTTGGTTGGTTTCCGAGGGGGTTTATGTTGTTGATTGATTGGGTGAGTGATAGAAATTGGTTTGGAGGTTATCGGATTAGTAGAATGTACGTTATGATTACCGAAAGTTTAGGTTGTCACGCCCTAACCGGATCTAAGGAGGCTAGACTAGGATATGACCTAATTCATTTATACTTTTTCACATTCTTAGCCTTTTTGTTATGATTTAATGCTTGACGTTGGCCTAGAACTCCAAACGTTTTTTCAGAAAACCGACAGCATAACGGCTGTATTTAAGACCTTTGGTTTGACCTATTTTTTGAAACGCCTCAAAACCTTTAATCATTGATTTAATTCCAACTAAAATTTCTTATTTTGTTATCAATAGATATCTCTACTAATTTATCTCGATAGCCTCGTTTGATTGAGACGTCTAGCATACTAACTATGTCTCGTTTATTTTTCTGTTCTTACCTTGCAAGTACTTATTATCCCTTAGCTTATGCATAAGCACCTAAGTGAGATTAGATAGAGTTTCATTATATGATTCTTCATCTAGTGGTTTAAACACCTATGATAACTACTAATCAAGATAATGAAAGCAAATAACCAATAAAGAGTTCGTCCAGTTATAATCAATACAAGCCAAAATTAGACCCAAATTACAACGCGGGCATATACATCAACAAAATGAATAGGTTGCAATAAAACACAACATCCATATAGTAACCACTTTCACACAAAGAACAAAAGCATGTAATCACTCCAAGGAATCATCAACAAGTACATTCTCCTCGGGTACCTATTCCAAATCTGCTTCACCTGTGACAAAAAGAGGGTGAGTCCTTATGAACTCAGCGAAGGGGGAAAACAAGTGACAAGGTTTTGAAAATCATTTTCCTGTTAACTTGTGAAAAGTCCTTTGAAAACATGTCAAATACAATAAGTAGTTCATAACAATACATAAATATAAAGGAACACATTTACCCGTCTTTCCTCCCCGAGATCCTCTAGGAACTAAGCGAGAGTACTTAAACACGTAGTGAAAAGGATACGGTGAGCTTTCACTCTCAAGATCAATAGGTGAGCATTTGCTCTCAAGATCATTTTCAATAACAAAAGTTGCGGCCAGCTTCAATCATCCACTTATTGCTCCCAATTGGGTGTACTCCGGATGTACCCCGAAATCCTATGACCTAACTCTCCGAGGGTGGAATGCCAAACTAGAGAGGGAATTGGACCATGGTAGTCACCAGAGCACCGACAAGCCTTATGCCGCCCGGCGTTCGTGAAATGCTACCATGCCACAATGAAAGGTTGCAACCTTGTATACAATGTACATTTATGCCCTTTAACATTTCGCATTAGGAGGTCAACAAAGTAGGTTGCCTCCAAGCAAGTATATGATCACATTTTGATATATTGGCATATAAGGCATTGTAAGAACATATAATCATTTCATATATCAATTTGAAAGCAATTAAACTTTCACGGGCAGCCAAGTAATCATGTTCAATAAGCCATAGAATTTCTTTTAACAATTCACATTAGGAGGTCAACAAAGTAGGATTGCCTACGAGCAATTATAAGATCACATATCGACAAGTAAATATACGAGGCATGCTTTGACATGTAAATTCACTTTGTAAAACACTTAGAAGCATGTGAACATTTAACGGACAGCCAAGTAATCACCATATAACAAGTCATATAGCTCATTTTAGTTCACAGATCAAGTGTTGAGATCATACAAGCATGCAACGACACTTACACAAAATCTTGTACAAGAATAGTTCACTTATCAACATGCAATCATCAGGAATCATGTCTAGAGCTATAAGGACAATTCCAGGCAGCCTATTAACCTTCCTCAACATCAATTATAATACACACAAGAGTGGTTTATGACTCGGGAGTCTACGGGGCCATTAAGGTTTACAAGGCCGTGCTCGGGGTTGGTTTCATTTGCTAAGCACCACAAGTAACACTTAAACCATATCAAGCATACTTAACATTTATTTGGCAGCCTACCAACCACACAATTGAGCACATTCAACCATAGGATCATCACTTAGCAAGTTTTCATAAGCAATAGGGCCTAAATTCGTGCTTACACATGCGATTAGGCCGCAATTTGTCACGTAATTAAACCCAAGCCATGCATCATCCAAATTAAACAACCTCAACCAACCACAACAGTCCACACAACATCTACGTGCCACAATTCCAAGCATTCAATACCACAAGTGAAGTTACAACATGTTTCAAAACATTTTACTAAGCAAAACCCTACTGTAATAGTCTGTTTTCCCACATTCAATTAGCCAAGCAAATAATCTCCAAATTCAGTGAACAAAATGTCAAATTAAATCTTAATGAGAGATTTAAATCTAGGACAAACCTCGTATTATTTGGAATTCAGACTTAGGAGTTATGACCAAAACCGTGGGACTACACAAAACTGTCCAGTTTTAGATACGTTACGATATTTTCCATTTTTGAGGGTCTTAGATTCAGATTTAGCTTTGGCATATTTTTGAAACAAATGTCCAGAACTGCAAAATCTAGCAGCCCACCAATTTTCAAGCATTTTTATCAACATTTACGAGGTCAAAAATACTTCGTTCTACAAAGTCAGTAATTTGCTAGAAACCTATTTTATTTTTCCATTTTTTCCAGATTTAGACACCTTTCGATATTTTTCCATTTTAGGAGTCTTAGATTCAAAATTGGCCTTGGCCTATTTCTACAAAAAAATTTCTGAACTGACAAATCTAGTGAGCTACCAATTTTCACGCATTTTTATCAAGGTTTACTAAGCCAAATACACTTCGTACTACAAGGTCAAAAAACTGCAAGCAAAAAGGTTTTTACCTATCTTCAAGTTCTAGCCATTATCATGCCATGCATGAGTAGATAAGCTCATATACACACATATACAACAACTACAGAGGTAAATATAGTCATTATCATGCAAGGCACGTAATTTAAAATAATGCTCCTCACAATTCAAAATGCACAATTCAAATTGATAATGGTAGCTTAGTTGTTAGTAAAATAATGCTTTGGTGTATGAAAAAGATATGACAATGTGTAAGACTTGTCTAAGCATGCATGGTTTAAAATAATATGTTCAATCTTTGCTCAAGATTCTTGGTATGGCCGACCATGTGCTCAAGAAAATCTGAATTTTGTTTTGTTTTAAGCTTTATTTTATTGTAGGTTGATTGTGGTAATTGAGGTGCATTGGATTTGGAATAGGAATAAAGAATAAAGAATGTTTAGTGTTTAGTGAAATTTTGTCTTCTAATGAGTTGATTTAGGACTAAAATAATAATTAGTGGATTTTGTAGGATTATTCTATAGTAAAGTGTTTCGTGTAGGATTCTTTATTGATTAGCGTGCGAACACGCTTTCTTAGGTCTAGGATACACACTACGAGATAAGGCATGTACTTCAAGATAAATGCACGGATTTCAATACAAATGCACGCAACCCTAGGTGAGTGAACGTAAACCAATGCAAGGCACGTAATTTAATACAATACATGTAAATCGAGGTACGACTCTTAAACCTAGGTTAGGCTACGCAGTTCAAGGTCAATGCACACAAATCGAGGGATCGCACGTAAATCGAAGTTAGGGCACGTATGATGAGGCATGCACGAAAACCAAGGCATAGCACAAAATCCAAGGTCGATCATATAATTCTAGGTCTAAGGCACGCAAATCGAGATAAGACACGTTATTCGGGGTCGGGCCTCACATCCTTCCCTCCTTAAAAGAATTTCGTCCCGAAATTCATTCTTACTTGTTGGGATCATTTAGATGGGTTCTGGCTTTTGATATTTCTACTACGGGCCGTTGCTCGCTCTGTGATCCCCTTTTTCAAAACTGCCAAACTTTTTCCAATTGTTAATTCGGTGTGACCCCTACATGTATAGTTCGTTCCTTTGAATGACTCTATTCTCCATTTGATCTTAAGGTCAAGTTCATTAACTAAGGTTAGAATCTCCATACATAGTCATCAAAGCTGCATCAGTATTCTAACAATATAACTATAACTCTAAAATCTTGACTTATGTCGTGTCAATCTCGCATACATACCTCAAAAAAGAATATCACAATAATACCACGATCTTATGGTGACATACACCAATTTCAAGATGATAGGTCTATATCCGATTTACATATCCTACTAACAAGCTTCAAAATTGTTAACACGTAGGACATACACATGTTATGGATTATTTCCTCAATACGACCCTATTCAGGAAGAATTCACCAAGCAAACTAATCCATCTCAAATCGTTATCTATTGATAATATCATAGGCCTTCTTATCTCGTAGGTACATTAGATTAACAAATCTTCTAGTGACTAATCTCCCAGTTACAGGCTCCTATTCACTAAACTCATTTCCCAGCTTCGTTAACATTCACACTCGTAATCAAGGAGAAAGACTGTTGAGATTCGTGAAACTCAAATTCTAAGGTTTATTAAGTACCACCAACAAATTTCCATCGAAATTGCATGAGTAAACTAATCATGTTGCACTAACTTAACTCTTACAGGTAAATTTCATCAACTTATGATCCACAATTTATTTCCTTATTCAAATCTCTATCTTCAAGTCATGAGGCTTCAGAATTTCTTTTAATCTTAACCAAGACTCCTAAGGCGAATAGTTTCAATCTCAAATAAATTTCACTCACCTCAATCCAAGGTTACGTCATACTTAAGAGGACAATGGTCCTACTCACTTAGCGACCTAGTCATTCCTTCGAACATTTAATGCGCGCCAATATATTTTCAATCATTAGTGTTACTAAGCTAGGGTCATAGCCATGCAAGTGATATCAATGCTCTACTAGGTTACCAGCCGTACAACAATAATCTTAAGGCTATAAATGGGTACCGAAATGATGTAGCTCATAAGATACTTACCATACTAATCTAAGTAGCTTATTACACGAAATAACTTCAAGGCTATGTCATCATAAGAATTATAACCACAAGGCATCCTTCAATATAATCTAATTAAACTTCAAAAGTAATCAACCACTCATTTAACTATCATTACAAGATTCACCCTCTATTCAATCAAACACGATTCGAAGTCTACCAGCCGCTAGTTTCTAGAAGTGAAACGGTGCACATAAATACGGTTGTCTAACAGCAGTCTCTTGGGTCATCATGACTCTAATTTATCTCTATCTTAACTATATGAAATCTTACTCTCCTCATTTGCATGTTCAATTAGCTAAGAGCATCAAGACTCATCGACCTTAGGTCTTAGGGTTTACCATGAATCATTATGCATACTCACTATTAGCTACTTCGGATTATTAATCATACCCTAACGACTCTACTTTGCAGCCAGATGCTTTAATCTCATTTCCATGGTTTATATACTAGGTCCATCGGTATTACTTAGGGATATATACTTTCTAACATCTTCTAGGGTATCCAAACAACAAGTGTGCATAGTCACAACTAAATCCGATGGGGCACCAAACTAATACCATGATTCTTAATATCACCAATATCCAACTTAGGACCTTTAGCAACATTAGTCATCTAATGCATAATTCAATACCTCACGCTTCTATTCGACCTAACATTTTAGGTGTAGTATTCCAAACACGAGTTCTAGCTACGTGAATTTCTCGATTCCAGCATCCCTATATCTTGTTATACTAAAGAATCATCAACCTTGTTAAATTCGCTCTCCAGAGTTTCCTACATATCTTGAGGTTATCCATTGTTAAGTCACTAAAATACAATATCCATGTCTTAATAATATAACCCCTAAAAGTAAACTATTGTCAACTTCTACGAATTCATCTCTTAATTTCTAGGTCGCGGTCTTACCATTTAGTGAACTTGAAACTCGCTAGTATACACTATATTAGAATCATCAAAGCTTAATTCCAATCAAGTAAGGATTCAATCGTACGAGTATATTGCTAACTTCTTAGATAGTCTATCAAGCCAATTTTAAGATGTGAGAAATGGATTCAAAGCAACCTCTAGGTCAACTTCCACTATAAGCACATGAGAATATATACTACTCTACATATCTAATAGTATACTCTTATATCTAAGGAAAGTTGTATGTCATTAACCTTTATACTTGAACCACAATTAGAAGAACGGTTTAACGGAATCAAGAACTTCATAGCTATAAAATTGATAACTTAATTACAAGTATGGGTATTCCAAAGATAAGGAGATAACTTTACCTCAACAATTATACCTGTGCTACGCATTTTATATATATGCATATCCAATAATACATACGATCCATGGAGTATCTGTGAAGATGCGAGAAACCTCTAACTGAGCCTTTTCGTTCTTCTTACATAAATTCAATTCCCTGGAAGTCCTAATCCTAACTATCTATGTATATAAACAGTCAGTCATGGTCATATGACATGCACATGTATCAAGGAAAGAGTATAAAAGCAAGCATGCATTATCGAGGGCACTAACGTGTGGGTGTGCACATGACACATAATACATATAGTCTACAAAGGCACATAATATTGAATGCTCAAACAATTGAAGCACATTAGTTCACATTAACACATATAAACACGACATCATAATTACCTTAGGACTTCTACCTACGATCCGAGAGTTGAACCCGACTAATGCCTAGTTAGCAAACCTGGCTCTGATACTATTCTAATATAAATGTCACGCCCCAACCCGACCTAAGGAGGCTAGACTGGGGTATGACCTAATTCATTTATACTATTTCACATTCTTAGCCTTTTTGTTATGATTTAATGCTTAATGTTGGCCTAGAACACCAAAAGTTTTTGCGAAAAACCGACAGTATAACGGCTGTAATTAAGACCTTTGGTTTGACCTAATTTTCTAAACGCCTCAATTATTCCAATTATTAATCCAATTCCATTAAGAATTCCTATTTTGTCGTCAACCGATATGCCACAATGAAAGGTTGCAACATTGTATACAACGCACATTTATGCCCTTTAACATTTCGCATTAGGAGGTCAACAAAGTAGGTTGCCTCCGAGCAAGTATATGATCACATTTTGACATATTGGCATATAAGACATTGTAAGAACATATTATCATTTCATATTTCAATTTGGAAGCAATTAAACTTTCACAGGCAGCCAAGTAATCATGTTCAAATAAGCCATTGAATATCTTTTAACAATTCACATTAGGAGGTCAACAAAGTAGGATTGCCTCCGAGCAATTATAAGATCACATATCGACAAGTAAACATACGAGACATGCTTTGACATGTAAATTCACTTTGTAAAACACTTCGAAGCATGTGACCATTTAACGGACAGCCAAGTAATCACCATATAACAAGTCATATAGCTCATTTTAGTTCACAGATCAAGTGTTGAGATCATACAAGCATGCAACGACACTTATATAAAACCGGGTGCAAGAATAGTTCACTTATCAACATGCAATCATCGGGAATCACATCTAGAGCTATAAGGAAAATTTCGGGCAGCCTATTAACCTTCCTCAACATCAATTATAATACACACAAGAGTGGTTTATGACTCGGGAGCCTACGGGGCCATTAGGGTTTACTAGGCCGTGCTCGGGGTTGGTTTCGTTTGCTAAGCACTACAAGTAACACTTAAACCATTTCAAGCATATTTAACATTTATTAGGCAGCCTACTAATCACGCAATTGAACACATTAAATCATTGGATCATTACTTAGCAAGTTTTCAAAAGCAACAGGGCCTAAATCCGTGCTCACACATGCGATTAGGCCACAATTTGTCACGTAATTAAACCCAAGCCATGCATCATCCAAATTAGACAACCTCAACCAACCACAACAGTCCACACAACATCTACATGTTGTGATAACCTGAACCCGACATGCATTTAATGGCATTTAATTGTATCTAATTAAGTGGCATCTTAAATGTTAGCATTGAATTTCGTGTTTATTTTTAGTTAAACATTCATTTGTAGCTTTATTTTCATATTTCTTTTAGAAGTAATTAAATAATACTTGAGTTAATTATTTTAACGGAATATCAACTAATTTTCATATTTATGTTAATCGGTTTTATTTTTCTTGCACCTTAATGCTTGGTTTTCAATTAAATGAAAAGTAGCTCTGAGCCGGAGTAAATTTTGAACTATGTTTCTTTTCAAAAATTGTATTTTCCTTATATTCCATAATATTTAGGTGTTACTCGTTCTTCGTCGTTTTGTACATAGCATATCGAGAGTGATAGTTAGGAAATGATTTCTAGTACTCAGTAAATAGTGAAAACTAGTATTTAGTGTTTTAATTTTGGTATTTTAAGTTGTATTTAACTAGAATTAGATTTGTGTTGGTTGTTTTAGCTTTAAAATGCATAAAACAAGCTTATTTGACCAATTTTTAAGTGGTTTGACCAAGGCTTTGACCATTGAGCTTGTCATCCTTTATAATAGCACATAATAGCATAAAATAAAATAAAAAGAGAGCTGAAAACAAAATGGAAAGGGCCGAAATACAAGGAGAGAAAAAAAAAAGATTTCAACATTCAAATCTTCAAATCTTCGCGTGAGCTTGCACGAGGTGGTTTTCGAGGCATCCAACGAGGTTTTCCTAGTGTCTAGGAGCGTCTAAGGTGAGGGTTTCATTGTTATTTGCACATTTAAAATAATTGTGTTTAAACTTTAATTTTTGGGTTTTAGCCGTAGATTGTTATTTAATTCGTTTTGACGCTTGAAGAATATTCCGTAGCAATTGTAGAACATGTATTTATAGCTTTTTAACATTTTATGCGGTTGAATATCGAAATTGAAATTTAAATTGTTAATTGAATAGTAAATTGTGAATAGTAAACTATCGTTTCGATGAAGTTCCTCCATTATGCGTTCTGTTGATGTAGGAAGGTGCTAGATATGCTAGAATGCCTAAATGTGTGATTTAATTGGATTGTGTAATGGAAAAACGGAGGAAAATGGCTTAGTGAAAGTTGGGGTCGTTTAGGTCAAGTTTGGTATTTTATCGTTTTGCGTGATGGCATTGTCTCAAGAGGCCATGGAAGCACTTTTGGTGTGGTTATGGCGTTGGTTGGGTGTTTGGTTAGGGTAGCAGTACTTCAAACGAGCAAAGGGGAAAATCGGGGCTTTGCGTGAATTCTAGGATTAAGTAGGGTTTCGGGGTCTTTAGACGTGACTTATGGTGACCTAGGAGGATTGGTGAAGTCGGTTTCCAAAACTCGTGGCTCGTTTGAAAGTAGTAGTATTTTGAAAGTTGGGGTCATTTTGTGATTTTGTTTGTTTTCATAGTCTAATGCCTATAGAATGCTTAATATTGCTTGTTATGCTTGTTAAAGTTGATTATGATTGAATTTGTATATCAATTGTTAATAATGCTTGTTAGTGTTGTTCTTGTTACTTAATTGATTGTAATTGCTTATTATGTGCTTATTGTATTGCATGTTATTACTGACTTGCACTTCAGTGCCTTGCTCGATTATCGTTAAATAGCTTGTATTGCATTGCATAAGTGTCAGGCGCGTGAGTGATGGGCCTTTCTAGGTAGCCTCGGGTTGCCAGTGTTGGTTGTTCTAGCTCTGTGTCCTATTCCCTTTCTCATTTGGGTTGTCGCCCAGGGAGTTTTGGGTCGTAAAATTGACAGAGTATGTCCGGGATACTCTAAAAGGAAGTTATAAGGTGGGTGAGCCGGCGCGTCATCGTTAAAGTCATCGAAGTCATGATCGGTACATTTCTCACTCGAGTGAACCATAGCCTTCAGAGTGTGGTATAGCTTTGAATGGTTGTGTTAATGCTTTCTTTATTTGTTTATTGTATTGTCGTTTATATTGAATGCCTTCTTATTGATTATATTGCTTAACTATACCTATTTGCATTGCACGATCTTCTTTCTCTTCACCTCGATATCTGTCTCGCCCTCACTAAGTATACGTGTTGAGTATACTCACTCCTCACTACCACATTTCAGGAAATGCCATGTTAGCTGAAAAGTTCGTGATTACGTGAAAGTTCGTGCTTGAAGAGTTGTCTCGCGTGCTATGTGTCTTGAGTTGTCAAGGATGCAAAGATGTATGTTTCATGTGTTGTTTGTATTTAATGTTAAAAAAAATGTAATTTGAGTTTTCTAGGTTATTGAAGTGATTTGGAAAAGCTAGTTTATGTATTCAGATAGAATAGTTTAACTTTAATACATGTTTGTAATGTCCAAAGGAAAAGAGTTAGAATGGCATGATAGTCTATTTTATGCAATGGGTTAGTATAGTTTAATTGCCTAGCATGAATATTCTTGTCAAATATGAAAAGAGATAGGTTAGCTTTGAAATTGGAAATGTATATTTAGTTGTGTTGCTTGTTGAGAACTAAGGCTCGGATGGCCTTGAGGTGTTTGAATGGTTGGACACGGTACTGGTCCACTTATATGCTCTCACAGGTTTTGCATTTTGCCTAGAAACAGGGGAGACTCCGTCCGTTTTCCCTAAATTTTATGCCCGGGTTTGGAATTAGGTTGTGATTAGATGGATTGATAGAACTCCCGGTCTCGAGAGGGATCGGGGTGTTACAGGTGGTATCAAAGCTTGTTTAGCTCATAAGCCGGGACAGGGTCCTCGGTCTGGTGGGTAGTGATCCTTGAATGTGTGAAAGTGTATGCTTGTATGTGAGATTGTGTGTCTTGACCTGAATGAGTGCTCCTATGTGATATAGTTATGTGTTATGTGTTAATTGTGTGCTAAGTGAAGTGAAGTGTCTAGTTGTGCATTGAATTGACCTATTGAATTGGTATCGTGAATCGAATTGACCTCGTGAATTGTTATTTGCTTGAAGTATTGCTTGTAATGTGTGTATTGAAATGTCTTGAATTGGTTATGCCGTGATTTGAATTGATTATGTTGTGCTTGACTTGATTGTCGTGCTTGAGTGACTTTGTTGAATAAACTGTTTTATAAACTTGTTTGCGTAGTAGTTTAAGGCATGTGTATAAATGTGATATCTTGGCATTCATACATGTCCCGTGGAAATGGTAAGTAAGTCCTCTTTCTCCCCTAAAGAAGTGGTTCACAGCTGACCTCTCAAGGTAAATGGATTGGTAGGAAATGAATGGCATTTAATTAGCCTTTATTTGGGAGTTGGTGTTTGCTTTTAGAGCTTGGTTATTGGCGAATCTCTAGGGTCCTCCGCTGTGCTTAACAGTTTTGAGATTCTATTTGGCTGTCCATTGGGGCATTCTTGATTTTCTTATTAGGTATTCTTTGGAACTTCTGTTGGCGCATCTTGGTAGACTTTGCTATTGGGTTTTCAATCGGACTTACTACATGGAATTATCTATGGCATATGAGTCTCGGTCTTTATTGATGTGTTACTGGCATTCCTTATTGGAAATCCTTCAATGGCATTCGATAGAATTCTTGGTGGTCATTTATTTGGTACTTACTTATTGGGCAATCCTTGGTATTTACTTACTGGATCATTGTTTCGGGAATTTTCTTTAGTGTTCCTCAGTAGGTTTGGTATTTTGATTTCCTATCATACTTATTGTATAGTACTACTTACGGTACTCTTTGGAATTCTTATTGGGCACATTATATTTTCTATGCTATTTTCCTTTGATATTCTTCTCAGTATTTGATAGTGATACTCAGAATCTAATTGGTTGTCCTAAGGGGTTATTATTTGGAAGGCTTCTTTGGAACTTTTGAAGTATATTTGATTGGGTTTCTTAGTATTTTCTTCAGCACTCTTAACAGGGAATTCTTCTAGGAAATTCATGACCAACGGGGTACTTCTTTGGACCTCTGGATGGAACCTTTGTTTGAGCCTTTATTTGGCTTCTTGCTTGGGAATTCTCGGGCAGTAATAGTTGAACTTCTACTAGCGATTCGAGTATGAGGTATTCATTCGGTATTCTTCTTATCATTAATATGTGATGTGAATTTATCTACAATATCTTTGTTTTAGTCTTTCTTGGTATTATCTCGGCACTTTTGGATGGAATTTTATTCTTCTCCAGTATTCGTGTCAATGGGATTCTTGTGCGGTACCTATATTTGAGCCTTTATTCAGCATTACTACTTGGAATTTCTTCTTAAACTTTCCTATTGGTTATCTTGATTAATATACTTGCTCAGCAGCTGATGAAGATTAGCCAAAGTTGGATTTCAATGGATGCAGAGTTCTATTGGAAGAAGAATTGCGAGGACGCAATTGTTTTAAGGGGGGAAGGATGTGATACCCCGAACCCGGCTTGCATTTAATGGCATTTAATTGTATTTAATTAAGTGTCATCTTAAATGTTAGCATTGAATTTCGTGTTTATTTTTAGTTAAACATTCATTTGTAGCTTTATTTTCACATTTCTTTTAGAAGTAATTAAATAATACTTGAGTTAATTATTTTAACAGAATATCAACTACTTTTCATATTTTTGTTAATCGGTTTTATTTTTCTTGCATGTTAATGCTTGGTTTTCAATTAAATGAAAAGTAGCTCCGAGCCAGAGTAAATTTTGAACTATGTTACTTTTCAAAAATTGGATTTTCTTTATATTCCATAATATTTAGGTGTTCCTCGTTCTTCCTCGTTTTGTGCATAGCATATCGAGAGTGATAGTTAGGAAATAATTTCTAGTCCTCAGCAAATAGTGAAAACTAGTATTTAGTGTTTTAATTTTGGTATTTTAAGTTGTATTTAACTAGAATTAGATTTGTGTTGGTTGATTTAGCTTTAAAATGCATAAAACAAGCTTATTTGACCAATTTTAAAGTGGTTTCACCAAGGCTTTGACCATTGAGCTTGTCATCCTTTATAATAGCACATAATAGCATACAATAAAATAAAAAGAGAGCTGAAAACAGAATGGAAAGGGCCGAAAATACAAGGAGAGAAAAAAAAAGATTTCAACATTCAAATCTTCAAATCTTCGCGTGAGCTTGCACGAGGTGGTTTTCGAGGCATCCAACGAGGTTTTCCTAGCGTCTAGGAGCATCTAAGGTGAGGGTTTTATCGTTATTTTTGCATTTGAAATAATTGTGTTTAAACTTTAATTTATGGGTTTTAGCCGTAGATTGTTATTTAATTCGTTTTGATGCTTGAAGAACGTTCCCTAGCAATTGTAGAACATGTATTTATAGCTTTTTAACATTTTCTGCGGTTGAATATCGAAATTAAAATTTAAATTGTTAATTGAATAGTAAATTATGAA
This sequence comes from Ehretia macrophylla, assembly GCA_037974665.1. Lineage (NCBI taxonomy): Eukaryota > Viridiplantae > Streptophyta > Magnoliopsida > Boraginales > Ehretiaceae > Ehretia > Ehretia macrophylla. Next base: position 63,252,736 of record CM075779.1, read on the forward strand.
TAGTAAACTATCGTTTCGATGAAGTTGTTCCGTTATGCGTTATGTTGATGTAAGAAGGTGCTAGATATGCTAGAATGTCTAAATGTATAGTTTAATTGGATTGTGTACTGGAAAAACGGAGAAAAATAGCTTAGTGAAAGTTGGGGTCGTTTAGGTCAAGTTTGGTATTTTATCGTTTTGCGTGATGGCATTGTCTCGGTAGGCCATGGAAGCACTTTTGGTGTGGTTATGGCGTTGGTTGGGTGTTTGGTTAGGATAGCGGTAGTTCAAACGAGCAAAGGGGGAAATCGGGGCTTTGCGTGAATTCTAGGGTTAAGTAGGGTTTCGGGGTCTTTAGACGTGCCTTATGGTGACCTAGGAGGATTGGTGAAGTCGGTTTCCAAAAATCGTGGTTCGTTTGGAAGTAGTAGTGTTTTGAAAGTTGGGGTCATTTTGTGATTTTGTGTGTTTTCATAGTATAATGCCTATAGAATGCTTAATAATGCTTGTTATGCTTGTTAAAGTTGATTATGATTGAAGTTGTATATCAATTGTTGATAATGCTTGTTAGTGTTGTTCTTGTTACTTAAATGATTATAATTGCTTATTGTGTGCTTATTGTATTGCATGTTGTTACTGACTTGCACTTCAGTGCCTTGCTCGATTATTGTTAAATAGCTTGTATTGCATTGCATAAGTGTCAGGCGCGTGAGTGATGGGCCTCTCTAGGTAGCCTCGGGTTGCCAGTGTTGGTTGCTCTAGCTCCGTGTCCTATTCCCTTTCTCGCTTGGGTTGCCGTCCAGGGAGTTTTGGGTCGTAGAATTGACAGAGTATGTCCGGAGTACTCTAAACGGAAGTTATAAGGTGGGTGAGCCGGCGCGTCATCGTTAAAGTCATCGAAGTCATGATCGGTACATTTCTCGCTCGAGTGAACCATAGCCTTCAGAGTGTGGTATAGCTTTGAATGGTTGTGTTAATGCTTTCTTCATTGTTTATTGTATTGTCGTTTACATTGAGTGCTTTCTTTTTGATTATATTGCTTAACTGTACCTATTTGCATTGCACGATCTTCTTTCTCTCCACCTCAATATCTGTCTCGCCCTCACTGAGTATACGTGTTGAGTATACTCACTCCTCACCACCACATTTCAGGAAATGCCATGTTAGCTGGAAAGTTCGTGATTACGTGAAAGATCATGCTTGAAGAGTTGTCTTGTGTGCCTATGTGGCTTGAGTTGTCAAGGATGCAAAGATGTATGTTTCATGTGTTGTTTGTATTTAATGTTAAAAAAGAATGTAATTTGAGTTTTCTAGGTTATTGAAGTAATTTGGAAAAGCTAGTTTTCGTATTCAGATATAATAGTTTAACTTTAATGCATGTTTATATTGTCCAAAGGAAAAGAGTTAGAATGGCATGATAGTCTATTTTATGCAATGGGTTAGTATAGTTTAATTGCCTAGCATGAATGTTCTTGTCAAATATGAAAAGAAATAGGTTAGCTTTGAAATTGGAAATGTATATTTAGTTGTGTTGCTTGTTGAGAACCAAGGCTCTGATGGCCTTGAGGTGTTTGAATGGTTGGACACGGTACTGGTCCACTTATATGCTGTCACAGGTTTTGCATTTTGCCTAGAAACAAGGGAGACTCCATCCGTTTTCCCTAAATTTTATGCTCGGGTTTGGAATTGGGTTGTGATTAGATTGATTGATAGAACTCTCGGTCTCGAGAGGGATCGGGGTGTTACACGTGCCATAATTCCAAGCATTCAATACCACAAGTGAAGTTACAACATGTTTCAAAGCATTTGACTAAGCAAAACACTACTGCAATGGTCTGTCTTCCCACAATCATTTAGACAAGAAAAAAATCTCAAATTCCAGTGAAAAAAATTTCAAATTAAAGCTTAATGAGTTGTTTAAATCTAGAAATAAACCTCACCTCATTTGGAGTTGGGACATAGGAGTTATGGCCAAAACCGTGGGACTACACAAAACTGTCCAGTTTTAGACACATTACGATATTTGCTATTTTTTAGGGTCTTAGATTCAGATTTATCTTTGGCCTATTTCTGACAAACCTGTCCAGGACTGCAAAATCTAGCAACCTACCAATTTTCATGCCTTTTTATAAATATTTATTAGGTCAAAAACACTTCGTTCTACAAAGTCAGTAATCTGCCAGAAACCTATTTCATTTTTCCAATTTTTTCAGATTTAGACACCTTTTGATATTTTTCCATTTTGGGGGTCTTAGAGTCAAAATCGGCCTTGGCCTATTTCTACAAAAAATGTTCATAACTGACAAAACTAGTGACGTACATATTTTTACTTATTGTTATCAAGGTTTCCTAAGACAAATGCACTTCGTACTACAAGGTCAGAAAACCGCCAGCAAAAACGTTTTTACCTATCTTCAAGTTCTAGCCATTATCATGCCATGCATGAGTAGATAAGCTCATATACACACATATACAACAACTACAGAGGTAAATATAGCTACATGAGAGCATGCATGTGAGTTTTGAGAGCTTTTAAAAGAGTTTAACCCTCACCTCTTTGAAGACTTAGCAAATGAGCACAAAATCCTTGTTTTTGAGCTTTGTGTGTGACTTTGATCTATCCTTGCTTGATTACCTTGCTATGGCCGATGCTTGGAGTGTCCTAGAGAGTGAGCTTGAGGTCTTGGAAGCTCAAGAGAAGCCTTACCCGAAATGGAGAGAGAATGAGAGCTTGAGATAATTTTGAGAGGAAAATGAAATGTGAAGAGTTGTGTGTGTGTGTGTGTGTCGGCCTTAGGGCCTTACCAAATCTGAAAATTCATTTGTCAATTGTGCATTTTGAATTGTGAGGAGTATGCTTGGTGTATTGGCCGAGAATGGTAGCTTAGTTGTTAGTAAAATAATGCTTTGGTGTATGGAAAATATATGACAATGTGTAAGACTTGTCTAAGCATGCATGGTTTAAAATAATATGTTCAATCTTTGCTCAAGATTCTTGGTATGGCCGACCAAGTGCTCAAGAAAATCTGAATTTTGTTTTGTTTTAATCTTTATTTTTTTGTAGATTGATTGTGGTATTTGAGGTGCATTGGATTTGGAATAGGAATAAAGAATAAAGAATGTTTAATGTTTAGTGAAATTTTGTCTTCTAGTGAGTTGATTTAGGATTAAAATAGTAGTTAGTGGAGTTTCTAGGATTATTCTATAGTCTAGTGTTTCGTGTAGGATTCTTTATTGATTAGTATGTGGGTATGCTTTCCTAGGTCTAGGGTACACACTATGAGATAAGGCACGTACTTCAAGATAAATGCATGGATTTCAATACAAATGCACGCAACCCTAGGTGAATTCACGTAAACCAATGCAAGGCACGTAAATCGATGCAATACACATAAATTGAAGAACGACTCTTAAACATAGGTTAGGACACGAAATTCAAGGTCAGTGCACACAAATTGAGGTATCGCACGTAAATCGAAGTTAGGGCACGTATGATGAGACATGCACGAAAACCAAGCCAGGGCACAAAATCCAAGGTCAGTCATATAATTCTGGGTCTAAGGCATGCAAATCGAGGTAACACACGTTATTTGAGGTTGGGCCTCACATTGGTTGTCTTTCTTTAAGATGTTGAATTATGCATTTGGTTGATTGGGTGGTGTTTGAATGATTGAATTGTGAGTTGTTAATGGTTAGACTAGGGTTTGATTGTGTGTTTAATGCATGTTAAGTTGGATGGCCTACTTTTTCATCTAACTTAGTTGTTTGTTGTTAAATGATTAGTTGTTGTTATGTTGTTGAAATGATTATTATGATTGATTATTGTTAAGCCAGGTGATATGCAACCTACTTTGTTGTCCTTCTGTGATAATTGTTTATTGATGAGCTGGGATATAGTCAACGTGAAAGGTTGTCCTCCTGTGATGGGAATGTTTAGTATTATTACTGAGTCTTGGTAGGTGTGTGCCGCGTCTCGGGCAGCGTCGGCCTGCCGGGTCGGAACCAGCATGAGTACCATAGACTACCCCAAGCTCGCATGATGGAGGTGTCATGGAGGCAGGGGCTAGAAAGGTACCTCGGGTACGTGAGTAATGAGGACTTATAAGAAGAACGGTTGAGATCGTGATGGCGTTTGGAGCTACACCAACTAGAGTATCCTTTATTGATTGGTCATTATAGTTAATGTGCTTATATTGTTATTGATGTTCATTATGTGTTTACTGCTCAAAGGATGATTTCCAAGAAGTATAGTAAATATTGTTAGAGATCTATTGAATCCTCACTGGGCTTGTTTTATATAAGTTCACTCTCAATTATTGCATGCTTACAGATTATATTGAGCAAGATTACGGGTACGTTCCTCCGGAAGGGGATAATGTGCCATACGTGGACGAGTCCTATGTGCCAGAGTCTTGTCCTTGATGTTTGAGATGTTGTATACTTTGTTGTCTTGTATATTAAACTAGTTGTCTTGTATTTACTTTGTAGTTTATGATGTATAAGTTGTAGCAAAGATAATTGATTAAATGATGCTAACTTAGTAGTCTTTCTTTTGGATATGATTAGGTTTCTAAGTTGGTTTATAATCTATTTTGAAATGTATGTATAACTTATGTATTATGTTAGAACGGAGGCGTATAACTATGAATAGATTGTTGAAAGAATGATTAATGTATAATATTGTTAACTTGATTGCGGAGTTGGTTGAAGATTTGTGGAGTTTGATGTATGATGTTCTAAAAAGGTTGGTTTAGAGCCTCGCTGTCCTAATTACTGTCGTTATACTGCCGAAATTCCGTTGCGTCCTGACTAATTGTATGAGGGGTCGAGTTGGGGCGTGACATTAAGTGGTATCAGAGCGCATGTTAGTTGTCAGCCAGGGTATTCTCGGAATGTGGGTAATGGTCTTAGCATGAAAGTATATATGAATTGAAAGAAAAGTGAACTATGTGTTAATATGATTAAGTGATTAAATGAATATGTGATTTAGTGAATATGTGATTATGTGATCAATTTGTTTATGTGATTGATACTTAAGTGATTTATGTGGTTTATGTGCTAATAGTTGTTTATAGCTTGTTTACGTGCTATAACCTGTGGTAACTCTTTGATTAGTAGAATGGCTGATAGGCCGGTGGTAGTTGATGAGGTTCCGGGTAATGTGGCACCAGGCCGAGTTAGGGGCGATGATCGTTTAGGTGCGGCAATGGATAGGATGACTGAGATTATGGCCGGTCAGGCATAGTTACTAGTAGGGCAGGCTGTCCAAGCTCAGGCACTACAGACTCTATTATTGAATGTTCATGGTGGATACCACGGGTGTGGTACGTTGAAGGAGTTCTTGGGGTATTATCCACCGAGGTTTTAGGGGGAGCCAAATGATCAAAAAGTCGAGGCATGGATTAATAAAGTTGAGAAAATATTTGACCCTCTAGATTATACTGATGAGATGAAGGTCACCTTTATTGTATACTTATTTGATGATGAGGCAGAGGAATTGTGGCGTACGGTCAGAGCTAGTTGGGAGACTCGGGGTGTTCCTTATGTTTGGGATACCTTTCGAGAGCTTTTCGGGAGAAATATGTCCCGAGGATTGCACGGGAAAGAAGAGAGGCCGAGTTTCTGTCTCTAATTCAGGGAGATTCCTCAATGGCTCAGTATAAGGCCACTTTCACTAGGTTGTCCCGGTATGCACCGAAGTTTGTGGCTGATGAGGAGCGGAAGACTCATAGGTTCATGTTGGGGTTGAGGCCCGAGATTCAGGATGCGATAGCTTTGAATCGATATGATATATTCACTGAGGCCTTTGATGCAGCCTCTAGACTAGAGAAGAGAAGGGGAAAGATTGTATCTAGTCAACCTAGTAAGCAGCTATATCAGCCGCAAGGCCAACAAGGAGTGTGTAGGCCTCTAGTACAGCAGGTTGGGTACAGGCCGCCAGCACAGCAGAGCTCTTTCAGACCGCAGGGTCAGCAGGGTTACTATCGGCCTCAGTTTCAGCAGGGGTCTTATCAGGCTCAGTCATAGTAGAGGCCAGCCCAGTCTCAGGGTCAATATTGGCCTAGTGTTGTGATACCTCTGCAGCAGGCTGATACAGCTGCTTTCTCGGCTTTTGGTTCTTCTAGAGGCAATGGTAGTGCTTTGTCACTACAGTGTACTTACTGCAAGCGTCAGGGCTATGTGGAGGCCTACTACAGGGCGAAGGCAGGAATTTGTTTGGGTTGCGGCAGCAATCAGCATAGGGTGAAGGATTGCCCTAGATATCACAGGACTGAGGGTCGGGCAGTGACTCAGGGTTATCAGGGTAGACCTGCGGGTAATGCACCTCAGAAGCAGCGGGTTCAGTCTCGGGCCTATGCAGTCGTTTTGGAGGAGGCACCTGAAGATACCGCAGTTGTAGAAGGTAACTTCCTTATACTTGATCAACTTGTTCAAGTGTTGATTGATTCTGGTGCTACGCATTCTTTCATTACTCCTGCTTGTGTGCAACATGTTAACATGCAACCTGAAAGATTGCCTTATGTGGTTGAGATTAGTACATCTTTAACTGATAAGTATGTGACTGGCTTAGTATATAAGGATTGTAAAATACATGTTAAGGGGCATAATTTTCATTCAGACCTTATCTTATTTTCTATTCGGGGGTATGATGTTATCTTGGGTATGAATTAGCTTTCTAAGTATGATGCCCAGTTAAACTGTAGAACGAAGGTAGTACGATTTCAGTTGCCAGATCAGCCAGTAGTAGAGGTAGTAGGTGTAACGCCCCGATCCCTCCCGAGACTGGAGGTTCTAAAAATCAAGCTATTCTCAACCCGATCCTAAACCCGGGCACATATTTTTAGAAAAAACGGACAGAGTCTCCCCTATACCGTAGACATTTTAAAAACCTGTAAACAACCAAAAAAGCCACAAAACAACCTGGAACTCCAATTCTAATTAAAGACTCAAACTTTAAGGTCATCCAAGCCTTAAAACATTCAAACAGTGAGAATCATGCAAGCATGCATTCACAATATACTTTCTTTCCAAAACCGCTTATCATGCCACTCCATAATAACCTTTAAACATTCTTAGGAATTGAAAACAACTATACAACCAATCATTCACTCCCAAGCATGCAAAGTAGCTAAGAGCAGAAACATAAGTTATTACATGCCACAGATACATATCATACATTACCTTCAACTTACAGCTAAACAATATATATATAAACCAATAGACTCCGGAATAGGACATAAGTAATACAAACAGATTCTTCATATAACCAACAGGAAACACATCCACCTCAAGCAAGTATCACACAGCAACTAAGGAAACTCATCCTCTAATTGCACCTCCTAAAATATGTTAGCGAGGTATGAGCAACCACAATTGCCCAGTGAGGGATAAAGACTACCCAAGACGTGCAATGCAACAATTATAGAAGTTAAGCAAGAAGGCAAGTAAAGTACATTTGAAATAGTAAATAACCACACATATCAAAGGATACGATACACTTAACCCCAACACTTCAGAATTCTCTTATCTTTGATCACGAACCACGATCCAAGAACCACGAACCACGATCAATCTGCTGGCATAACTCCAATCACTCCAATGGGTGTACTCCGGATATACCCCAAGAATCCTACGACCCAACACCCCCTTGCAATCTCTAGACTAGGCGAGTGAGGGAATAGGGCACGGAGATCGAATATCTATCGGCAAGCCTGTTGCCGCCCAGTCGATATTCAATACAACTGCCCCTGACACTATGGTTGCACAACCACTATGCAATGCACTTATCAATGACAATATAACAAGAATATAAGGCAATAACACATAGGAGGGACAACAAAGTAGGTTGCCCTCGAAAACAATTAAGATATAAAAAGAATATAACTCAAGCAATTAACTTAAGTCATACAATTTATTAAAGAGAAAATGAACCAAAATGCACAAAAGGATGAAAATCCCTTACCTTTACCAAGCTCCAATATGCAAGAATTGGCTTCACTCTCAAACATTTTGGATAGTCAACTGAAGCATTCTTGTGGCTATAAAACATTTCATAACCTCCTAGATGGCATTAACTATATTAATTTTTACAAAGTAACCTTTATAACAAGCTCAATCAAATACCCTTTTTTTGTAACAACCATTAATAATCCAATAATTCACATATAAATAGAAATTTACTTGTAGGCAATTAAACTCACAATTTCAATCCATTAATTTCAAGAGTTAAGCAAGTGGAAATATTACATAGCATGATCCTGAAATAAGTAATCTAAGTTAGAAGCTTCTCACTAGCAAACTTAGGGTTAAAAGTAAAAGGATGACTTAACAACTCAAGAAGGGAGTATTTCAACTAGAATATTAAAGTTAGGTGCATTTAATTTAAAACATAGTTAACCCAAGTTAACATGGTACCATACATTGTTTATGATTTTCATCATTCTAGATTAGATAATAACTTAAATGTGAAACTATTTCAACTCCACCTAATAATAGACTAGCAATTAACTCAATTTAAGGAATCCTCTTAAGAGTTTATAGCTAAAATAAGACAAGTTCCATTAATTGTTCCATAATACATTCATTAACATCGACTTCCAAACATTTACTTCTTAAAAGACTTCTAAATCATGCATTCTCTTACTTTCCAATGATTATTAGTTAGTGCATAATATTTAACTCAACCAACATTCCAGCTCTTAGTGTGAAACCCCAAATTTTTGACCTTATCTCGCTTTGCGTGTTTTATTCTCGTTTTGCATGAATTGACCTGTCTATGTGCTACATGACTTAGAATGTTATAATTTTGATATCAATACTCTTAGAACATGCTAAATGTGCATTCATGAAAGTTTCATAAAAAACGGAGTTAGAAATTTTATAGTCAATTTTCAATGAATAGTATTTTCAAAACACGTCTGCTAAAATTTTGAAACTGGTCTTTTTAACCCTTCTAGACCTAGATCACGGACTTTAATAGACATGTGTTTGATTAAAATGGTTTTAAAAATCGGCTTAGGAATTTATTAGGGTTTTTACACCGACTTTTGCGAAAATCGAGTTTTAAGCAGACTCGGGTGGAATTGTTTGAATGTAAAACTTCTTGTCACCTAAAAATAACTCACTTGAGATAACTTGGGTGTTGCATAATTGTTTTGAGCATTGGTGATCAAGAAAATGCATTTAAAGACAAGAAAACGCTAAAAATACTAAGTTTTTAACTTTGACTTTCATTTAAATGTTGACCACCTTGCTCATAAGTAGTTACACACATTAAAACAAGCCAAAAACACCACAAAACACACACAAAACAGTGAGTTCAAGGGGGAGGAAGAATAAGAGCATTTTCAAGGTTTTTCAAAGTAATTTTCACATAAAAACTTCATTTCAAGGCCAAATCACTTCATTCAAAGCTTGATTTTGCTTGTTGGGCATCCATTCTACCTATTTCTAGCCTTGGTTTGCATCAAAGGTGAAAGAAAAATTCTAGATCTCAAAACTCATCTTTTGTGTTTTTGCGTAGAATTGAATATCTAATTGTTAGAATGTTAATCTGATGTTAGATTATTGCTCCATGCATGTTAGGGATCATTTATATGCAATACTATGAGATTTGAACGGATGTAGCTTATTTATTATTTTTCGGGTATTTAAAGTTGATTAATTTGTTAAATGTTGAATATATTGAGTTGTGTTTATCGGAATCGATTGCCGTCGATTTCTAAAAGATTGATAATTACGTGGTAGCGCCGTTGTAATGCCGAATTTTCGATTGTGATGTCCATGCCAAAATTTGAAAAATTCAGCCATGAGACTCTAGGGTTTTAGGGTTATTGGGCATGATTTGGATGTGTTTTGGTTGGTTTTCGAGAGGGATAATGTAGTTGATTGAATGGGTGAGTGTTTGAAACTGATGTGGAGTTGTTTGGATTAGTAGAATGTAAGATATGATTAATTGAAGTTTAGGTTGTCTTTCTTTAAATTGTTGAATTGAGCCTTTAGATGATTGGGTGTGTTTGAGTGATTGAATTGTGAGTTGTTAATGGTTAGACTAGGGTTAGATTACGTGTTTCATGCATGTAAAGTTGGATGGTCTACTTTGTCATCTAACTTAGTCGTTTGTTGTTTAATTAAATATTGATGTTATATTGATTATTATTGATTACGGGAATCGGACACTTTTGTTGCTGATCTCCCAGTTTATTGATTGATTATTGAATATGGGAATCGGGTACTTTTGTTGCTGATCTCCCAGTTTATTTATTGATTATTGAGTACGAGAATCGGGCACTTTTGTTGCTGATCTCTCAGATTATTGATTGATTATTGAATACGGGAATCAAGCACTTTTGTTGCTAATCTCTCGGTTTATTTATGTTAAGTCTCATTGTTGTGAGCTTTGATAATGTTGTGTCACCTCGGGAGGCATCCTGGGCTGCGGGCACAGTTATCATGGCTAATCCCTATCTCGCATGGGCGGAGAGGCCATGGGGTGTTGGTCTAGGTCAAGGTACCTCAGGATTGTGTCATTGGGTTTGGGGGAGTTGTTGAGCTTGGAATTGGTGTATGGGGCTTCATCAGCAAATGTATCGTATCCTTATTGTGTGTTTACAGTTATTACTATTGTTGCATTTATAATGATTATTGATGTTCATTGTGTGTTTATTGACTCAAAGGATTATTCCAAGGAGTTTAGTAGACCTTGCTTGAGATCTATCGGATCCTCACTGGGCTTATTTATATAAGCTCACTCTCTATTATTGCATGCTTACAGGTATTGCAAAGCCGGATTACGGGTACGTGCCTCCTGAGGAGGAAAATGTGCCTTACGTGGACGAGTCATATGTTCCAGAGTCTTATCCGTGATTCTGTGCTGTTATTTATCATGTATATTAGCTTAGTAGCCTTTTCTATGCTTTATAGTTCTTGTTGTATAGGATGCTGAAAAGAATATAAATTAGTTGTTACTATTCTAGCAGCTTCTTTTGTCTATGGGTAGGTTGTTAGATGGGTCTCAACTTATTTTTCAAATATATGATGAGGTTGAGGTATTGTATGTTATGTTGGAACGGAGGCAGATAACGAGGACTGATTATTGTATATTACGGTTATGTTGTGTGTTGTTATGCTGTTGAGGAGTTGTTGTTTGTATGGTTATGGAATTGGATGTTTAATGTTATTAATGAGGTTGGTTTAGAACCTCGGTATTCTATTTACTGTCATTATACTGCCGAAATCCCGTTGCGTCCTGACTGATTGTAGGTGGGGTCGAGTTGGGGCGTGACATTTAAGTGGTATCAGAGCGCATGTTAGTTGTCAGCCGGGGTATTCTCGGAATGTGGGTAATGGTCTTAGCATGAAATATGTATGAAAAGAAAGAAAAGTGAATTATGTATTGATATGACTAAATGATTAAGTGATTATGTGATTTAAGTGCTTATGTGATTATGTGATCAATTTGCTTATGTGATTGAAACTTATGTGATCTATGTGCTTTATATGAGTTTGTTGTTTATGTGTTAAAAGTTGTATATAACCTGTTTACGTGCTATAACCTGTGCTAACTCTTTGATTAGTACGATGGCAGGTAGACCGAGGACTCGTGGTAGGCCCGAGATAGTAGATGAGGTTCCTGGTAGTGTGGCACAGGGCCGTGATAGGGGTGATGATAGGTTAGGGGCAGCAATGGATCGGATTGCAGATTTGATGGCTGGACAGGCCCAGTTGTTAGCGGGTCAGGCTGCTCAGACTCAGGCATTGCAGGCCCAGATACAGAATGTACAGGGTGGTAATCACAGTCGAGGTACTATGAAGGAGTTTCTGGGGTACTATCCTCCTAGATTTCAGGGAGAGCCTGATGATAGGAAGGCCGAGTCGTGGATTAGTAAGTTAGAGAAAATTTTTGATCCTCTCAGGTACACTGATGAGAGGAAGGTGACTTCTGCTGTCTATTTGCTTGATGATGAGGCAGAGGAGTGGTGGCGCACTCTGAGAGCCAGTTGGGAGACCCGGGGTGTTCCGTATGTTTGGGATGCCTTTCTGACTGCTTTTAGGGATAAGTATGTCCCGAGGGTTGCACGAGAGAGGAGAGAGGCTGAGTTCCTGTCTTTGGTACAGGGGGATTCTTCTGTGGCTCAGTATGAGGCTACATTCACTAGGTTGTCCCGGTATGCACCGGAGTTTGTAGCTGTGGAGGAGAGAAAGACCCGTAGATTTATGTTGGGATTGAGGCCCGAGATTCAGGATGCAATGGCTCTGAATCGCTATGATATCTTCACTGAGGCTTTTGATGCAGCTTCTAGGTTAGAGAAGAGGAAAGGGGATCAGATTGTCTCCAGTCAGCCTAGTAAGAGGCCGTATCAGCCACAGGGCCAGCAGGTTATATATAGGCCTCCAGTACAGCAGGTTGTCTACAGGCCACCAGCCCAGCAGGGTTCTTATAGGCCACAGGGTCAGTAGAGTTACTATCAGCCTCAGTTTTAGCAGGGGCCATATCAGGTTCACACTCAGTATAGGCCAACTCAATCTCAGGGTCAGTACAGGCCTAGTGTGGTGAGACCTCAGCAGCAGGCTGGTTCAGCTGCTTATTCAGCTTATGGTTCTTTAGGAGGCAGTGTCAGTGCTCCGATGCTGCAGTGTGTTTATTGTAAACGTAAGGGCCATAGGGAGGCCGACTGTCGAAGAAAGGCAGGGACGTGTTTAGGTTGCGGCAGCAACCAACACCGGGCGAGGGATTACCCCAGGTATCAGGGTTCTACGGGTCAGCCAGCAGTCCAGGGTTATCAGGGTGGACCTGCAAGCAGTACACCACAATAGCAGTGGGTTTAGGCTCCGACCTACGTAGTGGACTTGGAGGAATTGCCAGAGGCGACAGCAGTGGTGAAAGGTAACTTACTTATTCTCAACCAATTAAATATTATACCTCCTTGAGTGAAACGTGCTAAAATGTAAGTAGAAAGTTTGCCTTATGCGATTAAAGTTAGCATGTGCATCATATCAGTTGGCGACTGAGTAGTATGTGACGCTGAGGTATAAGGAATTCCGATTAGGGGTCAAGCTACTTTATGACTATACATTGATTATTGGGATTCTTATTTGGTGATTTTATACGGCATTCTTCCTCGAGATTTCTGTATGGAGATTCTTATTCAGCATACTTCTTTGGACATCTTCTATGGTATTTTCTATGCGGTTTTCTTATGTGGAATTCTGATACGGTATTATTCGGAGTTCTTATATTGGGATTATTATTTGGTATTCTTGCTTGGTGATCTTGTTCAAAGTTCTCAATTGGTATTCTTGATTGGTGCTCTATTACGGGATCTATGTTTGGCGTTCTTCTTCAGTAATTTATTTGAGATTCTTATTCAGAAATTCTAGTCAGTGTTCTTATTCAGCGTTCCTATTTAAGCTTCTTGTATGGGGATTTTTATTCGATGATCTTATTTGGTGTTCCTACTTGGTGTTCTTGGTTCGTATTCGGAATTTAGTAATTGGTCTTTCAATCAGTATGTTTGAGTCAGCACCTGAGTTTGTCTTGGGATCGATGTAGAATTGCGAGGACACAATTGTTTTAAGGAAGAGAGAATGTGAAACCCCAATTTTTTTGACCTTATCTCGCTTTGCGTGTTTTATTCTTGTTTTGCATGAATTGACCTGTCTATGTGCTACATGACTTAGAATGTGATAATTTTGATATCAATACTCTTAGAACATGATAATGTGCATTCATGAAATTTTCATAAAAAACGGAGTCAGAAATTTTATCGTCAATTTTCAGTGAATAGTATTTTCGAAACACGTCCGCTAAAATTTTGAAACTGGTCTTTTTAACCCTTCTAGACCTAGACCACGGACTTTAATAGACCTGTGTTTGATGGAAACGGTTTTAAAATCGGCTTAGGAATTTATTAGGTTTTTACACCGACTTTTGCAAAAATCGAGTTTTAAGCCGACTCGGGTGGAATTGTTTGAATGTAAAACTTCTTGTCACCTAAAAATAACTCACTTGAGATAACTTGGGTGTTGCATAATTGTTTTGAGCATTGGTGATCAAGAAAATGCATTTAAAGACAAGAAAACGCTAAAAATACTAAGTTTTTAACTTTGACTTTCATTTAAATGTTGACCACCTTGCTCATAAGTAGTTACACACATTAAAACAAGCCAAAAACACCACAAAACACACACAAAACAGTGAGTTCAAGGGGGAGGAAGAATAAGAGCATTTTCAAGGTTTTTCAAAGTAATTTTCACATAAAAACTTCATTTCAAGGCCAAATCACTTCATTCAAAGCTTGATTTTGCTTGTTGGGCATCCATTCTACTTATTTCTAGCCTTGGTTTGCATCAAAGGTGAGAGAAAAATTCTAGATCTCAAAACTCATCTTTTGTGTTTTTGCGTAGAATTGAATATCTAACTGTTAGAATGTTAATCTGATGTTAGATTATTGCTCCATGCATGTTAGGGATCATTTATATGCAATACTATGAGATTTGAACGTATGTAGCTTATTTATTATTTTTCGGGTATTTAAAGTTGATTAATTTGTTAAATGTTAAATATATTGAGTTGTGTTGATCGGAATCGATTGCCGTCGATTTCTAAAAGATTGATAATTACGTGGTAGCGCCGTTGTAATGCCGAATTTTCGATTGTGATGTCCGTGCCAAAATTCGGAAATTTCAGCCATGATACACTAGGGTTTTAGGGTTATTGGGCATGATTTGGATGTGTTTTGGTTGGTTTCCGAGGGGCTAATGTAGTTGATTGAATGGGTGAGTGTTTGAAACTGATTTGGAGTTGTTTGGATTAGTAAAATGTAAGATATAATTATTTGAAGTTTAGGTTGTTTTTCTTTAAATTGTTGTTGTGAGCCTTTAGATGATTGGGTGGGTTTGAGTGATTGAATTGTGAGTTGTTAATGGTTAGATTAGGGTTAGATTACGTGTTTCATGCATGTTAAGTTGGATGGCCTACTTTGTCATCTAAATTAGTCATTTGTTGTTTAATTAAATATTGATATTATATTGATTATTATTGTTTACGGGAATTGGGCACTTTTGTTGCTGATCTCACAGTTTATTGATTGATTATTGAATATGGGAATATGGCACTTTTGTTGCTGATCTCCCAGTTTATTTATTTATTATTGAGTACGAGAATCGGGCACTTTTGTTGCTGATCTCTCAGATTATTGATTGATTATTGAATACGGGAATCGGGCACTTTTGTTGCTGATCTCTCGGTTTATTTATGTTAAGTCTCATTGTTATGAGCTTTGATAATGTTGTGTTACCTCGGGAGACATCCTGGGCTGCAGGCACAGTTATCGTGGCTAATCCCTATCTTGCATGGGCAGTGAGGCCATGGGGTGTGGGTCTAGGTCAGGGTACCTCAGGGTTGTGTCATTGGTTTGAAGGAGTTGGTGAGCATTGGAATTGGTGTATGGAGCTTCATCAACAAATGTATCGTATCCTTATTGTGTGTTTACTGTTAATGTTATTGTTGTACTTATAATGTTATTGATGTTCATTGTGTGTTTACTGACTCAAAGGATTTTTCCAAGGAGTTTAGTAGACCTTGCTCGAGATCTATCGGATCCTCACTGGGCTTATTTATATAAACTCACTCTCTATTATTGCATGCTTACAGGTGTTGCAAAGCCAGATTACGGGTACGTGCCTCCTGAGGAGGAAAATGTGCCTTACGTGGACGAGTCATATGTTCCAGAGTTTTATCCATGATTCTGTGCTGTTATTTATCATGTATATTAGCTTAGTAGCGTTTTCTATGCTTTATAGTTCTTGTTGTATAGGATGCTGAAAATAATATAAATTAGTTGTTACTATTCTAGCAGCTTCTTTTGTCTATGGATAAGTTGTTAGATGGGTCTCAACTTATTTTTGAAATGTATGATAAGGTTGAGGTATTGTATGTTATGTTGGAACGGAGGCAGATAACGAGGAATGATTATTGTATATTACGATTATGTTGTGTGTTGTTATGCTGTTGAGGAGTTGTTGTTTGTATGGTTATGGAATTGGATGTTTAATGTTATTAATGAGGCTGGTTTAGAACCTCGGTATTCTATTTACTGTCGTTATACTGTCGAAATCCTGTTGCGTCCTTACTGATTGTAGGTAGGGTCGAGTTGGGGCGTGACACTTAGTTAGCTAACTATTCAAGAAATAAGTGTTTCACTTAAGACTTTATAACTGATAACAAACCATCCTAATCATATCATTATCTAGCTCAACAAACTTTAATATAACTTATAACTCATTATTTCACAAGTAAGACACGGGATAGGGAGCCTATCTATCAAAAACTTCAACATTAACTTGACAGCAATTTATAATAAGAACAATTTCATCCCACTTTCATAGCAAACTCAAGTTAAATATAACATTTAACAAGCCAATAAATAACTACTTCACAATTAACTTACATTCTAACTAACATTCTAACTAAACCCCTACACAATTAAACTAACTCTTCAATTTAAAATTAAATCATAAGCTTAAAGAATAGATGCTATATCAAAACACTTGTCTTCATTTCCAATCAAACTAGCATTCAAGATAAGCAATAGATCTAAATCACATTTATTTATAACTAAACAATTATTTTCAGGTAGGTAGTATGACATTCGAGCTATAGTTAACCTCTACATGACTTAATAAATGAGTTCACATTTTAGCAAGATGGGTAAAAGGGCAAGGGAAAAGGCAGCTGCATTCCATACTAACTCATGATTTCTATTTACTCATTCAATCTCAATTATATCATAATTTACATAATTATAAGAGCTCCATTACGCTACTAATCATCCAAGAACACTACACAATAAAGTCTTGATCGAAGATATCCAATTAGAGTTGAAATATATCATCGCTTCTAGCAAAATAACAATGAAATTCAGATTCTTGCGCAATAGGACAGTTCTGACACATCTCACCAAAATGATCATAACTTATTCTAGAAAACTCCGATTAATACACCGTAAAAAGTATTAGAAACTAGACTTGTAAGGCTTTCTAACGGTATATAATTCAACCCCTAATCCTTCTCCAATTAATACAGTTTTAAACTCGAAATTGCCTTAGTTTTGCTGAAAAAATCTGGATAGCCACAGTTGAACACACACACATGTGCACGCGTGAATTTTGCTTGGTTCCCTTACATTCCTAGCTAGTTTTAAACATTATTCAAGCATATATAACTGTTGTACACTTCATTAAGCATTTTTATCAAACATCTAGCTTACACATGTCCAAAGATAGCAAATTAACAACAACAACAAATATAACAATAACAATAGAAGCAATTTCATATAATAATTAAGTAAATTACAAAGGGGCATAATCAAGATTCACATAGAACTATAACAAAAGCTCCAAAACATCTTGAAAACACATTTAAACACACAAGGAGTCATGTCAAGGTCTTAGAAGCGTGAGACAATCGAATTTGTACTTAAACCCCTTTGTTATTCAATCCGTTTTCCTTCCAAACTCATGTTATGGTTCTAGATTAGCAAACGGCCTATACCATGCTTCTAGTGAACCCCTTAGGCACCTTTAGGACCCTCGAAATCACGCGAACACCCGCATTTAGCCCAAAAGCTCCAAATTCTCTCTTTTGACTTTGTACTACGCGTACCTCAACCGGGACTCAAATGGGAGCTAGCAAAGCTTAGTTAGGTCCTAAATAGCCTAGGATTACTAAATGTGGATGCCAATTCAACCCAGATTCGCGATAACCCCGAAACCCCTTTCTAAAAGTCGGCTATTTCCTTCTTTTACTAGGTTATGAGCAATTAAACCCTACGGGGCCTTTACATTACTTTCATTAACATCTAAAGCGCCTATTAGAACCATTAATTCAAGCTATAAGGTCCGATTTCACAAAACCCTAACATTCCCGTCACTATTCATGCCAAATATCCAACGAGCAATTTCAACCGATTAAACTACGAAACAATAGCATAAATTAGGTCTCTACTACTTATATATAACATACATAAGCATATTTGAGCATTGCAATAGCATTTAAGAGCAAAACAAGAAATTAAAGAAAATTATCACATTTCAAAAATGCAAAAATAACATGCAAATCCCTCACCTATTACCCGTAAGAGCTCCTAGGAGGCTAGTAAACACCCTAAACCACTTGCACCTAGCTTGGCTTGGCTTGGATTGAAGATTTGTTGAGCAAAAATCTCTCATTCTCCTCTTATGCTAATTTTTGGTTTGCTACAGTGTTTTTAGTTTTTCCTCTTTTTTTCTTTTTTGTATTTTGCTAACTTATGAGCTTAGTGTGAGGTGTTGAGCATATATATGTCTATATGTTTTATTTTAGTGTGCGTATGTTGGTCAAAATATGAATTAAGCTAGCTTAAAGTGAGTCCTAAGTGCAATTTAAATGATAGCTAATCAAAACACATAGTTTTGTTATGTAACACTATTCATTAGTTTCCACAAATCATTTTCTAAACGGATACTCCTAACGCTTTTAGCTTAAATGCACATTTTTCTCATTCCTAAAACAATTAATATGATTTAAGAAAAATGCTAATTTGAATTAATTAAATAGTTGAAAAGCGTGATAAATAGTAACTACATAAGCAACAAGCAATGCATAGTGAAAATGCGCAAATAGTAGATGCAACAGTTAATAGGTGTACAGTGAAATTCTTGGACGTCACAATAGGGAGCCGGGGTGCTAAGACGATTTTTGTTATCTCAGCAACTAAAGCTGTTAAGTGGGTGAGTAAGGGGTGTTCGGGTTATCTAGCTTATTTGATCAACAAGTCATCTGATAAGCAACAGTTGGAGGAAGTACCTAATATTCAGGAATATCCCAATGTATTTCCCAAGGAGTTGCCAGGGTTGCCGCCAAAGAGAGATGTGGAATTTGTGATAAATCTTATTCCCGGTACTCAACCTATTTCTAAATTAGCGTACCAGATGGCACCAGCTGAGTTGAAGAAGCTGAAAACTCAGTTGCAGGAGTTAATAGAGAATGGTTTTATTCAGCAGAGTTCTTCACCATGGGGAACACCTGTTTTATTTGTGAAGAAGAAGGATGACACCTTGAGATTATATATTGACTATCATGGATTGAATCAGGTGACCATCAAGAACAAGTATCCGTTGCCACTGATTGACGAGTTATTTAATCAACTTCAGGGAGCCAAAGTTTACTCTAAATTTGACTTAAGGCAGGGGTATTATCAACTTCAGATTCATACGGAAGATGTTCCGAAGTCTGCTTTTAGGACTCGGTACGGGCATTATGAATTTGTTGTTATGCCTTTTGGATTAACTAATGCACCAACAACATTCATGGATCTTATGCATCGGGTATTTCAGCCGTACTTGGACCAGTTCGTGGTAATCTTTATTGATGATATCTTGGTATATTCTAAGACTGAATCGGATCACGAGCAACACCTATGGCTTGTCTTACAGAAGCTGCAGGAGCATCAGTTGTTTGCGAAGTTCAACAAATGTCAATTTTGGCTACAACGAATATCTTTTCTTGGCCATGTGATTACATAGGGCAGTATATTTGTAGATCCCACTAAGATTGAAGTGGTGATGTCTTAGAAACGGCTGGAGAATGTTTCGGAGGTTCGTAGCTTTCTTGGCTTGGCGGGTTGTTACCGTAGGTTTGTAAAGGACTTTTCGAAGATTACCGGACCACTTTCTAAGTTAACTCAGAAACGGACTAGCTTTACTTGGGATGAGAAATGTGAGAGTGGGTTTCAGGAGTTGGAAAAGAGGTTGACTACCGCTCCAATACTTGCTCTACTAGAGGGGACCGATAATATGGTCATTTACAGCGATGCATCCAAGGAGGGCTTGGGATGTGTACTTATGCAGAATGACCGGGTTATTTCCTATGCATCTAGAAAGTTGAAACTGTATGAGGTGAATTATCCGACTCATGATCTTGAGTTGACATCTATGGTCTTCGTACTGAAAAAGTGGCGTCATTATCTATGGGGCAGGAAGTTCGAGATTTTCACTGATCATAAAAGTCTGAAGTATTTGTTCTCACAGAAAGAGTTGAATATGCATCAGCGGAGGTGGATGGAACTTCTTGGAGATTATAATTGTTCTATCAATTATCTGCCTGACAAGGCAAATGTTGTAGCAGATGCTCTCAACCGAAAGGTGAGTGTTGCGTGTTTGGCTGTTAAGAAGGTGAAGGTTCTTGAGGAATTCACTTATTGGAGACTGGAGTTAACTCGGGTTGGGGTGATGTGTTCACATCTCCGTATTCAACCTTTATTGCTGTCTCAAATCAGAGAAGCTCAGCAACTTGATGTTAAACTTCAGAAGATCAAGGATCGGATCACGGATCATCAGTCTGATTTTAAATTACATGAGGATGGTATTCTTCAGTTTCGGAATAAGGTATGTGTTCCCGATGAATCGGGCTTGAGGTGAGGTATTCTGGAAGAGGCTCATAATTCTAAGTACACTATTCATCCCAGTGGAAATAAGATGTATCGGGACTTGAAACAACATTATTGGTGGAATAACATGAAGATGGAGGTTGCTCAGTTTGTATCTAGATGTTTGACTTGTCAGCGAGTGAAAGCCGAGCATCAACGACCTGCGGGATTGCTTTAGCCATTAGCAGTACTGGAGTAGAAATGGGAGCATATTATGATAGACTTCGTCACTGGTTTGCCTAGAACACCGAGGGGTAACGATGCAGTTTGGGTTGTCATGGATCGTTTGACGAAGTCAGCTCATTGTATTTCGATGAGGATGGGAGATAAAGTTACAAAGTTGACGGATCTTTATTTGGATCAGATTGTTAGACTTCATAGGATTCCATCTAGTATTGTCTCAGATCGAGATCTTCGATTTACTTCTCGGTTGTGGGAGAAACTTCAGGAGACCTTGGGTACTCAGTTAAACTTCAGTACCGCATATCATCCATAGATCGACGGTCAGTCCGAGAGGACTATTCAGATTCTGGAGAATATGCTCAGGGCTTGTGTTCTGGACTTCGGGAAGAACTGGGAGAAACATCTACCAGTTGCTGAGTTTGCCTATAACAATAGTTGGCAAGTTTGAGATTGTCGGCAGAGTTGGCAAGTTGGCATATCAGTTGGCTTTACCGGAGAACTTCTCTAATGTCCACGATGTATTTCACGTGTTTAATTTATGGAAGTATAATCCAGATCCTTCTCATATTTTAGAGCCAGACTTGTTACAGCTTCATGAGAATCTGACTTATGACGAGCGGCCGATTCGCATTCTTGATCAGATGGAACGAGAGTTGAGGTCAAAGAAGATTCCGATGGTTTAGGTGTTGTGGAAGTATCACAATATTGAGGAAGCTACTTGGAAGAGACGAGATCAAATGCAGCAGTAGAACCCAGATCTATTCCGTACATCAAGTAAGAATTTCGAGGATGAAATTTCTTTAAGGGGGGAGAATATGAAATCCCATATTTTGTCTTTATCTCGATTTGCGGGTTTTGCCTCAATTTGCATGAATTGACTTGTTTATGTGTTATATGAATTATAATGTGCTAGATATGTGATTTATACTCTTAATACATGCTAAGTGTGCTTTTATGAAATTTTTATAAAAACCGGAATCATAATTTTTATCGTCGACTTTTAGTGAATAGTGATTTTGAAACACATCCGCTATAATTTTGAAACTGGTCTTTTTAACCCTTGAAAACTTAGTCCTCGGACATTAATAGACCTGTGTTTGATTAAAATGGATTTCAAATCGGCTTAGGAATTTAATAGGGTTTTTACACATTCTTTTGTAAAAATTGAGTTTTAAGCTGACTCGGGTAAAAATGTTTGAATGTAAAACTTCTTGTCACCTAAAAATAAACTACTTAAAATAGTCTAAGTGTCAATTTAATGTTTGAGCAAGAAATAGTCAAGAAACTAAATTAAATGATAAGAAAAGACTAAAAATAACTAAGTGTCAACTTTGACTTTGATTAAATTTGTTTGACCTTTACTTAATATGCATCAACACACATTGGCAAAGCACAAAAACACACTCACTCACACACACATGGTTGAGAGCCATTAGAGAGAAAAGAGAATGATATTTCAAGGTTTTCAAAGGCATTTTTTCATTAGATTTTGCAATACAAAGCCTTTGCACTTGAACCAAAGCTTGATTCCATTTGTGGGCCATCCATTGAGTATCTTTCTAGCTTCATAACATATCAAAGGTGAGAGAAAAATTCTAGATCTCAAATGTCATCTTTTATGTTTTTGCGTTTAATTGAATTTTGAACCGTTAGAATGTTGAATTTATGTTATATTATTGCTCAGTGCATGCCAAGGATCGTTTATATGTGTTTATATTAGATTTGAACCGTTGTAGTATGCATTTCTATTTTCGGGTATTAAAAGTTGAGTATTTGGGCTATTTATTGAATATTTGGAGTTGTTGTGGTTGGAATCGATTTCTGTTAGCTTGTAAGAGTTTGTTAAATACGGGGTAGTAATATTGTAATGCTGAAATTTCGATTGCGATGTCAGTGTGAAAGTACGGAAATTTCAGCCAAGGTGCATTAGGGTTTTAGGGTTGTTGGGCTTGATCTGGATGTATTTTGGATGGTTTCCGAGGGGGTTTATGTTGTTGATTGAGTGGGTGAGTGATAGAAACTGGTTTGGAGGTTATCGGATTAGTAGAATGTAAGTTATGATTACCGGAAATTTAGGTTGTCTTTCTTTAAAATGTTGAGTTATGCCTTTGGTTGATTGGGTGGTGTTTGAGTGATTGAATTGTGAGTTGTTAATGGTTAGACTAGGGTTTGATTGTGTGTTAAATTCATGTTAAGTTGGATGGCATACTTTGTCATCTAACTTAGTTGTTTGTTGTTTAAATGATTAGTTGTTGTTATGTTGTTGAAATGATGATGATTGATTGATTATTGTTAAGCCGGGAGATAGGCAACCTACTTTGTTGTCCTCTTGTGATGATTGTTTATTGATGAGCCGGGAGATAGTTAACGTGAAAGGTTGTTCTCATGTGATGTGAATGTTTATTATTATTGTCATGAGTCTTGGTATATGTGTGCCACCTCTCGAGCAGCGTCGAGCTGTCGGGTTGAAACCGGCATGACTACCATAGGCTACCCCCAGCTCGCATGACGAAGGTGTCATGGAGGGAGGGGCTAGAGAGGTACCTCGGGTGCGTGAGTAATGGGGAGTTACAAGAAGAACGTTTGGAGCTATACCAACTAGAGTATCCTTTATTGATTGGTCATTATAATTAATGTGCTTAAATTGTTATTGATGATTGTTATGTGTTTACTGCTCAAAGGATGATTTCCAAGGAGTGTAGTAAATTCTGTTAGAGATCTATCGAATCCTCACTGGGGTTGTTTTATATAAGCTCACTCTTAATTATTGCATGCTTACAGGTTATATTGAGCAAAATTACGGGTACGTGCCTCCGGAAGGGGATAGTGTGCCATACCTGGACGAGTCTTATATGCCAAAGTCTTGTCCTTGATATCTGAGATGTTGTACTCTTTTGCTATCTTGTATATTAAACTTAGTTGTCTTGTATTTTACTTAGAAGTTTATGATGTATAAAATGTTGTAAAGATAATTGATTAAATGATGCTAACTTAGTAGTCTTTCTTTTGGTTATGATTAGGTTGCTAAGTTAGTTCATAATCTATTTTGAAATGTATGTATAGGTTATATATTATGTTGGAACGGAGGCGTATAACTATGAATAGATTGTTGAAAGAATGATTAATGTATAATATTGTTAACTTGATTGCGGAGTTGGTTGAAGATTTGTGGAGTTTGATGTATGATGTTCTAAAAAGGTTGGTTTAGAGCCTCGCTGTCCTAATTACTGTCATTATACTGCCAAAATTTCGTTGCGTCCCGACTGATTGTAGGAGGGGTCGAGTTGGGGAGTGACACTTGGTTGTATGTTAATTAAGTAAACTATGAGTTAGCTAACCTAGTTGGACAATTAATGAATGTTGTAGTTAAAGAGTAATTGAAACAACGTTTAACTTTATGTTCAAGGTGATTGACAGTGATTTGAAGCCAATCTTTCATTTTGGAGATTGGTAGAGGTGAGGGAGACTTAATCCTTATGTGCATAATAGTTTATTTACTTATACTTAGATTATGTGGACTTATTGTCTTCATATTGTGTGTGGGGGCAACCTATTTTGGTGTCCCTCAACCATGTGTTTGTTGATTTTTACTATTATTATCATTTTGAGTGCATTGCATCGTGGTTGCGCAACCATTCGGGCATGGTAGTGTCGGGAAAACCGGGCGGCATCGGGCTTGTCGGTCCACCTCGGCTACCATGGTTGCCCAGTCCCTCTCTCGCTTGGGATGCCGCCCAGGGAGAGTTAGGTCGTAGGATTTCAGAGTACATCCGGAGTACACCAATTTTTGGAGTTATAAGAGGATACCGGCTTATCGATATCAGTGTCATTATCATATTGGGATTTCAGTTCGTGGCTCGTGATTGAAGAACAAGTGTATCTATCCTTTTTAATGTGTGGTAACTTGTTTCAATTGTTCTTTGGTTGTAAAATGATTTATTTGTGCTAACTGCTGCATTGCACGTCCCTGGTAGACCTTATCCCTCACTGGGCAATTGTGATTGTTCATACCTCGCTAAACATGTTTCAGGTGGTGCAGTTGGAGGATGAGTTGACCTGATTGCTGTGTGCTATTACTTGAGATTTGAGTGATTGCCTGCTAAACTGTGGAAGACCTTACTTGTTCTACTTTCTGTTCTATTTGGGTGCCTAAGGGCTTATGTATATATATATTTGAGTAGTTGCAAGTTTGAAAGCTAAGTGGATGTAGTAAGTGTTATGGAATTATGGCATGTAATAATTTATGCTTTTGTTTCTAGCTACGTTGCATGCTTGGGGTTTAATGAACGGATGTATGGTTGGCTTTAATTTCTAAGAATGTCTAGTTGCTAACATAGAATGGTATGATAAGCGAATGAAGACATAGATTTTATGACTATTGTTGCATGCTTGTATGTATTTATATTGTCTTGTGTTGCTTAAGGCTCGGATGGCTTGGAAGTTGGGATTTCAATTAGAAATGTTGTTCCTTTTGCTTTGTGGTTTTATTTTAGTGTTTACTGGTTTTCAGAATGTCCACGGTACAAGGGAGACTCTGTCTGTTTTTCCAAAATTTTGTGACCGGGTTTGGTATTGGGATGAGTATCGATTGTTTAATAGAACTTATGGTCTCGTGAGGGGACGGGGTGTTATAAAGTACATGTAAAAGACATAAATTAAACAAATATAAACACAAAAGAGTACTAGATTGCCTCCTAGTAGCGCTAAGTTTAACGTTTTCAGCTAGACAGTTGTACTGAGTTTAACGCCATTAGCTTGGCAAATTCCCTTTTATGGAATGTCTGCAAGGTCTTGAAGTTCAACATATTCAACTTCATGAGGGACCGCATTAGGATTGAATGCATGTTTCAATCTTTGTCCATTGACTATGAGGACACACCCATCTGTGGGATCCTTGATTAAGATAACTCCAGAAGGATATGTTTTAAGCACTTCATAAGGACCATCCCACTTTGTTCTTAACTTGCTTAGGAAGAACTTCAGCCTAGAGTTAAACAACCAAACTTTATCAAAAGGAGAGAAGGTTTTTCTTAGAATAGATCTATCATGAATCGTCTTCATTCTCTCTTTTTAGAGTTTGGCATTCTAATAAGCTTCGAAGCGAAGCTCTTCTAATTGACTCAATGCCAACTTCCTACCCTCACATGTCCGTTGCAAGTCAAAGTTTAGGGCTTTAATAGCCCAATAGGCTTTATGCTCTAGTTCAAAAGTGATAAGATTCGTCAAAAATGAATATTGGTCACTATTCAAGATCATACTACATTGTATGAAAAGTATAAAAGTGTTGCATTTATTCCTAAGTTAAGATGCAAATATAGTACAAAAACCAAGGTTTGAATACTGCAAATACAGTCATATCACCTAACTCTTCCAAGATATCATTGGGTCCCGACCCGTAGGAGGATCAATGAGTCTTGAAAGAGAAGGGATTGAAACATTTGGTAGGCGAGATATACCAGCAAGTCCTACCTCTGACTGGAGTTCACGTTATTACCTCAATAAGCGAGATATACAGGCGAGCCCGTTGCTACCTAGAGTTTTCATTACTACCGCATTCATTAATGGTTACAACCGACCTGCTTTAACAATTAAAAGACATTTACAATTATCAATGATATAGCAAGAAAGTTTAGTCAATCATATAGCATATTCGAGGACATTCTATATTTCGCATCATGTAAACGTGTCAAGCATTTATCATATACTCATATGGACATGCAAGCTCCCTTAGTACTAACACATAATAACAAGAAATAACTAGAACTTGCAAGTTGGCTACTTAAACAATTACACCTACCAATTGCATACACTAGATACACCAAGCAAATCCAATGCTTCTGCATTATCCTATATTAGGAGGTAAATTTTCCTACTTTTATGAACTCTATTTAACCTGATTTCGGTATAGAATTAAAGTCTATCGAATGTATATAGTTTTAGAATCAAACAGAACTCAATTCGGAGTTAAATTGACCAAGATATATTATTCGGAAGATTGTTGCGCAAAATTGTCAAACTGAAAATTGGGGAATCCAGAATTGATAACACGACCGGGTATCACAACCGGATCCTGGGGCAGTCCACTCCCCAGCTGTTCGGTCATATAATCTGGCCGTGTTAACACGACCGGACATTACCCCCGGACAGGCACGATCTAGATCCCAAATTTTGCTATTTTGCTTAATATCTTGCCTCAAACTCATCCAAACCTTTTGTACACTCAAAGAGGTCTTCTAGGCAATATTCTTAGGTACCGATTGGTATACTAGAATGAGATTTGGAATGGAATGACATTCCTAATTATTTTTTATTTCCATGCTTGGTATAAAGGAATGAACTTGGAAATCTCATTACCAAGGTAATCACATTCCCACGTATATGGGAATAGCCATTCTAGAACAAACCCATGGGAATGGGCCATTCCCATGTATTTGGGAATGAACTTGACTATCATACCCTCATATTCAATAATAATAATAATAATAACAAAAATAATAATAAAAATAACAATAATAATAATTAAAAAAATATAATAATTATTATTATTATAAAATACTAATTATTATTATAAAAATATAAATAATAATAATAATATATAAATTATTATTAAAAAATAATAAAAATTATTATTATTAAAAAATTTATTATTTTTATTTTAAATTTTAATAATAATAATAATAATTATTATTATTATTATTTTAATTATTATTATTATTATAAAAAATTATTTTTATAATAATAATAATAATTATTATTATTATTATAAAAATAAATATAAAATAAAAAACTAAAAATAAAATAAAAATAAAAGTAATAATAATAATAATAAACAATAAAATTAAAATAACAAAATAATAATAGTCATTGAAATAATAATAATAATAATAATAATAAAAGAGCAATCTTGTCATATTTTTAATACTATAATAATAAAAGGGCAATCTTGTCATATTATATAAGGCATTCCTATTACTACTTTTCATTCCTAGAACATATCAAACATATTATTCGCATTTCCAAGTTCATTCCGTTCTCAGTTTTATTCCATTCCTTGGCCCATTTCATTCCTGTCCAAATCAATTCCAGTATACCAATCGCTACCTTAAGCTCAAGAACCACACCATAACCTTTGCAAATCAAACAACTACCCAAGAACACTCAAGAATTCTCAAAAACCTCAAGACCACCAAGGATACCATTCAAGTTCCAAAATGCTAGGATCTTGGTTTAAATCTTTGCATTCAAGTAAAACCTTCCCCAACACATATATACACAACATCAACTCATCATCCAAGACCACATTTAGCACCATCAACAAAGCAACAAAAACACCCCATACCCACATTAGCTCAAGAACACCAACCAAGTTCTTAAATGCTAGTATCTTACTCTCAAACCTTGTATAAACGTTATAACCAATCCGACGCACCCAAGAACAACTTCAACTCATAGTACAACTCCCTAAATTCATGAACACAAGTTAGGAAAAATCCTAGATCTACAACGCACAAGCACACCCAATTTTCACATTGGGTTCTCATATGAACACATAAGCAAGATTAACCAACATATATACATCATACAACCTTGGATGAGTTTTAGCAATAGATTTTGAAAGAATCCCTCATTTTAGCTTTGAAGTTTGATTGCAAGAATAGATTAGCAAGCAAATGTAGAAGCGATAATAAGATTCGAAAATGGATGAATCATTCTTCTTCTTCTTTTCTTCTTCTTCTTCATTTCTCTCTTCCTCTCTTCTTCTCTCAGTCATGTAGTTTAGTGTGTATGTGTGTGTGTGTTCTGCATTTTGTGTGTGTGTGTAGAGTGTAGTATGTGTGTTTTGTTTAGTTAAAGTTTGGTAGGATATTTTTAGAATAACTCAAGGACCAAAATGCCCTCTAATTAAATACTAATCTTCTAGTTTTCCATTCTAGTTCTATTTTAATTAATCTAGTTAGCTAGTTTGACGAGGTAAAATCTAATTAATGTTTATGATATCTAAACATACAAATGCACATAATTGAATTTAAATGCATGTTAAACGGGTGCACGTAAAATGAGACAAAGGCACATTAAATTATATAAATGCACGTTATTGAGTTTAAATGCACGTTAATTGATACAATTGCATGTTAAGTAACACAAAAATATACGAAATACTATAAAATGACTTTAAGCTTTATACTGGCTCAGTACGGGGTCTCACATCCACAATATCCACGAGTTGAATTTTAGAAGATTTGAGTAGATTATGTACCTTTGGTTGTAAACCTGTATGAAGATCCCTCAATTTAAGACCTATATGAAGATCCCCAATTTTCTCAAGATATGATAAAAGTAAAGTGATTCTCAAAGTGATTAATCCATATTCAAATACATAAGGCCAAGTGGGCATGTAAATTCATTATAGTTTTCCTACCTCAACCAACTAATCTTCTATTTTTTTTAGCATATCGGAATACATTTGTATATCATATGCTATTGATATGAAAATTATCATTATGTATACCAAATTTGCATAATTAAAAGAAATCAAAAACCCTAAATCGATTTCTGCCCTAAATTGATTTAGGGAAAAACCCTAATTGTTTTGGGGTTTCTACCCTAAATCAATTTTGGGTTCTGGTTATAGTTTATGATCAAAAACCCTTTAGTAGAACACAAAATAAAAATAACTATTAAACCCAAAAGATTTAGGGTTTAAAGCTATTACAAATTGAGTTAAAATTATACACATGTCGTATTTAGGTGAATGTGAATTACGTTTTCGAACATAAACCATGGCATCAATGTGGGTATGCGTTGAGAGGTTGGTGAAAAATGATGATGGTGCTGCTTGATAATGGTGGAGACGATGGTATCTAATGTAAGAAGTGGGTATGTGTAAGAAGAATAGATTAAAAGGATACAAAATGGAAAATAAAAATTGGAGCAAACCACAATGCTTATTTGAAAAAAGACCACCTTTTTAACAGTGGTTCGATGAACCGCCGCAAATTGTCAGTGCATTTTGTCATTCACGGCAGTTTTTATAACCGCCACAAATGAAGTGTCGCCTATTCTCACAATTTTTGTAGTGTCGGTGATCTTACTCGGGATTCTTATTTGGATTTCCTATTCGGTATTTTTTTCGGTATTCTACTTGGGCTTTTTTATTGGACTTTTTATCTAGAATTCTTACTCGATATTCATATATGGAGAGTTATATGGTGCCCTTATTCAAGGAGTTCTCATTTGAAATTCTTACTTGGTATTCTTAATCAGAGCCTTTATTTGACATTCTTATTAGGGCTTCTTATTTGGTATTCATCTATGGTATTCTTGTTCAGAGTTCTTGCTTGGTAACCTTGATTAATGCTCTTGATTGGTATTTAATATTCTATCGTATGCACTTGAGCCATAACTGATGTAGCAAAATGCAAAGTTACTTTATGAAAAATGAATTGTAAGGACGCAATTATTTTAAGGGGAGAGAGTGTGACATCCCGGCTCGAGCATATAGTTATTTTATTAATTGGCATATATTTGTATGCATTAATTGGTATATTTCTTCATTTACTTGCATTTCTTGTACTTACGTGCATTCGTCTCGTTTAACGTGCATTCACGTGCATTTATGTGTTTTAAATGTTGTAGATGTTAATTATGTGATAATGATTAGCAAATAGAAATTAGAATAGTTAGATTATAACTAAATTATAAACTAGCAAATAAGAATTAGTTAGGAGGGCAAATTGGACTTTTGGGCCTTTTAAAAATATATCACCTACCATTTGACTAAAATAAAACAAAACACAACACTCAACACACACACACAATCGGCTGAACACACACACACACACACACACACACACACATACACACACGGCTAAGACAAGGAAAAAGAAGATGAAGGAGGGGAAATGAAGAAGAAAGAGAGGAGAAAGAAGGGTGTAATAGCTCAAACTTTAGCTCATCTTTGCATTTCTAGCCAAGAATAAGTGAGGGGTTTACATTTAATGTGTATTTCTTGAATTTTTAGCAATGTTAAGTTTGTATAAATGTTAAATAAAGTTATTTTATGCCTTGTTTTAGCTAGCTTACTTGGTTATTATGTAGATTATGTGAAGCTTAAGTGTTGTTGCTTGCAAATCTTAAGAATTTTGGAATATTAATGGTTGTTGTTGTTGAGGTTGAAGATGATGAATAATGGAGCTTAAATATTTGTAAATATGCTTGTAAAAGTGTTGTTCTAGCTCTAACTAACCAGCTTTTAACTTACATACTTAATATTGCAAGCAATGAACTAAAGGAACTAAGCAAAGTGCACGAGTGTGTGTGTTCTATTTCGGGGCAGATTTGCACAACTAAGTTTGAGATCTTATTTGAGGTAGCAAACATTGTTAGAATTGGCTAAATTTTTTATATGTTGTGTCCAAGACCTTGAGGAACAAGCTCTATTTTAGGTGCAAGTTCTAATGATATCGTTAAGATGCATTTTTAGAGGCAAAACAGTAGGGTTTTGATTGATCCATATGTGCAGGGCTGTTTGCATAGTCTACTTCTAGAAGTCGTAACTTGATGAATATAGTATAGCCTTGAATTAGGATCCGTTTGATACTAAACTCATCTATACTTAATGAACTACACATCTGCCCAATTTTATAGCTTTTAGAGAGCATTAAAATTGGTAACCAAAATAGTAAACCCATGCTTGAATTTAACTTGTAATTGTAATTGAGATTCTAGTTGAAATGTACTTTCTCTTGTATTGTTTCGCTTGTTCATGGCTAATATTGGTTGCCTAAATATTCAAATGCTATAAAAGGTGCTAGTGTTATCTCCATGTATGCTAGTTGTTATTCTTTAGCTTAGTTTGCAATCTCTTTGAGCTTGGGTGAAGTTATGAACTATTTATATGTAGTTGAGTTGGTTGGAATCGAAAGATAATTGCTAAAGAGTTTTATGTTACCTATGTGCAATTGTTGGATTAGCAATGAATGGTTGTAATACATGTTCACTTGAGCTTTAGATTAAAGTAGCGTATGTTTTAGTGATTATAATGCATGTCATACTTATGTGCTTGAGGATAACCTACTTTGTCATTCCTCATTAACATGCTATATCATGTTTACGTGTTACGTGCTATCAAAGTGTTTCAGCGAGAGTAACAAGCTAACAAGTAATTGAGCATTGTCAATGGTTACAACTATCTCATTGGGGGTGGATGTGTTGGGTCTCCTTGGGCAGCATCATGTTTGCCAGTGGCTGGTTGCTCATCCTCCATACCATATTCCCTCTCTCACTGGGCACACATTTCTACCCTGAGAGGATTTTCTCGCAGAGGCATACAATGCTACCTCGGGAGAGTTAGGTAATAGGATATTTGGGGTACATCCTGAGTACACCCACTAGAGTGTTTCGGGATTTATCAACATTATTATTGTGTTCGTGTTCGTGCTCGTGTTCATGTTCGTGCTTATACTCGTGATCGAGATCATATCCTTTTTATATGTGTGCTATCTAGTTGCATACAACTTGAATAATTATCTCGTATAAGTGTTATATGTCACTCCTTAACTCGACCCCACCTATGATCAATCAGGACGCAATAGAATTTTGGCAATATAATGACAGTAATACGGATACCGGGGCTCCAAACCAACCCCTTTGTAACTCATACAACCAACTTCAAAGATCAACAACAACTCCACAATCATTTCAACGACATACAACACAACCATTTCCTTATATTAAGCAACCATTCAACAATTCATTCATACGTTACACGCCTCCGTTCTAACATCAACCATAGGCCAAACCATACACATGCATAATATATATTAAGCTAGTCTTGCAACCTATTCAAGTTCCAAAAACAAGACCGCTAAGCTAGCAACATTCAAACCACTATCTTTAAATCATCTTATACAATATAAACTTCTAAATAAATACAAACCAACTAGTTTTAGTATACAAGTAACAAAAGGAGAACTACAGCTCAAATATCATAGATAAGACTCGAACCAATAAGGCACATTCTCAGCTTCCTGAGGTACGTACCCGTAATCCTATTTAGTAACACTTGAATGCAAATAACGAATGAGAGTGAGCTTATATAAAACAAGCCCAGTGAGGAATTAGATAGATCTTTTGAACATATATACTTTACCACTTTGGAAATTACCTATGAGCATCAACACGTAACAATACATATATAATAACAACAATAAACATACAATAAGGATATGATACACTTGTTGATGAAGCTCTATACACCTTTTCAATGATCACCAACTCCTCCAAACCCAATGACACAATCCTGAGGTACCTTAACCTAGACCCACACCCCTTGCCCTCTCCGTCTATGCGAGATACGGAGTAGCTATGATAACTGTGCCCGTAGCCCAGGATGCCTCCTGAGGTGACACAACAGTATCAAAGCTAACAACAATGAGACTCAATATAATTAAACCAAGAGATCAGCAATGAAAGTGCCCGATTCCCGTACTCAATAGTCATCATTCAATTAACAATGTAACGCCCTAGATTAACCCTGAGTGTGCTCTTCACGGTTTTGTAACAACAATCAATAATCAACAATCAATTAAACCTTATTTCAACAACCAAATAGACAGCATTTAACAATTACCAACTATACAATTCTAAATCAATTAAACAGTATTTAGACAATCAAACAATCAATTAAACAACATTTTAACAATCGACAACTACAAAATTCTAAATACAACTAGGCCAGATGACAAAGTAGGCCATCTAACTCAACATGCATTTGAACACACAAGCAATCCCAACCTATTCAATAACAACCCAAGAATCAACCACTCAAACACTACCCAAATATTCAAAGACAACATTTCAACATTTCAAAGAAAGGTTACACAAACTTCTAAACTTCATAACTCATAATCTACTAACCCGATGACCTCCAAACCACTTCCTATCACTCACCCATACATGCATATACATTTACCCAATCGGAAACCAATCAAAAGTCATCCAAAACAAGCCCAATAACCCTAGTTTTTACAATATACTTGGCTGAATTTTTTTGAGATTTTGCTACAACATTCCAATCAAAAATTCGGCATTACAACATTATTACCCTGCAATTAACAAATTTTTAGAAGCTATAAGCAATCAATTCCAACTACCACAACAACAATTATTCAACATTGAAGCAATAACTTAACTTTAATACCCAAAAAATAGAAATACATTCTACTACCGATTAAAATAACTATAAACTCATATAAATGATCCTTGGCAACTACTGAGCAATAATCTAAAGACAGTTTAGCATTTCATCAGATAAATAAACAATTATATGAATTTGACAAAAATTAGCATTTCCAGATTTAGAATTTTTTTCTCACCTTTGATCCGAAGTAAAGCTATAAATGAATGCAATTGGTGCCCAACAAGTGGAATCCAACTCAGTTTGAAAAGCTTTGGCCAAAAACTAGGTTTTCTAAGAGAAATTTGCTTTGAAAAACCTTGAAAAAACTCTCTTTTTTCTCTCCTATGGCTGACGGCAATGTGAGTGTAAAATAAGGTGTTTTTGTGCTATTTCATTGTGTGTTGATATAATATAAGCAAAAGTCAAACAAATAAAAATGGTCAAAGTTGATTTAAGTTAATTTTCTAGTCTTTTAATGTGTATTTGTAGTCTATTTTGCTCACAAACATGCATTTAACACTTAGACTATTTTAAGTGGTATATTTTTTGTTGACAGCAAGTTTCACATGCAAACATTTACACCCGACTTGGCTAAAAACTAGATTTTTGCAAAAGAAGGTGTAAAAACCCTTTTAGATTCCTAATCCGATTCAAAATCCATTTTGATCAAACATGGGTCTATTAATATCTGAGGACTAGGTTTTGAAACACTAAAAAGACCAGTTTCAAAATTATAGCAGACGTGTTTCAAAAATATTATTAACAAAAACCGACGATAAAATTTTTAATGCCGTTTTTCATGAAAATTTCATGAATGCTCACATAGCATGCAATAAGAATATAAATTACAGAATTAGCCATTTTAACTCATATAGTACATAAACAAGTCAAAACACGCAATTTCACGCAAAGGTGAAATTTGGGGTTTCACATTCTCCCTTCCTTAAAACAATTGCATCCGCGCAATTCTTCCTTCATCCTTAGAGAACCTCATGTACTATTGGCTCGAACATACGAAATGAAAGATCAAATACCAAATTCTAAATACCAACTAAGAACAGCAGATAAGAACACCGAGCAAAATCATTGATTTAGAATACCCGAACAAGAACCCAGAGAAGAATGCCTATTATGGTTCCCGAAATAGAGCACTGATCAAAAATACCAAGCAAGATCTTCAAACAAGATCACCGAGTGAGAATACCGAATAATAATCCCGAAATAAGAACTCCGAATAGAACCGTATAAGAATTCCACATAAGAATACCGCATAGTAAATGCCAAAGAAGAAGTCCAAAGAAGTATACTAAATAAGAATCTCCATATAGAAATCCAGAGGAAGAATGCCGATTAAGATCACCAAATAAGAATCCCAATAGTCAATATATATATAGTCATAAAGTAGCTTGACCCCTAATCAGAATTTCATATGCTTCAGCGTCATATACTACTCAGTCACCAACTAACATAATGCACTGCTAACTTTAATCGTATAAGGCAAACTCTCTACTAACATTTTAGCACATTGCACTCAAGGAGACATGATATCTAATTGGTTGGGAATAAGTAAGTTACCTTTCACTACTGCTGCCACCTCTGGCAATTCCTCCAAATCCACTATGTAGGCCCGAGCCTGAACCTGTTGTTGCTGAGGTGCACTGCTTGTAGGTTTACCCTGATAACCCTGGACTACTGGTTGACCCGTAGAACTCTGATACCTGGGGCAATCCCTCGCCCTGTGTTGGTTGCTGCCGCAACCCAAACATGTCCCTGCCTTATTCTGATAGTCAGGCTCTAGATGGCCCGTACGTTTACAATAAGTACACTGTGGTGTCGGAGCACTGACGCTGCCTCCTGAAGACCCAAAAACTAAATAAGCAGCTGTACCAGCCTACTGCTAAGGTCTCGCAACACTGGGCCTATACTAACCTTGAGACTGGGTCGGCCTGTATTGTGATTGAGCATGATAGGACCCCTGCTGAAACTAGGGCCTATAGAAACCCTGCTGACCCTAAGGTCTAAAAGAGCTCTGCTGTACTGGTGGCCTATACACAACCTGCTGTCCCTGAGGCTGAAATGGCCTCTTACTAGGCTGGCTAGGACCAATCTGTTCCCCTTTCCTCTTCTCTAACCTAGAAGCCGCATCAAAGGCCTCACAAAATACATCATACTGATTCAGGGCCATTGCATCATGAATCTCTGGCCTCAGACCCAATACAAACCTCCAAGTTTTACACTCCTGATCTGCTACGAATTCCGGTGCATACCGGGGCAGCCTAGTAAAATTGGCCTCATACTGGGCCACTGTAGAATCACCTTGAACCAAGGATGTGAACTCTGCCTCCCTGCACTCACGCACAATCCTGGGGATATACTTGGCCCGAAACACCCTAAGAAAAGTATTCCAAACATAAGGAATACCCTGAGTCTCCCAATCTAATCTCACGGTACTCTACTATTCCCCAGCCTCATCATCAAGTAAGTATACCGCAAAGGTAACCTTCATCTCATCAGTATAATCAAGAGGATCAAATATTTTCTCAAGTTATTAATCCATGCTTCAGCCTTATGATCATTTGGCTCACCCTGAAACCTCAGTGGAAAATACCCCAGAAACTCCTTCAACGTACTACGCCCCTAGTAACCACCTTGAACATTCTGCAGCTGAGTCTGTATAATCTGTGCTTGGGCAACTTGCCCTGCTAAGATCTGTGCCTGCCCTGCTATGACCTCCGTCATCTGGTCATAGCTGCTGCAATACGATCATAACCCTGATCTCGGCCTGGTGCCGCATTACCCGATGCCTCGTTACCAGCCTCAAGCCTACCTCCTGTTCTCGGTCGACTAGCCATTCTACTTTCAAAGAGTTAGCACATGTTATAACACAAAGACAGGCTATAGAAAATTAATATCACTTAGGCAACCAAACAAACATAAGGCACATTAGTCACATAAATATTAGTCACGTAGACACGTAAACAGGTTAACCATATAATCACATTAATCACTTAATCATATTAACACATATTTCACTTTTCTTTCACTTCATACATAATTGCATGCTTGGACCACTACCCATATTCTGAGGATACCTCGGCTGACAGCTAAACATGTGCTTTGATACCACTAAATGTCACTCCCCAACTCGACCCTACTTACGATCAGTCAGGACACACCAAAATTTCGGCAGTATAATGACAGTAACACGGATACCAGGGCTCTAAACTAACCCCTTTGTAACTCATACGACCAACTTCAAAGATCAACAACAACTCCACAATCATTTCAACGACATACAACACAACCATTTCCATATATTAAACAACCATTCAAGAATTCGTTCATACGTTATACTTCTCCGTTCCAACATAACCATAGGCCAAACCATACACATGCATAATATATATTAAGCTAGTCTTGCAACCTATTCAATTTCC
This sequence comes from Ehretia macrophylla, assembly GCA_037974665.1. Lineage (NCBI taxonomy): Eukaryota > Viridiplantae > Streptophyta > Magnoliopsida > Boraginales > Ehretiaceae > Ehretia > Ehretia macrophylla. The sequence continues at coordinate 63,289,983 of CM075779.1, forward strand.
AAAAACAAGACCGCTAAGCTAGCAACATTCAAACTATTATCTTTAAATCATCTTATACAATATAAATTTCTAAATAATTATAAACCAACTAGTTTTAGTATACAAGATAACAAAATGAGAACTACAACCCAAATATCATGGATAAGACTCTAGCACATAAGACTCGTCCACATAAGGCACATTCTTAGCTTCCTTAGCCACGTACCTGTAATCCTGTTCAGTACCACTTGAATGCAGATAACGAATGAGAGTGAACTTATATAAAACAAGCCTAGTGAGGAATTCAATAGATCTTTTGAACATATATACTTTACCACTTTGGAAATTACCTATGAGCATCAACACGTAATTAACACTGATAACAATACATATATAATAACAATAGTAAACATACAATAAGGATATGATACACTTGTTGATGAAGCTCCATACACCATTTCAATGCTCACCAACTCCGCCAAACCCAATGTGACACAATCCTGAGGTACCTTAACCTAGGCCCACACCCTATGGCCTCTCTGCCCATGCGAGATAGGGAGTAGCCATGATAATTGTGCCTGTAACGTAGGATGCCTCCCGAGGTGACACAACATTATCAAAGCTCACAACAATGAGACTCAATATAATTAAACCGAGAGATCAACAACGAAAGTGCCCAATTCCCGTACTCAATATTCCTCATTCAATTAACAATATAACACCCCGGATTAACCCCGAGCGTGCTACTAAGAAGGTAATGTCCACCCTGGCTACACCCCGGATTAACCTCAAGCGTGCTCCTTACGGTTTTGTAACAGCAATCAATAATCAACAATCAATTAAACCTTATTTCAACAACCAAATAGACAACATTTAACAATCAACAACTATACAATTCTAAATCAATTGAACAGCATTTAGACAATCAACAATCAATTAAACAACATTTCAACAATCAACAACTACACAATTCTAAATACAACTAGGCTAGATGACAAAGTAGGCCATCTAACTCAACATGCGTTTGAACATACAATCAATCCCAACCTATTCAATAACAGCCCAAGAATCAACCACTCAAACACTATCCAAACATTCAAAGACAACATTTCAACATTTCAAAGAACGGTTACACAAACTTCTAAACTTCATAACTCACAATCTACTAATCCGATGACCTCCAAACCACTTCCTATCACTCACCCACACATGCATATACATTTACCCCATCAGAAACCAATCAAAAGTCATCCAAAACAAGCCCAACAACCCTAGTTTTGAAAATATACTTGGCTGAATTTTTTTGAGATTTTGCTACAACATTTCAATAGAAAATTCGGCATTTCAACATTATTACCCTGCAATTAACAAACGTTTAAAAGCTATAAGCAATCGATTTCAACCACCACAACAACAATTATTCAACATTGAAGCTATAACTCAACTTTAATACCCGAAAAATAGAAATACATACTACTACTGATCAAAACAACTATAAACTCATATAAATGCTCCTTGGAAACTACTGAGCAATAATTTAAAGAAAGTTTAGCATTTCATCGGATAAATAAACAATTATATGAATTTGACAGAAATTAGCATTTTAAGATCCAAAATTTTTCTCTCACCTTTGATCTGAAACAAAGCTAGGATTGCATGCAATAGGTGCCCAACAAACAGAATCCAACTCGATTTGAAAAACTTTGGCCAAAAACTAGGTTTTCTAAGAGAAATTTGCTTTGAAAAACCTTGAAAAAAAACTCTCTTTTTCTCTCCTATGGCTGACGGCAATGTGAGTGTAAAATAAGGTGTTTTGGTGCTATTTCATTGTGTGTTGATATAATATAAGCAAAAGTCAAACAAATAAAAATGGTCAAAGTTGATTTAAGTTAATTTTCTAGTCTTTTAATGTGTATTTTTAGTATATTTTGCTCACAACCATGCATTTAACACTTAGACTATTTTAAGTAGTATATTTTTAGTTGTTAACAAGTTTCACATGCAAACATTTACATCCAACTCGGCTAAAAACTTGATTTTTGCAAAAGAAGGTGTAAAAATCATTTTAAATTCCTAATCCGATTCAAAATCCATTTTGATCAAACACGGGTCTATTAATATCTGAGGACTAGGTTTTCAAGGGTTAAAAAGACCAGTTTCAAAATTATAGCGGACGTGTTTCAAAAATATTATTCACAAAAATCGACGATAAAATTTTCAATGCCGTTTTTTATAAAAATTTCATGAATGCTCACATAGCATGTAATAAGAATATAAATCACAGAATTAGCGCATTTTAACTCATATAGTACATAAACAGGTCAAAACACATAATTTCACGTAAAGGTAAAATCTGAGATTTCACATTATACTCTTGTGCCTATCTATGGTTGTATACTCTTGTGCTTATTATCTCGTATTGATATTAGATACTTGTGCTTATTGCTAAGTATTATTACTTAGTAATATGACTTGCTTATTTGCATTGCACGAAAATGATTTCGAAAATTTCTTGGTTTATTTTCTCGCCCCCTCATTGAGCATAAGTGTATGCCCACCCTTTTCATGTAACATTTGCAAGAGTAGATGAGCTAGCCTTCAAGAGGAAGAAGAAGTTGTGTTACTTTCTTGCTTGCTAAAAGGATGAATGATCTTGTCTTGAAACTGTCCGAAAGTGTTAAAATGTGAAGTCATGTTTAATGTAAAACTCTACTTTGGAGTCTTGGCTAGTCTTGTAAATGTTGTATGTATATGTTGCATGAATATAAAATGGTTGTAATAGGCTAGAAAAAGAACATGTAAATTATTTGCATAACAACTTATGTTTAGTAGATGGTTAGAATGGTAATTTATAGCTCCTATTTATCTATAGTAAAGAAATGTTAAGCCTACCAAACAAATTTGAATGGAATTATCTGGGGTATTAGGTTGTTGTATGCTGTTGAGCTTGATTGGCAAGTTTTGGATTGACTTAAGTGCGGGGGAAATTTCGTCCGTTTTGTCTCGTTTTTCGTGCCTTGAGATTTAAGTCGAGTTGTTACTATTGGTTCTGATTCTGTGAGGGATCAGGTCGTTTCAAGTTGAGCCTGCCCACGCCCCAATATACATTAAGAAAATCTGATAAATAAAATTATTAAATGAGAAATATACATTGTTGGTTGCAAGATTTTTAATTATGGTTACATTTTTAAAAACAAATTGAAAACTGTAAAGGAGTCCCAGTAAGAAAATTCACACGTTGATAAAATCAACCAAAAAAGACAATACATTAGAATGGTGTGGTCAATATTGATATATCCTTATGGAAAACTGAAAGCATTACAAGATGCACAAAGCAATTCTATATGGCAGTCACACAAAAGGCTACAAAAACCTAATGCAAGATGTACTATATGCAGATTACTTACTATCCTCCTCTTTGTTTACTTGTAACACGACCTGGTTCCTTCATTATATGCAAGGACTTCAAGAATTGATTTACCTGCACATAAATAGTAATAATTTTTCTTCTGGAAATAAATCCAAAGGGACAAGTAAAATTGGAATGATAATCTTCTTGTTGCTCTACCCCAATTGTAAGATACATGATTGTGTTAAATTTCAGTAGTTTTTATTAGTTCCAAGTAAATTTCAAATGTGACTGAAGGATCAACAATAAATACAATAAAGACAATAATAACAATAAGCGAAAAATCAGACTAGAGTTTGCCAAGAAGAATTACAACAGTATCAGTTAACTTACAAGCCCTCATAAAATAACTTTCTACTCAGATTGCTTAAGCACAATAGAATTAGATTAAGGTGTTTATTTCTTTCGACTTAAATTCAATTGAAAATGTTTGCTTTATATAATACAAAATTTGATTTTCCAAAACCCTGCGGAATTCATAAATTCGTGTTGTTAATTAATACCGCAATATGATTCTGTAAAAGTGACATAAACACATTGTTTCGATTATATGACGTTTAAATTTATAATTATATAGTATCCATTCTATTAAATTTATAATTCATCCTTATACAAAAGTGGTCATTAGCAAACAAGGAAGAGAAGGTCAAAACCAATTCTTTATATTAGGTCACATTTTTGTGAGATAATGCCTTCTCAGCAGTTGTGAAGGCCCCAGAAGATTCAACTACATAGTACTTAGCATCGATGAATGGATCATTAACATCTACCACATCAGTCTCATCATAAGAAGTTATTCTCAAAACTAACAATTTCATTGGCTATGTTTATTCCCTACATTTTCAGGAAGACAGAAAAAGTTCTTCTTTAGCACCATCCATACGTTGTCTGCGTTCAAATTTTAGAAATTGGAATTTAATTTTTTTAGGATGTAAATGATCCTATGCAGCTCATTAGTTGAACAAAACAAAAATTTCTACCACATCTTCAAACCGACTAAAATGGAAGCATCTTTGCACAAGAAGTTAAATAAGCCTATCTTGCCTGTCTTCATAACTTCTTCTAAAAAGATGGTCAACTTTGAAATTGATTGTATCAAGAAATATTCAATCAAATATGTATTTTATGCTTATTTGTTAAGTTTCAAAACAAAAAATCAAATATGCATTTTACTAGACTATAAGATTTTATAGCTACAAAAGGCCTTATATATCCTGTTACTTGAGAGATCCAATTATCTTCTCCTTTCAGGGACATCCTCAAAATATCTTCGCCTTTTCTCTGATATAAGATCTTCCAACATCCAAAAAAGCAGAGGCACATAAACTTATGTCATGCAGAACTTCGATCAAACAATCCTGATGAATACTCAACTCATCAAGACAAATTTGTGCATATGCTCTGCCCTTTGCCAGAGTAGTTATATCACTGTAATGGAAAAAAAGCTTATTTAAGCTTCAATTGAAAAATGTAACTGGACTTGAGAACACCGAAAAAATATCACAAAAATAGTATCTGATGGCTAAGATAGCTTACCTTCTGCAATATATATCTAGCAAGGAATCATTATCATTCACTATCAGGATAGAACTAACTTCAACTGCAATACAACGGGGTAAATTGCCCAGAAAAGTACTCATAGATATCAAAATCAAGACATCAATTTGCAAATATAATACATAAATTGTGAAGCCCTGCCCGAAACCCCATATGCATATCATGTCATTTAATATGTATTTATATCGATTTATGTGTATTTGAATGGTTTTACATGTATTTGCATTGTTTTACATGCAATTATGTTCACTTGCGTGTATTTAAGTCTTTTAGATATTGTAGACATTAATTAAACATTATTAAGTCAAGACTAACAACTAGATAGTTAGAAAACAACTAGAATGACATGCAATAAATAACATTTAATTGAAGGGGCAAGGTGGTCATTTGGTTAAAGTGCAAAATCCTACCAACTAAATTGTGTCTTCCAAAGCAAACACACACATACACACATGATTTACAAACTCATACACACTACACGACTGAGAGAGGAAGAAAGAAAAGAAGAAAAAAGGAAGAAGAAGAAGAAGAAGAAGAAGAAGAAGAAGTAGAAGAAGAGGTAGAAGGAGAAGAAATAAGATCCACGCTATTCTAAGCCATTGTTAAGCTATTTTCTTGCTTCTACACTTGCTTGCTAGCATTTTTCTTGCATTCAACCACAAAGCTAAGGTGATAGATTCTTTCAAAAGCTTTTCTTAAAGCACATCCAAGGTAGTATGTTGTATAAATGTTGATCTTCTTGCTTATGGTGCATAAATTAAGAGTTTTGTGTGAGATTTGTTATTTTATGGATTGTTTGAGCTAGGGCTACATCTTGTATATGCATATGATGATCTTGATGAGTTAAGGAGTGGTAAAATAAGCTAGATGAGGTTCTTACTTGAGTTGGAGGATGTATAACTTATGTGCAAATATTGAAAATAGAAATCTGACATTATGAACCTTGTGACATATTATGGTGTGCTTTGGATTACTTGTGAAATCACATATGTTTTAGCATGATTCAAGAGCTTCTAAGTGATGTTTAACAATGCCTTTTGTGTGTATCATGTGCTTGATTGAGGTTAGAAGCAAGAGAACTTTTCAAGGAGCAAATCACTACTCCATGTGTTAATTATGTCAAAGTCTAGTCTTGTTACCGGTCATGTTCAACATGACCGGATACAAGACCAACAAATTTAAGAGCTCATTCAACACAACTGAGTACACGACTGTATTGCATGAACATGCCCCAATTGTGTTCATTTTGTATTATTTCGTTTGTGATAGCTTGTATACTTATGGAATCAAGATATATGTTTAAAGTTATATTGTCAAGCATTTGAATTGCATGATTTGTCTATATGAACGTCATAGAGGTTGTTGAACTTGTATTGCACATTATGTCTTACTTGATTGGAAATTAATTGATGAAGTATTGAATCACTATAAGCTTGCTTGACATTATTATGTAAAATATGATTGTTTGACGGAGGCAACCTACTGTTACGCCTGACCCCGACCCATGGCTAGGACAAGGCCGGAACACATGACGTGTATTGGATAGATAACCTGTACAATCATCCATTCATGACCTAAACATTTATAATATCCACAAGTAACTTCAAGAAGGGTGCTTGAACTATCGGCACTTCAACTTTCATTAACCTGCTTCGTATATATACAAGGCCTAAATTCAACCCTTAGGCATGCCACAAACATCAATGCCTTCTAGGCCTCAAAAGAATAGGCTAGTAATAAGGTTACAACCCAACGTTCCAAAAGAATATTACAGTACTTAAAGTTGTTCAATTTAACATAGTTTACAACATCCAAAAATTCATAATTACAAACAAGCAGGATCACAACAAACAGAAGTCCAACTCGTCACACAAATAAGCCACGCTTTCATCTTGAGCTGTTGGCTTAGGCGCGGCCTCACCTAAAATATATTGTCATGAAAAGGGTGAGTTACACCACTTAGCTCAATAAGAGATAACGGGAAGGGGGTTTTTGCAAGAGTTTTGATCTTTTGAAACCATTTAGAAAACATGTCATTCATGGATAACAAATAAGTATAATCAATAACGAACGAGTATTAACACATAGCTCTACTCTCCGAGGTTCTTGAGGAACCAAGCAAAGGTAGTTTTTATCATATACCAAAGGATACGGTTTTAATTGCTGGAACAGCCAACCTTGATTCAGTCGTCATTCATTTTTCCCCAACTCCAAACATTAGGTGATATCCGGATAAACATCGGGGACCATGGTAGTCAAGACCAACTGGTAGCCCGATGCTATCCAAAGAAAACGAATGCCACCATGCCCATAATTGTGGTTGCAACCGCCGCGCCTGTAGCTATTAATCATGCAAGTACATAATATAAAACACATTGATAGGAGGGCAACAAAGTAGGTTACCTCCGTTAACCATCATGTGCAAGCATTTGATAAAATAAAAGTATCAACAAGCATGTGAACGTACATGTCTTATACACAATCAAGCATCAAATGTAACCTACACTTAAGCTTTTCATGACCCTTGATAGCTCATAAAATAGTCACATACCAAAGGAGAGTATAATAATCCCTTAGGACTACTCTAGGTAACAAGAGAAATGCAAAACAAGCAAAACTGCATTAGTCCAACTTAAATGATTAAATGACCTACTTTTCCAAACTCCAATTAATCTAATTTGGTCTAGACTTGAAGTTCATCGAAAATAGATAGTTCTAGAATCAAACGGAATTTAATTCGGAGTTGAATTGACCAGATATGGTCCTCGAAAAATTGTTGCGCAAAGCTGGCAAACTGAAAAACGGGAGGTCCGGTGATGTCTTACGAGATGGTCGTGTGAAAAATGTACAAAATAGACCAAATTTATATACCCGCAAGTGCATAAATCTTTACAATGTAGTGTGCTATGAGTGCGGAATCGTATCACAGGGAAGCTCGTTAGTTAGTTAGTGAAGTAATGTGTGAAAGTGTTAAAGCGGTAAGTGACAGTTTGTACAGGGCTTTTGGTTTTAACCTATGCTACAAATAAGTTAAACTAACTAAGTATTAGTGGAATACGAGGGTAAGGAATCTACGCGGATGGATATGTAAAAAAGGCAGTCAATATAGGCTCCGCATTCAAGTTCTCTAATCTTATGCAAGAGATTATGCTACAAGCATTAACCTAGTTAATTACTTAGCCTATTAAAATCCCGATTACTAAATCTAATGTAGGTGTTGTGCCATCTACGACCATTGGAGCCGTAGTATGAAACTATTCTTGCAACCTGGTGTAAAAGGTTTGTTTCAACTAAGTAATTATCTTTTCCTTACTTGGACTAGAACTACGGTACAACCTATAGTTCATGGAATCTATGTTTGTCAAGCTATTGATTCGCTATTAAAGAATGGATATATGGCACAAAAGTAAAGCTATCGTAACGTCTACTGAAAAACATTACGTATGAAAGACAATAAGTAAAACATTCATGACATCTACTAAAATGCATTATGTATGAAAGATAGTACTGAATTAAAAGCAAGCCATATATTGCAATCGAATTAAATAAACTGAATTTGAGACCATATATTAAAAGACCGTCATTTACAATATCCTCCCTTAGATAAATAACTCTACTCAGACATAATAATAAATACTAATTTGACTTCTGAAATTTGAGCAGAGGTCCGATGCCAAATAGCTATTCGGGCGGAACTAATTTTTCCTGAATAAGAACTATTAGGGATGAAATTTCCCCCTAATAAGTGATTTTCTATTAAAAGCTATTCGGGCAGAACCTCCACAGGGTAATAACTACTTGGGTCAGATTCCCCCTAAAAGTGGCTATTCAGGCAAAATTTTCCTGAATAAGAACCACTTAGGTGGGACTTCTCCTGTATCGTACTAATTAATTAACTACAACTACGACTAAAACTAACTAGAATTAACTCGAAATTATACCAAAAAGCTTGGCACTATTCCAAAATTAATTAAATAATTCGAAGGGAGGGGGATTATTTAGTGACAAAAATTCAGAGGCGTGCTCGAGCACCTTTGCTGCGCCAAATTACAACGCGCCACACGGCGCTTTCATATTCTTCAGCGACAGGCGCTCGAGCACGCTTCTGCTCCATCGTTGAATTTTTGCCACGTGTTTTCTTCTAGAAGTTGGTGGATTTTTGCATAGGGCGCTCGAGCGCCGGGCTTTGACCAAGTATTGACCGAGGTATTTCTAGGCTATTTTTAGCGTTGCGAGTCTGATTATGCGCTAGTTTCGGCCAAATTTCATCTTTATCGTCTTCATTCTTCTATCGGTTCTCGTGTTTTCCCCTTTTTCACTTCTTGACTTGCATTTTGGATCGTTTTGGGTCTGAATTTCTACTTTTTGGTATTTTTCTACATTGTATCGAAAGTATCAAAGTGTTGCATTAATTCCTAAATTAAGATGCAATATGTAGTACAAATACTAAGGTTTGAGTGCTGTAAATACAGTCACATCAACATCTACAAACCTAAACCTTGCTTGCCCTCAAGCAAGACTGTCTTTAAAACAGATGTGAAAGTGAAATTTGCAAAGATTTTTACAAGTCAAAACAGATGAGATAATCTATCCTATCTTTTTGTCAAACATTTTCCAAAAATGAAACATGAGAAATGCAATCTACTATCTTAAACCTATTCAACAGTTAATGATAAACATGATAAGAGAACCTTTTGCAAAGTTTCTCAAATAGGTACTCTTATTGGAAATCGACTATTAATAGTTTTGGAGTACATATTTAGAAGTAAGCTAACCATATTAAGTTAATTCAATTCTTAACTTTCAAGTTATGCAAACAGATTGGACCTTGATATTCTTACCTACATTTGCAATCAAACTCTTGATCATTCCTTAACCCTTTAATATTTGCCAGAAATATAAAAGTACACTAATAATTCCTCTATATAGTGTTTAGTTTCCTTTGCTTTATCCCTTGTAGCGAGCTTTAAGGCCAACAATCCCCCGTCATTATGACTGAGGTTGCCAGGTTTCAAAGGGACCCCTACGTGCCTTAATCACTTAAGATATCCAGGCTCGAAACCTTACACTATAGCACATATCCCAAATTACAATGTCTAGGATAGTGGTGTTTAGAGATTTACAACATATTTACACCAAAAAATTTATTTCAACTGTAAAAGTATGTACAACTCTTTTTCCTTTTTTCTATTTTTTTGTATTCTTTTTCTTTTTCTTTTTTTTTTTCAGAGTGTACATACATATAGAATAATATAACATACTGTATAGACATGGGAAAGGGTTCAGGTTTCAATCACAAGGAATTCTGATAACAAACGGTAATTCTATCTCAGCCATTTCATAATTACATACCTATCAATTTGAAGAAAAGAAGAACATCTAGGCTTACTAATGAATACAGTACCCCAAAGTTTCTCTTACAGAGTTTCCTCAGAGTTTTTAACAATACATAGCTAACAAAACAGGTTCTGAAATCATCTAAATCTTCTTCTTTTAAATAAGTAAGGTAACAAACTACTTTTGTCATGAACAAAAATAGTGTATTTCTTGCATATTTTGAAAAAGTTTTTCATGAAATAAACACACCCCCACACCAAAACTTTGCTTGTCCACGATCAAATAGCAATGAAAGACAATGAGAGTGTAATATGCAAGTAATAACATAATGACAAATGCTACATCCCCAAACCTATGGTTTTCTTACTCTTCAGTGCATGTTGATCAGGTATAAAGGGAAATGTAGTAAGGACAGATATCACTTGATATGAAGTATTTCTATGTTGATATCAAAACTTTTCTACAAACTTTTGCCAAAAGATGTATCATTTAGACTCTTTTCTGAGAAGGGGTTCAAAAAGAATTAGACTCTTTTCTGATTATCATCAACACAACAAAAATAATAGTAAGTTAATCTATACAAAATAGAATAAGAGAAGGGGGTCAAAAAGAATTATGGTCAAGGAAAATAACTTAATACATAAAGCAATAAATAAACTACCCAAACCATTTAGACTCTTTTCTGAGGTTCTAGAGTTGATACTCCTACAAAGACTAGCTCTTCCAGAGGTTTCCGTGCTCACGACATCTAGTGCTTTCCTTCAGCCACTTAAGACCAAAGCTAGTTCCATAGGGTCAAAGACAAAACAATGGGGTTATACGTCACAGACGTTACGTCTAGTATATGCTCACACTCCTAACTGCCTTATCAAGTAATACCCAACAAACTCAAACTACATTAAGCTGGTGGAGTAGCTCACACTATAAGACAAAGTTATATAATTAAATTAACCGCACACAAAAACGTACAGTGACCACTAGTAGACAAACACTGGTACCTTTATAAATGTTCCTCAGGGCTAAAACCCAAAGAACCTAAAGCTCAAGAAAGATTCACATAGTACATGTAAATGACAAAAATTAAACAAATATTTACACAAAAGAGTACTAAGTTGCCTCCTAGTAGCGCTAAGTTTAACGTCTTCAACCAGACGGTTGTGCTACGTTTAATGCCACAGGTTGGCAAATTCCCTTTTATGGAATGTCTACAAGGTCCTGAAGTTCTACAGATTCAACTTCATGAGGGACTGCATTAGGATCGAATGCATACTTTAGTCTTTGTCCATTGATTGTGAGGATACGCCCATCTGTGGGATCCTTAATTAAGATAACTCCAGAAGGATATGCTTTAAGAACCTCATAAGGACCATCCCACTTTGTTCTCAATTTTCTTGGAAAGAACCTTAGACTAGAGTTAAACAACCAAACTTTATTAGAAGGAGATAAAGTGTTTCTTAAAATGGATTTGTCATGAATCATCTTCGTTCTCTCTTTGTAGAGTTTGACATTCTCATAAGCTTCAAATCGAAGCTCTTCCAGTTCACTCAACGCCAATTTCCTACCTTCACCCGCTTGTTGTAAGTCAAAGTTCAGGGCCTTAATAGCCTAATAGGCTTTATGCTCTAGTTCAACAGGATGGTGGCAAGCTTTACCGTATTCCAATCTATACGGGGACATACCGATGGGAGTTTTAAAAGTAGTACGGTAGGCCCACAATATGTCTTGCAGACGATTGGACCAATCTTTTAGATCGAGCCTAACCGTTTTCTAAAGAATTGACTTGATTTCCCTATTCGACACCTCCACTTGATCACTTGTTTGTGGGTGATAAGGCGTTGTTATCTTGTGGTGGACAAAGTATTTTCTTAAAAGGGTTTCTAGTGTCCTGTGAAAGAAGTGTTATCCTCTGTCACTTATAAGTACACGTGGCACCCCAAATTGAGAAAAAAATGTTCTCTTTAATGAACTTGACCACAACTTTATGGTCATTGGTTCAGGTTGCCACTTCCTTTACCTACTTGGACACATAGTCCACACCGACAAGAATATAAGTATAACCTGAGGAATGAGGAATGGGACCCATAAAGTCTATACCCCCACACATCAAATATTTCACATATAAGAATAGGTGTAAGGGGCATCATGTCCCTTCTTGAAATGGAGCCAGCTTGTTGACATTGTGGGCAATTTTTACACACTCGCTGGGTATCCTTGAAAAGAGTGAGCCAAAAGAACCCACATTGAAGGGCTTTGGTAGTTGTATTTTTTCCTTCAAAATGTCCACCATATGCTTTAGAGTGGCAGAACTGGAGAATGCTGTCAATTTCGTCCTCAGGAATACATCTCCTAATGACTTGATCAGCACAAATCTTGAAAAGATAGGGATTTTCCTATATAAAGTTCTTGACTTGTTCGATGAATCGATCCCTTTCACGTTTACCCCAGTGATTTGGAAACTCTTGGGAAGCCAGATAATTGACATAGTAGGCATACCACGGGGTCTTATGTGAGACAGTGAAAAGTTGTTCATCAGGGAATATATCTTTGAAAGGCAGAGTATCAATAGGAGAATCACGTACCAAACGTGATAAATGATCAGCAATAGAGTTCTCGCTTCTTTTCTTGTCCTTGATCTCAAGGTCAAGCTCTTGTAGGAGTAATAGCCAACGGATTAAACGGGCTTCGTATCCTTTTTGGTCAATAAATACCGCAAAGCCGCGTGATCCGTGTAAACTATTATTTTGGATCCTAAGATGTAAGATCTGAACTTATCCAAGGAGAAGACTACAACTAGCAATTCATTTTTAGTGGTTGTGTAGTTCTTTTGAGCTTCATCTAAAGTTTTGTTAGCATAGTATATCACAATAGGCAGCTTATCCTTACACTGACCTAATACAGCTCCCATTGCATAGTCTGATGCATCGTACATTATCTCAAAGGGAAGACTGTAATCAGGAGGTTGGATGATTGGAGTAAATGATAGCAAGGATTTGAGCTTCTCAAAAGCTTCTGAGCACTTGTCATCAAAGTTGAATTTAGCATCATGTGTTAAAATATTTGAGAGGGGTTGGGCTATATGGCTGAAGTCCTTGATGAAACGCTGATAGAAACTAGCGTGACCAAGGAATGATCGGATATCACGTACCGTCTTGGGTAGGGGTAGTTATAGCTCGTCTTTGGCTAGGTCCACATGGATTCCATTTTGTGTAACAACATGACCCAAAACTATACCTTGTCGAACCCTAAAATGGCTTTTTTCCAACTTAGAACCAGGTTCATTTCAACACATCGGTCAAGCAGTTGTGAGAGATGTATAAGGCACTCGTCGGAGGTAGCTCCAAACACTGAGAAGTCATCCATGAAGACTTCTAGGAACTTTTCGATCATGTCCGAGAAGAGGGCTATCACACATCTTTGAAACGTTGCAGAGGCATTGCAAAGACCCTAAGGCATGCGCATAAAAGAAAAGGTCCTATAGGGACATGTGAATATGGTCTTTTCCTGATCTTCAAAAAAGATTGGGATTTGATTGTATCCCGAATATCCGTCCAAAAAGTAGTAGTAGCCTTGCCTGGCTACTCTATCTAGGACTTGGTCAAGGAAGTAGTATTTCCTTGTCTTGGAGTTGAGCTTTTTATAGTCAATGCGTACACGCCACCCAGTGGTAATTCGTGTAGAAATTAGCTCACCTTTGTCATTTTGGACCACAGTAATCTCAGATTTCTTCCGTACCACTTGTACCGAACTTACCCATGGACTGTCATAAATCGGGTATATAATACCCATATCAAGTAACTTGATGATCTTTTTGTGGACGACATTACCAATCTTTGGGTTTAGTATTCTCTGAAATTCTTCAGAAAAAGTACCTCATTTCTCGAGATGAATTCTGTGCATTCACACAGAGGGATCAATTCCTTTCAAGTCTGAAATTGTCCAACCTATCGCCTGTTTGTGAGTACTCAGGATTTTCAAGAGTTTGGCTTCATTCTCGGTAGTCAAATCCAAGGCAATGATGATTGGTAAGGTCTCTTTAGGTCCTAAGTAGGCATACTTAAGATGTTCAGGCAATGTTTTGAGTTCCAACATTGGTAGAGACTCAATTGTGGGGCAATCTGAAACTTCAAGGAAATGAGTTGTTACTTGATCGTCCTTATCTGGATCAACAACAACAGAAGCATAGGTGACCATTTCAGGAGAAATGTTGTATTCAAACAATAGCCATTCAAGTTTGGCTATCTCCTCATTAGGAGTTAAGATTGATTGGGCAAACTCATCTATGCATGAGTCAATGGTATCTAGATGGAATCATTCTTCTTCCTCATCTTGGTCCAACTTGTTGGCTGCATCAGTAACCCTTAACTTCGTTCTCATGTTCCCAAATATTAGTTCTATCATTCTAGTCCTACAATAAATAACAGCATCAGTTGTTGCTAGGAAAGATTTGCCTAGTAAAACGGGAGTGGTATTCTTGTTATCAGGGCCTAAGTCCATATTTACTGAGAACAGAAATTCTCCTACTCTGACTAAGATATCCTCTACAATACCTCGAGGTCTCCGCTCAGATCTATCTGCCAACTAGAGGGTTATATTTGTTGGTGTCAACTCTTCAAGACCTAGCCTTTGGTAAACTGTGTTAGGGATGAGGTTAACATTAGATCCCAAGTCTAGCAAGATGCTTTGTACCCGTTGGTCATTGATTAAACATGGAATAGTGAAAGCTCTTGGGTCACTGCACTTCTGAGGCAACCCTCTAGTGCAGATGCTACTAAAATTTTCAGTAAGATGGACTGTCTTAGGAATAGAGTTGGTTCGTCTCTTTTTCACACACAAATCCTTCAAAAATTTGGCATAGGCAGTGATTTGTTGGATTACCTCTACTAAAGGCAGATTAAGCTTAATCTCTTTCAGATGCTCTAAGACCTTGAGTTGTTTTGGATCAATACTCAGCTTCGGACGGGACAAACCTGTTGGGAAAGGTGCTTTGCATGAAGGTTCAACTAAAGGCTATACCATTGGGCTTTTATTCCTACGGGATTCATCAACAATGTTGCTTAAAAACTCGATCTCAGGTTCCTCTATCTCCTCAAGAACATCCCTATTCTTCTTTCTAACCTCCTTGTCTATCACTTTCCTACTCCTAAGGGTAGGCCTTAGCCTGTTAGTGGGCGATCTCAGTAAGGACATTATTACATTGTCCTCATGGATTTTCCATGGTCTGAGGCGGGAGTTTACCTTCATCTCTCCTGCTTATATTTTGGGCCAACTGCCTAATTTGTCCTTCATGTTTAAAAATGGATTGTTACTGAACTTGAACCAATTGTAAGAGTTTGTCAAACTTGTCATTAGATGATAGCTGTGCAGGAGGAAGAGCGGGAAAATTGTTCCGTTGTATTCGGAACGGTTCTTTCTAAACTTGGTACAAACCAGGAGGGTTAGAGTTTTGTGGCCTCTAATATTGATGTTGAGGCTCATAGTTTCCTTGTCTTTTCTAATATTGTTGTTTAGGAAACTGAGTCTCACGATTCCCTTGTCGCCACAAAAATGCGGGGTTGTCTTGGCAGCTAGGATTATACATGTTTGAATATAGATTGTAATTCCTTGTATATCCTTGAGTGATGAAAACTTGTTCTTGCATGAATTCAGGAAATTGTGAACTAATTGGACAATCTAAAGTAAAGTGATCTACTACAGAACATACAACACAAATTTCCATAATTTGAGGAGCTTGTGAAGAAGTAGACCCTAGAGACATGAATTTTTCTAATTAAAGTGCTAGGGCATCTACTTTGTCGGTCAATTGGGTGTTGGAGTTAGAGTTAACCTTGAACAATGCCCTCTTTTGGGAGTTGTGGGTGCTTCTAGTTTCTCTATCTATAGCTGTGTTCTGAAGAGAATCTTCAGTTATATTCTCAATTCTAGTCCAAGTTTCGTCTGTTGTGAGGTTATAGAAACCTCCATTGCTCATTGCATTTACCATCATTTTCTGCTGAAATGTAAGACCTTTAAAGAAATCATGCAAGAGTTTGTGACGTGTAAACCCATGGTGAGGACACTGATTTCTAAGATCTATAAATCTTTCCCAAGCTTCATGAAAAGGCTCTAAGTCTGACTAAACAAATGACATGATATGTTCGCAGAGTAGTGGTCTTGGCCATTGGGAAGAACCTATGTAAGAATTTCCGAAAAAGTTTTTCCCAAGATGTAATAACTCCTACGTCCAAATGATTTAGCCATTGTTTGGCTTTGTCTTTTAAGGAAAATGGAAACAAGCACAGTTGAATAATCTCACGGCTCACATTAGGGATGTGAAGCATAGAACATGCCTCCAAGAATTGTATGATGTGAGCGTGAGGGCTTTCGTTGCTTTTCCCATAAAAGGAAGGCAGATTTGAAATAGTCCCTGACTTAAGCTCAAAGTTAACATTGCCAAGAGCCAGTGGGGCTATGGCAAATTCAGGATTGTAATCATCCGAAGATAAATATTGACAAAGAGTCATTGGTGGGTCAACGGGTTGATTAACAGGCCGGTTAATAGGTTGAACTATAGGAAGAGGCGGTATGTTTTGAATATTTCTTTCTTGCTCCACCATCGGGACTTGGACTCTCATTCACAGAGTTTTCTAGGGCTCGAGATCAAATTAGGCAAGCTTCGGATTTAAGGAACGACGCCCGTGCATGCAAAATAAACTAAAGCTAAGTGCAATAAGTTAATGACAGGAAATAAGCTAAGTACGTTAAACTAGATACCGGAAGTAAACTAAGTACTGGAAATAAATACATATTTTAAACTGAGTACTTTAATTAAAGACAAAAATTAAACTATGTATATGTGCAAGCTATTTTAACAAAGCATAATATAAATAGTTTATGTGCAAGTATTATACAGACAACATACAAATTTATAAACTATGTGCAAAATACTTTACAAGTAGAATTTATACAATCTAACAAATATAGACAATAACTACAACACTTAAAACAAGTTCACAGTTTAATTCAAAAACTAAACTAGACCGTGCTTCCCCGACAACAACGCTAAAACGTTGATGTCTTACGAGGTGGCTGTGTGAAAAATGTACAAAATAGACAAAGTTTATATACTCGCAAGTGCACAGATATTTGCAGTGTAGTATGCTATGAGTGCAGAATCGTACCACAGGGAAACTCGTCAGTTAGTTAGTGAAATAGTGTGTGAAAGTGTTAAAGCGATAAGTGACAGTTTGTACAGGGCATTTGGTTTTAACCTATGCTACAACTAAGTTAAACTAACTAAGTATTAGTAGAATATGAGGGCAAGGAATCTAGGGGGATGGATATGCAAAGAGGCAGTCAATATAGGCTCAGCATTCAAGTTCTCTAATCTTATGCAAGAGGTTAAGCTACAAGCATTAACCTAATTAATTACTTAGCCTATTAAAATCCCAATTACTAACTCTAAAATAGGTGTTGTGCCATCTACGAGCATTGGAGCCATAGTATGGAACTGTCCTTGCAACTTGGTGTAATAGGTCTATTTCAACTAAGTCATTAACTTCTCCTTAATTGGATTAGAACTACGGTACAACCTATAGTTCATGGAATCTAAGTTTGTCAAGCTATTGATAAACTATTAAAGCATGGATATATGACACGAAAGTAAAGCCATCATAACGTCTACTGAAAAGCATTACGTATGAAAGACAATAAGTAAAGCAATCATAACATCTACTGAAAAACATTATGTATGCAAAACGATACTGAAATAAAGCAAGCCATATATTGCAATTGAATTAAATAAACTGAATCCGAGACCATATATTAAAAGACCGTCATTTGCAATATTCTCCCCTAGATAAATAACTCTACTAAGACATAATAATAAATACAAGTAGTACAAATAAGAGAGTCAAGAAAGGCTCCCTCGATATGACAACTTTGTATTTCTGATTTCTGAAATTTGAGCAAAGGTTCGACGCCAAATAGCTATTCAGGTGGAACTAATTTCCCACAAATAAGAGCTATTAGGGATAAATTTTTCCCCGAATAAAAGCTTTCCTATTAAAAGCTATTCGGGTAAAACCTCTCCCAGATAATAACTACTTGGGTCGAACTTCTCCCTAAAAGTGGCTATTCGGGCAAAATTTTCCCAAATAAGAACCACTTATGTGGGACTTCCCCCGTATCCTACTTAATTAATTAACTACAACTACGACTAAAACTAACTAGAATTAACACAAAATTATACCAAAAAGCTTGGCACTATTCCAAAATTAATTAACAAATTCGGAGGAGGGGGGGCTATTTATAGACAAATTTTCAGAGGTGCACTCTAGCGCCTGGTAGAGGCGCTCGAGCGCACCTCTGCTGCGCCAAATTACAGCGTGCCACGTGGCACTTCTAGATTCTTTCGCGACAGGCAAAAGGTGCGCTCGAGCTCCCTTCTGCTCTATCGTTGAATTTTCGCCACGTGTTTTCTTCTATTTTGTTGACTTTCTAGGCTTGAATGTTGACTTTTGACCGAACTTTGACCGAGTGTTGATCGAGGTATTTTTGGGCTAGTTTAAGCGTTCTGAGTCTGATTATGCGCTAGTTTCAGCCAAATTTCATCTCTATCGGCTTCATTCTTCCACTGGTTCTCATGCTTTCCCCTTTTTCACTTCTTGACTTATATTTTGGATCTGAATTTTCATTTTTTGGTATTTTCTTACATTGCTTCGAAAGTATCAAAGTGTTGCATTAATTTCTAAATGATACAATATGTAGTACAAATACCAAGGTTTGAGTGTTGCAAATACAATCACATCAGGTATCATGTCCGCACGTTTGGTCAGTGCACTACCTATTTATCTAGACGTGTTACCTAGTCGTAATCAACACGACTGGATATCACGACCGAACAAGCACGTTTTTCACCCCAAAATCTTCATCAAACCCAAATTCAACTCTATTTTTCTTCCACCTTTGCAACACTTATGCTCACACATTATCACCCATTTCATTTCCACACACATATGCCGTTAGATTTGCTAGGTTTTGCTCATAGACTCCAAGGAATACTTGAAATCATCTAGGTTATCACCTAGCTACTACAACACCCAACAAGATCAACCAACATGTGAATCCCTAGATTTCATCTTTGCATAGAATTATGTGTTTTGACCTGTTTGTGTGTTATGTGAGTTAGAATGTGCTAATACTATGATTTATATTCCTATTACATGCTAAGTGTGCATTCATGAAATTTTCTTCGAAAACGGCATTGAAAATTTTATCGTCAATTTTTGGTAAATAGTATTTTTGAAACATGTCCACTATAATTTTGAAACTGGTCTTTAACACTTGAAAACCTAGTTCTCGGATATTAATAGACATGTGTTTGATTAAAACGGAATTTAAATCGGTTTAGGAATTTAAAAGGATTTTTACACCTTCTTTTGTAAAAATTGAATTTTTAACTGAGTCAGGTGTTAATGCATGCATATGAAAATTGTTGTCAACTAAAAATATACTACTTAAAATAGTCTAAGTGTTAAATGCATGTTTGTGAGCAAAATCGACTAAAAATACGTATTAAAAGACTAGAAAATCAACTTTGACTTTTATTATTTTGTTGACCTTAAGCTATTTATACATCAACACACAATAAAATAGCACAAAAACACTTAAACCACACATACATTGCCGTGGCCTTGGAGGGAGAAAGAGAAGCCATTTTCAACATATTTTTAAAGTAATTTTCTCTTAGAAAACTTAGTTTTTGGCCAAAGCTTTTCAAACTGAGTTGGATTCCGCTTGATGGGCACCTATTTCACGCATTCTTAGGTTTGGTTCGGATCAAAGGTGAGAGCAAATTCTAGATCTTAAAATGCTATTTTAAGTCATTTTCATATAATTGAATTTTTATCTGATTAAATGTTAAACCGTTGTTATATTATTGCTCAGTAGATGCCAAGGATCGTTTATGTGTGTTTATATAAGTTTTGAACGGTAGTAGCATGTATTTCTATTTTTCGGGTATTAAAGTCGAGTATTTGGCTTATTGTTGAATAATTGTTGTTGTAGTGGTTGGAATTGGTTGGTTGTTGCTTCTAAAAGTTTGTTAATTGCGAGGTAGTAATGTTGTAATGCCGAAATTTTTATTGGAATGTTGTAGCAAAACCTCAAAAAATTCAGCCAAGAGCTTTGCCAAAATTAGGATTGTTGGACTTGTTTTGGATGGTTTTTGGTTGGTCTCAAGTGGGGTTAATGTAGTTTCTTGAGTCGGTGAGTGATAGAAAGTGGTTTGGAGGCTATTGGATAAGTAGATTGTAAGTTATGATTGTTGGAAGTTTGTGTAGTCTTTCTTTAAATGTTGAAAAATTGTCTTTGGTTGTTTGGGTAATGTTTGAGTGGTTGAATCTTGGGTTGTTGTTGGTTAGACTTAGGATGGGTTGTGTGGTTTAATGTGGTTTAATGCATGTTAAGTTAGGTGGCCTACTTTGTCCTCTAACTTAGTTGTTAGTTGTTTATTTGATTAATTGATGTTATATTATTGAAATGATATTCACTGATTGATGATTAATGATGTCAAGAGATAGGCAACCTACTTCTGTTGTTCTCCCATAATATGAATGTTTATTATTATTGTCATGAGTCTTGATATTGTGTGCCACCTCTCGGGCAGTATTTGACTGTCGGGTTGATAACAGCATGACTATCATAGACTACCCCCAGCTTGCATGGGCAGAGATGCCATGGAGGGAGGGGCTAGATGAGGTACCTCGGGTATGTATTATAGGAGTTATAAGAAGATGGTTGAGATCGTAATGGCTTATGGAGCTACACAAACTAATGTATCATTTCACAATTGAATGGTCATTTATGTGATTGAATTGAATTGTTAATGTTGAATAAGTTATTTGAATGTATTGCTTATATGATGGTTTATGAGTGTAATTAATGTCTTCACCAAATTTGTTGAATTCCGCACTGGCTTGTTTTATATAAGCTCACTCTAATTCGTTATCTGCAAGCAAGTGTTACTGAACCGAATTACGGGTACGTGCCTCCGGAAGCTGAGAATGTGCCTTACATGGACGAGTCTTATGTGTCGAAGTCGTTTACATGAGTTTGTCTTAGTTTATATAATATATTGTATTGTATAACTTATTTAAGGATAAGTACTTGTTTAATGCTTGTTTAGTAGTCTTTCTTTTGATCATGATTAGATTGCTAGATTGGTTGTAATCTATTTTGCAAATGTATGATATAGCCTATGTATGATGTTGGAACGGAGGCGTATAACTTATAGATACATTGTTGAAAGAATGTTTAATATATAATGTAGTTGCATTGTAGGTTGTTAACATGATTGTGGAGTTGTTGGTGATATTTGGAGTTGGTTGTATGAAGTTCTAAAGGGATGGTTTAGAGCCCTGATGTCCGTGTTACTGTCTTTATACTGTTGAAATTTCGTTGTGTCCTTACTGATTGTAAGTGGGGTCGAGTTGGGGCGTTACAAGTAAATGTCTTCACCAGATCTGTTGAATTCCTCACTGGGCTTGTTTTATTTAAGCTCACTTTCATTCTTTATTTGCAAGCAGGTGTTACTTAACCGGAGTACGGGTACGTGCCTCAAGAAGCTGAGAATATGCCTTACATGGACGAGTCTTATGTGCCGGCGTCGTTTCCATGAGTTTGTCTTAGTTTATGTAATATATTGTATTGTATAACTTACTTAAAGGTAAGTACTTGTTTAATACTGTTTTAGTAATCTTTCTTTTGATCATGATTAGGTTATTAGACTGGTTGTAATCTATTTTGCAAATGTATGATATAGCTTATGTGTGACGCCTGGGATTTTAGCCGTACATTTATTTACTGTTGCATCTATTATTTGCGCATTTCCTTCTGTGCTTTATTAACTGGCTTCTTTAGCTACTATTCATCCTGTTTTCAAACTATATTCTATTAGTGAATTAGTATTTTTATTAAATCACATTAATTGTTAAAGGAGTGGGAAAAATGTGCACTTGAGCTAGAGGCGATAGGAGAGCTCGTTTAGAAAATATTTTTAGTAGTTAAGTGAATAGTGTTACGTAACAAACTTAGAGATTTAAATAACTAACATTACTTTTCATCTTAGGCTCGTTTTTAAGTTAATAACGCGCATTCTAGTGACCTTTTAAATACCCAAACTTGACCCCACCTCAACTTAATCTTATATAAATCACATAAGCTCATTAAAACACACAAAAAAAAAGAAGAACAATGTGCAGGAATTACTGTAGCAGGCCGAAAATACCAAAGGAGAAGGAAAAAAGGAGATTCTTGCTTCAACAATCTTGCATTTTGAGCTTCTAGATTCATCTTGGGAGGGGTTTTGAGCAACCTAGAGTCTTCAACAAGCTTCTTCATCTTCAAAATTGTGAGGGAGATGCATTTATTTGTTTTTAAAGTTTATGTGCATATATTGAATTTTATTGATTTGTTGATATTAGCTATAAAACTTGTTATGAATGCTTTCTATGAGTTATTTAATGTCTATAGAGCTAACTTTTGTGGTTTGATAACAAATTTAATGGTTGAATGTTGAATTTGATCAAAGAGATGATGAATAGTGCCTAGAACTAGGGTTTTGAGAAAATTTGCTAATTGACTTGAATTGATGCCTCAATTAGGTACTCTAGACCCTAGGAAAGTTAGTTGAAAAGCCACGTTAGGTTGAATCACTCGAATTTGAACTTAATTGCATAATTAGCTTACTTTAAAAAGGGGGTTTTATACGTTAAGCAATCCGGGCAAGTTTGGGCATTGATTTGGGTATCCTTGAGCTAAGGAAGCACCTTTGGTGCTTTCGTTTCGCGGAAATGGGGTTCGGTTAGTATAGTTGTAGTTCAAACCCGTTCGGGGCCTTCCCGAACTTTTGTTTCTAAAATGAGTTTTTATGATCCTAAAAGGTGCCTTTGGGATTAATTAAGAATATAGAAAGACTAGGATATAATTCGGAACTCTTGAACCATGCATAGGAGAAAGAAAACTCGGTTAAAGAAAGGGGAAAAAGTAGTTTTGGCTATATTTGATGCAATTGGCACTTGTATTTAAGTTATCTTGTATTGTATTGAATATTTAGGATATAATTAAGCTATTTGAGTAGATTGTGGGAATTAATTGTGTTGATTGCTTCTTTTGGTATCTTTAAGCTAATCTCGTGCTTATGTGAACTTATATCGTGCATATTTGTGAGGGCGGCCTACTTTGTCGTCCCTCATACGTGTTATGTGATTTCTTGAATGCTTGTGTCTTGTCTCGGGGTTGCGCAACCTTTTCGGACATGGTAGCATCGAGAAACACGGGCAGCGTCGGGCTTGCCGTGCTCCCTTGACTACCATGGTGCCTATTCCCTTTCTCGCTGAGGCATACTCCACTACCCCTGAGGCGTGGTTCACCTGCTGGGCATGGACCTACCTCGGGAGAAAGGGTCGTAGGATCGAGATACATCCGGAGTATCCTAATTGTGGTGTTTGGGGTTTGCCGGCATGTTCGTGATGCTCGTGGTTTGTGGCTCGTGAATAAAGACTTGGAAGTGGAACCGTATCCTTTTTAAAAGTGATTAATTGCTTGGCTTATTATCTTGTTGATTTACATGGCTTATATATGTTTTCTTGTGTTTGCATATCATATTGCACGTTGGCATGTTGCATCACCTCCCTCATTGGGCAACTTCGTTGCTCACTCCTCATTTAATATGTTTCAGGAGAACTTGAGGTAGACCTTCAGCTAGTAGCGGTAGTAGAAGAGGAGGAAGTGCTAGTTAAGCAATTTCCCTGACTTCTTGTGTGATAAGGTTGTCTAAAATGAGAAGCTTGCGTGGAGTTGTTGTTGATTGCCTTTTTGTGACCTTGGGGTCTCGAGTATAATTGGTGAATGTAATAATTTGTAATCTTGTATGTTGGATATAAAGTGGAATGACATGTAATAATCCATAGTAAACTTATTCTTTTGCATGCTTGTGTGATTAACAAACTTGGAAGTAGAACTTGGCTATTGTTGTATCTAACTACCTATAGTTAAAATTAGAAATGTTTTGCTTGCTTATGTGTTATATGTAATTGTTGTTCCAAGGCTCGGATGGCCTTGTGATCGCGGGTGGCCCATAAAAATCTTGGAGGATTGGTTGTAAGAGTTGCTGTTTGTGGATCTAGCATCATAGGTGTCTTTTGCAGGTACCAGTTTAGTCCTATAAACAGGGGAGACTCTGTCTGTTTTCTCCTAAATTTTATGCCTGGGGTTTGGAATTGGGTGAGAATAGCATGATAAATAGGAGTCCCGGTCTCGTGAGGGATCGGGGCATTACACTATGTATGATGTTGGAACGGAGGCGTATAACTTATGGATGAATTGTTGAAAGAATGTTTAATATATGATGTGGTTGCGTTGTGGGTTGTTAACATGATTGTGGAGTTGTTGGTGATCTTTGGAGTTGATTGTATGAAGTTCTAAAGGGTTGGTTTAGAGCCCTGATATTCGTGTTACTATCATTATACTATCAAAATTATGTTGCTTCCTGACTGATCGTAGGTGGGGT
Organism: Ehretia macrophylla; assembly: GCA_037974665.1. NCBI lineage: Eukaryota > Viridiplantae > Streptophyta > Magnoliopsida > Boraginales > Ehretiaceae > Ehretia > Ehretia macrophylla. The sequence continues at coordinate 63,314,813 of CM075779.1, forward strand.
CGAGTTGGGGCGTTACATTAAGTGGTATCAGAGCGCATGTTAGTTGTCAGCCGCGGTATTCTCGGAATGTGGTTAATGGTCTTAGCATGCAATTATATAAGAAGTGAAAGAAAGTGAATTATGTGATAATATGACTAAGTGATTAAGTGAATTATGTGATTATGTGATCAATTTGTTTACGTGACTAATATTTAAGTGACTTACATGCCTTGCATGAGTTTGTTGCTTATGTGCTAATAATTGTCTATAGCCTGTCTATGTGTTATATAACCTGCGCTAACTCTTTGATAGTAGAGTGACTAGTCGTCCGAGAACGCGTAATAGGCCTGAGGGTGGTAACGAGGCACCGAGTAATGCGGCACCAGGCCGAGATGAGGATTATGATCGTATTGCAGCAGCTATAGACCAAATGACAGAGGTCATGGTAGGGCAGGCACATATTTTAGCCGGGCAGGCTGCCCAAACACAGATTTTATAGACTCAGTTGCAGAACGTTCAGGGTGGTTACCAGGGGCGTAGAACATTAAAGGAATTTATGGGTTACTATCTACCAAGATTTCAAGGCCAGCCGGATAATAGAAAGGCAGAGGCTTGGATCAATAAAATTGAGAAGATATTTGATCCTCTGGATTACACTGACGAGAGCAAAGTTACTTTTGCGGTTTATTTGTTTGATGACGAGGCAGAAGAGTAGTGGCGTATAGTGAAATTCGGTTAGGAGGCAAGAGGTGCTCCTTATGTTTGGGATACCTTTCTTACGGCGTTCCGGGCTAAGTACATCCTGAGGATTGTGCGGGAACGCAGAGAGGCGGAGTTCCTATCTTTCGTTCAGGGTAATAGTACAGTAGCCCAGTATGAGACCAATTTTACCAGGCTGTCCTGGTATGCACCATAATTTGTAATAGATCAGAAGCGTCAGACTTAGAGGTTTGTTTTGGGATTAAGGCCAGAGATTCAGGATGCAATGGCCCTGAATCAGTATGATGTGTTTTCAGAGGCCTTTGATGCAGCTTCTAGGTTGGAGAAGAGGAAAGGGGATCAGATTGTTCCTAGTCAGCCTAGTAAGAGGCCATTTCAGCCACAAGGTCAGCAGGTTGTGTACAGGCCACCAGTACAGCAGAGCTCTTTTAGACCTCAGGGTCAGCAGGGTTTCTATAGGCTCCAGTTTCAGCAGGGGTCCTACCAAGCTCAGTCACAGTACAGGCCGACCCAGTCTCAGGGTCAATATAGGCCTAGCATTGTGAGACCTTAGCAGCAGGCTGGTACAACTACTTTTGCAGCTTCTAGGTCTTCAAGAGGTAGTGTTAGTGCTTCCTCACCGTAGTGTGCTTACTGTAAATGTCAGGGCCATTTGGAGGCCGACTGTAGGGTAAAGGCAAGAACATGTTTAGGTTGCGGCAGCAACCAACACAAGGCGAGGGATTGTCGTAGATTTCAAAAGTCTGAAGGTCAGCCAACGACGCAGGGTTATCAGGGTCAACCTACCGGTGGTGTACCTTAGCAGCAGTGGGTTCAGGCTCGGGCCTACGCAGTAGATTTATTTGAGATGCCTGAGGTAGCGGCGGTTGTGGAAGGTAACTTTCTTATACTCAACCAACTTGTTAAAGTGTTGATTGATTCTGGTACTACGCATTCTTTCATTACACCAACTTGTGTGTAACATGTTAACATGCAACCTGAAAGATTGTCTTATGTGGTTGAGATTAGTACTTCCTTGACTGATAAATATGTGACTGGCTTAGTATGTAAATACTATAAAATACATGTTAAAGGTCAGGATTTTCCTTCGGACCTTATCTTATTTCCTTTTCGGGATTATGATGTTATCTTGGGTATGGACTGGCTTTCTAAGTATAATGCCTAGTTAAATTGTAGAACAAAGGTAGTACGGTTTTGATTTCCAGAATAGCCAGTAGTTGAGGTAGTGGGGAACCGGGATACTAAGACGAGTTTTATTATCTCATCAACTAAAACTATTAAGCTGGTGAGTAAGGGGTGTTCGGGTTATCTAGCTTATTTGATCAAGAAGCCATATGATCAGCTTAAGTTGGAGGAAGTTCCTATAATTCGGGAATACCCTAATGTATTTCCCGAGGAATTGCCAGGATTGCCACCAAAGAGAGATGTTGAGTTTGTGATTAATCTGATTCCCGGTACTTAACCTATTTCTAAATCAGTGTACCAGATGGCACCAGCTGAGCTTAAGGAGCTGAAAACTCAATTGCAGGAATTATTAGAGAAGGGTTTCATTCAGCAGAGTTCTTCACCATAGGGAGCACCTATTTTATTTGTAAAAAAGAAGGAGGGTACCTTGAGATAATGTATCGATTATCATGGGTTGAATCAGGTGACCATCAAGAATAAGTATAATTTACCACTGATTGACGAGTTGTTTGATCAACTTCAAGGAGCCAAAGTATACTCTAAGTTTGACTTGAGACAGGGGTATTATCAGCTTCGGATTCGTACAAAAGATGTTCCAAAGTCTGCTTTCAGGACTCGGTATCGGCATTATGAATTTGTAGTTATGCCATTTGGACTAACTAATGCACCAGCAGCATTCATGGATCTTATGCATCAGGTCTTTCAACCATACTTGGACTAGTTTGTGGTAATCTTTATTGATGATATATTGGTTTATTCTAAGACTGAATCGGAGTACGAGGAGCAATATCTATGACTTGTTCTATAGAAGCTGCAGGAGTATCAGTTGTTTGCGAAGTTCAGCAAATGTGAATTCTAGCTGCAACGAATATCTTTTATTGGCCATGTGATTACTCAGAGCGGTATTTTTGTAGATCCCACTATGATTGAAATGGTAATGTCTTGGAAAAGGCCGGAAGATATTTTGGAAGTTCGTAGCTTCCTTGGCTTGGCGGGTTATTATCATAGGTTTGTGAAGGACTTTTCTAAGACCGTAGGGCCACTTTCTAAGTTAACTCAGAAACGAACCAGCTTTACATGGGATGAGAAATGTGAGAGTAGGTTTCAGGAGTTGAAAAAGAGGTTGACTACTGCTGCAGTACTTGTATTGCCAGATGGAACCGATAATATGGTTATCTATAGCGATACATCTAATGAGGGCTTGGGTTGTATACTTATGCAGAATGGTCGGGTTATTGCCTAAGCTTCTAGAAAGTTGAAGCCATATGAGGTGAACTATCTGACTCATAATCTTGAGTTGGTGACAGTTGTGTTCGCACTGAAAAAGTGGTGTCATTATCTATGGGGCAGTAAGTTCGATATTTTCACCGATCATAAAAGTCTAAAGTATTTGTTCTCACAAAATGAGTTGAATATGCGTCAACGGAGGTGGATGGAACTTCTCAGAGATTATAATTGTTCTATCAATTATCTGCCTGGGAAGGAAAATGTTGTAGCAGATACTCTTAGCCGTAAGGCGATTATTTCTTGTTTGGTTGTTAAAAAGTGGGAGGTTCTTGAAGAAGTCAGTTATTGGAGACCGAAATTGACTCAGGTTGGGGTGATGTGTTCATATCCCCGTACTCAACATTTATTGTTGTCTTAGATTAGGGAAGCTCAGCAACTTGATTCAAAACATCAGAAGATCAAGGATCAGATTACGGGTGATCAGTCTGACTTCAAATTGCATGAAAATGGTATTCTTCGGTTTCGGAACAAGGTTTGTGTTCCCGATGAACCGGGTTTGAGGAGAGGTATCCTGGAGGAGGCTCATAATTTTAAGTACACCATTCATCCCGATTGAAACAAGATGTATCGGAATTTGAAACAACATTATTGGTAGAATAACATAAAAACAGAGGTTGCTCAGTTTGTGTCTAGATGTTTGACTTTTCAGCAAGTGAAGGCCAAACATCAACGACCCGTAGGGTTACTTCAGCCGTTGACAATACCATAATGGAAGTGGGAACATATTACGATGGACTTTGTCACTAGTTTTCCTAGAACACCGAGAGGTAACGATGCAGTTTGGGTTGTTGTGGACCGTTTGATGAAGACAACTTATTTTATTCCGATGAGGATGGGAGATGAGGTTGCAAAATTGGCGGATCTTTATGTGGATCAGATTGTTAAGCTTCACGGGATTCCATCTGGTATTGTCTTTGATCGAGATCCTAGGTTTATTTCTTAATTGTGGGAGAAACTTCAAAAAACTTTGGATACTCAATTGAATTTCAATACGGCATATTATCCACAGACCAACAGTCAGTCTGAGAGAACTATTCCAATTCTGGAGGATATGCTCAGGGCTTGTGTTCTGGACTTCGGGAAGAACTAGGAGAAACATCTACCACTTTCCGAGTTTGCCTATAACAATAGTTATCAAGTGACTATGGGGATGGCACCTTTTGCAGCTCTCTACGGCCGAAAGTGCCAATCACCTTTGTATTAGGATGAAGTAGGGGAGATGAAGGCTATTGATCCGACTATAAAGCCAGAGTTTCTAGAGAAGATTGAGAATGTTCAGTTGATCAGGCAGAGAATGCTGACAGCGCAGAGCAGATACAAGAGTTATGCTGATAAGCGTCGTCGAGATTTGGAGTTTGTAATCGGGGATCGAGTTTTTTTGAAATTGTCTCCTCGAAAGGGGTTTGCTCGCTATGGTAAAAGTGGTAAGCTGAGTTCGAGGTTTGCAGGGCTGTTTGAGATTACCGGCAGAGTTGACAAGTTAGAGTATCGGTTGGCTTTACCGGAGAACTTCTCTAATGTTCACAATGTCTTTCACGTGTCTAATTTGCGGAAATATAATCCGGATCCTTCTCATATTCTAGAGCCAGAGCCGTTAAATCTTCATGAGAATTTGACTTATGATGAGTGGCCAATTCGTATTCTTGATCAGATGGAACGGGAATTGAGGTTGAAGAAGATTCCGATGGTCAAAGTATTTAGGAAGTATCACGGGATTAAAGAGGCTACTTGGGAGAGGTGAGATCAGATGCAGCAATAGTATCCAGATATGTTCCGTTCAGCAAGTAAGAATTTGGAGGATGAAATTTCTTTAAGGAGGGGAGAATGTGAAACCCCAGATTTCATCTTTGCATAGAATTGCATGTTTTGACATGTTTGTGTATTATGTGAGTTAGAATGTGCTAATTCTGTTATTTATATTCCTATTACATACTAAGTGTGCATTCATGAAATTTTTATCGAAAACAGCATTGAAAATTTTATCGTCAGTTTTAATGAATAATATTTTTCAAACACGTCCGCTATAATTTTGAAACTGATCTTTTTAACCCTTGAAAATCTAGTTCTCAGATAGTAATAGACCTGTTTGATTAAAATGGATTTTGAATCGGCTTAGGAATTTAAAAGGGTTTTTACACATTCTTTTACAAAAATTGATTTTTTAACCGAGTCTGGTGTTAATGTATGCATATGAAAATTGTTGTAAACTAAAAATATACTACTTAAAATAGTCTAAGTGTTAAATGCATGTTTGTGAGCTGAATAGACTAGAAAATCAACTTTGACTTTTATTATTTTGTTGACCTTAAGCTAGTTATGCATCAACACACATTAAAATAGTACAAAAACACCTTAAACTACACACACATTGTTGTGGCCTCAGAGGGAGAAAGAGAAGCCATTTTTAACAAATTTTCAAAGTAATTTTACCTTAGAAAACCTAGTTTTTGTTCAAATCTTTTCAAACCTAGTTGGATTCCGCTTGTTGGACACCTATTGCACGCATTCCTAGTTTTGTTTTGGATCAAAGGTGAGAGAAAAAATTTAGATCTTAAAATACTATTTTATGTCATTTTCATATAATTGAATTTTTATCTGATGAAATGTTAAATAGTTGTTAGATTATTGCTCAGTAGATGACAAGGATCGTTTATGTGCGTTAATATATTTTTTGAATGGTAGTAGCATGTATTTCTATTTTTGGGGTATTAAAGTTGAATATTTGGCTTATTGTTGAATAATTGTTGTTGTAGTGGTTGAAATTGGTTGATTGTTGCTTCTAAAAGTTTGTTAATTGCATGGTAGTAATGTTGTAATGCCGAATTTTTGATTGGAATGTTGTAGCAAAACCTCAAAAAATTCAACCAAGAGCTTTGCCAAAATTAGGGTTGTTGGACTTGTTTTGGATAGTTTTTGGTTGGTCTCAAGTGGGGTTAATGTAGTTGCTTGAGTGGGTGAGTAATAGAAAGTGGTTTGGAGGCTATTGGATTAATAGATTGTAAGTTATGATTGTTGGAAGTTTGAGTAAAATTTCTTTAATTGTTGAAATATTGTCTTTGGTTGTTTGGGTAGTGTTTGAGTGGTTGAATCTTGGGTTATTGTTGGTTAGACTCAGGATTGGTTGTGTGGTTTAATGCATGTTAAGTTAGGTGGCCTACTTTGTCATCTAACTTAGTTGTTCGTTGTTTATTCGATTAATTGATGTTATGTTATTGAAATGATGTCAACTAATTGATTATTGATGATGTCGGGAGTTAGGCAATCTACTTTTGTTGTTCTCCCATAATGTGAATGTTTATTATTATTGTCATGAGTCTTCATAGTGTGTGCCACCTCTCGGGCAGCGTTGGGCTGTCGGGTTGGTAACAGCATGACAATCATAGACTACCCCCAGCTTGGATGGGTGGAAATGTCATGGAGGAAGGGGCTAATTGAGGTACCTCGGGTGTGTGTTATGGGGAGTTATAAGAAGATGGTTGAGATCGTGATAGAGTTTAAAGCTACACCAACTAGAGTATCCTTTCTCAAATGAATGGTTATTTATGTGAATGAATTGAATTGTTAATGTTGAATAAGTTGTTTGAATGTATTGCTTATATGATAGTATATGAGTGTAAGTAAATGTCTTCACCAGATCTGTTGAATTCCTCATTGGGCTAGTTTTATATAAGCTCACTCTCATTCGTTATCTGCAAGCAGGTGTTATTAAACCGGATTACGGGTACGTGCCTCAGGAAGCTGAGAATGTGCCTTACGTAGACGAGTCTTATGTGTCGGAGTCGTTTCCATGAGTTTGTTTTACTTTATGTAATATATTGTATTGTATAACTTACTTAAGGATAAGTACTTGTTTAATGCTGGTTTAGTAGTCTTTCTTTTGATCATGATTAGATTGCTAGACTAGTTGTAATCTATTTTGCAAATGTATGATATAGCCTATGTATGATGTTGGAACGGAGGCGTATAACTTATGGATGAATTGTTGAAAGAATGTTTAATATATAATGTGGTTGCGTTGGGGGTTGTTAACATGATTGTGGAGTTGTTGGTGATCTTTGGAGTTGGTTGTATGAAGTTGTAAAAGGGTTGGTTTAGAGCCCTGATGTCCGTGTTACTGTCGTTATACTGCCGAAATTCCGTTGCATCTTGACTTATCGTAGGTGGGGTCGAGTTGGGGCGTTACATTAAGTGGTATCTGAGCGCATGTTAGTTGTCAGCCGCAGTATTCTCGGAATGTGGGTAATGGTCTTAGCATGCAATTATGTAAGAAGTGAAAGAAAGTGAATTATGTGATAATATGACTAGGTGATTAAGTGATTAGCTGATTAAGTAAATTATGTGATTATGTGATCAATTTGTTTATGTGACTAATATTTAAGTGACTTACGTGGGGATAGCCTATGATAGTCATGCCCTTATCAACCCGACAGCCCAACGCTGCCCGAGAGGTGACACACACTACCAAGACTCATGACAATAATAATAAACATTCATATCACAGGAGGACAATAAAAGTTGGTTGCCTATCTCCCAGCTTCATCAATAATCAATCAGTTAACATCAATTAATCAATTAACAACTCAACAACTAAGTTAGATGACAAAGTAGGCCACCCAATTTAACATGCATTAAAACACACAACCAAACCCTAGTCAAACCATCAACAACACAAGATTCAATCATTCAAACACCACCCAAACACCTAAAGACAATAGTTCAACATTTAAAGAAAGACAACTCAAACTTCTAAAAGTCATAACTTACATTCTACTAATACAATCACCTCCAAACCAGTTTCTATCACTCACTCACTCAATCAACCACATTAGCCCTCTCGGAAACCAACCATAATCCATCCAAAACAAGCCCAGCCCTAAAACCTCAATGCACCTAGGCTGAATTTTCCGGACTCTCACCATGACATCACAATCAAAATTTCGGCATTACAACATTACTACCACGTATTTAACAAACTTTTAGAAACTAACAGCAATCAATTCCATCCACTACAACAACAATTATTCAACAAATAGCCAAATTCTTAACTCTAATACCCGGAAAATAAAAATACATGTTACCACAGTTCAAAACTGCTATAAACCCGTATAATCAATCCTTAGCACTTACTGAGCAATAATCTAAAGACAGTTTAACATTTCACCGGCTAAATAATTAGTTATATAATGATAAACTAGGGTTCTATACGGTTCTAACGCTTCCGACCATGCCCTAATCCGACATGTGTACTTCCCGAAATCCCTAAAACATGTTCATTGCGCGAAACTGAAAAGTTGAGTCAGACGAGGGAGTCGGACGAGGGCACTCAACTGACTTCTCCGACCGACTCCCTCTGGAAAAATCAGTTGAGGTGAGTCGGATGAACCCCTCATCCGACTCCCTCGACCGTTTGGGCTCTCCCAGCCAAAACAACACACGAAACTTCAAGATTTTGTACCAACACTTCACCCTACTTGCACCCCATCATCCTACCACTTCCACCACACCTCAAGGTGACTATAAAACCCATGTTTAGCATTCTAATAACTCAACCAATAATGTCACGCTCCAACTCGACCCCTCCTATAATCAGTCAGGACGCAACAGAATTTTGGCAGTATAACGACAGTGAATAGGATACCGAGACTCTATACCAACCTCAATAGGACATCATACATCAATTCCATAAACCATACAATAAACAACTTCTCAATAACATAACATCATACATCATAACCATATTATATAATAAACATTCCTCGTTATATGCCTCCGTTCCATCATACTACATGACCCCTTAATATCCATTACAAAAACATATTCAGCCAATCTAGCAACCTAATCATAAACAAAAGAAAGGCTACTAAGACAACATCAACTAATTCATTAAATTTTCAACATTTTTTCCAAGATGATAAAAGTCTACTAAATTAATTTACAAGATGATAAAACAGTACAACATCAAGGATAAGACTCCGGAACATAAGACTCATCCACGTAAGGCACATTTTCCTCTTCAGGAGGCACATACCCGTAATCCTACGAAAGTACACCTGTAGGCATGCAATAATAGAGAGCGAGCTTCTATAAAATAAGCCCAGTGAGGATCCGATAGATCTCGAGCAAGGTTTACTAAGCTCCTTGGAAATAATCCCTTGAGCAAGTAAACACACAATAACAACAATAAAACTATCACCACATAACTATAATGACCATTCAATAAAGGATACACTAGTTGGTATAGCTTCAAACACCATCACGATCACAACAGCCTTCTTGTGACTCCCATAAACTCACGTACCTGAGGTACCCCACTAGCCTCGCCCTCTATGACACCTCCATCATGCGAGCTGGAGGTAGTCTCTGGTAGTCATGCCGTTATCAACCCGACAGCCCGATGCTGCCCGAGAGGTGGCACACACATACCAAAGACTCAGCAATAATAATAAATATCAATCATTCATAGGAAGACAGTCTAGCAGAACTGCCTACCTCCCGGCATCAATCATCAATTAATAATCATCAATAATCATATTATTATCATAATAACATCAATAACCAATTTAACAACAAATAACGAAGTTAGATGACAAAGTAGGCCATCTAACCGAACATGCATTAAACAGACAATCAAACCCTAGTTTACCCATCATCAACTCACAGTTCAATCACTCAAACCACACCTGATCAACTAAGGCTCAATTCAACAATTTAAAGAAAGACAACCTAAACTTCAAATAATCATATCTTACATTCTACTAATCCAAACAACTCCAAACCAGTTTCAAACACTCACCCATTCAATCAACTACATCAGCCCCCTCGGAAACCAACCAAAACACAACCAAATCATGCCCAACAACCCTAAAACCCTAGTGTGTCATGGCTGAAATTTCCGAATTTTGGCACGGACATCACAACCGAAAATTCGGCATTACAACGGCGCTACCACGTAATTATCAAACTTTTAGAAATCGGTGACAATCGATTCCGATCAACACAACTCAAAAGAATCAACATTTAGCAAATTAAAGAAATATAAATAACTGAAAAATAATAATTATGCTACAACCATTCAAATCTCGTAGGATTACATATAAATGATCCCTAGCATGCATGGAGCAATAATCTAACATCAGATTAACATTCTAACGGTTCAATGTTCAATTTTACGCAAAAACACAAAAGATGAGTTTTGAGATCTAGAATTTTTCTCTCACCTTTGATGCGATAAAAGCCTAGGAATGCATGCAATGCGTGCCCAACAAGCGGAATCCAGCTCGGCACGAAATTCTACGGACAAAAACTAGGTTTTTCTTTGAAATTTTGCTTTGAAAACCTTGAAAACTCTTTTCTCTTTTCTCTCTTCTTCCTCTCGGCAATGTGTGTGAAATTGTGGGTGTTTTTGTGCTTTGTGAGTGTGTGGTGGGGAGATATGCATGAAAGACAACAAGTTAAACGAAAGCGAAGGTTGGTACTTTAGTATTTTTAGTGTTTTCTTGACTTTAAATGCATTTTCTTGATCACCAAAGTTCAAAACAATTATTCAACACCCAAGATAGCTCAAGTAGGTTATTTTTAGGTGACAAGAAATTTTACAATCAAACAATTTCACCCGAGTTGGCTTAAAACTCGATTTTCGTAAAAGTCGGTGTAAAAACCCTAATAAATTTCTAAGCCGATTTTAAAACCGTTTTAATCAAACACATGTCTATTAAAGTCCGTGGACTAGGTCTAGAAGGGTTAAAAAGACCAGTTTCAAAATTTTAGCGGACGTGTTTCGAAAATACTATTCACTGAAAATCGACGATAAAATTTCTAACTCCGTTATTTATGAAAATTTCATGAATGCACATTTAGCATGTTCTAGGAGTATTGATACCAAAATTACCACATTCTAAGTCACATAGCACATAGACAGGTTAATTCACGCAAAGCGAGATAAAGCACACAAAACGAGATAAGATAAAAAAGTGGGGTTTCACCTTCTCCCCCCCTTAAAGAAATTTCGCCCTCGAAATTCTTACTTGATGTACTGAACTGATCTGGGTACTGCTGCTGCATCTGATCTCGTCTGTCCCAAGTAGCTTCCTCAATGCCGTGATGTTTCCACAACACCTTAACTATCAGAATCTTCTTCGACCTCAACTCTCATTCCATCTGATCAAGAATAAGAATCGGATGCTCGTCATAAGTCAGATTCTCTCGAAGTTGCAACGGCTTTGGCCTAAGAATATGAGAAGGATCCAGATTATATTTTCGTAAATTAGACACGTGAAATACATCGTGGACATTAGAGAAGTTCTCTGGTAAAGCCAACCGATATGCCAACTTACCAACCCTGCCGGTAATCTCAAACAGCCCAACAAATCTCGGACTCAGCTTTCCATCTTCACCATAACGAGCAAACGCCTACCGAGGAGACAATCTCAAGAAAACCTGATCTCCAACTGTAAACTCCAAGTCCCGACGACGCTTATCAGCATAACTCTTGAATCTACTCTACGCCGTAAGCATTCTTTCCCTGATCAACTGAATATTCTCGATCTTCTCTAGAAGCTCTGGCATAATAGTCGGATCAATAGTCTTCATCTCTCCTACCTCGTCCCAATATAAAGGTGAACGGCACTTACGACTGTAAAGAGCTACGAAAGGTGCCATCCCAATAGTAGCTTGATAACTATTGGGATAGGCAAACCCGGCAAGTGGTAGATGTTTCTCCTAGTTCTTCCCGAAGTCTAGAACATAAGCCCTAAGCATATCTTCCATAATCTAAATAGTCCGCTCAGACTGACTGTCGGTCTGTGGATGATACGTTGTACTGAAGTTCAACTGACTACCTAAGGTCTCCTGAAGTTTCTCCCACAAATGAGTAGTAAATCGAGGATCTCGATCTAAGACAATACTAGATGGAATCCCGTGAAGTCTAACAATCTGATCCAAATAAAGATCCGTCAACTTTGTAACCTCATCTCCCATCCTCATTGAAATAAAATGAGCTGTCTTCGTCAAACGATCCATGACAACCTAAACTGCATCATTACCTCTCGGTGTTCTAGGCAAACCAGTGACAAAATCCATCGTAATATGCTCCCATTTCCACTCTGGTATAGCCAACGGCTGAAGCAAACCTGCAGGTCGTTGATGCTCGGCTTTCACCTGTTGACAAGTCAAACATCTAGATACAAACAGAGCAACTTCCATCTTCATGTTATTTCACCAATAATATTGCTTCAAATCCCGATACATCTTGGTTCCACCAGGATGAATAGTGTATTTAGAATTATGAGCTTCCTCCAGAATACCTCGCTTCAAGCCCAGTTCATCAGGAACACAAACCCTGTTTCGAAACCGAAGAATACCATCCTCATGTAGTTTAAAGTCAGACTGATCATCTGTGATCTGATCCTTGATCTTCTGAAGTTTAACATCAAGCTGGTGAGCTTCCCTGATCTGAGACAACAATAAAGGTTGAATACGGAGATGTGAACACATCACCCCAACCTGAGTCAATTCTGGTCTCCAATAAGTGAGAACTTCCCACTTCTTGACAGCCAAACAAGAAACACTTGCCTTCCGGTTGAGAGCATCTGCTACAACATTTGCCTTGCCAGGTAGATAATTGATAGAACAATTATAATCTCCAAGAAGTTCCATCCACCTCCGTTGGCGCATATTCAACTCCTTTTGTGAGAACAAGTACTTCAGACTCTTATGATCAGTGAAAATCTCGAACTTACTGCCCCACAGATAATGACGCCACTTCTTCAGTGCGAAGACAACTGCTGCCAACTCAAGATCATGAGTCGGATAATTCACCTCATAAGGCTTCAACTTCCTGGAAGCATAGGCAATAACTCAGCCATCCTGCATAAGAACACATCCCAAGCCCTCCTTGGATGCATCGCTGTAAATAACTATATTATCGGTCCCCTTTGGTAGAGCAAGTACTGGAGCAGTAGTCAACCTCTTTTTCAACTCCTGAAACCCACTCTCACATTTCTCATCCCAAACAAAGCTAGTCTGTTTCTGAGTTAACTTAGAAAGTAGCCCGGCAATCTTAGAAAAGTCCTTGACAAACCTACGGTAATAACCCGCCAAGCCAAGAAAGCTACGGACCTCAGAAATATTCTCTGGCCGTTTCCAAGACATCACCGATTCAATCTTGGTGGGATCTACAGATATACCGCTTTGTGTGATAACATGGCCAAGAAAAGATATGCGTTGCAGCCAAAATTCACCTTTGCTAAACTTGGCAAACAACTGATGCTCCTGCAGCTTCTGTAAGACAAGCCGTAGATATTGCTCGTGCTCCGATTCAGATTTAGAATAGACCAAGATATCATCAATAAAGATTACCACGAACTAGTCTAAATACGGCTGAAAAACCCGATGCATAAGATCCATGAATGCTGCCGGTGCATTAGTTAATCCAAAGGGCATAACAACAAACTCATAATGCCCATACCGAGTCCTGAAGGCAGACTTCGGAACATCCTCCGTACGAATCCGAAGCTGATAATACCCCTGCCTCAAATCAAATTTAGAATAGACTTTGGCTCCCTGAAGTTGATCAAACAACTCATCAATCAGTGGCAAAGGATATTTGTTCTTGATGGTCACCTGATTCAAACCACGGTAATCAATACACAATCTCAAGGTACCATCCTTCTTCTTCACAAATAAAACAGGAGCTCCCCAAGGTGAAGAACTCTGCTGAATGAATCCTTTCTCCAATAACTCCTGCAACTGAGTCTTCAACTCCTTCAACTCAGCTGGTGCCATCCGGTATGCTGATTTAGAAATAGGTTAAGTACCGGGAATAAGATTGATCACAAACTCTACATCTCTCTCTGGCGGTAACCCTGGCAACTCCTCAAGAAATACATTGGGATATTCCTGAATAATATGAACTTCCTCTAGCTGTAGCTTATCAGATGGCTTGTTGATCAAATAAGCTAGATAACCCGAGCACCCTTTACTCACCAACTTAACAACTTTAGTTGCTGAGATAACAAAACTTGTCTTAGTACCCCGATTCCCTACTACCTCAACTACTGGCTGATCTGGCAAACAAAACTGTACTACCTTGGTTCTACAGTTCAACTGGGCATCATACTTAGAAAGCCAATCCATACCCAAGATAACATCATACCCCCGGATAGGAAATAAGATAAGGTTCGAAGGAAAATTATGCCCCTTAACATGTATTATACAATCTTTACAAACTAGGCCAGTCACATACTTACCAGTCAAAGAGGTATTAATTTCAACCACATAAGGCAATCTTTCAGGTTGCAATTTAACACGTTGCACACAAGCAGGAGTAATGAAAGAATGCGTAGCACCAGAATCAATCAACACTTTAACAAGTTGATCAAGTATAAGGAAGTTACCTCAGTCTCCTCAAGTATCTCATCTAAGTCAACTGCGTAGGCCCGAGCCTGAACCCGCTGCTGTTGAGGTGCACTGGCCGCAAGTCGGCCCTGATAACCCTGAGTCGCTATTCGACCCTCAGTCATCGTATACCTAAGGCAATCCCTCGCCCTGTGCTGATTGCTGCCGCAACCTAAACACATCCCTGCTTTCACTCTGCAATCGGCCTCCACATGCCCCGTGCGGTTGCAGTGAGTACACTACGGTGATGATGCACTAACACTGCCCCTAGAAGAACCGGAAGCTGAAAAAATAGTTGATCTAGCCTCGTGTTGTTGAGGCCTTACCAAACTAGGCCTGTACTGACCCTGAGACTGGGCTGGCCTGAACTGGGACTGAACCTGATATGACCTCTACTGAAACTGAGGCCGATAATAACTCTGTTGTCCCTGTGGCCTAAAAGAACCCTGCTGTGCTGGTGGCCTGTACACAACCTGCTGTACGGAAGGCCTATACATACCTTGCTGATACTGCGGCTGATACGGCCTCTTACTGGGCTGACTAGACACAAGCTGATCCCTCTTTCTCTTCTCTAGTCTAGAAGCTACCTCAAAGGCCTCCATGAATATATCATACCGATTTAGAGCCATCACATCCTGAATCTCGGGCCTCAACCCCAACATGAATCTACGAGTCCTCCGCTCCTCATCAGCCACATACTCCGGTGCATAACGGGACAATCGAGTAAAGGTGGCCTCATACTGAGCCACTGAAGCATCTCCTTGCACTAAGGTTAGAAACTCTACCTCTCTCCGTTCCCTTGCGATCCTCAGGACATACTTTGCCCGAAAAGCCATCAGAAAGGTACCCCAAACATACGGAATACCCTGAGTCGCCCAACTAGTCCTTACCATGTGCCACCATTCCTTTGCCTCATCATCTAACAAGTACACGACAAAGGAGACTTTCTGCTAATCGGTATAATCAAGAGGATCATAAATCTTCTTCATCTTGCTAATCCATGCCTCAGCCTTCCTATCATCCGGCTCCCCCTGAAATCTAGGTGGATGATACCCTAAGAACTCTTTCAGGGTACCACGCTCGTGGTTTCCACCCTACACATTCAACAACTGAGCTTGCCAAGCCTGAGTCTGGGCAGCCTGCCCTGCTATCAACTGAGCCTGTCCGACCACTAACTTAGCAATCCTCTCCATAGCTGCCCCCAAACGGTCATCACCCCTATCACGGCCCGGTGCCGCATTACTAGGAGTCTCATCAGTCATCTCAGGCCTACCTCTAGTTCTCGATCTACCCATCATTCTACTAATCAAAGAGTTAGTGCAGGTTATAGCACGTAAACAGGTTATGAACAACTATTAGCACATAAACAACAAAGTCATATAAAACACATAAACAAATTGATCACATAATCACATAAGCACTAAATCACATAATCACTTAATCACTTAATCATTTAATCATATTAACACATGGTTCACTTTTCTTTCATTTCATACATACTTTCATGCTAAGACCATTACCCACATTCCGAGAGTACCCTGGCTGACAACTAAGATGCGCTCTGATACCACTTAAATGTCACGCCCTAACTCAACTTCACCTATGATCAGTCAAGACGCAATGAAATTTCGGCAGTATAATGACATTGAATAGGATACCGAGGCTCTACACCAACCTCAATAGGACATCATATATCAATTCCATAAACCATATAACAAACAACTTCTCAATAACATAACATCATACATCATAACCATATTATCCGATAAACATTCTTCGTTATATGTCTCCATTCCAACATAATACATGAACCCTTAATATACATTACAAAAATATATTGAGCCAATCTAGCAACCTAATCATAAACAAAAGAAAGGCTACTAAGACAACATCAACTAATTCATTAAATTTTCAACATCTTTTGCACTGTGAACTACAAAGCATATAAAAGTCTACTAAGTCAATTTACAAGATGATAAACAATACAACATCAAGGATAAGACTCCGGAACATAAGACTCATCCACGTAAGTCACATTTTTCTCTTCAGGAGGCACGTACCCGTAATCCTGCGAAAGTACACCTGTAGGCATGCAATAATAAAGAGTGAGCTTATATAAAATAAGCCCAGTGAGGATCCGATAGATCTCGAGCAAGGTTTATTAAGCTCCTTGGAAATAATCCCTTGAGCAAGTAAACACACAATAATAACAATAAAACTATCATCACATAACTATAATGACCATTCAATAAAGGATACACTAGTTGGTATAGCTCCAAACACCATCACGATCACAACAGCCTTCTTGTAACTCCCATAAACTCACGCACCCGAGGTACCCCACTAGCCTCGCCCTCCATGACACCTCCATCATGCGAGCTGGGGGGAGTCTCTGGTAGTTATGCTATTATCAACGCGACAGCCCGATGCTGCCCGAGAGGTGGCACATACATACCAAAGACTCAGCAATAATAATAAACATCAATCATTCATAGGAGGACAGTCTAGCAGAACTGCCTACCTCCTAGCATCAATCATCAATCAATAATCATCAATAATCATATTATCATCATAATAACATCAATAACCAATTTAACGACAAGTAACGAAGTTAGATGACAAAGTAGGCCATCTAACCGAACATGCATTAAACACACAATCAAACCCTAGTTTACCCATCATCAACTCACAGTTCAATCACTCAAACCACACCCGATCAACTAAGGCTCAATTCAACAATTTAAAGAAAGACAACCTAAATTTCAAATAATCATATCTTACATTCTACTAATTCAAACAACTCCAAACCAGTTTCAAACACTCACCCATTCAATCAACTACATTAGCCCCCTCGGAAACCAACCAAAACACATCCAAATCATGCCCAACAACCCTAAAACCCTAGTGTGTCATGGATGAAATTTCCGGATTTTGGCACGGACATCACAATCCAAAATTTGGCATTACAACGGCGCTACCACGTAATTATCAAACTTTTAGAAATCGACGGCAATCGATTCCGATCAACACAACTCAAAATAATCAACATTTAGCAAATTAATCAACTTTAAATACCCGAAAAATAATAATTATGCTACAACCGTTCAAATCTCGCAAGATTACATATAAATGATCCCTAGCATGCATGGAGCAATAATCTAACATCAGATTAATATTCTAACGATTCGATATTCAATTCTACGCAAAAACACAAAAGATGAGTTTTGAGATCTAGAATTTTTCTCTCACCTTTTATGCGATATAAGCCTAGGAATGTGTGCAATGCGTGCCCAACAAGCGGAATCCAACTCGGGATGAAATTCTACGGACAAAAACTAGGTTTTTCTTTAAAAAATTGCTTTGAAAACCTTGAAAACACTTTTCTCTTTTCTCTCTTCTTCCTCTAGGAAATGTGTGTGAAATTATGGGTGTTTTTGTGCTTTGTGAGTATGTGTTGATGATATATGCATAATAGTCAACATTTTAAATGAAAGTCAAAGTTGAAACTTTAGTATTTTTAGTGTTTTCTTGACATTAAATGCATTTTCTTGATCACCAAAGTTCAAAACAATTATTCAATACCCAAGATAGCTCAAGTAGATTATTTTTAGGAGACAAGAAATTTTACAATCAAACAATTTCACCCGAGTCGTCTTAAAACTCGATTTTCGTAAAAGTCAGTGTAAAAACCCTAATAAATTCCTAAGCCAATTTTAAAACCGTTCTAATCAAACAAAGGTCTATTAAAGTCCATGGACTAGGTTTAGAAGGGTTAAAAAGACCAGTTTCAAAATTTTAGCCGGCGTGTTTCGAAAATACTATTCACTAAAAATCGACGATAAAATTTCTAACTCCGTTTTTGATGAAAATTTCATGAATGCACATTTAGCATGTTCTAGGAGTATTGATATCAAAATTACCACATTCTAAGTCACATAGCACATAGACAGGTTAATTCACGCAAAACGAGATAAAGCACGCAAAACGAGATAAGATAGAAAAATGAGGTTTCATAAATAACCCATGAAACTAAAGATCAAGCAAAATATCAATTCCACCATTATAACACCCATATCTTTGGTTCAATAATTTCACATCTAGATTCCACCAAGTCAATTACCCAAACCACCAATCTTGTATACCACAACCATCTACCCACCATTCTGGCTAGCAAGATCAAGATTCAACAAGTATTACACCACAAGAAGCTTTAACAACTAATACCTAACAATATATGAGCTCATCTATCTTACAAGCATGTATATACTTAGATTAAGTTAGAATGGTTGTCATGCCCCAACCCAACCCCACGTACTAGGTTAAGTCCGGACAGAGTCTCCTTTGTACTATGGACATTCTAAAAACCTGTAAACAATCAAATAAGGCTGCAAACAATAGGAATATCATTTATAGTTTAACTTTCTAGCTTCAAGGCCATCCGAGCCTTAAGCAATACAAAAAATAGTTTAACACATACAAGCATGCATTCACTACTTAACTTCTTACAAAACCGCTTATCATGCTACTCCATGATAGCATTTAAACATTCTTAGGAATTAAAAACAACCATTTCAACCCCTGCCACCACACACAAGCATGCAGCAGACTAAGAGTAAGAATATTAGTTATTACATGCCATAGGTACATATCATACAGTACATTCAAATTTACAACCAACATTCTACACATGAGCTCACAGGCTCCCAAAATAGAACATTATAGACAACAAGCAAAGTATTGACAACACAACAAGCACCACTACCACCTCAAGCAAGTAGGACACTACAACTAAGGTAACTGTTCAGTCTGGACCTCCTACTCCTCACCCTCAATCAAATCAAGCTGGGGTTCAACCTCAGCACCTCCTGAAACATGTTAGCGAGGTATGAGCAATCACAATTGCCCAGCGAGGGACTAAGACTACCCGGGACGTACAATGCAACATGTAAAACAATTAAGCAAGTAAAAGACAATAGAAATAGCAAATGACAACATATATCAAAAGATACGATACACTTAACCCCAATACTCCAGAATTCTCTTATCTTTGAACACGAACCACGAACCACGAACCACGATCAATGTGCCAACATAACCCCATTCACTCCAGTAGGTGTACTTCGGATGCACCCCGATAATCTACGACCCAACATGTGACGCCTGAGATTCTACCGTACATATTTTTCAATGTTGCATCCATTAATTACGCATTAAATTCTATGCTTTACCTGTTGTCTTTCTTGGTCACTATTCATTCCATTTTTAAACTGCATTATATTAGTGAATTCGAATTTTTATTAAATCATATTAATTGTTAAAGGAATGGGAAAAATGTGCAATTGAGCTAGAAGCTATAGGAGCACTCGTTTATAAAATGTTTTAATGGTTCAATGAATAGTGTTACATAACATAACTTAGTAATTTAATTAGCTGGCATATATTCTTCACCTTAGGCTCGTTTTAAGGTTATCAACGTTCATTTTAGTGGACCACTAAGCACCTAACTTGACCCCATTTAATATATATGCTCATACAACACCACCTAGATCATAACTTAACAAAACACACACAAAAAAAGAGAAAATGTAGGAATTACTGCAGCAAATCCGAGAATAGCATAGGAGGAGAAATAGATATTTTTGCTCAACAAATCTTCAAGCCAAGCCAAGCCAAGCTAGGAGCAAGTAGTTTAGGGTGTTTGCTAGCCTCCCGAGAGTTCCTACGCGCATTGGTGAGGGATTTCACGGCTTATTTTCGCATTTTAAAATAGTTGCTATTTTCTTGATTTGTTGAAAATGTGACCAAATGCTATTGTATTGATTATCTATGCTATTATACCTTGTTTATAAGTGCTAGAGAACATATTTGAGCCATTGTTTCACTTTTTAAACGGTTAGAATCGTTAGTTTGATTTATGAGGTGAATAGTGATATTTTTCTAGGGTTTGGTGTAATTGCACATATTGGCTTGATTCAATACTCCTAATAGATGCCTTAGGTGCTAATGAAGGTATTCTAATAGCCCCGTGCACTTGAATTGCTCTAATATCGCATAAAACGTAAAATAGTCGACTTTAATAAAGGGGTTTCGGGGTTAAGGCAAATCCGGGTGGATTCGGGCTTTACTTTTAGTATTCTTAGGCTACCTAGGTGCTATAGAAGCTTTGATAACCCTTGTTTGAAGCCCGGATGAGGTACGTGTAGTTTAAAGCTATAAGAGGGAATTTGGAGCTTTCGGGGTAATTGCGGGTAATCGGATGTAATTGTGGGTTGAAAGGGTACCTTAGGGGTTAATTGGAGGATTGGTGTAGCTTCCCCTCGAATGTGAATCATTAATGTGAGTTTGGAAGAGAAATAGCTTGAATAACAAAGGGGTTTAGGTGCAATTTCAGTTGTTTCGCGCTTCTAAGACCTTGGCATGACTTCTTGAGTGTTTAAGTTATGAATGCATGCTTGTATGTGTTTAATTGTTGGTATGTCTTAAGCCTTGGATGGCCTTAAAGTTAAGATCTTTAGTTATGAATGAATGTCTTGTCATGTTGTGGCTTTATTGAGGGCTTACAGGTTTTCAGAATGTCCATGGTACAGAGGAGACTTTGTCCGTTTGTCGGGTCCGGACTTATCCATTAGGGAATATTTTGTGACCGGGCTTGGTGTTGGGTTGAGAATAGCATGGTCATTAGAGCCTCCGGCCTCGTGAGGGATCGGGGCGTTACACAACACCCCCTGGCAATCTTTAGACCTGGCGAGTGAGGGACTAGGGCACGAAGATCGAATATCCACTGGCAAGCCCGTTGTCGCCCAGCCGATATTCAATACAACCGCCCCAAACACTATGGTTGCGCAACCACTATGCAATGCACTTAACAATGACAATATAATATTAATAATAGAAGAAATAACACATGGGAGGAACAACAAAGTAGGTTGTCCTCAAAACAGTTAGAATAGAAGCATTATCATAAGCAACTAAACAGATTACAAAGGGGCATTTACAAAACTCACATAGAACTATTCTAAAAGCTCAAGAATGTCTTAAAAACACATTTAATCACTCAAGGAGTCTTTACAAGGCCTTAGAAGCGTGAGACAATCGAATTCCTACTTTAACCCCTTTGTAATTCAACCCGTTTTCCTTCCAAATTCATGTCATTGTTCTAGATTAGTGAGTGGCCTATTCTATACTTTTAATTAACCCATTAAATACCCTTAGGACCCTCGAAGTTGCCCAATTATCCACGTTTATCACAAAAGCCCGGATTTCTCTTTGACTTTGTACTACACGTACCTCAATCGAGACTCAAACAGAAGCTAGCAAAGCTTATTTAAACCTACATAGCCTAGGAATACCAAATGTGAAGGTCAATTCTACCCGGATTCGCGATAGCCCTGAAACCCCTTTTAAAAAGTCGCCTATTTCGTGCTTTTGTTAGGTTATGAGCAATTAAACCCTACGGGGCCTTTACACTGCCTTCATTATCACCTGAAACATCTACTTGGACCATTGAATCAAGCTATAAGGTTCGATTTCACAAAAACCCTAGAATTCCCATCACTATTCATGCCACACAATCAACGAGTGAATTTAACCGTTTAAACTATGAAATAATAGCATAAATAAGGTCTCTACTATTTGTATACAACGTACATTAGCACATTTAAGCATCTAACAATCATTTACAAGCAAATCTAGAAATTCAAGAAATGAGCAACATTTTTTCAAATACAAAAATAAGTATGAAATCCCTCACCTAATCCGTGTAGGAGCTCGGAAAAGGCTAGCAAACACCCTAAACTACTTGTACCTAGCTTGGTAGGGCTTAGATTGAAGGTTTGATGGCAAAAATCTTCTCCTTCTCCTCCTTAGTTGCTGTCGAGTTTTCTTTTGATTTTTTAGCTTTTTTTTTTGTCTTATAAGCTTATAAATGTATGTATTGAGTATAATAAGGGTGGGGTCAAGTTAGGGGTATGTAATGTCTATAAAAATGAGTCTAGTTGGCTTAAAAATGAGTCTAATGCGCTCTAATTAAGTTAGCTAACTAAAACATAAAGTTTCACTATGTAATACTATTCACTAGTTCGGTAAAACATTTTTTAAATAGATGCTCATATCGCTTTAGCGCAAATACATTTTTCTTATTCCTAAAAAAATTAATATGATTTAAGAAAAATACTAATTCGAAATAATTAAGCAGTTGAAAATTGTAATGAATAGTAATCAAGGAATAACAAGTAGTTGCATAGAAGAAATGCACCAATAGAAATGCACAAATAGTGGATGCACAGTAGTTAAATATACGGCTAAGTCTCGAGCGTCACACCCTCTCCCCCTTAAACTAATTGCACCCATGCAATTCTTACATGATTCGGCAAATAGCTCAGGATAGCGATCTTGCATCTGATCCTCTCTCTCCTATGTGGCATCCTTTAACCCGTGATGATCCCACAATATCTTAACCATCGGAATACTTATAGTTCTCAACACCTGAACCTTCTGATCCACAACCCGCAGAGTTTCTATGTATAAGTCAAAGTCTCACTGATCTCTAGCGGCTCTGGTTCAAGAATATGAGAAGGATCTGGCTGATACTTTCGAAGCATAGACACATGGAAGACATCATGAATTCTGGCCAAACTAGGGGGTAAAGCTGGTCAGTAAGCCAAAGTACCAAGTCTCTCAGTGATTTTAAATAGTCCAACATATCTCGGGCTGAGTTTACCTCGTTTACCATGCCGAATCAAACCTTTCCGAGGAGAGATTTTCAGAAATACCCGATCACCCATGGCAAACTCTAAATCTCGAAAATTCCTATCTGCGTAACTCTTTTGCCAACTTTAAGCTTTAAGCATCCTCTTTCTGATAAGTTGCACATGATAAATCATTATGTTCATCTCAGGCAAAAGAGTAAGGTCGACAATCTTCAACTCACCAACCTCATCCCAATAAAGAGGAGATCGGCATTTACGCCTATAAAGTGCTTCATACAGTGCCATACCAATAGTAGCTTGATAACTATTGTTATAGGAGAACTCTTCAAGTGGCAAATATTTCTCCCAACTCTTACCGAAGTCAAGAATACAAGATCGCAACATATCCTCAAGAATTAAGATAGTTCTCTTAGATTGACCATCCGTCTGAGGGTGATAAGCAGTACTGAAGCTCAAAGTCGTGCCCAAAGCTTATGAATCTTCTGCCAAAACTGATATGTGAACCTAGGATCTCTGTCTAACACAATACTCTTTGGAATCCCATGAAGTTTGACAATATTCTCAACATATTACTCCGCTAACTTATCAAGACAATCAGTATTCGTTTTAGCAATAAAGTGGGAAGTCTTGGTCAATCTATCAACAACAACCCAAACTGAGTCATTACCCTTCGAAGACCTCGGTAAATCTGAGACGAAATCCATAGTAATATGATCCCACTTCCATTTAGGTATAACTAAAGGCTGTAATAACCCTGCAGGTCTCTGATGCCCCGCTTTGACTTTCTGACATGTAAGGTATCTAGCAACATAGTCGGCAATCTCTCTCTTCATATTGTTCCACCAGAAGTTCTATTTCAGATCCCTGAAGATCTTTGTACTGCCCGAATGGATAGTATATTTAAAGCTGTGTGCCTCAGCAAGAATATCCTTCTTCAGAGCTGGCTCACTCAGAATACAAATTCTACATTTGAATTTGAGAATGCCATCCTCATGCAGTTTAAATCCGACTCTTTCCCTTTTGACTTCTCTAAGATTTTCAACAAATGAGGGTTAGTCTGTTGAGCTTCCCTAATCCTGGATAATAATAGAAATTGAATTTGCAAGCTTGCAAATTGAATACTAGAATTTGAAGTTTTAGGCTTCCATAAGCATAATTCTTCCATCAATTCCCAATTCTTGATAATCAAACTAGCCACTGTAGCCTTTCGGCTCAAAGCATCAGCAACAATGTTGGCCTTACCTGGTAGATAATTAATAGTGCAGTTGTAGTCCTCAAGTAATTCCAGCAAACGCCTCTGCCTCATATTCAACTCCTTCTGTGAAAACAGATATTTCAAGCTTTTATGATCTGTAAAGATTTCAAACTTGTTGCCCCAGAGATAATGACGCTATTTCTTTAATGCAAGAATAATAGCTGCGAGCTTAAGATCATCCGTTGGATAGTTGAGTTCATAAGATTTCAGTTTCCTGGAGGCATATGCAATAACCTTTCCATTCTGCATCAATACACAGCCTAGACTTTTCTTAGAAGCACACCAGATTATCATAACCCTTAAGCAAAGCGAGAATAGGAGTTGTGGTTAACCTTTTCTTCAATTCTTGGAAACTAGCTTCACACTTGTCATTCTAGTCAAACACAGTTTTCTTCTGAGTAACTTGAGTCAAAGGCCCGACAATTTTGGAAAAATCCTTGACAAATCTTCGATAATACCCTGCTAAGGCAAGAAAACTACGAATCTTTGTAACACTTTCAGGCCGTTTCCAAGCTAATACAACCTCAATCTTCGCTAGATCAATAGAAATACTATCCTGTGAGATAATATGACCGAGAAAAGCAACTTGCTTTAACCAGAATTCACATTTGCTAAACTTTACAAATAATTGATGCTCTTGAAGAATCTGCAAAATATTCTTGAGATATTGTTCGTGCTCCGCCTTAGATTTAGAATACACAAGAATATCATCAATAAAGATAACCACAAATTGGTCCAGACAAGGACGGAATACCCTCTACATTAAATCCATGAATGCGGCAGGAGCATTAGTCAAACCAAACGGTAGAACAACAAATTCATAATGACCATAGCGAGTTCTGAAAGCAGTTTTAGGTACATCATCTTTCTTAATCCTCAACAGATAATAATCCTGCCTCAGATCAAATTTAGAAAATACCCTGGCGCTTTGCAACTGATCAAAAAACTCCTCAATTAAAGGCAACGGATATTTGTTTTTTATAGTCACCTGATTGAGACCTCGATAATCAATACATAAGCGAAGAGATCCGTCTTTCTTCTTAACAAATAGAACTGGCGCACCCCAAGGTGAAGTACTCGGCTAAATGAATCCCTTCTCAAGTAAACCCAACAATTGAACTTTCGTTTCTTGCAATTCGGGTAGAGCCATTCTATACGGAGTCCTAGAGATAGGTGTAGTCCCCGATAATAAGTCAATCATAAACTTTATCTCTCTATCAGGCGGTAAACCAGGTAATTCCTCAAGAAAGACCCCAAAAAACTCTCTCACAATAGGTACATCATTCAATTTCAACTTATCCCTAGGTTGGTTAATTAAATATGCAAGATAAGCCTCACAACATTTGCTCAACAGTTTTGATGCTTTAATAGAAGCAATTATAGGAGTTCCAGTTTACTTTCTACTTTCAACTATTTCAATTATAGGTTGGTCAAGCATTTCTAATTTCACAATCTTCTTTCTGTAATCAAGCTGTGCATAATATCTTCCCAACCAATTTATCCCCAATATAATTTTAGAGTCGTTGAAGGGTAGAATAATCAAATCGGCAGGAAATACACGACCCTCTATATAAATATTACATGCTTTACAAATAGATTTAGTAATAAACTTCGGACCCATAGGTATATAAACCACAATCTCATACAATAATTTATCATGTTTTAATTCAACATTTTGTGCACAAGTGGGAGTAATAAATGAATAAGTAGCCCTGGAGTCAATTAAAACTTTAATCGACTGATCATTAAGAAGAAAAGTACCTTCTACCACAATAGTCGTATCCGGAAGCTCTTCTGCATCCAAAGCAAATACTCAGGCCTGCCCCCGAGGTGCTAGTGTTGTACCTGGTACCTGGGTCTAAGAACTCTAACCAGATGTCTGACCCTTGGCATTCTTGAATTTCAAACAATCTTTAACTCTATCCTGATCACTCCCGCAGCATGTACAATTATTCGACTTCCTTCAGCAAGTCTTCTCTGTGTGGCCCTGACGTTGACAGAAGTTGCACTGCTAGTGATGTCTTAGAGCAGTGCCTCCCGAAGGAGCTCTGTAGGTAGAAGTAGTTGAACTACCCTGTTGTGACCGAGTTGCCACTAGACGAGATTGACTCTGATTTTGATTCTGTACTGGTCGTGCCTGAGTCTGAGTAGGCCCTGTATAACTCTGAGTCTGCCTCGACTGCTGACTCTGACTCACTGAAATAGTCTACCTCTGAAATCCCTGAATCTGAGTCTAATGCAGCCATTTCCTAGGCTGGCTCGGTTCTCCAAATAGGTCTGCTTTGCGTTTCTCATACCTGGTAGTTATCCTGACTACAGCTGCACAAGTGGGATAATCTTGAGTAGATAAATTCAAAGAAATATCAAGCCTTAACCCCATTATGAACTTTTGGATTCTCTTGCTCTATGGCTGAACTAGTGTTGGCACATAACGGGACAGACAGGTGAAACCAGCATCATACTGATCAACAATCATGTTACCCTGTTTCAGATTGATGAACTCTTGCTTACGTCTCCCAATAGTTGTTTCTATAATGTACTTCTCTCGAAATTCTATAACAAACTTATCCCAAGTCCTCGGTACTGCCTCTGCCTCCCATCTGGATTTCACGGTGTGCCACCACTGCTCTGCATGTCCCTCAAGTAGAAATTCAGCACACGCAACCCTCCACGTATCTATGTACTCGAGGCCTGTAAGAAACTTCTCAACCTTGTTCAACCACTATTCAGCCTGCATGTTATCAGGCTCCCCGAAGAAATTAGATGGCCCACAGTGTAAGAATTTTTCTAGATAGTTACCTCCACTACTCTCTGCCTCTGCTTGGCACAGAACTGGATTGCCCACGGGGACATTACCTCCCTACCTCTGAAGTACCTAAGCAATCTATCCTATAGCAGTAGTAAGTTGTGCATTAACTGTCCGCTGATCAACCTCTTCTTCCTCAACATCCTGATTTTTGTTTTGACGACGAGGCCCCATCTCGAGTAGCTAGAATGCAAAGTGTTATGACAAGTATACATATAGTTTACAAGTAACGCACATAAGAAGAAGTTCAAATAAATCCACTTAAAGTCACATAAGTAAGATTATATGAATATTTCATATACAAGAGATACATACAAGTCACTTAATCATATTTTACATTCTAAACTTTTCACATTCAATCATTGACTCTTAAAAGACCTTTCACATTTCTATTTCCATGCTAGCATGTTCATTACCAATTCAATTTTCATTTAGTCAATCAAAAGTCACTGTTTCACACAATCATATAATAGACCTCTACCCACAGACCGAGAAACCTATCCCGACTTATGCATTCTAATAGCTCTGATACCACGTAAATGTCACGCCCCGACCCAACCCCACGTAAAAGGTTAAGTCCGGACCCGACAAACTAACAGAGTTTCATTTGTAATGTGGACATTCTGAAAACCTGTAAACAATCAAATAAAGCCGCAAACAATAGGAATATTATTTCTAGTTTAACTTTCTAGCTTCAAGGCCATCTGAGTCTTAAGCAATACAAACAAACAGTTTAAATACATACAAGCATGCATTCACAACTTAAATTCTTTACAAAACCGCTTATGATACCACTCCATGATAGCATTTAAACATTCTTAGAAATTAAAGTCAACCATTTCAACCCCTACGACCACACACAAGCATGCAACAGACTAAGAGTAAGAATATTAGTTATTACATGCCATAGGTACATATCATACAATACATTCAAATTTACAACCAACATTCTACATTTGAGCTCACAAGCTCCCAAAATAGAACATTATAGACAACAAGCAAAGTCTTGACAACACAACAAGCACCACTACCACCTCAAGCAAGTAGGGCACTACAACTAAGGTAACTGATCAGTCTGGACCTTCTGCTCCTCAACCTCAATCAAATGAAGCTGGGTTCAACCTCAGCACCTCCTGAAACATGTTAGCGAGGTATGAGCAATCACAATTGCCTAGTGAGGGATTAAGACTACGCGAGGCGTACAATGCAACAGGTAAAACAATTAAGCAAGTAAAAGAAAATAGAAAAAGCAAATGACCACATATATCAAAGGATACGATACACTTAATGTGAGACCACAAATTTTGCTTTATCTCAATTTGCGTGTTTTACCTCATTTTGCGTGAATTGACATGTTTATGTGCTATATGACTTATAATGTGTTAAATATGTGATTAATACTCCTAATACATGCTAAGTGTGCATTCATGAAATTTTCATCAAAAACGGAATCATAACTTTTATTGTCGGTTTTAGTGAATAGTATTTTGAACACCTGTCCGCTAAAATTTTTACAGGTGTGTTTTAAACATTTTAAAACCTAGTATTCGGGTATTAATAGACTCGTGTTTGATTAAAGTAGATTTGGATTCGATTTTGAAATTTTATAGATTTTTACACTTTCTTTTGCAAGAAAATGAGTTTTAAGCTAACTCGGGTGAAACTGTTTTAATGTAACACTCTTTGTCACCTAAAATATATTGTCTAGAATTAATTTAGTTGTCAATTTAATAGTTGAGCAAGAAATAGTCAAGAAAATAATTAAAAGACTAGAAAATAGAATTAAAAGACTAAAAACTAACTTTGACCATTCTTATTTTTTTGTTTGACCTTTACTTATATGCATCAACACACAATTGAAACAACACAAAACATACTCAAAACACACACAAGGTGGCCGAAACTCCATGGCTCGTTTGTGAGCTTTTTCAACATTTTTTTCAAGCAAATTTTTCATTAAAAGTTGCAATTCAAGGCCAATTCTCATCAACCAAAGCTTGATTCCACCTCTTGAGCATCCATTGAGCATCTTTGTAGCTTCCAAACACATCAAAGGTGAGAGAAAAATTCTAGATCTCAAAAGTCATTTTTTATGTTTTTGCTTATAATTGAATTTTGAACCGTTAGAATGTTAAGTTGAGGTTATATTATTGCTCAGTGCATGCTAAGGATCAATTATATGTATTCTTATGAGATTTGAACCGTTGTAGCATAAATTTTTATTTTTGGGTATTTAAATTTGATAGTTTGGCTATTTGGTGATTATTTTGAGTTGTAGTGGTTGGAATCGATTGCCGTCAATTTGTAAAAGTTTGTAAAATACGGGGTAGTGCCGTTGTATTGCCTAAATTTTGATTGAGATGTTGGTGCAAAAATTCAAAAATTTCAGCCTAGGTGCATTGAGGTTTTAGGGCTGTTGGGCTTGATTTGGATGTGTTTTGGTTGGTTTCCAAGGGGGCTAATGTAGTTGATTGTATGGGTGAGTGATAGAAATTGATTTGGAGTTGTTTGGATTAGTAGAATGTAAGATATGATTATTTGAAATTTAGGTTGTCTTTCTTTAAAATGTTGAGTTATTCCTTTAGATGATTGGGTGGTGTTTGAGTGATTGAATTGTGAGTTGTAAATGGTTAGACTAGGGTTAGATTACGTATTTGATGCATGTTAAGTTGGATGGCCTACTTTGTCATCTAACTTAGTTGTTTGTTGTTTTAATTGATTACTTGATGTTATATTGATGAAAATATGATTATTGATTGATTATTGATGAACCGGGAGATAGTCAACGGAAAAGGTTGTCCTCCTGTGATTGATGTTTATTATTATTGCTGAGTCTTGGTATATGTGTGCCACATCTCGGGCAGCATCGGACTGTCGGGTTGATAATGGCATGACTACCAGAGGCTACTCCCAGCTCGCATGACGGAGGTGTCATGGAGGGAAGGGTTAGTGAGGTACCTCGGGTGCGTGAGTAATGGGGATTTATAAGAAGATTGGTTGAGATCGTGATGACGTTTGGAGCTACACCAACTAGAGTATCGTTTATTGATTGGTCATTATAGTTATATGTTTATATTGTTATTGATTTTCTACTGTGTGTTTACTGCTCAAAGGATTATTTCCAATGAGTATAGTAAATACTATTAGAGATTTATCGGATCCTCGCTAGGTTTGTTTTATATAAGCTCACTCTCTATTATTGCATGCATACAGGTGTTATTGATTCTGACAACGGGTATGTGCCTCTTGAAGAGGGAAATATGCCGTATGTGGATGAGTCTTATGTGCAGGAGTCATTGCCATGAGATTATTTTGGTTGTTGTAAGACAATGTATTATATAACCCATCTTAATATAAAGACATATATATGTTGATTTAGTAGTCTTTATTTTGATCATGATTAGATTACTAAGTCAGTTTTAACCTATTTGAAATGTATGAAGGGCTTACGTACTAAGTTGGAACGGAGGCGTATAACTATGAATGGGTTGTTGAAGGAACGATTATTGTATAATATGGTTATGTTGTATGTTGTTACTTTAATTGAAGAGTTGATTGTTGAATGGTTTGGGGAGTTTGTTGTATGGTATTCTTAAGAGGTTAGTTTAGATACCATTCGATGATAACATTAGAACAATCTTAGGAGTTGAAACCAAACATACATCTATACATACACCCCCAAGCATGCAAGAACAAAAAGAAGAATTAAAAGTTATTACAAGCCATGGAATTACTACACTTAGTACAACCAACTATCTTTAACTTGCAACTACAAGGCATATACATAGCCCTTAGGCCACAAAATAGATCATAGTATAATAATACAAGTACGCCATAAAGCAACAAGAAAACACATCCACCTTAAGCAACAAACACACAGCTACTAGGGCAAGGGCTTAGCCTGCACTTCTTCTTCCTCCACTACCACCTCAACTAGCTGGGGATTACCCTCAGCACTTCCTGAAACATGATATCGAGGTATGAGCAACCACTGTTGCCCAGTGAGAGATAAGGTCTCCCGAGGCGTGCAATGCAACAAGTAATACAATTAAGCATTAATAGCAATGAACACCATTCAAGGAGAACAAAATATTGAATACCACACATTAAAAAAGATACATTCACTTAACCCCCACACTCCAAAACTTCAATCCACGAACACGATCCACGAACCATGATCATGATCACGATCACGATAAGCCGGCATAACCCCGAACACTCCAGTGGATATACTCCGGATGTACCCCGATAATCCTACGACCCAATATCCCCTGGCAATCTCCAGACTAGGCGCATGAGGGACTAGGGCACGGAGTTTGAATATCCACTGGCAAGCCCTCTGCCGCCCAGCCGATGTTCAATACATCCGCCCCTGATACTATGGTTGCGCAACCACTATGAAATGCACTTAACAATGACAAGATATCAATAACAATATAAGCAATAACACGTAGGAGGATCAACAAAGTAGGTTGACCTCGAAACAGATAGATTAGAAGCAATTCAATATAAGTAATTAAGAGATTTGCAAAGGGAAAAATCCAAGATATACAGAGAACTACACTAAAAGCTACAAAATAACTTGAAACCACATTTAAACACATATGGAGACATGTCAAGGTCTTAGATGCAAGTGACAATCGAATTTACCCTTAAACCCCCTAGTAATTCCATTCGTTTTCCTTCCAAACTCACATTAATGATTCAAATTAAAGGAGAAGCTATACTAATCTTCTAATTAACCCTTAAGGTACCCTCACAACCCGTAATTACGTTAGATTACCCGCAATTACCCTGAAAGTCCCAATTTCTCTCTTATAGCTTTGAACTACACATACCTCAGCCGGGCTTCAACCAAGGATTAGCAAGGCTTCTATAGTACCTAGGTAGCCTAAGAATCCTAAAAGTGAAGCCCGAATCCACCCGGAATCGCATTAACCCCAAAACCCCTTTGTTAAAGTCAGCTAATTCACGTTCTATGCAAATTTAGAGCAATTTGAGTGCACGGGGTCATTTGACTACCTTCATTAGCACCTAAGGCATCTATTAGAAGCATTGAATCAAGCTAATACGCACAATTACACAAACCCTAGAAATCCCGTCACTATTCACCTCATAATTTCAAATTAACGATTCCTACCGTTTAAAATGCGTTCTAATGGCTCAAATGTGTTCTCTAGCACTTATATACAATGTATAATAGTATAGATAAGCTTTACATTAACAATTAATAGTATTTTGAACAAATCAAGAAATGTGTAACATTTTTAGAAATGCAAAAAGAGCCATGAAATCCCTCACCAATGCATATAGGAACACCTTGAAGACTTGCACACACCCTAATCCACTTGCTCTAGGCTTGGGAAGGCTTGAATTGAAGAGTTGAAGAGCAAAATCTCTTTTCTCCTCCTTCCTAGCTGCTCTCGGCTCTGCTACAGGGATTTCAGCACAATTTCTTTTGTTTTGTTTTGTGTTTTATGAGCTTAGGTGTGCTATAAGGTGACTAAGTTAAGGTGAGGTCATGTTTGGGTGTTTAAAAGGTCCACTAGAATGTGCGTAGTTAGCTTAAAACGAGTCTAAAGTGTAAAGTGTAAGCTAACTAATTAAAACACTAAGTTATGTTATGTAACACTATTCATTAGTTCACTAAACTATTTTCTAAACGAGTTATCCTATCGCTTCTAGCTCAATTGCACATTTTTCCCACTCCTTTAACAATTAATATGATTTAATAAAAATGTTAATTCACTAATATAATGCAGTTTGAAAATGGAGTGAAAAGTGGCTAAAGAAGACAGTTAATAAAGCACAGAAGGAAATGCGCAAATAATGGGTGTAACAGTAGGTTAATGTATGGAAAAAAAACTCAGGCACCACAGTTAGTCAACTATGTGATAATGGATTTAGAGTTGAATTTAAAGTGTCATGTTTTTTGTTTATGACAATTTGGATAAAGTGTTATTTAGTGCAAATAGACATGAAAATGCCTACACCATCAATTTTGAAAGTCTTTCATGCCAAAATGTTGATTGTCTAATAACTCTTGTTTGTGGCATAGAAGATTATGACATGCAAACATGAATTTACATTCTAAACTCTCTAGAAAAGAGCTTGTAAAAGGACTTCAAAAAGCCAAGTTTAAAAATGATCATTTATGTGATACATGTCAATTTGAAAAACAACATAAAACATCTTTCAAACCAATTAACAAAGTAACCACATCAAAAGCTTTACAAAAACTACATATGGACCTTTTTGGACCATTGGATGTGGCTAGCTTAAGAGGATCAAGATATGTCTATGTTATTGTAGATGACTATAATAGGTATTGTAAGGCCCAACACGAGACCGCATGTGCATATGGATCATATTATACGTAATTAAATCATTCTATATGCATTTACTTTGTTTTATATGCTTTTATATTAGTTTATGTGCATTTATCTTGCTTTACGTGTATTTCATCGTTTAACATATAATTAAGTATTTTAGATGTCATAGGAATTTAATTAAAAACTATTGGACTAAGCCTAGCAACTAATTAGTTAGAATACAACTAGAATGGCATAGAATAAATAGCATTAAGTTACAAGGGCAAGGTGGACTTTTGGACCTTAGATATTATTCTATCAACACAATTACATACACACACACACACCATATACACTCAGATTTTCGTCCATAGAAAGAAGATAAAGAAGGGAGAAAAGAGAAAAAGGAAGAAGGAAAAAAGGAAAGAGAAGATCTTCAAGCCATTCCAAGCATTTTCCTTGTATTTTCCTAGCTTTCTTTGAGGTGTTCTTTGTCACGCCCCAACTCGACACCACCTACGATCAGTCAGGATGCAACGGAATTTCGGCAGTATAACGATTGTAACACGTACATCAGGGCTCTAAACCAACCCTTTATAACTTTATACAACCAACTCCAAAGTTCAACAACAACTCCACAACCAAATTAACAACATACAATGCAACCATCTTCATATATTAAACATTCACTCATTAGTTCATTCACAAGTTATACACCTCCGTTCCAACATCATACATTGACTATATCATACATTACAAAACAGATTATAAACTAGTCTAGCAACCAATTCATGTTCAAAAGAAAGACTACTAAGCTAGATTTATATAAGCCTTTACCTTTAAGTAATTTATACAATACATCATACTACAAAAACTAAGACAAACTCATGGATATGACTCCAACACATAAAACTCTTCCACAAAAGGCACATACTCAGCTTTCTGAGGAACGGACACAAAGTCTGGCTTAGTAACACCTAAATGCAGATAACGAATGAGAGTGAGCTTATATAAAACAAGCCCAGTGAGGATTCGATATATATTTTAAAGCATTTACTAGACCCTTTAGAAATCATCCTTTAAGAAGCAAACACACAATGAACATCAATATCAATATAAGTACAACAAATACAATAACAAAACAATAAGGATACTCTAGTTGTGTAGCTTCATACGCCATCACAATCTTAACCATCTTCTTGTAACTCCCGATTACTCACACACCCGAGGTACCTCATCTAGCCCCTTCCTCCATGGCACCTCCACCCATGCGAGCTGGGGGTAGTCTATGATAGTCATGTCGTTATCAACCTGATAGCTCAACGCTGCCGGAAAGGTGGCACACATTATCAAGAATCATGACAATAATAATAAACATTCATATCACGGGAGGACAACAAAATTAGATTTCCTATCTCCCAGCATCATCAATTATCAATCAATTAACAACATTTCAATAACATAACATCAATTAATCAAATAAACAACTAACAACTAAGTTAGATGACAAAGTAGGCCACCTAACTTAACATGCATTTAACCATACAACCAATTCCGAATCTAACCAACGACAACCCAAGATTCAACCACTCAAACACTACCCAAACAACCAAAGACAATACTTCAACATTTCAAGAAAGACTACACAAACTTTCAACAATCATAACTTACAATCTACTAATCCAATAACCTCCAAACCACTTCCTATCACTCACCCACTCATGCATCTACATTAGCCTCCTTGGAAACCAACCATAACCCATCTCAAACAAGCCCGACAACCATAATTTCACAAAGCACTATGGCTGAATTTTTCAAACTTTCGCTACAATATCACAATCAAAATTTTGGCAATAAAACATTACCACCCTATAATTAACAAACTTTTAGAAGCTATAACCAACCAATTCCAACCATTATATCAACAGTTATTCAACAGCAAGCCAAAAACTCAACTTTAATACTCGAAAACTAGAAATACATGCTATTACCATTCAAAACTTATATAAACGCACATAAACGATCCTTGGCATCTATTGAGCATTAATCTAATAACAGTTTAACATTTCATCAGATAAAAATTCAATTATATGAATTGACATAAAAATAGCATTTTAAGATCGAGAATGTTTCTCTCACCTTTGATGTAAACTAAGGTTAGAAATAGGTAGAATGGATGTCTAACAAGCAAAATCAAGATTTGAATGAAGTGATTTGGACTTGAATTGCAAAATCTATGAATAAATTACTTGAAAACTTGAACAAAAATGGCTTCTCTTTGCTTCCCTTGGCATTTTCGGCCATCTAGGTGTTTTTGGAGGTGTTTTGTGTTGTTTTAAATGTTTGTTGATGATATAAGCTCAAGTCAACAAAATAATAAAAGTCAAAGTTGATTTACTTAGTCTTTTAATTAGTATTTTTAGTCTTTTAATTGTTTTCTTGACTATTTTGCTTACTTATATGCATTCAACACTTAGACTATTTTTAAGTAGTATATTTTTAGTTGACAACAATTTTTATATGCATACATTAACACCTGACTCGGTTAAAAACTCGGGTTTTGCAAAAGAATATGAAAAGTCATATTATTTATTTTAAAATGTCTTTTGAATGCACAATTAATCTAAAATCATTTAATACCACATATAAATACATCTATATTAATATATACTAGGTCAACAAAAGTCAATGCAAGAACCAGGTTTAGAAGAAATTAGTATTTGGCTCAAAAACGCTATTTTTCGCCCGAAAAGTCCATTTAAATTTCTATTCCATTTCAGAATCAATTTTTATCAAACATGGGTCTATTAATATCTAAGGACTAGGTTTTCAAACCCTAAAAAGACCAGTTTCAAAATTATAGCAGATGTGTTTCAAAAATACTATTCACAAAAGTCAACGATAAAATTTCCGATGCTGTTTTTTATGAAAATTTCATGAATGTACACATAGCATGTAATAGGAATATAAATCACAGAATTAGCTCATTCTAACTCATATAACACATAAACATGTCAAAACATGAAATTCTATGCAAAGGTAAAATCTGGGGTTTCACATTCTTACTCCATTTGTAATGCCCCGATCCCTCATGAGATCGAAGACTCTATTAACTATGCTATTCTCAACCCAATTCCAACTCGGTCACAAAATTTAGAAAAAATAGACGGAGTTTTCCTTGTTTATAAGATGAACAATTTACCTACACAAAACATATAAATGGGCCAGTACCGTGTTCAAACATACAACAACTCCTTAAGGCTATCCGAGCCTTGGTTCGCAACAAAATTTCACAATCAAATTTACATTTCCGAATACAAAGATTAACTTACTCTTCCTTAAAATAACTACATACATGCATTGAATATAAACTACGTTATCCTATTACGTAAGCTATGAAATCAAACTACCTTAATGATCTAATTAACTTGAAATACATTACTTATACTTTGAATTCATACACCTCATAAAAAGAACATATTTCCAACATTTTACAATCCACGCTACATAACACGTTATGCATCCTTACAAGTACGAACTATCATGAAACACAAACTTCACTTTCTTTGGCTATAACCTGAAAGATTCATGATGAGGAGTGAGTATACAAATAATGTATACTCAGTGAGGGAGGAGAACAGTTACGGGAAACATTTATAAGGGGATTCGTGCAATGCAACATTGGAACATCAAACATTAATAACAATAAGCAATAAACAATAGAAAATAATTAATTACCACATTTAAAAAGGATACACTCGATAACCCTTATAACTCTAATTCTTCGATTCTCGAACTATGATCCACGAATCTCGATAACTGTGCCGGCATAAACCCCAAACACTCCAGTGGGTGAACTCCGGATGTACCCCAAAAATCCTACGACCCAATACCCCCTGGCAATCTCCGAACCAGGCGAGTGAGGGACTCGAGCACGAAGATTGAATATCCACTGGCAAGCTCACTGCCGCCCAGCCGATATCCAATACATCCGCCCTTGACACTATAGTTGCGCAACCACTATGCAATGCACTTAATCCAATGACAATATAGCATTAATATAAAACAATAACACACAAGAGGGACAACAAGGTAGGTTGCCCTCACACACAATACATAATCAATAAACGCACACTACACACAATACATAATCAATAAACGCATACTACTTTAATAATTATATTACATCACATAATCTATAAACAAGAAAATATACTATTATGGACATAAGGATGAAGACTCCCTCACCTCCAGAAGGCCAAGAATCCCCTCCAATTGCACCAATTCCTCTTCAATTATCACTTTAAAACAAGTTAACATGTGTGCCCTAGGTACATTTTATATACTTTAATTTAACACACAGTCCAAGTAGTCAAATATTCAAGTCATAATTAAACTCTTAGCTAACAAATTATAAGACACTAATAAGCTATAAGAATAGTACAACAATATAAACAAGATACAACATATTCTGATAAAGTACTATGCAAGTAAATTAACCTAACACTTTACCAATTAGTTATGCCAATGCCAATTTAGTTATTATACAATTCAATTCTTAGCAATAGAAATTATATACAATTACTTATATAATTCATATTGTCATCTAGCCCAAATAATCACGCAAGTATTGTAATGCCCCGACCCAACCCCGCGCTAAAGGATAAGTCCGGACTCGACACACGGACAGAGTCTCCTCTGTACCGTGGACATTCTAGATACCTGTAAACTCTCAAATAAATCCTCAACAAGATAAAACAAGATTTTCATAACTAAATATTTAAAGGTTCAAGGCCATCCGAGCCTTGAAACATCCAACAGTTTCAAAACCATACAAGCATGCAGGTAACTTGATTTCAACATAATCTAATAGCCCTGCCATTCTAAGATAACATTAAAACATTCTTAAAAGATGAAACATCCTACATTAGGTCATTCACTCTCAAGCATGCAAAATGATTAAAAGCAGAAACATAAGTTATTACAAGTCATAGTTTTCCAAATCTACACTACGACTAACTATCTTTCAACTTTGCAACAACCAACATATACACGGCCCTGAGGCCACAAAATAGATACACAAGTGTCATAAAGCAACAAGAAGGCACATCCACCTCAGAACAACACACACACGGCAACTAGGGCAAAGGCTCTATCTGCACCTCTTCCTCCTCCATTACTACATCAACAAGCTGGGGATCACCCTCAGCATCTCCTGAAACATATATCGAGGTATGAGCAACCACTGTTGCCCAGTGAGGGATAAAGTCTCCCGGGGCGTGCAATGCAACAAGTAAAATAGTTAAACAACAATAGTAATTAAACAATTTAAGAAGTAACAATAGCTTAAATAACCACACTTTAAAAAGGATACATTTCACTTAACCCCAACACCAAATCTTCAATCCACGAACACGATCCACGAACCACGATCACGATCACGATAAGCCGGCATAATCCCAAATACTCCAGTAGGTGTACTCCGGAAGTACCCCGATAATCCTACGACCCAACACCCCCTGGCAATCTCCGAACCAGGCGTGTGAGGGAATAGAGCACGGAGTTTGAATATCCACTGGCAAGCCCTCTGCCGCCCAGCTGATATTCAACACATCTGCCCCTGACACTATGGTTGCGCAACCACTATGCAATGCACTTTACAATGGCAAGTTAATATCAATAATACAGGAAATAACACGAAGAAGGATCAACAAAGTAGGTTGACCTCGATGCAGTTAGAATAGAAGCAATTTATTCAACAAATAAGCAGTTTTACAAAGGAGTATATACAAGACAAGCATAGAATCATGTAAGAGCTCTAAAACAACTTGAAGTCCCATTTAACCACTCAAGAAGTCGTGCCAAGGTCTTAGCAGCGCGAGACAACCGAATTTGTACCTAAACCCCTTTATTTTCCAAGCTATTTCTCTTCCAAACCAAAGTTAACAATTCAATTTCAAAGGAAAACTATATTAACCTTCTAACTAACCCTCAAGGAACCCTTTCAACCCTCTAACATATTCAAATGCCCGCAATAACCCCGAAAGCCCCAAATTTCCTCTTATAGCTTTATACCACACATACCTCATCCAGGCTTCAAACAAGGGCTAGCAAAGCTTCTATAGCACCTAGGTAGCCTAAGAATACTAAAAGTGAAGCCCGAATCCACCCGAATTCGCATTAACCCCGAACCCCCTTTGTTAAAGTCGACTATTTCACGTTTTATGCAATTTTAGAGCAATTCAAGTGTACGGGGCTATTAGACTACCTTCATTAGCACTTAAAGCATCTATTAGGAGTGTTGAATCAAGCTAATACGTGCAATTACACAAAACCCTAGAAAAATGTCACTATTCACCTCATAAATCAAACTAACGATTCTAACCATTTAAAAGGCGAAACAATGGCTCAAATATGTTCTCTAGCACTCATATACAAGGTATAATAGCATAGATAATCAACACAATAACATTTGGTCACATTTTCAACAAATCAAGAAATTGACAACTATTTTAAAATGCGGAAATAAGCCGTGAAATCCCTCACCAATGCGCATAGGAGCACTTAGAAAGCTTGCACACACCCTAAACTACTAGCTCTAGGCTTGGATTGGCTTGGCTTGAAGAGTTGAAGAGCAAAATCACATTTTTTCCTTCTCCTTGGTGTTCTCGGCCCTGCTACAGTAAATTCTTCACATCTGTTTTCTTTTGTTTTGTGTTTTGGTGCTTATAAGGTTATATAGTGAGGTTAAGTTGAGGTGGGGTCAAGTGGTTGCTTAAGTGGACTTCTAAAATGCGCGTTGCTAGCTTTAAAATGAGCCTAAGGTGTAAAACATAGGCTAGCTAATTAAAACACTAAGTTAGTTACGTAATACTATTCATTGAACTACGAAAATCATTTTCTAAATGAGCTCTCCTATCGCTTCTAGCTCAATTGCACATTTTTCCCACTCCTCTAACAATTAATGTGATTTAATAAAAATGTTAATTCACTAATAGAATGTAGTTTGAAAACAGGATGAATAGTAGCTAAAGAAGACAGTTAATAAAGCATAGAAGGAAATGCGCAAACAATGGATGCAACAGTAATTGAATGCAAGGCAAAAAGCTCAGGCGTCACATCCTCTCCCCCTTAAACTAATTGCGTCCACGTAATTCTTACATGGATCGGCGAATAACTTTGGATAGTGTTCCCGTATCTGATCCTCTCTCTCCTACGTCACATCCTCTACGCCGTGATGATCCCATAGGACTTTAACCATCGGAATGCTTTTAGTCCTCAGCTCCTGCATTTTCTGATTCACAATCCGAAGAGGTTTCTCTGTGTACGTCAAGGTCTCATTGATCTCTAAAGGCTCGGGCTCAAGAATATGAGAGGGATCTGGCTGATACTTTCGAAGCATAGAAACATGGAAGACATCATGAATTCTGCCCAGGCTAGGAGGCAAAGCTAGTCGATAAGCCAAATCACCAATGGTTTCAGTTATCTCAAATGGTCCCACATAACGAGGACTGAGTTTACCTCATTTACCATGCCGAATCAAACCTTTGCAAGGAAAAATTTTCAGAAATACTCGATCCCCAACGGCGAATTTCAGATCACGACGGCGTCTATCTGCATAACTCTTTTGCCGACTCTGTGCTGTAAGCATTCTTTTTCTGATAAGCTGAACATTATCAATCATTCTATTCATCTCTGGCAATAAAGTAGGATCAATAGATTTCGACTCTCCAACTTCATCCCAATATAAAGGAGATCTGCATTTCCGCCCATACAAAGCCTCATACGGTGCCATACCGATAATAGCTTGATAACTGTTGTTATAAGCAAATTCTACAAGAGGTAAGTATTTCTCCCAACTCTTACCGAAGTCCAAAATGCACGCTTGGAGCATATCCTAAAGTATTAAGATAGTTTTTTCAGATTGTCCGTCAGTTTGAGGATGATGAGAAGTACTGAAGTTCAATGCCGTGCCCAAAGCCTTCTGAATCTTCTGCCAGAACTGATATGTGAATCTGGGATCTCTATCCGACACAATACTCTTAGGAATTCCATGAAGTCTAACAATATTCTCAACATAAATTTCAGCCAACCGATCCAAAGATTCAGTCTTCTTAGTAGCAGTAAAATGAGAGGTTTTGGTCAATCTATCCACAAAAACCCAGACTGAATCATGACCCCTTGAAGACCGCGGTAAATCTGACACGAAATCTATGGTAATGTGATCCTATTTCCAAACAGGAATAGCCAAAGGCTGCAACAACCCTGCTGGTCTCTGATGTTCAACTTTAACTTTCTGACATGTAAGACATTTAGTAACATAGTCAGCAATCTCTCTCTTCATGTTGTTCCACCAGTAGTTCTGTTTCAGATCTCTATACATCTTGGTACTACCTGGATGGATAGTATACTTAGAATTATGAGCCTCTGCAAGAATTTCTTTTTTTAAGGCTGGCTCAGAAGGAATGCAAATTCTGCCCTTGAACTTTAGAAGTCCATCATTATGTAATTTGAAATCCGACTCTCCCCCTTTTGACTTTTCTAAGATTTCCATCAATTGCAGATCAGCTTGTTGAGCCTCTCTAATCCTAGATAATAAAAGAGACTGAATATGCAAACTTACAAATTGAACACCAGAATCTAAAATGTTGGGCCTCCATAAACATAATTCCTCCATGAACTCCCAATTTTTGATAATTAGACTAGCAATTGTAGCCTTTCGGCTTAAGGCATCAGCAACAATATTAGCCTTACCTAGCAGATAATTGATAGTACAATTATAATCCTCAAGCAACTTCAACCAACGCCTCTGCCTCATATTCAACTCTTTATGAGAGAAGAGATATTTCAGACTCTTGTGATTAGTAAAGATTTCAAATTTATTACCCCAAAGATAGTGACGCCATTTCTTTAATGCAAAGATGATAGCTGCAAGCTCGAGATCATGCGTCGGGTAATTAAGTTCATAAGGCTTCAGTTTTCTGGAAGCATAAGCAATAACTCTCCCATTCTGCATCAATACACAGCCCAAACCTTCCTTAGAAGCATCACTATAGATTACCAGATTATCGGTACCCTCAGGTAGAGCGAGAATAGGAGTTGTGGTTAATCTCTTCTTTAATTCCTAGAAGCTAGCCTCATACTTCTCATTCCAGTCAAATATAGTCTTCTTCCGAATTAGTTGAGTCAAAGGCCCAGCAATTTTAGAGAAATCTTTGACAAACCTTCTGTAATAACCCGCTAAACCCAGAAAACTGTGAATTTCTGTAACAGTCTCTGGCCGTCTCCATGCCATGACAACCTCAATCTTTGCTGGATCAATGGAAATTCCATCCTGAGAAATAATGTGGCCTAGAAAAGTGACTTGTCTTAACCAGAACTCACATTTGCTAAACTTTGCAAATAACCGATGCTCTTGAAGAGTCTGCAGTACAATCCTGAGATACTGTTCATGTTCCGCCCCAGATTTAGAATAGAAAAGAATATCATCAATGAAAATAACCACAAACTGATCCAGATAGGGGCGGAATACTCTCTGCATCAAATCCATAAATGCGGCAAGAGCGTTAGTTAACCCAAACGGCAGAACAACAAACTCATAATGACCACACCGAGTTTTGAAAGCAGTTTTGGGAACATCATCAAACTTAATCCTTAACTGATAATCGCCCTGCCTCAGATCGAATTTAGAAAATACCCTGGCACCTTGCAGTTGATCAAATAATTCCTCAATCGAAGGCAATGGATATTTGTTTTTGATAGTTATCTGATTAAGACCCTGATAATCAATGCATAGCCGAAGAGATCTGTCTTTCTT
Source organism: Ehretia macrophylla (assembly GCA_037974665.1). Taxonomy (NCBI): domain Eukaryota; kingdom Viridiplantae; phylum Streptophyta; class Magnoliopsida; order Boraginales; family Ehretiaceae; genus Ehretia; species Ehretia macrophylla. The sequence goes on from CM075779.1 coordinate 63,358,275, forward strand.
TTTAACAAATAAGACCGGTGTACCCCAAGGTGAAAAACTCGGCTGAATGAATCCCTTCTCCAGTAAACCCTGCAACTGAATTTTCAATTCCTGCAATTCGGGTGGAGCCATTCTGTACGGAGTTCTAGAGATAGACGTAGCCCCTGGTAATAAGTCGATCACAAACTCTATCTCTCTATCAGGTGGTAAACCAGGTAACTCCTTAGGAAACGCCCCCGGAAACTCTCTCACGATAGGTACATCATTCAGTTTCAATTGATCACCAGGTTGATTAATCAAATAAGCAAAGTAAGCCTCACAACCCTTGCCTAACATTTTTGATGCCTTAATAGAAGATATGATAGGAGTTCCCGTAGATTTTCTACTACCAACTATTTTAAGTACGGGCTGATCGGGCATTTCTAGTTTCACAATCTTCTTTCTACAATCAAGCTGAGCATAATATTTACCTAACCAGTCCATTCCCAATATAATTTCAAAGTCGCGAAAAGGTAGAATAATTAAATCGGCAGGAAAAATACAACCTTGAATATAAATATTACATGCCTTGCAGATAGATTTGGTGACAAACTTCGGCCCTATAGGAGTATAAACCACAATATCATGCAACAGTTTATCATGTTTCAACTTAGCATTTTGTGCACAAATAGGTGTAATAAATGAATGCGAAGCCTCGGAATCAATTAAAACCTTAACTGATTGATCATTAAGAAGAAAAGTACCTTCTGCTACAACGGTCGTATCCGGAAGCTCCTCAGCATCTAAGGCAAATACTCGGGCCTAACGCCGCGGTACTGGTGTTGCAACTGAACCCCTGGTCTGATTGCCTTAACCAGACGTCTGACCCCTGGTATTCTCGAATTTCTGGCAGTCTCTAACCCTGTGTTGATCACTACCGCATCCGGTACATCGGCCCAATCTTTTCCAACAATTCTCCTCAGTATGACCCTGGCGTTGACAAAAGCTGCACTGCTGGTGACATCTTGCAACAGTGCCTCCCGAAGGAGCTCTGTAAGTAGAGGTAGCTGAACTACCCTGCTGAGAACGAACTACTGCTGGTCGGGTTTGCCCCTGACTCTGACTCTGACTCTGGGCTGGTCGCGACTGAATCTGAACAGGCCCTGTATAACTCTGTGTCTGCCTCGGCTGTGGACTCTGCCCAACTGGAATAGTCTGCCTCTGGTACCCCTGACTCTGAGACTGAAACTGCCGCTTACTCGATTGACTAGACTCTGCCAACACGTCTGCCTTGCGTTTTTCATACCTCGAGGCAGCTTTAACCACTGCAGCATAGTTAGGGTAATCATCCGCAGACAAACTAAGCATAATATCCTTCCTCAATCCCATAATGAACCTCTGCATCTTCATATCCTTAGGTTGTACCAAAGCCGGCACATAGCGGGAAAGCCTAGTAAAAGCAGCCTCATATTGATCCACTGACATACTCCCCTGTTTCAAAGCTATGAACTCTGCCTGACGCCTCTCACGGGCAACCACAGATATATACTTATCTTGGAATTCTCGAACGAAGTCTGGCCATGAATGTTGAACCGCCTCAGCTTCCCATTTCTCATTAATAGTACGCCACCACTCCTCGGCGTCACCCTCCAGCAAAAATGTAGCATAAGTAATCTTTCTCTCATCATTACACTATAGAATTGCAGCCACCCTTTCAAATTTCCTCAACCATAATTCGGCCTTCATATCGTCAGGTTCTCCAAAGAAGCTATAGGCCCCGTGATGTAAAAATCGGTCATACAAATTAGCTCTAGCAGCACCACTACCCTCGGCTCTGGCGGCCTGATTATCCATAGCAGCCCTTGTCTGACCCTGCTGAGTTATAAACTGTGCAATAGTATTCATTACAATAGCCATAGTAGCCAGAATCTGTGCAGTGATGGGTTCTGGTCCCTGCGGTGGTGCATTCTCTGCTACTCCTTCACCCTCTCTCGGTACACCTTGCTAGGAGCTTCTTCCTGCTCTCTCCCCGGTCTGCCCTTTCTCTTCATCTCAATAGCTAGAATGCAAAGTATTATGACAGGCATTTATATAAATTACAGGTAAAGCACATAGGAAGAAGTTCAAATAAATTCACATAAGTCACATATTACATTAGAAGAATATTCACATACAAGAGATTCATAGTCACTTAATCATGCTTGACATTCTAGACTTTTCACTTTCAAACATTAACTCTTAAAGACCTTTCGCATTCCATTATCATGCTAGCATGTTCCTTTCTAATTCAAATTCCACTTAGGCAAATCAAAGGACCACAAATTCATACAATCAGAAGGTCACATAACAGATCTCTACCCACAGACCGAGAAATTTAACCTGGCTTCATGCAATCTATAGCTCTTATACCACCTAAATGTAACGCCCCGACCCAACCTCGCGCTAAAGGTTAAGTCCGGACCCGACACACGGACAGAGTCTCCTCTGTACCGTGGATATTCTAGATACCTGTAAACTCTCAAATAAATCCTCAACAAAATAAAACAAGATTTTCATAACTAAATATTTAAAGATTCAAGGCCATCCGAGCCTTGAAGCATCCAACAATTTCAAAACCACACAAGCATGCAGGTAACTTGATTTCAACATAATCTAATAGCCCTGCCATTCTAAGATAACATTAAAACATTCTTAAAAGATGAAACATCCTACATTAGGTCATTCACTCTTAAGCATACAAAATGATTAAAAGCAAAAACATAAGTTATTACAAGTCATAGTTTTCCAAATCTACACTACAACTAACTATCTTTCAACTTTGCAACAACCAACATATACATGGCCCTGAGGCCACAAAATAGATACACAAGTGTCATAAAGCAACAAGAAGGCACATCCACCTCAGAACAAAACACACACGGCAACTAGGGCAAAGGCTCTGTCTGCACCTCTTCCTCCTCCACTACTACCTCAACAAGCTGGGGAACACCCTCAGCGTCTCCTGAAACATATATCGAGGTATGAGCAACCACTGTTGCTCAGTGAGGGATAAAGTCTCCCAGGGCGTACAATGCAACAGGTAAAACAGTTAAACAACAATAGTAATTAAACAATTTAAGAAGTAACAATAGCTTAAATAACCACAAAAAGGATACATTTCACTTAACCCCAACACCAAATCTTCAATCCACGAACCACGATCACGATCACAATAAGCCGGCATAACCCCAAACACTCCAGTGGGTGTACAATGGATGTATCCCGATAATCCTATGACCCAACACCCCTTGCCAATCTCGGGACCAAGCGAGTGAGGGAATAGAGCACGGAGTTTGAATATCCACCGGCAAGCCCTCTGCCGCCCAACTGATATTCAACACATCCGCCCCTAACACTATGGTTGCGCAACCACTATGCAATGCACCAAGTTAATATCAATAATATAGGCAATAATACGAAGGAGGATCAACAAAGTAGGTTGACCTCGATGTAGTTAGAATAGAAGTAATTTATTCCACAAATAAGCAGTTTTACAAAGGAGTATATACAAGACAAGCATAGAATCATGCTAAGAGATCTAAAACAACTTGAAGTCCCATTTAACCACTCAAGAAGTCGTGCCAAGGTCTTAAAAGCGCGAGACAACCGAATTTGCACCTAAACCCCTTTGTTTTCCAAGCTATTTCTCTTCCAAACCAAAGTTAACGATTTAATTTCAAAGAAAAAACTATATTAACCTTCTAACTAACCCTCAAGGAACCCTTTCAACCCTCTAACATATTCAAATGCCCGCAATAACCCCGAAAGCCCCAAATTTCCTCTTATAGCTTTATACCACACATACCTCATCCGGGCTTCAAACAAGGGCTAGCAAAGCTTCTATAGCACCTAGGTAGCCTAAGAATACTAAAAGTGAAGCCCGAATCCACTCGAATTCGCATTAACCCCGAAACCCCTTTGTTAAAGTCGACTATTTCACGTTTTATGCAATTTTAGAGCAATTCAAGTGTACGGGGCTATTAGACTACCTTCATTAGCACTTAAAGCATCTATTAGGAGTGTTGAATCAAGCTAATACGTGCAATTACACAAAACCCTAGAAAAATGTCACTATTCACCTCATAAATCAAACTAACGATTCTAACCGTTTAAAAGGCGAAACAATGGCTCAAATATGTTCTCTAGCACTCATATACAAGGTATAATAGCATAGATAATCAATACAATAACATTTGGTCACATTTTCAACAAATCAAGAAATTGACAACTATTTTAAAATGCGAAAATAAGCCGTGAAATCCCTCACCAATGCGCGTAGGAGCACCTAGGAAGCTTGCACACACCCTAAACTACTAGCTCTAGGCTTGGATTGGCTTGGCTTGAAGAGTTGAAGAGCAAAATCACTTTTTTTCCTTCTCCTTGGTGTTCTCGGCCCTGCTACAGTAAATTCTGCACATTTGTTTTCTTTTGTTTTGTGTTTTGGTGCTTATAAGGTTATATAGTGAGGTTAAGTTGAGGTGGGGTCAAGTGGTTGCTTAAGTGGACTTCTAAAATGCGCGTTGCTAGCTTTAAAACGAGCCTAAGGTGTAAAACATAGGCTAGCTAATTAAAACACTAAGTTAGTTACGTAATACTATTCATTGAACTACGAAAATCATTTTCTAAACGAGCTCTCCTATCGCTTCTAGCTCAATTGCACATTTTTCCCACTCCTCTAACAATTAATGTGATTTAATAAAAATGCTAATTCACTAATAGAATGTAGTTTGAAAATGGGATGAATAGTAGCTAAAGAAGACAGTTAATAAAGCACAGAAGGAAATGCGCAAACAATGGATGCAACAGTAATTGAATGCAAGGCAAAAAGCTCGGGCATCACAAGTATCTTTAAAACACTTCTTTAATCTTGCCAAAGACATTAACTACATTAACATTTAACAAGTTAAACTACCTAACTAATACAACTTTATTTATTTTACAAAGAAATATCAAATTAAGCATTCAATCAAGACGACTACACTTAACACTTTCACAAGTAGGCAATAGAATTCAATTAGTAACTATACAATTAATATAAATGGAAGATCATGCATAATTACTCTATTCAAGACAAGGTACATATGCAATCATACTCACGATAGAAATCAATATGCAATTAACACATACTTGATTCAAAGGCACTTAACTGATTATATTCCCACAAGATAGCAATATACCTAATAATCATTACTTTAGCTCAAAGCTCCAATTTTAACCAAATTCTAGTAATCACTCTTTACCACCAATAACCACTAGCTTAGTGATTCACTTAGAAGTAATATACACTTAAGCAATCAAACTTGTAACTCTAATCTAAACTATCCCTAACTACTCAGTAAAACACTTCAATGCCTCACTCTACTCAAATCCATTACACCAAAGCATCAAGATTAAACACTTGGCTAATCAATTCAACTCAATTACTAACAATCAATCTAACTTTCTTCCAATGACACTTTATACTCCATAACCATAAATCTAGCCATCTATCAATGGAAATACATTATAATCACTCTAGACACTCCACAATCACCAATGAATCACGACTAAGCTCTTCATAGCACCCAATCACTCACACGGCACAAAGTACACCAAAAGGCCTTTTATACCCAATCAACCCTCCACTAGTTCAAATCACATTCTAGCAATTCCAAGCATCAATCTATTCATTATAATACCTAAGGAAACTACTACAAGCATTGAACCAAACAATTCACCATTATCCAACAAAATATTATTCATTCCTCCAACTTTCACAAGCTACCACATCCAAATGAGTTACAATACTAGAAATCCGATTTTCTCACTCAAATCTAGCCACTTTATGTTGAGTTTCTATCCTATGAAACCTCACTTTAACTGACGTTTACTACAAAACCCCGAAATAACCCTTTGTCCATTTGAACTATAGCTACTTAAACCGTTCATCCAATCAAGATTAGAATTGCACCAGACTTACTTCCTAACATATCTAAGGCCATATGAACACTCAAAACTTGTCCGGTCAACACTTCGTTCAAATGTCCCCTTTGTCCACTAAGGCTATTTGACCTCTAAATGAAACACTAGATTCAATAATCATAACCAAGCTATTCAATCCTTCTAATGACACATTATGGCACCACTTAGAACTTTGAAACCACACTTTAAACCGCAATTACCTCAAAAGCCCCGAAATTCCCTTTATACGTTTTACCTATAAGTACCTTAACCGATGTTCAATTAAGTGATATAATCACACATTTAGCATTTTGTCGTCCTATAAACACCAAATATAATGTTCAATTCTACTTGAATTCGTATTTCACCCGAAACGCTTTTGTAAATCAAGCTATTTATGCAAATTTAATCCATTTCTAAGAAAACCAATCATATACAATCATTAATCCATGCTCATTAGCACCTATAGTACCTATAGAAACTGTTAATTCAATCTCATAACACAAAATCCACCAAAACCTCAAAATTTTTAAAATTTACTATTCATTATCTTCTTCAAAGCTCCAACTCCATTTTCAACTATTCAAAATGCTATCTAACCACAAAAGTGTTCTCTATGATCATAAAGAAGAGTAATTTAAGCATAAGCAAGCATAACCAAGCAATATCTCAACAAATTTTAAAAAATAAAGTTTGGGTGCAAAACTTTCAAATACAAAAATAAGATAAAATTTTTACCACACAAGGATAGAGAAGCTTGAAGAAGGCTTAAACATGTTCAAGAACTCAAGATTCAATCTTGGAATGGATGGAAATGGCAACCTATAGCAATTTTGCAAGAAAAAAAAATAATATTCCCGTATATAGGGGTTTGGCTTATTTTTTGACCCTTTTTGAGTAATTTTTTTTTAGAGATTTTGGGTTATAAGAGTTTAAGTTGGGTCAATGGGTCAATGGGTTGGGTTATTGGGTCAAATAGCTTAGTTAGGTGAGTCAAATGAATTCCAAAACAAAACAAAATACAAAACTAAATTGCTGAATTTTTCACTATTCAATTAAGCTCACTAATGAATTTTTTTCGTTGTTCCCGATATGCTATCCATGCAAACTCAATGAACGTATGCATCTAAAATAACAATTATTAAGGAAAAAATATAAAATTTAGAAAAAGAAACAAAAAATTTTAATGTTATGAACTTTGAGCTACTTTCTCAATTAGTTGAAAACAAAGTAAATATTAGTCAAGAAAATGAAACTGAGTATTATAATTATTAAGTTAACTAATATTCATTTTAAATAATTAATTTAACTATTATTTGAATATTATGAAGAATTATGAAATAATGCTAAAAATGAATGAATTCATTAAGGTAAACACATAATTCTATACTAGCATTCAAGATAGAACCTAATTAAATGCAAACATATATTATTCTATATATGCCGGGTTCTGGGTATCACACCATTGACTTCTACATTCAAGAACAAAGGTAAGGGTTCTTTCAAAATGGATATTTATGAGATATAAATGCATATATATGGATTTATGAGGCTTGTATGGTGATATATTAACAAATCTATGGATGAAAAATTGTTGGATCTTGTTTGTCGAAGATTTGAACCAAAGTTGTCATTCTTGTTGGTTGAAGCTTCTTGGATGAAGTTGTTTATATCTAGCTATGAAAGTAAGCTTGTTTGATGTATATTTAGGTTGCTAGAATGTATAGTAGATGTTCTTGATGATTTGGAAGCTACACTTAAAAGAATTCTCAGAATAGTTTTCTGGACAAGTTTGTGCAATCAGAAATTTTAGTCCATTTTTATGGATGGATGGTTTTATAAAAAATTGGAAAAAGTTCAGGATGTAGTAGATTCATAGAGGAACATTTCTTCTATTGGACAAAATGTGAGGAAAATTATTTCCATGCTCAACAATACACGAGACAGTAGGTTACGGGATTTTTGTTAAATCTGACAGCTCACTGCCTTAAGTTTCTTTTACGCATTAAAAATAGTAAACAAGCTCTGAATCGAACGAAACTTTCACAATAGCTCAATTAGGCAGTTAGGAACAACTTTCATGTCTTACAAAATGTCATATTTCATCGTTTTAGACCTCTGAATTTTCCATTTTTGAAATGATACAATGATAGTTTGCAATCTGGACAGTTAAACGTATTTGTACAAAATTGGTTATATCTCCATCAATTTAGATCGAAATTGGTATTTTCTTGGCTCCAAAACTATCTACTTTCGATGAAATTTAACTTTATATCAAAATTCGGTCATTTGGAGTTTGGGAGAGTAGGGAATTAACTGTGTAATTTAGGCTAATGCAGAATCGCTGAAGTTGCTTAGTGTATCTAGTGTATGCTATTGGTAGGTGTGGTTGTTTAAGTAGCAAACGTGCAAGTTCTTGTTATTATTGTTAGGAATATGCCCTAATACTATTGTTTGAGATGACCTTGTTAGGGTTTAATAAGAATTTAATTATGTGTTTTATACACTGTGTTGATTTAAGGATGTTCATATTCTCCGCTTCGATATGAATATGTCCCAAATGCTTATCCAAGAAGAGAAATTTTCTAAAAGAGTTTAGTATATTTTTCACTTTCTCTTCGATATGATAAACATTAAGAATTGATTCATAGCCCTTCAAATTATTCAACCGGGACTAGAACAATCGAGTACGGGTTATCATATGTTATTACCTTTGATTAACATAGTGATGTTAATGTTAAAGGATGGAGTGCCAAGTGCCAGAATAGCATGATGATATGGACTAATAAACATATGAGTGATCATCTGTGTACGGATCATTAAATGTGAAAATAAATAATGAACTGCATGATTTCAGGTTAATAGTTTACTATTTAGTTGAGAATTGTGCAAATTAATCCTTACACTTGAGAGATTACGGCTGCCAGTTATATCAGGGGCTAAATATTGTGTATGGACAATACCCGTCTCCTATAAGGTGAGTTACGACCTTTCGCATTTTAGTTTTATGGTATGAACCGACAGGTAATTGTCAATATAGGATCTATTAACCTCCGGTGTGAGGCGATGTCCCGTGATATCTAAGATCGGTTAGTAGACGAGGAAGTCCTTAGCCAAGGCGAGTATGAAGTGATGGAAATGAGTTTTTCCATTGTAGTTATCTCTTGTTTCACCGATTCAGATTTATGTATAGTATCGGATGTGGACTTAACCATTTCATAGTCCTTTCCCGGTCGGGGCACTTGTAATAGAAGGATCGAACTACACGCTAATTTTTGACAATTAAATGGATTCATGAAAGACGTCGTCTTCTTATTGTATATATTCTCATGGTACGTTCATTGCTAGTGCGTCACTCATGAGCATGAAGGTATATCGGTAAATAACGGAGACATTTTCGAAATAGATAAGGAGGTTTATTAGTTCCTCATTGGTACGCGATTATGAATCTAGAAGATCATACACTAATAAGTATCATGAATAAGTTCACCAGAAGCTTGTATTATGTGGTTGGTGGTTTTAAAGTGTTAGGAGTCATCAATGTTGGTATTTGGGCCAAAAGTGTAATTTTAAAAAGTTTTAGGGTCAAATTATAATTACCAAAACTTTTGGGGCCAAACTATAATTATTAAAAAGTTGTTTCAATATATTTATTCTAACTGAGATTAGATGGGCAAAATAAATTATATATATATATAAAGGTATTTATATATATGTGTGTATGTAGTGATGATGTAATTTGTGAAATGCCACATCATCGTCTTAGTTGTCAAAAGGTGATTTGCAAATTAATGACTAGATAATTACATATGGCATGTGCATGTAGAGATTGATTACTAGGATAGTCTATGTCAACAATCCTAGTAATTTGAATTTGAAATTAATGAATATGATTCATTTTTGAATAAAGACAAAAGAATCTTGACCATTGCTTTTATTGATAAAGTCTTTTTGACAAGTGTCAAGAAAGAGAATAAAATTACTTTTGGATTGTAATGATTACAATCCTAGGATTTGCATGGCTTTTACTTTAGAAGAGAGCTATTTTTATTGGCCACCTACTAAAGTAATATTATATATATGTTTATATGAGTATATAATATATATTTAATAAAAGATGACAAACATTTTCTCTCCATCCGCTTGCAATTTCGGCCAAGGGAGGGAGGAGAGAGAAAGTTGTCATCTTGCCATCTAATGCTAATCATTAGGATCAAAAGGCTTGCATGGCTTTTGATTAAAATGTGATAATATGATTGGTCACCTTTTATGATGGATTAATATAATAAAGATGATAGCATTTTTCTCTCTCTCACACAAGGCCTCTCATTCACAAGACATACTCAACCAACTAAGAGCAAAATAACTTCATCTTTTCCTTGCAAGTTTCGGCCATAGCAAAAGAAAAAGGATAAGCTTTGTGTTTTGCTTTTTAACACTTATATATAGTTTCAAAGCTTGAAGATACTACTAGCACACTAAATCTTCTAGCGGTGGTTGAGCTTTGGATGCTTGGTGGACTAACTAAGGCCTTCAAGTTAGAAGGATTCAAAAGCTTGTCATCCAACCTCATCATGTTCAAAGTGAGCTACTAGTGAGGTATACCTATGAACCTCCATTTGTCTATATGTTCGACTATAACTAGGTATCCATGCACAACTTTTACGATCTTGAAACCAACTTGTGATTATATCTTGACATGATATCTTTTGTTGGCTAGTACTTTCAAGTGGTATCAGAGCCATGTTTATATATCCATTGATTGTCAAATGTTAGTCATGTGTTTTTGAACCATTTGACCGAAAGTTTGCTAGTAGTTTTACAAGTTTTTTATGTTAAACTTTAGCCTACACACATGCATGTTCAAATCTAGTTTAGATCTTTGATTGATAATGTAGATCTTAAATATATACATGTGTGTATGTGTCTTAGCTTGAACTTGCATGCTACACCTATTTGTAAAGATGACTGAATATCACATCTATCTTTTGATGATTTGTCTTCTTATTTAAAGTGCTAACTTGTGAAGATAAATGGAGATTTGGTCTTTGCATGTTGACTTTAGACTTGGAATAATTAGACTATTTTAATATGTTCCAAAAGGGTCTTTTTTATAGATTCATAAAGTCAAAAGTTTAGAAAAGATAAGTCTTGCCTTTATATGGTGTTGGCCGAAAATATTCTTTGTTGTAGGAGAATTATTTTGCTTTTGTTGTATATGACAAGATGATAGTAGTTGTCTTGAAGTCCTTAAAAGTTTATTTCTATTATATGCATGTGTTAGAATAAAAGTTTAGAAGATAGTTTTAAGCTTATTTTTATGATCATGCATATGAATTTAATTGAGGACTACTTGATGATTAAAAGTGTTTAGTAGTCAAGATTGCACCTTATCTATGTGTCTTGAATATTGCAAAATATTTTTCACATAGTTGGCCTATATGTTTTTATCTTGAAATTATAAATTATCTAATAAGTAGTATTGAGATATTTCTAAATTTAAGAAAGTAGAAAGTTGATTATACAATGATATAATACTTTTGATGGATTATTGGACTATAGTTAATATATGTGAGCCTTAAGAGACATGTTGATTGGGCTTGGGCCTTGTGTATGTCTACTATGCTTGATTTTAACCTATTGGGCCACTTTGTGTTAATGGGCCATGAACTAGTGTTTTTCTTTAAAATTTTGGGATTAGATGTGAATATAATTAATTATAAGGAGTTATGAATTAATGGGCCATTATGACTTGCATCTATAAAAGGAGTTTTATAATTATGCAAAAGGACATTGATTTAGTTTATTCTTTCATGATTGATGAGTGGATTAAACTTGAATACTAAAACATTAATATGTTGGTTATTATATTATGATATGAATAATCATGCATATTTATTATTTTGAGAATGGTGAATTTGATCATGGACTTGGGCTCTAGGGTCAAAAGTTATTGGGTTGTAATTGGAGATATAAGTCTCAATTTTAATTTTTTGTCTTTTGAGAGAATTATGTAGTGATGACTTTTATGTAATTCTTCAAGAGAAAGCTTGATTAAGACCCAATGGACTTTTCCAATAAGTTGGAGGCCCAATGGACTTTTCCGAGGAGTTGGAGGCCCAATGAAGATTTCAAAGTGTTGAAGATCTTTTAAAATAGAATAGTTTTATTTCTTTTAGCCCAAAAGTCAAGCCCATGATCCACCATGCCTATATATTTTGCATTCATACTATTTAAATTGCTATAATTGTGATTGTTAGCTTATAGTATGTTGAATGCTTAATTATTTGATGAGATTGTATCAACTCCTACGTGCAAACGAATATTAGATTATCAAAAAACGGTAAAAGGAGTTTTATCGTAGTCCTCCGCTATCCTAGGATATTTAATAAGACTCAAATGAATACGATCATTCTTACCCAAAGGTAGAGGATATGTTTCAAAGTAAGTTTATTAAAATCACTAGAATGAAACATAGATATGTGGTTATCTTCCAAAATCTAACGACTAACATAGCCACAAAGGTTTGAAGTTATTGATTCAATTTGTCGAATAACTAAGTGATGGCGGGTATAATCTAACTAGATCACTTAATCAATATAGGCACAAAGGTTTGAGACCAAAGTGATTTAGAAACTAAAGTAGATCATACCCTATTTAGAGAAATAAACAACAAAGAATTGTTGACCTTTGGTATTCAAGTTTCAATTATAGCCACAAAAGTTTGAGAAATATGTCTGATCATAGGAACTTGGTCATCCCACTTAGAGTCTTCTCATAGATTCATGATTTCTCATTAAGGGAGTATGAGATTTAAAACAAATAGTTGGAGTAGCTATTTTACCTTGTAATTTAATAGCTTTACTTATATTCTTATTAGCCTGCAAGCTTACTTTATGTTATATTTCCTTTTTCTGCAGTTTATTTGAAATGGCTGTATTCATAAATCCTATTTTGTCCATCCTTAATCATGATTATTTAGTTGGACCAAACTTCGAGAAATGGTACAAAAGTTTAAGGGTAGTCCTCCGATTTGAGAGAATTGAGTATATTCTAGATGTCCCGACATTTGCTCCTTTAGATGAGACTGCCTCCGAGACCGACAAGATCATGTATTATAAGTGGGTCCAGGATGACATACGCTCTAAGGGATACATTCTTTCATCAATGAGTGATGATCTGCATCGATACTATGAGGGGTTTCCTCATTCTGTAGATATCATTCGTTTGTTGGAGGAATCCTTTGGCGAGCGCAGTCAGTCCATGAGATTCCAGTTGACCCATGAGCTTTTTAGTATGAGACTTGAAGAGGGTGGTGACGTAAGCCAACACTGTCTCAGAATGATTTACTTGGTAACTCAACTGAAGGCATTTGGTTTTGTCATGGACCCCCAACTTCAGGTGGACTTGATCTTGCAGTCTCTTCCATCATCCTACTCTCATTTGATCTTGGATTTTCATGTACATAGAATTGAGGTCACACTGAATGAGTTGCCAGATGTTCTGATTGCCTGGAAAAATCTTGGTTTGGGTGCAACACCCAATCCCCATGTTGAATCCTCTCATTCTGTGGCAAAACCTAGCAGAAATACGAGGAGGATGAGACATAGGAGAAAACGGGTTGTGGCATTCTTATCGAGAGATCTCTCATCAGGAGGGGATTGAGTAGTAGACCTATACAATGCATGATTTGGTTGTTATTGGATCGACTTGGTTTGTGGTCCCAATTTTGAAATATGTTTATAAATGTTCGGATTAGTCTGATTATCTCTTTAAATAGTAGTGACTATTTCAATCGTTTCTAGAGGATATTTTGAAAATGATCCTTTGTAAGAAATGATTGGCATTTTGTATATCTTTCATTAATTGTAATGAAATGGTCAGAATGCGTATCGAAAAAAAAGAATGTCTTCAAACTCAAACATTTATATTACATTGCTTGGCATTTAATGAAATGGCTAAATATCAAATCATACTTGTAATGTCTTGAAACTTTGAAATTGTCAAGAGTTAAAGACTTGAAATCTTTTATAAATCTATTGAAATGAGTTTGATAGATTAATTATTGCTTTAGACAAAAGAGTTTGTTCAAAATAAATAATTAAATGAAAAAGGAGCTTATGAGACTTGTCCAGAATATGTTGGGTTATAAAAGAAGATTTGAGAATACATCTTTTATCACCAATATCTTTCAAATTGATTTTAAACTTATACCATGCTATAATTCTATGACTAAATAGAATTTAAACTACTTCGTACGTAGTTTCTTTGGAGAAAGGTGACTATATTGAAATGGTTAGAATGAAAAAGATAGAGATCCTTTTTCATTAGTAAATGAAGATGATATCTAAACTTATAAGAAAAGTTAGTGGGAGTTGCCCTTAACAGACCTTGTGAATTTATGATACTTTCATTCTCTAAGGTTCAACCGAATTCTGTATCATAATGCATATCTTGGGTATACCAATCATGTCTTGTTGTATCATGTCTATGAAGCACAATGATATGATTGATTGTTTTCTCACGACCTGTACACCCAATCACGATCTTAAAGTTTTCTTTAAGATGGAGGAATCTAAGAAATTTTGGTCTCTAGTCTTAATGACAGGGCATCCATCTTTTCTTGTAGATTTCCTTCAGACTATTAAAGAAAGGTTACGAATTGTTTTTGCACCTAATCCTTTCGTTTTTTGCTATTGGTAGGTGTTGTTGTTTAAGTAGCAAACGTGCAAGTTCTTGTTATTATTGTTAGGGATATGCACTAATGTTATTGTTTGAGATGACCTTTTTAGGGTTTAGTAATAATATAATTATGTATTTTATACATTGTGTTGATTTGAGGATGTTCATATTCTCCGCTTTGATATGAATATGTCCCTAATGCTTATCTGAGAAAAGAAATATTCTAAAAGGGTTTCGGATATTTCGCACTTTTTCTTTGATATGATAAACATTAAGAATTGATTCATAGCCCTTCAGATTATTCAATATAAAAGACAAGAGTTCTAATTAATTGAATAACAAAGTTTAAAATTTGAAAAAAAAAAAAAAAACATCTGCAACAAACAAAGTCCAATCATCATACTCTTTTTTCCAAATTCTCTACTCATCTTTTCACCATCAAATTTTCTCAAACAAATTTTTTTGCACCTTCACAAATAACTAATCAACTTCATATTTCATGGCTGCTCGCTAGTTGGCATATAAGGTAGTTGACATATGTCTAGGCAAGCCACCTCTAATGTCCCTCTCTGTATCTGCAACCATCAGTGATGCTTTAACTGCTTTAAAAGCCTCTAGTGATAATTACATCAGTGTGAAAACCTGTGATCGCTCGATAAATTGTTCAAGTGTTGATGAAGATTGCATTTGTGTTGGAAAAGTTTGCATGGTTGATGTAATTTGTTATCTTTGCAAAGAAGAAAACCTATCTTCGCCATCTTTGGCTCTCAAGGCTCCTGTTTCTGTCTTACTATCAAAAGTCACTGGCCTGGTTAGGCACATTGTCACTGTAATTTTTAATTGCAGAAAGAAAAATTTACTCATTGTTTCTTAGCCAAGTGTTAACTTTGTCTTGAACTTTGTCTTGAACTATCTTGAGGATCTGCACTTCCGGTACTAACAGTCTAAAAGAAAGAAAAAAACAAAGTCAAACCTATATGAAAATATCTCATATATCAAAAAATATATAGCTTCATGAAATGGTATACCTGAGAAGATAGAATGTATTGCTTAAAGAGATCCCTCTAGATTTTTAATCCTTTTATCCTTTTCCTCTTCTTTTTGTTTCATTTCTTCTAGTTGTCTTTCATTTTCCACATCCTTTCTTTTCATTTCTTCAAGTTCTCTTCTCAGCTCTTGAATCTCTGAATTTACAACTTTAGATGTTTTACGAGAACCATATACTAGTGATGCAGTTGCCCCAAATCCAAAACCTTGAAGACGTCTGGGGTGTTCTAGACTAAATGTTCATTAAGTGCTTCTTGTTCCAAGTTGAACCGTTCATTGTCAGATATATTAGAATCCCCTCCTTTCTCAATCATTTTGTTTTTAGCAATTTTCTGTAATTGATGATAACATGATTATTTGTAACATAGAAATAACAATAAATGATCAGTAATATCTGAATGTTGTAAATAGAATATACCATTTTTTCAGCTGCTACGTCATTAAGATGACCCGACATTTTTGATGTGTGTGTTACTTCAAAAAAGCGTAGTGGTCCAACCTCTCCTTCAACTTCCGTCTGCAAAGAATATATTTGAGATGCATATATAGATTGGAATACAAGAAAATTTTCTTCTCTTGAAACTTTAGTATCTAAAAGCCCTACAACAAACTATAGCAGTCATATCTACACATTGACAAATATATATTTGAACCCAAGATCAAAACTTACAAAAAGATAATATGTAGCTACTTATTCAAACATGTAATATATAGTTCACAACAAAGTAACTGCTACCAACCAAATGATAAAAAATGCAAGTAATTTTCATAAAATTGACTTCATAAAACCAGAAAAATGCTCAATAGCTATGATTCAAACATGTAAAACAGTTCATGCTACCCCTTAAGCAAGATAACTTACCAATTCAATGCGCTTGTTTATATAACTTTTTCGCCCAGTATTATGGAGCAATGTTTGGGAAGCACGACTATCTTTGCCTCGACGACGACGCTCCTACAATTACACCAAGTTGAATACATTAAATAGTTATAGAATTGTTTACAAATCATATTCCAAAACATATTAATAATATTAAGGCTTGGAAGAAAAGAATACATGTCCTTCTTCTGACAAACTAAATTCAACAAATTTTTGCCATTGGGTTGGGTCCACGTATTTGGGTCGTTTCTCCTCCTCCGATAATTTCTCGTTAAAAATTCTTTTCCTCAAATTACTTTTGTGGTCTCTCCATTTTTTTCCAATGGACATACCAACAACCCTTTGCATTTCATCTCTCGGAATAGTATACGAGAACTTCGACTAACATAAAGAAAATCACAATGCATAAACACGCAAAAACAATAAAAACAAACAATTGAATTATAAAGTAAATAACAAATCACCCACCTTTACCATATGAAAATGTGTATCTTTTAGCGAATCAATCATAGAATCCCACTCCGTAATATCAATAGGGCAAAGTTCAGATTTTCTTGCAATAAGGCCCAAATAGCTTTGAAATTCAGTCGAATTGGGGCCAAATGGCTTATAAGAGTCGTTGAATTCAAGAGGAAGTCTTGAGTTAGGATCAAGGGTTTGTATCTTGATACATTTTGCAAGACCCCTTGTCACGCCCCAATTCAACCCCTCTTACAATCAGTCAGGATGCAACAGAATTTCGGCAGTATAACGACGGTAATTAGGACACCGAGGCTCTAAACCAACCCTTTATAACATCATACAACCAACTCCATAAACAATCCAATAACAAACTACGCAACCATAATATACATTAAACATTATTTACCATTACATCCATAGGTTATACGCCTCTGTTCCAACATAATACATTTACTACATAACATACAATTCCAAAATAGACTATAACCAATCAAGTAGCCTAATCATATTTCAAAAAAACACTACTAGTCTAGCAACATTTAATCCATTATCTTTGGTACAACTTATACATCATAAACTTCTAAGTAAAGACAAGACAACTAAGTTTAATATACAAGACAACAAAAGTGTACAACATCTCAGATATCAAGGACAAGACTCTGCCACATAGGACTCGTCCACATATGGCACATTATCCTCTTCTGAAGACATGTACCTGTAATCTAGTTCAATAACACCTGTAAGCATGCAATAATTGAGAGTGAGCTTATATAAAACAAGCCCAGTGAGGATTCGAGAGATCTCTTAACAGTATTTACTATACCCCTTGAAAATCATCCTTTGAGCAATAAACACAGAATAAATATCAATAACAACATAAGCACATTAATTATAATGACCAATAAATAAAGGATACTCTAGTTGGTGTAGCTCAAAACGCCCTCACGATCTCGACCGTTCTTCTTGTAAGCCCCCATTAGTCAAGCACGCGAGGTACCTCTCTAGCCCCTCCCTCCATGACACCTCCGTCATGCAAGCTGGGGGTAGTTTATAGTAGTCATGCCAGTTTCAACCTAACAGCCCGGCGCTTCTCGAGAGATGGCACACACATACCAAGACTCATGACAGTAGCAATAAACATTCAAATCTCAGGAGGACAACCTTTCACGTTAACTATCTCCCGGCTCATCAATAAACAATCATCACAAGAGGACAACAAAGTAGGTTGCCTATCTCCCGGCTTAACAATAATCAATCAATCATCATCATTTCAACAACATAACAACAACTAATCAAATAACAACAAACAACTAATCAAATAAATAGCAATCAACTAAGTTAGGGCCACCCAACTTAACATGCATTAAACACACAACGAAACCCTAGTCTAACCATTAACAACTCACAATTCAATCACTCAAATACCACCCAAACAACCAAAGGCATAATTCAACATTTTAAAGAAAGACAACCAAACATTCTAATATTCATAACTTACATTCTACTAATCTGATAACCTCCAAACCAGTTTTTATCACTCACCCACTCAATCAACAACATAAGCCTCCTCGGAAACCAACCAAAATCCATCCAAATCAAGCCCAACAACCCTAAAACCCTAATGCACCTTGGCTGAAATTTCTGAACTTTCGCACCGACGTCGCAATCGAAATTTCGGCATTACAACATTACTACCACGTATTTAACAAACTTTTATAAGCCAATGGCAATTGATTCCAACCACTACAACTCCTAATATTCAACAAATAGCCAACAACTCAATTTTAATACCCGAAAAATAAAAATTAATGCTACAACGGTTCAAATCTTATATAAACACATATAAACGATCCTTAGCATGCACTGAGCAATAATATAACATCAATTCAACATTCTAATGGTTCCAAATTCAATTATACACAAAAGCATAAAAATGACATTTTGAGATCTAGAATTTTTCTCTCACCTTTGATACAAACTAAGGTTAGAAGTAGATAGAATGGATGCCCAACAAGTGAAATCAAGATTTGAATGACTCAATTCGGCTTTGAAATGCAAAATCTATGAGAAAAATGCTTTGGAAAACCTTGAAAATGCCTTCTTTCTTCTCCCTCATGGATTTTCGGTAATGTGTGTGTTTGTGAGTGTGTTTTGTGAGCTTTTTAGTGTGTGTTGATGATATAAACTCAAGGTCAACAAAAAATAATAAAAGTCAAAGGTGGACACTATTCACAAAAATCGATAATAAAATTTCTGATGCCATTTTTTATGAAAATTTCATGAACACACACATAGCATGTAATAGGAATATAAATCACAGAATTACCGCATTCTAACTCATATAACACATAAACAGGTCAAAACACGCAATTTTATGCATAGGTGAAATCTGGGGTTTTACACCCCTTCTTTTTGTTGATTGAGAACTTTCTACAAACAAGTTTATTACAATTAAGAAATGCAATCAGGAAATAATAAAGTTGATAATAAATATTGTTACCAGCTTCGTGCTCAATGGAAGCAGCTGACACAGTTTCGCTTTGTGAACGCTCATCACAGTTTCTCTTTGAAACTCTCCTTGACCTACCCATACTTACGCTGCACATGCATAACATTCAAATTTGCATAGAAACTATCTTATCCTTTCTGTATATAATAACACAATCTAAGATGTGGATGATAACAATTTTAGATGATAATTCAATACACAAAATTTTGTACAGAAAGAAGAGAAATCATAATCAATCCTAAAGTAATAGAAATTAAGGCTCACAATTTATTAATCCACCAATCAGAAGATTCGAAAAGCCAACAACTACAAATGACAACAGAAAAAGAAAACAAAAATTACAATCCATTTGATAATACAAAATTCTACAGCTTTTCTTCAAAAATAGGTTTCAAGCACGGCGAATACAACACAAAAAATACTAAATCTGAAAAATAAATTACTTTTACAATTAAGCACTAAATCACAAATATAGTTCTCAAACTAAGCCCTAATTTAATTAAAAACGTTAATTTTATACCTAAAAATAAATTAATCCAATAGAAATAGAGAAAACACATATAAATATATATATTACTATATATAAACACACAAGCAGAATATCTACACATAGACAAATAATGTGTATCTACGTGTGTATATATATATATATATATATATAACTTATGTATATAAAATGTAGATATGTTAAAGAATACAAGTTTGTGTGTGTTCGCACTCATATCTACACATAGACAAATATATATTTGAAAGCCTTACTATTGATGATTGCTTCGATTACAGTTGATCGAAAATTGAAGGTTCGCAGTTGATGATTGCGGCGGAGGTGTCGAGAGAAGATCGACGATTGAAGGTTCGCGGTTGATGACTATAACAGAGGTATCGAGAGAAGATAGAGAAAGCTGAGAGAGAAAGGACGATGAGAGAGTGAGAGTGAGAAATGAAATAAGGGTTTTAATACTTTTGGGAAAAAGATAGGGCGCATAAACTTACAGAAGTGCGAAATATTTGTAACGATTACTGCAGCGTTCTAGTGGTTTAACGTTAGTTAAAGTTACAGAAGGTCCTAAGTTCGAATCCCATACAATCTTTTTGGTATAATTTGGGGTTTTTTAAGATAAAAATGTCAATATCAGCTCTTTGTTCTTTTTTTTCCCTCATCAACACTTGTACTTTCGAACTCTGATCTTCCGATTGTAAAAAACAAATGACAAGAAAACCGCTGTAAAACTAAAATTTCAAAACTAAAATTTTTCCCATGACAAATGACTTCTACTAACATGAATTAAAAGTAATATTAAGGGGGAACACAAAACAAAACGAACATTGCTACACTCGATCATTAGTAAAGTCATAAATAGCCCCCAGAATTCAGTGCCCTTCAGCTTATTTGAAACGAATCCGCCCTACAAGTCCAAGAAAAAGAAAAGAGAAAGAGAAAGAGTTTCACTATTGATGTAAGACTCACCACAACACTAACTATAAATCACAGTCTCCAGAAGTAATAAAGTTGAGAGAAAGAGGAGAAATTCAAATTATGTATCAAAGAAAATAGTACCAAAAATAATCATTCAAAGCGAATCCCATACACATCATTAAACAAAATTATAATAAATCTAATGTTCAACTAATCTTTCACATAAATATCTTCATCTACATCTGTTCGGACCCATTCATTTTCTTCAAAATTGTGATCACGTTGAAAGGTGATATGCGATAACCCTTCAGAAAGATATGCACGAACATCAAATGAATCTCGAACTGTTAGTTTAATAGCTATACTCCACTCAGGATTTTTGGGATCTTGCACATAAAGTGCTTGTTGAGCTTGAGAGGAAAAAATAAATTGTCACGCCCCAACTCAACCCCACCTACAATCAGTCAGGACGCAACGGAATTTTGGCAGTATAACGACAGTAATTAAGACACCGAGGCTCTAAACCAACATCTTTAAAATATCATACAACCAACTCCACAAACCATTCAACAATCAACTCCTCAATTAAATTAACAACATACAACATAATCATATTATACAATAATCATTCCTTCAACAATCCACTCATAGTTATACGCCTCCGTTCCAACTTAGTACATAGGCTATACATACATTTCAAAATAGGTTATAATCAACTTAGTAATCTTGTCATGATCAAAATAAAGACTACTAAATCAACATACATATGTCTTTGTATTAAGATAGGTTATACAATATATTGTTTTACAACAACTAAGATAATCTCATAGCAATGACTCCTGCACATAAGACTCATCCACATATGGCATATTTCCCTCTTCATGAGGCACGTACCCATAGTCAGAATCAGTAATACCTGCATGCATATAATAATTGAGAGTGAGCTTATATAAAACAAGCTCAGTGAGGATCTGATAGATCTCTAACAGTATTTACTATACTCCTTGGAAGTGATCCTTTAAGCAGTAAACACACGATAAAACATCAATAACAATATAAACACATAACTATAATGACCAATCAATAAAGGATACTCTAGTTGGTGTAGCTCCAAATGCCATCACGATCTCAACCAACTTCTTATCACCTCCCATGACACACACACCCGAGGTACTTCACTAGCCCTGCTCTCCATGGCATCTCTGCCCATGCGAGATGAGGGTAGCCTCTGGTAGTCATGCTACTATCAACCCGGCAGCCCGATGCTGCCCGAGAGGTGGCACACACATACCAAGACTCAGCAATAAAATAAATATTCACATCACAGGAGAACAACCTTTCATGTTGACTATCTCCCGGTTCAACAATAATCATTCTATAATCATCTTTTCATCAATATAACATCAAATAATCAATTAAACAATAAACAACTAAGTTAGATAACAAAGTAGGCCATCCAACTTAACATGCATTAAACACACAATGAAACCCGAGTCTAACCATTAACAACTCACAATTCAATCACTCAAACACCACCCAATCAACTAAAGGCATAATTCAATACTTTAAAGAAAGACAACCTAAACTTCAAATAATCATATCTTACATTCTACTAATCCAAACAACTCCAAATCAGTTTCTATCACTCACCCATTCAATCAACTACATTTGTCCTCTCAGAAACCAACCGAAGTACATCTAAATCAAGCCCATCAACCCTAAAACCCTAATGCGTCAAGGCTGAAATTTCCGGACTTTCACACCAACATCGCAATTGAAAATTCGGCATTACAATAGCGCTACCACGTAATTAACAAACTTTTACAAATCGACGGCAATCGATTCCAACCACTACAACTCAAAATAATCAACAAATAGCCAAACTATCAACTTTAAATACCCGAAAATAAAAATTTATGCTACAACGGTTCAAATCTTATAAGAATACATATAATCGATCCTTAGCATGCACTGAGCAATAATATAACTTCAAATTAATATTCTAACAATTCAATATTCAATTATACGCAAAAATACAAAAGATGACTTTTGAGATCTAGAATTTTTCTCTCACCTTTGATCTTAAACAAGCCTAGATATGCGTGCAATACGTGCCCAACAAGCGGAATCCAACTCGGTACGAAAAGTTACTGACAAAAACTTGGTTTTTCTATGAAATTTTGCTTTGAAAACTTGAGTTTTTCTTCTCATTTTTCTCCTATGGTCTCTCGGCCATGTGTATGTGAGTGAGTATGTTTTTGTGTTGTTTCGTTGTGTGTTGATGCATATTAAGTAAAGGTCAAACAAAAAAATGCAAAGTCAAAGTAGTTTTATTTAGTCTTTTAATTATTTCTAGTCTTTTAATTTATTTCTTGACTATTTCTTGCTCAACTATTAAATTGACAACTAAATTAATTCTAGACAATATACTTTAGGTAACAAAGAGTGTTACATTAAAACAGTTTCACCCGAGTCGGCTTAAAACTCGTTTTCTCGCAAAAGAAAGTGTAAAAACCTTTAGAATTCCGAAACCGATTTCAAATCTTTTTTAATCAAACACGGGTCTATTAATACCCGAGGACTAGGTTTTAAAACGTTTAAAACACCCCTGTAAAAATTTTAGTGGACAGGTGTTCAAAACACTATTTACAAAAATCGTCGATAAAATTTATGATGCCGATTTTGATGAAAAATTCATGAATGCACACATAGCATGTATTATGAATATATATCACATATTTAGCACATTCTAACTCATATAACACATAAATAGGTCAAATCACGCAAATCGAAACAAAACACGCAAATTGAGATAAAGACAAAAATTGGGGTTTCACATAAATGGATCATGATCTGTGTGCTCCACTGTATGCGACAAACGTGAGAAGTTCACCAATGTAAATCCAAATTGATCTTTTTTCACACCCTTAGTGACATCAACCCAATCACAACGGAATAGCATTACTTTGAATTTTCCATCATAATTAAGCTCAATTATGTCATTCAACTCACCAAAGAAATCTATCTCTCCATTAATGGGATGTTGATCTCGCATAGATGAATAACTTGTTGTTTGTGCCTTGACAACCACTCAAGTGTTTCGGGTTACTTTTCCTATGCCCCGTTCTTTGGTAAAAAATCTAATGCCATTAATTATCATACCTTTATAACGTGTTGCGTATCTACTAGGTCCAATGGCAAGTTGTCTTGTTGTCTCAGATACATCTCTAACTCCCAGTGTAGAAACCTAAAATTAAATGTGTAAGTGTTAATAGTATAATCACAGAGAATTACATAAAAATATGCATTATATGAATATACTGATACTTACGTGCATTCTAAACCAATCAGGAAACTCCTTATTCACCAACTTATCAAGAGCATGTATTGTCAGCCTTCTATTTCGATTGCTTCGATGCATTTTCTTCTTAATCCTCATAAATTCTCTAAAGCAACCATTACATGTAAATTAAAGTTTTAAAACAACGCAATTAGCAAGTAATAAAAATTTGGACTTACTCTCAAAATTTAGTCACTTCATCCTGTTGAAATAACACATAACGATGCACTTGACTGTATGTTTTTTCATCCAACAATATCATTTCACTTGCACCTATCACTTTACCAGCACTTTTAAATAAATATTTGTCACTCTCAAGGTCCATTACATCAAGATTTTGACAAGTCTGATTGAATATCATATGAGCTCCATCAAGGTATTTTGATCAAAAAGTTAAACACTCATCTGCAACATATCTTTCAGCAATCGAGCCTTCAGGTTGAGCTTTATTTTTGACATAATTTTTGAACTCCTTTAAGCACCTAAGATACGCCAATTTAAAAATTAAATACATATTACACAATTTAAAATGAAGGAAAAAAATCAATAGTTACCTTTCAATTGGGTACATCCACCTATAATGCACAAGACCAGCCACTTTGGCCTCCGCAACAATATGTATAACAAGATGGACCATAATTGTGAAAAATGAAGGAGGGAAAATCATTTCCATATGGCATAGTGTCAATGCTACACGAGATTCCAATTGCTCAACTTCTTCAACATTTAGAGTTTTTGAGCAGACGGCTTTGAAAATTGCACTTAATTCTTTTAGGACTTTCATAACTTTATCAGTCATACACGAGCGTAGTGCAACTGCTAGAAGATCTTGCATTAAAATGTGATAATCATGAGCCTTTAAAGACTGGAGCTTTCGCTCCTTCATATTAACACCCCTAGAAATATTTGAAACATTGCCATCTGAAAACTTAACATCTTTAAGAATTTGAAGAAATATATTTGTTTCTACTCTTGATGTGTGATAACAGGCAAGGGGCATGACTTTTCTACCATTTGTTGCTATTTGGGAATGTAATTGACCTCTTATGCCCATCAGAGCCAGGTCTTCCCTTGATTTTTCTTTTTTTTTTTTACCTATGTTCAGCAATGTCCCAATCATATTTTCACAAACATTTTTCTCTATATGCATTATATCAAGATTGTGACGTAGAATTTGGTGCTCTCAATAAGGCAACTTGAAGAATATACTTTTCTTTTTCCACAAAGTTCTTTCAATATTCTCATTATCTTGATTCTCAATTAAGAAATTAACTCCTTCAAATTGTCTCAATGCAACACTTCCAGACATAGGAATAGGCTGGGATCCTTCTTTATCAGTCCCATAAAAAAGATTACTTTGTTTTCAAAATTTGTGTGAGGGACTTAACCAACGACGATGCACTAAATAGCAATGCTTCTTTCTATTATCTAACCATCTCGAATTACTCTTATCTGCATAACACGAGCATGCATTTTTTCCTTTAGTGCTCCACCCAGACAAGTAAGCATAAGTAGGAAAGTCATTTATTGTCCACATTAATAAAGCTCGCATTGTAAAATATTGTTTAGAGAATGCATAATATGTTTCAACCCCTTCCCACAATTGAAGCAACTCAACTATTAGAGGTTGTAAGAAAACATCAATATTATTTCCCGGTCCTTTAGGTCCTGGAATGATCATGGATAAGATCAAAAACTCTTGTTTCATTCACATCCATGGTGGTAAATTATATGGCATCAGAATGACTGGCCAAATACTGTATGCATTACTCATTGTTCCAAATGGATTGAAACCATCATATGTTAATCGAAGCCTCACATTGCGAGGATCAGAAGCAAAATCTGAATGACGCTCATCAAATGATTTCCAAGCTATAGAGTCTAATAGATGCCTCAATAACCCATCTTTTGTACGACCCTCATCATGCCATCTCATTAACGAAGAAGTTTTAGATGACATGTACAACCTCTGGAGCCTTGGTACTAATGGAAAATATTGCAACAATTTTACTGGTATTTTTTTTTCTTCTTCCCACTTAACTTCCACCGAGGAACATTACACTTGTCACATGACTCTTGATTGGCCCATTCACCCCAATATAGTATGCAATTATTAGGACACACGCCAATCTTCTCATAACCTAAACCCAATTCGTTGATAATCTTTTGGCATCATAGAAAGATGAAGGGATATTTTCTTGTGGAAATACCTCCTTTAAAAGCTTTAAAAGTTTGCTCACTGATTCATCAGACCACTTACTCTTGCTTTTTATATGTAAAAAGTGCACTATAAATGACAATATTGAGTAATTGCATCCAGGATAAAGGCTTTCATTGGCATCTTGAAAGAACTTGTGAAATCCAGAGGGTTGTCCATTAGGTTCACTAATGTATGTATCGTCATCAAACATTGCCTCATTATTCACATCATGTTCATCAAGGTCTTCACTAGCTATTTGAGCGTCGAAGTTATGAATCCCAAATGCATCACGAAGTAGATGGTGCATACCAGAAGAATTATGAACTGATGTTTCTCTTTCTACAGTTGATGAAGTAACTGACTCCCCGTGATAAAACCATTCAATATATCCAGGCAAAAAACCTATAAACAATAGATGTTCTTTAACTTCATGACGGGTCTTCCTATCACAATTGCAACATTTTTTGCAAGGACATAAAATTTTCACATCCTTTGTGACTTTCTCAAATGTAAAGTTAAAAAACTTCGTCACGCCTTGAATATACTCAATACTATTTCTAGGCTTTTGAATCCATGATTTATCCATCTTATAACAAAAATATCTACACAAAAATACAAAAAAAAAAAGATTTAACTATAAAATGATGAAATCAGCTCTTCCGCATGTTTAAAGTAATCAATTCATCGTAAGTTATACTCAATCAAAAAACTCAATGACTGCGAAAAATGAAAATTAAAAGACAATAGATCCTTAACAATAGAGGTTAGATATCATCCCACTCGCATCCAAAAACTTTGCTAGCAGACAATCATCATCAATATCACAATTATTATGATCAGTGGGAAAGTCATGTTTATCCATATTGGTCATCGGGCTAAACATTATAGCAATGATGACTTCTCTATACTTGCATCTAAAAGGTTCATTACCTCTTGGCTAAAATCACCCCTGATTCAATCAAATTCCCATCCAAAGAAGCCTAATTCAACTTGCATCTAAAAGGTTCATTTCCATTATCTAGTAATATCATCAAAAATAATGCGGAATAGAACAAAAAACGTAACAAATAAATACACTCCATTAGGCGATTATGCCGGAGATTGAATTAATGCTTCCACGACATACTCAAAAGTTTTAGTTTCACCATCTGCAACATAGTCATGCTTCAATTCAACTAAATTATCTCATGTTTATTTCTTTAAACATTCAAATGAACAATTAAAGTAGTTTCTAATGGCTAATTATTAAAAGATACAGACTTGGCAAAAAAACCCAGTTAATTTCTAATTTGATTGGAATATAAACCCAATTAACTTCTAATTTCAACACAAACTTTGAGCTCAAATTCAATCAAACCCAGCAACATTCATCAAATGAAGAAGAAGTGAAAGCCAAACTACCTAACAATCGTGGGTTGCCTTGAGCTAAATCGAAGAAGAAGAAAGCCAAAATATTAAACACCTTGAGCTGAAATTCTGAGATAGTTTAAAGTACAAACCTTGAGCTTAAGAAAGAGCAGATGATTTTTTGGATGATTTTTTCTTTTTTTGCTTTTGTTTTTTGTTTCTGGTTAAGTAGCAGCAGATAGAAAAGTGGATATGGGCGTTAGGGTTGTATTATTAACTACATATTTTTAAGACTCTTTTACGACGGTTTATAAAACCGTCGTATATACCAATATTTGACGTCTTTTAGCGGCGCTTGTGAATAAATGCCGTATAAGACTTTTATAGAGGCAGTTCCACAAACCACCGTAATAGAAAATCCAAAAATTTTTGTTTTTATGGTGGTTCCTATAAACCGCCGTTAATACTCCTCTTTTACAGCAGTTTATGAGAACCGCCGTATTTGGTCTGCCGTAATTGCCCAATTTTTTTGTAGTGTTAATGTCATCATTACCCAACATGACATTGTTTTTCTCTTTTTCCAACGTGCAAACATGCTTTCCAAGTGAACTTTACACATCACAGTATATGATACTCGTATTAATATAAATTATTATGGATCTAGTTTTTTTTCTGAATTCTATCGTAAATGCTGATCATGTGTCATAACTAATATTTCTGACTGGAGACACGTAATCGTTCTTTTAAGAGGATCATGATTGAATAACAGCAGTGGATTCTTTGATATGAAAGGCTCACACTTGGAAAATTTTCTCACTCATTTTCTGGTTCTTAGGGAAATCCTCCAGTGAACTTATAGGCCTGATTGGTGAGTGATGCTGAAGAAAGACAACTTTGATCCTTTGTATATATGTGAAGAAAAGGTTTCAGTTTACACCTCCATGAAGACATGAAAGAATATTGAATACTAGTCGTGCGAGCTCATCATGGATAGAAAACTATCAAATGCCAGTTGTATATAAATCCTCTTAATTTCTTCCCTACCACATTGCTCCATCAATGAACACTAGCCTATATGGGATTTAGATATAACGTTATAGTGGAGATCCAAATTCGCCTATATGCCTACCTCTAGTGTAAGTCTGCAAAATATCCTTAAAGTCAATAGCATAAGTCTGCAAAATATCCTTAAATATTTTTTCTAATGATGCTTCATTTAGAGATCCATCAACCAAAAAGGATTATAGAGCTGAAAATCCCCATGTTACTCTCCACTAATTTGAGGTTCACAAGGCAGCTAATATGACCAAAGAAACTAACTGCCAACCAACAAACCGTACTAGAAATACCAACTAAAATACCTGACAAGAAATATTCTCTGGAGTAAAATATGTATTGTTATATGTGTGCCCGGTTTAAGTTAAAGGGTGACTTAGTTGTAATCAACATCTTAAATTTGAATCAATTCCCTTCCATCACAAATATTACTAGCCTCTTTATTGACTTAGAGCCTACATTTAAACATACCACTGCACCACGAAATTCATAATTATAGGATGGATTCAATGTAATCGTGCCTAAAATAAATACCTCAAAATTGAAAAAAAGAGAAGAACGTTTTGCTAATGGAATCCTACATACTTAGACAAGCTCTGTTTTTTGCTTCTCATAATTCAACAAGGTCCACTATATATGCATTAGACAACAAGTTACATAATTGTTTGTATACAAATTAGAGCACATACTAAGTACAGAGAATAGTGCGTCCAAATTACAGAAATTAATGTGTGTACAAGTATATTAACATTGGATAGGCTCATCTAGTATGGAGTAGGCACTGACTTGTAATGAGAAGGTTCAACCGTTCAAGTTTGCCAATACTTGTACCATATAATTTCCCTTTACTTATTAATTCAGTAAAGAATTTTATTCTCTGCTTAATGATTTAAATTCACTAGATTTAAACGTTTTGAGTCAGTGTATTTAATTTTGATTCAAAAGATTCAGAATATGTCACATATAATTCAAAAATTATACACATTTATAAGTTTAATATATTGACAGGCCAATCGTCAAATCCAAATCATTACATACTGATAGGGGCGGTCCCAAGATTTCAACACAGGGGGGGAACGAGATTTAGCTAAAAAGATTAACGATATAATATATTGTAAATACAAACACATGTAAAGAATACTATTTAACAAAATGACATAAGATTGTGTAAAGTAATGTTTACCTATTCCATTAATGAAGTTGGGCTCATCTCTCCTTTATAGCATAAAAATCATCGACGCAAATGACTCTCTTGTCCAGAAAATGGATAATTTGATTGAATATGCTGATATGAAACAAATTGAATATATACTCTATGGATTTCATCTCTTTGGTTCACTGAATACTCCCAAATCTGAAGACGTAAACTCGGGTCACGCAATAAATAATTTATATCTATTGTTTCATGTTCAACCTTTGAAAATTTTGTTGAAGCTTCTGAAAGCACATTTGTATCAATATCAGATGCAGAAGGTGGTTCACTACATTCTGGGTCAACATCGTTTTCTTTTCTTTTAAAGAATGAATAAATTATTTTAGACTTATTCATATTTTAGCCTGAAAATAAATTTAAAATTATTTAGAATAGTTAAATAAATAAATTTGATAAATCTGAATTTAATTTATTATGTACATATATATCCAATAAAAAATATTATCCATAATAAAATTACCTAACCTAAAAAATAAATAAATATCATCTAATAGAAAATATACATTATAAAAAATTACTACAATTTTAAATTTATTATATTCATGTATTTAACTAGCAAGAAATTAAATAAGTTACATCTTGCTGAAATGTATCACTACAATTATAGATTTGC
The DNA here is from genome assembly GCA_037974665.1 of Ehretia macrophylla. Lineage (NCBI taxonomy): Eukaryota > Viridiplantae > Streptophyta > Magnoliopsida > Boraginales > Ehretiaceae > Ehretia > Ehretia macrophylla. Next base: position 63,388,978 of record CM075779.1, read on the forward strand.
TACATAATATTAACTATTAGAATATAATTAAAAAACAATATCACTAAAAATTTATTATCATAAGTATTTTAGTCAAATTGCTTACCTTAGTAACTTATTGGTGTCTTGTAGATGTTCACACACTGTAAAACAAAAAATTAACAAAATAAATTATGCATTCATAAAATAATCTAGCCAAGAAAAATTAATAAATAAGCATAGTATAAGTATTTTCATCATTTCATGATATATTACCTTAGCTTTGGCTTTGCTTGATTATGTGGTGTGTATTTTATTATGTAATAATTAAGAATTTAAGATGGTTTGTTAGGGAGAAGAATTAGAGGTGGATGAAGAAGATGGTGAAGAGTTGAGAATGGAGTTTCGGATTTGTAAAGAAGAACAAAAGAAAAAATATTATTTTTAATTAAATTAGATTAATCATTAGGAGACAAAAAGATAAAAAGTTACCACTTTATTCCTTTTTTTAAAGCTTTTTGTCTCTGCTTTTGTTTTTTAAAGATGAAGATTTTTTTATGCAAGTTGGGGGGGGGGGGGGCAAGGAAATATTTTTAACAAATATAATACATGAACTTTTTTTAAAAAAATAATTTTGGAGGGGCCCGGGCTCCCCTTGGTCCCCGACTGGATCCGCCTCTACATACTGAGTTGCCCTTTTTGCTTAACTACATACCTAAGATTTTTATTAGCAAAAAAATATATATATAAATAGTAATTTGGTGAAAGAGTGTGTAATTGGTGGTGTAATAATTTTATAGTTATTAGATTTTAGAGTTACAACTTTTCATATTCTACTCATCATGTACATAAATAGGAGTTAAATTGTTAGGAGTTATGTTTTTTCTTGTATTAGATTCACATAAAAGATGATACATTAATTTTTTGGTAAAAAATAAATACTTGATAATAAGTGTTGAGTAGTTAAGTAAGCTGGTGCTTTGTTCTCCTCGTGTGCGTAAGTTTCTCTCTCTCTAAACTCTTAAAGAATTATGTGTTTCACCAAAAAAAAGGAAAGAAACAAACATAAACTAGTAGGATTTCATCCAAAGCATCTAGGAACCTTTCTAATTGGTCAGGAAATATGCTAAGTAGTATCATTGGTTGGTAAATTTATTGTGGACTTGGAAGATATTGGATTATTGCTAGCTTGAACCATCTATATTATTGTGTATATACATTAGAAATTTCAGATTTTGACTTGAAGATTTAGATTCATATTGAATGTAAGTACCTACAATTCTTCTAGCTTTCATTTTGAATAAATGTTTCATTTCATATTTTTTAAATTATATAATAATTTATATAGCTAATGAAAAACTGATTTCTAAAATGGATTTAAAATTTAACCGTATTTACTTGCTTTGCAAAATTTGATTTGATAAATGACGTTGGCATGACAAGAATGAATTTTGTTGAGTCTTTGACTTTGTAAAGTTAACTTATGTGGCTTTAGTGCACAAGTCGACTATGATTGATCTTTGTTATGGGTCCCTTCAATAGGCTAATCTTTGTGACTTTGTATACGCTATAAGACGCGTTATTCGAAACTAGCTTCAACTTTGTCTTTGTGACTTTTTGTGTGGTTGTGTGATATGTGACTCTTTATAATCATAGTCACTTGTGAATTACATGTAATTTTACTTATTATGTATGCTTCGAAAAATTTGTTTTGGAATTACTATATTTTGATACTTTTATGAAGAAAATATTTCTAAAATACTTTTTTGGGTCATGCCAACATGCTAGAAAAGTTGTGGAGTACTTACTAGGCTGTGTAGCTCACTCTTTGTTATCATTTCAGATGCAATGAATACGAATTTGTGAGATCAAACGAGGACATTAGAACTTGAAGTTTTGACTTAAGCTTTGTCTTCATCTATGCACTAGACTAAGAATATGAATTTACATTTGTTTAGAAATGATATTCAGTTAATACATTTATTGGATGTAACTAAATTTGAAGTATTTGTAATATATAGTTTCGGGCTCGTAGTAGTATTGAAAAATAAGTTTGAGCCTTGCACTAAGAGTGTTGCGATTGTCATGTGCCATATGTGTGAAAACTGGTTTCGGGGGTGTGACATTATCGGGCATTTTAAATGCTTTTCTTAGCATTTAATCTAAGTGACTTAAACAAATTGTTGCTAATTTGAGTGTGGGACTTAGATTCCCTTATAGTTATAGATCCAAGGTAATAAACTGTTCATATAATTATATAAAAAAATTATTTAAACATATAATTAAAAAATCTCTCTCAAAATGTTATAACATTATATGCTTGATCTCGATCAATTGAATAAAGAGATGAAGCTAGGAATTTAATCCTGAAGTGGCCAAAATATTTTTCTAATGATACTACATATCTTATATATATATATATAGAATATCACTATATCACTTGCATTATTGCAAATACTTGGTTACCTCTATACCCATCCTGGTGTCATTTCTACTAAAAAAAAAAACAAAAATCCAAAATTTTAGGTGGTACACCGGCACTCCTTGAGTCTAATGTGGCTCCGTCAGTGATTTGAATTATTTTTTATGGTAGAATATGCTTAGTACTGAGAAATAACTAGTCTTTCTTGATTATTGGAGACTCTATATTAAATTATATATAAAAAAAACGATGATTAGTCCCCAAATTTTCTATCCACCACGTTATTGTTCTCGTTGCAATCTCTCAAAAAATCTTACCCTACATGGTCATATACGTTGTTAATGTTTAATTTACATTAAATCCAGAGATTATATACTAGAGTAATTTTTATACAGTGAACGACAATGACATTTGTCTTAGGTAATCTTATGGCAAACAATAACAGGAGTTCTTTTTTTTTTTTTCCTTCTCTAAGGCGATAATAGAAGCTTAAAATATTCCAAACGAGTGAGCAAATCGAGTCTCATTGGAAAAAGGAGAAAACGTATGTATAATTTCATAGTCGTTGGGCTTTTTTAATGCATATTTCACTAACACGAAGAAAAAAAATTAATTGGGTTGGGTCAAATTCTTTCCTTTTTTTTCTTTTTCTTTTTGGGTCTAGGTTCCAATCCAAATTGCTTTCAAAATAAATCCTAAATCAAAATTAGAAAGGTTATGGGATATGGTTCGACAGCATGTATATAATGAGTGTGAAAACCCACTTTTTTATCTTATTTCGATTTGCGTGTTTTATCTCGTTTTGTGTGAATTAACCTGTTTATGTGCTATATGACTTAGAATGTGTTAAAATGTGATTAACACTCCTAATACATGCTAAGTGTGCATTCATGAAATTTTCATAAAAAAGGGAATCATAAATTTTATCGTTGACTTTTTGTGAATAGTGTTTTGGACGCACGTCCGCTAAAATTTTGACACAGGTGTTTTAGGTGTTTCAAAACCTAGTCCTCGGGTTTAAATAGACCTGTGTTTGATTAAAACATTTTTCAAATCGGCTTAGAAATTTAAAAGGGTTTTTACACTGTCTTTTGCAAAAATCGAGTTTTAAACCGACTCGGGTGAAATTGTCTAAATGTAAAACTCTTTGTCACCTAAAATATATTGTCTAGAATTAGTTTAAGTGTTAATTTAATAGTTGAGCAAGAAATAGTCAAGAAATGAATTAAGAGCCAAGAAAATACTAAAAATAACTAAGTTTCCTCCTTTGACTTTCATTTATTTTGTTTGACTTTGAGTATATTAGCATCAACACCTTCTAACTCAACACAAAACACACTTATTTTGCACCTACATGGCCGAGAGCCATAGAGAGAAAAACAAAGCTTTTTCTTCAAGTTTTCAAAACAAAATTTCATAGAAAAACCTAGTTTTTGTCTGTAGTTTTTCGTACCGAGTTGGATTCTGCTTGTTGGGCATGCATAGCGCGCATATCTAGGCTTGTTTCACATCAAAGGCGAGAGAAAAATTCTAGATCTCAAAAGTCATATTTATGTTTTTGCGTATAATTAATTATTGAACTGGTAGATTGTTAATTTGAAGTTATATTATTGCTCAGTGCATACTAGGGATCATTTATGTATATTCCTACGAGATTTGAACCGTTGTAGCAAAATTATTTATTTTCGGGTATTAAAAGTTGATTAACTAGCTATTTGATAAATATCTTGAGTTGTTGTGGTTGGAATCGATTGCCGTCAATTTTTAAAAGTTTGTTAAATACGTGGTAGTAATTTTGTAATGCCAAATTTTCGATTGAAAGGTCGGTGCAAAAGTCCAAAAATTTCAGCCTTGACACATTAGGGTTTTAGGGTTGTTGGGCATGATTTCGATGTATTTTGGTTGGTTTCCGAGAGGGCTAATGTAGTTGATTGAGTGGGTGAGTGATAAAAACTGGTCTGGAGTTGTTTGGATTAGTAGAATGTAAGATATGATTATTTGAAGTTTAGGTTGTCTTTCTTTAAATTGTTGAATTGAGCCTTTAGTTGATTGGGTAGTATTTGAGTGATTGAATTATGAGTTGTTGATGGTTAGATTAGGGTTTGATTGTGTGTTTGATGCATGTTAAGTTGGATGGCCTACTTTGTCATCTAACTTAGTTGTTTGTAGTTTAATTGATTACTTGATGTTATATTGATGACAATTGATGATTATTGATGAACTGGGAGATAGTCAACAAAAAAGGTTGTCCTCATGTGATGTGATTGTTTATTTTATTGTTGAGTCTTGGTATGTGTGTGCCACCTCTCGGGCAGCATCGGGCTGTCGAGTTGATAACGGCATGACTACCAAAGGCTACCCTCATCTCGCATTGGTGGAGATGCCATGAAGGGCAGGGCTAGTGAGGTACCTCGGGTGTGTGTGTCATGGGGATGATAAGAAGATGGTTGAGATCGTGATGATGTTTGGAGTTACACCAACTTGTGTATCATTTACTGATTGGTCATTATAGTCTATGTGTTATGATGTTATTGATGAATGTTATGTGTTTACTGCTCAGAGGATTATCTCCAAGGAGTATAGTAAATAGTATTAGATGTCTATCGGATCCTCACTGGGCTTATTTTGTATAAGTTCACTCTCTATTATTTCATTCTTACAGGTGTCCTTGAGCAAGATTACGGGTATGTGCCTCCAGAAGAGGATAATGTGTCGTATGTGAACGAGTCTTATGTGCCAGAGTCTTGTCCTTGATGTTTGAGATGTTGTACACCTTATTTTCTTGTATATTAAACTAGTTGTCTTTTATTTACTTCATAGTTTATGATGTATAAGTTGTAGTAAGATAATGAACTAGTTGTTGCTAACTTAGCAGTCTCTCTTTTGACTATGATCGGGTTGCTAAGTTAAATTATAATCTATTTTGAAATGTATGTTCAGTTAATGTATTATGTTGGAACGGAGACAGATAACTATGATTGGATTATTGAAGAGTGATTAGTGTATAATATGGTTGTGTTGCCTTAATTGAGGAGTTGAATGTTGTATGGTTTGTGGTGTTGGTTGTATGTATCATAAATGGGTTGGTTTAGAGCCCTGGGGTCCTAATTACTATCGTTATACAGCCGAAATTTCGTTGCGTCCTGACTGATCGTAGGTGGGGTCGAGTTGGGGCGTGACATTTAAGTTTTGGCGGGTTATTATCGTAGGTTTGTCAAGGACTTTTCGAAGATTGCAGGGCCACTTTCTAAGTTGACTCAGAAACGGACTAGCTTTACTTGGGATGAGAAATGTGAGAATGGGTTTCAGGAGTTGAAAAAGAGATTGACTACTACTCCAGTACTTGCTCTACGAGAGAGGACCGATAATATGGTCATTTACAGCGATGCATCCAAGGAGGGCTTGGGATGTGTTCTTATGCAGAATGGCCGGGTTATTGCCTATGTTTCTAGAAAGTTGAAGCTATATGAGGTGAATTATCTGACTCATGATGTTGAGTAAGCTGCAATGGTCTTCGCACAAAAGAAGTGGTGTCATTATCTGTGGGGCAGTAAGTTCGAGATTTTCACTGATCATAAGAGTCTGAAGTATTTGTTCCCACAGAAGAAGTTGAATATGCGTCAGAAGATGTGGATGGAGCTTCTTGGAGATTATAATTGTTCTATCAATTATCTGCCTTGGAAGGCAAATGTTGTAGTAGATGCTTTTAGCCAGAAGGTGAGTGTTGCGTGTTTGGCTGTTAAAAAGTGGAAAGTTCTTGAGGAGTTCACTTATTGTAGACCGGAGTTGACTAAGGTTGGGGTGATGTGTTCACAACTCTGTATTCAGCCTTTATTGTTGTCTCAGATCAGAGAAGCTCAACAACTTGATGTTAGACTTCAGAAGATCAAGGATCAGATCACGGATGATCAGTCTGATTTCAAAGTCCATGAGGATGGTATTCTTCGATTTCGGAACAGGGTTTGTGTTCCCGATGAACCAGGTTTGAGGCGAGGTATTCTGGAGGAGGCTCATAATTCTAAGTATACTATTCATCCCAGTGGAACCAAGATGTATCGGGATTTGAAGCAACACTATTGGTAGAACAACATGAAGAGGGAAGTTGTCCAGTTTGTATCTAGATGTTTGACTTGCCAGCGGGTGAAAGCCGAGTAACAACGACTAGCAGGTTTGCTTCAGCCGTTGGCTATACCAGAGTGGGAAATGGGAGCATATTACGATGGACTTCGTCATTGGTTTGCCTAGAACTCCGAGGGGTAACGATGCAGTTTGGGTTGTCGTGGATCGTTTGACGAAGACAGCTCACTTTATTTCGATGCGAATAGGAGATGAAGTTACAAAGTTGACGGGTCTTTATTTGGATCAGATTGTTAGACTTCACGGGATTCTATCTAGTATTGTCTCGGATCGAGATCCTCGATTTACTTCTCGCTTGTGGGAGAGACTTCAGGAGACTTTGGGTACTCACTTTAACTTCAGTACTACGTATCATCCACAGACCGACGGTCAGTCTGAGAGGACAATTCAGATTCTGGAAGATATCCTTAGAGCTTGTGTCTTGCACCACGGGAAGAACTGGGAAAAACATCTCCCACATGCCGAGTCTTCCTATAACAATAGTTATCAAGCTACTATTGGGATGACACCTTTTGTAGCTCTTTACGGCTGTAAATGTCATTCACCTTTGTATTTGGACGAGGTAGGGGAGATGAAGACTATTGATCCAACTATTATGCCAGAGCTTCTAGAGAAGATTGAGAATGTTCAGTTGATTAGGCAGTGAATGCTTACAGCACAGAGTAGATTCAAGAGTTATTCTGATAAGCATTGTCGAGATTTGGAGTTTGCAGTCAGAGATCGGGTTTTCTTGAGATTGTCTCCTCGTAAAGGGTTTGCTCGTTATGGTAAAGGTGGTAAGCTGAGTCCAAGGTTTGTAGGGTCGTTTGAGATTACCGGCAGGGTTGGCAAGTTGGCATATCAGTTGGCTTTACTAGAGAATTTCTATAATATCCACGATGTATTTCACGTGTCTAATTTGCAAAAATATAATCCGGATCTTTCTCATATTCTTGAGCCAGAGCCGCTTCAGCTTCGTGAAAATCTGACTTATGACGAGCGGCCGATTCGTATTCTTGATCAGATGGAACAAGAGTTGAGGTCGAAGAAGATTCCGATGGTCAAGGTGTTGTGGAAGCATCACGGTATCGAGGAAACTACCTGGGAGAGAAGAGATCAGATGTAGCAATAGTATCCAGATCTATTCCGTACATCATGTAAGAACTTCGAGGACAAAATTTCTTTAAGGGGGGGAGAATGTGAAAACCCACTTTTCTATCTTATTTCGATTTGCGTGCTTTATCTTGTTTTGCGTGAATTGACCTATTTATGTGATATATGACCTAAATGTGATAATTCTATGATTAATACTCCTAATACATGCTAAGTGTGCATTCATGAAATTTTTATCAAAAACGGAATCAGAAATTTTATCGTCGACTTTTTGTGAATAGTATTTTGGACGCATGTCCGCTAAAATTTTGACGCAGGTGTTTTAGGTGTTTCAAAACCTAGTCCTCGGACATTAATAGACTTGTGTTTGATTAAAATGGATTTCAAATCGGCTTAGGAATTTAAAAGGGTTTTTACACCGTCTTTTGCAAAAATCGAGTTTTAAGCCGACTTGGGTGAAATTGTCTAAATGTAAAACTCTTTGTCACCTAAAATATATTGTCTAGAATTAGTTTAAGTGTTAATTTAATGTATGAGCAAGAAATAGTCAATAAATGAATTAAAAGACTAGAAAATACTAAAAATAACTAAGTTTCCACCTTTGACTTTCATTTATTTTGTTTGACTTCGAGTATATTAGCATCAACACCCACTAACACGACACAAAACACACTTATTTTGCACCAACATGGCTGAGAGCCATAGAGAGAAAAACAAAGCTTTTTCTTCAAGTTTTCAAAGCAAAATTTTATAGAAAAACCTAATTTTTGTTCGTAGTTTTTCGTACTGAGTTGGATTTTGCTTGTTGGGTACGCATAGCACGTATATCTAGGCTTGTTTCGCATCAAAGGTAAGAGAAAAATTCTAGATCTCAAAAGTCATATTTATGTTTTTGCATATAATTGATTATTGAACTGTTAGAATGTTAATTTGAAGTTATATTATTGCTCAGTGCATGCTAGGGATCATTTATGTGTATTCCTACGAGATTTGAACCGTTGTAGCAAAATTATTTATTTTCGGGTATTAAAAGTTGATTAACTAGCTATTTGATAAATATCTTGAGTTGTTGTAGTTGGAATCGATTGCCGTCGATTTCTAAAAGTTCGTTAAATACGTGGCAGTAATGTTGTAATGCTGAATTTTCGATTGCGAGGTCGGTGCAAAAGTCCGAAAATTTCAGCCTTGACACATTAGGGTTTTAGGGTTATTGGGCATGATTTGGATGTGTTTTGGTTGGTTTCCGACAGGGCTAATATAATTGATTGAGTGGGTGAGTGATAAAAACTGGTTTGGAGTTGTTTGGATTAGTAGAATGTAAGATATGATTATTTGAAGTTTAGGTTGTCTTTCTTTAAATTGTTGAATTGAGCCTTTAGTTGATTGGGTGGTATTTGAGTGATTGAATTGTATGTTGTTGATGGTTAGACTAGGTTTGATTGTGTGTTTGATGCATGTTAAGTTGGATGGCCTACTTTGTTATCTAACTTAGTTGTTTGTTGATTAATTGATTACTTGATGTTATATTGATGATAATTGATGATTATTGCTGATTATTGATGAACCGGGAGATAGCCAACGGAAAATGTTGTCCTCCTGTGATGTGATTGTTTATTTTATTGCTGAGTCTTGGTATGTGTGTGCCACCTCTCGGGCAGCATCAGGCTGTCGGGTTAATAACGGCTTGACAACCAGAGACTACCCTCATCTCGCATGGGCGAAGATGCCATGGAGGGCAGGGCTAGTGAGGTACCTCGAGTGTGTGTGTCATGGGGGTGATAAGAAGATGGTTGAGATCGTGATGGTGTTTGGAGCTACACCAACTAGTGTATCCTTTACTGATTGGTCATTATAGTCTATGTGTTATGATGTTATTGATTAATGTTATGTGTTTACTGCTCAGAGGATTATCTCTAAGGAGTATAGTAAATACTGTTAGAGATCTATCGGATCCTCACTAGGCTTATTTTATATAACCTCACTCTCTATTATTGCGTGCTTACAGGTGTCCTTGAGCAAGATTACGGGTACGTGCCTCCAAAAGAGGATAATGTGTCGTATATGGACGAGTCCAATGTGCCAGAGTCTTGTCCTTGATGTTTGAGATGTTGTACACTTTATTTTCTTGTATATTAAACTAGTTGTCTTTTATTTACTTCATAGTTTATGATGTATAAGTTGTAGTAAAGATAATGAACTAGTTGTTGCTAACTTAGTAGTCTCTCTTTTGACTATGCTCGTGTTGCTAAGTTAGATTATAATCTATTTTGAAATGTATGTTCAGTTAATGTATTATGTTAGAACAGAGGCATATAACTATGATTGGATTGTTGAAGAATGATTAGTGCGTAATATGGTTGTGTTGCCTTAATTGAGGAGTTGAATGTTGTATAGTTTCTGGTGTTGGTTGTATGTATCATAAATGAGTTGGTTTAGAGCCCTAGGGTCCTAATTACTGTCGTTATACTGCCGAAGTTCCGTTACGTCCTGACTGATCGTAGGTGGGGTCGAGTTGGGGCGTGACATTTAAGTCTTGGCGGGTTATTATCGTAGGTTTGTCAAGGACTTTTCAAAGATGGCCGGGCCACTTTCTAAGTTGACTCAGAAACGGGCTAGCTTTACTTGGGATGAGAAATGTGACAGTGGGTTTCAGGATTTGAAAAAGAGATTGACTACCACTCCAATACTTGCTCTACCAAAGGGGACCGATAATATGGTCATTTACAGCGATGCATCCAAGGAGGGCTTGGGATGTGTTCTTATGCAGAATGGCTGGGTTATTGCCTATGTTTCTAGAAAGTTGAAGCTGTATGAGGTGAATTATCCGACTCATGATCTTGAGTAAGCTGCAGTGGTCTTCACATAGAAGAAGTGGCGTCATTATCTGTGGGGCAGTAAGTTCGAGATTTTCACTGATCATAAGAGTCTGAAGTACTTGTTCTCACAAAAGGAGTTGAATATGCGTCATCGGAGGTGGATGGAACTTCTTGGAGATTATAATTATTCTATCAATTATCTGCCTGGGAAGGCAAAAAGTTATAGCAGATGTTCTTAGCCGTAAGGCGAGTATTGCGTGTTTGGTTGTTAAGAAATGGGAGGTTCTTGAAGAAGTCAGTTATTGGAGACCGGAGTTGACTCAGGTTGGGGTGATATGTTCACATCTCCGCATTCAACCTTTATTGTTATCTCATATTAGAGAAGCTCAGCAACTTGATGTAAAACTTCAGAAGATCAAGGATCAGATTACGGATGATCAGTCTGACTTCAAACTACATGAGGATGGTATTTTCGGTTTCAGAACAGGGTTTGTGTTCCCGATGAACCGGGTTTGAGGCGAGGTATTCTGGAGGAGGCTCATAATTCTAAGTACACTATTCATCTAGATGGAACCAAGATGTATCGGGATTTGATGCAACACTATTGGTGGAACAACATGAAGAGAGAAGTTGCCCAGTTTGTATCTAGATGTTTGACTTGCCAGCGGGTGAAAGTTGAGCATAAACGACCAGCAGGTTTGCTTCAGCCGTTGGCTATACCTGAGTAGAAATGGGAGCATATTACGATGGACTTTGTCACTGGTTTGCCTAGAACTCCGAGGGGTAACGATGCAGTTTGGGTTGTCGTGGATCGTTTGACGAAGTCAGCTCACTTCATTTCGATGCGGATGGGAGATGAAGTTACAAAGTTGAAGGGTCTTTATTTGGATCAAATTGTTAGACTTCACGGGATTCCATCTAGTATTGTCTCAGATCGAGATCCTCGATTTACTTCTCGCTTGTGGGAGAAACTTCAGGAGACTTTGGGTACTCAGTTGAATTTCAGTACATCGTATCATCCACATATCGACGGTCAGTCTGAGAGAACTATTCAGATTCTGGAAGATATGCTCAGGGCTTGTGTTCTGGACTTCGGGAAGAACTGGGAGAAACATCTGTCACTTGCCGAGTTTGCCTATAACAATAGTTATCAAGCTACTATTGGGATGGCACCTTTTGCAGCTCTTTACGACCGTAAGTGTCGTTCACCTTTGTATTTGGACGAGGTAGGGGAGATGAAGACTATTGATCCGACTACTATGCCAGAGCTTCTAGAGAAGATTGAGAATGTTCAGTTGATTAGGTAGAGAATGCTTACAGCACAGAGTAGATTCAAGAGTTATTCTGATAAGCGTCGTTGGGATTTAGAGTTTGTAGTCGGAGATCGAGTTTTCTTGAGATTGTCTCCTCGTAAGGGGTTTGCTCAATATGATAAAGGCGGAAAGCTGAGTCTGAGGTTTGTAGGGTCGTTTGAGATTACCGGCAGAGTTGGAAAGTTGGTATATCGGTTGGCTTTACCGGAGAACTTCTCTAATGTCCACGATGTCTTTCACGTGTCTAACTTGCGGAAATATAATTCAAATCTTTCTCATATTCTAGAGCCAGAACCGTTACAGCTTCGTGAGAATCTGACTTATGACGAGCGACCGATTCGTATTCTTGATCAGATGGAACGAAAGTTGAGGTCGAAGAAGATTCTGATGGTCAAGGTGTTGTGGAAGCATCACGGTATTGAGAAGGCTACTTGGGAGAGAATAGATCAGATGCAGCAGTAGTATCCAAATCTATTCAGTACATCATGTAAGAATTTCGAGGACGAAATTTCTTTAAGGGGGGGAGAATGTGAAAATCCACTTTTCTATCTTATTTCAATTTACGTGCTTTATCTCGTTTTACGTGAATTGACATGTTTATGTGCTATATGACCTAGAATGTGATAATTCTGTGATTAATACTCCTAATACATGCTAAGTGTGCATTCATGAAATTTTCATCAAAAAACGAAATGAGAAATTTTATCATCGACTTTTTGTGAATAGTATTTTGGATGCACGTCCGCTACAATTTTGACACAGGTGTTTCAAATCCTAGTCCTCAGGTTTAAATAGACATGTGTTTGATTAAAATGGTTTTCAAATAGGCTTAGGAATTTAAAAAGGTTTTTACACCGTCTTTTGCGAAAATTGAGTTTTAAGCCGACTCGGGTGAAATTGTCTAAATGTAAAACTCTTTGTCACCTAAAATATATTGTCTAGAATTAGTTTAAGTGTTAATTTAATAGTTGAGCAAGAAATAGTCAAGAAATGAATTAAAGGACAAGAAAATACTAAAAATAACTAAGTTTCCACCTTTGACTTTCATTTATTTTGGTTGACTTTGAGTATATTAGCATCAACATCTACTAACACAACACAAAACACACTTATTTTGCACCTACATGGCCGAGAGCCATAGAGAGAAAAACAAAACTTTTTCTTCAAGTTTTCAAAGCAAAATTTCATAGAAAAACCTAGTTTTTGTCTTTAGTTTTTCGTACCGAGTTGGATTCCGCTTGTTGGGCACGCATAGCACGCATATCTAGGCTTGTTTCGCATCAAAGGTGAGAGAAAAATTCTAGATCTCAAAAGTCATATTTATGTTTTTGCGTATAATTGATTATTGAACCGTTAGAATGTTAATTTGAAGTTATATTATTGCTCAGTGCATGCTAGGGATCATTTATGTGTATTCCTACGAGATTTGAACCGTTGTAGCAAAATTATTTATTTTCGGGTATTAAAAGTTGATTATCTAGCTATTTGATGAATATCTTGAGTTGTTGTGATTGGAATTGATTGTCGTCGATTTCTAAAAGTTTGTTAAATACGTGGTAGTAATGTTGTAATGCCGAATTTTCAATTACAAGGTCAGTGCAAAAGTCCAGAAGTTTCAGCCTGACACATTACGGTTTTAGGGTTATTGGGCATGATTTGGATGTGTTTTGGTTGGTTTCCGAGAGGGCTAATGTAGTTGATTGAGTGGGTGAGTGATAGAAACTGGTTTGGAGTTGTTTGGATTAGTAGAATGTAAGATATGATTATTTGAAGTTTAGGTTGTCTTTCTTTAAATTGTTGAATTGAGCCTTTAGTTGATTGGGTAGTATTTGAGTGATTGAATTGTGAGTTGTTGATGATTAGACTAGGGTTTGATTGTGTGTTTGATGCATGTTAAGTTTGATGGCCTACTTTGTCATCTAACTTAGTTGTTTGTTGATTAATTGATTACTTGATGTTATATTGATGATAATTGATGATTATTGATGAACTGGGAGATAGTCAACATGAAAGGTTGTCCTCCTGTGATGTGAATGTTTATTTTATTGCTGAGTCTTGGTATGTGTGTCCACCTCTCGGCAGTATCGGGCTGTCGGATTGATAACATCATGACTACCAGAGGCTACCTTCATTTTGCATGGGTGGAGATGCCATGAAGGGCAAGGCTAGTGAGGTACCTCGGGTGTGTGTGTCATGGGGGTGATAAGATGATGGTTAAGATCGTGATGGTGTTTAGAGCTACACCAAATAGTGTATCCTTTATTGATTGGTCATTATAGTCTATGTGTTATGATGTTATTGATGAATGTTTTACTGCTCAGAGGATTATCTCTAAGGAGTATAGTAAATGCTGTTAGAGGTCTATCAGATCCTCACTGGGCTTATTTTATATAAGCTCACTCTCTATTATTACATGCTTACAAGTGTCCTTGAGCAAGATTACGGGTACGTGCCTCCAGAAGAGGATAATGTGCTGTATGTGAACGAGTCCTATGTGCCAGAGTCTTGTCCTTGATGTTTGAGATGTTGTACACCTTATTTTCTTGTATATTAAATTAGTTGTCTTTTATTTACTTCATAGTTTATGACGTATAAGTTGTAGTAAAGATAATGAACTAGTTGTTGCTAACTTAGTAATCTCTCTTTTGACTATGATCGGGTTGCTAAGTTAGATTATAATATATTTTGAAATGTATGTTCAGTTAATGTATTATGTTGGAACGGAGACATATAACTATAATTGGATTGTTGTAGAATGATGAGTGTATAATATGTTTGTGTTGCTTTACTTGAGGTGTTAATTTTTATATGGTGTGTGTTGTGGGGTGTATGTATCACAAATGGGTTGGGTTAGAGCCTTGGGATCCTAATTACTATCGTTATACTGCCGAAATTCCGTTGCGTCCTGGCTGATCGTATGTGAGATCGAGTTGGGGCGTGACAATGAGCACAAGGGGCATTCAACATTCCTACCTATTAGTCTTCCTACATGACAATGGCTTGTATACAAGTACAAGTTGCAGCAGACGAAAGGGTGGTAGATGAAGGAGAGAAGAAGGCAGCATATGAAATAAAATTCACAGTCGTAGCAGTAGACGAAAGGGTGATCATCGAAGAAGAAGGAAAGAAGAAGGCCCTCATAAAGTCAATATGGTCTAAGCCTCAAGGAAAAATGGATCTTTGGTTTATCGCTTACAATTTCGTTCTTGCTATTTGCGGGTTATGTTTCATCTCGTTTGCTATTCTCATTCACTGGTTGTGGTTCATACTAGTATTTTTGGGTATCATTCACTCTGGATTGGCCGCGGGGAGGTGTTATCGTGTCTGGAGACGTGTTCACAAGTCTGCTTCTGTTCGAGGTCTAACTACAGAAAGCATCCACCCCTAAAAATTAAATAGGTGTTTTTTTTTCTTTATTCTTTTTTCGCGTGACAAATATGTTTAATTTCAGCCAATTTGGCGAATTAAAGTTTTCTCATGATATACGAGTCTAATTTTTTTTACAGGTTGTTAATGTCCAATTTACACAAAATACTGAGATTATATTTTAGGGCAATTTTTATACTTTCAAGAGCAATTACATTTCTTTCAAGTAATTTTATGATAAGCAATCAGTGGCAGACTTAGACTATAAAGAGCGTATGCAAAGGGTTTACACCCAATAAAAATTGATATAATTCAGTAATTAAGGAGGCACTTATAAAATCCATTTAGGTTTCACCACCTAAGTTCGAATCTTGCCAATACTTACACTTCAACTTTTTTTTAGCTTATAATACATTTTTAAAAAAAATTACAGCTTGAAAGTTTTTTTTCTTTTGGTCTGAAAAGAACAATATATTAAAAAAGCGGGCAAAAATTACCCAACACCAGTTACAGGAAGTTCAGCAGAAAGGAGCTGAAGCAATTCAGGTGGATGATTGACAAGCCAATCTCCATTGAGAGAATTACACCTCATTTGTCTAGCTAGCCAATCAGCGATCCTATTCTGTGATCAACTGATATGCATAACACTAGAAAATATGAATTGGGAGAAGCTCAATTTAGCATCTCTAACAATACCGTCGATAGACCAGTCAAAGGGACCATCAGCGTGAACGGCTTCGACGAGGCTAGCAGAATCTAATTCAAAAGAGACCTTGCGATGTCCACCTTCCTGAGCAAGCTTGTAAGCCCCAAGGAAAGCATAAGCTTCAGCCTGTAAAGGAGAGGAGCAAAAGTGAGACCATGCTTTCCCTCCAATGATAGTCCCGGCATGATTTCTAGCAATTGCTGCAAGGCCTGCTAACGAATTTTCTTTAGTGAAGGATGCATCACAATTAACGTAGACCACATCAGGGTCAGATCTTTATACAGGGAGAAGGGTGAGCTGCTTGGATCTTTTCTTCATGATAAAAGGGGTTTTTGATGATGACGTATCAGCATTGGAATTAATCATGATTCCTTTCCCTTTAACCTTGCGGACTGATGGGCAAGACACATTGTAATCATCGGGGAGAATCATATCATTGACATATTCACCATATTCCCCATGAGAATTATCACTAGTGGTATCCAAGACAGAATTAGCAGCAAAGAGAATTCATCAATAGCGGAGATAACATTACCGATCACCTTATCTGGTTTAGGAGAAATACCCTCAAAAATGAATTTGTTTCGCGCAAGCCAAATGCCCCAACAAGTCTGCAAAATCACTGCTACAGCAAATCTATCAGAAGCCCCTGAGCTGGTGAACATTTTAAACAGCTTGAAAGTTTTCTCACCCTCACTTTCTCAAATCCCAAACCAGGTAGGTTCATGGAAAAATTGTTTAGACTTGTTTTCCCCATATTATAATATTATAGTTACTCTTTTTTTTTCTTTTTTATATGCTTATATTTTTTTAATTGCTATAATGTGCATAATATGTTTATAGATTAGTGTTTCCGAACCCCGGCATCTACCCTGAGTCTTGATGCCTGGGTTCACCCCTGCAAGCAATAACTGTAGTTTTTTTTTCCTTTTGAAGTAATTTTATGGCAAGCAATGATGGCAAGCAATGACGGGAGTTTTTTTTTCTTTCTGTCATGACCCCATCTGCTTAATTACTATAATAGCCTCTGATATCGTACTAATCGGCAAGAAAAGAGATATATTTAAACTTATAATATCCTTGAACATCTGGGATCGTGATGCCACGGGCTTAAAAAGATCACTCCTCTTAGGTCCGCTAAGGCACAAGTTACTAGCCTGAGCTCTAATGTCCATAAAATCATACAACCAAGAAGCTAATATTATCATTACAACACCTATTTTTAAGTTAATTCTAATAAAGCACATTATACAAACTTTATCACTAATAATTAAGTTCATAACCACCGGAATTACACTTACAAGACCTAGATTCAATTGTTCATTCAT
Organism: Ehretia macrophylla; assembly: GCA_037974665.1. Classification (NCBI taxonomy): domain Eukaryota; kingdom Viridiplantae; phylum Streptophyta; class Magnoliopsida; order Boraginales; family Ehretiaceae; genus Ehretia; species Ehretia macrophylla. Next base: position 63,406,116 of record CM075779.1, read on the forward strand.
AGTTCCAACCCAAACAAACCCCTAGGTTACAAAAGAATAAAAGAACAAATTAAATACAGTCTTAGAATCCAAAAGGTTAATATATTACATCACGTTGTTTAACTTACAACATAATCTCTTATTACAAAAGTTATAGCTACAACAACATGCAGGTAGATCACAAGAGCATAAGCATGTCCTGACAGTTAGAGAATCTCCTGAATCAACTTGTGAAATTGGCTTGAATCCAAGTTCACCTGCAATTGTTATAAAGAGAGAGTGAGCTACACCAAGCTCAGTGAGGGATATGGAAAAAATGGGGTTTTCGCAAATATTTTACCCTTTAGGAAGCGTTTTTGAAAAGTCATGCCATGCACATACAAACAGTTGACAAGAAACAAGGTAAAAACCTGATAAAGAACCAGTTTGAGCATGTCTAAACAAGTACTACTAGCAGAGAACATGTATTCTAAACATTTAATGAAGAGGTAACCAAGCATGTTAATAACAAAATTAAACATGTGAACAAGTAATCAACTCTTCTCCCTGAATGAAAGTGGTTGAATATATAATTAGAGAATACGGGCAACGCTTTCCTCCGAGGACCTCAAGGGACCAAGCGAGAATGGTTGCAATTGTTAAAGATGGCCAGTCTCGCTGCTTCATCAATATCATAACCCCATATGCCAAATTATAAGGATGAAATTTAGATATACACCCTAATGCCACGGTAGCTTGTCCGTCTTGGGAAGCCCAATGCCGCCCAGGTGGTACCAGAACTTCTACCATGGGGTCCATTATATTGCTTAATTATATCATTTATATAACTTTCACCTCTCCAAGGAGAATTCACCAAGCGAGAGTGGATTTCAAATGTAGAAACAAGCTCGGAAGCAACAAAGTAAGTTGCCACCGGTAAGTGATAACAATTTAAATTTATATCAATATAAGCATAATCCAATTAGAGTTCATGTAACTTATAAACATGCATGAGAAGATCAACCAAGTAGGATTCCTCCGATAACTAAGCATGGTCACGAATGCAACAAGAAATTCATGCTAATTTAGTGCTCATGGCTAGGTTCTAATGCAATATATTTACATGAGCAAGGTAAATATTAAATTTTATGTTCAACGCTTACCAATTAAGTTACCAAAAGGTTCATGGAACAAGTTAGAACAAAGGGGCAAAGTGTGCAAAGAAAGAGGCCAGATAGGCTAAGCAAGCAAAGTGAAATAGGAGAATTGCACAAGACCTAAATTAAATAGTTAGTTTCCCTATGTTCTTAACCTCCAAATAACTTGATTTTGGTATAGAATTGAATCTTATCGAATGTAGATAGTTCTAGAATCAAACAAAATGCAATTCAGAGTTCAATTGAGTGAGTTATGGCCTTTAGAAAAACGTTACGCAAATCTGTCAAACCCGAAGCCTCACCAGTGGACGAGGGGTCCTCTACCGGTCGACCGGTGGAAGGGGGAGTAGTCCGGTCATGCCAAATTTGTTTGTGAACGCTATAATGCAACAATGCACGAACTTTCCCTTTCTTGCTTCTTTTGCTATGCCACTCAAAGCCATCTCCTAACCATTTCACCAAACATAAATTTCACACAAATATAACTCCAAAATTATAACTTAGCAAGCTATAAACATCCCTCAACATAAATTCAACAAGAACACCAAGAACACCAACCAAGTCTTAATGTTCTTGACTTCCATTTTCATGTATTGCAAGTAATTCAATCCTATTAACACATGTATAAAACTTGACTCCCCTCAAATTCAAACTCCTTAGCTCATCAAAATTCTCAAATACATATACATGAAATAAGCCCTAGCTCGTACAATACATAGAACTCAAAACATATTTCAAACTCTTAGTGTATGCATTATGAACAAGAATAATGAACAAATATACATATTCCCATCTTGAATGAACTTTAAGAAAAACTTTTCAAAATATCCCTCACCTTTGCCTTAGAGTTTGAGATGTAAATGGAGTATCAACACTTGAAGAAAAGCTAGAAAAATGCAAAAAAGAAGCTAAAAAATGGCTGAACTTCTTCTTCTCTTCTCTTGGTCGAAATTCTAATGTGGTGTGGGTGGTGTGTTTTCAGATTTTTGTATGTGTGTGTGTGTAGTGTTTTTGTGTGTGTTGAGTGGTGTAGTTTGTGTTGTAGGGATTTGGTGTGTGTTGAGTGGTGTAGTGTGTGTTGAGATAATATCTAAGAGCCTAAAAGACTAGAGTGGCCTCCAACTAAATGCTTATCTTCTAGTTTGCCACTTTAGTTCTAATTCAATTATTTAGTTAGCTAGTGTATGCAATATGATTTAATTGTTATCTACGTTACCTAAATCACTCAAAGACACGCAATTAAATTTAAATGCACGTTAAACGAGGCTAACACATGTATTTCAAAATAAATGCACATAAATCAAGGTAAATAAACCTTAATTGATATAAATGCATATTAAATTATATAAAAATATATAAAATGCTATAAAATGCATATGGGGACTTGTGTAGGGCTTCACAACCTCCCCTCAAAAGAATTGCGCCCTCGCAATTCCTTCTTCTTTAGTTAATTTCTCATTGAGCTGCAATGATTTTGCTAGAAGTGCATGAGAAAGATTAACGAACATCAACTTCTATATATCAAATGCAAAATCGAATTCCAAATACCCATTACCCAGAAGACCCACATCGGATTCCACCTACTGAATTCTGAATACAAATGTTGAGTAGCAATACTCCGTATGACAACTCTACATAAGTATATCAACTAAGAATTCTGAACAAAGATATCAAGTACCGAGGACCGAATATTGAATAAGAATTCCCATAAGAAATGTAATGCCCCAACTCGACCCCTCCTACGATCAGTCATGATGCAATAAAATTTCGTCAGTATAACAACAGTAATATGGACACTAGGGCTCTAAACCAACCCTTTAGACCATCATACAACCAACTCCACAAATTAAGTTAACAACATACTACGCAACCATATTATACATTGAACATTCTTTCAACAACTCATCATAGTTATACGCCTCCGTTCCAAAATAATACATAGGCTATAATATACATTGCAAAATAGATTATATACTAGTCTAACAACCTAATCATAATCAAAAGAAAGACTACTAAACTAGCATACATAACTCTTTAAGTTTAAGTAATATATACAATACATCATACTACATCAACTAAAGACAACTCATGGCAATGACTCATGCATATAGAACTCATCCACGTAAGGCACATTATCTTCTTCTGGAGGCATGTACCCGTAATCTGGCTCGGTAACACCTGCTTGCAGATAACGAATGAGAGTGAGCTTATATAAACAAGCCCAGTGAGGAATTTATAGATCTTTCACACACAATCACATAATCATCTATATGAACATAACAATAATTATAACCAATCAATAAGGATACTCTAGTTGGTGTAGCTCCAAACGCTTTCATGATCTCAACCATTCTTCTTATAACTCCCCATTACTCACGCACCCGAGGTACCTCACTAGCCCTTCCCTCCATGGCACCTCCACCCATGCGAGCTGCAGGTAGCCTTTGATAGTCATGCCGTTATCAACCCGACAGCCCAACGCTGCCTGAGAGGTGGCACACACATATCAAGAATTATGACAATAATAATAATCATTCAGATCTCAGGAGAACAACAAAGCAAGATACCTATCTCCCGGCTCATCAATAATCAATCAATTAATATCATTTCAACAACATAACAACAACTAGTCAAATAAACAACAAACAACTAAGTTAGATGACAAAGTAGGCCACCCAACTTAACATGTATTAAACCACACAACCAAACTCTAGTCTAACCATCAACAACTCACAATTCAATCACTCAAACACCACCCAAACAACCAAAGGCATATTTCAACATTTTAAAGAAAGACAACCCAAACTTCCAAAAGTCATAACTTACATTCTACTAATCTGATAACCTCCAAACTAGTTTCTATCACTCACCCACTCAGTCAATAACGTAAACCCCCTCGGAAACCAACCATAATCCATCCAAATCAAGCCCAACAACCCCAAAACCCTAATGCATCATGGCTAAAATTTTTGAACTTTCACACCGACATCGCAATCCAAATTTTGGCATGACAACATTACTACCACCTATTTAACAAACTTTTAGAAACTAACATAAACCAATTCCAACCACCACAATTCCATTAATTCATCAACAAGCCAACGACTCAATTTTAATACCCGAAAAATAGAAATTCGTGCTATAACAGTTCAAAACTTATATAAACACATATAACTGATCCTTAGCATCCACTGAGCAATAATATAACATCAATTCAACATTCTAACAGTTCAAAATTCAATTATATGCAAAGACATAAAAATAGAATTTTAAGATCTAAAAATTTTCTCTCACCTTTGATCCAAAACAAGCCTAGAAATGCGTGCAATGTGTGCGCAACAAGCGGAATCCAACTCGGTTCAAAAAACTATAACTACGAACAAAAACTAAGTTTTTCGAGAGAATTTTGCTTTGAAAACCTTTGAAATTTTCTCTCTTTTTCTCTCTATGGTCTCACGGAAATGTGTGTATTTGTGAGTGTGTTTTGTGAGCTTTTTAGTGTGTGTTTATGCTTATAAACTCAAAGTCAACAAAACTCAAAAAGTCAAAGGTGAACACTTAGTTAATTTTTAGTATTTTAATTCATTTTCTTGACTATTGTTGCTCAAAACAAGTATTCAACACTTAGACTATTTTAAGTAGTTTATTTTTAGGTGACAAAGAGTTTTACATTCAAACATTTTCACTCGAGTCGGCTTAAAACTCAATTTTTGCAAAAGAATGTGTAAAAACCCTTTTAAATTCCTAAGCCGATTTGAAATCCGTTTTAATCAAACAGAGGTCTAATATCCGAGAACTAGGTTTTCAAGGGTTAAAAAGACCAGTTTCAAAATTATAGCGGACGTGTTTCAAAAATACTATTTACAAAAACCAATGATAAAATTTCTGATGCCGTTTTTTATGAAAATTTTATGAATGCACACATAGCATGTATTAGGAATATAAATCACAGAATTAGCACATTCTAACTCATATAACACATAAACATGTTAAATCTCGCAAATCGAGACAAATACGAAAATATGGGGTCTCACAAGAAAGTCTAGTAAGAATTCCAAGAAAATACCATGTAACAAAATCCTGAGAAAGGATGCCAAATAAAGGCCCTGAATAGAAATGCCAAGAAAATACTCCATAAGGAAGCCAATTCAAGAATTCTGAAATAAAGTACTGATTAGGACTGCCGAATAAGGATACCACATAAGAAAACCACGTAAAATTCTCGGAGCATAATGTGACAGTTGAGTAAATAGAGCTTCATACTGTTCAACCGTCAAATCCCCTTGCTCAAAAGTCACGAACTCATTTATTTTTTTTCGAAGTCTTTTCTTGATGCCGAGAACTCTTCTAGACATTCTTACTTCACTCATAAAGAGACACCCCAAGATATGATATGCATATATGCAATTATGTCATATAAGAAGCAAGTATGTACCTATACAATCATATCACATAAAAGCAACTATAAATTATAATGCATAATTACTATATGATGTAACATTATCACTAATGTGCAACCTAGCATACATAAAGGGTTAAGATTAATCTTACCAACATTCTATTTATCTCTCAAGGGTCCACTATGTTTAAAATAACTTAATCCAATCTAAACCTTATAATCCATAGATAGATCTATAAGTGACCTTTAAAGATGGAACATCTCCAAATATATCTCAACCATTATTAGTTATTATAAATACTCCAAGATCGGGACTTACGATCTACACAATGTCAAGGTCATTCCCATAATCATTTTCCATTAACCAAATTAAGTAACTCGGCATATCAAATTCCGTATTTCTTACGTCATATGAGAATGCCACTTTATTTGTTCCTTTAGGTGGTACTAATATCACCATCTACTTCTACCTAGTCGAACTACTTAAATGCATCTATGTACATGTATAATTCATCTCCAAAATTGCTCAAGCCATTACAACAACTTAGTCCAAAAGAAATCAACTTACAGGGTTTACCCAATATCCAACATTAAGCTTACACTCAAACTCTATGAAAAGCTTAGTCCTTCGCAAAACTAAGTATTTATTTTAAGCATCACATTTATCTAGTCCTATGGATCATTGCCTATCGTTCTAGCCATTTATGACCTTAAGAGATTAGTATGGGTCAACTCACACATGCAAATATTATAATCATACCCAAACATATATATTTCATATAAACAAGAAACAGTTATGTCATAGAAGTCACATAAGATTCACACAAGCACGTATAGCACGTAAGTTTATGTAAGCATATTAAACACATAAGACCACATAAGCATACATAAACCCCCAAGCATGTTCATGTCCTAGGTCTTCTACCCGCATACCAGGGGTTCTACCCCCAGCTTGCGCCTAGCTAACTAGCTAAGCTCTGATACCACTCTGTCACGACCCCATCTTCTTAATTACTATAATAGCCTCTGATATCGTACTAATCGACAAGAAAATAGATATATTTAAATTTATAATAACCTTGAACATTTGGGATTGTGATGCCATGGGCTTAAGAAGATCAATCCTCTTAGGTCCGCTAAGGCACAAGTTACTAGCCCGAGCTCTAATGTCCATAAAACCATACAACCAAGAAGCTAATATTACCATTACAATACCTATTTTTAAGATAATTCTAGTAAAGCACATTATACAAACTTCATCACTAATAATTAAGTTCATAACCACCGGAAATACACTTACAAGACCTAGGTTCAATTATTCATTTATAGTTTCAACCCAAACCAACCCTTAGGTTACAAAAGAATAAAAGAACAAATTAAATACAGTCTTAGAATCCAAAAGGTTAATATATTACATCACATTGTTTAACTTACAGCATAATCTCCTATTACAAAAGTTATAGCTACAACAACATGCAAGTAGATCGCAAGAGCATAAGCACGCCCTGACAGTTAGAGAATCTCCTGAATCACCTTGTAAAATTGGCTTGAATCCAAGTTCACCTGTAATTGTTATAAAGAGAAAGTGAGCTACACCAAGCTTAGTGAGAGATATGGAAAAAATGGGGTTTTCGCAAACATTTTACCCTTTAGGAAGCGTTTTTGAAAAGTCATGCCATGCACATACAAATAGTTGATAAGAAACAAGGTAAAAACCTAATAAAGAACTAGTTTGAGCATGTCTAAACAAGTACTACTAGCAGAGAACATGTATCCTGAACATTTAATGAATAGGTAACCAAGCATGTTAATAACAAAATTAAACATGTGAACAAGTAATCAACTATTCTCCCTGACTAAGAGTGGTAGAACATATAATCAGAGAATACGGACAACGCTTTCCTCCGAGGACCTCAAGAGACCAAGCGAGAATGGTTGTAGTTGTTAGAGATGCAGGCAACGCTTTCCTCAGAGTACCTCAAGGGACCAAGCGAGAATGGTTGCAATTGTTAGAGATGGCTAGTTTCGCTGCTTCATCAATATCATAACCCCATACGCCAATAAAATCCGGATATACACCCTAATGCCACGGCAGCCTGTCCGTCCTGACAAGCCTAATGCCGCCCAGGCGGTACCTTAACTTGTACCATGGGGTCCATTATATTGCTTAATTATATCATTTATATAACTTCCATCTTTCCAATGAGAATTCACCAAGCGAGAATGGATTTCGAAGGTAGAAACAAGCTTGGAAGCAACAAAGTAGGTTGCCACCGGTTAGTGAGAACAATTTAAACATATATCAATACAAGAATAATCCAATTATAGTTCATGTAACTTATAAACATGCATGAGAAGATCAACCAAGCAGGATTCCTCTAATAGCTAAGCATGGTCACGAATGCAACAATAAATTCATGCTAATTCGGTGTTCATGGCTAGGTTCTAATGCAATATATTTATATGTGCAAGGTAAAGGTTAAATTTTATGTTCAACGCTTATTAATTAAGTTACCAAAAAGTTCATGGAACAAGTTAGAACAAAGGGGCAAAGTGTGCAAATAAAGAGGACAGATAGGCTAAGCAAACAAAGTGAAATAGGGGAGTTACACAAGACCTAACTTAAATAGTTAGTTTCTATATGTTCTCAACCTCCAAATAACTTGATTTTGGTATAGAATTGAAGCTTATCGAATGTAGATAGTTCTAGAATCAAACGGAATGTAATTCGGAGTTGAATTGAGTAATTTATGGCTTTTAGAAATAAATTGCGCAAATCTATCAAACCCGAAGCCTCACTAGCGGACAAGGGGTCCTCCACCGGTCGACCGGTGGAAGGGGGGTTGTCCAGTCGTGCCAAATCTGTTTGTGAACGCTACAATACAACAAATGCACGAAATTTCCATTTTTTGCTTCTTTTTCTATGCCACTCATAGCCATCTCTTAACCATTTCACCAAACATAAATTCCACACAACTACAACTCCAAAATCACAACTTAACAAGCTATAAACATCCTTAAACATAAATTCAACAAGAACACCAAGAATACCAACCAAGTCTTAATGTTCTTGACTTCTATTTTCATGTATTGCAAGCAATTCAATCCTACTAACACATGTATAAAACTTCACTCCCCTCAAATTCAAACTCCTTAGCTCACTAAAATTCTCAAATACATATATATGAAATAAACCCTATCTCTTACAATACCTAGAACTCAAAACATATTTCAAACTCTTAGTGTATGCATTATGAGCAAGAATAATCAACAAATATACATATTCCCATCTTGAATGAACTTTAAGAAAAACTTTTCAAAGCATCCCTTACCTTTGCCTTAGAGTTTGAGATGTAAATGAAGTAACAACACTTGAAGAAAAGTTAGAAAAATGCAAAAGAGAAGCTTGAAAGTGGCTAAACTTCTTCTTCTCATTCCTCCTTTTCTTCTCTTCTCTTGGTCGAAATTCTAGTGTGGTGTGGGTGGTGTGTTTTCAGATTTTTTTATGTGTGTGTGTAGTGTTTTTGTGTGTGTTGAGTGGTGTAGGGTTTGGTGTGTGTTGAGTGGTGTAGTGTGTGTTGAGATAATATCTAAGAGCCCAAAAGACTAGAGTACCCTCCAACTAAATGCTTATCTTCTAGTTTTCCATTTTAGTTCTAATTCAATTATTTAGTTAGCTAGTGTATGCAATATGATTTAATTGTTATCTACGTTACCTAAATCACTCAAAGACACGTAATTAAATTTAATTGCACGTTAAACAAGGCTAATGCACATATTTCAAAACAAATGCATGTAAATCAAGGTAAATACACATTAATTGATACAAATGCATATTAAATGATGTAAAAATATATAAAATGCTATAATATGCATATGGAGTCTTGTGCGGGGCTTCACACTTTCTTTCTTTCTTTTTCCTGAAGCGATAATAGTAGATTACAATATTTCAGACGAGTGAGCAAATTGAGTCTCATTAAGAAAAAAAGAAAAAGTATTTATAATTTCAGAGTTGTTGGGCATTTTTAATGCATTGACTTTCAAACGCCTACCAATTACATAAAATAGAAAAAAAAAAGGAAAAAAAATACCCTACCTTTGAGTCATCCAACCTTTATTCGTTTGGTCTACACTGAATTGCAGTCCATGGCAATGGAGAGTGATAAAATACCCCACAAGTCGCAGCTGGCGAAAAGGTTATCGAAGAATGAAAGAAGAAGGCGACAGTGTGGTCTACGCATGAAGGAAAGGTGCATCTTTTTTTTTTTAATCTTTCGGTGTGATTTTTTATGGATTTGTTGTAGAGAGGTGTTATACCGTCTAGAGGTGTGTCCACAACTCTCTGCTATTTGTATACATATGAGAATTTAGTTTTTAATTAGTGGAATTAATCTCTAAATTGGAGGTCATATATAATTTGCTGTGTATTTGATATATAGTTTTAATTATTTTCACGTACATTCTTTCCTCCTATCGTATTTGTAAAAATATTTAGAAAATGAAGGGTCTTTTGTATAATTTGATATGCTTTCATATACTTTGGTACACTTTTAATTGCTCTATACAACCTAATTCTTTATTATGTTTTCAGAATTCGGGAAGGCAAACGTCATAAAAAAATGTAAGGTACATCTAAAACTTGTTTGGCGGATAGGGTTTGTAAGGAAACTTAATTTGTTTATGCAGTTTGAGAATTTTGTTTGATATTGGGCACCCATTCTGTAATGGGATGACTTTACTGTCGATGAATAAAATCACAGGTTTTTAACACATTTTGATGTCAAGTTGTATCACTATGCCACTAATTGTATCCCAAGATTTCAGCTTACCCCAACAATCCCAGTAAGCAATAAGGCTCCCGAAAAGCATGGGAGCGGATTATACAGAAAAATATCCAATTACTCCAACTCGTAATCAAAGAAAACCAAATCTATAACTAGACAAAGATGACAAAATTTTCATTTTTTTTAGAAATTCGAGCAATACACGTCTGGTATCATCTTTTTTGAGAATTTTTTTTTAATAAACTTTCGAACCCAAAAAGCAAAATGGATTACCAAAAGTCGTGCCCTATGAATTTTCCTACTCTCTACTACCATTTTTTCCCCAATAGTTATTTTCAAATGAAGGAGAGTATTAACGTAATAATAAAGTTTGTCAATGTCACTACAAAAAATAAGCTAATAGGCGGCGGTTATTTTATTAATTAGCGGCAGTTTAAAACCGCCGCCGTCATGTACTGGGCAGTTTAGCGAACCACTCCAAATCTGTCTGTCGGCAATGTATTTAGCGGCAGTTTGTCAAACCGCCACAAATTATGCTTTAGTGGCGGTTATATAACCGCCGCCTATAATCCTTAAGAAACTAAAAATATATATATTTGTATAGGCGGCAATTCAGAAAACCGCCGCCTATAAAGTCATGAATCAGACATAGTTTTCGTTACCAAGAAATTAGATAGTGGGTACATTGGTCTTTAAAGTCAAATGACTCAAATGTCAAAGGCATCTGAATATTACAGCATTCCAAGGTATCTCATCTTGCTACAACAACCTAATATTTCAAAAACAAGTACAACATCTCTAAATTGTCAATCTCATGTAAAATCTAGATGGTATTGATCTTTAAATCCGAAAAATTCCAATTAGCAGTGAATATATTTTTGCTTCAAGCCTGCACAAATGATGTTGTTCCCAATTGCACAATGAGACCAGAATACGGAAAAAGAAATAAACAGAAGGAAAACCGATTTAACTACAAGAAGAGAAAGCAATAACAGAACTGTAGGATTTCACAGGCAAACTACATACTATTCAAGCAGTTTACAGGAACGTCAACAAATAGATTTTTTCTTACGTATATATTTTATATATAATCTCAGTCAAGATCTCTATTCCAATTAGTAACAGCCACTTCATCGGAAGAAGTATCTTTATCACTGTAAGAACTAAGAAGAATAAGGATCCAGCATTAGAGGTATGAACAAAAGGCTTTACTATGAATGTTAAAATTAAGACAACCGCAAAAAGTTGAATCACCTTTGAAGCTAATGGAGATTGATAACTTCATCAACTCTTTAATTTCATATGGGATGCAAGAACACTATTTTTTTAACGAGCAAAAGAGCATAAAACAAAAAAAGTAATAAATATGATCTTTTTATTCACTAAACTTATAATTGGTAAAAAATTAGAGTTTCCTGCAAAAAGTGCAGAAACATATTTGATAATCTGACTTCCCTGGCATTGACATATTTTGCATCCTGTAACAATTAAATTAAAGAAAATCCATAAATACAGAAAAAGAGCATATATTGCAATAACCCGGGTTAACTGATAACTTGTCAACACAGATGTCAAACAACAAGCAAATGACAGATAGAATACTGCAAAAACCATCCAAGTCATAATTGGAAGCAAGAGCATACCAACTTTGAAAATGGAAATAAGGCAACACAGATGTCAAACGACAAATAGAATATTTGAACCCAAATTTTTACAAGGAATTCAAATGCTAGCAAGATACTAAGTAAATCATGTGCAAAAGTGGAGTTACCCAACTAAGAACAAAAGTTAACCACTTGTATTTCTATCACTCATACAAATGTCAACGCAATATGGAACTTGACTTTTCAACTAGACGTGAAACAATTTCACCCATTTGAGGTGATGAAATGGACATATATCCTGAAAATATTTCCATATAATAGTATATACCAACAAAACCACACACAAATGAGACACATAGCTAATGAATAAAGTTGTATTTCCAACTTTATATCATGATCAACATAAGTAATAACAAACATATTATAAAAATTATGCTTGGAGTCTATAATCTTATGAAGCTCTTCGCCTGTAGACTTCTTCATCTGCACAAATCACATAAGTTAAAAAGTTTTCAGATTCTAAACAAAGAAAATTCCAACTAAACAATGAAGCTTATATACTTACTAGTCTATTTTGACTAGTTGTCAAAATTACAACTCAAACTATTTTGCAGATTCCAGTCACCCAAACCAAAATCATTCATTAGATTACAAATAGAACGCAAAATTACACACAAAAGGCACATTTAAATCTATCAGAGATTATATATGAAAGCATAATCATGTGAAATCAGTAACGACACATCTATGAACATTTAACTGCAATGGCTAATTGAACATTAGTATGATAAAATTCCGATGAAAAACAGAGAAGCGAGGGTGTGTTTTACAGTTTGCAACTTTGTATGTGTACCATAGTTTAAAGGTACAATTTCTCCTCAACAAAATTAAGTGTTGGATCTTCAATTTGATACTATTTAGAAAAGATAAAAAAAAATACCAACTGATGCATAACAAAAGAACTCCTCGTACAAAAGCAGAGACTTTGTTTAATCCCATTAACATTACAATTGAAAGAGGCATACCCAAAGCGACATATTATTCTTCTCAAATTTGCGCATTATTGCCTGAATTTTGAACTTTTATTTCCAATTAGTTGTCCTATAGTAACATTCTTTAACTTTAACAACATCTGCAACAATAAATATCTAAAAACCTCTCAACACTCTCCTTCAATTAAAAATTACTACAGAGAATATCAACACATAAAAATGAACAACAAGGGAACAACATGAACAAAAAAAACAATGGAAAAGTAGAGAAATATACACATAATCAATGAGCTACAACTATGCTTATTCAAATTAAAACAAATGAACGAAACATCCAAGTAGAGAAATGTACACATATCCCCTCACGAAATGATAAACCCCAATACAAAATTAATCTGGACACATAATACGTGTCCATGTTTCTCAACTAATCAAAATATGTAACAAGAGCATCATTTACTTGGCCATGTAGGTATAGTATACATTTTGAGAACAATTTAAGGATCACTGTCATGACCCGATCAACATTCCCACGAAGGGGCGCACGAGTCACAACTACCAGGATATTGTCCGCTTTGAGCAAGCCACAATAGGACCAATACTCTCACGGTTTTGTTTCTCACGTGTCTCCACGTGAAAAGGCCTCCTGGCTGTTACAAGGAGTCGCCCCCTTATAACCAGCTCTCTCACTTCCTTCGCATCCGATGTGGGATATTTCATACGCCCCCCCCCCCATAGGGACCCAGCGTCCTCGCTGGGCAACGAACACGTCGGGTCTGATACCATTCTCCGAAGGAAGTGAGAGAGCTGGTTATAAGGGGGCGACTCCTTGTAACAGCCAGAAGGCCTTTTCACGTGGAGACACGTGAGAAACAAAACCGTGAGAGTATTGGTCCCATTGTGGCTTGCTCAAAGCAGACAATATCCTGGTAGTTGTGACTCGTGCGCTCCTTCGTGGGAATATTGATCGGGTCATGACAAATGGTATCAGAGCATGATAGTCTTGCATGAGCCGCGATATGATTCTCGGTCTGTGGGGTAAAGGTCTAAAATGCTAAAGTGTTTATGTATGATTGCTAAGTGAAAAGAAAATGTTATAACAAGACTTTGTGAACTTGGAATGTTTGTGTGTTTAAGTGGAATAGTTTGGCAAGTTAAACTTGTCTTATGTGAATTGTGTGATAGAATATTGGATTGTTATTGACTTGAGTGTTATCTAATCTTATGTGCTATATTTCTGTCTATAAACTGCTTTTAAATGTTGCCAGCTATTGTGAGTTGCTACTATGCCGCCACGTCGTGGTACTCAAGGTATAGGATCAAATGAAGAGGCAACAGAACAGGGTCAGCAGTCGTTGCCTGAGCAGTTTATGGCTACTATGACTACTGCAGTAGACCGGATTACACAGGTGCTGCATGAGCAGAGGCAGGATCGGATTAATCCCCGGGAAAATCAAGCTAATCCTGGTGGACAAGGGTACAGAGTTGAGAATAATCAGTTAGAGAAATTTCTGAGGCACGAGCCGAGAAAGTTCTTCGGAGAGCCGGATGATGAGGCGGCCGAGAGATGGATTAATCGAGTTGAGAAAATTTTCACTGCTTTGTGGTACACTGATGAGGCAAGAATATATTATGCATCATTTTTATTTGAGGGTGATGCAGAGCAGTGGTAGAATACTGTCAGGTTGAGGTGGGATTGTGAGTATGTACCACATTTGTGGGATGATTTTGTAAGTGAGTTCCGAGACAAATATATTCCCGAGATGGCTATGGAAAGACGGGAGGATGAGTTTGTGGCCCTGAAGCAGGGAAATATGACTGTTGCACAGTACGAGGCGAGGTTTGTTAGCCTGTCAAGGTATATGCCCGAGTTGGTACGGCCGGCTAGGAGGATGATTCATAGGTTTGTCCGTGGGCTGAGAATGGACATATAGTTGCATTTGACTGGGCAGACCTACACTACTTTTCCCGAGGCATTTCAGGCAGCCTCGAAGTTTGAGAAAGGGAAGGCTGAGATGTTAGCTGAGAGCAGTCAGCCGAGTAAGAAGCAGTATTTGGGCCAGAGCAGCCAGAGTCAGCCGAGGCAGTATCAGTCTTCTACACAGATTCCGCAGCAGCGTCCGTATCAGCCACAGCAGCAGTTTCAGGCTAGGCCGGCCGTGCTTAGACCTCAGCAGGGAGGTACACTTCCTACCCCTGCCAGACCCCCAGCACCTACAGGAAACACTGCGGTTAGGCAAAATCAGCAGTGTAATTATTGTAATCGATCAGGGCATATTGAGGCTAACTGCTGGAGGAAGAGTGGTAAATGTACGGGTTGTGGCAGTGATGACCATAGGGTGAGGGATTGCCCTAAATATAATAATGTTCAGGGCCGTGGTGGAGGCCAAGGTGTTTAGAATAGGGCAGCAGGTGCACGTCCAGCACAGAGAGTTCAGGCTAGGGTCTTTGCACTGGATGCAGAGGAGCTACCCAATACTACAGCTATAGTGGAAGGTACCTTTCTTCTCAATACTCAGCCAGTTAAAGTTTTGATTGATCTCGGAGCTACACATTCGTTTATAACTCCTGCATGTACACGATCTGTGAATGTTTGCATTGATAAATTGCCTCATGAAGTTGAAGTTAGTATTCCTTTGGGTGCAAAATTTGTTACTGAGTCTATTTGCAAATCCTGTGATATATGTATTGAGAACCGTAAATTTCCTGCTGATTTAATTATATTGTCATTCCGTGACTTTGAAATTATTTTGGGAATGGACTGGTTGGGAAAGTATTATGCTCAGTTGGATTGTAGAACAAAGGTCGTTTATCTTAAGGTTCCTGACCTACTGGTACTAGAGATTGTTGGGAACTGCAGGGCTACCCGCATTCCACTTTTATCAGTGATCAAGACTTCTAAGTTGTTGAATAGGGGTTGTGAAGCTTACTTAGCCTATTTGATCAATCATCCTGCTGATAAGTTGAGTTTGAATGAGGTTCCGATTGTTAGAGACTTCCCTGGTGTATTTCCCGAGGAATTACCGGGTTTACCACCGGATAGGGAGATTGAGTTCGTGATTGATCTTGTGCCAGGCACTGCGCCAATTTCTAGGAGTCCTTATAGAATGGCATCTGCTGAACTTCAGGAGTTAAAAATTCAGCTTCAGAACTTGCTTGAGAAAGGGTTTATACAACCTAGTTCCTCGCCGTGGGGTGCGCCCGTGTTGTTTGTGAGAAAGAAATATGGCACGCTACGGTTATGCATTGATTACAGGGGACTTAATCAAGTCACGATTAAGAATAAATACCCCTTGCCGTTGATTGAAGAATTGTTTGACCAGTTGCAGGGTGCGAGTGTTTACTCCAAATTTGACTTGAGGCAGGGTTATTATCAACTGAGAATTCGGAGTGACGATATACCAAAGACGGCGTTCAGGACTAGATATGGCCACTATGAGTTTGTTGTGTTGCCGTTTGGATTGACGAATGCACCAGCCGCATTCATGGACTTGATGTAGAGGGTCTTTCGGCCTTACCTTGATCAGTTTGTCGTGATCTTTATTGACGACATTTTAGTGTATTCGAAGAACGAGGCTGAACATAAGCAACACTTGAGGATTGTGCTTCAGACTTTGCAGGAAAACAAGCTTTTTGCTAAATTCAGCAAGGGTGAGTTCTGGTTGAATCAGATATCTTTTCTAGGCCATATCATTTCAAATCGAGGAATTTCAGTGGACCCAGCTAAGATTGAAGTCGTTTCATCTTGGAAGAGACCTGAGACGGTGTCAGAGATTCGGAGTTTTCTTGGATTGGCAAGTTACTACCGAAGATTTGTTAAAGACTTTTCCAAAATTTCGGGACCTTTGAGCCAGTTGACTCGGAAGAAAGTTGCTTATAACTAGGATGCTAAGTGTGAATCCAGTTTCCAAGAATTGAAGAAGAGACTAACTACAGCTCCTATACTAGCTTTACCTGAGGGAACAGAGAACTTCGTTGTCTACAGCGATGCATCTAAAGAAGGTTTGAGCTGTGTTTTAATGCAGAATGGTAAGGTGATTGCCTATGCTTCTAGGAAATTGAAACCTTATGAAGTCAATTACCCTACACATGATCTTGAGTTAGCTGCAGTTGTGTTTGCTTTGAAGAAGTGGCGTCATTACTTGTGGGGTTGCAGATTTAAAATATTTACTGACCACAAGAGTCTCAAGTATTTGTTTTCACAGAAGGATCTGAATATGAGGCAACGGAGATGGCTGGAGCTATTGGGTGGTTACAACTGTTCTATTAACTATGTGCCAGGTAAGGCAAATGTTGTTGCTGATGCTTTGAGCCGAAAGGCTACTGTTGCAAGCTTGATTATCAAGCATTAGGAGACTTTGGAAGAAATTTGTTCATGGAAACCAGAAGCTACTGAGGTAGGGATTCGATTTGCTAGTTTACAGATTCAGTCAGGGTTGCTAGCACAGATCAGAGAGGCTCAGAAGACTGATCCTTACATCTTGAAAATCTAAGAAAAAGCTAAAGGGCGAGAGTCGGAGTTTAAATTACATGCAGATGGTATCTTCAGATTCAGGGACAGGGTGTGTGTTCCTGGTGATCTGACTTTGAAGAATGAGATCCTGTTCGAGGCACATAATTCGAGGTATACGATTCACCCGGGCAGTACTAAAATGTATAGAGATTTGAAGCAACACTTCTGGTAGAACAATATGAAGAGGGAGATTGCTGGGTATGTATCCACATGTGTGACTTGTTAGAGAGTTAAAGTTGAGCATCAGAGGCCAGCCGGACTTCTACATCCGTTGTCGATTCCGCAATGGAAGTGGGTACATATAACAATGGACCATGTGACCGATCTTCCTAGATCTCCGAGAGGATGTGATTCTGTTTGGGTTTTTGTGGACCGTTTGACTAAAGTTACACATTTTATTCCCGTGAACAAACAGGATAGCCTTGATAAGCTAGCTGAGCTTTATGTTGCTAATATTGTGAGATTGCATGGTGTGCCACAGAGTATAGTATCAGATAGGGATCCCAGATTCAGATCTCGTTTTTGGCAGAAGTTGCAAGAGGCCATAGGAACTAAGTTGAGCTTCAGTACTGCTTATCATCCGCAAACTGATGGCCAATCTGAGAGAACCATCAGGATCTTGGAAGACATGCTTCGGGCATGTGTGCTAGACTTTGGGAAGAACTGGGATAAGTTTCTTCCTTTAGCGGAGTTCGCCTACAATAATAGTTATCAATCTACTATAGGTATGGCTCCATACGAGGCGTTGTATGGTCGAAAATGCAGATCCCTATTATATTGGGAAGAGGTTGGAGATATGAGAACAGTTGATCCGTGTTACCTGAGATGATTAAGATGGTAGATAATGTTCACCTTATTCGCCAGCGTATGCTTACAGCTCAGAGTCGTCAGAAGAGTTATGCGGATAAGCACCGGCCGTATCTTGCTTTTGATTTGGGAAATTGGGTGTTTCTTAAGATTTCTCCACGGAAGGGATTGATTCGGTACGGTAAGAGCGGGAAGCTTAGTCCCAGGTACGTGGGTCTGTATGAGATCACCGAAAAGGTAGGTCATTTGGCTTATCCGTTAGCTTTGCCTCCGAGCTTGTCGAGACTGCACGATGTGTTCCATGTGTCTATGTTGAAGAAGTATCATCCAGACCCTTCACATGTACTTGAACCAGAGCCTTTGCAGATTGAAGAGAAGTTGTCTTATGAAGAGAAACCGATTCGAATTGTGGATCGGAAAGTTCAGGAGCTTCGCAGAAAGAGTATTCCGTTAGTAAAGGTTCTGTGGAATCATCATGGGTTTGAGGAAGCGACTTGGGAAAGAGAGGACCAAGTTCGGGATCAGTATCCGGAGTTGTTTGTTGACCAGGTAAGAATTGTGTGGGCGCAATTGTTTTAAGGGGGAGAGGGTGTAATACCCGAGCCCGGAATGTGAAAATTCTTTGTTTATTATTTTGAAAATTATATTTCCTTAAATTCTTTGTGAATTAATTGTTACTTTCTCGCCGTCGCAACGTGCATTGCATTTAAGGAGCGATAGCTAGATAACGATTTTTAGTCCTCAGCAAATAGTGAAACTAGTATTTAGATGACTTAAATTTTATATTTTAAATGTTGCTAGCTTTAATTGATCTTACCTTAGCTAAAATGGCTTTAAAACGCACAAAATAGGGCCCTTTGACCAAGTCTTAAGTAGTTTGACCTTGGACCTTTGACTTGTTGACCAATTTAACACCTTATAAGCTAAAAACTAAGCAAAATAAAAAGAAAAACAGCAGCAAAACAGAGCAGCTGGCCGTGAGATTCATAGAGGAAAAAAAAATACCTTTCAACTTCCAATTGATCAATCTTCGCGAGAGCTCGTGCGGGGTGATTTCTGAGGCAACTAGCGTTGTTTTCCTAGCGACTAGGAGTACCTGAGGTGAGGGAAGCATGTTATTTGCGCATTTAAACGTTGTGTATGTTAACTTTGTCAATTTTGAGATTTATCCGTAGATCGTTATTTAAAGCGATTTGATGCTTCTAGTATGTTCCTTGGCATTTGTAGAACATGTATTTATAGCTTTGTAACATTTTCTGCTGTTAAATGTTGTGATTACAAATTAAATTGCCAATTGAATAGTGTTTTGTGAATAGTAAAACCTTGAAACGTTGAAGTTGCGCTGTTATGCTTTCTGTTGATGTAGAAATGTGCTAGGTACGCTAGAATGCTAAAATGTGTGGTTTGTTTGGGTTGCGTAGTGGAAAAAACGAGAATTATGCCTTTGGGTAAGTCGGGGTCGTTTAGGTCGACTTTAGCATTTTCTCGTTTTGCGTGTTGGCATTGCTTCGGGAGGCCATGGAAGCACTTTTGGTGCGATTGTGGTGTTGGTTGGGCGTTTGGTTGTTATAGTTGTAGTTCAAACGAGAAAGGGGGAAACCGGGGCTTTGCACGAGTTCTAGGGTAAAGTAAGGTTTCGGGGTCTTTAGACGTGCCTTATGGTGACCTAGGAGGGTTGGCGAAGTCGGTTTCCAGAACTCGTGGCTCGTTTGGAAATGGTAGCGTTTTGATAGTTGGGGCCGATTTGTGTTTTTGTGTGTTTTCTTGTCTTTATGCCTATAGAATGCTTAGAATTACTTGAAATACTTGTTTGAGTTGTTTTGGATTGAATTGCTTATCAATTGCTGCTATTGCGTGCGAGAGTAACCTACTTTGTTATTCTCCCACGTGTGGCTTTATCGCTTGTTTATCATCTTGTATCGAGTCTTGCATTGCATAGTGTCTCGTGCGTGAGTGATGGGCCTCTCTGGGTAGCCTTGGGTTGCCAGTGTTGGTTGCTCTAGCTCCGCTGCTATTCCCTTTCTTGCTTGGGTTGCCTCCCAGGGAGATTTAGGTCGTAGGTTGATAGATACTTCCGGGGTATTCCAAACTGGTGTTCTAAGGTGGTTTGAGCCGGCGCGTCGTCATCGAATTCATGTATGAAAGTTGCTCGTGAAAAGAGTATCGTATCCTTTGAATGAGTGTTTATAGCTTTAATGCTTGCCTTGCTTTGTTGATAGCTTTATTATATCTCTGTATGATATATGTATTCATTGCTTGGCTAATTGCATAGCATACTCCTCCCATCTCCGTCCTTGAGACCCATTTGCCCTCGCTGAGCAATAGTTTTTGCTCATTCCTTTCTATACTATCTTTTTACAGGAGTAGTTGAAGAAGACCCTCTCGAGGTAATAGAGGAGAAGGAGCAGGTGGAGGTGTTTCTGTGATAGCCCTTCTCTGCTTTGCTGGTGGTTGGTTACCAGTTTTGTGCGAACCTTGCTTGTTATGTATATATTGCGTGGAGGTCGCTTAATTTTGAGGCTTGTAGCCTTGTATATATTTTCTAGTTTGAGGCCTCTATGGTCTTATGTTGTATAATTTGAAAGAATGTAAAAGTTTACTCTTGTGACTAGTAAGAAAATGCATGCTAATGGAATTGATTAGTGGCATAAATACTTGTGTAGTATGCATATCATTTTTGGTTTGGAAAGTTGTATAATAAGAAATGTATGTTTTTAAAGAAAGTTGGCTTGTTTTGATTATTATATGGCTTTCGCAAGTATTATATTGATTTTAGGGTTTTCGGATCGTTTGTGGTACAGAGGAGACTATGTCCGTGTGTCGGGTCCGGGCTTGGCCTTTTGCGGGGTCAGGTTGGGGCGTGACACCTACCCTAAAGTACAAGTTAGTCTTTTGTGAGACTATTTTTCACTTACAAAAATATGAATCACGCGCATTCTTTTATTACGAGTCTCACATTAAACTGCTTCATTGAAGAAATTTTATTGAAGTATTTCTTGTCCATATTAACTTATATAGACTTTGGAGATAGGCTAATGGGACCCTCCCAATTCTATAATTGAAGACATATTTCCATACTAAGGCTTTGTTTGTTTGTCATAAAATATTTTTTTAAAAAATATTTTTTAAATTTTACGATATTTAATAATATCAAAAATTAATCAATTATAAAATATTTTTTGATAAAAAATTATGGCTGCTTTTATTTAATTTTACGGTATTTGGTAACACCAAAAAATTGATCAACTATAAAATATTTTTTCGGTCAACAATTACAGTTAGTACAAAATTCTAGAAAATATTTTTCATTTTCTTTGGGAGAAGAAAATATTTTACGGAACTCACGGTACATCTAAACACCAGAAAATATTTTCCAGAATTCTATTTTCCAGAAAAATATTTCCTCCTAACAAGTTATTTTACGGCAAACAAACGGAGCCCCATAAAATATTTTATTTTTCAGAGAACTCTTTTTTACGCGAAGTATTTTTTACAAACAAGTTATTTTACGACAAACAAACGGAGACTCATTCCAAATCCCTTTCTGATAACGCATCTCTTGAGGATAACTAACTCAGTTTTGAATTTCATGTGTTTATCTTTCAGATCATTGTAATCTTGTAAAGCTTGTCTATTTATATTTGTTAGTCTAGATAGGTTATATTGTATTATAAATACTATACGTTATTGTAATAGCAGATCAGAGGAAATACAAGTAATTTTCCTATATCTTTTTATAGTATCATAGCCATTTGATTGTCGCTGTTTTCCTGCATATAAACCAGATAAATTGAGTCCTAAATCAGTCTTGTGTGTTTTCGTGGACTATATACCAATAATCGCAAAGGGTATCGCTGTTATGTTATAATATAGTTAATGACCGGGTTTATGTTTCAAGTCATGAGTTGTTCGATGAATTCGTTTTCCCATTTCGTTCCGCAACGACTCTACTTAGTCCTCTAAGTCTGATTTGGCAAAAGAGTCTCCTTCAAATCCAGCCTAGCCTTATGTGTGTTTGGGCATGGTTGGTGTATGTCATTGTGGGTTTATGTGTATGTGTGTGTGGCGTATTTTGTATATGTCAAATCGTGATTCATTGTGTGCACAGAATTCAGTGTGTGTGTAAGATTCACCTTGTGCATGTGTGTATTTTTCTGATTCACCGTGTATGTGTGTGTGTTTTTTTTTGCTCATTGTATGAGTTTGTGACTCAATGCCTCTGTGTGTGTGTCTGAGTTTGACTCATTGGCTTTGTGTATTTGAGTTTGACTCTCTCTCGTTTTCTCTTTGTGAGTTTGACTCGTGGCTGTGTGTGTGTCTGAGTTTGCCTCGGTACTTGCGTGTGTGTGAATTGTGACTTAGTGTCCACGTGTGAGAGAGAGATGAAGGAGGACGAAGATAAGAAGATAAATTATTAATATGTTAATTTTAAAATTAAAACGATACAATTGGTTTTTTACATAATGAGTTAAGGGTATAATGGTCATTTTTGACAAAAAGTAATACTTTCCATTTATTATTAACATAAAGGACTAACCGTATTAGTTTTTACAAATATTAAAGACCATTTGCGTCACTTTTATAAGTGTATCTCTAATGAGGAGTACTATTTACAAAAAATTATTATTTTTGGTTATTTTTAGAGGTCCAGGTCTTTAAAAATTATTATTAATTATTTAAATATACATGTGTCCCACCATTTTTTAGAAATTTGAGTTAAAATAAAGACTTAATTTACTTTTTTGGCTCTAAATTTAGAGATCTAAAAAATGATTGAGTTTTTATTTTGGTGTAAAAGTTAACAAAAGTGGTAGGCCCTATGTATATTTAAATTATTAATAATAATTTTTAAAGATTCAAATATCTAAAAATTATTAAAAATGATAAATTTTTATGAATAGTATTAACTATTGAAGATACCTAACCAAAGGAACTAAGTTGAAACTTAATGCCAATATTGAGAACTATTAGTAAAAATTTGCCCTTGTTTTAATGTGTGCTTGTACTCGATACAATAAATCACAAAGCCAAAATCCAAAACCTCATATTTGCAATTTCAAACTGAAAAGCAGCAGAGCATTTATGTTATTATTAATTATCACCTCAGTAAGAGAATGACATCGAGGACGATGGTGATTTCATTAAAATCAATAGATTGTACGGTGGAAGATCTTTCTGTATCATACAAATCTAGGCACCAGTCGGCACTGTTCTACTACCAACAAAAGTGAATATGGACAAGTGATACGATGAGCTACTGCCAAGGTTAAGATGCCACTTTTCTTCGCCAACTAAGCAGGCTATGAGTACACCTATCCCAAAGTACAAGTTAGTCTTTTGTGAGACTATTTTTTAGTTACAAAAATGTGAATCACGCGTATTATTTTATTACGTAATCTCATATTCAACTTAGAAATAACAATGGGGTGGGGTGGCGTGGGGTGGGGTGGGGTGGCTATCTTAACGTCTCGTTTGTTCACTTAAAAAGTTCTTTCATCTCCTCCTGTTTTATTTTTGTATTCTATACGCTCAGGCCTCGTCCCCCGTTCTCGAATCTCGTGGAGAATGAGAATTATTCGTGAAATTTTTATTATTTTTTTAAATTTTAAGAATTAAAGTTAATTTGAATCATACAATTTTAAAATATAAATTAAAATTATACTAATGATAAATATAAATATAGATCTTAAATAAAATTTAATATTAATTATTCTTGCAGTTTGTGACTCAGTGCCTCTGTGTGTGTGCCTAAATTTGACTCAGTGACTGTGTGTATCTGAGTTTGACTATCTCCTATCTCTTTTCCTCTCTGTGAGTTTGACTTGTGCCCGCGTGTGTGTGAATTGTGACGCAGTGCCCACGTGTGTGTGAATTGTGACTCAGTGCCCGCGTGTGTGTGAATTGTGGAAGAGAGATGAAGGAGGACGATAAAAAGAAAATAAAAGAAATTATTAATATGTTAATTTCAAAATTAAAATGGTACATTTGGAATTTTACATAATGAGTTAAGGGTATAATAGTCATTTTTGACAAAAAAATAACATTTTTCATCCATTATTAACAAAAAGGACTAATCGTATTAATTTTTACAAATATTAAAGATTATTTGTGTCACTTTTATAACAATCGAAACTAAATTAAAATTTGATGCCAACATTGAAAACTATTGGTGAAATTTACCCTTGTTTTAACATGTGCTTGTACTCAATACAATAAATCACAAAGCCAAAATCCAAAAACGCATATTTGCAATTCCCAACTAAAAAGCAGCTTAGCATTTATGTTATTATTAATTATCACCTCAGTAAGAGAATGACATTGAGGACGATGATGATTTCATTAAAATCAATAGATTGTACGGTGGAAGATCTTTATGTATCATACAAATCTCGGCACCAGTCGGCACTGTTCTACTACCAACAAAAGTGAATATGGACAAATGATACGATGAGCTACTGCCAACGTTAAGATGCCACTTTTCTTCGCCAACTAAGTAGTCTATGAGTACACATATCCCAAAGTACAAGTTAGTCTTTTGTGAGACTATTTTTCAGTTACAAAAATGTGAATCACGCGTATTATTTTATTACGTAATCTCATATTCAACTTAGAAATAACGATGGGATGGGGGTGGCATGGGGTGGGGTGGCTATTTCTACGTCTCGTTCGTCCATTTAAAAAGTTCTTTCATCTCTCGTTTTAAACCTGCATTTTATACTCTCGGGCCTCGTCCCCCGTTCCCAAATCTCGTGGGGAATGAGAATTATTCACAGAATTTTTATTATTTTTTTAAACTTTAATAATTAAAGTTAATTTGAATCATACAATTTTAAAATATAAATTAAAATTATACTAATGATAAATATAAATATAGATCTTAAATAAAGTCTAATATTAATTATTCTTGCAGTTTGTGACTTAGTGCCTCTGTGTGTGTGTCTAAATTTGACTTAGTGACTGTGTGTATCTGAGTTTGACTCTCTCCTCTCTCTTTTCCTCTCTGTGAGTTTGACTTGTGGCTGTGTGTGTGTGAATTATGACTCAGTGCCCGCGTTTGTGTGAATTGTGACTCAGTGCCCGCATGTGGAAGAGAGATGAAGGAGGACGATGAAAAGAAAATAAAAGAAATTATTAATATGTTAATTTCAAAATTAAAATGGTACATTTGGAATTTTACATAATGAGTTAAGGGTATAATAATCATTTTTGACAAAAAAATAACATTTTTCATCCATTATTAACAAAAAGGACTAATCGTATTAATTTTTATAAATATTAAAGATTATTTGTGTCACTTTTATAACAATAGAAACTAAATTAAAACTTGATGCCAACATTGAAAACTATTGGTGAAATTTACCCTTGTTTTAACGTGTGTTTGTACTCAATACAATAAATCACAAAGCCAAAATCCAGAACCGCATATTTGCAATTCCCAACTAAAAAGCAGCAGAGCATTTATGTTATTATTAATTATCACCTCAGTAAGAGAATGACATCGGAGACGATGATGATTTCATTAAAATCAATAGATTGTACGGTGGAGGATCTTTCTGTATCAAACAAATCTCAGTACCAGTCGGCATTATTCTACTACCAACAAAATGATTTACAGCCAAGGTCAAGATACCACTTTTCTTCGGCACTAAGCAATATCGAAATGAATGAAGTTGATGATAGAAGTAGAAAATGGAGTTAAACCATTGTGAGGACAGATCTGGTTGCATTTAATTATAGTAGTGCCATCTCCTCTATAAATGCTACTTCACAAAGAAATTCTCAAACAAACAACCATGCAAGATGATGGCCGATCATGGAAATCCTGTTTCACAAGAAAGCCGCCGCTGATAATACAAAAACAAGCATCCCCAAATTCGAACATTTCAGAAGTAAGTTTATAAGTTTATTCTCTACTTTTACTTGGTTTGCTTGTACATCTATTTTGATCAATACATTTAGACTCAAAACAATGTCAAATTGTGATAGATTTGACCAACATTTTTTTTTTACTTCTCTTTCAGGCTCTACGCACTTGGGCTTCTCGACCTAACCAATCTATTTGGTTAGAAATCCTCGACCATCGCGTGCGAACCGAAATAATTTTCGGAATGTCAGAACGCTTTAGAATAGGGATGAGACCTATTTTTTGATTTGTTTATGAAACAATTCATTTTCGGAATTCTAGTACTGTTGACCTGGGATTACATGTGGTGTCTGACGGAAATGACGGACTAATCGTAATCGATCAAGATTTTCGTCGAGGTGGTAGACATTGTCAGTATTATTCCTTTTTAGCTTAATAAATTTACTTTATTTTAATGTTTTTTTGTTTTTCTTTATAGGATGTATAGATGGATTGCATGGTGTTATTCGTGGTCTGAGAGACATTATAGACTACGTCGTAGATGCTGAACCACTGTTTGGAGATACTGTTAACATAGAAAATAACAAACCTGAGGTGGTTAAAAAAAATTTCGAATTATGTGATGAAGCTCTGCAGTGCGACGACCCTTTTAGGATAAAGTAAGGTTTATTTTATTTAAATTTTAATTTCTATGTTAATTATTACTAATTCTCACTTTTTCTTTGTTCAGGACATTATCCTACTTTATTTGTAAGAATCCTATCATCTTTGATGATAGAGACGGGATCTCTTTTATGGATAAAGGTTGGAATTTGAGTAGGATGAGTTCTCATATTTTTGAGGATACAGTTCCAATGGACGCTCTGAACAATTACATTGATTTGATTAATCCAAATCATGGGCCCTTAGATAGCATTAAACATTTTCCGATTGAAGAGTATGGAGGGGCGGGTTACAATTAAATATTTGGTTTTACCTGTTTTAGATATTTTTATAATGTAAAGAGGCACCTACAGCAGTGTTATCGCCAACAACACAATACTTTACTTGACATATTTGTTATGCTCACATCCGTTCTTCCAAAAGTGTTGTCGACATCATTTTATGATATGGCAATAAATTTGACGCAGTATAACCAGTTTCATGTTATTAATCAATTGTAAGTGAAAAAATCTTTTATTAATACCTTTATATTTGATATCTGATAAGATCATTGACTTTTTATTTTGCTTTGTAGCGAGACCTACATATATTTCTTAGAACAAGACCCACAACTAGTTTGGACTGAAACTTGGCGCGCAATTTAGCTCGGTCGCTCTATTGTGAATCTGGTGAAGTGCCGGCGGTGGTGGTGTCTAAAGTTTGGTTGTTTTTACGTAGTGGGCCGGTGGCCCATCTATGTACGTTTTGTTATTATATTTTATGTTGTGTACTAGGTCTGTGGCCTGGTAGTTTCAAACACCTTGATTTAGAGTGGTAGTTAGGTTTTTCTTGATTTTATATTCGGATTGGGTTGAACTTATTAATTTATACTTACATGATTTATTTGGATATTCTTGACTTGTCATCTACAATCTTTAATTATTTCGCCTAGTACAAATTACTTTTAAGATGAAACTTAATAATTTTTAACCGTCTGTTTTGCCACAACAATGATAACACTAATATTGACAACGCCCACAACAATGATACGAGGGGTCCAAAATTAAAGCAAATTATGAAATCATGAAATTAACACTCCCTACCATATCAAAGATGAGATCATCCACCTCCTTAGAATTAATTCCATATATAATCTTAGGAAGTAACTGTGTATGCCTACTGACTAAGAATTAAAGAAACAACTGCAAACTCAGAATGAACATAGGGCGAATATTTGAATGTTTACTCAGGTTTTAGAGACGATGATTGCAACATGGAGGGTTGGAGAGGTCATTTACTCACAGAAGTTGGCAAAGAAGTGTTAATTCAAGCAGTCATTCAAGCTCATATGGCACGTCCATCATCTGTTTCCCAAGCTCTACATGTAATAAATTGTGTTCCAAAGTTGCAAAAGTTTTGGTGGGGAGCAAATGGCCGAACTAGGACTCAATGGATTACACGGGTTTTCGTCACCAAATTTAAGACGAACTGTGGGGAGAGCAAAACTAAAAGAAGATCAAAGGACTACTTTAACAAGTATAATTCATAATTCCAATTCGTAGTGCATTAGAAACGCAAATATCAAACATTAAGATGCCAACCACCAACAAAATCTGAGTGAAAGAGTGTATTTAAGCCGAAGTCATGGAAAAGAGTAGAACAGATGTATGAATGACAAAACTGGTCCTAGTAATTTCAAATGGCTTCCTCTAAAATACAAGCTCATGAGGTTTCATGCCTGCCTTCAGTGAGAACCTTGCTCCCAAATAGGCCTTTCAAATCGGGAACATCCTCAATAGCTTTAAGCAGTGGTGCATCAACTGATTTCTGGTTGTCTTTCTTCTCTTGTGGGAGCACGTTCTTCTCCTATAATTTTAGAGAGATGAAAATGCAAATAAGTAAAACTGCCACGGATACAGCATGAAGAAGAAAGGTTCGCATGCATAGTTAGATAAGCAGACCTCTTTCTCTGCCTCAAAGAACTCGCCCTCTCCTTTCTTCTTTTTCTTCTCAGCTTGCTTTGCAAAGTATTTATCATCAATCTTCCCCACATTCACCCCAGAGATATCAACTTTTGTTGAAGTTCCAATAACATAAGACTGATTGACACGTCTCAATAGAACCCCATTGATCTTGAATGGACCTGGAACAAAAACATATAAACAAAGTTACACGAGACTAATGTGACAGTTGCTTCTGCATGCAGTACCATACCGACAAAAGGTAGATTCGCACGGAAGAAACAAGATGAGCATCAACAGAATAGTCAAACTTAATTTGAAACTTCAATTGATTTTATACTCGTGGTTGACCACGCATTTCAAAGATGCAAAAATCGGACAGAAGACAAAGCTCAGGCAAGAAAAACCAGACAAACTAATAGAGACAGCAACGATGTAGCACTTGGAAATTAAAACCCCAACAATCTCCAGATGCCATCATCATCAGAAGCAGCATTCATAGGGTGAGAAAACACACTGTGGATACTTGTCGACCTTCTCAGGGCACACGTCTCAACAAGAGTAAACAAAACACTTCTCATACAAAACCAACCAAAAATAACTCTAATTAATGCATATAACCAGCCAGTCACAAAACTTCAGTTTTCCGGGCCATTTAACCTCAGATTTACTCATATGAAGCTATTCGAACACAGACATAAATCCACACATCATGGCATCAATAAAATAATCAAAAATGGAGAGCGCTACCAAAATCTAGATTCTCGGAAACTCACTTAATTGCCTCTAAGATCTATACCCTATCAAATTTAAGCCACTTCAGTTACCAAGTGTCACGGCTGGTACAAAATTGAGTACAAAATGCATACATACACATAAGCCAGCCTATTACACATGAAATGATAGCTCATCAATACAAAACCACCTATAAAAACTATCATGTAACACTATCAGCAATATATATACACACATAAATGTTAAAAATAAGCTTATGAACACAAAATCATGAATGAAAAATATCATTACAAAACTAACCATCAAATCTAATAAGCTTATCCACAAAAATGAGGCGCAAAACATCAATTACATACAAACACACACTCGCACAAAGAAATTATACTTACGAACACTAAATCACCTATTCAAAATACCAATTAACAATAACCCGCCAAATTTACGAGCTAATCCACCCAAATTTGGCAAGAAAAAAGAAATTTTACGAGCTTATCCACACAAATTTAGCAAAAAAATCAACATATTTTTTTTTATATAAATATATACACAAATACAAAAATAAATGATATAAATACAATTTGCTTACCAGTAACAATAAGCAATCCAGAGGAAAGCTGCTTCAAGAACACAACTCTCTTTCCCTTAAACCTCCCAGCCAATATTATCAACACTGTCCCTTGCCTAATACTTGCCCTTTTTTTCATTTTCAACAAAAAAATATATATATTATTTCAGATCCCAAAAACTCAAAAAGGTTAAAAATAAATAAATAAAATTAATTTTTATAGTTGTTTTGGTACCTGAGCTTGGTGGGTCTACGTTTGCGCTTATTAACAAGTGGTTTTTTGACGTCGTTAGCTGGGTAGAACTTGGTTTTGGGCTCGGCGGATGTGGTTTTCGCCTCGGCGGCGGGCTTTTTCTCGTGAGTAGGGAAACGCCGCCGTTTTTGGCCTTGATTGCCCAAAGACCTATCTTGTGGTACATTTTGGAGCGTGAGAATTTACCCACTCCCCTAATCAGTTCTGGGTTGCGACTCGTCTTCCTCTGCTTCGCCCCCATTGTTGGCTGAGAATGTGCTCTGTGTGTGCGAGTGAGTGTTTGTGAAAAATGTAGCTTATGATACTGATGTCATATACTAAAACCCTAACATAGTATTTGGATTGCACAAAGGAATGGAAAGGAAAGTAAAGTAGAGGAAGAAAAATAAAGGAAAGGAAAGGAAAATAAATTTTTTGTTTGGATTGCAAAATAATAATAAGGGAAAGGAAATGAAAGAAATTTATAATTTGTTATTTAGATTGGAGAAGTAAAGAAAAGAAAAGGAAAGGATAATTTTAGATGAAAAATTATCTTATTATCCTCTTTTATAAGATAGTCATAGAAAGAATTAAGGATAAATTAGTTTTTTTATTTATTTTCCTTTCCTTTCTCTTTATTTTATCCTAAATTGAAAAGATTGTAAAATTTTTCTCATTAAAGGAAATAGAGGGATTTTGGAACCCCTCTAATTTTTTTATTAAAACTGAAAATGCAATCCAAACAGGGGAGGGATTCCCTAATCCCTCCCCTTCCTTTACTTTCCTTAAAAAAAATCAATCCAAACAAGCTATAAAAGTTATCCTCAATGTAGAGTCTAAAATATAATTTTTTTTTTAATTTGAATATTTTTAAAATTTTAATTTCTAAAAATAATATTATTTATGATAAAAGTAAATAGTATTTATTATTTTTGATTTGAAAGATGTCAAAATTATAACCAAATCTCTATTTTCTTTAATAAATTTATAGAAGAAAAGTCTCTATTTTGATATCTTTTAAGTTAAAAGTGATAAATCTTACGTACTTTTATCATGAATAATATTATTTTTATAAATTGGGATCTCTAAAAATACTCAAATTAAAAAAAATTTATATTTGAAGACAATTTTATATTTGAAGACTCCATTGAAAATATAAGAAAGGCAAATAAGAAAATGGGCTTCTGATATGGGCCGATTTTAAACTACCACGTGGGGAAGCCCATTTTTAGGTACAAGTTGATATGGATTTTTTTTTGTTTTTTTTGCTAAAAGCAATGATATCATTAAAAGATAACAAAAATATTTACAAAACATGTATCCCCCAGGGGATAACTATCTTAGTCTATTTTTATCAAGGTTTTAGGCTAAACAAATGGCTTGGTTTAAGGGACTTCTCCTACTCTTCCTAGCCAAAATAAGTTTCGACTTTATATCAAAAATAATATTATCAAAAATCAGATCTTTAGTAAGAACCTCATTTCTATACAATTTACTATTTCTTTCTTTCCACACATGATAGACAAATGCCCCGTGGAAAAAGGTTAGTTGCAATAGCTTGAAGCGATTCGCATGATGCGTTGTTCATAATCCATCTCGCAATAGCTGGCCAGGACGTGATGCGAGGTGATCCCTTGATCATCTTCCATCCTCTTCTCCAAATTCTATTGGTAAAAGAGCATTAGAAAAATAAGTATTCTTTGTCCTCCATAAAAGCACGACAGAACAAACAAAGCGGATCAACATTCATCCCTCATGAAATTAGTCTCCTTTTGGTAGAGAGTCTATCTTTCCAGAAAAGCCAAGAACAAAACGCATGCTTGGGAATAGAATGCTTGAACCAAACAATATTATGTCAATCAACGTGAGGGAAAGGTTGTCTGAAAAGCTCCAAAGTTGCCCTTAACGAGTACTCTCCAGAAGGTGAATTAATCCAAACCTGTTTATCATCAATGCAAGGATTGGGTTGTAAAGTACCCAAAGTTGCCTTTATGTAGGCAAAAATGTCAATGTTATCTGGCCACGCCAAATTATCTCCACAGATAAAATCAGTAAGTCTAGTATTGGGTCCAAATCCAGAAGCCTGAATGTTGTCCCAATCAAAAACCTCAGAGAGAATCCCTACAGGATGCCATTGATCCTTTCAAAGATAAGTGCCCCAACCATTCTCGATTCTATGGATAATAAACTATTTGCATCTTGGTTTGAGTTGCAAAATTTTCCTCCAAGCCCAAGAAGGTTTACTTGGGATAGCAACACCCCAAAGATTGTCAAGTTTCAAGTGGTTGGAGTAAATCCATTTGACCCAAATAGACTTCTGTTTGGTGTGAAGGATCCAAACATCATGCCAGGCTACCTTTGCTCTCTTGCCCTCACTGTCATTGTCAGACTAGAGAAAGGCTGCAAGTTTCCTCTCAATTTCCGTAATAGTTCCTTTTGGTAGAATGAACATTCTAGACCAAAAGGAGTTGACATTAAGGAGCACAGACTTGATGAGTTGCAGTCTCCTAGCAAACGACAACCACCTATTCATCCAATTCCTAATCATCTTTGAGATGTGATCACAAAGAATTTTGCATTTAGTTTTAGAGAGTTTCCCTTGAAAAAGTGGAACCCCAAGATAGTGGATTGGAAGAGCTCCGCAAGTGAAACCAATAGCATTAACCAATTGAGTTTTTCAGATTGTCATTGCATCCCCCAATGATAATTTCACTTTTCTCTTGACTAACTAATAACCTAGAGTAGTCTTTGAAGATATCCAGGCAAGATTTGATAATTAAGACCGATTTAAGATCACCTTTGCAGAAAATAAGTAAGTCATTGGCAAAGCACAAATGGTTCAGTTCAATACCTTTGCACTTAGGGTGGAATTTGAAATCTTTGCTTTCTGCCCCTTTAGTAAGAATTCCCGAAAGCACCTCTATACAAAGGACAAAAAGGTATGGAGATATGGGATCCTCTTGTCGTAAACCTCGGGCTCATTTGAACATATTAGTTAGACCACCATTAATAGAAATCGAAAAAGATGGAGTAGTAATACAGCTTGAAATCTAGTTCACAAAAATAGCCGAGAAGTTGAATGCTTTTAAGGTGCCAATGACAAAATCCCAACTAATAGAACCATAAGCTTTCTTGATATCCACTTTGATGAAACATCCAGGACTAGTATTTTTGTTATTATATCCCTTCACGAGCTCCTGGCCAAGAAGAATATTATCTGAAATACTACGCCCTTTAATAAAGGCATTTTGAACTTTTGAAATAAGGTCGCTCATATGCTAACTCACTGTTGGCAATAATCTTCGAGATGGCTTTGTAGATGACATTACAACAAGCAATCGGTCTGTAGTCACCCATAGTGGAGCAGTTTGGTCCTTTGGGGATGAGAACCAGAGTGGTTGAGTTGATTTCTTTAAGAATTCTACCCGAATAGAAGAAGGCCTTAATTGTTTTTGTCACGTCCCTGCCAATGATGCTCTAGGAGGCCTTGAAGAAATGAGAATTAAAGCCATCAGGCCCTGGGCTCTTATCGCTAGGAATAGAGAAAATGACATCTTTGACCTCCTCTGCGAGATTGCTCTCATCAGTTCTATAGCTTGGTTATCATTAAGGATCTTGCAAAGTGACTTTCTAATAACCTGGGGTGATGGACAAGCAGTAGATGAATCTATGGATCCAAAAAGATTAGTGAAATAATTAATGGCTTCATGGTTGATGTCCTCTAGTGATGTAAGGACTTGGCCATCTTGCTTGATAATAGAAGAAATAGAATTAATGGCATTTCTTCCTTTCGCATATTTAAAGAAAAAAAAAAGGTATTGGAATCCCCTTCTTGGAGCCATTGTACCATAGCCTTCTACTTCCATATACTCTCTTCAGCTTCAGTCAAGTAATTTACTTTGTCAAATAGCTTATTTTATGTAGCAAAATCAACTTAATTTGCTAAATTAGAGAGGATTTTTTGTTGAATAACCCAAAGCCGAGAGTTAGCCTCCTCTATATGGTGGGAAAGATGAGTAAAGTGACTCTTGTTGAATTGTCTTAGTTCTTTTTCAAGATTTTGAGTTTTGAAACCACTTGGAACATGAGACTTCCTTCAATCACTGTGTCCCAAACCCTGCTAACCAACCCAAGGTAAAGCTCATGAGAAGTCCAAATGTTGAAGAACTTGAAAGGGATATTTCTAGCCTTCAAACTGAGGAAAGGATTAAGAGTCAAAGAACAATGATTCGAGCATTCAGGAGGCCCAATAATCAGCGAAGAATCCCCATAGCTTGAAATCCAGTCACTATTGACAAAAATACGGTCCAACTTGCTAGCCTTAAGTGAAGACACATGAGCCTTATTAGACCAAGTAAAATATGGACTTGAGTGCCTGTGTTCAGTGAGTTCAAGATTCTCAATGCATTCCCTAAACTCCACAGCTCCAAGAGGAATAGTGCAACATCCTAGTCTATCTTCGACTTGAAGGATCTCATTAAAGTCTTCTCCAATACCATAAGGTATATTAGAGCTTAGCCCCTTCCAATTTTCCAAGGACTACCAGAGAGTTTCATTTCCATACGATCATTTGAGGCATAGATAAATGTGAACAAAAACTATTTCCCACTGTCGTAGTCACTTATTTTACACAAAATAGCTTGATATGCCGCTATGATTTTACTAACTTTCAGCTTCTTTTGATTCCAAAGAATCCAAATTCTGCCTTCGTCAGTAAATTCATAGTTATTACAATGACCCCATCTATTGAATTTTGAGTCTAGGATAGTTGGTGCATTTCTTTCTTTAACCCTGGTCTCAAGCAAAGCACACAAAGTGACATGGTTAGTTCTAAAAAATTTCAAGATAAAAGCCTATTTGTAAGGCTTATTAAGCCCTTTAACGTTCCAGATTACTATCTTCATTGGTTAGGGGGGCTTGGGAGAATTGAAGAAGAATGTGGGGGACTCCCCATAATAGAAGAACTTGGACCATTAAGGCTCTGTTTGGCTTAACTGTGAAATTTCAACTTTTTAACTGTAGAGCTTTTAGAGTAGACCTTTTTTAAGAAATGTTGTTGAACTAAAGTCGTTGACTGTTTGGCCTGTGTTAGACAACGTTAAGCTTTTAAATTTTTTTAGGGTAATATCGAAATTTAAAAATATGGAGGGATATATTTGAGAAAAAATAAAATAAAAATAGTTTCCTGCATAATATAAAACAACTTCACAAACACCTTTTTGGAAAAGCTCGAATTTGAAGCTCTTTAGTTTTTAACTTTTTCAGTTTTAGCTTTTACCTAAAAACACTTTTAAAAATGGGCCAAACAAGTTTGTTCAGCTTCTAAACTCACATGAAACGCTTCTGAGTGTCTAAAAGCTAGACCAAACAGAGCTTAAGATGAGAGTCCTTCTGAACAAGATTGTCATTAAGACTTCGATCATGGCCCGAGTCACCAAGAATTGAAGTATTGTTGGCGCATGATGGGTTCTCCTTCGATGTGATTGAGTTCATTGTCTTGTTTCCAACAGAGACATCATCAGAGTTGTTAGTAAATTCTGAGTTGACATTGCTCAGAGCTTGATAGCTATTAGCCAATGATGTTGAAGCTCGATTTGAGGAATCAGCTGACTTTTTCCAGGAAGATTTAGTTTTTTGTCTTTGCTATTTCCAATTTGCTTATGGCTTAATCAGTGCAATTTCAAGATTTGTGCCCCGTGTAGTGTTGTGTGATTTCTAACGCAAGTACACGTATCGTAACAAGTAATAAAGTAGTAAGTAAAGATCAATCCCACGAGAACTGTATTATTAAGTACCGAAATTGGTGTAGTTCTAACTTTATTTGGACAATCACAAATTGAGAGTTTGTAACTAACGACTAAACAAATTATAGAACTTATAAAAATAGCAACTAAAACAATCACGAAACTAACAAAAGATGGTAATTCAATAATTAAGAGGCTCTAGAGATTCCGATTTCACCAAGATTAATCATACTTGAAACTATTGATCTAAATCAATTGACGCCTATTCCTTACGTTGCTAGCAATTTCACTAAGGTATATATTAATCTTTCTTAAGCATCAATAACCTATCCCAATAAGTAAGCTAACTACATCTATGTGATAATTGTGAACTTATGGAACGCATTAAGCCCTAGAAATTCAAATGCTGCACTAGATCTTATAACTATATCTAGCTTATGATGATTTAATGATATTTCACACGTGGTCTAATTTAGTTATCACTTCTCAATCTCAAACCAAACCACGAATCATGCAATTGTTTATCAGGCAATCACAAGCATTAAACTTAGCATGAAATACTCAACGCTTATATAGAATAGTTCATCAATGAATTAAAATCAAAGGCTTCAAGTATTCATAATCCGGTTACATCGTAGCCCTAGAAAAATAATCTAGAACATCATAAAGAAATTAAATAAAATCTCAATTGTAACGTAAAACATGATAAGAGAGATACAGAAAACTAGAATTTGGAGAAGAATTGGGGCAGAACTCTGTCTTCAACTCGCGAATTGATAAATCCATATTTTTAGTAATTTTAACCCATTGAATCATATATATTGCATTATTATTTCAAACTTAATTGTATATTTTATATAAATTTAGTACAATATAGGTTCTGAAAAAGAAATAGCAAAAAAGGCCGCAAAAGCCAACACTTGAATAAGAAATTCAGCACAATACTGAAAGATGAAGGTAGAGCGACCTTGACACGAGAAAATCGAGATTGAATTTGGCCAAACGGATTATGTAACCTAGGATTTCGCCTCGAGTGACAATCAAGCAAGTTCTAAAGCCCTCTAGTCATTTTTCTATTCACTTAAGCTCACATAATCCTTCTCTAAGCAACAACATAACTAGGCGAGGCTAAGTGCATAATAGGTGGGGATTTTTCGTAAAATGAAGCTATGTTTCAGTCAGTTATCCTCATTACTATCATGTACTCCTTACGCTACTTATCATCGGCCTATTTCTTATCTTTTCAGCATTACTTCCAAAAAAAAGTCATTGTTTTTTTTCTCAAATTTTTCTGATTCTTTTTTATTTAGAAAATAACTAAAACACATAACACAAAGAAAAAACACATAACACAAAACTCATTAAGACAGGTTCACAAAACAAATAAAGAGACGCAACTCCCCAAACTTGAAAGAAAAATATTGTCCTCAATGTGAAAATACAAAAGGATTGAAATCAGAGGACTTACCGAAATAGTCGCAACAATCATCAGCCAGTCACTAGAGGTATCACAGTTTTGAATGCACAAAAGGGAGCAACAGTGTTGTCTACTTTGCTGAGAGCTCGAACATACAAATAACATCCAATCCGTATCCACAAACTGTTTCACTCAACAAACACAACTCACCACCATTGCAAGTCAGAAAAAATTGTGCACTTAGAACCACATGATATCCATTTCAAGCATGAGCCACCCAATAAACTCAAGAAATGTGCTCAATGATCTCAACCAATCCTCATATTAGCCAACACCAAAACACAATTACATCCACTATAGCCCAGCCAACAACAAAGCAG
Organism: Ehretia macrophylla; assembly: GCA_037974665.1. Taxonomy (NCBI): domain Eukaryota; kingdom Viridiplantae; phylum Streptophyta; class Magnoliopsida; order Boraginales; family Ehretiaceae; genus Ehretia; species Ehretia macrophylla. The sequence goes on from CM075779.1 coordinate 63,443,870, forward strand.
TCACAAATTATCCAACCAATATGCCAATGCGCATTAGAAACAATTTTTAAAGCCACAAGAGTTCGAACTGCTTTTTGCCATATTTAAAACTTTAATCAAATCAGAAGCATGAAGACAAGATTCATAATAGATTCCCTAACACACAGAAAGTGAACCTCAAACTTCACAGCCACAATGTACTGCTAGTGGCATAATGAGTATTTGAACACTCTATTGCATATCACAGAAACACAAATCACCCACAATTGTTGTCGGAAAGCACGATACCCACTTGGATCTAACAAATTGTTGTTTTTTTTCCTATTCAACTATTCACAGAAAAATAGAACTCACCAAAGCATAAGAGCTATTTGCTGCTGCTTGCGAGACGCCGCCGAAAGACACGAGTTGTTGTCGTCCACCAATTGGGTAGAGTGGGTTGTTCTATAATGGGTATTGTAAGTTAGAGAGAAATAGTTGATGCAAGAGATTGTGATGAGAGAGAGAGACGTGAGAGGGGTAGAGATTGAAAGTGGGTGACATGAGATTTGTTGGGTGTTTGAGAGATTTGGATCTATGGTTTGGATTTGTGGGTTTGGATTTGGGAAGAAGAGATTGAATGTGTTTTAGTGTTTTGGTGTTTTGGGGCTTAGGGTTTAGAAAGAAAGAGATATGTATATTTGGGTATTGATGGTGGTGGCTAAAAGAGGAAAGATAATTTTTTTTTTTTTAATTTTTTTTTATGGAACGTCAAAAGAAGGGACGCTAGCACAGCTGCGCCATTTTTTAGCGCAACAGCGTTACTCATGAACGTAACTTGGTATCACCGTCAGCACAGTTGTGCTACTTTTTAACGCAACAACGCTACTTCAAACAACTTCAGCGCAGCTGCGCTACATTTTGGTGCAACAGCGCTACTTTCACAACTCTATTTTTTCTTGCTTTTCTCTTCAACGCACACATCCCCTTCAACCCAAATACTATCTTCTCCATATTTTTTCCCTTAATCGATTTGGTAGAACTTCTCTTTGTCTCGACTTCCCCTAAACGTTTTCTTGAACCTAACATGACAAGAAAAAAAGTAAAAATTAGCTACGACACTATAACTCAAAAATTAACAAAAAAAAACACAACTGTTAAATCAAGAAAAGTAAGAAAATTCGGGTTGCCTCCCGAAAAGTGCTTGTTTTAACGTCGACAGCCCAACGGAGAAATTTCTCACGACGAGTTGAGGTGGACAACAGTCTTGTGCTTATCAAACTCATCATCCCAATAAGTCTTCAACCGTTGTCCATTAACCTTGAACGTCTTCTTCTCTGGATGATTTATTTCAACAGCTCCATAGGGAAACACCTTCGTTACAACAAAAGGGTCATACCATTTTGACTTGCGTTTTCTAGGAATTCATGGGTTATAAAGAAGTATTTGTTGCCCAGAAGAAAAATATGTTCCCAAAATGGATTTGTCATGCCACTCTTTTGTCATCTCCTTGTAATTTCTTGTATTCTCATCTTCTTTATCACATAATTCTTCTAACTTATTCAATTGTGATAATTCTTTCTTACCCACTGCTCGCACACCCATATTTAGTTGTTTAGTAGACCAATATTCTCTGTGCTCCAATCCTACCATAATAAAAGAATCATCTTGTAACAAGCTAGCCTCCAAGGGATCCAGTTGAACCCCATGGTTAGACACTATAGCTTGTATGGCATCAGTGCGAAAACAACTATCACTCACTACTGGGTACTTGACAGCTTTAAACACATTAAAATCACCTCTTCTTCTTGTACTCGCAATCGAAGCTCACCCTTTCGAACATCAATAAGTGATCCCCCAATTGCAAGGAAAGGTCTTCCAAGAATGATAGGAATTTCGTTGTCTTCCTCCATATCGAGTACTAAAAAATATGTAGGAAAGATGAATTTATCGACCTTAACGAGCACATCTTCAATTATTCATCTAAGATGCTTATGCGAACGATCAACTAACTGTAGTGTTACAGTAGTAGGTCTTGCCTTTCCCAATCCAAGTTTCCTGAAAATAGACAAAGACATTAGATTAACACTTGCACCCAAATCACACAAAACTCGCTCAAGAATAACATTCCTGATTGAACATGGAATGGTAAAACTCCCTGGATCCTTAAGCTTTTGTGTTTGCAGGATAGCATTGCACTCCTCAATAAGTGCAATCATCTCATAATCTCCAAGCTTCCTCTTGTTTGAAAGAATGTCTTTCAAGAACTTTACATAACTCGACATTTATTCAAGCGTATTCGCAAATGAAATATTGATGTGAAGTTTCTTGAATACTTCAAGAAATTTAGCAAATTGTTTATCAAGCTTATTTTTCTGCAATCGTTGAGGGAATGACACAACCACATGTGGCTCTTTCATAGGTTATGGCTGAACTTCTACTTTTTCTTTATCTTCTACCTCATTCTTTGATTCACCTTTCTTAACCTTCTTGGTTTTCATTGGCTTCTCTAACCCGTTGTCGCTTCTCAAAATGATCACTTTGCAATGCTCTATGCCATCTCTTCTCGGATTTATCTCCGAAGTACTAGGTAAACTTCCTTGTTGTCTTTCAGAAAACAAAGTAGCCATTTGATTAAACTGCACCTCTAAATTTCTGATTTGTGCGGATTGGTTCTGGAGGGCAGTCCTAGTTTCATTTGTAAATTGAGTATGGGAATTAGCCAACTTTGTCTGTGAAGTTGCCAACTGAGCAATTACCTCCTCCAAGTTCACTTTCTTCTTTTTGTGGTGGGTTGTTCAGTTCAGGATGCAATACATTTTGCGTATTCTTGTATGACAAATTTGGATGATATCGCAACCCTGGATGATATATGTTGGGATATTGATTGTGCTGTTGCCCATTAAAATTTCCCACATATTGTGCTTGTTCTGCTACACCTTGCACAAATGGATTGCCAACCTGACATTCTGCACTATAATGTGGACCACAACAAAACTCACACACCACTGCCACCTGAATAGCATTAGCTATCACTTGATTATTTTGTAACTATTTCGCGAGATTGTCAATTTTTGTTTTCAAGGCGGTTATAGCATCAATCTCATGGACCCCAACTGTCCTTTTTGGTGTGACTCTCTTGCTTGACCACTACAAATTGTTCAAAACAATATCTTCAAGTAACTCATAGGCTTCATCTGCAGTTTTATTCATTAGAGCTCTTTTTGCTGATGCATCAATCAAAGTTTTTGTTGAATTTACTAACCCATTGTAAAAATTGTGAACTTGCATCCGCCTGGATACTCCATGATTATGACACTTTCTCAGCAATGCCTTATATCTTTTTCACGCTTCACATAGAGTTTCTCCTTCATGTTGAGCAAAGTTATTGATTTCAATGCGCATCTTCGCTGTCTTGCTAGGTGGGAAAAATTTCAATAGAAACTTGTGCACCAAATTATCCCAAGTGGTGATTGAATTCAATGGCAACGAGTTCAACCATTCCTTAGCTTGATCCCTTAAGGAGAAAAGAAACAAGCAAAGACGCAGGCTTCATCAGTGACTCTATTGTACTTAACAGTTCCGCAGACTTCTAGAAAATTCACGATGTGCTGATTAGGATCTTCAGTAGACAATCCATGGAATGGAATATTCTGAATCAATTGCAGCGTCATTGTCTTCAACTCAAAGTTATTAGCTTGAATCTCTAGTCTTCTAATAACAGGTTGAATTCCAGTAGGTGGCAGCACATAATCTCGCAATGCTCTAGGTGGATTTGCGTGATTATTTCCTTCTTGTACTTGAATAATTGCAGCCATGGTATCTTGAAGATAATGGGTAGTAACTCTTTTATCCTCTCTATTCTTTCAACAAGTGTGTTCTATCTCAAGATTGAAAAGCAGCAAAGTATCACTTCCCAACTTTCGCATGCACTTAAAACACTATGTTCCTGAAACACAAGTAACAAAAAAAAAAGACTAATAAAATAAAATAAAATTCAAAGTAAAATTAAAGCTATTGGGTATCGATATTAATAATGGCACAGTCCCCGGCAACGGTGCCAAAAACTTATTGTGTGATTTCTAACACAAGTGCACGCATCGCAACAAACAATAAAGTAATAAGAAAGCATTGTTCCCACGAGGAACGTGATTATTAAGTATCGAAATTGGTGTAACTCTAACTTTATTTGGACAATCATGAATTGAGAGTTTGTAGCTAACGACTAAAGAAATTATAGAACTCATAAAAATAGCAACTAAAACAATCACGAAATTAACAAAATATGGTAATTCAATAGTTAAGAGGCTCTAAGGATTCCGATTTCACCAAGATTAATCCTACTTGAAACTATTGATCTAAATCAATTGATGCCTATTCCTTATGTTGCCAGCAATTTCGCTAAGGTAGATATTAATCTTTCTCAAGCATCAATAACCTATCCCAATAAGCAAGCTAACTATATCTCTATAATAACTGTGAACTTATGGAACACATTAAGCCCTAAAAATTCAAATGCTGCACTAGATCTCATAACTTTCTCTGGCTTATGACGATTTAATGATATTTTACACGTGGTCTAATTTAGTTATCACTTCTCAGTTTCAAACCAAACCACGAATCATGCAATTGTTGATCAGGCAATCACAAGCATTAAACTTAGCATGAAATACTCAACGCATATATAGAATAGTTCATTAATGAATTAAAATCAAAGGCTTCAAGTATTCATAATCCGGCTACATCATAGCCCTAGAAAAATAATCTAGAACATCATAAAGAAATTAAATAAAATCTCAATTGTAACGTAAAACATGATAAGAGATATAGAGAAAGCTAGAATTTGGAGAAGAATTGGGGCAGAAGTTCGTCTTCAACTCACTAATCCCCTCTTTTTCTCCATTTGGAACATTGTTTTTTCTCCCCAAATGATGGCTGCCACACTTCTCACATTTTTCTCCTTTTATTTCATAGGGTTTCTTTCTTTTCTTGCCAATTTACCAAACTACCCTTAAATTTCCTGTGATGCTGCGCAGCTGTGCTATGACTGCGTTACTTCTGATTTTTCTTCAATTGCTCCACAAATCGCATAAAAGCTAATCATTTGCCATTTCTCTTCAATCTTTGCCTCAAAACTTAGACTTTCTCATGGAAATTACCTATGTCGCAAATCAAACACAAAACCAATCAAATTGCTCATAAATTACTCAAAAACTAACAAAATTTAAGTGAAAAAGTACTGAAATCATATAACAATAATACACCCAACAAACATCCCCCAAACTTAAGCTTTACTTGTCCTCAAGCCATAGGACTCTTACCTTTTCCAGGAGAGAGAGATGGAGAAGCATTTGAGTCTTCCGGTAGAGGAGGAGAAGGGCTACTGTTTGAGATGGCTTTAACTGGAGCAATATGAGCTTGGACTAAAGCATGAACATCAGTCATGGCTTTAGATGGAGCTTTGACTGAAGCAACGATTCCAATCGAAGCTTTAAGACCATTTTCACAAGCTGGGGCTTGAGGCGAATCCATACCTTTGAAAAACTCCTTAGCAGCATTAGAGGAGGTTGAGGTTGAGGTTGAAGGGTTATTGTGCTGGGTATTTTTCTTTCTTGCTATACCAGTGGGGTATGGTGGCTAGGGGCAGGTTTATTTAGGTTGTGGTATGGCTGAGGTGGTTGATCGGCAGTGGAAGGATTATTTGGTGGGTGTGGTATGGATTTTTTTAGGGATGACAATAGGTACAGTTTTAATCCGACCCTGACGGGTATCCGTCTAATAAAAACCCGATAAAAAAATCGATGGGTAAATCGATAGGTTTTAGTTTTTAAAAGTAAAAATCGATGGTTAAACCGATAGATTTTGATTTTAGACATTAAAAAAATCGAAACCCAAAACCCAATTATTAATTTATTTTACACACACACACACACACACACACACACACATATATATATATATATATATATATATATACACACACACACACACACACAAAGCTGTAGTTAGATTTTTAACCAAAGAAGCAGAGGTGCTTTTATGATTACCAAGTCTTTTTTTACTTAAGATTCCCTTTCTTTCATTTCTCTCTCCTACTCTTTTTAATTTAATGATCAAATCTATCTTACTTTCTTTCTCTTTCTTTTTCCTATTCTTCTTCTCTTTCTTGTTTTTCCCCTATCGAATTCATCCCAAATAAACTATTTCCTATTCTCTTTCATCTTCCTTTTCTCTTTCCTCTCTCACTTTCACTTTTCCCTTCTCCTTCACTCTTTCTTTGTTGTTTTTCACCTACCCCAATTCTAAAATCTAACCCTTTCTTTCTCTACCCCTCTTCTTCTTTTGTTGTAGTTATTTCCCCCAAAACAACGCACAACTTAAAAAACTCTATTTTTTAACTCCATGGCGCAGATCGACGAAGTCGTGAAATACACTAGATTAGTAAGCTTTACAGATGTATCATTTGTGTAGTCTATTCTAATTCATAGATCTGATTCTTATGTATTTCATTTTATTTATATATTTATTTACATATTATTTTATTGATGATTTGTTTCATCTTTTATATGATTGTTTATCTTCTTAACTAAGTTGATTTTTTTACTTGTATTTTAGTTAAATTTTAATAATTCTTTTATTCAAATTTTATATTATATAATGTTGAATTTTTCTATATTTTTAACTTTATTTTGTTATTCAAACTAATTTTTTATACTTTTTTCAATATTACTCAGTTTCGATTTGGATAATTGCGATTTTTTTAATTTTAATCGGTTTCGATTTTGGATATTAATTTTTAAATCTATTCAGTTTCAGTTTTTGATTTTATTAAGCGGTTTTGGTTTCGATTTTTTCAAAAACTACGGTTATCCGGACCACTGCCATCCCTAGTTTTTTTAGTTTAATTATAGTCACAAAAATTTGATGATCTTAATTTCTAAAAAAGGCTCTCGATGAGATAATCAAATAAACAAATGAGAATCGATTATTTATCACGTTGTATGATGAGTTCTTATTCTAAATCTTTATGGACATGTAAAGTAATATGTGAAGTTCGTTGCAAAATATTTATTATGATTTATGTTTGTTTGTCATTTTTATGAATAAAATTTTTCGTACAAATTTTGAATTTTACGTCGTTGATGAAATAATACTAAAAAAGATAATCGGACTATAGAAGAGAATATGACATGTGATCTGAGAGAGGTAGAGAAACAAAGAGATGGTTCAACAAGCTTAATGTATTAGAGCTTAGAAATGTTGAAATCCATTATGAAATAAGTTGTCAGTATCATTAAATTGATTAATTTTGAGAACTATTTTTATAATGTTCAAAATGACCATCTTAGTAATTATAAAATTTTACCATGCTAGTAAGCAAAATAACTTTTTTTCCAATAAAAAGATATAATAAATGAAAGCAGGGAAAGGAAAAGAAAAACACAACATTAAAGTGTGAGATATGACAGGGAAAACCTTGGCTACATTAATCAGTACAGTGAATCTTTAAATTTAAGATTTTTTTTACCGTTGCTTTATTTCTTGAAAGCATAGCTTTTAAGATACCAAGTGTTACATTTATCATCAAATATTACATTTAGCATCAAATATTTTAAGGGTATTTTTGACTGAGATCCCTTCATCAGAAGTTAAATGTGAGTTAGGCCCCTTATTTTTTTAAAAGTGAGAGACAAACCACTTCTGTTAAGAGTTTGTTATATTTTTTGTTAAAATAGTATAAAATAACTATTTTACCCTTTATTTATTTTCTGTTTTCCTTTCTTGCCCTTACCTTTTCTCTCCCACCCTATCTTTTTTTGCTATTTCCCACTCACTCTCCTCCCCCAAATCCTTCTTTCTTCCCCATATCACCATCAACACAACTTCTCTTCCATCACAAGGCGTGTAAAAGCTCAAAAAAAAGAAGAATAAGGCGAAAAAGAATTTAGTGATTTCTAATTGGGTGGTTTCCCTTCTCTGCTGTTTGCCCATGATTTCTCATTTGCAATAAAAAATATATATATACTTAATATCTCTTGATTTCTCATTTACCTTATCTTCATCTTTCTCTATTATGTATATATAGTTCAGATCCTCGACCTTAATATCTCTTGATGGCCAGTAGCAATATCTTTTTTCTTATATGATTAATTTGCTATTCTAGATCTTATGGCTTAAGATTTGTGCGTGTGGCCTTCAACTTCATGTTTGTCTTTCTTTTTCTTTTGTTGTGCTGCTCTTGATGCTTTCGACGCAGTTGTGGTTAAAGGTACGAGGTTGTTTTATATATATATATATATATATATATATATATGATTAATTTATAATTCTATAATTTATTTTAGCAAAAAAAAATATATGCTTAATTTATTATTTTATCTTATGGCTGAGATCTGTGTGTGTTTGTGGCCTTCAGTCCTTCAACTTCATATTTTTCTTTTTCTTTTACTGTGCTGCTCTTGACCTTTTGTCTTGGTTGTGGTTTTTTTTTTCTTTTCGAAGTCTTGGTGGTGGTTAAATGTATTTCTATTTTTTTAACAATATCTTTCTGAGCTATTTTTATGATACAAATGAGAAGATCCGATCCTAGCAAAAAAAAAAACAAGAAGATCTGACCCACATCTTGGCTTGGCAACCCGATTGGGTATTTGGGTTAACAACCATGGCAAGGAAATGAAGGAACGATATCTGGGATTGCACATATAGAAAAAAAATTTACAGCAGAAGATAACATGAAATACAATTTTTCATAGCATATATGACATTATTTTGTGTAGTCAATCCCAATACTTGATATTTATGTAATATACATCTCAAACCAAAGGTAATAGAAGAAGAGAAAAATACCTCTTGAATACCAAAGGTTGGAATCATTTGGTGAAACTTTGAGAACTCTTTGAACTTTCGATAAGTATAGAAGTCCTAGATTGTCCACCTAGCAATTTGAAGAAGTCTTTCCTCCTCCTTTAGTTGTAGTGCTAGCAAACTCCTTGGAAGATTCATGAACAAGAATATTTCTCTTATCTTGAAAGATTACTTAAAACTACACTTAGTTTAGATATCTTTCTTAGTCTCAATTTAATCCAACATGACAAAGCAAAATGAAGAACAAATACTTGTGTTCTTATAACCATCTATGGTGTATGTATGTGTTGCTGAATTTTCAGAATGAAGAAGACTTCAAAAGCTTTCTATATTTCACTCTCTTAGCCGTGTATGAGCATGAGAAAAAAAATAAGCAAAATTGTTTCACTCTTTTGGTCATGTATATTTACAAGGATTGAAGAAGTCTTTGTCTTCTTTCTCTTGCTTTTGCTTTGACCAAGAAAAACACAAGACACAAGGACCATGTTTTGTGTTTTGTTTTGCTTTTCTTTCTTTCTTTGACCGACCAAGACCTTGCAAAAAGAACAAAATGTCTTTGTCTTCTCTTGCTTTGGTTTTTGCCGTGAAACCTCATACATATACATATATATTTGTTTTGCTAGTTGTCTTCATAAGACAAGTTGACATTATTTAACACTTAAATAAAGCCTACAATTGTTGACCAAATTTCAACACTTGGATTAATAGATGGATGGCTAGGATTTTGATCTTGGTGCTTTGTGTTTATTGGCTAATACTTTGCCACATCAACATGTTGGCAACCAATAGGAAGAAATCAGATTTTACCTATTTGCACTAAGCACCCAAAACTTTGCCAATCTTATAAATTTGCCCCATTAACTTTTAATGGTTGAGACTACAATTATTAAATTTTAATGATTTATTAGAGAAGATAATTCAAGTCCAAGCAAGACTTAATCTCTTTACTAATATGGTGTGACTTTATAGGTTTATAGTCAAATAGCACTAAGGAAACATTAAACACCTTTAATGTTAATCAGGTTCTTGATTTGTTTCAAGAATTTCTCATTTAATTCTTAAAACACCCTTAAGGTCTTGAGTGACGTCTAGCAACATATCAAGACAATTTATGAGGCAATGAAGTAATCACATAATGAACCTATTTATAGTCGCCAATTACCATACAATTCAATCTTTCCATTAATTGTCCCGTAGAGCAAGAACCATGATTCGATTAAATTCATAAACTCGATACTATGCATAGATCTAATTGGTGTAATGAGAGATGACACATGGAAAACCCTTTCTCCATCATTCAAACCTTGGCCAAGGATTTCCTCATTAAACAACCAAGCTTAGATCGCATAGGACATCACCTCACGACGGAGGTTAATGGATCCTATCTCGACCACTACTTGTCAATCACTATACTTTTAAATACTTAGGACAATGTTCCATGTTGATTTTAGGGTTGAATGTGGTTGAATCATAGTGGTAAACACGTATATGATGTCTTTTGATGATTTTGTGTTCATATCGGTGGATTTCATGGCTTGAATGTGGTTTTAATGATGATATTTGCGATGTTTCAAGGCTGTCCAATAATTGTTAGATATGTGTGATGGTGATCTAAGTGTTCCTTATAGCTAATAGTTGATGAATCTTGCACCTGAGCATGAACCTAAAACCCTAATTGCAAACTAGGTCTTCTAAGTGTTAAATCATGCTTTACGCAACTTATATTTGAGGTTTTAATTGAAGTTGTGGACTACCCAGAAAAGTTATTATAGGCTCATGCAATGAATTATATTGATTACGAGGTCATACATTAACTATTTGTGCACCCAATCTTGCATATGATATTATCACCCATTTTGTATACTTTTTATGCGTTTATTGAATTGTTAAAAGATATTCTATGGCTTATTTTGAACATGATTACTTGGCTGCTCATGAAAGTTTAATTGTTTTCAAATTGATATATGAAATGATTATATATTCTTACAATGCATTATATGTCAATATGTCAAAATGTGATCATATACTTGCTCGGAGGCAACCTACTTTGTTGACCTCCTAATGTGAAATGTTAAATGATATAAATGTGCATTGCTTACAAGGTTGCAACCTTTCGTTGTGGCATGGTAGCGTTTCACGAATGCCGGGCAGCATAGGGCTTACCGGTGATCCCGTGACTACCATGGTCCAATTCCCTATCTCGCTTGGAGGCTAGACTTTCTCGGAGAGTTAGGTCGTAGGTTTGGTGTACAATCCGGAGTACACCCATTTGGGAGTGATAAATGGATGATTGATACCGGCTACAACAATGGTTATTGGAAATGATCTTGAGTGCAAACGCTCACCGATTGATCTTGAGAGCGAAAGCTCACCGTATCCTTGAAATGATGTGGTAACTATATCTATCTTTCAATTTGATTCTTATACTATCCTTACATTCTTATTTGTATTACATGACATGTTTTTAAAGGAGTTTTCACAAGTTAATCGGAAAAAGGATTTCAAAAACCTTGTCACTTGTTCCTCCCTCGCTAAGTTCACAAGGACTCACCCTCTTTTGTCATTATAGGTGAAGTAGATTTGGAACAGGTACCCAAAGAAAATATGCTAGTTGACAAACCTTTGGAATGACTATGTGCATTACGTGCTTTTTGTGAACATGGATGTTGTTAGGGATGTTGCATTATTTGAAGACTGTTTATTTTGTTGTTATAAATGACCCCCGTAGTATTTTGGGGTCTAATTTTGGCTTGTCCTAACTATAACCAGACGAACTCTTTATTTGGTTGTTTGCTTTCATTATCTTGATTAGTAGTTATCGTATGCGTTTAAACCACTAGGTGAAGAATCAACTAAGTTAACTCTATCTAATTTCACCTAGGTACTTATTCGTAAGCTAAAGGATAATAGGTAGTTGCATGTTAGGAAATTGACAAATAAATGGGACATAGTTATCAGGTTAGGCTTGTTAACCAAATGGGACTTTCAAAATAAATTAGTAGGCATATCGGTTTGACGACAAAATAGGAATTTTAGTTGGAATCAGATTAAAAGATTTGGAATTTTGAGGTGTTTAGAAATTAGGTCAAACCAAATATCCTAATTACAGTCGTTTTGCTGCCGGTTTTCTTGGAAAATCTTTTAGAGATCTAGGCTAACGTTAAGCGTTAATCATAACAAATGGCTAAGTCGTAAAATAGCGTTAATCAATTAGGTCATACCTTAGCCTAGCCTCTATAGGTTGGGGTTAGGGCGTGATAGGATGGGAGTTTTCTACCGGGCGTTGTGGTTTCTATCCAGGGAACCGGATAGAGGCTGTGATGCCCGAATGGCTGAACGAGAAAAACACAACTTCTATAATAATTATCCAAACAACCTCCCATCCTCCTACCAACGATCAAGCAAGTTCAAGGTGGCTATTAGGTATCATATAAGAGTTCAAACTCAACCAAAACTACCCCACCTTAACAATCAACAATCACCTAACATGAAGTTACAATTCCTAGATCTACAACACACAAATACTCAATTTCCTCATCCAAGCTTAGATATGCAAGCAATAGCAATATTAACACCAAATGAGCATTAATAAACTTAAATGAATCCTTTAAAACCATTTATGAAAAATCCTTCACCTTTGCTCTTTTGTTCTAGATGAAAATAGAGTAAGAATCACTTGAAGAAAGCTAGGAAAACACAAAGAAAGATGCTAGGAAAGCAAATTCTGCCAAAGGTAAATGCTTCTCCCACGTACCTCCAAAATCCATCACATATGCCCTCAACATATCCTCCAAAATCTAAATAGTCCTTTCGGATTGCCCATCAGTCTATGGGTGATACGCTGTATTGAGCTTCAACTTCGTCCCCAAGTTTTCCTGTAATTTCTGCCAGAACTGAGATGTAAATCTTGGATCTCTGTCAGACACAATACTAGCTGACACTCCATGTAACTTCACAATGTTACCCACATACAATTCGGCTAATTTCTTTACACTATCTGTTTTGTTCATTGCAATGAAGTGAACAGTCTTTGTCAATCTAATCATAATAATCCAAACTGCATCATTACTCCAAGGAGACCCCGGCAACTCCATGACAAAATCCATGGTCACATGCTCACATTTCCATAGCGGAATCTCCAAAGGTTATAGGAGCCCCGCAGGTCTTTGATGTTCTGCCTTCACCAGTTGACATATCAAGCATCGAGACACAAACTCCGCAATCTCCCGTTTCATGTTATTCTACCAATAGTATTGTTTTAGATCTCGATACATTTTTGTACCTCCTGGGTGAATGATATACCTAGAGTTGTGCGCTTCTTCGAGTATCTTTTTCTTCAACTTTGGATTATTTGGCACACAAATCCGGTTCCTGAACTTCGACAACCCATCTTCATGCAACTTGAAATCTGGATTACTGTCTTTTATCTTTTGAAGTTGAGGGTCCCGTTGTTACAACTCTCGGATTTGAGATAACAAGGTAGGTTCCTTGATTTCCAACCTTGTCAAACTCGTTTTCTGGCTCAATACATCCACCACCACATTCGCCTTTCCGGGTACATAATTTATGGTACAATTATAGTCATCTAAAAGTTTCATCCACCTCCTCTGTTGCATGTTTAACTCTTTTTGAGAAAAGAGATACTTCAAACTCTTATGGTCGGTGAATATCTCAAACTTACTTCCTTACAAGTAATGCCTTTACTTCTTCAATGCAAAGACAATAGCTGCAAGCTCCAAGTCATGTGTAGGGTAGTTGACCTCATAAGGCTTCAACTTCCGTGATGCATAAGCTATGACTTGATTGTTTTGCATCAACACACAACCTAACCCTTCCTTTGAAGCATCACTATAAATAACAAATCTTTGACTTCCTTCTGGCAACGCCAATACAAGAGCAGTTGTCAATCTATTCTTCAACTGCTGGAAACTGTTTTCACATTTACCATCCCACACGAAACTAACCTTCCTCTGTGTGAGCCTTGTGAGCGGCCTCGCAAGCTTGGAGATATCCTTTACAAATCTCCTATAGTATCCCGTCAAACCGAGAAGACTACGTACCTCGGTAACATTCCTTGGTTTCTTCCATGATTACACAACTACAAATCTCCTATAGTATCCCGTCAAACCGAGAAGACTACGTACCTCGGTAACATTCCTTGGTTTCTTCCATGACTACACAACATCAATCTTCGAAGGATCCACAACAATCCCTTCTTGAGATATCACATGACCCAAGAAGGCTACCTGTTTGAGCCAAAACTCACATTTGCTAAACTTGGCAAACAGTTGGTGTTCCTTCAACTTCTGCAACACCAAACGCAAATGCCTTTCATGTTCTTCCTCGATCTTCGAATACACCAGGATATCATCTATAAAAATCACCACGAATTGGTCCAAATACGGTTGAAACACCCTGCGCATTAAGTCCATAAAAGCGGCAGGAGCATTTATTAATCTGAATGATATTACAACAAACTCATAATGCATGTACCTCGTTTTGAAAGCTGACTTAGGCACATTCTCCTGCTTGATACGAAGTTGGTAATATCCTTGGCTCAAGTCAAATTTCGAATAGACCTTGGCTCCTTGAAGTTGATCGAATAATTCATCGATCAATGGCAAAGGGTACTTATTTTTTATTGTTACTTGATTCAACCCTCTATAATCAATACATAGCCTCCACGTTTCATCCTTCTTCTTCACAAACAACACCGGGGCACCCCACGGAAATGAACTAGGTTGTATGAATCCTTTTTTCAACAAGCCTTGTAACTAAACCTTCAACTCTTGCAATTCGGTCGGGGCCATGTGTAACATCCCGATCCCTCTCGAGACCGGAGGTTCTATCAATCGATCTAATCACAACCCAAACCAAACCCCGGCATAATTTTCAAGGAAAACGGACGGAGCCTCCCCTGTTTCTAGGCGAAATGTAAAACCTGCAACAGCATATAAGTGGACCAACACTGTGTCCAACCATACAAACTACCTCAAGGCCATCTGAGCCTCGGTTCTCAACAATTAAACTCAGCAAGTATACATACATTTCCAATTTAAAAGCTAACCTATCTCTTTTCATTTTTGACAAGTACATTCAAACTAGACAATTAAACCATACTAAGCTACTGCATAAAATAAACTATCATGCCATTCTAATTCTTTTCCTTGGGACATTACAAACATGCATTGAAGTTAAGCTATGCTAACTGATTACATAACTAGCTTATCGATTTACCTCAACTATTTAGCTAATTTAGATTACATTTCTTTTAACAATAAATACATACAACATATGAAAGCATATATCTTTACAACTTCGACACTCAAGCCACATAGGCACGCAAGACAACTCTTCAGGCACGAACTTTCACGAAATCACGAACTTTCCAGCTAACATGACATTTCCTGAAATGTGGTGGTGAGGAGTGAGTATACACAACACGTATACTCAGTGAGGGCAAGACAGATATCGAGGTAGAGAGAAAGAAAGTCGTGCAATACAAATAGACACAGCTAAGCAATAAGGGCAACAAGAAAACATTCAATACAAACGACAATATATTAAACATTCAAGAAAGCATTAACACAACCATTCAAAGCTGTACCACACTCTGAAGGCTATGGTTCACTCTTACGAGAAATATACCATTTCACGAGTGATACATCAATCTCGAGCTTGATGTTGACAACGATGACAATAAGCGCGCAACCACCTTATAACACCAGTTTGGAATACCCCGGGAGTAACCATCAATTCTACGACCCAAATCTCCTTGGGAGGCAACCCAAGCGAGAAAATGGAATAGCCACGAAGTTAGAGCAACCAATACTGGCAACCCGAGGCTACCCAGAGAGGCCCATCACTCACGCGCTGGACACTATGCAATGCAAGACTCGATACAAGGCGATAAACGAGCGATAGCACAACAAAACAGATAGAGGAGATAACCGAGATGTCAAGCATTATTCAACAATTGTTAAACATTTCAATCAATAATCAACTCTAACAAACGTAATAAGCAGTAACAAGCATTTACAATCAAACAAGCAACAACAACAACACCACCTAACATTAGCAAGCAATAACAAGTATTCTATAAGCATTATAAGCATTCTATAGACAATATCCTATGAAAACACACAAAACCCCAAAAATGACCCCAACTTTCAAACACTGCTACTTTCAAACGAGCCACGAGCTTTGGAAACCGACTTCACCAATCCTCCTAGGTCACCATAAGGCACGTCTAAAGACCCCGAAACCCTACTTTACCCTAGACTTCACGCAAAGTCCCGATTTTCCCTTTTGCTCGTTTGAACTACAACTATACTAACCAAACACCCAACCAATGCCATAATCGCACCAAAAGTGCTTCCATGGCCTCCCGAAACAATGCCATCACGCAAAACGAGAAAACGCTAAACTCGACCTAAACGACCCCGACTTTCACCAAGGCATTTTTCTCATTTTTTCCATTACGCAACCTAAACAAACCATGCATTTAGACATTCTAGCATACCTAGCACCTTTTCACATCAACAGAAAGCATAACAGCGCAACTTCATCGAAACGGGGGTTTACTATTCATTACCCAATTTATACTTCAAATTTGATATTCAACCACAGAAAATGTTAAAAATCTATAAATACACGTTCTACAATTGCTAGAGAACATTCTTTAAGCAATGAAACGGACAAAATAACAACCTACGGTTAAATCACAAAAATTAAAGTTTATGTTCAACATTTTCAAATGCGCAAATAACGATGAAACCATCAGCTTAGATGCTCCTAGACGCTAGAAAAACCACGCTGGATGCCTCGGAAACCACCCCGCACAAGCTCTCGTGAAGAAATTGAAGTTTGAAGTTGAAATATTTTTTTTTTCTTTTTCCTCCATGGTTTCAGCCATGGCCTTCTTTATTTCCTGATTTTGCTCTTTTGTTTCGTATTTCATACTTAAATAAAAAATGACAAATGGTCAAAGCTTCGGTCAACCCGCTAAACCAAAACAGCTATGCGCGACCTTACGAAAACGGCCATAACTTCTTCTAGAAAACTCCAATTCACGAACGGTTTGAAGCCTCAGAAACTAGACTCATAGAGCTTTCCAACCATATATAATTTGCTACCTAACTCTTTCCTAATTGGTTCAGATTTAATTTCAGAGTTGACCCAAAATTTGACTAACTTAACATTGCATTTTTTTATTTCTAATCCCAAATTTGCCCTTTATTAAACATTTCAAAAAATTTCGCCCTGTGCTACTTGTTCATTGTAGATGAAAAGTCAACTAGTTTGGTCAAAGAAGGTGAAAGGTCAATAAAATGCAATTTAAATAAACTTTAAATACTATTAAATATATGTCAGGTTCGGGGTATCACACCATGCGGCACAGAGCCTTAGAGATTGGCTATGTACCTGGCTTCGTCTCAATCATGAACTCAATCTCCTTTGCAGGTAGTAATCCCGACAACTCTTCCGGAAATACATCAACATATTCTTTAACCACCGACACTTCTGCTAACTTAACTTGATCTGTTGGCTTGTTGATTAAGTTAGCCAAATATCCCTTGCAACCTCTCCTCATGTATTTCACAGCCTTGACTGAGGATATCACAGCCTTTCTCGATAAGGCACGTTCTTCTGTCACCATAAGCACAAGTTGTCCCGATACCCGGAACTCAATAACTTTCGTCCGATAATCTAATCGTGCATGATGTCGTGATAGCCAATCCATCCCCAAAATAATCTCATAGTTTCGAAAGATAAACACTATGAGATCAGCCAAAAATTCCCGATTCCCAACCTGTATCTTATATGTTTTATACACTAGTCTAGTGGCATATTTGGGGCCTATTGGTGTGCTAACTTCTACATGATATGGTAAGTTCTCAACTGGTAACTTAATGTCATATGTACATTTAGAAGTTATGAATGAATGCGTAGCTCCAATATCAATAAGAACCTTAACCAATTGATTTTGAATCAGGAAAGTACCTTCAATAATAGCGGCCATGCCAAGGGAAAAATATTCTACTTGCTCGTTTCTCGAACCACTATTGACAATCATAGATCTTCACATGCATATGCTTAGAATCATGAGATAGACCATTTTACATACTTTAAAGGTTAGATTTACGGCTATACATGTGACTTCATGGACTTTAGAAACCGTGGCTCTGATACCACTTGAAAGGGATCAGTTCTCAGAAACGTGTGATTCACAACATATCAAAGTTAAGCGGAAGCATTGAACATTTTAAAATTTTCAACATAATCATTTGTAATCACATGCATTTGCGGAGTAAAGTCCATGGTAATCAACATGTAACATATAATATATCAATACTATAAAGTAAACGAGAGGTAAAACGGCATACCTCCCGTTTATAGCCGAGTAAAGGTAGAACCACGACGGAGATGCTATGGCGTGGACAAGTCTTCTTCACACATACAACGGCTCTAGATCAAAATACACAAACATCCAACAGTTATTACTACAAACTAAGTTAATGTGCCAGACACTTACTAGTAGAAATAAGCTTGTATATAATAATAAAGCAAAAAGAATAATGCTTCACTTTTTTCGTGCTTTGTCCGAGAGTATCAAAGAAAGAGATATAGTTGTCCTCTTGTAGCTAGCGTGGACTCGCCTCTTTCACAAGTGTAAAGGTCATAGATCGAAACACATGAACATCCAATGACAAACACCACCAACTAAGTATATGTGCTAGTTTCTCGGTGATAGATCTAAGCTTGTAAATAGTTAGAAAACAAGAGAAAAATCATACTGCCCTATCTTCACTATGGCCAAAAATACCATGAAAGAAATTAGAGAATTTTGTCATCTTTTTGCTCTTGTGTTGGTCGAAAATCAACCACAAAAAGAGTAGAATAGTTGGCCTTTATATAGAGTTTTGAATTGTGTAGGATTGTGACAAGTGACATGTTATGTCTTCTCAAGACATCATTCTTTTGCCAAGTGTCAATCATGCACACACTCAAGCCAACATGTTCTTTGTCTTTTGTGCAACTTGTTATTTGTCGTTTAGTACAAGTTGTCTTTTGTCCTTTTGTGTTTTGTCTTTTGTGCAACTTGTTATTTGTCGTTTAGTGCAAGTTGTCTTTTGTCCTTTTGTGTTTTGTCTTTTAGTGCAAGTTGTTATTTGTCTTTTAGTGAAGACAAATATTAATTAATTTTAAACCCCTTTAGAATAATTAATTAAAGATTGACCCCTCAATTGCACTCATGTCTCAATACTTTTCAGTATTTACACTTTGGCCCCAAAACTTTAAAAAATTACAATTTTGGCCCACTTAACCGTTAATGGCCAAAATAATACCGTTAACACTTTAACATATTTCCAACTCAATATTTACACTTTGACCCCAATACTTTTGGTATTTGTACTTTTGACCCGGTTAACTATTAACGACCAAAATAAACAACGTTAACTCATTAACGTGTTTCCAACTTAATATCAAGCTCGTTAATTGCCTTATTCTTGATGCTCTTTTTGTGTGTGACTTTCTAGATTCATAACTGTATAGCGATAAAAGACTATTAAATGCTTTTAATTTATTCCAAAAATGTCTCTGTAACGCCCCGAACCCAACCCCACGCTAAAGTCAGGCCCGGACCCGTCACTCGGATAGAGTCTCCTCTGTACCAAGGACAAAACTGTTACCTGTAAACATTCACTCAAGATGTTGAACTATAACAACAACTTGTCTTTAATATCTCCAAAGCCCAAAACAAAATCACAAGGCCATCCGAGCCTTGGAGCAACAACAATCTACTTAAACACACAAGCATGCGAGATAAGTTGGTTTTAGCCATAAATAGTTAGATACAATAAAATTCTAAGTTCCATATGTATGACAATAAACACTCCAAGCATGCAAGAGAAAATAAAGTCTAAATTCCATTATTACAAACCAACATCTTTCTCTAACATTCTAGTCCACAACTACTAGACATATACACAAGACTCCAAGGTCTCAAAATACATTAATAACAAGAACTCCACGCAAGAAGCACATAAAATCCACCTCAGCACACAAAGTCACGGATTCTGATCTACGTGAACTTCTTCTTCTTCTTCTACTTCTAACAGCTGGGGATTCACCTCAGCTTCTCCTGAAACATTTCAAATGAGGAGTGAGCAACAAAGTTGCCCAGTGAGGGAGGTGATGCAACATGCCAACGTGCAATATGATATGCAACACAAGAAAACATATATAAGCCACATAAACCAACAAGACAATCAGCCAAGCTATTAATCACTTTAAAAAGGATACGGTTCCACTTCCAAGTCTTCATTCACGAGCCACGAACCACGAGCATCACGAACATGCCAGCAAACTCCAAACACTAACAATTGGGATACTTCGGATGTATCCCGATCCTACGACCCTTTCTCCCGAGGTAGGTCCATACCCAGTAGGTGAACCACGCCTCTGGGGTAGTTGAGTATGACTCAGCGAGAAAAAGAATAAGCACCATGGTAGTCGAGTGAGCACGGCAAGCCCGACGCCGCCCGTGTTTCTCGACGCTACCATGTCCGAAAAGGTTGCGCAATCCCGAGACAAGCCACAAGCATTCAAGAAATCACATAACACGTATGAGGGACGACAAAGGAGGCCGCCCTCACATATATGCACAATATTAGCTTAAAGATACCAAAAGAAGCAATCAACACAATTAATTCCCATAATCTACTCAAATAGCTTAATTATATCCTAAATATTTAATACAATACATGTTAACTCAAATACAAGTGCCAATTGCCTTAAGTATAGCCAAAACTACTTTTTTCCCTTTCTTTAACCGAGTTTTCTTTCTCCTATGCATGGTTCAAGAGTTCCAATTTATATCCTAGTCTTTCCATATTCTTAATTAAGCCCAAAGGCACCTTTCAAAGTCATCAAAACTCATTTTTGAAGCAAAAGTTCGGGAAGGCCCCGAACGGGTTTGAAGTACAACTATACTAACTGAGCCCCATTTTCGCATAACGAAAGCACCAAAGGTGCTTCCTTAGCTCAAGGATACCCGAATCAATGCCCAAACTTGCCCGGATTGCTCAACGGAAAAAGTTCCCTTTTTAAAGTTGGCTATTTATACAATTAAGCTCGGTTTCGAGTGATTCAACCTCACGGGGCTTTTCAACTAACTTCACTAGGACCTAGAGCACCTAATTGAAGCCTCAATTTAAGCTAATTAGCAATTTTTCTCAAAACCCTAATTCTAGGTACTATTCATCATCTCTTTGATCAATATCTACATTCAACCATAAAATCTTCTAACAAGCCATAAAAGTTAACTCTATAGGCATCAAATAACTCATAGCAAGCATTCATAACAAGTTTTACAGCTATAATTGACAAATCAAGAAAAGTCAACATATGAACATAAACTTTAAAAACAATAAAATGCATTTTCCTCACTATTTTTGAAGACAAGGAAGCTTGTTGAAGGCCCTAGGATGCTCAAAACCCTCCCCAGATCAAGCTAGGAGCTCAAGATGCAAGGTTGTTGAAGCAATTTTTCTCCATTTTCTCTCTTGAAGTGGACGGCCAACACAAGGGACATGGAGGGCATTTTCTCATTTGTTTTGATGACTAATGTGTGTTATTGTATTTAATTTCATGAGTTGGTTATATTATATATTGTGCATAATTAATATTCTAAGCTAAGTAGTCTCAAATCTTGATCAACTAAGGCTAATTGAAATTACAAATGTTTTTAATTGAGACTAGCACTATTCTAACGTAATACTATTCACAGGGCATGAAATCTATTTTCTAAACGCACGCTCCTAAGCCCGAACGTTCAAAACGAAAATTTCTCAGTTCCTTTTAAATGTCATATGACCTAGGAAAAATTTAAAATCAAACTTTTGAAATAGTCAAAAATATTATGAATAGTAACCCCTAATAAAAAAATTAAGCAAGAAAGATGATGCACGTAGAAATGCGCACATAGGTATGCAACGGTTGTAAATAAATTTTTATGATAAAATTCTCGGGTGTCACAGTCTCTGTCATTCTTCGGAATACCCTCATGTTCAAGAGTTACGTCTAGCAACATACGCGCATCATGACAATTTATACGGTAATGAAGTCCAACTTTTATGAATCTAGTTATAGTCGCGAATTATCGTGCAGTCTGATCCTTCCATTAAATATGTCTCGATCGTTGTGGAGACCATGATACGATTAAGTCCACTAAATAATTCTATACATAGATCTATTCGGTAGAATGAGAGATGACACCTATGTAACCCTTTCCATCATTTCATCTATTATGTGCCTTGGCCGAGAACATCCTCAATCAACCGAACTCAGATCGCATGACACATCGCCCCACGTCGGAGGTTAACGGATCCTATCTTGACAATTACCTGTCAGTTCATATCACAAAACTAAAATGCGGAAGGCCGTAACCCACTTTTTGGCAGACGGGTATTGTCTAGGCGCAATATTTAACCCCTAATATAACTGATAGGCGTAATTTCTCAAATCAAATGATTAATTTACATAATTTACAACGAATAACAAACTATTAATTCATAGTTATGTAGTTTGTTATTCTAGTCACATTCAATGATTCGTTTAACTAACAATCACCCATATGTAAGTCAGTCGCATCCCTATTCTGTTATGACACAAGCCTCGCCATTCCTTATCATTAACATCTTTATTTTAATCAAATATAGCTTACATATGATAGCTCGTACTTGATTATTCTAGTCACGATCAAATAATCTGAGGACTATAAATTATTTTAAATATTTATTATATCAAAAAAATATATCAACGTATTCTAAACGCTTTTAAAATATATTTCTATTCCAAAAAATATTAAAAACACATTCATATAATAGACATAACAGATAATATGAACATCACAAACAATCCAATATATAAATAAACATATAAACATAAATGTCATTAAATTTAAATTAATACCAAAATATCCCAAAATAAATTATCTAACTATATAACATTAGCCATATTTTCAACAGCTCGATCCTTTTTCTCTGCCTTTTCGTTTTCTTTTCCAAATGATTCATTCAACAACTTGGCTGCATATAATAACCAACTTCTTCTAGGTTATGCATATGATAATTTATTGTGAATATTTCATCATTTCACTTGTTGCCTCATGCTAAAAAGCACCTGTTGACGCGAAATTTTTTGCACGATCTCTTTAAGAATTCTGCTCAATGTTTGGTCTGATGTGTAACTAAACTTGGTCTGCGCTTTGGTAGTAAAATATCGACTGTGGTAAAGAGGCAGGGACCATTCGTTTCATAGATATGATAATTGTTTTCCAGTTTCACTGTGCGCTTGTGTGTACAATGTAGCATTACTAATTAACCTTTGTAATATCTTTTTTTTTCAACAGAATAGGTACTGAACATGAAAAGTTCGGTTTCGAGTCTGAAACTTTACGCCAATGAACTATGATCAAATAGCAGAGTTGCCTAATAGTATTTCTGAGAGATTTGATTGGGAAAAAGTCATGGAAGGTGACAAGATCATCGGCCTTAAACAGGTGATCTTTCAAATCTACCTCTCTGGAATTCTTGGTCTGATACAATGGAAGATTTTCGGTCTAGATATTATTGGTTTCAAACTCTTTTCATGTTGCAATTTGTGTATCTACAATCGGTGATGCTGGAAATGTTTTTGTGGCTGTAATGCCAATTTTCTCCTTTTACTAATAAATTCACTCGCTAGCAATGGCAGATGCACACTAGTGGCAGTGGACAGTCCCTGCTAACCCACAAAATACATTTAAAAACTCCTTGGTATTTTTAGTCTATAAAATTACATAGGCCCTATAGCCCCACTAATTTTGGTTTTGATAATCACCTTAGCCCCCTCCAATTTTGGTCTCCAAAACCATTTTAGTCCGTTCCATAGTTATCAGATTCGTGGTACGTGAATCGTGGTATGAGTTCGGGTATAGAGTACGGCACTAGAAGTTTATAAGGTACGATAGGGGTAGGCTTCTTCAGTAGGTTCACAGTACGATATGAAGAATTATTAGGTTTGTTTACCAAATATTATGTAGAACAATACTAAAATTAATTTGCTACAAAGTTTGGTCTAAAGTCCAAAATGCAAATTCAATAAATTAAGATAATTTTCTAATATTGTATATGAAGCAAAGGACACAAAAACAAGCTAGAACATTTTTATATCTTAATAGAGGTTTACACTATATGTTAGTAATTTTTAGGGTCTTTGTTCACTTTCATTATTTTTCTGGTAAAAGTTTGTATATTATTTGGGTCGCCAAGTATAGTGAACTGGAACGCGAATCGCAATATTTTGGCACGCAAATGTAACGCGAATTGGGACGTGGAATCCGATACGCGGTTCCAAGAGGGGTAGGATGAATCTAGTAACTATGGTCCGCTCTGCTACAATATTCTAGATCTGCCCCTGTTGGCTCGTCACTTCATTAGCATAATAACTTCTGTATTTTGCTTGGTTTATTTGATCTGATGATGATTTTCAATGTATTTGGGCAGGGAAAGCAAAGCATATCACTGGAGCCTGGTGGTCAATTTGAGCTCAGTGGTGCACCTCTTGAAACTCTCTATCCAACTTGTGCTGAGGTTAATTCACATCTTTACCAGGTTTGTGCAGAACTCTTACTATACATATGAAGGTGGATGATTGTTGCATTTACAACTACTGAAGTGCTTTTGTACTTTTTTTCTGTCTTCCTCCCTTCTTTCACATGTAAAGTACTCTTCCAATCTTTTTATTATATGGTATATTTTTCAATTTAACATTTTAAGCAAAAGAATGCCTTTATAGTTTGGTTGCTTGTTTCTGAGTTTCAGAATGCCAATCCCTGGCACCTAGATTTATCTGTTAAAGTTAACATCTGTTCTTGCATGAATTACACAGGTCAAAGCTGTTGCTGAGGAAATAGGAATAGGATACTTGGGAATTGGTTTCCAGCCTAAATGGGGCCTGAAAGATATACCTATAATGCCCAAGGTAAATTACACACTTAATCATCTGAATATTCTCTGGGTAGGTGTATACATTTTGCCTATGGGATTTTAATGGAGTAGCTGCCATTAAACTTTTATTTTGAGTCACTGCTTGATGCCCAATAAACAGATTGCTATGATTTCCAACTGAACTTTGTTAACAACTGTCAGGTTGGCATGTGGGATGAATGTATATGATTTTTCAATAGAACATTTACTTCACTACTTAAATACAATTTGGAGAACAAGACAATCTGATAAAACATTGGCATCATTCTCGAAGTGGTTAACCCAGGGGCCAAAATCCAATTTTCCCCAAGCATATTTCTTGTTTTAGACAGGATCTCAGAATCAATTAAGGGAGGACGACTTGAACTAAGTGGCACCACTATCCGTCCAACCAGGATCAAACTGCTGCGAAAATCTGTACTCCCTGGATCAACCACTTTGTGAATAACTCCACCTAGTGATATAAGGGCTTTGAATGGACCGGTTTGTAGACATTTGGACATTTGCTTTATGTATTCTGCATTTCATCTTGACAAGAGTCTATTACGGGGTGTTTCTTTTAGAGGCCAGGCTCGTCACCCTTTCGTCATGAGCTTTCATAACTTAATCTGCCTTTGCATACCATCTGTGTCTATTCAAGTCCTAAAACCTAAAGACTAACTGACAGATTAAAATGTAGATGATTTGTTATTGTGCAATTATCATCACCTGCTTCTATTCATATCTAATTACCTAATGAGTCATTTGCAACTCAAAGTGCATAATGATTTTTGGTTAGTAGACAAATATAAAGTATTTACGGAAACACCTGTGTAGGTTTTTTAAACAAAATTGTTATTATTTCTTTATAGTAATCTTTGAAGTCATTACATTTGCCATTTGGTGATCCTTCTCATTCTTTGACTGCAAGTAGTGGTCCTTCGCCTTTAAGATTATTCAAGTTATGCATAATTACAAGGCTACACCTGAATGCTCGTTCTTTTTAAAGATTATATCATCAGCTGGCCACATGCTGACAGAGAACTTTCACTCATCAAAGAAATGATTCCTTTCCATGTCACCTTTTTGGCTTTTAGTTCTCTGAGTGTCACCCCTGTTCCTTTATGGCTTAAAAATAACAATAGAATCAGTCTCAATTGTTTTGTGTTTTAAATATGATCTGAGAGTAAATTGCTTGCCACCCCCTGTGTTTTGCTCGAAATATACTCATTTACCTCCTGTCTTTTTAAAATAGGTTCATTACCCCCCTTGTGATTTTCAGAGTGTAGCTGAACGCCCCCCTCCGTTAAAAAAGCTATATAATTTAACCACAATTGCAATACACGTGCTTAAATGCGATTTTTTATGCTTTCGATTTAAATAAATTTGTTACTGGATAAAAATACCCTTTTAGTAAATTGTTTGCCGCCCCCCTGTATTTTGCCCTAAATACTCATTCACTTCCTGTAATTTTAAAATATATATTTTTTTCGATTTTAACTTTATGTAAAGGTATAACGATCAATTAATTAATTTGGTAACGTTTGTTAACGGAATAAGAGATTTTGGGTGCGTCAGCTTAATAAAAAAAACACAGGGGGGTAATGAGCCTAGTTTAAAATTATAGGGGGTAAATTAGTTTTTCGAGCAAAACACAGGGGGGTAGCAAGCAATTTACTCTATGATCTGAATAATAAAACTCCAATTTTTTGGATATGTTTGCAAACAGAGATGGTAGAATGCCTGTTATGTCCTGCTGTACATGATAGTAAGTATTTACTTGAGTTGGAGTTTGTTTCGACCAAAAGAAAAAGAAAAGTTGGAGTTTGGAGTTTGGACAAAAGAGTCTTTCAGTTCTGCTTATTTTCTCTCTGCTTTATTTCTTACCTGAGCAACATAATTTAATGCAAAACTGGGACATTATTTGTGGGTTTAAAAGAAAAGACTCTTCAATGAATGTGTGCATCTTGCATTAATTGTCATCTCTTTTCCAGAATAACAGGGAATATTTTGTTCTTATATTTGCAATCCTCCTTTTGTGGTTGCAGGTTTGAGCAATATGTAGATTATGCTCTTGATGTCCCAATGTATTTTGTCTATCGGAAGAAAAAATACATTGATTGTGCTTGAATGTCCTTCCGGGTTTCTGCTTCCCCCATAACTATATTTTACGTATCAGGTCCTATTGTTTTATGTTTTTCATAAAATATATGTGAATAGTATATGGATTTTTGCAGGATTTTATTGCTGGAAAACTTCTTCCTGCTCCTGGTGAATATCCGACCCTGAATGATTGGGAGAATCATCTGACAACAACATTTCCCGAGGTCTGCTCATTCTGTGGAGATTAATTGGTCGAGAAAAATTTAGTTTCTTGATTACTCATTTCCTATTTGATGTTGTCCAGATTATAGCTGAGCTTCATTTTATGTCTCTTTTCACGTTAGGTTATCCTTAGCAGAGGTAGCAAAATAAAAAACATGCCAAATTTGAAAATTTTTAGAGACCCAAACATTATTTTTGATTTAAATATACATGGGACCCACCACTTTTCACAACTTTTGATGCAAAATGGGTCTCTAAATTACATTTGGGGCTCTAAATTTAGCACCCCAAATGTAATTTAGAGACCCATTTTGCATCAAAAGTTGTGAAAAGTGGTGGGTCCCATGTATATTTAAAACAAAAATAATGTTTGGGTCTCTAAAAATTTTCAAATTTGACATGTTTTTTATTTTACTACCTCTGCTAAGGATAACCTTAGGCTTAAAAGATATTTAGATAAGGGCAGAACTAGGCCGGGGCCGGTAGGGGCCCTGCCCCCCCCCAAGAATTTTTTTTTTCAAAAAAGTCTATATAGTATCGTTAAAAAAAAAAGTTATTGTAATTAAAAAAATCTATATAACATCGTTAAAAATAAATTAACGGTCCCCCTCTTTTTCTCTTTTGTCTTGAATGTTCTTATTTGAATTTTACCCCCCCCCCCATTTTAAAATTCTGGCTCCGCCTCTGTATTTAGAGATGAGGAGGGCCAATGGAGAGCCTTGGAGGAGGCTGTGTGAACTTCCTGCATTTTGGCTATGTACCCTTTTGACCTATTTCTATTTAAATGCATGATTTTTTGTTTGATCTTGGAAATAAGGGTGAAGTGTCTGAAAATTCTTGAAAATGTAGAAGCAAAAGAATTATGAGTGGGTAAATGATTGAACATGCAATTGGCGTGATTGCCTCAATTTTGGCTGAGAACAGGGATCACATATTATGCTTCTTCAGTTATTTGGCTCATATATATACATGATTTTTTGGGTGAGTAAATGATTGAAAATGCAATTGGCGTGATTGTCTCAAAATTTTGGCTGAGAACAGCAATCACAAATTATGCTTCTTCAGTTATTTGGCTCATATATATAAACCAAACCAAACCAAACTAAGCCTTGTCCCACTAAGTGGGATCGGCTATATGGTTGGCTCATATATATACATGTATTATTTTTGTACTACACTTTTCTGATCATGAACAACTTTAGAAAGTGCTCTTTATATCATGGTATCTTCTTTCAAATTCTTCTAGACAACTTCTTGATAAGCTTTTACATGAACCTTTTCATATTCTTCTAGACACAAACAATTCAATATACAGTTGATTGCATAAACATACAGTTGTTCACTCTCAGATGCATGATACATTATTAAGCTAGCCGGAACATTTTATTATTTGAAGACAACACCTTGATACCAGTATCCTGTAGTGGGTACCAAAACCTGGTCTGAAGACACCGTTTTGTGATGAATTGTTGAAACATGTTGCTCAAGATGTTTCAAAGTTGGCGCAGGTGACTTGAAACTCTTCGTCTTGCTTTCCTAGTCAAAAATAGATTGCAGCTTCTAGTTTTCCAGTTTCTAGTTGCGTTTTCACAACATTGTTGTTAAATTTATGTAGGATGGGCGACCTGGTTCCCCTGCTCTCGGCACATATCCCTAGGTCATCAATTAGTGTAGTCTCGGTGTGAATTCTTAAAGGGAGTGAACAACCTCTCTGGCTACCCGGTAGTGAAAATTAATGTATGACTCAACCTGATATTAAAGGAATCGTTATTTGAAAGGCTAAATGTGTTTCTTTCCCATAGCGTTAGTAAGCATATTAAGAAACTCCGTGCAGGTAGAAGCTTGCAGAATACATTTCAATTTTAAAGTGTATTCTGATAATGCCTATGGCCATGACCGTAACAATTTAGTGACGATGTTTTCTTGTACGTTGCAGGTGTAACCCCAGCTGACAAGCCCCTGGAGTTGTACCATGGGAAGTGAGGACACGTGTGGATCCCACTTTTGAGGAATTGCTTTACTGAGGTTTTTCACTATCTTTTGCTCGCTTCCTCAGACCTTTTTAGGCTCCAAGTCTCCCCTTAATTTTTTTTGTAATTTCTGTTACATTTTTAGTCAAAATACTTTTAACAAGAATAAGTTGTGGTTGGGGAGCTTCTAATCTTCCTTTCTTCAGATATAATCCATCGGTTTCTAATGATATTGGATCAGGAATGCTGTTTCGACATTCAAATTTCCTTTACTTTTATTGGCAATTCTTGATTAGATGATTTTTTTTTTTCCGTGAAGAAAATTCCATATTAAAACAGAATACATAATTAGTTCTCGTAGGGTATGCATCAGAATTAAGCAGACTTTCTGGTCACCTCCTTCAAGTGGTGTTTTCAAAATTAACGTTGATGCTGCCTTCCCAGGTCCTGATAAA
Source organism: Ehretia macrophylla (assembly GCA_037974665.1). Classification (NCBI taxonomy): domain Eukaryota; kingdom Viridiplantae; phylum Streptophyta; class Magnoliopsida; order Boraginales; family Ehretiaceae; genus Ehretia; species Ehretia macrophylla. The sequence continues at coordinate 63,473,456 of CM075779.1, forward strand.
GCAGCCACATTAGCTATTTGTAGAAATCACATGGGGGAACTCGTTGTCGGAAATGTTTGGACTGTCTACTGCAACTCTGCCGCCAAAGCTGAGGCTCTCGCAATTTGGAATGCTTGCCAAGTAGCGAAGGACCTTGTTTGTGATAGCATCATAATTGAGAACAATGCATTAACGATTTTTAGCGTAATCTCCACTCCTAATGCTTCATTTCACTGGAAAGCAAGGCAAATTGTGGATTATATTTGCAAAATTGCAACTGATTATCCTAGGTTTAAGTTCTAGTGTGTTAAAAGATCTACTAATCAGTGTGCAGATTGAGTCGTTAAATACTTTATTAGTAATAATCTTCCTTTGGACTAGTGTACTAATGTCCCTCGTTATCTTAGGGACCTTTTGCTTAGACTTCCACTCTTTTGGGGTTGGCTGATTTTTATTTGAATGATATTTTCTTTTCTTACCAAAAAAAAAAGAAGTGACATAAACAGTCCAATTTAGGGGGAGGTTGTTCAAGAGTAGTGAACAGCCTTCCACCCCCACTTTTTATTTTATGGGCCAAAGTAGTGTTTACCGAAAATGAGAAATTTTCGTTGTTCAAATTGATCCAAGAACAGCATCCTATTTTTAACTAACATAAAGTTATTTGGTTAAAATATTCCACCCCAAACCACTCTATCTGTCACGGAGAGCATTTCTTTTTCAACTGTTCTTTCCCCAAGCGCGTACGGAAATATATATGGATGGAAGAGCTGTAAAGCTCTACCATGTACAACACATTGGGATGAGATCTCCTCATGGTTCATATAGACTACATCTCAACGAACGTTCTAGATGTAAAAAATGCAACCCTAAACACTAAATTGAAGAGAGTTGTTCAACAGAGGTTGAGGGCCCAAACGACATCGACGACAATTACTTGGCCTGAGAGCATATCAGCAACCTATGGTTAATCAAAAGAAAGGGGTGAATGATTTCCCTACACGTCCAATCAAAAATAACTAAGTTAAAAACAAACTCAAACATTAGCCTCTCCATAACGCCCGGACTCTTCCACACCGACTTGGTCCAGCTCGTGCTTGCCCAGCAAATCAATGGCTTCGTCTATGCCTCGGGTTTGTGGAGTCATACAGATTCCTTCAAATAGAAAAGACAAGTTAAGGTTGGAATACCTCTTCAGCACCTCTGTAACGATCCCAACCCGGCCCTTCTCAAGACTAGGTCAAAGTCTGCGTTTATCGTCATTGCGAGTTCATAACTTTCTATTAAAAGGAACAGTAAATAAAGAATTACTTAATAACAAGCCTTTATATAATAATTTAAGTACAAAAGGGTGTTACAACATCTAAAATCTGATAACTGCCCGGCTATTATACAAACTGAGGTTTCAACACAGCTACCCTTCTTCCCGAAATTAATACAACAAACTCTAACTTTTACAACTTGAATCCAACTATCACAACAAGAGGTTTCGAGCATGTAAACATTCAAAGTCTATTTCCATTTCAAGCTAAGTTGCACCTGCACTGGGGGGAGAAAAAACGGTGGGCTCTGGGGAAGCTCAGTAAGGATAGAATATAAGAGTTTTGAAAACATTTCAGGTCGGTCTCTTTTGTAAATCATGATGCAATTCACGTATGGTAGTATAACAAATTGTCCATATAAGATATAATAACATATGATAACTAGTAGTAAATTATTATCACAATAGTGGCATATATCCACAACAGATATCAGCCTACTCTCTGAGGGTGGAATGCCAAGCGAGAGTAAGATACTACTCTCCGAGGGTGGTACCAAGTGAGAGTAGGAACAAGTCAAGTATTTCATGAGGTGGCCAGCCTTGATCACAATTCCAACTTCTTATCTCTCCCAAGAGGATATTCCGGATTGTATCCAAAATCTACGACCCAACTCTCCGAGGGTGGTACCAAGCGAGAGAGGGAATAGGTCCACGATAGACACGAGAGCACCGGCAAACCCTATGTCGCTCGACGTTCGTGCAAGCTATCAGGCCTGAGGTTGCGACCCCCAAGTACACACAAGCATGCACAAGTAGTCATAGAACACATAATAAATCATATGGGGATCAACTAAAGTGGTTGTCCCGGGCAAGTAATAAATATTTTCTTGGCAATAGAATAACGGCCATAATAAAGCAATTTTCAAGTATAAATAGGGCATTATGACGGCGTGCAAATAACATGTATAACATTTATGTAAATATTTGGCAACATCTCTGCTTATCTTATGCTAAAACAATCAAATAAATCGAGCAGTAAATATTATCTAAGTCAACTCTAATTCAAATAAATAAAGAATATTAATAAGCATGATATTTATCTCAAGCTAGAATATTAAAATAACAAATCATCTTATAGACATATAATAATCATATAAACATATAAGATGCAGTTTTTAATAAAATCTCCTCACCTTAAAATGCCGAAAATTGGAAAAGATTCGGATCCGTTTTGAAACTTTCGAAACGTTAACTAAACTGAATCGATATAATTTAATAAAATTGGATCAGAGAAACATGTCTGCCTATTTGATTTCATGGGGTCAAATGACCCATTTATATAGGTTTTCAGAACCAATGCATGTGGGACACGTGTTTCACATGCGTGGACATTCCACGCATGTGTGACACGTGTCCTGCCACATGTCATGCATGCGTGGCACGTCCACGCATGTGTGCCACGTGTCCCGAGACACGTATCACTCCTTGAGAGTGACACCAACGCTCCGTTTTTTACCCATTTCATGCACAAGTGTCCTGATTTTTGTATTTTCGGGCCGAAATGTAATTTTATCAAACTTCATCATTAAGTAGTACAAGTTAAAAGAAACTCAATGGCCAATACTCGTTTTTCGAGACAGAAACCCGATTTTCCTATAATTGGCCCCAAAGTAAACCCTTTTTCCAGATCAAAAACCTCTAAAATTGAAAAAATAGCCGAAATGACCTGAAAAGTTAAAGGAAATCACCCACACTCTTGTAAGCAACAGAAAAGTTTTACTTAGTGATGATATGGAGCTTTACATCCCTGTAACGACCCTAAGTTTAATGTTAATTCATGCTATAAGAACACCTAATAATAGGTTACTATTAATCGTAATACCAATTAATTTTTAAATAGTAAAACAATTAACTAGAGATTAAATGTAGGCAAATAATCACAAAGGCACATTTTTAAAAAATAACAAAAGAAATAAATATAAATAAATGCTTGTAAATGCATGGTCGGGCTCGGGTATTACATCCTCCCCTACGGTATATTTCACCGCCTCCAGATAAACACTAGTGCACACCTCCTGAAAAGCAGAGCTTGTTTTGAAAGCTGTCAGTGCATTATCCCCATTAGCCTCCATGGACTCCACCAGATTTGAATAGCACTCCTGGGCAACTTGAATGATCTTGCTCTCCACCAAACCCAGTCTTTTCTCAGCCTCGGCGAGCTTCTTTGTCCCCTTCATAAGCTCTTCTCGGAGAAGGGCCAACCTCATTTCAACATCCTTGTGACGTCGCTTCTCCTCGTCAAGGGCTTCCTAGCTAGCTCGGACCTTGCTCTCGAAGTAACTAAGCCAACCTTGCAGCTCGGTGATTTTTTAGCATAGTTTAAAAGAATCGTTGTGGACCATCAAGGAAATTTTATCGCACTGTGAAAAGAAAAAATTATTAGCACAAATGATTAATATCAAAAGGAAGAGAACAGACAAAAAAGGGGTGATTACCTATTGACCAGCCTTCACTCTTTAAGCGGCAGGTGCAATATTATCCATCCCCTGGATCAAGATCTACTGGGATGTGCCCCCTCACACTGGGTTTTAGTTCTACTCAGTGAGCTGGGATGAAGGCTGGAAGAACTCTGGCCCCCTCGTTGAGTGACTGACCTCATCTGACATGCGGCCCGAGAAGTATAGGGATGCTCTACTAATGGGCTTGAGACCTTCCTTTTGAGCTTAGCAGCAATGGAGTCAACGATGTCTTGGGGATTTATCTCTGAAAACCAAAAAAAGATATTATACACTAAGAAACTGAGAAAATTGAGGTTTCATTACGTAATTTATGCCAGCATGCCTAAATCTGTTATTTCAATAAAAAATACAGACGAAAGATCAACAACTAGATAACTTTTACAGGAAATACCACAAATTAGATGATTAGAAGGTGTAGACAATTGATGGTCCAAATTGGACTACAAGCAAACCTTGATAAGAACAAGCTGAACTTACTTTATGCAATATCAATATTGGTATGTTCAAACCAAACATCATGAATTTAACTTTCTCTTTCAAGTCTTCTCTTCTCAAACTCACTCAAAACAGAAATGGAAGGAATCACAACACTACATCCTCTTAACACATTGCATGTAAATTATTGTTTTTATTTATAAGCTAGCATACCAGTAGATAGGACTAAGAAGACAGGAAAAATGTCGTGCGAGCGAGTCTGACAGAGTGTTCTACAACCCCATTTATAGATGTAGGAGACTTTATGCTCTACTTGTAATGCTTAAACTATGAACAAAACATAGTAATAATGCCAAATAAAAACACCTGTGACAACATGTTATGCATTTACCTGCGTATTCGTTACATCCCAAATCACACATAACAAGAGTTGTGTACCTGAAAGATGAGCCGGGAGCAATGGTGACGAAACGAAAGGTTCAGTGTCTGCGACAGCGGCAGTGGTAGCGGCTTGGGGATGTTCCTGGGATCGGTGAGGTATTCAAAAGCGTGCTGAGCGGTGAGGTTTTGCGCTTCTTTAGTGGTGCGACATTGGCTCTCCGGAGTCTCAAAAGATAAGCCGTTAACGGTGATGGTGCAGGAGAAGCGAGGGTTGTGATCGGGGCCGTCTCTCACGGTTGCGTACTGCGGAAAATTCCATGAACGTTTTTGGCAGAGCTCGTGTAGCTTGCTTTTGTACATTTTGCTTCTCGTTTTTCTCCTTTGTTTTCTAATTTTTGTGGATTGCTTAGTTGTAAATTTATTTTAACACTATATATGATGGGAGAAATGAGGGGGGGTCACGGGGGGTTGGTGCGGATGGGGAAATGCTCTGTACATTACCATGATGTGCCACAGGCAAAAGGTTGGTGAGTATGGGTAAATGTTCTGTACATTACTATGATCTACCACACACAAACTATATCTTTAATAATAACATAAATACTCTGCTGCTTTTTAGTTTGAAATTGCAAATATGAGGGTTTGGATTTTGGCTTTGTGATTTGTTGTATTGAGTACAAGCACACGTTAAAACAAAGGCAAATTTCACCAATAGTTTTTAATATTGGAATCAAGTTTTAATTTAGTCTTTATTATTATAAAAGTGATACAAATGATCCTTAATATTTGTAAAAACTAAAATGGTTAGTCCTTTCCGCTAATAATGGATGAAAAATGTTACTTTTTGTCAAAAATAACCATTATACCCTTAACTCATTATGTAAAATTCCAAATGTACCTTTTTAATTTTGAAATTAACATATTAATAATTTCTTTTCTTTTCGCCGTCCTCTTTCATCTCTCTCTCACACTCGGGCACTGAGTCACAATGCACACACACAGAGCCACGAATCAAACTCACAGAGAGGAAAAGAGAGAGAGAGTCAAACTCAGACACACAGCCACTAAGTCAAATTTAAACACACACACAGAGGCACTGAGTCACAAACTCATACAATGAGCACAAAAAAAAACACACACACATACACAGTGAATCAGAAAAATACACACATGCACAAGGTAAATCTCTCTCACACACACACACTAAATTCCGCCCGCACAGTGAATCGCGATTCGACACATACAAAATACGCCACATACACATATACATAAACCCACAATGACATACACCAACTATGCCCAAACACACATAAGTCTAGGCTGGGTTGCGGGGGTAGGGGAGTCGCGCGAGGTTGGGGGTTCGCGAGATAGGAGCTCGTCGCGGCAGTTTACAGGGTGATGGGGGTGGGTCGCATGCAATGGGGTTACTGGTAGCAGTGGTATGAGGCTGAAGCGTAGAGGTTCAGTGGGTTGGAGTTGGGGTGGTGGGGTGGTGGGGTGTTGTTGGGGAAGAAGAAAAAAGAAAAAATAAAGAAAAAAGGAAAAAAGGAAATAGAGAATAAAAATAAAAGTAAAAACAACTTTATAGTCAAATGACTATTTTGTCCTTCAAAAGATGATCATGTGGTGTGCACATGACTATTTTCCATTCAATTTTAACGGAGAACTAACAAAAATGACTATCCGCTTAAGTTTTGCAAATATTAAGAACTATTTGTGTCACTTTTGTAACAATGGAGACTGAATTGAAACTTAGAGCCAACATTAAGGACTATTGGTGAAATTTGCCCTTAAACAATCACACACTGAGAAATAGACACACCAAACAATACGCTTACAGAGATACAAACTTACATGTATTTTCGTAATTTGTATAGCTACTATGTAATTTGTTTAGCTTGGTTCTGTTATTGTCTATTAAGTCTCATTGTATTTTATAATTTGTATACCTACTATGTATTAATCCTCATCTTAACTTACATGTTGTAATACAAAGCTTCATTTATCTCGTTAAAAGAAAGAAAAAAACTTGAAAGTTTTATTATATAAACATTGAACTCACGTAAATTAATGTAATATCTCACAGTTGTGAGAGATAGTATTAATTAAGGAGAGAGAAATTAAATAAAATTAATAAAATTAAAATGAGAATAAAAATAAATCTATTTAGTTAAAATGCTAACTAGAAAGTGATAATTGAGTGATAAAAATAAAATAATGTTTAATATTACTCTGATCACTCTCTCCACCTCTCTCTTCTGATGCACTGAAAAAGGAACTGGCTAGACACAACCCTAGCCATATTCTCTTGCAGAGATCAACAACAACCCTTTATTCATGGAAAATTATTCAATCCGATAATTTTTTTTAATCAATTTGGACTGACCATCAACCCCTCAGATATAAATAAGTCTCAGTGTGTGAGACTCAATTTAGGGTATCTCTAATAGTAAGTTTAAAATACAAAACTTACCATTTTTAGCTATTTTTAGAGACCCGAGTCTCTAAAAATTATTATTAATGATCTAAATATACATGAGACTCACCACTTTTGTCAACTTTTAAGCCAAAATAGAGACCTGGGTCTCTAAAATCACTATTTGTGGCTCTAAATTTAAAGCCAAAAATATAGACTGGGTCTCTATTTTAATTCAAAAGTTGACAAAAGTGGTGGATCCCATGTATATTTAAATCATTAATAATGATTTTTAGAGACCTGAGAAAAATAGCCAAAAATGGTATACTTTGTATTTTGCCCTCCCCATTGGAGATACCCTAATATGTCTAGAATTAATGATCCGCCTGTATTGTTCTAATAATTTCCAATTCAATCCAAGTCAAGAAGTATTAGCTTTCCATCAACTTTTTTAACTAATGGTGCAGCTTTGAGGTGTACTGGAAAAACAATTGAAGATTGCCTATGACAAACTATCATAAGAGGAGTCATTCTTCTCTGCGGATAACTTTTTCTCTCTCTACGTGTCACATTAGCAAATTTTTTTAATACACGAAATACAAAAAGTAGTCGTGTTACCATTTTACCCTTATTGTCGAATTTAGTGTATTTTTTACCCTTAAATGCAACAATTACAAAATTAGCCTTGTGGACAAACTTAGCATAGGAAATATTAGCCAATTTTACCTTTCTACCCTCATGCGGTCCCGAGAAATCAATCACCACTTTCATTCATCATTAACATGAATATGATAAACAATAATATTAATAATAATAACATGAATAATATAAAATAATAATAATAATAATGAATATTAATTTTACATCATTATTTATCAATTTTTATTAGTATTAACATTATTATTATTATTATTATTAATGTTATTATTATTAGTTACTAGTAGTAGTAGTAGTAGTAGTATTAATTTAACTAAAATATATATATACATATAAGGGACATGATTGTAGAATGTAATATTTTCATAGGTTAATATTAGGTATTTAAGAAATAAGTCTATTCTCAAACACATGAAAATGTGCTAATCCTATGTACGGAAGAATGATATTTTATTTTCAAACGCATTCCAGTGTACCCATAAGAGTAAACATTTGATAATATAACATGGTTACCCTTTTATTATTGTAGTATTAAAATTAAGAGTAAAAATTAACATAATTATAAATAAAATTAACATAATAAATAATAATAATATTAATAATAATTATCATAATAATGGACTTAAGAATAATAATAATTTTAATACACTATCTATGATTATTTATTTATTATTATTATTAGTAATAGTAGTAGTGGTAGTGGTAGTTATAGTAGTACAATTTTACCAAAAGAATATATACATATAAGGGACATGATTGTATAATATAATATTTTGATGGGGTTATATTAGTCATTTAAGAGAAAAATTTATCCCCAAACACATAAAAATGTACTAACTCCCATGTATGGGGGATTGAGATTATCTTGGGAATATAAATTTTAATTTATTTATTTATACCAAGCATGAGAATCAAAATAAAGTTAGGAATGTCATTTCATTCCCAAATGCATTCCAATGATCCAATCACTAAAAGTGTTTGTCACTATTCATCTTCAATCAAATTCTTAATGTGTATGTATGCCCTATCATATAATGGATATGACTTATAACATATGCTATATGTGTTTCCAAAATTAGGTGAAAAATGTGTGATATCTTCTCCATTATAATTATTACATAATTATATTCGATTCTTACTTTAATCTAAATATTAAACACTTATATATCATCGGGAGTATGCAGTGAAACAAGTTCTTAAAATCCATGAAATTTCAACCTAACACCAACTATAATTCAGTTGCTCTCACTAAAGGGAAGAATCACTATTAATTAACACATTAACAAATACTCTCTCTTTTTGCTCAGTATCCTTGCACACACCTCAACACTATTCGATGAAATCAAAAAAAAAAAAAATTACCATAACATATGCACAAGTATGTGTATTCTTACGCGCACATACACATATATATCATTAATTAATATTATGTAACTACTGTTGAAAAAGTATAACCATTAAAATATAAACATATTCCAAATAGTAAAAAATAAATAAAATCGAGACATTATTCTTTGGCTTATTTAAATGTTGTGCACATTAGTCATATTCATAGATGAGTTAGCAATGGACTTTTGCTGTGACATTGCCTGGTAGGCCTAGTTGGCCCAAGTTACATATATATATACATCCTTGTCAAGTTGGGATAATATTTCATATATGCTTATTTTTATAGGCCTAATTTATGAAATAAATGTACATTTTAAATATTTGGACTTCGTGGATTAACATTGACCTTTTTTATTTTGGTAAAAGACTAGCCATGACTTAATATATTTATGAACAGAGCGGTTTGTTTTCACTTCTTAAAAAAAAGGCCCATCGAGGATAACTAATGCCTTTTTAAATTGGTGTTTATGATTAGCATGTCACATATGCTTAACAACTATTAATTTAACAATACTATTTTTGAAGACTTACTAAACATACCTCATTTAAAATTGAATATGATTTTTTTACTACAATCTTAGCTATGTTTAACTTCAATGGAGCAAATTAAAGATTAGGCTATTAGAGAATAATATGACGATTGTTGTGATACTCTCGTATTTCCTTACTTCTCTTATTTTTAAATTTGAGATCCTGTAATCATTGATCAAAAGATTATATATGATTCATACATTACTTTATTTATAAATAAAACCGAGTAAAAAAAGAAGATGAGCTAAACGTTAATTGTTCACTTGTGTATTAAAGGGATCTAAATATGATATTGTGCAATTTACTTTATTCATATTCATAGATTTTGGTTAAATGTAGTGACTTGCATGCACATTTGTATATTCTTTTTTTGATTATTTAAAGGAATCTACACATGCATATTCGTAGATTTTTAAATTCATTTCATATTTTTTTATCATTATTTTCGATGATTTAAGTTATGTATGTATATATATATATATATTCGGTAGGTTATGCATTACGTACCAACAAAATACTAGCTATTTTTTGAAATTTAATCATTAATTTTATTGATATGCCGATTTTCAGATTATCGTTCGCATTAATTTCTCCATGGTGCATGATTAAAACTAATTCCGGCTAATTTATAGATACCAATCTGCATGTTCCTATATTTTTAGAAAATGATAAAATAATTTTTAATTACGTTTCGACAACGATTTGCTCTTGAATTAAATATTTGGCGTAAGTCTATATTAATAAAAAAATCTTATCGTAAGAATAAAAGAGTTATTTGGTTTGCTAAGACACACTACATGTATAAACAAAAATATTGCATGCAACACTTTACTATGCGTGGAAACAAAAAAAAAAAATAGTGCATGCATAGAAGTGGGCATGGGGACAAGTTTAAGGGACCTAATATGGTCATTTAGCAAAGTTTTTTGTCATCACTTGCTTGTCTATTTTAGTCATTTGACATCTCTTCTTTTTCTAAATGTGCAGATATCAGACACCAACATAAAAGGTTAAAGATGTCTTCTTTGCTCAAAGTGGGGACAAAGCCTCCCATTAATGCATGCCACATGTCAAACGGATGTTGATTAGATTGTCACATCAACAGCCAGCGTCCGGATAAAATAATTCTCCTATTATTAATTGTCACCACAGTAAGAGAATGATATCGAGGACGATGATGATTTCATTAAAATCAATAGATTGTACGGTGGAGGCTAATCCATATCAGTTTGAATCTCAGTACCAGTCAGTACTGTTCTATTACCAACAAAAAGGAATATGGACAAGTGATACGATGAGCTACTGCCAAGGTCAAGATACCACTTTTCTTCCCCAACTAAGCAGGCTATGAGTACACCTACCCCAAAGTACAAGTTAGTCTTCTGTGAGACTATTTTTCACATACAAAAATATGAATCACGCGCAGTCTTTTATTATGAGTCTCACATTAAACTGCTTCATTGAAAAATTTTTACTGAAGTATTTCTTGTCCATATTAACTTATATAGACTTTGGGGATAGGCTAATGGGACCCTCCCAATTCTATAATTGAAGACATATTTCCATACTAAGGCTTTGTTGGTTTGTCGTAAAATATTTTTTTCAAAAATATATTTTTTTTAATTTTACAATATTTAATAATATCGAAAAATTAATTAATTATAAAATATTTTTTGATAAAAAATTACAGCTGCTTTTATTTAATTTTACGATATTTGGTAACACTGAAAAATTGATCAACTATAAAATATTTTTCGATCAACAATTGCGGTTAGTACAAAATTCTAAAAAATATTTTTTATTTCCTTTAAGAGAAGAAAATATTTTACGGAACACACGGTACATCCAAACACCAGAAAATATTTTCCAATATTCTATTTTCCAAAAAAATATTTCCTCCCAACAAGTTATTTTACGACAAACAAACGAAACCCTATAAAATATTTTATTTTTCAGAAAAATATTTTTCATGGAAAATATTTTTTACAAACAAGTTATTTTACGACAAACAAACGGAGACTCATTCCAAATCCCTTTCTGATAACGCATCTCTTGAGGATAACTAACTCAGTTTTGAATTTCATGTGTTTATCTTTCAGATCATTGTAATCTTGTAAAGCTTGTCCATTTATATTTGTTACTCTAGATAGGTTATATTGTATTACAAATACTATACGTTATTGTAATAGCACATCAGAGGAAATACAATTAATTTTACTATATCTTTTTATAGTATCATAGCCATTTGATTGTCATTGTTTTCCTGCATATAAACCAGATAAATTGAGTCCTAAATCAGTCTTGTGTGTTTTCGTGGACTATATAGCAGTAATCACAAAGGGTATCGCTGTTATGTTATAATATAGTTAATGAACGGGTTTATGTTTCAAGTCATGAGCTGTTCGATGAATTCGTTTTCCCATTTCGTTCCGCAACGACTCTACTCAGTCCTCTAAGTCTGATTTCGCAAAAGAGTCTCCTTCAAATCCAGCCTAGCCTTGTGTGTGTTTGGGCATGGTTGGTGTATGTCATTGTGGGTTTATGTGTATGTGTGTATGGCGTATTTTGTACGTGTCAAATCGCGATTCGCTGTGTGGACAGAATTCAGTGTGTGTGTGAGAGATTCACCTTGTGCATGTGTGTATTTTTCTGATTCACCGTGTATTTGTGTGTGTGTTTTTTTTTGCTCATTGTATGAGTTTGTGACTCCATGCCTCTGTGTGTGTGTGTGTGTCTGAGTTTGACTCATCGGCTTTGTGTATTTGAGTTTGACTTTCTCTCTCTCTCTTCCTCTTTGTGAGTTTGACTCGTGGCTATGTGTGTGTCTGAGTTTGCCTCAGTGCTTGCGTGTGTGTGAATTGTGACTTAATGTCCGCGTGTGAGAGAGAGATGAAGGAGGACGAAGAAAAGAAAATAAATTATTAATATGTTAATTTCAAAATTAAAATGATACAGTTGGATTTTTACATAATGAGTTAAAGGTATAATGGTCATTTTTGACAAAAAGTAATATTTTCCATTCATTATTAACAGAAAGGACTAACTGTATTAGTTTTTGCAAATATTAAAGACCATTTGCGTCACTTTTATAAGGGTATCTCTAATGGGGAGTACTATTTACAAAATTTTATTATTTTTAGTTATTTTTAGAGATCCAGGTCTTTAAAAATTATTATTAATTATTTAAATATATAAGTGCCCCACTACTTTTTATATATTTGAGTTAAAATAAAGACTTAATTTACTTTTTTGGCTCTAAATTTAGAGATCCAAAAAATGATTGAGTTTTTATTTTGGTGTAAAAGTTAACAAAAGTGGTAGGCCCTATGTATATTTAAATTATTAATAATAATTTTTAAAGATTCAAATCTCTAAAAATTATTAAAAATGAAAAAATTTTATGAATAGTATTAACTATTGAAGATACCTAACGAAAGGAACTAAGTCGAAACTTAATGCCAATATTGAGAACTATTAGTAAAATTTGCCCTTGTTTTAACATGTGCTTGTACTCGATACAATAAATCACAAAGCCAAAATCCAAAACCTCATATTTGCAATTTCAAACTAAAAAGCAGCAGAGCATTTATGTTATTATTAATTATCACCTCAGTAAGAGAATGACATCGAGGACGATGGTGATTTCATTAAAATCTATAGATTGTACGGTGGAAGATCTTTCTGTATCATACAAATCTCGGCACCAGTCGGCACTGTTCTACTACCAACAAAAGTGAATATGGACAAGTGATACGATGAGCTACTGCCAAGGTTAAGATGCCACTTTTCTTCGCCAACTAAGCAGGCTATGAGTACACCTATCCCAAAGTACAAGTTAGTCTTTTGTGAGACTATTTTTCAGTTACAAAAATGTGAATCACGCGTATTATTTTATTGCGTAATCTCATATTCAACTTAGGAATAACAATGGGATGGGGTGGCGTGGGGTGGGGTGGCGTGGGGTGGCTATCTTTACGTCTTGTTTGTTCACTTAAAAAGTTATTTCATCTCCTCTTGTTTTATTTATGTATTCTATACTCTCGGGCCTCGTCCCCCGTTCCCGAATCTCGTGGAGAATGAGAATTATTCGCGAGATTTTTATTATTTTTTTAAATTTTAAGAATTAAAGTTAATTTGAATCATACAATTTTAAAATATAAATTAAAATTATAGTAATGAGAAATATAAATATAGATCTTAAATAAAGTTTAATATTAATTATTCTTGCAGTTTGTGACTCAGTGCCACTGTGTGTGTGCCTAAATTTGACTCAGTGATTGTGTGTATCTGAGTTTGACTCTCTCCTCTCTCTTTTCCTCTCTTTGAGTTTGACTTGTGCCCGCGTGTGTGTGAATTGTGACTCAGTGCCCGCGTGTGTGTGAATTGTGGAAGAGAGATGAAGGAGGACGATGAAAAGAAAATAAAAGAAATTATTAATATGTTAATTTCAAAATTAAAATGATACATTTGGAATTTTACATAATGAGTTAAGGGTATAATAGTCATTTTTGACAAAAAAAATAACATTTTTCATCTATTATTAACAAAAAGGACTAATCGTATTAATTTTTACAAATATTAAAGATTATTTGTGTCACTTTTATAACAATACAAACTAAATTAAAATTTGATGCCAACATTGAAAACTATTGGTGAAATTTACCCTTGTTTTAACGTGTGCTTGTACTCAATATCATAAATCACAAAGCCAAAATCCAAAAACGCATATTTGCAATTCCCAACTAAAAAGCAGCTTAGCATTTATGTTATTATTAATTATCACCCCAGTAAGAGAATGACATCAAGGACGATGATGATTTCATTAAAATCAATAGATTGTACGGTGGAAGATCTTTCTGTATCATACAAATCTCGGCACCAGTCGGCACTGTTCTACTACCAACAAAAGTGAATATGGACAAGTGATACGATGAGCTACTGCCAAGGTTAAGATGCCACTTTTCTTCGCCAACTAAGCAGTCTATGAGTACACCTATCCCAAAGTACAAGTTAGTCTTTTGTGAGACTATTTTTCAGTTACAAAAATGTGAATCACGCGTATTATTTTATTACGTAATCTCATATTCAACTTAGAAATAACGATAGGATGAGAGTGGCGTGGGGTAGCTATCTTTACGTCTCGTTTGTTCACTTAAAAAGTTCTTTCATCTCTCGTTTTATTCCTGCATGCAAGAAATCCGCGTGGAAAGAAATTCTCAAACAAACAACCATGCAAGATGATGGCCGATCATGGAAATCCCGTTTTACAAGAGAGCCGCCGCTGATAATAATAAAACAAGCATCCCCAAATTCGAACATTTCACAAGTAAGTTTATAAGTTTATTCTCTACTTTTACTTGGTTTGCTTGTACAGCTATTTTGATCAATACATTTAGAGTCAAAACAATGGCAAATTGGGATAGATTTGACCAAGATTTTTTTTACTCCTCTTTCAGGCTCTACGCACTTGGGCTTCTCGACCTAACCAATCTATTTGGTTAGAAATCCTCGACCATTGCGTGCGAACCGAAAGAATATTCGGAATGTCGGAACGCTTTAGAGTAGGGATGAGGCCTATTCTTCGATTTGTTTATGAAACAATTCATTTTCGGAATTCTAGTACTGTTGACCTGAGATTACATGTGGTGTCTGATGGAAATGACGGGCTGACCGTAATCGATCAAGATTTTCGTCAAGGTGGTAGACATTGTCAGTATTACTCCTTTTTAGCTTAATAAATTTATTTTATTTTAATGTTTTTTCGTTTTTCTTAATAGGATGTATAGATGGATTGCATGGTGTTATTCGTGGTCTGAAAAACATTATAGACTACGTCGTAGATGCTGAACCACCTTTTGGAGATACTGTTAACATAGAAAATTTTGGAAGGATTTTGGGCTTGGAGGAAAATTTTGCAACTCAGACCAAGATGCAAACAGTTTATTATCCATAGAATCGAGAATGGTTGGGGCACTTATCTTTGGAAGGATCAATGGCATCCTGTAGGGATTCTCTCTGAGGTCTTTGACTGGGACAACATTCAGACTTCTGGATTTGGACCCACTACTAAAGTTGCTAATTTTATTTGTGGAGATAATTGGGCGTGGCCAGATAACTTTGACATTTTTGCCTACATTAAGGCAACTTTGGGTACTTTACGACCCAATCCTTGTATTGATGATAAACAAATTTGGATTAATTCACCATCTAGAAAGTACTCGTTAAGGGCAACTTTGGAGCTCTTCAGACAACCTATCTCTCACGTTGATAGGCATAAAATTGTTTGGTTCAAACATTCTATTCCCAAGCATGCGTTTTGTTCTTGGCTTTTCTGGAAAGATAGACTCTCTACCAAAAGGAGACTAATTTCATGAGGGATGAATGTTGATCCGCTTTGTTTGTTCTGTCGTGCTTTTATGGAGGACAAAGAACATTTATTTTTTCAATGCTCTTTCACCAACAGAATTTGGAGAAGAGAATGGAAGATGATCAAGGCATCACCTCGCATCACGTCCTGGCCAGCTATTGCGAGATGGATTATGAACAACGCATCACGCGAATCGCTTCAAGCTATTACAACTAACCTTTTTCCACGGGGCATTTGTCTATCATGTGTGGAAAGAAAGAAATAGTAAATTGTATAGAAATGAGGTTCTTACTAAAGATCAGATTTTTGATAATATTATTTTTGATATAAAGTCGAAACTTATTTTGGCTAGAAAGATTAGGAGAAGTCCCTTAAACCAAGCCATTTGTTTAGCCTGAAACCTTGATAAAAATAGACTAAGATAGTTATCCCCTGGGGGATACATGTTCTTCAAATATTTTTGTTATCTTTTAATGATATCATTGTCTTTAGCAAAAAAAAACAAAAAACCAAAAAAAAAATCCACACCAACTGGTACCTAAAAATGGGCTTCCCCACGTGGTAGTCTAAAATCGGCCCATATCAGAGGCCCATTTTCTTATTTGCCTTTCAAATATAAAATTGCCTTCAAATATAAATTTTTTTTTTAATTTGAGTATTTTTAGATATTCTAATTTATAAAAATAACATTATTTATAATAAAAGTACGTAAAATTCATTATTTTTAACTTAAAAGATGTCAAAATAGAGACTCAGTCTCTATTTTCTTCTATAAATTTATTAAAAAAATGGAGATTGGGTCATAATTTTGATATTTTTTAAATTAAAAGTGATAAATACTTTGCAAAGCAAGCTGAGAAGAAAAAGAAGAAAGGAGAGGGCGAGTTCTTTGAGGCAGAGAAAGAGGTCTGCTTATCTAACTATGCATGCGAACCTTTCTTCTTCATGCTGTATCCGTGGCAGTTTTAATTATTTACATTTTCATCTCTCTAAAATTATAGGAGAAGAACGTGCTCCCACAAGAGAAGAAAGACAACCGGAAATCAGTTGATGCACCACTGCTTAAAGCTATTGAGGATGTTCCCGATTTGAATGCCTATTTGGGAGCAAGGTTCTCACTGAAGGCAGGCATGAAACCTCATGAGCTTGTATTTTAGAGGAAGCCATTTGAAATTACTAGGACCAGTTTTGTCATTCATACATCTGTTCTGCTCTTTTCCATGACTTCGGCTTAAATACACTCTTTCACTCAGATTTTGTTGGTGGTTGGCATCTTTATGTTTGATCTTTGCGTTTCTAATGCACTACGAATTGGAATTATGAATTATACTTGTTAAAGTAGTCCTTTGATCTTCTTTTAGTTTTGCTCTCCCCACAGTTCGTCTTAGATTTGGTGATGAAAACCCGTGTAATCCAATGAGTCCTAGTTCGGCCATTTGCTCCCCACCAAAACTTTGCAACTTTGGAACACAATTTATTACATGTAGAGCTTGGGAAACAGATGATGGACGTGCCATATGAGCTTGAATGACCTGCTTGAATTAACACTTCTTTGCCAACTTCTGTGAGTAAATGACCTCTCCAACCCTCCATGTTGCAATCATTGTCTCTAAAACCCGAGTAAACATTCAAATAATCGCCCTATGTTCATTCTGAGTTTGAAGTTTCTTTAATTCTTAGTCAGTAGGCATACACAGTTACTTCCTAAGATTATGTTTGGAATTAATTCTAAGGAGGTGGATGATCTCATCTTTGATATGGTAGGGAGTGTTAATTTCATGATTTCATAATTTGCTTTAATTTTGAACCCCTCGTATCATTGTTGTGGGCATTGTCAATATCAGTGCTATCATTGTTGTGGCAAAACAAACAGTTAAGAATTATTAAGTTTCATCTTTAAAGTAATTTGTATTAGGCGGAATAATTAAATATTGTAGATGACAAGTCAAGAATATCCAAATAAATCATCTAAGTATGAATTAATAAATTCAACCCAAAACGAATATAAAATCAAGAAAAACCTAACTACCACTCCAAATCAAGGTGTTTGAAACTTACTAGGCCACAGACCTAGTACCCAACATAAAATATAATAATAAAATGTACATAGATGGGCCACCGGCCCAATACGCAAAAACAACCAAACTTCAGACACTACCACCGCCGGCACTTCACCAGATTCACAATAGAGCAATCGAGGTAAATTGCGCGCCAAGTTTCAGTCCAAACTAGTTGTGGGTCTTGTTTTAAGAAATATATGTAGGTCCTGCTACAAAGCAAAATAAAAAGTTAATGATCTTATCAGATATCAAATATAAAGGTATTAATAAAAGATTTTTTCACTTACAATTGATTACCAACATGAAACTGGTTATGCTGCGTCAAATTTATTGCCATATCATAAAATGATGTCGGCAACACTTTTGGAAGAACGGATGTGAGCATAACAAATATGTCAAGTAAAGTATTGTGTTGTTGGCGATAACGCTACTGTAGGTGCCTTTTTACATTATAAAAATATCTAAAACAGGTAAAACTAAATTCGTAATTGTAACCCGCCCCTCCATACTCTTCAATCGGAAAATGTTTAATGCTATCTAAGGGCCCATGAGTTGGATTAATCAAATCAATGTAATCGTTCAGAGCGTCCATTAGAACTATATTCTCAAAAATATGAGAACTCATCCTACTCAAATTCCAACCTTTATCCATAAAAGAGATCCCGTCTCTATCATCAAAGATGATAGGATTCTTACAAATAAAGTATGATAATGTCCTCAACAAAGAAAAAGTGAGAATTAGTAATAATTAACATAGAAATTAAAATTTAAACAAAATAAAGCTTACTTTATCCTAAAAAGGTCGTCGCACTGCAGAGCTTCATCACATAATTCAAAAAAAAATTTAACCACCTCAGGTTTGTTATTTTCTATGTTAACAGTATCTCCAAAAGGTGGTTCAGCATCTACGACGTAGTCTATAATGTTTTTCAGACCACGAATAACACCATGCAATCCATCTATACATCCTATTAAGAAAAACGAAAAAACATTAAAATAAAAAAAAAATTATTAAGCTAAAAAAGAATAATACTGACAATGTCTACCACCTCAATGAAAATCTTGATCGATTACGGTCAGCCCGTCATTTCCATCAGACACCACATGTAATCCCAAGTCAACACTACTAGAATTCCGTAAATGAATTGTTTCGTAAACAAACCGAAAAATAGGTCTCATCCCTATTCTGAAATGTCCCGACATTCCGAAAATTCTTCCGGTTTGCCTGCGATGGTCGAGGATTTCAAACAAATAGATTGGTTAGGTCGAGAAGCCCAAGTGCGTAGAGCCTGAAATAGGAGTAAAAAAAAAATGTTGGTCAAATCTATCACAATTTGACATTGTTTTGAGTCTAAATGTATTGATCAAGATGTACAAGCAAACCAAGTAAAAGTAGATAATTAACTTATAAACTTACTTCTGAAATTTTCGAATTAATTAATTCTAAACCCTTTTAGAATAATTAATTAAAGATTGACCCCTCAATTGCACTCATGTCTCAATACTTTCCAGTATTTACACTTTGGCCCCAAAACTTTAAAAAATTACGATTTTGGCCACTTAACCGTTAATGTCCAAAATAATACCGTTAACACTTTAACGTATTTCCAACTCAATATTTATACTTTGACCCCAATACTTTTAGTGTTTGTACTTTTGGCCCAGTTAACTATTAACGTCCAAAATAAACAACGTTAACTCATTAACTTGTTTCCAACTTAATATCAAGCTCGTTAATTGCCTTATTCTTGATGCTCTTTTTGTGTGTGACTTTCTAGATTCATAACTGTATAGCGATGAAAGACTATTAAATGCTTTTAATCTATTCCAAAAATATCTCTGTCATTCTCCGGAATACCCTCATCTTCAAGAGTTACGTCTAGCAACATACGCGCATCATGACAATTTATACGGTAATGAAGTCCAACTTTTATGAATCTATTTATAGTCGCGAATTATCGTGCAGTCCGATCCTTCCATTAAATATGTCCCGATCGTTGTGGAGACCATAATACGATTAATTCCACTAAATAATTCTATACATAGATCTATTCGGTAGAGTGAGAAATGACACCTATGGAACCCTTTCCATCATTTCATCTGTTATGTGCCCTGGCCGAGAACATCCTCAATCAACCGAAATAAGATCGCATAAGACATCGCCCCACGTCGGAGGTTAACGGATCCTATCTTGACAATTACCTGTCAGTTCATATCACAAAACTAAAATGCGAAAGGCCGTAACCCACTTTTTGGCAGACGGGTATTGTCTAGGCGCAATATTTAACCCCTAATATAACTGATAGGCGTAATTTCTCAAATCAAATGATTAATTTACATAATTTACAACGAATAACAAACTATTAATTCATAGTTATGTAGTTTGTTATTCTAGTCACATTCAATGATTCGTTTAACTAACAATCACCCATATGTAAGTCAGTCGCATCCCTATTCTGTTATGACACAAGCCTCGCCATTCCTTATCATTAACATCTTTATTTTAATCAAATATAGCTTACATATGATAGCTCGTACTTGATTATTCTAGTCACGATCAAATAATCTGAGGACTATAAATTATTTTAAATATTTATTATATCAAAAAAATATATCAACGTATTCTAAACGCTTTTAAAATATATTTCTATTCCAAAAAATATTAAAAACACATTCATATAATAGACATAACAGATAATATGAACATCACAAACAATCCAATATATAAATAAACATATAAACATAAATGTCATTAAATTTAAATTAATACCAAAATATCCCAAAATAAATTATCTAACTATATAACATTAGCCATATTTTCAACAGCTCGATCCTTTTTCTCTGCCTTTTCGTTTTCTTTTCCAAATGATTCATTCAACAACTTGGCTGCATATATTAACCAACTTCTTCTAGGTTATGCATATGATAATTTATTGTGAATATTTCATCATTTCACTTGTTGCCTCATGCTAAAAAGCACCTGTTGAGGCGAAATTTTTTGCACGATCTCTTTAAGAATTCTGCTCAATGTTTGGTCTGATGTGTAACTAAACTTGGTCTGCGCTTTGGTAGTAAAATATCGACTGTGGTAAAGAGGCAGGGACCATTCGTTTCATAGATATGATAATTGTTTTCCAGTTTCACTGTGCGCTTGTGTGTACAATGTAGCATTACTAATTAACCTTTGTAATATCTTTTTTTTTCAACAGAATAGGTACTGAACATGAAAAGTTCGGTTTCGAGTCTGAAACTTTACGCCAATGAACTATGATCAAATAGCAGAGTTGCCTAATAGTATTTCTGAGAGATTTGATTGGGAAAAAGTCATGGAAGGTGACAAGATCATCGGCCTTAAACAGGTGATCTTTCAAATCTACCTCTCTGGAATTCTTGGTCTGATACAATGGAAGATTTTCGGTCTAGATATTCTTGCTTTCAAACTCTTTTCATGTTGCAATTTGTGTATCTACAATCGGTGATGCTAGAAATGTTTTTGTGGCTGTAATGCCAATTTTCTCCTTTTACTAATAAATTCACTCGCTAGCAATGGCAGATGCACACTAGTGGCAGTGGACAGTCCCTGCTAACCCACAAAATACATTTAAAAACTCCTTGGTATTTTTAGTCTATAAAATTACATAGGCCCTATAGCCCCACTAATTTTGGTTTTGATAATCACCTTAGCCCCCTCCAATTTTGGTCTCCAAAACCATTTTAGTCCGTTCCATAGTTACCAGATTCGTGGTACGTGAATCGTGGTATGAGTTCGGGTATAGAGTACGGCACTAGAAGTTTATAAGGTACGACAGGGGAGGCTTCTTCAGTAGGTTCACAGTACGATATGAAGAATTATTAGGTTTGTTTACCAAATATTATGTAGAACAATACTAAAATTAATTTGCTACAAAGTTTGGTCTAAAGTCCAAAATGCAAATTCAATAAATTAAGATAATTTTCTAATATTGTATATGAAGCAAAGGACACAAAAACAAGCTAGAACATTTTTATATCTTAATAGAGGTTTACACTATATGTTTGTAATTTTTAGGTTCTTTGTTCACTTTCATTATTTTTCTGGTAAAAGTTTGTATATTATTTGGGTCGCCAAGTATAGTGAACTGGAACGCGAATCGCAATATTTTGGCACGCAAATGTAACGCGAATTGGGACGTGGAATCGGATACGCGGTTCCAAGAGGGGTAGGATGAATCTAGTAACTATGGTCCGCTCTGCTACAATATTCTAGATCTGCCCCTGTTGGCTCGTCACTTCATTAGCATAATAACTTCTGTATTTTGCTTGGTTTATTTGATCTGATGATGATTTTCAATGTATTTGGGCAGGGAAAGCAAAGCATATCACTGGAGCCTGGTGGTCAATTTGAGCTCAGTGGTGCACCTCTTGAAACTCTCTATCCAACTTGTGCTGAGGTTAATTCACATCTTTACCAGGTTTGTGCAGAACTCTTACTATACATATGAAGGTGGATGATTGTTGCATTTACAACTACTGAAGTGCTTTTGTACTTTTTTTCTGTCTTCCTCCCTTCTTTCACATGTAAAGTACTCTTCCAATCTTTTTATTATATGGTATATTTTTCAATTTAACATTTTAAGCAAAAGAATGCCTTTCTAGTTTGGTTGCTTGTTTCTGAGTTTCAGAATGCCAATCCCTGGCACCTAGATTTATCTGTTAAAGTTAACATCTGTTCTTGCATGAATTACACAGGTCAAAGCTGTTGCTGAGGAAATAGGAATAGGATACTTGGGAATTGGTTTCCAGCCTAAATGGGGCCTGAAAGATATACCTATAATGCCCAAGGTAAATTACACACTTAATCATCTGAATATTCTCTGGGTAGGTGTATACATTTTGCCTATGGGATTTTAATGGAGTAGCTGCCATTAAACTTTTATTTTGAGTCACTGCTTGATGCCCAATAAACAGATTGCTATGATTTCCAACTGAACTTTGTTAACAACTGTCAGGTTGGCATGTGGGATGAATGTATATGATTTTTCAATAGAACATTTACTTCACTACTTAAATACAATTTGGAGAACAAGACAATCTGATAAAACATTGGCATCATTCTCGAAGTGGTTAACCCAGGGGCCAAAATCCAATTTTCGCCAAGCATATTTCTTTTTTTAGACAGGATCTCAGAATCAATTAAGGGAGGACGACTTGAACCAAGTGGCACCACTATCCGTCCAACCAGGATCAAACTGCTGCGAAAATCTGTACTCCCTGGATCAACCACTTTGTGAATAACTCCACCTAGTGATATAAGGGCTTTGAATGGACCGGTTTGTAGACATTTGGACATTTGCTTTATGTATTCTGCATTTCATCTTGACAAGAGTTTACAGGGTGTTTCTTTTAGAGGCCAGGCTCGTCACCCTTTCGTCATGAGCTTTCATAACTTAATCTGCCTTTGCATACCATCTGTGTCTATTCAAGTCCTAAAACCTAAAGACTAACTGACAGATTAAAATGTAGATGATTTGTTATTGTGCAATTATCATCACCTGCTTCTATTCATATCTAATAACCTAATGAGTCATTTGCAACTCAAAGTGTATAATGATTTTTGGTTAGTAGACAAATATAAAGTATTTACGGAAACACCTGTGTAGGTTTTTGAAACAAAATTGTTATTATTTCTTTATAGTAATCTTTGAAGTCATTACATTTGTCATTTGGTGATCCTTCTCATTCTTTGACTGCAAGTAGTGGTCCTTCGCCTTTAAGATTATTCAAGTTATGCATAATTACAAGGCTACACCTGAATGCTCATTCTTTTTAAAGATTATATCATCAGCTGGCCACATGCTGACAGAGAACTTTGGCACAGGGAAGATATGAGATTATGAGGAATTATATGCCTGAGGTTGGTTCTCTTGGACTTGATATGATGTTCCGAACATTTACCTCCATTTTCAACTACAATATCTTCCTTTAAGTTTGCACTTCATAGCTATAATTTGTGCAATTGCTCAATTCTCCTGCTGTGTATGTGCTGAAAATCTATGACCATAATTTTAAGCAGATATATATAATTTTGTCAGGATTTTAGTTCTGAACCTGATAAGGAAGTTTCGTGGTAGCCTTTGCTTGCAGCCTGTGAGAAGTCTTGATCTTTTTCTATTGCACTAGATCTTAGTTATATGGTGTTTTCTTTGTTCTTTGTTGTTAAATTTATTTTGTCACATTTTATTTGACAATTGAATGAAACAGATTGCAACAGCCTTGTTTGCGAATTCACCATTCACTGAAGGAAAACCAAATGGTTATCTCAGCATGAGAAGGTATTTATTTTGCTAGATGATGTCTTTCTAGATTTGATTTTTATATAACTAGATTTTATTGTAGTATCCATCACTTGTCTCTCCTGCCATATCTGGACTGATACAGATATAGACCGCAGTGGCTTGCTTCCTTTTGTCTTTGATGACTCTTTTGGGTGAGATTTCAACTCTTCTTATCTGTTGTGATGTGACACTCAGGATATTAAACCTTTTGCTATCTCTCTGGATAGTAATTTTTGAAGAATTGGACTGGCATGTTAATAAAGGAATAGATTACAAATGTTCTTACAATTCTTTACAGATCTAAAATGATGGTTCAGATACAAAAGTTTAAATATATATCTTGAATTTCACTCATCAAAGAAATGATTCCTTTCCATGTCACCTTTTTGGCTTTTAGTTCTCTGAGTGTCACCCCTGTTCCTTTCTGGCTTAAAAATAGCTATAGAATCAGTCTCAATTGTTTTGTGTTTTAAATATGATCTGAGAGTAAATTGCTTGCCGCCCCCTGTGTTTTGCTCGAAATACTCATTTACCTCCTGTCTTTTTAAAATAGGTTTATTACCCCCCTTGTGATTTTCAAAGTGTAGCTGAACGCCCCCCTCCGTTAAAAAAGCCATATAATTTAACCGCAATTGCAATACACGCGCTTAAAATGCGATTTTTTATGCTTTTGGTTTAAATAAATTCGTTGCTGGACAAAAATACCCTTTTAGTAATTTGCTTGCCGCCCCCCTGTGTTTTGTCCTAAATACTCATTCACCTCCTGTAATTTTAAAATAGGTTTTTTTTCGATTTTAACTTTATGTAAAGGTATAACGATCAATTAATTAATTTGGTAACGTTTGTTAACGGAATAAGAGATTTTGGGTGCGTCAGCTTAATCAAAAAAACACGGGGGGGTAATGAGTCTATTTTAAAATTATAGGGGGTAAATTAGTTTTTCGAGCAAAACACAGGGGGACAGCAAGCAATTTACTCTATGATCTGAATAATAAGTCCAATTTTTTGGATATGTTTGCAAACAGAGATGGTAGAATGCCTGTTATGTCCTGCTGTACTTGATAGTAAGTATTTACTTGAGTTGGACAAAAGAAAAAGAAAAGTTGGAGTTTGGAGTTTGGAGTTTGGAGTTTGGACTTTGGACAAAAGAGTCTTTCATTTCTGCTTATTTTCTCTCTGCTTTATTTCTTACCTGAGCAACATAATTTAATGCAAAACTGGGACATTATTTGTGGGTTTAAAAGAAAAGACTCTTCAATGAATGTGTGCGTCTTGCATTAATTGTCATCTCTTTTCCAGAATAACAGGGAATATTTTGTTCTTATATTTGCAATCCTCCTTTTGTGGCTGCAGGTTTGAGCAATATGTAGATTGTGCTCTTGATGTCCTAATGTATTTTGTCTATCGGAAGAAAAAATACATTGATTGTGCTTGAATGTCCTTCTGGGTTTCTGCTTCCCCCCATAACTATATTTTGACGTATCATGTCCTATTGTTTTATGTTTTTCATAAAATATATGTGAAAAGTAATCCTTTTGATATGGATTTTTTTAGGATTTTATTGCTGGAAAACTTCTTCCTGCTCCTGGTGAATATCCGACCCTGAATGATTGGGAGAATCATCTGACAACAATATTTCCCGAGGTCTGCTCATTCTGTGGAGATTAATTGGTCGAGAAAAATTTAGTTTCTTGATAACTCATTTCCTATTTGATGTTGTCCAGATTATAGCTGAGCTTCATTTTATGTCTCTTTTCAGGTTAGGCTTAAAAGATATTTAGATAGGGGCAAAACTAGGCCGGGGCCGGTAGGGGCCCCGCCTCCCCAAGATTTTTTTTTTTCAAAAAAGTCTATATAGTATCGTTAAAAAAAAAGTTATTGTCATTAAAAAAATCTATGTAGTATCGTTAAAAATAAATTAACGGTCCCCCTTTTTTTCTCCCTTGTCTTGAATGTTCTTATTTGAATTTTGTCCCCCCCGCCCCCCCCACCCATTTTAAAATTCTGGCTCCACCTCTGTATTTAGAGATGAGGGGGGCCAATGGAGGGCCTTGGAGGAGGCTGTGTGAACTTCCTGCATTTTGGGTATGTACCCTTTTGACGTATTTCTATTTAAATGCATGATTTTTTGTTTGATCTTGGAAATAAGGGTGAAGTGTCTGAAAATTCTTGAAAATGTAGAAGCAAAAGAATTATGGGTGGGTAAATGATTGAACATGCAATTGGCGTGATTGCCTAAATTTTGGCTGAGAACAGGGATCACATATTATGCCTCTTCAGTTATTTGGCTCATATATATACATGATTTTTTGGGTGAGTAAATGATTGAAAATGCAATTGGCGTGATTGTCTCAAAATTTTGGCTGAGAACAGCAATCACAAATTATGCTTCTTCAGTTATTTGGCTCATATATATAAACCAAACCAAACCAAACTAAGCCTTGTCCCACTAAGTGGGATCGGCTATATGGTTGGCTCATATATATACATGTATTATTTTTGTACTTCACTTTTTCTGATCATGAACAACTTGAGAAAGTGCTCTTTATATCATGGTATCTTCTTTCAAATTCTTCTAGACAACTTCTTGATAAGCTTTTACATGAACCTTTTCATATTCTTCTAGACAACTTCTTGATATGCTTTTACATGAACTTTTTCATATTCCCTTCAACAAAATTCTGTATCACTGATTTCTTTTAATCCATTAAAATGCTTAAGTATACTAATTCTAAAAGTATTTTTGTTAAATTTCAGGTGAGTCTATAATTTAGAACGTCAGACCGTAAAGTACAATTATCTTTATCAAACAACGTTGTTTGAATACAACGCCATATTTTGGATCTTCTCCCTATTGGAACATGGTATTGATGTGAACATTTTTAAGTCTTCATTACGCTTTCTAGTGCCACTCAGAAACATATGTACTTGATTGCATAAACATACAGTTGTTCACTCTCAGATGCATGATACATTATTAAGCTAGCCGGAACATTTTATTATTTGAAGACAACACCTTGATACCAGTATCCTGTAGTGGGTACCAAAACCTGGTCTGAAGACACCGTTTCGTGATGAATTGCTGAAACATGTTGCTCAAGATGTTTCGAAGTTGGCGAAGGTGACTTGAAACTCTTCGTCTTGCTTTCCTAGTCAAAAATAGATTGCAGCTTCTAGTTTTCCAGTTTCTAGTTGCGTTTTCACAACATTGTTGTTAAATTTATGCAGGATGGGCGACCTGCTTCCCCTGTTCTCGTCACATATCCCTAGGCCATCAATTAGTGTAGTCTCAGTGTGAATTCTTAAAGGGAGTGAACAACCTCTCTGGCTACCCGGTAGTAAAAATTAATGTATGACTCAACCTGATATTAAAGGAGTCGTTATTTGAAAGGCTAAATGTGTTTCTTTCCCATAGCGTTAGTAAGCATATTAAGAAACTCCGTCCAGGTAGAAGCTTGCAGAATACATTTCAATTTTAAAGTGTATTCTTATAATGCCTATGGCCATGACCGTAACAATTTAGTGACGATGTTTTCTTGTACGTTGCAGGTGTAACCCCAGCTGACAAGCCCCTGGAGTTGTACCACGGGAAGTGAGGACAACGTGTGGATCCCACTTTTGAGGAATTGCTTTACTGAGGTTTTTCACTATCTTTTGCGCGCTTCCGCAGAACTTTTTAGGCTCTAAGTCTCCCCTTAATTTTTTGTGTAATTTCTGTTACATTTTTAGTCAAAATACTTTTAACAAGAATAAGTTGTGGTTGGGGAGCTTCTAATCTTCCTTTCTTCAAATATAATCCATCGGTTTCTAATGATATTGGATCAGGAATGCTGTTTCGACATTCAAATTTCCTTTACTTTTATTGGCAATTCTTGATTAGATGATTTTTTTTTCGTGAAGAAAATTCCATATTAAAACAGAATACATAATTAGTTCTCGTAGGGTATGCATCCGAATTAAGCAGACTTTCTGGTCACCTCCTTCAAGTGGTGTTTTCAAAATTAACATTGATGCTGCCTTCTCAGGTCATGATAAAGCAGCCACATTAGCTATTTGTAGAAATCACATGGGGGAACTCGTTGTCGGAAATGTTTGGACTGTCTACTGCAACTCTGCCGCCAAAGCTGAGGCTCTCGCAATTTGCTAATTGGTGTGCAGACTGAGTTGTTAAATACTTTGTTAGTAATAATCTTCCTTTGGACTAGTGTACTAATGTCCCTCGTTATCTTAGGGACCTTTTGCTTAGACATCCACCCTGTTGGGGTTGGCTAATTTTTATTTGAATGATATTTTCTTTTCTTACCAAAAAAAAAAAAAAAAGTGACATAAACAGTCCAATTTAGGGGGAGGTTGTTCAAGAGTAGTGAACAACCTTCCACCCCCACTTTTTATTTTATGGGCCAAAGTACTATTTACCGA
The DNA here is from genome assembly GCA_037974665.1 of Ehretia macrophylla. NCBI lineage: Eukaryota > Viridiplantae > Streptophyta > Magnoliopsida > Boraginales > Ehretiaceae > Ehretia > Ehretia macrophylla. The sequence continues at coordinate 63,502,181 of CM075779.1, forward strand.
AAAGGAGAAATTTTCGTTGTTCAAATTCATCCAAGAACAGCATCCTATTTTTAACTAACATAAAGTTATTTGGTAAAATATTCCACTCCGAAACATTTTATTTGTGACGGAGAGCATTTCTTTTTCAACTGTTCTTTCACCGAACGCATACAGAAATATATATGGATGGAAGAGCTCTAAAGCTCCACCATGTATAACAAATTGGGATGATATCTCCGCATGGTTCATATAGACTGCATCTCAACGAACGTTCTAGATGTAGAAAACGAAACCCTAAACACTAAATTGAAGAGAGTTGTTCAACAGAGGTCGAGGACCCAAACGACATCGACGACAATTACTTGGCCTGATAGCATATCAGCAACCTATGGTTAATCAAAAGAAAGGGGTGAATGATTTCCCTACATGTCCAATCAAAAATAACTAAGTTAAAAATAAACTCAAACATTAGCCTCTCCATCACGCCCGGACTCCTCCACATCGACTTGGTCCAGCTCGTGCTTGCCTAGCAAATCAATGGCTTCGTCAATGCCTGGGGTCTGTGGAGTCATACAGATTCCTTCAAAGAGAAAAGACAAGTTAAGGTTGGAATACCTCTTCAGCACCTCTGTAACGATCCCAACTCGGCCCTTCTCAAAACTAGGTCAAAGTCTGCGTTTATCGTCATTGCCAGTTCATAACTTTCTATTAAAAGGAACAATAAATAAAGAATTGCTTAGTAACAAGTCTCTATATAATAATTTAAGTACAAAAGGGTGTTACAACATCTAAAATCCGATAACTACCCAGCTATTATACAAACTGAGGTTTCAACACAGCTACCCTCTTACCGAAATTAATACAACAAACTCTAACTTTTACAGATCCAACTATGACAGCAAGAGGTTTCTGTTGATATATGTCAATATCCACCTCTTCATAATAAGTATCATTAATTATATGGTATCATAAATTAATGATTCCGACTTAAACGTCGATGAGGTCAAAAGAGATCGCGATGGCTACAAGAAAGAAGTTCGGGAATTTGGAATTACCTAAGATGACGTCGGGTTGATGCAATGCTAAAGTTAGCCAATTTGACCAAAGGAAACTTCCTAGAAGTTGACTTGGATGCTAGCCACCCATGTGGTCAATTGTAGCCACCCATGTGATAAATATGGGTGGCTAATACTTTGAACATGGTTGGTAAAGCCAACCAAGATTGAAATGTTTGATAGGAAAGTCTCCTATGGCGGGCTAGCTGAATTCTATAAATAGGCATGCATTAGTTCATCATTTTCATCCACAACACAATTCCAAACACAATCCTAAGTTAGTCTTTCTTTCTTGTATTCTTCTTGTAAGTCCAGAAGCCATTGAAGCTCTAATCTAGAGAGCGCACGGTGGGACAATTATCTTGTAAGTGTTATATTAAATTGTTATAAAGAGTAGTGTTGTCTTTCTACTTGATTGTTGTTAAGACGTTTCTGGGAAATTGGTTATATTCTTACATGGTATCAAGAGCTTAAGGGGCTCTTAACAACAATCTTGTCTAGTAAAGCTCAACAACTATGACTACTCAAGGTGCTAGTTCTTCTTCTACCAGTTCTAGTTCCGGTTTAGTACCGACAATTCGTATCCGTCCCCCTACCTTCACAGAAGGAAAACTTGATGGCACAAACTATCTTTTGTGGAAGTTCAAAATCACTACAGTTCTGGACTCCTACGAACTCCTTGATACAGTGTTAGGCACAGATACAAAACCAGTTGCAGTTCATACTGAAGATGACACAAAAAAGGTCACACCTTCAGATCCTCAGCTTGTAAAAGAATGGAAGAGATGAAATACTGGCGCACTTTATGCAATTGTAACAAGTGTTCAGGATTCTGTCCTTACTCTAATTCAACACACAACCAAGGCAACTGAAGCTTGGAACATACTGAGAAATCAGTATGAAACAAGGAACCAGACTCGCATTCAAAACTTGGAGAATCAGTTAGCTGCTGAGAGATTAAGTGAAGATGAAGCAGCTGAGTCATTTATCAGTAGGATGAAAAACCTACGTGATCAAATGGCTGCAGTTGGTATTGCCAAATCAACCGAGGAACTAGCTCGAAGGTGCATTAGAGTGTTGCCTCCAAAATTTGACGGCCTTGTGACAGCACTCAATACACAAGTTCGCATTCCTCCTTTGACGTTTGAAGAATTCACTGCTATGTTAATGGAGGAGGAGATGAGGCTGAGGAGCAGAGGAAATCAACTTGACTCTGCCTTTACAGCCAAGGCGATGAGTAACCAAGAAGAAAAGAAGAAAGCAAAGAAGAAGACGTTCTCTGGATCGTGCTACTACTGCAAGAAGAAAGGTCATGCTGTCAAAGATTGCAGGAAACGAATCCATGACGAGAAGAACGGAACTTTAAAGCCAAATTGGAGAAATAAAGAATCTGCCAATACGACTGAAACGGAAGTGCATCTGTTTACTGTAACAGATGTATCGGAGGAAATGTGTACTAGCGCACATGTACATCAAACAAGTGCATGGGTGTTAGATAGTGGAGCTTCCCGGCACATGACCAGCAAGAAGGAGTTATATGACTCCATAAAACCTCTACAAGAACTAGTGAATGTTGTCGTCGGGAATAATGCGAGGTATCCCGTTGAGGGCACTGGAACCATCTCGCTCGTGTCTCAAGATGGAGGAAGCAAGAAGCTATCCAACGTACTCTTTGTACCCCAGATCACCAGAAATTTGCTATCTGTAGCTGTTATTACAGATAATGATCTAGAAGTGCGGTTCAAGAAGACGGAAGCTTTGATTCTTGACAAGGATCAAAATATCGTAAGTAAAGGTATTCGCAAAAATAATCTTTACGAAATCAGCTCTCTTTCTGCTGTCGTGGATGCCAAAACAAGTCAACTTTGGCATGAAAGGTTCGGGCACATTTCCTATCCTGTGTTAAAGGAAATGCAAAAGAAGAAGATGGTGGCCGACTTGCCTTCAATTGAAGAAATTGAAGGACCATGTGAAGCTTGTATGCTGGGCAAGCAACATAGACAGTCATTTCCCAAAGAGAGTCATAACCGATCAAAGGCTCCTCTAGAGTTGGTACATGCTGACCTCTGCGGAAAAATGACTACGACGGCGTTGGGAGGATCTTCCTACTTTATGCTGTTAGTCGACGATTATAGTAGGAAGATGTGGGTGTACTTCCTTCGGGACAAGGCTGATGCTCTTGAAAAGTTTAAAGTGTGGCACAAACTTATGACAAATGAGAACACAACTCAGTTGAAGAAACTTCGTACCGATCGTGGGGGGGAATTCTGTTCTACAGAGTTCACCAACTACTGCAACAAGCTTGGGATTAAGAGCCAATTGACTGCTCAATACACAACACAACAAAATGGAGTTGTGGAACGAAGAAATCGAACAATTGTAGAAATGGCTCGATGCATGTTGAAAGGTGCTGGCCTACCTGACACATTCTGGGCTGAAGCAGTCAACACAGCGGTATACATCCTCAATCGGTGCTCAACCAGGGCACTCAACGATAAGACTCTTAATGAGGCTTATTATGGTACGAAACCTTCTGTGTCTCATTTAAGAAAATTTGGGTGTGAATGTTTTGTACACATTCCAAATGAAAATCGAAAGAAATTGGATGACAAGAGCAAGAAGGGCATTTTCTTGGGATATAGTGAAGAGTCTAAAGCATACAGACTCTATGATGTAGAGGCCAAGAAGGTGATCATAAGCCGAGATGTGGTGTTTAATGAGCGACCACACTCAATGGAGGATAGCGGTCCTGCCATTTCGTCATCAACTGATGAAGTAATCCACCAAGTGCCTAAACAACGACCGTTGAACAATGAAGAAGTCTCTAATGATGAGGAGACTGAAGACCAACCTGTTGTACCCACAAGGAAGCCACAACCGAAGTGGTTCCAACAGCTCTTTGATGGAAGAAATCCAGGAATTACTGATGATAGTCCACGTCCTGATGGACTAAAACGATCAAAGAGAATAGAGGAGTAGAACAGATAAGGACAACAACTAGTAAACATGGCTTTGATGACCCAAATCATCAAGACGGTAAAAGAACCGGTAACTGTGGAGGAAGCCATGTCAGATCCAAATTGGAGAGCAGCTATGCAAGCCGAGTATGATAGTATCATGAAAAATGATACTTGGGAGATCGTTGAAAAGCCACCGAATAGAAAAATTATCGGCACCAAATGGATCTGGAAAGTGAAGTACAAGGCAGATGGAAGTCTTGAAAAATACAAGGCACGCCTTGTAGCACAAGGATTTTCGCAAGTCGAAGGTTTCGATGTATATGAAACCTTTGCTCCAACAGCAAAAATGTCAACAATCAGGCTAGTTGTTGCAGCTGCCGCGCATTATGAATGGATTGTACATCAAATGGATGTCAAGTCAGCTTTTCTTAATGGGCAACTTGAAGAAGAAGTCTACGTTGTACAACCCCCTGGCTTCCAAATACCAGGTGAAGAAGAAAAAGTCTGCAAATTGAAAAAGGCTTTATATGGGTTAAAGCAAGCACCACGAGCTTGGTACAAACATATAGACTCTTTCTTCTTGCAACATGGTTTCTGTAGAAGCAAATCAGAGGCCAACTTGTATGTTCTAAGTGAACAAGGAAAGAAGGTAATTGTAGTCCTATATGTGGATGATCTTGTAATCACTGGTGACCATGAAGATAATATTCGGAAGACGCAAGAATGGTTGAGCCAAGAATTTGAAATGACAAATCTTGGTCTTCTTCATTATTGCTTGGGAATCGAGGTATGGCAAAAACCTCATACTATCTTCATCTCGCAGCAACGATATGTTCGTGAGCTTCTGATTGCATTTGGTATGTCCGAGTGCAAATCAGTTGTCACCCCGATGGAAGTGAATACAAAGTTATCAATTGACGATCCTTCAGAACAAGTTGATAACAAGCTCTACAGAAGATTGGTGGGAAGTTTAATCTTCCTTTGTAACACAAGACCTGATATTAGTTATGCTGTGGGAGTTCTCAGTCAGTTTTCAAATAAACCGAAACAAAGTCACTGGCAAGCAGGGATGCGGATCCTCAAATATCTCAAAGGCACGTTGGAGTATGGGATATCATACAAGTCTGGAGATACTTTATCTGGGTACTGTGACTCAGACTGGGCTGGTGACATTGACTCAAGAAAATCTGTTACAGGTTACGTATTCACATTCGGTGGTGGAATCATCTCATGGGCTAGTAAGAAGCAACCCACCGTTGCACTTTCATCAACGGAGGCAGAATACAAGGCTGCTTGTGTAGCATCCTATGAAGCTGTTTGGCTACGACTCATCATGATTGATATTGACATTCCAATAGAGGAAGCAACAATGTTGAAATGTGACAGTCAGAGTTGTATAGCCATGTCAAAGAATCCGGTATTTCATGCTAGAACAAAACACATAGAGATTCAGTATCACTATGTGAGGGAACTGATCGAGGAAGGTGAAATCTACATGGAGTACTGCCCTACAGAAGATAATTGTGCAGATATCTTCACTAAAGCGTTAGGGAGCGTACAATTGAGCAAGCATCTTCAAACATTGGGTGTTGCCCAATAGCTTAGTCAACATGAGGTGAACATTGAGGGGGGGGGTGTTGATATATGTCAATATCCACCTCTTCATAATAAGTATCGTTAATTATATGTTATCATAAATTAATGATTCCGACTTAAACGTCGATGATGTCAAAAGAGATCGCGATGGCTACAAGAAAGAAGTTCGGGAATTTGGAATTACCTAAGATGACGTCGGGTTGATGCAATGCTAAAGTTAGCCAATTTGACCAAAGGAAACTTCCTAGAAGTTAACTTGGATGCTAGCCACCCATGTGGTCAATTGTAGCCACCCATGTGATAAATATGGGTGGCTAATACTTTGAACATGGTTGGTAAAGCCAACCAAGATTGAAATGTTTGATAGGAAAGTCTCCTATGGCGGGCTAGCTGAATTCTATAAATAGGCATGCATTAGTTCATCATTTTCATCCACAACACAATTCCAAACACAATCCTAAGTTAGTCTTTCTTTCTTGTATTCTTCTTGTAAGTCCAGAAGCCATTGAAGCTCTAATCTAGAGAGCGCACGGTGGGACAATTATCTTGTAAGTGTTATATTGAATTGTTATAAAGAGTAGTGTTGTCTTTCTACTTGATTGTTGTTAAGACGTTTTTGGGAAATTGATTATATTCTTACAGTTTCGAGCATGTAAACATTCAAAGTCTATTTCCATTTCAAGCTAAGCTCACCTGTACTGGGGGGAGAAAAAACGGTGAGCTCTGGGGAAGCTCAGTGAGGATAGAATAGAAGAGTTTTGAAAACATTTATGGTCGGTCTCTTTTGTAAATCATGATGCAATTCACGTATGGTAGTATAACAAATTGTCCATATAAGATATAATAACATATGATAACTAGTAGTAAATTATTATTACAATAGTGGCATATATCCACAACAAATATCAGCCTACTCTCCGAGGGTGGTACCAAGTGAGAGTAGGAACAAGTCAAGTATTTCACGAGGTGGCCAGTCTTGATCTCAATTTCAACTTCTTATCTCTCCCAAGAGGATACTCCGGATTGTATCCAAAATCTACGACCCAACTCTCCAAGGGTGGTACCAAGCGAGAGAGGAAATAGGTCCACGATAGACACGGGAGCACCGGTAAGCCCTATGCCGTCCGGCGTTCGTGCAAGCTAGCGGGCCTAAGGTTGCAACCCCCAAGTACACACAAGCATGCACAAGTAGTCATAGAACACACAACAAATCATATGGGAATCAATTAAAGTGGTTGTCCCGGGCAAGTAATAAATATTTTCTTGGCAATAGAATAACGGCCATAATAAAGCAATTTCAAGTATAAATAGGGCATTATGACGGCATGCAAATAATATGTATAACATTTATGTAAATATTTGGGCAACATCTCTGCTTATCTTATGCTCAAACAATCAAATAAATCAAGCAGTAAATATTATCTAAGTCAACTATAATTCAAATAAATAAAGAATATTAACAAGTATGATATTTATCTCAAGCTAGAATTTTAAAATAACAAATCATGTTATAGACATATAATAATCATATAAACATATAAGATGCTGTTTTTAATAAAATCTTCTCACCTCAAAATGCCAAAAATTTGAAAAGAGTTGGACCAGCTTTGAAACTTTTGGAACGTTAACTAAACTGAATCGATATAATTTAATAAAATTGGATCAGAGAAACATGTCTGCCTGTTTGATTTCAGAGGGTCAAGTGACCCCTTTATATAGGTTTTCAGAACCAATACATGCGGGACACGTGTCCCGCCACGTGTCACGCATGCGTGGCATGTCCACGCATGTGTGACACATGTCTTGCCACATGTCATGCATGCGTGGCACATCCATGCATGTGTGACACGTGTCCCGAGATACGTATCACTCCCGAGAGTGACACCAACATTCTGTTTTTTGCCCGTTTCGTGCACAGGTGTCCTGATTTTTGTATTTTTGGGCCGGAATACAATTTTACCAAACTCAATGGCATATACCCGTTTTTCGAGACAGAAACCCGATTTTCCTATAATTGGCCCCAAAGTAAACCCTTTTTCCAGATCAAAAACCCCTAAAATTGAAAAAATAGCCGAAATGACCTGAAAAGTTAAAGGAAATCATCCACACTCTTGTAAGCAACAGAAAAGTTTTACTTAGTCATGATATGGAGCTTTACATCCCTGTAACGACCCTAAGATTAATGTTAATTCATGCTATAAGAACACCTAATAATAGGTTACTATTAATCGTAATACCAATTAATTTTTAAATAGTAAAACAATTAACTTTAGAATAAATGAAGGCAAATAATCACAAAGGCACATTTTTCAAAAATAACAAAAGAAATAGATATAAATAAATACTTGTAAATGCATAGTCGTGCTATGGTATTACAACCTCCCCTACGGTATATTTCACCGCCTCCAGATAAACACTAGTGCACACCTCATGAAAAGCAGAGCTTGTTTTGAAAGTTGTCAGTGCATTATCCCCATTAGCCTCCATGGACTCCACCAGATTTGAATAGCACTCCTAGGCAACTTGAATGATCTTGCTCTCCACCAAACCAGGTCTTTTCTCAGCCTCGGCGAGCTTCTCTGTCCCCTTCATAAGCTCTTCTCGGAGAAGTGCCAACCTCATTTCAACATCCTTGTGACGTCGCTTCTCCTCGTCAAGGGCTTCCTAGCTAGCTCGAACCTTGCTCTCGGAGTAACTGAGCCAACCTTGGAGCTCGGTGATTTTTTAGCATAGTTTAAAAGAATCGTTGTGGACCATCAAGGCAATCTTATCGCACTGTGAAAAGAAAAAATTATTAGCACAAATGATTAATATCAAAAGGAAAAGAACAAACAAAAAATGGGGTGATTACCTCTCGACCAGCCTCCACTCTTTCAGCGGCAGGTGCAATATTATCCATCCCCTGGATCAAGATCTGCTGGGGATGTGCCCTCTCACACTGCCTCTCAGTTCTACTCAGTGGGCTGGGATGAAGGCTGGAAGAACTCTGGCCCCCTCGTTGAGTGACTGACCTCATCCGACATGTGGCCCGAGAAGTAAAGGGATGCTCTACTAATGGGCTTGAGACCTTCATTTTGGGCTTAGCAGCAATTGAGTCAACGATGTCTCGGGGATTCATCTCTGAAAACCAAAAAAAAGATATTATACACTAAGAAACTGAGAAAATTGAGGTTTCATTACGTCATTTATGCCAGCATGCCTAAATCTGTTATTTCAATAAAAAAATACAGACGAAAGATCAACAACTAGATAACTTTTACAGGAAATACCACAAATTAGATGATTAGAAGGTGTAGACAATTGATGGTCCAAATTGGACTACAAGCAAACCTCGATAAGAACAAGCTGAACTTACTTTATGCAATATCAATATTGGAATGTTCACACCAAACATCATGAATTTAACCTTCTCTTTCAAGTCTTCTCTTCTCAAACTCACTCAAAACAAAAATGGAAGGAATCACAACACTACATCCTCTTAACACATTGCATGTAAATTATTGTTTTTATTTATAAGCTAGCATACCAGTAGATAGGACTAAGAAGACAGGAAAAATGTCGTGTAAGCGAGTCTGACTGAGTGTTCTACAACCCCATTTATAGATGTAGGAGACTCTATACTCTACTTGTAATGCTTAAACCATGAACAAGACATACTAATAATGCCATATAAAAACACATGTGAGAACATGTTATGCATTCACCTGCGTATTTGTTACATCCCAAATCACACATAACAAGAGCTGTGTACCTGAAAGATGAGCTGGGAGCAATAGTGACAAAACGAAAAGGTTCAGTGTCTGTGACAGCGGCAGTAGCAGCAGCTTGGGGATGTTCCTGGGATCGGTGAGGTATTCAAAAGCGTACTAAGCGGCAAGGTTTTGCGCTTCTTTAGTGGTGCGACATTAGCTCTCCGGAGTCTCAAAAGATAAGCCGTTAATGGTGATGGTGCAGGAGAATCGAGGGTTGTGATCGGGGTCGTATCTCACGGTTGCATACAGCGGAAAATTCCATGAACGTTTTTGACAGAGCTCGTGTAGCTTGCTTTTGTACATTTTGCTTCTCGTTTTTCTCCTTTGTTTTCTAATTTTTGTGGATTGCTTAGTTGTAAATTTAGTTTAACACTATATATGATAGGAGAAATGAGGGGGGTTCGCGTGGGGTTGGTGAGTATGGGTAAATGCTCTGTACATTACCATGATGTGCCATAGGTAAAAGGTTGGTGAGTATGGGTAAATGCTCTGTACATTACTATGATCTGCTACACGCAAACTGTATCTTTAATAATAACATAAATGCTCTGCTGCTTTTTAGTTTGAAATTACAAATATGAGGTTTTGGATTTTGGCTTTGTGATTTGTTGTATTGAGTACAAGCACACGTTAAAACAAAGGCAAATTTCACCAATAGTTTTTAATATTGGCATCAAGTTTTAATTTAGTCTTTATTGTTATAAAAGTGATACAAATGATCCTTAATATTTGTAAAAACTAAAACGGTTAGTCCTTTCCGTTAATAATGGATGAAAAATGTTATTTTTTGTCAAAAATAACCATTATACCCTTAACTCATTATGTAAAATTTCAAATGTACCCTTTTAATTTTGAAATTAACATATTAATAATTTCTTTTCTTTTCGCCGTCCTCTTTCATCTCTCTCTCACACTCGGGCACTGAGTCACAATGCACACACACAGAGCCACGAATCAAACTCACAGAGAGGAAAAGAGAGAGAGAGTCAAACTCAGACACACACAGCCACTAAGTCAAATTCAGACACACACAAAGAGGCACTTAGTCACAAACTCATACAATGACCCAAAAAAAAACACACACACATACACGGTGAATTAGAAAAATACACACATGCACAAGGTGAATCTTTCTCACACACACACACTGAATTCTGCATACACAGTGAATTGCGATTCGACACATACAAAATACGCCACATACACATACACTTAAACCTACAATGACATACACCAACTATGCCCAAACACACACAAGGCTAGGCTGGGTTGCAGGGGTAGGGGAGTCGCGCGAGGTTGGGGTTTCACGAGATGGGAGCTCATCGCGGCAGTTTACAGGGTGATGGGGGTGGGTCGCATGCAATAGGGTTGCTGGTAGCAGTGGTTTGAGGCTGAAGTGTAGGGGTTCAGTGGGTTGGATTTGGGGTGTAGGGGTGGTGGGGTGTTGTTGGGGAAGAAGAAAAAAGACAAAATAAAGAAAAAAGGAAAAAAGGAAATAGAGAATAAAAATAAAAGTAAAAACAACTTTATAGTCAAATGACTATTTTGTCCTTCAAAAGATGATCATGTGGCGGGCACATGACTATTTTTCATTCAATTTTAACGGAGAATTAACAGAAAGGACTATCCGCTTAAGTTTTGCAAATATTGAGAACTATTTGTGTCACTTTTGTAACAATGGAGACTGAATTGAAATTTAGAGCCAACATTGAGAACTATTTGTGTCACTTTTGTAACAATGGAGACTGAATTGAAATTTAGAGCCAACATTAAGGACTATTGGTGAAATTTGCCCTTAAACAATCACACACTGAGAAACAGACACACCAAACAATACGCTTACAGTGATACAAACTTACAGGTATTTTCGTAATTTGTATAGCTACTATGTAATTTGTTTAACTTGGTTCTGTTATTGTCTATTAAGTCTCATTGTATTTTATAATTTGTATACCTACTATGTATTAATCCTCATCTTAACTTACATGTTGTAATACAAAGCTTCATTTATCTCGTTAAAAGAAAGAAAAAAACTTGAAAGTTTTATTATATAAACATTGAACTCAAGTAAATTAATGTAATATCTCACAATTGTGAGAGATAGTATTAATTAAGGAGAGAGAAAAAAATAAGAGAGAGAAATTAAATAAAATTAATAAAATTAAAATGAGAATAAAAATAAATCTATTTAGTTAAAATGCTAACTAGAAAGTGATAATTGAGTGATAAAAATAAAATGATATCTAATATTACTCTTATCATACTCTCCACCTCTCTCTTCTGATACACTGAAAAAGGAACTGGCAAGACATAACCCTAGCCATATTCTCTTAAAGAGATCAACAACAACCCTTTATTCATGGAAAATTATTCAATTTGATAATTTTTTTTAATCAATTTGGACTGACCATCAACCCCTCAGATATAAATAAGTCTCATTGTGTGAGACTCAATTTAGGGTATCTCGAATGGTAAGTTTAAAATACAAAACTTACCATTTTTAGCTATTTTTAGAGACCCGAGTCTCTAAAAATTATTATTAATGATCTAAATATACATGAGACTCACCACTTTTGTCAACTTTTAAGCCAAATTAGAGACTTGGGTCTCTAAAATTACTATTTGTGGCTCTAAATTTAGAGCCAAAAATATAGCTGGGTCTCTATTTTAATTCAAAAGTTGACAAAAGTGGTGGACTCCATGTATATTTAAATCATTAATAATAATTTTTAGATAACTGAGTCTTTAAAAATAGCCAAAAATGGTATATTTTGTATTTTGCCATCCCCATTGGAGATACCATAATATGTCTAGAATTAATGATCCGCCTGTACTGTTCTAATAATTTTCAATTCAATCCAAGCCAAGAAGTATTAGCCTTCCATCAACTTTTTTAACTAATGGTGCAGCTTTGAGGTGTACTAGAAAAACAATTGAAGATTGCCTGTGACAAACTATCATAAGAGGAGTCATTCTTCTCTGCGGATAACTTTTTCTCTCTCTACGTGTCACATCAACAAATTTTTTTAATACACAAAATACAAAAAGTAGTCGTGTTACCATTTTACCCTTATTGTCGAATTTAGTGCATTTTTTACCCTTAAATGTAACAATTACAAAATTAGTCTTGTGGACAAACTTAGCATAGGAAATATCAGCCAATTTTACCTTTCTACCCTCATGCGGTCCTGAGAAATCAATCACCACTTTCATTCATCATTAACATGAACATGATAAACAATAATATTAATAATAATAACATGAATAATATATAATAATAATAATAATAATGAATATTAATTTTATGTCATTATTTATCAATTTTTATTAGTATTAACATTATTATTATTATTATTATTATTATTATTATTATTATTATTATTATTTACTAGTAGTAGTAGTAGTAGTAGTATTAATTTTACTAAAATATATATATATATACAAGGGACATGATTGTAGAATGTAATATTTTCATAGGTTAATATTAGGTATTTAAGAAATAAATATATTCTCAAACACATGAAAATGTGCTAATCCTATGTACGGAGGAATGATATTTTATTTTCAAACACATTCCAGTGTACCCATAAGAGTAAACATTTGATAATATAACATGGTTACCCTTTTATTATTGTAGTATTAAAATTAAGAGTAAAAATTAACATAATTATAAATAACATTAACATAATAAATAATAATATTAATAATAATTATCATAATAATAGACTTAAGAATAATAATAATTTTAATACACTATCTATGATTATTTATTTATTATTATTATCAGTAATAGTAGTAGTAGTGGTAGTGGTAGTTATAGTAGTACAATTTTACCAAAAGAATATATACATATAAGGGACATGATTGTATAATATAATATTTTGATGGGGTTATATTAGTCATTTAAGAGAAAAATTTATCTCCAAACACATAAAAATGTACTAACTCCCATGTATGGGGGATTGAGATTATCTTGGGAATAGAAATTTTAATTTATTTTTTTATACCAAGCATGAGAATCAAAATAAAGTTAGGAATGTTATTTCATTCCCAAATGCATTCCAATGATCCAATCACTAAAAGTGTTTGTCACTATTCATCTTCAATCAAATTCTTAATGTGTATGTATGCCCTATCATATAATGGATATGACTTATAACATATGCTATATGTGTTACCAAAATTAGGTGAAAAATGTGTGATATCTTCTCCATTATAATTATTACATAATTATATTCGATTCTTACTTTAATCTAAATATTAAACACTTATATATCATCGGGAGTATGCAGTGAAACAAGTTCTTAAAATCCATGAAATTTCAACCTAACACCAACTATAATTCAGTTGCTCTCACTAAAGGGAAGAGTCACTATTAATTAATACATTAACAAATACTCTCTCTTTTTGCTCAGTATCCTTGCGCACACCTTAACACTATTCGATGAAATCAAAAAAAAAAAAATTACCATAACATATGCACAAGTATGTGTATTCTTACGCACACACACACATATATATCATTACTTAATATTATGTAACTACTGTTGAAAAAGTTGAACCATTAAAATATAAACATATACTAAATAGTAAAATAAAATAAAATCGAGACATTATTCTTTGGCTTATTTAAATGTTGTGCACATTAGTCATATTCATATATGAGTTAGCAATGGACTTTTGCTGTGACATTGCCTGGTAGGCCTAGTTGGCCCAAGTTACATATATATATACATCCTTGTCAAGTTGGGATAATATTTCATATATGCTTATTTTTATAGGCCCAATTTATGAAATAAATGTACATTTTAAATATTTGGACTTCGTGGATTAACATTGACCTTTTTTATTTTGGTAAAAGACTAGCCATGACTTAATATATTTATGAAGAGAGTGGTTTGTTTTCACTTCTTAAAAAAAAGGCCCATCGAGGATAACTAATGCCTTTTTAAATTGGTATTTACGATTAGCATGTCACATATGCTTAACAACTATTAATTTAACAATACTATTTTTGAAGACTTACTAAACATACCTCATTTAAAATTGAATATGATTTTTTTACTACAATCTTATCTATGTTTAACATCAATGGAGCAAATTAAAGTCTAGGCTATTAGAGAATAATATGACGATTGTTGTGATACTCTCGTATTTCCTTACTTCTCTTATTTTTAAATTTGAGATCGTGTAATCATTGATCAAAAGATTATATATGATTCATACATTACTTTATTTATAAATAAAACCGAGTAAAAAAAGAAGATGAGCTAAACGTTAATTGTTCACTTGTGTATTAAAGGGATCTAAATATGATATTGTGCAATTTACTTTATTCATATTCGTAGATTTTGGTTAAATGTAGTGACTTGCATGCACATTTGTATATTCTTTTTTTGATTACCTAAAGGAATCTACACATGCATATTCGTAGATTTTTAAATTCATTTCATATTTTTTATCATTATTTTCAATGATTTAAGTTATGTATGTGTGTGTGTATATATATATATATATATATATATGTATATATATATATATATATATATATATATATTCGGTAGGTTATGCATTACTTACCAACAAAATACTAACTATTTTTTGAAATTTAATCATTAATTTTATTGATATACCGATTTTCACATTATCGTTCGCATTAATTTCTCCATGGTGCATGATTAAAACTAATTCCGGCTAATTTATAGATACCAATCTGCATGTTCCTATATTTTTAGAAAATGATAAAATAATTTTTAATTACGTTTCGACAACGATTTGCTCTTGAATTAAATATTTGGCGTAAGTCTATATTAATAAAAATATTGCATGCAACACTTTACTACGCGTGGAAACAAAAAAAAAATAGTGCATGCATAGAAGTAGGCGTGGGGACAAGTTTAAGGGACCTAATATGGTCATTTAGCAAAGTTTTTTCTCATCACTTGCTTGTCTATTTTAGTCATTTGACATCTCTTCTTTTTCTAAATGTGCACATATCAGACACCAACATAGAAGGTTAAAGACATCTTCTTTGCTCAAAGCGGGGACAAAGCCTCCCATTAATGCATGCCACATGTCAAATGAATGTTGATTAGATTGTCACATCAACAGCCAACGTCCGGATAAAATAATTATCTTATTATTAATTGTCACCACAGTAAGAGAACGATATCGAGGACGATGATTATTTCATTAAAATCAATAGATTGTACGGTGGAGGCTAATCCATATCAGTTTGAATCTCGGTACCAGTCAGTACTGTTCTACTACCAACAAAAAGGAATATGGACAAGTGATACGATGAGCTACTGCCAAGGTCAAGATACCACTTTTCTTCGCCAACTAAGCAGGCTATGAGTACACCTACCCCAAAGTACAAGTTAGTCTTCTGTGAGACTATTTTTCACTTACAAAAATATGAATCACGCGCATTCTTTTATTACGTAGTCTCACATTAAACTGCTTCATTGAAGAAATTTTACTGAAGTATTTCTTGTCCATATTAACTTATATAGACTTTGGAGATAGGCTAATGGGACCCTCCCAATTCTATAATTGAAGACATATTTCCATACTAAGGGTTTGTTGGTTTGTCGTAAAATATTTTTTTTAAAAATATTTTTTAAATTTTACAATATTTAATAATATCAAAAAATTAATTAATTATAAAATATTTTTTGATAAAAAAATTACGACTGCTTTTATTTAATTTTACAATGTTTGATAACACAGAAAAATTGATCAACTATAAAATATTTTTCGATCAACAATTGCGGTTAGTACAAAATTCTAGAAAATATTTTTTATTTCCTTTAAGAGAAAAAAATTTTTTACGGAACACACGGTACATCCAAACACCAGAAAATATTTTCCAATATTCTATTTTTCAGAAAAATATTTCCTCCCAACAAATTATTTTACGACAAACAAACGAAACCCTATAAAATATTTTATTTTTTAGAAAAATATTTTTTACAAACAAATTATTTTACGACAAACAAACGGAGACTCATTCTAAATCCCTTTCTGATAACGCATCCCTTGAGGATAACTAACTCAGTTTTGAATTTCCTTTGTTTATCTTTCAGATCATTGTAATCTTGTAAAGCTTGTCTATTTGTTAGTCTAGATAGGTTATATTGTATTATAAATACTATACGTTATTGTAATAGCACATCAGAGGAAATACAATTAATTTTCCTATATCTTTTTATAGTATCATAGCCATTTGATTGTCGCTGTTTTCCTGCATATAAACCAGATAAATTGAGTCCTAAATCAGTCTTGTGTGTTTTCGTGGACTATATAGCAGTAATCGCAAAAGGTATCGCTGTTATGTTATAATATAGTTAATGACTGGGTTTATGTTTCAAGTCATGAGCTGTTCGATGAATTCGTTTTCTCATTTCATTCCGCAATGACTCTACTCAGTCCTCTAAGTCTGATTTCGCAAAAGAGTCTCCTTCAAATCCAGCCTAGCCTTGTGTGTGTTTGGGCATGGTTGGTGTATGTCATTGTGCGTTTATGTGTATGTGTGTGTGGCGTATTTTGTATGTGTCAAATTGCGATTCACTGTGTGCATAGAATTCAGTGTGTGTGTGAGAGATTCACCTTGTGCATGTGTGTATTTTTTTGATTCATAGTGTATGTGTATGTTTTTTTTTTGCTCATTGTATGAGTTAGTGACTCAATGCCTCTGTGTATATGTGTGTGTCTGAGTTTGACTCATTGGCTTTGTGTATTTGAGTCTGACTTTCTCTCTCTCTCTCTTCCTCTTTGTGAGTTTGACTCGTGGCTGTGTGTGTGTCTGAGTTTGCCTCAGTGCTTGCGTGTGTGTGAATTGTGACTTAGTGTCCGCGTGTGAGAGAGAGATGTGTGTGTTGTGTGTTTTTTTTTTGCTCATTTTATGAGTTTGTGACTCAATGCCTCTGTGTATGTGTGTGTGTCTGAGTTTGACTCATTGGCTTTGTGTATTTGAGTCTAACTTTCTCTCTCTCTCTTCCTCTTTGTGAGTTTGACTCGTGGCTGTGTGTGTGTCTGAGTTTGCCTCAGTGCTTGCGTGTGTGTGAATTGTGACTTGGTGTCCGCGTGTGAGAGAGAGATGAAGGAGGACGAAGAAAAGAAAATAAATTAATAATATGTTAATTTCAAAATTAAAATGATACAGTTGGATTTTTACATAATGAGTTAAGGGTATAATGGTCATTTTTGACAAAAAGTAATATTTTCCATTCATTATTAACAAAAAGGACTAACTGTATTAGTTTTTGCAAATATTAACGAACATTTGTAATGCCCCGAACCCAACCCCACGCTATAGTCAGGCTCGAACCCGTCACTCGGACAGAGTCTCCTCTGTACCAAGGACAAACTGTTACCTGCAAATAGTCACTTATAACATTTGAACTATAAACAACTTATCTTCTAATATTTCTAAAGCCAAAACAAAATTACAAGGCCATCCGAGCCTTGGAGCAACAACAATCTACTTAAGCACACAAGCATGCGAGATAAGTTGGTTTTAGCCATAAGTAGTTAGATACAATATAATTTTAAGTTCTATATGTAGGACAATAAACACTCCAAGCAAGCAAGAGAAAATAAAGTCTAGAATCCATTATTACAATTCAACATCTTTCTCTAACATTCAAGACTACAACTACTAATATATACACAAGACCCCAAGGTCTCAAAATACAATATTTATCATGAACTCCACGCAAGTTGCACATAAGATCCACCTTAGCACACAAAGTCACGGATTCTGATCTACGTGAACTTCTTCTTCTTCTTCTACTTCTAACAGCTGGGGATTCACCTCAACTTCTCCTGAAACATTTCAAATGAGGAGTGAGCAATAATGTTGCCCAGCGAGGGAGGTGATGCAACATACCAACGTGCAATATGATATGCAAACACAAGAAAACATATATAAGCCAAGTAAACCAACAAGATAACAAACCAAATAATTTAATCACTTTTAAAAGGATACGGTTCCACTTCCAAGTCTTCAATCACGAGCCACGAACCACGAACATCATGAACATGCTGGCAAACCCCAAACAACAACAATTGGGATACTCCGGATGTATCCTGATCCTACGACCCTTTCTCCCGAGGTAGGTCCATGCCCAGCAGGTGAACCATGCCTCTGGGGTAGTGGAGTATGCCTCAGTGAGAAAAGGAATAGGCACCATGGTAGTCGAGGGAGCACGGCAAGTCTGACGCCGCCCGTGTTTCTCGACGCTACCATGTCCAAAAAGGTTGCGCAACCCCGAGGCAAGTCACAAGCAATCAAGATATCACATAACACGTATGAGGACGACAAAGTAGGCCGTCCTCACATATATTCATGATATAATTCACTCAAGCACGATTATAGCATTAAGATTCCAAAAATAGCAATCAACATAAATCATTCCCACAAACTACTCAATTAGCTTAATTATATCTTGAATGTTCAATACAAGACAATACAATTCCACAACAAGTTCCAAATACAACTAAAACGGCTAAAAACCACTTTTCCCCTTTCTTTAACCGAGTTTTCTTTTTCCTATGCGTGGTTCAAGATTTCCAAATCATATCCTAATCTTTCTATATTCCTAATTAAGCCCAAAGACACCTTTTAGAATCCTAAAAACTCATTTTAGAGACAAAAGTTCGGGAAGGCCCCGAACGGGTTTGAACTACAACTATACTAACCGAACCCCATTTCCGCGAAACGAAAGCACCAAAGGTGCTTCCTTAGCTCAAGGATACCCGAATCAATGCCCAAACTTGCCCGGATTGCTTAACGAAAAAAGTTCCCTTTTTAAAGTCGGCTATTTATGCAATTAAGCTCGGTTTCGAATGATTCAACCTCACGTGGCTTTTCAACTAACTTCACTAGGGTCTAGAGCACCTAATTGAAGCCTCAATTTAAGCTAATTAGCAATTTTTTTCAAAACCCTAAAAAGCGTGCACTATTCATCCCTCTTTATTCAATCTCAAATTCCAACCATAAACATTGTTATCAAGCCTAAAAAGTTAACTCTATAGCATCAATTAAGCATATAAAAAGCATGTATAACAAGTTTTATAGCTACCATCAACAAATAAAAGAAATTCAACAATATGCATAAACTTTAACTTTAAAAAAAATTAAGCTCCCTCACTTGTATGAAGATGTAAGTGTGAAGTAGAGACTCCTAGGTGCTAAAAAAACTCCCCAAGTCAAGCTAAGAACTCAAGATGCAAAGTTGATGAAGGAATTTTTCTCCCTTTTTCCTCTTGAAGTAGTCGGCCAAGGAGGGGACAAAATAGGCAATTTTGCAATTGTTTTGATGAGCCAAATGTTTGTGTGGTGTTAACCTTGTATTATGTATGTGTATGTGTTATTAAATGAGGTCAAATGCCGTTAAAAAACTTATTCAAACTAGGCCAAAGTTCAATTACTTGCTAGCTAGTTGAAATTAGTGTTGTTACATACGTAACACTATTCAATTATCACGGAAAATATTTTCCAAACGCACGCTCCTAAGCTCGAAAGCCTAAAACGAGAAGCTCTCGGTTCCTTTTAAATGTCATATGACCTAGGAAAAATATAAAATCGAACTTTTAAAACAGTCGAAAATATTATGAATAGTAACCTCTAATAAAAACAATTAAGCAAGAAAGATGATGCACGTAGAAATGCGCACATAGATATGCAACGGTTATAAATAAATTTATGGTAGAATTCTCGGGTGTCACACCCTCTCCCCCTTAAACTAATTGCGTCCTCGCAATTCTTACATGATTCGGCAAAGAGCTCCGGATACTTCTCTCTGATCTGATCTTCTCGCTCCCAAGTGGCATCCTCAACCCCATGATGATCCCAAAGAACTTTTACCATAGGAATACTTTTAGTTCTAAGTTCCTGAATCTTTCGGTCAACCACTCGAAGAGGTTTCACAACATATGCTAAAGACTCATCAATCTCCAACGGTTCTGGCTCAATAATATGCGACGGATCGAGATTATATTTCCTCAACAGTGAGACATGAAAAACATCATGAATCCGACCCAAACTCGGAGGTAATGCCAATCTGTAAGCTAAATCCCCAACTTTCTCAGTGATTTCAAATGGTCCCACGTATCTAGGACTAAGTTTACCTCCTTTTCCGTGTCGAATCAAACCTTTGCGCGGAGAGACTTTCAAGAATACACGATAACCCTTAGAAAATACTAAGTCCCGTCGACGTCTATCAGCATAATTCTTCTGTTGACTCTGAGCTGTAAGCATCCTTTTCTTTATAAGTTTCACATTATCCACCATTTTGATCATCTCAAGAAGAATAGCGAGATCAATTGTTTTCATCTCACCTACCTTATCCCAATACAACGGAGACTTACATTTCCGCCCGTAAAGTACTTCGTAGGGTGCCATGCCAATAGTAGCCTGATAACTGTTATTATAAGCAAACTCTGCTAAAGGTAGTTATTTCTCCCAATTCTTGCCAAAATCCAGAACATAAGCTCTCAACATGTCTTCCAGTATCCTGATAGTCCTCTCAGACTGGCCATCTATCTGCGGGTGATATGCAGTACTAAAACTCAAATTAGTCCCCAAGGCCTTTTGTAGTTTCTGCCATAATTGTGATATAAACCTGGGATCCCTGTCCGACACTATCTGAGATGGAACTCCATGCAATCTCACAATATTTTCAACATATAACTCGGCCAATTTATCAAGAGAATCTGTTTTCTTTGAAGCAATAAAATGTGAACTCTTCATCAACCTGTCTACTACAACCCACACAGAATCATTACCTCGTGGTGATCTTAGCAAATCCGACACAAGGTCCATAGTAACCTGGTCCCATTTCCATATAGGAATCTCCAATGGTTGCAACAATCCTGCTGGCCTCTGATGTTCTGCCTTAACTTTTTGACAAGTCAAACACTTAGCTACATAATCAGCTATCTCTCTCTTCATGTTGTTCCACCAGAAATTCTGTTTTAAATCTCTGTACATTTTAGTACTTCCGGGATGAATTGTGTATTTAGAAGCGTGAGCCTCAGCAAGAATCTCATCTTTCATAGTCGAATCACTAGGAATGCAAATTCTATTCCTGTGCATGAGAAGTCCATCATCAAGCAACTTAAAGTCGGACTCTCCCCCTTTGGACTTCTCTAGAAGCTTCAATAACTGAGAATCTAATTGTTGCGCCTCTCTGATTCTAGATAGCAATAGAGATTGGATTTGTAGGCTAGCAAATTGAATACCTAATCTAGAAGCCTCTGGTTTCCACAAACATAGCTCTTCTACAATCTCCCAGTCCTTGATTATCAAACTAGCCACAGAAGCTTTTCGGCTCAGTGCATCTGCAATAGTATTAGCTTTTCCCGGCAAATAGCTAATGCTACAATTATAATCATTTAACAGTTCTAGCCAACGCCTTTGCCTCATATTCAGATCTTTTTGAGAAAATAGGTATTTTAAACTTTTATGGTCAATAAATATTTCAAATTTATTACCCCACAAATAATGACGCCATTTCTTCAAAGCAAATACAAAAGTAACAAGCTCAAGGTCATGTGTAGGATAATTGAGTTCATATGGTTTCAATTTCCTAAAGGCATATGCTATCACTTTACCATTTTGCATAAGAACACTACCCAAGCCTTCTTTTGAAGAATCACTGTAAATCACCAAGTTTTCAGTCCCCTCAGGCAAGGCAAGGATAGGTGCAGTGGTAAGTCTCTTTTTCAACTCCTGGAAACTGGCTTCACATTTATTATCCCAATTAAACACAGTTTTCTTCTGGGTTAATGTAGTCAAAGGTCCTGCAATCTTTGAAAATTTTTTAACAAATCGCCTATAATAGCCTGCTAATCCCAAGAAACTACGGACTTCCGTGATAGTTTCAGGTCTTTTCCACGATATAACCACTTCAATTTTAGCAGGATCAACAAATATTCCCTCATGTGAAATGATATGACCTAAAAAGGCAACCTGTTTCAACCAAAATTCGCATTTGCTAAATTTGGCAAACAATTTGTGTTCTTGCAGGGTTTGAAGCACAATTCTCAAATGTTATTCATGCTTTGACTCAGATTTAGAATACACTAATATATCATCAATAAAAATCACAACAAACTGATCAAGATAGGGTCAAAATACTCTCTGCATCAAATCCATAAAAGCGGCTGAAGCATTTGTCAAACTAAATGGTAAAACAACAAACTCATAATGGCCGTACCTGGTTCTAAATGCAGTCTTAGGTACATCCTCTTTTTGGATCCTCAACTGATAATAACCCTGCCTCAAATCAAATTTCAAAAACACAACAACACCTTGTAGCTGATCAAACAACCCCTCAATTAAGGGCAAAGGATATTTATTTTTCACCGTCACCTGATTAAGACCTCGATAATCTATGCACAAACGCAGAGTACCGTCTTTCTTTTTCACAAATAACGCGGAAGCACCCCACGGTGACGAACTACGCTGAATAAAACCTTTCTCAAGTAAACCCTGTAGCTAAATTTTTAATTCTTGTAACTCAGGGGGAGACATTCTATACGGGGTTCTCGAGATAGGATTAGATCCCAGCAACAAGTCAATCACAAACTCAATCTCCCTACCAAGTGGTAATCCAGGCAACTCCTCAAGGAAAACCCCCGGAAACTCTTTTATAATAGGTACCTCATTCAATTTCAATTTATCTCCAGACTGATTAATTAGATAAGCTAAGTATGCATCATAACCTTTACTCAACATTTTAGTAGCTTTAATGGAAGATATAATACGAGTCCCAGTAGATTTTCGACTCCCAGTTACTTTAATAACAGGTTGGTTAGGTACTTCTAAAGTTAAAACTTTTCTCCTACAGTCCAAGCATGCATAATACCACCCCCAACCAATCCATTCCCAAGATAACTGCAAAGTCCCGAAATGGCATGATTATCAAGTCAATAGGATATATGCAACCCTCAATACAAATATTACAATCTTTACACACAGACTCTGTAACAAATTTAGTACCCATAGGATTACCTACTTCAATCACATACGGCAGTTTATCAACTTTTAATGTAGCAGACTATGCACATGCAAGAGTAATGAATGAATGTGTAGCCCCGGTGTCAATCAAAACTACTACCGGCTGACTATTAATAAGAAAAGTACCTTCTACCACCACTGTCGTCTCTGGAAGCTCCTCTTGGTCGAGTGCAAATACCCGTGCCTGACCTCGCGGTACAGTAGCTGCTCCTGAAGCTCTAGTCTGGGCACCCTGGCCTGAAGTCTGACCATGACCATATTTAAACTTGGGACAATCTCTAACTCTGTGCTGATCATTGCCACAACCTATGTAACGGCCCAATTTTCTCCAACACTCAGCCTCTGTGTGGCCCTTACGGTTGCAATGAGTACACTGTAGATTCTTCTTAGCAGCAGCTCCTCCTGTAGGGGCCTTATAAGTAGATGTGGCAGAACTACCCTGCTGAGATCTAGCAGTCACTAGTCGGGTCTGTGACTGTCCCTGTGGCTGGCTCTGAGCTGGTCTCGGCTGTGACTGTACCTGAACTGGTCCTGGATAGCTCTGGGTCTGCCTAGGCTACTGAGTCTGAACAGGCTGCTGATACTGCCTCTGATAACCTTGACTCTGGGACTGAAACTGACGTTTGCTTGACTGACTAGACTGAGCTAATACATCTGCCTTACGTTTCTCATATCTTGATGCGGCCCTGACTACTACAGCATAGTTTGGCTAATCTTGCGAAGACAAATTAAGCATGATGTCACTCCTCAACCCTGTGATAAATCACTGGATCTTCACATCCTCCGACTGAACTAAAGCTGGCACATATCGAGATAGTCTAGTAAAGGTAGCCTCATACTGGTCTACAGTCATGTTCCCCTGTTTCAAAGCTATGAATTCATCCTGATGTCTCTCACGGGCTACAACCGATACATATTTATCTCGAAACTCACGAACAAAATCAGCCCATACATGCTGGACCCTCTCAGCATCCCATTTCTCTCTAATAGTACGCCACCAAGCCTCGGCATCACCCTCCATTAAAAAGGCAGCATAGGTGATCTTTCTTTCATCGTTGCACTCAAGTATCGCAGCAACTTTCTCGAACTTACTCAACCACATCTCTGCTTTCATATCATCAGGCTCGCCATAAAAACTATATGCTCCGTGATGCAGGAATTTATCAAACAAGTTACCCCCTGCAGTACCACTGCCCTCTGCTCTGGCAGCCTGATTACCCCTGCCGACACCTGCTGTACCCTGCTGAACCACAAACTGAGCTATGGTATTCATTGCGGTGGCCATTGTGGCCAAAATCTGGGCATTACTCGGTTCCTGACCCTGCGGTACATCCCCGGCTGCCCCAGCACCTTGCCCCGGTACATCCTGTCTGGGAGCTTCCTCCGGCTCTCTCCGTGGTCTACCCCGTCTCCTCATTACAATGCTAGAAGAACATAACATTATAATAGGCAAATAAACTATGCAAAGATAATGTACACATTGTTTTCAAACATTTTACTCACATAAGAAACACATAAAACACTTAATAACATTTAACACTAATTTTTCATATTCTTATCATGTCATGCTTTATCATTCCTTTTCATGCTAGCATGTCTTTTATCTAAGCACTTAAACAGTTAAACAATCATATATTCACATAATTCACTTTCACATATAGACCACTACCCACATGCTAAGAAATTTAACCCAGCTTCAAGCATTCAAGTAGCTTTGATACTACCTAAAGTGTAACGCCCCGAACCCAACCCCACACTAAAGTCAGGCTCGGACCTGTCACTCGGACAGAGTCTCCTCTGTACCAAGGACAAACTGTTACCTGGGAATAGTCACTTATAACATTTGAACTATAAACAACAACTTATCTTCTAATATCTCCAAAGCCAAAACAAAATCACAAGGCCATCCGAGCGTTAGAGCAACAACAATCTTCTTAAGCACACAAGCATGCAAGATAAGTTGGTTTTAGCCATAAGTAGTTAGATACAATATAATTTTAAGTTCCATATGCAGGACAACAAACACTCCAAGCACGCAAGAGAAAATAAAGTCTAGAATCCATTATTACAATCCAACATCTTTCTCTAACATTCAAGACTACAACTACTAAACATATACATAAGACCCCAAGGTCTCAAAATACAATATTTAACATGAACTCCACGCAAGTTGCACATAAGATCCACCTTAGCACACAAAGTCACGGATTCTGATCTACGTGAACTTCTTCTTCTTCTTCTACTTCTAACAGCTGGGGATTCACCTCATCTTCTCCTGAAACATTTCAAATGAGGAGTGAGCAACAATGTTGCCCAGCGAGGGAGGTGATGCAACATACCAACGTGCAATATGATATACAAACACAAGAAAACATATATAAGCCAAGTAAACCAGCAAGATAACAAACCAAGTAATTAATCACTTTTAAAAGGATACGGTTCCACTTCCAAGTCTTCACTCACGAGCCACGAACCACGAGCATCACGAACATGCCGGCAAACCCCAAACACCAATAATTGGGATACTCCGGATGTATCCCGATCCTACAACCCTTTCTCCCGAGTAGGTCCATGCCCAGCAGGTGAACCACGCATATGGGGTAGTGGAGTATGCCTCAGCGAGAAAAGGAATAGGCACCATGGTAGTCGAGGGAGCACGGCAAGCCCGCCGACGCCCGTGTTTCTCGACGCTACCATGTCCAAAAAGGTTGCGCAACCCCGAGACAAGTCACAAGCAATCAAGATATCACATAACACGTATGAGGGACGACAAAGTAGGCCGCCCTCACATATATTCACGATATAATTCACTCAAGAACGATTATAGCATTAAGATTCTAAAAGTAGCAATCAACATAAATCATTCCCACAAACTACTCAATTAGCTTAATTATATCTTGAATGTTCAATACAAGACAATACAATCCCACAACAAGTTCCAAATGCAACTAAAATGGCTAAAAACCACTTTTCCCCTTTATTTAACCGAGTTTTCTTTTTCCTATGCGTGGTTCAAGATTTCCAAATCATATCCTAATCTTTCTATATTCCTAATTAAGCCCAAAGACACCTTTTAGAATCCTAAAAACTCATTTTAGAGACAAAAGTTCGGGAAGGCCCCGAACGGGTTTGAACTACAACTATACTACCCGAACCCCATTTCCGCGAAACGAAAGCACCAAAGGTGCTTCCTTAGCTCAATGATACCCGAATCAATGCCCAAACTTGCCCGGATTGCTTAACGAGAAAAGTCCCCTTTTTAAAGTTGGCTATTTATGCAATTAAGCTCGATTTCGAATGATTCAACCTCACGTGGATTTTCAACTAACTTCACTAGGGTCTAGAGCACCTAATTGAAGCCTCAATTCAAGCTAATTAGCAATTTTATTCAAAACCCTAAAAAATGTGCACTATTCATCCCTCATTAATCAATCTCAAATTCCAACCATAAACATTGTTATCAAACCTTAAACGTTAACTCTATAGCATCTATTAAGTATATAATAAGCATGCATAACAAGTTTTAGAGCTATAATCAACAATTAAAAGAAATTCAACAATATGCATAACTTTAACTTTTAAAAAAAACTAAGCTCCCTCACTTGTATGAAGATATAAGTGTGAAGAAGCTCCTAGGTGCTAAAAAAACTCCCCAAGTCAAGCTAAGAACTCAAGATGCAAAGTTGATGAAGAAATTTTTCTTCCTTTTTCCTCTTGAAATAGTCGGCCAAGGAGGCGACAAAATAGGCAAATTTGCAATTGTTTTGATGAGCCAAATGTTTGTGTGGTGTTAACCTTGTATTATGTATGTGTATGTGTTATTAAATGAGGTCAAATTCCATTAAAAAACTTAGTCAAACTAGGCCAAAGTTCAATTACTTGCTAGCTAGTTGAAATTAGTGTTGTTACATACATAACACTATTCAATTATCACGGAAAACATTTTCCAAACGCACGCTCCTAAGCTCGAAAGCCTAAAACGAGAAGTTCTCGGTTCCTTTTAAATGTCATATGACCTAGGAAAAATATAAAATCGAACTTTTAAAACAATCGAAAATATTATAAATAGTAACCTCTAATAAAAACAATTAAGTAAGAAAGATGATGCACGTAGAAATGCGCACATAGATATGCAACGGTTATAAATAAATTTATGGTAGAATTCTCGGGTGTCACACCATTTGCGTCACTTTTATAACGGTATCTCTAATGGGGAGTACTATTTACAAAACTTTATTATTTTTAGAGATCCAGGTCTTTAAAAATTATTATTAATTATTTAAATATATATGTGCTCCACCATTTTTTAGAAATTTGAGTTAAAATAAAGATCTAATTTATTTTTTTGGCTCTAAATTTAGAGATCCAAAAAGTGATTGAATTTTTATTTTGGTATAAAAGTTAACAAAAGTGATAGACCCTATGTATATTTAAATTATTAATAATAATTTTTAAAGATTCGAATCTCTAAAAATTATTAAAAATGATAATTTTTTATGAATAGTATTAATTATTGAAGATACCCTAACCAAAGGAACTAAGTTGAAACTTAATGCCAATATTGAGAACTACTAGTAAAATTTGCCCTTGTTTTAACGTGTGTTTGTACTCGATACAATAAATCACAAAGCCAAAATCCAAAACCTCATATTTGCAATTTCAAACTAAAAAGCAGCAGAGCATTTATGTTATTATTAATTATCACCTCAGTAAGAGAATGACATCGAGGACGATGGTGATTTCATTAAAATCAATAGATTGTATGGTGCAAGATCTTTCTGTATCATACAAATATCGGCACCAGTCGGCACTGTTCTACTACCAACAAAAGTGAATATGGACAAGTGATACGATGAGCTACTGCCAAGGTTAAGATGCCACTTTTCTTCGCCAACTAAGCAGGCTATGAGTACACCTATCCCAAAGTACAAGTTAGTCTTTTGTGAGACTATTTTTCAGTTACAAAAATGTGAATCACGCGTATTATTGTATTACGTAATCTCATATTCAACTTAGAAATAACAATGGGGTGGGGTGGCTATTTCTACGTCTCGTTCGTCCATTTAAAAAGTTCTTTCATCTCCTCCTGTTTTATTTCTGTATACTATACTCTTGGGCCTCGTCCCCCGTTCCCGAATCTCGTGGAGAACGAGAATTATTCGCAAGATTTTTATTATTTTTTAAAATTTTAAGAATTAAAGTTAATTTGAATCATATAATTTTAAAATATAAATTAAAATTATACTAATGATAAATATAAATATAGATCTTAAATAAAGTTTAATATTAATTATTCTTGCAGTTTGTGACTCAGTGCCTCTGTGTGTGTGCCTAAATTTGACTAAGTGACTGTGTGTATCTGAGTTTGACTCTCTCCTCTCTCTTTTCCTCTCTGTGAGTTTGACTTGTGCCCGCGTGTGTGTGAATTTTGACTTAGTGCTCGCGTGTGTGTGAATTGTGACTCAGTGCCCGGGTGTGTGTGAATTGTGGAAGAGAGATGAAGGAGGATGATGAAAAGAAAATAAAAGAAATTATTAAATATGTTAATTTCAAAATTAAAATGGTACATTTGGAATTTTACATAATGAGTTAAGGGTATAATAGTCATTTTTGACAAAAAAAATAATATTTTTCATCCATTATTAACAAAAAGGACTAATCGTATTAATTTTTACAAATATTAAAGATTATTTGTGTCACTTTTATAACAATAGAAACTAAATTAAAATTTGATGCCAACATTGAAAACTATTGGTGAAATTTACCCTTGTTTTAATGTGTGCTGGTACTTAATACAATAAATCACAAAGCCAAAATCCAAAAACGCATATTTGCAATTCCCAACTAAAAAGCAACTTAGCATTTATGTTATTATTAATTATCACCTCAGTAAGAGAAAGACATCGAGGACGATGATGATTTCATTAAAATCAATAGATTGTAGATCTTTCTGTATCATACAAATCTCGGCACCAGTCGGCACTGTTCTACTACCAACAAAAGTGAATATGGACAAGTGATACGATGAGCTACTACCAAGGTTAAGATGCCACTTTTCTTCGCCAACTAAGTAGTCTATGAGTGTACCTATCCCAAAGTACAAGTTAGTCTTTTGTGAGACTATTTTTCAGTTACAAAAATATGAATCACGCGTATTATTTTATTACGTAATCTCATATTCAACTTAGAAATAACGACGGGATGGGGGTGGCGTGGAGTGGAGTGGCTATCTTTACGTCTTGTTTGTTCACTTAAAAAGTTCTTTCATCTCTCGTTTTATTCCTGCATTTTATACTCTTGGGCCTCGTCCCCCGCCCCCGAATCCCGTGAGGAATGAAAATTATTTGTGAGATTTTTATTATATTTTTAAACCTTAAGAATTAAAGTTAATTTGAATCATATAATTTCAAAATATAAATTAAAATTATACTAATGATAAATATAAATATAGATCTTAAATAAAGTCTAATATTAATTATTCTTGCAGTTTGTGACTTAGTGCCTTTGTGTGTGTGTCTAAATTTAACTCAGTGACTGTGTGTATCTGAGTTTGACTCTCTCCTCTCTGTGAGTTTGACTTGTGGCTGTGTGTGTGTGAATTGTGACTCAGTGCCCGTGTGTTTGTGAATTGTGACTCAGTGCCCGCGTGTGTATGAATTGTGGAAGAGAGATGAAGGAGGACGATGAAAAGAACATAAAAGAAATTATTAATATGTTAATTTCAAAATTAAAATGGTACATTTGGAATTTTGCATAATGAGTTAAGGGTATAATAATCATTTTTGACAAAAAAATAACATTTTTCATCCATTATTAACAAAAAGGACTAATCGTATTAATTTTTATAAATATTAAAGATTATTTGTGTCACTTTTATAACAATAGAAACTAAATTAAAACTTGATGCCAACATTGAAAACTATTGGTGAAATTTACCCTTGTTTTAACGTGTGCTTGTACTCAATACAATAAATCACAAAGCCAAAATCCAAAACCGCATATTTGCAATTCACAACTTAAAAGCAGCAGAGCATTTATGTTATTATTAATTATCACCTCAGTAAGAGAATGACATCAAGGACGATGATGATTTCATTAAAATCAATAGATTGTACGGTGGAGGATCTTTCTGTATCATACAAATCTCGGCACCAGTCGGCATTATTCTACGACCAACAAAATGATCTACTGCCAAGGTCAAGATACCACTTTTCTTCGGCACTAAGCAATATCGAAATGAATGAAGTTGATGATAGAAGTAGAAAATGGAGTTAAAACCAGTGTGAGGACAGATCTGGTTGCATTTAAATATAGTAGTGTCATCTCCTCTATAAATGCAAGGTTCAAAATTCTCAAACAATCTACAACAATACTTCACAAAGAAATTCTCAAACAAACAACCATGCAAGATGATGGCCGATCATGGAAATCCCGTTTTACAAGAGAGCCGCCGCTGATAATAATAAAACAAGCATCCCCAAATTCGAACATTTCACAAGTAAGTTTATAAGTTTATTCTCTACTTTTACTTGGTTTGCTTGTACATCTATTTTCATCGGTACATTTAGACTCAAAACAATATCAAATTGTGATAGATTTGACCAACATTTTTTTTTTACTCCTCTTTCAGGCTCTACGCACTTGGGCTTCTCGACCTAAGCAATCTATTTGTTTGAAATCCTCGACCATCGCAGGCAAACCGGAAGAATTTTCGGAATGTCGGAACATTTCAGAATAGGGATGAGACCTATTTTTCGGTTTGTTTACGAAACAATTCATTTTCGGAATTCTAGTACTGTTGACTTGGGATTACATGTGGTGTCTGATGGTAATGACGGGCTGACCGTAATCGATCAAGATTTTCGTCGAGGTGGAAGACATTGTCAGTATTATTCCTTTTTAGCTTAATAAATTTACTTTATTTTAATGTTTTTTTGTTTTTCTTTATAGGATGTATAGATGGATTGCATGGTGTTATTCGTGGTCTGAGAGACATTATAGACTACGTCGTAGATGCTGAACCACTGTTTGGAGATACTGTTAACATAGAAAATAACAAACCTGAGGTGGTTAAATTTTTTTTCGAATTATGTGATGAAGCTCTGCAGTGCGACGACCTTTTTAGGATAAAGTAAGCTTTATTTTGTTTAAATTTTAATTTCTATGTTAATTATTACTATTTCTCACTTTTTCTTTGTTCAGGACATTATCCTACATTATTTGTAAGAATCCTATCATCTTTGATGATAGAGACGGGATCTCTTTTATGGATAAAGGTTGGAATTTGAGTAGGATGAGTTCTCATATTTTTGAGGATATAATTTCAATGGACGCTCTGAACGATTACATTGATTTGATTAATCCAACTCATGGGCCCTTAGACAGCATTAAACATTTTCCGATTGAAGAGTATGGAGGGGCGGGTTACAATTACGAATTTGGTTTTACCTGTTTTAGATATTTTTATAATGTAAAGAGGCACCTACAGCAGCGTTATCGCCAACAACACAATACTTTACTTGACATATTTGTTATGCTCACATCCGTTCTTCCAAAAGTGTTGCCGACATCATTTTATGATATGGCAATAAATTTGACGCAGCATAACCAGTTTCATGTTGGTAATCAATTGTAAGTGAAAAAATCTTTTATTAACACCTTTATATTTGATATTTGATAAGATCATTGACTTTTTATTTTGCTTTGTAGCGGGAACTACATATATTTCTTAGAACAAGACCCACAACTAGTTTGGACTGAAACTTGGCGCGCAATTCAGCTCGGTCGCTCTATTGTGAATCTAGTGAAGTGCCGGCGGTGGTGGTGTCTGAAGTTTGGTTGTTTTTGCGTATTGGGCCGGTGGCCCATCTATGTACGTTTTATTATTATATTTTATGTTGGGTACTAGGTTTGTAGCCTGGTAGTTTCAAACACCTTGATTTGGAGTGGTAGTTAGGTTTTTCTTGATTTTATATTCGGATTGGGTTGAATTTATTAATTCATACTTAGATTATTTATTTGGATATTCTTGACTTGTCATCTACAATCTTTAATCATTCCGCCTAATACAAATTACTTTTTAGATGAAACTTAATAATTCTTAACCGTTTGTTTTGCCACAACAATGATAGCACTGACATTAACAACGCCCACAACAATGATAGCACTGATATTGACAACGCCCACAACAATGATACGAGGGGTCCAAAATTAAAGCAAATTATGAAATCATGAAATCATGAAATTAACACTCCCAACCATATCAAAGATGAGATCATCCACCTCCTTAGAATTAATTCCATACATAATCTTAGGAAGTAACTGTGTATGCCTACTGACTAAGAATTAAAGAAACAACTGCAAACTCAGAATGAACATAGGGCGAATATTTGAAAGTTTACTCGGGTTTTAGAGACAATGATTGCAACATGGAGGGTTGGAGAGGTCATTTACTCACAGAAGTTGGCAAAGAAGTGTTAATTCAAGCAGGTCATTCAAGCTCATATGGCACGTCCATCATCTGTTTCCCAAGCTCTACATGTAATAAATTGTGTTCCAAAGTTGCAAAGTTTTGGTGGGGAGCAAATGGCCGAACTAGGACTCATTGGATTACACGGGTTTTCGTCACCAAATCTAAGACGAACTGTGGGGAGAGCAAAACTAAAAGAAGATCAAAGGACTACTTTAACAAGTATAATTCATAATTCCAATTCGTAGTGCATTAGAAACGCAAAGATCAAACATAAAGAGGGCAACCACCAACAAAATCTGAGTGAAAGAGTGTATTTAAGCCGAAGTCATGGAAAAGAGCAGAACAGACGTATGAATGACAAAACTGGTCTTAGTAGTCTCAAATGGCTTTCTCTAAAATTCAAGCTCATGAGGTTTCATGACTGCCTTCAGTGAGAAACTTGCTCCCAAATAGGCATTCAAATCGGGAACATCCTCAATAGCTTTAAGCAGTGGTGCATCAACTGATTTCTGGTTGTCTTTCTTCTCTTGTGGGAGCACGTTCTTCTCCTATAATTTTAGAGAGATGAAAATGGAAATAAGTAAAATTGCCACGGATACAGCATGAAGAAGAAAGGTTCGCATGCATAGTTAGATAAGCAGACCTCTTTCTCTGCCTCAAAGAACTCGCCCTCTCCTTTCTTCTTTTTCTTCTCAGCTTGCTTTGCAAAGTATTTATCATCAATCTTCCCCACATTCACCCCAGAGATATCAACTTTTGTTGAAGTTCCAATAACATAAGACTGATTGACACGTCTCAATGGAACCACATTGATCTTGAATGGACCTGGAGCAAAAACATATAAACAAAGTTACACGAGGCTAATGTGACAGTTGCTTGCAGTACCATACCG
Source organism: Ehretia macrophylla (assembly GCA_037974665.1). Lineage (NCBI taxonomy): Eukaryota > Viridiplantae > Streptophyta > Magnoliopsida > Boraginales > Ehretiaceae > Ehretia > Ehretia macrophylla. The sequence continues at coordinate 63,535,916 of CM075779.1, forward strand.
ACAAAAGGTAGATTCGCACGGAAGAAACAAGATGAGCATCAACAGAATAGTCAAACTTAATTTGAAACTTCAATTGATTTTATACTCGTGGTTGACCACGCATTTCAAAGATGCAAAAATCGGACAGAAGACAAAGCTCAGGCAAGAAAAACCAGACAAACTAATAGAGACAGCAACGATGTAGCACTTGGAAATTAAAACCCCAACAATCTCCAGATGCCATCATCATCAGAAGCAGCATTCATAGGGTGAGAAAACACACTTTGGATACTTGTCAACCTTCTCAGGGCACACGCCTCAACAAGAGTAAACAAAACACTTCTCATACAATACCAACCAAAAATAACTCTAATTAATGCATATAACCAGCCATTCACAAAACTTCAGTTTCCCGGGCCATTTAACCTCAGATTTACTCATATGAAGCTATTCGAACACAGACATAAATCCACACATCATGGCATCAATAAAATAATCAAAAATGGAGAGCGCTACCAAAATCTAGATTCTCGGAAACTCACTTAATCTCCTCTAAGATCTATACCCTATCAAATTTAAGCCACTTCAGTTACCAAGTGTCACGGCTGGTACAAAATTGAGTACAAAATGCATACATACATGCACATATACATACACATAAGCCAGCCTATTACACATGAAATGATAGCTCATCAATACAAAACTACCTATAAAAACTATAATGTAACACTATCAGCAATATATATACACACATAAATGTTAAAAATAAGCTTATGAACACAAAATCAAGAAAGAAAAATATCATAACAAAACAAACCATCAAATCTAATAAGCTTATCCACAAAAATGAGGCGCAAAACATCAATTACATACAAACACACACTCGCACAAAGAAATTATACTTACGAACACTAAATCACCTATTCAAAATACCAATTAACAATAACCCGCCAAATTTACGAGCTAATCCACCCAAATTTGGCAAGAAAAATGAAATTTTACGAGCTTATCCACACAAATTTAGCAAAAAAATCAACATATTTTTTTTTTATATAAATATATACACAAATACAAAAATAAATGATATAAATACAGTTTGCTTACCAGTAACAATAAGCAATCCAGAAGAAAGCTGCTTCAAGAACACAACTCTCTTTCCCTTAAACCTCCCAGCCAATATTATCAACACTGTCCCTTGCGTAATACTTGCCCTTTTTTCATTTTCAACAAAAAAAATATATATTATTTCAGATCCCAAAAACTCAAAAAGGTTAAAAATAAATAAATAAAATTAACTTTTATAGTTGTTTTGGTACCTGAGCTTGGTGGGTCTACGTTTGCGCTTATTAACAAGTGGTTTTTTGACGTCGTTAGCTGGGTAGAACTTGGTTTTGGGCTCGGCGGATGTGGTTTTCGCCTCGGCGGCGGGCTTTTTCTCGTGAGTAGGGAAACGCCGCCGTTTTTGGCCTTGATTGCCCAAAGACCTATCTTGTGGTACATTTTGGAGCGTGAGAATTTACCCACTCCCCTAATTAGTTCTGGGTTGCGACTCGTCTTCCTCTGCTTCGCCCCCACTGTTGGCTGAGAATGTGCTGTGTGTGTGCGAGCGTGTGCGAAAAATGTAGCTTATGATACTGATGTCATATGCTAAAAGAGTAAAAGTTATATAATTTTTTTTTAATTTGAATATTTTTAAAAATTTAAATATTTAAAAATAATATTATTTATGATAAAAGTATATAGTATTTATCACTTTTGATTTAAAATATATCAAAATTATGACCCAATTTCTATTTTTTTTAATAAATTTGTGGAAGAAAATATTGATTGAGTATTTATTTTAACATTTTTTAAATTAAAATTGATGAATCTTACATACTTTTATCATGAATAATGTTATTTTTATAAATTGGGTTTTAATAAATATTAAAGATTATTTGTGTCACTTTTATAACAATAAAAACTAAATTAAAACTTGATGCCAACATTGAAAACTATTAGTGAAATTTACCCTTGTTTTAACGTGTGTTTGTACTAAATACAATAAATCACAAAGCCAAAATCCAAAACCGCATATTTGCAATTCCCTACTTAAAACCAACAGAGCATTTATTTATTATTAATTATCACCTCAGTAAGAGAATGACGTCGAGGACGATGATGATTTCACTAAAATCAATAGATTGTACGGTGGAGGATCTTTCTGTATCAAACAAATCTCAGCACCAGTCGGCATTATTCTACTACCAACAAAATGATCTACTGCCAAGGTCAAGATACCACTTTTCTTCGGCACTAAGCAATATCGAAATGAATGAAGTTGATGATAGAAGTAGAAAATGGAGTTAAAACCAGTGTGAGGACAGATCTGGTTGCATTTAATTATAGTAGTGTCTATCTCCTCTATAAATGCAAGGTTCAAAATTTTCAAACAATCTACAACAATACTTCACAAAGAAATTCTCAAACAAACAACCATGCAAGATGATGGCCGATCATGGAAATCCTGTTTCACAAGAAAGCCGCCGCTGATAATAAAAAAACAAGCATCCCCAAATTCGAACATTTCAGAAGTAAGTTTATAAGTTTATTCTCTACTTTTACATGATTTGCTTGTACATCTATTTTGATAAATACATTTAGACTCAAAACAATGTCAAATTGTGATAGATTTGACCAACATTTTTTTTTACTCCTCTTTCAGGCTCTACGCACTTGGGCTTCTCGACCTAACCAATCTATTTGGTTAGAAATCCTCGACCATCGCGTGCGAACTGAAAGAATTTTCGGAATGTCGGAACGCTTTAGAATAGGGATGAGACCTATTTTTCGATTTGTTTATGAAACAATTCATTTTCGGAATTCTAGTACTGTTGACCTGGGATTACATGTAGTGTCTGATGGAAATGACGGGCTGACCGTAATCGATCAAGATTTTCTTCAAGGTGGTAGACATTGTCAGTATTACTCCTTTTTAGCTTAATAAATTAATTTTATTTTAATTTTTTCGTTTTTCTTAATAGGATGTATAGATGGATTGCATGGTGTTATTCGTGGTCTGAAAAATATTATAGACTACGTCGTAGATGCTGAACCACCGTTTGGAGATACTGTTAACATAGAAAATAACAAACCTGAGGTGGTTAAAATTTTTTTCGAATTAAGTGATGAAACTCTGCAGTGCGACCACCTTTTTAGGATAAAGTAAGCTTTATTTTGTTTAAATTTTAATTTCTATGTTAATTATTACTAATTCTCACTTTTTCTTTGTTCAGGACATTATCGTACTTTATTTGTAAGAATCCTATCATCTTTGATGATAGAGACGGGATCTCTTTTATGGATAAAGGTTGGAATTTGAGTAGGATGAGTTCTCATATTTTTGAGGATATAGTTCCAATGGACGCTCTGAACAATTACACTGATTTGATTAATCCATCTCATGGGCCCTTAGATAGCATTAAACATTTTCCGATTGAAGAGTATGGAGGGGCGGGTTACAATTACGAATTTGGTTTTACCTGTTTTAGATATTTTTATAATGTAAAAACGCACCTGCAGTAGCGTTATCGCCAACAACACAATACTTTACTTGACATATTTGTTATGCTCACATCCGTTCTTCCAAAAGTGTTGCCGACATCATTTTATGATATGGCAATAAATTTGACGCAGCATAACCAGTTTCATGTTGGTAATCAATTGTAAGTGAAAAATTCTTTTATTAATACCTTTATATTTGATATTTGATAAGATCATTGACTTTTTATTTTGCTTTGTAGCGGGACCTTCATATATTTCTTAGAACAAAACCCACAACTAGTTTGGACTGAAACTTGGCGCGCAATTTAGCTCGATTGCTCTATTGTGAATCAGGTGAAGTGCCGGCGGTGGTGGTGTCTGAAGTTTGGTTGTTTTTGTGTATTGGGCCGGTGGCCCATCTATGTACGTTTTATTATTATATTTTATGTTGGGTACTAGGTCTGTAGCCTAGTAGTTTCAAACACCTTGATTTGGAGTGGTAGTTAAATTTTTCTTGATTTTATATTCGAATTGGGTTGAATTTATTAATTCATACTTAGATTATTTATTTGGATATTCTTGACTTGTCATCTACAATCTTTAATCATTCAGCCTAGTACAAATTACTTTTAAGATGAAACTTAATAATTCTTAACCGTTTGTTTTGCCACAACAATGATAGCACTGACATTAACAACGCCCACAACAATGATAGCACTGATATTGACAACGCCCACAACAATGATACGAGGGGTCCAAAATTAAAGCAAATTATGAAATCATGAAATTAACACTCCCTACCATATCAAAGATGAGATCATCCACCTCCTTAGAATTAATTCCAAACATAATCTTAGGAAGTAACTGTGTATGCCTACTGACTAAGAATTAAAGAAACTTCAAACTCAGAATGAACATAGGGCGATTATTTGAATGTTTACTCGGGTTTTAGAGACAATGATTGCAACATGGAGGGTTGGAGAGGTCATTTACTCACAGAAGTTGGCAAAGAAGTGTTAATTCAAGCAGGTCATTCAAGCTCATATGGCACGTCCATCATCTGTTTCCCAAGCTCTACATGTAATAAATTGTGTTCCAAAGTTGCAAAGTTTTGGTGGGGAGCAAATGGCCGAACTAGGACTCATTGGATTACACGGGTTTTCATCACCAAATCTAAGACGAACTGTGGGGAGAGCAGAGCAAAACTAAAAGAAGATCAAAGGACTACTTTAACAAGTATAATTCATAATTCCAATTCGTAGTGCATTAGAAACGCAAAGATCAAACATAAAGATGCCAACCACCAACAAAATCTGAGTGAAAGAGTGTATTTAAGCCGAAGTCATGGAAAAGAGCAGAACAGATGTATGAATGACAAAACTGGTCCTAGTAATTTCAAATGGCTTCCTCTAAAATACAAGCTCATGAGGTTTCATGACTGCCTTCAGTGAGAACCTTGCTCCCAAATAGGCCTTCAAATCGGGAACATCCTCAATAGCTTTAAGCAGTGGTGCATCAACTGATTTCTGGTTGTCTTTCTTCTCTTGTGGGAGCACGTTCTTCTCCTATAATTTTAGAGAGATGAAAATGTAAATAAGTAAAATTGCCACGGATACAGCATGAAGAAGAAAGGTTCGCATGCATAGTAAGATAAACAGACCTCTTTCTCCGCCTCAAAGAACTCGCCCTCTCCTTTCTTCTTTTTCTTCTCAGCTTGCTTTGCAAAGTATTTATCATCACTCTTCCCCACATTCACACCACAGATATCAACTTTTGTTGAAGTTCCAATAACATAAGACTGATTGACACGTCTCAATGGAACCCCATTGATCTTGAATGGACCTGGAACAAAAACATATAAACAAAGTTACACGAGACTAATGTGACAGTTGCTTCTGCATGCAGTACCATACCGACAAAAGGTAGATTCGCACGGAAGAAACAAGATGAGCATCAACAGAATAGTCAAACTTAATTTGAAACTTCAATTGATTTTATACTCGTGGTTGACCACGCATTTCAAAGATGCAAAAATCGGACAGAAGACAAAGCTCAGGCAAGAAAAACCAGACAAACTAATAGAGACAGCAACGATGTAGCACTTGGAAATTAAAACCCCAACAATCTCCAGATGCCATCATCATCAGAAGCAGCATTCATAGGGTGAGAAAACACACTTTGGATACTTGTCAACCTTCTCAGGGCACACGTCTCAACAAGAGTAAACAAAACACTTCTCATACAATACCAACCAAAAATAACTCTAATTAATGCATATAACCAGCCATTCACAAATCTTCAGTTTTCCGGGCCATTTAACCACAGATTTACTCATATGAAGCTATTCGAACACAGACATAAATACACACATCATGGCATCAATAAAATAATCAAAAATGGAGAGCGCTACCAAAATCTAGATTCTCGGAAACTCACTTAATTGCCTCTAAGATCTATACCCTATCAAATTTAAGCCACTTCAGTTACCAAGTGTCACGGCTGGTACAAAATTGAGTACAAAATGCATACATACATGCACATATACATACACATAGCCAGCCTATTACACATGAAATGATAGCTCATCAATACAAAACCACCTATAAAAACTATCATGTAACACTATCAGCAATATATATACACACATAAATGTTAAAAATAAGCTTATGAACACAAAATCATGAATGAAAAATATCATAACAAAACTAACCATCAAATCTAATAAGCTTATCCACAAAAATGAGGCGCAAAACATCAATTACATACAAACACACACTCGCACAAAGAAATTATACTTACGAACACTAAATCACCTATTCAAAATACCAATTAACAATAACCCGCCAAATTTACGAGCTAATCCACCCAAATTTGGCAAGAAAAAAGAAATTTTACGAGCTTATCCACACAAATTTAGCAAAAAAATCAACATATTTTTTTTTATATAAATATATACACAAATACAAAAATAAATGATATAAATACAATTTGCTTACCAGTAACAATAAGCAATCCAGAAGAAAGCTGCTTCAAGAACACAACTCTCTTTCCCTTAAACCTCCCAGCCAATATTATCAACACTGTCCCTTGCGTAATCCTTGCCCTTTTTTCATTTTCAACAAAAAAATATATATATTATTTCAGATCCCAAAAACTCAAAAAGGTTAAAAATAAATAAATAAAATTAATTTTTATAGTTGTTTTGGTACCTGAGCTTGGTGGGTCTACGTTTGCGCTTATTAACAAGTGGTTTTTTGACGTCGTCAGCTGGGTAGAACTTGGTTTTGGGCTCGGCGGATGTGGTTTTCGCCTCGGCGGCGGGCTTTTTCTCGTGAGTAGGGAAACGCCGCCGTTTTTGGCCTTGATTGCCCAAAGACCTCTCTTGTGGTACATTTTGGAGCGTGAGAATTTACCCACTCCCCTAATCAGTTCTGGGTTGCGACTCGTCTTCCTCTGCTTCGCCCCCATTGTTGGCTGAGAATGTGCTCTGTGTGTGCGAGCGAGTGTGTGTGAAAAATGTAGCTTATGATACTGATGTCATATGCTAAAAGCGTAAAAGTTATATAATTTTTTTTTAATTTGAATATTTTTAAAATTTTCAATATCTAAAAATAATATTATTTATGATAAAAGTATATAGTATTTATCCTTTTTGATTTAAAAGATATCAAAATTATGACCCAATCTCTATTTTTTTTAATAAATTTGTAGAAGAAAATAGAGATTGAGTCTTTATTTTGACATCTTTTAAATTAAAATTGATGAATCTTATATACTTTTATGATGAATAATGTTATTTTTATAGATTGGGTTTTAATAAATATTAAAGATTATTTGTGTCACTTTTATAACAATAGAAACTAAATTAAAACTTGATGCCAACATTGAAAACTATTGGTGAAATTTACCCTTGTTTTAACGTGTGTTTGTACTCAATACAATAAATCACAAAGCCAAAATCCAAAACCGCATATTTGCAATTCCCAACTAAAAAGCAACAGAGCATTTATTTATTATTAATTATCACCTCAGTAAGAGAATGACGTCGAGGACGATGATGATTTCACTAAAATCAATAGATTGTACGGTGGAGGATCTTTCTGTATCAAACAAATCTCAGCACCAGTCGGCATTATTCTACTACCAACAAAATGATTTACTGCCAAGGTCAAGATACCACTTTTCTTCGGCACTAAGCAATATCGAAATGAATGAAGTTGATGATAGAAGTAGAAAATGGAGTTAAAACCAGTGTGAGGACAGATCTGGTTGCATTTAAATATAGTAGTGTCATCTCCTCTATAAATGCAAGGTTCAAAATTCTCAAACAATCTACAACAATACTTCACAAAGAAATTCTCAAACAAACAACCATGCAAGATGATGGCCGATCATGGAAATCCCGTTTTACAAGAGAGCCGCCGCTGATAATAATAAAACAAGCATCCCCAAATTCGAACATTTCACAAGTAAGTTTATAAGTTTATTCTCTACTTTTACTTGGTTTGCTTGTACATCTATTTTGATCAATACATTTAGACTCAAAACAATGTCAAATTGTGATAGATTTGACCAATATTTTTTTTTACTCCTCTTTCAGGCTCTACGCACTTGGGCTTCTCGACCTAACCAATCTATTTGGTTAGAAATCCTCGACCATCGCGTGCAAACCGAAAGAATTTTCGGAATGTCGGAACGCTTTAGAATAAGGATGAGACCTATTTTTTGATTTGTTTATGAAACAATTCATTTTCGGAATTCTAGTACTGTTGACCTGAGATTACATGTGGTGTCTGATGGAAATGACGGGCTGACCGTAATCGATCAAGATTTTCGTCAAGGTGGTAGACATTGTCAGTATTACTCCTTTTTAGCTTAATAAATTTATTTTATTTTAATTTTTTATGTTTTTCTTAATAGGATGTATAGATGGATTGCATGGTGTTATTCGTGGTCTGAAAAATATTATAGACTATGTTGTAGATGCTGAACCACTGTTTGGAGATACTGTTAACATAGAAAATAACAAACCTGAGGTGGTTAAAAAAAATTTCGAATTATGTGATGAAGCTCTGCAGTGCGACGACCCTTTTAGGATAAAGTAAGGTTTATTTTATTTAAATTTTAATTTCTATGTTAATTATTACTAATTCTCACTTTTTCTTTGTTCAGGACATTATCTTACTTTATGTGTAAGAATCCTATCATCTTTGATGATAGAGACGGGATCTCTTTTATGGATAAAGGTTGGAATTTGAGTAGGATGAGGTCTCATACTTTTGAGGAAATAGTTCCAATGCACGCTCTGAACAATTACATTGATTTGATTAATCCAACTCATGGGCCCTTAGATAGCATTAAACATTTTCTGATTGAAGAGTATGGAGGGGCGAGTTACAATTACGAATTTGGTTTTACCTGTTTTAGATATTTTTATAATGTAAAAACGCACCTGCAGTAGCGTTATCGCCAACAACACAATACTTTACTTGACATATTTGTTATGCTCACATCCGTTCTTCCAAAAGTGTTGCCGACATCATTTTATGATATGGCAATAAATTTGACGCAGCATAACCAGTTTCATGTTGGTAATCAATTGTAAGTGAAAAATTCTTTTATTAATACCTTTATATTTGATATTTGATAAGATCATTGACTTTTTATTTTGCTTTGTAGCGGGACCTTCATATATTTCTTAGAACAAAACCCACAACTAGTTTGGACTGAAACTTGGCGCGCAATTTAGCTCAGTCGCTCTATTGTGAATCTAGTGAAGTGCCGGCGGTGGTGGTGTCTGAAGTTTGGTTGTGTTTGCGTATTGGGCCAGTGGCCCATCTATGTACGTTTTATTATTATATTTTATGTTGTGTACTAGGTCTGTGGCCTGGTAGTTTCAAACACCTTGATTTGGAGTGGTAGTTAGGTTTTTCTTGATTTTATATTCCGATTGGGTTGAATTTATTAATTCATACTTAGATGATTTATTTGGATATTCTTGACTTGTCATCTACAATCTTTAATTATTCCGCCTAGTACAAATTACTTTTAAGATGAAACTTAATAATTCTTAACCGTCTGTTTTGCCACAACAATGATAGCACTGATATTGACAACGCCCACAACAATGATAGCACTTATATTGACAACGCCCACAACAATGATACGAGGGGTCCAAAATTAAAGCAAATTATGAAATCATGAAATTAACACTCCCTACCATATCAAAGATGAGATCATCCACCTCCTTAGAATTAATTCCATACATAATCTTAGGAATTAAATGTGTATGCCTACTGACTAAGAATTAAAGAAACAACTGCAAACTCAGAATGATCATAGGGCGAATATTTGAATGTTTACTCAGGTTTTAGAGACGATGATTGCAACATGGAGGGTTGGAGAGGTCATTTACTCACAGAAGTTGGCAAAGAAGTGTTAATTCAAGCAGTCCTTCAAGCTCATATGGCACGTCCATCATCTGTTTCCCAAGCTCTACATGTAATAAATTGTGTTCCAAAGTTGCAAAGTTTTGGTGGGGAGCAAATGGCCGAACTAGGACTCATTGGATTACACGGGTTTTCGTCACCAAATCTAAGATGTGGGGAGAGCAAAACTAAAAGAAGATCAAAGGACTACTTTAACAAGTATAATTCATAATTCCAATTCGTAGTGCATTAGAAACGCAAAGATCAAACATAAAGATGCCAACCGCCAACAAAATCTGAGTGAAGGAGTGTATTTAAACCGAAGTCATGGAAAAGAGCAGAACAGATGTATGAATGACAAAACTGGTCCTAGTAATTTCAAATGGCTTCCTCTAAAATACAAGCTCATGAGGTTTCATGACTGCCTTCAGTGAGAACCTTGCTCCCAAATAGGCCTTCAAATCGGGAACATCCTCAATAGCTTTAAGCAGTGGTGCATCAACTGATTTCTGGTTGTCTTTCTTCTCTTGTGGGAGCACGTTCTTCTCCTATAATTTTAGAGAGATGAAAATGTAAATAAGTAAAATTGCCACGGATACAGCATGAAGAAGAAAGGTTCGCATGCATAGTTAGATAAGCAGACCTCTTTCTCTGCCTCAAAGAACTCGCCCTCTCCTTTCTTCTTTTTCTTCTCAGCTTGCTTTGCAAAGTATTTATCATCAATCTTCCCCACATTCACCCCACACATATCAACTTTTGTTGAAGTTCCAATAACATAAGACTGATTGACACGTCTCAATGGAACCCCATTGATCTATTAATGGACCTGGAACAAAAACATATAAACAAAGCTACACGAGACTAATGTGACAGTTGCTTCTGCATGCAGTACCATACCGACAAAAGGTAGATTCGCACGGAAGAAACAAGATGAGCATCAACAGAATAGTCAAACTTAATTTGAAACTTCAATTGATTTTATACTCGTGGTTGACCACGCATTTCAAAGATGCAAAAATCGGACAGAAGACAAAGCTCAGGCAAGAAAAACCAGACAAACTAATAGAGACAGCAACGATGTAGCACTTGGAAATTAAAACCCCAACAATCTCCAGATGCCATCATCATCAGAAGCAGCATTCATAGGGTGAGAAAACACACTTTGGATACTTGTCAACCTTCTCAGGGCACACGTCTCAACAAGAGTAAACAAAACACTTCTCATACAATACCAACCAAAAATAACTCTAATTAATGCATATAACCAGCCATTCACAAAACTTCAGTTTTCCAGGCCATTTAACCTCAGATTTACTCATATGAAGCTATATGAACACAGACATAAATTCACACATCATGGCATCAATAAAATAATCAAAAATGGAGAGCGCTACCAAAATCTAGATTCTCGGAAACTCACTTAATTGCCTCTAAGATCTATACCCTATCAAATTTAAGCCACTTCAGTTACCAAGTGTCACGGCTGGTACAAAATTGAGTACAAAATGCATACATACACGCACATATACATACACATAAGCCAGCCTATTACACATGAAATGATAGCTCATCAATACAAAACCACCTATAAAAACTATCATGTAACACTATCAGCAATATATATACACACATAAATGTTAAAAATAAGCTTATGAACACAAAATCATGAATGAAAAATATCATAACAAAACTAACCATCAAATCTAATAAGCTTATCCACAAAAATGAGGCGCAAAACATCAATTACATACAAACACACACTCGCACAAAGAAATTATACTTACGAACACTAAATCACCTATTCAAAATACCAATTAACAATAACCCGCCAAATTTACGAGCTAATCCACCCAAATTTGGCAAGAAAAAAGAAATTTTACGAGCTTATCCACACAAATTTAGCAAAAAAATCAACATATTTTTTTTTTATATAAATATATACACAAATACAAAAATAAATGATATAAATACAATTTGCTTACCAGTAACAATAAGCAATCCAGAGGAAAGCTGCTTCAAGAACACAACTCTCTTTCCCTTAAACCTCCCAGCCAATATTATCAACACTGTCCCTTGCGTAATACTTGCCCTTTTTTCATTTTCAACAAAAAAATATATATATTATTTCAGATCCCAAAAACTCAAAAAGGTTAAAAATAAATAAATAAAATTAATTTTTATAGTTGTTTTGGTACCTGAGCTTGGTGGGTCTACATTTGCGCTTATTAACAAGTGGTTTTTTGACGCCGTCAGCTGGGTAGAACTTGGTTTTGGGCTCGGCGGATGTGGTTTTCGCCTCGGCGGCGGCTTTTTCTCGTGAGTAGGGAAACGCCGCCGTTTTTGGCCTTGATTGCCCAAAGACCTCTCTTGTGGTACATTTTGGAGCGTGAGAATTTACCCACTCCCCTAATCAGTTCTGGGTTGCGACTCGTCTTCCTCTGCTTCGCCCCCACTGTTGGCTGAGAATGTGCTGTGTGTGTGCGAGCGAGTGTGTGTGAAAAATGTAGCTTATTGAGACGGTACGCGCGTTTCGGTCGCACAGATGCCCACAGCTTAGCGAAAACGTGCCATAAACAGTGCCGACAGTCCAGGTGTGGGGATCGGCCCCAGGCACATAACGACCCTTCCCAACGTGTGTGGAAGCTTCTGGTGCAGTGGAGAAGCCTCAGGAAGCAATCTGGCGCGGTTTGGAGGCAACCAGGCAGCATTGAGTCTGGAAGGTTCCAGAAAAATTGGGTAAGGCATGGAATCTGCCCAGTCTGCCCAGGGTAGCTGCCCAGTCCGTCCCAGTCAGTGCAGGAAGCTTCAAGAATGGTGCAGAATGGCGCCCAGTAGAGGAGCAATCTGGAACTTCCGCCCAAAATTGAATTCAAATGTGTAGATAATTCTAGAAATTGTCTTTGTACATAGACATTTGTACGGCTAGGATTATAGACACTTGGCATTGATCAAAGGCCTCGGGTTAGGCCTTGAACATGTATAAATATGAGTTCTTGAGCAATGAAATGCAAGCCATTCACCTTGCCCTTTTCGTGTGCCATTTTCCAGCCCTCTAACTTAGCATTTTCTAACCTCCTACCAGTGTTGCCTACTGGTGTGCTCGTCTTGCACAAGGGTCTACCACTGTACCCAAGCGCCCTTTGCAAGCTTTGGTAGCCGAATTGGCTAAGTGTTGGGTCCTCAACCTCTAACACTTGTGTTTCGCTGTGCATTACTCTGATAACGCAGGCGTACTTAGTCGACACCCACGTTGGCTAAGGCCGCACATTGATCGGGATTTCGTCCTCAATCTCTGAGCCCGTGACAGGTGGTATCAGAGCCAAGGTCGGCTTGGCTCACGTTGGTGTGTTGCTGATTGTTGCAACTCATGTGTTGCTCGTGCTCGCTGGTTTCATGGGACTGATTCTAGTGTTGCCGTTGGTGTGTTGATGGCTGGAATGGAGAAAGGTGATGTGCCCCCTGCTACTCAGGCCGCACCTGAGGGACAGGCGGAGAGACGTGCCGAGAGGCAGGCCAAGAGGGACAGGGCCAAAGCCTCACACTCTCGGGCTAGCTCTGTAGATTAGCTCAGCTCGATTGAGACGCGGTTGGATCGTGTTTCTCAAGCTACACTTGAGAACAGCTTGGTGATTGATGAAATCGTGGACCGAGTAAAGGAACTCGAGGCCAAGGAGGAGGCCGACATTGCCGAACGTGTTGCGGCATTGGAAGAACGAGGTGATGGTTTAGAGGGCCAATTGCTTGGTACCCTCAACTCGTTTGCAGATTCACTAAGGCAAACAATTGACCGTTTTCGTGAGGAGTTCACTGCGGGCTTGGGTGAACTCAAGACTGAAGTGGAGAGGATCAAGGCTGATGTTGCTACGTGCAAGGCTGCCATCAGCCACGGTGCAGGCATGGCAAGCCCGTCAGCTCCAAGATTGGACGTGCCACGACCCGTTTCCTTCAACGGCAGTCGGTGTGCTAAGGAGCTCGACAATTTTCTTTGGAGTTTGGAGCAATACTTCGCAGCGGCCTACATTTTGGATGATCCTACCAAGGTACGCACGGCGCCCCTTTATTTGACGGATGTGGCTATGTTGTGGTGGCGAAGGCGTTCACAGGACATGGAACGGGGCCTTTGCACCATCAACACTTGGGACGAGTTCAAACGGGAGATCAAGGAGACAGTGCCTCAGCAGCCCAAGCGTGCACTTGCGGTCCGAGCAGCCAGCCCGACGGAAGGGCCATTGTATGGGAAAACAGTCTGAGGACCAAGGGAGACGACGAACTGGCGTAGCCAAGGCCACCAGTTCGAGTGTGGATCAGCGAGCAGGTGCAATCCAGGCCACTTGTTCGTGTGTGCAGTATCGTCGAGGGTGACGACAAGTTTTGTGGGGGGGGGGTGAGACGGTACGCGCGTTTCGGTCGCACAGATGCCCACGGCTTAGTGAAAACGTGCCATAAACAGTGCCGACAGTCCAGGTGTGGGGATCGGCCCCAGGCACATAACGACCCTTCCCAACGTGTGTGGAAGCTTCTGGTGCAGTGGAGAAGCCTCAGGAAGCAATCTGGCGCGGTTTGGAGGCAACCAGGCAGCATTGAGTCTGGAAGGTTCCAGAAAAATTGGGTAAGGCATGGAATCTGCCCAGTCTGCCCAGGGTAGCTGCCCAGTCCGCCCCAGTCAGTGCAGGAAGCTTCCAGAATGGTGCAGAATGGCGCCCAGCAGAGGAGCAATCTGGAACTTCCGCCCAAAATTGAATTCAAATGTGTAGATAATTCTAGAAATTGTCTTTGTACATAGACATTTGTACGGCTAGGATTATAGACACTTGGCATTGATCAAAGGCCTCGGTTTAGGCCATGTACATGTATAAATATGAGTTATTGAGCAATGAAATGCAAGCCATTCACCTTGCCATTTTCGTGTGCCATTTTCCAGCCCTCTAACTTAGCATTTTCTAAACTCCTACCAGTGTTGCCTACTGGTGTGCTCGTCTTGCACAAGGGTCTACCACTGTACCCAAGCGCCCTTTGCAAGCTTTGGTAGCCGAATTGGCTAAGTGTTGGGTCCTCAACCTCTAACACTTGTGTTTCGCTGTGCATTACTCTGATAACGCAGGCGTACTTAGTCAACGCCCACGTTGGCTAAGGCCGCACGTTGGTCGGGATTTCGTCCTGGATCTCCGAGCACGTGACATTATGATACTGATGTCATATGCTAAAAGCGTAAAAGTTATATAATTTTTTTTAATTTGAATATTTTTAAAATTTTCAATATCTAAAAATAATATTATTTATGATAAAAGTATATAGTATTTATCACTTTTGATTTAAAAGATATCAAAATTATGAGCCAATCTCTATTTTTTTTAATAAATTTGTGGAAGAAAATAGAGATTGAATCTTTATTTTGATATCTTTTAAATTAAAATTGATGAATCTCACATACTTTTATCATGAATAATGTTATTTTTATAGATTGGGGTTTAATAAATATTAAAGATTATTTGCGTCACTTTTACAACAATAGAAACTAAATTAAAACTTGATACCAACATTGAAAACTATTAGTGAAATTTACCCTTGTTTTAACGTGTGCTTGTACTCAATACAATAAATCACAAAGCCAAAATCCAAAACCGCATATTTGCAATTCCTAACTAAAAAGCAGCAGAGCATTTATGTTATTATTAATTATCACCTCAGTAAGAGAATGACATCGAGGACGATGATGATTTCATTAAAATCAATAGATTGTACGGTGGAGGATCTTTCTGTAACATACAAATCTCGGCACCAGTCGGCATTATTCTACGACCAACAAAATGATCTACTGCCAAGGTCAAGATACCACTTTTCTTCGGCACTAAGCAATATCGAAATGAATGAAGTTGATGATAGAAGTAGAAAATGGAGTTAAAACCAGTGTGAGGACAGATCTGGTTGCATTTAATTATAGTAGTGTCTATCTCCTCTATAAATGCAAGGTTCAAAATTTTCAAACAATCTACAACAATACTTCACAAAGAAATTCTCAAACAAACAACCATGCAAGATGATGGCCGATCATGGAAATCCCGTTTCACAAGAAAGCTGCCGCTGATAATACAAAAACAAGCATCCCCAAATTCGAACATTTCAGAAGTAAGTTTATAAGTTTATTCTCTACTTTTACTTGGTTTGCTTGTACATCTATTTTGATCAATACATTTAGACTCAAAACAATGTCAAATTGTGATAGATTTGACCAATATTTTTTTTTACTCCTCTTTCAGGCTCTACGCACTTGGGCTTCTCGACCTAACCAATCTATTTGGTTAGAAATCCTCGACCATCGCGTGCGAACCGAAAGAATTTTCGGAATGTCGGAACGCTTTAGAATAGGGATGAGACCTATTTTTCAATTTGTTTATGAAACAATTCATTTTCGGAATTCTAGTACTGTTGACCTGGGATTACATGTAGTGTCGATGGAAATGACGGGCTGACCGTAATCGGTCAAGATTTTCGTCAAGGTGGTAGACATTGTCAGTATTACTCCTTTTTAGCTTAATAAATTAATTTTATTTTAATTTTTTCGTTTTTCTTAATAGGATGTATAGATGGATTGCATGGTGTTATTCGTGGTCTGAAAAATATTATAGACTACGTCGTAGATGCTGAACCACCGTTTGGAGATACTGTTAACATAGAAAATAACAAACCTGAGGTGGTTAAAATTTTTTTCGAATTAAGTGATGAAACTCTGCAGTGCGACCACCTTTTTAGGATAAAGTAAGCTTTATTTTGTTTAAATTTTAATTTCTATGTTAATTATTACTAATTCTCACTTTTTCTTTGTTCAGGACATTATCCTACTTTATTTGTAAGAATCCTATCATCTTTGATGATAGAGACGGGATCTCTTTTATGGATAAAGGTTGGAATTTGAGTAGGATGAGTTCTCATATTTTTGAGGATATAGTTCCAATGGACGCTCTGAACAATTACACTCATTTGATTAATCCATCTCATGGGCCCTTAGATAGCATTAAACATTTTCCGATTGAAGAGTATGGAGGGGCGGGTTACAATTACGAATTTGGTTTTACCTGTTTTAGATATTTTTATAATGTAAAAACGCACCTGCAGTAGCGTTATCGCCAACAACACAATACTTTACTTGACATATTTGTTATGCTCACATCCGTTCTTCCAAAAGTGTTGCCGACATCATTTTATGATATGGCAATAAATTTGACGCAGCATAACCAGTTTCATGTTGGTTTTCAATTGTAAGTGAAAAAATCTTTAATTAATACCTTTATATTTGATATCTTATAAGATCATTGACTTTTTATTTTGCTTTGTAGCGGGACCTACATATATTTCTTAGAACAAGACCCACAACTAGTTTGGAGTGAAACTTGGCGCGCAAGTTAGCTCGGTCGCTGTATTGTGAATCTGGTGAAGTGCCGGCGGTGGTGGTGTCTGAAGTTTGGTTGTTTTTGCGTATTGGGCCGGTGGCCCATCTATGTACGTTTTATTATTATATTTTATGTTGTGTACTAGGTCTGTGGCCTGGTAGTTTCAAACACCTTGATTTGGAGTGGTAGTTAGGTTTTTCTTGATTTTATATTCCGATTGGGTTGAATTTATTAATTCATACTTAGATGATTTATTTGGATATTCTTGACTTGTCATCTACAATCTTTAATTATTCCGCCTAGTACAAATTACTTTTAAGATGAAACTTAATAATTCTTAACCGTCTGTTTTGCCACAACAATGATAGCACTGACATTGACAACGTCCACAACAATGATAGCACTGATATTGACAACGCTCACAACAATTATACGAGGGGTCCAAAATTAAAGCAAATTATGAAATCATGAAATTAACACTCCCTACCATATCAAAGATGAGATCATCCACCTCCTTAGAATTAATTCCATACATAATCTTAGGAATTAAATGTGTATGCCTACTGACTAAGAATTAAAGAAACAACTGCAAACTCAGAATGATCATAGGGCGAATATTTGAATGTTTACTCAGGTTTTAGAGACGATGATTGCAACATGGAGGGTTGGAGAGGTCATTTACTCACAGAAGTTGGCAAAGAAGTGTTAATTCAAGCAGTCATTCAAGCTCATATGGCACGTCCATCATCTGTTTCCCAAGCTCTACATGTAATAAATTGTGTTCCAAAGTTGCAAAAGTTTTGGTGGGGAGCAAATGGCCGAACTAGGACTCAATGGATTACACGGGTTTTCGTCACCAAATTTAAGACGAACTGTGGGGAGAGCAAAACTAAAAGAAGATCAAAGGACTACTTTAACAAGTATAATTCATAATTCCAATTCGTAGTGCATTAGAAACGCAAAGATCAAACATAAAGATGCCAACCACCAACAAAATCTGAGTGAAAGAGTGTATTTAAGCCGAAGTCATGGAAAAGAGCAGAACAGATGTATGAATGACAAAACTGGTCCTAGTAATTTCAAATGGCTTCCTCTAAAATACAAGCTCATGAGGTTTCATGCCTGCCTTCAGTGAGAACCTTGCTCCCAAATAGGCCTTTCAAATCGGGAACATCCTCAATAGCTTTAAGCAGTGGTGCATCAACTGATTTCTGGTTGTCTTTCTTCTCTTGTGGGAGCACGTTCTTCTCCTATAATTTTAGAGAGATGAAATTGTAAATAAGTAAAATTGCCACGGATACAGCATGAAGAAGAAAGGTTCGCATGCATAGTTAGATAAGCAGACCTCTTTCTCTGCCTCAAAGAACTCGCCCTCTCCTTTCTTCTTTTTCTTCTCAGCTTGCTTTGCAAAGTATTTATCATCAATCTTCCCCACATTCACCCCAGAGATATCAACTTTTGTTGAAGTTCCAATAACATAAGACTGATTGACACGTCTCAATGGAACCCCATTGATCTTGAATGGACCTGGAACAAAAACATATAAACAAAGTTACACGAGACTAATGTGACAGTTGCTTCTGCATGCAGTACCATACCGACAAAAGGTAGATTCGCACGGAAGAAACAAGATGAGCATCAACAGAATAGTCAAACTTAATTTGAAACTTCAATTGATTTTATACTCGTGGTTGACCACGCATTTTAAACATGAAAAAATCGAACAGAAGACAAAGCTCAGGCAATAAAAACCAGACAAACTAATAGAGACAGCGACGATGTAGCACTTGGAAATTAAAACCCCAACAATCTCCAGATGCCATCATCATCAGAAGCAGCATTCATAGGGTGAGAAAACACACTTTGGATACTTGTCAACCTTCTCAGGGCACACGTCTCAACAAGAGTAAACAAAACACTTCTCATATATAACCAGCCATTCACAAATCTTCAGTTTTCCGGGCCATTTAACCACAGATTTACTCATATGAAGCTATTCGAACACAAACATAAATCCACACATCAATGCATCAATAAAATAATCAAAAATGGAGAGCGCTACCAAAATCTAGATTCTCGGAAACTCACTTAATTGCCTCTAAGTTCTATACCCTATCAAATTTAAGCCACTTCAGTTACCAAGTGTCACGGCTGGTACAAAATTGAGTACAAAATGCATACATACACGCACATATACATACACATAAGCCAGCCTATTACACATGAAATGATAGCTCATCAATACAAAACCACCTATAAAAACTATCATGTAACACTATCAGCAATATATATACACACATAAATGTTAAAAATAAGCTTATGAACACAAAATCATGAATGAAAAATATCATAACAAAACTAACCATCAAATCTAATAAGCTTATCCACAAAAATGAGGCGCAAAACATCAATTACATACAAACACACACTCGCACAAAGAAATTATACTTCCGAACACTAAATCACCTATTCAAAATACCAATTAACAATAACCCGCCAAATTTACGAGCTAATCCACCCAAATTTGGGAAGAAAAAAGAAATTTTACGAGCTTATCCACACAAATTTAGCAAAAAAATCAACATATTTTTTTTTATATAAATATATACACAAATACAAAAATAAATGATATAAATACAATTTGCTTACCAGTAACAATAAGCAATCCAGAAGAAAGCTGCTTCAAGAACACAACTCTCTTTCCCTTAAACCTCCCAGCCAATATTATCAACACTGTCCCTTGCGTAATACTTGCCCTTTTTTCATTTTCAACAAAAAAAATATATATTATTTCAGATCCCAAAAACTCAAAAAGGTTAAAAATAAATAAATAAAATTAACTTTTATAGTTGTTTTGGTACCTGAGCTTGGTGGGTCTACGTTTGCGCTTATTAACAAGTGGTTTTTTGACGTCGTCAGCTGGGTCGAACTTGGTTTTGGGCTCGGCGGATGTGGTTTTCGCCTCGGCGGCGGGCTTTTTCTCGTGAGTAGGGAAACGCCGCCGTTTTTGGCCTTGATTGCCCAAAGACCTATCTTGTGGTACATTTTGGAGCGTGAGAATTTACCCACTCCCCTAATCAGTTCTGGGTTGCGACTCGTCTTCCTCTGCTTCGCCCCCATTGTTGGCTGAGAATGTGCTCTGTGTGTGCGAGTGAGTGTGTGTGAAAAATGTAGCTTATGATACTGATGTCATATGCTAAAAGCGTAAAAGTTATATAATTTTTTTTTAATTTGAATATTTTTAAAATTTTCAATATCTAAAAATAATATTATTTATGATAAAAGTATATAGTATTTATCCTTTTTGATTTAAAAGATATCAAAATTATGACCCAATCTCTATTTTTTTTAATAAATTTGTGGAAGAAAATAGAGATTGAGTCTTTATTTTGATATCTTTTAAATTAAAATTGATGAATCTTACATACTTTTATCATGAATAATATTATTTTTATAAATTGGGTTTTAATTAATATTAAAAATTATTTGTGTCACTTTTATAACAATAGAAACTAAATTAAAACTTGATGCCAACATTGAAAACTATTGGTGAAATTTACCCTTGTTTTAACATGTGTTTGTACTCAATACATTAAATCACAAAGCCAAAATCCAAAACTGCATATTTGCAATTCCCAACTAAAAAGCAGCAAAGCATTTATTTATTATTAATTATCACCTCAGTAAGAAAATGACGTCAAGGACAATGATGATTTCACTAAAATCAATAGATTGAACGGTAGAGGATCTTTCTGTATCAAACAAATCTCAGCACCAGTCGGCATTATTCTACTACCAACAAAATGATTTACTGCCAAGGTCAAGATACCACTTTTCTTCGGCACTAAGCAATATCGAAATGAATGAAGTTGATGATAGAAGTAGAAAATGGAGTTAAAACCAGTGTGAGGACAGATCTAGTTGCATTTAATTATAGTAGTGTCATGTCCACTATAAATGCAAGGTTCAAAATTTTCAAACAATCTACAATAATACTTCACAAAGAAATTCTCAAACAAACAACCATGCAAGATGATGGCCGATCTTGGAAATCCAGTTTCACAAGAAAGCCGCCGCTGATAATACAAAAACAAGCATCCCCAAATTCGAACATTTCAGAAGTAAGTTTGTAAGTTTATTCTCTACTTTTACTTGGTTTGTTTGTACATCTATTTTGATTAATACATTTAGACTCAAAACAAAGTCAAATTGTGATAGATTTGACCAACATTTTTTTTTTACTCCTCTTTCAGGCTCTACGCACTTGGGCTTCTCGACCTAACCAATCTATTTGGTTAGAAATCCTCGACCATCACGTGCGAACCGAAAGAATTTTCGGAATGTCAGAACGCTTTAGAATAAGGATGAGACCTATTTTTCGATTTGTTTATGAAACAATTCATTTTCGGAATTCTAGTATTGTTAGCCTGGGATTACATGTAGTGTCTGATGGAAATGACGGGCTGACCGTAATCGATCAAGATTTTCGTCAAGGTGGTAGACATTCTCAGTATTACTCCTTTTTAGCTTAATAAATTAATTTTATTTTAATTTTTTCGTTTTTCTTAATAGGATGTATAGATGGATTGCATGGTGTTATTCGTGGTCTGAAAAATATTATAGACTACGTCGTAGATGCTGAACCACCGTTTGGAGATACTGTTAACATAGAAAATAACA
This sequence comes from Ehretia macrophylla, assembly GCA_037974665.1. Taxonomy (NCBI): domain Eukaryota; kingdom Viridiplantae; phylum Streptophyta; class Magnoliopsida; order Boraginales; family Ehretiaceae; genus Ehretia; species Ehretia macrophylla. The sequence goes on from CM075779.1 coordinate 63,557,913, forward strand.
AACCTGAGGTGGTTAAATTTTTTTCGAATTATGTGATGAAGCTCTGCAGTGCGACGACCCTTTTAGGATAAAGTAAGGTTTATTTTATTTAAATTTTAATTTCTATGTTAATTATTACTAATTCTCACTTTTTCTTTGTTCAGGACATTATCTTACTTTATGTGTAAGAATCCTATCATCTTTGATGATAGAGACGGGATCTCTTTTATGGATAAAGGTTGGAATTTGAGTAGGATGAGGTCTCATACTTTTGAGGAAATAGTTCCAATGCACGCTCTGAACAATTACATTGATTTGATTAATCCAACTCATGGGCCCTTAGATAGCATTAAACATTTTCTGATTGAAGAGTATGGAGGGGCGAGTTACAATTACGAATTTGGTTTTACCTGTTTTAGATATTTTTATAATGTAAAAACGCACCTGCAGTAGCGTTATCGCCAACAACACAATACTTTACTTGACATATTTGTTATGCTCACATCCGTTCTTCCAAAAGTGTTGCAAACATCATTTTATGATATGGCAATAAATTTGACGCAGCATAACCAGTTTCATGTTGGTAATCAATTGTAAGTGAAAAAATATTTTATTAATACCTTTATATTTGATTTTTGATAAGATCATTGACTTTTTATTTTGCTTTGTAGCGGGACCTTCATATATTTCTTAGAACAAAACCCACAACTAGTTTGGACTGAAACTTGGCGCGCAATTTAGCTCGATTGCTCTATTGTGAATCAGGTGAAGTGCCGGCGGTGGTGGTGTCTGAAGTTTAGTTGTTTTTGCGTATTGGGCCGGTGGTCCATCTATGTACGTTTTATTATTATATTTTATGTTGGGTACTAGGTCTATAGCCTGGTAGTTACAAACACCTTGATTTGGAGTGATAGTTAGGTTTTTCTTGATTTTATATTCGGATTGGGTTGAATTTATTAATTCATACTTAAATTATTTATTTGGATATTCTTGACTTGTCATCTACAATCTTTAATCATTCAGCCTAGTACAAATTACTTTTAAGATGAAACTTAATAATTCTTAACCGTCTGTTTTGCCACAACAATGATAGCACTGATATTGACAACGCCCACAACAATGATAGCACTGATATTGACAACGCCCACAACAATGATACGAGGGGTCCAAAATTAAAGCAAATTATGAAATCATGAAATTAACACTCCCTACCATATCAAAGATGAGATCATCCACCTCCTTAGAATTAATTCCATACATAATCTTAGGAAGTAACTGTGTATGCCTACTGACTAAGAATTAAAGAAACAACTGCAAACTCAGAATGATCATAGGGCGAATATTTGAATGTTTACTCAGGTTTTAGAGACGATGATTGCAACATGGAGGGTTGGAGAGGTCATTTACTCACAGAAGTTGGCAAAGAAGTGTTAATTCAAGCAGTCATTCAAGCTCATATGGCAGGGCCATCATCTGTTTCCCAAGCTGTACATGGAATAAATTGTGTTCCAAAGTTGCAAAGTTTTGGTGGGGAGCAAATGGCCGAACTAGGACTCAATGGATTACACGGGTTTTCGTCACCAAATTTAAGACGAACTGTGGGGAGAGCAAAACTAAAAGAAGATCAAAGGACTACTTTAACAAGTATAATTCATAATTCCAATTCGTAGTGCATTAGAAACGCAAAGATCAAACATAAAGATGCCAACCACCAACAAAATCTGAGTGAAAGAGTGTATTTAAGCCGAAGTCATGGAAAAGAGCAGAACAGAAGTATGAATGACAAAACTGGTCCTAGTAATTTCAAATGGCTTCCTCTAAAATACAAGCTCATGAGGTTTCATGCCTGCCTTCAGTGAGAACCTTGCTCCCAAATAGGCATTCAAATCGGGAACATCCTCAATAGCTTTAAGCAGTGGTGCATCAACTGATTTCCGGTTGTCTTTCTTCTCTTGTGGGAGCACGTTCTTCTCCTATAATTTTAGAGAGATGAAAATGTAAATAATTAAAACTGCCACGGATACAGCATGAAGAAGAAAGGTTCGCATGCATAGTTAGATAAGCAGACCTCTTTCTCTGCCTCAAAGAACTCGCCCTCTCCTTTCTTCTTTTTCTTCTCAGCTTGCTTTGCAAAGTATTTATCATCAATCTTCCCCACATTCACCCCAGAGATATCAACTTTTGTTGAAGTTCCAATAACATAAGACTGATTGACACGTCTCAATGGAACCCCATTGATCTTGAATGGACCTGGAACAAAAACATATAAACAAAGTTACACGAGACTAATGTGACAGTTGCTTCTGCATGCAGTACCATACCGACAAAAGGTAGATTCGCACGGAAGAAACAAGATGAGCATCAACAGAATAGTCAAACTTAATTTGAAACTTCAATTGATTTTATACTCGTGGTTGACCACGCATTTTAAAGATGAAAAAATCGAACAGAAGACAAAGCTCAGGCAATAAAAACCAGACAAACTAATAGAGACAGCAACGATGTAGCACTTGGAAATTAAAACCCCAACAATCTCCAGATGCCATCATCATCAGAAGCAGCATTCATAGGGTGAGAAAACACACTTTGGATACTTGTCAACCTTCTCAGGGCACACGTCTCAACAAGTGTAAACAAAACACTTCTCATACAATACCAACCAAAAATAACTCTAATTAATGCATATAACCAGCCAGTCACAAAACTTCAGTTTTCCGGGCCATTTAACCTCAGATTTACTCATATGAAGCTATTCGAACACAGACATAAATCCACACATCATGGCATCAATAAAATAATCAAAAATGGAGAGCGCTACCAAAATCTAGATTCTCGGAAACTCACTTAATTTCCTCTAAGATCTATACCCTATCAAATTTAAGCCACTTCAGTTACCAAGTGTCACGGCTGGTACAAAATTGAGTACAAAATGCATACATACATGCACATATACATACACATAAGCCAGCCTATTACACATGAAATGATAGCTCATCAATACAAAACTACCTATAAAAACTATAATGTAACACTATCAGCAATATATATACACACATAAATGTTAAAAATAAGCTTATGAACACAAAATCATGAATGAAAAATATCATAACAAAACAAACCATCAAATCTAATAAGCTTATCCACAAAAATGAGGCGCAAAACATCAATTACATACAAACACACACTCGCACAAAGAAATTATACTTACGAACACTAAATCACCTATTCAAAATACCAATTAACAATAACCCGCCAAATTTACGAGCTAATCCACCCAAACTTGGCAAGAAAAAAGAAATTTTACGAGCTTATTCACACAAATTTAGCAAAAAAAATCAACATATTTTTTTTTTATATAAATATATACACAAATACAAAAATAAATGATATAAATACCATTTGCTTACCAGTAACAATAAGCAATCCAGAAGAAAGCTGCTTCAAGAACACAACTCTCTTTCCCTTAAACCTCCCAGCCAATATTATCAACACTGTCCCTTGCCTAATACTTGCCCTTTTTTTCATTTTCAACAAAAAAATATATATATTATTTCAGATCCCAAAAACTCAAAAAGGTTAAAAATAAATAAATAAAATTAATTTTTATAGTTGTTTTGGTACCTGAGCTTGGTGGGTCTACGTTTGCGCTTATTAACAAGTGGTTTTTTGACGTCGTGAGCTGGGTCGAACTTGGTTTTGGGCTCGGCGGATGTGGTTTTCGCCTCGGCGGCGGGCTTTTTCTCGTGAGTAGGGAAACGCCGCCGTTTTTGGCCTTGATTGCCCAAAGACCTATCTTGTGGTACATTTTGGAGCGTGAGAATTTACCCACTCCCCTAATCAGTTCTGGGTTGCGACTCGTCTTCCTCTGCTTCGCCCCCATTGTTGGCTGAGAATGTGCTCTGTGTGTGCGAGTGAGTGTGTGTGAAAAATGTAGCTTATGATACTGATGTCATATACTAAAACCCTAAAAGTTATCCTCAATGTAGAGTCTAAAATATAATTTTTTTTTTAATTTGTATATTTTTAAAATTTTTAAATTTAAAAATAATATTATTTATGATAAAAGTATATAGTATTTATCACTTTTAATTTAAAAGATATCAAAATTATAACCCAATCTCTATTTTTTTTTAATAAATTTGTGAAAGAAAATAGAGACTGAATCTCTATTTTAACATCTTTTAAGTTAAAAGTGATGAATCTCACGTATTTTTATCATAAATTATGTTATTTTTATAAATTGAGATCTCTAAAAATATTCAAATAAAAAAAAAAATTATATTTAAAGATAATTTTATATTTGAAGACTCAATTGAAAATGTAAGAAAGGCAAATAAGAAAATGGGCTTCTGATATGGGCCGATTTTAGACTACCACGTGGGGAAGCCCATTTTTAGGTACAAGTTGGTGTGGATTTTTTTTTTTGGTTTTTTGTATTTTTTTTTGCTAAAGACAATGATATCATTAAAAGATAACAAAAATATTTGCAGAACATGTATCCCCCAGGGGATAACTATCTTAGTCTATTTTTATTAAGGTTTCAGGCTAAACAAATAGCTTGGTTTAAGGGACTTCTCCTAATCTTTCTAGCCAAAATAAGTTTCGACTTTATATCAAAAATAATATTATCAAAAATCTAATCTTTAGTAAGAACCTCATTTATGTACAATTTACTATTTCTTTCTTTCCACACATGATAGACAAATGCCCCGTGGAAAAAGGTTAGTTGCAATAGCTTGAAGCGATTCGCATGATGCGTTGTTCATAATCCATCTCGCAATAGCTGGCCAGGACGTGATGCGAGGTGATGCCTTGATCATCTTCCATTCTCTTCTCCAAATTCTGTTGGTGAAAGAGCATTGAAAAAATAAATGTTCTTTGTCCTTCATAAAAGCACGACAAAACAAACAAAGTGGATCAACATTCATCTCCCATGAAATTAGTCTCCTCTTCGTAGAGAGTCTATCTTTCCAGAAAACCAAGAACAAAACGCATGTTTGGGAATAGAATGCTTGAACCAAACAATATTATGTCAATCAACGTGAGGGAAAGGTTGTCTGAAAAGCTCCAAAGTTGCCCTTAACGAGTACTCTCCAGAAGGTGAATTAATCCAAACCTGTTTATCATCAATGCAAGGATTGGGTCGTAAAGTACCCAAAGTTGCCTTTATGTAGGCAAAAATGTCAATGTTATCTGGCCACGCCAAATTATCTCCACAGATAAAATCAGTAACTCTAGTATTGGGTCCAAATCCAGAAGCCTGAATGTTGTCCCAGTCAAAGACCTCAGAGAGAATCCCTACAGGATGCCATTGATCCTTCCAAAGATAAGTGCCCCAACCATTCTCGATTCTATGGATAATAAACTATTTGCATCTTGGTTTGAGTTGCAAAATTTTTCTCCAAGCCCAAGAAGGTTTACTTGGGATAACAACATCCCAAAGATTGTCACGATTCAACTGGTTGGAGTAAATCCATTTGACCCAGATGGACTTCTGTTTAGTGTGAAGGATCCAAAGATATCTTATGATCATGGCTTGGTTAGTATCCATAAGAGAATTGATTCCAAGTCCTCTATTTTCAACAGGTTTGCAAACATCATGCCAGGCTACCTTTGCTCTCTTGCCCTCACTGTCATTGTCGGACCAGAGAAAGGCTGCAAGTTTCCTCTCAATTTCCGTAATAGTTCCTTTTGGTAGAATGAACATTCTAGACCAAAAGGAGTTGACATTAAGGAGCACAGACTTGATGAGTTGCAGTCTCCTAGCAAACGACAACCACCTATTCATCCAATTCCTAATCATCTTCGAGATGTGATCACAAAGAATTTTGCATTCAGTTTTAGAGAGTTTCCCTTGATAAAGTGGAACCCCAAGATAGTGGATTGGAAGAGCTCCGCAAGTGAAACCAATAGCATTAACCAATTGAGTTTTTCAGATTGTCATTGCATCCCCCAATGATAATTTCACTTTTCTCTTCACTAACTGATAACCTAGAGTAGTCTTTGAAGATATCCAGGCAAGATTTGATAATTAAGACCGATTTAAGATCATCTTTGTAGAAAATAAGTAAGTCATTGGCAAAGCACAAATGGTTCAGTTCAATACCTTTGCACTTAGGGTAGAATTTGAAATCTTTGCTTTCTGCCCCTTTAGTAAGAATTCCCGAAAGCACCTCTATACAAAGGACAAAAAGGTATGGAGATATGGGATCCTCTTGTCGTGAACCTCGGGCTCATTTGAACATATCAGTTAGACCACCATTAATAGAAATCGAAAAAGATGGAGTAGTAATACAGCTTGAAATCTAGTTCACAAAAATAGCCGAGAAGTTGAATGCTTTTAAGGTGCCAATGACAAAATCCCAACTAATAGAACCATAAGCTTTCTTGATATCCACTTTGATCAAACATCGAGGACTAGTATTTTTGTTATTATATCCCTTCACGAGCTCTTGGCCAAGAAGAATATTATCTGAAATACTACACCCTTTAACAAAGGCATTTTGAACTTCTGAAATAAGGTGGCTCATATGCTGACTCATTCTGTTGGCAATAATCTTCGAGATGGCTTTGTAGATGATATTACAACAAGCAATCAGTCTGTAGTTACCCATAGTGGAGCAGTTCGGTCCTTTGGGGATGAGAACCAGAGTGGTTGAGTTGATTTCTTTAAGAATTCTACCAGAATGGAAGAAGGCCTAATTGCTTTTGTCACATCCCTACCAATGATGCACTAGAGGCCTTAAAAAAATGAGAATTAAAGCCATCAGGCCCTGGGCTCTTATCACTAGGAATAGAGAAAATAACATCTTTGACCTCCTCCGGCAAGATTGGTCTCATCAGTTCTGCAACTTGGTTATCATTAAGGATTTTGTAAAGTGACTTTCTAATAACCTAGGGTGATGGACAAGTAGTAGATGAACCTGTGGATCCAAAAAGATTAGTAAATAATTAGTGGCTTCATGGTTGATGTCCTCTGGTGATGTAAGGACTTGGTCATCCTGCATGATAATAGAAGAAATAGAATTAATGGCATTTCTTCCTTTCGCATATTTAAAGAAAAAAAAGGTATTGGAATCCCCTTCTTGGAGCCATTGTACCCTAGCCTTCTGCTTCCATATACTCTCTTCAGCTTCAGTCAAGTAATTTACTTTGTCAAATAGCTTATTTTATGTAGCAAAATCAACTTCATTTGCTAAATTAGAGAGGATTTTCTGTTGAATAACCCAAAGCCGATATTTAGCCTCCTCTATATGGTGGGAAAGATGAGTAAAGTGACTCTTGTTGAACTATCTTAGTTCTTTTTCAAGATTTTGAGTTTTGAAACCACTTGGAACATGAGATTTCCTTCAATCACTGTGTCCCAAACCCTGCTAACCAACCCAAGGTAAAGCTCATGAGAAGTCCAAATGTTGAAGAACTTGAAAGGGATATTCCTAGCCTTCAAACTGAGGAAAGGATCAAGAGTCAAAGAACAATGATTTGAGCATTCAGGAGGCCCAATAATTAGCGAAGAATCCCCATAGCTTGAAATCCAGTCACTATTAACAAAAATACGGTCCAACTTGCTAGCCTTAAGTGAAGACGCATGAGCCTTATTAGACCAAGTAAAATATGGACCTGAGTGCCTGTATCCAGTGAGTTCAAGATTCTCAATGCATTCCCTAAACTCCACAGCTCCAAGAGGAATAGTGCAACGTCCTAGTCTATCTTCGACTTGAAGGATCTCATTAAAGTCTTCTCCAATACTATAAGGTATATTAGAGCTTAGCCCCTTCCAATTTTCCAAGGACTACCAGAGAGTTTCCTTTCCATACGATCATTTGAGGCATAGATAAATGTGAACAAAAACTGTTTCCCACTGTCGTAGTCATTTATTTTGCACAAAATAGCTTGATCTGCCGCTATGATTTTACTAACTTTCAGCTTCTTTTGATTCCAAAGAATCCAAATTCTGCTTTCGTCAGTAAATTTATAGTTATTACAATGACCCCATCTATTGAATTTTGAGTCTAGGATAGTGGGTGCATTTCTTTCTTTAACCCTGGTCTCAAGCAAAGCACACAAAGTAACATGGTTAGTTCTAAAAAATTTCGAGATAAAAGCCTATTTGTAAGGCTTATTAAGCCCTCTAACGTTCCAGATTACTATCTTCATTGGTTAGGAGGGCTTGGGAGAACTGAAGAAGAATATGGGGGATTCCCCATAATAGAATAACTTGGACCATTAAGGCTTTGTTTGGCTTAGCTGTGAAATTTCAACTTTTTAACTGTAGAGCTTTTAAAGTAGAGCTTTTTTAAGAAATGTTGTTGAACAAAAGTCATTGACTGTTTGGTCTGTGTTAGACAACATCGAGCTTTTAAATTTTTTTAGGGTAAGATCGAAATTTAAAAATATGGAAGGATATATTTGAGAAAAATAAAATAAAAATAGTTTCCTGCATAATATAAAACAACTTCACAAACACCTTTTTGGAAAAGCTCGAATTTGAAGCTTTTCAGTTTTAGCTTTTACCTAAAAACACTTTTAAAAATGGGCCAAACAAGTTTGTTCAGCTTCTAAACTCACATGAAACGCTTCTGAGTGTCTAAAAGCTAGACCAAACAGAGCTTAAGATGAGAGTCCTTCTGAACAAGATTGTCATTAAGACTTTGATCATGGCTCGAGTCACCAAGAATTGAAGTATTGTTAGCGCATGATGGGGTCTCATTCGATGTGATTGAGTTCATCGTCTTGTTTCCAATAGAGACATCATTAGAGTTGTTAGTAAATTCTGAGTTGACATTGCTCAGAGCTTGATAGCTATTAGCCAATGATGTTGAAGCTCGATTTGAGGAATCAGCTGACTTCTTCTAGGAAGATTTAGTTTTTTGTCTTTTCTATTTCCAATTTGCTTATGGCTTAGTCAGTGCAATTTCAAGATTTGTGCCCCGTGTAGTGTTGTGTGATTTCTAACGCAAGTGCACATATCGCAATAAGTAATAAAGTAGTAAGTAAAGATTGTTCTCACGAGAACTGTGATTATTAAATACTGAAATTGATGTAGTTCTAACTTTATTTGGACAATCACGAATTGAGAGTTTATAACTAATGACTAAAGAAATTATAGAACTCATAGAAATAGCAACTAAAACAATCACGAAATTAACAAAAGATGGTAATTCAATAATTAAGAGGCTCTAGAGATTCCGATTTCACCAAGATTAATCATACTTGAAACTATTGATCTAAATCAATTGACGCATATTCCTTACGTTGCTAGCAATTTCACTAAGGTATATATTAATCTTTCTTAAGCATCAATAACCTATCCCAATAAGCAAGCTAACTACATCTATGTGATGATTGTGAACTTATGGAACGCATTAAGCCCTAGAAATTCAAATGCTGCACTAGATCTTATAACTATATCTAGCTTATGATGATTTAATGATATTTCACACATGATCTAATTTAGTTATCACTTCTCAATCTCAAACCAAACCACGAATCATGCAATTGTTTATCAGGCAATCACAAGCATTAAACTTAGCATGAAATACTCAACGCTTATATAGAATAGTTCATCAATGAATTAAAATCAAAGGCTTCAAGTATTCATAATCCGGCTACATCGTAGCCCTAGAAAAATAATCTAGAACATCATAAAGAAATTAAATAAAATCTCAATTGTAACGTAAAACATAATAAGAGAGATAGAGAAAACTAGGATTTGGAGAAGAATTGGGGCAGAAGTCCGTCTTCAACTCGCGAATTAATAAATCCATATTTTTAGTAATTTTAACCCATTGAATCATATATATTGCATTATTATTTCAAACTTAATTGTATGTTTTACACAAATTTAGTGCAATATAGGTTCTGAAGAAGAAATAGCAAAAAAGGCTGCAAAAGCCAACACTTGAATAAGAAATTCAGCACAATACTGGAGGAGGAAGGTAGAGCGACCTTGACACGAGAAAATTGAGATTGAATTTGGCCAAATGGAGTGCGAAAATGGATTGAGAACGCTGAAAAACCTTAAAGAAGCCTTGGTCAACTTTTTGGTCAACGGGTGAATAGTAAAAGTCAACGAGTAAATAGTAAAGTCAACGATCAATACATAAATAGTAAAGTCAACGGTCAATACATGAATAGTAACTTTCGCTGACGTCATGCTCACACAATGTTAACCTAGGCACTGATATCATGCTAACACATTAATGACATCACTGTGTGAATAGTACCTCCAAATAATGCCAAATTTCTCCTATAAATACACCTTCCTCATTTCATTTCTTTTGTACCATTTTCTTCCTAGCTTCTTCTTTAATCCAATTTTTGTAGATTTTGCTCTTGTGTTTGAGTGCTTTAGTTGTTATTTTTAGTTGTGTGCAAAGTTTGAATCCTGAAGGGAGGGTTTAGTGAGCCATCAACATTCCGAAATCATAACGGTCTATCGACATCCGTACAACATGATAAGTATTCTTTTATTTCGATTTTCGTTATGATTTCTTGAACTTTAAAGTTTACCATGACACACTAGACCCGAGATTCAGGGTGGTACATGTGAGGATATTCTTGTACATATGTTTTGATTCACATTTATTAAAGTCTCGTATTTTTACTCCTGAAGTATTATTTAATTAATTATACGTATACTTATAGTTATGTTATACTTAATTGAAAATACATATACGTCCAGTTTTGTAAACCAATGAGACTACCTCAAATGAACTCTAGTCTGGTTGTACCGACACCTCCAAGTTATATAAGTGAAAGATTAATTGAGAGATTGGATATCGTTAGGTTGTACCAACACATCTAGTCTTGTTAATCAATTAATCTTATCACTTACCTAACTAAAGGCTCATTTCAGTAGTGGGTGCTTGTAGCCCTATTTCTGAATTAATAACTTTGTATTTGCGTATATCGAGCTATAACTACCCTGTATCATTAACCCTTTGGATTTTATTTTATTGTTGAGTGTTGTAATTCTTCAATTTAGTACCTTTGTTTAATTCATTTTTGGACTTAATATCATATCCTTGGACGTTTTGTGGACATTTCTTGGACTTAATTTACCGTACTTTTGGATTTTTAGACTTTTGAACTTAATCAAACTTATCTATGACGGGAGATAGTCAAACAATTCTAAATTAAAGATTGAACTTAATTTGATAACCCAATATTCGTAGATCAACCCTCTACTCGCCACAGCTAGAGATAATTCTAATCATTTAACATTACTATTTTTTAACGTCCCAATAAATCTTCAACTGTTGGCCGTTAACCTTGAACGTCTTCTTCTCTGGATGATTTATTTCAACAGCTCCATAGGAAAGCACATTCGTTACAACAAAAGGGCCATACCATTTTGACTTGCGTTTTCTAGGAATTCATGGGTCATAAAGAAGTATTTGTTGCCCAGAAGAAAAATCTGTTCCCAAAATGGATTCGTCATGCCACTCTTTTGTCATCTCCTTGTAACTTCTCGCACTCTCATCTTCTTTATCACATAATTCTTCTAACTTATTCAATTGCGATAATTCTTTCTTACCCACTGCTCGCACACCCATATTTAGTTGTTTAGTAGACCAATATTCCTTGTGCTCTAATCCTACCGGAATAAAAAAATCATCTTGTAACAAGCTAGCCTCCAAGGGATCCAGTTGACCCGCATGGTTAGACACTATAGCTTGTATGGCATCAGTGCAAAAACAACTATCACTCGTTACTGGGTACTTGACAACTTTAAACACATTAAAATCACCTCTTCTTCTTGTACTCGCAACCGAAGCTTACCCTTTCGAACATCAATAAGTGATCCCCCAATTGCAAGGAAAGGTCTTCCAAGAATGATAGGAATTTCCTTGTCTTGCTCCATATCGAGCACTAAAAAATCTATAGGAAAGATGAATTTATCGACCTTAACGAGCACATCTTCAATTATTACTTTAAGATGCTTGAGCGAACGATCAGCTGACTGTAGTGTTACAGTAGTAGGTCTTGCCTCTCCCAATCCAAGTTTCATGAAAATAGACAAAGACATTAGATTAACACTTGCACCCAAATCACACAAAGCTCGCTCAAGAATAACATTCCCAATTGAACATGGAATGGTGAAACTCCCTGGATCCTTAAGCTTTTGTGTTTGTAGGATAGCATTGCACTCCTCAGTAAGTGCAATCATCTCATAATCTCCAAGCTTCCTCTTGTTTGAAAGAATGTCTTTCATGAACTTTACATAACTCGACATATATTCAAGCGTATTCGCTAATGAAATATTGATGTGAAGTTTCTTGAATACTTCAAGAAATTTAGCAAATTGCTTATCAAGCTTATTTTTCTGCAATCGTTGAGAGAATGACATAACCACATGTGGCTCTTTCATAGGTTGTGGTTGAGCTTCTACTTTTCTCTTTATCTTCTACCTCATTCTTTGATTCACCTTTCTTAACCTTCTTGGTTTTCATTGGCTCCTCTAACTCCTTGTTGCTTTTCAAAATGATCACTTTGCAATGCTCTATGCCATCTCTTCTAGGATTTACCTCCGAAGTACTAGGTAAACTTCCTTGTTGTCTTTCAGAAAACAAAGTAGTCATTTGAGTAAACTGTACCTCTAAATTTCTGATTTGTGCGGATTGGTTCTAGAGGGCAGTCTTAGTTTCACTTGTAAATTGAGTATGGGAATTAGCCAACTTTGTCTGTGAAGTTGCCAACTGAGCAATTACCTTCTCCAAGTTCACCTTCTTCTTTTTGTGGTGGGTTGTTCTGTTCAGGTTGCAATATATTTTGCGTATTCTTGTATGACAAATTTGGATGATATCGCAACCCTGGATGATATATGTTGGGATATTGATTGTGCTGCTGCCCATTAAAATTTCCCACATATTGTGCTTGTTCTGCTATACCTTGCACAAATGGATTGCCAACCTGACATTCTACACTATAATATGGACCACAACAAAACTCACACACCACTGCCACCTGAATAGCATTAGTTATCACTTGATTATTTTGCAACTGTTTCGCGAGATTGTCAATTTTTGTTGTCAAGGCGGTTATAGCATCAATCTCATGGATCCCAATTGTCTTTTTTGGTGTGACTCTCTCGCTTGACCACTGCAAATTGTTCAAAACAATATCTTCAAGTAACTCATAGGCTTCATCTGCAGTTTTATTCATTAGAGCTCCTCTTGCTGATGCATCAATCAAAGTTTTTGTTGAATTTACTAACCCATTGTAAAAATTGTGAACTTGCAGCCGCCTGGATACTCCATGATTAGGACACTTTCTCAGCAATGCCTTATATCTTTTTCACGCTTCACATAGAGTTTCTCCTTCATGTTGAGCAAAGTTATTGATTTCAATGCGCATCTTCGCTGTCTTGCTAGGTGGGAAAAATTTCAACAGAAACTTGTGCACCAAATCATCCCAAGTGGTGATTGAATCCGAAGGCAACGAGTTCAACCATTCCTTAGCTTGATCCCTTAAGGAGAAAGGAAACAAGCGAATACGCGAGCTTCATCAATGACTCCATTATACTTAATAGTTCCACAGACTTCTAGAAAATTCATGATGTGCTGATTAAGATCTTCAATAGACAATCCATGGAATGGAATATTCTGAATCAACTACAGTGTCACTGTCTTCAACTCAAAGTTATTTGCTTGGATCGCTGGCCTTCTAATAACAGGTTGAATTCCAGTGGGTGGCAGCGCATAATCTCGCAATGCTCTAGTTGGATTTGCGTGATTATTTCCTTCTTGTACTTGAATAATTGCAGCCATGGTATCTTGAAGATGGTAGGTAGTAACTCTTTTATCCTTTCTATTCTTTCGACAAGTGTTTTCTATCTCAGGATTGAAAGACAGTAAAGTACCAATTTCCAACTTTCGCATGCACTTAAAACACTATGTTCCTGAAACGCAAGTAACAAAAATAAAAAAAAACGACTAATAAAATAAAATAAAATTCAAAGTAAAATTAAAGCTATTGGGTATTGATATTAATAATGGCACAGTCCCCGGCAACGGTGCCAAAAACTTGTTGTGTGATTTCTAACGCAAGTGTACCCATCGCAACAAGTAATAAAGTAATAAGTAAAGATCGTTCCTACGAGGAATATGATTAGTAAGTATCGAAATTGGTGTAACTCTAACTTTATTTGGACAATCATGAATTGAGACTTTGTAGCTAACGACTAAAGAAATTATAGAACTCATAAAAATAGCAACTAAAACAATCACGAAATTAACAAAATATGGTAATTCAATAGTTAAGAGGCTCTAAGGATTCCGATTTCACCAAGATTAATCCTACTTGAAACTATTGATCTAAATCAATTGATGTCTATTCCTTACCTTGCCAGCAATTTCGCTAAGGTAGATACTAATCTTTCTCAAGCATCAATAACCTATCCCAATAAGCAAGCTAACTACATCTCTGTGATAACTGTGAACTTATGGAACACATTAAGCCCTAAAAATTCAAATGCTGCACTAGATCTCATAACTTTCTCTGGCTTATGACGATTTAATGATATTTTACACGTGGTCTAATTTAGTTATCACTTCTCAGTTTCAAACCAAACCACGAATCATGCAATTGTTGATCAGGCAATCACAAGCATCAAACTTAGCATGAAATACTCAACGCATATATAGAATAGTTCATTAATGAATTAAAATCAAAGGCTTCAAGTATTCATAATCCGGCTACATCATAGCCCTAGAAAAATAATCTAGAACATCATAAAGAAATTAAATAAAATCTCAATTGTAACGTAAAACATGATAAGAAATATAGAGAAAGCTAGGATTTGGAGAAGAATTGGGGCAGAAGTCTGTCTTCAACTCACTAATCCCTTCTTTTTCTCCCTTTGAAACGTTGTTTTTTTTTCCCCAAATGATGGCTGCCACATTTCTCACATTTTTCTCCTTTTATTTCATAGGGTTTCTTTCTTTTCTTGCCAATTTACCAAACTACCCATAAATTTCCTGTGATGCTACGCAGCTGCGCTATGACTGCGTTACTTCTGATTTTTCTTCAATTGCTCCACAAGTCGCATAAAAGCTAATCCTTTGCCATTTCTCTTTAATCTTTGCCTCAAAACTTAGAGTTTCTCATGGAAATTACCTATGTCGCAAATCAAACACAAAACCAATAAAATTGTTCATAAATTACTCAAAAACTAACAAAATTTAAGTGAAAAGGTGCTGAAATCATATAACAATAATACACCCAACAAACACCCCCCAAACTTAAGCTTTGCTTGTCCTCAAGCCATAGGACTCTTATTTGTTCTAGGAGAGAGAGATGGAGAAGCATTTGAGTCTTCTGGTAGAGGAGGAGAAGGGCTACTGTTCGAGATGGCTTTAACTGGAGCAATATGAGCTTGGAATAAAGCATGAATATCAGTCATGGCTTTAGATGGAGCTTTGACTGAAGCAACGATTCCAATCGAAGCTTTAAGACCATTCTCACGAGCTGGGGCTTGAGGCGAATCCATACCTTTGAAAAACTCCTTAGCAACATTAGAGGAGGTTGAGGTTGAAGGGTTATTATGCTGGGTATTTTTCTTTCTTGCTATACCAGTGGGGTATGGTGGCTAGGGGCAGGTTTATTTAGGTTGTGGTATGGTTGAGGTGGTTGATCGGCAGTGGAAGGATTATTTGGTGGGTGTGGCATGGATTTTTTTAGGGATGACAAATGGTACAGTTTTAATCCGACCCTGACGGGTATCCGTCTGATAAAAACCTGATAAAAAAATTGATGGGTAAATCGATAGGTTTTAGTTTTTAAAAGTAGAAATCGATGGTTAAACTGATAGATTTTGATTTTAGACATTAAAAAAAATCGAAACCCAAAATCCAATTATTAATTTATTTTACATATATATATATATATATAGATATATATATATATATATATATATATATATACACACACACACAAAGCTGTAGTTAGATTTTTAACCAAAGAAACAGAGGTGCTTTTATGATTACCAAGTCTTTTTTTACTTAAGATTCCCTTTCTTTCATTTCTCTTTCCTACTCTTTTTAATTTAATGATCAAATCTATCTTACTTTCTCTCTCTTTCTTTTTCCTATTCTTCTTCTCTTTCTTATTTTTCCCCTATCGAATTCATCCCAAATAAACTATTTCTCATTCTCTTTCATCCTACTTTTCTCTTTCCTCTCTCACTTTCACTTTTTCCTTCTCCTTCACTCTTTCTTTGTTGTTTTTCACCTACCCCAATTCTAAAATCTAACCCTTTCTTTCTCTACCCCTCTTCTTCTTTTGTTCTAGTTCTTTCACACAAAACAACGCACAACTTAGAAAACTGTATTTTTTAACTCCATGGCGCAGATCGGCGAAGTCGTGAAATACACTAGATTAGTAAGCTTTACAGATGTATCATTTGTGTAGACTATTCTAATTCATAGATCTGATTCTTATGTGTTTCATTTTATTTATATATTTATTTACATATTATTTTATTGATGATTTGTTTCATCTTTTATATGATTGTTTATCTTCTCAACTAAGTTGATTTTTTTACTTGTATTTTAGTTAAATTTTAATAATTCTTTTATTCAAATTTTATATTATATAATGTTGAATTTTTCTATATTTTTAACTTTATTTTGTTACTCAAACTAATTTTTTATATTTTTTTCAATATTACTCAGTTTCGATTCGGATAACTGCGGTTTTTTCAATTTTAATCGGTTTCGGTTTTGGCTATTAATTTTTAAATCTATTCGGTTTCGGTTTTTGATTTTATTAAGCGGTTTCGGTTTCGATTTTTTCAAAAACTGCGGTTATCTGGACCGCTGCCATCCCTAGATTTTTTAGTTTGATTATAGTCACAAAAATTTGATGATCTTAATTTCTAAAAGAGGCTCTCGATGAGATAATCAAATAAATAAATGAGAATCGATTATTTATCACGTTGTATGATGAGTTCTTATTCTAAATCTTTATGGACATGTAAAGTAATATGTGAAGTTCGTTGCAAAATATTTATTATGATTTATGTTTGTTTGTCATTTTTATGAATAAAATTTTTCGTACAAATTTTGAATTTTACGTCGTTGATGAAATAATACTAAAAAAGATAATCAGACTATAGAAGAGAATATGCATGTGATCTGAGAGAAGTAGAGAAACAAAGAGATGGTTCGACAAGCTTAATGTATTAGAGCTTAGAAATGTTGAAATCCATTATGAAATAAGTTGTCAGTATCATTAAATTGATTAATTTTGAGAACTATTTTTATAATGTTCAAAATGACCATCTTAGTAATTATAAAATTTTACCATGCTAGTAAGCAAAATAACTTTTTTTCCAATAAAAAGATATAATAAATGAAAGCAGGGAAAAGGAAAAGAAAAAAACAAGATTAAAGTATGAGATATGACAGGGAAAACCCTGGCTACATTAATCAGTACAGTGAATCTTTAAATTTAAGATTTTTTTTACCATTGTTTTATTTCTTGAAAGCATAGTTTTTAAGATACCAAGTGTTACATTTATCATCGAATATTACATTTAGCATCAAATATTTTAAGGGTATTTTTGACTGAGACCCCTTCATCTGAAGTTAAATGTGAGTTAGACCCCTTATTTTTTTAAAAGTGAGAGACAAACTACTTATGTTAAGAGTTTGTTATATTTTTTGTTAAAATAGTATAAAATAACTATTTTACCCTTTATTTATTTTCCATTTTCCTTTCTTGCCCTTACCTTTTCTCTCCCACCCTATCTTTTTTTGCCATTTTCCACTCACTCTCTTCCCCTAAATCCTTCTTTCCTCCCCATATCACCATCAACACAACTTCTCTTCCATCATAAGGCGTGTAAGAGCTCAGAAAAAAGAAGAATGAGGCAAAAAAGAATTTAGTGATTTCTAATTGGGTGGTTTCCCCTCTCTGCTGTTTGCCCATGATTTCTCATTTACAATAAAAAATATATATATACTTAATATCTCTTGATTTCTCATTTACCTTATCTTCATCTTTCTCTATTATGTATATATAGTTCAGAACCTCGACCTTAATATCTCTTGATGGCCAGTAGCAATATCTTTTTTCTTATATGATTAATTTGCTATTCTAGATCTTATGGCTTAAGATCTGTGCGTGTGGCCTTCAACTTCATGTTTTCTTTTTTTTTCTTTTGTTGTGCTGCTCTTGATGCTTTCGACGCGGTTGTGGTTAAAGGTATGATGTTGTTTTTTTTATATATATATATATATGATTAATTTATAATTCTATAATTTATTTTAGCAAAAAAAAAATATATGCTTAATTTATTATTTTATCTTATGTCTGAGATCTGTGTGTGTTTGTGGCCTTCAGTCCTTCAACTTCATATCTTTCTTTTTCTTTTGTTGTGCTGCTCTTGACCTTTTGTCTTGGTGGTGGTTTTTTTTTTCTTTTCGAAGTCTTGGTGGTGGTTAAATGTATTTCTATTTTTTTTAACAATATCTTTCTGAACTATTTTTATGATGCAAATGAGAAGATCCGATCCTAGCAAAAAAACAAGAAGACCTGACCCACATCTTGGCTTGGCAACCCGATTGGATATTTGGGTTAACAACCATGGCAAGGAAATGAAGGAACGATATCTGGGATTGCACATATAGAATAAAAATTTTATAGATAGCATGAAATACAATTTTTCATAGCATATATGACATTATTTTGTGTAGTCAATCCCAATACTTGATATTTATGTAATATACATCTCAAACCAAAGCTAATACAAGAAGAGAAAAATACCTCTTGAAGACCAAAGGTTGGAATCATTTGGTGAAGCTTTGAGAACTCCTTGAACCTTCCACAAGTGTAGAAGTCCTAGATTGTCCACCTAGCAATTTGAAGAAGTCTTTCCTCCTCCTTTAGTTGTAGTGCTAGCAAACTCCTTGGAAGATTCATGAACAAGAATACTTCTCTTATCTTAAAAGATTACTTAAACTACACTTAGTTTAGATATCTTTCTTAGTCTCAATTTAATCCAACATGACAAAGCAAAATGAAGAACAAATACTTGTGTTCTTATAACCATCTATGGTGTATGTATGTGTTGCTGAATTTTCAGAATGAAGAAGACTTCAAAAGCTTTCTATATTTCACTCACTTAGCCGTGTATAAGCATGAGAAAAAAAATGAGCAAAATTGTTTCACTCTTTTGGTCGTGTATATTTACAAGGATTGAAGAAGTCTTTGTCTTCTTTCTCTTGCTTTTGCTTTGACCAAGAAAAACACAAGACACAAGGACCATGTTTTGTGTTTTGTTTTGTTTTTCTTTCTTTATTTGACCGACCAAGACCTTGCAAAAAGGACAAAATGTCTTTGTCTTCTCTTGCTTTGGTTTTTGCCGTGAAAGCTCACACATATACATATATATTTGTTTTGTCAGTTGTCTTCATAAGACAAGTGACATTATTTAACACTTAAATAAGGCCTACAATTGTTGACCAAATGTCAACCCTTGGATTAATAGATGGATGGCTAGGATTTTGATCTTGGTGCTTTGTGTTTATTGGCTAATACTTTGCCACATCAACATGTTGGCAACCAATAGGAAGAAATCAAATTTTACCTATTTGCACTAAGCACCCAAAACTTTGCCAATTTTACAAATTTGCCCCATTAACTTTTAATGGTTGAGACTATAATGATTAACTTTTAATAATTTATTAGAGAAGATAATTCAAGTCCAAGCAAGACTTAATCTCTTTACTAATATGGTGTGACTTTATAGGTTCATAGCCAAATAGCACTAAGGAAACATTAAACACCTTTAATGTTAATCAGGTTCTTGATTTGTTTCAAGAATTTCTCATTTAATTCTTAAAACACCCTTAAGGTCTTGAGTGACGTCTAGCAACATATCAAGACAATTTATGAGGCAATGAAGTAATCACATAATGAACCTATTTATAGCCGCCGATTACCATACAATTTAATCTTTCCATTAATTGTCCCGTAGAGCAAGAACCATGATTCGATTAAGTTCATAAACTCGATACTATGCATAGATCTAATTGGTGTAATAAGAGATGACACATGGAAAACCCTTTCTCCATCATTCAAACCTTGGCCAAGGATTTCCTCATTAAACAACCAAGCTTAGATCGCATAGGACATCACCTCACGACGGAGGTTAATGGATCCTATCTTGACCACTACTTGTCAATCACTATACTAAACGAATGAAGTTGCGAGAGGATGTATCTCATCTCGTTTGTAGAAACAATCATTGTCCAAATGCTAGAATCAAACCCCAATATAGATGACAACCGTAATGTCTCAAATCTAAGGATTACATGCACAATCACAACGAATAACAAACTATTAATCTGAAGTCATGTAATTTGTTATTCACATCACATTCAGTGATCTATTCAACTAATAATCACGCACATGTTTGTTAGTCGCATCCATATGTTGTTATGACACGTGGCCCACCATTCTTTATCATCAACATCCTTATGTTGATCAAAAGTAACAACACATGTGATAGTCCGTAATAGATTATTAAAGTCCCGATCAAATAGTCTAAGGACTATGAATACTTTAAGTAATTATCATATTAAGCAAATACGCTAATATATTATAAACGCTTTTAGAATACATTTCTCTTATGAAAATACTAGGGACTCATTCATACACGTGAAGAAGGAGAATATGAATATCTTAATCATGTCAATATATAAACATAGATGCCATAATGTACAAGTTATTGTCAAAATGCCCTAATATGTGTTATCCAAATATGTAGCATTAGGGTATATCTCTAACAATCTCCCACTTGCACTAATGCTATGTTACATAGTATTAGCACACATACAATGGTATCGAATATCCATCTTCTCAAAACGAGGACCTAGTTATGATAGGTTCATAGCTACGGTTAGTGGGTCAGCTATATCAAGAGATGTGGTCATTTTCTACTAAGACATATCTCAATATGATTATTGGCTACAGATATAACGCATGAAGATGGAAACACATTTCCAAATGTTTGGACATACAGTGAGACCTGGGTTCCATAAGCTTGTGTAGTAGCTTCGTATAGTCATAACACAAAAGCATCACAACTTAACGGTAGGAACCATACTTTTTTTCATAAAATTACATATCACAAAAGACATGAGTTATGTAATGAAATCTATAGTTTTCTCAGAACCTTTCTAACTTACTGAGCTCCCACTACAAATAACCGTGAACCCTAACATAGGCATTCTATTATAAGATTCAGATTAGGAATCTAAATTAGTAAATCCGTCACTATAGAATTTACTTCCTCCATGAACTAAAATATATTTTTAGTGCTTCCCAACTACTTAAGAATATACTTCAATTCAATCTACCATTCCCAAACCTGGATTGGACTGATATTTACTCACTCGTAACATTTTACAGTTTATGCAATATCAAGTCTTGTACATAGTATAGCAAATGTGAAGTTACTATAACTTGAAAACAAATTTTCTACGCAACTAGAGACTCTTGAACACCTTCAAAACCACTTTTATGTACAATCTAAGGAATATGTCGAGTAATCTATTTATACTATCATTATAGCTACAAATTTACAAGATACGAACGACATGTTATGACGCTCGAGATTTTGTTACATATTTCTCTATAATTGTTGCATGCTTACTTGAACATTCTTACGTGCATCATTTTTCTTGTTTAATTGCTTTACTTTGAGGCTACTATTCATAAGATTTTCGACCGTTTAAAAAGTTTGATTTTAATATTTTTCCTAAGTCATATGACATTAAAAAGAATCGAGACCTTGTTATTTTGGACTTTCGAGCTCGGGAGCATGCGTTTGGGAAATAGTTTTCGCATCATTTGAATAGTGTTACGTACTTAACAACCTTAGTTTGAATTAGTTAATATTAGATTAAAGTTTAAGCTCATTTGACCAACCTTTTATTATGTTTGACTTAGAAAAACTTAGAATATATCATCTATATACATAACATAATACACACACAAGCATTTTCTCATAAAAAAACAATTTCCATAATTCCCAAATTACCCCCCTACCCGACGGCCAAACAGGAAAGGAAAAGAACAATTTCTTCTTCAAGCTTTGGTGATTTGATTCTTGGCTAGCATCATACACCTATCTCCAAGCTTCCTTAAGCTCCTACAAGCCTCTTAAGTCTCTTGCAAGTGAGGGAGATGCATTTTTATTGCTTTCAAAGTTTAAGCTCATATGTTGAATTTATTGATTTATCAATTATAGTTATAAAACTTGTTATGAATGCTTATTATGTGTTTATTAGGACCTATAGAGTTAACTTTTATAGCTTGATAGCATAATCCATGGTTGAAAGCTTGAATGTTATGAAAAAGATGATGAATAGTACTTGTATTTAGGGTTTTGAATAAATGTGCTAATTGGAATGAATTGAGACTTCAATTAGATGCTCTAGACCCTAGTAAAGCTAGTTGGAAGGCCACGTGAAGTTGAATCACCCAAAACCGAGCTAAATTACAAAATTAGTCGACTTTAAAAAGAGGACTTTTCTCGTTGTGCAATCCGGGCACGTTTGGGCTTTGGTTTGGGTATCCTTGGGGTATGGAAGCACTTTTGGTGCTTTCGTTACACGAAATTGGGGTTCGGATAGTATAGTTGTAGTTAAAACCTGCACAGGGCCTTCCTGAGCTTTTGCTTCTAAAATGGGTTTTTATGATCTTAATAGAGGTCTTTTGGCTTAATTAGGAATGTAGTATGATTAGGATGTGGGTTGGTAACTTGGAATGCACTTAGGAGAAGAATAGCTTGGTTAAAGAAAGGGGAAATGTAGTATTTGGCTTTCTTTGACGCAACTAGAGCTTGTTGTAGTGTATTATATTGATTGTCTAAGCTACAATTGAGCTATTTGAATAGATTTTGGGGAAAAAGTTATGTTGAATGCCTCTTTTGGAGACTATAATGTTATATTGTGTATTTGTTGGCTTATATTGCAATTAATTATGAGGGCGGCCTACTTTGTTGACCCTCCTACTTGCTATTTGTTGTTTTTAGATCTTGTGGTTTGAATTCGGGGTTGCGCAACCTTTTCGGACATGATAGAGTCGAGAAACATGGGCAGCGTCAGGCTTGCCGTGCTCCCTCGACTACTATGGTGCCTATTCCCGTTCTCGCTGAGTATACTCCACTACCCCAAAGGAGTGGTTCACCTGCTGGGCATATAGACCTACCTCAGGAGAAAGGGTCGTAGGATCGGGATACATCTGGAGTATCCCAACTTGTTGGAGTATGGGTTTGCCGGTACTTGCGTGAAGTTCGAGGCTCATGGTTCGAGATTGAAGACTTGAAGTGGAACTATATCCTTTTTAATGTGGTTAATCACTTGTTGTTTAATATTGTTGTTTTATGTTATATATATGACTTCTTGTGTTTGCATATCATATTGCACGCTCTGGTATGTTGCATCACTTCCCTCGTTGGGCAACATTGTTCTCACTCCTCATTTAACATGTTTCAGGAGAAGTTGAGGTAGACCCCCAACTAGTCGCAGTAGAGGAAGAAGAAAAAGTGCAAGTAGAACAGATTCCTTGATTCCTGTGTGATAAGGTGGATCATATGTGATGCTTGCGTGAAGTGCTTGTTAGATGTTATGTTTTGAGGCCTTAGGGTCTTGTACAATTGCTTGGGAAGTTGTAACTAAATTGTAGTTTTATATGTTGGTTGAAGTTAGATGGCATGTAATCATGGATTCTAGTTACTTCTTTTATTGCATGCTTGGGTGTTTATTAGCTTCATAGTAGAATTTGGCTATAGTTGTATCCAACTACTTTAGTTAAAGTTGACTTTCCTTGCATGCTTGTGTGCTTTAAATAGTTTTTGTTATTTCAAGACTTGGATGGCCTTGTGACTTGGCATGGCTTTGGGAATATTGTAAGTTTGGTTGTATGTGTTGTTACTTGTAGTTCAAATGTTATTTGTATCTACTTGCAAGTAACAGTTTAGTCTACTGTACAGAGGAGACTCTATCCAAGTGACGGATCCGGGCTTGACCTTTAGCGTGGGGTTGGGTTCGGGGCATTACATTTAGGTGGTATCAGTGCTATTTGAATGCATGAAGCCGGGTTAATTTCCTCAGCATTTGGGTAGAGGTCCGTGTGTTCAAGTTGGATTATGTGACTATGTGATTGGTTAAGTGTTTGAGTGTTTGAGAAAAAGACATGCTAGCATATAAAAAGGGAATGGAAAAGCATGATATGATAAGAATATGAAAAGTTAGTGAATAATATTGTTAAGTGTTTTATATGTTTTCTTATGTAAGTAAGATGTTTTGAAACATGTACATGCTATTTTTTATTATCTATTTGCCTATTATAATATTATACTCTTCTAGCATCGAGATGAGGAGACAGGAAAGACCAAGGAGAGAGCCGAAGGAAGTTCCTAGGCAGGATGTACCTGGGCAAGGTACAGGGGCAGCAGGAAATGTACCACAGGGTCGGGAACCAAGCAATGCACAGATTTTGGCCACAATGGCCACTGCCATGAACACTATAGCTCAATTTGTGGTTCAGTAGGGTCCGACAGGTGTTGGCAAAGGTAATCAGGCTGCCAGAGCTGAGGGTAGTGGTACTGCTGGAGGCAACTTGTATGACAAATTCTTGTACCACGAGGCGTTCAGTTTCTACGGTGAGCCAAATGATATGAAAGTAGAGATGTGGTTGAGCAAGTTTGAGAAAGTCTTTGCGATACTCGAGTGCAATGATGAGAGAAAGATTACTTATGCTGCATTTTTAATGGAGGGAGACGCCGAGGAGTGGTGGCGTACTGTTAGAGAGAAATGGGATGCTGAGAGGGTTCACCATGTATGGGCTGACTTTATTCGTGAGTTCAGGGACAAGTATGTATCTGAGGTAGCTCGCGAGAAACATCAAGAGGAATTCATAGCTTTGAAATAGAGAAACATGACTGTGGATCAGTATGAGGCTACTTTCACTAGACTTTCCCGATACGTGCCAGCTTTGGTTCAGCCGGAGGACATGAAGATTCAGAGGTTAATCACTGGGTTGAGGAATGATATTATGCTTAATTTGTCTTCACAGGATTTTCTGAGTTATGCTGCAATAGTTAGGGCCGCATCGAGGTACGAGAAACGTACGAGAAACGTAAGACAAATATGTTGGCTTAGTCTAGTCAGTCAAGTAAGCGTCAGTATTAGTCCCAGAGTTAGGGATACCAGAGGCAGTATCAATAGTCTGTTTAAACCCAGCAGCCGAGACAGACCCAGAGCTACCCAGGACCAGTTCAGGTACAGTCACAACCGAGACCAGCTCAGAGCCAGCCATAAGGACAGTCACAGACCCGACCAGCGACTGCTAGATCACAGTAGGGTAGTTCTGTTACATCTACTTACAAGCTCCTACAGGAGGTGCTGCTGCCAAGAAGAATCTACAGTGTAATCATTGCAATCTCAAGGGTCACACAGAGGCAGAGTGTTGGAGGAAATTGAGCCGACGTGTGGGATGTGGCAGTGATCAACACAGAGCTAGAGATTGTCCCAGGTTTAAATAGGGATAGGGTCAGACTACAGGCCAGGGTGCACAGACTAGAGCTTCAGGAGCAGCTACTGTACCACGAGGCCATGCACGAGTATTTGTACTCGGTTAGGAGGAGCTCCCAGACATGACTGTGGTGGTAGAAGGTATCTTTCTTATTAATAATCAGCTAGTAGTAGTTTTAATTGACACCGGAGCTACACATTCATTTATTACTCCTACATGTGCTCAATCTGTTGTCTGAAAAGTTGATAAATTTCCGTATATAATTGAAGTAGGTAGTCCTATGGGTACTAAATGTGTTACGGAGTCTGTGTGTAGAAATTATGATATTTGTATTGAAGGTCACATGTATCTATTGACCTGATTATTATGCCATTTCGAGACGTTGAAGTTATATTGGGGATGGATTGGTTGGGGCGGTATTATGCATGTTTGGATTGTAGAAGGAAAGTTTTAACTTTAGAAATACCTGACCAACCTGTTATTAAAGTCATTGGGAGTCGAAAATCTACTAGGACTCGTCTTGTATCTTCTATCAAGGCTACTAAAATGTTGGGTAAAGGTTATGATGCATATTTAGCTTATCTAATTAATCAGCCTGGAGATAAATTGAAAATGAATGAGGTGCCTGTTATAAAAGATTTTTCAGGGATATTTCCTAAGGAGTTGCCGGGGTTACCACCTGACCGAGATATAGAGTTTGTGATTGATCTATTGCCAGGGACTAATCCTATTTCTAGAACCCCATATAGAATGGTTCCCCCTGAGTTGCAAGAGTTGAAAATTCAGTTACAGGGACCACTTGAAAAGGGTTTTATTCAGCCTAGTTTGTCACCTTGGGGTGCTTCTGTGTTATTTGTAAAGAAGAAAGACGGGACTCTGCGTTTGTGCATTGATTATCGAGGTCTTAATCAAGTGACGGTGAAAAATAAATACCCTTTACCCTTGATTGAGGAATTTTTTGATCAGTTGTAGGGTGCTGTTGTATTCTCTAAATTTGATTTGAGGCAGGGTTATTATTAGTTGCGAATCCGTAGAAAAGATGTACCTAAGACTGCATTCAGAACTAGGTACAGCAACTACGAGTTTGTTGTATTACCATTTGGGTTGACAAATGCTTCAACAGCTTTTATGGATTTGATGCAGAGAGTGTTTAGACCATACTTGGATCAGTTTGTTGTAATCTTTATTGATGATATACTGGTCTATTCTAAATCTGAGGCAGAGCATGAAGAACACTTGAGAATTGTGCTTCGAACACTGTAAGAACATAAACTGTTTGCCAAATTTAGCAAGTGCGAATTCTAGTTGAAACAGGTTGCCTTTTTAGGCCATATTATTTCCCAAGAGGGAATATCAGTAGATCCTACAAAAATTAAAGTAGTTATGTCTTGGAAGAGACCCGAGACTGTTACCGAAGTTCGTAGTTTCTTGGGATTGGCCGGTTATTATAGACAGTTTGTTAAAGACTTTTCTAAAATTGCAGGGCCATTACCTTCCTTAACTCAAAGGAAAACTGTGTTTAATTGGAGTGATAAATGTGAAGCCAGTTTTCAGGAATTAAAGAAGAGACTTACCATGTCTCCTATTCTTGCATTGCCTGAAGGGCCGATAATTTGGTGATATACAGTGGTGCTTCGAAAGAAGGCTTGGGTTACGTTCTTAGGCAAAATGGTAAGGTGATAGCTTATGCCTCTAGGAAATTGAAATCATATGAACTCAATTATCCTACACATGATCTTGAGCTTGCTGCTGTTGTCTTTGCTTTGAAGAAATGACATAATTATTTGTGGGGTAATCAATTTGAGATATTTATTGATCATAAGAGTTTAAAGTATCTCTTTTCTCAAAAGGATTTGAATATGAGGCAAAGGCGTTGGTTAGAATTGTTGAATGATTATAATTGTACTATTAGCTACTTGCTTGGAAAAGCTAACACTGTTGCGGATGCATTGAACCGAAAAACTTCTATGGCTAGTTTGATAATCAAAGATTGGGAGACTATGGAGGAGTTGTGCTTGTGGAAACCGAAGGCTTCTAGAACCTGTATTCAATTTTCTGGCTTACAAATCTAGTCCCTATTGTTATCCAGAATTAAAGAAGCGCAACAGTCTGATACTCAGTTATTGAAGTTTATAGAAAAATCCAAAGGAGGAGAGTCTGACTTCAAGATGCATGATGATGGATTACTCAAGTACAGGAATATAATCTGCATTCTTAATGATTCAATTGTGAAAGATGAGATCCTTACTGAGGCTCATGGTTCTAAATACACAATTCATCCTGGTGGCACTAAGATGTATAGGGACTTGAAGCAGAGTTTCTGGTATAACAACATGAAAAGGGAAATAGTTGATTATGTGGCTAAGTGTTTGACTTGTCAGAAGGTTAAGGCGGAGCATCAGAGACCGGCGGGGTTATTGTAACCATTGAAGATTCCAGTGTGGAAATGGGACTAGGTTATTATAGATCTTGCATCTGATTTTCCGAGATCACCACGAGGTAATGATTCCGTCTGGGTTATGGTTGATAGATTGACAAAGACTTCCCATTTTATTGCTGCAAAGAAGACAGATTCCCTTGATAAATTAGCTGAGTTTTATGTTGAAAATATCGTGAGATTACATGGAGTTCCATCTCAGATAGTGTCGGACAGGGATCCCAGGTTTACTTCACAGTTCTGGCAGAAACTACAAAAGGTTTTGGGGACTAATATGAGTTTTAGTACTGTATATCACCTGCATATGGATGGTTAGAGAAGACTATCAGGATACTGGAAGACATGTTGCGAGCTTGCGTTCTGGATTTCAGAAAGATTGGGAGAAGTATCTACCTCTATTGGAGTTTGCTTATAATAACAGCTACCAGGTTACTATTAGTATGGTACCCTACGAGGCACTTTACGGGTGAAAATGTAGGTCTCCGTTGTATTGGGATAAGGTAGGTGAAATGAAAACTGTTGATCCAGCTATTCTACCTAAGATGATCAAGATGGTGGATAGTGTGAAGCTTATAAAGAAGAGAATGCTTACGGCACAGAGTCGACAGAAGAATTATGCTGATAGACGCCGACGGGACTTGGTATTTTCAAAGGGTGATCGTGTATTCTTGAAAGTCTCTCCGCGTAAGGGTTTGATTCGGCATGGAAAGGGAGGTAAACTCAATCTCAGATATGTAGGGCCATTTGAAATCATTGAGAAGGTTGGTGAGTTGGCTTATAGATTGACATTACCTCCGAGTTTGGGCAGGATTCATGATGTTTTTCATGTGTCATTGTTGAGGAAGTATAATCCTGATCTATCACACATTATTGAGCCAGAACAGCTGGAGATTGATGAGTCTTTGGTATATGTGGAGATCCTCTTCGAGAAGTTGACAAAAAGATTCAGGAACTTCGAACCAAAAGTATTCATATGGTAAAGGTTCTTTAGGATTATCACGGAGTTGAAGATGCCACTTGGGATCGAGAGGATCAGATCAGAGAAAAGTATCCGGAGCTGTTTACCAAATCATATAAGAATTGCGAGGACGCAATTAGTTTAAGGGGGAGAAGGTGTGACTCCCGAGATTTTATCACATATTTCTCTATAACTGTTCAATGTTTACTTGAACATTCTTACGTGCATCATTTTTCTTGTTTAATTGCTTTATTTTGAGGCTACTATTCAAAAGATTTTCGACCGTTTAAAAAGTTCGATTTAATATTTTTCCTAAGTCATATGACATATAAAAGGAATCGAGACCTTATTATTTTGGACTTTCGAGCTCGGGAGCATGCGTTTGGGAAATAGTTTTTTGTATCATTTGAATAGTGTTACGTACGTAACAACCTTAGTTTGAATTAGTTAACATTAGATTAAAGTTTAAGCTCATTTGACTAACCTTTTATGATGTTTGACTTAGCATAACTTAGCATATATCATCTATATACATAACATAATACACACACAAGTATTTTCTCATAAAAAACAATTGCCATAATTCCCAAATTACCCCCTACCCGACAGCCAAACAGGAAAGGAAAAGAAACAATTTTTTCTTCAAGCTTTGGTGATTTGATTCTTGGCTAGCATCATACACCTATCTATAAGCTTCCCCAAGCTCCTACAAGCCTCCTAAGTCTCTTGCAAGTGAGGGAGATGCATTTTTATTGCTTTCAAAGTTTAAGCTTATATGTTGAATTTCTTGATTTATCAATTATAGCTATAAAACTTGTTATGAATGCTTATTATGTGTTTATTAAGACCTATAGAGTAAACTTTTATAGCTAGATAGCATAATCCATGGTTGAAAGCTTGAATGTTATGAAAGAGATGATGAATAGTGCTTGTTTTTAGGGTTTTGAATAAATGTGCTAACTGGAATGAATTGAGACTTCAATCAGATGCTCTAGACCCTAGTGAAGATAGTTAGAAGGCCACGTGAAGTCGAATCACCCAAAACCGAGCTAAATTGTAAAATTAATCGACTTTAAAAAGAAGACTTTTCTCGTTGTGCAATCTGGGCACGTTTGGGCTTTGGTTTGGGTATCCTTGGGGTATGGAAGCACTTTTGGTGCTTTCGTTACACGAAATTGGGGTTCGGATAGTATAGTTGTAGTTAAAACCCGCTCGGGACCTTCTCAAGCTTTTGCTTCTAAAATGGGTTTTTATGATCCTAATAGAGGTCTTTTGGCTTAATTAGGAATGTAGTATGATTAGGATGTGGGTTGGTAACTTGGAATGCACTTAGGAGAAGAATAGCTTGGTTAAAGAAAGAGGAAATGTAGTATTTGGCTTTCTTTGACACAACTAGAGCTTGTTGTAGTGTTGTCATGTATTATATTGATTGTCTAAGCTACAATTGAGCTATTTGAATAGATTGTGGGGAAAAAGTTATGTTGAATGCCTATTTTGGAGACTATAATGTTATATTGTGTATTTGTTGGCTTATATTGCATTTAATTATGAGGGCGGCCTACTTTGTCGACCCTCCTACTTGCTATTTGTTGTTTTTGGATCTTGTGGTTTGAATTCGGGGTTGCGCAACCTTTTCAGACATGGTAGCGTCGCGAAACACTGGCGGCGTCAGGCTTGCCGTGCTCCCTCGACTACCATGGTGCCTATTCCCGTTCTCGCTGAGTATACTCCACTAGCTCAAAGGTGTGGTTCACCTGCTGGGCATATGGACCTACCTCAGGAGAAAGAGTCGTAGGATCGGGATATATCCCGAGTATCCCAACTTGTTGGAGTATGGGTTTTGCCGGCACTTGCGTGAAATTCGAGGCTCGTGGTTCGAGATTGAAGACTTGAAATGGAACCGTATCCTTTTTAATGTGGTTAATCACTTGTTGTCTAATATTGTTGTTTTATGTTATATATATGACTTATTGTGCTTGCATATCATATTGCACGCTCCGGTATGTTGCATCACCTCCCTCGCTGGGCAACATTTTTTCTCACTCCTCATTTAACATGTTTCAGGAGAAGCTGAGGTAGACCCCTAGCTAGTCGCAGTAGAGGAAGGAGAAAAGGTGCAAGTAGAACATATTCCTTGATTCCTGTGTGATAAGGTGGATCATATGTGATACTTGCATGAAGTGCTTGTTAGATGTTGTGTTTTGAGGCCTTAGGGTCTTGTACAATTGCTTGCGAAGTTGTAACTAAATTGTAGTTTTATATGTTGGTTAAAGTTAGATGGCATGTAATCATGGATTCTAGTTACTTCTTTTATTGCATGCTTGGGTGTTTATTAGCTTCATAGTAGAATTTGGCTATAGTTGTATCCAACTACTTTAGTTAAAGTTGACTTTCCTTGCATGCTTGTGTGCTTTAAGTAGTTTTTGTTATTTCAAGACTTGGATGGCCTTGTGACTTGGCATGGCTTTGGGAATATTGTAAGTTTGGTTGTATGTGTTGTTACTTGTAGTTCAAAGGTCATTGTATCTACTTGCAGGTAACAGTTTAGTCAACGGTACAGAGGAGACTCTGTCTGAGTGACGGGTCCGGGCTTGACCTTTGGCGTGGGGTCGGGTTCGGGGTGTTACACATGTTCCATATGGAGAACATTTAATATGACTAGACTTTAATTAATATCAGAACACAGATATCATCAATCATGATATTCAAGTCATCATTATTGCAGTTACAGAAAAGTAGATGCGCTCCCACTATTCTTCTGCAATCATAAGGTTCATCCACATTCTAAATGAAATCTAACTCTTTAATCTCATTTGAATTGGATAAAACAATTCCAAGAAATTTACTTAAAAATCCACAAATGAATTTATCAAGTATACACATATTACTCATATCAATAGATCAGAATCATCAATATAGTAATACAATGTGTTATAATGACTAACATAATACAATGAGGCTTAAGCACAATTATTGGTAAAAAGACTTCATCGTAGCCAACCCTTTAGCTTTGATGATAACTTTCATAAACCAATATAGCTATAAAAGGTCATTACCTTTTTCATTAACTTCAACCTTTATCTCGGAAATCAACATCCAGATTAAGTTGAAGTATATGGAGTTTAATCAATATGCTTTACATTATATAGTTTCTTGGAGTCGATATCACATATACCGTTTCTTTATAAATCATAGGATCAACTAATTGATCATTATCTCAAATACACAAACAACTTTCGTGCATTCCAAAAAGATATACATATATTCTTTTTAAGGATGAGATACACTACTAGATTTGCAAAGATCTTGTATGATGACACATTCCGGACCAAATTGAATAGATTCATTACTTTGGTGTAGGTGATTTTATAGCTTTAGAGGACATTTCCTCAATTTCTATTTTATTAGAAAGTAACATCTTCTTGAACAAAACATTTTCTTCAAAAAGAATACTATCTAATAGATCAATAAACATTGATCATTAAATATAAATTATATCCTACAAAACTAGGATATATTATAAAATTACCTTTAACCAAAACTCTCACTAGTCCTTATAAAACTTTTTCAATAAAAGTAGGACAAATCAAAAATTAACATATTTAATCCTTGGTTGCTATCCAACTTATATCAAATATAAAGTTCTAGCAATAGTAGGGATTTACTATTTAACATAAAATTAAATTGAGGAAAGTACGATCCATAAATAAATAGGATGATTAGTTAAAGCTAATCAACAAATGTACTATGTCCAACAAAGTACGGTTTCTTCACTAAGAAAAACACCATTTAATTGCGGTACACCGGACATTGTTAATTTCAATACTATATCAAAATTTGGGATACTTAAACAAAAATAGTACTTAAGTATTTTACTTTCATGATCTAATCAGAAGATACTAATACATTTTTTTGTACGAGCCTATTCACAAATAGCTCTAAATACATCAACATGTACTAATCCAAATAGCCTAGTAGTTTCAATCTTTTATCAAACAAAGGATGACTCGGTTATCA
Organism: Ehretia macrophylla; assembly: GCA_037974665.1. NCBI lineage: Eukaryota > Viridiplantae > Streptophyta > Magnoliopsida > Boraginales > Ehretiaceae > Ehretia > Ehretia macrophylla. Next base: position 63,590,855 of record CM075779.1, read on the forward strand.
TTCCAATAAATAAGATGTATAAGTTGATCAAACCAACGTAATCATCATCTTATTATTCGAAAAACATAGTCATGTAGAAACTACAATTAATTTGGATTATTTGAGTAATCTTAAAATTTGGTGGATAGTTATAATAGTTGACAATATGATTGCAATACATTCTTTCGTCCATATCAAGATAATAAAGACTACACCATAATGCGCTTTTACAAGCTTTAGGAATATACACTTTATTCCTAATATCATTTAGGTATAATCCTTAAAATACAAAATATGTCCAGAAGACATCCAAACAAATTGTTTTTAGCTAACGCAACAACCTTTGTTTTATTTGCTAACACTGAAAACATTCCATGCTTCCAAAAGCGCACTACTAAGATTAAGATTCTATCATCGAACACATTCAATAATGTTTCATTAGAATCCATAAAGTAGTACCAATCACAATCAAAGAAGATTTATAATTCATAGTAGCTTTACAACTTTGATATCCAAGCTATAAAGATACTTTGGATTAAAACCTCTTTTAATATCCGGTTTTAACGCTATGAAAACATCATTTACACATGTCTATACAATCCTTAATTTTCTTCTTAGATATGCTCCCTTTGGCTAATAGAAATCATTTCTCTTTGTCTTTATTCTTTGCATTACCATTAACCAAAGAGGAAATACAATTATGAAAATGAATTCCATTTATATCTAATATCATGCTATTAAATATGCTTACAACACAACCATTTGCTAGTTTAGAATCATATTCTTTACATCTTGCATTCCCATATGCAAACTATGAAAGAATACAACTCCTTGGCATATTTAACTTGTTTTACTTATTAACCATAAGTACTACAATTTTTCATTTTGATACATTATCAAGATGATAAATAATAGAGCATTTAATTCTAAGACTTGATTAAGTTTCTAAGAACCATTCTTAGACAAAATCGTTAATTCAAAAAGTTTAGTCCGGTTACGTTATATATAGTCTAGTTAATTAAAAACAGGTTCATTGTTGTAGCCATAAACGTATGCAGAAAATAAGATCGCAAGTTGAAATAAAACTTGTTAAAACATTTAATTTGGCCTTTAATTAAATGATACCTCCTACTAATTTTTATCGAATCCCACACTTCCTAAATGATTTCGTGAATCTAATTAAAGACTTATTAGTAGGTGACCATGGTTCTCTTTAATATGAATAGCCTTTAGCTTCGGTACATTATTGGAATATATATACAAAGAGTTAGCAACGATTACTATCTATATCACTATATAAGATATGGTCATTTTGCCCCTAAATCACCATAACCTTAGCTTTGGTGCATTATTGGAAACGTGATCTAGTTAGATTACACCCACCGTCATAGTGTTGCGACAATTTGAATTCCGGACCTCAGCTTTGGTGCGTTATTGGCCTCGTGATATTAGAACAACACAACATCATTATGCTTGCTAGGTAAATATAATACTTTCATGGAATATGTCTTCCTACCTTTGGGTTAGTTGAGACATACCCAATCGAGCAAATATAACCTAGGATAGTGGAGAGCAACGATAAATACTTTTACCGCTTTACAATCTAATATTGTTTGCACATAGGAAGATTTCAAATTTAATTAGATCTCACTTTGCGTATTAGTCCATTTAGCATGCATTTCATACAAAATAACTAAATAAACATATATGCAATAATATAAATATGGTGGATCATGGACTTAGTGATTGATCAAATTTGAGCCATATAAATTTGATCAATCGCAAAACCTAAGCAAGCACATCTCATGTCTTCAAAGGGTCTTGGCACCTTGAACTCTTCAACACTTCCAAGTCCATCAATTCTTTGATTGATCTTGAACTTCTTGGCAAGCTTGATTTGTAGAATAATTACATCATATGTCTCACTACAATTTGCTCTCTTGTAATATATGTAAAAATGAGACTTATGTCTCAATTACAAATCAAATGAATGCAAGAATTTAATCACAAAGCTACCAAATGAATTGACAACATTCAACCATTCATCTATAAGTTCATGATCCATCCATCATGCCAAGATATGAATAATATAATTATGAATCACATCCATAAAAGAAATTAAAAACATGGTTGCAATAAGTTTCATATCTTGAGCTTTTAACATCTCATGTTAAATAAAAGAATTCTACTTGTTGAATAAGGCCTAATGCAAATCCTTAGTCTATTTCGTGGTCTAATTTGAATTCCTAGGCTTGAATTACTCTTCTCCAAGAAAAATTCTTCTAATCCTATCAGATTTAAGCCCATGAATATTTGGGCCCTTTGGGCTTTACCAAAATCCAATTAATTAGTCATGACTTTCAACTTGTAATCTTACTATTACAAACCTGCTGCACATGTACCAACTATTTTGATTCTTTTCACCTATCCACAGTTCTTCAAAAATTCTGAAATTTTACAGAGACGTATATCTTCGAGTGTAGATAGTTTTAGAATCAAACAAAACTCAATTCATATTTAAATTTACTAAGTTATACCCCTCAGAGAAGACACTGTCCAGTCTGTCCTGTGAGCTCGAGAATCAGCAATGCTACTGTAATGGGTCTAAATGAAACCCTTCACCCCAAAATTTGGAGATACCTATTAGAAGATGAAATGTTCTATTATTTCTCTAGTATAACGTGTCCAAAAATTAGCCCCAAACAACAAGTTTTACTATGTCAAATCAATGTTGCAATTTCAGTGTGCAAAATATTTGCTTACCAAATCTAAACATCAAACATGCATAGACTATGAAACTCTTTCCAAGTTCTTTTTAGTGCTCAAAACTCACAAAACTAAATGCAAAAAAACATGTAATTGCATGAATATCAAGTCATGGCTCTGATACCAATTGAAGGAACAATATCCGGGATTGCACATATAGAATAAAATTTTTACAATGGAAGATAGTATGAAATATAATTTTTCATAGCATATATGACATTCTTATGTGTAGTCAATCCCAATACTTGATATTCATGCAATATAAAACCAAAGGTAATACAAGAAGAGAAGAATACCTCTTGAAGACCAAATGTTGGAATCATTTGGTGAAACTTTGAGAACTCCTTGAACCTTCCACAAGTGTAGAAGTCCTAGATTGTCCACCTAGCAATTTGAAGAAGCCTTTCCTCCTCCTTCAGTTGTAGTGCTAGCAAACTCCTTGGAAGATTCATAAATAATAATACTTCTCTTATCTTGAAAGATTATTTAAAACTATACTTAGTTTAGATATCTTTCTTAGTCTCAATTTAATCCAACAGGACAAAGCAAAATGAAGAACAAATACTTGTGTTCTTATAACCATCTATGGTGTATGTATGTGTTGCTGAATTTTCAGAATGAAGAAGACTTCAAAAGCTTTCTATATTTTTCTCACTTAGCCGTGTATGAGCATGAGAAAAAAAATGAGCAAAATTGTTTCACTCTTTTGGTTGTGTATATTCATAAGGATTGAAGAAGTCTTTGTCTTCTTTCTCTTGCTTTTGCTTTGACCAAGAAAAACACAAGACACGAGGACCATGTTTTGTGTTTTGTTTTGTTTTTCTTTCTTTCTTTGACCGACCAAGACCTTGCAAAAAGAACAAAATGTCTTTGTATTCTCTTGCTTTGGTTTTTGCCGTTAAAGCTCACACATATACATATATATTTGTTTTGCTAGTTGTCTTCATAAGACAAGTTGACAATATTTAACACTTAAATAAGGCCTACAATTGTTGACCAAATTTCAACACTTGGATTAATAGATGGATGGCTATGATTTTGATCTTGGTGCTTTGTGTTTATTGGCTAATACTTTGCCACATCAACATGTTGGCAACCAATATGAAGAAATCAGATTTTACCTATTTGCACTAAGCACCCAAAACTTTGCCAATCTTACAAATTTGCCCCATTAACTTTTAATGGTTGAGACTACAATTATTAACTCTTAATAATTTATTAGAGAAGATAATTCAAGTCCAAGCAAGACTTAATCTCTTTACTAATATGGTGTGACTTTCTAGGTTCATAGCCAAATAGCACTAAGGAAACATTAAATACCTTTAATGTTAATCAGGTTCTTGATTTGTTTCAAGAATTTCTCCTTTAATTCTTGAAACACCCTTAAGGTCTTGAGTGACGTCTACAACATATCAAGACAATTTATAAGGCAATGAAGTAATCACATAATGAACCGATTTATAGTCACTGATTATCGTACAATTCAATCCTTCCATTAATTGTCCCGTCGAGCAAGAACCATGATTCGATTAAGTTCATAAACTCGATACTATACATAGATCTAATTGGTGTAATGAGAGATAACACATGGAAAACCCTTTCTCCATCATTCATATCTTGGCCAAGGATTTCCTCATTAAACAACTAGGCTTAGATCACATAGGACATCGCCTCACAACAGAGGTTAATGGATCTTATCTTGACCACTACTTATCAATCATTATACCGAACGAATGAAACTGCGATATAATGTATCTCAAGTCGTTTGTCGAAACAATCATTGTCCAAATGCTAGAATCAAATCCCAATATAGATAACAGTCGCAATGTCTCAAGTCTAAGGATTACATGCACAATCACTACAAATAACAAATTATTAATCTGAAGTCATGTAATTTGTTATTCACGTCACATTCAGTGATCTATTCAACTAATAGTAACTCACATGTTTGTTAGTCGCATCTATATGCTGTTATGGTACGTGGCTCACCATCCTTTATCATCAACATCCTTATGTTGATCAAAGGTAACAACACATGTGATAGTCCGTAATAGATTATTGAAGTCCTGATCAAATAATCTAAGGACTATGAATACTTTAAGTATTTATCATATTAAGAAAATACGCCAATATATTCTAAACGTTTTTAGAATACATTTCTCTAATAAAAATACTAGGGACTCATTCATACACATAAAGAAGGAGAATTAAAATTTTTTAAATCATGTCAATATACAAACATAGATGTCATAACGTACAAGTTAATGTCAAAATGCCCTAATATGTGTCATCTAAATATGTAGCATTAAGGCATATCTCTAACAGGAAATTGGTTGAAAGCAATGTTTATTTCAAGAATGAGGCAGCAGGAGATATTAGGATTTTCTGAAAGGGTCATTGTCTTTCTCTGCAAAAGGCTGTGATTTTGTTCTCATATTTTATTATGAACCAACAGCTCTTCTCTAGAGAGAAAAGAGAGATTAGAAATGGCAAAAAGAAATGAGATAGAGAGAGAAAAGATAAGGGCAATAAAAGGGAAAAAGAAGACAAATGAAGGGTAGAATAGTCATTTTACACTATTTTAACAGAAAATATAACAGAACCCTAACAGAAGGGTTTTGTCTCTCACTTTTAAAAAAAATAGGGGGTCTAAGTCATATTTAACTTTTGATGAAGGGGTCTTAGTCAAAAAATACCCAATATTTTAAATATGAAGAAATTGACCCATCCACCCACCCACCCAAATAAGCTAGGTTAGCTCATTTTAAAGTTTGAACCATGTAGAAATATGACTTCAAATAAATTATGATGCCCAGACCTGATATATATATTTTTAATTAGAAATTTGCATATTTATTTTTTTAAATTGCATATTCATTTTATTAAATTGCATTTTAATTAGATTTTTAATCCGAAATTTTACTTATCATTATTAACTATAATTATTAAATTAAGTAATGAAATTTCATGAAACAATTACTTTATTAATTTAGGAGAAACAATTAGTTAATATTTTATTATTGTAATTATTGTAACTGTATTTAATTAACTTGCCGAGAATAATTATTTTGTTACTTTAGTATTTTATTTATTAAAAGTCACCTTGTGAATATTATAATTAATTTAAATTGCTAATTTAGTGTGAAATCCTGAATTTGAGAATGCTTATATTGTTATTAAATTATTCTTTAGATATATATGAGTTATAAATAATAAATTTACGTAGAATATCTAATAAACTATTAATTCCATTAATTGCGTTTAATTAATTTAAGGAATAATTGACTCTGGAATAATTATTCTTAATAAATTGTATTGTTATTTAAATTTATTTTAGGTACTTTTAATCGGTTGTCTTTAAATTGAGTGCGAAGTCGGGCCGGGACTGAGCGAATTTTTGAAACACCCAATCTTTTAAATTCTAATTAGTTGATTTTGAGGTCTTCAATAGGAAATAATAATAATAATAACACTAATAATAATAATAATAATAATAATAATAATAATAAGAATAATAATATTAATAATATTAATAATAATAATAAACAGCAAAAACAACTCAGCCACATAAAATTTTTATCTCACCTACTCTCAACTACACACACGCGCGTAGCCACACAAACCCACCAACATCTGATTTTTTCATCTCTCTCACGCGACACACGCAGAGGCGCCTCACCAACACATCGAAACCTCTCCTCACCATTCTCATTCGATCTTCACGTCGGGCAGAGAGAGAGAAAGAGAGAGAGAGAGAGAGAGGCTGCAGCTTTGGCGAAAAAAGAAGAAGAGGAAAATAATTAGGGCTCAAAGCCTCTCTGCCGACGGCAAGCCAACGAAAGAAGTAGGATCAGATCAGAAACGGGAATTTAAATCAAGTGAGGGAGATATTTCTTATGCCTTTCAATTACTTGTTATATTTAATTGAGTTGGGTATGATATGTGTATATGAAATATGTGAGGTATGATGCTTGAATGTTGATCTGTGGGTTGTAGGATGATAAGCGAGATCTCTTTTGCTTAATTTATTTGATTTAGCTTACGGGTTAATGTTAATCATCTGTTTATTTTATTGAGATTAGTTGAATCTTATGTGTTTGTTGAAGTGCCTGAGAAGGGTTGTATTCTATTTTACATGATTTCTTAAATGAAAATAAGATTTGCAAGGTAGTAATTGCATAAGTATTTAGTTCTTTGTGTGCATGTGCGTGTTTCTGTTGACTGTCAATACCGGCAGCCTATTACCCAGCGCCGGCAAAGGTTGTTCAGCGAACTACAGCCCCGTCGGAGGTGGTTGCAGCTTCGTGCCTTTTCTTTTGCTCAGTCGAATGGTGGATACAAGTTAATTTTGATAATATAGTATGCTAACAACTTGAAATTAATGAGGTAATTAAAGGAGTTGAATCTAATAGTAAGTTAGTTAGACTAATGTAATTAAACTAGTTAGAATCGCTCAAATGTTTGAATTATGTGTAAGTTGTTCATGACTAGCTAAACAAGTTTTGAAATTTTTAGTGGTTTGGATATTAGACTTATGATCTGGAAGTTAACTTAAGGCAAATAACGAATAGAATTTACTTGTATGACTTGTAAATTAGTTAGCTATGTTTAAATGTAACACGATTAATAAGAGTACGTAAAGAACAAGTACTTACTATGGCTATGAGAACATGCAGTTAGTTAGTAAAGGAATAAAATTTTAGACAGTTTGGCCTTCTACATGTTGATAAAAGTTAACTCTTTTAAGTGATTAATTAACATAGGCACCTTGACTAATAGTAAAGGCTTGGACATAAGAGAAAAGTTGAACTTAACATGGTGGTAATTATGTTCGATAAGCAAATCACTAAGAAGTAAGAATTTAATCAAAGTCAGTGACACTAGCTAAAGACTATCTTATTATGTTATCTAAATAAGAATAAACACATAGAAGCAACTAACATTTCCTCAAGTAAGAATTCCTTAGGTAGTTAGAAATTGACATTTTTACTAGTTGTTATTTATGTCTTCTTCTCGGATGTGTAGTTAATTGAATTATCAAAGTTAATTATGAGAAGTTATGCGGGGAAGTTTGAAACATTTAAAGTTAATTAACCATTATTTGCATTTGTGGTTTAACTTGCCTTGAGGAATTATAAAGGATGCAAGAAGGGTTAGTTAGAACTGAAATTTGAAATAAAGCTAATGATCTCTTCATGTTGGCTATTCTAGTTGAGAGAAAACTAATTGGCACTAAAAAGGGACTTAGTGAACCTTAGTTAAAAGGCATGGTTACTTTAATCCTACAGTTAGTTAGTTGCCATTTAGCTCATAGTTGCCTTTTTACTGCTGACTTGACTCATACACTTTATGTGGCTGTTGTTGCTCATTAATACTTAATTGTTTACATGAATAGTTGAGTTACGTGTTTAGTTGAAATTCAATGATTAACTGATTCTATTGTTATATGTTTGAGGACAACCTACTTTGTTGTCCTCATTTCTGTGCCTAGTAATAAATAAATGTTGCTTGTACTATTTATTTTCTATCTTGCGATTGTTTTTGAGGTTGCGCAACCTTTTCGGACATGGTAGCGTCGAGAAACACGGGCGGTATTAGGCTTGCCGTGCTCCCTCGACTACCATGGTGCCTATTCCCTTCTCGCTGAGGCATACTCCACTACCCCAGAGGCGTGGTTCACCTGCTAGGCATGGACCTACCTCGGGAGAAAGGGTCGTAGGATCGGGATACATCCGGAGTATCCCAATTGTTGGTGTTTGGGGTTTGCCAGCATGTTCGTGAAGCTCGTGGTTCGAGATTAAAAGCAAGAAGATGAACCGTATTCTTTTCAATATGATTGCTACTTATAATTGTATTCCTACCAAAGTGTTGGTTAATGTGTGAGATGTTTTACTGTTGTTTATGATTTGCTTCCGAGCTAAAACTTCTAAAGTAAGCTTATAGCTTTATCGCCTTGAGTTAGCATTTAGTCTTGCAATCGATTTTATCACTTGATCTTATTGTTACTTGAGCTACATGATACACTTGTTCATTTGCATTGCATGAGAATATTATGAAAACCTCTTCGGGTATTTGTACACCTCCCTCATTGAGTATACTCATAATGTATACTTATTCCTCTTCTCTTTAACTATTTCAGGCGAGGCAGGTTCAGTTCCTCTGGAGATGGAGGAGGAGGCTCGGGAGTCTCTTTGAGTTCCTGTGCAGTGTTGCGTGGTAGTTCTTGTAAATGTAGTGGTTAATATGAAATCTTTTGAGGCCTGTGTGCCTTGTAAATATTTGATAAATATAAACATGTAACTAAGCTTAAGTTCACATAGGCTAGCGGTCTGTAATATTTTTGGAGGATATTAAGACTGTTAGCTAACTAACCTAGAACTCTATATAGACTATTTTGCTAAGACTAGATAACTAGCGTTATCTTGGGAATTTCAATGACTTATGTTATTTGTGTAGTTTTGTGTGTTAATTCCTCTGGAAACATGTGTTGGAATATCCTATAAACAGGGGAGACTCTGCCCGTTTTCCCTCATTTTTCGTGCCTCGGGTTTGGGTTCGGGACTCTGATCTCGTAAGGGATCGGGGTGTTACATAAATGTTCACAAAAATACATAGGATTTTTTTAACCTCGTGATTTTTTTTTTCAAGTTATCGCCTCCATGTGTAATTATCCATTCTTTGAGTGTTATTATGCATGTTTCTTTCGAGATATATGTAGATCATTTCAAATTATGAAAACTCTCTAACACATACACATTTTCTTTGGCACTTATCTTGTCAACTTTAATATTATTTTAGTTAAATGACATGGGCATTATTCTGAGCTCACATTTCATGTAACAATTAATCCAAACACTCTATGGAGTAGTATTTTCAATTTCAAGCTATTTATAAATGGTAATGAAAAACTAACATAACATATAATTATAAAATATGTTTTTAAAAAATTGTAGGTTCATTGAAAAAAACACTAAAAATAACAACATTAAAAGCATGTAATCAATAAGCTTTTATTCAATTCATATCATGTATCCATAATTTGCAAATTCATTTTGGTATATAAAACACCCATTGCCAACTCGTTCTTAACAATTGAATATCTTAGTTAGAGTACAAAAAATCAAAGTTCCCCTTATACAAAGAAGGCTGATGCTGAAGCACTAAGAAATATAACTGCTAAGGTAGAAATATGTCGGGTCGCAAGTAGTCTTCATGTGCTTCCTTGATGTCTGCAAAACAAAGAGGGCTTGGCGGGTCTTGCCCGCATTAGCACTCTGATGGCTAAATTAGCTTGGTGCTTTTTGCAGAGGCAGAAAGATATAAAACATGTAAGTATTAGTATCTGAAGTACCTACATTTTCCTTGCTGAATCCTCTGCCTTTTATAGGCACCATGGCTTCTGATTCAAAAGAGAAGTCATCATGGTTGCTGAGTAAAAAGAGTAAAGATGCAGTAGTGGATCATCATTAAAAGAATAGTGGAGAATTGTTAAATGGCCAGTGGATAATTGTTTAAAAGGGTCAGTGGAAAATTAGATGAGATTCCCTTATTTTATGGAACAATGTTTACTAGTGTCTCTTGGCTCGAGGTCTTAAAATGCGACTTTCGGATGGCCCTATGCCTCGTCCGATCCCATGGGGTCTCTCCAAGCACGATGACCGAGGTCCAAGTATTACTCCCGAGTAGTCGACTTTATCCGACTACTTATCCGAGGTCTACAGGACCTCGGAGAATGTATGTCCGAGGTCCGTAGACCTCGGACCACTCCGTTCGAGGTCTCGAGGACCTCGGACAATACGTCTGAGGTCTCTAAGGCCTCGGACAAAGTTTTTCTGAGGTCCCTAAGACCTCAGACGAGGTTCATCTGAGGTCTTTAGGACCTCGGACAAGGCCTCCTCTTTCCAACTAAGGGGTTAACTCGCGATTTGAAAAAATCCAACGGTCTTACCCATATCATAATGCCCCTTCAGTTTTCGGAGCTATGCAATAGGTTCGGGAACTGATTTTAATGCCTCGGGTACGTCGAAATCAGTTAGAAAATTGTTTTAATATCACCTCGTCTTCTGTGTAATTTGTCACCTACTATCATTTAATGCAACTTTGCCACTTGTCAAGATCTGGTGCAGTGACTTTTGAATTAATGGTGAGGATTGAAAAACTCTTGGTTTTCCCTCCCATTTTTACTCCTATAAATACCATTTTTTACCATTCAAAAGTTCATTTTTCACTTACCCCTTTTTTAAAACTCTTCTCTCTCTCTTTCTCCTTAGCTCCTACACCTAGGTGCCCTCACCACCTCTGCGCCACCATTACCTCGATGCCAACGACATCATCATCTCGGTGCCACCGACATCATGACATTAGTGCCACCATCACCTCGGCGCTGCCACCACCTCAGCGCTACTATCACATCGGCGCCCTCACCACCTCGGCGCCAATGACATCATCACCCCGTCGCCACCATCATCTCGGTGCCACCACCATCTCGGTGCCACCATTACCTCGGCGCCCTCACCACCTCAATGCCACCATCATCACCTCGGCGCCACCATTATTACCTCAGAGCCAATACCACTTCGACACCACCACACCACCACCTCGGTGCCACTACTACCTCGGCACCACTATCTTGGTACCTTATCCTCTTTCTTTTGACCTTTTTTATACTCATCATTTATATATATATTATTTTTATATGGCGTCTTCTTCTTCAAAAATTATGGAGATTACTGTCGCTCTTCCTGTTGCGACCCAAGACCTCGGTCTTCAGGGAGCTATCCATGTTGAACCCTCGGTCACAACTATTCCTCCATCTTTTTCATCTCCACTTCTCGGGGTTCCTATTCTTGCTTAAGTACTTAGGTCAATCAGGATTGATGAAGCCGGGCCTTCGGAGTCTAGTCCTTCCAATCCTACTAAGTTTGAAGCTTTTCAAACCGTCCCTCAATGCGATCCGAACCCTGATCTTCCACACATTACTCTAAAGATGATCCCTAGGATACCCGAACCTTCTCTTCCTCCTTCTAGGGCTGTAACTCCTAATCCCGACCCCGAGGCCCAGACAAATTTTTCCGCCTTGTATTACAACTGCACCTTTGGCGAAGTCAAGTTGCTTGAGCTTTGCAACGAAGGTGTCTTTCCGCACGATTATGAATTCAGAATTCTTCGCTATCATGATGTGGCCTGTCGACCCGAGGTAGGGTAAGTGGCCTTACCCTTTCTCGTTCTTCGGTTTCTCTACCTTCCTCTCCTTGCCTTTATCGTCCGCATCCTTAATTTTCTCAACATTTCTCCTTGTCAACTTGCTCTTAACAGTTAGAGGAAGGTAGTAGCTTTTTATGTGTGGGTCAAGTAGCTTGGTCTTGCCCCGACCCTTAATCTCTTCCACTAATTTCGTCACTTGGTCCACACCCCAAAAATTTTGGTGTATACTCCTTCTCTGCTAGGCCCAGGCATCGTTTATTTTCTAATTGGCCTTCTAGCAACCGAGGATGGCATAACAAGTTTGTATTCATCATTCATCCTTTTAGATGTCCAGTCAGAAGGCTTTACAGGCATTTGTCACACACTGAGCTTGATGCCTATCGTGAGCCTCCTTTCTTGACCCCAGCCGAGAGACTTATGACCTCTTACATTCTTTGGCAAGCTCGGCCCATGCGTAGTGTCCCCTATTTGACTCGTGAAGTTGTTCTAGCCTCTGGTCTTTATGATCAGTCGAGGGGTGTTAATACCGAGGCGGGACCTTCGGCCGCTGCTCGCTCTCCATTACGAGGATCCTCTGTTGCTGAGGTCTCAGCTTCTCCAGTTGCTAGGTTCCAGGCTAATGTTCTGATCCATGAGGGTAATGAAAATTTTTATACATGTATTTTCATTTTAAGCTTTTTTTTTGGCCTAGCTGACTCTTATTTCGCTGTTACAAGTACTATTGTCCTGGAGGTTCAGCAACAGATGCCTCTTGGTATTTCTAAGGCTATTGAGGTTTGAAACACCGGTGTTGGCAGACCTAATCCGGTTGATGTGGCTACTTAGGAAGCTCGGGCTGAGGCACAACAAGCTCGAGTTGAGGCACAAAGAGCTCGCGCTGCTAAATGAGCTAGAAAGAAAAAAGTTAAAGGTGGTCCTAGCAAAAAGCAAAACAGGGTTGCTCGGCCACGAAGAAAGGTAGTTCAGTCAAACAGTTCGTCCGAGCCCACCTGGTCCGAGCCCCCTGTCCTGCGGGATTTTTCTTTTCCAACTCCTGAAAGAGCTTCTCGCAGATTTGAAGCTTTTAGTAAAATTACCGCTGATCATGAAGCTCCTCCTTATGAAGAGATAGTTGGCATTATGCCTGAGGATAGTGGTTTGGTTAAGGATGCCTATCTTTTTACTGCCAGATCTTCCGACTAGCTTAATCAGAGGTCTCCCTCTACTCCTGAGGGCTCGGCCCAATCTCGTCTGAGGTCTCTCCCTATTCCCAAGGGCCCCGATAATGTGGCGAGTTCTCTGGATGAACTTCCGAGGGATCGATTACACTCCATTGCTCAAGAAGCTTTTGAAAAGGCTCGCCTTAAGGTACTTTCTTTCTTTTTTTAGTTCTTCCTCAATTTTCATCTGAGTTGTGTTTTTCTGACCCTGCTTGATTGTTACAAATGTCCGTGGGTCTCAACATGGCCTACCATTTTATGGAAGAATATAAGCGAATGCTTGTTGAGGCTGAGGCTTCTTTTAAAGAATTTGAGGAGCGTTCCAAGAGCTCAGAGGCTGTAATTTAAGCCGAGCTTACTACCACCTGTGAGACAGCTAGAATGGCTCAGGAAGACGCTACTTTAGCAAATTTCGAGCGTTGTCAACTCCGGACTGATTGGGAGGCCTCACTGAGGGCTCATGAGGAAGCCAGGGCTGAGTGTGAGAGGCTTCAGTCTGAATTAGAGGCATCTCAGACAGCTCAAGGTTCCGTGGAAGCTCAATTTAGGGATCTGCAAGCTTCAGTAGAAGATATGAAGGCCCAGGCAGTGGAGGATTTATGTTGTGGCCAGGGATACAAGGTTGATTTGAAGAAGCTATATGTTCGATCTGCTGCTGACACCACAGATGACGTCACTGCTGCGTTTCAGGCGAAGCTTGATCGTTATGCCAAAAGGCATGGTTTAATTATTATGGAGAATGTGCTTACTGGTGACTCTTCGAGCTCAGAGGATGAGTCTGAGGATAACGAGAATAAGGGATAGGCATTGTTTTTAAGGCATTGTATTTATCTTTTACTTTGTAATGAAAACCTTTGTCTTTAATGAAAATAGCTTTTCTTCTCCTTCTTGATTTGTTATTTTTCCTTTCGTATTTGGTTTCTTTTGTTGCGTCATGCTTTTTTGAAACTCTTTACTGTTGATGGATAATTTGATGGCTTCAAGGGGTTGTGCCTCTAGACTTGGACCTCAGGGGTCGTGCCCTCTAGCCTAGATCTTGGGGGTCGTGCCCCATTGTTTTGATCCTTGGGGGTCGTGCCCCTTTGTCTTGAACATCGACTTCCCTTTTTTGGGATTTGACTTTCTTCTACTACAATCATCAATGGAAACTTTGGAAATATGTTATAAGGACATAATCATAAACAGAACTTAAATATTCAAGGAGAAAGATTACATGTAGTATTTTCTTAGATGCTCTACATGCCATGCATTTCTTAGTTCCCTGCCATTGAGGTCTCTGAGTCTGTAAGTTCTGGGTTTGACCTCTTTAACTATCTTGTACGGGCCTTCCTAGTTTGGTCCGAGTTTTCCCTGATTTGGATCAGGTTTGAAGATTTCCCTTCTGAGGACTAGATCCCCCTCTCTAAGTTCTCTGCTTCTTATTTTCTTTTTGAAATATCTTGCCATAGCCCTCTTGCCTTCGAGCATCTTTATTCTAGCCTTCTCTCTGAACTCTTCCACCAAATCCAGGTCTTCTCGCAGGGCCTGGTTATTAACTTCTTCTTCACACTCAACGACTCTTTGGCTTGTTGAGCCAATTTCTACAGGTAGGACAGCATCTATATCGAATGTTAGGCTGAAAGGGGTTTTGCCTGTCGACTCGTTCGGCGTTGTTCTGTATCCCCATAGCACTTCTCGCAAAACTTTGGCCCAGAGGCCTTTGGCTGCTGCCAACTTCTTTTTCAGTCCCTGCAAAATAGATTTGTTAGCATTTTCTACTTGGCCATTAGTTTGCGGATGTGCCACATAAGCAAATCTAAGGGAAACGCTCAACTTTGAGTATTATTTCTTGAAATAGTGGTAATCAAACTGCGTCCCGTGTTCTGTTACTATCACTCTTGGAATCCAAAATCTGCATACGACAGTTTTCCACACAAATTCCAAACATTCCTATCTGTGGTCTTGGCGACGGGCTCAGCCTCCACCCATCTAGTAAAATAATCTACCATCATAAAACATTTGACCCTCTGACCTGTGCTCATCGGGAAAGGTCCTAATATATCCAGACCCCATTGAGCAAATGGGCAGGGGCTCATTATCACAGTCAACTCTACTGCAAGTTGCCGTGGGATTTTTGAGAATCTCTGGTATGTATCACATTTTTGCACCAAGCGCCGAGCATTTTCATTCAGGGTCGACCAGAAATACCCATATCTTAATATCTTTCGAGCCAATGCTCTGTAGCCTATGTGATTACCGCAGATCCCCTCGTGCATTTCCCTGAGTATATAATCGCCCTCACCCTTGTCTTCATACTTCAACATGGGCCAAGTAAATGTTTTTTGATATAACTGCTTTCCGAGCATTACATACTTCGGAGCTCGGATTTTCACCTTCCTTGCTTCTTTACTATTTTCTGGTAAGATTCCCCTTACTAGGAAATCAACCATAGGTTGCATCTAAGATTCATTGTGCTCCACCTGGGCTATCTCATTGCGCTCCCGAACTATGCTTGGCTCGGACACCTTTTCCACCTCTATCGTCACTGGCCCTGTCACCCCTACTACAAGCTTTGAGAGGACATCGGCTCTCTTGTTTTCTGTTTGTGGGATTTGTTTGATTGTGAAACCATCTAATTCAGCCACTGCTTCTCTTGCCTTGGCTAAATATGCAGTCATGCTTTCATCTTTGGCCTCATACTCTCCACTTATCTGATTTGCCACCAGTTGTGAATCTGTGTAGGCTTCTATTGAATCTCCCCCCATCGCCCGAGCCATTTTGATACCTGCAATGAGGGCTTCATACTCAGCCTCGTTATTCGAGGCTGAGGAACGGAACTTCAAAGCGAACTGTAACTCATCACCTTTTGGATCTTGCAGTATGATCCCAACTCCGCTACCGCTTTTACCTGAGGCCCCATCTACCCAGATCTTCCACAGCCTCGGACCATCCTCTGATGACCTCGAACAACTCTCCGACAGCCCTCCCGTGAATTCTACAATGAAATCTGTCATAGCTTGAGCTTTTACTGCCGTCCTTGGTCTGAAAGTGATATCAAACTGACTCAACTCCACAGACCATTTTAAAAGTCTTCCAGACGCCTCTGGCTTCTGCAGTATCTGTTTGAACGATATATCTTTCATCACCGATACAGGGTGTGCCTCAAAGTAATGTCTAAACTTCCTCGAGGCCATAAGTAAGGCCAACACCATCCGCTCTATAGGTGGATATCTTAGCTCTGCACCTTTGAGTATCTGGCTGACATAATAGACTAGCCTTTGTTGTTTCCCATCTTGCCGTACCAGTGCTGTAGCCACGGTCATCGAGGATATTGCTAGATATACGTATAAGACTTCACCAGGCTCTGGTCTGGACATCAAAGGTGCCGAGCTCAAGTACTCCTTCAACATCTCAAAGGCCTCTTGACATTCTTCCGTCCACTAAAAATCCTTTGGTTTGCGCAGGATTTTGAACAGAAGAGCACATCTGTCTGCTGACCTAGCCATGAATCTACTCAAGGCTGCTATCTTCCCTGTCAATTTTTGAACATCTTTGATACTTCTGGGCAGCTCGAGATCCAAAATGGCTTGCCCTTTTTCTGGGTTAACCTCAATGACTCTTCGAGTAACCATAAACCCCAAGAATTTTCCTGCTTGAACCCCAAAAGCACATTTTTTTGGATTCAACTTGATGCCGACCTTCCTCATTATCGAGAATGCCTTAAACAGATCCTTGACGTGAGTCTCTGCCTTCTTACTCTTCACCAACATATCATCAACATAAACCTCCATATTCCGCCCTAACTGCCCCTTGAAGACCTTTTCCATCATGCGCTTGTAACAAGTCCCTGCATTTTTCAAACTGAATAGCATCACCATGTAGCAAAACACCTCTCGATCTGTTATGAACACCATCTTCTCCTCATCTTCTAGTGTCATCTTAATCTGGTTGTACCCCTTGAAGGCATCCATGAATGACAACATCTCAAAACCTGAGGTGGCATCCACCATTTAATCTATTCTAGGCAATGAGTAGCAGTCTTTTGGGCAGCTCCTGTTCAAATCTGTAAAGTCCACACATATCCGCCAAGCCCCAGATGGCTTAGGGACCATAACCACATTTGCCAACCAGGTAAGGTACTCCACTTCTCGTATATGCCCAGCCCTCAACAATTTACTTACTTCTTCTCTGGTTGCTTTATTCTTTTCTGCATGGAAGACCTGCATTTTCTGTTTTACCGGCCTGAATGTAAGGTCTATGTTTAGCCAATGCACGACTATTTGTGGGTTTATTCCTGTTATATCATGTACAGACCAAGCAAATACATCTTTATTACAAGATAGGAAATGGGTTATACCTTCCACCAGGTGTGGAAGAAGCTCTGTTCCGAGCTGAACCTCCTTTCTAGTTGTTGGTTCAACCTTCTACAATTTCTCTGCGGGTTCTGCTCTCTTCAGCTCCTGTCCCTTTTTAGCCTTCTTCTCTGAGATCTCAACTAATTATTTCTCTTTTTTTGCAGTCTTAGACAAACTGCATAGCATTCCTGGGCTCTCATCTAGTCACCTCTTACTGTCACTATTCCAGCCTCAGACGGGAACTTCATCACCAGGTGATAGGTAGATACCACCGCTCTAAACTTTCCCAATGCTACTCTCCCCAATATCCAATTATATGGTGATTCACAATCTATCACAATAAAATCGAGCATCTCACTATGGCTTTGTTCATTTCGCCTGAGGATCATCTTCAATGTTATCATACCCTTGGGCCTTACTTCTCTGCCATTGAAACCTAATAAGGTTCCCTTCATCATCCTCAAGTGTTCCCTTTTCAACCCCATCTTCTCAAAAGTGCTCAGGAATAGGACCTCTGTCGAGCTTCCTGTATCAACCATGATCTTGCGCACCACAATCCCAGCGATGTTCGCTGCAATCACCAGTGGGTCGTCATGGGGCAACACCAGACCATTCAAATCTTCATCTCCAAAGGTGATATTTTTTTCCACCCTTGATCTCTTCATCGGGGGATCCCCGCGACCCGCTCTACGGTAACCCTTTCTGGCCTGGAGGTTTTCCCCTTCTGAGGCCAAGCCTCCTATTATCATATCAACCTCTACCTGAGTGCGTCTCGGGCTCCTCTCCCTCTGTCTTTCCCCCTGATTGCCCCTGTTGACATAAGCTTGTAGGTGCCCATGCCTGATTAGGGCTTCGATCTCATCTTTTAAGTTCCTATAGGCCTCTGTATCGTGCCCAAAATCTCTGTGATTCTTGCAATATTGTCCTTTGCCTTTGCGGCGTTCCTTCTTTGTCTTCATCTTTGGCGGATCTGGAAGGTTCATCCGAGTCTGAATTTCGGCCAAGATTTCAGATATGGGTTTCATCAGAGTAGTATAATTATAGAACCTCTTCATCCTAGGTGGTTCTCTCTTTTCCCTTCCTCTCTGCTCATGTCTGCCCTCTTCTGCCCTCTTTTCTTTATGGGTTATATGAGCTTGGTTATTCTGTCCTTTCCTCCTAGGGTCATCTTCTTTTTTCGCCATTGCCACCTCCTCTACTTTAATATACTTCTCCGCCCTGGTCATCAATTCTGCCATGTTCTGTGGGGTCTTCTTAACTAAAGAGGCTTGAAGCAATTTGTTCGTTACTCTTTTTGTGAATGCCTGTACTGCGAATTTCTGATCAAATTGAGTACACTGGAGGGTAGCTTCATTAAAGTGGGTTGCGTACTGACGGAGAGTTTCTTATTTTCTCTACTTTAGACCGAGCAAAGAGGTAGTATGACGGGTCGGTCTAATAGTCGAAGAAATCTTCCCGCGAACAACTCTGCCAGTTGTGCATAAGAACTGATCGAACCCTCATTCAATTCATCGTACCATAACCTGGCTGCTTCCACTAAAGTTCCAGCAAAAGCCTTACATACCCAGGCCTCTGGCAACTCCGTGAACTTCATCTTGTGCCTGAAAATTTCCAAGTGATCCTTAAGGTCTCCATGCCCATCACAAGTAGGCAAATGGGGTAGTTTGTATTGTGCAAGCTTCGGAACTTCGTTAATAGTGCAGTTAAATGGATTTGGGCCCTTGAAAACTCCTGCAACCGAGACGGTATAAGTAATACCTTCTCTTTGGACACTTTGAGACAAGCCTCATGCAGCTGCATCTGAGCACTGTGATGACCTTGTGGAGCTCATCGTTTCTTTGCATTGTTCCCCGGTGTGAATCTGTTGTCCAAATTCTCTTTGGTTGGTTATATTTCGGGTTAATTGGGTTTTTTAGCGTGAGGGATTTTGTTGAGATGCCTGGCGAGGTTGGTTTTCTGAGAGGTGTGGTGCTGGTTAAGGTGTTGGGTTATGAATAGCCTTTTTCAACTCCTTCAGAGTTTGTAGGATATATCCGAGATCTGCTGACTGGTTATTTTGTGGAACTTGAATTGTGGCAATAGGATACTGCCATCCTGTGTACCAAATAGGACCTTGTGGATAGGTTTGCGAGTATATTGGCAGATAGCTTGGGTATGGGTTGGTGTAAGTGTTTGTGTATAGTGGATGATTTCCTGTAGGTATTTCCACTCTTGGAGGCGATAGATCAGTCTGTCCGAGGTTGGAGGTCTTTCCTGGACAGAACTACACATTTGGTTGTTCTACGACCTCTTCTTCATGTATGCTTGCAACATTCTGACTCCAGGTAGTTACCATGGTGTAATCTTGTGAAATCTCAGTGGGGAACTTAGAATCGGCCCCACGGTGGGCACCAACCTGTTAAGGTAGAAATATGTCGGGTCGCAAGTAGCCTTCACGTGCTACCTTGATGTCTGCAAAACAAAGAGGGCTTGGTGGATCTTGCCTGCATTAGCACTCCGATAGCTAAATTAGCTTGGTGCTTTTTGCAGAGGCAAAAAGATATAAAACATGTAAGTATTAGTATCTGAAGTACCTGCCATTTTCTTGCTAAATCCTCTGCCTTTTATAGGCACCATGGCTTCTAATTCAAAAAGAAGTCATCATACTTGCTGAGTCAAAAGAGTAAAGGTGCAGTAGTGGATCATCATTAAAAGAATAGTGGAGAATTGTTGAATGACTAATGGATAATTGTTTAAAAGGATCAGTGGAAGATTAGTTGGAGATTCTCTTAATTTATAGAATAATGTTTACTTGCGTCTCTTGGCTCGAGGTCTTAAAAGGCAACTTTCGGATGGCCCTATGCCTCGTCCGACCCCATGGGGTCTCTCCACACACGATGACCGAGGTCCAGGTGTTACTCCCGAGTAGTTGGATTTAAGGTCTACAGGACCTCAGAGAATGTATGTCTGAGGTCCATAGACCTCGGACCACTCCGTTCGAGGTCTCTAGGGCCTCGGACAAGGTTTGTCCGAGGTCCCTAGTACCTAGGACGAGGTTATGACCCCTCGTCCGAGGTCTATAGGACCTCGGACGAGGCCTTCCCTTTCCAACTGAGGGGTGAACTCGCAATTTGAAAAAATCCAATGGTCTTATCCATATCAATAACTCTAATAATGAATTACAAAGGTTATTTTTAGATTAATCATACTTACTTATATATAAAAATATCTCCTTGTACGTGACTTTGATTTTTGTAAAATGTTTTGCTAGTTTTTTAATAGCAATAAAAGACCAGGTTAAGTAAATGATTTGTAAGTAGAAAAGTTAGAATTAATGAGAACAAGGTATTCAAATTTCATATTTTTAGATAGTATTTATAAATCAAGAAAATAATATTCACAAAATACAATTGTTTTTTAAAGACATTTTTAACTTTATCTTTTTATTATGATCACTCAATATTATTTGACCAAAGTCAAGGCTAATAATTTCAATGAACTTCCTATTATACCCTCTATTTTTACTTTTTTTCCTCTATTTTTTTTCTTTTTCCTATATATATATGTGTGTTATTGTGTTGTGTGAGAGATTGGAGTGGGAAGAAGAAGGTGGAGAGGAAAGAAAAGGAAAATGAAAAAAATAAAAAATAAAAAAAAGGGTATAATAAAAAGTTTTAGATAATGTTTTGAAAATTAGAGATAAAAGATACAAATGCTTAATGGAATTAACCGTTTAATATATTTTTTTTTGTATAAAAAAAGTTTTGAAGAAGTCGTGTTTAGGCCATGAAATTTCTTCTAAAACGGGTTCATTTTATCCAGTCGCCAAGTACTCTCTCTACACCCAAGGCTCCGTTTGTTTGCCATGAAATATTCTTTCAGAAAACATTTTTCTACTTTTACGGTATTTGGTAACACCGGAAAATTGGTCAACCGAAAAATATTTTTCAGTCAAAAATAGTAGGTTACTTTTTGGAGATTTTTCGGTATTTGGTAACACCGGAAAATTGGTCAACTGAAAAACATTTTCCGGTAAAAAATAGTAGGTTACTTTTTGGAAATTTTCCAGTGTTTGGTAACACCGAAAATGGTCAACTGAAAAATATTTTTTTGTCAAAAATGACGGCTAGTTCAAAATTTGAGAAAATATTTTCGTTTTTTTGGGAGATAAAAACATTTTCCAGAACTTAACCACCCCTATTTTATGTGTATATTTTTTTTTTTATAAATCTCATGTCAAAAAATATTTTTTATTGTACATCTAAATACCAGAAAATATTTTCCAATATTCTATTTTTCAGGAAAATATTTTCCTCTAACAAATTAGGTAGCGATTGGTATACTGGAATGAATTTGGATAGGAATGGAATGAGCCAAGGAATGGAATGAAACTGGGAATAGAATGAACTTGGGAATGCGAATAACATGTTTGGTATGTTTTAGGAATGAAGAGTAGTAATGGGAATGCCTTATATAATATGATAAGATTACTCTTTTATTATTATAGTATTAAAAATATGGCAAGATTGCTCTTTTATTATTATTATTATTATTTTTATTATTATTATTATTGTTATTATTATTATTATTTCAATCACTATTATTATTTTTTTATTTTAGTTTTATTGATTATTATTATTATTATTACTTTTATTTTATTTTATTTTTAGTTTTTGCTTTTATTATTTTTATTTTTTTTATTTCAATCACTATTATTTTTTGTTATTTTAATTTTATTGATTATTATTATTATTATTACTTTTATTTTTATTTTATTTTTAGTTTTAGATTTATATTTATTTTTTTAATAATAATTATTATTATTACTATAAAAATAATTTTTTATAATAACTTTTTATAATAATAATAATTAATAATAAAATTATTATTATTATTATTATTATTAAAAATAAAAATAAAAATAATAAATTTTTTATTTAATAATAATTATTATTTTTTAATAATAATTTATATTATATTTATTTATTATTTTTTATATTTTTATAATAATAATTAATATTTTATAATAATAATTATTATTATATTTTTTAATTATTATTATTGTTATTATTATTATTATTATTATTATTTCAATCACTATTATTATTATTTTTATTTTTTTATTAGTTTTTGATTTTATATTTATTTTTTAATAATAATAATTATTATTATTATAAAAATAATTTTTTATAATAATAAAAATAATTAAAATAATAAAAATAATAATTATTATTATTATTATTATTATTATTAAAAATAAATATAAAAATAATAATTTTTTAAATAATAATAATTATTATTATTATTTAATAATAATTTATATTATATTTATTTATTATTATTATTTTTTTAATAATAATAATTAGTATTTTATAATAATTATTATTATTTTATTTTTTAATTATTATTATTGTTATTTTTATTATTAATTTTGTTATTATTATTATTATTATTGAATATGAGGGTATGATAGTCAAGTTCATTTCCAAATACATTGGAATGGCTCATTTCTATGGGTTTGTTTTGGAATGACTATTTCCATATACGTAGGAATGTGATTACCTTGAGAATGAGATTCCCAAGTTCATTCATTTATACCATGCATGGGAATAAAAAATAATTGGGAATGTTATTTCATTCTAAACTTCATTTCAGTATACCAATCGGTGCCTTATTTTACGACAAACAAACGGAGTTCAAGAATATATTTTCTTCTGAAAATTTTTTCTAAGAAAATATTTTTTACTAAAAATATTTTTTACAAGTAAGTTATTTTACAGTAAACAAACAGAGAAAAATATTTTATTTTTTAAGAAAATATTTTTTATTAAAAATATTTTTCATAAATAAATTATTTTACGACAAACAAACGGAGCCCAAGTGGCATTTCGAGTACGGCCTACGGAGAAACCACCCCGCCTTTTTTCGCATCCCGCATGAGCCGCACACATCATTTTTCCATTATACCAAACCTACCCTTCACACTTCATCCTCCCCCGTTGTCCTCCCTCGTAATTACTGCCAAATGTCAAGGTCAAATTCCACCCCCGCTTTCAAAAAATAAAAAGTTAAAAAAAACACACACACACACACAGAGCCAGTGTTCTTCATACATGTACATACACATTCACACATTATATGAGTGTATATACCAGAGCATTATAAAAGGATTTGATTTTGCTTTTTTTGTAATGCGTCAAAGGTGATTGTAGTGGGTACTAGTCTGGAAAAAGAAAGCAGCGATGTACGCTTACGCGCAGCCTATGGAGGTGGTTCACAGCCAGTACTCCACCGCCGGAGACAGCGGTGGAGGAGGAGGAGTGGAGTCGATGGATAACACTGGAATTTGCTGTGAGATGCATTCTGTTGATGGTGGTTGTAGTGGAGTCGGTGGATTTGACGATGTGAAAGTGTCCATTCCTGACGACGCCGTGTATGGCGGCTGCGTTGGTGGTGGCTCTGAAGCGGTGCCGCAGTCGGACCAGCTCACTCTGTCATTTCGCGGCGAAGTTTATGTTTTCGATGATGTTACCACTGAAAAGGTTAATTTTTGGTTTATATTTTTATTTTTAAGTGAAAAATGTCCAGTTTCTTTTTTTTTTTAATTTAAATTAATGGAACAAAAAAAATTAAAATTCTATTTTTTCATATTTTTTCGTTTTTTTTTTACCATGGTGAAATGGAAAATTACAGTGGTTTAATATTACGGAGTCAATAATATTTTCAATTGAATTAATTAAAAATAAAAGGCTTTAGAATATAATTTAGTTAGTTCTCTTTCTATAATTTCTTAAGGATTGCTAAATTGAAATAAATAAATGCTACTATTTTAAACCAAATTCCATTGTTTTAATTTCGTGCACGCGCGTGATTTCTCAGGATTGCTATTTAGGAGAATTCAACAGTTCATTTTTGTTGTATAAACTCAAGAATTTGGATATTTGTGGGTCGAAAGGAAAGAGAATTATGTGAAGCATTTGCTAAGGTTTTATTATTAATATTAATAATAATATAATAGGAAAATGGAATGATTGATTTTTTCTCTTCTTTATCCTTTATTTATTTATTTTTGGGTTCCCTTTCCTTTCTTGTTCCCTGGACATGGAATTGGGTTGTTTCGAGAGAACAAAGGATATGAAGTTGACATCTTATAGCTAAAGGTTGACCTTTTAATGGGTTTTTCCTTTTAAACTTTCAATAATTCGAATAGCTCAGGAGTTAAGTTATCAATTATTATCACAAGTCCAAGCAGTGCTTTTGCTTTTGAGTGGAAGTCAATTCATTCCCTGTCCACAAGGTGTAGATGTGGGTTACCAGAGTCAGAGGGTACGCTCTTGGCTACGCATTTTTCTTTTGCTTTTCTTTGTGCTTTCTTGTTTCCTTATTCTGGTCTTTTTTTGTTGTTCTACTTAAACGGTTTGCTGCGTTCCTATAGAGTACGGTGGACTATACTATGCGGTGTAGTGATCCAAAGAGAGCTGAATCTCTGAATAGATTCCGTCAGAAGAGGAAAGAGCGATGCTATGAAAAGAAAATCAGGTACAATGTTCGTCATGAAGTTGCTTTCAGGTATAATGATCACTCCATTTCTACTCACAAGTCCTTTCTCTTAAAGTAATGCTTAGCTTCAATGTCAACGTTGCATGAAAATGGCTAAAAAAGACTAAGCATTCTAAGACTAAAGAAAATATATGATTTGGCTGTATCTGTGGTATGACATCTATATCTCCAGAAAGATGGAATGCTGCTGAAGAACTTATATGTAAGCTGCATCTCTAAAAATTTAGTCTCACTGATTGCTCAAATAGGCCATATAACTCCTATATTATATAAGTCATCATGTGGAGGAAACAACATCACTATGTAAACACATTTCGCAAGTAATATCATACTTCTTAAATTGCAAATCTTTCTGTTGATATACAGATTTTTTTCTTCTTTACCTTTTCTTTTTCCTGGCTGTTCATATTCATGGATGAATTGCCAGTTTGTTATATTTCTGATTTTCATGTAAATGTTTACTGGGATGCATCGAAAGAAGGGTCAGTTTGCTCCTAGGAACCCTGAGGAATCTAATCATTCTGATGCTGAAGAGAACCCAATGCTGGATGATACCCAATCAGAAACTCAGTGAGTGTTAAATCATCTCTCTCTCTTTTCTTTCATAGGTTTGAGTTCTAGATGCCTAAATTATCTCCAAACATCTTTTTTCTTAAATGTCTCTTTTCTTCTTAATTTGGGAAGTGTGTTAGCCTTTTGAGTTTATAACTTCATTCCATTCTGCTTGCATGACATCTATTTTCTTCCTTTACAATCATATTTTCTTTATTTACAATCATTTCATCTTTTGTTCTCCGTTATATGATGTTGGTTCCACTGATTCAGGTTTATTTCCTATTAAGCTGCCCTTGGGTTTAGTTTTGTATTCTATCACTACCATACTTTATAGATCACTGTTAATGTGTTCATTTATCAGTTTTGTTTAATCAATAAAGCTTCAACTTATTTGTATTTTCTCTTAGTTGCAAACACTGTGGCACTAGTTCAAAGGCCACGCCAATGATGCGGCGAGGACCAGCTGGTCCTAGGACTCTTCGCAATGCATGTGGGCTTGTTTGGGCAAACAAGGTTCGTACTTCCGTTTAGTTGTTGGTCATTTGAGTGGTCTGCTAGTGCGTTTTACTCTTTATGTTGTTTCCATTATCTTTCGCACCCTCTGGAGTAATGCTTAATGACATGAGTTTCCCTTGGGAAGATCTCTTCCCTAGTTTTACTAAGAGATCATTACATCTTTGAATGCCATAAATTGGATGATACGTGGAAAAAATAATCATGATGTGTGGAACACAATTATGCTATTTAGCTAAAGTAGTAGAGAGTGAATAGTGTATTTCATGTATAGAGACTAATTTCAAATTCAATCTTCAAAGCCACGAGTATGCCTGAATTTTCTGCCTGGGAGGGGAAGGGCAGGGGGTTGGGGATGTCCTTTGCAATGCAAAGACATCTTATTGGTTTATAAATTTGTATGGGTTAATACTCTATCTTTTAGGTCGTCTGTTTTTGTTGTGATCAGTATGACAAAGAAGTTTCCTTGAAATTGTAAAGATGAACATGTGATGGTTTTCTTCTAATGCTCTGCGAACCCAATAAATAAGAAAAGAAAAAAAGAGAAAGAAAATCCACCCAAAAGAACCCTTCGGAAAAAAAGGTATGAAATGAAATGTTATTTAGGAGCAGAGAGAGAGAGAGAGACGGGGGAAGGTCCTCTGCAATGAAAAGAAATCTTATTGATTTATAAAGTTTGTATAGATTAATTCTGTTTTTTTAGGTTGGCCTTATTTCAGAGTTTTCAATGTGATCGACCTATGATAAAGAAGTTTCCCTGGACTTGTAAAGATGAACATGTGCGGATAGAATGAAAGAGAGAGAGAGAGAGAGAGAACGTATCATTGGATGTTTTTGTGTTCTTTGTGAGTAAATGATCTGATAGACATTGTAACAATTGCTTAGAAATTACCTTCTGCATCTCCATGTAAATACGGCAATCATTATTGATATTGCATTTCCCTCTTCTCTTGGAGGAGGGCTATTGGTAGAGTTTTGTCATTTTTGCCAGTGGCACCCCGTGAAATCTTCTAGTAAGCAGATGCTTCTTTTCCCTTCTGCTGTGGCCTGTGTCCGAGAAATTTGGTTTATTGGCTTTCTTATATCCAGAATCCAGAGCATGAGAAGTTTCAATGAGATTTGCACTAGTAATATTGGTGGTTCTGTCATGAAATAAGCACTCCTTTCGTCAAGATCTAATTGAAGCCTAGTTTCCATATATCTTATCTTTGGCATGCTTATTAACACATATAGTTGGAAGTTTGAGTGGTTACTGATATTTGACGAATAAAAATGTCTGCTGGACCGGAGATCAGTGACGTGTTTATTAGCAAACTCTAGTACACAGTCTTGCTTTCCATTTATTACTTCGTTTCCTGATATATTTAAGCTCTTTCCAACATATATATATATATACAACCAGCTTCTTAGAGGATGTTTGCCCAAGATTCACATAAATATCATAATATGTCACTGACCCTCAATAAAATCAGCTTACTTCAGAATAGAAGTCGTGTACTTTGATGATATGTCCCAGATATACCATATCATGGAGAACTGTTTATGCAATTTTAGATAACAATATATTGGAGGATTGCTCTATTGTGAAAGTGCAAATGTGAGGGACTTTGCTGCTTGAAGATGCCTTACAAGTCAATTCAAGTCACATGCTGGTATTTTTGTACTCGCATATTTCCAGTCCTGTTGATCATGGCTCTGGACCACGTATCTGCACAAATCTCTAGACTGTTCTCGAGTCTGAGCGATACTATCTTCAAAGAATTTTAGATGAGCCCAAAACTTTGGCTTTTGGTTTTGCATCTTACATCTGAATCATTTGATTCTGCAGGGAATCCTGAGAGATCTTTCCCGGAGATTTCAGTACGATGCCACAACTCCAGAGGTTAACATACATCGAAAAGATTGCTGCTGTTTAAATTTGCCTTTTTTTTTTCCTCATCACTTTTCATTGCATGACCTGCCTTTTTTGGCCCATGTTTCCCCTTGGTGTAGGTTGAAGATGATAGTGAGTCAGACTACGGAAACCCCCATTCACGCAGATAGTAATTCTGTTTCTATCTCTCCTTAGTGGTGACGCCTTCACATTAACAGCTGAGCAGTGAGTTTAACAGTCATAAGAAGGCAGACTGAATTAATTGCCTTCATATTATACTGATTAAGAGAAGGTTCTCAGTTCTCTCTCTCTCGAGCTTTGTCTTCAGAACCAAATATGCAAGGATATATTTCTTCATCAGACTAAGCTTTAGTAGTTATCTAAAGCAACAAATATGCATCAAAATGTTACAGTTGGATAACCAGTTGAATAGAAAGTGGACCCACGCACTTGTGTGGCCCACTCCCACACACATCAACTGTATCGTTTCTAAGAGTCTCTCCTAAAGCAATTAATTGTACATTGTTATCAGCCTATCGTCCAAGATAAGGTTTATCTTGTAAATGATCCTAGTCTCACTACATATGTTAAACACTCTCTAATCAAACTGTTTGTGTAGTGGATGTTACATCACCTGATGTTGCACAAGGCTTAGACTTACTGTGGACTACATTCATATATAACTCTGATTAGTTGCTTAAATATTGCAAATATTGCTGAATGTGTATAGCAAACTTGATTGTATATCAAATCTTAACTTTTCGACTTGCTTCGGCTCATTGGGGCTTGTTCTGATTACTAATAGATCGTCTTATGCCACTATTACATTTTTCATGTTGTCACTTTTGTCATCATCTTCATACTCATTTCTGTTATTTACTAGTTAGGTTGGCCCGTGCAACCCAATGTATATTAAAAAAGATGTTGTACATGAAATTTTTTAATACGATATACACTATAATGGTTGCAAGTTTTTTTAATTGTGACTACATTTTTTAAAATAAGTTTTAATAAATATTTTAAAATTTAATACAATAAAAATCAACCTGTATTGATCAAATGAAATTGTTTTTTTTTTTTTTTTGGTTGAGATCAAATGAAATGTTGAATAAATAGTATTATCCATATAAACAGTATGCAAATAAAAACTTTAAGATACAATAAAATATTCGCACATGAACACATATATAAACACAAATTTACAGTGGGAAGGCACAAAAGAAGCTATCCAGATTATAATCTCTTGAATTGCATTTGCAAAATATTGCTTTTATTGCAGTGAAGACAAATCGAACATTAAGATACATATTCTTGATACACATTCGTAAGTACCATCACTATGAAGCCATATCAATAATACAAGTTTCTAAAAGTTTCATGGGTAATGTGAACCATAAATTGATGATGAAAAGTTGGTAATAAATGAATGTATCAAGTACCTAAACATATGTTCCTTATCCAGCTACAAATGCCATCCTAAACGCATATTTGGTATACCCTCTGTGACCTTCATCCAATAACGTTTAATCTGTACAAAGCAAATTAGTTTGTGGCTTGAACGTCCCAAGTACCAAGTATGGGAGTATAACTATGCAAAGCTAGGAAAAGTGTGAACTACAAAAAGAGAGAATAGTTGGTCACTTGTTCGAAGGCAAAACATTTCTGGGTAGGAACAGAAACAATAAGAGCACCCAACATGTGAAACATACCATAAGAGGCAGGTTCAAGAAACTCCAAATTGGCCATAAAGCAAAAGAGAATCTGCATAAAAAAACTAATTTAGAAACAAGAAGGAAATTACAAAGGTAACGAAGGTAATAATGATAATAAATAAGAAAGAGGTGTTTTAGTCTCATTTAGTACACATATACTATAATTTAGAAAAGTATTTAACTGTGCAGCATATAGATATCTCTAGCACACATACATTTAACAAGTAATATGCTATAGAGAATACAAAGTAGAAGAAAACATCAAACTTGAGTTGCATAAAACTTACACGAACTCAAATGTTCACTATGATAATACAAAGATATGAGCTGCAAAGTAATGTGAAAATGGCTCTAGAAATTTTCAAGAATAACATTTGCAAAATTATTGATTAAAGAGAGATATTTTTAGGTAAATAAAAGGATTATCGATTAACAACACTTGGTTGGAAATATAGAAGATCATTACTACAGACATTTCAATCCAGAAAAAGATTCCCTGAACTAAAATTTGAGTAATTAATTTTTAAAGATGTTTCTTGAATACAAAATAGAAAACAGAGAAGTATTGTGTCCATCCTTCATCTTCAAAGATCCGTAGACTCAAATTGTTAATTTATTATCTATAAATTTATCCTATGGGTCTTTATCTTCGTCCCAAAACAATTGAGACATTAATATAATAGTCTATCCCCTTCAGATGTTCTCACACTATATTATAGTGTCTCTTTTCTGTAATCTCGCTCTTATTTAGTATTAAAGAAGCCTAAGCAAAAACATTGTAAATATGAATTGTAAATTTAATCTAATACCTACTTAGTCTATGTTCCTTTTTGTTGCAGCAAATGAATCTAATTATAAATTGATATAATAATTTTATTCGGGTCCAAGGGCCTAGACTCAGGGGCTTTTGCTCGAAGTCCAAACCACTGTATATGATCTTGAATCCATGAATTGGAATAAATAGAGTTAATTCTATAAATTCTAGCATAGTTAATTTGAGTTAATATGTTTGTCATGTAAATGAATTTTTAATAACTGAATTGACAATGCTAATAAGTTTTAAATAAATACAAAGAAGTAAAAAAATATTTTTAAATCCCTAACATGATATTGTAAAAAGTAGTCAAAAAACTAAAATTATTTCTAAGTATGGAGTAACCATCAGATTAAATTCAAATACTATATAGATTTAGCATTTTTTTTTGTGTTTTTACAAGCAAAGAGAAGTAAAGGAAGAATTCAAAATGTTTGAAGCATCGTCTCATCATTTGGAATTCCGTCAAAACAATTTCACATGTTACTTCATTTGATGAATTAGAGGAGTTTTGATTGTTGCAGTCATAACCTTTCTCTTATGGTGAGATAAAAACAAAAACAAAAAAAAACACGTTGATTCTTCACATTTTATTGAGAAAGAAAAAATAAGAAAAAAATTCCATCACATTCTCACCATTGTTTTATTAGCAAATCCCTTATGAAATCTAATTGAGGACTTGAGCGAAAAGACAACATCTTTACTTTACTTGACTCACAAAATTCCATCACAACCTTTTCTGCACCACCCTGTAACTCAAAGAATGGTAACTGAGAGATAATGAGAGACAAAGAGAAGGGTTAACAATCCATAAACCTCTCCAACTCAAATATTCTATTAGACAGTCAACAACAGACAAAATGAAACAAATAGCGCAAAAACTGAAAAATAAATTGAAGCTAACTAAAATTTTGAAAACGGGGGGATACACTCTTTTGTGCAAATAGCTCAAAATCACTTTTTTTCCTTGTTTTCTTCATTCACATAACCTTTTTCTCTTTTTTTCCTCATCTATTTGCTCAAAGCACTTCCTGCCTAATTTCCTCACAACATAACCTGATTATCAATTGTACAAAGAACTGAAACGAACTTCTTCTATTCTTGGAACATGGTTAAAATTTTAAGAACACATCTCTAATTGATAAAAGAACCCCATTCTCAAGAGTTTAAACGAAAACCCATTAACATGAGGTCCAATGTAAGACTTCCCATATCAGTTTTCTACATGAGCTGAAGTCGATCATTTTCAAAATGAAGCCTATTCAAAACTTTAAAGATTTGAGAAATGCACTCTTACAACTCAAACTTTTTAATCATGAATCTTAAATTATTTCTAACATAAAACAACCATTAAACTTAAAGTACAAAAAAAATAAAACCATCATTAAACTTATTGATGCTTTGCTTCTAGATTCCTAATTTGCCCAAATCTGATTAGCTTAGGGTAGTTTAGCTTTTTAGACGACTTTAGTTTTAACTTTTAGTCAGCACATAACTTTCATCCTACGCTAATAATAACATTTCATGAAACAATCACCATAGACATAATCCACCACTAATCCACCACTAATTACATCAAAGGGCAACTCGACACACAATGTTCTCACTATGCATAGTCTAGGTAATGGTCAGACCCACTCTTTATCCATAATAATGCAATCTTACCTTACATTTTAAAAGTCTATTTACACAACTCTGACCTGTGTGACCTGCAGCTAACACAGGCGATAATTTATAGTAAAAGAAAAGAATTAAATATTGGGCAAGGAAAATGCAGTAGTACCTTGGCATAGTAATCCTTCCAGACTCTGCCAGCGATCTGATGGCCACCCAAATCAAAAGCTTCGAACTTGATTTTTCCCAATTCAACTCTTTCGAAGTGGGATGCTATATCGGTTGATGCTGCACTAATGTCTGTTGATTTCAAAACCAATAATTCAATCCATTAAAACCCATCAATATCCAATCAAAACCCAAGAAAAGGAACAAAAAGGGAAAAAGGAAAAAAAAAGAAAGAGATCTTTTCACTTAATTCCTATTATTTTGACTGGATTAATAAAAGAAATTCCATTATGATAAAAAATCAAACCTTTAAACATGTATACACCCAAGCACACTATACAATCACTATATAACACCAATTTCTCTTGCACTTGTCATCTTAAAGAAGAAGAAAAGAAAAGGCAAAATCTTCTCACCAAAGTCCTTTTCTTTTCCAATCTATTCAAACAGAAACAAAATCCATGTTGCTAAAAATCAATCCTTTACACAACTTACACCCCCGAAAGCACATTGTATTCACTTATTAAATTTATACAACCTTTTCACTTCTTCCAAACATTATCTTCAAAGCGAATGAAACAAGAAATGTAGAAAAAGAGATGTTTTTTCTTAAAACACATATTGATACAATGTTAGCAAATTCATCTAATCAGATAGAGATACATCCAAAACACATAGAAAATCGAGTACCTAAAAGACCAAAAGAAAAAGTAAATAAAATAGGTAGTAAAATCCTTTTGCCCAACGTCCTTTTATTTTCCACTGAAAGTAGCAAAAACAAAATCGAATTTGCAGAAAAACAAACTTCAGTTAATCTTTTTAAAAAATAAAATAAAATTATCGGAGATACCTGAGTAAATCCAATACTAACTGACTGACCAACTCCCACCTAATAACCATAATAGTAGTCTTTGATCACAATTAAAAAAACCACAGCCATGCTATACCAGCAAATTTTTTGCAAAATAATTATTGATGTTCCTCTATTACGCAACCTAGGATGTGGTTAACAAAAAAAAAAAAAAAAGAAACAAACAAATGCACTGATTTCAAACAAATGATGCATCATACCTCTTCAATGGAGCAACTTTCACAGTTTTAAGCTTTAGAGAAGATCCATAACCACCAGCCCTTTGCTGCACTTCTTTTCTGTCTGCTCAATGGAAAATGGTGCGGTGAGGTTGTATATATCCAATGGAGCTCAAAAAAAATCTACACAATGCAGTGAAAAATCGCATAAAACTTGTGCTAAATTTTTTTTAACAAACAACTTACTAATACAGAATAAGAGAGAACCATAGAATTTTTTTATCTAAGAACCGTGGAAGATATAGATCTAGAATATAAGACAAATTTTTTTTAACAAACAACTTACTGATAAGGAAAAAAATTTCCCTCACAGAATGAAGCAAAATGGTAAGTTAGGCAAAAGCGTTACTGCTATCCAATCTTCAAGACTTAATAAGCTATTTTGATCTTTAATCTTTAAGATTAAGTGTATCGATTCATTTACAAAATGAACCAAATCGATCTCTTGAGAAGCTTGACCAAAAACAATAAATAAATAAAGATCTCTTGAGGAAAAGCATATGAATGATACTTTCATATTTATGCAACCAGTTTTACTCCGCAATTGCTTTCAGAATATAGTTACATTTTTTAGGCACCATTTGAGAAGAAAATAATGATTATCTCCTACAAACGTGATCGAAAGTCTTGCATTCCACCTTTTTTCTTCTTTTTTTTTCTTATGATCATCGAATTAATATTCTTTGAAAATTAATCGTAAACTATTCAATTTGAAGTTTCTATAGAGCATGGAAGATAAAGCATATGCAACCATTCAGTTTGAAATCAAAATACTGCATAAAGAAAAGAGACAACAAAACTAAAAGGCGAAAAAAGAAAAGAAATGAAATACAATGCAAAATGGAAACCCATACCCAAACAGAGGACGACAAAATCCAAAATGATCTTGGTCTTGAGCTTCTATTGCCGACATCTCTTTCTCATATACAATAAAACACAAAATATCCAAAGATTAGTTGTAGCAGCTGATAATATACATACGTCAATCCCAAAAACATAAAAATTAAAGGGGAAATATAAAACCAAGAAGTTCAAGTTAAACAAAAGATCTTCTAAGAAATGAAACTTACAACCAAGTGCCAAGATGAGCTTTGGGTTGTGAAGAAAGCTTGATTTTTGCAAGCGAAGAGGTGAAAGAAACAGTGAAGAAGAAGAAGATGCGATAAAG
Source organism: Ehretia macrophylla (assembly GCA_037974665.1). NCBI lineage: Eukaryota > Viridiplantae > Streptophyta > Magnoliopsida > Boraginales > Ehretiaceae > Ehretia > Ehretia macrophylla. Next base: position 63,625,382 of record CM075779.1, read on the forward strand.
AAATACAGAATTGATTGAAGTTTTCAGGTGGGAAAGAACTAACGAACTATGAGGTGAGAGAGAAACAAACGATGAATATGGGAAAGGTAAAGAAAAATGGAGAAAACAAAAGAACAATCGAGAGAGTTTTGCGTTTGTCAAGGGGAGAGAGGAACGTGTGAATAAAAGTTTTTGTTTCAAATTATATTAAGGGTAATTTGGTCATAAAATAAAACACATAAAATCATTAGCACATGGTACAATTAGTTATTGCTATATATATGGATGCTTTGACGATGTTACCCCTAGATATTTGTTAGCTGACATCAGAACCCACTAAGGGACATTATTGTCATAAAATTAAAAGCATAACATGTCAAGCATATTGTACAAGCACATTATAACAACAGACGACCTACAAATGTAACTGTGATGACGATTTTGACATTGCATATTCTTTTATGTTATAATAGAGATTTATGTTTGTTATTTTTGATAACGAGGAATAGAGGTGGCATTTGAGCCAAGCCGACACAAGCCCAGTTCAGTCCAGCACACAAAAATTTGAGCTCAGCTCAGCTTGAATGAAAGTGGGTTCAACTCGGCTCAGTTCACCACATATAGGTGGGCTGAGTTGAGTCATATATTTTTTGACCCAGCCCATTTGTGCCCAAGCCCATTTGTGCCTAAATTCAGTCCAGCTCAGCCCATAAGCTCAACCTAGCCCATCTCGAACCCAGTACAGGCCCAACTCAAGCCCAATTCGAGTCTAGATAAAGCCTATCTTAAAATTATAATTTGTACATGTAATTTTTCATATAAATAGTTATTGTATTCAACTTCAATTTACTACAAAACTATATATTTATTTTACTACCTATTATCTCTTTATTTTACTTCAAGAGAATACACAATATCTATGGCTATGGGGGAAGAAAATCTTTCACAACAATTACGTTCAAATGTTTGGAATCATTTTGCTTACTTTGAAGAACATGAGTATGTAATTTGTAACTATTGTGAACGTAAATATATATTTCGTCGTCAATTTGGAACTGAAACGCTTGTAAGATATCTTGTTTCTCAACACTCAAATGTTCCAAACTATTTTAATCCTCAACCACCGCCACCACCAGGCCTGGCACCCGCAAAAGGAGTATAATAAAATGGAGAACTTCTCCACCAACTTTCTTCAAGCATTTATGTAATGTTTTTTTATGTTTATTAGTAACGTATCCGTGTCATGTGAACTTGTGGTTTGTTAAGTAATGTTTTATCATTTATATTAATATCAACTTATGTATTGTTAATCGTTAAATTAAATTTTTTGTAAAAAAAGTTAAGCTTAAGTTTTTTTTTTCGTTATTAATCCAACTATCAAAATTCAGAATGCTCCAATTACAAAACAAAAAAAAAAGATGGGCTGGCCTAGCCCAGCCCGGCCCAGATCGCGACTCATGGTAGCGGGCTTGTGGGTCGAGTTGGATCCTATATTTCAAGAATTGAGCTCAGCCCATTAAACATATGTGCCGAGTTGGGCTCATTTTCTTAATCCACGATTCGGCCGGGCCGTGCCGTGTCGAACTGGCTCATTTGCCAACTCTAACGAGGAATTTGTTTTAGGCAAAATCATATTTAATCCACTTTATGTTCTAATATGTGTTTCAATTCAATCAAAGGAAGCTCGAAATTGAGCCATTGTTTTATGAGTTAACTCCTCATTTGTTCTCTCTCTTTGAGGACAAGTTTTTCATATGATGAGTGCATCTTCATAGAATTATGGTGGCAAACTATTTCTACATCATTGCTATCCCACCATCCTGATTATTTTCCAGTACCAACACGATAATGCGTTATTACCTAACCAAACAACTTTTCCTTTCTCCTTTTCAGTTGGCCAGTTAATTTAAAGACCTTATCTATGCACCTAATATTGGACACGTTGCAAGACTGTGCAAATTTTTTCTGGAGAAATTTTTTGAATTCACACCAAGGTTATTAATTTCCAAAGAACATGATATCTGAATTTACCTCTTGCACTTCCGATAGCCGTCCTCCTGAATTGAACTGACCGTATTAATAGATTATAACTATCAAGAAAGTAAAAATGATCCAATTTGGCCGGTCAGTTAGCTCACCTAACAAATAAAGTTGTTTTGACTACAGCACATCAAAATTATGCCTATTTCTTGGAGCAAATAAAATGATCGGACCGAGAGTTATCCCCGATCCTAAAAGGTTGGTCAACTTGGTCGGACAAATCATGATCAATCGTATATGTATGGAGAATAATATGGATTCAAATAGATACAAAATTTATTAAGCCTAATTTCAAAATATTATTTTTTAAATTAATTTAAACTCAAAAAGTGAGTAATAATGTCACCTCACGTCTCAAATCTCAATCATTAGTGTGTTCAACATTCCCATATTTTTCTATTCTATTTGCACCAAGGTGGCAAATTCCCATTCTCTAGACTATATTATAGGTAATCTCCCACATTATCTACCAGACCAAACCCTTTCGCTTTCCGTATCTAATCCAAATTCTTGCCTCCATAATTCTAATCTCTGCCCCCACTCCAAATCCTATTTCCTACAACTTCCCTTAATATCTTTGAGTCAATCTACGATCCATCAGTGGCAAAATTGCCTAATGATTGTGGACCACTGATCATTGATGATAAATATGAGCCGTTGATGACAACTTTTATTAAAAAGAAAAAAAGAGCTTCCTATTTGCTGTAATGGCAAAGATATCCTTAGATTATATGCGGACCCATATGGACAAATCAAAATATTATATGCATTTCATATTAATGTAAAATGTCTATTTTAACCTCTTGGTGTTTAGAATAATAATTATACCCTTATCACTAACATCAGTTATATGCATAAAATTATTATTATAACCTTTACACCTAACGCTTATTCCTTCTTTTGCTCTGCAAAGACCACTTCATTTTTGCTCTTCGATGACTGTTTAAACATTTTCATCGCTCTTATAGTATGTGAAGTTTTAATTACTGCAAGTATGATTTAAATTACGACAACTCATTTTCATTAACTATTTAATCATTTTCATCGCTATTAAGATATGTGAAACCTTAATTACTGCAAGTACAATTTAAATTACGACGACTTGTTTTTATCACCTATTTAACTATTTTTATCGCTATTACAGTATGTAAGTCTTAATTACTGCAAGTACGTTTTAAATTACGTTTTGTCATTTTTTTGTCTTAGGATAGGGAGGCCTAAATATAATGCCGTATAACATAACTAGTGAAATTCAAACTCACAACCTCTCGCATGCTTAGATAGTAACATTCTCCCTAGACCAAGATACACGATTCCCAAAGATGTAGTTATTGTCATGACTCGTTTTCATTAACTATTTAACCATTTTAATCGCTTTTACATTACAACGAGTTTCATCATTTTTTCTTTTCTTAAGATACTTTATTCGTGCTACTTTTATCAAAATACGACACGAAACATGTAATACATAAACTTAACATACTCATAAAGAGCCATATGCCCAAATACTAAACATAAAACACCAGACCAAAGAGAACACAATCAATTTTTATAGCAACCCAAATCGTTCATTTTTTTAACCATATCCTAATTTACAGTTGATGACGACTAAGTTATGACAAGTTTCGTTTTAATTACATACTTCTCATTTTGTTATTTCTTAAGATTCATTAACTGTGATACTTTCATCTAAATATGAAATAATAAATGCTACTTTTCAATCCATTTTTATCGGACATTTAACCATATGCCATTTTTACAATATATGACATTACTAATTTTTATTTTTGAGCTTTACTTCACATACTTTATTTGTTATAAATGTTATATGTCCAAGCATTTTCATCATTGTTTATTATTTCTTATGAAAATGCTTAGTTGGAATGCGAAAATTAAAAAAATATATATATAATTAAAAATAGTTGTTATTCTAATATGTCAATTATCTATCTATATAGGAGGGCATAAATGCATGATAAATTACACTAATATGATATTATGTACTTGATCATACTAATAGGTGTCATTGGTTCTTATATATTCAGTAAATTAGTGTAATATGATATTATGTCCTTGATCATGCTAGTAGGTGTCATTGGATCTTACATATTCATTTCATAACGAATATGTCAATTATCTATCTATATAGGAATCCGTCGATGCATGATAAATTATACTAATATGATATTATGTACTTGATCATGCTAATAAGTGTCATTGGTAAGAATGACAATGATACGGGTTTGGGGCGGGGGGACTTATCCTCATGTCCCGTCCCGTCACTTAAAAAGTCCCCCCAACACCTGTCATGCCCCCGCATTGTATACTCACATCCCCCGCCCCTGCCCCGTCCCCGAATCCCTGCTGGGAATGGGGATTAGCCGCAAGTTTTTTTAATTATTCTTTAAATCTTACGATATTAAATTTAATTTGAATCTTGCAACTTCAAAATATAAATTAAAATTATAGTAACTATAAATATAAATACATGTTTTAAACAAAAGTTAAAAATTAATCATATATCAAGTCATATACTTGCAGTTATATAGTAAAAATAAATTTACAATAATTGAATCTTAAGTATTTAAAATAAATTCTAACTGAAACCATTGTGTATGAGAACTATATATGAAAAAATAATACTTCTTTGTGTTATGGGATCGTATTGATTATTATAAGTATTTTTGGTTATCGCATGCCACATATAATAGTAATTGCCTTATCATCCTTAATTATGTTATTTGAAACTATTTTAATGTACAATTAGGAATAACTAAAAAAATTCTTAAATCCATTAGATCAATAGTAAAATAGAGTTATTTATGTAAAATGATAACAAGTCTCAATTAGCGCAGTGGTCTGAATTTAAAAAAAATTATAAAATTCTTTTGAATAATCTATTTTTTCTACTCTATTTTTTATAATACTTTATCTAATATCATTTTTTATACTTTTATATTTATAATTTTAAATTTTTAATACATATGTAAAACGAAAGATACAAAAATTACCACATATGTATGTGGGGTAGGTTGTGTAGGAGGGAAATACTTATCCCCGCGCCCCGTTCCGCCCACCCCCCATCCCATTTCTCATTTTCCACTCTAATTCCCGCCCCGTTTAGGGTGAGTGTGGGGCGGCTAGCCACAAAACCTGTCCCCATTGTCATCCCTAGTCATTGGCTCTTACATATTCATTTCATAACTCATATACCAACTATTTATCTATATAGGAGGTTATAGATACATGATAAATTACACTAGTATGATACTATGTACTTGATCATGCTAGTAGGTGGCATTGGCTCTTTCATTTTCATTTCATAACTAACATGTCAATTATCTATCTATATACTAATAAGATATTATGTACTCGATCATTTTAACATGCATCATTGGCTCTGAAATATTCATTAAAATAGTGTAATATGATATTATGTACTTGATCGTGCTAATAGGTGTTATTGGGTCTTTCGTATTTATTTTATAACCATCTATTTTAATTACACAAGGCAAATTATTTCTTAGGTATTTATTTTTTTACTATCTATTTCAATTACACAAGCTAAATTATTTTTAAAATTTCATATGAACTATTGGAAGCCCATTTTTGTAATTTGTGTTTCTTTTGTTCTCATGCTTGAGCCCGATATAATCTTTTTCTCACAACTCTCCTGTCGTTCTTTTTGATCATTTACTCATTATTTTATCTTTAGTGAATATTATTTTATGAATTAGACATGATGATATTTTGGACATTTTTCTTTATATTAGGAGGATATATTTGACATTTTGCATACTTTTCTTGTCATCATTGCAGCACATCACTTGCCACATGGCTTGATCTTGTGTTGTTGTTTGTCCCATCTTCAGCGGCAAATTTGTCACTGACGGATCATAGAATGCTTCAATATCTTTATCTCATCATCCACCACAAATTTAATGGGACCCACTTTTTATCCATACCCTCTCACGATTGAAAGTGATTAGGGTCCTCACACTCTTAAGGAAAATTCTTATCCATATTCGTTTCAGGCGCTTAGCTTAGAAGACTTTACTTAATGCGTTGGGCTTATGCTTGTTATGAATTAACATGTAATATTCATGTTACAATTACGTTCTAATAATGAATTATTTTGGATGGTTATATGATTTATTTTTTCTCGTTGACCATGTATGGTGGGTAGACATTGTGTTTAACTTTATGCTATGTTTGAATTCACTTTTTAAAGGGAAGGAATAAAAGAAACGGGATTAGAGAATTTTTTTTTATTTGAATTTATTTTTAGATAAAATAAAAATAAACGAAGATATAAAGAAATTCTTGAATAACTTTTTAAGGAGACAATATTTCAGTCTTTGCAATTTGAGGTTTTATGAAAGGGAATGAAAGGTTTTAATTGTTCTTAATATTTTTACATGATTTAAAATATATTTTTAACATAATAATAAATACAAAAGGCATAATTAAGTAATTTTTAATTTAAAGTTATTTTTATTTATTTATTTCTCAAATTTAAATAAAAATTTATAAAATCCATTCATTTCTTTTCCCTTCTAAATTTTAGCAAATCTAATGAAAAAACCCTTTCATTTTCTTTCCATTATAATTTTTTTCCTAATTCTTACTCTATAACTTCTCATTATTATAATTCTAATGAGTTCTTTTCCTGTGCAGAAACTGCACAATACACTTGTTAGATAAAATAAGTGAACTTCGCGCATGGGAAGCCCACACTTTATCTCACAACCACTTTCCGTACATGAAAAAAATTCCAATTCTAATTATCCAAGTGGAAATTTCCCGACATGCCCTGATACATCATGTCCGAAAAGTAACCAAAAAAAAAAAAAAATTACCAAATCTAATCTGTTCAAGGATATTATAGTGGCATATCTGCAAATTCTTTTCCATTTTCGGGTCATTTTTGTCTTTTTATATTTATCATCTTCATCACCCCCATCATAATCCATTTTCTCTCTCCTACCTTTCATAAAACTTCCAGCTCAACACACGTATACATACATAACTACAGGCATACATATATGATATATACATACACATATACATATATATATACACATATAAACACACGCATGTATATAGAGTGATATTTAGTGAATGAAATAGGCTTTATTATATGTAATTATAATTATTGATTATTATTTCTCAATTTGATGATGAGATTAGTATAGAGTGTGATGATGGCAGAAAATTCGCGGCCGGTGGAGGCGAGGCCGTACGGTGATCAAGCGCCGGCGGTGGAGGTGGATGACGACGATGGAGACAGAGAGTACGAGGAGAGCGGTGAAGATGAGACGATGATGTATGAGGCTGAGGAAGGGAACATGAATTCTTTTGAGTAATTATGTCAACCAGGACCACCACCACCACGGCAGTGGCGTTACGGTGGCATCCCCAGCGGCGTCGAGGACGAGTGAGCTTACGCTTGCTTTCGAAGGAGAAGTGTATGTGTTCCCTGCCGTCACTCCTGAGAAGGTACCAGAATTATATGCTCACACACACACTCACATATATATATGAGCGTGTGTGTACATGCAGATATATGTGCACACGTGCATACTATATATATGCGTGTGTATATATACATATGATGTAAATTGAAGTTATATTAAGCATATAATTAGTTATTAGATTATGTTTCATATATAGTTATATATATATACAACTATAATTATAACTGCAATATATGCTAAATTGTAGTTCCAATAAGCATAAGATTAGTTATAGAATATCATCATGTCCACCATTTTTCTGGATAATTTGATTATTTTTATTCAAATATAAGCATATAAATATTTTTGGTAGTATAAATAGAAAAGATGATGAATTTTGACAATGTTTGTGAACAAAATAAAGTAGTTCACTTTTAGTTCTTAGGTAGTCCTCAAGTAACTAACTTTATACGGATATCGGAAAAGAGGAGAGGAAAATATTGATACTTGTCTTTCTTAATTCTTGTTATACACTGATAAACAGTGTGCCGCCGATGGAATTTGTTCTGGAAATGATCAGTGAATAAAGTATAATATTGACTATTTGCAGTATCGTTCTCCATTTTCTTTCTTCAAGATAATGTATTTGAATATCGAAACAACTGCGATAGATTAGGTGTTAATACTTCTATGGAGTAGGGATTCTTGTTTCTAATAGTAAGTGTTTATGTTAAGGAAAGGTGTGTTTGTCATTGTTTAGTTGTTTGAATATTAATGTTCATGTTTCTTCAATTGGATGACTTACAATTAGGTCCAAGCAGTGTTGTTGCTTCTTGGGGGATGTGAGATACCTACTGGTGTGCCCACCATTGATATTCCTATTAATCAAAGTATTAAGGTAGCACCCGTAGATATCATATGGTATTTGCATTGTAGCATGGATTTATGTTCTTATATTTTGTGGCATTATCTACATAGGGAATGGAGGAGGCACCAAAGCGGTCCAATCTTTCCCGAAGAATAGCCTCTTTAGTAAGGTTCTGTGAGAAACGGAAAGATAGATACTTTGACAAGAAAATTAGATACAGTGTGCGCAAGGAGGTTGCTCAAAGGTAAGAATAACTTATAACTTGTTTTGGCTTGTCATCAAGGTGATTCTAATCTGATAGATGTCATTGCACATTTTCAAATACTCTCGAGGGATGAAAACATTGCGATCCTTTTCTCCTGTAGTTTTGTCTTGTATATACACCTGAAATGCACATTAAAGTATGATTCGTTATTCAATATTCAAATATCATGGGAGACAAGAAAAACTGTTGAGGATTAGAGTGCATATAAACAGTTAAGTAGCTCAAGTATTTCTTTGAATGCAGTTAAAATCAGAGACCAATGAAAAGAGATGCTGAGCTTGTTTTCAGTTATGTCTTTATAACCAATCAAGAGAAGTTCACTATTGTGTTCTCTACATTATATCTCTTGCACAAGCTTAGGCGCCAAGCGACAGTTGAATTTCTTCAAACTAGCAAGAGTTCAGCTTCTTTCTGACTATGTGCTCTCATTCTCTAAATAAAGTTTTTCATGTAAACAAGGAAAGCTGAATTCTTGCATCAATTTGATGAAGATTGTTATATAGAAATGAACATTTAAGTTAAAACTCATTTTATGAAATGACTTTCCAATCCTATAATTACTAAATATGAATTGTTGGGAATAAGGACGATTGATTTTGGTATGTTTAAAGAAGTTGGTTTTCAGAAATTTAATTCATTAGTAAGTGTTGCTAAATGTCTCCTCCACCATCTTGTGTGGGGTTTTGGGGGAGGGGGTCTATGTGGTGGAGAATAGTACCAATTCTATTGTTGCAGTGAAATTTCCTCCCCAATACCCTATGTTTCCAATGGTTTATTGTTTATCATTGTTTCATTTGAGAGCTTGTGCATGCGTGCAAACACATTACAATGTGAGCAGTCCTTTTGTTAGGTTTTGTTCTCAGCTATTTGCTGTCCTCATTATGTTGTTCAGATTTAACATTTCCTTTTAGGCATAGATTTAAGCGCAGGTTATGCAGCTGAAAGAATGATAAGTGAATTTAAAGCACCATAGAGAATGATAAAGTTAAATCACAATATCTTAGGAAGTTGCATTATCTGGAATGTTAGGGTACTTGTGCTAGTGACGTGTTTCTGTACGCATTTAGCCTTTCTGTAGCTTTTACACAGAAATCCAAATCATTTTTCATTTGGATATAATTTTTACTTGTTGATTGAGATTTTACCTCTTGTTGCTTTTGCTTTTAACAAATTTTCATTTTCATTTTCATACCACTATTTAACAAAATTTTATATTATATGCAACTTTGCCATATGAAGAGAACAACCATGTGAATAAAACTAATCAGCTTTCTGTTTCAGCATTTTATCTGAAATATTCCATATATTTAAACCTTAGATAAATAAAAATTGAAATGTGATAGTAAATTTCAATTTTGTAGTATGGGTGTTCCTATTTTCAATCACTATTCTATCTGTAATAGATTTTACATTTCTCTATTATGATGCACCGCAAAAATGGTCAGTTTGCCTCTCTGAAAGAAGGTTCTGGATCATCTAGTTGGGACTCTGCCAAGAGTGGCAGTCAAGTAGATGGTACATCTCATCCAGAAACTGTGTGAGTTGCATCCTCAACCTGACTTTAGTTTCTCGCAATTTCCGAACGGTATTTGTGTCTGTCCTGGGAGCCTAACACTAAGTTCTGTGTCTGCTACTGTTTCTTCCATTTTGTTATAGTCTCCGAAAATGTCACCATTGTGCTGTAAGTGAGAACTGTACTCCTGCAATGCGTCGAGGGCCAGCTGGACCAAGAACACTTTGTAATGCGTGTGGGCTCATGTGGGCAAACAAGGTCAGTAAGATCCTTTTCCCTTGAATCTGATTCTTTTGCATATGAGAGGTCAATTGAGATATTTTAAAGGTAATTAAAGTTCATATGATCAAATAGTAGTTCATATGGTCACCTTTTCAAATTTTTTAAAGCAGTGCCTGTGAACTTTCCGACAGTAGTTCTCATTGTTACTTCCTCCCTAGGGCAATTCAATTGAGTAGTAGACTCAAACCTTAATCTGTACTGATGTTCTTATGTGGGAGAAAATCGAGGGCTCTGCAAGATTGTGATCGGATAATTATGATTTAATTTACAGAAATTTGGGAAGTGATGGAGGATGGAGTTGGGTTACATCTTTGTTGAGAGTCCTCAGTAAACAGCTTTCAGAATCGAGTTAACGCGTTAAATGGCTGTCACTGCTCAGCCTTGCAAAGAAAACCTTTATCAAACTTAAGATCCTGCATTGCAGAATTCTCCTTAATAATCTGAAGGTAGTTTTTTATTATTCCATCAAGAGCTCTCTCCTCTTCTTTTTTCCTTTTGGAATAGAACAAGTGGCGGAGGGAGTCGAGGACAGGTCAAATAGTCAAAGATTGATGGAGAAAAATGTATGACTATAAATGTTGTACTCATGAAAAGCATCAGATGCCATGGTCTGGTAGTTTTTGATGATCCATAACTCATGAAAGCTTGCTTTTACGTCTGTGTTGACAGACACGTAACTGCTGCTGTGTTTTGGAAGTCATTTGCTTACCCTTTGATGTATGTGTTCCTCAGTATAGGGGATACTTGTCTATACACTCTGCATCTCATCTAGTGTTCCTGTTGAGTTAGGCTTATTATTTGTCTGAAACACGTGAACTTTGAAAAAGTTAAATAGCAAATCTGCTGAAATTCACCTTGATAAAATCCTAAATAATTTTGCACATCTGGTTTCTTTTCATTCACATACACCGTGACAGAGAGTCATTTCTTTATTGTTGTTAATGTATGTGTTCTTGTGTTGAAAAGTAAGTGTATCATCTTTACTTAATTAACAGGGAACATTGAGAGTTTTGAGCATAGTTACCAGATTCGCCCTACCCTCTTTTGAACCGCGTATCGGATTTCACGTCCCAATTCACGGTACATTACATTTGCGTACCGGAACTCTACGATTCGCATTCCAGTTCACTAAAGTTAGCGACTCGAAAAACATACAAATTTTTATCAGAAAAATAATGAAAAAGAATAAAGAGCCTAAAAGTATAACATATACAGATTGTAAACTTTTAACATATAAAAAATTTCTAATTTGCTTTTGTGTCTTGTGTTTGATATACAATATTAAAAAATTATCTTTATTGTTGGGTCTGGATTTTGATCTTTAGACTAACGTTACAACAAATTAATTTTAGTAATTAGTAAACATAAATTACCATTGCTCTACAGAATATTTGATAATGGAACCCAATAATTTTTCATACTGTATTGTGAACAAAAATTAGCATACCAAGAAGTATACCCTTATCGTACCCTTTAAACTCTAAGTGTCGTATCCCGTACCTGAATTCGTACCACGACTCGGACCGTACCATGAATCTGGTAACTATGGTTTTGAGCAAGGGAGGAAGGAATTCTTCCCTGGATGTCATTCGGCCTGTGAGTTTTCACAAACAGTAACGCGAACATTATTTTCTCAAATAGGATGCATTTCATTTCCAAAGCTGAGTATCTTTCTGTCTGACAGTGTTAGCATATCCGTTTCCTTGGGAGCAGGACCTCATGTGTATTTTATTTCAATCTCATTGTTATCGTGATTAAACTAATTTTTGAGTGGATGTACAGGAGACACCAATTGACAGTAAGCCTTCAACCGCTAATGGTGAAACTTTCTCCTGCAACCGAGGTGAACTGGTACGAGATCTCTTACTCATTACGGTATGAAACAAAAAGTTTGATCTAAATTGACTCGTGTGTGATTCATGATACATTCAGAGGACTCCTAAAGATCCTGCCAAACCCATCGCTGAAGTAGCTGTTGAACACTCCGCCCAGTCAGATGACGAAGTAAGTTCTATTTCCAAAATTACTACTAGAACTTTTGCTACCTAAGCTGTCAACCTGCCTCTAATTGAAAGAAAAGCTTGGGGGCATATAGGTGGAAGAAAAATGCAAAAATAATTTCATTACGGACCCTGCGTGCTGATGTTCTTTTAAAGAAGAACTATTCACATGCCGTAGCTAATCAATTTAGCACAAAACATTCATTGTTTTGCAATATCAAGTTTTCTTAGAAGGTATAAGTTGCTTTCCACCGACCGGTTATGCATCTGTATTAAGGATGCACTTGTTATATGTAAACATTAGAGCCAATGGACTATTAAGGCTCTGAAAACTGTGTTGCGAATTTTCATGCTCTTAAAATAAGCCATTGTAGAGTCCGATTATGGGATTTAAGGTGATGCTTTCTTTTTGTGCAGCAACGGAGTAAAACTGCTGAAGATCTTACCACTGATATGCCCGTGGCGATGGTTGGTTCTTCGGAAAACTTTGATGAGCAGGTGGTGCACATGACCAATTGATAACGTTTCTGCATTTCTTTGCCATCCCACACTTTTGGATCCTTCTTCCTTCAAAGATGGTTTTGAAAATTTTACATTTTAGCTGCTTCTGGATCGAGGTCCAATTCTATTGCTCCGAATTACCATTATGTGCAGGAAACTCTGGTTGATTTTGCAAATACTTCAGAAACAGATGTTGAAATTCTTGTCAACTTCGGTTAGGTTCCGATTCTTGGCTTCAACAATGTACACGATGTAAACCTTGTACATTTAGATGCCTCTCCAAAAAGAAGAGTGTGAGTTTCAACTAACACTAGATCGCGTGTGAATAGCATAGCCATTTGTGTGAGGGTTTGGGTTGTAAATTTTCTGATTCCATAAGAATGCAATCATTGCGTCCGGTGTTCACAGTTGAGTTTGTTGAATCAACTTTCTGATTTCTGATTGTTCTTAGCAAGGATCAGTTGTACTACAGTGGGTGTTCTTGTGTAAGTTTCTCACCCTCTGGCTACAGTTAATTTATGTGTATATTATTTGCTACTTTAACTTCTGTGTATATGTTGACCAAAGAAAAATAACCTCTCTCTCTATCTCTCTCTCTCTCTCTGCTTGTGGGCAAATATGCAATTGAATACTCTCGTGCTTTTGTAATGAAAACGTCCTAAATAAATTACCCACTGATGTGATCAGTTATGTGTGTAAAATCGGTGTAAAACAACCAAGTTTAAATACTCTCAAGTGTACAGATTTTCGTAGTGTAGTGTGTTGTGAGTGCGGAATCGTATTACAGGGAAACTCGTTAGTTAAGTTAGTGAAGTAGTGTGAAAGTGTTTAAAATGCTTAAGTGACAGGTTCGCAATTGGAGTTTAAATTAAATTACAACTAACTAAATTATCTAAGTTAAACTAGCTAAGTAGGAATACGAGTGGAGGTGATCTAGGGGTTGAAATATGTAAATGAGGCAATTTAATATAGGTTCGGTATCTAGGTTATCTAATTCTGCAAGGGTTTAAGCTACAAAGCATACACCCAGTTAAGCTAAAAGCTATAGACCTAGTTAATCTACTTAGTTTATTTTAACAAAGCACAACAAATCAAACTAAACTAAGGAATTAACCTTACTGGTAGAAACTATGATACAACCTATAATTTCATGGAGTCTATGGTACAACTTATAAACTCATGATTAAAACAATTATATGGCACTAAAGTAATGCATTCATAACATTAACTATAAGTATAATATTATGATACGAAAGTAAAGCATTCATAACATCTACTTTAAAAGCATTACGTATGAATACTGAATTAAAACAAGTCATAAATTGCAATATGAATTGAATAAACTAAATCTGAGACTATATATTAAAATACTGTCATTTACAATATTCACCCCTAAATATCAGTCTACTTAGACATAAATGAATACGAATTATGTAAATAAGAAAGAGTCAAGAAAGGCTTCCCCATATTGACGAACACGTATTTCTAATCCTCGAAATTTGAGCATAGGTCCGACGCAAAGTAGCTATTCGAGCGGAACTAATTTCCCCCGAATAAGAACTACTAGAAATGAGTTTCTCCCGAATAAGAGCTTTCCTATTAAAAGTTATTCGGGCAGAACCTCCCCCTGATAATAACTATTAGGGTCGGACTTCCCCCCTAAAAGTAGCTATTCAGGCAAAATTTTCTCGAATAAGAACTACCTAGGTAGGACTTTCCCCGTATCCTACTAATTAACTACAACTAATACTACAAACTAACGTGAATTAACTCAAAAATTGATTAAAAATAACCAAAATCCAAAATTAATTAACAAATTCGGAGAGAGGGGGGGCTATTTATAGACAATTTCAGAGGGGCGCTCGAGCGCCCTTCTGTTCGGTCCGTTGTTTTCTTGACACGTGGCAGTTTCTGGAAGGGTCTTGTGGAATCTTTGCCATGTGTTTTCTTCTAGAAGACGGTGGATTTTTTCGTGTAGGGTGCTTGAGCGCTGGGAGGGTGCGCTCGAGCGCTATTCTGCTCTATCGTTGAATCTTTGCCACATGTTTTCTTCTAGAAGATGGTGGATTTTTTCGTGTAGGGTGCTTGAGCGCCGGGAAGGCGCACTCAAGCGCCTTTTTGCTGACTTTTTGGGCTTGAATTCTGACTTTTGACCGAGCGTTGACCGAGGTATTTTCGGGCTATTTTTAGCTTTTCGAGTCTGATTACGCGCTAGTTTTGGCCAAATTCCGACTTTAAGGACTCCATTCTTCCACCGTTCCATGTGTTTTCCCCCTTCTTCACTTCCTGACTTGTATTTTGGATCATTTTGAGTCTGAGTTTTCACTTTCTAGTATCAACCTACATTGCATCGAAAGTATCAAAGTGTTGCAATAATTCCCAAGTTAAGACGCAAATATAGTATAAATACCAAGGTTTGAGTGCTACAAATACAGTCACATCAACATCCCCAAACTTAAACCTTGCTTGCCCTCAAGCAAGACTGTCTTTAAAACAGATGTGAAAGTGAAATTTGCAGAATTTTTACAAGTCAAAAACAGATGAAATAATCTATCCTATTTTTTTGTCAAACATTTTCCAAAAATGAAACATGAGAAATATAATCTACTATCTTAAACTTATTCAACAGTTAATGACAAACATGATAAGAGAACTTTGTACATAGTTTTCACAAATAGGTACTCTTATTGGAAATCGACTATTGATTGTTTCAGAGTACATATTTAGAAGTAAAATAAGAAGATTAAATTCATGCAATTCTCAACTTTCAAGACTTTGCAAACAGATTGGACTTTGATATTCTTACTTACATTTGTACTCAAGTTCTTGATCATGCCTTAACCCTTGAACATTTGCCATAAATATAAAAGTAGAACTAATAATATCTTTATATAGTATTCAGTTTCCTTTGCTTTTTGGATATCCCATGTAGTGGGCTTTAAGGCCAACAATCCCTCGCCATTATGACTGAGGTTGCCAAGTTTTAAAGGGACCCTTACGTGCCTTAATCACCCGAGATATCCATGCTCGAAACCTTATACTATAGCACATATCTCAAATTACAATGTCTAGGATAGTGGTGCTTAGAGATTTACAACATATTTATACCAAAAATTTTATTCAACAGTAAATGTATGTAGAACTTTTTTTCCTTTTTCTATTTTTTTCATTGTTTTCTCTGTTTTTCTATTTTTTCTATTTTTTTTTCTTTTTTTTCAGAGTGTACATACAGACAAAGTAACATAACATACTGTACAAACATGGCATAAGGTTTCAGATTTCAATCATAAGAAGTTCTCATAACAAACTATAATCCTATCTCAGTCCTTTCATAATCACATAGCTATCAATTGAAGAAAAGAACAACTGGGTTTACTCATGAATATAGTACCCCAAAGTTTCTCTTACAGAGTTTTCTCAGAGTTTTTCACAATACATAGCTAACAACACAGGTTCTCAAATCATTTAAATCATCTTCTTTTAAACAAGTAAGGTAGCACACTACTTTTCTCATGAACAAAAATGGTGTATTTCTTACATATTTTCAAAAAGTTTTTCATGAAATGTCCGCACCCCCACAGCGAAATTTTGCTTGTCCTCAAGCAAATAGCAATGTAAAACAGTGAGAGTGTAATATGCAAGTAATAACATAATGACAAATGCTACATCCCCAAACATATGGTTTGCTTACTCTACAATGCAGGTTTATCAGGTATAAAGGGAAATGTAGTAAGAAAATATATCACATGTTGTGAAGTATTTCTATGTTGATGTCAAAGCTTTTCTACTAACTTCTGTCAAAAGATGTATCATTCTGCAATTAAAGATTAGTAGACAAAGCATTTTACAGATTATCATCAACACAGCAAAAATAATAGTTAATCTATACAAAATAGTATAAGGAAGGGGGGTCAAAAAGAATTATGGTAAAGAAGGCTAACTAATATATAAAACAAATAAATAAAGTACCCAGACCATTTAGACTTTTTTTCTAGGGTTCTAGAGTTGATACTCTAACAAAGACTAGCTCTTCCAAAGGTTTATGTGCTCATGACATCTAGTGCTTTCCTTCGGCCACTTAAGGCCAAAGCTAGTTCTACAGGGTCAATGATAGAACAGTGGGGTTTTACGTCACAAACGTTACTTCTGGTGTATGCTCACACTCCTAACTACCTTATCAAGTAATACCCAACAGACCCATACTACATTAAGCTGGTGGAGTAGCTCACATTATAAGATAGAGTTACACAATTAAGCTAACCGCACACAGAAACGTATAGTGACGACTGGTATAACAACACTGGTACCTCTATGAATGTTTCTCAGGGTTAAAACCCAAACTACCTAAAGTTGGGGAAAGATTCACAGAGTACTTGTAACGACAGAATTTAAATAAATATTAACACAAAAGAATACTAAGTTGCCTCCTAGTAGCGCTAAGTTTAACGTCTTCAGCCAAACGGTTGTACTGAGTTTAATGCTATCAGTTGGGCAGATTCCATTTTATGAATGGTATTCAGGGTCCAGAAGTTCAACGGATTCAACTTCATGATGGACCACCTTAGGATTGAATGCATGTTTCAATCGTTGCCCATTGACTGTGAAGATACGCCCATCTTCGAGGTGCTTAATCTTGACAGCTCCAGAAAGATATGTTTCAAGCACCTCAAACGGACCATCCCATCTTGTTCTTAGTTTACATGGGAAGAACTTAAATTTGGAGTTAAACAACCAAACTGTATCAAAAGGAGAGAAGTTTTTTCTTAGAATAGATCTATCATGAATCCTCTTCATTCTCTCTTTGTAGAGTTTGGCATTCTCATAAGCTTCGAAACGAAGCTCTTCCAATTCATTCAACGCCAACTTCCTACCTTCATCTGTCTATTGTAAGTCAAAATTAAGGGCTTTAATAGCCCAATAGGCTTTATGCTTTAGTTCAACAGGGAGGTGGCAAGCTTTACCGTATACCAATCTATACGGGAACATACCGATGGGAGTTTTGAAAGCAGTACGGTAGGCCCATAATGCGTCGTGCAGACGACTTGACCAATCTCTTCGATCGGGCCTAACCGTTTTCTAAAGCATTGACTTGATTTCCCTATTCGACACCTCCACTTGACCACTTGTTTGTGGATGGTAAGGCGTTGCTATCTTGTGGTGGACAGAGTATTTTCTTCAAAGAGCTTCGAGTGTCCTGTGACGGAAATGCTATCCTCCGTCACTGAGAAGAACACGTGGCACCCCGAATCGAGAAAATATGTTCTCTTTAATGAACTTGACCACGACTTTATAGTTATTGGTTCGGATTGCCACTGTCTCTACCCACTTAGACACATAGTCCATACCAACAAGAATATAAGTATAACCTGAGAAAAAAGGAAAGGGACCCATGAAGTCAATACCCCAAACATCGAATATTTCACATATGAGGATGGGTATAAGGGGCAT
Source organism: Ehretia macrophylla (assembly GCA_037974665.1). NCBI lineage: Eukaryota > Viridiplantae > Streptophyta > Magnoliopsida > Boraginales > Ehretiaceae > Ehretia > Ehretia macrophylla. Next base: position 63,643,734 of record CM075779.1, read on the forward strand.
CATGTCCCTTTTTGAAATGGAGCCAGTTTGTTGACATTGTGGGCAATTTTTACACACTCGTTGGGCATCCTTAAAAAGAGTGGGCCAGAAGAACCCACATTGAAGGACTTTGACAACTGTCATTTTTCCTCCAAAATGTCCACCACATGCTTCAGAGTGGCAGAACTGGATAATGCTATTACTTTTATCCTCACGTATACATCTCCTAATGATTTGATCGGCACAAATCTTGAAAAGATAGGGATCTTCCCAGATAAAGTACTTGACTTGTGCCATGAATCGATCCCTCTCTCATTTACCCCAGTGAGTAGGAAACTCTTGGGTAGTCAGATAGTTTACAAAGTAGGCATATTAGGGGGTCTTATGTGAGATAGCTAAAAGTTGCTCATCAGGGAACGTGTCTTTGAAAGGCAGAGTATCAATAGGAGAATCATGTACCAAATGTGATAGATGATCAGCAACAGAGTTCTCGCTTCCTTTCTTGTCCTTGATCTCAAGGTCGAACTCTTGAAGAAGTAATAGCCAACAAATTAAACGGGGCTTTGTATCTTTTTTGGTCAGTAAGTACCGCAAAGCCGTGTGGTCTGTGTAGACTATTACTTTGGATCCCAGGATGTAAAATCTGAACTTATCCAAAGAGAAGACTATAGCTAGCAATTCCTTTTCAGTGGTTGTGTAGTTCTTTTGAGCTTCGTCCAAGGTTTTGCTAACATAACATATCACAGTAGGCAACTTATCCTTATGCTGGCCTAATACAGCTCCCACTGCATAATTAGTTGCATCACACATTATCTCAAATGGGAGACTATAATCAAAAGGTTGGATGATAGGAGTAGAGGATAGCAAGGACTTAAGCTTCTCAAAAGCTTTTGAGCACTTGTCATCAAAGTTCAATTCAGCATCATGTGCTAGAAGACTAGAGAGAGGTCGGGCTATATGGCTAAAATCCTTGATAAAATGCCGATAGAAACCGGCATGACCAAGGAATGATAGGATATCACGCACCGTCTTGGGTACAGGCAGCTTTTCTATTAGCTCGACTTTGGCTGGGTCCACATGGATTCCATCATGTATAACAACATAATCCAGAACTATACCTTGTTTAACCATGAAGTGGCTATTTTCCCAACTTAGAACTAGGTTCATTTCAACACATCGGTCAAGCACTTATGAAATATGTGTAAGGCACTCGTTGAAGGTAGCTCCAAACACTAAGAAGTCATCCATGAAGACTTCTAGGAACTTTTCGATCATGTCCGAGAAGAGGGCCATCACACAACTTTGGAACGTCGCATGTGCGTTGCAAAGACCGAAAGGCATGTGCCTGAATGCAAAGGTCCCATAGGGACAAGTGAATGTAATCTTTTCCTGATCTTCAGGAAAGACTGGGATTTGGTTATATCCCGAGTACCAGTCCAAAAAGCAGTAGTAGCCTTATCCATCTACTCTATCTAGGACTTGGTCAAGGAAGGGTTAAGGGAAGTAGTATTTCCTTGTCTTGGAGTTGACCTTTCTATAGTCAATGCATACACGCCACCCAGTGGTGGTGCGTGTAGAAATTAACTCACCTTTGTCACTTGGGACCACAGTAATCCCAGATTTCTTCGGTACCACTTGTACCGGATTTACCCAAGGACTGTCAGAAATTGGGTATATAATACCCGCATCAAGCAACTTGATGATCTCTTTGTGGACGACATCATCAATCTTTGGGTTTAGTCTTCTCTGAAATTCTCGAGAAGGAGTAACTCCTTCATCGAGATGAATTATGTGCATACACACAGAGGGATCAATTCCTTTCAAGTTTGAAATTGTCCAACCTATCACCTTTTTATGCGTACTTAGGACCTTTAATAATTTGTCTTTATGCTCGAGAGTCAAATCCAAAGCAATAATGACAGGCAGGGTCTCATCGGCTCCTAAGTAAGCATACTTAAGATGTTGGGGCAAAGTTTTAAGTTCCAACGCTGGTGGAGACTCAATTGTGGGGCAATCTGAAACTTTAGGGAAAGAAGTTGTTACTTGATCATCCTTATCTGGATCAACAACAACGGAAGTAGAGGCGACCATTTCAGGAGAAATGTCGCATTCATACAGTAGTCGTTCAAGTTCGGCTATCTCTTCATTAGGAGTTGAAAGTGATTGGGCAAACTCATCTATGCATGAGTCAATGGTATCAACATGGGAGCATTTTTCTTCCTCATCGTGATTCAACTTGTTGGCTGCATCAGCAACCCTAAATTTTGTTCTCATGTTCCCAAATGTAAGTTCTATTATTTCCGTCCTATAGTAAATAACAGCATCAATTGTTGTTAAGATTGGTCTGCCTAATAAGACGAGAGTAGTATTTTTGTTATCAGGGTTTAAGTCCATATCTAACACAATGAAATCCACTAGGAACAGGTATTCTCCTACTCTAACTATGACATCCTCTACAACACCTCTAGGTCTTCGCTCAAATCTATCTGCCAGTTGGAGGGTTACATTTATCGGTGTTAACACTCTTAGATCCAACTTTTTGTAGACTGTGTGAGGAATTAGGTTAACACTAGATCCTAAGTCTAGCAAGGCACTTTCAATGCGTTGGTCATTGATTAAATTGAAGGATCTCATATATTTAGAGCTATGAACATCATCTAGCTATGAATCGAACGAAAGCAAAACATGAAGTTCAAAACTTTCTGGAATTTCAAAGCATAATGTTCATATAAACTCTAATCTTGATATCATGTGATTAACATATGCAAAACATATATATAACAAGTATATATATATATTGACAAAAGATAGTAGAAGAGTATACCTCTTGTAGACAACTCATGGAAGCCATAGATATGAATTTTTGCACACTTGATGGAAGATACCTCCCCTTGAAAGCACAAGAACTCTAGTCTGTCCACACGAGCAAAGAATGGCTTCTCCATTTCCGTGGTTCTTTTGTGCTAGATAACCATGGAAGATTTATGAGCTTGTTTGTGAAAAAGAGAGCAAAACTATTTCCTTCTTCTTCCTTGTTCGTGGCTACATTTTCGGTGAAGAAGAAGAGAAGACAACTTCATCTCTTTTGCTTCATTTTTCAGCCATGTATGATGAAGATGATGAAGAAGATAAGATTTCTTCTCATTTTTTGTTGTGTTTTTCTCTAGTTTTTTCAGCCATGGAGGCTTGAGGAGGAGAGATAGATAGATGACAACTTCATCTTATCAAAAGAAGAAGAAATTAATTATTCTTCACCTTTTTCTTTCTCCAACGTATGGAGAGAAGATAAAGGAAGACTGTGACGCCCGAGATTTTTAACCGTACATTCATTAACTACTGCATCCATTGTTTGCGCAATTCCTTCTGTGCTTTATTAACTGTCTTCTTTAGCTACTATTCATCCCGTTTTAAAACTATATTCTATTAGTGAATTAGCATTTTTATTAAATCATATTAATTGTTAGAGGAGTGAGAAAAATGTGTAATTGAGCTAGAGGCGATAGGAGAGCTCATTAAGAAAATGTTTTTAGTAGTTAAGTAAATAGTGTTACGTAACAAACTTAGAGATTTAAATAACTAACATTTCTTTTCACCTTAAGCTCATTTTTAAGTTAATAACGCGCATTCTAGTGACCTTTAAATACCCAAACTTGACCCCACCCCAACTTAACCTTATATAATTCACCTAAGCTTATTAAAACACAAAACAAAAGAAAAAAATAATGCAAAAATTACTGTGCAAGGGCCGAGAACTTCAAGGTGAGGGGAAAAGGTGATTTTTGCTCTTCAACCCTTCAAACCAAACCAAGCCAAGCCTAGAGCAAGTGGTTTAGGGTGTGTGCAAGCTTCCTAGGTGCTCCTACGCGCATTGGTGAGGGATTTCACGGCTTATTTTTGCATTTTAAAATAGTTGTCAATTTCTTGATTTGTTGAAAATGTGACCAAATGTTATTGTATTGATTATCTATGCTATTATACCTTGTATATGAGTGCTAGAGAACATATTTGAGCCATTGTTTCGCCTTTTAAACAGTTAGAATCGTTAGTTTTATTTATGATGTGAATAGTGACATTTTTTTCTAGGATTTTGGGTAATTGCACGTATTAGCTTGATTCAGCACTCCTAATAGATACTTTAGGTGCTAATGAAGATAGTCTAATAGCCCCGTACACTTGAATTGCTCTAAAATCGCATAAAACGTGAAATAGTCAACTTTAACAAAGGGGTTTCGGGGTTAATGCGAATCCGGGTGGATTCGAGCTTCACTTTCAGTATTCTTAGGGTACCTAGGTGCTATAGAAGCTTTGCTAGCCTTGTTTGAAGCCTGGATGAGGTATGTGTGGTACAAAGCTATAAGAGAAAATTTGGGGCTTTCGGGGTTATTGCGGGCATTTGAATGTGTTAGAGGGTTGAAAGGGTTCCTTGAGGGTTAGTTAGAAGGTTGGAAGAGTTTTCCTTTGAAATTGAATCATTAACTTTGGTTTGGAAGAGAAATAGTTTGAAAAACAAAAGGGTTTAAGAGCAATTTTGGTTGTTCCATGCTTCTAAGACCTTGGCTTGACTTCTCGTGGGTTTAAATGTGATTTTAAGTTGTTTTAGAGCTCTTAGCATGATTCTATGCATGTCTTGTTTATACTCCTTTGTAAAACTGCTTATTTGTTGAATAAATTGCTTCTATTCTAACTGCATCGAGGTCAACCTACTTTGTTGATCCTCCCACGTGTTATTACCTATATTATTGATATTAACTTGCCATTGTAAAGTGCATTGCATAGTGGTTACGCAACCATAGTGTCAGGGGCGGATGTGTTGAATATCGCCTGGGCGGCAGAGGGCTTGCCAGTGGATATTCAAACTCCGTGCTCTATTCCCTCACTCGCCTGGTCTGGAGATTGCTAGGGGGTGTTGGGTCGTAGGATTATCGGGGTACATCCGGAGTACACCCACTGGAGTGTTTGGGATTATGCCGGCTTATCGTGATCGTGATCGTGATTGTGATCGTGATCGTGATCGTGGTTCGTGGAACGTGTTCGTGGATTGAAGATTTGGTGTTGGGGTTAAGTGAAATGTATCCTTTTTAATGTGTGGTTATTTAAGCTATCGTTACTTCTTAAATTGTTTAATTACTATTGTTGTTTAACTGTTTTACTTGTTGCATTGCACGCCCCGGGAGACTTTATCCCTCACTGGGCAACAGTGGTTGCTCATACCTCGATATATGTTTCAGGATGTGCTGAGGGTGATCCCCAGCTAGTTGAGGTGATAGTAGAAGAGGAGGAAGTTCAGACTGATCCTTTACCTTAGTTACTGTGCCTGATAGCTTGAGGTGGTTTTTGTTCTTGTTGCTATGTGGAAGACTCATTTGTTTATCTTTTGTTCTATTTTGTAGCCTAAGGGCTATGTATATGCTTGTTGTACAAAGTTGAAGGATAGTTGGTTGTGGTGTAGATTTGGAAGCCTATGTCTTGTAATAACTTATGTTTATGCTTTAATTACCTTGCATGCTTGGAAGTGAATGTTCTAACTCTAGCCACTAGTATGCTTGTGTGTTTGGGACTATTATATGCTTTAAGGCTCGGATGGCCTTGAACCTTTGTTGTTTAGTTATGAAAAGCTTGTCTTATCTTGTTGAGGCTTTATTTGAGTGTTTACAGGTTTTCAGTATGTCCACAGTACAGGGGAGACTCTGTCCGTGTATTGGGTCCGGACTTAACCTTTAGCTTGGGGTTGGGTCGGGGCGTTACATTTTAGGTGGTATCAGTGCTATAGATTGCATGAAGCCGGGTTAAATTTCTCGGTCTGTGGGTAGAGATTTGTTATATGACCTTGTGATTGTATGAATCTGTGGTCCTTTGATTTGCCTAAGTGAAATTTGAATTAGAAAGGAACATGCTAGCATGATAATAAAATGCGAAAGGTCTCTAAGATTTAATGTTTGAAAGTGAAAAGTCTAGAATGTCAAGCATGATTAAGTGACTATGAATCTCTTGTATGTGAATATTCTCCTAATGTAATGTGTGACTTTTGTGAATTTATTTGAACTTCTTCCTATGTGCTTTACCTGTAATTTATATAAATGCCTGTCATAATACTTTGCATTCTAGCTGTTGAAATGAGGAGAAGGGGCAGATCGGGGAGAGAGCCGGAGGAAGCTCCTAGGCAGGGTGTACCGGGAGAGGGTAAAAGAGTAGCAGAGAATGCACCACCGCAGGGACCAGAACCCAGCACTGCACAGATTCTGGCTACTATGGCTACTGCAATGAATACTATTGCACAGTTTGTAACTCAGCAAGGTCAGACAGGGGCTCCTAGGGATAATCAGGCCGTCAGAGCCAAGGGTAGTGGTACTGCTGGAGCTAATTTGTATGACCGATTTTTACATCACGGGGCCTATAGCTTCTTTGGTGAACCTCATGATATGAAGGCCGAATTATGGTTGAGAAAATTTGAAAGGGTGGCTGCAATTCTGGAGTGCAGTGATGAGAGAAAGATTACTTATGCTACATTTCTGTTGAAGGGTGACGCCGAGAAGTGGTGGCGTACTATTAATGAGAAATGGGAAGCTGATGCGGTTCAACATGCGTGGGCTGATTTCGTTCGAGAATTCTGAGATAAATATATCTTAGTGGTTGCCTGTGAGAGGCGTCAGGCAGAGTTCATAGCTTTGAAACAGAGGAGTATGTCAGTGGATCAATATGAGGCTGCTTTTACTAGGCTTTCCCGCTATGTGCCGGCCTTGGTACAACCGGAGGATATGAAGATGCAGAGGTTCATTATGGGATTGAGGAAGGATATTATGCTTAGTCTGTCTGCGAATGATTACCCTAACTATGCTGCAGTGGTCAAAGCCGCCTCGAGGTATGAAAAACGCAAGGCAGACGTGTTGGCAGAGTCTAGTCAATCGAGTAAGCGGCAGTTTCAGTCTCAGAGTCAGGGGTACCAGAGGCAGACTATTCCAGTTGGGCAGAGTCCACAGCCGAGGCAGACACAGAGTTATACAGGGCCTGTTCAGATTCAGTCGCGACCAGTCCAGAGTCAGAGTCAGAGTCAGAGTCAGGGGCAGACCCGACCAGCAGTAGTTCGTTCTCAGCAGGGTAGTTCAGCTACCTCTACTTACAGAGCTCCTTCGGGAGGCACTGTTGCAAGACGTCACCAGCAGTGCAGCTTCTGTCAACGCCAGGGTCATACTGAGGAGAATTGTTGGAAGAGATTGGGCCGATGTACCGGATGTGGCAGTGATCAACACAGGGTTAGAGACTGCCAGAAATTCAAGAATACCAGGGGTCAGACATCTGGTCAAGGCAATCAGACCAGGGGTTCAGTTGCAGCACCAGTACCGCGGGGTCAGGCCCGAGTATTTGCCTTAGATGCTGAGGAGCTTCCGGATACGACCGCTGTAGTAGAAGGTACTTTTCTTCTTAATGATCAATCAGTTAAGGTTTTAATTGATTCCGGGGCTTCGCATTCATTTATTACACCTATTTGTGCACAAAATGCTAAGTTGAAACATGATAAACTGTTGCATGATATTGTGGTTTATACTCCTATGGGGCCGAAGTTTGTCACCAAATCTATCTGCAAGGCATGTAATATTTATATTCAAGGTCGTGTTTTTCCTGCCGATTTAATTATTCTACCGTTCTGCGACTTTGAAATTATATTGGGGATGGACTGGTTAGGTAAATATTATGCCCAGCTTGATTGTAGAAAGAAGATTGTGAAACTAGAAATGCCCGACCAGCCCGTACTTAAAATAGTTGGTAGTAGAAAATCTACGGGGACTCCTATCATATCTTCTATTAAAGCATCAAAAATGTTAGGTAAGGGTTGTGAGGCTTACTTTGCTTACTTGATTAATCAACCTGGTGATCAATTGAAACCGAATGATGTTCCTATCGTGAGAGAGTTTTGGGGGGTGTTTCCTGAGTAGTTACCTGGTTTACCACTTGATAGAGAGACAGAGTTTGTGATCGACTTATTACCAGGAGCTACGCCTATCTCTAGAACTCCGTACAGAATGGCTCCATCTGAGTTGCAAGAATTGAAAATTCAGTTGCAGGGTTTACTTGAGAAGGGGTTCATTCAGCCGAGTTCTTCACCTTGGGGTGCACTGGTTTTATTTGTTAAAAAGAAAGACGGATCTCTTCGGCTATGCATTGATTATCGGGGTCTTAATAAGATAACTATCAAAAACAAATATCCATTGCCTTTGATTGAGGAATTATTTGATCAGCTGCAAGGTGCCAGGGTATTTTCTAAATTCGATCTGAGGCAGGGCTATTATCAGTTAAGGATTAAGTCTGATGATGTTCCCAAAACTGCTTTCAGAACTTGGTATGGTCATTATGAGTTTGTTGTTCTGCCGTTTGGGTTAACTAACGTTCCTGCCGCATTTATGGATCTGATGCAGAGAGTATTCTGCCCCTATTTGGATCAGTTTGTGGTTATTTTCATTGATGATATTCTTGTCTATTCTAAATCTGAGGCGGAACATGAACAGCATCTCAGAATTGTATTACAGACTCTTCAGGAGCATGGGTTATTTGCGAAATTCAGTAAGTGTGAGTTCTGGTTAAGACAAGTCCCCTTTCTGGGCCACATTATTTCTCAGGATAGAATTTCCGTTGATCCAGCAAAGATTGAGGTTGTCATGGCATGGAAACGGCCGGAGACTGTTATAGAAATTCGTAGTTTTCTGGGTTTAGCGGGTTATTACACAAGGTTTGTCGAGGATTTCTCTAAAATTGCTGGGCCTTTGACTCAACTCACTCGGAAGAAGACTATATTTGACTGGAATGAGAAATGTGAGGCTAGCTTCCAGGAATTAAAGAAGAGATTAACCACAGCTCCTATTCTCGCTCTATCTGAGGGTACCGATAATCTGGTAATCTATAGTGATACTTCTAAGGAAGGTTTGGGCTGTGTATTGATGCAAAATGGGAGAGTTATCGCTTATGCTTCCAGAAAACTGAAACCTTATGAACTTAATTACCCGACGCATGATCTCGAGCTTGCAGCTATCATATTTGCGTTAAAGAAACAGCGTCATTATCTTTGGGGTAATAAATTTGAAATCTTTACTGATCACAAGAGTCTGAAATATCTCTTTTCTCAGAAAGAGTTGAATATGAGGCAGAGGCGTTGGTTGGAGTTGCTTGAGGATTATAATTGTACTATCAATTATCTGCCAGGTAAGGCTAATATTGTTGCTGATGCCTTAAGCCGAAAGGCTACAGTTGCTAGTCTAATCATAAAAAATTGGGAGTTCATGGAGGAATTATGTTTATGGAGGCCCAACATTTCAGATTCTGGTGTTCAATTTGCAAGTTTACATATTCAGTCTCTTTTATTATCCAGGATTAGAGAGGATCACCAAGCTGATCTGCAATTGATGGAAATCTTAGAAAAGTCGAAAGGGGGAGAGTCAGATTTCAAATTACATGATGATGGACTTCTTAAGTTCAAAGGCAGAATTTGCATTCCTTCTTAGCCAGCCTTAAAGAAAAAAATTCTTGCAGATGCTCATAATTCTAAGTATACTATCCATCCAGGCAGTACCAAGATGTACAAAGATCTGAAACAGAACTACTGGTAGAACAACATGAAGAGAGAGATTGCTGACTATGTTGCTAAATGTCTTACATGTCAGAAAGTTAAAGCTAAACATTAGAGACCAGCAGGGTTATTGCAACCTTTGGCTATTCCTGTTTGGAAATGAGATCACACTACCATGGATTTCATGTTAGATTTACCGCGGTCTTCAAGGGGTCATGATTTAGTCTGGGTTGTTGTGGATAGATTGACCAAAACCTCTCATTTTATTGCTACTAAGAAGACTGAATCTCTGGATCGGTTGGCTGAAATTTATGTTAAGAATATTGTTAGACTTCATGGAATTCCCAAGAGTATTGTGTCAGACAGAGATCCCCGATTCACATCTCAGTTCTGGCAGAAGATTCAAAAGGCTTTGGGCACGACATTGAACTTCAGTATTTCTCATCATCCTCATACTGACGGACAATCTGAAAGAACTATCTTAATACTTGAGGATATGCTCTGGGCATGCATTTTGGACTTCGGTAAGAGTTGGGAGAAATATTTACCTCTTGCAAAATTTGCTTATAACAACAGTTATCAAGCTACTATCGGTATGACACCGTATGAGGCTTTGTATGGGCAGAAATACAAATCTCCTTTATATTGGGATGAAGTTGGAGAGTCGAAATCTATTGATCCTACTTTATTGCCAGAGATGAACAGAATGATTGATAATGTTCAGCTTATCAGAAAAAGAATGCTGTAAGCACAGAGCCAGTAAAAGAGTTATGCAGATAGACGTTGTCGTGATCTGAAATTTGTCGTAGGGGATCTAGTATTTCTGAAAATTTCTCCTCGCAAAGGTTTGATTCGGCATGGTAAATGAGGTAAACTCAGTCCTCGTTATGTGGGACCATTTGAGATAACTGAAACCATTGAGGAATTGGCTTACCGTTTGGCTTTGCCTCCTAGTCTAGGCAGAATTCATGATGTCTTCCATGTTTCTATGCTTCAGAAGTATCAGCCAGATCCCTCTCATATTATTGAGCCCGAGCCTTTAGAGATCAGTGAGACTTTGACGTACACAGAGAAACCTCTTCGGATTGTGGATTAGAAAGTGCAGGAGCTGAGAACTAAAAGCATTCCGATGGTTAAAGTCTTGTGGGATCATCACGGGTTAGAGGATGCTACTTGGGAGAGAGAGGATCAGATGCGGGAGCGATATCCAGAGTTATTCGCCGATCCATGTAAGAATTGCTTGGACGCAATTAGTTTAAGGGGGAGATGATGTGACGCCCGAGATTTTTAGCCGTACATTCATTAACTGATGCATCCATTGTTTGCGCAATTCCTTCTGTGCTTTATTAACTGTCTTCTTTAGCTACTATTCATCCCGTTTTAAAACTATATTCTATTAGTGAATTAGCATTTTTATTAAATCATATTAAATTTTAGAGGAGTGGGAAAAATGTGCAATTGAGCTAGAGGCGATAGGAGAGCTCATTAAGAAAATGTTTTTAGTAGTTAAATGAATAGTGTTACGTAACAAACTTAGAGATTTAAATAACTAACATTACTTTTCACCTTAAGCTCATTTTTAAGTTAATAACGCGCATTCTAGTGACCTTTAAATACCCAAACTTGACCCCACCTCAACTTAACCTTATATAATTCACCTAAGCTCATTAAAACACAAAACAAAAGGAAAAAATAGCGCAGAAATTACTGTGCAAGGGCCGAGAGCTTCAAGGTGAGGGAAAAAGGTGATTTTTGCTCTTCAACCCTTCAAACCGAGCCAAGCCAAGCCTAGAGCAAGTGGTTTACGGTGTGTGCAAGCTTCCTAGGTGCTCCTACGCGCATTGATGAGGGATTTCACGGCTTATTTTCGCATTTTAAAATTGTTGTCAATTTCTTGATTTGTTGAAAATGTGACCAAATGATATTGTATTGCTTATCTATGCTATTATACCTTGTATATGAGTGCTAGAGAATATATTTGAGCCATTGTTTCGCCTTTTAAACAGTTAGAATCGTTAGTTTGGTTTATGAGGTGAATAGTGACGTTTTTTTCTAGGGTTTTGTGTAATTGCACGTATTAGCTTGATTCAACACTCCTAATAGATGCTTTAGGTGCTAATGAAGATAGTCTAATATCCCCGTACACTTGAATTGCTCTAAAATCGCATAAAACGTGAAATAGTCGACTTTAACAAAGGGGTTTCGGGGTTAATGCGAATCCGGGTGGTTTCGGGCTTCACTTTCAGTATTCTTAGGCTACCTAGGTGCTATAGAAGCTTTGTTAACCCTTGTTTGAAGCCCGGATGAGTTATGTGTGGTACAAAGCTATAAGAGAGAATTTGGGGCTTTCGGGGTTATTGCGGGCATTTGAATGTGTTAGAGGGTTGAAAGGGTTCTTTGAGGGTTAATTAGAAGGTTGGAAGAGTTTCCCTTTGAAATTGAATCATTAACTTTGGTTTGGAAGAGAAATAGTTTGAAAAATAAAGGGGTTTAGGAGCAATTTCGGTTGTTCCATGCTTCTAAGACCTTGGCTGACTTCTCGTGGGTTTAAATATGATTTTAAGTTGTTTTAGAGCTCTTAGCATGATTCGATGTTTGTCTTGTTTATACTCCTTTGTAAAACTACTTATTTGTTGAATAAATTGCTTCTATTCTAACTGCATCGAGGTCAACCTACTTTGTCGATCCTCCCACGTGTTATTTCCTACATTATTGATATTAACTTGCTATTGTAAAGTGTATTGCATAGTGGTTGCGCAACCATAGTGTCAGGGGCGGATGTGTTGAATATCGGCTAGGTAGCAGAGGGCTTGTCAGTGGACATTCAAACTCCGAGCTCTATTCCCTCACTCGCCTGGTTCGGAGATTGCCAGGGGGTGTTGGGTCGTAGGATTATCGGGATACATCCGGAGTACACCCACTAGAGTGTTTGGGATTATGCCAGCTTATCGTTATCGTTATCGTGATCGTGATCATGATCGTGGTTCGTGGATCGTGTTCGTGGATTGAAGTTTTGGTGTTGGGGTTAAGTGAAATGTATCCTTTTTAATGTGTGGTTATTTAAGCTATCGTTACTTCTTAAATTGTTTAATTACTATTGTTGTTTAACTGTTTTACTTGTTGCATTGCACGCCCCGGGAGACTTTATCCCTCACTGGGCAACAGTGGTTGCTCATACCTCGATATATGTTTCAGGATGTGCTGAGGGTGATCCCCAGCTAGTTGAGGTGATAGTAGAAGAGGAGGAAGTTCAGACTGATTGTGACGCCCGAGATTTAGCCATGCATTCAATTACTGTTGTATCCTTTATTTGCGCACCTCTTTCTATGCCTTATTAATTGTCTTCTTAAATTACTATTCACTCCATTTTTAAACTGCATTCTATTAGTTAATTAACATTTTTATTAAATCATATTAATTGTAAAAGTAGTGGGAAAAATGTGCATTTGAGCTAGAGGCGATAGGAGAGCTCATTTTGAAAATGATTTTAGTAGTCAAGTGAATAGTGTTACGTAATAACTTTATAGATTTAATTAGCTAGCCTAAGTTTTATACATTAGCCTCGTTTTGGAGCTAGCAACGCGCATTATAATAGATCACTTAAGCACCCAAATGACCCCACCTCAACTTAGCCCCTTTTATATATCACCTAAGCTCACAAAATGAAAATGAAAAAAAAAATTAAAAGCTGAAAACAGGAGCCCAAACCCGACAGCCCCTCTTTGCACTTGGGAGAAATTTTTCATCTTCAACTCTTAAATTCAAGCCAAGCCAAGCCTTGAGCAACTAGTGTAGGGTGTGTGCAAGGTTCCTAGGTGCTCCTACACGCTTTGGTGAGGGATTTCACGGCTTGTTTTTGCATTTCTAAATAGTTGTCAATTTCTTGATTTGTTGAAAATGTGATCAAATGCTATTGTATGAGTTATCTATGCTAATATACCATCTATATGAATGCTAGAGAACACATTTGAGCCGTTGTTTCGCTTTTTAAACGGTTAGAATCGTTAATTTGAAATTTTGGGTGAATAGTGACGTTTTTCTAGGGTTTTGCGTAATTGCTCGAATTAGCTTGATTCAATGCTTCTAATAGACGCCTTAGGTGCTAGTGAAGGTAACCTAATAGCCCCGTGCACTTGCATTATCTTTAAAATCGCTTAAAATGGAAAATAGCCGACTTTAACTTGGGGCTTTCGGGGTTAATGCGAATCCGGGTGTATTCGGGCTTCAATTCTAGTATCCTTAGGCTGCCTAGGTGCTATACCCGCCTTGATATCCCTTCGTTCACGCCCGGACATTGTGCGTGTAGTTTAAAGCCATAAGAGGGCATTTGGGGCTTTCGGGTAATCGCGGGCATTTGAATGAGTTAGAGGGTTAAGAGGGTACCTTGAGGGTTAGTTAGAAGGTTGAGAGAATTTCCTTTGAAAATGGAATCATTAACCTTGGTTTGGAAGAGAAATAGTTCGAAAAACAAAGGGGTTTAGGTGCAATTTAGGTTGTCTCACACTTCTAAACCCATGTCATGACTTCTTAAGTGTTTATAGGTGATTTTAAGTTGATTTGGAGCTTTTGGTATGATTCTGAACTTATCTTGCTAATGTCTCTTTGTAAAACTGCATATTTGCTTATATAATTGTTCTATTCTAATTGCATCGAGGTCAACCTACTTTGTTGATCCTCCTATGTGTTAACGCTTATATTATTGCCATTAAATTGCCATTGTTAAGTGCATTGCATAGTGGTTGCGCAACCATAGTGTCAGGGACGGATGTGTTGAATATCGGCTGGGCGGTAGAGGGCTTGCCGGTGGATATTCAAACTCTGTGCCCTATTCCCTCATTCGCCTGGTCCGGAGATTGCCAGGGGATGTTGAGTCGTAGGATTCGGGGTACATCCGGAGTACACCCACTGGAGTGATTGGGGTTATGCCGGCTTATCGTGATCGTGCTCGTGGTTCGTGGATCGTGAATGAAGACCAGTGAAGATTGGTGTATAGGGGATTGTGTGAAATGGATCCTTTCAAATATGTGGTTATTTAAGCTATCATTGGGTCTTTAATTGTCTAATTGTTATTGTCGTTTAACTGTATTACCTGTTGCATTGCACGCCCCGGGACTTTATCCCTCATTGGGCAACAGTGGTTGCTCATACCTCGCTAACATGTTTCAGGTGGCACAGTTGGTGGAGTTGCTTTAGCTGCTGTGTGATACTTGTCTGAGGTGGATATGCTTTCTGGTTGCTATATGAAGAATTTGTTGTTGTATGTATAATCTATTTTGGGGCCTTAAAGCTCATGTATGTATTTGAGTAATATGTAAGCTGGAAGTCTGATAATGTAGTAGCAGTGGAAATTCTATGGCTTGTAATAACTTATATTTCTATTTCTAGTTGCTTTGCATGCTTGGGAGTGAATGGCTTAGTGTAGAATGTTTTATCTCTAAGTATGTTTTAATGTTATCCTAGAATGGCATGGCTATTAGGCTATATTGTAAACAAGTTACTTGCATGCTTGTGTGGTTTTAGAACTGTTGTTTGCTTCAAGGCTCGGATGGCCTTGAATCTTTATAAATAGCCATGAAAAGTTTGTTTACTTTGTAGTTACCTTATTTGAAAGTTTACAGGTTTTCAGAATGTCCACAATACAGGGGAAACTCTGTCCGTTTTCCCTAAAATTTTGTGACCGAGTTTGGTTGGGTTGAGAATAGCATGGTTATTAGAGCCTCTGGTCTCGTGAGGGATTGGGGCGTTACACTGATCATCTACCTTAGTTGCTGTGCCTGATAGCTTGAGGTGGTTTTTGTACTTGCTGCTATGTGGAAGACTAATTTGTTTATCTTATGTTCTATTTTGTAGCCTAAGGGCTATGTATATGCTTGTTGTACAAAGGTGAAGGATAGTTGGTTGTGGTGTAGATTTAGAAGCCTATGTCTTGTAATAACTTATGTTTCTGCTTTAATTACCTTGCATGCTTGGAAATGAATGTTCTAACTCTAGCCACTAGTATGCTTGTATGTTTGGGACTATTGTATGCTTCAAGGCTCGGATGGCCTTGAACCTTTGTTGTTTAGTTATGAAAAGCTTGTCTTATCTTGTTGAGGCTTTATTTGAGTGTTTATAGGTTTTCAGAATGTCCACGGTACAGGGGAGACTTTGTCCGTGTGTCGGGTCCGGACTTAACCTTTAGCTTGGGGTTGGGTCGGGGCGTTACAAAGACAAGTTGTCTTCTTTTCCCTTATTTCCTCATTGTTGTCCCCTCTTTGAAAGAAAAGAGAAGACAAATTTTGTCTTCTTTTATTTCTTTTTGTCCAATTATGCATATGTGGTCTATGGCAAGTTGACTTTCTTGGAAGACAAAGAATATACATATATATATACATCATATATATATATATATATATATACATATATTGTGTAGTATTCTTCCACTAATGTAATAATATACAAATATATACATCATATGTATATTGTTAGTATTTTTCTACTAATGTAATAATATGCATATATATACATCATATGTATATTGTGTAGTATTTTTCCACTAAGTATTCAACCTAATCATCATTAGTTGAAATTATGAAAACAACATTTTCATATTTCCATATTAGTCCCAACACTTAATAATAATTGCATATTGGCCCCCAATAACTTTTAAAGGTCAATTATAACATTGTTAACTCCTTAACAATTCAAGAGAAACAAAATATAATTGTTAATACTTTAACAATTCAAGAGAAAACTAAATGCAATTGTTAACACTTTAACAACTCAAGAAAAACTAAATCAAGCACAATAGAAAAAATATTCACCGTGCTCTATTGTGTGTGACTTTCTAGATTTACCGCTATATAGCACTGAAGAAACTTTGAACACTTTCAATATTAACCAAACTATTTGATTTGTTTAGAGAATATCTCCCGTCATTCTCAAAACACTTTCAGAGTTCTTGAGTGACGTTCTAGCTACCAACGTATCAAGACAATTTATAAAGCAATGAAGTCTTATTCAAGTGAATCTATTTATGGTCGCTGATTATCGTGCAATCCAATCCTTCCATTAATTGTCCCGTCGAGCAAAAACTATGATCCGATTAAGTTCATAGACTCGGAACGATGCATAGATCCAAATGGTGGAATGAGAGATGACACATGGAAAAACCGATTTCCATCATTTATGCCTTGGCCAAGGATTTCCTCATTCAACAACCAAACTTGGATCGCATAAGACAATGCCTCACACCAGAGGTTAATGGATCCTATCTTGATCACTACCTGTCAATCACTATACCAAACGAATGAAACTGCGAGAAGACGTATCTCATCTCGTTTGTCGAGACAA
This sequence comes from Ehretia macrophylla, assembly GCA_037974665.1. Lineage (NCBI taxonomy): Eukaryota > Viridiplantae > Streptophyta > Magnoliopsida > Boraginales > Ehretiaceae > Ehretia > Ehretia macrophylla. The sequence continues at coordinate 63,660,601 of CM075779.1, forward strand.
GCATTATCCAAACACTAGAATCAAATCCCAATACATATGACAACCGTAATATCTCAAGTCAAAGGATTACATGCATAATCACAACGAATAACAAATTATTAATCCTAAGTCAAGTAATTTGTTATTCACGTCACATTCAGTGAACTATTCAACTAATAGTCACACACATGTTTGTTAGTCGCATCCCTATGCTGTTATGGCACGTGACTCACCATCCTTTATCATTAACATCCATATGTTAATCAAAGGTAACAACACATGTGATAGTCCGTAATAGATGATTGAAGTCCCGATCAAATAATCTAAGGACTATTAATACTTTAAGTATTTATCATATTAAGGAAATACGCGAATACATTCCTATAATGAAAATACTAGGAACTCATTCATACACATGAAAGAAGGAGAATATGAATGTTCTAATTATGTCAATATGAAAACACACATATATAGACATAGATGTCATAATGTACAAGTTAATGTTAAAATGCCCCAATATATGTCATCCAAATATATAGCATTAGAGCATATCTCTAACAATCTCCCACTTGCACTAATGCTATACAACATAGTATTAGTACAACAAATAATTGTATCATATATCCATCTTCTCAAAACGAGGACCTAGCTGTGACAAATTCATAGCTACGGTTAGTGGGTCAGCTACATCGAGAGATGTGGCCGTTTTCTGCAAATACATATCTCATTATGATTATTGGCTACAGATACAATGCATAAAGATAGAAACACTTTTCCAAATGTTTGGACATACAGTGAGACCTGGGTTCCACAAGTTTGTGCAGTAGCTCCGTATAGTCGTAATACTAAAGCATCACAACTTAACGATAGGAACTATAACCAACTTGTATGATTTCCTCGATCCAAACAACTTCTTTCGTAATATTACATATCACAAAAGACATGAGTTATGTAATGAAATCTACAGTTTTCTCAGAACCTTTCTAACTTACTGAGCTCCCACTACAAATAAACGTGAACCCTAATATAGACATTCTATTATAAGATTCAGATTAAGAATCTGAACTAGTAAATCCGTCACTACAGAATTTACCTCCTCCATGAACTAAAATATATCTTTAGTACTTCCAAGTACTTAAGAATATACTTCAATTATATCCACCATCCCAAACTTGGATTGGACTGATATTTACTCGTAACACTTTACAGTTTACGTAATATCAAGTCTTGTACATAGTATAGAAAATATGAAGTTACTATAACTTTGAATACAAATTTGCAACGCAACTAGAGTTTTTTGAACACCTTCAAAAATACTCTTTGTACAATATAAGGAATTGTCAAGTGATCTCTTCGTACTATTATCATAGCTACAAATTTACAAGATACGAACGATAAGTTCTAAATGGAGAACATTTAATATGACTAGACTATAATTAATATCACAACACACATATTATCATCCATGATATCCAAGTCATCATTATTGCAGTCATAGAAAAGTGGATGTACTCCCACTATTTTTTTTGCAATCAAAGGTTCACCCACATTCTAAATGAAATCTAACTCTTTAATCTCATTTGAATTGGACGAAACAATTCCAAGAAATTTACTTAAAAATTCACAAGTAGATTTATCAAGTATGCACATATTACTCATATCAATTGATCCAAATCATTAATATAGTAACACAATGTGCTATAATGTCTAGCATAATACAAGGAGATTTAAGCACAATTATTGGTAAAAAGACATCATCGTAGTCAACCCTTTGGCTTTGATGATATCTTTCAGAAACCAATATAACTTTAAAAGGTAATTAGCTTTTTTCATTAACTTCAACCTTTATCTCGGAGATCAATATCCAGATTAAGCTAAAATATATAGAGTCTAATCAATATTCTTTACATTATATAGTTTCTTGGAGTCGATATCAAATATACCGTTTATTTGTAAATTGTAGGATCAACTAATTGATCATTATCTCAAATACACAAACAACGTTTGTGCTTTCAAAAAGATATCTATATATTCTTTTAAAGAATAAGATACACTACTAGATTTGCAATGATCTTGTGTGATGACACATTCTGGACCTTTTTGAATAGATTTATTACTTTAGTCTAGGTGATTTTATAGCTTTTGAGGACGCTTTCTCAATTTCTATTTTTCTTAGAATGCAACATCTTCTTGAACAAAATATTTTCTTCAAGAAAGATTATTATATAATAAATCAATGCACATTGATCATTAAATATAAATTATATCTTACAAAACTAGGATATATTATAAAATTACCTTCAACCAAAACTCCCACTAGTCTTTAAAAACTTTTAAATAAAAGTAGGACAAATCAAAATTAACACATTTAATCCTTGATTGCTTTCCAACTTATATCAAATATAAAGTTTTAGTAATAGTAGAGATTTACTATTCAATATAATATTAAATTAAGGAAAGCATGACCCACAAATAAATAGAATGATTAGTTAAACTAATCAACAAATGTACTATATCCAACAAAGTATGGTTCTTCATTTAGAATACCCTATTTAATTGTAGTACACCGGACATTGTTAATTTCGATACTATATCAAAATTTTAGGATACTCAAACAAAATAGTACTTAAGTATTTTACCTTCATGATCTAATCATAAGGTACTAATACACTTTTCTATACGAGCCTATTCTAAAATAGCTCCACATACATCAACGTGTACTAATCTGATTAACTTAGTAGTTCTAATCCTTTATCAAACAAAGGATGACTTGGTTACCTTTCTAATAAATAAGATGTATAAGTTGATCAAATCAACCTAATCATCATCTTATTATTAGAAAAAACTAATCATGTAGAAACTACAATTAATTTAAATTATTTGAGTAATCTTAAAATTTGGTGGATGGTTATAATCGTTGACAATATGTTTGCAATACATTCTTTCGTCCATATCAAGATAATAAAGACTACACCATAATGCGCTTTTACAAACTTTAGGTATAATTCTTAAAATACAAAATATGTTCAGAAGGCATCCAAAAAAATTGTCTTTAGCTAACGCAACAACCTTTGTTTCATTTGCTAATACTGAAAACATTTCATGCTTCCAAAAGCGCACTACTAAGATTAAGATTCTATCCTCGAACACATTCACTAATGTTTCACTAGAATCCATAAAGTAGTACCAATCACAGTCAAAGAAGATTTATAATCTATAGTAGCTTTACAACCTTGACATTCAAGCTATAAAGATACTTTGGATTAAAACCTCCTTTAATGTCCAGTTTTAAGGCTATGAAAATATCTTTTACACATGCCTATACAATCCTTAATTTTCTTCTTAGATATACTCCCACTGGTTAATAGAAATCATCTCTCTTTGCCTTTCTTCTTTGCATTACCACTAACCAAAGAGGAAATACAAATATGAGAATGAATTCTATTTATATCTAATATCATGCATTAAATATGCTTACCACAAAACCATTTGCTAGTTTAGAATTATATTCTTTACATCTTGCATACCCTATGCAAACTATGAAAGAATACAAATCCTTAGCATATTTAATTTGTTTTATTTATCATCCATAAGTACTACAACTTTTCGTTTTGATACATTATCAAGATGAAAAATAACAGAGCATGTAATTCTAAGATTTTATTAAGTTTCTAAGAACCATTCTTAGATGATAACGTTAATCAAAAAGTTTGGTATGGTTGTGCGATATCAAGTCTAGTTAATTAAAAACGACGGGTTCATTGTTGTAGGCATAAACGTATGTAGAAAATAAGATCGCTAATTGACATAAAACTTATTAAAACATTTAATTTGGCCTTTAATTAAATGATACCTCCCACTAATTTTATCGATTCACACACTTCCTAAATGAGATCGTGAATCTAATTAAAGACTCATTAGTAGGTGACTATAGTTCTCTTTAATATCAATACCCCTCAGCTTTGGTGCATTATTAGAATATTCATATAAAGAGTTAGCAACGATTACTATCTATATCATTATATAAGATATGGTCATTTTGCCCATAAATCACCGTAACCTCAGCTTTGGTGCATTATTAGAAACGTGATCTAGTTAGATTACACCCACCGTCACAATGTTGCGACAATTTGAATTCCGGACCTCAGTTTTAATGCGTTATTGGCCTCGTGATATTGGAACAATACAACATCACTATGCTTGCTAGGTAAACATAATACTTTCATGGAATATGTCTTCTTACTTTTGGGTTAGACAATACATATCTAATCGAGCAAATATAACCTACGATAGTGGAGGGCAACGATAAATATTTTTACCGCTTTACAATCTAATATGTTTGCACATAGGAAGATTTTGAATTTAATTAGGTCTCACTTTGCACATTAGCTCATTTACAAGCATACATCACATATAGACAAATAAATAAACATGCATGCAAAATCATATATCATGGTGGATCATGGACTTGGTCTATGAAACAAATCAAGACAAAACTAAAACCTTAACAAACACATCAACATGTCTTCTTTGGTCTTGTTTCTTGATTTCTTATAAAATCCAAAGCACCTCCAACTCCTTAAAAGTCTCCAATGGTCTTCTTGTAAACTTATTGTGGAAATTACATACATTATGTCTCACTACAAATTTTTCTCAATTGCAAGAAAATAAAATGAGACTTATGTGTTAATTACATACTAATAAATGATATAATTAGTTACAACACCATCTAATAAAATTACAACTAATTAATCATTCACTAACCAAGTCCATGATCAAATTTACCAAATATCATCCAACATCACTATGTAAGATAAAACTCATAAAGCATAGGATATGCATCATATACATAAATAATGAAGCTAAACAAGCAAGCTAACACAAACTAATGTATCCAATACATTAAGTAAATAAAAGGCATGTTTGCAATAAGTTTCATATCTTGAGGTTTTAGCATCTCATGTTAAACAACACAAAAGAACTATATAAAACCAATTTTAAGTCCATACTTGTAAAATTAGGCCCAATACAAATCATTTGTTAATTTCATTACTCAATTTGAGTTCCTAAGATCATTTTAATCTTCACTAAGAAAAAAACTTCATCTAATCTTATTAGACTAAAGCCCACTGTTTTTTGAGTCCATTGGGCTTAACCAAAATCCCATCACATAGTCATGACTTCTAATTTATGACCTATCACAAATCTGCTGCACATGTACTAAACATATTGATTTGGTTAGCCTATCTACAGATCTCCAAAGATTCCAAAACTTTTCAGAGACATATCTCTTCGAATGTAGATAGTTTTAGAATAAAACAGAATTCAATTAGGAGTTAAATTGACTAAGTTATGCCTCTCAGAACACAACTATGCAAACTATCCAGCTTTACGCGAGAATCAGTAACTCACTGTAATTGATTTGTTTTGAAACCCTTAGCCACAAAATTAGGAGATACATATTAGAGGATGAAATGTTATACTATCTCTATAGAATAACATGTCCAAAAATCAGTCCCAAACAACAATATTTGGCCTTTCAAAATAGTCATGCAAAATCAGTGCGCAGAAATTTTTTCAGAAATGTTGAAACTTTTTTCTTGTTCTTTTGTACTCAAGACTTTAGAAACTTCAAGCAAACACATATGTAATCACATGAACATCAAGTCTTTGCTCTGATACCACTTGAAGGATCTCATATATTTAGAGCTATGAACATCATCTAGCTAAGAATCGAGCAGAAGAAAAACATGAAGTTCAAAACTTTCTGGAATTTTAAAGCATAACGTTTGTATAAACTCTGATCTTGATATCATGTGATTAACATATGCAAAACATATATATAGCAAGTATATATATATATTGACAAAAGATAGTAGAAGAGTATACCTCTTGTAGACAACTCATGGAAGCCATAGATCTGAATTTTTGCACACTTGATGGAAAATACCTCCCCTTGAAAGCACAAGAGCTCTAGTCCGTCCACATGAGCAAAGAATGACTTCTCCATTTCCGTGGTTGTTTTGTGCTAGATAACCATGGAAGATTTATGAGCTTGTTTGTGAAGAAGAGAGCAAAACCATTTACTTCTTCTTCTTTGTTCATGGCTACGTTTTTGGTGAAGAAGAAGAGAAGACAACTTCATCTATTTTGCTTCATTTTTCAGCCATGTATGATGAAGATGATGAAGAAGAGAAGACTTCTTCTCATTTTTTGCTGCGTTTTTCTCAAGCTTTTTCAGCCATAGAGGCTTGAGGAGGAGAGAGAGATAGATGACAACTTCATCCTATCAAAAGAAGAAGAAAACAATTCTTCTTCACCTTTTTCTTTCTCCAACGTATGGAGAGAAGAGAAAGGAATACAAGTTGTCTTCTTTTCCCTTATTTCCTCATTGTTGTCCCCTCTTTGAAAGAAAATAGAAGACAACTTTTGTCTTCTTTTATTTCTTTTTGTCCAATTATGCATATGTGGTCCATGGCAAGTTGACTTTCTTGAAAGACAAAGAATATACATATATATATTGTGTAGTATTCTTCCACTAATGTAATAATATACATATATATACATCATATGTATATTATTAGTATTTTGTCACTAATGTAATAATATACATATATATACATCATATGTATATTGTGTAGTATTTTTCCACTAAGTCATTTAAATATTCAACCTAATCATCATTAGTTGAAATTATAAAAATAACCTTTTCATATTTCTATATTAGTCCCAACACTTAATAATAATTGCATATTGGCCCCGATAAATTTTAAAGGTCAATTACAACAACGTTAACTCCTTAACAATTTAAGAGAAACAAAATATAATTGTTAACACTTTAACAATTCAAGAGAAAACTAAATGCAATTGTTAACACTTTAACAACACAAAAAAAACTAAATCAATCTCAATAGAAAAAATATTCATCGTGCTCTATTGTGTGACTTTCTAGATTTACCGCTATATAGCACTGAAGAAACGTTGAACATTTTCAATGTTAAGCAAACTATTTGATTTGTTTAGAGAATATCTCCCGTCATTCTCAAAATACTTTCAGAGTTCTTGAGTGACGTTTTAGCTACCAACGTATCAAGACAATTTATAAAGCAATGAAGTCTTATTCAAGTGAATCTATTTATGGTTGCCGATTATCGTGCAATCCAATCCTTCCATTAATTATCCCGTCGAGCAAGAACCATGATCCGATTAAGTTCATAGACTTGAAATGATGCATAGATCCAAATGATGGAATGAGAGTTGACATATGGAAAAACTCATTTCTATCATTCATGGCTTGGCCAAGGACTTCCTCATTCAACAACCAAACTTGGATCGCATAGGACATCGCCTCACACCGGAGGTCAATGGATCCTATCTTGACCACTACTTGTCAATCACTATACCAGACGAATGAAACTGCGAGAAGACGTATCTCATCTCGTTTGTCGAGACAAGCATTATCCAAATGCTAGAATCAAACCCCAATACATATGACAACCGTAATATCTCAAGTCAAAGGATTACATGCACAATCACAACGAATAACAAATTATTAATCCTAAGTCATGTAATTTGTTATTCATGTCACATTTAGTGAACTATTCAACTAATAGTCACACACATGTTTGTTAGTCGCATCCCTATGTTGTTATGGCACGTGACTCACCATCCTTTATCATTAACATCCATATGTTAATCAAAGGTAACAACACATGTGATAATCCGTAATAGATGATTGAAGTCTCAATCAAATAATTTAAGGACTATTAATACTTTAAGTATTTATCATATTAAGGAAATATGCCAACATATTCTAAACACTTTTAGAATACATTCCTATAATGAAAATACTAGTGACTCATTCATACATATGAAAGAAGGAGAATATGAATGTTCTAATTATGTCAATATGAAAATACACATATATAGACATAGATGCCATAATGTACAAGTTAATGTTAAAATGCCCTAATATATGTCATCCAAATATGTAGCATTAGGGCATATCTCTAACATAAACATGGAATGGTGAAAGCTCCTAGGTCACTACACTTCTGAGGCAGCCCTTTGGTGCAGATGTTACTAACTTTTTCAGTAAGACGGACCTTTTTAGGAATGGAGTTAGTCCGTCTTTTCTTCACACACAGATCCTTCAGAAATTTGGCATAAGCTGGAATCTGTTGGATAACCTCTACTAAAGGTAGATTGATCTTAATGTCTTTAAGATGCTCTAAGACCTTGAGTTGTTTAGGATCATCAATCGGCTTTGGACAGGACAAAGATGTGGGGAAAGGTACTTGAGAGGATGATTCAACTATTGACTCCACCGTTGGGTTTTGATTCCTACAGAAGTTATTGACATCATTGCTAATAACCTCAATCTCAGGTTCCTCTACTTTCTCAATTTCTTCAAGAACATCCCTAACCTTTTCTCTAACCTGGTTTATCAATGGTCTTCTCACTCCTAAGGGTAATCACGACATTGGCTTGTTCTCGGACAGTCTCAGTTTGGACAATACTACATTGTCCTCGTAGATTTACCACGGTCTGAGATGGAAGCTTACCCTCGTCTCTCTTGCTTAAAGTTTGGGCCATTTGCCCAAGTTGTCCTTCAAGTTTAGCTATAGACTGTTGCTGAACTTGGAACATTTGTACAAGTTTGTCAAATTTGTCATCAAATGATGACTGTGCAGGAGGAAGAGCGGGGACATTGTTCGGTTGTGTTCTGAATGGATTGTCCTGTTAGACTCGGTAGTAAACAGGAGGATTATTATTTTGTGACCTCTGATATTGATGTTGAGGCTCATAGTTTCCTTGTCTTTTCTGATATTGTTGTTGAGGAAACTGAGTCTCATGATTCCTTTGTCGCCACGAAAATGCGGGATTGTCTCGCTAGCCAGGATTATACGTGTTAGAATACGGATTGTAATTCCTTGTATATCCTTGAGTGGCGAAGACTTGTTCTTGCATGAACTCAGGAAATTATGAACCGATTGGACAGTCCAGAGTAGAGTGATCTACTGCAGAACATACGACACAAATTTTCGTAATTTGAGAAGCTTGTGAAGAAGAAGACCCTAGAAAGATGAATTTTTCTACTTGCTGGGCTAGGGCATCTACCTTATCAATCAATTGGGTGTTAGAGTTAGAGTTAACTTCGAACAATGCCCTATTTTGGGGATTGTGAGTGCCTTTAGTTTCTCTATCTATAATTGTGTTTTGAAGAGAATCTTTAGCTATGTTCTCAATTCTACTACAAGTTTCATCTGCTGTGAGGTGATAGAAACCTCCATTACTCATTGCATTAACCATCATTTTCTGTTGAGGTGTAAGGCCTTTAAAGAAATAATGCAAGAGATCGTGACGGTCAAACCCATGATGAGGACACTGATATTTTAGATCAAGAAATCTTTCCCATGCTTCATGAAATGGCTTTAAGTCCGATTGAGCAAATGTCATGATGTCAGTTCGAAGAGTAGTAGTTTTTGTCATTGGGAATAACCTATGTAAAAATTTTCGAATAAGTTCTTCCCAAGAAGTGATAACTCCCGCGTCTAAAAGATTTAGCCACTGTTTGGCTTTATCTTTCAAGAAAAATGGGAATAGACGCAGTTGGATATTCTCACGGGTCACATTTGGAATATGAAGCGTTGAACATGCTTTCAAGAATTGTATGAGCGTGAGGGTTCTCGTTGCTCTTTCCATATAAGGAATGAAGCATTGAAATTGTCCCAGTCTTAAGCTCAAAGTTGACATTGCCAAGAGCCAGTGGGGCAATGGCAAACTCGGGATTATAATCACCCAGAGAGAAATGTTGACGTAAAGTCATTCGTTGATTCACGGGTCAATTAACAGGTTGAGCTATAAGGAGAGGTAGAAGGTTTTGAGCATTTCCTTTTTGATCCGCCATCGGGACTGAGATACTCCTTCGCGGGGTTTTCTAGGGCTCAGGATTATATGGGGCGAGTTTTGGATCCAAGGAACGACGCCCGTGCATACAAAAGCTAATATAAGTATAAATGCAGTAAGAAACTATAAGAAAATATGCTAAGTATATTTATAGACTATATTTTATAAAAGCTTAAAACAGTTATAGACTTAAATATGAAATAAAGCTTACAAAATTTAAAATACTAATATACTTTACAAACAATTATATAAATAAAACAGTGTAAAACAAATATAAACAATATAAACAATAATTACAACACTTTAAAACAAATTCACAATTACTTTTATCCATAACTAACTATACCGTGCTTCCTCGGCAACGGCGCAAAAAACTTGATGTGATCAGTTGTATGTGTAAAAATCGGTGTAAAACAACCAAGTTTAAATACCCGCAAGTGCACGGATCTTCATAATGTAGTGTGCTCTGAGTGCGGAATCATACCACAGGGAAGCTCGCTAGTTAAATTAGTGAAGTAGTGTGAAAGTGTTTAAAATGCTTAAGTGACAGGTTCACAATTGGAGTGTAAATTCAACTACAACTAACTAAATTATCTAAGTTAAACTAGCTAAGTAGGAATACGAGGGGAGGTGATCTAGGGGTTGGAATATATAAATGAGGCAATTTAATATAGGCTCGGTATCTAGATTATCTAATTCTGCAAGGGCTTAAGCTACAAGCATACACCCGGTTAAGCTAAAAGCTATAGACCTAGTTAATCTACTTAATTTATTTTAACCAAGTACAACAAGACAATCTAAACAAAGAAATTAACTTTACTGGTAGAAACTATGGTACAACCTATAATTTCATGGAGTCTATGGTACAACCTATAGACTCATGATTTAAACAATTATATGGCACTAAAGTAACGCATTCATAATATTAACTACAAGTATAATATTATGATACGAAAGTAAAGCATTCATAACATCTACTTTAAAAGCATTACGTATGAATACTGAATTAAAACAAGTCATACATTGCATTATGAATTGAATAAACTAAATCCGATACCATATATTAAAATACTGTTATTTACAATATTCACCCTTAAATATCAGTCTACTCAGACATAAATGAATGCGAGTTATGTAAATAAGAAAGAGTCAAAAAAGGCTCCCCCATATTGACGAACGTGTATTTTTTATCCCTGAAATTTGAACAGAGGTCCGACGCAAAGTAACTATTCAAGCAGAGCTAATTTCTCCCGAATAAGAACTACTAGGGATGAGTTTTTCCCGAATAAGAGCTTTCATATTAAAAGCTATTCGGACAAAACCTCCCCTGCATAATAATTATTAGGGTCGGACTTACCCCCTAAAAGTAGCTATTTGGGCAAAATTTCCCCGAATAAGAACTACCTCAGTAGAACTTCCCTCATATCCTACTAATTAACTATAACTAATACTACAAACTAACGTGAATTAACTCAAAAATTGATTAAAAATAACAAAAATCCAAAATTAATTAACAAATTCGAAAGGAAATGGGGCTATTTATAGACAAAATTTCAGAGGGGCGCTCGAGCGCCCTTCTGTTCGGTCTGTTGTTTTCTTGACATGTGGCAGCTTCTGGAAGGGTCTTGTGGCGCGCTCGAGCGCCAGTGAGGCGCGCGTGAGCGCCATTCTACTCCATCATTGAATCTTTGCCACGTGTTTTCTTCTAGAAGACGGTGGATTTTTCTATGTAGGGCGCTTGAGCGCCAGGAGGGCGCACTCGAGCGCCTTTTTGCTAACTTTTTGGGCTTGAATTCTGACTTTTGACCAGGCTCTCGACCGATGCGTTTTCGGGCTATTTTCAGCATTCCAAGTCTGATTACGCGCTAGTTTCGGCCAAATTCTGACTTTAAGGACTCCATTCTTCCACCATTCCGTGTGTTTTCCCCCTTCTTCACTTCTTGACTTGTATTTTGGATCATTTTGAGTCTGAGTTTCCACTTTCCGGTATCAACCTACATTGCATCGAAAGTATCAAAGTGTTGCAATAATTCCCAAGTTAAGACGCAAATGTAATATAAATACCAAGGTTTGAGTGCTACAAATACAGTCACATCACCCACCTTGCAGTGTCCAAGCTCCTCTCGAATGGTTAGTGCAACCACATCTTGTTTTTTATGAGGCATCATCATGGTGGAGTGCCTTTGGTGAAAACACCGACCGAAATATATTTTTGAGATTCGTTGTCTATCTAAATAGAATAGAGCCCTCGAAGATCAAGTTGATGAATAAAACCACCACCAACTCAATTTAAACAAAGCTTTCACAATTTATTCAGTTTGTTGAAAATATGGACCAGATTTTAAATATGAAGGGCATCATTACTGGCAATCAGATTTTAATTCTAGTGGTGCTTGGGTCACATTTCATTAGAAATGAAGAGCATGGGGAAGAGGGAAAGATTAATTACCTCAAATAGTTCAAGAGGAGAGTTTCCATCTTTTGGAGCTCCCTGTTTTGCATCTACTCGAAGCATCACTTTTCTGCATCCAGAAAGGAAATTATAAATTCATAAACACTTGGGAGGAATACTGCAACTCTTATGGTTTTTAATAGTCAGAGAGAAAGGACAACTTCTCAGAACAGAGAGTTGCTTCCATAGAGCATTATTAGGCACAGATATAAGCTCAGAGACAAAATTAAGATACCAGCAGATCCAGGGGTTATCATTTCTAAGATTATCGGGAACCTTTGATATAGAATCAAGAATGGAGTCTCAGTTCCAAGAATCTTCCCAAGAGCTTATGCCGAAAATTACCAACCTTAGAGAGAACTAAAGGATGGTAGATGGAATAAAGATCCCTGAATTTTATCATAAATCACACCATTTATTCGCAATATTTCTAAGTCCAACCACACCATCTTAAATCAACCTATTTACAAGTAAAACCAGCCCAAGAGTTATATTCCATGGAGTATTTGCTAGTACTCTGAACAATCACCATGTCCTCTACTCCTCTATGGCACTGATCCTTTCCATGCTCAATACAAGCCTCCTAATGAGACTGAATCTCAGATTCATTTATGAAAGTTTAGCTTCTCTAGTTGTTATTCCAATTACAAAAAGAACAAATACAAAAAAATAAAGGCTGAGATTTTCAACGCGTTTGAAGTGACATAATCCCAACAGAAGAGCTTAAGACAGAGCCTAGATGAATTCAAGTCATCAATATTACAGAAGAAGAAATTCAAACTTATACCAATTCCAAAATCAATCAAGATTAGCATGTGTAACAAGCCATTGAACTGTCATGCTGCAGCACTTCCAAATTGGAAAACAAGGTACTGTGAACACGGTGGAAATGAACGCAACAGTACAATTTGAAGAGCAAGTTGGCAATTATACAAGAAAGATGAAGCAGTAAATTTAATTAGTTCCATCTTAAAAATGATGTCCAGTCCTTTTCTTATAAACTTCTAAAATTAATTAGGATTTTCAAAATTTTAGGTCTCAAATGTTATTTTAATCACTAAGTTGTTTACAGTAGATTTCCCAATACATTTGGTCCACTCTAATTAGCTTCATGAAATTTGAAATATATCTGCACTTCTTGACATTCTAGAGCGCATTGGAGTCACAAAGTTTACTTTAGGTTTTGCCATTTCTGCATTCAATGTTATGGTATTGAGATGCCTATTACTATTGATATAATCTTCAAAAAATTCAATGGTGGAGTAATATCATGTGGACATGATAATTGTATGCATTACATTGCCAAATGCTTGCAAGTGTAAAAGTTTTCCTCTCCACTTCCAATATTCCAGCCTCTCCTTCTAAATTTCTCTCTCAATTACTCTTCTGAGAGTTGATTCATCATTCTCCCTCACCATAGAAGCATGGCCTCTAAGCGCATTGATCACTATTGTAAGACCCGGCCCAAGACCACATGTGCATTAGGTCATGTCATACATAATTAAATCATTTTATATGCATTTGATGTGTTTTATATGCTGTTAAATAGGTTTATGTATGTTTACCTCGAATTACGTGTATATCATCCTTTAACATGCAACCAAATATTTTAAGAGTCGTAGGAAATTAATTAACATTATAGAGCTAAGATTAGTAACTAGGTAGTTAGAATTAACACTAAAATGACAAATTAGTAATACGCAAGCAAGCTCAAGGGCACTCTCGTCCTAAAGCAAAGTAACAAAATATCCTAACACTATTTGGTCTCACCCAAGTCAAACACACAAACACACACCAATACACACTCATCCATCAACACACACTACACCATCTACACATACTAAAATCCTACAAAACACACTTACACACACTACACGATTTTTCCAAGAAGAAGAAGAAGAAAGAGAGGAAGGGGGAAGTAGAAGCAAGCCATTTCCAAACTCTTCAAACATTTCCAATCAATTTTCTCCCATTTCTAACTATTGCAAACGTGAGGGTTTAAACTGATTTCTAAAATTTTTTGAAGTTCATGAGCATGTATGTATAGGTGTTCACTTAGTTTTGCATGCTTAGAAGCCAAGAAGTTAAGTTTGAACATTTCTGGAAATCCCGGGTAGCCTACTGACCCTTCTGTTCGGAGCACTTTTAAGGTAGAAAACGATGTTAAAAATGCATGAAATTTCATGAGTCACTAGATTTTTCAGTTTTGAACATATCTTGCAGAAATAGGCTAAGGGTAATTTTGACTTTAAGACCTCCAAAATGGTCAAAAATCGTAATGTGTCTAAATCTGGACAACTTGAAAATATGAAGTTATGTTTCTGGCAACTCTCTGTCTAATTAGAACGAAATGTTTTTGACCTAGCAAATGATTTCAAAAATACATGAAACTTGGTGATTCACTATATTTTTCAGTTTTGAACATATCTTGCAGAAATAGTCTAAGGCTAATTTTGAGTTTAAGGCCCCTAAAAATGGCAAATACCGAAATGTGTATGAAACTGGACAGATTTGCGTGGTCTCACGGTTTTGGTCATAACTCCTAAGTCCGAACTCGAAATTCAGCGAGGTTTGTTCCTAGATTTAAATCACTTGTTAAGCTTAAATTTGACATTTGATTAACTGAATTTGGAGATTTTTTGCTTGGCTAAACGAATGAGGAAAAATAGGCTATTGCAGTGAGGTTTTATTTTGAAACTTGCTTTAAATCATGTTGTAATTGTACTTTGAGGTATTGAATGCTTGGACTTGTGGAAATTAGAAGTTACATGGACTGTTTTGGTTGGTTGAGATTGCTTAATTTGGTTGATGCATAACTTAAGTTCATTACATGATTGATTCTTGCCTAATCGTATGGTAAGCATGAAATTGAGGCCCTATTACTTATGCATACTTGCTAAGTGACTAACCTATGGTTAATTGAATTCATTTGAGTTGTTAGTAGGCTGTCCAATAATCTCTAAGTATGCATGAAATGGTTTAGGTGATTCTTGTGGTTCTTAGCATACTAAACCTACACCCAAGTATGGTCCTTGTAAACCCTAATGGCTACGTAGACTCCCAAGTCATAAACCACTCTTGTGCATCTTATAATTGATGTTGAGGAATGTTAATGGACTGCCCGAAATTGTCCTTATAGCTCTAAGCACGATTCTCGATGATTGCATGTTGATAAGTTAACTATTCTTGCTCCCCCTCTGTAGTAAATTGTCGTAGCTTGCTCGTATATCCTTAACACTTGGTATGTGAACTAAAATGAGTTATACGACTTGTTTTATATGGTGTTATTTGGCTGCCCATTAAATGTTCATATGCTTCTAGGTGTTATACAAGTGGTTTTACATGTCAAAGTATGCCTCGTATGTTTACTTGCCGATATATGATCATACGTGTATCCAGAGGCAACCTACTTTGTTGACCTCCTATTGTGAATTGTTAAAAGATATTCTATGGCTTATTTTGAACATGATTACTTGGCTGCCCGTGAAAGTTTAATTGCTTTCAAACTGATAAATGAAATGAGTATATAGTCTTATAATGCCTTATGAATATATGCTCGTATGAAATCGCTACACGGTTACACACTTGTATAATAAAGTAACTTCCTTGTTGCCCTCCACGTTGTGTCTTATGATTATTAAATGCAAGATGTTTACATGTCTAATTAGTTATTTGATAAGTATGCTCAATTAAGTTTGGATCATGTATATGTTTGAACATGCTTGACAGAGACAACCTCCTTGTTGTCCTCCAAATGGTGTCTGTATTTTCCACAAATTAATGAGGTGTGATTGGTGTGTTTATGGGTTGCCTCCGGAGTACCTTCTTCACGGGTTGCCTCCGTAGTGCCCTCTTGATTGGTGTGTTTATGGGTTGCCTCCGGAGTACCTTCTTCACGGGTTGCCTCCGTAGTGCCCTCTTGATTGGTGTGTTTATGGGTTGCCTCCGGAGTACCCTCTTCACGGGTTGCCTCCGTAGTGCCCTCTTGATTGGTGTGTTATGGGTTGCCTCCGGAGTACCGTCTTCATGGGTTGCCTCCGTAGTGCCCTATTGGTTGTCATGGATATGGGTTGCGTCCAGGGGACCTTCCTCATGGGTTGCCCTCGGAGTATTCTCTTGATCAGTGTAACAAGTCGCCTCCGAAATGCCACTCTTAATTGGTGTGATGAAGATGATTTGACAAGAAAGCTTGAGATTGGCCATCTCTAACAAAGTTCGTGATATTGTATCCTTTTACTACATGGTTTCTACTCTCGCTGGGTCCCTCGAGGTCCTCGAAGAGTAGAGTTACTTGAATAAGATTTTGACTATTCCGTATTTGTTATACTTGATACTTTAACTATGTGGATTATATGCATAGCACGATTTTATAAAGAAGATTTCAAAATGATAAAACCTTTGTGAAAACCTTCATTTCTCATCCTCACTGAGCTATACGCAGGACTAGCTTACCCCTCTTTCTAATACTTACAAGTGAGACCGAGGCCGAGCCAATTGAACAAGTTGAGGGCGAAGAGGCTTTATGTGATGAGACTGACTTCTGCTTTTGTTGATCTCCATGCTTGTGTAGAAGGCATAGATTGTTAATATAAACTTATGATGTACTTTCGAATAACCTTGTGTTATGTAATATTATTTTGGACTATTACTACATACTAAGTTTGATTACTACTCTTTTGAGGTCTAGATGTCTGTATTTGGCCATGTATGAAGTACAAACAGGGATGCTAGGTCTTGTAATTATGAAACAAGTTGTTGTGGCCTTTTTGTGCCAAATGCCAAGAGCATTCTTTTGAAGATATTTGTGGAAAAGAAAAAAAAATGCATGCTAGGTTGTTAATCGATGACCTTATAGGTATTAAGTTGGTTGACACATTACGCTCCGACCTTAACCTCAGCGAGTCTTGGTCCCGGGGTGTGACACTTATTTATATGGTATCAGAGCTAGCTTTAGTTAGCGTAGTCCGGGTTTTGAATAGAGGTCCCTGGGGAAAGAGTCTTAACTCGAATAAAGTCTTAGGTGATTTCTATATGTGCTTATGTGCAACCATACGTGCTTAACGTGCTGAAATTGCTTCTTGCTTATATTTAACTTACATGATAAATATAACAATATGCATGCATGTAGAAGTATTAGAAGTTTACTTGTTCATAACTCACATAATGCATGCATAACCTATAACAGTGGTTGGTATTTGTTCTATATTTGTAGATGGCAGCTCGTAACACTCGTAGCACCGCTGGGTCTCAAGAGACCGGGAATGCGGATCAAGCTAATCTTAGTATAGCTATGTTCAATTTGATGGCAACTACAATCGATCGGATGAGTAGGGCTATGGAACAACAAGCAGAAACCGCAGCAACCACAGCAGCAGCAGCGGCAACTAATAGTAATAACGACAACAATCATGGTGCTGGTAGCAGTGGTGGAAACGGAGGTGAAAGGGGAGGTGATAACCTTAAGGATTTTTTGTTCTACAGTCCACCGAAGTTCAGAGGCCAGCCGAATAGTGAGGAGGCAGAATATTGGTTGTCTCGGGTGGAGAAGATTTATGCTGCACAGGACTATGCAGAGGAGAAGAAGGTTGCCTATGCAATCTTTCAATTAGAGAGTGATGCTGAGACCTGGTGGAATTCAGTGAGAGGTCAATGGGAGGTTCAGCACACTCCATTTAGATGGATGAACTTTGTTAGAGCATTCAAGAGTAAATACATATCTAAGGCTTCCCGAGATAGGAAGATGAAAGAGTTTATGTACTTGAAGCAAGGAAGCATGACAGTGGCAGAGTATGGGGCGAAATTTGATAGCCTCTCCCAATATGCACCGCATATGGTCCAGACCCTGGCCACCAAGATATGGAAGTTTAAACAGGGGTTGAGGCTCGAGATTCAGGATGGGTTGGCAGTGGCAGAGTTCGACACTTATGATGCTATCTATGAGGCTGCATCGAGGGTTGATGAGATGAAGTTAGCGATAAAGATTGGTCTATCTCAGCAGAACAAGAGGCCTTTTCAGACTCAGGGTCAATCTAGAGTCTTCCAGATCCAGAAGCCCCAGGATCAGGCCAGACCAGCAGTTACTAGGCCTCAGCCTAATGTCCCAGCCACTCAGGTAGTTCGTGGAACATCAGGAGGGCAACTGTAACCCGAACTGTGGTGTGCAAATACTGTAACAAACACAACCATTCTGAAGTCCAATGTTGGAGGAAGGGTAACAAATGTCTTAGGTGTAGAAATGAACAACACCTAGCCAGAGATTGCCTGAAGTAGCAAAGTATGATACTCCAGCTCAACAGGCAAGGGATGCTCTGGCGTAGAGGGTTCAAGCCCAAGCTTATGCCATGGATCAAGCAGTAATCCTAGATGATGCCGCTATTGTTGAAGGTACCTTCTTGATTCAAAACCAATTGGTTAAGGTTCTTATTGATACTGGAGCTACGCATTCATTCATAACCCCCAAGTGTGCATATCGCACTAAGTTTCTAGTTGAGAACTTACCATATCATGTAGAAGTTAGCACACCTATGGGCCCCAAATATACCATTAGACTGTCATGTAAAACATGTAAGATACAGGTGGGGAATCAAGAGCTTCCGGCGGATCTTATAGTGCTTATCTTCCGAGACTATGAAGTTATTTTAGGGATGGACTGTGTATCACGGTATCATGCACGATTAGATTATCGGACAAAGGTTATTGAGTTTCGGGTACCGGGACAACCAGTGCTAAAGGTGAGAGGAGAACGTGACATGTCAGGAAAATCCTTGATATCCTCAATCAAGGCTGTGAAATTCATGAGGAAATGTTGTAATGGGTATTTGGCTTACATAATCAACAAGCCAGTGGATCAAGTTAAGTTAATGGAGGTGCCGGTGGTTAAAGAGTATGCTGATGTATTCCCGGAAAAGTTACCAGGGTTGCTACCCGCAAGAGAGATTGAGTTTGCGATTGAGATATTTCCAGGTACGCAGTTCTTCTCAAAGGCTCCGTACCGCATGGCTCCGACTGAATTGCAGGAGTTAAAGGTTCAATTACAAGGCTTGTTGGAGAAGGGATTCATACAGCCTAGCACGTCTCCATGGGGTGCACCGGTCTTGTTTGTGAAGAAGAAAGATGGAACATTGAGGTTGTGCATTGACTACAGAGGGTTGAACCAAGTGACGATCAAGAACAAATATCATTTACCATTGATTGATGAACTGTTTGATCAACTTCAAGGAGCAAAGGTTTATTCAAAGTTTGACTTGAGGCAAGGATATTATCAACTTCGTATCAAGAAGGAGGATGTCCCTAAGTCAGCCTTCAGGTCAAGGTATGGCCACTATGAGTTTGTTGTAATGTCATTCGGGTTAACGAACGCTCCTGCTGCTTTTATGGACTTGATGCACAGGGTGTTTCAACCGTATTTGGACCAATTCATGGTAATTTTTATAGATGATATCTTGGTGTATTCAAAGACCGAGGAGGAACACGAAAGACATTTGCGTTTGGTGTTACAGAAGTTGAAGGAGCACCAATTGTTTGCCAAGTTCAGCAAATGTGACTTTTGGCTCAAACAAGTGGCCTTCTTGGGTCATGTGATATCTCAAGAAGGGATTGCTGTGAATCCTTCGAAGATTGATGTTGTGCAATCATGGAAGAAACCGAAGAATGTCACCGAGGTACATAGTTTTCTCGGCTTGGCGGGATACTACAGGAGATTTGTAAAGGATTTTTCTAAGTTAGCAGGGCCACTCACAAAGCTTACACAAAAGAAGGTCAGTTTCGTGTGGGATGATAAATGTGAGAACAGTTTCCAGGAGTTGAAGAAGAGAGTGACAACTGCTCCTGCGTTGGCATTGCCCGAAGGAAGTCAGTGATTTGTTATCTATAGTGATGCCTCGAAAGAAGGATTGGGATGTGTTTTGATGCAGAACAACCAAGTCATAGCTTATGCATCACGGAAGTTGAAGCCTTATGAGGTGAATTATCCTACGCATGATTTAGAGCTTGCAGCTATCGTGTTTGCCCTGAAGAAGTGGAGGCATTACTTGTGGGGAAAGAAGATTGAGATATTCACCGACCATAAAAGTTTAAAATATCTTCTTTCTCAAAAAGAGTTGAACATGAGGCAGAGAATGTGGATGAAGCTCTTAGATGACTACAATTGCACTATAAATTATGTGCCTGGGAAAGCAACGTAGTGGCAGATGCATTGAGCCGAAAGGTAAGTTTAGCGAGGTTGGAAATCAAGGAACCTACCTTGTTGTCCTAGGTCCGGGAATTTCAACAGCAAGACCCTCAGCTTCAAAAGATAAAAGATGGTGATCTGGATTTCAAGCTACATGAAGACGGATTGTGGAAGTTCAGGAATCGAGTTTGTATACCGAATGACCCAGAATTGAAGAGAGAGATACTTGAAGAAGCTCATAACTCGAGGTACACAATACATCCTGGAGGTACAAAGATGTATCGGGATCTGAGGCAATTCTATTGGTAAAATAATATGAAGCGAGGATTGCGGAGTTTGTGTCTCGTTGTTTGACGTGTCAAAGAGTTAAGGCGGAACATCAAAGACCCGCAGGACTCTTGCAACCATTGGAAATTCCACAATGGAAATGGGAGCACATAACAATGGATTTTGTGATGGAATTGCCAAGGTCACCTCGAGGTTGTGATACTGTTTGGGTGATCGTGGATTAGTTAACAAAGACATCCCATTTCCTCGCAATGAATAAGACCGATAGCTTGGAGAAATGGGTTGATTTGTACATAGCTAATATTGTGAAATTGCATGGCATACCTGTAAGCATAGTGTCTGATAGAGATCCAAGGTTCACATCTCGGTTTTGGCAGAAGTTTCAAGAGGCGTTGGGGACAAAGTTGAGCTTTAGTACAGCCTACCATCCTCAAACGAATAGGCAATCTGAAAGAACTATTCAGATCTTGGAGGACATGCTACGAGCTTGTGCCTTGGATTTTGGGGGAACATGGGAAAAACATTTGTCATTGGCATAATTCGCTTACAACAACAATTACCAAGCGACGATTGGCATGGCGCCTTACGAGGCCTTGTATGGACGGAAGTGTAGATCCCCTCTATAGTGGAGTGAGGTTGGTGAAATGAAAGCCATTGATCCTACATTGTTATCGGAAATAATGGAAAAGATAGAGAATGTGCAGTTGATTAGGAAAAGAATGCTAACAGCCCAAAGTAGACAAAAGAGTTATGTCGATAAGAGAAGGCGAGACTTAGAATTTGTAGTTGGTGACCGGGTGTTCCTGAAGTTGTCACCCTAGAAAGGATTGATTAGACATGGAAAATGAGGGAAATTAAGCCCGAGGTACGTTGGGCCATTTACAATTGTGAAAATAGTAGGCAATCTAGCGTACCGGTTGGAGCTACCACCAAATCTCTCCAACATTCATGATGTATTCCATGTTTCAATGTTGAGGAAGTACCATCCTGATCCATCTCACATTCTAGAACCGGAACCGTTGGAACTTCGTGAGAACTTGTCCTATGAGGAGAAGCCCATGCGGATTCTAGACGAGCACGCTCGAGAGTTGCACAACAAGAGTATTCCAATGGTAAAAGTGCTTTGGGATAACCATGGAGTCGAGGATGCAACTTGGGAGAGGCATGATCAGATGGAGCAACAGTACCCGTTCTTGTTTGTGAGGTAATTAGGGATTTGCGAGGGCGCAATTCTTTTAAGGAGGGGAGGTTGTAAGACCCGGCCCAAGACCACATGTGCATTAGGTCATGTCATACATAATTAAATCATTTTATATGCATTTAACTTGTTTTATATGCTGTTAAATAGGTTTATGTATGTTTACCTCGAATTACGTGTATATCATCGTTTAACGTGCAACCAAATATTTTAGGAGTCGTAGGAAATTAATTAACATTATGGAGCTAAGATTAGTAACTAGGTAGTTAGAATTAACACTAAAATGACAAATTAGTAATACACAAGCAAGCTCAAGGGCACTCTCGTCCTAAAGTAAAGTAACAAAATATCCTAACACTATTTGGTCTCACCCAAGTCAAACACACAAACACACACCAATACACACTCACCCATCAACACACACTACACCATCTACACACACTAAAATCCTGCAACACACACTTACACACACTACACAATTTTACCAAGAAGAAGAAGAAGAAAGAGAGGAAAGAGGAAGTAGAAGCAAGACATTTCCAAAATCTTCAAACATTTCCAATCAATTTTCTCCCATTTCTAACTATTGCAAAGGTGAGGGTTTAAACTGATTTCTAAAATGTTTTGAAGTTCATGAGCATGTATGTATAGGTGTTCACTTAGTTTTGCATGCTTAGAAGCCAAGAAGTTAAGTTTGAACATTTCTGGAAATCCCGGATAGCCTACTCACACTTCTGTTCGGAGCACTTTTAAGGTAGCAAACGATGTTAAAAATGCATGAAATTTGGTGAGTCACTGGATTTTTCAGTTTTGAACATATCTTGCAGAAATAGGATAAGTCTAATTTTGACTTTAAGACCTCCAAAATGGTCAAAAATCTTAATGTGTCTAAATCTGGACAACTTGGAAATATGAAGTTATGTTTTTGGCAGCTCTCTGTCCAATTAGAACGAAATGTTTTTGACCTAGCAAATGATTTCAAAAATATATGAATCTTGGTGATTCACTATATTTTTCAGTTTGGAACATATCTTGCAGAAATAGTCTAAGGCTAATTTTGAGTCTAAGGCCCCCAAAAATGGCAAATATCGAAATGTGTATGAAACTGGATAGATTTGCGTGGTCTCACGGTTTTGGTCATAACTCCTAAGTCCGAACTTGAAATTCAGCGAGATTTGTTCCTAGATTTAAATCACTCGTTAAGATTAAATTTGAAATTTGATTCACTGAATTTGGAGGTTGTTTGCTTGGCTAAACGAATGAGGAAAAATAGGCTATTGCAGTGAGGTTTTGTTTTAAAACTTGCTTTAAATCATGTTGTAATTGTACTTTGAGGTATTGAATGCTTGGACTTGTAGAAATTAGAAGTTACATGGACTGTTTTGGTTGGTTGAGATTGCTTAATTTGGTTGATGCATAACTTAAGTTCATTACATGACTGATTCTTGCCTAATCGTATGGGTAAGCATGAAATTGAGGCCCTATTACTTATGCATACTTGCTAAGTGACTAACCTATGGTTAATTGAATTCATTTGAGTTGTTAGTAGGCTGTCCAATAATCTCTAAGTATGAATGAAATGGTTTAGGTGATTCTTGTGGTTCTTAGCAAACTAAACCTACACCCAAGTATGGTCCTTGTAAACCCTAATGGCTACGTAGACTCCCAAGTCATAAACCACTCTTGTGCATCTTATAATTGATGTTGAGGAATGTTAATGGACTGCCCGGAATTGTCCTTATAGCTCTAAGCACGATTCTCGATGATTGCATGTTGATAAGTTAACTATTCTTGCACCCGCTCTTGTGTAAATTGTCGTAGCATGCTCGTATATCCTTAACACTTGGTATGTGAACTAAAATGAGTTATACGACTTGTTTTATATGGTGTTACTTGGCTGCCCATTAAATGTTCATATGCTTCTAGGTGTTATACAAGTGGATTTACATGTCAAAGCATGCCTCGTATGTTTACTTGCCGATATATGATCATACGTGTATCCAGAGGCAACCTACTTTGTTGACCTCCTATTGTGAATTGTTAAAAGATATTCTATGGCTTATTTTGAACATGATTACTTGGCTGCCCGTGAAAGTTTAATTGCTTTCAAACTGATAAATGAAATGATTATATGTTCTTATAATGCCTTATGAATATATGCTCGTATGAAGTCGCTACACGGTTACACACTTGTATAATAAAGTAACTTCCTTGTTGCCCTCCACGTTGTGTCTTATGATTATTAAATGCAAGATGTTTACATGTCTAATTAGTTATTTGATAAGTATGCACAATTAAGTTCGGATCATGTATATGTTTGAACATGCTTGACGGAGACAACCTCCTTGTTGTCCTCCAAATGGTGTTTGTATATTCCACAAATTAATGAGGTGTGATTGGTGTGTTTATGGGTTGCCTCCGGAGTACCTTCTTCACGGGTTGCCTCCGTAGTGCCCTCTTGATTGGTGTGTTTATGGGTTGCCTCCGGAGTACCTTCTTCACGGGTTGCCTCCGTAGTGCCCTCTTGATTGGTGTGTTTATGGGTTGCCTCCGGAGTACCCTCTTCACGGGTTGCCTCCGTAGTGCCCTCTTGATTGGTGTGTTATGGGTTGCCTCCGGAGTACCGTCTTCATGGGTTGCCTCCGTAGTGCCCTATTGGTTGTCATGCATATGGGTTGCCTCCAGAGTACCTTCCTCATGGGTTGCCCCCGGAGTATTCTCTTGATCAGTGTAACAGGTCGCCTCCGAAATGTCACTCTTAATTGGTGTGATGAAGATGATTTGACAAGAAAGCTTGAGATTGGCCATCTCTAACAAAGTCCGTGATATTGTATCCTTTTACTACATGATTTCTACTCTCGCTGGGTCCCTTGAGGTCCTCGGAGTGTAGAATTACTTAAATAAGATTTTGACTATTCCGTATTTGTTATACTTGATGCTTTGACTATGTGAATTATATGCATAGCACGGTTTTATAAAGAAGATTTCAAAATGATAAAACCTTTGTGAAAGCCTTCATTTCTCATCATCACTGAGCTATACGCAGGACTAGCTCACCCCTCTTTCTAATACTTACAGGTGAGACCGAGGCCGAGCCAACTGAACAAGTTGAAGGCGAAGAGGCTTTATGTGATGAGACTGACTTCTGCTTTTGTTAATCTCCATGCTTGTGTAGAAGGCATAGCTTGTTAATATAAACTGATGATGTACTTTCGAATAGCCTTGTGTTATGTAATATTATTTTGGACTATTACTACATACTAAGTTTGATTACTACTCTTTTGAGGTCTAGATGTCTGTATTTGGCCACGTATGAAGTACAAACAGAGATGTTAGATCTTGTAATTATGAAACAAGTTGTTGTGGCCTTTTTGTGTCAAATGCCAAGAGCATTCTTTTGAAGATATTTGTGGAAAAGAAAAAGAAAAATGCATGCTAAGTTGTTAATTGATGACCTTGTAGGTATTAAGTTGGTTGACACGTTACGCTCCGACCATAACCTCAGCGAGTCTTGGTCCCGGGGCGTGACAACTATCATGACCAGCCACAGTAGAACAAAAGTAACATCATATAATAAAGAAATCCCAGAATATTTGAAGGTTGACATACACAATACCGTTTCAGTTCCCCGTAGTTTCGAAAACTTCTATCATTGATCCTTCCAGTCCTCAAAACCCCTCTTGCCACAATTGAAACACCTTCAAAACTCATAATTTTTCTGATAATCTCAGCCCAGAAACAAGCACCAACTTACTCATGAACTTCCTCTACCAGTAGTGAGGATTATTCCCCATATTATCCTAGACTCATAAGATTTCAAAGACCTGATCACACAACAATGAATACCAGCACTGAAGCACAAGAGAAACTCAGGTAATATAGCCATGGAGTCAGGCTTCACAAGATAGCATCCTGCACCAGCCATAACTACAATAGACTAGTTTCAGCTATCCTACCCAGCCTGCCAAACCATCTAACAAGAAAAGGGAAGGCAAAAGTAAGGGTAAAGGAATTAATGAGATTCAGAGAACTCCAGCAGACCAAACGAGACCCCAACAGCAATCAAGGGTTTTTCCTCTCTTTCTTTGGGAAGAAGCCATCAAGTTTAAGAACATAGACTAGTTTTTCTCCCTTTTTGTCTTGTCTATTTGGATCGGTACACTAGTTTATGAATATAAGCAATCTAAAGACTGCTATTATAAAACTGTAGATATTAGGAGACAAAACTAATCAAATGGATGATAAAAAAACAAGAAGAAAAGCCAGTGAAACCACATTGGAAATGACAAAACTGCAACAAGAGAACTGGCTTACTTTCCCCATTCAGGAGGAGGATTCCAAGCTGATAGAAGCATATCGGACTTGGCATTTGGTAGACAATTTCTCACAACAAAATATTTTGTTGTGAACTTAGCAACACCAACATCTTTGTAATCCCTATCAAAATCATATATCTGCATCCAAAAATCTGAATAATAAATTGTCTGCCATATTAGATTTCCAAATAAAAGCAACCATATTCAGCATCAAGCAATCATGAAAAGATGCAGCAGCTAAAAGCTTCAATAGTCTGGAACACGTGGAAGGAGAGAAAAGGAATATTTAACCCAAACAATTTCTACATTCATTATTTACTGAACTAGGAACTAGACCACTCTTTAGCATTCTGTTATGAGATCCAGCTAATAAGATAGGAATTCTCTGAACAAGAATGTATCTCACATATTGCCTGAAGATGCACAGGTAATACCAATATATGCACAAGGAAAATACTAAAAAGAATTTATGGCCTGTTTTAGTATAAGAACACTAGATTTGAGAAACATGGACTCCAACTGCATTAAGTATGAGAACGAGTAGAGAAATTTAGGAGCATTGACTTTAAGTTAACATAGAAAAGAGAAAATGGTGTATCCATGTTTTCGAGAATACTTGTATTTTGAATGGCATCCTGCGTTATCAAATGCTATGAAAAATACATGCCCTTCAACTACCCCAATCTTCTACTGAAACGTTTTTCACACTTGAACCGGCCAGCAAATTTTCCTCGAAGTCACCAAATCAGAAAAGATGCTACACAATCTCTCAAACGGGGCAGGAACATAGCCAAAATTAAGAAGGGAAAGCGAACGCATCAAGTGAAACTGTATCTGGCCCTGCTGAACTGAATCAAGATGCAACAAGTGACAATAAGGTGGTTGCTTCAGAATAAGTGGGCAACAAAAGCAAAAGCGCTACAAACGTTATACTTGATTTCTTTTTTCTGCCTACCAACATGTTCTGGGATAAGTAGAGCCATCAACAAATAAATTTAAGAAAGCAAAAACTATAACACCAGTTTGAAACATCCAGTCTGCCAGAAATCATAATGCATCCTCACTAATAGAGTTTATCTAACGAATCTGAGGGAACAAGAGGGAGAGGAAGAGGATTAGGAACAGAAGTAGGAGCGACAAGAAGAAGAGAGGTCTCTGGTTAATAATTTGGAAGGTTTCGAAGATAGGTGGGAATCTGCAGCTAACGCCAAGATAAGGCATGTATGCAAAATATGGTATTAACTAGAGAAAAAAACTAAAAATTGGGAAGTAATTAAAATTGAGGGTGGAGTTAGAAATTTAATGTTGGGGGATTTTATTTTATTTTTTTGTACAGTATATTTTGGGTTAGTAAAAAATAGACTCAATTTTTACAATTTTAATTTATTTTTTTTTATAGTTTTATTAAAAAAAAAATTGGTTATAGTTTTATATTACAGTATTTTTGAAGATTTGATAAGTAAAATAATCGTTCTAAACATATTTTTGAATATCAACCGATTTACATCTTAGATGTATCATAAGAAAATATTATAATAATTTTACATTGTATATTTAACTATTTATTCTTATTCATTTTATAAATTAAACAGTTTATGTATTTAATAAATATTGAACTCTTATGATATAGATATTTTTAGATATTAGTGAATAGTAATCTTCAACACTATTTATAGTTGTCAGATACTGTGTAAATAGTAACTGTATAGTAACATCAATTTTCTTATAAATAGAAGTTATTGTAATTAATAATTTACAGTAAAATCAATAAGAACTCTCTTTAGTTTTTCTCAATTATTTCTTATATTATTATCTTTATAGAAATTATTTTACAAAACGTTATCAGCACAATACTCTTCCATAACAACAAGACACAGTTAGTTCAATCATTATACTCCGACTCTCAGAAAGTTTGATATTAGGTACATGTAATTCTTCCTATTTCAATTATATCCTTATTATTTATTTTTAGATCAAAGAATTATATTATCACACACATATATATATATATAAACATAAATAATTAGATTATGGACTAAAAGGAACCTATGCTCGGATTTGCAATCTTTGGACAAAACTTGTTGACCCGTGAACAAGGATTTGGACATAAATAATTTTAATCTCCAAATGATTTATGTATTTCCTTTATTGCAACTAACTTTAATTTTTGTTATTTATTTACGTATTATTTTATTGCATCTAACTTTAATTTTTGTTATTTATTTACGTATTTACGTTATTGCATCTAACTTTAATTTTTGTTATTTATTTACGAATTTACGTTATTGACTCTAACTTTAAATTGCTTAATTTATTTCTTACAATTTATGTACTTGATTTATTTAAAGAAGTTAACAATTTAATTATTTCTCTATTGAGTACATTTTATTTGATATATTTTAGTATCATCATGTCAAATCTTACAAAGCTTGAGTTTTCTGCCCTTGACATCACGGGAAATAATTATTTAACATGGATAGAGGATGTTGATGTACATCTACAAGCCAAAGGTCTTGAATATACCATAGTTGAGGGCAAGACAAAATCCCTGCAAGATCGTGCTAAAGCAATTATATTTATTCGCCATCATATACATGAAGCATTAAATGTCGAATATCTTACTATTAAGGATCCACATGATTTGTGGGTAATTTAAAAGAAAGATATGATCATCAAAAGGCAGTAATCTTCCCAACGCAGCGCCACAAGTGGATATACCTCAAGCTGCAGGATTTTGCTACCGTTCGGGAGTATAACTTCACAGTGCATAATATTACTGCACAATTAAGAATGTGCGGAGAAAAGACCACAAAGAAAGACATGCTAAAAAAGACATATTCTACACTCCACGCCTCAAATATAATATTGCAACAGCAATATATAGAGCGTGGCTTTAAAAGACATTCTGAGCTGATAGCATGTCTCCTAGTGGAGGAGCAAAATAATGCATGGTTAATGAGGAACCACCAATCACAACCACCAGGCTCTGAACCATTGTCTGAGGCAAATGTTATAGAGTTTAATAATCATGATCATGGTCGAGGACAAGGTCGAGGCCGAGGTCATGGTCGCGGTCACGGTCGCGGTCATGGTTATAGTCGTGGACGAGGCCATAGAGGTGGTCGTGGTTATAATAATAGTTGGCATAATGATGCTCGTGGAGGTAGTAATAATAACACATGGCACTATGATGGTCCGAAAAGTTTTATTTTAAGAGGCAAAAAAACTACGACAAGGGGAATGGGAGTAGTTCACAAAAGAAATCATCCCAAGAAAATATATGTTTTAGATGTGGCATGTCAAGCCATTGGTGGAAAACTTGTCGTACGGTACAACATCTTGCGAACCTTTACGAAGCCTCAAAGAAGGGTAAAGGAAAAAAGGGTTGAGATGAATTTGGCTGAACATAATGAAAATAATACTCAACAGTAAAATACACACTTCAATTATTCTAGTTTCTATGAAGACAATAATGAAGGGAATGAACATGCATATGCCTGATGATGCAAAATTTTCATTTTGACTGAACTATTATATACTATCTTGTTAAATATTATGTGTAAACCTTGTAATATTGTCTTATTTTCGTCATGTTTCAATTAAAGTACGAATATATGTCTATTAGTTTAAAAATAATATTATCATGTCTCATTTCCTTTATTTACAAGTTCTCACATATGTTCTTTATTTTATCTTGAAGAAATATGGATCTATATAAGATCAATGATAGAGAAATATGTCGGCAGACAGTGCAACGACACATACGATTCTTAGAAATAGAATTTATTTCTCTCAACTCAAATTAGCAGAAGCAAATGTTAATACAATCGCTGGTACTACAAATCTCATTAATGGCTCTGGAAGAGCTTGTATTATACTTCCTGGTAGGACAAAAATTATGATAAACGATGCTTTATATTCTAGTAGATTCCAGAGAAATCTACTGAGTTTTAGAGATATACGTGAAAATGGTTATTATATCCAAACCATGAATGAGTAAAGTAAAAAATATCTTTATATTACATCGCTCAAATCTAACAAGCAAATTATAGTGGAAAAATTGTCAGCATTATCCTCAGGAGTATATTATACTCGGATAAATCATATGGAATCAAATATGATGATAAATCAGAAGATGCTTGATCTACAGAGTTTTATCCTTTGGCATGATTGCCTTGGACATCCAGGTACAGTCATGATGAAAAGAATTATTGAAAATTCACATAGGCACTTATTAAAGAATCAAAAGATTCTATAATCACATGAATTTTCATGTCCTGCTTGCGCCCAAGGAAAATTGATCAAAAGACCATCCCCTACTAAAATTGATATTAAAAATCCTGCATTTTTTGACAGGATACAAGGGGATATATGTGGGCCTATTATTCCATCATATGGACCATTTCTATATTTTATGGTATTGATAGATGCATCAACAAGATGGTCACATGTATGCCTACTATCCACTAAAAATATGGCATTTGTAAGACTTCTTGCACAAATAATCCGGTTGCGGGCTCAGTTTCCGGATTATACAATCAAGTGAATTCGTCTTGATAATGCAGGAGAATTTACATCACAATCATTTAATGATTATTGCATGTCAATTGGAATTATTGTTGAGCATCTTGTAGCTCACACCCATGCACAAAATGGTTTAGCTGAATCATTTATTAAACAATTGCAGATTATTGCAAGACCATTATTGATGAGAACTAAGTTGTCTAGTTCTGTATAGGGACATACAATATTAAATGCTGCAGCATTGCTTAGAACAAGACCAACTGCTTATCATAAATACTCCCCATTACAATTGGTTTATGGTCAAGAACCAAATATATCACATTTGAGAATTTTTGGTTGCGCAGTTTATATTCCAATTGCTCCACCACTGCGCACAAAAATGGGACCTCAAAGAAGACTGGGAATTTATGTTGGTTTTAAATCTCCATCAATTTTGAAATATCTTGAACCTTTAACTAGAGATCTTTTTACAACACGTTTTGCTGATTGCCAATTTGACGAGGCAACATTCGTAGTCTTAGGGGGAGAAAAACAGAAGCTAGAAAATAATACATTATTATGGAATGCATCATCAGTATCATATTTGGATCCTCGCACGAATCAATCTAAAATAGAAATTCAAAAAATTATACATTTGCAAAATATTACAAATCAATTGCCATATGCTTTTATTGATGCAAATAAAGTGACTAAGTCACACATACTAGTTTTAAATGCCCCAACGAGAATTGATATTGCAAAGAAACAATTTGCTAACACAATAGTAAATGAGTCTATGACATGTCAAAAATGTGGCAGACCAATCGGTTCCAAAGATAAAAATCCTCGAAAGAGAAAGGGACAAAATGAGCAAGTTGGAAATATTGAAGTTCTTGAAGATCCTGTAGATGTCGCAATGCAAGAAATAACTGAAAATAGAGTTTCAGTGGAAAATCAGGTACCTAAGAATGAAATAAAAGGCGACAATATTGACAATGATGAGATCTCAATTAATTATGTCTCTACAAGACAAAGATGGAACCGAAATGAAATCATTATTGATGAAAAATTTGTAAATACAGTAGCTACTGATTTAATGATAGAAAGCGAGAATCTTGAACCGAAGTCCGTTCAAGAATGTCGACGAAGAAATGATTGGCCAAAATGGAAAGACGCAATTAATGTTGAATTGCAATCACTTGAAAAACCCAAAGTGTTTGGTCCAGTGGTTCAAACACCTGCAAATGTGAAACCTGTTGGCTATAAATGAGTATTTGTGCGAAAATGCAATGAAAATAATGAAGTTGTAAGATATAAAGCCCGACTTGTAGCACAAGGTTTTTCACAAAGACCTGGAATTGATTATGAGGAGACGTATTCTCCAGTAATGGATGCAATCACGTTCAGGTATCTAATTAGTCTGGCAATTTATAAAGGACTTTATATGCATCTTATGGATGTGGTAACAACCTATCTATATGGATCACTTGATAGTGATATTTATATGAGAGTTCCTGAAGGACTAAATATGCTTGAGGCATATGGCTCAAAATCCCAGGAGATGTATTCAATCAAATTACAAAGATCTTTGTATGGACTAAAACAATCTGGACGAATGTGGTATAATCGTCTTAGTACATATCTTCTGAAAGAAGGATATGTTAATAGTCCTATAAGTCCATGTGTCTTTATCAAAAAATAAAAATGTGGTTTTGTCATTATTGCTATTTATGTTGATGATTTAAACATTATAGGAACTCATGAGGAGCTTACAGCAGCAGCCACATATCTGAGTAAGGAATTTGAGACAAAAGATCTAGGTAAAACAAAGTTTTGTCTTGGTCTACAAATTGAACATTTGACAGGTGGAATTTTGTTACACCAATCAACTTATACAGCGAAGGTGTTGAAGATGTTCAATATGGACAAAGCTCATCCAGTAGCTAGTCCAATGGTTGCTTGAACTCTGGATATAGAAAATGATCCATTTCGACCTCAAGTAAACAATGAGGAAATCCTTGGTTCTGAAGTGCCATTGGTGCTTTAATGTATCTCGCTAACAATATACGACCAGATATTGCATTCTCTGTTAATCTAATAGCAAGATTCAGTTCAGTACCAACACGGAGACATTGGACTGGCATTATATATATTTTTCGTTATCTTCGTGGAACTACTGATATGGGGTTACTATATTCAAGACATCCGCAACTAGAGTTGATTGGATATGCAGATGCTGGATATTTGTCTGATCCACGTAAAGGACGATCTCAAACTGGATATTTATTCACATATGGTGGTACTACTGTATCTTGGCGATCTACAAAACAAACTCTTGCTGCTACTTCATCAAATCATGCTGAGATACTTGCACTTCATGAGGCAAGTCGAGAATGTGTTTGGTTGAGATCTTTGACCTATGAAGTGCATTTGATGAAGTAGCAGCAAGAGTTTGTTTTATAGATCGCCAAGATACAGCAGTACTGCCATATGTGAATAAATATCCAGTTTGAGATCGTCCTTTATGTGGATCAGACAAATATCCAGCATCTGCATATCCAATCAACTCTGGTTGCGGATGTCTTGAATATAGTAACCCCATATCAGTAGTTCTACAAAGATAGCGAAAAATATATTTAATGTCGGTCCAATGTCTCCGTGTTGGTACTGAACTGAATCTTGCTAATAGATTAACAGAGAATGCAATACATGGTCGTGTATTGTTAGCGAGATACATTAAAGCACCAATGGCACTAAGATATGGCACTTTAGAACCAAGGATTTTCTCATTGTCTGCTTGAGGTTGAAATGGATCATTTTATATATCCAGAGTTCGAGCAACAATTGGACTAGCTACTGGATGAGCTTTGTCCATATTGAACCTCTTCAACACCTTCGCTGTATAAGTTGATTGGTGCAACATTTGTAGACCAAGACAAAACTTTGTTTTACCTAGATCTTTCGTCTCAAATTCCTTACTCAGATATGTGGCTGCTGCTGTAAGCTCCTCATGAGTTCCTATAATGTTTAAATCATCAACATAAACAACAATAATGACAAAACCACATTTTTCTTTTTTGATAAAGACACATGGACTTATAGGACTATTAACATATCCTTCTTTCAGAAGATATGTACTAAGACAATTATACCACATTCGTCCAGATTGTTTTAGCCCATACAAAGATCTTTGTAATTTGATTGAATACATCTCCCGGGGTTTTGAGCTATATGCCTCAAGCATATTTAGTCCTTCAGGAACTCTCATATAAATATCACTATCAAGTGATCCATATAGATAGGTTGTTTCCACATCTATAAGACGCATATTAAGTCCTTTAGAAATTGCCAGACTAATTAGATACCTGAATGTGATTGCATCCACCACTGGAAAATATGTCTCCTCATAATCAATTCCAGGTCTTTGTGAAAAACCTTGTGCTACAAGTCGGGCTTTATATCTTACAACTTCATTATTTTCATTACGTTTTCGCACAAATACCCATTTATAGCCAACAGGTTTCACATTTGCAAGCGTTTGAACCACTGGACCAAACACTTTGCATTTTTCAAGTGATTGCAATTCAACATTAATTGCGTCTTTCCATTTTGGCCAATCATTTCTTCGTCGACATTCTTGAACGGACTTCGGTTCAAGATTCTCGCTTTCTATCATTAAATTAGTAGCTACTGCATATACAAAATTTTCATCAATAATGATTTCATTTCGGTTCCATCTTTGTCCTGTAGAGACATAATTAATTGAGATCTCATCATTGTTAGTATTGTCGCCTTTTATTTCATTCTCAGGTACCTGATTTTCCACTGAAACTCTATTTTCAGTTATTTCTTGCATTGCGACATCTACAGGATCTTCAAGAACTTCAATATTTTCAACTTGCTCATTTTGTCCCTTTCTTTTTCGAGGATTTTTATCTTTGGAACTGATTGGTCTGCCACGTTTTTGACGTGTCATAGTCTTATTTGCTATTGTGTTAGCAAATTGTTTCTTTGCAATATCAATTCTCATTGGGGCATTTAAAACTGGTATGTGTGACTTAGTCACTTTATTTGCATCAGTAAAAGCATCTAGCAATTGATTTGCAATATTTTGCAAATGTATAATTTTGATCTAATTTGATGCAACAAATAATAGTGTTGGCTTAATGGTTAGACATTAATTACCATATTAAATGTTACGAGTTCGAACCTCATTAGAGGTCATGTTCTTTAGATATTAATTTTTTTTCATCCATAACTAAAACTATGAAAATAAATGCAACTATAGTGACTCGAACCCACACCATCAACATAAATCCTATCTGTGACTAACTACCAAGCCAACTCCATATTTTTTAAAACTTTTATCATCTTTTGGATATTTATTTGGGGGGAGGGAGGATTAAACTTTTTCTTTTAAAACCTTTTTTTTTAGAGGTTGAGGAGGTCGGGCCCTCCACCCTTGATTAGAATCCATTATCAGGACACCATCAGTCACTAAAGTAAAGCCAATAAATGAACTAAAAGGAATTGGGGACCAGCAAAGACCAAAGAATTAGAAGAGATAACACTACTTAGATGTAAAAGGCCAAACAAAGAAGGGATCCATGGACCCAATTAGACGTAATAGATAAAACCCAAAGACTACTTTTAACAACTGTGTTGTAGGTGGTCTAGGTCAATAGATTTTGAAATTATGAAAGACAAAATTGATAGGTATACAATATATAGGTGTTGTAAACAACAAAGACAATGTAGACTCGCATATAAAAAATTCTTAGTTGAACCAAACTACTGGATGATGTTCGATGTTGCAGAATTACCCTGTGAAAGAATAATTAACTTTTTTTCTCAACCCAAAGAAAGAAAGAGCTAGCCTTGCAATTACATGACAGAAGTACACAATTCTCGAAAACTTAGGCAATGTTAAACCCCCTAATGACAAATGATCTGGACAGATACTATAAACTCTACCTTGTAAGAGCATAGAATATGAAGAGAAAAGGGAATATCTCTTGACAGCCTTGCAATCACATGATACAAAATACACAATATTCTAACATCGAGGCAAACTAAAACCCCCGAATGACAAATGATCTAGCCAGATATCATGAACTTTACATAGTAAGATAACATGAGATATTCTAAAGACACAAGTTTCTCTAATCTAGCTCAAAATTCAGAGTGAGACATCAAATGAAAATCATTTGCAAAAAGATGAACAAAATCAATTCAATCATTATTTTCTTTTATTCCCCTAGAGAGGAAGCTTTTGTCATTGCTTGAGGACAAGTAGAAAATGTCATCTCCTATCCTAGGAGGGCTCATCAAAGTAACTTCTATCTCAAGAGCTTCTTCCATATTAATATCTAGATGATCAGCTTAACATGTTCTATTTAATAACATGTATGATGAGTAGAATAATTGATGCTTTGTTCAATCCTCAAACGGTTTTATATTCTTATTTCCCAGTTAATTAATATATGCAATTTTTCACCGAGTGATTTGAACTATTCAAATCAAATACCTATTGAGGTTGAATCAAGACCTACAAGACATTGGATCACCATAATCCCGATCCATCCAAAAACTTCATTTTCTTCTTTCAGTTCTTTTTCCTTTTTAAGCTTTTCACATGAAAAGATAGCTCGATCTTTGTCAACAACTACAATCAGGAGATGTTCTTGCTTTGTTTTTTATTTCACAATCATTTGGATTCTTTACTTCAATGGCTAGCTTGTTCAACTATAATGCTTGGCTTGGCTATATTGGTCACATGACTCAAGCTTTCTTTTCCCTGCCTTCCATGAAACAAAGGGGGAGAGTGTTGAAAGTTTTCCAAGAAATGAACGCTTAGTAATTAGTTGGTGTCACTTTGTTAAGCATCTCTGATCTCAGATATTCTAACAATGATTCTGGCAAATAATTTGAACGCACACTAACCAGCAATTACTATCACAATGACAAGTAGAATTTATAGCACCGATCTATCACAGAAGATCCTAGCACATTCACTATACAAACCTACATCATGAGCATTTACAAAAGGAAACAGACTAGACAAATCAAAGCAAAAGTATATCCACAAATGCATGAGGTGAAAACTTGTATCATTCAATCAAATGAAGGCAAAAAAATAGAAAATAACTCTGCCACGATACCACAAGGAATTTACTAAGCTAAGGTTCCCAAAAAAATCAGGCATTGAAAAAAGAACAGCAGAGTGCAATATCAATATATATATCTTATTTTTTTTGTATACAATACTACTCAACTAACTATTATCTTTTGTACAACAACTTTCGACTGATAACCACAAGAAACATAGAAAAATATTTATATTAACATTCAACCAACAACTAGTAAAGAGACTCACCATGTCATTTATCTCAGCTTCAGCAAAAGATTTACCATCCACAAGCATGCCCCAAATGACTTTCTTAATTTGCAAAGAAATATGCATAGCATAAGAGGGACTTTTGTTCTACTCTTTTTATGCTAGTCTTAGCTGCGCAGCTTTCTATAAAGCTATCCTTAGGGAAGCAGAAGCAGTCTTTCTCGATTTTTGTGCATTCATAAGATCTTTCTTTAGTTTGTTAATCTGTAGAAGTTAAATTAATCATACTTAAATTCTATTATGCAGATAATGATCAAGATTGCAGAAACAAGCCAGTGCATGGTTAAGCAAGATGGATGGATATTTCTCTATATAAGTAAAATATGTATAAGGAAAACCATAACACAGTCCATATTTATATATTTTTGGGTTGCACCCCCTTGGTGCATATTAATAATTTTTTGGGTAAATAGCACCACAGTCTTTATGATTTGTCAAAAATGCACAGGATTCCCTTGTGCTTTTAAAAGTGCACCATACCTCCCCTATGCTTTTAAAAAGTTGCACACGTACCCCTCCGTCTCTTTTCCGTCAATATTTTTAACGGCAAATTTGAAATGACACAAATGACCTTATGTTTTATGTTTGGTATATTTTGTCACTTTACTTTTATGATAGACCCCATTTTGAAGCCCTAATCGAACCAAAATAGCTTGCAAATTACAAAACACATTCTCAGACCAAAAAAAAAAAATCACAAAACACATTCACTTGCAAATCATTTTTTGTAAAGTACAAAACACATTCACTGAATACCAAAAAAGCTTTGAGCACCATTGAAACCTATCAACTGAAAAGCCCTAAAGTAGTGAAATCTATGGCGTTGAAAAGCAAAAGTGCTGGAATGACTTGAAAACCACTTGCAGCTCGACGATTGAAATCTACAACAGATAACTCGCCAAAGTGTTGAAACTTTTTATACCTAAAAAGTACCAGGTAAGAATACACCTTTTTATAGTTGTCTCATATTTTGACGTTTTATGCTAATGTTTTACTTTTCCACTTTGTGACATGCATTTGTGGTCCTCTATGTTGTGGTCGAAAGAGACAACTTGTATATTATGTATATTTGCATTGTTTAATTAAATGTGAATACTTTTTCTGGCCGAAAGAGACAACTTGTATGTGCTTGGGTGTCTTGTAAACAGAATTACATCTAGATTAGGGCTTCAATGTATTTTGCAATTCAGGATTTTTCTATAATAGCAATAAAATTAGGGTTATTAATTAGTGCATTTTTAGTTCTCATAAAATTAGCGCTTGTTAGTAATACT
This sequence comes from Ehretia macrophylla, assembly GCA_037974665.1. Classification (NCBI taxonomy): domain Eukaryota; kingdom Viridiplantae; phylum Streptophyta; class Magnoliopsida; order Boraginales; family Ehretiaceae; genus Ehretia; species Ehretia macrophylla. The sequence continues at coordinate 63,699,084 of CM075779.1, forward strand.
AAATTAGTGCTTTTTATGTAATTGGGTCGTAATATTAAGGCATTAGTTAATAACTTCAAATCTGATGTAATTACAACTTTGATTAGTTGCACACAATTTAGGGCGTCACTATAATAGAAATAAAATTAGGGTTATTTAAAACATGTTTCTTTTGTTTGAAATTGGAGTTAACTTGTGATTTTTTTTTCTTTTGTCAGAATGGATGAGATAATACAATGTTAGATATTAATATGTGGATAGGTGGTAGGTTTATTATGGAACCTACTTTGAGGTCTGAATAAGGGAAGAATAGAGATGCAAATGTGGAACAGGTTCATTAAAATATGGAACAATCTCAACAATATAAGTAAACTCTTATAAAGAATTGAATTCAAAACATATAATTGAAATCAATGTTAATGGTGCAAATGGTGAAATGTAATAGGTTAATGAAACTCAAGAATCAGTTACCACTCAACTTCGATGGAGGTCAAGTTCTGGTGCAAATAATAATAGATATGGTCTAAAGGGTAGAGGTAATAGATCTGGTATTGGGGGCAGAAATGATGGAGCTGCTGGGAAAAATAGTGGCAGATTTGGGATAAGTAGAACCGCCGTGAGATGTGGATGTGCTAGGAGAAATAGTGGCAGATCTGGTGTTGTTGGAGTTGATGGCACATAAGTTAACAAATCTGGTGCAGTTGAAGTTGATGGCACAGAAGTTGCAGCTCATGGTAGAGTATACACAAGCTTTAGAAATGATGCCCTCACCAAAGGAGCTGTTGTTGCTGAACATGGCCAGACTTCAAATGTCACTTCAAAAAGAAATAGAGTGTCAAGCATTACTGAAGGGGTAGAGAATATCATAAACAGAAAAAGAACATGGAGACCATGATGATTTCTTGGGAATATGAAGTTGTGTTCCATAAATTTCAATGAATTATTATATCTCTTTTGGTCTGTTTTTGTACTTTGGTAGTTCCAACATTTATAAACACAAGCTGCCAAAGTTTTATTTTAGTTGGGTATTTAATATTGAACTTAGTTGCCTAACTGGTTGTCATTGAATTAAATACTTTTGTACTTTGACTATTTTGGCACGTTGGCTGATTTTTGTATGAAGTTGTGTTGCTTCTTCTTGGGTATTTATTTGTTGGGTATTTAATATTGAGCTTAGTTGCCTGACTGGTTGCTTTATCTTTACAACAGGGTGTTTATTTGTCGGTGAAATAGAAATAGAGTGATAAAGTGTTGTATAATGCATTGTTGTTCCTATAACTAAAAGCACAGAGGGCTACTGCGCACCTTCATCGAACCATAAGGGGTTATTTTGCATCATAATTAAAATTACAGGGGGGTCCTACGCACCTTCATCGGACCATAGGGGGTTACTATGCACCATGTTAAAATCACAGGGGAAAAACAGAGGAGAATTAATTTGGCCAATATAAACATGCATATAATTGAGTGCAATTGAAACAAAAACTAGAGAGTGAACCCAACTTCATTCATACTACCACTTTGATTACAAAAACTTGGGCAAATTAAACAAAAAAAATGCAAAAGAACAACACAACAAATACTACTACAACTACATCGCACCAACTACATAACAGAAACAACACCCAACATAACAAATGAACCAGTGCATCATTTTAAGATCAACACAAGAAGCAACATCACCACTAAAATAACACAAAGATAACCCAAAATAGTTGTCAACTTCATTGCATCATCCCCACGATTCACTTTCATATTCTTCATAGGGCACGTCACCTCATCACCACTATCCTCATCATCCCCACTACCATTTAGAGGCAGCTCATTGTCTTTCCATTTCGCACTCTGAGCCTTACACCAACTGAAAAAGCCACAATGGTCACAAGTGTAAAACAACCGCCCTCTTGAAGGCTTCTTTTACGATGTCACAACTTGGATATCAGCCTTCTTATAACAATGGCATTTGACATTCATATATCGTAAATCCAAGTTCGGATTCTTCATACTCCTACTGCTTGCACTTGACATTTCGATACTATAATGAAATGGGTTAACAATGTAGTAAGTACATATGAAAAACAGAGCTTCACAAGTGAAGGAACAAAAAATTCGCGCAAGGAACTCACCTGAATTAGATCTTTCACTTTGGACAATTGAAAATTACTTCACAAGTGGTACATTCTAAAGGATGAGATAGGGGAGTTTTATAAATAAAAGATAGGGCATTTTAGTCAACCTCTAGATTTATTTTATTGGTAGAATGTGTAAAAAACAAAAACAAGTTGCACTACTAGCGCGTGCAACACAATCACAGTTAAAAGTAACAATTTTATGGACGAAAGGGGCTCCAGTGCTAACTTTTTAAAACCGTAGGGGGGTATGGTGCACTTTTGAAAGTACAGGGGGGTCCTATGCATTTTTGGCAAACCATAAGGGACTATGGTGCTATTTACCCTAAATTTTTTCACTTTTAAAATAAAAAAAAATGTATAGCCAAAACTATAACACAGTCCATGTCATAATTAACAATAAGAATCGGCAAAAGGACTAAATACACTAGGGAAAGGAAAAAGTGAAGGGATGTAAGAGAACAAATATGAAAAAGAAAATGCATGAACTTTGCATAAAGCAACCTCAGCAAACCCCCATGAAACCTAAATCACTATGTATGGAGTCTGTAAATCTCATAGTTTGAAGAAAATAAAAAGAAAAAAGAGAAAACATGTTGGGAAATATAAGTACATTGTAGACATTAGAAGCCACCATCAATGGGGGCTTTAGAATAATGGGAGAGATAATGTTTACATCTTGAATTCTTGGTTATGCGAAATACAAAAATTAGAGCCTATTTGTAGGCCTCGAGAGTTAGTGACTAAGAATAGAGAACTACACTAATATAGAATCTAGTATAATAAGAAAACTATTATAATAGGAAACATATAAAATACTCTAATACCGGGAAACTAATAACTAATAATTTTCTTATTATAATAATAGGAAACATGTAAAATAGTCTAGTAACTGGAAACTAGTATCTATTAACTCCTTAAATTGGTAGTAGGTGTGCTCATTTTGGCCCTCGAGCAACTTCAAAGTCTAATAAGGAAATGCACAAAGTAGCCTTTAGTAATTCCTCAAGTCAAGCCTAACTAAGTGCCACAGTATAAGGAATTATATAGAAATCCTGATATAAATTAATAGGCCCTTCTATAACTCAAGTAAGGAAAACAGAGACCACATTGAGTTTGGAAATTGAATTGCAGAGGCATATTGGAGGAGTAACCATAATAACATTCATAGGATAATAGTATTCGTAGGAGAATATATAAATGAACAAGTATCAAGTGCTCAGCCGAGCGGCCAAGGGATCAAAGGGTGAAGGCCACCGAATGGAAGTCTCACATACATTAAGAACAAGAAGAAAACAATGGCATATCATCTCTTAACAGGAGATGCTCGAAGTCCAATGTCAAAAGGCCAAATTCCCGAAGGCCAATTTCTGAAGGCCAATATCCGAGAACAATGCCCAAAAGCCAATGCCTGAAGAACAATGACAGAGGTGGCTAATGCAATTTTCAAAGCCATAAAAAACAAGAAACATAAACCATTCACATATCAAATGGGCTAATATAGATAAATAGGGACTAGAGAAAAAAAAAGAGTCTAAAAAACCCTTGATAATGGTCTAAATTGGGTAATATTCAAAGTAAATGACATTTAAAGCCATAAAGAGAGAGATACGTTATTCCAAACAGTAAAACATAAAATGAGGATGATGGGATTAGCGACTGTAATAGTGGTGGTAATAATGAGATAACAGTGACACAAGCTACCAAGATTATTGCTCTGATACCAAGTTGGAAAAAAATAAAATAAAAAGAGAAAAACAAAACATGTTGGGAAATGTATGTATATTGAAGACATTAAGAGCTACCATCAATAGTTGTTCTAAAAGAAAGGAAAGAGAACGTTTGCATCTTGAAGACTTGGTTATGTGAAATACAATGTGAGAGCCTATTAATACACCTCGAGACTTGGTAACCAAGAATACATAACTAAATTAATAAGAAACCCTGTATAATAAAAAAGCTAGCATAATAAAGAAACATGTAAACTAGTTTAATAAGGAAACTAGTCTTTAATAACTCCTCAAGTCAAGCCTAAGTTAGTGCCACAATATAAGGAATTACATGAAAACCCTAAACATACTTTAACACTCCCAAAATATAGACAAATGAGAAACTTTTGGATAAGATTATTGTTAGCATATTAGTAGCAGTCAATTAGCTAAATAAGGCAGCTCAATATAAGATTCCTATTTAGGTTTATGATTCCTAGAATTACTCTTTCATGTCTCCATGATTTTCTCCTGTAATTATGCTTGTACATATTATATAAGAAGATGCCTTGTGACTGCTTTTGACACAAGGATTTCTCCATATTTCTTTCTCTCTACATGGTATCAAAGCTACGTTAACCCTAGCACCCACAACCTCTTTTTTTTTTTCTTCTTCTCTTATTTTTGTCTTTTTTTCTTTCTTTTTCTCTGCTCTATTATATTCTTTGTTGGGACTGAATGACTAACAAATCCAAGCCCAAATGTTGTAACGTGACTAGGAAGGTCTCAAACTTCTATTAAGCGACCAGGTTGGGTCGCAAGCTGCAATTGGACAACCAGAGAGTGTCGTCAGGCTTTGATACAAGGGTAAAGGTGTTGTTGGGCTGCTGTTGAGCTGTTAAGGTATCAGTTGAAGGGTTGTTCGCATCACTACCTAACTCATCATCACTACCTGGTTCTTCGTTTGAGGATCCCCCACCATCCCCGGATTTGCCCATTGCCTTTCACAAAGGTAAATGCTCTTGTACCTATCTAATTGCCTCATTTGTGTCTTATGATCATTTGTCACTACCCTCTCGATCTTTTGTAGCCTCTCTTGACTCCATTACAGTCCCTACGACTCTTGCCGAGGCTATTACTCATACAGGATAGAGGCAGGCCATGGAAGAGAAAATGTTTGCCTTGGAGCAGAATCAGACATAGGATCTGGTGCCTTTGCTAGTTGACGGGAAAGTGGTTGGTTGTCGATGGGTGTACACAGTCAAAATGAATCCTGATGGGTCAGTTGCTTGCTTGAAGGCACTATTGGTTGTCAAGGGCTATGCTCAGACATATGGCCTCGATTATTACGAGACATTTTCCCTAGTAGCTAAGGTAACTTCAATTCGTTTGTTTATCTCGTTGGCGACAACTAATCATTGGCCCTTATTTCAACTAGATGTAAAGAATGCCTTTCTTCATGGGGATTTACAAGAAGAGTTGTATATGGAGCAACCTCCAGGCTTTGTTGCTCAGGGGGGGAATGGGAAAGTATGTCGGTTTAAGAAATCTTTATATGGGCTAAAATAGTCTCCTCGAGCCTGGTTTGGAAAGTTAAGTGACGTTGTGCTTGCTTTTGGCATGACTAGGAACAGTTATGATCATTCAGTTTTCTACCAACAATCTGCACATGGATGCATCTTGATGGTTGTTTATGTCGACGATATTGTCATTACTGGGAGTGATAGTGCTGGAATCGCATCTTTGAAGCAGTTTCTTCAGTCCAAGTTTCAGACCAAAGACCTAGGGCATTTGAAATATTTCTTGGGAATTGAAGTAGCAAGAAACAAGAAGGTATTTTCTTGTCTCGACGAAAGTATGTTCTAGATTTGCTTACTGAAGCTGGATTGCTTGGAGCAAAACCGTGTAAAACTCCCATGATTCCTAATGTAAAGCTTATGGTTGAGGAAGGTATGTTATTAGATGACCCAGAAAGGTACAGAAGGATAGTGGGAAAGTTAAATTATTTGACAATAACACGTCTAGATATCGCATTATCGGTGAGTGTAGGGGATTCTTTACATAAATTCATCACCCAGGTCCACTCATTGGGAAGCTGTTCTTCATATCATACGATATCTTAAAGGAGCTCCAAGGAAGGGGATTCTTTACAGCGATAATGGCCATAGTCGGGTGGAAGGATTCTCTGATGCAGATTAGGTAGGGTATCCTTCAGATAGGAAGTCACCTCCGGTTATTGTGTTTTCCTTGGAGGTAACTTAGTCTCTTGGAAAAGTAAGAAGCAAAGCATGGTAGCCAGGTCTAGTGCAGAATTTGAAAATCGTGCAATGGCTTAGGCTACATGTGAATTAATGTGGATACGATGCTTGCTTGATGAAGTTGGATTTAGTAGTTCATTGGCTATGAATTTGTGGTGTGACAATCAAGAAGCCATTCATATTGCGTCCAACCCTGTGTTTCACGAAAGAACAAAGCATATTGAAGTCGATTGTCATTTTATTCGCGAAAAAGTTCAACAAGGATTGATATCCACATCTCATGTTCTTACTGGAGATCAACTAGCAGATATCTTCACCAAAGCACTCACTGGGAATAGGATTACATTTATTTGTAACAAGTTGGGCATGATGAATATCTATGCTCCAGTTTGAGGGGGAGTGTTAGCATATTAGTAGCAGTCAATTAGCTAAATAAGGCAGCTCAAGATAAGTTTCCTATTTAGGTTTATGATTCCTAGAATTACTCTTTCATATCTCCATTATTTTCTCCAGTAATTATGCTTGTACATATTATATAAAAAGATGTCTTGTAACTGCTTTTGACCCAAGGATTTCTCCATATTTCTTTCTCTCTACAATTATAAACAACGATTTTAAGAGAATTGTCAATTATCATCACAGTCATTTGGACTCAACAATCTACTGGAGGTCCATGAAATATTAATTGATTTAAAGTACCAGAAGAAGTCCAAGATAACAGACTAAGAAGGCTCCAGGACATAAACAATGAGAAATGAGAAGAGAAAATGGGGGAAGAAAAGAGAATAATTGGCTCAACTATTCCTCCCAATAAACTATCCACAACACAAACGTAAGAAGATATATGGAGCCAAAATAAAAAGACAAGCATAAACAAACACACACACATGCACAAATACAAACTACACGCACAGGCTGTGTTAAAACTTAAAACCTAAAGGTTCAAAACTAGTTTGTCAATAATAACCTTTTAAATGAAAATGCATAAAGCATGAGGGCGCAAAAAAACATCAATCATACTATTCGTCAAACTAATCGCATTAAATTTGTGATTAGACTACTTTCTTATTATGTGCACATGTGGTTGAATAGTTAGCTATTAATGGTGCACAATTTCAGCTTTGAAGTTGCATCTGCCATATCAATTCTGGTCGAAACAAATGTTTTAATATTGAGATGTTAAAGTACTTCATAAAGTTCATTTCTCACCAGTGTAGACCTGCCACCAGTTATCATCCATAGATCACCTTCCTTATCTGGATATAGATCTCCAGATAAATCAATAGAATGAGACAAAAATCTTATGTCATCCAGGATCACTTTCTTCGTCCGTTCTTTCTGTTCAAGGTCAATTCTCGCTAGTTCTACTTCTTTAACCTTGTCAGGAACGACTTCATCAGCCTCCTCTTCAGCATCTTCATCATCTTCTGCTGGATGTGAAAGACTACTTTTGCGAGGCCTGAATGACAAAGTTAAAACTAATTACCAAAAGACTAAGAATGATCATTAATCCTGATTGCATTGATACGCTTTCAGACAAAGAGATTCAAGGAAGATTCACATCCCCATGCTGCTTGTAAATATTACTAGTTCAGAAATGTAATATACAGTCCAAATAAAGGGGACTGAAAGCGGATCTAATCAAAGTGACGCTTTGTGTTTGTGTGTATTATGTATGGATCGAACGAAACAATAGAATCTATAATTCGTCTATGAATACTGAAGAATAAATCATTGGTAAAATTCTTTTGGATGTTAGAGGAAAAATTAGTTTACACTACAATTATTGTAATAGTTTTGAAAATAGTATCTTTTGTACAGAATGGTGTATCAACTTGAACTGAGCATTTGTACTTGTTTGTGAAGTGGAATGAAATGACTTTCTTGCGTAACAAAAAAAATATATATATATATGTGCATGAATCTCAATTCAAGTAGTGAGATGCTATCGATCTCCAATACACTAACGCAATTTACAATAGCAGATAGATGTTAGACCATAATAATTAATATTTCAATTCTGTTTATATTATTTTATGAAACCTTTGATTCAGACTTTTACCTTATGGACTAAGAATATTCACTTTCCTTCATTTTAGGCTTTTATTTAGATTAATATCAACATTGATAAGTATAGGAAGTCAGCTTACGCAAAAGTATGTTATCCAAACAACTTGATTAAATTGAACAAAAATATTTCTAATCGTCAAGATGATGCGTGGTTAGCTTTGTATTTGCGAAAGAAGCTTTAGAAAACCCAAATTATTGTTTTCGACAGCTCCGATTGGCGGCTGTGGGACGGCAACCTGCCTCTATTTCGACGGTGGCTGGAGAATAAAGTGGCGGCAGTGGTTCAGTCCGCCACCCCCGGGAGCAGTGACAATCAGAAGGTAGGGCTAGGGTTTTGGTTTCACGCGATATACCTATATATATATATGTAAAAAAGAACATAAAAAAAAAGATGATGTGATAAGGTTTAATTTCTTTCCCGGGCTCTGATACCATGTTAGAAAACAAGAAGGAAGAATATGCATAAGATGAGAGTGGAAGAATGGCTTGGTGTATTAGCTAAGCACCAGCCCTCTTATTTAGATTATATGACTCAAGTACACAAGTATTTAATTCTTCAATGTGGGAAAAGTAGCACACACTATCTTACTTACAACAATATAGATATGTCACCAGACTGAAATCCTCCATTACAAACTCAACGCGCAGCATACTGTTTTTAGCAAATAACAAGAATCATCAGAAGATAAAAAAAATAAAAAATAAAAAGCTTTTTTGAGACGAGGGATAGTATGTGCAATTGGAAGCATACTACGAATTTTTCACATCCAGCCGGCCCCACCTAATAAGGGTAAAGGCAATATAATGTATATTTCATAATTCAAAACTCATGACGTGGTATGATATATCACTGTCATATCAACACTTGAAAGATAGGAGAATACTGTAAATCACAAGATAGATGGTTACTTAGGAAGCCTAGCAAAGAGAAGGTTGGTCAACACGTCAAGCATAACTTGAAACTGACGAGATGTCATCGTTGCAGTTATATTATGTGAATTGAATGTGAGCTCTTTCAATGGCTTGACCTGCATTATTATGTGACGAGGGGTCTCTGAACTGAGGTGAGTTACTCACGCCGAGTTGAGACGGGCTAATCAGAGCCAAGCCTAGTGTGTTCAGCTAAATGCCCAACCTGGATGTTGATCCGACCCCGGAAAACCCTGACCTCAGTGCCAGCTGTTCCGATGGGACATAAAGCATTGATGGGACATAAAGCTGCACCGCATTAAATGCTGTCAGACCTGAATTTAGTATAAATAGAGTTCCATCTTCTTCATTTCGAAGGTAACTCGTCATTAAATGCTCTCAGCTACCTTGCCAGCTCGGACATACTAATCATTTGCACGCCCGAGAGGAAAATCTGGGTCGTCACCTTGCCTTTTCCTTCCTTTTCCTTGTGTAGGTCAGGTAGCCGACCTAAAAAGTTCAACTCGGAAGCCAACCTGAAAGTTCAGCTTGGCAAGCATAGCCGACCAACTCAACTGCGAGAATCTGACCTCGACAGTTTGGCGCCGTCTGTGGGAAATAGTTCTTTCTATCACTCTCCTTCACCACTCACTGAGAAACCATTATGGTACAAACGAGAAGCCACAGCGCACCGGTAGAGGATTCGCCTAACCCAGATGGGGACCTCGAAACCACGCAGGTGCCTAGCCAAAACCCAATCCCAGCCGACGTTGGGACGAGCCAACGTATACACTTAGCCACTCAAACCAACCCCGCGGTGGATGGAGACCTCAACTCCAGCCTGTCACCGGAGATAAGGATGATGCTGAGGATGTTTGAAGAACTTAAGGAGCAGGTAGCCCGGCTAGCTGAGGGCTCCCTGGCTCCGCAAGAAGCTACGCCGCGGCCCTCGCGTCCACAGTTCCGCATCCCAGACCCAAGGCCAAAGCGGACGCAGGACGAAGAGGGCTTCCTGGAGCCGGTGGCAAGACCCGGCGAGGCGAGAGGTTAAAAGGCAACTTAAGCCAACCCCGAGCAGGCCAAGACCGCGGCCGCCATAGCCAAGGTCATCAACCAGCTCGGCGTAAGCCCACTCTCACCTGAGGTATTAGCCACGCCACTACCCACCAGCAACCGGATGCCCAACCTGGCCGTCTATAATGGAGATGGAGACCCAGCCAGCCACCTGCTCAACTTTGATCACCATATGACTCTGCATGACATGTCCGACCTTATGAAGACGAAGACATTCCCGACCACCCTGGTTGGCAATGCCTTGGATTGGTTCCAGAAACTTCGTCCCGGTTCAATTGCAAGTTTTCATCAGCTGGCTGAGGCTTTCCTCTCCCGCTTCGCGGGGAGTCGGCGCGCCACCCGCCACACTTCTACATTACTGCTGGTAAAGCAACATAGAGGGAAAAGTTTGAGGGCTTATACAGCCAGATTCAATGAAGAGTCCCTCCGAATCCCCAACCTGGAGGACTCCATGGCGTTGATGGCTTACCAGAGTGGGCTCAGGTCGGGCCCTCTTACATCTTCATTGGCAATCGACCCCGTGGATACTGTATCCGAGCTGATGGTATGAACAGAAAGGTACATACACTCAGAAGAAATCCATCAGGCAAAGAGGGATGATGACAAGGAGAAGGAAGCTAGCAGGAAGGGAGAGACCTCCTGAGCCCAACCTGGGGGTAAAGTCCAAAACGACCGAGGCAAGAAGCCCCAACAGCCAAAGCAGAACCCCTGGTTCACTATGTTCACTCCCCTCAACACCACAAGGGAGTAGATCCTGATGGAGATCCAGCACCAGAACCACCTGCCTCCAACTCTAAGGATGAAAGACCGACCCGAGAAGCGCAATAGAACCAAGTATTGCCGCTACCATATGGACTACGGTCATACCACTGAAGAGTGTAAAGACTTGAAATAGGAGATCGAGGTGCTGATAGCCCGAGGTCACCTCCGAAGGTACGTAGACCTACAGCCGACCCGAAATCATGATCAAAGAGATAGAGAAAGGAGTCCACCCAGGCACCAGCCTGGGTGCAGACGTTTGGCTATGATTGAAACCATTGCAGGAGGATTGGCGTCGGGAGGGGAGACCTCGGCAGGCAGAAAAGGTTATGTTCGGGCTGGGAGGGAGTATGGACCGGTGTGGGGTCCAGCCCCGACGGTGGAGGAGCTCACCTTTTCCTCAGAAGACTTGGAAGGGGTAACATTGCCCCACGATGACCCACTAGTGATCAGCGCTGAAATAGCCAACTTCACCATAAAGAGGCTGATGGTGGACACCGGGAGCTCGGCGGAAGTCTTATTCCTCAGCGCTTTTGAGCAAATGGGGTTGGACAAGAGCCGACTCAGACCCTTGAGGGGCACTTTAGCTGGTTTCACCGGGCAAGCCTACCCAGCTGAATGAGTCATTAACCTTCCGCTGAAGCTGGAAGACGGAGATAAGCGGGTTTCAATGCAAGCTAACTTCATTGTGATGGATTGCAACTCCACTTACAACGAAATTTTAGGTCGGGTGACACTCAACCATTTCAGGGCCGTCCCTTCCACCTACCACCAGGCCCTAAAATTCCCGACCCCGGCCGGCACAACCACCATCCGCGGAGCCCAGCTCTCAGCCCGGGAGTGTTATGAAAACTCCCTCTGACCCAAATATCAGGTTGGCTGGGGACCAGATTTGCCCGAAGAGAAGAGGGATGCTAAGAGAGGCAGCCCGGCTGAAGACCTTCAGGAGGTGAAAATCTCCGATGAAGCAAAGAGAGCAAAAATCGAAAGTGAACTCTCTGCCGATCTCAAGAAATGTATAAGCCGATTTCTTTTAAAAATGAACACATATTTGCATGGTCTGCCTCTGACATGACAGGTATTGACCCGAGAGTTATTGAGCATCACCTGAATGCCGACCCGAATCACTATCTGGTAAAGCAGAAGCGCATGCATTTCTATTATGATAAGCAACAAATCATAGCAGAAGAGGTAGACAAATTGGTAGACGCCGGCCATATAAAGGAAATCCAGTACCCAACCTGGTTATCCAACGTGGTGCTAGTGACTAAGTCCTCAGGAGGATGGAGATTGTGTATTGATTTTACTGACCTCAATAAAGCCTGCCCTAAAGACTGCTTTCCCTTACCTCGGATCGATCAAATGGTGGACGCCACCTCCGGGTTCGAGCTACTCTCCTTCATGGATGCTTTCAAAGGCTACAACCAAATCAAGATGGCTCCCGGAGACAAGGAAAAAACTGTCTTCACTACCGATAAAGGTCTTTACTACTACGAGGTCATGCCTTTTGGCCTCAAGAATGCTGGAGCCACCTACACTCAGATGGTGAACAAAGTTTTCAAAAATTAGATTGGCCGAAATATGGAGATCTATGTGGATGACATGTTGGTCAAGAGCAGGAGGGCTGAAGACCATGTGACCGACCTGGCTGAAGCCTTCGCTGTAATGGGGCACTTTGGGATAAAGCTAAACCCGAAAAAGTGCGCATTCAGCGTCAAGGCGGGAAAGTTTTTGGGTTTCATGGTCACAGCCCGGGGAATAGAAGCCAACCCGGAGAAGGTTCAGACGATACTTGACCTAGTGCCGCCGACCTGCGTGAAAGATGTCCAAGTGTTGGCAGGCAAGGTCGCGGCACTTAGCAGATTCATATCCAGGTCGGCCGACAAGTGTGCTCCTCTATTCAAAATATTGAGGAATCCTAAGAATTTTGAATAGACTACGGAATGTCAAAATGCCTTCCAAGAGCTGAAAAGGTATCTAGCTTCGCCACCCCTGTTATCACGACCTGAGGTGGGGGAGGAGTTGGTACTATACCTAGCATGCTCGGGGACAGCAGTGGCAGTGGCACTAGTCTGAGAAGAATGGAAGGAGCAAAAGCCGGTCTATTGTGTCAGCAAAACCTTGCAAGGGGCCGAGGTGAGGTACTCCTCCTTGGAAAAACTCGTCATCGCGCTCATTACGGCGGCAAGGAAGCTGAAGCCATACTTTGATGCTCACCCAATTAAGGTCATGACGGATGCCCCACTCAAGTCCATCATGCACAAGCCGGAGGCGTCGGGTAGGCTGTTAAAATGGGCAGTTGAGCTGAGTCAATTTGACATCACCTACCAGCCCAGAACAGCCATCAAAGCCCAAGCTATCGCGGATTTTGTGGTGGAAGGCACAAGCTGAGGCGAGCATGACCCGGAGGGCGTCTGAAAAGTCCATGTGGATGGGGCGTCAGGGAAGTCTGGCAACGGAGCTGGGGTTGTCATCCTCGACCCGACCCGGCATGAGCACCAATACTCCCTCAAGTTCACATTTCCGGTGTCCAACAATGAAGCGGAGTATGAAACGGTGATCGCAGGGCTGAAAATTGCAGCTCAGCTCGGGGCATAGACAGTCGACCTGAGCACCGACTCTCAATTGATTTCTAGTCAAATATCGGGAGAGTTCGAAGCCAAGGACAGTACCATGCTAGCCTACCTCAACAAAGTCAAGAATTTGACCCCAGGGCTCAAAAGGTTCACGATACAGCAAATTCTGAGGGAGAAAAATATGAAGGCTGACGCCCTGTCTAGGTTAGCCCTGGGTGAGAGCCGACCTGCCCTAGTCCATGTGGAAGAAGTGTCCGAACCAAGCATTCAGTTGGGGGTACAAGCCGTAGCCAAGCTCAATCTAAGTCCAGATTGGACAAAACCAATCGTGGACTACTTGGAGGGGGGTATGACTCAAGAGGATCAAAAAGCAGCTCGGAAACTCATAAAACAAGCTTCAAGGTTTGTCATAATTGTCGGGCAACTCTATAAGAGAGCCTACACTTGGCCTCTCTTAAAATGTGTTGGACCCGATGAGGGAAACTATGTACTCCGAGAGATCCATGAAGGGGTACGTGGAAATCACTTGAGAGGCAAAGCTCTGGCTCGAAAGGCATTGAGGCAAGGCTATTTCTGGCCAACCTTAGAACAAGATGCCAAAGAATATATAAAAAAGTGCGACACCTGCCAAAGGTTCGCCAATATACAGAGGAAGCCTGCGATAGACCTCACAGTGATGATAAGCCCGTGGCCATTTTACCAGTGGGGTCTAGATATCATCAGCCCATTGCTAACCAGTGTTGGCCAAAAGAAGCACGCTTTTGTAGTAGTAGACTACTTCACCAAATGGCCTGAGGCTGAAGGTATTGCTAGAATAACAGAAAAGGCAGCTTGGGATTTTATGTGAAAAAATATCATTTGCCGGTTCGGGGTGCCAAAGGTCATCATTACTGACCACGACAAGCAATTCGACAGTGCATACTTTCGAGGCAAATGTGCTGAGATTGGGATCGACCTTAGATTCTCATCTATTGCTCATCCTCAAAGTAATGGCCAAGTTGAAAGGACTAACCAAATCATTTTGCAGGGCCAGTGGGCATCGATTCTTCCCAAGGTGTTGTGGGCTCAACAGACTACCACCAGCTTGGCAACGGGAGAATCGCCCTTCGAGCTGACCTTCGGTACTCAAGCAGTGCTGCCAGTAGAGATCAGGTCCCCGACCAGTAAAACCCTCCACCATGATCCAGAAATAAACAGAGCACGGATCCGTGAAGAGCTCGATCTCCCTGAAGAGCTCCGAGCTAAAGCTCAAATCAGAATGCTGGACAGCAAAGCTGCCATGCAAAGAGCCTTTGCCAAACAGGTCAAGCCTAAGCCTATTAAGGTTGGCGACCTCATACTCAGAAATGCCATCTTTTTACCACGCTTGGGTAACAAGCTCTCCCCGACCTGGGAGGGACCGTATGAAGTCGTGAAAGAAGTCCTACCTGGGACCATCTACCTCCGCGACAAGAACCGGAAACTATTGAAGAACACATGGCACTCGGAACACCTGAAGCGGTATTTTGTCTAAATAGGCCCCGAGCCGAAATTTTTTGTATTGGCCCCAAGCCGAAATATTTTGTAACAGCCCCGAGCTGAAATCTCTTGTTAAGGCCCTGAGCCAAAACATTACTTGTAATCAACCCCCGAGCCTAAGTACTTCATATACAAATTCAATACAATACATGTTGTAAATCAGTGCAATGCCCGACCCGGGCCCAAGTACCTCAGCCACAAAGCTACTACCAACTCGGATTAACGCGGTGGCCACGCTTAATCACGAGCTAATGACCAATTATACCAGCTCGGACTATGTTCTAGCTTGGGAATAATCAAACGACAATTTGATTATAATTGCCAGTTCGGATTAAGGTCCAACTCGGTGTAATCAGGCTTCGGTCGGTATATTAGTTTGGGTCTAAACTCGAACTCAACATTTGTCAACATTAGTTTGACCAATTTTAAATCAAACTGACGAGTCCAGGTCGGCGACGATTATACAGTTTCCCAATTAACCAGCTCAGATTAGGATGATAATTCATTAATCGCGTCCAGCTTGGTTCTTTATATTCAACTTAAGTTTGAAAGGCCCATCTTATCGGTCTGACCCCGCTTACTTGAGAAAAAAATTTGCGAAAAAGAAAAGTACACGAACTCAGGTGAAATGCAAAATATTCATTTCATTAAATCGAAATACAATTATAAAGAGCCCAAAATGGGCGAAATTACAAAAGCCCAACTCAGGCAATTTTACAAAATTTACTTGGGCGCAGCGGCAGAGGTGGTGGCTTCGGCTTCATCCCGACCTGGTCCATACCCTTCTGGACAAACTCAATCACCTCCTTAGCCTGGGACGTCAGGTCGGATGGAAGCTCAGGAATCTCCCAGAACTCCGGCGGCGGCGCCTCCAAGATCTCGATGTAATCGTTCTTGGTGGCTGGGAAGAAGATCTTCGCCCTCTTTCGAGCTACAACTTGACCCCAGAAGTAGAATTCCATCTCGGCATATTTTGCCATTGCCCCACCTTCCGTGGCCAACCAGTCAACAGCCGCATCATTGGACTTGAAGGCTCCCACTGCTTTCTCTCCTTCGGCGCCGACTTGGTCCACCAGATCCCGGAGCTTCGCCTCGGCCTCACGTTTCTCCAGCTTGTAGCGCTCGACGTCCTTGGCCGAGGCCTCGCGCCGGGACTTTTTCGCATCAAGCTCCTTCTTTAGACGGTTGATCTCCGTCGTATCCGCCTTGCGCCTTTGGGCGGCCTCATCCCTCAGAGTCTCAAGCTCGGCCCGGGCATCAATGTATCACTGCTCGAGCTCGACGCAATAAGTCTGGGCCCTGACAAGGAAGCTGGGAGCCGAAAGGATGTGGGACTCGGCCTGTTTAGAAGAAAGCAAAACAATCAGCTGAGCTAAAAGACCACCTTACCAGAAGTTGGATAAGACTCACCGTGACTATGACCGTCCTCAAGTCGAGCGAGAGCTGCTCTGCCGGGACCGTCGTCAGCTTGGGGTCGCGGGCTACCTTGGACGCCTCCATGAAGTCCTTGCTGGGAGGGCTCACCTCCGTGGCCTTACCTTTCCCAGAGTATTTGGCCCGAGGCCGCTTTCTACTCTTAGGTCGGGATGCTGAGGGCTCCGGGATCGCCATTCCCAAGCCCGATCTCTTGGGCAAGGGGGACCCCGAAGCCCCCTTGGAAGAAACCTCGGAGCTAACCTCCCACACTTGGCCGCTGGGCCGCTGCCTTTGACCCTGAGCAGCACCTCCCAAGCCAGACCGAGCTGAAGCCTCGTCGTTGGCCTCGCTCTTCTTTCGCACCTGGGCATACGCGAGTTTTCTCATGTCCGCCATACCTGCAAAAGGTAGAGGAAAGAAATGAAAAAGAGCTAAAGGCCAACCTAAAAAGACTAACAAACAGGACAATTGGGAGGTCGAGCGCCGATCCTGCAAACTGACCCTCTTCTGAGCTAGACCTCGCGTCCCCTTCGGGCTCGGGAAGCTGGTTGGGATGATCCCTCGAGAGGTCGGGTTCCCTACCAAACAGCTTGGAATCCCAGATCCGCTCCCATTTGAGCACGCTGTCAATATCTATCAGCATCCCGGGTGCGGGCCTGAGCACCGCGACTTCCTCAAGTTCCTCCTCTGAAGGCTTGGGGTCATCATTGACGGTATTCCTCAAACTTGGAATCCAGACCAACCTGCACTCGGAGTTCACAGCCCGCTCCACCTAATAGTAGTCATCATGCCAGCCCTTGTTAGAAGAGTGTCACTTGGTAAATATGAAGTTGCCGACCCGAGCTGCGAAGTGGAACTACCCTGGTTGCTTCGGGTTGGGTTTGCACACAAAGAAATGCCTGAACCTGCGCAAGGTAGGCTCCATATTCTTCTCCAGGCAGAACACATAGAAGGCCACCATCACGGCCCAACCATTCGGCGACATCTGACCTGGGCTGAGCTTGAAATAGTTCAAGATGTTGACAACAAAACCCGGATGAGGGAGCTGAATGACGTCGAATGCAAGATCGTATATGGTGAAGTGGTCGGCCAGAGGATAGCAAGCCGATTCGTGCCATCCTGGAACCTTCAGCTTGTGATGACGATCCACTGACCAGTTCTTCGGCCTGGCATTGGCGATTTGCACTGTGGAATGGTACTCACGCTTGCAACAGACGAACAGCTGCTCAATCCTCTTCCCCCGAGTTGAAGAGGCGCTGGCTGTGGCCGAGCTCCTAGGTCGAACAGCACTAACCGGGACTGCTTCGATCGGCTCGGTGGCAAAAACCCCAACTAGGAACTCTTGTGGCATCTCGACGCCCTCCAGTTGATTTAGCGGCTCCTCATCCTCCCTATCTTCCAGATCTCCCAGGTCGGCCAAAGAATCCACCTCAGCCTCCTCTTGCGCCAGCCTGACCCCAATAACTTGGAAATCATCATCGCTCTCCTCGGGCCCAGATTTTCGAGCTGACCCTAGAGACGCACTGGTGCTCTCTCCACCTTGATCTCTATTTGAGGTAGACTCCGAGCTCGACGGACTCTCATCCCCACCATAGGACCTCACCTCTATCGCCTGGGAATCTTCCGACTCCGACTTCCCTATCCTGTTTACAGACCAAATATAAATGTACAGGAATAACTAAAAGGAGTCGGGACGTACCTACTGCTCTTTACTGCGGAATATGACCCGACCTAGCTGGCTCCGAGCTGAAAATTCTGAGAAGATTATTTCCGAGCTGAATGCGTCCGACCACTCTGGTGTCTGACCTAAAACTCTTAAGCGATGTGTGAAATAAATCTCGAATGTCAAGGCCCTATTTATAGGCGCTTCTGAAAATCGCCTCGGGGAGCCCAAACGTTGCGTCTTGTTAGAACCGCCAAGTGACGTGTCAGCCATCCGAAGGGCATGCACCGCTGATGTGGCCATCTCTACTCTGTCAGGGTCGGGCACCTCCAGCTCAGGAGAAATTCTCAATTCTAGATCTCACCCCCTCGATCTCGACTTGGGAAGGGATTGACGAGGGGTCTTCGAACTGAGGTGAGTTATTCACGTCGAGTTGAGACGGGCTACTCAGAGCCAAGCCTAGTGCGTTCAGCTAAATACCCAACCTGGATGCTGATCCGACCCCGGAAAATTCCCGACCTCAGTGCTAGCTGTTCCGATGGGACATAAAGCTGCACAGCATTAAATGCTGTCAGACCTGAATTTAGTATAAATAAAGCTCCACCTCCTTCATTTCAGAGGTAACTCGTCATTAAATGCTCTCAGCTACCTTGCCAGCTTGGACATACTAATCATTCGCAGGTCCGAGAGGAAAATTCGGGTCGTCACCGCGCCTTTTCCTTCCTTTTCCTTGTGCAGGTCAGGTAGCCGACCTGAAAAGTTCAATTCGGAGGCCAACCTGAAAAGTTCAGCTTGGCAAGCGTAATCGACCAACTCAACTGCGAGAATTCGACCTCGACATTATGAATTGTTGGCTATAAAACATTATTCCGAGTGAATGAAAAATACCAATCAACGTTCATATGATGCCCAACATACAAATCAACACCGATAGGAGTATAATACAAGTTTACCATAGGAATCTGTGATATGCAATTTAGAGAGACACCTACCTTCAAGTCTGAGGTTCCACCTTTGGCGCTTGGGTACCGGAAGTCCATGTCACAAGGCATAAATACTCTCTCAAGTAAAGCTCCAGTGCGCTTCACTTTAGAAGAGCTCCTACGAATTTTAGGTAACCACTGCAATCCAGCCCTTGGATGAACATCAGTTGGGGCAACATGGGCTTGCACATGCTCCAACATCACAGAGAACTCCATGCGATTCCAAGTCATCTCAGGTTGGGATTCAGGAATCTGAACATTTTCTGCACCAAGTGCTTGTTCAATCATCTCATAGCCAACGTGAAGGACTGAAAGGAAAGAACGAGCTAAAACACGGCCACTAACAGCGGCAAGGAGAAATCTTCCCTGTTGACCGAAAAGAAGAAATGGAAGAAATATGTCATAGGGTCAGTCCAACCGAAAAAAAAAGTAGTGATAAGAGTGTAGATTTATCTTGCTTCTCGCCTCTTTACTCTTTTCACCTCCCTCTCCACCTGTACTCCCATCACCCAACCCTGATAAAAGCAGCTAATATTTCATAGTTATCGCATGACTTGAGATTCTTCATTAAATTTTTCGTCAGGTTAGTAGCTGAGTTCCTGAGGCAGAACATGCCATAATTCATACGCGTGCACCAAGATTAAAATGATGAGGCCCTCGAGTCAGTGGAGAGAAGTATAAAGGATATGGGGCAATGTTTTGACAGCAACTTTGTGACATAAGGCGATGCTTGAAACCAAAACAAGTTTTGCTTCTGATTATTCTCAGTATTAATGAAACTATAATTATAAGGAAAGGCTGAAAACATATGTCCCCATTGTGCCTGTATATTAATGAATTTTCAAATGTGTAAACTCAGATAGTATCGGAAAGTGATAATGTTGAGATATCACATCTGCAATCTTCTGGTGATACCATCTTTTTGCCAATAGTTGATTTGAATAAATTCAAAGGTGCCTTCATTTCAGTGGAGCTCTTTTTGGTATATCTCTTGGTTTCACAGTCAATATGTCTGACAAGATTGATGTACAATTAGCAAAGACTGATAGGAGAATTTTCAGGGATTGAAAAGTAATAATAAGATTAATTTCATATTGCACGAGGGCATCGATGATTCATTTTCTTAATGAAACACTGATAACAATTTGGATGTTTACCAGAACAGACAAATGGTCATGCAAATGAGAGAAATCAAGTCCCTCATATCATTCCTATGGTTAAGGAAATATAAAGAACAAAAAGACAAAAATCGTAGGGTTGTATTGTTTCTCGATTTACTGAGATAGTTTGATGACATGTTCAAATTCTTAAGCTAAAGTTTCCCAAGGACGTCAAAATCTACAACTATGAATTTTTGAGCACCAACAACTGGGGAGATTAGAAGGAAAGAGAGCGACATGAGTCTTTGACACCAGTATAATGTCGATTAAAGATATTTTAACACTCAAATGCATTATCTCGAGGTGAAATATAAAAACAAGATAAATATAATGAGGGTTAGTAAGCATGCTAGAGTGTGAGAGGTGGTCTAGGGTAATGAGGAGAGGGAAAGTATTGTTGGAGGTGGTGATTCTCTATACCCTTCTTAGGGTAGAAGTGGTCTATTTATATTTGTTGATAGGTTAAGAATCATATACTTTAATACTTGTTTACTCTGCAAACTTTCAAGAATCCATAATTACTTATCTCTTGGGATTTGATAAGGTTGAATCCTATCCCTAGTTTGTCCTTGGTTATCCACACATAGTGACATTGATGGTTGAACCTTTCACGGTTGGTTAGGTGCAGGTTGGGCTCACCCAAGGGCCCTAGGGCTTGAGGTAAGCCAATGGTAGGGCAACTCGTGAGTTGTATAGTGTACGTGGGTTGTAGTTCCACCCCTATAGGTCAAGTTTGTCTAATCGATCTATTAAGGTAGGAGTTTAGATCCAAATCTTATTTTGGCTACTATAATCTACATTCTTAATTGCTAATCAAGAAATCTTGAACAATAAGATAAATAAATGAATTCTACCTTTGTGAAATTAACAATCTTGTAATAATTACCAATGGGGCCACCATTATGTGTTTGGCTCTAAAGGAGGTATTATAATACTCAAGCTGCCATAATTTAGTTAAAATTATGGAACACCCATCATATTAAGTTTGAGATCCGCGCTATTTGAATAATATTCATCTACAACAACAAATACATAAAGACAACCAATAAGAGGTTTACAGGAAAAATTTACAAATATTGGCAGACAAATGACATGACAGAGTAACATATACATTGGCTTTTCTTCTTTCTAGCTTGACATATAACAATCATACTTAATGAGGCTCGACACTACATTTCCATTCAATGAAAATCACCTTGGTGGTTAGATATCTCCACTAGGATTACAGCTATAATATTTGTCAAAATAATATATTAGAACTTTCATTGTGGTAAGCAAAACTAAACTAAGATGTATATTTGTAGCTGATCATATAATAGCAAATAAGTGTTGTTTTTTCTTTTGGTGGAAAAACAAATTCCATTAAACAAACTAAATACACACATGGAGTCATTGGCTATTTGGTCTAATGATATGATTATTGTTTTAGGTTCAAGAGATCCTAAGAACAATTCTTGAAATGTACAATATTTTAAGTGGATGTAAATTGATTTAAACTTTCTTTAAATTTAAAAAATAAAAATTACACACATGGACCAGACTAACCTGGCCTAAGGGAACAAGGCACAAAGACCCAACCAAACAACAACGGCCCAAAAAACCAAAACGACTCATAAGGCCGAAACACAAACACAATCCCACAAGCCCCATAAGAACACTGGGCAAAACAAAACAAGACACTAATCCACATACATTGGGCTGAACTAAAGAAGCCCGAAAGCCAATCCAAGCCAACCCAATACTTTATACAAAATGAAAGGAGTCTGAACAAAAAGTGCCCGATAATAAACTTATAGATAAGTAATACCTATGCTTTAGGTTTCATTTGGATTCAATAATAAAGAAAAGAAATAAAAAATAATAATTACTGATAAGAAATGAAAGAAAAATTTATTGTTTAAATTTCAACACATTTCATTTTAAGATTTTTATACAAAATATGATTATAAATATGAAAAAAGATAGAAGAACAAGATGATATCACATAAACTGTGAAATTCACTTTCTTTAATTTGACTTTAGTAACAAAATTTGGCTCTCGAAAAACATGATTACACGTACTTTTTCTTACTCTAATAAAAATGTGGCTTTTGAAAAACATCACTTCACGTACTTTTTTTTATTTTAAAGTAGCAATTGATATCATGAAATAATATCGAACATAAATAAAATGAGTTAAGTAATAAAATAACCTTAGAAATAAAATAAACCTGAGAAAGGATATATCATAATTCCTTTCGCTTATTTTTTCTGTACCTTATTTTCCTTTCCTTTTCCTTGTGCAATCCAAAAAATCCCACTTCTCTTTCCTCCCCTCACTTTTTTTTTTTTCAAATGCAAAGAGAAATATAAATTAATATTATATTATGTAAAATATTAATTTAAAAAATCGATCTCGACCCACTAAACCAAAATGCCTAGCCCTCACTTTCCCCTTCCAAACAAAGAAATAAGCGGTTAATAGCTTCTTCTTGGCTCCACACATCCTAAAACCCCTCTTCAAAACCCTGATAAGCTACTTTTCACAAATTGCACTCTAAAATCAACAGTATAATTATATAAAAGTGATGGCGTTTAGATCAAGGGAAATGATGAAGAAGATAATGAAGAAAATAGGAGGTGAGAAGAACTTAGCCCCAGGTGTCAAACAAGAGCTTGAGAAATCCATTCCCAAAACCAAAGTCGTCATGGGCCGGGCCCACCGCGGGCTTTTCGCCGGCCGCCATATTCAGTTCGGCAACCAAGTTAGTGAGGACGGCGGCAACAAGTCTGTACTGTTTACTCTTTCCTTTTTCATATTATATATATATGTGTGTGTGTGTGTGGATGGGTGTGGATGTGTGTGTACACTCGATTTTATTGTTTGTGTAATGATGGTGTTAAAGAATAACAAGAGGGTTTTTAAAAAAAAAAATTTTCTATTAATTTGGTGAGTGATTTAAAATTCATTAAGGTGAAAAAGTTGAGGTTTTGGCCACATAGTCGACTAGGGATCATGTAAAGGGATAGTAGAATACAAATTTTATCTGAGGAGCTCAGTGAGTCTTAGTTCTTGGCAGGTCCAATCGGTACTGGTATGGTGAAGTTGGATCCGAGTCGATTTCACATTGGTGAGAGAAGAGAATCAGGAAGATGTGGACTTTTATTTAGTATAACATGAAGCAAAACATTGTTAATGAAGAATGCACCAGCTTGGTGTCCTATATAGGTCAATAAGCCCTGGTGCTTTGGCTCCGGTTTTAAATTCGGGAAGGAACATAAAGTACTGATAATTGGGTGGCAAAAATGTAAGCTTTTATTTTAAAGGGCTTTCCATTCCCTCTGGGAGGGTGAGAAGCTTAATGACCTACTTGAAATTTGTTGAAGTCCCAAGGAAGTTCCTGCACCCGGAAGCATATATAACAAGTATTTCAAAGAACAAGGAACTTCATATTTCCGTCAGAGGAAGATTCTTAGAGCTTGGACTAGCAAAACATTCTATCTATTGTCTTAACTTTGTCTAGTTGTCTTCCTTTTAGTCATTAACAAATGTTTTGTAGTATGCCCCCTTTTTAGTTGCATGTTTGAATAGGTTTTGATGGATCAAGAGTATTGTGAATGGTCAATTTAGTAGGTTGGAATTAAAACTCTGTAGAGATGGTCATTGTGAAGATGTTCTAGCCATAGTTGGACATTATAAAGTATCAGCAAAGCTGGTTTAAGGTTAAATAAAATGTAGAATCTGGGAGGATTTTCCACATATAAGCTTTTATTACAATCAGATCCAAAGTCAGAATTTTGTAAATAATCAATTAACAAAAACTTTATTCGATTATTGTCACGCAGTTTACCCTTTAGGAGTAGCTTAGCAGGTCAAGCCTAAGGTGTTCTCTCCCAAAGTCACTAGGTCAAGTGTTCTCTCCAAAGTCGCTAGTTCAAGTCTCTTCAGGACTATTAGAGGTTTACCTGTTCGTTAACTTTAGGGCTTTGTGGGATTAATTGGGCAAATCTCTGATACCCACAGATTCCCAAAAAAAATTACTGTGACACAGTTTTTAAGTCAAAAGATGTCATATTATGGTCAATATAGAACTAAGAGGTGTAAAAATGAGGATAATTCATGGAGCTCTTCCTTTGCAGAATCTTTATTATGATTTTGGCTTGTTGTTTCTTGATTTTTCATCTTATAGCTGGGTTCACTTTGGTTGGTTAATACCGGTTTCTAGAATTAGCTGGTTAATGCTGGCAGTTGGGTAAAATATATGCGTTCTTGCCCGTGAAGCCTCAATGTTTCTCATAGTACCTTTATGTGAAAATTTGTTTGGAACTTTTTGTAGTTACCGTTCATAAAAATCACAAAGAAAATTACCATTCTCAAGAACTCTTCATGTTATGTTGACAACAGAACAAGGAGGACTTGGAAGCCCAATGTACAGGAGAAGCGGCTGTTCAGTTACATCATAGATCGTCACATACGCGTGAAGGTAACCACTCATGCTCTTCGATGCATAGACAAGGCAGGAGGGATTGATGAGTACCTGCTGAAGACACCATACCACAAGATGGACACAGAATTGGGCCTTCTCTGGAAAGCTAAGATTGAGAAGATGTACGAAGAACTTGGGAAGATGGAGGTTGTTTTCTTTTCACCTGAAGATGAAGTCAAGTTCGAAGAGCAATTCAGAGAACTCAAATTAGCCGAGAGGGCAGCTCGTAGGGAAGGCAGAAGAAAAATGTATGGTTGGTCACCTAAATCAGAACCGACAGCAGATGGAAAAGAAGATGCTAACATAAATAATGAAGAGGCTGCACGGAATGGTGAAGGAAGTTCTCACAGCAACATTCACGAGCAAATGATTGCCAATGCGTGATTGCAGGCTTTTTCTGCAGCATATATGCTGCCTTTTTCGCCGGAGTAGCTTCCAGATTAGGGAGTTTTGTATGTCTTTAGATGTTTCTGCAATTCTCTTTCTTCCCTCGTCAAAGATGATGGAGTCGCTAGATTGCCATCAGGCTATGCAAAATAGCTTGGATGCTCATTAGCATTTTAGTATAATAAGTACTGTATTTTGTATTTTGGCGAGAACCCTTCTCCTTTTTATGAGTAGATAATGTACGACGTTTTACCTAGTATTTTTGTAAGACATGATTTTCACGATTCAATGCTAAGACACAGTTTTCACAACTCAAGTTCGATTCAAGCTACACAACGGTAACTTTACCGTTGCATTCAGGATATCTTTCAAAATTATAATGAATGTCTTGGCTAGAATACTTTAAAAAGCTATTCTTTGAGTTTCACCCAAGAAACTGTATCCCAAGATCAGAATTGTAGTGGCAGACTTTCATTTTCAGTTCTACATAGGGTGCTCACCCTGTATAACATGGTATGATTGTGGCAGTTTGGTTTATTTATTATGTGTCTTGAGTAGGTGGTAGTTATTATTAGAGATGAACTTGAAAAATTAGCATAGTTTTTTGAGGATATAGTACTAGAGACACTAACCAGATGTTGTAATAGATCAAGAGTTGTCTAGTGAGAGCTTATTTGAAAGAAGGTTACTAAGGCTCCCTTGTATGCCGTAAAATAATTAATTGAAAAATATTTTTAGTCAATATAAAAGAATTAGTTATAAAGAATGTAAAATATTTTCATATACTTTAAGTTCATAAAACATTTTTCATTACACACTCCACCTCCGCCTCCGTCACCCCCGCCCCTACACACCCAGCCCATCACAATTGTAAATACATGTATGTTTGTTTATATATATATATAGGTGTGTTAATACAAATCTCCTATTAAAAAAATGTTTGTTTTTTTTTAAATTGTGGTAGCCAAATAACAGAATTTTTTTTTTGAACTAAATATCAAAAAATATTCTATTTTCAGACATATTTTTCCTTACAAATATTTTTTCCTGTCTAAGTTATTTTCTTGCAAACAAACGGGCCTAAGTACAATAATCATCAACTCAAAGAAGTTAACGGAATATTCAAGAAACCATGTCCTTATAATTTTCAGAAAAGGTCAAGGGTTGTCAATGTAATTATCTCAATTTTAGATAAGAAAATTTATCAACTCAATTACAATCATGTAACAATAAAAGTTGAAACTCAATTTTACTAGAAAAAACAAAGGAAAACTATCGACTTCACATATTAAAATTTTTATTTGACCTTACATTACCATGACTTAAGTGAATCGATTACGATATCTTTATAATCTTTTTTACTTGACAATCTTCCACTTCAATAGTTTTTGGTTTTAGAGAAGGTAAAGGGGATAAAACACCCCCAGACTAATGGTTCAGTAACTAATTTATGCTTCATTTGAATAAAATAAAAAAAAAGGTCCACGATTAGTTTTTTTTTAAAAAAATACAAAATATAGGAAAAGAAACATTTGGGACCAAAACTAATTTAACAGAAATATAAGGGCTATAAGTGAATTATATATATAGTTACTACTTACTAGTAAACACCATAGCAGAAGTCCTCTCGCAACCTATCCAACGCCGAACCGCGAGACCCGCAAAGAAATCAAAAATGGGTTATACCAAACACCAACTGCTTGCTCATTTACAGGTCTCAATTTACCTCCATTTCCTTACATCTATGTGTATGTGTGTGTGTGTAAATATATTATATGGTGTGTGTGAGAAATGAATACAAATGGGCTAATAATTTTTTTGTTGTTTGAGGTGGTGCCGAAATAAAATTAATTTTTTGTTATTTGCTTTGTGATTCTTTGGGTTTCCTTTTTTCTTTTTTATTTTAAAGCTAGATTAGTCGATTTCTGTATTTGATCGATGATTAATGTAGTGTGTATTCAACTGGGGTGATGTTATTTGATGTTGGTTTGGTGAAATTCAACTAGGAGAAGGTTTTTGGAGTATCCATAATGTTTGGGAAGTTCGTGAACCAAACCTGTACAAACTAAGCTTTTTTCCCTTTAGATGGAATCGGTTATATGGATTTTATAGAACAGCTCATTTCCCATTAGATGGAGGCGGTTATATGGATTTTCTAGCACAACTTATTCGTGGTGGTTATGTTTTCAAGTATTCGTATTACGGAACTTGGATACGATGCCTTCAGATGAATACTTTTTCCCTTGATAAAAGCACGAAATGCTGGTGTTGACCCGTATGGTCTGCAGATTTTTAGTTGTCAAATCAACATACTCTCTCCTTACGTGTAGAAACCAAGTAAGGATAGGTAAATTAGTTAATAGATTCTTTGTGCTTCGTAGTTATATTTGTGAGAATTCTTCTGGAAGTGAATTGGATGCAATTCTAGATATCTATAAAGCTCAAATTGGCATGCTGGTTCTTGACATTGTGTATCCCTCTGCCCCCTGATGTTTAATTTTATTTCTCAAATATGTTGCTGAAGTATTGAAATTAGCGAAACACCTTATAAGGGCATTGGGGAACCTTAAGCGGTGGAAACACTGACACACGTAGTAAGGATCCTAAGCACACTGAGATGAAACTTGAAGTAAGCTCTTGCGCATTTATTATTCCACTCTCTTCACGCGGGCACATGCACTTGTATCAGCAAATTCATTGCCATTGGAAGAGCTTCATATATGTTCAGATACAGAAACAGATAAGAAGAAAGCATTATACTAGTGAGATAATAATACTGTTCTCTTTCTTTCCTGTCTCCTTACGCATAGCTTTTCATTGAAAGTTATTACTTTATCTTGTGCTTGGAGCTTGCCATTTGTTATGATGTATGAGGTGTAATTCTTAATTTATTACTTGTTTTTTAGAATTCAGTAAGACAGAATGAGGATCTCTAATGAATAGCATAGACATGAAATGGCGGCACTATTTTTATTAGTATATTGTTATATATTCCAAGTAATGTGCACATTGCATTTTCTGCAGGAACTTCAAATTGATTTTGCCCAATATGAGCATCCTGTTGTTATGACCGTTGAAGCTCAGGTGAAAAGAATATGTGAAATATGTACAATGTATTTCTCAATTTTTAATTTGCTCTAAGCAAATTTCTCTTTTTCATCAGGCGAAATATGTTGGACCCGAGAAAGGTGCATTGAGTAAAAATTTATTCCTGAAGGTATGGCATTCAATATTCCCAGATAGATGTCGTATAATTGCATCCATTTTCACTCTGCTATGTTAATGTCTTTTTAAAATAAGTGCTCCTATTTCTGGAACAGGATAAGAAACACAGGTATTATATTGTTTCTGCTCTGGCTGATACCAAAGTAGATATGAAAGGTATTCATCATCCCTTTTTCAACTACTCAATTAGCATATTGTCACATTTTGAGTAAATAACATATCCCTCTAGTTTTTCTTTTAAGTTTAGTGGAAGTTAATGAAAATTGCATCTTTACATTGAAGCTGAGCAGTTCTATCTCAGAGGCTTGGTTTAGGAAAAGGTGGTTTGAGGATGGCTCCTGAAGAAGCACTAGGAGAATTACTACAGGTATATATATGATTCTTATTTAATAGTGTCATTATTTGCAGTTCTCAAGAAAGCTGTCATATGCTTAACTAGCTTGAGGTAGGGACTAGGCACCAAAGGGGCCACTTCCCCTTTTGCCGAGGTTGTATAACATTTAGATCTATCTAGTAGATATAAGTTCTTAACTGATTATGGCTGAGTTTTGCTAGTTTCATTTGTTGAGGTGCTCAAGTTTAAATTCTTGTCCAGACACTGGTTATTTGTCCAACTACCCATGTATATATACGGTTAACTATGATTGGACAGCTCATCAGTGAGAGAAAACAAATGAACATTGCAGACTAACAGAGAAATACTATTTCTGAGTTGTCAAGTGCTATCCATTTCAAAAGAAATGGCTTAGTTTGAGCATGTATGATTTCAAGGTGAGATATGTAAGTACAATTTGAAGAGAAGTGATGCCTCAGATAAGAAATTTGGTATACTTTTCTGCTTTGCATATAGATAAGTCTACTTTAACATGTTTTCTATGTTGGTAAAAGTTAATTCCCTCAGTCCCACATTTTGGTCTATTTTCGGCAATCTTTCTTCTTTGGGAATGGAGACTTGATCTTTTCTTAATTTAAACATTTGACAAGATGAAAAGTTCCTTCCAAACCAAAATTCGAGTTGTAATACAGATACATTGGACCTCATTGCAAAAACTATGGTGACTTTTCAAATTAGAGTCAAACATTTGGGACTTCTGAAAATTGGAACTAGGGCATTAACAATAGGGCGGACTGCGGAGGGAGAAGACTTTTAAAATTTATGATGAATTTGATTAAGGATTTGAAATGCTAATAACCCAAATTATGCAAGAATGATTGATTTGAATCTATAACAACTTATGACCAAAAAAAAAATAAAAAATCTGTAACAACTCAAACTTCTCTATCCGTAGAGGTCTATGGCCTAGTCATATTAAAAATCCTTCAAGTATTTCATAGTTGGAGATACATCAATGCTAGTCAGCTTGGTTATTGAAGAAATAGTGATGTAGAGAGAATTTTAGATAAGTAATTTGATTCTCATTTTATTGAATGAATATCTGCTACATATTACAAGTATTTGTAGTTACAGCTGCTCACTATGTTTCTATCTACATGACTGTCAGGTTAGTTAATGACTAACCTGGATCAGTCTCTAACTAACTGACAGTTGGCTAAACTTGCTAAGCAAGTTTACTCTGTTACTGCTATTTCTGCTGAGATAGTAGATTGACTACTTCCCTTATCATCCCCCTTCAAACTGAGTGTGGCTTTGTCCATAAGAAGTTTGCCTTTTGAGAAACTGTGCTTTAGAGAGAGAGATTTGGTGAAGATATCTGCTATCTGCTCATGTGTAGGGATATAGGAAACTTTGAATGCATTGTTGACCACTTGATCCCTGATGAAATGATAGCAATAGCAATGTGCTTGGTCCGGCCATGATATATATGATTGGCTGCCAAGGCTAAAGCAAACTGGTTGTCATAATAAAGAACTGGAGTTGAATGTGACAGATGGAGATCTTTCATAAGATAGGTTAGCCATATTACTTCAGCAGTAGTATGAGCCATAGCTCTATACTCTGCTTCTGTAGAAGATCTAGCCACTGTTGGCTGTTTCTTTGAACACCAAGATATTAAATTTGACCCCAAATAAACACAATAGCCAATTGTTGATTTTCTGTCACTAATGTCACTTGCCCAATCTGAGTTTGAGAAAGCAGTGAGTGTGAATTATCCTGGTTTAAACTAAATGCCATGATTGATTGTAGATTTTACATATCTCAGGATTTTCTTTAGAGATAGGAAATCTGGTTCTGTTGGATTATGCATATGTTGGCATAGGGTATTCACAACAAACTGCAGATCAGGTCTTGTTAAAGTTAGGTACTGTAGTGCTCCAACTATACTCTTGTATTGGGTGGGATTGGAATAAGGTTGGAGAGTAGCTGGGGTGTGACTGTGGTTTAGAGAAGGTAGGAGTTGGAGAAGGGTTGCAGTCTAGCATTCCTGCTTTTTGAAGTAAATAAGATGCATATTTTTGTTGATGAAGTAGAATATCGCTACACCTGAATGCCTAGAAAGTAGGTTAGGGGACCTAAATCTTTCATGGCAAACTGGGCACTCATGTTGGATATAAGGGCAGTTATAGCTGAAGGAGAGTTCCCGGTAATGACTATATCATCAACATAAAGTAGGACTATGATGATAGAAGTGGAGGAATGGGAAACAAAACGACTAGTATCAGCTTTACTGCAAAGAAAACCATGATTTTGAAGGAAAGTAGAAAGAAGTTGATACCATGCCCTTGGGGATTGTTTAAGACCATAGAGAGATTTTTGCAATTTGCAAACATAGGAGGGGTGGGAAGGATCTACAAAACCTGGAGGTTGACTCATATAGACTTCCTTATGCAAGGTACCATGCAAGAAAGCATTTGAGACATCTAGTTGTCTAAGAGACTACTGAAACTGAACAACCATGGTTAGATGAAGCCTAATTGTTTGGGGCTTGACCACTGGGCTAAAAGTTTCATTATAATCTAAGCCATGTTCCTGGGTGTAACCCTTAGCCATTAACCTTGCCTTGTACCTAGCAACATTGCCATCAGAATGTCTCTTTATTCTGTATACCCATTTTCAGCCTATGGGTTTCCTTAATGGTGGTAAGGGAACTAAAGTCCAAGTTTGCTGCTTTTGTAGAGCCTAAAATTCTTCATTCATGGCATGAAGCCAGACACTGTGAGTGGCTGCTTCTTTGTAAGTTGTAGGTTCAGTGGATGGGGGGGTTGTGGTGAGTGTGTTTAGTTGATACAAGGGGAAGGAGGAGGAGGAGGAGGAGGAGGAGGAGGAGGGGGGGGGGGGGGGGGGGGGGGGGCGTAGACAACCAGTTTTGGACCTGGTTAGCATTGGATGTTGGGAAGAGATTTGAGGAGAATCAGGCTGTGTAGAAGATGAGGATGAAAGATGTGAGTGTTGTTGTTGTTGGTGTGGGCCAAAACTTGAACGCTGTGGAGTATGCAAGTTAAATGATGACTGAGATTGAGAATTAGTTGAGTTGGAACTCTGTGGAGTAAGTAGGTTTGTTGGGGACTGAGATGGAGATTCAGTAGAATCTGAACTATGTGGAGTTTGTGGTGAAATATTGTTGTATGGTTCTGATTCTGCTGGCTGAGTGGAGAGGAGAGATTGATCTTGGGTGGTAATCTGAGATGGTATATTCTCTTTGATGGGTGAGTGATAAGATATCAGTTAGCTATGTGTTGCAGTCTATGTAATATAGTTAGTTGGGTACAGCTGTAACACTTAATATAGCTAGATATGTACAGCTGTCACACTTGTAGTTAGTATGTGCTGAATAGTAGCATGGAGGGAAAGTTAGTCAACTAACTTTCACCTCAAGTGCTTCTTTGTAAACAAGTATAAATAGATGATGTACTGAACATAATCAATAATATAACAAAATATTTTCAGTTTTTATATTTTCTCTCTTTAGCCTTTTTCTTCATGGTATCATAGAGCAGTGAAGATCCTCCATTTTTTTTTCGAGATCCTCCATCGGAGATATCTCTCGAAGCTCTCATTGAGCAACTTGAAGAGCTTCATCACCATAGCTGAAACTTTCTTACCTCTTTTACTTCAATTCTACCGGTTCATTTTACTCAATTTCTCAAACACTAACTTCTCCAAACCCTAATTCATCTGAGCTATTCATCAATGGCTTCCACATCGACAACTACTAGTTCATCCATGGAACTTCCAACAGAGCTAAAGCTTCTTCTTCAAAATCTACACACTCTTGTTCAAATCAAATTGGACAACACAAATTACATGTTGTGGAAGGCTCAAGTTCAGGGAGTTCTTGATGCTTACCAGATGCTTGATCATGTGACTGGTGTAGATGAGTGTCCTTCTAAGCAAATTACTACAGCTAAAGGATCCTCTACTACAAATCCAACTTATCAGACATGGCTTCTCAAAGATAAGCATCTCAAAAGCTGTCTTCTTGCTTCTATCACTCTTGTTGTTCTCCCTCAAGTCCTGAGTCTTCCCACTGCTACTTCAGTTTGGAAAACCCTATCAATTCACTCAGTCGGTCTCATATTCAACAACTGAAACTTCAGCTTCACAACCTGAGCAAAGGCATTCAATCTATGCAGGCCTACTTAGATTACATCAAGACTATTACTGATAGTCTTGCTGCAGCAGCTGAGGTAATCTCTGAAGAGGATTTAATTCTCTATATCCTTAAAGGCCTATCTCCCGAGTATGATACCTTCAAGGCCACTATGCGATGCAGACTTGAGTCCATCTCTCTTCTTCAGCTCAATACTCTTTTTATTACAGAAGAGCTGCACCTTAAACTTTCTAAATCTGTCAATATTACTGACCTTTCCTTTCACCTACTGCACAATGCTCTCTATAGCAAAGTCAACTCCTCTTCTAATTTCTTCAACAGGGGCAGAGGTAAAAATAACAATAACAGGGGGGGTAGAGGAGGCAGAGGACAAGAGGCGCCAAGGTAGAAACACCTATAACCCTGGAGGCTCACAAACTACTTTTAACTCTAACACTACTCCCTCACCCTCTGTTTCCTCTCCTAATACCAAGATCTATTGTCAAATCTGTGGCAAACCCAATCATAATGCCTTAGAATGCTGGCATAGATTGGACACCACTAACTACTACATTCAGAAATTTGAACCTCAAGACCTTGCAGCCTATATTCCTTCACCTTCCCCTGCAAACACCCATTGGTATCTTGACTCTGGTGCTAATGCACATGTCACCAATGACCTTTCTCATCTACATACTTCTCAACCCTATTATGGCACAGAGGCAGTTGTAGTTGGGAATGGCAATTCTCTGCCTATTCAAAATACTGGCAGTGGTACTCTTTCTACTTCTTCTTCTTCTTTTTTGTTATCTAATCTTTTATATGTTCCTCAAATTTCAACTAATCTGTTGTCTGTTCATAAACTCACTAAAGACAATAGCTGCACTGTGTTTTTTGACTCTAAGGGGGTGACTATTATGGACAATATTACTCACACAGTCAGGTTCCAGGCCCCCTGTGAAAGAGGTCTCTATCCACTGCCCTCCAACACTTCTATCTCTTCCTCTACTGCTTCTCAAGCTCTCAACTGCAGAGTACATGCTGATACATCTAATCAAGCTCTTCTGTGGCACTACAAGTTGGGTCATCCAACTGCCACCACTGCAAAATTACTGTCTAAACTTTTCCATGTAAAACTGCCTAGTGCTAGTTTAGATTGTTCTTCTTGTTCAGTTGCAAAATCCCATAGACTACCCTTTCCCTTGTCTGAAACTGTTACCACAACTCCTTTTCATTTAGTACATTCTGATGTATGAGGGTCATCCCCTTTATCTTCGCATATGGGTTATAAATACTATCTCCTATTCATGGATGATTTTACAAGATTTTGTTGGTTATCTCCCCTTAAAGCAAAATCAGATGCATATGCTGCCTTTCTTAGCTTTACCACAATGATACACACACAATTTCACACCAACATCAAAGTGTTTAGGACAGACAATGACACCGAGTATGTTAATCACCAATTCAGGCTATTTCTGTAGTCCTTGGGCACTATCCATCAAACTACTTGCCCCTATACACCCCAACAAAATGGCAAGGTAGAAAGAAAGCACAGGCACCTGATTGAAACTACCCTAGCCTTTCTTAATCAAGCCTACCTACCCTCTAGATATTGGTTAGAAGCCCTTTCAGTTGACAACTGCTTGATCAACAGGCTTCCTACTCCTGTCATAAATAATATTTCCCCGTTTGATGCACTCTATTCTAAACCACCAGATTACAGTTACCTAAGGGTTTTTGGGTGTTTATGCTACCCTTGGCTTAGACCATACATATCTCATAAGCTAGAAAACAGGTCCACAGAGTATGTGTTCCTTGGCTACTGTTCTACTACTAAGGGCTATAAATGCCTAGACATTAAAACCCACAAGGTATATATTTCTAGACATGTTAGATTTGTGGAACATGTCTTCCCTCTAACAACACCTAACATGTCCACCTAACTGTCTTCCTTAACTCCTTTGCAATTTCCACCACTTTTTACCCATCAAACACCACAACATAATCCTCATTCCAGTTCAGTCTTAGAAAATTTGTCTGCACCTTCTCATATTCCTATCCTAGGCACATCTTCATCCTTTGCTGCTACATCTGCACATCAAAGTGCCCAGCTCCCTACTCATGGTACTGTTCAGACATCTGCAACTTCAGAGTCTGACCAGTCTTCAAGCATGACTGCACCTTCTCTTCAATCTACAACTTCTATACCTGCTGCCTCTAACTCTGCTGAGTCGCCTGCACTACATTCTTCAGCCCAGCACTCATCAAGCTCACAGTCAAACATATCTAACTCAACCTCAGACTCTCTTACTTCTCTGGCACCTCAGTCTTTACATCCTATGTTAACAAGGTCAAAAACAGGTTGTTTGCCCCTTCCCTTGTATCAAGCACATAGTCTTATAACTACTCCTCCTGCCATTGAACCTACATCTTATAAAGAGGCTGCTAAATATTCCTGTTGGGTCCAGGCTATGAATGAGGAATTTCAAGCTCTCAAGCATCAACAAACATGGGAACTAGTTCCCCTTCCCTCTCATAGGCAACCTATAGGCTTCAAATGGGTGTATAAGATCAAGAGACATGTAGATGGCACAGTGGCTAGATATAAGGCTAGGCTAGTGGCTAAAGGCTATCTCCAAGAGCCAGGGATAGACTACACAGAGACTTTTAGTCCTGTTGTGAAACCTCAAACCATCAGGGCAGTTTTATCTCTCGCTCTCCATCATAATTAGGACTTGAAACAGCTAGATGTCTCCAATGCTTTTTTCCTTGGATATCTACAAGAGTCAGTTTACATGCTACAGCCTCAAGGATTTGTTGATCCACTATTTCCTACACGTCTGTCAACTGAAAAAGTCTTTATATGGTTTAAAACAGGCCCCAAGGGCCTGGTATCAAATGCTTACTTCCTTTCTTCTCACTCAAGGTTTTAAAATGAGCACTGCAGATTCTTCTCTCTTTATCCATAAAACTGCCTCAGATTTCACTCTAATGCTTATCTATGTAGATGACATTATTCTCACAGGCAACTCTCCTACATTTATCTCCTCTCTCATCTTTGCCATAAGCTCTAGATTTGCAATGAAAGATCTGGGGTCTCTTTCTTACTTCTTAGGAATAGAGGTCCATAGAACCTCCACAGGTCTTCTGTTACATCAAAGCAAATATGCACAGGATATTTCGACTAAGGCAGGCATGGCAGACATCAAAGCCTCAGATACTTCTACATTTGCTAAATCTTTTATTCACAAACAAGGCTTCTCATAACCCTATCCTAACCCAACTCATTTCAGGAGTCTTGTAGGCACTCTGCAGTACCTCACAGTAACTAGGCCTGATATACTGTATGCTGTAAATTCTATCTGTCAGCATATGCATTTCCCCACTCAGGATGACTATGTTGCTTTGAAAAGGACCCTTAGATATATTAAGGGTACTCTCAGTCATGGGATATCATTTCAGCTTGGTCCTTTGCATCTATATGCCTATTGTGACTCAGATTGGGCTAATGACTGCAATGATAGGAGATCTACCTCAGGCTACACAGTATTTCTAGGGCCAAATCTACTGTCATGGTGTTCTAAAAAGCAGCCCACAGTGGCAAGGTCCTCAACTGAGGCAGCATATAGAGCTATGGCTCATGTGGCTGCAAAAATCAAATGGCTTTCCTACTTATTACATGACCTGCAGATTCCCTTTCACACCCCTGTGCTACACTGTGAAAGTAAATCAGCAATGGCTTTAGCCTCAATTCCAGTGTTCCATGGTCGCACAAAGCATATCGAAATCGATTATCATTTTATACGGGAGCAGGTGGTATCTAAGGTTCTACAATTGTCCTACATCTCTGCTGAACAACAAGTTGCTGATTTGTTAATCCCTACCTGCAGTCAAGTTCAGACATCTTAGAGCCAAGCTACCCCTGGCAGTTCCACCTGGCATAGCTTGAGGGGGGCTGATAAGATATCAGTTAGCTATGTGTTGCAGTCTATGTAATATAGTTAGTTGGGTACAACTGTAACACTTAATATAGCTAGATATGTACAACTGTCACACTTGTAGTTAGTATGTGCTGAATAGTAGCATGGAGGGAAAGTTAGTCAACTAACTTTCACCTCAAGTCCTTCTTTGTAAACAAGTATAAATAGATGATGTACTGAACAGAATCAATTATATAACAAAATATTTTTAGTTTTTATATTTTCTCTCTCTAGCCTTTTTCTTCAGTGAGGATTTCAAAATAGGAGGGGTTGGTTGATTAGGTATTGAAGGGACAACATTAGATTGTGTAATAGGGAACAATTGAGTGAGAGATTGTGGGGAAAACTGAGAGAATTTAGAGTAAGGGAAACTGTTTTCATGAAATCTAACATGCCTAGAGACATAAAGCCTTTTTGTTGCAGGATCAAGGCATTTTTATCCCTTAGAAGTAGAGCAATATCCTAAAAAGACACAGGGCTTGGACCTAGCTTCTAGTTTGTGACTAGAGTAAGGTCTCAGCCAAGGAAAACAAAGACAACCAAAAACCTTGAGCAAAGAATAATCAGGAATAGTATTATATAGGCACTGAAAATGAGAAGTGTTGTGAAGGGTTGGGGTAGGCAATCTGTTGATTAAATAGTTAGATGTAGCTATAGCTTCTAACTAGAACTTTGTAGGCAGATGTGCTTGTTGAAGTGATGTGAGTGTAGGGACAAGAAGTTTGGTGGAGAATACCCTGGGATTGTAAATAGGTGCTAAATTGATTGTTGACAAACTCCTTACCATTATCAGTTCTAAGAACCTTAATGGTGGTGTTGAACTGATTTTTGACCATGGTTGAGAAACTATAGAAGACAGAAAAAACCTTAGATTTGTATTTTAAAGGATAAATCCAAGAAAATCTAGAAAAATCATCCATAAACACAATGTAGTATTTATAGGATTTACAATAAGGAACTGGGGATGGTCCCCAAACATCTGAATGTATTATTTCAAAGGTAGTAGTACTAGTAGTTTCAGAATTAGAAAAACCTAGCTTATGTGATTTGGCAGCTAAACAAGTAGTACAATCACTAGAATTGTAGTTTAGTTTGACATTTAAAATGGAAGAAAGAGCTTGAGAAGCATTCCTAGAGGGGTGTCCCAGCCTGAGATGCCATAGAGTTGCAGGGGAAAAGATGAGATGCAGGTCTGTGCCTTCAGAGGAGGAACAGTTGATGAGGACACTGAGGATGGCAGAGGATAGAGTCCCTTTTCACAGAGGCCCTGGTACTTGAGGCGGTGTGTAGCATTGTCCCAGATTTGCACTCCCTTAGAAGTAAAAACAATAGCACAATTGTTATATTTTGTGAGCTGATAGACAGAAAGAAGTTTAGTGGAGATTTGAGGTACAACTAGGACATTGGATAGATGTAAAGAGGAATTAGGAGTATAGAGAGTACCAGTACCTATACCTACAATAGGGAAGGCATGACCATTACCTACTGCAACAGTTTCCTGACCATAATAGGGCTGCTAAGTATGGAACTGAGCAGAGTCATTGGTGATATGAGCATTGGCACCGGAGTCAAGGTACCATGGATAGGAAGGGTCTGTAGAAGGGCCTGCTTGAGCTGTATAAGCTTGTTTTTCTGCTTTGGGTGGAACAACATAATTTGTGCTATCAAACCTATGCCAGCATTCCAAGGCTGTGTGATTTTTCTTTCCACATATCTAACAATACAGAGGTTGATCTGAGGTATTAATCTGAGTTTGAGGAGAGGACTGATTGGAGAAATTTCCTCTGCCTGAGCCTCTTTGACCTCTGCCACCTCCTAGAGTTGTTATGTCTGCCTCTTCCTCTGTTGTTATTACCTCTGCCACCTCCTCTATTTGCATGTAGGACAGTGTGGACAGTGGTGGAGGAAGGGTCTGAAAAGACTTAATTTGTTGGAGAATTTGTGGTTCAGCTCTTCAGAAATGAGATGACTGAACAATATAGGTAGTGGTAGAGGAGTAGATTTCAGTCTTACAGAAGACTTGAATGAATCATACTCAGGAGGGAGTCCTTTGAGGATTGTAAAAGTGATATCAGCATCTGTCATAGGCTCTCCAGCTGCTGCTAGTTGTTCTGTGAGTGTTTTGATTGTATCTAGAAAAGATTGCATAGAGTTGTCTCCTTTTTCGAGTGTGTATAACTGCATTTGCAGCTGATAAGTATAGGAAAGACTCATAGAATGAAACCTTTGTTCTAGAGTAGACCATATAACAGCTGATGTTGAGAGATGATGAACATGAGGTAAGAGTTGTGGAGTGATGGATGCAAAAAGGCAAGATCTTAGTTGTGTGTCCACAGTATTCCACTTTGTGTACTCTGGATTTGTTGTAGCATTGCCTTCTGCATCTTTGATCAAAGGTGTAGGGCAAGGTTTTGAGCCAGACACTGGATCAAACAGGTGGTAGCCTTGGAGAACTGTTTTGATTTGAGTTCTCCAAATGCTATAGTTTGTGTTGTCAAGTAAAAATGTGAAATTCTGCTAGAGGATGCAGTAGAGAACACTCGATGTGAGTTTTGGAGACTTCGCAAGGAGCTTTAATGGAGATCAGCCATGATTGAAGGCTAGGTTTTGCACCTTGCGAAAAAATTAGTGTTTTGAGAAGAAGAAAGTGAAATTCTGCTAGAAAATGTAGCAGAGAAGGCTCAATCTACTGTGCAGAAGCTTCGCAAGGGGCTTTATTGGAGATCTCAAGCTTTTTGTAAGGAGCTTTAATGGAGATCTCTCAGCTGCGAAAAAAATTGCAGGTCCATAGGAGTGCTCTATGATACCATGAAGAAATAGTGATGTAGAGAGAATTTTAGATAAGTAATTTGATTCTCATTTTATTGATGTTACATATTACAAGTATTTATAGTTACAGCTGCTCACTATGTTTCTATCTACATGACTGTTAGGTTAGTTAATGACTAACCTGGATCAGTCTCTAACTAACTGACAGTTGGCTAAACTTGCTAAGCAAGTTTACTCTGCTACTGCTATTTCTGCTGAGACAGTAGATTGACTACTTCCCTTATCAGTTATCCTTCTAAAGTTCTCTTTAATTGTCAGATTGTGCTTCCTTCTTATCCCCCTAAATCCTCTTCTAGATTTCTAATTCTTTACTTATATTATATATTGTTTGAATGTGTAACACCTATATCAAGATGAATTAAGAAAAACAAGTCAGAATAGTTACCCATTAGAATAGTTTAATACACTTAAAGATAATTAGATTTATCACTTAGGAGTTATAATTGACATTCAATGATGAAGACAGACAAAAACAATATAGCTCTAGTCTAGTTTTTCTGGAGAAAAGCATCATTGAGTTGATAAAGGGATATGGCATGTTGATTATTGGCTTCTCCAATAATGCTATAGAACATAATTCTCTCTTTTCATTATGAACGGAGTATCGTATTAAGTTTACTTATTGGGAAGAAAATTCCATTTTGATCAGTTAACCTCTGTTGTTATTCTTGATCAACTTTAAGGGAACATCTTTCTGTACTGAGAAATGCCTGACATTATCTCTTGATTTTTCTTTTAAGGTGCCTCTTGGTTGTGTTACTCCATTTGCATTTGTGAATGAATCAGCACGGTATGCTTATATATCTTCTCAAGGCTTTTCAGTAGATACTTTTCATGTAATCATTTTCTCTGAGGAAATAGTCTGTTAATTGTTATGTGAAATTATATCTCTTTCTTTGTCAAGGTATGTCTCATTGTTGCTTGATCAAGGATTCAAAATTCAGGAGCGCTGCATCTTCCACCCGCTATCCAATGATATGTCGATATGTAAGTACATGTGAGTTGATTTGACAGGCTATACTTATTGTCATTCAATCACCTGTAACAATTCAAGCCCAAGGGGAGAGTCCAACCCAAAAGACTAATCTGTTAGGTGAGAGAACCCTTTACATTTAAGAACCACCCCTTGTGAGGGTGAGATCCCGATGTGGGATCATTACATTCCACCCCCCTTAAGAACCAACGCCCACGCCCACGTCGGGCCAGCCTATCGACACTGGCTCGACGGTAGCCCTTTCCTCTTAGCGGTTGTACTCACCTACCAGTATTCAGTTTGACACTTACCACACCCTAATCCAGCCTATAGTCTCCCCTCTATGGAGTTCACTCTCAACGAGAGTATCAATGTAACAACTCAAGCCCAAGGGGAGAGCCCAACCCAAAAGACTAGTCTATTAAGTGGGAGAACCCCTTACACTTAATAACCACCCCTTGTGATGGTGAGATCCCGATGTATGATCATTACAACATTACTAAGTTCCATATATTTAAATATATTTTTTCTGAACTATGTGGGATTTTCCATAGACAGTCCTTGTGTATATTATTAGAGTTAGGAGTATTTTAGGATTTTCGTGTTACATGTATACGATTCTATTTACTCAAATTCAGAAAGTGTGCTTTTACTCTTCAAAGTTCAAAGTGGTTAATTTAAGATGATTCAAATATTGCAATCTGGTTACCTGTTTTGGTGACTATATTCTGTCTATATGTCCGTAATGGTGTATCACTCTTCAAAGTGGTTAATTTAAGATTCCTGGAAAAGAGTCATCATGTTAAAATTTTCATCTTAGTGCACTGTGTTTAGCCATGTTCTATAGTGAAGCATTTCGTACTATAGAAGTTCATAGAACATAAGAGCTTCTTTTGGCAATATCTATGATTGGTGTCTGACCATTATGTTTATATAATATTTCGCCTTGCAGCTCTTAATGCTCATGACCTTGATAAGTTTCTGAACTCGATAGGAAAATACCCAGCCTATGTTGACTTGGAGGTATTTTTAAGTACAGCTGCTTCAGTTAATTCATCTGCTTAATGAATTATGTAAACGAAAACCATTGCATTCTCTTGTAGGCAAACCCTCCAGTAGGAAAGGATCAACCTCCTGATCTAGCATCCCTCGTGCCATCTGATGTTACAGTTCTCCTGGATCCTCCAGAGAAGGCAGCTCCTGAGAAGAATCATGTTTCAATGAGTCAGAAACCATCGACCACTGCAGGTAGAGATTGTGCCATTATCACTTAATTGTTTACATTCTCCTTCCACTGCTTTCTCTTCTTTCCTCCTTATAGAGCGATCACTATAAGGTGCATTATGAAGGAAAAGAGAAGATCTTATTCTCTTCTTATTGCTGGCGTATCTCATTCTCATGTATGGCATGTACTACCTATAAATCATTCCCCAGAACCAAAAGAACAGGCATCCCATGCCCACTTTCAGTAATCAACAAAGAAAAATATCAGAGCAGCAGAATCCTCTTTCACATCACACAATGGGACCTTGGCTGCATTAGTAAATTGTGATGAGAGGTCATATTATTGTGGCAATTAATTCTTTATGGTTTAAAAGTTCAAAAGGTGCTTTAGTTCACCTAACAAAAATAAATACTGGCCACAGACAAAAGATTTATTGACCTCAATCAATAAGCACAATACCTGAACTGGCTTCAAGATCAGAAAAAGTGGTGCTTGGTCTAATATTTCAGAATATCAAAGCATTTGTGCGCCATAGGCAGATCTTTGATGCAGTACTCATTGCTAAATATGTGCATGTTTTAAAACTTTAAAGCGTAAAAGTGGAGTAAACTAAACCATATGAGAGCTTAACGAAATTGAGGAATAGATTTGTAAATTAAATTGCTGTAGCAGGTTTCTGATGTCCTTGGTGAAGTTTTCTGTTCTCACCGATTGGTCACAGGTTGGCTCTTTCTTGTAGTGGTTTAATGGGACTTGAGAGGGAGACAGTTTGGTGTTGGTGATGGATTTATTGAGTAGGATGAAAAAGAATAGGTAGAAATGAAAATAAAAGAACTATAAAATGGATTAATGGAACACTTTGGTCTCATTAAGGGTTTCACTATATCTAGAAGATATGGAGCTAAAATGAGATAAGCCTACTGGGTCTACCAATATAAGCCTGTGCCATTTAGGATTGATAACTTTCAGTGAATATGGAGGTTGACATTTCTCTTCTTTGAATTTTCATAATATATCTCTTCTTCTGTTATTCTTTTCTTGATAATAGAAAGTGGACCCCAAAATACTGTTATTTTTTGTAGTTTTAAATTTTAAAGATGGCGAAGTTTATCTTGTCGGAAAGTGGACGTTTTAGGACATACCAGAAAATAAAGGTGGATAGACAATTTTGAACATTGTGAGTAGTGAATTAAACCAGACAAACACGTAACACTAAAGTTCAAAAAATTAGTCAAGAAATCAGAATCTTATGAGATAAAGGTGGACAAGTGCGTAGCAGGCTAATCAAGATGAAAAAAAGAGATAATTTTATTGTCTTCTACTTTTCTGTCTATGTTTTGGTAGTTTAATTTTTGTTATAGCATTATTTAGTCAAAACCCATAGCTAAAACTGAAAGGAAGTTTTTGACTCGTTTTTCCTCATCTTTTGTTGGTTGAATTTTGGGTAGAGAGCACTACTTAGTCAAAGCTACAGCGAAGCTATTTCTTTTTGATGTTTTACTTTTTTTTTCCCTTTAAATGCCCCAAGATTTGATATTGTAAGTAATAATAGTGTTATGACTAATTAAAGTTCCTCTATGGACTAGGTATATAAGGCGTAAATTATCTAAAATAATTGAGGTGTCGTTTCTTTTTTGTGATTGGTAATATTGTGCTTCTGGAAATATCCTACTGTGAACCTTATTAGATGCCCTCCTTTTCTTATCTGATTCTTCATTCCTTTTTTTGGTTGAGTACCTTTGCCAATAGCTTTCGTCTCATTCGAATAACTAACCTAGTTTTTTGTTACGCTAACCTAATACTACCCTCCTTCATCCGGGCTTGACCCATTATCCCCTGGATAAAACCCTTGATGCAGGTGAAGTTACCTTCTCTGGGTATTAGTCATTAAAATTTTTGGCTAACAAAACTAAGTTTTCTGGGGAGTATGTACTGTATGCTGATCCATATCCTTTAACTTTAACAAATAATGGAAAAAGTTCATCTAAATTTATGAATGAAGTTTCTAAGACGTTTCCTTTTTTTTTCTTTTTTTTTTGTAATTTGTACGTTCTGTTAATCCTAACAAGTTGGTGGTGATGAACTGAAACTTTGTCCTTCCTTTAAAAGACGCTTATCTTTTGGTGTAGCAAAAACTGTTAAGCCATCCAGTGGTTCTCAAAAGGAGAAACCAGCGAATGTTGTGAAGTTGCCAAGCTCCTTTACAGATCCCGACAGATTTGTGGAAGAGATCTTAGAAAAGACATCATCTATCGTGCTGTCTGAGGTGAGCGGAACATGAATTGCTTGGTCCCTTGTGCTTATGTATTGGTTTGAAGTTTGATAACCCAAAAATACAGATCAAAGAGGAGAATATCAAGCAACATGGGGAAGAACTTGGTGCAATAGTATCAAAAAAAATCAGAAGACAGCTTACCTTGGAGTTAAAAAACATGGCTGTAAGTTCTTCATCTGATTTCTTTCTGGAGCTGATAAGTTGATTATCCACCATTTGTTTTTCCAATGACACGATGAGACCTGATATTTTGTGATTGTGTTATTCAGTTGCCAAGTTGATAAGTTGACAATGTCGCCTGTCGTGTGTCTGAATATAATTTTTGAACCTTTTTAAAGATGATTGTTCTGGTTGAATCTGCAGGGGACTACTAAGTACTAACCATTTGTCGAAACTAAAATCATACAGCTTTGTGTACGTAATGTG
This sequence comes from Ehretia macrophylla, assembly GCA_037974665.1. Taxonomy (NCBI): domain Eukaryota; kingdom Viridiplantae; phylum Streptophyta; class Magnoliopsida; order Boraginales; family Ehretiaceae; genus Ehretia; species Ehretia macrophylla. The sequence goes on from CM075779.1 coordinate 63,743,566, forward strand.
ATTTCTTATATAGCAATAAATTGGAGTCAATTGCTATTGCTGTAATGGATTATGGACAGACGTATATTTTAATGAGTCGATGGCAAAATGTATTAACAGAACGCAAATCTAACAAATGCGAAGTAGGACTACACAAGACACTTCTCACTAATTCTGACTTATTATCATGCGATCATAGAATGTAGTCTGTTTCTATAAAGGTGTGGGTGATGTCAAATATTAGCTGCTGAGCTCGACTGCTATCGACTCATTTTGATTGACTGTAGTTGCATACTCCTTAATCGTTTCATTTTGATTTCGATCTCCTCACCCGTTTTTTGATTAATTTGGTCTTCACTGAAATGATGGGATCCTTTATTGCAGACTATATTCAAGAATACAGCTTATACAGAAGGTTTTCATGCTGGCAGTCATCTCCAATCGAGGCGATTTTGAAGCTAGCAGCATATGACAATGGCGTATAGCGAGTACCGAGAGATGAAAACTTGAAGAGGAAATTGTTTGCCCACCAACATCCTTTCCGGCACCGATTGATATATTAGTTTACAAATTACTCAACTCTGACGATCGCTAGAGGAATCTTTACAGTTCTGGACTGTCCTGTCATCATATCTAACAAAGGTTGGAGCAGTCTATTTCAATTGTGATGAACTGTTCTATATTAGAAGTGTTCTCTATTTCTCGACAACATTGATGCTTGCTTTCTCTACTAGCACTATGATTCTACGTACAGAATACAATTTGGCACATTATTCATGGTTATTCTTGATCGAGCATTGCTGTTTATCACCCCTCCATCCTTCCCTTGATAGAAGAATTTTTACTGGATACACGAGAGATTTGTTATTCAATATATGAATACTTACATATAGAGGAAGGGTGAAAGGGATAATATAGAACATTACTCTTCTCGACCACGTGGCTCGGGATTGCAGTTTACCGCCGTTTAAATGCGACACATTCTATCTTCAGAAAGATACGCTGACAGGCAGTGCAATATTTAGCAGTGGGTCAGTCTCATTTAAAATGGATTACGTTTGGTAGAATTTCAACTTGAGAAAAGAAGAAATGCCTGATGTGGTCGAAATGTATGAAATGATCTATTTGGTTTAGCTTTTAAACACTTAAAAGCATTTGTAATGAGTTAAAATGCAGAAGTTAACCTGTTTGGGTCGTTTTTAAAATAACTTTTAGGTAAAAAATGAAATTGAAAAAAGTTGAAAAATAAGAAATTCTAAATTAGAGTTTTTCAAAAAAAAAAATTATGAAGCTATGTTTACATAATGCGAGAAATTATTATTTTTCCTTTAAGTGTACTCTTCTATATTTTTTTAAAAGCCGAACATTACCATTAGAATTTTTAAAAATCTAACATTACTCAATATATGTCAAACAATCAATGGTTTTTGTTCATCACTTTTAACTAAAGTTTTACAGTTTAAAAGTTAAAATTTCACAATTAGACTAAACAAAGTTTGAATATTGCTTTTAGTAATTCTAGGATAGTCCAGTTGGTGGACTACCTCCCTTCAGTTGAGGGTGGTTAGGGCTCGAATCCCGAGCAGTGAGGGTGAGGGGTAAATAAGAATACAAAAAATTCACATTTAAGAAAAAAAAAATTCAGCTTTTCGAATTTTCTCAGGTTTGAGGGTGCACATTTGCAAAAATTGACATAAAGTTACCGCGACAAAGACAAAATTAACATAAAATACGACTTTTAATGGCTATTGTTAGGCATCATAACAAATGGATTTACCGTACAAAATTCTGTAAATATATCAACTTTCTAAAGTGCAAAAGATTTTTCTTCTTTGCTTACCTCGCGAAAAAAAAAAAATGTTTTTTTTTTTTTTCCTTTTTTGGGTCAACTAAGTGCAATAAGTTTAATTCTTATTTATTTAGTGGTATCACTATAATTCTGAGGTTCGCGGAGTCTACCCTCTAAAGACCACGCCAAGAAGACTCGTCTTGCCCGTTTACAGACAAATGAAGATTGAGAAGAGGTCAATGTATCTAGAGATCCAGTGTCTCAAATGTTGATTTCAACTACAGCCTCAATCCACGGCCTCTTTTTTTGGTCTAATCAAGTGACAATTTGACCACTTCCAAGGGGTAGCTCGATTGGTCATACAATATTTGAGAACTCGTAAAGCGTGGGTTTGAAACTGATTGCCCACATGATACTCACTTTGTATGTCAATTGAAATCAAATTCTTAACTGAACCGATGTATGCTCTAGGGTGCGTTACTGAACTTCTAAAGTTTTAACAAAATACAATTCGAAGGTTCGTGATGGGACACGCTACTACACTGCTGGAGTTTTAACAAAATACAATTGGAAGTTCCGTGATGGGGCATGCTAGTGCACTCTTGGACTTTTGGTTAAATATAGTTGAAAAGTCTGTAATATATGTAGGGACATGACTGTAGAAATCTGCTCTAGTATAGTATAGTTGATTGTGTCAGACAACTTGATCATACCTAAATCTTTAATGTGGAAAAGGAAACAGAAGAAAACAATCTCATCACCAAACAAAATATAGGTAAAATTTAGCTAATATATCCTTATTATTTTCTAAAAAAAAATTAATTTATCTCTATTCTTTAAAATTAGGCAATTTAATCCCTGTTGTTTTTAAAAAAGAAAAATTAGTTTAGTCCCTATAACAAAAACACACACACACATACACGTGCACATACACGCAAAAGCAAACAACAAGTCCAAGTTAAAAAAATATGAAAAATAGTGACAAATGGAAAAATTTTAGAAAGTTACAATCCCCACCATGAATAGTGCACCGACACGCCTTCATGGACTAATATATGCTTACATTATGACTTTTTATATATATATATGCATTTTGATGACTTTGTTTTATATTATTCTTATGGGAAAAATTATGCCAATGGTCTTTATTAATTTTTAAAAAAATTATCCATAATGTTCAAAATTAGTCAATTTAGTCCATGTTATTTCTAAAAATCTCAAATTTGTCCTTATTGTTCAAAATTAGACAAATTTAGTTTTTTTATTTAAAAAAAAAATTAATTTAGTAGCCAACAAGTGGTCACATGCGGGGACTAAATTATAATTTTTTGAAACTAATAGGGACTAAATTATTTTTTAGAAAATAATAGGGATTAAATTGGTTATTTTGAACAATAGGAATGAATTTGAATTTTTTTTAAAATAATAGGGACTAAATTGACTAATTTTGAATAATGGGGATGAATTTGAAATTTCGGTCAAACTATAAGGACCATTTGTGCAATTTTCGCTATTGTTATGCATTTTTTGGATTAAGGATGGAAAAAAGGTCATTTTAGTAGTACTGACAAATATTTAGGGGGCTTTTTAACTGTTTCGTTTAGAGGGACTAAATTGAAAATGATGGCAAACAATAACCATGAAATTGATATTATATGCAAAACTTTGGAGACTATTTTTTTTCAAGAAATAAAATTTTGAGGACTATTATGAATTCTTTTTAAGAAAATCGATTAATTAAATTTTATATAAAAATAATAGGGATTAAATTGAACATTTAATATTTTTTAATTTTGCCCCTCAAATAATGGTACGTGTCGTTTGATTTGACTAACTTTTTGATTGTAGGGATTAAATTAATTTTTTTTTGAAAAATAATAGGGACTAAAATTGACTAATTTGAACAATAGGAACAAAATTAAAAAATTTTGAAAATAATAAGGATTAAATTGACTAATTTTAAATAACAAAGATTTTAAATAACAAAGATGAATTTAAAATTTTAGGAAAATAATATAGACCATTTGAGTAATTTTTTCCTAAACTTTTTCCTGTTTCTGTTTTATGCAATATGTACACGAAATCTTCTAACATGTACCTACTTGACCAAACAATTAGAAAGAGAAAATTTTTGGAAATGACTATTTAATTTTTGTGGAATCTATTATAACAACGTGTCACTATCAATGGCCGTCATTTTAAAATAAGAGCCGTTTTATATTTTTTTTTTGGTCAATATATGTTTTTTTGTTGAAAAATGACAATCTGACCAACCCTAAAACCTACCCTAGGGATGTTATGCTTACTTACCAATTATGTGATTCAAAACTTTATTGATAATTCTCTCATTTGTGTTCCACTAATCACTATTATTTATTAATTTGTAATATTATTTTATAATTTTTTTTCAAAAATAGCCTCTATTCTTTCTTAAAAAATTTAAATCCGTTCATATTATTTAAAATTAATTAATTTAATCCCTATTATTTTTTAAAAAATTTAAATCATTCCTATTATTTAAAATTAGTCAACTTAGTCCCTATTATTTTTTAAAAAAAATTTAATTTAATCACAACTTTTTTAAAACATTGAGAACTAGTTTGAATTTTATATAAAAAAAATAATAGGGACTAAATTATAATTTTGAAACTTTTTAAAAAATAATAAGGACTAAATTGATTAATTTTGAATAATAGGGATGAATTTTAAAAAAATTTAAAAATAATAATTTTAAACAGTCTTTAATTTAAAATTTTAAAAAAACAATAGTGACTATTTGCATCATTTTTCCTTACTTTATCATCTCATCTATCTCAATTAAACGTTGTACTTGCCTTTTTATTAAAATAATAAACAATAAAATATCTTCAACATTCTTCCTTAAGATTCATTTATCTCCCATGAACAAAAGTATATGAATGTTCAAACTTATAATTTAGCCATACATTATTCCTCACTTATACATTTTGATTTTTTGTTTCTTCTTTGAAATTATTTGCTGGATCAAACATGACATTCAATTTAAAATGAGAAGGCATTAATCTTTTTTTTTCTTTTTTCTTTTTAGTATTGTTGTGTGAATTTTAATGCAAGTGCACGTATCGCAACAAGTAATAAAGTGATAAGTAAATATCGTTCCCACGAGAACTGTGATTATTAACTACCAAAATTAATCTACCTCTAACTTTATTTGGACAATCACGAATTGAGAATTTGCGACTAATAGACTAAAGAAATTATAGAACTTATAAAAATAACACTAAAATAATTACGAAATTAACGCAAGATAATAATTCAATAATTAAAAGGCTTTAGAGATTCCGATTTCACCAAGATTAATCATACTTGAAACTATTGATTTAAATCAATTGACACATATTTCCTACGTTGCCAGCAATTTCGCTAATATGGTTATTAATCTTTCTCAAGCATCAATAACATATTTCGCTAAGCAAGCTACCTATATCTCTGTAATAACTGTGAACTTAGGGAACTCATTAAGCCTTAGAAATTCATGCGCCGCACAAGATCTCATAACTATCTCTAGCTTATGACGATTTAATGGTATTTCACACGTGGTTTAATTTAGTTATCACTTCTCAGTCTCAAAGTAAATAACAACTCATGCAATTATTGATCAGGCAATCACAAGCATTAAACTTAGCATAAAATACTCAACGCAGATATGAAATAGCTCATCAATTAATTCAAATCAAAAGTTTCAAATATTCAAAATACGACTAGAAAAATAATCTAGAACATCATAATAAATGTAAATAAAATCCAAAATCTATTGAAGTTCATGATGAGAGAGATAGATAAAACTAGGATTTGGAGAAGAATCATGATATAAGTCCATCTCCGGATTGTTTCTTCGTCTTCAACTCGTGAATCTTTCGCTTCCTTTCTTGTTGGAACGTTGCCTCTGCTCCTTAAAAATCAGCCACCTTCAAAAGACTGCTTCTAACGTATGTTTTCTCCTTTTCATCATAGGGTTTTCTTCTTTTCGCGCCAATTTACCAAACTGCCCTTAATTTTCCAGCGACGCTGTGCATCTGCGCTATGACTGCGCTACTTCTGATTTCTCATCAATTGCTCCACAAGTTGCATGAAAGCTAATCCTTTGCCATTTCTCTTCAATTTTGCCTCAAAACTTAGACTTTCTCATGTAAATTACCTACGTCACAAATCAAACACAAAACCAATCAAATTGCTCATAAATTATTCAAGAACTAATAAAATTTAAGTGAAAAGGTGCTGACATAATATATCAATAATACACCCAACAAACACCCCAAAACTTAAGCTTTGCTTGTCTTCAAGCAAAAGACAACAACTAAAGAAAAAAAGAACCTAAAAACTAAAGATTCGAAACAATATTACTCACGAAAGCAATGTTGTAAGATAGTAAACTTCCACGGCCTCAGTAGCAATATTACACAACTCAACCTAAAAAGGAAAGTTTCAATCATAAGCATGAGAAATCTCAACTTCACATAAATTTCATTTTACTTCAAATCCCCTAAGTGAGTGTGTGTATAGCCTTCATCCTAATCAACTGTACCTGAATGAGTTTATGCAAGCTAAGTGAATTGCCAATGTGGCTCTTTTATTTTCAATTACTTAGGACTTCATAGGCTCACTTTTCATGTTACTCTCCACTAATGTAGGTATTATAGCATTAAAGATCATTAGGACTTTACATTTAGTTATCACTTCTCAGTCTCAAACTAAATCACGACTCATGCAATTGTTGATCAGGCAATCACAAGTATTAAACTTAGCATAAAATACTCAACGCAGATATGGAATAGCTCATCAATTAATTCAAATCAAAAGCTTCAAATATTCAAAATACGGCTAGAAAAATAATCTAGAACATCATAATAAATGTAAATAAAATCCAAAATCTATTGAAGTTCATGATGAGAGAGATAAAGAAAACTAAGATTTGGAGAAGAATCGTGGTAAAAGTCTATCTCCAGATTGTTTCTTTGTCTTCAACTCGCGAATCATTCGCTTCCTTTCTTGTTGGAACATTGCCTCTGCTCCTTAAAAATCAGCCACCTTCAAAAGACTGCTTCTAACGTGTGTTTTCTTCTTTTCATCATAGGTTTTTCTTCTTTTCGCGCCAATTTACCAAATTGCCCTTAATTTCCCAGCGACGCTGCGCAGCTGCACTATAACTGCGCTACTTCTGATTTCTCTTCAATTGCTCCACAAGTTGCATGAAAGCTAATCCTTTGCCATTTTTCTTCAATTTTGCCATAAAACTTAAACTTTCTCATGGAAATTACCTACGTCACAAATCAAACACAAAACCAATCAAATTGCTCCTAAATTACTCAAAAACTAACAAAATTTAAGTGAAAAGATGCTGAAATAATATATCAATAATACACTCAACAAACACCCTCAAACTTAAGTTTTGCTTGTCTTCAAGCAAAAGACAACTAAAGAAAGAAACAACCTAAAAACTAAAAACTCGATACAATATTACTCACGAAAGCAATGTTGTAAGATAGTAAACTTCCACGACCTTAGTAGCAATATTACACAACTCAACCTAAAAAGGTAAGTTTCAATCATAAGCATGTGAAATCTCAACTTCATATAAATTTGATTTTACTTCAAATCCCCCAAGTGAGTGTGTGTATAGCCTCCATCCTAATCAATTATACCCGGATGAGTTTATACAAGACTTCATAGGACTTTACATTTGGTTGTAACGTGTGGCTAGGGTTAAGACTTCAGTTTATGCAAGATTTCATTTTATTTTCAGTTACTTAAGACTTCATAGGCTCACTTTTTATGTCACTCTCCACTAATGTAGGTATTATAGCATTAAAGATCATTAGAACTTTACATTTGGCTGTAACGTGTGGCTAAGGTCAAGGTAGGATAATGGATATAATATATGGCTAAATTACCCGTAAGCACACAATTATCTGAGGATATTCAATAGTGCATATGCCAACTCTACTTCTTACCACCAAAATTATTCAACATATCTCTTTTCTTTCATCTTTCATTTCACTTCCTCAACATTCATCCACAACCTTTACAAAACATATAAAGAATATACACTCCCCCAAACTTGCATTTTGATATTAACTACAAGGAGTATGGCTCTTCTATTTTCTTTTCATTCTTTTCTCTTTTTTTCCAATATTTTTTTTTCTCAAAAACAATACAACATACCACCCAATCATCATACCTCCCATCATTTAAACAAAACATAGCTCCATATAATCATCCTAGAAAATCATATGTTACAAGTAAGAAGGTCATTAATTGGGGAAATCAAACTTGACAAGTTAAGGAAGCTATTATAAGTTGCACATGAAATAAAAGGCTAATTAGGATCAAAAGGGTGGACTAGTGATATTCAATTATTACAAGGGTTGGCTTGAAAGGCTCAAACGATTCAAAGATGGCCTAAATCATTTCTTTAATGTTATGCAACCTAGAATTTCATCTCGAGTGACAATCAAGCAAGTTTGAAAGTCCCTTTTCATCATTTTTGTTTCAGTTTTTTTTTTCACTTAAACTCACATAAACATTCTCTAAGCAACAACATAACTAGGCGAGGCTAAGTGCGCAATAAGCGGGGATTTTTCATAAAACGAGACTACGTTTCAGTCAATTATCCTTACTATTATCATGTCATTCTTATGCTACTCATCATTGGCCTAATTTTTTATCCTTTCAGCATCACTTTCAAATGTATATTTTTTTTCTGAATTGTTTAAGGAAATAAAAATAACAAAACACATGAAAAGAAAAAATAATCATACTAATACTAGGCATAACAAGTTCACAAAGTAAACACATAGTGACCACCCCAAACTTTAAATGAGACATTGTCCTCAATGGAAAAAAATTAAAGACAAGAAAGCAAAGGACTTCCCTGAGTTGCCATGTCATTCGTCATCCGAAGGCTCCGGGATCAGCTAATGTGCGTATTTAGAGTTTGAGACTTCGAAGAGGAAGCACTCGAAGACACACCCCTTGTTCTTTTGGATGTCATTGGCACTTTGAAATGCTAAGCAATTTCTTCAGTCAACAACACCTAACAAACAAAGTCTCAACCACAACAACTTTGTGCTCAAACAATAACACAGTCCACGCATTCAAACAATTATTTTCATAGTTCAACAAGCCCGTCATACGTCAATGGAGAGATTGATCTTGAGAAAGGGAATTGGTGTTGTGGGATGAGTGGATTAGAAAGAGTTTGTGGATCTTGTGAGGGAGAGACGTGAGGGAGATGGCTAGATTTGGGAGAGATTTGTGAATCTTGTGTTATAGGCTGAGGGTTTTGTGAGAGATGAGGGTGTATGTGTGTTTTGGGGATGACGGCTGAAAGAAGAAGAATAAATTTTGATTTTCAATTATTTTTTTCAAACATAAAAAATAAAGGACGTAAGTGTAACTGCGCTACGCCTGCGCTTTTTTTTCGAACGTCAAATTGAAGAACGTAAGCTCAGCTGCGCTACGCCTGCTCTCTTTCCCTTCCACAACTCTTCTTTGAACGTAACTTTTGAAACAATGTGAGCGCAACTGCACTCTATCATAGCGCAACAACACTACTTCTCAGCTCTTATTTCTTTTCTTTTTCTCTCCCATGCACATATCTTATGCAACCCAAACACCATCATTTGCATATTTTCTCTCTGAATTGACTTGGTAGAACTTCTCTTTGGCTTGTCTTCCCCCAAACTTGTTCTTGAACCTAATATGAGAAGAAAAATTTTAAAATTAGCTACGACAACTATGACTTGAAACTTAACTAAAAGAAAACATAACTATTAAAGAAAGGAAAGTAAAGAAACTCGGGTTGCCTCCTGAAAAGCACTTGTTTTAACATCGACAGCCTGACAGAGCAATTTTTCATGACGAGTTGAGGTGGACAACGATCTTGTGCTTATCAAACTCATCATCCCAATAAATCTTCAATCGTTGTCCGTTGACCTAGAATGTCCCTTTCTTTGTATGGGTGACTTCGACGATACAATAGGGAAACACCTTAGTCACAACAAAAGGTTTGAACCATCTTGGCTTACGTTTTCCAGGAATTCGTGGGCTATAAAGAAAAACTTGTTGCCCAGGAGAGAAATCTCTTCCTAAAATGGGTTTCTCATGCCATTCTTTTGTCATCTCCTTATAATTTCTTGCTTGCTCATATACTTCATCATAGGATCATTCCAACTCATTCAACTGTAAATGTCTTTTCTCACCTATAGATTGCACATCCATGTATAGTTGTTTAGTCGCCCAATATTCCTTATGCTCCAATCCTACCGGAACAAAAGAATCATCTTGTAGTAAGCTAGCCTCCAGGGGATCCAATCGACCCCCATGGTTAGACACTATAGCTTGTATGGCCTCAATGCAAAAACAATTATCACTCGCCTCTGGGTACTTGTAAGCTTTGAAAACATTAAAGGTTACATTTTCCTCTTGTACTCGCAACCGAAGCTTACCCTTTTGAACATCGATAAGTGATCTCCCAGTTGCGAGGAACGGTCTTTCAAAAATGATGAGAATGTCCTCGTCTTCCTCTATATCAAGTACTATGAAATCTGCATAAAAGATGAATTTATCGATCTTGATGAGCACATCCTCAATTATTCCTTTGGGGTGCTTTAGCGAACGATCAACTAATTGTAGTATTACAGTAGTAGGTCTTGCCTCTCCCAATCCAAGTTTCCTGAAAATAGACAAAGACATCAAATTAATACTAGCATCCAAATCACATAAAGCTCGCTCAAAAATAGCATTCCCAATTGCACATGGAATAGTAAAGCTCCCTGGATCCTTGAGCTTTTGTGGCAATTTCTTTTGTAAGATAGCACTGCACTCCTCAGTAAGTGCAACTGTCTTGTAATCTCCAAGCTTCCTCTTGTTTGAAAGGATATCCTTTACAAACTTCACATAACTTGGCATTTGTTCAAGAGCATCCGCGAATGGAATATTAAAGTGAAGCTTCTTGAAGACTTCAAGAAACTTAGAAAACTGTTTATCAAGCTTATTCTTCTTCAGTCGTTGAGGAAATAGCACTACCAAATATGACTCCTGCAAAGGTTGTGGTTGTTTTTCTACTTTCTCCTCATTCTTTGCTTCACCTTTCTCGTCCTTCTTGTGGGCTCTCTCTGGTTCCTCTAGCTCCTTACCATTTCTTAAGGTGATCGCTTTGTAATGTTCCATGCCATCTTTTCTAGGATTCACCTTAGAAGTACTAGGTAAACTTCATTTGTTGCCTTTCATAAAATAAAGTCATCATTTGACTAAGTTGTACCTCCAAGTTCCTTATCTGTGCTGCCTGAGTCTGGAAATTCATTCTAGTTTCATTCATGAATTGAATTTGCGAAGTCGCCAACTGAGCCAATGCATCTTCCAAATTTACTTTCTTCTCTGGTGAGGGGTTATTCTGCTCAGGTTGCAACACATTCTGAGTATTTTTATAGGACAAATTTGGATGAAAACACAATCCTAGATTATATTTGTTGGAATACTGATTATACTGCTGCCCCCATTAAAGTTCCTCACATATTGTGCTTGTTCCGCTGTGCCTTGCGCAAATGGATTGCCAACCTGACATTATGCACTATAATGTGGACCACAACAAAACTCACACACCACTGTCGCCTGAATAGCATGAGTTGTCGTTTGATTGTTCTGTATCTGTTTAGCAAGACTGTCAATTTTTGCTGCCAAAGCAGTTATCGCATCAATCTTGTGAACTCCAACTATTTTCTTTGAATTGACTCTCTCACTCTGCCATTGAAGATTATTCAAGACAATATCTCCAAGCAACTCATAAGCCTCATCCGTTGTCTTATTCATTAAGACTCTTCCTGCTGATGCATCAATCAAAGTGCTAGTGGTACTTGTCAGGCCATTGTAGAAATTGTGAACCTGCATCCACTTGGGTACTCCATGATTAAGACACTTCCTCAACAACGCCTTATACATTTTCCATGCTTCACACAGAGTTTCTCCTTCATGCTGAGCACAGTTGTTGATTTCAATGCCCAGCTTTGCTATCTTTCCACGTGGAAAAAATCTCGACAAAAACTTGTGCACCAAATCATGCCAAGTGGTGATTGAATCCGAAGGCAGTGAGTTCAACCATTCCTTAGCTTGATCCCTTAAGGAGAAATGAAACAAGCGAAGGCGCAAAGCTTCCTTAGTGACTCCATTATACTTAACAATTCCGTAGACTTCTAGAAAATTCACGATATGCTGATTAAGATCTTCAGTGGGCAGTCTATGGAACGAGATATTCTGAATCAACCGTAGCGTCACTTTCTTCAAGTCAAAATCATTCACCTGAATCGTTGGCCTTCTAATTACAAGTTGAATTCCAGTGGCTGGCAAAGCATAGTCTCGCAATGTTCTAGGTGGATTTTCCTGATTAACTGCTTGATTATTTCTGTCATGTCATACCACGATCTTAGCCATATTCCCTTGTAAATGATGGGTAATAGCTCTTTTCTCCTTTCTGTTCTTCCGACAGGTCCATTCTATCTCAAGATCGAAAGGCAACAAATTGCTACCTCCTAACTTTCGCATGCACCTAAAGGGATATGCTCCTGAAACACATGTAACGAAAATAAGAGAACAAAACAAAATAAAATCCAAAGTAAAATTAAAGCTATTTGGTATCAATGTTAATAATTGACACAGTCCCTGGCAACGGCGCCAAAAACTTGTTGTGTGAATTTTAACGCAAGTGCACGTATCACAACAACTAATAAAGTGATAAGTAAAGATCGTTCCCACGAGGACTGTGATTATTAACTACCAAAATTAATCTAGCTCTAACTTTATTCGGACAATCATGAATTGAGAATTTGCGACTAATGACTAAAGAAATTATATAACTTAAAAACATAACACTAAAATAATTACGAAATTAACGCAAGATGATAATTCAACAATTGCAACAACGATTTGAATATTTGAAGTTGCGCTATGACTGTGCAGCGTCGTTGGAAAATTAAGGGCAGTTTGGTAAATTTCAACTCAATATTTGAAAATTAAGGGCAGTTTGGTAAATTTTGCCTCAAAACTTAGATTTTCTCATGAAAATCACCTACGTCACAAATCAAACACAAAACCAATCAAATTGCTCATAAATTACTCAAGAACTAACAAAATTTAAGTGAAAATGTGCTGAAGTAATATATCAATAATACACCCAACAAGTGTACAAGGAGTTATGACTAGTGTTAAAAGATAATGACGACTTTGTGACACTCATAAATGTTTGTCTAATACATAGCTACTGTAGATCAACAATCGGGATCGGGTCGGACCCTCCGAGGAAAGCCTAGTGTCTCCTCACCCATTTTTTGATTTCTATAAGTAGGGACCTGACAGGTTTCTATTCTTTGGGCCACTAGTCTATCGCTGAGATAGGCTTTGTAGCAGGGGCAGAGCCAAAAATTTAATATTAGAATGGCCAAGATTCAAATAAAAAGATCGATGGCATGAAAAAAATAGGGGGACTGGTAACTTTTTTTTAATTTATAATGATACTACATAGATTTTTTTGAAATAAAAAGCCTTGGAGAGACCGAGGCCCTTGTCGCCCCTGGCTCCGCCCCTGCTTTGTAATCTTGGACCAAGGCCCTAATACTCATAAGATGGGTCGTGTGGTGAGACCCTAACTCGAAAGTCCCCCAAGGCTAATGTGTGTGTATGTATGTGTTACTTTTATCTTGCCCTTGCTAAGCTCACAATTACTAGTTATAATTGTTGCATAGTGGACCCCATGGCTTGGATCGTTGGAGATCTTCTCGGCTTTTGATTGGTGTTGCGGTCTTGAGGTAGTTGCATCGTGCAAAGTGGTTGCCTCTGTTGTCTTCTAATTGATGGAAAATAACAACTTAACATCTTAGTCAATCAGTGGGGTGTTTTAATCCTTTCCTCATTGGCTAAGAAGGGCACTTTGTCGCTCATCTTACCTTTCCTTACGCGTTTCATTTGAAGGCACACGCATTATTGCATTAAATGCAGCCGCTTCTAGGTCCCATCGTCCTTGTTTGTTCGACACCTTCGCGTCCCTTCGATTCTTTTAGGTCTATTCACATCCGTTGGATCTTTTCTTAGAGGGAAAGATTGACAGTTGGTTAGTGGATATGTTATGATAACTTTTCATTGGTCTCTAAGCCCGAGGCGTTTGTTCCATATGCTAACGTTACTAACACTGTTACCTTTGCCAGATGTAAGGTCCCGAGGTGCTTACATCAGACTTCTCTTGACACGTCATAGCTTCCCATCCTTTTTCCTTGGCAAAACCTGCAATGGGCTAGTTTTATCTAGGCCATGGTTGTGCTTTCTTCGTCTTTCACCCGTGACTTCTTTTCTTGGGCCCATTTTGGGCTATAATTATTTTTGACATCTATAATTATACATTTATCAATTTTAAGCATTTCACACCCCTTCTATTGTGATCCAACATATAAAGAAGACCAATCAATGAATAATTTATCAATTGTGGTCCAACATATAAAGAAGACCAATCAATGGATAATTTAATATAGTGCTACTACCAAGAGGCATCAATTTCTTACAACACACGCCTTTCCCCCTCATGCAGGATCAAGAAACTAAGAACTAAAAATTGAAAAAAAAAATGAAGCACATCTCGTAAGGGTCAGAGGTTGATCCCTCCCAAATCCAAGATACCCAAAAGAAGCAACTAACCATTTTTTATATCACTCAGAGAAGGATAGTTTTATTGTACAAATCATCCATCTCTGCCTTGCTCCGCTCGATAATAATAATGTGTGTCTTGAAGTCTCCAACTCTTACACAAAGTTGAACCAGCCGGCCCTACAAGATGAAAGACTTTTGCATTAATAAGTGTCTTCTTGTTTTCTATTCACTGAAAAAAAAAAAAATAGAAAAGAGAGTTCTAATGATTAAAACATTTGTCGCTATTCTGTATCTCTTAGTGGCCGATATGACATTTGTTAGGGAACTAATCTTGATGCTACAATGAGACTTAACAGTTTATTTTGGACTTTTTAAAAGAAAGAAAAGGTTGGAAAAAGAATAAAGAATCTTTCTCCATATTTAGATTAAAATTTTAAAGGAGAAAAAAGTTATGGAAGAGTTTGAAATTCCTCTATTTTTTTTAATGAGAATGATTTTGTAATTCTTTCAAATTAGAGTGTTTTGGAAGGAAATGAAAGGTTTTGTTATAAATTTTTTTTTTTTATCTCTACATATCTTTTGGTTAAAAAAATAAAAAAGATACTTAAATAATTTTGTATTTAAAATTATCATTTTTATTTTCTTTCCGTCTCCAATCAAACAAGAGATCATAAATTCTTTCTTTTCATTCCCAATTATTTTTTTACAATCCAAAAAAAGTAATTTATTTCCTTTCCTTTCCATTATTTTTTTTTCCTCCACTTTACTTTTCTTTTCTTTCCTTTGCGCAAGCCAAACAGGGGTAAAGCTTTTATTTACCTAATTTGAGATGTAACAACTGAAATAATGGAAATAAAATTGATGGAATTGGGCAATTGAGGCAATGGTCGACGAGTGGCACGAGGTAGAGAAACTTTTGAGAATGTGTGTACATTTTGATGCTAGACGCACATCATATGATGCTAAGTGATCTGCACACTTACTGAAGCAAATATTATCGGTTGAACGAAGATGGTCTATGCACCATTTAATTTTTATAATTTAAGGATGGATAAACAGCCAAAATAAATCAATATTATGTCTTGAGAGCAAATTAGTAATAATACTCACCTGTGAGAATATTTACACAGGTGAATATTAATACTACGTATTATACATAGTAAGCATAAGTGTGTCGAATGTGATTTAAGGCTTTCTAACTATAGGAGAACCGAGATCAATGGCATAAGGCCAACAAGAATTTACACTATGTATTGATTCATTTTCTAAAGGAAAGGAGAGGAAGGAGAGGGATGACAGAGTCTCTTTCCTTGTCTAAATCCATTTTGTCGTGGGTGGAAAGTAATTGGAGGGATTATTGGGGACACCTCCATATCTTTTATTAGAGGTGATTTTGCTTTCTTTCCAAATTGGAAAAATTAGAAGAAAAGAAAAGAATATTACGTGAAAACTAAAATATCCCTAATTATTTAATAGGAAAAGAAAACAAAAAAGTTGTTTTAATAACTTTTCATTTAAGATAATCTTTTGTATTCCTTTCTTTATCAATACAAACGAGAATTCATTCATAAAATTCTTTATTTTCCTTTTCCTTAATTTTTTTTTTTTTTTTACAATTCAAATGAGAGAATCTCCATTCATTTCATTTTCTTTATGATTCATTATTTCCTCTATCTTCCTTCTCTTTCCTTTTTTTTTTTTTGATGAATCCGAACGTAGTATTAGAGAGATTGTAAATATATCAACTTTCCTTTAAGTGCACAAGTTTTTCCTTAATTTGGTCGACTAAGTGCAAAAAATTTAATTAATTCTTTTTTGGTAGTATTACCATGATTTGAGGTTCACTGAGTCTACACTCTAAAGACCACGGCAAGAAGGCTAGTCTTGCCCCATAAATGAAGATTGAGAAAAGGTCAATGCATCTAGAGATCCATGTCAAATGTTGATTTCAACTACACTATCAAGAGACTTACTCTTTTTTTGTTCGAAACAAGTGACAACTTGACCGCCCTTAGAAGTAGCTTGATTGGTCATGTAACTTTGGAGAGATTTGTGGAGCGCGGTTTGAAACAGATCGTTCACATGGTTATCACTTTGTATGTTAATTGACATTAAACTTTTAATTGAATCGGTGTATATATTTAGATGTGTCACTGTACTCACGATGCCAAATAAAATTGAAAGGTTCGTGATGTTCGCAGGGAAGTTCTTGAGGGTTTCTATTCTAGCATGATATTTGTTTATCCATTATAGGCTAATTGTGTGGAATGTTTTCGAGGTTATAAGAAAAAAAAAAAAAGTGACAACTTGACCATTCTTAAATTTTTTAATGTGAAAAAGGAAAAAGAAGAAAACAATCCCATCACCAAACAAAATTTATGAAAACATTTTCACGGTTATGTTTTATGCAATATGTAAACAAAATCTTGACCAATCGGTTGGAAAGGGGAAGCACTTAGAAAGGTTATTCAACATAGGTGAGTTCTATTGTCACACGTGTTACCATTAATAGCTGTCATTTTAAAATGGTAGCCGTTCTATAAATTTTTCTATTGGAAAGTGACAATTTGACCAACCCTAAATCCTATCCTAGGGATGTTATGCTTGCTTACCAATTATGTGATTCATTCTCTCATTTGTGTACCATTAATCACTACTATCGATTAATTTCAACTATTACTTTATCATCTCATCTGTCTCAATTAAAATAATGAACAATAAAATATATACAACATTTTTCCTTGAGACTCAGTTATCACAAAAGCATCTGAACGTTCAAATGTTCAAATTTATAATTTAGCCATACTTTATTCCTTACATATACTTAATTATTGATTTTTCTATTTCTTCTTTGAAATAGTACAGAATTTCAAACATGACATTCAATTTAAAATGAGAAGGCATTAATTTTTCTTTTCCTTTTTGGTATACAAGGAGGTGTGGTCCATGTTAAAAGATAGTAACGGCTTTGTGATACTCACAAATGTTTGTCTAATACATAGCAACACATTTATCAATATCTGGAATTTCTGGCGCCCTTCCAATCGACATGGGCGGACGCACATTGGGGTCAATGGGAGTTTCAATCTCCACATATCTCTATTTTTTTTTAAATATAACAATATTTTTAAAGTATTTTTAATATGAAATATTAATTAGCCCCACTGATCCAAATTATTTTTCAAATATAATAATATTTTAAAAATATTTTTAATTTGAAATTAATTTCCACTAAAAAAAATAAAAAAATTATATATAAACATTGATTATATATTATAACCGTTAAAAAATATCTTGAAATCGTACTCTGTCTATCATCATGCTCTAAAATATAGAGAAGACCAATTGATGGATAATCAATAATAATGTTTCCAAGAGGCATCAATTTCTTATAACACAAGCCTTTCCCTCTCCTGCAGATTCAAAAGACTAAGAAATAAAAATTGGAAAAATAAAAATAAAGCACATCTCGTAATGGTCAGAGATTGATTCCTCCCAAGGTACCCAAAAGAAGCAACTAACTATTTTTTTAATCATCAACCAAAAAGGACACCATTTTTAAATTATATTTCGAAGTGCTAAGGACATGGTATACGACATTATACACTCAGAGAAGAATAGTTTTATTGTACAAATCATCCATCTGCCTTGCTTCGCTCGATAATAATAATGTGTCTCTAAATATATTGATAAATGGATATCATTTTTTATGACAAAAAAATCATTATAGACGGTGACAGAATTAGAAATTCAAAATTAGGGTTTGTATTCGTATAATGAGAGATATTAGAGTATGTACTTATACAGTAAAAATGTTCAATATAATAATTTTTTAAATAAAAAGAACCAAAAATTAAAAAAAAAAAAGAGTTGAGGGTAAGCACCCTCATTCTCAAGTGACTCTGCTACTGATTATAGACAGAGTCATGTTAGATCTACTAAGATTACAAATTCTGTGATTTACAGTTTTTGTTTAACAGTACTTTTGACCAAATTTATACAGTTCAAAAGTTAAAATTTTACAATTAGGCTAAACAAAGCCTTCATATTGCTTTGTAATTCTAGGATAGTCCAGTTGGTAGACTATCTTCCTTCGCTCGAGGGTGGTTAGGGCTTGAATCCTGGGTAGTGGGTGTGAGGGGTAAATAAGAAAACAAAAAATTCACATTTAAGAAAAAAAATTCAGCTTTTCGAATTTTATCAGGTTTGAGGGTGCACATTTGCAGAAATTGACATAAAATTACCGCGACAAAGACAAAATTAACATAAAATACGACTTTTAATGGCTATTGTTAGGTATCATAACAAATGGATTTACCGTACAAAATTCTGTAAATATATCAACTTTCTAAAGTGCAAAAGTTTTTTCTTGTTTGCTTACCTCGCGAAAAAAAAAAAATGCTTTTTTTTTCCTTTTTTGGGTCAACTGAGTGCAATAAGTTTAATTCTTCTTTATTTAGTGGTATCACTATAATTCTGAGGTTCGCTGAGTCTACCCTCTAAAGACCACGCAAGAAGCCTAGTCTTGCCCGTTTACAGCCATAAATGAAGATTGAGAAGAGGTCAATGTATCTAGAGATCTAGTGTCTCAAATGTTGACTTCAACTACAGCTTCAATCCACAGCCTCTTTTTTTGGTCCAATCAAGTGACAATTTGACCACTTCTAAGGGGTAGCTTGATTGGTCATGCAATATTTGAGAACTTGTAAAGCGTGGGTTTGAAGCTGATTGCCCATATGGTACTCAATTTGTATGTCAATTGAGATTAAAATTTTGACTGAATCGATATATGTACTGGAGCGCATTACTGAACTCCCAAGATTTTAACAAAATATAATTGGAAGGTTCGTGATGGGGTACAGTACTACGCTACCGGAGTTTTAACAAAATGCAATTGGAAGGTCCGTGATGGGGTGCGCTACTACACTCTTGAGCTTTTGGTTAAATATAGTTGGAAAGTCTGTGAGGTATGTAGGGACGTAACTGCATAAATCTGCTCTAGTATGGTATAGTTGATTGTGTTGGACAACTTGACCATACCTAAATCTTTAATGTGGAAAAGGAAACACAAGAAAACAATCTCATCACCAAACAAAATATAGGTAAAATTTAGCCAATATATCCTCATTATTTTCTTTTAAAAAAAAAATTATCCCTATTATTTAAAATTGGGCAATTTAATCCCTGTTGTTTAAAAAAAATTCAGTTTAATTGTAGCTCAGAGAGTTAGTCAAATTAGTCTATTTTGTTTCATAAAATATTCAAATTAGTCCCTATAACAAAAAAAAAAAAACACACATACACACACACAACACACACACATGTGCACGAACACACAAAAGCAAACAACAAGTCAAAGTTAATAATATATGAAAAATAGTGACAAATGGAAAATTTTTAGAAAGTTACAATCCCCACCATGGAATAGTGCACCGACACGCTTTCATGGACCAATATATGCTTACATTATGACTTTTTATATTTATATGCATTTTGATGACTTTGTTTTATATTATTCTTATGGGAAAAATTGTGCCAATGGTCCTTATTATTATTTTAAAAAATTGTTCCTAAAGTTCAAAATTAGTCAATTTTGTTCCTATTATTTTCTAAAAATCTCAAATTTGTCCTCATTTTTCAAAATTAGCCAATTTAGTTCTTCTTATTTAAAAATAATAATAATTTAGAAGCCAACAAGTGGTCATGTGCAGGGACTAAATTATAATTTTTTGAAACTAATAGGGACTAAATTATTTTTTAGGAAATAATAGGGATTAAATTGGCTATTTTGAACAATAGGAATGAATTTGAATTTTTTAAAAAATAATATGGACTAAATTGACTAATTTTGAATAATGGAGATGAATTTGAAATTTCGATAAAAAAATAAGGACCATTTGTGCAATTTTCGCTGTTGTTGTGCATTTTTGGATTAAGGATGGAGAAAAGTCATTTTAGTAGTACTGACAAATATTTAGGGGGCTTTTTAACTGTTTCGTTAAGAGGGACTAAATTGAAAATGTTGACAAATAATAGCCATGAAATTGATATTATATGCAAAACTTTGGAGAGTATTTTTTTTCAAGAAATAAAACTTTGAGGACTATTATGAGTTCTTTTTAAGAAAATTGACTAATTGAATTTTATATAAAAATAATAGGGACTAAATTGAACATTTAATATTTTTTAGTTTTTCCCCCCCAAATAGTGGTACATGTCATTAGATTTGACTAACTTTTTGACTGTAGAGATTAAATTAATTTTTTTTGAAAAATAATAAGGACTAAAATTGGCTAATTTGAACAATATGAACAAAATTAAATTTTTTTGAAAAATAATAAGGATTAAATTGATTAATTTTAAATAACAAAGACAAATTTAAAATTTTAGGAAAATAATATGGACCATTTGGGTAATTGTTTCCTAAACTTGTTCATGTTTCTGTTTTATGCAATATGTACACAAAATCTTCTAACATGTTCCTACTTGACCAAACAATTAGAAAGAGGAAATACTTGGAAACGACTAGGGATGGCAACTACGTTTTAAATCCGAATTCGATGGGTATCTGACCCAATTATAAACTCGTTTACAAAATCGATGGAGTATCCGTTAGTATTTAGTTTTTACAAGTGACTACCGACGAGTAGTCTGATAGGTTTCGTAATAGCAATTTAAAAAAATATTGAAACCCGAGAACCTGATTAATAATTTTTAGTAAAAATAAATTAATAAAAATATTTATATATTTACATACATATACAAATAATATATTACTTAAGAAAAAATAATTTTTTAGATTAATAGTCGTGGGTTATAGTCCAATTCTTATTATTTATGTTTACATATTCTTTTTATTTAATTCAACTAATACAACCGCTCAATTACTAAATAATTCAAATGAATATGATAATTTACAATTGTGACAATTACTTTATGTTCTTTTTTCTTCAGGTTATTTTATATTATTATGGAAGGATAATAACTTCTCAGTATAAAGATTTTGTTGAATGTTTCTATTAAGTTTAAGTTTAATAATAGACAATGAATTTAATTTACGTTTTCTCATTTATTGCGATTTGTCATTGTTTTAGTACTTTTTTCATTTCTTTAAAAGCTTTTTAAGTTTTTTTTTAAAAAAAATCTTTTTTCTATTCATTAACAGGTGGGGTCGGGTAACTACGAGTTTTTGAATATTTAACGAGGGTTTAGGTTTGGAAAGTAAAATCTAAACCCCATGAATTTCTATTACGGGTTTGGTAAAATATAATTTAAATATATTCGAGTTTGGTTTTATAAATTTTAATAAGTATTCAACCCGTTGTCATTCCTAAAAACGACTATTTAATTTTTGTGGAATCCATTATAACAATGTGTTACTATTAGTGGCCGTCATTTAAAAATAGGAGCCGTTTTATTTGTTTTTTGTTTTGGTCAATATCTATTTTTTTTGTTGAAAAATGACAATCAGACCAACCCTAAAACCTACCCTAGTGATGTTATGCTTACTTACCAATTATGTGATTCAAAAATATATTGATAATTCTCTCATTTATGTTCCACTAATCACTATTATTTATTAATTTGTAATATTATTTTATAATTTTTTTTTCAAAAATAGCCTCTATTTTTTCTTCAAAAACTTAAATTCGTTCATATTATTTAAAATTAATTAATTTAGTCCCTATTACTTTTCAAAAAATTTAAATCGTTCATATTATTCAAAATTAGTCAACTTAGTCCCTATTGTTTTTCAAAAAAAAATTAAGTTTAATCACAACTTTTGAAAAACTTTGAAAATTAATTTAAATGTTATATAAAAAATAATAGGGACTAAATTAAAATTTTAAATTTTTTTAAAATAATAGGGACTAAATTGACTAATTTTGTACAATAGGGACAAATTTTTTTTTTTTAAATAATAATTTTAAACAGTCTCAAATTTAAAATTTTTAAAAAAATAATAGAGACCATTTGCATCATTTTTCCTTACTTTATCATCTCATCTATCTCAATTAAATGTTGTACTTGCCTTTTTATTAAAATAATAAACAATGAAATATCTTCAACATTCTTCCTTAAGACTCATTTATCTCCCATGAACAAAAGTATATGAATGTTCGAATGTTCAAATTTATAATTTAGCCACATTATTCCTTACTTATATATTTTGATTTTTTATTTCTTCTTTGAAATTATGTTCAAATTTATAATTTAGCCACATTATTCCTTACTTATATATTTTTATTTTTTATTTCTTCTTTGAAATTATGTGCTGGATCAAACATGACATTCAATTTAAAATGAGAAAGCATTAATCTTTTTTTTTTTAGTGTACAAGGAGTTATGGCTAGTGTTAAAAGATAATGACGGCTTTGTGATACTCACAAATGTTTGTCTAATACATAGCTACTGTAGATCAACAATCGGGATCGGGTTGGACCCTTTGAGGAAAGCCTAGTGTCTCCCTACCCATTTTCTGATTTCTATAAGTGGGGCCCTGGCAGATTCCTATTCTTTGGGCCACTAGTCTCTAACTAAGATAGGCTTTGTATCAGGAGCAGAGCCATAAATTTAATATTGGAAATGCCAAGATTCAAATAAGAAGATCACTGACATAAAAAAATAAGGGGACTGGTAACTTTTTTTTAATGATACTACATAGATTTTTCTGAAAGAAAAAAACCTTGGAAGGACTGGGGCCCCTGTCGACCCTAGCTCCGCCCCTGCTTTGTAATCTTGGACCAAGGCCCTAATACTCTTAAGATGGGTCGTGTGATGAGACCTTAACTCGAAAGTCCCCCAAGGGTAGTGTGTATGTTACTGATTTCTTGCCCTTGCTAGGCTAACAATTACTAGTTATAATCGTTGCATAGTGGACCCCATGGCCTGGATCGTTGGAGATCTTCTCAGCTTCTGATTGGTGTTGCGGTCTTGAGGTAGCCATATTGTGCAAAGTGGTTGCCTCTGTTGTCCTCTAATTGATGGAGAACAACAGCTTAATGTCGTAGTCAAAAAGTGGAGTGTTCTAATCCTCTCCTCATTGGCTAAGAAGGGCACTTTGTCGCTCATCTTACCTTTCCTTGCGCACTTCATCTGACAGCACACGCATTAGTGCATTAAATGTAGCCGCCTCTAGGTCTCATCGTCCTCGTTCGTTCGACACATTCACGTCCCTTCGATTCTTTTAGGTCCATTCACGTCCATTGGATCTTTTTTTAGAGGGAAAGATTGACGGTTGGTTAGTGGATCTGTTATAATAACTTTTCATTGGTCTCTAAGCCCAAGGCGTTTGTTTCATATGCTAACGTTGCTGACATTGTTACATTTTCCAGATGTAAAGTCCCTAGGTGCTTGCATCAGACTTCTCTTGACACGTCATAGCTTCCCATCCTTTTTCCTTGGCAAAACCTGCAATGGGCTAGTTTTATCTAGGTCATGGCCGTGCTTTCTTCATCTTTCACCCGAAACTTTTTTTCTTAGGCCGATTTTGGATTATGATTATTTTTGACATCTACAATTACACATTTATCAATTTTAAGCATTTCACACCCCTTCTATTGTGATCCAACATATAAAGAAGGCCAATCTACGGATAATTTAATAATAGTGCTACCATCAAGATGCATCAATTTGTTACAACACACGCCTTTCCCTCTCATGCAGGATCAAGAAACTAAGAACTAGAAATCAAAAAAAAAGAAAAAAAATGAAGCACATCTCGTAATGGTCAGAGGTTGATCCCTCCCAAGTCCCAAGGTATCCAAAAGAAGCAACTAACCATTTTTTAATCATCCATCTCTGCCTTGCTCCGCTCGATAATAATAATGTGTATCTTGATGTGTCTAAGGCTCCGTTTGTTTGCCGTAAAATATTCTCCCGGAAAATATTTTCTTAATTTTACGGTGTTTGGTAACACAGGAAAATTAATCAATCGAAAAATATTTTCCAGTCAAAAATTGTAGGCTACTTTTTGAAGATTTTTCGGTGTTTGATAACACTAGAAAATTGATCAACCGGAAAATATTTTCTGGTCAAAAATTGTAGGTTACTTTTTGGAGATTTTTCGGTATTTGGTAACACCGGAAAATTGATCAACTGAAAAATATTTTCTGGTAAAAAATGACGGGTAGTTCAAAATTTAGGAAAATATTTTCATTTCTTTGGGAGAGGAAAATATTTTCTGGAACTTAACAACCCCTATTTTATGTGTATATTTTTTTTTTTATAAATCTCATGTCATAAAATATTTTTTATTGTACATCTAAACACCAGAAAATATTTTTCAATATTCTATTTTTCAGTAAAATATTTTCCCCTAAGTTATTTTACGGCAAACAAATGGAGCTCAGGAAAATATTTTCCTCTGAAAACATTTTCTAAGAAAACATTTTCCACTGAAAATATTTTCCACAAATAAGTTATTTTATGGTAAACAAACGGAGAAAAATATTTTACTTTTTAATAAAATATTTTCTACTGAAAATATTTTCTACAAGTAAATTATTTTACGGCAAACAAACAGAGCCTCAACCAGCCGGCCCTACAAGATGAAAGACTTTTGCATTAATAAGTGTCTTTTTGTTTTCTATACTGAAAATATTTTCTACAAGCAAATTATTTTATAGCAAACAAACAGAGCCTCAACCGGCCGGCCCTACAAGATGAAAGACTTTTGCATTAATAAGTGTCTTCTTGTTTTCTATTCACTGAAAAAAAAAAAATAGAAAAGAGAGTTCTAATGATTAAAACATTTGTCGCTAATCTGTATCTCTTAGTGGCTGATATGACATTTATTAAAGAACTGATCTTGATGCTACAATGAGACTAAAGCTTTTATTAGAGGTGATTTCGCTTTCTCTCCAAATTGAAAAAAAATAGAAGGAAAGAAAAGAATATTACGTGAAAACTAAAATATTCCTAATTATTTAATAGGAAAAGAAAACAAAAAAGTTGTTTTAATAACTTCTCATTTAAGATAATCTTTTGTATTCCTTTCTTTATCCAATAAAAACGAGAATTCATTCATAAAATTCTTTATTTTCCTTTTCCTTCATTTTTTTTTTTTTTTTTTTGCTATTCAAATGAGAGAATCTCCATTCATTTCATTTTATTTATAATTCATTATTTCCTCTATCTTCCTTCTCTTTCCTCTTTTTTTTTTTTTGATGAATCCGAACGTAGTATAGAGAGATATTGTAAATATATCAACTTTCCTACAAGTGCACAAGTTTTTCCTTAATTTGGTCGACTAAGTGCAAAAAAATTTAATTAATTCTTTTTTGGTAGTATTACCATGATTTGAGGTTCATTGAGTCTACACTCTAAAGACCACGGCAAGAAGGCTAGTCTTGCCCATTTACACGCATAAATGGAGATTGAGAAAAGGTCAATTTCTCTAGAGATCCATGTCAAATGTTGATTTCAACTCAACTATCAAGAGACTTACTCCTTTTTTGTTCGAATCAAGTGACAACTTGACCGCCCTTAGAGGTAGCTTGATTGGTCATGTAACTTTGGAGAGATTTGTGGAGCGCGGTTTGAAATATATCGTCTATATGACCATCATTTTGTATATTAATTGATATTAAATTTTTAATTGAATTGGTGTATATATTGAGGTGTGTCATTGTACTCACGATACCAAATAAAATTGAAAGGTTCGTGATGCTCGCAAGGAAGTTACTGAGAGTTTCTATTCCAACATGATAATTGTTTATTCATTATAGGCTAATTGTGTGGAATGTTTTCGAGGTTATAAGAAAAAAAAAATGACAACTTGATCATTCCTAAATTTTTTAATGTGAAAAAGGAAAAAGAAGAAAACAATCCCATCACCAAACAAAATTTATGAAAACATTTTCACGGTTATGTTTTATGCAATATGTAAACAAAATCTTGACCGATCGGTTGGAAAGGGGAAGCACTTAGAAACGGCTATTCAATATAAGTGGGTTATATTGTCACACGTGTTACCATTAATAGATGTCATTTTAAAATGGGAGTCGTTCTATAAATTTTTTTGTTGGAAAGTGACAATTTGACCAGCCCTAAATCCTATCTAGGGATGTTATGCTTGCTTACAAATTATGTGATTCATTCTCTCATTTGTGTTCCATTAATCACTACTATTGATTAATTTCAACTATTACTTTATCATCTCATCTGACTCAATTAAAATAATGAACAATAAAATATATACAACATTTTTCCTTGAGACTCAGTTATCACAAAAGCATCTGAACGTTCAAATGTTCAAATTTATAATTTAGCCATACTTTATTCCTTACATATACTTAATTATTGATTTTTCTATTTCTTCTTTGAAATAGTACAGAATTTCAAACATGACATTCAATTTAAAAAGTGAAGGCATTAATTTTTCTTTTCCTTTTTGGTGTACAAGGTGAGGGAGGTGTGGTCCATGTTAAAAGATAGTGATGGCTTTGTGATACTCACAAATGTTTGTCTAATACATAACAACACATTTATCAATATCAGGAATTTTTCGCGCCCTTCCAATCGGCATGAGCTTACGCACATTGAGATCAATGAGAGTTGCAGTTTCCACAGATCTCAATTTTTTTTAAATATAACAATATTTTTAAAGTATTTTTAATATGAAATATTAATTAGCCCCACTGACCCAAATTATTTTTTAAATATAATAATATTTTTAAGATATTTTTAGTCTAAAATTAATCTCCACTAATAAAAAATAAAAAAATTATATATAAACATTGATTATATGTTATAACCCTTGAAAAATATTCCGAAATCGTACTCTATCTATTATCGTGCTCTAAATTATAGAGAAGACCAATCGATGGATAATCAATAATAATGTTTCCAAGAGGCATCAATTTCTTATAACACAAGCCTTTCCCTCTCCTGCAGATTCAAAAGACTTAGAAAAAAAAAAAAATGGAAAAAAAATAAAGCACATCTCGCAATGGTCAGAGATTGATTCCTCCCAAGGTACCCAAAAGAAGCAACTAACTATTTTTTAATCATCAACCAAAAAGGACACCGTTTTTAAATTATATTTCGAAGTGGTAAGGACATGATATACGACATTATACCCTCAGAGAAGAATAGTTTTATTGTACAAATCATCCATCTGCCTTGCTCCGCTCGATAATAATAATGTGCGTCTTGATGTGTCTCTATCTCATTTAAATATATTGATAAATGGATACCATGTTTTATGACAAAAAAATCATTATAGACGGTGACGGAATTAGAAATTCAAGATCAGGGTATGTATTTATATAGTAAAATAGATTATGATGTGTATTTATATAGTAAAAACGTCTAATATAATGAGTTTTTTTATAAAAAAAAAAACCAAAAATTTAAAAAAAGTTGAGGGTATTCACCCTCATTCTCAAGTGGCTCTGCTACTAATTATAGACAGAGTCGCGTTAGATCTACTAAAATTACAAATTCTGTGATTAGGGTGGATTTAAATTTCTTGTTCAATAGAGTTGAAAATATACAATTTTGGATTACAAATTCCGTGATCAGGGACAAATTTAAGATTTTTGTTCATGAAAGCCAAATCTACATAATTTAACACTCAAAAAATATAAAATTTTCAAAAAAAGGGTAGTAGGGTTGCATCACTTTGTACTACACCCGCCATTTTCGTGATGCAACTATAGATCCTAACATGCATATTTCATTCAATTAAAGAGCATACAGTATTTGGAATAAGAGAATTATATTTCAAAATTTAAGTTTTTTTTTATCACAACGAGTTACTATTTCATCCAACGTTTGAAAACGATTACTCTACCTTATAGGGAATAGCCTAATAGTGGCTTTGGTCATTGCTGATGTAGAGCCATTTGGTTCTCAAATTCAAACCAAAATTACCTACCCAGTGTTAGTCAAAGATGACGAAACCACCTACTCCGCAACTCTTAAACCAATTTCAGTCAACACAAGTGTATCACATTTACTTTTGTGGTATGCATGTGGAGTGGTTGAAAGTTTTTAAGATTTGAATCGAGGATGGTGAGTGGAGAACATAAAATAGTGAAATATATATCTTGCAGATTTGAATTAAATTGCATATTGAAAAGACAAAAGAGAAGTTAACCTTTTTTCTTGTAAAGAATTAGATGAAACAGAGATTGTGCATCAAGCATGCAAAAGATAAAGATCTTTCACTAAAAGAACCCCACCAGCAGCACCACAGCATGTGCATGCATGGGAATAATCATGCCCACTCACTATCATGTTTCAAGAGTGAAGTGGATAACTTCTTATCACTGGTGAAACATTTTCGTACCCACGTACGTTAAAGTAAAACCTATGAATGTTAAGATAAAATCCGAGCCGGATCATATAGATGCATTTACGGATCAGTGGATGTTATATTCCTTGTTGGATTTTCATAAGTATGGAACAATACATTAAATGATAAGGGGATATTCGTGATTTTCGAAAGCGTCACCTTTGAATTGGTGAAGGTGACGTATTTAAAAAAGTTTTCTCAGCTCGAATCGATACAGCCACAATAAAGTAAGTATCTAACCCAAGTGTTGGCTCTCCTTCGAACCCAGCTCTTTCAATTGTTATGAAGGTCAGCCTAGCATGCCACGTATCTACATTTCATTGGACATCATTTTTCACCCTTACCACTATGTTTGGATTCTTTCTTTTCTTTTTCTTTTTGGTTGAAATGTTTGGATTTAATTTGTTCAAAACTGTCTTTCATTTCTTTTTCACGAAAACCTTAACGAAAAGTCCTTCATATTTACATTAGAGGTGCAGAATCTTAAGAAGCATGACCTTGTGCAATGAGCTAGGTACGATAAGTTCGTTATGTATAGTACTTACTGAGACTAGTCTAAAAAAGAAATTAGAATTTGACTCTCCACCTTACGTATCAAGCGATCTACCATACTACCACTAAGTAAATACCTTGCAATTTGTCTCCTATGGTTCAATATAGAATCTAAACATTAACTATTTGCTTATAAGCGAAGACAAAATGCCATATTAGTTAACAATTAATTACATATATAACTTAAATTTCACTTCTTATATAGTATCTTTCGTAATTTTACGTAATAAATGCATATATAAATAACTCATTTACTTCGAAAAATGCCACATAAAAATATAAATAGATAAAAGCACATAAAAGATCACATATAATATTGCTGTGTAGCTTGTAAATCTGCAATTCTAGATGTTTGTTAATGTAAAAGAAGGCAGCAACTTTTTATGGTGCCAAGATCCTTCACGCCTTTGCACGTTACTTATGTCCACACATCTCTAGACATAAGCATTGGGATAGATCAACTCAAAGAATTTAAAAAAACACCATGCACAGAATCATTTGGAGCAGACAAGAAGATAATTTCAATTAAAATCATATAAAACTTGTACCAAAAATTTCCATGGCATGTGTCTCAAACATTTAACTAAGGGCCATGATTGGAGAATGGAGATAGATAGGCCCCTCAAGTGACACATTTTTTTTTTTTTTTTCAATAACGAAAAACTACAATCAACTCACAATAGATAAACAATTTACATATTAGTAATAAAACCCTAAGAATCACCTCCATACATGCATCATGAGCCTTTTAGCTGTACTTACCTAAAACCCCGGGAGTGCCAGATTTTTATTTTTTATTTGGGTTCCGCAACAGATTTAGATTGTTTTGTCATAGGACTAAATAATTTTTGGAGACTAAAACTAGTGGTATTGTAAAAGTTAAATAACTTTTTAGACAAATGTATCAAGATATTTTAGAAAGTATTTAGAAAAACTTGTCGGATCAATAAGAACTTCAACCCCAATTCCCGCAACCTAACACTTGAATTTTTTTCTGGCCTTAGAGAGAAGCTTCCGCGGTTGAATAAAAAGAAGATGGCCCAGTTGAATTAAATAGAGATGGGTATAAAGAAGATGGTTTTCAATTTTGAGAAAGTCAATTTCCCTCTAAATGAAACTACCTTATTCTG
The DNA here is from genome assembly GCA_037974665.1 of Ehretia macrophylla. Classification (NCBI taxonomy): domain Eukaryota; kingdom Viridiplantae; phylum Streptophyta; class Magnoliopsida; order Boraginales; family Ehretiaceae; genus Ehretia; species Ehretia macrophylla. The sequence continues at coordinate 63,773,987 of CM075779.1, forward strand.
CAAAAATATTCAAATGATGAATTAAGTGGAATGATAACTATTCCACATATAAAAGATGAGACAGTAATGCAAGTTTTTGGCAATTGACGATGTCCACTTTTCAACATCACTAAGTCAATTGTATCAATTTGATAATGACAATTCATCAGCAAATTTCCTCCTATACATTTGTACTAGAAAAAATAGTCTTTAAAAATGTGAAAGATAATGAAAATTAATGTTTGTTGAATGTCAAAGCAGAGCCATGCCTAAACATTCAGCTGTTAACAACACTGAAGATAAGGTCTTGATGGTTGATGTGATGCTAGACAGACATGCTGGACTCATAAACCATGTTCATTATTGCATTGCAGAGTGCAGACCATAATAATGGCACTTGATTTTTTAATAGAAAATTCTCTAATCTGGTAAAACGACAGTTCTGCCGTAATATAAAAAATAGTCCCACATGCTGTGCAGTTCATTTATGTATTAAACAATCAAACAGTCGTTCATTTGCCAAATCGAAGTTTTTCCCTTTCTAATCACAACAAGAAACACAAACATTGCAACGGAATTAGACCCCTCATAATGTTATAACGTTTCGAGATAGATCAATAGTTCTCCCTAATAATAATGTACGAGGGAATCCAAATCCGCAGAATAGATGAAGAGGAGAGCATAAAAAGCACTCAGAAAACTGATTTTTGCATTGACTTACATATGTACAACTTACACTGTGGTCAATCAAAGCTAATACATACTTCTCAACCTCCAAAGAGCATTTTTGCTTCATTGGGGTGCCTAAGATAAGTAGTGCATAAAATTGGAAAATTTACATTTACCAATTACAGTTGAAATCTCAGATGTTAGTATCGCAAAATTTTCCATCCATCCTGTTTTGAACTGCTTTAACAGCAGCAACCCTTGCAGCAGTTGCAGCTCTGTTTGCAGCCATGACTGACTTGTTTACTTGTTCATCCAACCGGCGTAGATGTATTGCATTTTCAGCCGTTTTTCGAGCAGCCTGCGTGATGGATTGAAGCAGAATGAACACACTATCTCATGGTGACCATTCAGATTCAAGGTATCTAAAGAGACAATAAGTCAAGATAATCTACCTGAACAGCACGAGCCACTGCTTCATCAAGTGGGCGCAAAGGAATCTTAAGGTTACCACGATCCCATTCGCCACATCTAGTATCACCATTTCGAAAGATGTACGTGCCATAACCCTGCTTACGCCCTTCATGCCACGACCCTTCATAACAGTGACCATTGGCAAAGTGATATACACCAAAACCATGAATTTTATCCCCAAAATATTCCCCAGCATATCTATCTCCATTTCTACAAAACAATCAAAATAACATCACTATTATTATTGTTATTTCGAATAAACCACATCCAAGAAGAGATCTAAAAAATACGACACCAGAACATCAACTATTTTCCATACATCTGGAGACAGGTAATCTGGACCGTGAAGGACGAAAAGAACGTTCATATACAGTACTATAGCCATGTCTTAAATCTCTAAATGACAGATACCACTACTATTAAAGGGCAGTTAATATCCAATAACAGAAAGCTACTTAGCTATACATCATTCAAATACTTCAGCAAAAACAAGCACAATACAATACAGTTATTTGAATTAATCAACAATTTTAATACCAATAAATCAACAATAAAAACCTACAAGTTTAATGCCAATAAATACACTAAACTGAACCAACTACCAGTTTTCTATTTAATCATTAGCAATAAACCACATAAATATTATTATTACGGGAACCGTAACATACAATCATGTCCACCAAACAAGTAATAAGATTCCAGGCATCCACATCCAGATCTCATACAGCCAAATCAAACCAAAACAAACTTTATCCCACTAAGTCGAGTTGGCTCCAAGATCCACAATAACTATGCACTCTTCTGCTTTATCCAGACTTGGGACCAACAATACAAACCATAACAACTAACACGAGCAGAGTTCCAATTCTCATGTAACATTCCAAAAGACGGAACGAATACCAATTTTTAGCCTCTAACTAAGTACAATCAAACATGGTCAGACATTCAGCTTATGAATTATTAAAAGAAAAAGACAATTTTTTTGGAACCGGCAATGCCAGGGATGGAGCCGGTGACAATTTGTTTTGGAACCGGCAATGCCAGGGATGTAACCTGCGACACAGGCGCAGTTCTACATCTCATATAACATTTCAAAAAATTAAACAAATACCAATTTTTAGCAACTAATTAAGTACCATCTATCATAATCAAACAGTCAATTTTCTACTATAAAAAAAAAAATCAATTTTTTTTGTACCTGAAATGGTAAACACCAATGCCATGTTTGACACCACACTTGAATTCACCAATGTAACAACTACCATCAGAGCAAGTCTGCACACCAACACCATGGCTTTGTCCATTACACCATTGACCAGCATATGTATCACCTGTATAGAACTTGTAGACACCATAACCATGTCTCAAACCTTGCCTATATTGCCCTCTATATCTACTCCCTCTAGCCCAACTCTCTATCCCATACCCATCATATCTCCCATCTATCCAATCCCCTTCATACCTCCCATTCACAAAGTAATTGTACACTCCACTCCCATTACACCTCCCTTTATGAAACTCACCTTCGTAAAAATCCCCATTGCTGTAAAACTCTACCCCTTCTCGGATTATTCTCTTCTCTTTTCGAGCTTTTCGCTCTTTTTCGCTTACATTAGCCTCTCCGATGAACCACTGGACCGGTTTCGAGCTTTTCTCCGATATCAAAAGCTTTTTTGCGCACTCGTCGCATAATTTCTTGCAAAGATGAAAGCTTTGATGGATTAGGACCTTGTTCCTCGCCGCGAAAAACAGCAGAACCGCGACGAAGATTAGTACCAAGAGGAGGTTTTCCGATGTGGGGATGTCGTCCCTGTTGAATAAAGCGAAAAGGGTGTACGTAGAGAGAAGGAGAAGAGCGAGAACCGGAGCCAACCGGGTCGAACCGGTGGAGATGCGTACTGAACCGGACCGGACCGGCGGCGAACTGGGCTTGCTGTGAGGCTTCTGCTCTTCCAGGTCTAGTGGCTCTTCTTCGTGGTGATGATTATAATCAGGTGTGATCTCGTTCACCGAAGATAAGCTCTGGATTGATGATCGGATGGTCGTAGATGAACGGAGAAGTGAAGAAGAATGAGTCCTCGTAAGCTTCGCCTGGCTTTTCTGACCGTCCATTCTCGTGGGTCCCACTAGAAATCCTCGACTCCCTTGTGATCTCAGCCGTTGAGATTGTTTTGTTTTTCCAAAAAGCTTTTTTTTTTTCCTTCTTCAGTGGGCCCTCCTCCTGTATCTCGATATTCTGGTCATGTATTCCAACACCTCCTTCATTCTCAGGCCACTGTGTGACCTGTGTGTATTTTTCGTTGTTGTGTGTATTGTGTGTGTTTTTTTCTTGTTGTTGTTGTTGTAGTGTGTGTTGAGCGTGTAAATGTTGTTCAGGGAGTGATGATATAAGGAAAGTGAGAATGGAGTAAGGCTTCTGTTTTTTAGGTATATATATGTATATATGTATTGCAGAGGTGGGGAATGGGGGGTGGAGACTGTTGGATTTGATCTGAGCCGTTGGATTTCGAACCAAGGGTGGGATTTGACGGGGGTTTTATAGCCGTTGGATGAGAGATTCTTTTGGGAGTTCCTGGTATTGACGGTAGGATATGGTCGTCGGATCTAGATTCGGCCTTTTAGCTTTACTGTGGCAGGCCGGCACGTGCCATCTCTCACTTTGAAACTTTGAAACTTTGAATTGGCTTTTACAAAGAGGGGGGTTAAAGCTTACGGTAGAAATTCATTGCTTTTTAAATAAAAAAACAAACTCTTTTCTTATTACGTACAGTTTGTTATATAAATTTGACGAAGTCAATCATTTATGTGAAGAGATTCATTGCTATGTAAATAAAAACCAAACTCTTGTTCTATTACGTACAGTCAATTATATAAATTTAACGAAATTAATCATTTTTGTAAAGAGTTATTTTCTCTGCAGTTAATTATATCAAACTTTTGTATTTTTATCATTAGTCGGTTATATAGAGTCTTGTATTTTATCATTAGGTAGTTTGTTATTTGTAGATTACTTAAATGTTCAAGCTTTCTTCTTATAAGGTTTAGATTAGAATTCAAGAGTGACATTTATCAAGAATGAAAGAGAATGACACTAAAAAAACTTCCTTGTTAATAGACAAAACTATTGTCACATGACTATGAAAGTTTAAAGTAATTATTAACCTCTCAATTTTGACGTGAATCACACTTTGCTTTTTAAAAGTGTTTAACCTTTACTAGAATTAGAAAGAGTATGTTAAAATGGTCGTTGAAATTTATATTTGAATAAATGGAGAGAAAATACAAACATAAAAATTAATAAATAAATACCAACAAATTCTATAAACACAAAAATTGAAAAAAAAAAGGTGAAAAAATGTACAAGAGTGTTAAGGATTCAAATGGAAGAGGATATTGAAGAAAATGATAAAACAAGAACTATGTGCAAGAAAAATAGAATCACCATTCTCTTTTGTTATGCGAGGTCGTTTTCTACTCAATTGTTGCTTCTCTTTTCCACCTATATATGAAGAAAGCAGATGAAATTCCTAATCATTGTGAGGGGTAGGATGTGCAATTGGCTCAAGTGGCTATTTGCCATTAGTTTTCCTCATAGTGCTACAGAATCAGATTATTTTGGGATACTTTTGACATCTTTAGAAGTAATTTGAACAAACTACTTTTTCCAAGGAGTCAGAATAAGATTTATGAACATTTTCAAGTGAATAATTACAATTATTTTGGGGTTAATTGCACATTTAATCTCCAATGTAAACATGTGTTTTTAATTTAGTCCTTATTATTCCAAATAATTCATATCAGTACTTAGTGTTTATCAAAGTTAGTCAAACTAGTCCCTTCCTTTAAAAAAAATAGTTACTGATGGGCATTTTATCAAAGTTAGTCATACTAGTCCCTTCCTTTAAAAAAAATAGTTACTGATGGGCATACAAATATTTTAGGGGTAAAATTGAAAAAATATAATATTTAAATTAACACTTTTTATATTTATAAAATTTAATTTCATCCCTATACTTTAAAAAATATATTAGTAGTTAAACCCTTAAACTACTTAGATGTCTCAGTGTCTTAATCCTACTCACAATATTTCACCAAAGGCATGGTTATATTACAGTTTTGATTAAGTTAAGCTTTACTTATTTGAAATATCATTAGCTGGATAGACACTACCCAATGATACTCTAATCACTGATTCAAGTTTGGCTTTATTAGAGCAATGGCAAGAACTCCGAAGAGAGAATACCATTCTTTAATGTCAAGTAATCAACCATTTTTCCATGAGCCTTTTCACTTAGAATATTCTTAATCTAAGCCTACCAAAGGGCAGTTAACCCAAATCAATATTCTATAAAGTGGTCTATGATGAAAACCCCACCGAAGGGATGGTTGCTTCCAACAACACCTCAATTGAAAACTCATTTAATCTATTTTTGCTAAATCTAAATAAAGAGACTATCCTCTGAAGGGAATGTCCACACGCAAGTGAGCTTAGATAGCTCCCATTATTAGCATAGACCAAAATGGAAAGCCTTAGGATTCTTTCCAAAATCCTTCTCCTACTTGATATTTTGATTTGAAAGGATTTTTAATTATAACTATGTCTTTGCAATTGCACCCTTGTTTTAATCCATTCAATCCTGATCCAGAGACCCTTACTTATTAAAAACACCTTTTAATTGCAATAGTTATACACCTATTCGGGTGAGGCGAGGCCACTTAGGAACGTCTAGGCTAACTAAAGCACTTAGGTTCTTACTAGGCTTTTAATCCTAAGTCATCCCATAATCTCTAGTTCTTAATTGAACTCGTTTTAGATTATGATGTTAATTAGTCTTTCTAAGTTCTATTTATCTGGATTTAGCCATTTTTAAATCCTAGTGGTTGGCCATATTACTATATGTTGCAAGATCATACAATATACTCATAACATATTAATATAATAGCAATATGAAATAAACATGTATTAATTATGCATTGACTCCAATTTTGATGGGTACCTACAAATTCCATATTTCTACATTTGTACCCCAAATGATATGGAATCACTCAATCACCCCAAGGAATCCAAATATTGGACTTAGACCCTAAAGTTTGCCGAAATACCACAAAAGCCCAAAACTTTGTCTAGTGGCACCAATTCGCGAAATTGAAGTCTTTCGCCCATGGACAAGCTCCACCACCACGCATCACCACCTCTACCACTTTTAGAAGTAACGGATTGACACCATGGAAATCATGAACAATCAACAAAAATTCTGGAAAATCCACAAAACAGTACGCTTATGTGCACGAATTCGTCTCTTTTGCAAGTCATTGCTTTGGTGATTGTTTAGGAAAATTATATAGCTACTAAAACCCTATAGCTATTACATAATATTCCTATTCCTCATGTAAAAGCTTACATTCAGATCTATGAATTAAAATTTGTTACAAAATATTGGATAAACCACCAATCACCAAACAAATACAACCATAACTCAAATCTAAAAATTTCGGTCATGCATGCAAAAAGATACATTCTAGCTACCAAAATAGGGTTTAATTGTGCTACAAAATAGAGGTTAGCATCCTCATACATACACAATTATTCCACGCAATTTATAGCACAAAAAATAGTCCGCAAAATGCCCTAAATAGTCCGCCAACTGTGGACCAATTCTAGCACATTCTAGCTTTCGATTTCTTGTTTTATTGCATGATTCCTATGGCCTAGCTCTGATACCACTGATGGTTTATGAAATCTAGCCTAAGATGGACATATTTTCAAAAATAATATGACATATAAACATACTTAGGCATTCATAAACAAAAATACCATAGGTCATTGCAATAACACATGTTAGAAATCGATATAATGTGTGGAATTTATAGTTTAGGCAAATACCTTCATGTGTTGGCGTATGAACTCAACACACACGAGTTCTATGGACTGTAAACTTACTGGAAAATGCATGCAAGGATCGAGAGGAAACCCCTAGGCATGACTCCTTCAAGTCTTCTTCCCTATTCCCCTTTCCTTGCAAATGGTATGAAAAATCGGTGGGAATTTTTCTCTCTTCCTTTCTTTTTCCTTTCAACCATGTATGTAATGTATGTGTATGTTAGTAATGTGAGCGTGTCGTGTGTTATGTGTAGATAGGCTAGGTATAGCCGAATTCCAAAGGGGTAAGGTTTTAGAGTCCTAGTTTGCATAGGGTAATCTTTTCCTGATTATCTTCTTGAATTATCTAAAGATAATTGAATTACCTTTATAATTCAAATAATCAAAATCTTATCCTCTAGCAACTAACTCAGCCCACACGGCTACACACACAATCCATACACTAGAGTGTGCCTGGCACACGCTATCTAGATATTTTATGTAAGGACAAACATTCTTGTCTTAAGAATGTTTCTTGTCCTAATGTCCTGACCTTTTTAAATTGAGCTGCATGTTCCCAAATAAGAAACCATACTCAAATTACACACATATGCCAAAATAAGAAATAGGTAGCTCACCATAAAGGAAAGTTGTAAGGCCCCGCACAAAACCCCATGTGCATATCATATCATTTAACTTCTCTCTCCAAAACTAAATTAGTTACAAGTTACCTAAATGGAAAACTAGTAGAAAGTTTTAAGTTACAAGGGCAAATTAGTAAATGGGTTAAAATGAAAAATATTCTACCTAACTTCTCTCTCCAAAACAAAACACAAAACACACACACTCACACACATAGAGATCCGACCAAGGTAGAGAGGAAAGAAGAGAGAAAGAAAGAAAGAAAGAAAAAAAAGGGAAGGAAGAAGAAGAAAAACAGGAACCAAGCCATTTTCAAGCCCCTTGCAAGCATTTCCAAGCATTTTCTAGCCTCTAAAAGCCTTGCTTAGCATTTGTTACTACATTTAAGGTGAGTGAAGTTTTCTAAAAGTTTTTTAAAGCCATATTAAGCATGTTGATGAGTTATATATGTATATTGAGCATGATCAAGGTCATCTAGTTGTTTAATATGTGTGTCTGAGCTTGGAATAAGGATTGATGGTTTCAAGAGTTTGTGATGTTGTATCTCTTGCTTAATCTTACTCTTAATATGTTTGGTAGTTACTTGTAAGGGAGATATGTGTGTTGTTGAGTTAGAGGTAATGTTGTAGGAATCTATTGATGGTAAACTTTGATAGAAGTTCAAAGAGATGTTGTGTTGTTAAGCTTGTGTATGTTCTAGTTGATTTGGGGATAAGATTACTTTTGGTGCTTTCTTATGAATGCTAGGAGTGTCGTCTTAGGAGTGGATTGAAATGAATTGTGCATATGAATGACTTGAAGGGTGAGATTGATAGTTAAGCATACAAAATTCGTGTGAGCCGTATTTTGACTGGGCACTGTCGGACGAGTGACTTGTCCAACTTCACTCATCTGACATCTTCTGAAAGAGTCGGATGAGTCATGACTCGTTCAACTCCTCGTCCGACTCCCTTGTTTTCTCTACAAGTACATGACTTTGTTGCATTGCTTTAAGGTGTTATTGGGGTACATAATTGCTAGCATGATTCAAGGGATGTTGTGCAAGTTAATGTGCCATTACCAAAGCGTTAATAATAGTTATTCTTGTATTACATACGAGTTGCATTTGAATAAGGTTTGTTTGATAAGTTTTGCATCCTCTACAGGTTTGTTTGTTATGCCCTATATGTTAAAAGCTTGTTTGATGAAGGTACCCCTCCAAATGTGTTCTAATTGCAAATGTGATTAAATTGTATACACGACAAGGTTGCAACCATTTAGCGTGGTAATGTCGAGACCTCCGAGCGGCGGTGGACTTGCCGTTATATCTCGGCTACCATGGCACCAAAAGAATCTTCTCGCCGGGATCCAATGATACCCCGAGAGAGTTGGGTTACATGTTTGTTATTGTGTTCATTTTTGTCTCCTATTGAATGTTCATCTATGCATGGCATGATTGTTATAAAAGGTTTTCGAAATGGTAAAATGGTTGCGAAAATCCCATTCCCGTTATCCCTCACTGAGTTAGGTGTAGCTCATCCCTTTTCTTGACAATTACAAGTGAGGTAGAGCCGTGCCAACTCTTCATGCTGAAGGAGAAGCTGCTTTGTGTGATGAGGCTGATTACTGTCTTATGTGATCTTCATGCTTGTATTGAAGATGCAGCCTTGTAGTGAAAGACTATGTTGTATATATTGAACAACTTTATGGATTGTAATATTCTTTTGGACACTTGATTATGTAACTAAGCTAGCCAACTATTCTTTTGAGGCCTAGATAACGTTGTTAGATGGGTATTAAGTATGGACAGGTAGATGGAATTTTATATTGCCAATGACTTGGGCAAACTTTTGGAGTTTCTGGTAGAATGTAAATGCATGTTTAGGTTGTAAATTGATGATCTTACATGTTTTAACTTTTGACACATCGCGTCCTAGCATTAACCTCTGCAGGTCTTGGGTTTAGGGCGTGACAAAAGTGGCAAGGAAAGGGACCCGAGGACATAGTTGTTGTCGTTACAAAATAACCAAAATACCCCTGCTAGACACTAGCAGCATTTTGACCATTTTCACCTTAACTCATTCTACTAAAGAGTTAGGGTTGCACTCCATGGAAACTAATAAACTTCCAAGGGAGGTTTTGTCTTTGCCCTACTAAGTAAAATAACTGAAATGCCCCTCTATGTTTTTATCCGCAATCAAGAGTAGGTCCCGTATTTGCACTATCATCTTTTCTTAATTACATCTACACCTTGGACCTTTATCTTTCTTATAATCATCATCTAGATACTATACCCTTGTTCTTGAGAGTGACCCACAAGTCCAGTATTCAACATAGCCCGAGCTATATTACTAAGCGCTTAATTTTTGGATGATCATATAGATAACTCCAAACGAGTAGCTCACTATCACTTAAAATAGCATAGAATCATGACTTATAAACATGCCATCTAATGAATCTAGTCCGTATGTCTAAAACATCGAGCTGTTGACCCTATTATAAGATCTCACCCATAGTGAATCAAAACAGATGTCCTAGAATCCATTGATACATCCACATATGCTCATGATATAGAACATTGGTCACTTAGTAGCTTAAGAAGCTTTTAGATCTCTGACAATTATAATAATGTCACTGAGATTGTATCTATTGCATTCACATATTGTTGGTCCTAGATAACTTAAGAGGGGGGGTGAATTAGGTTGCTAGGCAAGGTTAAGCAATTTAAAAAATTCTTGATAAGGAAATAATGTCTAGTGAAAGATGATAATATTCTAGATGTTCTTGTAGGCAATTTATCAAACACTTAGTGAGCACACAAGAATATAACACTAAATAAGCAATTAGAACTTCAAAAATAAATTCCAAATATATAATTCAACAATTATCAAGCAATTAATATGAGCAATATCCACACGAAGGTAAATGACTTGAAAATAAAAAGAATAGAGTAAGAGAAATCAAACACAATGATTTTCAAATGGTTCGTACTCCCAGAGGCCTAATCCACCACCTAAGGTCTTCCATTCCCTTAGGATTTAACAACTCTTCACTAAGATGCTTATTCAAATATTGGTGAAGCAAAAACCAACTACAATTACTCTTGAGACCACAAGAGTTTTACAAGCTCCTTCAAGTGTAAGTGAAGCTAACCTACTATCATCTCTTCCTTTGAGTCCACAAAGGATTGCAATACTTCTTCTCACAATGATTCTCTCAATCTATGTGAAAGAATATATTACAAAGATTGTGTGGTAAAATAAATGACAATTGTAACTCCTATTTGAGTTTGATATTAAAATTGAAGAAAACTTTGAATGCTCAAAGATATGAAAATGACAGCTCAAGATTTCTCAATGAAAATGATATGAAAAGCTCTTTGAATTAGCTTAGAAATCTGAAGATTAAGGCTTGGAGAGATGTTTGAGATGGTGAGAGAGCATGACTTAAAAAGATAGAAAAGTTAGACACAAAACGGATATAATGCAAAAATCTTGAATTTTCCCGTTAAGCCATCCGGTCACTGAGCCCTTCATCCGGTCGACCGGATGGGGCAGGTAACTCCCGAACCAGAGCTCTCTGCCAGGCGTTGTGGCCTTCATCCGATCGATCGGATGAAGCTAGTAATGCCCGGATACTTAAAATGCTAAAAATTGACCTTTTTGAGCACCAAAACAATTTGTTAAATAATAAAGCATTTGGGCACTTTTGAGGACACTTATAAAAAAATTCTTTCTAGCATTTTTAACATCTCAAAATATTTTCAAAAACTCTTTAAAAAGATAGAACAATTTTTATACCACAAGAGTTTGAAATCCAAAAAGTCTTGTTTTTCAAAAATGAGTTTGTAATGACCTTTTGATAATATATTTTCAAAGGATATTTTTCAAATAAAAATTTTATGAAAAACCTTTTGGAAAGATCATGAGCTACACAAGTCATACTTAGGCAAATAACATTTTATTAGCTGGTATTCCTTATGTCGCCACGTCTCCTTCCTTGTAACTCCCTTTTTATTGTTGAGTCTTCAACTTTATTTCTTTTGGTCTTCATAACTTGATTCCTCATGAGAGACTTCATTTGAATGAGACAGGATATTAAAATACCTTTTGGGCTTTGATACAATTTCTGAATTGGGTTTTGACTTTAATCCAATTGAATGACTTCATGTTGGAATAGACTTGCTTGACAATTTTGTGTTGATGGATTAAATAACTTACCCAATATTCAAATAAGAATTCTAAATCACAATTAAGATGTTTTGTTATTATCAAAATAAAGATTATAAGCTTTTCATGCCAACAATCTCCCTTTTTTTTTATTATGACAAAACATTGAAATTTAGAAGACATGAAATGCTAGACTATTGGAAAATCAAACTAGATTTGAGGGCTGCCCCTCAATTTGTGCATTTGTACTTGATTGAATCATTTGCTTGCACATGAAAAGCAAGCTCCCCCTGAATAGGTACATAGCATTATAAATAAAAATAATGAAAGTATAGTCATTCAATCATACACAAGTATTTTCATGCTAGATTTCAATATCTTTTTCTCCCCCTATTTGACATCAACAAAATATAGATAATAGACCATAGAAGAGCAAATAGTCATAAGAGAATTTGTAATCAAAAGCAAGTTGACATATAAAAAATCCAAAATATCCAATCAATGTTAGAAATAAGATGCAGAATACAAGGGAGTACTTGAGGCAAATAAAACTAGAAAGCTAAAAGGAATTGTTTGAAGAACAAATCTCAAGGCATCCACAAACTAAGAACCAAGATGATGATCATGTAATGCTTTCAACATCTGCTCCATAGGATCCAAACGAACATCTTGTGCATTCAGGCAAGCAATGATTTCATCATGTGTGGAGGATTGAGAGGAAGATGATCCAGCTCTTCAAAAACTACCATCTCCACCTCGACCAGTGCCTTGTCCTTCCATTGGATCTCTAAAGGAATCGGGATCAATATCAAGAGATTCAAACACAATAGTATCACCGCTTATATCCTCATGAGCATCAAGGACTTGGTTGTTATGAAGCTTCAACTTTTGACGAGAAATGCTAGTGTGATTTAGAAGATAAGACCTAGCACTAATAGACTCAAACTCTTGATCTCGTGGAACATCTAAAGAGTCAAGGAGATGTGTTAAGGGCACCCCATAAGCAAGTTGGTTCTCTGCTTGCTTAGTGTGGACGATGTGGTTGATAATGATGTGTGGGAGATTGATTCTTTTTGCCTCATACATTATATACATCAACAAAGCAGCGAATTTCAGAATGGAACCGTCCTTAACTTCCCTAGGAATAAACACTTTATGAAGGATGTAGAATAGAAGCTTCTTTTCAGGGGTGATTTCCTTTTTCTTAGGATATTGAGTACTAGACTCCCCTGTTCATTCCCAAAGAAAAGCGATAACCCTACCCTCTAGATCATCATGAATGCCTTCCGGCATGCCTTTGTAAGAATACAACTTAGTTCCTTGATTTGGAATTCTGAAGGCTCTAGCAATATCACTAGCAGTAAGTTCTAAAACTTTTTCCTTAACTTAGCTTTGCAATTTCATGGTGTTAAAATCTAAGTTAGCATAGTAGTAGAATTCTCTAATCCACGAAGTACATCCTTTGTTCACAAATCTTAGCATAAAAAGCCAACCTTGAGCATCTAAAAGTTTTAACATTCTAGTTCCATTAAGCAAAGTAGGAGGATCCAAAATCTTACCCCATAGGATATTTTGTTGTGGAAAGGCATCGAGACTAACAACGATTTGAGGAGCGGAGGATGAAGATTCTCCCGTCTTGCGCTTCTTTGAGTCAGCTCTTGGTGGTGCCATTGAGAATTTGAAGGAGACTGAAGCTTTTAAGAAGATAATGTCTTTGAGGAAATTCGTTGAACACCTTGTGGGCAAAGGAGTTCAAGGCTTTTCTTTTGAAGATTTTAAAGAGTTTGATGATGCAAAGACAAGGATTTGATGAAAACTATGTGTTGTGAATCAATTTGTAATGAAGAATTAGTTGATTTGATGAGTTAAAATAGAAGAGATTGAGAGGGATTGAGAGAATTTGAGGTTGAGTGGGAGGGATTTTGAAAAGATGAGGCCAAATCCCATTTTTCAACCAGTGCGATCCGGTCGATAGGGCCCTGATCCGGTCGACCGGATAAGGGCAGTAACGCCCGGCAGTAAAGCGCGATCCGGTCGTTGCATGCTTCATTCGGTCGACCAGATGAATGCAGTAACACCCAGATCCCATTTTTTCTTGAAAAAAATGCAATTTTTCAAAAACTTAAGTGATCCAAAGCATTCCTAACTCTCTTCTAATTGCACAAAATTGATTCTCATGCAACGGTTTTGTAAAAATGTCGGCCAATTGATGCAAAGAATCAACAAATTCAAGTTCAATATCACCTTTTTGCATATGATCTCTTAGAAAATGATAACGAATTTCAATATGCTTAGTTCTAGAATGTTGAATTGGATTCTTTGATAGACTTATAGCACTTGTATTATCACATTTGATCGGCACACGATCATATTCTAAACCAAAGTCAAGCAAAGTTTGTTTCATCCAAAGAATTTGTGCAACACAACTACCCATAGCTACATACTCGGCTTCAGCCGTTGAAAGAGCTACACTATGTTGTTTTTTGCTAGACCATGAAACTAAAGCATGTTCTATAAATTGACAACTACCACTAGTGCTTTTTCTATCAATTTTACAACCCGCATAATCGGCATCGAAATATCCCAAAAGTTCGAAGGATGTGCCTTTAGGGTAAAGAAGTCCTAAATCAATAGTACCTTTAAGGTATCTAATAATCCTTTTTACAGCATTGAAGTGTGATTCTCTAGGAGGAGATTGGAAACGAGCACATAAGCATACTGAAAACATAATATTAGGTCTTGAGGCAGTTAAATAGAGAAAGCTTCTGATTATACCTCGATATTGTTTTTCATCAATCGATTTACCTTTTTCATCTTTGTCAAGCTTGATTGACGTTCCTATAGGAGTGCTCATTTCTTTTGCGGTTTCAAGTCCGAACTTCTTGATGAGTTCCTTAATGTACTTGGCTAGATTTATGAAGATCCCTTCCTTTGTTTGTTTGATTTGAAGTCCAAGGAAGAAATTTAATTCTCCCATCATGCTCATTTCAAATTATTTATGCATACATTCAAAAAAATACTTGCAAAGGGATTCGTTAGTAGCACCAAAGATAATATCATCAACATATATTTGAACAAGCAAGATATCTTTAGCTTTTCTTTTTACAAATAATGTGGAGTCTAGTTTACCTCTAGAAAAGCCGTTATCAAGTAGATAATTACTTAATCTATCATACCATGCCCTAGGTGCTTGTTTAGGTCCATAAATAGCTTTTTGAAGTTTGAATACGTGACTTGATAAATTTGTATTTTCAAAACTGGGTGGTTGTTCAACATAAACTTCTTCTTGAAGATAACCATTTAAGAAGGCACTTTTGACATCCATTTGATAAAGTTTGAAGTTTATAAAACATGCAAATGCTAGCAACATTCGAATAGATTCAAGTCAAGCTACCGGTGCAAAGGTCTCTTCATAGTCTATTCCTTCTTCTTGATTATACCATTGTGCAACCAATCTAGCCTTATTTCTAGTTACATTACCGGATTCATCTAGTTTGTTTCGAAAAACCCATTTTGTACCAATAATCGGGTAATTACTAGGTCTTTCAACTAAGGTCCAAACTTGATTTCTTTCGAATTGATTAAGCTCTTCTTGCATAGCAATAATCCAATCAGCATCCAATAATGCTTCTTTCATATTCTTAGGTTCAATTTGAGATATAAAAGCAACATGTTCACAAAAAGTATTTAAATTGGAACGAGTTCTTACACCTTGTGATGGATCTCGATGATTTGATCATTTGGATGATTTTTGACAAATTTTTAACATTTTGGAAGATCTTGATTTGTGATTTGATCATTTGATATTGGTTGTTCTTCCTCAATTGGAGTAACAATTTGATTGCTTGTGGATGTATTACCTTCTTCACTTGGAGAAAGAGGTTGACCCTGTTTTTTAACTTGTTGAATGCTTACATCATCTTCATCTTTTCTTGACATAAAGGGGTTAGTTTCATCAAAATTAATATGTATAGATTCCTCAATTATCGAGGTTCTTTTATTATAAACTTGATATGCCTTGCTTCTAGAAAAAAAACCAATAAAAATACCTTCGTTGGATTTTGAATCAAACTTACCGAGATGATCTTTGTTATTTAAGATGAAGCATTAACATCCAAAAACTTTAAAATGTGAAATATTTGGAGTACGCCATTTCCATAGATTATATGGAGTTTTCTTGAGAGAAGGTCTAATTAAAACTATATTTAAAACATAGCAAGCCGTATTGACAACTTCTCTCCAAAAGTATGTAGGCAAGTTGTTTTCTTTCAACATTGTTCTTGTCATTTCTTGTAGAGTTCGGTTTTTCCTTTCAACAACCCCATTTTGTTGAGGAGTTCTAGGAGCCGAAAAGTTATGCTCAATGTTATTTTGTTCACATAATTTCACAAAAGATGCATTTATGAATTCCGTGCCTTGATCACTATGAATGCATGAAATGTAGTATCATTTCTCATTTTGCACTCTTTTACAGAATTTTGCAAACTCATTGAAAGCATCACTTTTGAGAGCAAGAAACATGACCCATGTGTATCTAGTATAATCATCAACAATTACAAAAATATAACTAGATCCTCCTAGACTTATTACATCCATTGGTCCAAAAAGGTTCATATGAAGTTTTTGTAAAGTTTTTAATGTAGTCACATGGCTAATGGTTTTGAAAGATACTTTATGTTATTTTCCAAATTGACAAGCATCACATAAATGATCTTTTTCAAACTTGGTCTTAGGAAGGCCTCTTACAAAATCCTTTCGAGAAACTTTACCAAGTAGATCCATGCTAATATGTCATAATCTTCTATGTCATAACCAAAAACTTTCATTTGTTGTGATCAAAGAATCGATATTTTGGCATGATATACTTTCAAAGTCAATGATATAGACATTTTCATGTCTATTTGCAATAAACAACACATTTTTCATTTTGTCAAAAATAGTGCAACATGATGATTTAAATTTAACTAGATAATCATTATCACATAGTTGACTTACACTAAACAAATTATGTTGTAATCCTTTCACAAGTAGCACATCATGAATAGATATATTATTTTTATTTTCAATGCTACATTTACCAATAATTTTACCTTTTTGATTATTTCCAAAGATCGCAAAACCTTTGTAATTTTTGATAGGCTCATAGAAAAGAGATCGATCACCGGTCATATGTCTTGAACATCCACTATCAATGACCCAATTTCCTTCATACTTCATCCTTAGGGTAACCTATATACAAAAACAAAATTTAGGTCCCCAAGTTCTATTGGGTCTTATATTGTTAGTATTGACTTTTAGCACATTTAATAATCCATTTTGGTTTAAGCCAAGAAGGAATTTTAGAGTCTCTACCTATCATATTTTGAAATTTACAATGTGATGTTATGTGACCTTGTTTTTCACAATAGGTGCATGTTTTTTGAAATCCTTTTGATGTTGATGCTTCATTTGTAGAAGATGATACTTTTACAAAATAACTTTTTAGAGATTTTGTTTTGAAGAAGGTTCATATCCTATTCCACTTTTATCAAAAGCCATTTTTTGTGAGCCAAGTATTTTATCAAGTTTTTTTTTTCCTTTTGTAAATCTTGTTAGGCTTCCATTTAATCTTTGTTTTTCTTTTTCAAGTTTTTCAATTTTTGTTTGAAGATTATTATTTTCGAAATGAATCTTAAGTGTCTTTTCATGAACACAATTTCAATCTTTTTCAAGCAACTTATTTCTTCTTTTAAGATATTATTTTCCTTTTGAAGTTCATGTATCTTGATAATTGCAATTTCAAAACTATTATGCATTTTACAAATTCATTTTGTAATTCTTCAATAGAACATTCATTATCAATTAATGAGCTAGAGAAGTAATATTCGGAATTAAAAGAAGAAATACCTCATCATCCTCTTTTGTCATAAGACAAACGATGTTTGTCACTTCTTCATTTTTGCTTTCTTCACCGGTTGATGCATCGTCATCAACGTATGTTGCTTTTAAAGCTTTTCCTCCCTTGGTTTTGATTGGTTTTGGACAATTTGTTTTTATGTGACCCGTCTTGTCACAATTGAAACATCTTCCTTCTTCTTTTGATTTTTTTCTCCCTTTGTTCATAAACTTATTGTAAGGAGCTTTGCTTACTTTTTTGAATTTGAGAAATTTTTTAAAGTTCCTTGTAAGAAGAGCTATCTCATCATCATCTTCTTTATTTTCTTCTTCTTCATCACTTGAGTAAGCCTTTGATACAAGAAGTGCAAGTGACTTCTTGTTATTTCTTTTTTCTTCTTCTTGATCCTTCTTCTTCAACTCATAGCTCATAAGAGATCTCATAAGTTTACTAAGAGTGAGAGTTTTGAGGTCTCTAGCTTCCTCAATAGCCGTTACTTTAGCTTCCCATGATTTGGTTAAGCTTCGAAAAACTTTTCCTACCAATTCTTCGTTAAAATACTATTTTCCAAGGGATTTTAGAGCATTAACAATATCGGTAAATCTAGATAACATTTGTTCAATATTTTCATCAAAGGACATTTTGAATATTTCATATTTATGAACAAGCATGTTTATTCTAGTTTTTTTAACTTGGTTAGTTCCCTCATATGTGACTTCTAATTGATCCCAAATTTCTTTAGCACTTTTGCATCCAAAAATTTTGTTGAACTCATTTGAATCTAAAGCAAGATATAACATGCTCATAGCTTTATAGTTTATTTCACACATTTTGAAATCATCATCATTATAGTCTTTTTTCCAGTTTAGGGACAGTGATGCTTTGTCCTCCTTCCTTTTTAGTTAGAGTAGGATTGGTTGGTCTATTTTTTATCACATTCCAAACTCTTATGTCATTTACTAGAATATAGATTCTCATCCTAGTTTTCCAAAAAGAATAGTTTATTCCATTAAACAATGGTGGTCTAGAGGAAGATTGTCCTTCAACTATATTAGACATTGATGAACTTGCCATAGGGATCCTCTACTAGATGTTAAGCTATATGTAGAGTACTAGCTCTTGATACCACTTGTTGGTCCTAGATAACCTAAGAGGGGGGTAAATTAAGTTGTTAGGCAAGGTTAAGCAATTTAAAAAATTATTGATGAGGAAATAATGTCTAGTAAAAGATGATAATACTCTAGATGTTCTTGTAGGCAATTTATCAAACACTTAGTGAGCACACAAGTATATAACACTAGATAAGCAATTAGAACTTCAAAAATAAATTCCAAATAGATAACTCAACAATTATCAAACAATTAATATGAGCAATATCCACACGAAGGTAAATGACTTGAAAATAAAAAGAATAGAGTAAGAGAAATCAAACACGATGATTTTCAAGTGGTTCACACTCCCGGAGGCCTAGTCCACCACCTAAGGTCTTCCCTTCCCTTAGGATTTAATAACTCTTCACTAAGATGCTTCTTTAAATGTTGGTGAAGCAAAAACCAACTACAATTACTCTTGAGTCCACAAGAGTTTCACAAGCTCCTTCAAGTGTAAGTGAAGGTTAACCTACTATCATCTCTTCCTTTGAGTCCACAAAGGATTACAATACTTCTTCTCACAATGATTCTCTCAATCTATGTGAAAGAGTATATTACAAAGATTGTGTGGTAAAATAAATGACAATTGCAACTCCTATTTGAGTTTGATATTACAATTGAAGAAAATTTTGAATACTCAAAGATATAAAAATTATAGCTCAAGATTTCTCAATGAAAATGATATGAAAAACTCTGTGAATTAGCTTAGAAATCTGAAGATTAAGGCTTGGAGAGATGTTTGAAATGGTGAGAGAGCATGGCTTAAAAAGAGGGAAAAGTTAGACACAAAACGGATATAATACAAAAATTTCAAATTTTCCTGTTAAGCCATCCGGTCGCTGAGCCCTTCATCCGGTCGACCGGATAGGGTAGGTAACGCCCAGACCAGAGCTCTCTGCTGGGCGTTGTGGCCTTCATCCGGTCGACCGGATGAAGCTAGTAACGCCCGGATGCTTAAAATACTGAAAAGTGACCTTTTTGATCCACAAAATAATTTATTAAATAATAAAGCATTTGGGCACTTTTGAGGACACTTATAAAAAATTCTTTCTAGCATTTTTAACATCTCAAAACATTTTCCAAAACTCTTTAAAAAGAGATAGAATAATTTTTATACCACAAGAGTTTGAAATCCAAAAAGTCTTGTTTTTCAAAAATGAGTTTGTAATGACCTTTTGAAAATACATTTTTAAAGGATATTTTTCAAATAAAAATTTTATGAAAAACCTTTTGGAGAGATTATGAGCTACACAAGTCATACTTAGGCAAACAACGTTTTATTAGCCGGTACCCCTTATGTCACCACGTCTCCTTTCCTGTAACTCCCTTTTTATCATCGAGTCTTCAACTTTATTTCTTCGGGTCTTCATAACTTGATTCTTCATGAGAGACTTCATTTGAATGAGACAGGATATAAGAATACCTTTTGGGCTTTGATACATTTTCTGAATTGGGTTTTGACTTTAATCCAATTGAATGACTTCATGTTGGAGTGGGCTTGCTTGACAATTTTGTATTGATGGATTGAATAACTTACCCAATATTCAAATAAGAATTCTAAATCACAATTAAGATGTTTTGTTCTTTTCAAAATAAAGATTATAAGCTTTTCAGGCCAACACATACATTAATGAGAGCAGTCTCGAAAGTCCATGTAATGACCAAAGGTAAGTCATCCTATCAAATAAGAGACTCTCTCATTATAACCTTACCATTGTGAAATACCCAGTTTCCCTATTCAGTTATGAACATATACTTTTGATCCAAGTCTTATAGCATAAATGTAACGCCCTGATCCTTCACGAAACTGAAGCCCCGTTCCAATACCCGAGGTCACGAAAACGAGGGGAAACGGACAAAGTCTCCATTGTTTATAGGGCTATTAGTTCACCTGCAAGCATTAACTTAACCTCAAAACTATAATCCAACTCCAAGATACAATCCTATTCACACAAGCATGCAAACTAACTAGGCAATCAAGTAAATCATTGAAGTTATTACAACTCATCTATAGTTATTAACTTATACAAGAATGCAAGCTTTATTTTATATTACAACCTTTTAGACAATAGAAACATACACAAGGTTTCATAATCTCAAAACAAAACATATACAGCCAGCAACTTGCATTTCTTGCACATAGACCAGTACATAGCATCCAACCACAGCTTTTCCTGAAACATGTTAAAACGAGGAATGAGTAACCAAAGTTACTCAGTGAGAGAGGTGATACAGTAAACCAGGGTATGTTTTTATGAGATGCAACAAGATAAAAACATTAATAACACAAATAAACAAGTTAATTAGACAAATATTTAATCACGTATATAAAGGATATGGTTCCACTTGTCTTCCATCACGAGCCACGAGCCAAAATCTTCAAGCAAGTGCAGTCAAACCCCTTATTCCTCCAAAATGGGGTACTCCGGATGTATCCCGATCTTATGACCCTTTCTCTTGAGGTAGATCCATATGCCTAGCAGGTGAACCACGCCTCTGGGGTAGTGGAGTATACTCAATGAGAGAATGGGAATAGGCACCATGGTAGTCGAGGGAGCATGGCGAGCCCGATGGCGCCCGTGTTTCTCGACGCTACCATGTCCGAAAAGGTTGCGCAACCCCAAGTCAAGATCACAAGAGCCAAGTATATCAAATATCACATAAGATGATTGACAAAGTAGGCCGTCCTAGCAATTAATCACGAATAACATAAGAAAACACAAGATAACGAGTAATTAGTACATATAAACAATTTCAATTACTAAAGAATACAATCTAGAAACAGTAAAATAAGTTAAGATGCACAGAAGAGATGAAAACTCTCCCACCTTAGTGAACCAAACCTATGAGAATTAGCCAAGAACTTCTTCATTATGCTTCATTCCTTCAATTATCACTACCTAATACAATCAACTATATGCATAATAAGTTATACATTTATTCTCTACTAAAGCTAATTCATAAAGCCATTAACTTATCCAACTCTATTTGATTCCCTTGAACTTACATAACTAACAATATATTTCATGGTTTAACAAGTATTCTAATCAATATTTAAACAATACATAAACTCAAGTGATCACATATGTAACATTCTTTAAGTTCCAAGTATCACACAAAGACCATAGCATAATAAATAACATATACATAGCCATGATAATTCATATAAGTAGAAACACTAAATAACATCTAATCAATAAGTTATATAAGCGTATCTTTACACATATAATACAATTAATAAACAATATAAACATGTTTACTCAATCTTTAACTAGTATCCATATAGTTTAACTCACAACTTCTCCGAATATATGAACTTGTAACACAAGTAAATTTAAACATTTATCCAATCAATCAAGAATCAACTAACATTAATTATTAACATGATTCATTACTAGTTTCATTAGTCCATTCTAAATTTATACCCAACCAAAGCCATGTAAATCAAGTAACTCACGAGACTTCACTACTATGATACGTACACTATACAAAGGCATATAAACATTTAATTACTCAATTATAAAGCAATTATTATGAAATTAACTATGTGAACACAAAGGGGTCAATATTATACTTTTCACACAACTTAACCAAAAGCTCACACATACCTTAAAATTGCATTTAGACACGCTAGGAGCAACTACAAAGCAATACAAGTACTAAAACAATTAATTCATTTATTTCCCCTTTGTTCAACTAGGTTATTTAGCTTCATACCAGAATTCAATGATCAAGTTAAGCTAGCTAACCATCCTATCAATCTGAGGATGTCTAAATACCTCATTTAGAACCTCCAAATCATAACCTAGAGTACAAGTACATGAAAATACCGAAAATGCCTCTTTGTGGGTTTACACTACAAGTACCAATTTCGGAATCCAAACAAGCAAAACGAAGGCACTTCAAAGGCTTCAATACTTAATAAAGACTAGTCATAATCTCGAAACGTGCCCGGATTCGAGTTAACCCCGAAACCCCTTATTAAAGTAGTCTACTTTGATCAAATTATTCAAATTTTGTACATGGCAAGCGCAACTAACATTTTTTCCACGCTCAAGGACCTAATTAGCAACTACTCGAAGTCTTGAATCGAATTAATTTGAAACTTTTTTTGAAAACCCTAGTTTGGCACTATTCATCATCTTCCTCAAGTGAAATCTTGTCAAAAACTTAATTTCAAGCTATACCAATGCATATACAAGGTCTCTAGTATGTAATAATACTATATAGAACAAGAATCAAGCATGTTATGCCACATTAATGGCAAAATCCAAAAATTACAAAATTGAACAAAAACTTTAAAACTCCATGAAAATGCAAAAAATTCCTCACAATGATGTTGTAAACAAGTGGTTGATGCTCCTTAGTGCTCCAAACTCCTCCTAGACCAAGCCAAAGGAGCAAATTCTTGTTTAAAAGTTGAAGAAATTTTTTTCCTCTTTGGCTCCAAGGGTTGTCGGGTTCAAGAAGGGGTTTTTTGGCAATTTTTTGCTTTTGTTTTGTTGAGTAAATGGCTTATAAGGTGATAATTTGAATATATGTATGTGCATGTACAATTAATTGAGGTCAAATGCTACAAAAATCTTGGTCAAATAAGTTTAAACTTCAATTGTTTGCTAACTACTGCAAAACTAATGTTTTTACATGCGTAACACTATTCAAACGAGGCAAAAAATATTTTTCAAACGCATACTCCCGGCCTTTAAAGTCCAAAATGACAAGTTTCCGATTCCTTTTATATGTCATGTGATTTAGGAAAAATATTAAATCAAGCATTTAAGACAGTCAAATTTCTTATAAATAGTGTCCTTTAAATAAAACAATTAAGCAAGAAAAGAAATGCACATAAAAATGCTCAAAAAGATATGCAATAGTTATTTAAAAAGATGTGATGAAATTTCCGGGCGTTACAATAGACCTTCTATGCGGATCACCACGCACGTATGTCATTCACTTGTATCAAGGAGCCTTATTGCGTACAAAATATATCAAATAAGAGAAAGAATATAGAATGCTCATAATGAATGCATTGATTTTATAACCGAATATATTCATTTGTATTGAGATATCTTAGTACTAGTGGTTTTTAAGGCATATAAAACCCAACATTGTGAACAAGAAAAAAGATTGTTATGCTATAAAATTGTCATATGCTTTGGCCGAGTACTATAGGGGGAGAAAGAATAATGAAATGATAACAATGCATCAAAGGAGAAGAGCTTTGAGAAAACAAATGCATAATTCAAGAAAGATAACCTCATGTGTATAAATGTTTTCATGTTATATATGTGAGTTTAACCAATACGATGCTTGAGTCTTGAGTAAGATCCTATTGTAATGCTATCTTACAAGCATATATATTACATCTTATAGCTCCTTATTGTGGAAATTTGTTTTTGTTGATACCAAAAGGGGAGAGAGAGATGTGCAATTGTGTTAAGATGTGGTTCACAAGTAAATTTGTCGCATTTGTATCTTAACTCAAAGTTTTGTTATATATGGAGCTTTATTGGATTTATCTTGAGTAACGCATAGATAGTTTGTCATCATAAAAAAAAGGAGAATGTTAATCCTAAGGTTTCGTACCAAAGGTATATGTATGGTTTTGATGACAACAAATATATTATTATGTGTTATATACATCATGTGAGGGGGAGTCAAAGACTACACATGTGCTTGATTATTGTAAATGTTACTACCTTGGCATATGATGTATTAAATGCATAATGTAAGGGCGAGTCATGCTCTGTAGACTCCATGTTTGTGCTATAATGTACTTAACTCGTTTTTATCATGATTATAGCATGGAATGATTTGTCATCGCCAAAAAAAAGGAGATTGTTGGCATTATGGCTATTGCAAATTCTCACTTTTGTATAAATGGCACATATTTGCTTTGAGTCATATATTGATTGGTGGCATCGTCAATGATATTGATCTAATGAAGAATGTAAGGATGAACAATTATATTTATCAAGTGTGTGAAATCAAATATGTCTTATATTTTTAAACACACACTTGTTGGCTTTTGTGTATTAAATGTATATATTATTGCGAAGCCAATTTGAATTTGTACTTGAGTATTTTGGATTATGTGGATAATCTTGTAGTAATGTTATTATGAGCCAAAATATCTTGTAAGTGCTTGGTGTTTAAAGAGTAAGAGAATCTTGCATGAAAGAAGAGTTGCAAGATTGATAAAATGCAAATTATATTGGTCATTGAGAATAATCAAAGTTTGCATGACAAAGATCACCACAAGCATGAAGAAATAAAGTCTTGAAGATTTGAAGAAATGAAGATCATATTTCAATAGTCAAACTTGAAGACATAAAGATGAAGTGGTGTAATAAGGATGGAGACGTGGCGACATAAGGGATAGTGGCTTAAAAATATCGTTTGCCTTAGGTATGCATTTTTATTGTTTAAGCTCTTGGTAATCTTTCAAAAATGTGTTTTAATCTTTCCTCAAGAGTTTTGAAAAGATTTTAAAAGATTAAATAGGTTGAAACATCCTTTGAAGAAGTGTTTTAAAAGGTTTAAACAATTTATCTTTAAAGGATTGAATTTTTTGTTGAAATTTTGTTTTAAACCCTTGATTACAAAAATTAGTTTTAATCTTTCTACAAGAGTTTACAAAATATTTTGAAGTGTTAAAAATGTTGAAAACACTTTAGAATAAGTGTATTTGAAGTGCCCAGGTGTTTAGCCTTCAAAAAAATGGATTTCGGGCCTAATTTTGCAAAGTTAAAAATCTGGCACTATTCATCCGGTCGTGATACCGGTCGTGTTAAACACAACCGGGTACAAGACCATCAGTAAGCATTGCAAATTTATGGGCTTGATACCGGTTGTGTTGAACACGATTGGAGGTCTGTGAATTTTGAAAACTAGTCGTTTTATGACTGTTAAAACATTTTCTATAAATACCAAACTAACCCATTTCATCAAACAACTCTTTCAAGACTCTTTCAAGACTCTTCCAACATATTTCTAATATCTCTAAGCTTCAAATTTTACATCTTTATCAAATCAAACCAAGCTTGAGCTTAAATTTACAAATCTATTGAGCATTTAAGAGCTTTCAATTGTATTATCTACTCATTGGAGAATTTTGATTGTTCTTCATTATATTATCATTCAAACACTCAATTCTTTGTATTGTAAACACTCTTGGGGCTCTAGAATAGGATTGAGTGAATTCTTGTAAAAGATAGGTTTGGAAAAATCTTTTGTGGATTCAAAGGGAAGATGAGTAGGTTTGAAGTCTCACCTACATTTGAAAAGGCTTTGGTTGATCTCTTGTGGACTCAAGTGATTGTTTTGTAGGTTTTTAGCTTCACCTACATTTGAAAAGGCTTGTGATCTCTTATGGACTCAAGAGAAGGTTGTAAAGTTGGTTTGTGTTTCACCAACGTTTGAAAAAACATCCATAGTGAAGTTTGTAGAAATCCTAAGGGGATGAGACCTTAGGTGGTGGATTAGATTAGCGAACCACTTAAAAATCTTAGCGTTTGATCTCTCTACCCCTACTCTATTTAATTTTATATATATTTCATATCTTGTCTTTGATTTATTGTAAAATCTCACTATTATATGTATTACACACGAAGTGTTTGATAAATTGCTTAAATGAATATTGTAGTTGAATTTTATAATTTTTAAAGTAGTGATTTGCCTCCATAAGCCCAATTCACCCCCTCTTAGGCTCATTTAGACTAACAGAGATTATCAAATTATCCAACATATATGTGATTTGGTTTTGACAACAAGTTATACTAATCGAATTCGGATATCCTATTTTTCTCACTATATCTTTTCTTTTTGACCAACCAATGTGGGTTGGATTCTTTTCATCAAAATTCAAAAACGAAAAGTGAGAAAAATGATGTATTGTTGAATGAAGAAAGAAAGCAAAGAAACAAGAGAGAAATAAAGAGATTAAAAAGAAAAATATAGGAAAAACTACACAATTTTCGTCAATGGAACAATCAGACAATAATCTTATCCGTTCGAGATGAAAATATAAGAAAAATTGTACAGTCTTCAAAAAAAAATTTATGTACAAATGATGTATCCCGAATCCCTGTTATTGACTGCAGCACCCCCTGACCTTCAGTTCTTGACTCCGCCACTTCTAATACCTTTGAATTATTTAGTAAAAATAAGGGGTATTTTTATACATTCATATATTTTTTAACGACTACAAGCAATATTTCTGTTAATTAAAATCTTGAAAGGACGTTGATAAAATCCATGCATTTAGCAGTATCTTTGGATGGTATAACCTTAAAAGTTAAGGGCAATGTTCATACGAGGAAAGGCTTACCTTTGAATTATTAATAAAAATAAGGGGTATTTTTATACATTCATATATTTTTTAAAGATTACAAGAGATATTTTTGTAATTAATTAAAATTTTGGAAGGAGGTTAAATAATAAAAATAAACATTAAGGGGAACATATTATATTGTATACACATTGTGGGATAAAGTGATATGAACTCAATATTTATAGTCAAATGGATTTGTAAAATACCCTTTTTTAAAAATAAAAAAAATGAGCTCTTCAATTAAAAGTTTTGAAGTTTAGACCCTTAATTTTATATTATAATCTGTTTAGGCCTTAAAATTACCCTTTAGACCATTTAAGATTTGGGTTTAATATGTAATTATCTTTGAAAATTATGAGGGGAGATTGCGTTGACCTTGTTGTAGGCTTTGCAAAAATGTAAATATGTACTTTATGGGCCACAATTGTTTCCATCTAAGAAAAAGTATATAAGAATTGTATGAATATTTTGTGGTGGAAAAAAAGTGACAACACTCTAATGATAAATGACTAAATGGAAAGTTTAAGCCTTTGCTCGATACAAAGATGCATAATTGACATAACTTCGTCCATCTGTAGGAGTCTCTCTGTTTTGACTCCTTACCAAAAATAGGGAGGGAAAGCTTGCTTCTTTTTTTTTTTTTTTCCGTCTCCACCGGCCTTTCTAAATGGATGAACCTTAAATTTTTTATTTGGCTCTTCAAATGTAAGGAACCAAACTAGCTCTCTATTCAATATTAATACTTTAAATTAATAGAAAGTATAATTAAAAGAATGAAATAGATTAGAAATAAGATTTTAAAAAATTTTAAAAATTACATAGTTATTGAAAAAGTTTTAGACTAAAAAATTAATAGTAATATTATCAATTATTGGTGGAACATGACAATTAATAATTAAAAATATATTAATAATGTGTTTACTAAAATAAAAAGTAAGGTTATAGTGAAAGTAAAATAGAGACTAGGATTGTTGTTGGCATAAAATTAAAAGAGTAAAATGCACCATATTCTCTTGTGTTTTCATAAAATTGTGTCATAAATCCTGTGTTTTAAAAATTAGCACCATAAACCTTGTGTTATTAAAAATGTTGCAAATAACCTCCTACTGTCAATTTTTTCATCAATTTTAACATGAGTGTAATACACGCGTCTATAATGCAAATATGAAACGTATCAAGCTGTAAAACACATGGAGAAGGACGAAAATACCTTTTTCTCAAAAGTGCATGATACCCCCTTGTGTTATACAAAAGTTGTATAATAAACCCTACATTTTAAAAACTAGCAAATACCCCCCTGTGTTAAATAAAATGTTGCATTATACCCCTTGTTGTTCAATTTTTAGCTATAATTAACTGAGAGTGCCTTCATACAAATTTTATATGACCAAAATACCCTTAATTTATTACTTTTTTCTTTTTTTTTAAACCTCTTCTTCATCTTCACCAACAACCAAACCACCTCCACTTAGTCTATCGCGAATGGAGCTGTGGATTGTATATGCAACAAAATAAAAACGCTTTGCGTTGCAATCTAATTTTTTCCTCTCTCAACTATCACTTGATCACCAAAATCAAATTTCATAATTACTACTTCAACTTATTAATCTAACAATCATTTTTCTTGTTCCTTTATTTTTTCCTTCTTGGTGGTCAGGTATTAGTTCGTTGCTTGTGGTGGTAGTGATGGTGGAAGTGGTGAAGCAGCTCGAATCCTTCCACTTTTTCTTTGAACATTTTCTTTATTTTATTGAATTTTATTTCTAATTATTATTTAGTTGGTTTGTGTTTACTTGTCCTAATAAATGTTAATAAGGCATTGCCTTAGCTAGATCCGTTAAAGAAAGTTGATAAAGATTTTTTTTTTTTTTTTGGGTCGAGAGTTGGTGTAGATGGGGAAGGTGGTAACGGTGGAAAAGAGATGGTGAAGAATGGTGATGGCGGGTAGTGTGGAATAAGGTTATTGAAGTGAAGAAAATACATAGATAAATGGATGCTTTAAATTTATCAAATGAGAGGTTTTGCCTAGCGGTTACTTTTTAAGCTTAAAAATTGAAAGGTTGCGTGTTCAATTCCCAGCTGCGCTGGTTTCCCACATAATTTTGTCTCAAGAACATGTCATTGCCACGTGTCATCATACAATTGGAGCAAATTATTACCACACCATTGAGTGTGCAACATTAAATAAAGAAAAAGGAAACAAGAAAAGAGAAAATAAAAATTAAATAAAGGATAATATCATCATTTTACCCTTACTCTTAATAAATATTAACGAAATTTTAGATTAGGGAGAGTGTGCAACATTTAGTATAACACAAGAGCGTATTTATTACTTTCTAAAATATATGATTTATTGTGCAACTTTCATATAAGACAAATAAGTGTCAAGCATTTTACTCAAATTAAAATAAAGAGTCCTTTAAAATAGGGAGACATCAATTTGACTCCCTATTATTGAGGAAAAATAGGAAAACTATACCTAGAGATGGACTAACATCTCCTTTAACCATTCAACTTATTAACGCTACCATGAAATTAGGTTTGACTTAAATTTTAATTACTGTGACCCGATTTTATAGAATCTAAGTTAAATACAATTTACAGTCTTCAAAATACATTAAATGCACTATTGCAAAGAGAAGATTAATTTTTACAAAAAAAGAAAAGAAAAAGAGAGATTAACAAGCCTGAAAATTTCGTCTTGTGGACAAAAAAATAAAAAAATAAAAAGAAAAAGAAAATTTCGTCTTGACCATGAAGCCTAACACAATTAAATTAGTTAGCCACGTGACGTGTCAAATATATTATTATAATAGATTCGAATACGACAAACCATTATATGTAAAAAATAAATCAAAGGGAAACCAAAGAAATACTGCGTGGATCATGTGGCTACTGAGCCCCAAAAGTACAAATAGAAAAATAGAAAGCAAAACTAAAAGTTGGATTCTCTTGTATTATTTAATATTTTGAGATAAATTTATTTATATTAATAATATATTCATATTATGTTATCGTATTTTTATTATTATTAAATTTCTATATGTCATTATAACTGAATTTTAATACATACATATCATCATAATTTGATCTCTCTCATGACATAATAGAGAAGAACTAAGTCTACAAAAGTAAAAAAAGACTACAGTTCAACAGAAACAGATCTTTCCTCTACTTATTGTCTCATTGCACATATGAGGTGCATTCCAGATCATTAAATTTGTTCTTTTAAAATCTCGACCAAAAAATTTAAATTTTAGTTTAAACAATAAAATAAAATAATTTTGAAATAAGTGGCTGAAATTTTAAAAGATCAAATCTAATGTACCATAAAACACCTTACATAAATAAAAAGAGAATAAATAAATGAGAAGATCCAAGTTCACAATTTGACAACCAATTTGACCAACTACTGTGAGATATGTGGTGGGTTTCACATACACTCTTACTAACACTGTTGTCAATCTGAAGAATTTTTTGTAAAATTATAAATTTTTTTTGGATGACGTAAAAATTAATTGGCGAAACTCGATCATCAAATTATTCAATAAATTCTAACTAATAATTGATAAACCTTCAAATATATCAATATATTTCACACATAAATCAAATTAATAAAAAATAAAACTCTAAAACAATAAAAAAATATTAAATTTATAATTTTAAATAAATAATTTTATCTTATTATCATTAGATTATTCCCTCCCATTACCTAACATTATTCTCGGCAAAAGCAAACCAATTAAACTCTAGTACGCCAAAGTAGTACTAACTTTTAGAAAGAAAAAAAAAAAAGTAGTACTAACTAGAATCTTTTGTGGTTTATGTATAAAGTGGGCATGGATCATGCACATCTCAAATTGGAGTGAATGTACCTAGACACCCCAAGTCAAACAATGCTTAGACCATTCAGCTTCAGCAGTAGATCCTCTTTGCTCCAACCCTATATAAATTCAAGAAGCATTGTTGGTGTCATTACAAGGAGCAGAACCACCACCACCACCACCACCACCACCAAATACCCATCTCTCATGGCGTCTCTCTCCACCGCTTCTACCCAAAAAGAGACTCCCCAAGCTCAAGATGAGTCCACCAACCACACCCCCCCTCGTCCCTTGCAGGTAATAACCCCATTTCTTTGATATGATTGTTGATTTCATTGAAGTAGTTTAGATTTGTTTGTAATATATTCAATTGTAATGTGTTCACGGGTCAACGTTCCATTGGCCCCAAGAGTGGAGCTGTTAAGGTGTGAGTTAGAGCTGTTTTTTTAGAAAATTTGTGTATTTTAAGGTATTTTTAGGATGGAAAATTAATCTGGAAAAAATTATATATGTATGAGTGCTAAATTGTGTTTTTTAGCCTTGTTGAACAAAAATCGTTGCTAAATTGTGTTTTTTAGCCTTGTTGAACAAAAATAAAATCTTGGATCCGTCTCGGTGCCCAATGCACTGGGCACAGGCTCTCTAGTAAATAGTAGTGTTGGGTAAGGCCTATGTGGACAAAGTAGAATGGAGAATGTAAAAGGGTTTTACCCAGTGCACAAGGCTCTCGTAAATTGTGCTGTCTGGTAAGGCTTATGTGGACAAAGTAGAATGGGGAATGTAAAAGGGTTTTACCCAGTGCACAAGGCTCTCGTAAATAGTGGTGTCTGGTAAGGCTTATGTGGACAAAATAGAAGGAGAGAGTTGGTGAAAATCAAACGGGACAAGTTGATTTAATTAAGTAGGGTCTAATCTTTTAAATTAATTTTTCGAAATAGAGTATTAATGTTTATATAAAGTTGTCACTGTAAATAGAAAAAATGTAAGAAAGAGGACATTCAACTCACCTGCTGGATGATACTTTCAGCATAGCACGAGATTATGTATCCACCTCAAATACCTTTAAAGACTCAATCATTCAATTTGAAAAGGGCTTTGTAAAGCTCCAAATAATGTTTTCAAATGTTCGTTGTTGAAATTTAGGATGTTCCATGTGTAAGCGGTTCTAAGGCCAATTTAAAATTTGAGAACTTCTGACTCGTTAACTCTGAAATTTGCTGCGCTAAGCAATAAGCTTCTTTTACATGATCTCAGTTTGACTCAAAACGAATTGAAGATTTTAACAATTTTTGATATAGACCAAACATTAAATTCAAAACCTCCGCAATTTTTATCTCTTGTTTAATTTTTTTTGTCATTTAGTTTTCAAAATTTGACAGCATGATGCCATTTACGTTGCTTATGGAGGCCAGTGGACAACATTATGCATCTTTGAGCTTGTATTATTGTGGTTCTCTTCAGTCTGGAGTTCCATTCTCGGCTAAATGAATTCTGACCATTTCCCACTCGTGTTTTAAGGTCATCTTTGTGGTCTTCCTAACTGATACCTTTGGTGTACAATTGCTGTGATGGTTAGGTATAGATTTTGAAGTACAAGATTATCACATTGAAACTAAAAGCTATGTCAAGTTACTCACCTGTCAAGTTTTATTAAAATGTGTTTGTTCGTTGAGAAGCTTCATCTATGACAACATAGGGTATTTCTTCTGTATTAGCATTAGAAGTAATAATGGGTTTTAGTGCAGATTGGGGGGGGGGGGGGGGGGGAGGGTGGGGGGGGGGGGGGGGGGTGCTGCATGATATCCTTAGCTTATGTGTGTTATTGAGGATGAACTGCATGGGAAGAATAGTGGGCTTGTGGTTTAAACTAGAGTGCAAACAATTTAGCTAGTACATATTTGAGTTTTGGGGTTTTACAATCTGAATTTACGAAATCATGAAAGAATCTAGTGAAAAGAGAAGAAAAAACCTAACCTATGAGGGTTTAGTTGAAAACCTTTTATTACAATTTCGAATTTTCAGTTGTAAGGTGTGCACACACGCAGCATAATGCTATATTAGAATAATCATAGGTCCAAATATCAAGGATAAAGTTGGCTTTATATGAGAGATCCGAATAAGTTTACAATTTGCTTTCCTCTTTTGTTTGATGAATGCTGAAAGAATTGGAGATTCTGGACGGTATATATAAGGCTGTTGGATGTCATCAATGGTCTAGATTCAGTTAACATATAATATCATCTATACCTATATGTGTAAAAGATTATTAGGATTGTTAAACAAAGTGTTGAGTCCGGCTCCTAAAACGGTGTCAGAATAGATGGATCTACACATGGAACTGTATAGAACTGTTTACAGAAAAACTGAAATTAGCTAGGTACATTTTGAGTCTAGGTCCAAATGTGGTCCATTTATTGGCCTATTTTCCACAACCATGGAGGAATGCGGAAGATGAAGAGTTTATGGTGGAAAATATTTGATGAGGATTTATTTATTTAGAATCTAGAAACGTATTCTCCATAGTTTTTGAATTTAACTTCCCTCTTTTATTTATTTATTTTTTATTTTATTGTGAAGTCTATACTAACAGGCTTTGGTACTGTTCTGAGAAGCCTTTTGATGAGATGATAATTAGAACCCTTTTGGAAAATTTCCCTTTCCTTCATTCTCGTCATCTTTGCTTGCTTTTCCCTTCAGCCCCTTAATTTCTTATTTGATTTCTTTATGTTCATTAGTCCTACATCAGTTTGCATATTATAGCATCCTGGAGTATTTGCTTTACATGTGCGTCATTTGCATCAGAAAGTTCTATCACATAAAGTCGTTTGTGTAAATATTCAAGCTAGTAACTTCCTCAACAGTTTGATCTGAGTTTTACCTTATTTCCCTTCGTGATAGCTGCATGGCTTACTTGGAAGGACATGTCCATGCCAGGTCTTTTATCTGGTTGGAAGAACTATTATATTATGCACGAGGAAAAACGTAATAGCATGCATGATCCACAGTCATTCTTAACGTGTCTTAGTCGACCCTTTGGCCTACGGGGTTGTATTCTGTATATGACAACATTTTGCTACTTATGCAGGTTGCAGAGCGGTTGGAGAAATTCAAAACAACGATTTTCACACAGATGAGTATGCTTGCCATAAAGCATGGAGCAATAAACCTTGGACAAGGCTTTCCCAATTTTGATGGCCCTCAATTTGTCAAAGATGCCGCTATCCAAGCCATTCAAGATGGTAAAAATCAATATGCACGTGGATATGGAGTTCCTGACCTCAATTCAGCTGTGGCTGCTCGGTTTAAGAAAGATACTGGGCTTGAGGTGAACCCTGAAACGGAAGTTACCGTAACCTCAGGTTGCACTGAAGCAATTGCTGCAACCATGTTAGGGTTGATAAATCCGGGCGATGAAGTTATTCTTTTTGCTCCTTTTTATGATTCTTATGAAGCTACATTGTCTATGGCTGGTGCTAAAATAAAGTGCGTCACCCTACGGCCTCCAGATTTTTCAGTCCCTATTGATGAACTTAAGTCGGTAATATCGAAGAACACTCGTGCAATCCTCATGAATACTCCACATAACCCCACTGGGAAGATGTTCACTAGGGAAGAACTCAATGAGATTGCCTCACTGTGCATTGAGAATGATGTTCTGGTTTTCTCTGATGAGGTGTATGACAAGTTAGCTTTTGAGATGGTACACATTTCTATAGCTTCTCTTCCTGGGATGTACGAGCGAACTGTAACCATGAATTCTCTGGGGAAGACATTCTCGCTAACAGGTTGGAAAATTGGGTGGGCTATAGCTCCACCACATCTGACATGGGGAGTTAGACAGGCACATTCGTTCCTCACATTTGCCACATCCACTCCGATGCAGTATGCAGCTGCTACTGCCCTCAACGCCCCAGATTCTTACTATGAGGAGCTAAAGAGAGACTACATGGCAAAGAAGGCCATACTGGTAGAGGGACTGAAAGCTGTCGGTTTCACAGTATACCCATCAAGCGGAACCTACTTTGTGATCGTGGATCACACCCCATTCGGGCTGGAAAATGATGTAGCTTTTTGTGAGTATCTAATCAAGGAAGTCGGGGTTGTTGCGATCCCCACCAGCGTGTTCTACTTAAATCCCGAAGATGGAAAGAGACTCGTTCGGTTTACCTTCTGCAAAGATGAAGAGACTCTTAGAAGCGCGGTTGCAAGAATGAAAGAGAAGCTACCGAAGAAGTGATAACCTTGTTGCAGATCTACTACGTACATCACCCCACAATTATATTGGGATTGGTATGTAATTGCTAAAGGTGAGGTTAAGCGTTTACGAAACAAATGTGTTTGGCTACGAACCACGGTGCCGGGGGTTCGAATCCCTCCTCGTGATAAATATTATTCCCATCTAGAGGGCTGGACAAGAAGCTGATCAGTTTTCTTTTAAGATTGAGTTAGCATTTCTAATAAATGCAGCTTTCTTTGAAAATGCCGCATATATTGATTTCATCGTGGGAACCTTGTTGTGTGTTTACAAACACATGAAAACTCGATGTTGAATTCAATGTTATTCCTCTAAAACCCGTGCAGATTCTACAATAAGTATATTTTAGTCATGCTAAATACTCTGCAACTCAAGCTTTTATATTTACTTATCAGCTAGGAATCTTTGCAATTCAACCTGATGTCTCAACTAGTTGGATCCTTCCTTCTCAGGATAAATGTAAGCTAATTTTTTTATGCTTCTTTTTACCTCCAATCTCAATGGAAATTGCTAACCAAAAAAAAAAAAAAAAAATCTCTTATCTTCATCCAAACCTAAAACCTTTTTTGCACTTTAACCCTTCGAGCTGAAGCATTTGCAATTCTTACTACTTGCCAACTCTTACTTTTTTTGAATTTGGAGGACTCTTATCATTGAGCTTGATACGAAATTTGTATTCAAAGCAGTTGTATCTATCAATTGTTGAAATCTTGAACATTTTAGAAGATATTCACAAGTCTTGTTATACTATTTTTCAAGCCTCTTTCTCTAATAACCAAAAGGTTATTTGACTGGCAATTTCTCTTAAGATTAATACTGTAATTTACTATTTTGATCAATAAGATGTAAGCTAATCTTTGTATTTTGATTCTCCCTTTCGATTATCAATTTCTCTTAAGATTAATACTTTAATTTACTATTTT
This sequence comes from Ehretia macrophylla, assembly GCA_037974665.1. Classification (NCBI taxonomy): domain Eukaryota; kingdom Viridiplantae; phylum Streptophyta; class Magnoliopsida; order Boraginales; family Ehretiaceae; genus Ehretia; species Ehretia macrophylla. Next base: position 63,810,116 of record CM075779.1, read on the forward strand.
GATCAATAAGATGTAAGCTAATCTTTGTATTTTGATTCTCCCTTTCGATTATTAAATCCATTATTATGTCAAAAAAAAGAAGAAAAAAACAAAGTTGAATCATAGCTTGTAGATTATCTATTTCTAGTGATAATGGGAGGAGTCTAGTTAATTCGAATTATGATTTAAATTCAATTTTTTTAAATAATAAATTATTATTCTATCATTTAATTCATTTTTTTGGTAGTCCTTCATCGAGTTGTATCGAGTGTCGTGTCCTTGAGGCAGACACTAATATCTCTAAGCTAGTATTTAAAAAATAAAAGAAAAAAAGCGCCAAAATACACCAGTTGCATATGCATGTTCACTGAGCGCACCACCACCACCACCACCACCACCACCACCATTACCACCTCAACCTCTACTCGCACAACTCCATTCCCAAAACCCACCTCAACCACCCCACGCACAACCCACCCCTCTCTTCTTCCAAACCTCAAACCCCAATCCCCAAACCCCTCATTCCTTTCAACTTCGCTTTTCCCCACACACCTCCCCACCGCCACCACCAAAACCATCCCCACACAAATAACCAAAACACTCATTCTCCTCACTCTCCTCTCCCTCCGTCTCATCTCCAACCTCCTCCTCCCTGACTTCCCCACCAGATGGAACCACCTTATCGCCTTCTCTTCGGAAGCCGAAGCGAAACTCATCAACCACCACTACCCTCACCAGCTTCTCCAAGCCATTGTTGCTTACGAGGACCGCCGTGTCTTTCGGCATTTCGGGGTCGACCCTGTTGGCATTGCTCGTGCTGTGTTGTCCTTGTCCAGGCGCGCTGGTGGAAGCACCATTACTCAACAGGTTTCTCATTTCTTTTACTTAAATCAATTTCTCAATAGCTAGTTAATATAGTTTGTGTGTTTGTGTTTGTGTTTGATTTTATATATTATACAAGCCTTAACCTAAACAAACCTTATGTTACTAGGTGAGGTCGGCTATACGCCACTTATGTTTCAAATTCATATGAAGAATATGACATACGCTAGCATCAGTCTGGGCTTGGGATTGTCAATGGCAAGGATTTTATTCTTTGACAGATGGTATTCAATATGTGTACATATAAATAAATGTAGATATATTTATTTGTATACCTAATAATTTGAAAAGGAAAATTATCTACGTGTTCATATTAATCGTGATGGATATTATTTCTGTTATTATATTTAGTGAAAGTTGGGTGCGGATTTAGAATGTTTTATTAGGCTAGTTGAGGATAAATGATTGTGGTAACTAAATTAGGGGTGTTATAGTGGCTAAGCTGTTTTACATTGTAAAATTACTAAGTTATTTCAACTATTTTAGCTATTTTGTTGAGATGATACACAAATTCGCTCAGGACATAGAGACCACTTTAATGGCATTTTACCACCTGTGGTTTGTTGAATGTGCAAGTCACCACAAAATTGGTAAATTGAGGGCATTTTGGAGTCAAATCCTCGTCTTCGAAACCACGAGGGCGTGAAATGTGCATTTCAAATCACATGGGAGTAATTTGCATGTTTCACAAACATAAGGTGGTAGAATGCTTTTTACCCTTTAACTCACACTTGTTTCTATCACTATAAAAGTCTACCCCCCCCAACCCAATATTGCAAAAATAACATCGATTTAGTTGAGTGAGTATTCCTACAGGTTTCATTTTCTTCCCTCAAATTTTAGAGTATCTTTAAGATGTTACTGCTTCTTTATCATCTCAATGTTGGATTGTTGTAAAAGTATTGTATTGCTATCTTGCAACTGGTTCTTATTGTAATCTTTGCTTAATTTTCTAGTTCCACCTGGCAGCTTGTCAAAAATGCATTCTTAAAGAATGAGCGCACGTTCTTAAGAAAAATTGTTGAGATGGTGCTGGCGCTGGCATTAGAGAGAACAGTCTCAAAGTTGAGAATTTTGAGCGCCTATATGTCGAAGGTGAAGCATTTGGTTTTTAGTTATGTTCTTGTTCGTGTCATTTTTCCCAGGGAGCATTAGTGGATCATACTATTTTCCTTTTCACGTACATGCTTCACAAAAGCACTTCTCTGTTCAAAACTTGTTTTACTTCATCTTGAATGCGTCCCCATAGCTGCATTTGGTTCTGTAAACATTCTGAATGTCATTGTTCTTATCAGAAATTTTTATTATGACTCAATGCACAACTCTCCAATCCGCCTGTGTCCTGGATATGAGAAACTAGAAGTCTTGTCATTGGATTAAACGACTGATTAGTCATCATAATAGTGAAATTGAGTAGAAGCAAAGACAGTAAAAACATTAAGTACTCCATAGAGCATCTGAATGAGGAGAGGTTCTTTATAGATGACAGAAACATCACCAAAATGATTTGTGTTAAGCTTTCTGAGCAAGTAAACTATCCGTTTGAAAGGATTTGAGACATACGACGAGCAAGTGAACTAAACTATCTGTTTCCTTTGATCATAATTGCATTATTTCCTCTTTGGAAAAAAATTCAACATCACAAATATTCGTTTTCCCAGTCAGGCATGGTAAAGCAAGAGGACTGGGGTAAAACAGGTTGTCTTCTTCCCTTTAAAGTTGTTTTTAGAATTTGTTGATTATCCATTCTCAATAATTAACTGCAACTGGGTTATTGGTCCGGTTGTGTACCACATCTCTATTGTGAGTCTGACAGAGAAAGTAAAAGTTTTCTTTTCTCATTGGATATCAAGTATTGTCAAACTCTTTCTACTCAAGTTAGAGAAACTTTTAGCAAGGTTTTCTGGTATGTGGAAGTCCACTTGATCACCGTTTCTGTCCTTTCTCTTTCTTTTCTTTTTGGCATCAAGGTAATCTGTTCCTGACTCAAGATTATGACTTATTACAAGAGTTTCTGTACTACAGTTGCCATCAATAAAAAAATATGATTGAAAGGAGATTGAAATTTTAATAGGCCTCGTATACTAGTTCATATTTAAGTCAGGTATCAGATATAAATTTTTTTTCCATTCATTCAAGTAAGTAAAGATGAATGAACTGGTAAGCTCGAGCAGCTTGTTGTGGCTTTATGTGATTTTTGCGCATAAAGGTAACCGAAAGTGCATTTGTTCTTCTTTCTTGTACGACCTGAACATATGTAAATGGAGAGGTGAATGATATTTCAGAACGCAAAACTAGTGTGTAAGACTGCTATCAATTGATTCCTGAAACTGGAAAGTCTGTATGGTCAAAATTGATTTGTTGTGCATGTTTTCTTCTACTCAACATATCAAATGGTACATCTTGATGCCATGGTCTGATGAGTTATGCCAACTTTAACAAATATTATGGCTTGTCACTGATATATTGGGGACATGGCATCTATGGTATTGAATTGGCTTCAAGTTTTTATTTTGGGAAGCATCCATCTCGTCTTAGTTTGGGAGAGTGTGCTTTGCTGGCAGGAATGATACCTGCGCCAGAGCTTTGATCACCATTCAGGGATTCTGGCAGGTCTAACCTCCTGCTCTTATTTATTGTTTCTGTTGCATATATAAACTGCTTTGGCCCTAAAATGAGTCTGTTCATCCTTTATGGTACTTCTTCATTTACTTCTGTTTGTACTCTATAGTTTAATTCTTTGATTTGTCGTATTCTTAGAGGAAAGATTTTTCAAGCTAGAGTTTTGAGAAGGATGGTGGACGTTGGATTTATTGATTCCAAGACAGCACTCCATGTTGTGAAACAACCTCTTCACATCAATCCTCATGGGCCAGATTATGCTGATGGATTTTCGCTGACGCTGTCCTGGGAGGTATCTGGAAGCTCTACTCTTCTATTTTTCTTCTTCAGGTATACTGTTGCAACATCAAGACTAATGACGAATACTCATTTCCAGTCAGATGCTGCAATAGGTTAAATTCTGCCAGCACAAACCATAGGGCCTATGAACAATTGATTATCTGAATTTTCTTATCTTGCATGAAATGAATATTCTAAATTCAGCATAGTCACAGATAGCTCTACATGCAGTCAAGGCAGTTCAGGCCGTTTAGACTTTATTTGATCTATGGCTTTTATCTGCAATTTATCTGGGGAGTGTCGCCAAATGAGAACTATCCATGCATTTGAAAATGCCTTCCCTTCTTCCACTTTGTTTAAACAAGGACAACTAGGTTCCCTTCACCAAGCATACATAATCCAATCAAGAATCTCATCCCATGAGTTGGTCAATTCTCCTTGACTCTTCGGTGATAAGAAAGATCATCTTCAGGTTCTTCTCATTTATATATACCCATTCAAATCTATTATCTGAATGAACTTTTGTTTCATATGTTAGAGTTCTCTTATGTTTTCATCACGATCCATACAACTTCCCTGGGCAGCTTTTATAGCTCAAAGGATTAACCTCATTGCATCCATTTAACAAAATTGATGGCGAAATTTCTGTTGTTCCTGTTGAACATTTGAATGCAACATGCAACTGACAACTCTGATTCTTACAAAGTTTCTACGCTATTGCAGTTCTCTTATTTTTCCTTTTCCTTTTATTTCTATGGGTTTTAGGGTGCAAACTGAAAAGTCTCGTAACCATCTAAGTCCTTTACCTTATTCCGATATGTTTTAGCCTTTTAGGAGACTGACATCATAAAGAAAGAATCAGAGTAGTTGGTGAAACAGAAGAGATAGGAAAGAAAAAAAAGTAAGTATTATCTATTGGTTTAACAATGAATTTGCGAACGAGGGCATTTGTACGACTTCTTTGTACAATGTGGGAAAAGGTTACTGAAAATTACTTCCGTGTCATTTGGTGTGGGTAACGTCTCCTTCAATTTGCTTACTTGGGTTTTAATGGTCTTACTAATCAGGTGCCTGGACTGCCTACAACATTGAAAGGAGGTGCATACTCATATGTCAAGGATATATGGGACTGGGAAGGAGAGAGCAAGATATGGGAAGTGAAGGAGGACATGGAGAGGTGGGCAATGAGTCTCCCGGAGATAAACAAGTAAGCAGTTCTAATTCAAAATCTTCTTCCCGGAATAGTTATTAAGCTTGGCATGGCTTACGGTGTGCCTATATATAGCAAGCTAAAATGGTTTGGAATGTTCTTAAGCACATCTAGTCATTTTCCATATCTTTTGATAGATTATCTCCACTACTTATTGTGTTTTTTTGGGCAAACACTACTTTTTGTCGAGAAGAGAGTATCTATGGGTCATACATGTAATGTTTGTCTGCAGTGTCCCCTTTTTGGTCTTCAGTTTGACTCAGTGTAGCTTTCACGTTGTGTTTGATTTTAATTGGTTAACTAAATTTTCTTATATTGTAGATCTTTGTGAATGTAAGAGCAGCATAGTTCTTAGAAAGATATGACCAGTTCTGATTGTTGACAATTGAGTTGTGTTTCAGATCAGTAAAAGAGAATAAAAGGTTAGATAAAACTTTGAGCTCACATATAGTTTACTTCTCTGGCATTGCCCTCTCTCCCTAGCTAGAACTCTTTTAGTTTTCACTTGAGAGACATCCATCAGTATGTTACATTTATAAATTCAAGATACTATACTCAACTATGATTAGAAGACACATGCTGGAAAAATCATGTTGTTAATGAAATAGAAAGGTGGCTATTCGCATACCTTAGATGTTCTGTGAAATGGGTTTATTCTTGGTTCATGAGACAAAGTTTTGTTCCTTCCCACAAGTTAATTCTTAGAAAAACTAGAACTTCCTAAATTAGTTGCCAGGAGTTGAGCCTGTTATGATAAAAAGAATCATGGTTGTACTGCCCCCTTGTTCAAATTATTTTCCTGGGGTTTTTCCTTTTTCTTTTCTCTTTTGATCTCTCTGTGTGTGTGTGTGTGTTGTGGGGTGGTTTTTTCTTTTTTTTGCCAGGGGGGTGGGGGAGGGGGAAATTGTTGCGCCTCCGGGGACCATAAACTTCTGCGCATGAATAATGGAGTTTATTAATCCAAGAGTGGAACAATGGGATTGAACGGAGTAGGTAGAAAATTAGTCAAGGATAGAGAAATCCAAATAGAAGTGTTCCTGAAGACCAAGAGGTTGTTCCAACTAGTAAAAATTCTTTTCAAGATTATCATTACAAATGATTTATAAAAACAGAAATTTGTCTATACCTCCAAAAAACATATTTGTAATAGATGTCAAAGCTCCATGAAGTCTCTCCTTGTCTTGAAGCTTTGAATTACCAATAGCTATATTCAGCGAATTCCTTGGTGGAAAACTTAGCTGGCTGCTCATCATCAAGAAGCTCTGGAAGAGGACAAATGATTGTTTTATGTGAGGGTGCACAAGAGGACAAATGCAGGAAACAATGTTGTTATATGAAATAGGAAGTTGACCATTCACATACACGTTGTGAAATGGGTTTACTCTCGGTTCATGAGACACTGCAATTGGTATCTCTGCTATCCATCCTAATTCTTATAAAGTCAATTACATCCTGAATCAGTTTCCGGGAAGGTCAGCCTGTCATGCGTACATCCAATGCGCGAAGGGCCTCTCAAAGGGAAATTAGATCATTAAAACATGTGGTTGGACTGGTATATAGGAGTATTAGTTGTATTCTCTGTTGGTTTTTGTTCAGATGGTTATATGAAAGGAATCAACATTGCACTTCCCCCCTTCTTCAAATTCTTTCCCGGGGATTGGGGTAGGGTTGTTGCGGCTCTCGCGGCCATCAACTTCTGAGCACGAATAACGGGAGAAAGTTTCTCTTCCTTCTCTCTGTTAAAAGATATCCGTGGCACAATTTAATACTAATATGGGAAGTTTATTAATCCCAAGAGTGGAAGAATGGGATTGAAAGGAGTAGGTAGATAATTGGTCAAGGATAGAGAAAATTTATTAGAAGTGTCCCTGAAGAGCAAGAGGGGTTGTTCCATCTAGTAAAAGTTCTTTTGAAGATTATCACTTCAAATGATTTATGCTTTAAATTTATGTTTTATACCTCCCAAAATACCACTTGTGTTGATGTCAAAGCTTCATGAAATCTCTCCTCTTGTGGAAGCTTTGAATTTCCATATATTCAGTGAATTCCTTGGTGAAAAACTTAGCTGGCTGCTCGTCATCAAGAAGCTCCGGAAGTGGAGCAGTGATTTTTTTATGTGAGAGTGCACAAAACCCAAACATGACATGCATATTCTCTCCTCGTACACCAAGCTTCAGGGAGGATGCTCTTGTACTTCCCATTGCTTAGAATCATGAAAGTTTATGTTTCAGCATGTACTTTCTTTTGATCTTGAATAGATTGAATTAACTATGAGGTAGAGTCAGATTGCCTGGTAGCCAACCACTGTATCTATGTTTCTTCTGGCAGAAATTGTGTGTACTTAAAGCAAAATGTGTTCTGCTGAATCATCAACGAGAAACAGGTGAAAATATTCAAAAATAAGAAAAGGTCTGGGGAGTTGGGCGGTGCGGTTGTTCTGATCATCCTCAATATGTGGTAAGAACCAGGACATCAGATAGAAATTTTAAGATGGTCAGGCCATAACCGATTCCGTATCATCTATATCCCTTCAAAAAGACAAACATGGGGAATCATTGTACTATCTTCTTAAGATCCAACGTGGTAGGCATAATAGAGAAGTGTTTTCCCTTCAAATCTAGACAATAAGGTGGCATCGATGATTCTCAGCTTTATGAAAGTCATTTAGACGTGGCCAAAAGGAAAGCTACCTTCTTGCAGAGTTGCAAAGCATTTCAAATATGCCAACAAGTGCATCTCTATTCCCATTTAAACATTGTTCGACTTTCTCTAATGATGTCACACTTGTTTGTTATTGCATCATCTTACTGTTTAGGCGCAATGGTAAGTAACATCATCATCAACTGTTTATAAAATGCTTGGTTGGCTACAGCATCATTATCAAATTTAGCTACCTCAAGTTTCCGTTGTTTGCAAGTGGTGTATGTTATTCTGTTGTCTGCTTATTCAGTTTACTACTTTCAGATCAGAGAAAGAGGAGAAGTTACCTGAAGTTTCCGTTGTTTGCAACTGGTTTGTTGTCTTGTAACAAACAGCAAACCAGTTGCCATCTGTTAAGAATCATGGTTCCAAGTGGAGTAGCCCAGAATCTTATTAAGTGGTCTAAGAGTTTCTAATTTTCCGATGCGAGATAAGTGCATATTCTAACACCATCTATCCAAAGTCGGAGCCCGGGGGATATAGTAAAGACTAAAGAGGAGCGTAGTGTGCTGCGCACAGATATTTCAGTATTGTGTGCAACCCGAGGGCCAGGTTGCGGGCGTGGTGGATACATGTCTATTTTCATATGTAACTCTTTCTTCCCCACCTAAGCATTACCTCATAACCTGCTCTAATAGCTTCACATGCCTGCATTACTTGGAGGCAATGATGTTGGTGGTGTAACATAATAGGGATGACCGTAAAATTTTGAAAAAATTAATTTTTGGAATCGACAATGGGAAGCTGAAAATAAAACAGATTAGGAGAAAATTGCAGAGGATGATCGCCTTGGGTAAGGAAGCCTCGAGGAAGGGGACGACGACCATTGAGACAAATACACTGAAAGCATTATGCAGAAGATGATGTAAGATTTACTTATTATGCTATGGATCATTTGTTTTAAAAGCTTACTAGTCTTATACCCGTACGATATGCAGATGTAATATGAAAAACTATAGTATGTTTGCAAGTGGTGTATGTTATGGATTAGAACAAGATAATATATTATTTTTTGTATATGGACTTCCAATTCAATTATTTTGCATCCAGAACAACATTTATGTTTTATCACTTACATAAATTTCTAATATATTTTCTTTTTAATGTTAGCTAATTGACAAATACCACACGTGAAAAATAGAGATATGTAAAAATTATAAATTGTTAAACCTCGAAAATGTAAAACAACAAATGGTGAATGAGTAAATGTACACAATAATAGGTGATATCTATGTATAATATAATTATATTAGGTGTTTTGTTGGATATTCTAGTAGTCGGGTTTTATTACTTGAATTTTCACGTCATTAAAAAAATATATATAATTGTATGAGCCAATACTATGTATTACTTATATTATCATTTGTATGAGGTGTCTGATTGACATATAGTATTACTTAAGTACAAAAGTCATTATACAACAAAAGACAAATAAAACTTCACAAAACAACAAATGGTTACATTAATAAAAAATAAAAAAGAAGTGACAGGAAAATTTACAAATTAACAATAAAATATCTCACATCTGATCATAAATATGTAATTAATGAGAAAATTATTGTAGAAACAATAAAATTAATGTAATTTATATAAAATTATAGGCATAAACAATACAGTTGGGAAAGCGTAGGTATAATATTAGTTTGTTAAAGAATAATAAGCTCTCAAAAGTTGTAAAAATTTCAATTAAAACCTCAAATTTTGAGTTTGGAAGAATTTAGTTTGTGGATGGCTTGGAAATGGAGGAATGAAACTATCTTTGAGGACTCTAACCACAAGACAAGTGCTCAGTTTTTAACTGAATGTATCAACTTTGCAAGAGAAGTAGAGGTAAGTTGGCAGGATTGCGGAGGGGTTGGCGCAAGGGTGAGACATGTTGATGTTGGTTGGGTTAAGCCCTCAGATAGATGAAAGCTCAACATTGATGGATGTGCGAAAGGGAGTGCAGGTCCAGTTGGAGCCGGGGGATTTTTTAGAAATGAAGATGGCATATAGAAATGTGGATTTGCGGTGAATTTGGGTGTTGCTACGAGTTTTCGTGCTGTGATCATTGCCTTATGGGAAGGGATGCGTATGACCGAGTCAATGAATGTGGAGAGATTACTGATTAAAACAGATTCACAACTTGTTTGTGGGATCATCAAAGGTAACTTCTTTGCACCTAATTCCCCTGGTCCTTTTGTTGCATATTGTCGGCAAATGTTTAATCGTCATGCAAAGTTTGATATTGTGCATGTTTATCGTTAGGCGAATCGTTGCGTTGAGTGGTTGACAAACTACGGACTGCGTAGAATGTTTAGTATTCACAGTATTGATGATCTCCTAGAACCTCTACAACGGCTTATCAAGGAAAGATAAAAAGGGTGCAACATCCCTTAAGTGTATTTTAAATTAAATCGGCTTTAAGCCCCCTAGAAGCAAAAAAAAAGAATTTAGCTTCATGCTTTAATATGATCAAAATTTGAGGGAATATTCTAATCCAATACTTTTCTTTTTAATTTGGTAAGATTTGAAAATTCTTCAATTTGACATACAACTTCTAAGTAAACAAATGAATTTAAAAATACGAGATCGACATACTTTTTAAAGTGGCCGAATGACCAAAAATCATATTCAAACCTTTCCCGTAACACTTGATCTTACTTTTGTCAAAAAAAATTTAAGAGTTAGGCAGAAAGCTATTCTTTCTTTTCTGACCAAAAAAAAAAAATTGACAAAGTGGGACAAACATTGTCACAATTCCATCAAAAGTACATAACCCAACAGCACACGTGGCGCTATATCTTTCACATATGCGGATTCAAGTAAAAATCTTTTCATAATATCATATATAAATAAAATTTAACATTTATGAACTAATCATATCTTTATTTTTAAAATTATATAAATAAATTATAATTTTTTTTAAATAATTATAACAATAATTTATAATTATCACAGAACCTAACTCCCTTTATTGTGCCTGCTTTACGCCTCCGAATTTTCATGTGGGCCACGTCATAATGGTTAGTACATCAACACAGCTGTATAATTTTCTCTTTTCCACTTTTAACACTTGAAAGTCTAAAGAGTTATACTTTATGTCAATTTTTTTACTTTTTTTTTTATATGATAAAAATTTATGTATTAAATATTAATTTTTTTTATATATAATAATAATTCTTCTATATAAGAAAAAAGTAATAGAGTGAAGGGTTAATATGTAGCATTGCTTGAGACCAAATAGTCTACCATCCTTCACATGGTCCATTGATAAAGGGATTGTAATGAGTATTTGTTTTATTTGAAATCGACAGGTAATCGTCCGATAACAAAAATTGATAGAAAATCTGTTAGGGTTTGAATTTTATAAAATGAAACCGACGGGTAAATTGATAAAATTTCATTTTTTACGTTAAAAAAAAATCAAAATCTGATTATTAATTTAATAAAAAAAAGTGAACTAAGCTCAATTAAAAGAGATGGACTAAGCTTATTAGACCAATACTTATACTCTTAAGAATTGTCAGTTTTACTTGCCGAAACGAAATAAAAGACGTTTCTCGCTCAGTGCTTTGGAATGAATTTCTTTTAGCATAACTTCTTGATTTTGATTTTTGCTAATAAAATTATTATGTAATTTATTTCAATTTTTATCATTGAATTGGATTCTTTCACTTTTACTTTCTTTACATTTAAATTAATTTTTCTTACATTTTTTAAAGTTTTTTATTTAAACTAATTGTTTTTTAGTTAAATGGTTACGGCTACGGTTATGATTTACCATAATTTTTTAAATCTTTAACGGTTATAGTTACGGTTATTGGTTTTGAAAACCATTAAATTTTGGTTACAGTTATGATTATTAGTTTACTAAACAATTTTGTCATTTTTCGTAATTATCCGAACTATTGCCATTTCTAATTATTATCATGTCTTCGCCCTCTTTATTGGTTGAAAAGAAAATGAAAGATAACCCACTTTGTGAAGCTGGAAAAAGAAATAACACCAATACTAATGAAGAATTTGGAGCATCATCTTCTTTGTGTTGCAAAACTTTCTTTCACAACTTTGTTCTTAAATTGTCGTAATTATCTTTAAATTTCTTGTAATCTTCAACTTTGGATCGTTGAATTGGGTTAATGTTAGTGTAACCCAATAGTAGTTACGTGGTTTAAAGAAAAATAGAAGGTACTTTGAGATGCATGACAAGATGATACAAATTCTCTTCTAATTAAGGGAGAAATTTGAATGATCTATTTCAATCTTATTCTAATTGTTAGATTAACCTAATATTAAGACGACTAAGCATTGTAAAAACACTTACTTTTATTTTCTATTTCATTCATTCAACCCATATGTTGTTTGTCTCGCTAAAATTGTTAGAAGTTTGAATTCCTTCATTAAGCAACTATTGATTAAAGTTTCTTCGATTTCTCATTATTGACGTCGCATTAGTTTGGAGAAATGTGTCTAAAAGGAAGGAAGTGAATGCAAATACAATTGTAGCAACTATTCAATCAACACATGTTTCATTTATAGGTAAACAACAAATTAAACTTCTTGTATTCTCATTGAGATCTTCTTCTCTTCTCCCCTGAGCTGTTCTATGCTTCATCCTTGTCTTCATTATAATTCATGTTAAAACTTAACATCCTAGATGAGTGAAAATCAAGCTAAAGGTGAAGGCGAATATGATTGAAATAGAAGACTTACGTCACAAGTTTGTTCAGAATTTTAAGGCTCTGTTTGTTTGCCGTAAAATATTTTTTAGAAAAATATTTTTCAGATTTTACAGTGTTTAATAACACTAGAAAATTGGTTAACCGTAAAATGTTTTCCGGTCAACAATTGCGGCTGCTTTTTCTTAATTTTACGGTGTTTGGTAACACCTGAAAATTGGTCAACCGTAAAATATTTTCCGGTCAACAATTGCGACTAGTACAAAATTATGTAAAATGTTTTCATGTCCTTTGGGATAAGAAAACATTTTACCAAACTTACCGTACATCCAAACACCAGAAAATATTTTTCAGTATTCTATTTTTCCTCAATAAGTTATTTTACGGCAAACAAACGGAGCCATGTAAAATATTTTATTTTCCAGAAAAATACTTTTCACGAAAAATATTTTACATAAATAAATTATTTTATGGCAAACAAACGGAGCCTTAAAGTCTCTTCAACTATGTTCGACGCTTGGTCCAATAACCATACTCCCTCGGCAACATTTGATAAAGTAATTTTGCCCCAACTAGTTTCTAATAAGATACAAAATTTTGCACAAAAAAATTATAACTACCCATTTTGATCAAATCACTTTTTAACTTCGATCAAACAACCACATTTAGAAATATATATATATATTATTTCTTGTGTGCTTTTATTCATTTTTCTTGAGAAATATTTCTAAGTATTGACTTTTCTAATATTTCCAACTTTCCCATTATCCAAACGAAATATAGGAAAACCCTCATTAATAGATTAAAAAAAATTATAGCAAAGAGAAAAAAGAAAAAGTAAGAGAGAGAAGAAAAAGGAAAAGAAAAAGAGAAAGAAAAAGCAAAGATGGAAAAAGGAAAGACCGAGTAGGGTATAGAGAGAGAAAGAAATCAAAGAGTCGGCGCCCAATCCCCCGTGCCCTTGCCGACCATTCATCACTGCCTTTACCCCATTCCCATTAAACTATTCGTTAAACCTCTTCTCTCTCCTCTATCTCTCTCTAAAACTATACATACATATACATATATCTATACATATATACATATACATCTATATATATATATATATGTAAACCTTACCCACCTTTCTTCTGTTCGATTCCTTTCTTCTTCCGTTTGCTTTTTATACATATATCGGAAGAATGGTATCCAATTTTTCTTTATTTTTATTTTGAGAAAAAAATTAGGGTTTTTTTTTTCTTGTTCATCTTTTGGTTTCGATTTTATTTTTTATTTAAAAAATGGCGAATATGAGAGGCGGTGTTGTTGTTGAATCGACGCAGACACAGACTCATGCGGTTATAGTTCATAATTATGATAATTTCAATAATAATAATAATAGTAGTATTAATGACGTCAGCAGTAACAAGGACAAGAAGAAGAAAAATCGTCGATCCAGACGTTCCAAGCAGAATTCTTCTTCCTTTTCGAGTAAGTCTCCATCACTTTTCTTCGCTTTCACGTTATTTTTTTTTAATCTTTTTTTTTATTGTTTATTGGCTCTAAATTGTTCAACCCGCGCATGAAATGAGCTTCGTGCAGCTGGGTTTCCCTTTATTTTTATTGTTTAATTGGTTGTATATATATAGTGTGTGTGTGAAAATTGAATTAGGGTTGTGTTCGATTGCTCGTAGTTTATTTACTTTTGGATGGTCGAGGGATTTTAAGGTTATGTGATTAAATATTGTGATAATGTTGGTGCAGCGAGCATTTCTGTTGTGGATGAATCGATTTCTGGGGGTGGTGGACCATCAAAATCGGATTATGAGGGATCGAATGGGAATCTGCAAAATTATCAAATTGTTTCAGCTGATATGTGTAAAAATTCTTCTCCTGAGCGTATTATTGATGGAGAGGAGTCGGAAGGGTACGTGAGCAAGGACTTTTCTCCTTACCGTTCGAGTGGTTTTCATACTCGAAGGAAATATTTTGCTCCTCATATATCTGAAGAAGATATTAGTATCCAAATAGAGGTTAGTGTACTTCGTTGTTTACTCTGGCAGACATTTTGATCAATGAGGGAAAAATAGATTGATAATGTTAGTTTGATTTTGCAGAAGGGTAATGTCTTTAGAGCATTTTTTCGTGTCAATGCTCACAACAGAATTGAGGTATGTTTCTTTCTAGCTTTTGGTTTTTTCTTGTTATTGTATTCTGGTCCCTCTTCATGGTATTCATATCTTCAATCTCAGGCCTATTGCAAAATTGAGGGAGTTGAAACTGACGTTTTCATCAATGGTGTGGTGGCTCAAAACAGAGCTGTGAGTACAGTCATTGTTTGTTACTAAGTAAATCATGTTGAACCCAAAGATTGCCTTCAAATGTTATTATTGATCCCGTGACTTGGTATATTCTGTTTTCTTCTTGCATAAGCATTTTGCAATCAAACTTCTTGTATGGCACAAAATTAGAGGGCATTTGGATGTCTTATCAATAGTTGTTTTAGTCATTTACGGGGCTCGAAAGAGCACATTCCATATAGTATAAGAAATAGTCAATCTCCATTCCTTAGTGGTTGATTATGCCTTCATGAGCTCACTTATGTTCCCGTTGTGTACAGTATCTAGGTCATAAGATAGTTTACTAACTTCTTAATGCAGAGTTGTTTTGATCAGCAAAACTTACAGAACTTTGGCTGAGAAAATAGCATATGTCAATGTGTTTGAAAGCTTCGTATTTGTGCACGGGTGGAAGAAAGCTTATGCATGCATTGGCATATCTGCCTGTGTATATGCAATTGCTGTTGTGATACATATTTCTTATCTTGATTATTGTACCAAAAGCTAATACGCATGAGCAATTTTGTAGATTGAAGGTGATATCGTAGCTATTGAAGTTGATCCTCCATATTTATGGACTAAAATGAAAGGCTCAGCTGGAGCAACTAATGGGTCTTCTGCTGCAACTAATGTTTCTTCTTCTGTTGATGCGTGCTCTTTGCACGCAGAAGGTGTCCAGTTAGTTCAAGATAGCTACAAGGGAAAAAGCAAGTTGGATACAGAATATGAGTGTGCTGAGAATGAGGTCTATCATGGAAATGGCTATTGCTCCGGAGAGATTCATCATCCAGATCCATTTGGACCATCAGATGATTGCTATTATGTCAATGGAGATCATGATGCTGTGTCAGGCGTTTCAGGTGCAGCTTGTTCTGGGGTGGGGAATCAAGTTTTCAATGCAGTGGAGAACTTATCTGCAGCTGTGAATGCATACCCATCAAAACGACCAACAGGTCGAGTTATGGGAATTATTGAAAGGTCTCCTCGTCGGGAGACTGTGGTTGGCTTTCTTAATGTGAAGCAGTGGATTCTTAGTAAGGATAATAACAAAAGAGACTCCAAGAAGAATATACTATCTGCTTTGAATCGTGAGTATATCCTCTTAACACCCACTGATGCAAGATTTCCAAAGATGATGGTGACTATCAGAAGCCTGCCGGACTGCATGAAGAAAAGGTTGGAGGCTATTGATGCAACAGTAGAGATGGATCTTGTGGCTGCACGAATTGTTGATTGGGGGGAAGAGAGTTGCCTCCCCAAAGCTCATGTGATGCATGTTTTTGGAAGAGGTGGAGACATGGAAGCACATATTGCTGCAATTTTATTCGAAAATGCGATAGATGGTTCCGAATTTTCTCCTGAAGTGCTATCCTGCCTTCCACACCGTCCATGGGAGATCCCACCTGAAGAATATGAATGTAGAAGAGATTTTAGGAAATTGTGTGTCTTTTCTATTGATCCTGCCACTGCCACTGACTTAGATGATGCATTATCGGTTGAAAAGTTGTCAAATGGAAGTTACAGAGTAGGAGTTCACATAGCTGATGTCTCTTATTTTGTTCGCCCAGACACAGCTTTAGACATTGATGCGCAAATTCGATCAACGAGTGTTTATTTGTTGCAACGCAAGTTACCAATGTTGCCTCCATTGCTTTCTGAGAATTTAGGTTCACTTAATCCTGGAGTGGACAGACTTGCCTTTTCTATCCTTTGGGACATTGATCCTGCTGGGAAGATTCTAGATCGCTGGGTAGGTCGTTCTGTCATTCGATCTTGTTGCAAGCTCTCATATGAGCACTCTCAGGATATTGTTGATGGGGTGTTTGATTCCCAAAGTGTTAGTGCTCCAGAGAGTAATTGGCCAAAGTTGTATGGCGACTTTGAATGGTCTAATGTAATTACATCCATTAAGTGCCTCCATGAAATTTCGAGAGCTTTAAAGGAGAGTAGATTCAATGATGGAGCTCTATCACTTGAAAGTCCCAAAATTGTCTTCTTATTTGATGAAGACGGGATTCCATATGATAGTATGCTCTGTGGACAAAAGGATTCGAACTTTCTAGTTGAGGAGTTCATGCTTTTGGCTAATAGGACTGCTGCTGAAGTAATAACTAAAGCCTATCCTTCTTGTGCTTTATTGCGAAGGCACCCAGAACCTAATTTGCGGAAGCTTAGAGGGTTTGAAGCCTTCTGCAGCAAACTCGGTTTAGAGTTGGACACTTCTTCTTCTGGTCAGCTTCATCAATCATTGGAGCGCATTAGGGGTGAACTCAAGAATGGTTCTGTGCTGTTTGATATTCTAATGTCCTATGCTGTCAAACCAATGCAGTTGGCTGCATATTTTTGTAGTGGAGATCTGAAGGAGACGGAAAATGGCTGGGGCCATTATGCACTGGCTATTCCTCTTTACACTCATTTCACCTCACCACTTCGTAGATATCCAGATATAGTTGTACACAGGACATTGGCTGCCACTGTAGAAGCTGAAGAGATTTATCTCAAGCGTAAAAAGTCATCGCAGAGTGTAACTGAGGATGGAGTAAAAAGCATCAGATGCTTTACTGGTGTATGCTTTGATGAAGATGCAAGAAGATCAGCAGAAGCTCAGGAAGCATTAGCTGAAGCTGCTTCCATGTACAGAGTCCCATGCACTGAAATCCTTGCTGATGTTGCTGCGCATTGCAATGAAAGGAAGCTAGCAAGCAGGCATGTGAAGGATGCTACTGAGAGACTCTACATGTGGGCATTGCTGAAAAAGAAACAGGTGTGTCCTTATTTTATATTCTATGAGATTTTCTGCCGTGAAAATCTAGACGATTCTTACTGTTTGATGATGTTCCTTCTTTTGCTCTTATTTTAAATTTTTCTTTGGTAAGTGATCTGTTAACTTACTATAATTTCCCCCCCTTGTTTCTTTCCTTTTTTGACTAAAATGGCATGATCACTGATGATGTCTTCTATGTGGGTTAATGTAAATGAAGTGCAATTCATTTTTCCTTTCTCTGCACCTGTGTTTGTTATTTGGTGGGTGCAGAAGAATGGTTTTTGGTGGGTTGGTTGATTAGGGATATCTCTGTGTGGACTCAGGTCATATATGAACAGTCTGAACTTGTATAGACTGACCATGGTTTCTTAAACGAGAAAAAAGCTTTATGACTGGTATGATCTTTTTTTTTGAATGTTTATTTTCTTTGCAGATATTACTTTCAGAAGCTAGGGTATTGGGTCTGGGGCCGAAGTTTATGTCAATATATATTCACAAGCTAGCTGTAAGTATTGGGTCTTCCTTTCCTTTTTGCTTGCTCCTTTCCTCATTTATCTGGAGATATACTTTTTGCTGAAGAGTCTTGCTCATGCTTTTGTTCTACATGCTTCTAGATCGAACGTCGCGTATATTATGATGATGTTGAAGGCCTTACCTTGGAATGGCTTGATGCTACATCCACATTAGTACTCAGTCAACCTATAAATAAACGTTTCACTAGGAAAGGTAGCCCAGGTAAGGGCAAAAAACTCGAAGAAGTTGCACTGGTTATCAGTCCATGTGACTTGGAGTTTGAACAGCATTTGTTTGGTCAGAGTGGTAAAGAAAACAATTGGTCGCATGTGGAATGCGATGATTCAAATTCTTGCCCCTCAGACATCATTAATGTTGAACCTGCTGTCTTTCCACTCACCATACCTCTGCTTTCCGAAATCCCAGTTGCTCTTCATGCAATTGGTGGAGATGATGGACCTCTTGATATAGGGGCAAGACTGTATATTAGCTCCTACTTCAAGTGATTGACATTCACAAGGCTTATCAATTTGAAGAAGCTAATGATGCTGTAGATATAAAGGTAGTGTATAGTTCACAGTTCCTGAGAAAGAAATATTTGTGCTCGAGTTTTCCTGATGCACAAAATCACTCACTGCTGGGGAGGGAGATCTGATGGAGGGTGTAGATAAGTAAGGGGGGATTTATTTTGAATACCATCAGCGGCCTTCCTTGAACTGAAAAAAAAAAAAAAAAATGGCTTGGAGGAGATGGGTCTTGTTTTTGTTTGGCCATCTTCATCCAGTATCAATCGGCTGACTTTGTTTAGTCAAAACCATTTCTAATAACTGATCTTTATCGCTAATATCTAGTTTCAACTTCTAGTATTGCAGGACTGCGACCCAATGGTTTTAAAATTTGGGTGTCCTCTTCTAGTTCTACTTTTATACGGCCTTTAATACGTTCAGTGATATTCTGGTTTTATGTCTTGTATTTCGTATCCTGCCTTGGGGTTCAGCTAATACTTGTTTAAGATGTTCCATGTTTGTGGCTCGAAATGGAGTTTTTCTATGAAATAAATGCGATTTATCATCTTGACTTTATGAAATATATCTGAATCTGTTTAACCTTCATTGTTTGCTTCATGTCATGTATCCCTTGTTGTACTGGCTTCTTTAATAGCTAGCCAAGTATCTGTGTCTTGTACTGAACAAAAATGGTCCGCTGACCATGTTGTAACTTTTCATATGCTTTGCAGATGATAAATGGAATGTGGATTCTCTCTCTCTCTCTCTCTCTCTCTCTCTCTCTCACACACACACACACACACACAGTTGATATGGTCTTCAACCCGTTAGAAGTCCCTGTTTTAGAAAGCCTTTATGAAAATGGGTCTCCGCCTATGTTGTGCCCTTTCTCCCAAAGCATTGCAGCAATGCATTTGTTATTTCAGGTCTCACCTTGTAAAGCAAAGACCCTGTAAGCAAAGTTGCACACACATATTATATACATACATCTAGATATTGGAGGCTGTAATTCTTTTGGGTTGAGGTGATGTATACATACTATTGGATAGATAGCGACACTTGCAAAGTCGGATTTGTGAGGGAATGGAAAGGAAGAGAGTTGAGAAAAGGAAAAGAAAGGGAAAGGGGGTTTCTTCAAATGAAGCGAAAGAAATTAAAAGATTTTATGGTTTCTTGTATGAATTGAAGAAGATGAATAAGTAAAGGAAAGAATAATTTTTCATGTACAAATACTATAAAATATACAGGAGAAACAATGAAAGATGGTAGCGTTTTTGTTTTTGTTATGATAAATGTACTTTTGTCTTTGTGCAAATTATCCTCCTCTTTTTTGTTTTCCCCCTCCATTTTTCCTCAATTTGGAGGGAAGAAAAAGATTTTATAAAGGATGCAAATAATGATCGGTTATACTATTGCTATCCATAATGGGTGGGAGCATTTGTCTATTTATATAACAAATTGTATGGTAGCCCACAAATTGGCTTAGTCTTTTCAGTTCCTTTCTTCTCTTCGAAAAATCAATCTAAACAAAAAGAGGAATTTCATCATCTTCTTTCCTCGCAGCCCTTTTGCCAATCCAAACATAGTGTTATTGTTAGGGGGAAGGATACAAAAAGAAGAGGTCAAAGAACCAAAACCCAGGTGTAAGCACTTGAGTGAACTGCTGAGATACCGACGTATAAAATGTGGGAAGTAAAAATTAGGAATGACTATTAAGCGAATTTGGAATGGAGAGACCTATTTTTCATTCTATGCAGTAATTTAAAATAATCAAAGTTTATTTATTTCATCGCACAACGAAAAGAGTTTACAAAGAAACAATATCAAAAGAAAACTAGGCTACCTCTACGTGCCAATACCTACCGATAAGTCTATTCATATTTAAACAATGGTATTTACGCTTAAGCCTAATTCTTTGTTTAATAATAGCAAAATTTTTTTATTGCAATTGATCCTCAGAAAGAACCTCATTACCATAGATTGTATTGTTTCTCTCATTCGTCACATTATAGGTTATAAAAAAAAGCTCCAAGGAATAATCTAATCAACGTTGCTTGCAAGCTCTAACATTTGTAATGTTGATCAATCCATTGGCATCCCAGCACTTGCCGGCCCTGCCTTTTTCACCCCATCCCCTCTCCTTGCTTTATTCCAAATCCTTGTGGGGAATAGGAATTACTTGTGAGTTCTATTATTTCTTTTTTAAATCACGAAAATTGAAATTAATTTAAATTATGTAGTATCATGATAAAAACTAAAATCACAATATAAGATTAATATAAATCTACATGTTAAAAAGATGTCAAATATGAATTATTAATTGAGCTCCATACCTCCTTTAGATAAGAAATCTATGTTCATAATAATCATATTTCATGTATAAAAAACCAGTTCTAACTAAAACCACAGAGTACAAAACTAGTATAGGAAAAAGAACATTTCCTTGTAATGTTCTTTTTCATATACTAGTTGTATTGATTGCCATAAAAATTTAATTTTATTGTTGAATGTCAACATATAAATCGTAATTGCAACTCTACTCTTAAGTTTCAATCATATTTTTTGGTACATTATAAAATTTTCAGAATAAACAATGAAGGGATTGTTAAAAGGTTAGGGCGACCAAGAGGGTAAAATATTGAGGCTCAAGGAGCTACAAGGTTGAGTGAGAGACCATTTGGCAATTAGATTGCAATAGACTAGAAAGGTGTTGGGACTAAGATGATCATGTGAGTGATGCTGTGTATTCTTAAAGAAATTTAACTAGGTCATGTGAGCAATCAGCATAGTTGTTTGTGCGACTAGAGGTTGATTCTAGTGAATTTTTATCAGAGTGTTTGAAAATCTTTGTGGTGTGGAATTTATTTGATTTATAAATGAATTCATTTTCTTTGAGGATTTGTATTTAAAAATAAATTCCCTTATTAGGAATTGAAAAACAGTATTAAGTCAATTTTAAGATTTGTAAATATATTTATTGTAGGTATTCCTTTTATGTCCCTATATTTTGAAACTTTATCTTTGAAATTTTGTCAGGAAAATATATTCCATCAATATCACGAATCAGTTTTATAATTAAATTTAATTAATTAATATTGATGAATAAATAACATGAATAGATAGATGAATAAATAACACGAATAAATAATTTGAGATTTTAGATGACTAATTAAGTATGTTAAGATTATCTGAAATTAACGATGAATGAATAAATAATTTATAATTTGGGCTTTTAATTTGAAGACCAAAAAGAAGTTTGGATTAAAAAATAAGAAAATAAATTTATTGTGAAGAAGCTTGCAAGAAGAATAAGAAAAAAAAATTAAATAGGAAATGAGAGCAAAAGACTAAAAACAATTAAAAGAAAATAAAATTTAGAAGATAGTTTAGTCTTTAAACGATGACTGGCTAATTTTGTATTTAAATAAGAGCAAGGATTTGGGTAAATTTTGAGTAAATTCAGGATTTGCAAATCTAGGATTTCTAATTTTTTAAAGAGGTGCTTCCAAATACAATAAGTTGGATTTGCAAATAAATTTCACAAAATTTTATATAATTTATTTGTTCCAACAGTATGTATATGTTTTTTGAGCTTATAAAAGAGAAAATATGATACCAGAAGATGACTTTTAGCGCTTTGGAGCTAGGAATAAATGGAGAAGCAAGAAATTAGCCGAAAGGAAAATTTGAAGCAAGAAAATCAAGAGCTTTGAAGATCAAGTCAAAATTTGAATTTGCCAATTCGTCATGAGCTTTTCTTCTGAATCTTCTTATTTTGTAAATTGTTTGGTATTTCGTTGAACATGTCATACTAAACCCTAGATTTAAGGTGGTACTTTAGTGAGGGAAATCACTATTTACACTAAGAATTTTAATTTATTTGATTACTCATGTATATTGTTAGGTCCCGATAGATTGAATGGGCAAATTTTAAAAAAAAATTCAAACTAAAAAATTGTTCAAGTAAAATAATCAGAGTAGAGAAAAAGAAGAATTGACACAGATCGATTTATCCTGGTTTCCAATACCCTTTGATGTTGGTCAGTCTAGTCCCAAGGAATTTTCTTGGCTTTACGACAACTTTCCACTAATAAAAATAATAATTACAGCAACAGTTACAATAGCAGTAGCAAGTTTAGAATAAAAATTCTAAGTTAATTCATCGAGAGTTAACAATATGCAAGGATTTCTTGCTCAATTAGGCAAATATTACAATTATACTTCAAAAATACACTCATAATATTATATGATTACAAAAGAATGATAGCCTAATAATAATCAAATAATAATTTACGACTTTTCGGAAGCTTGCAATATCCGGATTTGAAATGAAGTTGAAGAAAGCTTTTGAAATATCGAGCTTTTAATATATGTGAAAATAATAATCTTGAACTCTTTGATTTGAGTAGAGTATTCTTCTTTGCAAGATTTTGTTGTGTTAATTTTTGTGAATTTTTTGGAGTATTTATAGCCATTTTTTTGTGCAAAATAACTGTTGCTACAGTTCTCGCATAGTAACTCCAACGGATCTACTACAGTACCCGCACAGTAACTCCAACGTTCACATCTGCTACAATGCCAAACAGTAACCAAAATTTTTAAATTTGCTACAGTGCCAAATAGTAACTGAAAATTTCAAATTTGCTACCGTTTCAAATAGTAACCAAAAATTTTAATTTTGCTTGTGTCAAATAGTGCCAAAATTTTCAAATCTCTACAACAACTCAAATATTCAAATTTTAAATAGTGATAAATAATAACCTTCAAAATTTTAAATTCTAGTGTGCTACAGTACCTAATTTGCTACAGTAACATCATTAAAAACATATTAATTTTCTTTATTTGTTATCATCAAAACTGAGATTAACAAGATATTATTAAATCCAACAATTCCAACATTGTTATGAAAATACGATGTTGTGGATATTCATCGTTATGTACTTATCAAGATGAAAAAATTTATTCATAGGATCGTTGCCTAAGTGTAAATTTACTACAATTGTTCATCAAATATGCTTAGAAGATTCTTGTATAGTGGAGATTATTATATGTAGGGTGAACTGCACCAGACCCCCCTGTAATCAGACATAAGTGCACAAGACCTCCCCGTGGTGTCAAAACTGCACCAGACCCCCTATTGTCCGACTCTTGGTGCACACCGCCCCCCTCCGTCAAATTTTCTGTCACTTTTGACGGCATGTGCAGCACACTCGTGCTTATTGCAACTTGGATTCATTTTTAATAATTTTGTCAATAAAATAAATGTGTTTATTGACCAAAATACCATTTTTCACAAAAAATAAAAATAAAAAACTACCTCATTCTTCTTCTTCTTCCCTTCCTCCACCCCCTCCCCCCCTCACCCCCATCCCCACCCCCACCCCCATCCCACCACCACCAAACCCCACCACAACCACCCTCACCCACCACCATAAACCCTAACTCCAACAACTTTCATCGTTAGCTTGCTACCATAAAGCCATTAAGCTGAATGTATAGCAATAACTCTGTCGCTAGTCAAAATTTTCACCTTACTATAAGCAGAAAGTCTCTACCTATGGCATGTAATGTTAAAGATCGAGTTTGAGTTCCTTACATATGTGGCAAAGTCTACAAGTGCTTATATGAGAAAATTCTTGGATACGCTTCTGCACTATTTATGTTGACCTCTCATATGGTATGAATGCAAATTATGGTCGTCTGTTCAGAGAAAAAACAATATATTCAGCTTTTATTTATCTTGTGACCAGATATATTTTGATATACTGGAGGGCGGAAATGTGACCGAAACAAAGCTATACAAGACTTTGGAAGAATATGGCATACTTGCACTACCAGAAGGCCCACTAAGGTTCCTGTTCGTAATCATCTAGAATTCATAATATGTGCTACATATTGTGTGTGCTTTCACTGTGTCCATTGATTAACTGAGCTAACCTTATTTGAACGAAGACGTATCACTCTAAAGTGCTCTGTTAGTGGTGAGAGATATGAAGCTGTAGTGGAGATTGGTGACCAATTATTGTACAATCCATACATTCTTGATGACCAATTAATCAATTAGCATTTTTGTGTGTATGTAAAAATGAGAGATGTGAAGCTGTAGTGGAGATTAGTGATGGGGACAGAAGTTGCTTTTATGGTGGCGGTGTGATGGTGGCGGTAGTGGTGACCGAAAGTGGAGATGGTGGCAGAGTTGATGGTGGTGGTGAGTTGACTGTTTTCATTTCTTTTTTTTTTCAATCACTACTATTATTTTATTGTCAAATACGTTAAAAGTCAATGAAAATCACATTTTACACGAGTGTGCTGCACATGCCATCAAAAGTGATGGAAAATTTGACGGAGGAGGGCGATGTGCATCAAGAGTCGGACCATAAGGGGGTCTGGTGCAGTTTTAAGACCATATGGGGGTCTTGTGCACTTATGTCTGACCACAGGAGGGTCTGGTGCAGTTTACCTTTATATATATATAGAATATGATGTAAATGTGATGTAATGAGTATGTAATCAAGATGGTAGAAATCAACAATCTTACTCTCTCAAATTCTCTCTTGTTTTAGTATTACTTTCTTAGTATTTATGTTTTAGTTTATAACACGTTATCAGCACGAAGCTCTGCCGAAGTAGCAAACAACAAAGTTTCCGACCACTTCATTATCAAAGGTACATATAGTCCTTCCCATTTCAATTACCTTTTAATTATATGTTATAGATTAGTTAATATATTACAATCATAGAGTTGGCGAAGTTTAACCTCTTTAAAAGTATAAATAACTAGACTTAGACATGAAAATTTAATATTTAACTAAATGAACTTTTGCTCGGACTTGCAAATTTTAGACATAAAATTCCGTCACTCAAAAGAATGTCAGATTGATCTTTGGACCTAATTACCGTTGCTCACAAGGATGTTGAAACTATTATTGGACTAAATTTTTCTTGTTCCCGATTTGATTATAACTTATTACTAACTTTTCTGACTATATCCTAACATTATTTATATCTAATACTAACTTTTCTTACAGTTTTAACATTTATTTATATCTAACTTCTCACTAGCTTTTCTAACAATTTTAACATTATTTATGTCTAACTTATCACTAACTCCTCTTACAATTCTAATCAAACTTAATAATTATTTATATCTAACTATTTTGGTATTGAACCAAAATGCAAGCCCTATGGCAATAGATATCTTGGCGATTGGAACCCTTTTGCAAAGACTATAGTGGTAAATATTAAGATGATATATATGTTAGAGATATGCCCTAATGCTACATATTTGGATGACATATATTGGGGCATTTTGACATTTACTTATGGCATTAGTGTTTATATATTCGTTTACATATTGACATAATTAGGACATTCATATTCTCCTTCTTTACGCGTATAAATGAGTCCCTAGTATTTTTCATTAGAGAAATGTATTCTAAAAGTGTTTAGAATATGTTGGCGTATTTCTTTAATATGATAAATACTTAAAGTGTTCATAGTCCTTAGATTATTTGATCGGGACTTTAATAATCAATTACGGACTATCACATGTGTTGTTACCTTTGATTAATATAGAGATATTAATGATAAAGGATGGTGAGCCACGTTCCATAACAGCATAGCAATGCGACTTACAAACATGTGGATGGCTATTAGTTGAATAGATCATTGAATGTGACGTGAATAACAAATTACATGACTTTGGATTAATAATTTGTTAATCGTTGCGATTGTGCATGTAATCCTTAGACTTGAGACATTACGGTTGTCATATGTATTGGGGTTTGATTCTAGCGTTTGGACAATGATTGTTTCGACAAACGAGATGAGATACGTCCTCTCGCAGTTTCATTCGTCTGGTATAGTGATTGACAAGTAGTGGTCAAGAGAGGATCCGTTAACCTCCGACGTAAGGCGATGTCCTATGCGATCCAAGTTTGGTTGTTGAATGAGGAAGTCCTTGGCCAAGGCATGAATGATGGAAATGGGTTTTTCCATGTGTCATCTCTCATTCCACCATTTGGATCTATGCATCGTTTCGAGTCTATGAACTTAATCGGATCGTGGTTCTTGCTCGACGGGACAATTAATGGAAGGATTGGATTGTACGATAATCGACGACCATAAATAGATTCACTTGAATAAGATTTCATTACTTTATAAACTGTCTTGATACGTTGGTAGCTAGAACGTCACTCAAGAACTCTGATGGTGTTTTGAGAATGACGGGAGACATTCTCTAAACAAATCGAATAGCTCGATTAACATTGAAAGTGTTCAATGTTTCTTCAGTGCTATATAGTAGTGAATCTAAAAAGTCACACACAATAGAGCATGGTGAATGGTTTTTCTATTGAACTTGATTTAGTTTCTCTTAAATTGTTAAAGTGTTAACAATTGCGTTTATTTTCTCTTGAATTGTTAAATTGTTAACAATTCGTTTAGTTTCTCTTGAATTATTAAAGTGGTAATAATTCATTTAGTTTCTCTTGAATTATTAAAGTGTTAATAATTCGTTTATTTTCTCTTGAATTATTAAAGTGTTAATAATTGTGTTTAGTTTCTCTTGAATTGTTAAAATGTTAACAATTATATTTTGTTTCTCTTATATTGTTAAGGAGTTAACAATTGTATAATTGTTAAGGAGTTAACAATGGTGTAATTGACCTTTTAAAAGTTATTGGGGTCAATATGCAATTATTATTAAGTGTTGGGGCTAATGTGAAAATATAAAAAAGTTATTTTCATAATTTCAACTAATTGTGATTAGGTTGAATATTTAAATACATTAGTGGAAAAATACTACAATAAAAGAAACAAAAGATGACAAAGGTTTGTCATCTTTTCTTTTCTAACAAAGAGACAACACAACTTTAATTCAAGGAAGGTTGTCTTCTCTTTTATTTCAAAAGGAGACAAGAATAAGAAAAGAGGGAAAAAGATGACAAAGCTTGTCACCTTCTATTCTCTCCACACGTTGGAGAAAGAAAAAGATGAAGAAAAAGAATTGTCTTCATCATCAACCAAGCCATAAGTTGTCTTCATCTATCTCTCTCCTCAAGCCTCCATGGCTGAAAAAATTAGAGAAAAACGCAGCAAGAAGAAAGAAAAGAAAAATGATTTTCTTCTTCTTCATCTTGAGAGAACCATGGCTGAAAAATGAAGGTAAACTAGATGAACTTGTCTTCTCTTCTTGTTCATAAAAACGCAGCCAAAGAAAGGGAGAAGAAGGAAATGGTTTTGCTCTCTTCCTCACAAACAAGCTCATAAATCTTCCATGGTTATCTAGCACAAAACAACCACGGAAATGGAGAAGCCATTCTTTGCTCGTGTGGACGGACTAGAGCTCTTGTATTTTCAAGAGGAGGTGTCTTCCATCAAGTGTGCAAAAATTCAGATCTATGGCTTCCATGAGTTGTCTACAAGAGGTATACTTTTCTACTATCTCTTGTCAATATATATACTTGCTATATATATGTTTTGCATATGTTAATCACATGATATCAAGATTAGAGTTTCATATGAACATCATGCTTTGAATTCCAGAAATTTTTGAATGTCATGTTTCGCTTCCGCTCGATTCTTAGCTAGATGATGTTTATAGCTCTAAAATATATGAGATCCTTCAATATATGAGTATGCAAAAGGATGTGTTGTACACGTTTTTTGTAAGACACGTAGACATTTAGTTAATCCACCCATATGACTATATGAAGTAATGATTTGATTTGTGTTGGAATTATCTTCTACTGCAGCATAGAGCTATTCCTTTTTATGTTATATCCAAATAAGTAAATAGATAAACACTGTCTACTTATGCTTAAAAGCATATTTTACAGTATTTCTTACATATTATGTGTTATGTTAAAATATTATAATCTTATTTTCAGTCACCAATTTAGTATTTCAAGTCTTATTTTGTAATCTGAAAAAAAAAATGAGGTAAACAAAGAGCTCACTAGATGCAATCTATTCCACTTTATTGGAAAGATCTGTTGCATTTTTTTTATGATAGTCAAGATTAAAGAAAGGTGACAAAAGAAAGAGAAAGATAAGTAAACAAAAGATGATAGACAAAAGTTAAAGGTGATAATGATGATATTTAATATAATAATGGTTGATTCACTATGATTTGTGAGATACATTATTGAGTTGTAATAAACTGTATAGTTAAAACTCATATCAGTGGTTACTGTTCATGCGGTACTATTCATGATACTATTGAAATAGTAACCATCGGTGCTTACTATTCACACGATACTATTCATATTATACTGTTCACGTGGTACTATTCACACCAATCACTATTCACGATACTGTTTATTTGACCAAACCATTAGGATTTGACCTAATACCCTATTTATTCTTTCTCTCCCTCATTGTGCTGCACTCTCCACTTTTTCATAATCTTTCTTTCATCCTCTCTCTCACCTTCAACACCGAGAAAGAAAAAAAATCAAAGATTAGCAATGGATGAGTGCAGGGATGTAGTTCTAATTTTAATATGTATATTACTTATGATCCTTATTTATTTGTTCATTTTCATCAAGTTTATAATTTTGAATATAAATGTGAAACTTGATTAAAATTATAACAATAAGGATCTATATCACAGATCTGAATCTTTTGGTAAAAATAATTGTATTTTAGATGGTTGAATTTTGAGATTTTGATTAAACTCTTTTACTTTAATCTTTATTTCATTTGTAGCCCATTAATCGTTTGGAGCTATTGAACGGGGGCATATTATTCTCAATATCCACTTGCAATTTATAACTTGGAGCTATATGATTTTATGTTCTCATATATAATTTTATTGTAATATGATGAACAAAATAAATATATCTTACTCGATGAATATATTTTTTAGCATTATTATTCCTATGAATATAGCAATTGACACAGTTGTTGCCATGAATGTTATTGTATTATCGGCCTTATTTAATATATTTTATGGCCTTGTAATGGTTCAAATAATTCTGCTCTATATATGAGTTTTCTTATACAACTATAGCAGTTGAGAAAAGATATAGTGATCCTAGTTTTTTCACGCGCTGAAATGATCACTTGTATGGTATGGGTGTCACGGTAATGAAATGAATTCATGAAAAATTCTTATGAACACCCACTAATGAACCATAAGATATTGGATCTAAAGTGTTCTATACTTTGACATGATATGAGCAGAATTATTGCAAATTCATATGGATACCGATTAAAGAATCAAATGATTTTGTTACCAAATAACTTTTCATGTACTGCTTGTGCCCAAGGAAAATTGATTAAAAGGGGCATCCCTTATTAAAATTGATATCAGAAATTCTATATTTCAAGAAATGATTCAAAGGGATATATGCGAGCCTATTATTCTATCATGTGGATCATTTCGATATTTTATTAATTAATACCCCAATATGATAATCACATGTGAGAATATTATCTACTTCGAATGCGGCATGCAAGAATACATTATTGGAAGATAAATAGTAACCCATGTGAACAGTATCGCGAATAGTACTGTTTGAATAATGGAGTTGCTAGGTACTGTTCGAATAGTAGTGTGCCGGATACTATACAAATAGTGACGCGTAAATAATAACCACATAGTCATTATGGGCACAATTTTCGGATAATACAATCAAGATAACTCATCTTGATAATGAAGAAAAATTTACATCCCACTCATTTAATGATAGTGTATATTGAGATTTGTGTTGAGCATTATGTGACTCACACACATATGGTCTAGCTGAAACCTTTATTAAATACTTGCAGCTAATTGCTAGACCAATATTATTACTGACTAAGTCTGGTCCTGTTGAGAACTTAGGTATCATATGCTACAACATTTATTCAAACAAAGCCAACCGTTTGAATTATATACTCTCCATTATTCGAATCTCATCTAAGGATGTTTTGTGCAATGTATGTTTATGTTATTCCCCCACAAGCGCATAAAGATGAATTTATAAAAGAAACTGAGAATTTATAAAACCCCATCAAATATTATATTGGGACATTGAAGGGATCAGTTTCAATAGCATATTTTGCTAATTAATGAAATGATATTCTTAGTATTAGGGGGAGAAAAATAAAAGCTGGAACAATAAATATTTCTATGACAAGTTTATCATATTGATCCTCGTATAAAATGTATTCCTGGATGCAAAGATTGTGACTAAAGTCACATATACCAGTTTTAATTGCTCCTATATAGTAGAATTGATGTTTCAATTAAAACACATATAAAGAAATAACGTTTACTACACACCGAAAGGGTGGTATACATATTGGTTCCATAGATAAAGGAGCAAAATATGCGAGTTGGCATTTTTAGATTATTTGATATCTTGCAGATGTCAAAACAAGGAGTTGAAAATATAACTGAGAAATATTACTCCACGAGAGTATCAGGTACCTGAAAATGATGTGAATATTAAAAGTATTGAGACTAAAGAGATCTTACTCAGTTAAATTACTCCTAAAAAGGAATGGAACCGATAATAGAAATTGATCATGATCAACTTTTGAAAACTGCAGTAGCTACTCATGTTATGAAAGAAATTAAGGATCTTAAATTACAAGTCCACTAAAGAATGTCAACAAATAAATGATTGGCCAATATAATCAATGAGATGCAATCCAGGCATAAAATGAATGCATATGACATATGTATGATTGCTCAAATACTCATTGAAATGACATATGTATGATTGATGAAATGCTTATTGAAATGACATATGTCTAGTTGTTGAAATGCACATAAAATATGTATAGTTGTTGATGGGATTGAGAGGGAGCATTGTACGAAATCAATCCCACATCACTATGAGAAATTTCAATGAATTAATCATAATAGTTGTCTTTCCCTTAAATTCTTTAAAGGCAAACAAAGAATGAGTTAGTACGCTGTGTGATTATACCTTGGTGTATATTCTCCGGAAAAATCATATTGATATTAGCCTGATAATTTTGAAAAAGGACTTCATATGCGCCTTATGAATATGATAATAGTTTACATATATAAATCACATGATAATATTATTGAAGCCTTAGAAAGACTCTATATATGCTGGAAGCATATATTTATGTGATAATGATATTTAAGTCTTGGAAGGACTTTATACGCCTGAAGCATATATTCACGTGATAATAATATTTATATTGAAGTCCTAAAAGGACTATATATGCTTGAAGCATATGAATAAAAATCTCGAGAAATTTATTTAATTACAAAGATCTTTATATAGAAGAAAATATCCTGGGAGAATGAGATAGAATTTTCTTAGAATATTATGATATCATGACATATTTGCTTCTGATTATCATATGCATTTGTTATATATGTTGATAAATACTATAATGACTCATCAAGAGTTATTGGTCCCGAAGCACCATATTTGAGTAAAATTAATGCACTAATATATATTGTTGATAATACAATATAGTATATTGTGTTTTGGTTAATTTGTTAGCCAGGTATAGTGTAGTTCCAATGTGAAGGATCGTGCTACTTATGTGGAACATCATATATGAACTTATCTTATTCAAGAGCATTAAAATCATCATATGTCAGCCCTACAAATACCAACTATTTACCTAACCCCCACAAAGTAAGATCACATACAGCCTATGTATTCACTTGTGGTGACAAGTATTTCGTGGCGATACATTAAACAGGTCATGAATGTTGTATCTTGAAATCATGCTGAGATTATGACAATTCATGTGGCTGGTTGAGAATGTATATGATTGAGATCTGTCACTCATGAGTCATGTTGCACTGAGTAAAGGTATTTTTGCGTTGTACTCTTTTTTCCTTCACCAAGGTTTTTTCCCACTGGATTTTTCCTGGTAAAGTTTTAATGAGGCAGACCAAATACGAGTATGTCACACTGAGATTCTATTTGAATTCAAGATAGACGTGGTACAAGTTCTCATCAAATCCAGTAAAATAAAAATGTTACTGAAGCATCCACAAAAAGGCATTACCACTTATGAACTAGCTATCAAAATTGGCATGTGTCAACTTTGTGATCATTATTGATATATTCACATGAGGCAGAGTCTTATACGCGCTACACTCTTTTTTCCTTTGCACAGATTTTGTCCCACAGGGTTTTACTGGCATGGTTTTTAATGAGGCAATACAAGAAACATATACGCCCTGCACTCTTTTTTCCTTTGCATGGGTTTTATCCCAATGGGTTTTCCTAGTAAGGTTTTTAATAAGGCAGCTCAAGAAGCGTATACTAAAAATATCGTACTCTTTTTCATTCACTAAGATTTTTATCCCACTGGATTTTTTCTTAGTAAGGTTTTAACGAGGCATATTCTTAAAAAATGAATATCCAAGGAGGAGTGTTATGAAAATACAATGTTGTGGATATTCATCGTTATGTACTTATCAAGATGAAGAGATTTATTCATAGGATCCTTGCCTAAGTGGAAGATTACTACAATTGTTGGTCAAAGATACTTATAGGATTCTTGTATAGTAGAGATTATTATATGTATATGGAATGTGATGTAATGAGTATGTCATCAAGATGGTAGAAAATTCTATAAATAGAGGGAGTTTGTAAGAAGGATATACACTTGAAGAAATCAACAATCTTACTCTTTCAAATTCTCTCTTATTTTAGTATTACTTTCCTAGTATTTATGTTTTAGTTTATAACAAACATATATATTTTCTTTACTTTTGTCAATTCTTAATTGATCATAATTATGTAGCTGTGTTTTCATCCTTTAAGAATTTTTCATCTTTATGGATGTGGATTATGTAGATTCTTGCCATATGTGTACAGATCTTTGTTAGTACGTAATGTTGATTGATTATTGAATAGAGATGGGTTAATGCGGCAGAGATAATATGTACCTTTTTGTGATCAATGCCATCTTAAAATTAACAAGTTAATTGCTAGGGTTAAGTAAAAGATAATATATGAGTTCGTTGAGATAGATTATACTCTAATACACTCACATTATTTTTTTTTGGCTAATCAAGCAAAAGTAATTCATTAAAGTTCAAACTCAAAAGTTTATAAAGTCAAACCAAGAAGAAACTCTGTCTCTACACAAAAATATCACATAATCTCCAATTAGTGTATATGTATTCATTTACAATTATTTTCCTAAATTTTTTACATTTACAAAAACGAAGTCTAATTGTTTTCAAGATAACTTCAAAGATTTGGTCTTCAGTTTGAAAGACCTCTCTGTAATTTTGCTCCTTCCAAATATCGTAGATTGAGACACAAAGAAATAGTCTAGCTTGAAGATTCTCCCCTCGACCATGAGTGTCACCCCAATTGAACGAATACTTCTCCTATTGCTCCCAACCAGCAGTTGTTGCAGCATATTGGAGATACGTTTCCTGATCCACCCACGTTAATTAATTACATAAAAGTATGCTTGTAGCCTAACCTAATTGGGTATATTGGTCAATCCAAGTCCCAATGTGTTTTTCCAGAGTTTGTCCAAATAATGTATCTTCCAAAATGCTGTCTCCATAAATTTTCCCACTAAGATTCTCTTTGTTTTAATCGTTAATTTGCATTGGTCAATTTAATTCTTTAGTTACTTAGATAATTAATCAATCCTTTCCTTAATTTATCTGCCTTTCAAATCTCACAAACAATTTCCAATTCCTAATGGATGATACTTGAGTAATCTCATTGCGTTTTCAAAGAGAAATTTTTAAATTGGTTTTTAGACAACAAGACTATCTTCGCACCCCGCTATGTGGCCGCTTACGTTTTCCGAGTTGACAATTGCAAGCTCAGGCTTGTCTAGTTGACTTATTATGATATTTTATACTAGATTAAAGCATAAAACGAAAGTAATTTATAAATTGACATTCTTTTTTAAGCAATAACTCTGAGTTAAAAAATTTGAAACTAATATATATTATTTATAAACTCATAACACTAACTCGTTG
The DNA here is from genome assembly GCA_037974665.1 of Ehretia macrophylla. Lineage (NCBI taxonomy): Eukaryota > Viridiplantae > Streptophyta > Magnoliopsida > Boraginales > Ehretiaceae > Ehretia > Ehretia macrophylla. Next base: position 63,844,493 of record CM075779.1, read on the forward strand.
ATGCCGGGACAAACAAAAATTGACAAATTTCGAAGGGGGATGTTCGACATTTCCACAAAAGATGTTGTGGCTAATTGAAAATAACCTAAAAAGAGGACTCGACTTACAAGAGCCTCCAGCACAAAAGCACCTGAGAGAGAAGCTATTAACTGAGTCGAATCAAAAAGCAAAAAAGCAATGAGAGGTGTAGGAGGACCTTTACTCTGCATAGGCGATCTGCTCAGCGATGTTGATGAACAAGCAGGAGATGTTGTTGTTGGTGTTGGTGGTGACCAACAACCCAAATCTCCATTATCATCCAATCCTATTCTTGATGGTGATCATGCCCATCTCTCTGATCTCACCAAACTATTTCAGGTTCCACAACCTCACACCCCTTTCTATCTTTTGAATCTTTATTAACAACAAATCTTCAAGGAATGTTGTTTGTGGAGCCCTTTATGATTGTTATCATTTTTTTGAAATCCGTGGGTATCCGGGGTTTGCTAGATTAATCTTATGAGGAACATTCAAGTCAACGGGGGCGGAGCTAGGAATTAAACATTGGGGGTTAAAAAGTATTTTTTTTAATGATATTACATAGAAATTTTTAAAAAATAAGGGGGCCGGGACCCGCGGAGCTCCTTGGTGCCGCCCCTGCAAGTCAACGACCAGGTAAACTGGATTGGCTACTCAATGGGGGAGCACACCCAAGACTGAGCTACCTTAATTTGTTATCATAACTATTATTATGACTCTTTTCCATTTCTTCATTTTTTTTTTATATGTCCATTTCTATTTGTTGTAATTATAGGATGGAATTATACACTTACCCTTGTTATGTCATGTGCAAATTCTCAATTTTTAAGAGAATTGAGTTCAATTTCTCCATTTGCATATGTGTGTATTGATTCTAGTAAATTAATCACCTTGTCTAATATAAAAACTTTAAGCTGTTAGAGATGTATTTATATTTATTTTTATTTATTGTCTTCAACAAGTCCCTTGCGTACAGCCCGGGTTCTTTTGTTTGAGCTATACACATGAGAATATTCTTTTTTAAGTGGTTGGGCATCAAAACTGGAACGGAGGACCTGACTCTATTAACATGTAAATTTATCCCTTAAATTTACTATATTGTAAGTTTAAAGTTAGAGAGGAGTTTTCTTATTCTGCCGATTCATTTCTAGATATTATTGATACATCGGGGTTTCCCTCCTCTTTTATCCCTATCCCATATGTAGTACAATCTTTGAATCAATAGAGAACTTTTTCTTCTGTATGAATCAATATTATTTCCCAGGCAATGCTGAAGCTTTCCAGCAAACAGTGAAGCTTCATTGTGTCTTTCTGTCTAACTTTATTTATTTGTCTTCAGCATCTCGACCCATATATCTGAAAATTTTGTTCTTTTGGAGACCCATGGTAAAATGAATGTGGGATTGAGTTAGATCTTGTGATGTGTTTGGCATTAAGCTAGAGCTGCTGAGTTCATCAAATTATGAATATGGGCAGCTTTTGGTTTGCCCATCTATGCCCTTTGGGGGGTTGGAGATTCTTTCATGAAATGGAAGTGGAATTGGAGGCATTTGTTTTTTATCCAACATATTTTCTGTTATTCAGAAAGGAAACAAGAAAAAGAAAATGATATTTACTGCAGTAATATTTGGTTAAACTTTGATTAATGATCCATTTAAAAAATGTTATGCTTTTTGTTGCATGGTGTAAAAGTAGTTAGCTGATCTCTCCTCCTAAACCTTTGTATAGGATGACTATGACCAACTGAACAAGGCTCTTGCTGGCACAGACCACTCTTGGACAGCTCTTACACTTAAGGTATGTATTAGGATTGAGTTGGACTTGATGTTCAGTCAGTTGGATGATCCATCTGCAACACATGGGGTGTGTGCAGGGCCCACATGTAATCACAGCCGGATCATCCGGCTGCCAGACACAAGCATCTTTCATTAGGCTTTGCTTGTTACTGACTTGTTTGTTAGACAGCTTTCTAATCAACATGAATGAAAAAAGGCAAATTGTGTTTATGTTAAATAAACTTTTCCTTTTTTCTATTTTTTTTTTGGTTCTGTGCGGGTGGTTGTTTGGGGTGTTTGCAGCTATTTGGCAAGAAATTTGTGAGCTGTGACGCTTGAAAATACTCCAAAGGTTGTATTTGAAAAGGGTTTACCATTCCTCTCAACTCAGATTGACCAACTCATGGATGAAATGATTTTGCAGCTCAGATTGTTAGACTCATCAAGGTGATTTTTTAAAATGATATGCTTATGGCTCACTTTTTGAGAAGGATAAGTCGAGTTAGGTTGTACAATTTCGAAAGTGGTTACAGTTTCTAAGCATCCCATCCCTCAAAGTAATGGTTGTATTCGAGCTCTGATTTTTGGGATGCTGAAATGCCCTGCCAACTTGCACTTATTTTCTATTTTTGCAATTTTAGTATCGTCTGATCCATATAGCTGACTTCATCTAGTAAGATGAGGTTTTCTTTTATTTGATTTGGTGTTTTACATGTCTTTAGGAGGTATGTCATCATATTATTCGTGTTCAATCTAGCGAGTATGCAATTTTTTGTTTTTCTTTTCGGCTTCTTTCTTCCCTTTCCATATTCACACTCATGTTGACGATTCTATTGCACATATGCTTGCCTCCAGCTATGCACTGCTCTTGAAACGGCAAACAACTTGATTCAATCAACCAACTCTCATGTTGGCGCGTTGTCGGAGAAAGTCGGGGAGCTTGAAAAAATTATCAAGAGGAGAGATTCTGCAATTGCACAAGTCAAAGCCATTCAAGGTTCTCTAAAACATAGAGGTGGAACACTTCCTGGGGAGAATAGTTGAAACCATTGATCATGTATTTACTGAAACACTATCATCTTTAGTTCAACATTTGAGCCAGTTTCTTATTACAGAAAAGGTGCAACGACAATGCAGATGAAGGAACAGAATATTCGTTTCTTCTTCTTCTTTTATGTACGAAAAGACAAGATGGACTCTCCATTCTTGTAACATCCCGTCCCACATTGGGTGTAAAAAATGTGTTTAGTTTTTAAATGATTTAGGTTCTCTACTACTATCATCAAGGGTTTTAAATCTTTGATGTCAGTTGATTAGGTTCAATAATAGTTGGATTCGGGTCTTCATTTCATGGGCACGTACAAAAAACTCACTGTGTAGCTTAAATTTATTGTATGAGCTTTTCATCTGCGGTTTGTTTAGTGATCCAAAAAGCTCTATCATGAAATTCTTTTTCCTTGTACAAGTATGAATTCCCCAAAAATGGTTCTAATTACACTTTGTGCTCTTAAACTTTTTGACGATTCAATTAATCTTTCTTGGACGAACCAAAGGAATAACTTAACATCTAAAACCTAAAGATTAGAAGACTATTTTTTCAATCCTAAAGGCTATTTTGGGTGATGTGGGAATCAGGTGGTGGGCTTGTATCAAGGGATTAAATCTCCTAATAACATTATCCAACTGTAGGGCAAGGAGTGTAGTCCACAAGATGGGTGAATAGATCTTCTCATCAGATTCCATTCATAACGTTACAAAGGTATAAGAGAATCATTACCCACAAGAAAGATACGAAAACCAACTTAATACTCTTAAGATTCAGCTGCACATAAATAGGAACCAAAACAAGAATTTATGTTAACCCTGGACCAAGAGGGTGGAGGGGGGAGATTTCGATAATGAAGAAAAGCCTACGATTCTCTTCAAGTTGACATCATGAGAACATTAAGCAGATCCGACCCTATCGCGAGGGATCAAGCGCAGTTCTGAACCATGTTTAAGAAAGACGTTGCCTGAAAGAACCAATCAGATAATGAAAACATTAGACAGTGAAGTAATTACTGTTCTGACAACCAAATGAAACTCATATTTAGCATCCATTGTAATATACTTCATAGAAACAGTATATACAGATTGTATGATCAAGATAGAGTCCATTCATATAACACAATACCCACATTGACGTCAAGTGTACCAAAGTCGAAAGGCAAAAGGTAAATAAGTATGTTTTAAGAGAACATGCTTTAGAAGTAGACAATCAAATCTATTATTGGGTCTTGTATAGTACTTTTTGACTTTAGTAGCTAGGAACTACCAACTGCAACTCTCTTGTCTTCCAATCCTTTCTGCACTTGAGGCTTGTTATGACTAATTTATTTTCGCTTAAATTACTAGAAATGAGATGTCACTTAGCTGCTATCACCACCGAACAGTTCCACCGCATCATGACATTACCTACAAATACTCTAGAAGTGTTGTAATCATACATTCCGCCATCCATCCAACATCTCACTCTTAAGCTCATGATAGAATTGTTCCCTCGAGACTTTATGAAGGACAAAGGAAAATTTTCATTAGTTTTCACTTTTGCTTTTTCTACATTCTCATTTTCCTTTGATAGCTAAAAGTTTTGCCAACTGCTGACTCTGAACAGGACAACCATATGTACAGAACTCTGTCCACCTGGTCTCTAAATATCAAAATTTCGAATAACTACAAATATAATCAACTCAATTCAAATCGAGAGCTAAGGAACACAACAATTTTGACACATTTGTCATTTCCCACACCAGAAGTAACCAGGAAAAATTTCATATACAAAGTTCAAGTTCTTCAAAGATCCTTCCACCAAATCTCTCCTCATGCGGCAAAAGAACAACATAGTCTAGAAAGCAGAAAAATGGAGCTCAAAATCAAGGTTTCAAAAGAAAAGGTCTTATCAACTTTCACTTTTTCAACTAAGACGCGTTCAAGTAGGTCAATAAGTGCAGGCCCTCAAAGTTGATAAACCATCTGACTTATGAAAAAGTTACTAAGTTGATAAACTTTATTAATTGGACAAATATGTAAGTCTTCCCTCTTTATGAAGTCATATATGGGCATCATTGTAAAGATGAACTAAATCACAGCTTCCATAGCCTGGCTCTTCATGTTAGCATCATATAATTACTCTCTCTCTATAACTAGGAAATCTCTTCATGCATACACAAGCAATCACCAAATCCGACCCCATATATATGCTATTCATAAATGGTTGCTCCATCTTTTCCCCTTCGCCATCAGATGAAGTCTTGCTTGTCATAGAACCAAACAAGAACGAATAAGATGAAATTTAGACTCTCACAGGTTCACAACCATAGCTACTAATCTAAGGGGATCAGCCATCAAATGCAGATAGTACTAAAACAACCATTCCCCAGAGAGGCCCACTACAATCTTCTAGACATTCTAAATCACCTCCAAGTAATAGCTGAAAGAGCTTAGGTTAGACTAATCTTCAATTTGCTAGCTGAACTTCTCCTCCTTATTCTTACTACTTGTATAGTAAGTTTTATGCTTTTTGCTTAAACCTTTTCACATTACACTTGAAGTATAGGAAAAATCACAAAATATGAAACAATTTTGCTTTCTATCTTTCCTCATTTTTTTTTTCATTTGTTAGTTTTTTCCTTTGGGTGAATCCATGACAATCAAATACATAGACCAGCAAAATAAATCAATCTTACATGAGCCATTTCTTGAAACAGTTGACACAAAATTGAATTTGATAAAAACTACCTACCCACTAGCCAAAAACCAGATGTAACAAAAAACCCTCTTATATATTTGACTTTTGAACACAAAATTATGCTGATTGAAAGCACCATAAAAGTATAAATCCAGAAATCAGCAAAAAGCTCAATAGAGCAGGACAAATCTTTTGAAGCAGGATAATTAGGAAATTTAGTGTTCAGATTTAAAAAGAGTATCAGAGAGTTTTTTTTTTTTTTTTTTTTTGTTTTTTCCGAGAAATAAGTATCAGAGAGTTTGCATAATTCAGATTATAAAATTCTCTTAGATAAATCAGTTTAGGCACTAAAGAAAAAGATTTAAAATGTTCGTCAATAAGAAATTCACGAGAGAAACATCAGCTAAGAAACTAGAAGGAAATATATCAGCAGATAGCCGTTAGATAGTTGATATAATAATTTCTTTCAAAGTCTGCCACCTATAACATTCTATGCAAATGTCAGAAGATTATAAGTATGTTGTAAGAGAATAAGGAATCTCAACTCTATGTTCTTCGCCACACCCAACACCCTACAAAACCAAACAAGGGTGGATCCAAGATTTACATTTAGTGGCGGCTGAAATCATACAATTTAACATTCGTATACGAGTAGTTGCAAAAATCTATGCATACACTCAAACAAGAAACCAATATAGGAAACACAATAACGTTTGATAGAAAAAAGTTGATATTTACCGGCACTTTGCTGAGGATTTATTCCCACACCATCTGCGCAAGATAAGAAAGAACTTCGTTCAATATACAATAAAAATAAACTTAATTTACAGAAAACTTTTGGGCATACAAATTGTAAAACAACAAGATTCATCTTTGGTTGGCAAGACACGTACTTACGATCCTGTAGCAGTTTATCATCTCATAAAGTTCATTCTTATTCTAAACATGCAAATCACTTCAAATATATACAACTAATCACCCTCTATTTCCTAAAACCCTTTGCTAAATTCTCCAGAAAATGCCATTCTAAATTCAGATTAATCATCAATTAAGATTCCATCAAAAGCTTCTAAAACAGAACAGAAAAGCATTTACTTATACACACATACATACTCACATGTAAATTTATAGGCATACACACAAACACACACACACACATATAAAGTACCATTGGTGATAATGGCGCTGGTTTGGGGAGGGACTTTGAATTCCTCGGCGGCGAATTTGAGTACGGCGGTGAAAGGAGCTGCTTCTGGAACGCTAAAACTGAATAATAAACCAATAAAAAAAAAGGAAAATTTTAATTGAAATTAACAATTCTAAGCTATACATTTCTAAAATTAAAAAAAAGAAAAGAAAAAGGAGGGTTAGGATGGTAAATGAGGAAATAATTTCGTACACTTTGAAGGGCAATTTGGGATCGGAGGTGAGAGTGACCTTGAACGACACCTTGCCGCCACCCCCTGCCGCTGCACCACCACCGCTCGCCATACTCTCTCTTTCTTAACTGTAATAACTGATGCGTATGTATTTTCTTTGTGTGTGTACTGTGTGTAATTGTGAGAATATATAACTAGTATTTTGTGAATGCGTATAACGAACGCGGCATTTATTGGTAATGACGAGTCTCTGTACCCACGTGTTCAACCGAATCCAATGTGGGCCTTATATTTCTAATGCGTGGACCACGCATGCAAAGTTATTGAGTCGGAATTATCTAAGAATTTTTTTAAATGAGTTTACGTACAGGGTCATCTCATATTGTTACATCAAAATATTTTGAATGATTAAATAAATTATATTAATCTCGTCTTAAATAAATTATATTAAATTCACTCTAAAATTATAAATTATATAATACTTAAACGTGTCGTAATATATATTTCTAACAATAAATTCAAACTCCGAACCTTTAATCACTACTTAATTACATTGCCAAACCCTTGGGGGCTAATCACTCTTAATTGTATTGACTATTGGCAAACGGACATGCAGCCATATATATATATATAGACAAGACTCTAATTGTTTGTCATTTGAAGAGTGACAGAAAAACAAGGACATTTTACAGAAGAAGTAAAGCAAAGGTTACCAACATGAAAGAGTTAACAAGTGTTAGTTGATATTAAGTACGTTTCCACAATTATGAATAAATTAAAGTGTTTATTCATTTTTTTTTACTAACAAAAACAAAAATGATTTTTAAATCTGATTGAACTTTAGACAAGAAGGTGACTTCTAAGGTAAGAAGTGAGTACCTAGCACAACTACTATTAAAATGAAATTGTGATGCATGTTTTAAGCTTTAAAAATTAATTTTTAGCAGATAGATATCTCAAACGCTCTTCAAATCTAATTCTCCTATTTGATGAAGTACAAACAGCTACAATTAAGTATCTTTTAATTAGTTGAAAATTTATTTTGAAATTTGAGAGAAAATAGCTATAAAAAATTGTCTTTGAGCTAAAATTCAGATATCTTCTTTCTAATAACTAGTAGTATTTCATACTTTATAAATAGTTAAAGCCTCGCTAGGCACATATATTATCATAAAGGGGGAAAATTGTTAGTCTTAAGAGCTCACATCGTCGTTCGTGGTGATAGGCATATATATTTTCATGGAAGGGGGAAAATTATTAATTTTAAACGCTTACATCATGTTGTTCTTAAAGATAATAATTACTGTATTAGGTGCTAAATTTGTATTTCGAAAAACACATTTGGCTTATTTGATCGAGCAAAAACAAAATAAATCTCATGTTTGAAGAAATTAAGTACGAAGTTAGAAAACGTTGAGCATGTATGTAAAGAAGTTCAAGAACGAAGTTTGACATACACAATCTAGGATATTTGAGGATATCATGTTTGCATAAAGGCCAAGGCTATATACTTGTGCATGTCACTATTGGGTATTCCTCAAACTCCTAGGCTTGAATGCGTTTGCAAAGGGTTTTTTCAAGATCTCAGGTGTTGATATATGTCAATATCTACTTCTTCACAATAAGTATCGTTAATTATATGGTAGCATAAATTAATGATTCTGACTTAAACGTCGATGAGGTCAAAAGAGATCGCGATGGCTACAAGAAAGAAGTTCGGGAATTTGGAATTACCTAAGATGACGTCGGGATGATGCAATACTAAAGTTAGCAAATTTGACCAAATGAAACTTCATAGAAGTTGACTTGGATGCTAGCCACCCATGTGATAAATATGGGTGGTTAATACTTTGAATATGATTGGTAAAGCCAACCAAGATTGAAATGTTTGATAGGAAAGTCTCCTGTGGCGGGCTAGCTGAATTCTATAAATAGGCATGCATTAGTTCATCATTTTCATCCACAACACAACTCCAAACACAATCCTAAGTTAGTCTTTCTTTCTTGTATTCTTCTTGTAAGTCCAGAAGCCATTGAAGCTCTAATCTTGAGAGCGCACGGCAAGACAATTATCTTGTAAGTGTTATATTGAATTGTTATAACGAGTAGTGTTATCTTTCTACTTGATTATTGTTAAGACGTTTCTGGGAAATTGGTTATATTCTTACATGGTATCAAGAGCTTAAGGGGCTCTCAACAATAATCTTGTCTAGTAAAGCTCAACAACTATGACTACTCAAGGTGCTAGTTCTTCTTCTACCAGTTCTAGTTTCGGTTTAGTACCGACAATTCATATCCGTCCCCCTACTTTCACAGAAGGAAAGCTTGATGGCACGAACTATCTTTTATAGAAGTTCAAAATCACTACAGTTTTGGACTCCTACGAACTCCTTGATACAGTGTTAGGCACAGATGCAGAACCAGTTGCAGTCCGTGCTGAAGATGACACAAAAAAGGTCACACCTCCAGATCCTCAGCTTGTCAAATAATGGAGGAGACGAAATGCTGATGCACTTTGTGCAATTGTCACAAGTGTTCAGGATTCCGTCCTCACTCTTATTCAACACATAACCAAGGCATCTGAAGCTTGGAACATACTGAAAAATCAATATGAAACAAGGAACCAAACTCGCATTCAGAACTTGGAGAATCAGTTAGCTGCTGAGAGATTAAGTGAAGATGAAGTAGCTGAGTCATTTATTAGTAGGATGAAAAACCTACGTGATCAAATGGCTGCAGTTGGTATTGCCAAATCAACCGAGGAACTAGCTCGAAGGTGCATTAGAGTGTTGCCTCCAAAATTTGACGGCCTTGTGACAGTACTCAATACACAAGTTCGCATTTCTCCTTTGACGTTTGAAGAATTCACTGCCATGTTGATGGAGGAGGAGATGAGGCTGAGGAGCAGAGAAAATCAACTTGACTCTGCCTTTACAGCCAAGGCGAGGAGTAACCAAGAAGAAAAGAAGAAAGCAAAGAAGAAGACGTTCTTTGGATCGTGCTACTACTGCAATAAAAAAGGTCATGCTGTCAAAGATTGCAGGAAACGAATCCATGACGAGAAGAACGGAACTTTAAAGCCAAATTGGAGAAATAAAGAGTTTGCCAATACGGCTGAAACAGAAGTGCATCTGTTTACTGTAACAGATGTATCGGAGGAAACGTGTACTAGCGCACATGTACATCAAACAAGTGTATGGGTGTTAGATAGTGGAGCTTCCCGACACATGACCAGCAAGAAGGAGTTATATGACTCCATAAAACCTCTACAAGAACCAATGAATGTTGTCGTCGGGAATAATGCGAGGTGTCCCGTTGAGGGCACTGGAACCATCTCGCTCGTGTCTCAAGATGGAGCAAGCAAGAAGCTGTCCAACGTACTCTTTGTACCCCAGATCACCAGAAATTTGCTATCTGTAGCTGCTATTACAGATAATGATCTAGAAGTGCGGTTCAAGAAGACGGAAGCTTTGATTCTTGACAAGGATCAAAATATCGTAAGTAAAAGTATTCGCAAAAATAATCTTTACGAAATCAGCTCTCTTTCTGCTGTCGTGGATGCCAAAACAAGTCAACTTTGGCATGAAAGGTTCGGGCACATTTCCTATCCTGTGTTAAAGGAAATGCAAAAGAAAAAGATGGTGGCCGACTTGCCTTCAATTGAAGAAATTGAAGGACCATGTGAAGCTTGTATGCTGGGCAAGCAACATAGACAGTCATTTCCCAAAGAGAGTCATAACCGATCAAAGGCTCCTCTAGAGTTGGTACATGCTGACCTCTGCGGAAAAGTGACTACGACGGCGTTGGGAGGAGCTTCCTACTTTATGCTGTTAGTCGACGATTATAGTAGGAAGATGTGGGTGTACTTCCTTCGAGACAAGGCTGATGCTCTTGAAAAGTTTAAAGTGTGGCACAAACTTATGACAAATGAGAACACAACTCAGTTGAAGAAACATCGTACTTATCGTGGGGGGGAATTCTGTTCTACAGAGTTCACCAACTACTGCAACAAGCTTGGGATTAAGCGCCAATTAACTGCTCCATACACACCACAACAAAATGGAGTTGTGGAACGAAGAAATCGAACAATTGTAGAAATGGCTCGATGCATGTTGAAAGGTGCTGGCCTACCTGACACATTCTGGGCTGAAGCAGTCAACACAGCGGTATACATCCTCAATCGGTGCTCAACCAGGTCACTCAACGATAAGACTCCTAATGAGGCTTATTATGGTACGAAACCTTCTGTGTCTCATTTAAGAAAATTTGGGTGTAAGTGTTTTGTACACATTCCAAATAAAAATCGAAAGAAATTGGATGACAAGAGCAAGAAGGGCATTTTCTTGGGATATAGTGAAGAGTCTAAAGCATACAGACTCTATGATGTAGAGGCCAAGAAGGTGATCATAAGCCGAGATATGGTGTTTAATGAGAGACCACACTCAATGGAGGATAGCGGTCCTGCCATTTCGTCATCAACCGATGAAGTAATCCACCAAGTGCCTGAACAACGACCGTTGAACAATGAAGAAGTCTCTAATGATGAGGAGACTGAAGACCAACCTGTTGTACCTACAAGGAAGCCACAACCGAAGTGGTTCTAACAGCTCTTTGATGGAAGAAATTCAGGAATTACTGATGATAGTCCACGTCCTGATGGACTAAGATGATCAAAGAGAATAGAGGAGTAGAACAGATCAGGACAACAACTAGTAAACATGGCTTTGATGACCCAAATCATCAAGACGGTAAAAGAATCGGTAACTGTAGAGGAAGCCATGTCAGATCCAAATTGGAGAGCAGCTATACAAGCCGAGTATGATAGTATCATGAAAAATGATACTTGGGAGATCGTTGAAAAGCCACCGAACAGAAAAATTATCGGCACCAAATGGATCTAGAAAGTGAAGTACAAGGCAGATGGAAGCCTTGAAAAATACAAGGCACGCCTTGTAGCACAAGGATTTTCTCAAGTCGAAGGTTTCGATGTATATGAAACCTTTGCTCCAACAGCAAAAATGTCAACAATCAGGCTAGTTATTGCAGCTGCCGCCCATTATGAATGGATTGTACATCAAATGGATGTCAAGTAAGCTTTTCTTAATGGGCAACTTGAAGAATAAGTCTACGTTGCACAACCCCCTGGCTTCCAAATACTAGGTGAAGAAGAAAAAGTCTGCAAATTGGAAAAAGCTTTATATGGGTTAAAGCAAGTACCACGAGCTTGGTACAAACGTATAGACTCTTTCTTCTTGCAGCATGGTTTCTGTAGAAACAAATCAGAGGCCAACTTGTATGTTCTAAGTGAACAAGAAAAGAAGGTAATTGTAGTCCTATATGTGGATGATTTTGTAATCATTGGTGACCATGAAGATAATATTCGGAAGACGCAAGAATGGTTGAGCCAAGAATTTGAAATGACAAATCTTGGTCTTCTTCATTATTGCTTGGGAATCGAGGTATGGCAAAAACCTCATACTATCTTCATCTCGCAGCAACGATATGTTCGTGAGCTTCTGACTGCATTTGGTATGTCCGAGTACAAACCAGTTGTCACCCCGATGGAAGTGAATACAAAGTTATCAATTGACGATCCTTCAGAACAAGTTGATAACAAGCTCTACAGAAGGTTGGTGGGAAGTTTAATCTTCCTTTGTAACACAAGACCTGATATTAGTTATGCTGTAGGAGTTCTCAGTCGGTTTTCAAATAAACCGAAACAAAGTCACTGGCAAGCAGGGATGCGGATCCTCAAATATCTCAAAGGCACGTTGGAGTATGGGATATCATACAAGTCTGGAGATACTTTATCTGGGTACTGTGACTCAGACTGGGCTGGTGATATTGACTCAAGAAAATCTGTTACAGGTTACGTATTCACATTCGGTGGTGGAGTCATCTCATGGGCTAGTAAGAAGCAACCCACCGTTGCACTTTCATCAACGGAGGCAGAATACAAGGCTACTTGTGTAGCATCCTGTGAAGCTGTTTGGCTACAACGCATCATGACTGATATTGGCATTCCAATAGAGGAAGCAACAATGTTGAAATGTGACAGTCAGAGTTGTATAGCCATGTCAAAGAATCCGGTATTTCATACTAGAACAAAACACATAGAGATTCAGTATCACTATGTGAGGGAACTGATCGAGGAAGGTGAAATCTACATGGAGTACTGCCCTACAGAAGATAATTGTGCAGATATCTTCACTAAAGCGTTAGGGAGCGTCCAATTGAGCAAGCATCTTCAAACATTGGGTGTTGGCCCAATAGCTTAGTCAACATGAGGTGAACATTGAGGGGGGGGTGTTGATATATTTCAATATCCACCTCTTCACAATAAGTATCGTTAATTATATGGTAGCATAAATTAATGATTCCGACTTAAACGTCGATGAGGTCAAAAGAGATCGCGATGGCTACAAGAAAAAAGTTCGGGAATTTGGAATTACCTAAGATGACGTCGGGATGATGCAATGCTAAAGTTAGCAAATTTGACCAAAGGAAACTTCCTAGAAGTTGACTTGGATGCTAGCCACCCATGTGGTCAATTGTAGCCACCCATGTGATAAATATGGGTGGTTAATACTTTGAACATGGTTGGTAAAGCCAACCAAGATTGAAATGTTTGATAGGAAAGTCTCCTGTGGCGGGCTAGCTGAATTCTATAAATAGGCATGCATTAGTTCATCATTTTCATCCACAACACAACTCCAAACACAATCCTAAGTTAGTCTTTCTTTCTTGTATTCTTCTTGTAAGTCCAGAAGCCATTGAAGCTCTAATCTTGAGAGCGCACGGCGGGACAATTATCTTGTAAGTGTTATATTGAATTGTTATAACGAGTAGTGTTGTCTTTCTACTTGATTCTTGTTAAGACGTTTCTGGCAAATTGGTTATATTCTTACATCAGGATTGGAGTAATGAGCAAGTACGGGAGCTTGACCAGGAACAAGATAACGAGAAGTAGATTAACCGAACACATCCCAAAAAAGATTTTAAAAATTATAGCAAGTATACGTAAAACAACTTTGGAAAGGCTTGTATTCAAGCCATCAAGGATTTTAAGGACGACTGCTTCTTTTCATGTCATAGTCTTAATTAAGCAATGTTCTCTCTGTGAAATCAGAATTTTAAGTGAAGAAAACATGTCTTATGATGTTTTTAACCAAGATCTTTAATTTAAGCCTTAATGTCATAAATCAAAGGTTTTTTTTTTTTTTTATATATATAATTTAATCTCCTAATCATCTTTGTTGACTACTTTCAATTAGATGAGAAATAAGAAAAGCACTCCTTCCATCCACTAATCTTGAAAATATTTAGATCCGATTATTTAGACCTGAACGATTCTTTATACTGATAAAACTCACATGATGCAAAGTCACCATGTTATGAAAGCCGTTAAATCCACAACCCATCTTCTAACCTTTGTAAGTAAATGGAATCTAAGAAACTTTTACTGCATTCTTGTGACACGTCTTTCACGCTGTTTTTCATTGCGAAAGCTATATAGGGCCAATGTTGGAAAGTGGGTAAAAGCTGTAGAACAAGTTAAATGGAATGGTTGGATAGCGACTCGTAATCAAAGGTCTTGAGCCTGAACCTATATTCTTTTATTATAAATAATGTCTAACCCTTAATTGACTTGAAATATGCATTAGGACATAATGTGACATATAAATGAGAGAGCGAGTACTATTCGAGATCTACTAGTTTATCAGAAAGAAAAAGTACACAAGTACTTCAAACTTCATTATATTGAGAACAATTGAAAAATGTGATCATATATTAAGTGATTAGTTATATCTGAAGATATATGATCAATAAAGATCTACTTGCAACTTTATAATGTGCAATAGAAATATAGTCCTCAAAACGAATTCAAACTTTAGCCCACTAAATGAGGTCGGCAATCCACATCTTCCTCGTACAAAAGAAATATACTGCATAAGGTTGGATACCTCATAACTAACTGTTACACGCAAGAAGAGAATCTTCTCATGTAATTCATATGGTATATCATCTCCTTGATCACCTTCTCAACTAAAGTAGTAACTGTTTTGCAAATTTCTAATTTTCTTCCCTTGTTTAAACGAGTCATGATACGAGAGTGGTGAGTGTAACGTAAAAAAGTGAACGTATTATGTATATATACAGAGTATCTGAAACAAAGTAGGAAGGTTGGGTAATCAAAGGGCTTATGCACCTTTCTGGGGCAGTGTTTCAAAGGCAGAAACTGTGTTCTCAAACTTAATACGATGCAGCGGCGCGCCACTTTGCTTGATCGCACAAGCCTGTTTGTCTTCGAGTGGACAACGAGCTTTCAACATTGAAAAGACGTGATTATTCAACCTCCTTGCTTTCTTCATGGCTTCTAAAAGGCCTTCCAATCCCTTTCAAGAAGAAGCACAGCGCACAATCAGAATGAGGGAGAACTAAAATCAAGCCATATTTGGTACAAACAGCATCTAAGAGAAAGTCCTCATGCTTGTGAATATGTAAGCTCAAAAGATGACACATTCAATCGACTATGTCTATGCTGAACATAGTTTTATCAACATATACAACTCCATCATAATAATGTAATTGTCAGCCATCGCTAAGCTTCTGAACTTGTGTATTAATTAGATCAGTAAAGCCAAGTATGAAAATACAAGCCGCGCTAGTCCAACAATGTCATTCACAAATTTAATCATTAAATTAAACTTTCAGCTAATGTATGTTCCACTCGAGAACTTCATTCCTAATGTCATTATCATTTCGATCAACTCACATTAGAATGACATGCAAAATGACCGTGCCATGCAATTCCAGTTTGTTGCAGGTAAACTACAGAAGAAATTTCCACAAACCAAACTAAAATCTAGCTTTAGATTAGAACAAATGCTAAACAATGTTCAACTCAATGGGATACAAATGGATGGTTTTTAGACATTGTAAACAGCTACATAAAACATGAACAAAGCAAAAGAATTTGGGGTTTCCAATATTTATGTTGATCTCTAACTCAACAAAATTTAGGCCCTCCAATAATAATTAAATTTGATTGTGAAACACAAACTTTATCTTTCCCAAAACAATGTCGTGACGGTATCCCTACTATCATACTTGGGTATGATAATTGAACTCATACTCCTTGCAAAAGACAAACTTTATGTTTTTGAGTCTCATATTAGGGTTGCAGGGTAGGAAAGAGGAAACAGACTGTAGTTGTTGCTGTTGTCAGTGTTGTAGTATGCAAGGGAGTTATTTTAGAACTTCATCAAGGAGGTTTTGATATAATGCTATAGCTTCCAGATCTAATTATCAGACTCAAGGTGCGTTGAGACGAGAGCATGTCCTATCTTTAGGTCTGGTCACTGTCACCATATGATGCAACAAGTATGTTGTCTACTAGGACTAGGATTCATAGATTGGATCAGTACATAAACTATTGACTCTAAAAGTTATGCAGAACTTCCCAACCAAAAACCTCAAATGCGATGACGCATTCCAGAATCTGCCAGACATTACTACTAAACTCTTGACTTCTAGATTTAGCTACAAATAAAATTGTGAAACAGCTTATGCAGCTTAAATAATTGACGAGAAGGCCATTAGATGGCTTAACTCCAATCAGCTGAGAACTTGATGCTCCTGAATTGAATACGAACCACCTTCTAAACTCCATATCTGATTCTATCCTCCCAAGAACTTCATTGATAGCATAGTGAATGAGAAAATCAAGAAAACTAGAACCCGCAAAAGTATATTTTGCCCTTTTGAGGAAGTGCTTTCTAGTTTCTAAGGTCTCGAGTAATCAAAAAGGTTATGCCCTAATGAACTTCGTTCTAGAGACGGAAGAAAAAAGGTTGAACAAAAAGCAAACAAGGAACCGCTTTAGCAGTTGGCAAGTCAACAAAGATGGTGCTTTTGGATTTTAAGTCAGTCTCTACTGACCTACTCTGACCTAACAAATAACCAGATCAAAGCACCAATGCTCTAGGCATCACTCTTCTCAGATTGAGACATATGTGAAGGTATTGTTACCTGGACAAAGTGAGGGCTCTTGTGGCCTGTTGTTAGTGCTGCCTCCTCCACCTCTGCGACATTGAGAACTTGATGGGAAAAATCAAAGAGTTCAAAATGCAGTTGTTGTCCAAGCAAGTAGATTATAGTACAACCACCCCAGGCAACTGAATCACCTAGCATCTCGTGACCAGCTGACTGTGCTTGCACAGATTCGTCCAGGTATTCCTGTAAAGGCACCTCATTAGATCAACATTCAAGATGTACAACAAATGAATGAGTAACTATTAACAAACATGTAACAGATTAGGAGCTAGCTGTCAAGCAGTTAACTTTGAGATAGTGTTGGGCTAAGAGATGGGGATTTCTTTTTTTATTCTCTCAATTGTTTTCCTCCTGTTGATGTCTAAAGGAAGAGAAAATTCTTGAACCACAAATCTATCAGAATGCAGAAGATAGAAGGAATATATGATCATCTATTCCAAGCTGGGGGAGTCATTAGGGAATCTGGTTTAAACGGATTGAGAGTACCTCTACTCTGCTGCAGGTAGAGATAATTATACAGTAACAGCAGAATTAGAGATACTAACAGCTACACATATATTGCTTCTGGAGTCTAACATAAGTAGAGGATTATCATTATATCTTTATCATTATACCCTTAATTGGCTGAAGCACACCAAACTATGAAGTAAAACACGTCTTCAGAATCTAGAATTGTGAAAATTGCCAGGCAAGCAACAACTGAGTGCAAATCTCCACAAACCTATAATACATAACCTTTTGGATAGATGACAGTAAGTCATCATTGGACAATACTAAAACAGCAGCATTCTATATGTCCTTTCTATTAGAGAAGGAGAATGATGACAAGCCTGGCCACATTGATCAACAATTCAAACCATAATACACTTCCTATCCTCTATGCCAACATTAATAACCCTCAAAGCAAAATCCAAGTTATGAAAATTGTATATCCCAGACTGAATTCAGGAAAGAATCTAATAGATGAATTTATTGGCAGATTAAATACAACTAGTCCATATGATGGCAAAGTTTCAAACTCCTAACAATATACAACTTAAAAAGAAGAAATGGTGCCTAGCGAATATGAAAAAGATTTCTCTTTTAGACTAAGCTAGCTATAATATACTTCAGCCTCGTGTACGTCGCCATTTTTCTTAACATTCAAGTTTTCTCTCCTTTGTATTTCCTATAATGTAACAGTAGTCACAGTTCCATTAATACAAACTTCATATTAATTTCCACCTTTTTCCACATTAAACAGAAAAGTTGCATTGCTTCACCAATCTGTGGTGCAGATGTATCACTCACTCTCTCAATGAGTCCTGTCCAAAGAATTAACCATAAGAAATAATCCTTGCACTAAACATTTATCAACGTAAGATGACCAAAAACAAGGGACTTCACCACTAGTTTAAGGAAAGCAACTTCTGTGGAGAACTACTCTTGCAGCTTGTATCTTATTCTTACATTTCTGTGTTCTTGTTGACCTCATCTTCATAACATGAGATGCCACAACATTTTTCACATTAAATAAGCATTACCGATAATATTGTAAAGATCTAAAGGTATCGAAAAGTTGCAAATTATGCCTTGGGTTTTAGTCGAACTTGAAACATTTGAAAAGTTAATTGTTCTTCTTTCAGATTCTGATCTATGCTTTTCTCTGATGCAAATTCATTTAATACTTAGTGTTAGAATATACGCTTATCCCACATAGAAAAATCATAAATTTTGAGACCAACTTATAAGATCCTGAGCTACTCTACTTGACACCAATTGGTTTTAGAATGGAATCTCAGTTATCTTAACATGGTATCAGAGCTGGACCCTTGGTCCAGTCTTATTCATCTTCCGCGTGGATCCCCCGTGTGTTTAATCTTCCACGTGCTGGCAATATGCACTTATCCCATATAGAAAAATCATAAATTCAAAATTCACCATATAAGATCTTGGACTATTCCACTTGACACCAATTGGTTTTAGGATGGAATCTCAGTTATCTTAACACTTAGATTTTGCTAGTGCTAATTAAAGAGTGGCAAGATTTAACTCAAGGTTTAGCAATGCCTTTATGATGCTTATCAGTTTCCCTTGTTTACTTAATTTAAATGCACTGTAATCATTAAAAGACAGCGTTAGTTGACACAACAATAATATTTTCTCAATGTAATTTTAATATCATAGGTTGAAAACAGAGAAATAGCCCCTCATGGTGTGAAGTTAATGTAAGTCACATCTGGCCTTGCACAAAACCTGCACTGCCAAAAGCCTTCTACAATAGGACCATCCTCTACTAGGAAGAATGTAACTAGCTAATTCTACATAGATTGAGTGATTATTGGATTTGAATTTTGCTTCAAATCCTGCAGTTGGTCAAAAGTTCTGACTACATGATCTGGCGAGAATTTGTGCCTTTTCTTTAATGCCTTTTGGCTGTGAATTATGGAGAAGTGTTCTAGGTGGCTGTCACCAAATTGAAATAGTGGAACACTTCGAGTCATGAGAGCACAAAAAACAGACCCCAGATATACGTTTTGTCAAAGATTTTTAGAAAGATCAGCATCAATAATATGGTTGCCATCAGTGCCTTGTCAGATCTCTGCAGATTTTCCTAATTGTGTTTCAGCAAGAATAGTGAATGTAGAAGCTCTTACAATTTGCAGGCCACTGTATATACGATAGAAGTCCTTGGAAGTAGTAATGTCGATGAATCCTGTCTTGGGAGCTGCACTCCATTCACTACAATATTTGTCTAAAGCTGCACTTGTGAATGCAAGGGCATACTCCAGCACACTTCCAGTATTGATGTTGGCCTTATACAAGAGATCTGCAACCAGTTACATATTAAAAATAGTTAACAACAGGGGTGCAGATAAGAAACACCATTTCATGCAGGAAAATGATGGAAAAAATTTATAAGCCTTTAGGATTTTCTTGAGGTACACTTTATCACCCACTCCCGGAACTCATTTTCTCCATATACTATAAACTGGAAGCTAATCCAATTTCATGCCCAACACTCACTTGGATAAGGTCATTTTCTCCATATATTACAAAAAAAATTGTAAGAAACTATTGATGTTACCCTATTCTGATTTATATAATTAAATAGTTTCTAATTCATTTATCGCATTGTACTGTACCCTATAATATAACGTTATTCTGAAGCATTGGTTTAATTCTAATTTCCATTGCCATTTTACCACAACATTGTTATTTCTTTTTCAGCGAAAGAAGTCTTCTTAAATTCCATTGATCTCATCATGGTTGGTAGGGTCCTGTGAAGAATGCTTGCTTTGTATCCCAAACTCAGCAATGCGGCACAAGTTTGCTATATCTTTTGACTAGTACTTCTTAGAAATATCATATTACAGAATTTATAGAAAAAGTAAGGTGGAGGAAAAAGGTAGGATCTACTCATACTCATCAATGGTAGGCCTCAAAAGATCCTTTAGCTTCACAAACTATATTTGTAATGCTTAAGATATTTCACTCACAGAATTCTTCAATTTTTCACCACCCTTACGACTGCTACGGAGTATCCAGAGAATGGACAACTAAGAATTTCATACCAGCAGCTTCTGCCTGTCTTGTTAAGGTGTGGAATGATGCTGGATTCAAGCAGCTAGGATTTGACACAATGGTAGCAGTTGCTGATTTACAGAGAGTGACAATAGGTCCATCTCCCCCTTCTTGAGACTGCAAGATTTGCCCATCAGTGCCAGAAATAAAGCCCAGCCAAGGAGCTGTCTGCATGAAATGGCTGGTACCCAGTTCTCTCTGTCGAATAGGCAAACATAAGAAGTCAGTACATGGTATGAAAATTAAATCCAATTTTATCCAACATAGCACTGAAGATTAGATCCAATTATATTATGTTCTATTAGCAGGTAATATAGTCGGATATGGTCAAGTCAGATAGTTGAAACTGGATGGCAAAAGAGAAGTATTTACCTCTCAAGATATTAAGAAAAGAAGCAAACATGAAACTATCTATAACCTTCATATGCTATTAGAGAATTATTTACTTCATGGAATATAATGTTCCACAAAGTATTTGTTGACCTCATAACTGGATGGAATCCTCTCCCTGCTCCCATCGCTTCAATGATCTTTACTTGGATTGCCAACACATTCTGCTATTATTTTTTAAAGGTACACTTCGTTAACTTAGATGGATTGTGGAAAACCTGACATGCATTTTGTAGTTGCTCTTTGGTCGTTCAATAAAGTTTGTGCTCACCAGATCTCTGTTTAGCAGCAAAGATAAGGGAAACATGTTCCACATAAATCAAACTACCAGAATCATCCTGCCTCAAGAATTTGAACGACCATGAAAGGCCTCAGAAAAACTAGTAAAAGAATATCCAGCATAGCAGTGTGGAAAAGCATCAGTAGTGGTGGAAGGAATCAAGTAAACCATCTTTGGAGTGGATATAGGTCAAAGTTAAAGTTTTAGCATGATGTAGGCCTAGAGATCAAAATATACAACCAAAAATTTGAATGCTGTAAAAAGAAAAGCTTTGTTGGCTACTTGGCTACAGTCATGAGAAGGATACAAAGTCGAGTTGATTAGGCAACATCCCTTCAGATCTTTCTAAGATTGGAACGTGAACACAGAACTGGAATATTTTCAAATACATCCTGCACATAGGGCCATTGGTCAGCTGCAGTCTATATCATTTTTTAATAAATGATGTTTTTTAGTTCTTCCTTTTCCAGTTCTTCTCCAGTTCATTCTCATTAGAGATCAATAAAAGAGAGCTTCTCCTAAGCAGTTTGGATCATTGCAAATGACCCATCTGGAGGTTCATCTCAAGGGTAGACTTGGAGTCCCAGATTCACAAAAACATTTTCCACATTTTTGTAAAATGTGAGAAAATAATCAGAACGGGTGGTATGACTATCTTCTGACTGACAATAAATGATGTTATCTTCCCCAGCACTAGCTGATGCAGAATGTAAAGGAATAGCAAGAATATTTAAACGATGTCCTATGTACTTCCTCTAAATAACGGTGGGTGTCTAATGTTGTGTTTCATTAAGTTGTAAACCTATGAGGCTTGTTTGGATGTCAGGGTAAACTTGATACCAATAATCGTGAATGTACTCATTGTTTTGCTTTTCCCTTGACTTTTCTTTTCCATCATGACTTATTTTCTATATTTCTGGAAATCCCAAAACTTCTCCTTCCTGAAAATCACTCCACTTCAAGCTCCCGTACACAATGGACTTTTACTAAGTAAACATCATAAAAGCACACAATCACCCCATTGTTACGTCTAAATGCCCAACTCACCCTTAAATTATTTCATCTTATATTCTGGCTTGAGTTACAAATTAAAGTAGGTATGTAAATTGAGAAGGAGTAGAATAAGACATTAAAAGGAAGTTTCCACCTTTCGTACTCGAAGTGAACTATATTTAGGACTAACAAAAGTAGAAAGTGTCCCTATATTTGTGGTATGGCGGGGGTAACCTTTGGTGGATTTCTGCCATTTATCTACAATACATAACAGCTATGGGCTACATTGTAGTCTTGCTTATCAGCCAAACTAGGGCCCATCTTTTACGATCTCCACAATAATTTGTTCTTACCAATCCATTTTCCTTGCTACTTAATTCAATATTGTAGCAATCCCCTTTCTCTTTCCTACCTCGTGATCAACGACATGAAAGGAAGTAAAGGACTTTAGTTTAAATAATTTAGTGATGAGAACTTGAAAGAATCCAAAGCAATAGTAATAGACATGGAAAGTGTGAGCATGAACCTAATCCAGGCCCATTTGACCTGCTCTGTTAACATATAGAAATATGTAAAAGGGAGTTTTTATCATTTAGATTTGAGCATTACAAAAGACCCTTTTGGTGGGTTTATGTAGAGCTTATGTGGAAGGTATACTTGGAGTTCTAAATAGACTAATACATATACTAGATTGTAAAGACAATTGTCATAATGGGATTTACACAAGAACCATTCTCGTTTCCTAACAATCTTAGGTACATTTAATTCATGCTCCAATTAAAAGCACTCATGCCTGCCAATCACATGTATTATAGGTGAATCCTGGATAGCGTATTATACGACCAACAACCACCACCAAATATAAGAGACTCCAAAATAAGGGATATCAATAACATTTTGCAACTGATCAGTGTTTAAAAAGTAAATATTGATCTAACGTTGTAACTGACTAGGACCATGTTCCACGTGCACTTGCTGGTTTCTACTGTTAAAATAATCAAAAGCAAATACGCAAATATTTATACGGTAAAACACTCATAAAGTGCATTATGATTTTAGGTTCAATCTTCTCACCAATTCTGTTATAAAAATGTGAAGAACACCTAATCTTGCTTTAACAAATGACAGAATAATGAGAATCAAATGTAGAAGAATGGCTGCACCAAATTCATTTGAACCAGGTATCACCAAAGTTCAGACACTGCTTCCTTCATTATAGTTTGACTTTCTTGTCTTCCCAACAACCTCTTCAATATGTTGTGGACTAAGTTCAAAAAACTCACCAGAACAATATCGAGAAGGCTCATCCAGTACAATACACTTCCAATTTCTTTGATTCCATGAAGAACCTCTGCTTTGAGTTCTGATTTAGACTGCCAGCAGTTGAGATGCTCTATAACAATCCTCATACAACCTAATCAAAAGAAGAGAACTATCACATTCCATGAAACTTGATGCAAGACACTACTTGAATTGTCAATAGTCTCCAGAATTTAACAAGAGAAAGGAAATGAAACTTCTAGATAAAAATAAAACTAACCATAGTTCTCCAAGCACTCTTATATACTAAACCGCATTGATGTACCAAACCCTAATACTATAAAGGCTAGCTAATGAAAGCTAAAAGGATCCTACCAAAAATAAAAAACCAAATATTTACAATACAAAAAATTGAAAAGCCAAAAGTGATGCTACACTAGCATATCCACGTATAGGAAACAAAAGATCTGTGCAATATCTCATGTCCCCCCAACGCTTCATAAATAAGCTGGCAAATCATTTCTGAGAAAAATAATTGTGAACTTGCTTGAAACATTTTCTATTTAGCAGCTAAAGTGGGTATCTACTCAAATCTATTAGGGATACACAGCAAAGAAGGTTATAAGAAAAATAGAAATGAAAGACAAATGGAGCACCTTAAATACACCGCCCCGCCCTTCCCCTTAAACAATGTGGAGTCCAATTTAATTATCAATCTTAGGTTCCTCAAGGATTTCAAAAGTAAAATATTACCATATAGCCTCTCCAGATACCTATTTAGAGACGGCGTCAATTTCTCAATTCCATTACTGAGATTTGTACCCTTATATGATAATTTGTTGGAAGGGGAAGTGGTGAGGAAAATGTGTTTCAGGGACCAGTGGGGGTAAGCTGGCATGCAAGTCAGGAGGACGCATCCTTCCCTTTGGGGGTAGTCAAGATGACTCACCCATGGATGGTCAGGAGGACTCAACCTTTCCAGGTCCTTAGGAAGATGAGCCCTTCGCAGGCTCTTGTGCGGGCCTGCATGTTCATGTGTTGTTGGTCATCGGTGCATCTGTCTCTTTGGATGTGCATTGTGTTGGTCCTGCAGGACATTTCACTGGTGCTTCAAGGCCTGTTGACAGGCATACTTCAAGGGCAAACAAGGTCATCCATGCAGTGGTCGTAAAGGCATGATTGTTGATGCTGCTATTGCAGAAGCAAGTGCCTCTTTTCTTGTTCACAGCACTAGAGGGCTCCAATGTGCGAGAACCAATGGGTCACATTCGCAATGAGGGTGTTGAGTGAGTTGGGTGGGGAACTGTCTCAGGCCGCCTATCCCCCATGCTTGGGTGCTGTGCTGGGACGCTTCGGGCCACACAGATCATACGAATTTTGGATGCCAATGGGGATATCCTTTATTTTCAGGGGTGGTACAACCTCTTTGGACCATGAATATGTTAATTATGCTTGTCAACCCATTGGAGTAAGGCTTGTGCTATCCTTGGCCTCCAGGGGTTGGGTGCTGCAAGGCGATCTACGCTCATCCTATGCCTCCCACTGCTACTAAGAGTTCAACAGTGAGCTAAGCGTTATGAGGCCAAAGGACCAGAAAGAT
Organism: Ehretia macrophylla; assembly: GCA_037974665.1. NCBI lineage: Eukaryota > Viridiplantae > Streptophyta > Magnoliopsida > Boraginales > Ehretiaceae > Ehretia > Ehretia macrophylla. Next base: position 63,869,535 of record CM075779.1, read on the forward strand.
TAGGCTTACATCTATTGAACATCAAGTATATCACCATATTTTATCCATTTTAGCCATCTGGGTTTGACAGATAAACTGTATTATATAACCCACCCCATTTAGTTACTTAGTAGAACCTTAAATTCTCAGCAAGATCCACCATATACCAGAAAAGAAGAAAAGGAGAGACTATATCTTAACCAGAATTGAATTATTTGTAACCTCATTGGAATAGATAGGTACTTCCAAAGTTTGTAATATGAAGTATGGTCTCAGATCTAAAGAAACCATTCTCACTAGCATATATGTTCCGTGAGTCCATAAAATATCCAAATTGAAAACTATAGGTCATGCACTTGAGCAGTCCACTTGCTAGAGCCTAGAGGCATTTACAAATGAACAAGTGTTAATCCTACCTTGCATTGTATTCACCACCTCCATACGTTTCCAGTTAAACCTCCAATGTTCCAAATCCATGATCTTAGTCTCTTGTTTTGGACTGGCTTCTTTACATGCCTTGTCCATGAAAGTGCAGGAACCTTTGCCTATTTGGCACTACGCCCGGGTGATGATGGAATGATTCTTGCTCACTTAACGCAGTAATTGGACAGTACAACACGTTGCTAGTAGAGGAAGCCCGAATGGTAATTATCATGACATCTCAAATCCATAAGAGAAGTTTTTAAACATAACAAGGAAAATTTTGTTATCCCATACGTGAGAAGAATGAAGAGAAAGGCAGCTGAGTAAGAAGAGTGTTTTCAAGTAAGACGGGGAGGGTAGGGGGGGGGGAGCGGGCGCAGGGCTCGAACAGGACCCGGATCAATTCATTCCTCTGGACCCTCTAGTGATACAGAATTCAGAAAACCCGACAAGATGTCGACACTAGAATCTCAGTTACATCTTCATATTGCATCAACAAATAAATAATTCCACCTACCATTTGCAGGGTGTGAAACTCTAGAATTGACTGAGAAGCCAAAGACAATGACAAAGTTTATGACAATATCATCAAAAACTGAAAGAACTAGTCACCACATGTACAAATAAAGTAACCAGTACCTGTCACACCTCCATCAAAAGGAAGTAATCCAATGGATTTTGGCAAAGCTTCTTTCAGTTTGGAGATCATTGGTTCAAGTTTAGTAATCTGACATAAGAGGAGCAAATGTAAGGATCCAATATCGTCGGTAAGCTATCTCAAACAGATAGAAGACAAACTAAATGAATTTTGCACTTGAATCCAAAAAACTTATGTAAACTAATTGGTAAATATGTGAGGAATTTCAAGAGCAATCAACAAACAAGGACATGCAAGTACTTGCACAATCATGCTAAAAGGTAAGAATGGTTCCTGAACTCCAGCTTCATGACAATTTGGGTCGGAGAAGTCAAGTAATAATACTGCTCATGACCTTTAGTTCCAGTATGTCCAGACTTTACTAATAGAAGGGCTTTTTGATTAAGGTGAGCAGCAACCGAACCCTATTTAAATGTGCCTCTCCTTTCAAATGATCTTTGTGCTGCAAAGATGGTGCACAAAACACACCACTGCTCACTGATCAATTACTAGTTGCTCCATGTCTAGCTTCACTAGGTTACTTACCAATTGGATATGCAACCAAATGTTGATCGCCTAGCACTGGATTGAAAAAAATCACAAATTGCCTTGAAGCAAGTATGAATACAACCTTCGTATGTTTCTTCTAATAAACGACTATAAACTACTCCTGTAAAATTTCAATCAGAAAGCTAAAGTAATAGGCATTATTCCACTGAGATGCAAAGTACCAGCTGCACAGCCAGGAGATAGAGGGGAAATGGCTTTTCAGGAAAACATACAACACCCATTATGAGCTCCATAAGGGCTGCAATAAAGGCTTATTACTTCAGAAGATTTTTCCCCAGAGCAAAACCCACAACCATGTCACTATTACTGAACCAACATAACATCAGGTGATACACTATGTTCCCCATCCAGTGAACACTAAACAAAAGGAAGTGAAACATGCAAAGGTCTTGAGGACTGCTGGAAGACATGATCATGTGTTCGCTCTACCTCCATAATAAAACACGATTCTAGCATAGTAAAAGCAATTTAATATATACAGAAAGATAAGCAATAATTCCAGGGGATTTATTGCTCCAAAACTAACGAATTAAGTATAGCAACCAGGTACTTGCTCCTATCAAGTTCTTGAGAAAACATTAGAAAAATAAACAAAAGATGAAAAACCCATCAGACTTCAATTAAGATTGACAAAGCAACGTATATCTGGTGACCCTATTTTAGCAATTAACAAGAAGTTTCTGACACACGACATGTACCTTATTTGATATATGATCTAGAAGAGCTCGTATAAGCCAAGGCAACGACCTTGGTCCTAGAAGTCTGACAATAGAGTACATGTGAGGCATTCCAAAAAATCCACAATATAACCGGGCGATGCTCTGGTATGCAGAATTGAGACCCTAGCATAAGCAAAATGAGAAAGTTAATTAAATTTATCAAGCGATGGAAAATTGGGATTTACTTCAATTCACCTAGTTATCAAATATCAAGTGACAGGCAGCAATAATTATTTTATGCATGCAGGAAAATGTGAACTTATGCACATACAGTATCCGAGACTGGCTTGGATGATGTTTTCACAATTTTCAGGTGTATGGTCAGATGGTGGACAACATGAAGTCCAAACTTTCTTCAGACAGCAATATTTTCTCAATAAATTCAATTTTCCCTTTTCCTTTGTCCCTTGTTTGGATCTTGGAAGCAAGTGAGATGACCCAAGAAAAGAAATTCAAAGAAAAAGATCTTCTCAACTTGCTTGTTTAATTAAACTACAAAGGAAACATAAATAGCATATTTCTTAGAATCTGACAATTTTCTCAGTGGCAGCCTTCTTAACCTTTTCATCCAACACTTCAAAATCCGACTTCCTCTTCTATTTATCAAAGTGATTGCATTAGAACGTTAACCTAAGAGAGATTCTACCATAATCATTTGCAGAACTTTTTCCATAGTGCTACTCTATATTGGCAGTCAATGGAATAGGACAAGCCGAATTGGGGAAAAAATGGTTGGAATCGCCAATCAGCGTGTGTCAATGGCTGTTACAGGTTGGAGTATGATGACAAAATTGCTGATTGGAATGAAGGTTGCTCTCTGTATATGGATGTAATCTGCCCAAGAGCAAGCCAGTTCCCTGGAGCTGGGTTCACATAGAGCTAGATTGTATTTCTCACAACTTTACCTCCTTGTTTGTGAGGACAAATGAGTTTTATAGTTAAACTTTTACTTTTCCCTTGTAATTTCCTCAACTTCTTTCCTCTTTATTTTCTTTTGGAAAAATGCTTTTCTTTGAAACTTCATTTTCTTTCCCTCACAAAACTTCAATATCCAAATAGCGGCCTTCTTAATTTACCACCTTATCGAGACCCTTCAGTTTTTAGAGAGGAGCATAGTTAACTATTTATCATCTTCAACATGCCCCCCCATTGGTAGGTGTAATTCTTTTTGATTGAACCTTGTATGTGGACATATTCTTTCTAAATGGATGGCAACAAGACTTGAACCCAAGACTGTTATATCGGGTTCTAATACCATTTTAATTTACCACCTCATTTAAAAGCTTAAGTTGTTAGAAAGAGTTTAATTTATTTACTTATAGTCTTCAACATGCCTTATGGTACTAAACTAGTAGCCCATAGTCCCATGTCCAGTTGATTAAATGGACAGTTTACTGTAACATAATGTGTCTAACATGATTTGCATTATCAGATGAGAAAATGGTGCCCAGAGCAAAATTCCTTATGGGACATTTTGCAATAAAGACAGAATTGTCACCAGCTGACAGCACTAGTCTGATTAGCGAATATGCAAATCTCTGTAATGTGTCATGAATCTCAAATACTAGTTGAAGTTTTTAAGGCCGAGGGGAAAACCAGAGGGAACTAAACTCCCACTTTGCCAATACAATCACTAGAAACATCCGATTGCAAGGTTTGTCATATTTTAGTTGACATAGATATACTATGACATTAGGTATTGGAAAGATGAAATGCCGGTGTGGCCTCGCTAAGTAGGGCAATTTGCTTGAGCAAAACTAATTATTAGCCATTCAAAGCATTTAATTTCTAAAATTTGAAATTCCTACTCTACGTAAGTTAATACTACACGGAGACAATAAAATAAAAGTCACAAACATTGTTTAACCAATATTTTCTTACTTCAGTGCCACAATAGAAGTTTGGCTTTGCATGAGGTACAGATGGCTTCTGAACAGGAGCAGCAGGCACTCTGGCTGATCTGACAAAACGTTGAGTCGTATTACAAAGGATGAAGTTTGGCAGGAAATCATTTTGCATTTCTGTCCAAATCTGGAAAACAAATCCAATTTCAAAATAAGAAGCTTGAATCAATTACTTCAAAATAAGAAGCTTGAATGGATTAACTTAATATCATAAGTAAAAATGTGCTGAACAAGACGCCACAATTTAAATTAATCTTATGATACCAAACAATTCAAAGTTAGCTGTAGAGATATACAATCTACTGTAATATACAGAGGCAAGAACATCAAAGACCTTGTTCAACTATGGAGATTTTCATGTAAGCAGCAATATGGACTGATTACATGATACCAATGGCAGAAACTGCAACAAAATGACAGACCTGATGGTAATCCAACAGGCATAAACCCAATGCCATAAAAAATATGAAGCCATTGGGTTCCAGAGTAGGGATGCAAGATAATGCGATGAGAAAATTTCCAGGGAGCTGGGAACTTATTTTACCTACAAAATGAGTTCAACTTAATATCTGATCATCCAACCACAAATTTTCTTCTCTAATTTACACTTCCTGTACCCTTAGCCCCTGCATCATTACATAACTTTTGAACATCTGCATGTGTAATTTTCTTTTTTCATTTAACACATCCCTAAATCTTTAAACTGGGTTAAAAATGTAGGAGGAAGTAGCTGCTACAAGCAATTGTAAGAAATCCTAGTCGTTTCACATGTTTCTGCAGCATGTGATTGAACCAACATGTCAAATGTAGTTTGATTAGTAGTCAAGGCTAAGAAGCTCATGGCTATAAATCGAATTTACAAATGGCAAACAGTTACCACTCTTGGCTGTCCTCAATGCAATTCAGTATCTGTTGTGTGCTGTTCAATAAAGAGACAAATTGAATCGAGCTCCATGTGTAGTTAAAATTCAAACAGGACATCAATTAGATCTAGGAATAGGTTGCTGATTCAGAACCTTAAAGGCAATACTTCTGCATTGTAGCTTTAGGATGGTACTCTCTGCAAACGTTTCGTATCACTGGCTTCAGAGAGAGGAGAACTTTTTTAAGATTGCAATGATCAGAAAATTAAGTAATAAGTACAATTCGAATTGACATCCAAGACGAAACTAGATCTCACCTAAATTATTCTTAAATACCCCATAAAAATTGGGAGCTTACACTAAACCACTAATCATCTCAGTGCTCTTCTTTATGGATTAGCATTCTTCATATGAAGGTATGATTTCTCTTGTTCTTGCATTATAGGTAATAGCTTGAAGAGGAGACATGACATTGGAGGAAGTTGCACTACTATATTGTTTGATTGGATGTGTCTTTTTATAGACCACATATGAGGGTGTGGTTTTGAACAAATTAATCTTTCAGTGCTTAATTAATGGAATATTAATCACAACTAAAAACCATGGAATAACATATGGACTATGAAAGGGGAAAAAGAATTTATACGTCATGTTACCAACTAAGAGTTCCAATAAGAAAATTAGTAGGAATTGGTACCAGTCAAAATTACCCTTGAAGCAGGAAGTATTTGATTACAGAAGTTTCTTAGGATCTGCTTTATGCATTTTTTTGGCGACTGTGCAACATTATACTTCCCGTGTCCCACAATTTGAGTTCCTTTTGGGAACTTAGCTTCTTATTGCTGGTGTTTGTGTATAGAAATTTTCTCATAATACTCTTCATATTTGAATAAGATGTAAAGTAGGTCCACACCCCACATAAATTCAAAAAGTGGAGCGATTGGAGAAAGTTACTGCTTTTGCAGTGGTATTAGAAATTGGACTTAAGTCTTGGGACACTCCAAAATGGAATAAGCGACTTAAAATTTTAGGACATCATGACTGCTATAAATAATAAGACCATATAAGTAATTGGAAAAGTTTTTTCCATCCTCTATTCTTCTCTTTTTCTTTTCCCCACAAAATCAGTCTTTTCTCTTTCACCCTGTTGCTTTAAATTAGTGATGGAGAAAGATGAAACAAACATGGGAGACCAGAATTATTGGATAATAATCAGAATACGACACATTCTACGTATTTGAGAAACAATGTGATTTTTAAGAACATAAAACACCTACGATATTCAATTCTAAACAAACACACACTAAGTGTCCATGATAACATATAATTAATACTAACATGATAATTCTGGGAAAATAGTGCATAATAAAGTGAATCACTAAACATAGTTCATAAAAGAAGTTGAAACTAATTGACACTAAGCCATTAGATTTGTGATACACATGCTCAAAGTGCGTGAGACACAAACAATGAACGTATTGAACATGTCTGACCTTCTTTTATTTCAGAGCTTGAGACATTTTTAGCTGCATCAGAAGTGGGAGATATCCCTTAGGAGGCACCAGTTCTGCACACTTTTACATAGTTCTTTTTCATAGAACCTTATACTCAACAAGTTGTATGATACTTGTCCTAATATATAATTTTCCAACTTTCAACTACTACTCTAATTTTTTCTGTTTGATCTACATATTCAGCTTTTGGATCCGCTCCTCATTTAACAGAGAAACAAATTCCAGAGCTAATCATGAGATTCACAATGCAAGTGTGACTAATAAGACTATGCCCTCAGTATAACTGGTTTACTTTTTGTAATTGTGAAGATTGTTTAGTAGCAGACTAAGTTAGGTTTAAATGTTATTCGTTTCTTAAATTCTTTTTAAAATGATACATTTGATCTCTGGTCACCATTCCTAGGTCCGACATAGAAATAATAAGTTGGAATCTGAAGTATGACAGTATGATATCTTATACGATTATCAATAAATGTACCTGGTTTTTAAAGGTCAAAAAAAAATTCTTTAAAATTTATAAGCATAGGGAAGGAGAGAACAGATTAGGTTTAAACATTTACGAACCTGTGAAGCAAGTCGACTAGAGTACGAGATGAGTGATACATTCTCTTGCATCTCATTTAACATAAGATTGAAAGAGTCTATGGTAAGATCTTTGGCCAGCAATTCATGAGCATGTTGCAAGACACTCAGGAGCTTCTCCAATTCCTGGAAAGAAAATATCATTCCTTCCATTTGAAGAACAAATCTCCATCATGATGAGACAAGAATCAACAGATCCGAGATAGTAATACTTACCACAATAGCACATAGATCCTGAGATTCAAAACGGTCAAACAGATATTCTATATTATCCCTAAATACTTTGTTCAACCTTTCAGCAATCAAGCTTCTCAAGTCAATCATCCTTCCTAGTAACTGCACATTCATAAGATCCCATCAAATGAGAAAGTAGAAAAATCCATCGTAAAAGAAATGTGGCAGGGAAAGAAATTTAGCTCTAACATTAGATAAAACCATTCTCTGTACATCAGTAAATAAGAGTCAAAACATGATGAACTTCCGCGTTCACTGTTCGTTTTAATTGAGCAAAAGGCAAAGAAACAAGGAGAGAAACATTAATTAAATTATTCTAGCTACTTCGAACAAATCTAAAGGGCCACATTCTTATTTATTCCAACAAAACATCATGTTTTCATGTGGAAAGAAGAAAACCTCTAATCATGCAGGTTCGCACTATTTTATTACAATCAAGGCTATGAACAGAAACAAGTATCAGAATGCAGTAACATTTGGGAACTAATCACATGCTGCTGTATTGCGTCATACTTAATTATGCAATCTAGTGTTGACACAAACTTGTCTTTCTAGCCTCAACTCTCCAATATATTTCTTTAAACAATTGGGAATTATTAATGATTGTATGTCCTTTCAGAATGTCTAAAAAATTGAAGGCCCCCTTATCTCCTTAATGAGAGCAACCTCTTGAGGGTAAGTTGAAGTTAAAAAGCAAATCCAAAGTAGAAGGCTCCCTTCTCTCCTTCACTCGTCATAATTTTCCCATGACAATTAGATACGGGAATTCTTCTTCCTTTCACTTTGATCATGCTCAGCCTGCACTGCCGCAGGAGAAGATAGCAACTTCGAGACAATCAAAATGAAAACATAGATGCAACTAAAATTAAATCATTCATCTTAGAGGGACACATGATTGAATAAAACTTGAATATTAGAAAAGCAAATAGCATCAAGTAGTTAATGCACTACTATATTTTGATGCACACAACCAGTGTAACTTGAACCAATAATACCCGGACCAAGATTTAGAGATATGATGCTGCCAGGATAATACAGCATAATTTCAAAGTGCAAAATTACCTTTACTCTTGTCATCTTTAATAGAGCATTGAATCTCATCGGTTGAATCGAAAATTTCTCACCAATGTCTAGTGCAAAGAGGAATGATGGATCAAGAAGTTCACTGCAAAAATTGAGAATCTCATAATGAGAATTTTGTTTTTTGGATGAATTCACAGATCAAGTAGCTCACTTTAGATTTGAAAGACCAATTTAGTGAGAGAGTCATATACCTAGCTGCCCAACTCTTGTAGTATGTGAAAATACCGTCACACAACTTTGAGACAAATATATCAAAACAGTTGTCCACCTAAAAAAGCGCAAGATAGATGACATTAGAACCTTAACAGAGGAAAATTGTTTGAAAAACACAAAGAAGCTACACAAAAGAGCAGCTCTTTCCGTAGATCAATGCGTGCAAGCTTCAAGAAGGAAAGTGATCTCCAGATAGATATGATGTCAAACCTAATGTGATAACATGCTTAAGTAAGAGAGGAAAATAGCACCCTGCCATGGCGTCTCCAACTACAGTCTTCAGGTATGAGTGACAGTTGGAACTCTCAACTTAAACATACATAGTTAGGACTCACCAGTTAAATGTAGCCTGAAAAAGCATTGGTGACAAAGAGACTTCCAGAAATAATTTACTTCTTAAACAATGTCCTATATCTGGAGAACAGTTGGGTCTGAATCAATCCTGTGACTCTAGCAGCAGCTTCTCTCACCTTACCCACATGCCAGGGGAGAAGAGAAAAAATTCTTCTTTTCTTCTCCTTCCCACTGAAGTTGAAAACAGTGTTGAAATTCCTTTTAAAAGGGGGAAAATTTCCGAGGTCCATTTCTAGCTCAAGTCTTCTGGACCAATGACGAAACCTCAGGCCAGTAACATGTTAAATTATGTACAGAGAAAAGATTGATAGTGTAAGGACATCGTGATGTCCATACATAGCCAAATCTTCATCTAAAAAATCGTGATATTTTCAGTACTGTTCAAAAGCTAATGCTTAGGTGCAAGCATTTTATCAAGAAAAATGGAAGGAAAACATGTCTCTGAACCACAAACAAAATATTCCACAATCTAATCACATTCTCTTGTTTCCAGTCCAAAAGACGTGAAGAAACGTTGAAGTACTAATTCGCAAAATTTCTCTCCCATAATAGAATTTCACAAAGCTAGCAGCTCAATCACAATCAAACACATCTATGAAAATTCAAGCACCTTCTCATTGCAAAATATGTGGTTATCTTAGATTCAAGTGTAATCCCCTTTTTGTTTCTCTTATAATCAAAATATGATTACCTCAGCTTCTATTTCATCGTAGAGGAAACGCTGCTTGAGGACCACTAGTGCATGTTGAGCGGCATCATTATAGATGTCAAATGGCATCAAGGCACTCTCAATAAGACCTGGATTTTGGGACTCAATCACATGATCTACCAGCATCCAGGGAAGAGAGCACTCAATGGGAAACTGCATACAATCAAAACACAAGCGCTTTAGAAATCAGAAAGAAGAAACTTAATTAAAGGAACTAAGGTACACACGAGAAGAGGGCCAAAAAGGACTAGAGTCTCTACTACAATTAAACATGCACTGGAACTTCAATAATCCCAATAAACATTAAAAGACTAGCAGCTATATAATTAACAAACATAGTTGTTATTTAAGCTATGAAAATTTTGGCAGCAGCTTTGCCTGCTTTGTTATATATGTACCTCAATCTATTATTTTCACAGATATGGGCAGGTTTAGTCCAACTCTAGGACAACCATCTCTAAGGGACATATTATTCTGAAAGGGACAGCAAGAATACACATAGACAATTGAGATGCAGTATTTATGGGTTATCAAGTTTTAAATGCCAAGATGCATAAGTCATAACTCATAAGTCATAACATACTATTTTTTCCCAAATTACGAAGCAACAATGGCATACATGGTGCACAAGTACAACACTGAAGCAGCCAAGACATGCCCACACTGAAATTCTGAAAAAAGTAGGGCATGCATGCCAGGGACACGCTAAAAAACAAATATCTTACATATTAATGCATGCACACATTATATGATCTTGTACATGTATCTCATATATAAAATCTCACAAGCCCTTTTGTCTTGATTCGACTAATAACCAAACATGATTAAAATTTTTTGGAACCAAGTCTGAAGACAAAGCATGTAAAAGGAGACAACAACAATTTTTTTTTTTGAGAAATGAATAAATTTTATTAATAATGCACCAAGGGGGTGCAACCCAAAGCTATTGACATCAACAACGTAAATTATCTACACATTCTACAATACAATCACTACCAATCTTACAAGATCCTTTGGTCCAAAAACACAAATCATTAATACAATGGTTTTTTAAGTATGCAAGAGTTGATTCCTCCCCTTCATGGGCCCTTCAATTTCGTTCCTTCCATAAATTCCAAATGATTGCCACGGGGACAATGACATGCCTAATTATACTTCTAATGTGTTTGGTCTTTGAAAACAAAAAGCATAAATAAAGAAGAAACATTTCAGATAACCCTTATAAAAAAGAAAAACAGCTTCAATATCATCAAGAAAACTATAGTAGATAATTGATACTTATACAATACCTACAGTTGAAGGCTAGTGGAGTTCCAAGAGGCTCTCCACACTTTTCTTGCAAAATCAACTTTCATGATAAGGCTAAGAACTTCCTCAACTTTTAGATAATATCATAAGATAATTTAGTTTTGGAATCTAAACGCTTTCTTTTAATCTTTTACCAATTAAAATAATTTTTTTATTTGAAATCCAGCACAAGGTCTTCTATGGTCACCAGCATGTCAAAGATCCAAAAGAAATCAAGGACACCTTTTTTATGTGTCTGACATGTGTGTGTCTGTGCTTAGTCACTAGAAGAGTGCTATTGTGTTGACCCGCAAAAATAACTGAATGAAATCAACACTTCAAGAAGAAACCAAATTAAATATAAGGCCAAGCAACCACAAGTCTACCTGGATAACACGAGAAGACTCCAAATAAAATTCTCTAAACCATAAGAAACCAAGATCTGCCAAGGTTGCTAAAGTCGCTGCAGAAAAAAATAGCTATGAAGTTAAAATTAATGTATAAAAATATGATAACCAAAAGATTTCAGAAGCCAGCTTCTTCAAGTACAGAGTGCAAGCATGACGGCGGAGGGAGCATGACGATGTAAGTGAGTTTTAATATATACACAAGTGTAAACTACTAAAAGATAATGTTTCTTGTATAGGGAACATATACTCACATATGTATCACAATTCTGTAAGCAAAAATACAGAAGTTTTTGACCCAAGTAAGGAACTCTACGCTTGACGCTATCCCTTCCAGTGATTATTTCAAGTCCAAAACCTTTGACTAAACTACAGTAAGGTCACTGAGGAGAGTCCAAAGATGAATTGAATGAAACATACATGTGAGACTCAATCAGTAATGAACCATTCATGATCAGATGATATGGTGGGTGTGTTGATGAGGAAAAGATTTGCATGCACCAGAGTTGCAAGCGTATGCAGAAAAAACAAATAAAGTTATCACAAGACAGATCACACTCATTGAAATTACAAAGAGGGGATACAACTAATCGCATTACATTAAACTAAAAAAATTCCGAAAATTGGATTCTGCAATTATATTGGACTCACCTCTTTCTTTTTCTCTTCTTCCCCCTAATTATCAGAACTTTCTAATATACTATTATTTAAACTTTTTTCTTGAACATATAATATATGATGTCTGCTCTCCTTACAAATAACTAATATAAGCTAATCACAATTTCAGCATTATACATGGCAGAAATGTTTCTTCAAGATGCACTACTTTATATATGCATATGACATTTCCCCTTATTTCTGAAAGAAATGTGACTAGAACTGTGCATAGAAATTGAAATTAAAGTTAAAATAACAGCCCAGTGATGTGATACAAGGCTACTGAAAGTGAATAGACAGGTCCAGTTAATGCACCTGTGTAGTCTAAAATATGGAGGAAAAATCCAAGTTTGTAGAAAAAGGCTTCAAGCTGTTTTAAGTCATTAACAGGAATCTCAGACCCAGTATTTCCAAATAGACCACCAGGTTTCCGCATGTTACCACCAGATACCACCTCATATATCAGGAATTGCAAGCAATGAACCTGTGACAAAGAAAAGAAATATCACCACATATTCAATTCCACTTTTCTTACATTCCAACACTCATAACGAAGATTTTTATGACCAAAGGAATAACACCTTATAATGTGCTAAGTTTTGGAAACAAAGAGGCGATATAGAAAGAAATGAAGCTAGATAATATGTATTAGCACTCTACTGCCCAGATTAATAAGAAGAAAATTATTGTTTCATCATCGGTAGGAGGGAAACATTGAATACCAAAGGAGCACTGAAGAGAAGAGAACTAAAGAACCAAGAAGGGGAAGTATTTGTATATAATAGATGTGTTCGTGTTTAATGTATATATGGGTGTTAAACACTGTTTGTAGCATCATTGACTGGATCAGACAGACTTAAAGAACTTATATACGATTTCATGCTTTTCCCCATAGATCCATTTGGTGTTTGTAGACACGCACATATATGTCAGGTCATATGATATTTCACCCTCCCTCCTCCCTCTCCATAGTCCATATTCATGGTACAAGTTCTTTTATTGTCGTATTTCCATTAAGGAGTTGTAGAACTATTTCGCACAGAACTGTTTTTGTATCTCTTGTCCATTTCCGTATTTTGGTTTCTTTAACTCTCTTCTGTATATCTCCTACTTCAAACCTTCCTGTCCAAGTATCTGTTGCGATATATGTTATTCTACAAGAACCTTCGTGATGCTTTTTAATTTGTCAATATATATTTGAAAATTTTGAGAACTCAAAGAAATTCTATAAATGCTTCACCTCCTTTAATTTCAGCAGACAATGGGACACGATTCTGGTGAAGCTAAAGTCAGTATCCTTTCTCTTTTCCACTAAGCGATATATTTATCTTCTGGAAACAGAAGTCAAGCATGAAATCCCTAAGATACTCCAAAAAGCATGCTTCATACAGAGTAAGATATTACATTCTTTCATTTCTCCAATTACGAGTTACATTTGGTATTTACATAACAAGTCTTTTGGTGATGAAGACATGATACACAAATCAAAATTTAGTCAATTATTCGAGTTGTTGATGCTATTTGGAGCAATTGCAAAGCTTTTGGTAGTTATAGAGGCAACGATGGTGGCAGCAGTAGTTATCAAAATAATACTGCCTACTGCACTTCAGACTCTAGCAAGTCATCTTTTTCTCTTTACTATATGGACTTTAGTTCTGTACTAGTGAGATCCTTTTCCACTTAATTAGTCTATCATTAACTGATAGATGTGGATATCCTTTACGAGGTTTTATAACAAAGAGAAGATTGGATCAAGGCCTGCTCAAATTTCTCTTTATTTGGCAAGAACTAATGTCTATTAGGAGAATTTGACAAAAAGAATAAGGTTAATTTGGTCTACTGTCATAAATTTGGTGTAGAGTAGTAAATTAACATGTGAAGTAGCTCCTCGCTTTTTACATTATTCCTGCCTTCCTAAATGAAAGCAATGATTTGATTAGATGAGAGGTATTAGGATAAACGATGTAGTAAATTGTTAGCGGGGTTTAAAGTGGAATCTAGACACCAAAAGAAAAAAAGGTTTAAAGTGGAATCGAACTCTAATTCGTAGACTTTAAAATATTTAAAAGTGTGAGTCTGAGAAAAGTTGGTCCTATTACAATATAAACTTGTCCTACATAAAAAATCATAAACTCCAATACCAACATATAAGATTTTGTGCTACTCCTTCGAATACTGTTGAAATATTATATTACTTTAATTCCATAATTTTAGGCTTGTTGTAAGGAGCAATTTGCTCTATGAATTTAGGCTTGTTGTAAGGAGCAATTTGCTCTATGAATTTAGGCTTGTTGTAAGGAGCAATTTGCTCCATAAATTAGGGAATGTTGTCTACTCCTTTTAGGCCTATATAAATCACAATGTAGAAACACAAATTGTATCATCAATGAATTACATTGTTTCACATTACTTTCTTCTTGGTATCTAGAGCCAACAATATACACACACCAAAAAAAAAAATCTACTTACTGTTCATCATTTTTTTTTCCTCCACAGCCATCCAAACTCAGATTTCTTAAAACAATGACCAAAATCCACTTTATATTCTCTTTTTTGTCTGATTCTTTCAAGATTTTTTGTCGGTTTAAGCCCTTTTCTTCTCTGATGTGGTGAGAAATAGCCACTTTACTCCTTAGTTGCCTATTGTAAAGGTTGCCAAGTGTCCGGCTGCTTCCATCGTCGTCGTTTATTAATGGCACCTACTGATAAGATAGAAAATCAACCTACCACTGTGACTCGTGTAGATCTCTATCGGGAACCTAATGCCCCTACACAACGGGTCACTAGTGTATTAATGAATGGGAAAAAGTTTCATGCTTGGTCCCGTTCGTTCCGTCTTTATCTTGGTGGAAAACGGAAAATTGGATGGATTTTAGGCAAGGAGAAAAAGCCGAAAGAAACTGATCCTGATTATGCTCACTAGGATGCAGACAATTGTATTATTTTGGGTTGGATGTTCAATTCCATGGAGATTCAGATTTATAATATGTTTATGTATCACGAGACGATTCATGATCTATGGACTGCCCTGACAAAGATGTATGCCCATGCACGTCATGATTCTCGAATCTTCGAACTTTACCGGGAAATTTCTCATGCTTCTCAGGCTACTTTAGGACTATCTGTTGCGGATTATTTTGGGTACCTCCAAACTAGATGGGAAGAGCTAGCCCAATATGAACCTTTGAGTGACTTCCCGAATGATGCTGAGGTTGAGTCTAAACGTCTTGATCATCGTTGGACTTATCAGTTCTTGATGGGTTTAAAACCTGAATTCGAGAATCTTCGGACTCAGATTTTAAATACATCTCCTTTTCCATCTCTATATGAAGCATTTGCAACTGTGGATGGTGATGAACGAAGACGTCTACTTCTTGCACCCAAGCCCACTCCTTCTATTCCGGACCAGATGGCATTTGCTGCTCCTTCCGGTTTTTGGCAAACCAGTACCCGTCCTTATTGTCAACATTGTCGGAAGATTGGTCACCTCATTGACCGATGTTTTATTCTACATCCTGAATTGAAGCAACAATACTCTAACAACCGTAGTGGTGGACAAAAGAAATGAGCTCCTCGTATTGGGGTTGTAGCCGAATCAGCACCCCCTTCAGCCTCAACAGAATTAGTCTTGGCCCAACCGGATTATAGTCAGTTTCAAGCTCAAATTGCTCAACTTCAACTCCACCTGGGCCTTACTTCACCATCTGGCCCCACGGCTACCCTTGCTACAGGTACTCCTACCGCACTTCATGGTAAGTTAGGCCAACCATCTTGGATTCTAGATTCCGGGGCCAATAATCATATGACTGGTGAGCTTTCTGTCTTTTCTTCTCCCGTCACTTCCATAAATCAATCGGTTCAAATTGCCGATAGAACGTCTATTCCTATCCATTGTCAAGGAGATGCCTGTTTATCCTCAGATATTACTCTTCGCTCTGTTTACTATGTCCCCAACTTTGCTTATAATCTATTGTCTGTCAGTCGTCTTGCCAAGAGCTTTCACTGTGCAGTTGTCTTCTTGCCTGACCGTTGCTTCTTGCAGGACCTGACTTCGAAGAAGATTTTTGGTAGGGGATATGAGCACGATGGACTTTACTATTTTGGAGAACTTCCAACCTCTACAGTACCCTCGTCAAGTCTGCATGCTTCTATGTCTCCAGTTTTTGACACTCCTTATTGGTTCTGTCCAAAATTTAGATTTGTGGCATGCTCGTCTAGGACATGCAAACTTTCAATATTTATGTTTGTTATTTCCACTTTTTAAAAAAGCATGCAAGGATTTTAAGTTTAATTGTGTGACTTGCGAATTGTCAAAACACACTCGTACTACATATATTCCTCGCATGCATTAAGCTCCATGTGCTTTTGATCTTGTTCGCTCTGATATTTGGGGTCCTTCTCCTATCACGGCCCTCTCTGACCATCGTTACTATGTGACATTCATAGATGATTATAGTTGGTGTACTTGGGTCTACCTAATGAAGAAAAAATCTGAAGTCTTCACTCACTTCCTTCAAATGGTGAAAACCCAATTCCATACTGTTGTCCAGAATATTAGGTCTGATAATGGCAGAGAATACCTAACCAATGACTTTCGGGCCGAACTCAAAAAAAAAGGGATTCTTCAACAACTTACCTGCCCTTACACACCTGAACAGAATGGTGTGGCAGAACGAAAGAACCGCCACATTATGTCTATGGTCCGATGTCTTCTATCTGGTATGAATGTCCCGAAATATTTCTGGCACCTAACTGTACTCACCACTACATACATCATCAATCGTACCCCTAGTCGTGTCCTCCAAGGTCAAACACCCTTGCATATTCTCCGACCAAATATTGTCCTATTTCCTCTTCTCCCACGAGTCTTTGGTTGTACATGCTTTGTTCAAAATCGCAGCCCGACCCGTACTAAGCTAGATGATAAAGCTATACGTTGTGTCTTTCTTGGATATTCTTCCATGTCTAAAGGATATAGGTGCTATGATCCTGTGACTCGCCACTTTTACCACTCGATGGATGTCACATTCCTTGAGACTATCCCTTTCTTCTCTGCTTCTTCCTTAGAGCAACTTCCTGAGGTACTTTCTGCAGAGGACCCTCCTTTACCTCGTCCGGTTCCTATTCTTGACACATCTCAGCCTACTACTGAACTACCATCTAGCTCCAATAATACTCTCTCATCCGGTTCCTCTCTAGTTCCATTACAAGTTTACTCTTGGCGTCCTCGTGCTCCAGCTCCACTAGCAGATTCTTCTCCGGATTTAAGTAATCCTCATTCTCCCTTGGTCCCTAAACCTGCACCTTCTCGTTACCCCACTCGTGAACGGCGTCCCCCTTCCTATTATTTACCTTCATGTAGTACTAATCATCCTATTGCCAAGTTTGTGTCATTTCAGGGTCTCTCCGATCAGTATACATCTTTCCTTAGTCAGGTTGATTTAGTCTCTATTCCTCGCTCCGTCCATGAGGCTCTCCAGCATCCTTTATGGGTAACTGCTATGAAAACAGAGATGGATGCCCTGCAACAGAATCAGACATGGGAGTTGGTTGATCTTCCAGTTGGTGAACGGACAGTTGGGTGCAAGTGGGTGTTTAGTGTAAAATATCTTGCTGACGGCACCATTGATCGATATAAGGCACGTCTTGTCGCTAAAGGATTTACTCAAGTACCAAGCAAGGACTTTGGTGCCACATTTGCTCCTGTTGCCAAATTAACTACTGTTCGACTCCTGGTCTCCTTGGCCGCTTCTCATTCTTGGCCTCTTCACCAATTGGATGTGAAGAATGCCTTTCTTAATGGTGATCTTTCTTAGACTATTTACATGAATCCTCCACCAGGTTTTCGGGCTCAGGGGGAGTATTCTAGGAAAGTTTGTCGCCTTCGTAAATCTCTCTATGGGCTTAAACAATCCCCTCGAGCTTGGTTCAATCGTTTCAGTGAGGTGGTCCTTACTATGGGGTTTATTCGGTGTCATTTAGATCATACATGCTTTGTTCGACGTCATCCTCAAGGTAGATGCATCATTATCTCAGTTTATGTGGACGATATTATCATTACTGGAGATAACACTCAGGGAATTGTCCAAGTGAAACAAAACCTTGGGACAATCTTTGACATTAAAGATTTGGGTATGCTCCGATACTTTCTTGGTATTGAGGTAGCTCGAAATTGCCAGGGTATATCTTTATCACAAAGAAAGTATGCATTGGATCTTCTTCAAGATACGGGTATGCTAGGTTGTCGACCTGCCTCCACTCTTATGGACCATAATCTTAAATTGACAGCAGAATTAGGGGAATTGTTAGTTGAGCCATCAATATATCAAAGACTTGTCGGTCGGCTTATCTACTTGACTAACACAAGGCCTGACCTTACCTATGCAGTGAGTATGGTAAGTCAATTCATGCATGCACCTCGTACCTCTCATCTGGATGTTGTTTATCATATCCTCCAGTATCTTAAATCTTCTCTTGGTCTTGGTCTCTTCTATGCAACGGGTGTACAAGAGGGATTGTCTTGTTACACTGATGCTGATTATGCAGGGTCAAAGACTGATAGGCGTTCTACCGCGGGGATGTGTACTTTCCGTGGCAATCGCCTTATCTCATAGAAAAGTAAAAAGCAAGCAGTTGTCTCGCGATTTTCTACTGAAGCTGAGTACCGTGCTATGGCCCAAGGAACATGTGAACTTATTTGGTTACGTTATCTTCTGACTGAGTTGGGGTTTTCGGTAACAGATTCATCTACCTTATTATGTGATAATAAATCTGCGATTATGTTGTCCTCTGACTCAGTCCTTCATGAGAGGACAAAACACATCGAGATTGATATTCATTTCATTCGAGAGAAAGTTCGCTCAGGGGTGATCACACCTTGTTTTGTTACATCATCCGAGCAGGCTGCTGATATGTTCACTAAGTCAATTGAACCGTCACTTCTCCAATCAGCTCTTGTCAAGCTCGGGCTCATTGATATCTTCGCCCCAACTTGAGGGGGAGTATTGAAATATTATATTACTTTAATTCCATAATTTTAGGCTTGTTGTAAGGAGCAATTTGCTCCATGAATTTAGGCTTGTTGTAAGGAGCAATTTGCTCCATAAATTTAGGCTTGTTGTAAGGAGCAATTTGCTCCATAAATTAGGGAATGTTGTCTACTCCTTTTAGGCCTATATAAACCACAATGTAGAAACACAAATTGTATCATCAATGAATTATATTGTTTCACATTACTTTCTTCTAATACCAATTTATTTTATGATGGAACCCCATGATTTTTAACATGTTATTAAAGATGGGTCTTGAACCAGTCTTGTCCATCACACATCCATCCATGTGTGACCTATCTCTCTTTTCGCTAACTCACTTGCCTCAATGTTACCTCCCCTTATTGACTTTCTCACCTCAGTGTCAACTCTCGTGCTAAAAAAAAAAAAAAAAACTTGTTTCTTTTTTTCGGAAAATGAATAAATTTTATTAATAAGCACCAAGGGGGTGCATCTCAAAAGCTCTTTACATCCACATTGAAAAATCATAAACTCCAATGTCATCATATAAGGTCCTGAGCCATTACTCCTAATACCAATTGGTTTAGGATGGACCTCATGATTCTTAATAGGTCCCAAGGGGGATGTTTAATGTATTATGTTATTAGACTGACGTAAACAAAGATTCCATTTGAGGAAAGTGAACAATTACTTTAAGGCAGTCCAAAAACAACATTATAATATTCAATTTTTGATAGGGGTGTATTATTTATGTTATTCTAGAAAACTTCCAGTCTTCCATCCTTTGCCTATCTCCCTTATTCACAATTGATATTTATTTTTCATCAAAAAATAGGTATGGGAGTTATAACCACGAAAGACATAATATGTTAATCTAAAAGATTTAGAAAAACAATGGCAACCAATACGTTGCAAGATTTTGAAGTGCTAATGCAACTTGCTCAAAGGGACAATTGGTTGAGTTTCCAAATATATAAAATAGGTACTTAGCTGCACGAGTAATATGGAATGTAAGAAAATCTATTAAGTATAGCTGAACGAAAAATGCGGAATGTAAGAAAATCTATTAAGTAAAACCTGTGCAGCTGTAGGTGCTACTGGCCTTGGATAAAAGAATGTTCCTCTACTTTCTTCACCACCATGCTGGAGTGATTGTAAATCAGAATCAGGCTTACTTGTGTTGGCCATCCAGTCCGCCGAAAGAGTCCTCATATCAGAAAGAATCCTGGAAGTTGCAACAAAGATACAACAAATATCAGGCAGAGAATGTCTTTTACTGAATCAGATCATATAAATTTCACATTAACTACTTCATGTAACAGAACTAGCGGTAAGTGGTACTTGTTATGCAAAAAACAAACATTTTGCACCTCTAACATGGTAAATTTTTAGAACTTGAGACACAAAAGCATCAAGAATTCATCACATTGACAGATTCTATCGTCAGGGCACAAGCTGATCATCCTGTGTTTTCTAAGAACACCACTTGGAAAAGGCACAGAAACTTCATCGATATCTGGCCCTTGGGCACCTAAAAAGGGAAGGGAAATAAACGAAAAGAGGGAAGAGAAAAGATATCATACACTGGGTTTTCCCTTCATGCTCAACTCCACTTGCAAAGCCATATCTAGACTATTTGCTGACTGCTAAATGGAGTCTTTCATTTATCCGCAAGTAGAGCCAAATCCTCCGTTATACAAGTTACAGAAATCTTCTCAAGTTACATCATTAAGATATTGTCTTCCTCTACTATCAGCCCTACCTTCGTGAATTAGATCTAAATGATCAATGTTATAAAGCAACTTTGTCAACTAAAATACTACCCCTTTTCTGCAGCTTTCCTGGCTTAGAGGCTTTACCATTTTCCATACTTTATTGAGCATTCTTTACCTCCAACACCTTGATCCCAAAAACTCTATTTTCACTGCTTCACATGATATAGCTATATTCTTCTCAATCAAATTCTGTCTTACCATTTTCTGACATAGCTAATGAACCAGATATAAAATAAAGAAGTCTGGAGCAGAGTGCAGCAGAGGACGGGATTTAAATTTTCATCTTAGAAGAAGCAAATTTCACGAAAATATTACAAGCTTATCCCTTTGGATAAATTATATCAAAAGTCATTAAACTATGTCAATAGTCCTGTTTTTACCATTGAACTACTTTTGGTTCTAAAGGGACCATTAATTGTTCAAAATGGTTTCATTCAAGTCATTCCAATAGATGCCGTTAAAAAGATTTAATAGAAAGGGGTAAATTCATAAATAATTAAAATTTGAGGATTCAAAGTAATTTCTTTTTCTTTTTCCTTGCTCCCCAACCAAGAGTCGCCATTTCTGTGCTCTTTCCTTCTCATCTCTTTTCCTACTCCCTCAATGTCGCCACCACTCCTCACAAACCCAACAACCATGCACCGCCACCATCACCATTTTTTACCTCATCCCACCATCATTGACCACCCCCAAAACGACATATCGGTTGTTAATCTTGATGTCTATATTAGTGTTCTCTTGCATATCGACTTGCCAAATTGTCGTTGCAGTCAATAGCCTATCAACAAAACACGATAATAAAAGGCCATAAACTAGTTTTCGCACAAATCGCACTTGATAGCCAAAGGAGTTGGGTACAGTGGACAATGTATTAGCCAAGATACAAAAGCCTAGTTATTTGAAATTGTGGTAAATGCTTAGGATTTGTAGAAAATTCAACAGCATTCCAATTTTCACTTAGCATTTAAAAAGGATTGTAGTAGCTTTCTTTGTTGGCCCTCCTTGAGAAATTTATGTATTTTACACCAATTTTGGAACCTGCCATTTGGGTGCTTTAATATTTTTCATTTTCAAACTTGAATGCATAGTTATCAAGAATTACTAATCCTCTAGCACATTGCGAATTGTGCAATTGATCACGAAATTTGATTTTTGAACTGGTTAAAGTTCATAGCATGCACACCCCCATTTTCTATAACACTTGAAAGAGGTGAAGGCTGTTGGTTTTGGGAGTAGTTAGTGGTGGTGGGATAAGATGAAAATGGTGATGGCAAAATTACATAGTTGCTGGGGATGGTGTTGGAATGGTGGTAATGTTGATGGGGGAGGAAAAGATAAGGGGGAAGAAGAAGAAAAGTGGAAACCCGTGGTTGGGTTTGGGGGCAGGGTAGGTGGGATGTGAAAGAAGAATGGGGGATTAAGGAAAAACAAGAGAAAAAAGATATATAAATTAATTTGAACTCCTTAATTTTAATTATGTATGTTTTAATTCCTCTTTGTCAAATTTTTTAACAGTATTCATCGGAATAGCTTCAATGAAACCATTTTGAAAAAATAATGGTACTTTTAGAACCAAAAATAGTTTGATGGTCAAAACAGGACTAACGAAATAGTTTAGTAGCCCCTGAAATAATTTACCCTATCCTTTTTGTTAATGGAAAGAGAGAAAGAAAGACATGCAAGAGATTGAGAGAGAATGACTTAATGCTTCTCACTAGGCACTTGGTCCTATTTATATTATTGTATTCCAATACATAAGTTTCCCATCTACCAATATGGGAGAGTTATCACAAAACTATCTTAGCACTACTAACAACACTACCCTTCAAGTTGGAGCATAAATATTATATGTGCCCAACTTGCTACAGATATAGTCAACTCAAGGACCCCTCAAAGTCTTAGTAAACAAATTAGCTAATTAATCACTAGAACTAACATATGAAGTAATAATCTCTTTTGTCAACATTTTCTTCATTACAAAGTGCCAATCAACCTCACTATGCTCATGGAATGCTAGACTCGGTGCAATATGAATTGCTACTTGATTATCACGCCAGCTTCATACGGCGAGAGCAGTCGATTCCAATCTCTGTAAGTAAATGTTTTACCCGAATTTACTCACATTGGTCACACTCATGGCACAATATTCCGATACAACACTTGATCTAACACTACATCTTGCTTCTTGATTTTCCACAAGCCTATGGAGCCAAAGTATAACAAAGAGTTACTTTCAATGCATTTTTTGATGGTCCAAGGATCGATGCCGATAATGAAAAGGTCAGTAAATTTAGACACTGCATCCTGGAACCAACCATAGTACTCAATCAAGCCACTATCAGCAGATTTGCCACGCAACATATCAGAAATCACATCATACATCCTTGTAACCTCACCAGAGAACATGTCTTAGGCAGTGTTTTGGGTTGGTGCCTATGCTTCTAGTTATTAGGAGTCAATAGTTATATGAAAGGGTTTTCAGTACATGGCCAAATACTTCAGTAAACTAAAGATAATTTTCAATAAACTGAATTGCTAAGAGAGAACAAAAACAAAACTAAAACAATCAGAAAAGATGCTTAATAGTAAATGAATAACTGAACAATAATAATTAAAGTCTAGCAGAGGAAAGAAATTATATAATACGTCATAAACTAACTTTGAAGGTTAGGGAAACCTAAACCCTAGCAGACCCATTGTGCTATAGCATGACTAATATCCCCATTATAGTATTAGTATCCCCATTATAGTATGTCTAAGGGCAGTTGATGGTCCTTATAAGGGCAGTTGATGGTCCTTTTTGCGCAAGGTCTGAGAAAGGGTCAAACCCATCTTGGGTTTATTGACCATATATTTTTATGAGACGCTATTTCCTCAACTTGAACCCATAACCACTAGGTCACATGAGAACAACAATACCGTTGCGCTCAGGCTCCCCTTTCCTCGCTAGAATATATTTGAGTAGTAAAAGTTTTATAACCTTTTTTTCATTTTTTTTCCCACTTTTCTTGCATCATTTTGCCAAGTCCACTTCTTCAAGAATCAAATGTATCATTGTTTATGCTCTAACTTGAAGCATCTCCCTAGCAAGTACCAGACCATAATACATCTCGAGGAAAACAAATAGTAGACTTTGGTGTTTGTTTGAATAAGGAAGCATTCAAATCACAAGTAAAGCAAAAGAATAAGACCACTTATGCTAGAGTCTAGCTCTAGATATAGAAAGTCTACTATGAAACATAGTCAGAAGTAAATATAAATTTAACACAAGCACACTAGAATAGAAAAAGATTTTGCTTACACATAAACTCTATCCCTTTAGGATTCAAGAAGAGAAGTCCATATTGAGTGATCACCTCACTTAAAGCCTACGCTATTAGGGAGGGATTATTGTATTTATTTATTGTCTTCAATACATTTTAACACGTGCAGACAGGATTCTTTTTTGAACCTTGCACGTGGATAGTTTTTAATGTGTTTAAATAGGTGGAGAAGAGACTTGAATACAGGACCTTTTGGTACCTACTGAGACGGAGCGTGCGCAGCAACGCCTGTCCGCAAGGGGGTCCCCAAAACTCTAAGCCCATGACACTAGACTTGAGACCATATTAAGTGATTACCTTCTAAAAGCTTAAGTTACTAGAGAGAGATTATTATATTTATTTATAGTCTTCAACAGTCCACACCAATAGTCGCCACACAATTCAATCCAACACCCTATAACAAGAGTAATGTACAATAATACCAAAGAATACTCCTATTAAAAAGAAGCTCTAGGATTTGATACTTGGAAATATTTACATATCATAGCATGATATACGAGCAGATAGTATCATCACATAGTTCTTGTTCACCCAACCACCAATATGGGTAGCGCAATGGTAAATCATCGGTGGCCATGTAGTCACTTAGTAGCCAAGTCCAAGAATGACACCCTCAAGGTCAGTGTCATAATAAGGAGAGGGCTATCTTATGGTCCATTAGTTGTCTTTGCTAGACTGGTAAAATCTTTCACGGTATCAGGTCAGCCTATGGCTAAGTCCGATCTGCATCTAGGGCATTTTGCTTCCCCATTCCTGCCTCACTGAGTGTTTCTTTTGGTCAGAATAAGTAGGGACACAGCCTCAGATCCCTCACCTTTCCTCTTTTGCTTAACAAGGTGTAAAGAAAAGATTAAATGTCCCAAATTGTAACGGATAGCTTTTACCATATTAACAATGAAAGAAAGGTTTACAAGGTGGACAAAGAAGGCATATGTATTTTGGCCAGCCTAGAGTTATGTATAATTTTGCTAGTACCTTCTTCATTTTCCAGCTCAAGCCATGACTAAAAGAAAAAGTGGTACTTGGGATCAAATAATGGAAGGAAATCAAACCTTCTTAGAATTTTCCACTTTATGTGAAAGGGAAAGAAGGCAATCACGCAGAAAAATTAAATCTGAAGTTCATGTCAGACAACTGAGAGAGAGAAAGAGAGGAAAACAACCAACCTAGATAGATCCTTCTTCTTTCGAAAGGTAGTCCTCAACATAGTAGCCAATGTATTTTGCACAAAATCTTGAACCTCTGCATGGATAGTTTCCCATAACGCATCAGCCACTAATGTGTCAACTTTCTGCATCATTGATCCAACGCTTTTGATATAGCTGACGAGCTCAACTAAAGCTTTCCTTTCCTCATCACTATAATTATACCGTACCACCTAAAAGATTATCCAAACAAATACAGTCTGGCTCACAAAGAGAACAAAAGTGGTAACACTATGAAAGAAGCATTTATCAGCCATTTTCAAAAGTATAATTTCTACCAATTGTGGTAAATAGTGAAGGATGAGATAAAAGGATTGCAGCATGTCTATAGCTTATCAAGAGAGAAAAGCTCTTCTTAGCCAAAGGAAAAAAGTCAAATAGATTCAAATGAACATATAATACAATGTTAGGACATGATTAGCCAAGAAAGGATGACAAGGCACAATAATTGAAAAGATGAAAAGTAATTAAAACCTTTTCATAGTCGGATGGTAATGTCTCACTTGACTCTATCGGAACAAAATCCTTGCAAGGGTGAGAAAATTTCCATGCGCATTGCTCCCATATACGTGCGGTCCATCTGCTTAATAGTTGGAAACCTTCAACGATCATATCATAAACATTTCCTTTGACTTCTTTTGCCCATTCAATATCAGCACCGTCTATTGATCTTAACAACACAAGCTGCACATAGGAGAATAACAACACCATATAGATTAGATGTTCTGACTGCCGGAAGCAATTCAAATGGAAGGTTAACCAAGTTACTACTTATACGGGATGCATGCTAAGGATAAAAGGGATCCCTATCCATGAATAGTGATTGAATTACTTTCGTAGCCAGTAATATATTAATATCACCATTCCCATTTGAATTAACTGGAGAACACATGCATAATCAGAAAAAGATAAATGAATGGTTATTTAGCTATCACATATTAGACAATATATGAGGAGATAAGGAACTTTCCGCAATTGCTTGGCCATTAGACTACATAGCTACTAATTTGCTTCCAAGGTTTTAAATCTTAACTGGCAATACACCTCATATCTAGGTAATGTTTATGCATGAGAAAGAGGGAGAGGTTAGAGGTACAGACGGTATGGAGAAGCACCTGATTCAATGATGCAGCAAAATGTACTGCGAAGTCGTCATGTTCAGCACGGATTGCCCCAATGTGGTTGATGATTAAATAATGTCTCTGATAAGTGAACTACGTCAAGGAATTGACTTGAAAAGAACTTTGCAATAGATTTTGCAAAAAAGAAGGAATACAAGATAGAACAGAACTTGGATTTTTGGAATCAGATGTACAAGAAAAAGAAAAACATACAGATGTCACCAAAATCAGCTGTGAATATTAGAACGTCAAGAGATGTGAGTGATTTATCATGCCACAACCAACAGATAGGAAAGAACTTAGAAGACATGTAGGCATTTTGTTAGCACATAAGTACCTTATCAAAGCATATATTATATAAAAGTGTGTATATGCGTATATTTACACATTGGGCAGAAGTCTTTTCTTCTAGTACTAATATGTACATACAATTCTAGCTCAACTACAGAAGACAATTAATTACTAATGACAATAAATTAGTTTACACATGTCACACATGCTCTGACCATCATAAGCTCCTTGTGCCAAAACATAATATCTTTCTCCGAAAAGGCCAAACAAGTTTGATATTCCATACATAAGAAAGCACAGAGGGCGTATGAAGCTTGACGCATAGAAAATTTGTTTATTCTTCCATCACCAATTCATATAGATTTAGTCGACAAACAAAACAAATAAAAAGAAATAATCCGTCCATCTTGTAAGAAAGATGTTAGTACTTTAAATTATATATCATCCTCTAACTCAGGTGCACATAAGATGTCCTTGGCACCATCAGCAACGTTACCATGATAATTCCAACTATAGTAAAACTTCACCTCAGACTATTCAATTAAGTGCCACCATTTGATGCTTCATGAATAACTATCAATTACTAAAAGGATTGAAAAGAAACTAAACTAAATTTTTCCCTGCTATAAACAGTCATGTATTTATCAAAATAACATTAACAACACCTTATGTATCTGATTCCTCCGAAAAAGGCATTAAAATGTATGAGTTAACTACAGGTATCAGTGAAATGTTTTGCTTAATCCACAACAAGATCAGGAGTATAAAAAAGAAAAAGGAACGGAGAAAGGGTGTACTACACTACTTTGTAACAGTATAACTTCCATAAATAACCAGTAAGATTTCAGAGACTATAAACTTGCATATTGCTGTCTAATTTCTAAGGGCACTCAAAATGAATTTCGATTCAATAAAATAAACTCTGCAAAAAGGATATTCTTGTGCCTCGCGAGGTGGCAGCTCATGAGGTGCAGGGAGAGTGAGCAGACGAGTTTGAGCAGAAAATTTTGGGAAGTACGTTGTCAACTCTTTTAAAATTGCTGCTGGAGAAAGATGAAGATCTGGGAATGCAGGGATAACTGGATCATTCTACACAAAGAGGAAAAGCACATAAGAAAATGTAATAGGGGAAATCAATGAGATAGTAAGCTTTTAACACGAAACACATTGTAACTAATCAATGACTAGAAAGTAGATGATATTTTTTATTTTCGAAACATGACTTAGTGTACCTTAAATATATTAATTAATCTGTTGACTTTCACCCTCTTGTAAAGTGACTCGCTATCTTTCTCTGACGATGCAGCCAGGACAACAAGAACAGGCAACACACGAAGAAGGATCTGTCGCTCTGGAAAAAGGAGGGCAAAATTCAACTCCAGTGATTCAACGGCAAATACTATGAGAATCTGGAGAATATCTTCCACACTGGCGACAGTTAAGAAGCATCAGGGCAAAATCATAAGGCATCAGTTAACAAAAAATAGTAGAAAAATCTGTATGTCATCTGCGAGAGGGAGTACACTAGAACGTAATTACTTTTTACTGCTCAAGGTCTCAAACACAGCCACAGAAAAAGAGACAAGTGTAACAAAATGGCTGTTGGTGGATGCAACTAGAGGAGCCATGAATCATCTTTCTTTCCTTTTTCTTTTTTGTTGGCGGGAAAAATATACTTAAACAACAGCCATGTGTATACCTCCCTCCCCAACTTCACCACCCAACCAAAACAAGAATACTTTTTCTTTCCTTAAGTTTATTGAGGATCTTCTTCGCAGAATTGAACTGGTAAATTGTGTAGAATAGGTAACAAAAATAATAATTTTATAACAATAGAGGTAGGAATAATTTTAGCTACTTATAATAATTGTAATCTCTAAAAAGAAATTATATTAATACATGTATGACAAAAATGATATCACATTCAAACTTTAACTTCTAGTTATAAAGCATGTACCACATACATGGTAGTACTATAAATCGAATAAAAATGACTATTTCTAACAGCTAACACTTGTTAATTTATTTTTTTTATTACTCTTTCAGACAGATTAGAGACTATGCATCCGTTCAGCCACATTTGGACCTTGTCTAATGCTTAGAATTTGCTGGAAGGATACTTGTTTACACGAAACATCTCGACATGCAAGTTTAGTAATATCGCCCACCTTGTGCTCAAAAAGATCTGCAAAAACACATATAGAAAGTTGCAGTCAAGTAAGATGCTACTATTAAATCAGCCTAACAATTTCATACTGCTACTAGAGCCTACTATCATGTCCTTCATATTAACCATAATAGAAAAGGATTGCACACACACCTGTAGATCATCCAACTCTTCCCTCATTGTATCAGTGTCTTGCCATTGAACACTTACTTGAGTGAATGTTCTGATGAATGCACATCATCATAGAAACAGAAGGCTATAAGTACAGTGAGGTAAGTCATCTTATCTTTCAGAAGAAAACTGCTTAACATTGGATGCATTTCAGTGACTAAATGCATCCCACGTGAAAAGAATGTTTAGGAACAGATTAAACTAATATTCATGGATAAAGGGATTAAGATGCAGCCTTAATTCTTCATAGTACAAACGGGAATAGTTCAAGTAATTAGTAAACCAACAAAACCACATGCTGCGCTTCAGACAACATTGTCAACTATATCAGTGTTATAGGACCACATCTTCTGGTGCCAAGCAGAAGATTGCAAATTTATCAGGTTGTCGTGTTCAGGAGGATGCTCAAAAGATTATTCATGTCAATAAAGACATAGTTAGGTAGGATGTGTCCCTATACTCTTAAGTTAATCAATCACAAAAGATAATATTGGTAGAAAGAGAAATGTAATGGACCATAAGATGATGTGAAAGAAACAAAAATTTGAAAAGAAATATGTGCCGGAAATTGCAGTTCTTCCAATTTCTGAAAGTATGGAGGCCTAAGAGTTCAGTTATAAGACTGGATTCAAGCTTTACTCTTCCAAAGCACTTCAAATATTTTTAACAAAATCTATAAGAACTCATCTTTGGATAAATGAACCCATTTCAGGGCCACTAACACATAACTGCCTCGTATCTTTTTTCCACATAGGCATCAATTTCTGCCAGCAGTTTTGCACCCTATACTCTACAATATCCGATACAAAGATCTTAACCCATCATTACATGAGTTTTAAAAGATGATACTGCAATACTACAGTATCAACTCTACCTGATCTAGAAAAGGTCTTTCTCTAGAGACGACACCTTTACATGTGTATCATATATATATATATATATATATATATATTTCAACGGCAATTTTCGAAATACAGTTCAACAAGAAAACATATACAAGCAAAGAAAAAATAAAGTTGCACATGTCAAAGGAGCATTGCACATCAGACTTTCACCACACCTTTTATACCAAGAAAAGTCATTAGGAATGCTAGCCTTTGCATTTTTAAGATGGTCAAGTTGGACCAAAACATCAAGCAACTTCAACATGGACCTGAAAAAACAGTTAAACAATGAGCTGAATATGACATACAAGTAGCCATAACAACCTAAAAAGTTATAAAAACATCGCCAAATAAAGTAAGCAGATTTGTTGAAACACAATAAAGTCAGAAAAATTAAAATAGAAGAATGCGGCTAATTTGAAAGGATGAATTGGAAACCACCAACTGAACATTGTTCTTTTGAGCTACAAATCCATTACCAAAAATTATGCTTAACGGGAAAAATTAAATTCAGATTCAAAAGAATAGTAAGATGGAAATAATTAGCTCCCTCAAGGTATTAGAACATACTTCCGCATCAAATCAACAATGTATAACTGATCAGCATCGAATATGTGACACAGAAAGAAATGGTCGAACTCGACAAAAATTTTCTAAGATGTTGGATAGTAATTGTGTGAATACATTGGCCGTACTAGGTTAAAATGTAATAACTTCTAAGCTCAAAGAATAGCTCAGGGTAGAGAAACTTCAAATACATGCAGATAATGTGCTCGTGAGCCCATACCAAAGCGTCCAATTTGTTTATAAGCCCTTCATGTCCTTTTAAGCCAATTTACCAACTTAAACGCTAAGCGAAACACCCTCACACGGCAATGATTATCACTCCGCATTCATATGATTCAGTTCATAATGACATGTACGCTCCATACTATGAGATATCTAACATGTAAACAATGATTCAAATTGGTCAAAGTATTTGTTTTCCAAAAAAGTAAATTAAAAGTAAAGAGGAAGGAGGGAGAGAGGACAAAGGGGCAATAAAACACTAGCGCACCAGAGATGAGTTACAGTAGGGCCATTAATGCGTCGTTCAGGCCTAGAAAATCGTTGCATGTCAGCTGCTAGCTGAAATTGAAGAATGTCAATTCATGCTTAGATGAAAGTCAGTTAGCCAACTTGAATGGGGAAGATGGAAAGAGTTAAAAGTTCACAGTTCATGCCTTAGATGAAGCTGCCGCTTGCCATCTCTGAATTTCACGCAAACGGCTCATTTCCAGGTCCAAAACTTGGTAAGTTTCTAGGTACAAGTCAGCCTGGCTTTGCTTCATAGAATCTGGAAGCTGCCATAATTATCAACACATTAGTCCTGCAACTTAAGATCACGAAAATCTAAAAGAGTTGGAAGGAGTGAATTGCATGGAAGGGCAAGATAGTTGTTTACACTTTTTGCAATCAGAAAATAAAATAATTTCAGCCTTCCTTCAGAAGACAAATGCACGAAGCAGCAACAAAGTTCTCTTATCAATCAAAGCAGGCACAACTTCAGCATCACCTTTACAAGTAGATATATTCTTTTCAAGCAAAGAAATATGCTATGTGTTAATCCCAGCAAAATTTGGAGCTTGTTCAGATATGTTTGTTACCATAAGGTATTGAATCACAGATTCTGAAAATGGACAATAATGAACAACAGAACCACCATATCAATTGTAAGTAACTGTTGGCTACCCAAACGCACTCGGAGACATGCATTTCCTAGGTGGAAAAATGCAATTTTCACTTATTAACTATTAAGGTAAGGCATCTCATTTGCCCTAAAAAAATGATGCCAAATAAAGAAAGGATGCAGAGATTCGAAATATGATTGGCAGAGGGCATTGAATTTATCATGTCAGACATGCTCTTTTGTCCTTCTCTGCAATGGATAGCATGCATAGTCCAGTATACCATAGCCAACCCGAGCAGCTCATATTCGTTCCAACACAACATTTTGCCTTTTATGAGAAAAGAAGTTATACGAACAGAAGAGAGGAAGTAAGAATAACAGGACAAGAAGTTTTGATTACATACAAGGAGTAGAAAACAGAAAATAGAATAAAAACATCAGCATAACAATGCAGTCCTATTGCACTGCTATTCTCACATTGCAAATGCAAGATCACCAGCACGCCCTAGAACTATCTCTAAATATTTCTTCAATTCCAACACGTCATAGACCAGCTAACTTAGACAACACACTTTACCCATCTACTCTCTGTACACCAACACTTAACATCCACTTTAGAAAATTTCAGCATATTCATTCTTACTCAATAAGAGCTTATCTAAAAGCTACCACTGCAGAGTAATCAAAATCGACGAAAAACACTATCCTAAACATCTAAACTAAAAATGCCATAAGCAATTCACCTGAGGAAGCGCTTTTACACAACTCCGGTAAGTATAGAGCACCGACGCCATTTCTTTCCCTTCTTGTATAAGCACATTCTGCAATTACAACAACAATATCAAAGTTTAACTCCACAAGTAGTCGTAATAACAATAAATAAATAAGCAAAAGCATGTTTATTTTACACATCCATACCAGCTGATTGAGAGCTTTAGTGTCTTCTGATAACGATAACCGATACGCAGAAACATCACTATACTCTACAACACAATTTCAAAAAAATTAAAAAAAATAAATAAAAACCTCAATTTATTGAAATTATACGATTACAAATTTAAAAAAAATAACAAATAACAAATAAATAAAGGAGCAAAAAATGGTACCAATTGGACTAGTGGTTGCGCCTCTCTCAGATGAAACCCAAAATCCTGGCCCTTGAACTTCAGGTTGATTATCCTAAGCTCACAAAATTCAATTAAAAACTAAAAACAATATTTATATATACACACACACACACATATATATATATATATATATATATATAGATCATGATTAATTATGAGAATTATGTGGTTAATGAGTAATTAGTTACCTCTAATGAGAATGTGGATAGTGCAGCAATGGCTTCATCAACGGGAACAGCCATTGTTACAACTGGCTTTTGCTGATCTGCTCTGTGTCAACTCGTGAGCTGAGTTGAAATGATAGTACGTGTGAACGAATATCTAACAGAAGTAAGGTACAACTATTGATGCACGAAGTGCAACGTATGACGTCATAGTTTCTTTTTTATTTTCTTTTTTTTATGAAGGGAGAAGGTACAGTTGATAAAGCATGAGGTACAACATCTGACGAAGTAAAGATATTAATCTAATTTTTATCTATAGTGGAGCTTGTTTAATTCAATTGAGCTATGAGTAGTTCAATACACATATTTTATCAACAAAAATTAGCCTCACATTGTCAAATATCTTTTAAATTAACGACATAACACTTGCAGTGTTTACAAAAATACTACTAAAGTAGGATATATTATAATTTTTTATATGTATTAATTAAAAAATAATGCTCCACGTCGTCCACACTCAAGAGTGATCAAAGTTAATCAAATAAATGCTTAGAGTAAATTATACTCATAAGGGATGGTTGATTCATTTACAAGCAAAGAATACAAAGAAATAATTTATAGAATGTCATTATTACCTTGTCTTGTTGTTGGTCAAAGTAATGCGTTATCATTCATGGATTACTTTGATTATATTTTTTTCATTTTCTAATTTTTAATCGAGATTTTGATACTTTATACGGTACAATTAGTTTATAAGTTTTTGGTAAGAAAAATTACACAAATATTTTTTATTGTTTATTTAAAATTTTAAATTCGTTTTTATTTTGTTCAAAATTAATGAATTCAGTCTTCATTGCTTTTTGAAAAAAAATTAAATTCATCATGCTATTTAGAATTAGTTAATTTAGTCCTTATTATTTTTTAAAAAAATGTCAATTTAGTTATACATTTTTTAAAAAAATTAATTTACTTTAATTTTAAAAATTTTAATTCAACTTATTTTTTTTTTAGATTCAGAAGTAACCTAATAGTGGGTTACTCCCTTGACAGTTAAAAGATCAAGGTTCGAATCTCATGAAAGTGCAATTAAAAAAAAAGTTGGTTAATTTTAAACAATAGGAATGAATTTGAAACTTTTTTAAAAATAATAGGAACAAAATTGGTTAAGTTTGAACAATAATAAATTACTGAAATGGTCTCTTATCTTTGGGCTCTATGACAGTTTTATCTCTTATCTACCAAACGTGACAAATCAGTTTATTATCTTTAAATCTGCAATGTCATTAGTCCTTTTAACAAATTTTGTCAACTTTCTAACGTAGACAGCGTCACCCAACACGTGATCAATTAGTCATTTATCACTCCAAAATCTAACTTAAGTTGGTCGCGTGTCAAGAGCATGCAATCCGTGTTAAAAAAGAATTGACGGAATTTGTTAAAAGGACTAAAAACGTTGCAGATTTAAAGATAAATTATTAATTTATCACGTTTGATAGAGAAAAGACGAAAATATTACAGAGTTCAAAGATAAGGGACCATTTCAATAATTTACTTTTGAACAATAGAGACTGTTTTAATATATGTATATATTATAGATCTATTGTAATATATGTGTATTTGTGGTTTAAAACCGATTTTATGGTTTTTTTCAAATTTCAGATTTTATTTTTTTATTTTTTTTGTTATATATGTATATATGTTGTATATATTATAGATCTATTGTAATATATGTATATTTTATCGCTTAAATACAATTTTATGATTTTTTTATTTTTTTGTTATATATGTATGTATGATAGATCTATTGTAATATATGTATATGTTGTGGTTTAGATACAACTTTATATTTATTTTTCTATATTCTAAATTTTATTTTTTTATTTTTTGTATCTATGTATATAACATATATTTATGTATATACTATAGATTTTGTGTAATATATGTATATTTTGTGATATTAATACGATTTTATGTTTTTTATTTAAATTTTACTTTTTAATTCTTTTTTGTTATTTTTTATATGTTATATATGTATGTATATTTATAGATATAGTAATATTGTTATATATTTTTTAGTTTTTATGTAATTTTATATCATTTTAAAAATTGAGAGATTTTAGTTTTGTTATTTGTAATGTTAACGTGATCTTTTATCATTTACAGATATTGTTGCCATCAATGCCACCACCACCGTCACCACAACCCTCATCACTATATTCTGGTTTTTTTATAAAAAAAATTAATAATATGTTATTTTATTATATTTCCTTAATTATAGATTTCTTTTTTATTATTATATGTAATTACTTATATACAATTATATATGCTTAATTGGTTAATTGTATGTGTGTGAAATTGTAATATATCTATAGCTGTATATGCTATTTTTAATATGCCAATATTTGTAGCATGAAAATGAGAGATTAAGCTAATGATGAAGTAAATTATTATTTTTTATTGGATTTGGTACCAAAACATCAACCTCAGAACCACAAAAAATGAGAAAAGACAAACAATAGAATAGGTTTAGTTATTTTTTAATTTATCTTTATTTTTGTAAGATTGGATATTATTTATAAATGGGTAAAATGAATGAAACCCCTTTTGTGTTAGACCAAAAATGCACATTAAATCATGTATTTTGAAAACTCGCAAATACCTCATGTATTACACGGAATAGTTGTACACTCTCCCCTATCGCTCACTTTGTTAACATCGGTTAACATTATATACTAAAAGACCAAAATACCCATTCTTATATTTTCTTTCTTCTTCTCCTCTACCACCACCCTCACTGCTACATGACCGTCACCGCTGTAAAGCTGGGAACACAAAAGAAACACTAAAATCATTCAAATGTGAAGTCTACAATCAGATGCAATTGGGAGATGTTTCGCCATATGTTTCTATAGTGCATTTGGAGTGGTTGAGCCATATCAGTTGAGAGGCTTAGCCATAATCAAGTATTCTACTCTACAGCTCGGAACATTGTATCTCTTAGGGGGTGTTTGGTTCACAGATTGATTTTTCATTATTGAAAATAATATTTTTAGGAATGTGATTAAAAATATTTGGTACGTTAAAAATATTCATAGGAATATTTTATTATGTTTGGTTAGACTTAATATTCATAAAAATCTTGAGCAATTTTTCAATAATGTCCCTAACTCAAAAAAGCAAAAATATCATAAAACGCGTACAAATAACAATACATTATGTATACTTTGCTAATACACGAGCAAAAAAATGTTTAACGTATTTATACAAGTAAAGTAAACTTATTTTATGTTTGTAAATTTTAACTTTACACTTAAAAAATTAGAAACTTAAATTTATTATTTTAACAACTTTAAAATTTAAAAATTATTTATTTATTTTTATATTTATTTCATTTTATTTTTATATTCTTATATTTTATTTTTTCTAAATATTTTATTTTGTTTACTTTTATTTTATTTTATTCTTATTAATTTTATCTTATTTTTTATTTTTTATTTTTTATTTTATTTTATCTTATTTTAGTTTTATATTTTATATTTTTATTTTATTTTATCTTAATTTTGTTGATTTTATTTTATTTTTTACATTTTATTTTATTTTATTATTTATTCTATTTCATCTTTTTTTAATTTTTAATTTTAAATTTTATTTTATATTTTATATTTTATAATTTGTTTTATTTTATCTTATTTTTATTTTATTTTACTTAATTAGTTATTTTATTTTATTTTTTATTTTTTATGTTTTGTTCTTTTTTATTTTTTGAATCATGTTATTTAATTTAGTTTAATTTTGCATTTTTAAAGATGAGTATTCGTGTCTTTTGTTTTCTCCAAAATTTTTCCACAACTTGGGAATGTAAAATTCTCACTTCACATGGTAATAGAATTTAAGCAAATCATGAGAATATTGTATTCAAAGAAATATGATATTTTCAAGAATATATTTTTATTTCGTGAACCAAATATGGAAATAGCATATTCTAAACTTTACATTTATAAGAATCTTATCAGATTTTGCGAACCAAACACCCCCTTAAGACAAGCAAATAATCGAGTCATCCACTAAAATACTTTGCAAATTGAGCTCAATAAACACATAGGAACTTAGGCCATGCAAGTAAAAACAAAAAAAAAAGACCTATAATTTCACTTTCTCCTTTTCCTCCACCATCGCCATTGCAAATCACCATCACTATCACCAATTGAAAGTTATGAACATATGCTAATCAATCCCTCACCTAATGACCCAAAAAGAAATTCTCCAACCTCATATTTTCAATTCCAATCCAATAACTTTAACACTAATTTCAAGTCCAACTACCATCAACACCAAATTAAGCCAAAAGCCCCATATAACTTGTACCTGACGCCATGGAGGCTGATGGAGATAGTGTTGTGGTGGTGGGTGTGTGTGTTTTGATGCTAATGTGAAAGGATTGGGATAGGGTTTTAAACATAATATAGCTAATAATTACAACCGAAGTAAGGATAAAAATCAAAAATTTTATAACATTATGAGCATATGTAACAAAATTCTAAACTTGATATCATGCTATATATATAAATAAAACCAAGAATGGACAAGATTATGTAATCTAGAGCTAAAAAAACTACATCCCACAAGTGCAAGAGCTCTAGTTAGTCTACACAAGCAAAGGAATAGGCTTTTTTATCTTCTAAGATTGTTGTGCTAGCTTAATCCAAAGAAGTATATAAACTTGATCATCTTAAAGAAGAAAGCTTTCTTTCTCTCATTTTCTTTCTCCCTTGACCGATACCTCCCAAGAAGAAAAAGGAAAGCTCTGATATGTTTCTTTTCTTATCACTTATCTTATAAGCAATGTTAAGAAAATATCTCAGCCAATTAACATACACCACACACATGCATGTATATATGCCATATATGTCTATGTCTTTCTAAATGATATTACATCATATATGTAAGACTTGGTTAAATAAGGTGTACAAGTGTCCAATTAATCATCCAATGTTAAATCGACACATGTCAAGCTTATATTGGAAATTAAATGAATTATTGAATTCATTAATCTTCCAAATTATGCTTTAATCAAGATTAACAACTTAATCAATATCATCATTTAATCTAATCATAGAAATAACTTTTTTATATTTGCACATAAACCCCTATACTTTACCATAATTACATATTGGCCCTATTAACTTTTAATGGTTCGGGATATCATTGTTAACACTTTAACAATTCAAAGAGGATCAAGATACAAGCTCAATAGGATCCTACTCACTATGCTTTATTGTGTGTGACCTTCTAGGTTTACCGCC
This sequence comes from Ehretia macrophylla, assembly GCA_037974665.1. Taxonomy (NCBI): domain Eukaryota; kingdom Viridiplantae; phylum Streptophyta; class Magnoliopsida; order Boraginales; family Ehretiaceae; genus Ehretia; species Ehretia macrophylla. The sequence goes on from CM075779.1 coordinate 63,907,880, forward strand.
ATACAGCAATGAGAAAACACCAAACTCTTCAATTTGTTTTGAGAATGTCTTCCTCATTCTCAAAATATACTCAAAGGTCTTAAGTGACGTCTAGAAATATATCAAGACAATTTATAAGACAATGAAGTCCAATTCAAGTAAACCTATTTATAGTGGCAAATTACCATGCAATTCAATCATTCCATTAATATGTCCCGATCGAGTAAGAACCATGGAACGATTAAATTCATAAACTTGATCCTCTGCATAGATCTAAATGATTAAAAAGAGAGATAAGATATAGATAATCCCTTCTCCATCATTCATGTCTTGGCCAAAGACTTCCTCATTCAACAATCAAACTTAGATCGCACAGGACATTACCTCACGTCGGAGGTTAATGGATCTTATCTTGACAACTATCTATCACTCACTATATTGGAAGAATAAAATTAAAAGAGGTCATAATTCATCTTATGAATAAAGACAAATATAGTCCAAAAGCAAGTATTAAACTCTAATATATATCACAACCATAATGTCTCAAGTCAAACGATTATATGAACAATCGCAACGAATAACAAATTATTAATCCAAAGCCATGTAATTTGTTATACAAGTCACACTCAATGATCTATTAAACTAATAATCACTCACATATTTATTAATCGCATCTCATGCTATTATGGCACATGGCTCACCATCATTTATCATTAACATCTTATATTAATTAAAGGTAACAACACATGTGATAGTCTATAATAGTTTATTGAAGTCTCGATCGTATAAACTAAGGACTATGAATAGCTTTAAATATTTATCATGCTAAAGAAATGTGTCAAGATATTCTAAACACTTTAGAATACATTTTTTTAAATAAAAATATTAGGGACTCATTCATATAGAGAAAAATGGAGAATATGAATGTCACAAACACGTCATTATATTAATAAATAACTTTGCCATTAAATACAAATTTACATCAAAATGCCCAAAATAATCCAATTGTATAATATTATGGCATATTACCAACATAATAGTGATAGGATGGGTGGTGTCTTGTGGTTCTTATTTGATTAAGTGTATTAGGATGAAGGTGAAAATAGTGGTGGAGGGTGAACGGCAAAGACGTGGTAGTGAAGAAGAAAAGAGGTATATGGAAAAGAAAAAGAAAAAGTGGAAATAGAAAGATAGACATTAAGGGTATTTTGGTCGGTTAACATGTGTTTGAAGCTTCAAACACATTTTAGTTGCATTTTAGCGCGTGTATGACACTCACGGTTAAGTTTGATGGCGTACTGAACGACAGGGTGTGTGGTGCAATTATTCTGTGTGTTAGACAGGGATATTTGCAAGTTTCTAAAACATAGAGCTTAATGTGCAATTTTGGCCTAACACGAGGGGATTTATGCATTTTATCTTTATAAATTTGTAACATCGGACCAATTTTAGTTATTCGCAAAATAGTTTTGTTTATGTAATATGAATTTTATTTATGAATTCATATAATCTATACGTTTCTTTTTATTCTTGTTTAAAATTATTTTTGTCTTTAAAATAAATAACTTTATATTCAAAACTATTAATAAATTGATATTAAGAAAAATCTTATTATGGATTTAGCCACGAATTAAAAATTTGTCCCTATTTTTTGACGGATTTGGCGATGAACTTTTGTCATTGCTTTTTAGCGGCAAATTTAGCAACAGTATTATTACTGTCGTGGTTTGTCACTATCTTGTGACATATTTGGTGACGAATTTTTGTCATCGCTTGCTAGCGACGATATGATTTTCGTTGCGATTCGTCACTCTTTCGAGATGGACTTTTGTTCTTCACTTTTTAGCGACAAAGACGTTATTTTGCAAAGTATAATTTTACAACTGTTGTTTTGCGATTGATTTCTATCGCCAACACACACTAACTCTACCACACACCATATGTACATACAAACTAATTTACACACACCTTAAATAAAAAGAAAAACTAATCAATACACACCTTAAACCAAAAAAAAAAAAAACTAATTTATACACACATACACACACACATAGATTCATGGTTTGGGGGTTGGTCGTTGTGGGTGGGACTACAACGAGTTGGGGGTTGGTCGTTGTGGGTGGGGCTACAACGAGTTGGGGGTTGGGGGGTAGAGAGGTTGAGACGTGTTGAGGGGGCGGGGTGTAAGGAATGCGATTTTTTGGTGTGGGGGTTTTTTAATGTGTATTTGGTAGTAATGGTGTTAGTAGTGGTGTTAATGGTGAATTTGGTGTTGGTGGTCGAATTTGTGTTGTGGTTGACGTTAGAGTTGGAGTTGATAAGTGGTGGTGTTTGTGGAGTTGGTGTTGGTGGGTTTTTTCATATGTATGTGGTATAGTGGTGGTGACATTAATGGTTGGATTGGATTGGAGTTCATATATAGATATGTTAAATGTATGTAGTGGTGGTGATGATGATATCAATGGTAAAGAGTAGTGTGTTATGGAGTTGGTGGTATTAATGGTGAAGTTGTGGGTTTGTATATGATAGTGGCGGTGTAAATGGTGGTGATGGGGTGAGTTTGTAATTTGTTATTTTTTCTGAAATATTTTTTATTTTTTGGGGTGGGTGTATAATAGTAAATTGATTAAGCTAGTTTAAAATTATTTTATTTCTTTTATTTAATTATTTTAGAAAAGACAAAATTACCCTTTAATCAAGGACCTCTTTAGAGATTTTTAAAAATTAAAGAACTTAAGTTTCTGAATGTTAAAAAGTTGGGGACTTGGATGTCTTATTTCCCTATTAAAAACAAAAAAAAATAGCATCACTTTGTACTAAGTTGTAGTTGCAATATATATATATTTATATATCTTTTTTTGAAATTTTTTTTTTTGTGCTGATAACTTTCAGAACAATATGACTTGCTAATAGCACGAGGACCAATCAGAGAGAGCCGCATTGCAACTGTGGAAATGTCGGAAAAAGTAAAAAAGAAAAAATGTGTTCTAAACATGCCCTTCAAAACAATTGTGTTCTTGATAGCAGTTCGTTGGTGGTTATTGTAAGAGACTATTCCTGAATTTTGATATGAGAATCAACAGAGGGACTACCAACCTTGGACGAAATAAAACATTTAGAAGTTCTTTCGTGACAGTTACTCAGTGTGCGATTGAAATGTCTTGTTTAAGTTTTTTTTATTTATTATTATTATTATTTTTTATTTTTTATATTAAAATAAAAATATGTACAACTGGATATACAAACAAGAATCAACAAGTCAACCAAAAGTGGTTGAGCAGGAACCTATCTAAGCAAAAAATGATTATCAAGTCTCCAAACTCTACAAATTGCACCATTCAAAAGACAATATCTAAATCGTTTGATTTTGAACATCCTATTTATCACAACATAATATATGCGATAAAAAATTTACTCATTCGTAGAAGCACCTCTTTGCAGAACTCTGTAGTTTATTTCATTCCAAACATGAAACATGCTCGCACTAAACAACAACTTGATCATACTGAGTTGTAAAGTATTTGAACTATTTTGACGAGCGATCCAATTAGTGATGAAGTCCCAGCTATGCGGGAGTTTACTACACTTCAAAAGAAAAATACCTTTTCTCCAAATGCGACAAGTAAATCCACAGTCGAAAAAAAGGTGATCCCTTGTTTTCAACGTGTAGAAATAGAAAACACAGTGGGGGTTAACATTAAGCTCCCAGTTAAAAAGTCTGAAAAAAGTAGGGAGTCTATCAAGCCAAGCACAAAACACATGTTTAGGGACATGGCCAGTGTACCAAATATTGCAGTTCTAATGAGCAGGAGGGTGCTTAGTTCGAATAGTAATTCAAGCAGCACTAAAAGAGAACTTTCCCGTGGAAGCATCACTCCATTCAATTATGTCGGCTTTACTGATATCTGGCACAAGGGAACCAATATTCAAAGCCACAATGTCGAAGAGGGGATCATTTGTAGGCCAAATCCAAACATTATCTTGAATGTAGTCAGCAACCTTAGCTTGAATGTTATGTCCACTATTGTTTTAAGTTGTTAACAATATAGGAGATTGGTTTATGGTCACGGCCTAAAATCAAAGACGGATTTATAAGCGGTCCTATTCGGGTTGCACATTAAAATTTAATCCGTCTTTGACTTCAATCATGCCAAAATTTGAATGAAAATATCGGTTGACAATGCTATGGTGGTCATCAAGAAGAGTAAGAGTCTTCTCATTTCTTACTTTTCTCTCATTTCCGCGAATGAGGCGTATTATAAACTATCAAATTTGATCATTTTAAATCTCAATCATCAAATCTAGGTTAGTTAACTGATAACTTTTTGGGTAAAAAGCTCCAAAAGCCTGACCTCTATAATTTGTTGAAAGTGCATTGAACCCTCTTCCAAGAATTTCTACTACTCAACAAACTAGGAAACAAATTATGTCCCTTAATTTATTATCCTTCCAAACACTCTGTAATCTGGTTATTTTTATAACCAGACCACTTAAACCTTTGTCCCAAAAAAAAAGGAAAACCACCTAAGACTTTGAGACCTACACATAGGCATTCCTATTGTACTTTGCAATATCGAATATTAAGAATATGTAGTCATTTTGGTTATTTCTCTTATTTAGAACCATTGTTGGTAGTGGCTTCAACTTAATTATGGCTTCTGCTTATGTTTTTTATTTTCCTTTTATTTTGTTTAACACTATCTATTGCATAATTCATGACGACATTCGAATAGGAAAAAACTAATAGCCTCCTACAATAACCATTTATGAATTCCGATCCTATCAAGCACACAATTCTTAGAAGATCATATTCTTCTGGAGGTTATTAGCAAACATGATTTTAGAAATGGAGATACAACCTTTCTCAATGAGCATAAACTTACATGGAGATGACATTTTAAAGTAAAACTAAAACTAAACAAAGTTCCCAAGCCTTGCAGAAATAAAACTACACCGAATAAGCTTTCACTTATTCATGAAGCCACCTCTGCAGCAGCGAGACAGCTTAACAACTGTTATTACAAATAACCAGTCTTGCATACTATTTATGAACTCAAAAAAGGCATATCTTAAGGATCTATTCAGTATCAAACTGCCACAAACTCCCCAAAATCCAACGATGAAGCCAAGCGCCGTGCTAAGATAAAATCCTGTGGTTATGAACTTGTCCTCATGCTCTTCAGCACCTCCATCGAGATTTGGATCTTGAGGTAGCACATCTCCTGGGCAAACTGGTGTAAGCGGTTCACCACAAAGTCCAGGAATATTGCCCGTGTATGATGAGGCATCGAAAGACTGTAACTGAGTGCCTGTTGGTATTCTTCCTGTTAAGTTGTTGTATGACAAGTCCAGCATACCAAGGAGACTTATTTGGGAAAGGCTTGGAGGAATCTCGCCAAAAATTTGGTTTCTCGAAAGATCAAGAAAATCTAATGACTTCAACTTACCAATTTCTTGTGGAAGGATCCCAGTTAGATGATTTCTGGAGAGGTTCAAAGCAACCAGACCGGTAAGAGTAGTAACTTCGTGAGGAATATCTCCTGTCAATCTATTGCTCGAGAGATCAATGCTTTTGACGAATGGTAGAGTGCTTCTGTACGTTGTTTCTCTTCCTTTCCATGTCAAAGTTGCCTCGTACGAGTACGTACGAATGTAAAAATGATCAAAAAGAACAAAATAAACAAGCCAAAGGACAGCTTTCTGCATTACATTCTGTTCCTGAATCATTGCAGAAAAGTTGCTAATACATTTTGGTATTGTCCCAGAAATCTTATTCCCGGATAAGTCCAAAATTTGCATTAGCGAAAGATTGCAAATGTTTTGGGGTATGCTTCCACTAAAGTTGTTCCAGCTCAAGTCAAGAACAATTAGTTTTGATAAGTTTCTCCCCAGCCATTCTGGTATAGCGCCAGACAATCTGTTTTCTCCAAGATCAATGAACTGCAAATTAGACTGTTGCCAAGATCTAGGTAGTTCCTTTGTGAAATTATTTTTTCTCAACAACAATGCTTGAATCAGAGGTAACGAGCCCATGGAACTAGGAATTTTCCCAGAGAGATTATTGTTATTCAAATTAAGAAATTGTAGATTGCCGAGGTGAGCCCAGCAATCGGAAAGCTCTCCAGATAGTTGGTTGTCTGAGAGATCAAGATAGGATAGGTAATTAAAGGGAGAATTGCACAAAAATGTTATCTCCCCAGACAATCCATTTTTTGAGAGATTCACCGTTCTAATGGTGTTAGGAAGTCGTGGTATAGGACCTTTGAAATCATTAGAACTTAAATCCAACATAACAAGATCACTGGCCTTTGTGTACAAGTCTGGTATGGTGTTACCCATCAGATTGTTTGAAAGATCTAATCCTATGACTCCTGACATTTGGTCCCAAAACCAACTAGGGATTTCGTCAGAAATTCCAGTAGTTGATAAATCAATCTCATATATGTTCTTTTGAGTTTGAATCCATTTTGGGAAATGAGGTCCAAGCTTACAATTTCTAAGTCCTAAGATCTGCAACTGGAAAGGAGGGATCCAATCTGAGTGAAGTCTTAATGCTAAACCCGAGTTGAATGACAAGTCTAGCATTTGTAAGTGCGAGAGATTCCGCAAGTGAGATTGAGAGATTACTCCTTCCAAATTATTTGAATGAAGGAACAACTTTTCAAGATCTGTAAGGAGTCCAATACTCTCTGGGAGAACTCCACCTATTTGATTGAATGACAAATCCAAAAAGGTAAGATTTGGAAGTTCTCCAAAGACTTTTGGCATAGAACCATTGAGTTTGTTCAAGCGCAGATTTAGGTACTCCAATGTCCTTGATACACGCCTCGACAGGTTCTTTACAAACTCAAGCATTTGTCCTTGGAAAAAATTATTGGAAAGATCAAGATGCACAAGAGACACTATATTTGCAAAACCATCAGGAAGGGGGCCAAGTAAATTGTTACCTGAAAGTGTGATTTTAGTAACGCTATTATTGAAGTTGAACAACCAACTATACACAGAGGAATTGAGATGATTAGAAGGGAGATCAATGATGTCAAGGGGCGCTGAATAGTTGATAGAGTTTAGTGAAGAAGGAGTGAGATTAGGCAACGCACAATAACGCATGGAGAAGACTCTTAGCCTAGAAAGACTACTTACTGCTGCCGCCCAATCACTGCTGAGAGTTAAAAGTCTAAGATTAAGAGTGGTTAGCGATTGAAGAGAAGAAAGCCACTGAAGATTATCTGTATACAAGTCAGAGGCCGTAAGATGAAAAGTTCTTAAACTGGAAAGGTTACCAAGCTGATGTGGAACTTTTCCGTAAAAACCAGCCAATGATAGATTCAAGTACGTCAATCGAGTAAAAGAACCCAAAAACGGTGGAATGTTTCCATTAAACTGATTGTAACTAAGGTCTAAATGTTCCAAATACTTGAGTTCTAGCAATGAAACACTAATCTGACCCGTTAAAGGCTCAAGAGGGATAAAAACATTGGCACCATAAGGACCGTGCAGATTTAGTCTGATAACATTACCAGTTCGGTTATCGCAGTAGACGCCGTGCCATTTACAACAGTCTGTTTGGAATTCTTCAGAGCCCCATGAAGAGAGTCGGTTGTAGTTATCTACAACCTCTTGTTTGAACTTGAGGAGAGCTTGTCTTTCTTTTTCTACACACTTGATTTGATGATGATCAGGAGCAGCACGCACTGAATGGATGATTCCAAAAGCAATATTTTTGTTGTAGTAAAATAACAAACACAAGAGAAAGGTGAAGATTTTTGCTATACTGCTCATCTTCAGAATGGTATTAGTTGCAATAAATGAGGAAGAAGAAGAAGAACAAAGTAGTTGCGAATCCATTTAGTATCTTTGATTTCTTATATAGGCATGCATGGTAGCTATTCTTTTCTACTCAGATAATTGGAGTATAATTTCAGGCCATTACAATACATTGAAGAACAAAGTCATCCAAGTCCCAAGGGTCATGATCGATGTGATATTCGGTGATCGGACAACCACATATCAGATAATGTCAGAGCTTTGTGATTAATGGCGTCGGACTAGTACCTGGAAGTCAAGAAGAAATGTATTTTTGCTAAGTCAAGAAGAAATGTTGTTTTCATGTGATGCTGAGAGTTTGGCTGCTTTTATGTGTTAAAATCCAATGTGTTAATGCTCATTTGGCCCAAGAGAAACTATGACTCAAGAATTATTAACTAACCCAATTATGTGATCCAAGCTAGGGCCCATGTTCTAGAGATTTCAAGAATAAAATTCTAGAGATTATTATCTAGGATAATTCAAGAAAAATCTAAAAAAATAGGATCCTATATATTTCCACTAGAATATCTAGTTGACTTTTAGAAAAAATATAGAATACTTTATAGAAATATCTTATATCTAGAATTCTCCATGGAGGGCTATAAATATGAGCTCCTCTACCATTTGTACCTAAGCCAAAAATCAATAACGATTATTTTCTTTCAAAGCCAAGCTCCTCTCCAAATTCTCTAATCAATCCTCCATTCTTCAAAGTCAATTCTATCAACCACTTTAATCACCTCCTTTCTAAACCAACAAGTGGCATCAGAGCTTGGTTGGATCTCCAACTGGGCGATTACAAGCTTCCGCTAAACACAAAAATTCAAATCCTCCTACAACCTTAAACCTATAGTATGGCCACACTACTAAACAACAACCAAATTCCAATCCCTATATTTTTAGGTTAAAACTATAACTATTGGGCCATCAAGATGAAGACATACTTCTTGTCCCAAGGCCTATGGGATATCATTGATAAGGGATATACTATCCCTGAAAATATATCCACCTTATCTCCAACGGAGAAAGAAAAATTAAACAAGGAGATGGAGAAGGATAGTTTGGCTCTCTACACATTATAGATGGCCATGGCGAACTCACTATTTCCAAGGATCAGTGGTGCTATAACAGCCAAGGATGCTTGGGATAATATCAAGGAAATGACAAGGTACGTAATGTCAAACTTCAAACTCTAAGAAGAGAGTTAGAGAATATGAAGATGAAAGATTTTGAGACCGTCAAAGATTACTACTCTCAACTAAGAGAAGTAGTTAATCAATTGAGAGCCTATGGTGAAGATATTGCTGACAAAAGAGTTGTAGAAAAAATACTTATTACTCTTTCTGCTAAATATGATCCAATTGTAACTACTACAGAAGAAACTAAAGATATAGCTAAGATATCCGTGACAGAGTTAATAGGCTCTCTTGAAGCTTATGAGAAAAGACTGAGTATGCGTGAAAATGATTCCATGGAAAACGTATTTTAGTCTAAACTCAACATAAGGTTTCAGAATTCTAGAAATAGGGGAGAAGATTTGGAGAAAATTCTAGAAATAGAAACAATTGTGGAAATAATAATGGGCAAAGAAAAGGAAAATATCCACCATGTGATATATGCAAGAAGACCAACCATCCAGAAAAGGATTATTGGTACCGTGATAAACCACAATGTAAAGGTTGTGGTAGATTAGGACACCAGGAGAAAGATTGTCGCTCCAAGCAAAAACATCAGGCTAATTTCTCTGAAGAGAAAGAGAATGGAGATTGTTTGTTTTATGCATGCTGCATCAGAAGTGAAAAATGAGACCTGGTACTTAGACAGCGTCTGCAGCAATCATACGACTAGTGACGAGAAGATCTTTCAAAATATTGACAAATCAGTAAAATCCCAAGTCAAGCTTGCAAATGGAGAACTGGTGGAAGTCGAAGGCAAATGTACAATCGCAATCAACACCAAGAAAGGTATGCGATTCATCCATGATGTACTGCTAGTTCCTAAATTGACACTAATCTCTTGAGCGTGGGTCAAATGATGGAGAAAGGATATGTTCTACTCATCAAAGGAGACTCATGCACAATATATGATAACAAAAATAAAAATATAAAAATAGCTGTAGTAAAAATGCAGCAACAAAGGAACTTTCCTATTCGCTAGCAGTACGTAGAAGCAGCTTTAAAAGCTCAAGAAGACCAATCATGGCTATGGCACCGGAGGTTCGGGCACTTCAACTTCCACAGACTGAAGATCCTCCATCAGAAGAATATGATGAAAGATCTTCCAGCCATCCAGCTGCAAGATAATGTGTGCGAGAAATGCTTGGAAGACAAACAACATCAGAAGCCATTCCCTTCAGGCAAGGCATGGAGAGCCAAACAAATCCTCGAGCTAGTACATACAGATGTATGCGGACCAATGAGGATTCCAACCTTTGAGAAAAAAGGTTGATGACTATACAAGAATGTCATGGGTTTACTTTATGAAAGAAAGGTCAGAAGTCTTCAATATCTTCAAGAAATTCAAGAATCTGATCGAGAACCAAAGCGGTCGGCGAATCAAAGTTCTAACGAGTGATAGAGGAAAAGAATACACCTCCAAGAAGTTCAACAAATTCTGTAAAGATGAAGGGGTCGTACATTAGCTGACCGTCGGCTACGCTCCAGAGTAGAATGGCGTGTCAGAAAGGAAGAACAGGACAGTGATGGAGATGGAAAGGACAATGCTAGCAGAGAAAGGCATGCCAATGGAGTTTTGGGTAGAAGCCGTATACACTGCAGTCTATCTACTCAACGGATGCCCCACAAAGGCAGTTCAAAATAAAACTCCAATTGAAGCATGGAGTGGACGGAAGCCGTCAGCGCAACATCTAAGAGTTTTTGGAAGCATTTGCTACTTGCATATTTCGAAAGAGAAAAGACATAAACTAGAGGAGAAGACAAAGAAAGGCATATTCCTCGGCTACAGCTCTCAATCTAAAGGATATTGAATTTACAGCCTTAAAACCAAAAAGCTAATCGTTAGTTGCGACGTCAAGTTCGATGAAAATGCAACATGGAACTGGAAGGAAGAAATAGTTGAAAAGCAAAATAACATGGTACCAAGACTATGAAGCTCCAACAAAGTCCGCGAAGAAGAAGCAGAAGGATCACAAACTCCACGAACAGCTTCACAACTGTCAAGCCCGAGGACACCATTATCATCATCCTCAAGTAAAGAAGAATCATCTCCAGACTCGCCACCAAGAAAAATATGAGCTCCTCCACCATTTGTACCTAAGCCAAAAATCAATAACAATCATTTTCTTTCAAAGCCAAGCTCCTCTCCAAATTCTCTAATCAATCCTCCATTCTTCAAAGCCAATTCTATCAACCACTACAATCACCTCCCTTCTAAACCAACATTATGCAACCATTTTTTCTCTGATGGAAGCATCACCTTCATCTTTTAAGAGAAAATTCTTATGTCAAGCAACCGAATAACCAGCTGTGGATGTACCCCTCTTTAGAATTTTGAAGCAGCTTCCTTTGTAGTTTCTTTAGAAATGAGTCGTGGTTTGCACGTAGCGATAGCTAGAGCATCATGCCCTCAAGGCATGACTCAGATGGTAAGGGTGGGGAGAGATCTTGCAGGAGACGTATGTTCGAATCCTCTCACCTGTCTCTGAGGTTCCTTTTTCGATTCACCTGGTATGTCTCTAGGGTAGGGTTCTGATTGAGGATTTGGCTCATGCTCAACTTATTAAGTCAGGCGATATGATGTAGCTTCTACTTGCCCACTAATTAGGTTAAGTAATCTTGTCTATCCTCGTGAGTTGGGTTGGGTAGAGATGTTTTCCTTGGTAGCAAAAAAAGAAATAGCTAGAGCATCAACTTCACACTTTTGAGCTCACTACAATTATCAAACACCCTTTTTATCACCCTTTTATTACATTTTAAGGGAATTTTTAGTTTGTAGTAGCCCAAATGCGTGGCCTAATTTTTCGCCAACTAATTATTACCACTAATTGAAGTGGTTAAGTTGGGCAACTGTAACAAGTGTTTAGCAGTGGAAGTTTTCACAACAAAGGTTGAATTTTGGGGCTAAAGTTGAATTCAATTAAGGAAATTTTGATTTGGTCTGTGAGTTAAAACATAAAACAGGAACGTTACACAGTTTTTTATTTTTATTTTTTCTATCTCAACTCCAAAGACTCAATATGGCCTTTGAAAAAAACTAATTTTTTTTAGTGAAGATTTTCAAGGAGGAATCGAAGCTTTAAAGTGTGTATATTGTAGCTTCATCCATTTAGTGAAGAGATTAAATTCACAATTTGAAGTTGAAGACTTGTAATTATAAATTATTACTTCGAGAAATAAACATAAGGTGAAACTCTCCTTTTTTTCATCGACTCCTACTAAAATTATGAAATTTTTGTAAAAATTGCTAGTAACATACCAATTTGTTGTTGTTGCAATGATCCGATCGTGTTATGCAAGCTAGTGCAAAAATGAGGTTTTGTTCTTAAACGCTTTGGTTTTACACTTTTGATCCTATTTATATACTATTACTTCTCCAATTATATTTGGCATAAGTTTCCCCAATGCATGGTGATATCAATATATATATATAAAGAGAATGAGATTTAACAAAAAGGGACATGACAAGTTCCCTTCCTTCCCCTCTTCTTTTCTTTTCATGCGTAAGTAATTACCTAATTATTCTTTCCTATTTTGCCTAGATGACGGATTGTGTTTTAAAAGTTAATCAACTACCTTCTTAAATGTATTTTAATTTTGTTTGGTCTCCTCATGATTTTTCTGTTTTATCATACTTCATAAATTATTTTTATATCAAATAATCTTACCTCTGAAAGACTTGATGACTTTTAATGATTATTTGATGGTACTATTGTTACAGTACCACGATACAAATACTAATACTATATATATTATATTTGCGGATATTGTTACCGCTATTGTATGATTGGGCGCCCCATATTTATTACTGAACCTTTGTTACACAAGTTAAATGCAGCCATGACTTATTAGTTATTGTTCACCTTGTAAGTTGTATTTGTAAGTGTTTAGAGGAAAATTATTAAGTAAATTTAGATAACTATTAATCTTTCATATAAGTTAACGGATTTCACATCTCTCATGTTTAAAAGTATTTCAGTCATTTGATGGTCAATTCGAGACGCACATACAGCATCTTTGATTTCTTATATACGACATAATAGTTACATTTTTCTACACGGTGAATTGAAATATATGTGATATTTGGTGATCGGACAACCACATATCATATAATGACAGACCTTTATAATTAATGGCTTCAGACTTGTACCTGGAAGTCAAGAAGAAATGTTTTTTTGCTAAGTCAAGCAGAAATGTTGTTTTCATGTGATACTGAGAGTTTGGCTGCTATTTTGCGACCATTTCTCTGATGGGAAGCATCACCTTTATCTTTTAAGAGAAAATTCTTCTGTCAAGCAAATTATATATTATTGATTACGACTGCACATGAATTTTTAGTTATTTGCTTTTACGAGTATTGGTCATGAAATGTAATTTGGTCTACAGATCATATAAATCATTAATTCCATCTAGTATTTCTCCTTGCTTTAGTAATTTGCTCTATATTTTTTTGTTGTGGATAAGTTCTCTTACTTAACTTTTGTTTGCTCATTATTTGCATTTCTACCTGCTTTCTTTGCCGTTGAAACAAAGTAAGCCCTTATGCTTTGGGCAAGATAATGGCATAAAGATATGTGAATGGGCCAGATGACACCTCCGGTGCTTAATTTTCTGTTAGTGTTAGAATTGAATGACTACTTATGGGACTCAGATTAAATGAAATAATTAAGAAACTTGACCCCATCTCGTGATTTTTTTTTTTGAAAATTTATTATAATTTGTGATTTTAGTCACTCTGAATTATGTATTTAATAGTTGTGCGTTTTGTAGGTTTGAGGGTTGTACTTTTTAGGCACGCGACATTTGACATGTTTAGATTAGGTACGTGACATAGTTGGTATATATAAATAACAAATTTTTTTTTAACCATGTCAATTAAGTATCTAAATAGGAAGAAATAAATGAATAATAAAGATAGGATGGATGGCGTTCTACTGCAGTAGGTGAACACATTATAAACGGTGCCTTCTTGCTATGTGCAAAATGTTAAGGCAAATCGGGTTTCTCAAAGATTGCCTGGTAAACATTACTTCAACTATTTATGTTAATTTTTGCAAAATAGTATTTCTTTTTACACCTATTTATGTTTAAAATATTTAATATTATTAACATTCTTAATTGAATCTTGCCCTCCTTCAATATTAAATTTTTGATTTCGTTCCTGAGTCATCCTTGGTATAATTTTTTTTTTTTAAATGCAAAAAATCTCGACCAATAAATCAACAAGGAAGAAAAAAGGCCACCTATTACTTGGATTTGGCTTATTATAATGGTTGAGATATTTTGTCTTCTGTCATTAACTTGAAGATCCATTTGTCTTAAGTGCTCTTCTTCGTTTAAACAGTTCTACTAAGTCAAAGATATAAGTTTCATGCAGGAAATGCACGGCATCCTAGTAACCCTTTCTACACGGAAAAATGGGAAAAATGTCATAGTCAATACAGCTCAGAGAAGACTGAAAGTGATCACCCAAGTCCAAAAGAGGGTGATGATGGGTGTGGTCTTCAAATTTCTAAAAAAAAATGGAAATAGTTTTTTTTTGTTTTTTTTTTGTTGCTTGAATAATGAATATTCAATTTAATATAATAAGAAGTATTTTTGTTTGCAAATCAGATAAATTATTAATTATTTATAATTCAGTTTGTTAGAAAAAAAAAAAGAACGACTAGGTACAAACAAGACCAGACTGTGAGAATAAGAGGGACCCTTTGAACAAAATCAACACAACGGGGCTTTCTTGTATATATATGTGTGTGTGTACTTATGTTTTGCATCAGTTACTTGCATCAAGTAATTGAATTTGTTAGGGATACTATGTAGATGATCATTTTAATTTAAATAGTTTATCATTAACGAAATAGCTCACCACTTACAATATGTTATAAGACACTCAGTATTAACAAGACGAATAACTTATTGTGGCATATTATGTGTTCCTTTCTTATTTTTCACTACAATAGAACATTTAGTCAGTCACCTGCAAACAAAGCAACGAATGTGAAACCTGTTTATTTTTGTTGGATATACCCAATCGAAAACTACCATTCTTATAATTATATATGTACATTCTTAATTATTTACTTATTAATTGTTGTTCACCTCGTAAGTTGTATTTGTAAGTGTTTAGAGAAAAATTATTAAGTAAATTTATATAACTATTAATCTTTCACATAAGTTAAGGATTTCACGTCTCCCATGTTTGAAAGTATTTTAGTCATTTGATGGTCAATTCGGGATGTCACATACAACATCTTTGATTTCTTATATACGACATATTAGTTATCATTTTCTACACGGTAAACTGGAATATAAGTCATTCAAATCCGAAACAGTCATGATCAGTGTGTCTTCTTTTATTAATAGTGTTGGACCAGCTAAATATGTCATACAGCTAATCCATACTAAGATATCTTTGATTTCTTACATACGACATATTAGTTACCTTTTTCTACACGGTGAACTAGAATATAAGTCATTCAAGTCCAAAACAGTCATGATCAGTGTGGTCTTCTTTTATTAATATAATTTTTTTTTATGAGGCAACCTTATGTGAGGCCGTGTCATAAAAAAATGTATGAAATCCACGTATTTGTGAGTAAAAAGTGACCTCATAAAAGAATAACTATGTATTAATTGTGTCAGACCAGCTAACTATATCATACAACTAATTCATACTACGACATCAAAAAAAGGGGCATTTATGTGAGGAGATAGTGACAAAGAAGATTTAGAATTTATTTTGGAATTGTTCTTTTCTTCAAGTCCACTTAATTGGTAAATAAAATAAAAGAAAGGGTGTTATTCTACCACTTTATTTTTATCTCTCACCTTATATATAGATGTTTGGTTAGCATATATAAAAATGGTGCATGGGGAGTGGGGACTAGTGCAAGTTTGGGGGCAAAAGACTACCCAATGCCTCACCCTGTCATCTAAAAAATTACTCTAGCACCTGCCCTCCCCTACTTTCTTCACCCCCATCCCTTGCCTCCGGCCCCTCCTTGAGTCCCTGTGGAAATTGTAGATTACCGATGGATTTTTTATTATTCTTTTAAGTTGTATGATATTAAGTTTAATTTCAATCAAGTGACTTCAAATAATTAATTATGAGTATAAATATAGGTGTTAAAAAAGGTCAAATATGAGTTATATATTGATTTGTGTGCTTCTAATTATATTAAATAATAAAAACAACACACTATGGTAACTAATTTTAAAATATTTAAAATAAGTTTCGACTAAGAATAATTGCTATGAAAATTATATATGAAAAAAGAATACTTTTTTATGCTATTGATGCACATTGAAAACTACAAAACTTTTATTTATTTATTTATAGTTATTGTATGTCCAGATAAAATTAGTAAAATCTTTAAAATATTACCTTTAATTATATTGTTTGAAACTATCTTGAAGTAAGACTAAAACAATTAACGAATTTCTTAAATCCACTGTAATTAATAATAAAATAGAAATATTGATGTAAAATTGTATGTAAAATTGTAAAGGTCAAGTAATAGCATGTAGTGTCTTGATAAAAAAAAATGATTATAGAATTATTATGAGTATATATTTTTTCTTCTCCACTCATTGGATAGTGTGCTACTACTTTCTTCCTTCCTTTTAGTGGTATGTGCAATAACAAATCACAATTCGTCTTTTAACCTATGCTACAAGGATTATGGCCTCAGCCACCACCTCTTTGGATTTCAACTATGTTTCGTTATGGCATATCATAGGTCATTTTTTTTTTTTTTTTTTCATATGCTCTCTTAAGTAATTGCATGTTTTTTGCATCTCAGAAAAGTTAGTATTCGCATTGCATTTAAGATAAGTGATGATATTGTAGCTGCATGAGTGGTAGCTCATGCTCAAAACTCCTGATATACATATGCATATTTTCGATAAGTTATTTTGCACACCTGGTTATTTTTATGAAAGCCTTTGAAAAGCAAACTTATGCTTCTTATAATATGAGTGAAGACGACTCTAGTGTAATAATTATTTTTTTCAAATCTATGCACACCCTCACAACAAGGACACTCCCCCACTGGCTCTAATAGTCTCAAGGGTTAAATGCCCTTTGCAAGTGGAATGACCTGGCATTTTCCTAAGTGGGACCCCCCAGTACTTAGCCCATTAAGTTAACCATTTACTTTAATTTTAATTTTAATTTTAATTTTAGTTTTCATAACTGTTCAATTAGGGACCCAATGAGAATCTAGAATTAAGAACTGAGATTAAAATGACTAATGCACGAGTCAGTGGGAGTAAGAATCAAAAACTGACACGGAAGCGTACGGGTCAAGTAAGATGCTATTATTAAATCAGCCTAACAATTTCATACTGCTACTAGAGCCTACTATCACGTCCTTCATATTAACCATAGTAGAAAAGGATTGCACACACACCTGTAGATCATCCAACTCTTGCCATTGAACACTTACTTGAGTGAATGTTCTGATGAGTGCATATGATCATAGAAACAAAAGGCTATAAGTACAGTGAGGTAAGTCATCTCATCTTTCAGAGGAAAACTGCTTAACACTGGATGCATTTCAGTGACTAAATGCATCCCAAGTGAAATGAATGTTTAGGAACAGATTAAACTAATATTCATGGATAAAGGGGTTTTTTTTTTCGAGAAATGAATAAATTTTATTAAAAAGCACCAAGGGATTAAGACGCTGCCTTAATTCTTCGTAGTACAAACGGGAATAGTTCAAGTAATTAGGTAAACCAACAAAACTACATTGCAAATTTATCAGGTTCTCGTGTTCAGGAGGATGCTCAAAAGATTATCCACGTCAATAAAGACATAGTAAGGTATGATGTGTCCCTATACTCTTAAGTTAATCAATCACAAAAGATAATATTGGTAGAAAGAGAAATGTAATGGACCATACGATGATGTGCAAGAAACAAAAATTTAAAAAGAAATATATGCCAGAAATTGCTGTTCTTCCAATTTCTGAAAGTATAGAGGCCTAAGAGTCCAATTATAAGACTGGATTCAAGCTTTACTCTTCCAAAGCACTTCAAATATTTTTCCCAAAATCTATAAGAACTCATCTTTGGATAATGAACCCATTTCAGGGCCACTAACACATAACTGCCTCGTATCTTTCTTCTACATAGGCATCAATTTCTGACACCAGTTTTGCACCTAGTATTCTACAATACCCGATACAAAGATCTTAACCCATCATTACATGAGTTTTAAAAGATGATACTGCGATACTACAGTATCAACTCTATCCTGATCTAGAAAAGGTCTTTCTCTAGAGACGACACCTATACATGTGTATTATATATATATATATATATATATATATATATACAGTTCAACAGCAATTTGCAAATATACAGTTCAACAAGAAAACATATACAAGCAAAGAAAAAATAAGGTTGCACATGTCAAAGGACTGAAGGAGCATTGCACATCAGATTTTCACCACACCTTTTATACCAAGAAAAGTCATTAGGAATGCTAGCCTTTGCATTTTTAAGATGGAGACATATGGAGGCTTCCAGACTTAGCAAACATTGCAAAGTGGATACAATCATCAGGGACGGTGAGTGGAGGTGGCCGAGAAACTTGGGTTACTTGAATGATAATTTGTTGTGTTCTCCATATCAGATTACTGACCAGATTACTTGGCTTGCGGGTATCAATGGTAAATTTTCAACTGCGCAGACTTGGGAATTCATCTGAGATGAGCATAGTAAAGTTGATTGAGATTTTCTTATTTAGAAGACCCCAAGAATAACAAAACATTGCTTCTGTGCGTGGCTTGCCATCTTGGATAGACTCCCAACGAAAGACAGGCTTTTGAGTTGGGGTTTGAATGTTCAGAGTCAATGTGAACTGTGTCATATGAGTATGGAATCTAGAGATCACATTTTCTTTGAATGCACATTCAGCAGGCATATTTGGAGAAGAAGTATTAAGTTTGCCTTGGCCAGCGTTGGGAGTATTCAATGGAGCAGGGCCTTGCATTTAATCTTGAGGAATTGTAGGAAAGATAGTTTGAAGGCACTTTTGCTTAAAATTTTATTTCCTACCTGTATTTTTCACATTTGGAAGGAGCGCAATAGTCGCCTTTTTGGAAATGGAGTTGCAACGGAGGACCAAATTGTGGCAATAATTCGTGAAGATGTTAGACTCAAAATGCTTACTGGTAAACAGTTTAGAAAAGTTCTCAACAATAGAACCCTTTGTAACTATTGGAACTTAAATGTTTTATTAGGTTAGTCTTGAGTTTTGGTTGGAGTTTTCTTTCCATGTATTTGTTTGATTCGGAGTTTTAATGAAATGAAACTTACTGGCTTAGCCGAAAAAAAAAAGGTAAGGCATCTCATTTGCTCTAAAAAGATGATGCCAGATGAAGAAAGGACGCGCAGATTCTAAATATGAGAGGCAGAGGGCATTGAATTTATCATGATCAGACATGTTCTGTTGTCCTTCTCTACAATGGATAGCATGCATAGTCCAGTATACCATCGCCAACCTGAGCAGCTCATATTCGTTCCAACACAACTTTTTGCCTTTTATGAGAAAAGAAGTTATACGAACAGATGAGAGGAAGTAAGAATAACAGGACAAGAAGTTTTGATTACATACAAGAAGTAGAAAACAGAGAGTAGAAAAAAATATCAGCATAACGACGCAGTCAAATTGCACTGCTATTCTCACATTGCAAACGCAAGATCACCACCACGCCCTAGAACTATCTCTAAATCTTTCTTCAATTCCAACACATCATAGAGCAACTAACTAGACGACACTTTACCCATCTACTCTCTGTAGACCAACACTTAACATCCGCTTTAGAAAATTTCAGCATATTTGTTCTTACTCAATAAGAGCTTATCTCAAAGCTACCACTGCATAGTAATCAAAATCAATGAAAAACACTATCCTAAACATCTAAACTGAAAATGCCATAAGCAATTCACCTGAGGAAGCGCTTTTATGCAACTCCGGTAAGTATAGAGCACCGACGCCATTTCTTTCCCTTCTTGTACAAGCACATTCTGCAATTATAACAACAATAGCAAAAATTAACTCCACTAGCAGTAGTGATAATAATAATAAATAAATGAATAAATAAGCAAACGCATGTTTATTTTACACATTCATACCAGCTGATTGAGTGCTTTAGTGTCTTCTGATAACGATAACCGATACGCAGAAACATCACTATACTCTACAACACAATGTCAAAAAATTTTTTTAAAAAAAATGAAAACCTCATTTTATTGAAATTATACAACTACAAATTTCAAAAAAAATAAAAATAACAAATAAATAAAGGAGCAAAAAATGGTACCAATTGGACTAGTGGTTGCGCCTCTCTCAGATGAAACCCAAAATCCTGGCCCTTGAACTTCAGGTTGATCATCCTAATCTCACAAAATTCCATTGAATTTTTTTTTTTTTTTTAAATATCTATATATATATATATATATATATATATATATATATATATATTATACATATATGTATATGTATGTGTATATATCATAATTAACGATGAAATCTGTGGTTAATGAGTAATTAGTTAACTCTAATGAGAATGTGGTTAGTGCCGCAATGGCTTCTTCGACGGGAACAGCCATTGTTAACTACTAGCTTTTGCTGATCTGCTCTGTATAAACTCCTGAGCAGAGTTGAAATAATGGTACGTGTGAACGAATATCTAACAGAAGTAAAGTACAACTAATTCTGCACCAAGTGCAACAGATGACGTCATAGTTTCGTTTTTGTTTTCTTTTCTTATGAAGGAAGAAGGTACAGTTGATAAAGCATGAGGTACAACATTCAGCGAGTAAAGATATTAATCTAATTTAAATCTTATAGTGGAGCTCCACGTAGTCCACAATCAAGAGTGAGCGAAATTAATCAAATAAATGCTTGGAGTAAAATATACTCATGAGAGATGGTTTATTCATTTCCAAGCAAAGAAAACAAAAAAGGTTATTAGAAGAATTTATACGAGGCCATTATAATTTTTTTGTTTTTGGTTAAGAAATGCCATTATTACTCATAAAATTATTTTTGTTATATATTACGATGGTCTTGAAAATTTAAGATTTTGATACTTTATATGCAAACAAACTAGTTGATGTTTTTTTTCATTGAGATCAAAATTATCAAGACTTGTAAATAGTATTTCATTGAATTTAATAGATGATATGAGCATTCAAAGAATGTTAATGTTATCGTATATACATAATACTACGTACATACCGTGTACAACTGTATTCTTAAATTTTTTTACTATATTTAGGCTCTTATCATACTTGGCATGACTTGAGGCTCAAATAGTCTACCTTTATAAGGCATTTCATGTGCTCTCTTCTCTCGAGACATTAATTTTCTCCTACTCAATCGTAAGGGGTATCACCCCCAACAATTTCACTAACTGCAATAAACATCCATCTGCAAATTTTCACCCTATTCTTTCACTCACACCTACCACTTCTGATCTGCAATTACTCACATTCAATATTCTGGTGGTTGCTAAGCTGCAAAAGACCCATAATGGAAGAAAACCTTACCACTAATCCTCCACCACTACTTTTTGTACCAGATGAAGACAACACTAATTTGGATACGACAAAGCCATCGCTAGTTGGCAAAGTCATCGCTGACATAGGGATCCACCCTAGAGCTGTTAGGACAACCATAAATAGAGGCTGGGGTCTAAGTGACCTAGTCGATGTACAACCCCTCAAACACAATGTGTTTCTCATTTCCTTCATTAACGAAAATGACAAGAACAAGGCTTGGAAATATAGACCCTGGTCAGTACAAGGGTTCCACATTCTTCTCCAAAAGTGGGAGGATAACACCCCTCTTGAAACATTAGAGCTTAACTACACAACATTCTGGGTGCAAGTTCACGGGTTACCACCCAACTATATTACTGAGAAAAATGCTAATAGAATTAGAGCTAGATTGGGAAAAATCGAAAGGGTGAGCATTGAAAGTTCAAGTAGCGGTCTCAAAAGCTTGAGGGTTAAAGTCAAGTGGAACACCAGAAACCCCCTAATTCCTGGTCTACCACTTCCGAGGCAATCTCTCTGATGCTTGGATTCAATTCAAATATGAAAAACTCAGTGGATTCTTCTACAAGTGCGGCAAACTCGGCCACCAAGCAAAATTTTGTCGATTCAGACAGCCTGGTAAGATTATTAATGTGGGAAGAATGGATCCAAGGAGACTTGGACCATGAATAACAGCCCCCAAACCAAAAAATCGCCAGCGGCGAGAGGTCGGATTTTGGCAGCAAGCTTATCGGCGACATAAATCGCGTGAGAACACGCACACAAAAGGAATAAGCAAAAGGGGAAAAACAGGCCTTCCCTAGAACCCAGGAGCTAGCCAAGTACGGAACAACCAATCTGGGAAATCTGGTCAACCCCCCTCAGCTTCTAATGTGACAAGTAATCTCCATAAGGAAACCCAATTTGAATTCAAATCAAAAGCTGATCACTCTGGCCTAGGAAACACACACAGGTAAGTTAGCCAAACCATGCAAATACCGGAGGTCACAAACGAATCCCAAAAGAAAAAAGTATTTGATTATGGTCAAAAAGAATCAAGGCAGAGAGCCAACCCAGCAAAAAATGCAAGGTTCAAACCAAACAAGGTCAGTCAGGATTGAACCAAAATTCCAATCCAAAAGATAAAACAAACAGCCCAAATCAGAAACAAAAAAAACCCAACACCTAAACCCAAAAAACCACCCCTGCAGAACTGGACTCAAAAAACACAACCAAAGCCCAACAACTGATCTAGCCCAAACAAAATAAAATAACATCCCTTGCCCAAAATCTATAAACTCATCGCTCAATAGCCACAACAATCTGATAGGTAAAGGAATTGAACAAGGAAGCAAGAACCCAGTACAACTATAAAGTTTTGCCTCAGGTGGTGCAAAAAGAAAAGCAAAAATGTTGGAAGAAGAAAATGAGGACTTTGAGAATGAAGAACTGGATGAACAATGGGATAAAGATGAAGAACTAGAGTATACCACAAGCTACATTGTTGAAATACCTGTGATCCATGAACTGAATGAGAGCTCAAAAACCAGTCAGAGCAAGGAGAAACAGAGGAAAAACAAGCGACTAAAAGGTGAAGACCATTTCATGCAGGAAGCAGATAACCCCTAAAATCCAAACTCTGTGGCATCGGGTGCTGGCCCTAAATAGCCCCAGGCGAACAAATGAGGATATTGGCCTGGAACTGTCAAGGTTTGGGGAATCCCTTGACAGTTTAGTATTTGAGAGACATAATCTCTCAAGAAAAACCCACTATCATCTGTCTCTCTAAAACAAAGATAAAATGTAATAAGCTTTGTAAAGTTGCTAGGAAAATAAAAGCCAAAATTATCCACCTTGTAGAGCATGTTAAGTCCAACTTAGTCATTCTACATGTGTTGTATTTTTTATTGTTTTCTCTTATTATTGGGCTCTTTCACATAGTCCTACTTAGATATAAACTTCTTCAAATAGTTATAGATAAGTGAAAATGTATCTCTTGTAACCTCTCAAACCAATCTCTTATGTACAAATTGTTTTATAAGGAATTCAATACAACTGAAAGTTCACACGGCAAAATATACTTTTACATGGTATCCTGAGCCAAGGGTTTTTTTTTTGAGCCAAAACAACACAAAATTCACAGCTCTCCCTTTTGCCATGGCCTCATTGCCCGTCTCCTTATCGTCTACCTCTTCTGGTACTACAATCACCATTGTCTCTTCCCTACCCAAGCTTGATCACATTCATCAAGATATCTCTCTTAAACTCAGCATCGACAATTATCTCTTGTGGAAGACACAAGTTTTTCCAGTCCTGCGTTGTCATGGACTCATTGGCTTCGTTGATGGCACTTTGCTTAAGCCAACTACACCTTCTGATCAAGTTGCGGCATGGGTTCGTCTGGACCAAATGGTCCTTGGCTGGTTGCTAGTATCGCTTTCGAACTCTGTTCTCTCTCAAGTGGTTGACAAAGCCACTGCACGTGAGGGCTGGCTCACACTTCAAACTGTATATGGTTCTAAGTCTCGAGCTCGTGTTCAATAGCTCAATATTGAGCTCCAGTCTCTTCAAAAGGGCTCCTTATCTATTCACGCTTATGTCCAGTAAGCCAAAGCTGTCTATTTAGCTCTCTCCAGTGCAGGTAAGACAATTGATGAAGATGATTTAATAATATGGACCTTATAGGGACTTGGGTCTGAATTTGATTCCATTGTGGCTGCCATCATCTCATACCCTGTTTGCCCCACGTACGTGGAGGTCTGTGGTCTCCTATTTGATTATGATCTACATCTGCAATCCTCAGTTTCGTTGGTTGATAAATCTGCCGCTTTTTATTCCACACTGTCACGGCCTTCCAATGCACCTAACAACAAATTTCCAAACTCAAATCAGTCCTCTAATACACATCAATCAGGTCGTCATTCTAACTCTAGTAAATGTGATCATGGTGGCCGTGGTTCTGGACGAGGTCATGGTCGACAAGGTTTCTCATCTACTATTGTCTGCTATCGTTGTGGCCATCCATACCACAAAGCAAACACATGTTGGGCCCCTGATGATGTTGTCGCTTTTGCTGCGAAAGCCCTCAATACAATGACAATTACTGATCCTACTAATCCCCATTGGTACTTGGATACAGGCACCACTCAGAATATGACTCTAGATGATGCTAATCTTTCTGGTAAGAATCCTTACAATGGCTTTGATATTGTTATGGTTGGGAATGAAGCCGATTTACCCATCTCTCAAGCAGGTTATGCCTCGCTCCATCTCTTTAACGGGTCTATGGTTCACTCTTCTGTTTTGCATGTTCCTTCTCTTGCAAAAAGACTCATCTCTGTTGCACAGTTCACCCGTGACCATGATTGTATTTTTATTTTTACTGCTTCTGGTTATTGTATTAAGGATGCGAAGACAAGCCAACTATTGCACCAGGGGATGCTCAGTAATAGTTTGTATAGCCTACAGCAACCTGCCAAGCAATCTTTTCTAGTGAATAAAGCTAGTCTGACACTATGGCATACACGTTTGGCGTATCCATCTGATCAGACTCTGCGCCGACTCAGTTATGTTTTGTTGTTTCCTTCTAAGTCTTCTGATACTAGTGTTTGTCGTAGTTGTCAGCTTGGCATGAGTCATAGACACCTTTTTGAGAATAAAAATCAATGTTCTTCGACTTTATTACATATCGTGCACTGTAATGTATGGGGGCTTTCTCCCACAATTTCCTCAGATGGTTTTCGATACTATTTGATATTAATTGATGATTGCAACCGCTATTCTTGGTTTTATCCGCTTGCTCGCAAGTCCGATGTGATTCATATATTTCCTATATTTATTCGCATGGTTCAAAATTTATACAACTTTAAAATCAAATACATACAATCAGATGGAATAGGTGAATTTGTTAATCAACAACTCAAACAATTATTTCGGGATTTTGGTATTATTCATTGTTTAAGCTGTTCTGGTACTCCTGAGTAGAATGGGATTGTTGAGCGAAAACATCGCCATGTAGTTGAAATTGGATTAACTCTATTAGCGCATAGTCATTTGCTATCACAATTATGGACTCAAGCTTTTTCAACTACGGTGTACTTAATTAACAGATTACCATCTCCTTTGTTTCAATTCAAGGCTTCGTGTGAGCGTGTTTATGGTACATTGCCACAGTATTCAAATCTTCGTGTTTTCGAGTCGATGTGCTATCCATGTCTGACACCATTTGTGCGACAAAAACTAATTTTCAAGAGTTGTCAATGTTTGTTTCCAGGATACAGTATGGACCACAAAGGGTACAAATGCTACAATTCAACTACTGCAAGATCATCATCTCTCGCCATGTCTGTTTTGATAAGCAAAATTTTCTTCTTCCTATCACTGCATGCGCTAACTCACCTATATCTTCTACTGGGCCTTTCTTTCGTGTTGCACAAGTTCCCTCAAATTTACTTCGTAATTTCACCACATACTCTAATGCACATTCTACTACTATCATTCCACCTGACCTAATGCTTAATGACCCAGATACTCACCACAACTGCACGCCTCTAGAACACAGTCCCACTATAAAATCTCCCACCTCATTTGTCCAACAACTTTCACGTGCAACTCTAATCATAGCCCCTACTTTCAATGCTGATAGTTCC
Organism: Ehretia macrophylla; assembly: GCA_037974665.1. Taxonomy (NCBI): domain Eukaryota; kingdom Viridiplantae; phylum Streptophyta; class Magnoliopsida; order Boraginales; family Ehretiaceae; genus Ehretia; species Ehretia macrophylla. Next base: position 63,934,044 of record CM075779.1, read on the forward strand.
TCTGATATCCTAAGTGTCGGTATTAATGCTCTTGATCCTATTTCAAACTCACACCATATTACCTGCCCTTGCCCACTCGTTGACACCCAATTGTAACTCGTGCCATGGATGGCACGAGAAAGCCAAAGATGCTCTTATCCACCCGTTACCCTCTACCTCGCTGCCTTCTCACTATTTCACATAGTTTACCTCCAGAACCTTTTTGATATACTCATGCAACAAAAGATCTGAATTGGCGCACAACGATGACTGAAGAATTCAATTTTCTTCTTAAGAACAAGACTTGGTCCCTGGTACATCCTTCTCACGATATGAACATAATCGGCTACAAATAGGTTTATCGTATTAAGCAAAAAATCGGATGGATCTTTGGAACGCTATAAGGCCCGCTTGGTTGCAAAGGGCTATAATCAGCAGCTGAGTTGTGACTTTGGTGATATATTTAGTCCAGTTGTACGCCTGGGCACAATTCATTTAATTTTGGTTCTGGCTATATCTAACAATTGGGGGTTGCGACAATTGGATGTGAAAAATGCCTTTTTACATGGCGATCTTGCTGAGACAGTTTACATGTACCAGCCTCAAGGTTTTATTGACTCTGCCTATCCGGATCATGTATGTAAGTTACATAAGTCACTCTACGGGTTGAAGCAGGCTTCTCGAGCTTGGTGTCAAAAGTTCAGTAACTTCTTATTAACTTGTGAGTTTGTGCACTCCCACCATGATGCTTCATTATTTGTTCGCTATTCCCAGGATCATATTATTATTCTCTTGACTTATGTAGATGACATAATCATCACCTGTAGTTCGCGCACAATTGTTTTTGATTTTTTCACAGTTCTATCATATGCATTTGATATGAAAGATTTAGGGTCACTACATTTCTTTCTTGGAATGAAGGTTCACTCAAGCAAACAAGGGCTTACTATCCCTCAGATTAAATACTCCATTCAACTGCTCACTCAATGCGGCCTTGATAGTGCCAAACCAATATCAACGCCTATGGCTGACACACGGTTGTATCCTGACGAAAGAGACTTATTGCAGGATCCTACAGATTTTCACAAACTTGTTGGTGGTTTGCAATACTGGACTATGACGAGTCCTGATATTTCATATGCAGTGAACTTTATTTGTCAATTTATGCACTCTCCTCGCACTTCCCACTTGATTGCTGCTAAGCGTGTTCTACGCTACATCAAGGGCACTCTTCAGCATGGCCTTCACTTTATACCATGCTCTTCTATGCAATTAAGTGGGTTTAGTGATGTTGATTGGGCTGGTTGTCCATCCACTCGAGGGTCTACTGCATTGGTCCTAACTTAATCTGGTAGAGCTTAAAGAAGCAACCCAATGTTGCGAAATCTAGTGCCGAGGCAAAATATCGTACCCTTGCCTCCCTCACATCTAAGGTTTTATGGGTCACAAAAATCATGAATTTTTTTCGCATCTCGCCAGTTTCGACTCCTACACCATATTGTGATAACATTAGTTCTATTTATCTCGCAACTAACCCAGTTATTTACAATCGAAGTAAGCACATTGAAATAGATGTGCATTTTGTACGAGAATGCGTCAATGATGGTACTTTGCATGTACAGTACATTGGCACTAAAGAACAACTTGCAGACATTTTTACAAAGACACTGTTTCATCCATAATTCGAGCTCCTATGCCTCAAGCTTCAGGTGGCTGTCCCTCCTTCACCTTGCGAGGAGGGTGTTAAGTCCGACTCAGTCATTCTATATATGATGTATTTATTACTGTTTTCTCTTATTATTGGATTCTTTCACATAGTCTTACTTAGATATAAACTTCTTCAAATAGTTGTAGATAAGTGAAAATGTATCTCTTGTAACCTCTCAAACCAATCTCAGTTGTACAAATTTTGTTTATAAAGAATACAATACAACTGAAAGTTCACACAAGAAAATACACTCTTACAAAGCCTACTAGTTTATTTGTTGGTTTCGCCACCTTTTGTATGGATGATTTGGATATTAATGTTATTCATGCTGACTATTTTGCTGTTACTGTTAACTTAAACGCTAACTCTCCCCAACAGTGGGATATGTCTTTTGTCTATGCGCACCCTAACAAACAGGAACTAAAAATTCTATGGGACTTTATTATTGCCACTCAAGAGAATTTCGATCTCCCCCATGTCTTCATTGGGGAATTTAATAGCATCGGATCGCAAGAAGAAAAAGAAGGGGGGAAGCCAAAAACACTCAGTGAAACGAGATTTTTCTCGCAACAAATCTGTGATTCAAGGTTGTTGGAGATTGCCACCAAGGGATACAGATATACATGGTTTAACAAGAGAGATGGTGACAACTTCATCACGCAAAAACTGGACAGAACATTGACAAATATCAATTAGAATTTGTTATTTCTGGATGCAGTTGCTATCAATCTGCCACCTGTTGGTTCAGACCATGCACCAATCCTGTTTTGCACTGAGTCCACTGTACACTTCAAGGGTAGAAAAAGGTTCAAGTTTGAGCTCTTCTAGATGCAAGAAGATGAAGGTAATACAATTGTGATTAATTGCTAGTCAGAAGAGGCGGAGATCGAACCCATTTTAAATATTCATAAAAAACTTGACAAATGCAAATCTAAACTCAGCAAATGGAGCCGACATAAGTTTGGGAATAACAAGAAAAGGCTCCAACATATTAAAATTGAAATGGAAGGACTCATTAACATGCATGAGGAGAATTTTGACATGAAGAGATTCAAGGAACTCATCACTGAAATGGAAATGACTTGGAATTGCGAAGAACAGTATTCGAAAGAGAGAGCCTGGTTGAAATTTCAAGCTGGGGACAAAAATTCAGAATACTTTTAGGTAGTTATGAAACAAAGGAGAGTTTAAAACAAAATTGTTAGACTTCAAGATGCAAATGGCAATTGGGTCACTGAGCAAGTTGGTATTAAGATGTTGTTTCAAGAGTACTTCAATGACATCTTCTCATCTGTAGGAGAAAGGAACATCAATCCCATTCTTGAATGCATTGAACCAGTGATCTTGAGGGAGGACAGTAGGTCACTGATTCAGCCTGTTACTAGGGAAGAGGTCAAAAGAGCCGCTTTCAGCCTCGGTGCAAAAAAAGCCCCTGGAACAGATGGTTTCTCTGGTTGTTTTTTCCATAAGTACTGGTAAATTCTCGAAGAAGACATTTTCAATGTCATCCAACAAGTTCTTCAAGGTAACAATAGTTTGAGTCACATCAATCAGACTAATGTCATTCTTGTCCCAAAAATAAAAAATCCCCAGCAGGTTACTGATTTCAGACCTATTAGCTACTGCAACTTCGTATACAAAATCCTTGCCAAAGTTCTTGTCTTGAGACTTAAACCTCTTATGGAGAAAATTGTCGAACCGACCTAGACTGCTTTCATTCAAGGAAGATCGATTCAAGATAATATTCTCATTGCTCAAGAAGAGGCATACATGCTTAAGAAGAAGAGGAAAAATGCAAAACAATGTCATGCAATTCTCAAAGCAGATTTGAGTAAAGCATATGACATAATCAAATGGGACTTCTTGTTAGGAGTTATGAGAAAACTTGGGTTTCGTGAAAGTTGGATCCAATGGATAAAATATTGCATCTCCACCGTCTCTCTCTCTCAATTATTATCAATCAGACAAGGGGACCTTCTGTCCTTATACCTATTCACGATTGCTACCCAAGCACTCACAGCCCTCTTCAACAGGCAACTTAGCTGTAACCTTTTTAAAGGTTTCAAAATGGCTAAGACTTGCCCCTCTGACTCATATGTTATTTGCAGATAACTCAATTTTCTTCTTTGAAGCTAACTACCAAGAAGCTTTGGCATTGTAGGAGATCCTTTACAGATACTGTTTCACATTTGGTCAAAGCCTTAATCTCAACAGGTATGCAATTGTTTTCAGTCGAAACACCCCAGATGGCCTCAAAAGAGGTATTGCAAATACTCGCAGAATAAAATGTTCAAACAACCTGGGTAAATACCTTGGCCTCCCAATAGAATGGGGAAAATCCAAAGCAAGTGCGATTAATTGGCTTCTTGAGAAATGTGAAACAAAGTTGAATGGATGGAAAAGTCTCATCCTCTCAGATGGACGTAAAGACACACTCATTAAAGTTGTTATCCAAGTGTTGCTTTCCTATGTGGTGTCTACGTTTCTCCTCCCTAAAACTATAAGCAGGCAGTTATCATCCAAAGCAGCTAATTTTTAGTGGGAGCGCAATTAGAAGAGAAGGGTCCATTGGATTAACTGGGAGACGCTGGCTGAACCAAAATGGAAAAGAGGCATAGGATTTAGAGACCTCCACTATTTCAACCTTGCAATGATCGCAAAATAGGCATGGAGAATTCAAGCAAATCTGGACTCGCTTACTTCACAAGTTATGAAAGGTATCTACTTTGCTGAAGGAAGCTTCTGGAAAGACAAATCCAAAAGGATTGCCTTGTGGGCGTGGAATAGCATACTCAAATAGAGAGAGCTCCTCCAAGGAAGAGCACTATGGTCCATCGAAAATGGCAAGAAGGTGAACATATGGTACGATAAATGGCTGGTTGACCATGACCAGATCATGTGTCATAACCCTACTGGAGCGAAGATGGTTTGTCAGCTCATTGACCCAGTGTCTTGTTAGAAGCCTTGGGGATGCAGAGATTGCGAAGGATATTTTGACAATTTTTATCCCAAGTATGGAGCAAGAGGATAAGATAATCTGCCCCTTCACAAACAATGGTGATTTCAGTGTGAAGACAGCCTATCGAGTTGCTTTGGACCTTAGCAACCTGTCCGATGGTGGAGGAAGCAACAATGCTAGCTCCTCTTATCGCGATCCGCCTTTACTCTGGAATATCATTTGGAGCATGGAAACACCCCCAAAAATGAAAAATTTTATGTGGAAAATTTGTAAGAATGGATTACCCAGCCAAGAGAATAGGTTCAAAAGGAAATGCGCACCCAGCCCTTTGTGCCAAATCTGTGGTCAAGAAAGAGAAACTCTTTAACATTTTTTCATCCTTTGTCCATGGGTTCAAAGGTTCTGGTTTGCTTTTCCACTCCAACTGAAGCCGATTCCATAAGAAGTGAGGAGGTGTAGTGAATGGTTTTTTAGTACAGTTGATAATTGCACCAAAGTTGGTTATAGCAGGAAAGTAGCCTCCTCACTAATTGCATTTCATTGTTGGGAAATTTGGTTATAAAGGAATAAAGCTTGCTTTGAAGGTAAAGGAGTTACGATTGATGGAGCCCCTACAGAAGCACAATGCAACAGAGCCGAATTCTCAAGAGCTACAACATTACTAAATCAAAGTCCCAATCATGTGCAACAAAATATATCGGGTACGCAGACCCAATGGTCTCCCCCACCCTGATAGAATCTAGTTCAATGTTGATACATCATTCAACGAGTCCAAGAGAGCAGCCATTGGTTTTATTGGACGTAACTATACGAGAGCCTTGTTTGCGGGTCAAGCGACTTCAGTTCCTTGTCATTTTGTAGCCGAAGGAGAAACTCTCGCGATAATAAAGGCCAGCCTATTTGCAAAGGATCTTCATTACCATAGTATCACCATTGAGAGTGATGCAAAAGCAATGATCAATACAATCAATTCTCCGGATATCACCCCCAACTGGAGAGCGAGAGTCATCGTGGAAGATGTTCGAAAGATTGTAGCAGGAAACCCCAACATTAGGTTTTGATGCATTAGAAGAACTGCTAACAGACCATGTGATTGGGTTGCAAAAGAAAAGTTAAAAAAAACTTTGCTCATAGACTGGTGTTCTAACATCCCCGGTTGTATCAGTTTCTAAATTTGGATCTCCACCCTACGAGGATCGGTTAATCCTTGTACGTATTTGCTTTCGTTTAATGAATCTTGTTTGACCCAAAAAAAGAAAATCGTAAGGGGTTGGTTGGTCTCAATTAAAAAGTTTTTTTAGTATAAGCTTGTGATTAAAATTATAACACTTTCTATGCCCTTGATATAGTTAATATGTGTCGTTATTGAGGGGTAGTTTGGTTCAAATAATGAAAATTATTTTAGTCGTCTAAACAGTCAATTACGAGAATGTTTTCAACAAAAAGTTTTAACGAAAAATATATATAGAATTGTAGTTAACCTAATGGATCTAGATTTTGGAAAAGAAAAAGATTGAACAAATCTCATTATTTATTTAATTAATTACAAATTTTAAACCAAAAGGAACGTAAAAAATATTCTCTATGCCTCGTGTCCAATATTAACCCGCTCACGTCGTGTCCAATATTAACCCGCCCAGTAAGCAGCTTAGCTGATTTTGACACAATGGGTATACGTCTCATATTGGGTAAATTATTCATATAGTTCCTATTATTTATATATTTTTTAAAGTTAGTTTTTAATATTTTAAAAAGATCAGTATTAGTCTTTGATATTTATAAAAATAATTTAAAATGATCTCTATTATTTAAAACTAACCAATTTAATTCATATTATTTTTCAAAAAAATCACTTTAATCCCCAAATAGGAGTCACGTGCAGGATTAATTAAATTTTTTTAAGAAATAATAAGGACTAAATTAAATTTTTTTAAAAATAATAAGGATCAAATTGACTAATTTTGAACAATATAAATTATTTTGAATTATTTTTGTAAATATTAGAGACTAATATAATTTTTTTAAATATTAAAAACTAACTTAAAAAATTATGTAAATAATAGGAACTACATGCATAATTTATTTTCTCATATTCGAATTTTGTTGTCATCATCACTTATATTCTTATAGTGGGTAACATGAGACAAGGACACCACCAAATTGACAATGGGGTCATCGGTTGGATGGACGAGTATTTTTAGTATGAAAATTTTAATTAACCTGTAGGTTTTAAAAGTCACTTAATTCCCATTAACATTAGTTTGTTCTACTTTAATAGCCCTACTTCGATAATCTCCACTATTAAAAAATCTTAACGCCCATAGTCAATAATGTAAATTAGTTTAAGATGAGGTAAAAATGGATAAATTATGCATATAGTCTTCATTGTTTATATATTTTTTTAAGTTGGTCATTAATATTTTAAAAAAATTATATTAGTTATTAATATTTATAAAGTGATTTAAAATGGTTCATATTGTTTAAAACTAGTCAATTTAATCTCTATTATTTTTCAAAAAAATTTAATTTATTCTCTATTGTTTCTTTAAAAATTCAATTTAGTCCTTCTATGGGATCCCTATTTGGGAGCTAAATCGAATTTTTTAAAAAATAATAAGAATCAAATTGGCTAATTTTGAATAATAAGGACCACCTTGAATCACTTTGATAAACATTAGGAACTACTATAAGTTTTTTAGAACATTAGCCAATTTAAATTCGTCCATACTATTTAAAATTAGTTAATTTAATACCTATTGTTTCTAAAAAAAATTATTTCGTTCATATTTTATTTCATTCATATTGTCTAAAAGTAGAGAAATTTACTCATTATTGTTTTTCGAAAAAATTCAAATAAGGACTAAATTTATTTTTTTGAAAAAATTATAAAGATTAAATTAAATAATTTTGAACAATAAGGACGAATTTATATATTTTTAAAAATAATAAAAATTAAATTAACTAATTTTAAATAATATAAATGAATTTTAAATTTTAAGCAAACAATGACTATTTGCGCCATTTTCCCGTAACAAGGGTGTAAGACAACCTCTAAAGTAAAATGCCTAACCAACAACTTAAGATAGTGTAAATCATGTGCAAGACCTCAAAAGTAATTACGGTTTACGTTCGTTGTTAGTTTTTTGCATTATTACAATGATATTTTAAGCAACTTTTTTAAATTCTAGACGATGATTACTTTTTGGCCACCTTTAGCTTTGACAATGTTAGGAGTGTTTGGCTGACATGTTCCAAAGATCACACTACACTTAGCATCCATTAGAGTTTATGTCTTTGACTAAAATGACGAAAAAATAAAATAAAAAAAGAATCCATGTTGATGGGGGCAGTGATGTTGTGATCGTAGGAGTTCTATGGCGATGAAAGGTATTATGCTGCTTGTAGTACAATATTGGTGTACTTGTTATATGAGGGTTTTTTGGTGAGAAAATCTCACATTTAGTTTTTATTGTTTACAAAAAATTTTAGTTTAGTTCTTATTGTTTAAAATGTTTCAATTTAATTTTTATTATTTTCCTAAAAATTTCAATTTCATCCCTATTGTTTAAAGTTTCTCAATTTTGTCCTTATTATTTTTCAAAAATTTCAATTTCGTCCATATTATTTTCAAAAAGTTTCAAATTTATCTCTATTGTTTTTAAAAAAATTTCAATTTAGTCATTGAATAATAAAGACGAATTTAAAACTTGTTAAAAACAATAGGAACGAAATTGAAACTTTTTGAGAAATAATATGGACTAAATTGAAACATTTTAAACAATAAGGATGAAATTGAAATTTTTGGTGAAACAATAAGGACAAAATTGAAACATTTTAAACAATATGGACTAAATTGAGACATTTTACAAACAATAGGGACTTTAAGTGTGTAATTTTCCCTTTTTGGTTGAGACACTTGTTTTGTGGCCAATAACGTTGTTTTTAACCCAATGGACGTTTTGTGAAACAAAATATTTAAAAACAATGTAAAACTAAGGGCATCTTTAATGGAGTCTCTAAAACAACAATCATTGTTGTTTTAGAGATTCCATTGATCAAAATTTATCACCAATGGGGGTCTCTAAAATACTATTTGATAATTTTTGGTAAAATAATGACATCACTCAAGTTTTGAGTCTCCAAAATAGCACCTAGCCTCCATTTTCTTCAACAAATTTGTTGAAGAAAATTGAGACTATACAATAACACAAAAATGAGTCTAAAAAAAAATGTCAGATCTGAAAAAAAAAAAAAAAAAAGAGCACAAACAGCAACAAAAAAAATTTAACAAACAGGATAAAAATTACAAAAAATTGTTTTTTCATCAAACAGCAACAAAAAAAAAAGGTAAACACGAAAAAAAACCCATGTGGTGGAGCGGAGAAGAGCAGATCTGACCAAAAAGGTAAACACAAAAAAATTGCTAAATGCCAGATCTGACCAAAAAATAAAAATAAATAAATAAATAAACAGCAGTAACGGTGTGCAGCGGGGAAGGGAAAGGGAAAGAGGAGAGAGGGGGTGGTGTGCAGCGGGGAAAGGGAAAGGGAAAAGGAAAAAGGGGGAGGGGAGGGGAGGGGGTGGGGGGGGGGGGGGGGGGCAGTGACGGGAATGGGGGTTTTATTGTTAGGTTTCTTTTTTTTTTAATTAAATTTTTTTATATATTTATTTATTGTTTTTTAAAAGGGATTTTGTAATTAAGCTTTTTTGATTAGATTTTTTAATTAAGGTTTTGTATTTAGGATTTTTTAATTAGAATTTTTTTAAAATTATGCTTTTGTATTTTATTTTTGTATTTTTATTTTTTAGTTTAGTTTTTTTAGTTTGGTAAACTTTTTTATTGTTGCTCTTTTTTTTTTTGAACCGACATTGCTGCTTGTTGAAAAAATAAACTTTTTTACTTTATTTTTAGTTTAGGTTATTTTATTAATTAATTGAATAGAATAAAGAAGAAAAAACAAATATAAACGTAACACACGAAAAAAAAATTATGTATGATTTTTTTAAATTAGAGATTTGTAATTAGTTTTTTTCATTCAATTATGTAATTAAACATAATCCTAATTTTTTAAATGTTATGTTCGTCGCAATTTAGTTATTTTTTGGTTGAAATATTCGTTAAAGAAGTTGAAATAATCTAAATAACAATTAATTAAAAAAGAGTAACACATGAAAAAAAAAAACATAATATAGAGACTCGATTTTATAGAGACCGTCACTGGGGATATATATATATATATATATATATATATATATATATTTTTTTTTTATCTAAATGGGTCTTTAAAATAGTTTTTTTGTCTTGATCTCTAAGTGGGTCTCTAAAATTAATTTTAGTCTTTATATGAGCCTCTAAAATGATGGATAGAGACCTATTATAGAGACTCTATTGAAGATAGCCTAACTAGTGTTGTCCAAGTGGAAGATTTTTTAGAAATTTTTCTTGTTAATAGAGATATTTCATTATTCGAAAAGCATATTGAAATTGACTAATAAAGCCCACTACAATTTATAATGATCCACTCCATCTTGGACCTAGGTTCGTCTTATCACTATTTTGAGTGTGGTATACTCATAGTGTGAGGTTTGTTTCAAGTGAAGGCATATAAGACTTGGAAAGAGAGAGCAACTAGACTAGATGTGTAAACTCTAGCACAACACCAAATTTTTTATACAGGTTTCCTTCAAGAGGTGTTTGCAATAAGTAAAGACATACGACATAGATAGGTATTTAAAATAAGTTTAAGACGTATATATTATGATATTCAATTTTTTGGTATAAAATCCTGAAAAGTTTAACACGTTAACCCTGTAAAGCAAATATGTTTGATGTCATTCCTCTTTTAACTTACATGAGCAAAAAGGTAAAATTTATTGAGTACAAAAATAACTGCTTGTTAAGGTAGAGATTTGGATTCGAGGTCGGGAAATAATTTGAGCTAAACCTAAAAGAAATAAAGGGACTTAATTACCTGAGATAGGTTACGATGATCAAGTTAATTATAGTTTAATTTGGTAGTTTTGCATTTTAATTTTTCATACACTAAGGAAACGATATATACAATTATTTTTCTGGAGTGCAACAATAATGTTTTAATGGAATGAGTTAAGGTTAGAAGGGTCAAAATGCAATTAGTGGTTATAAGGTATTTTGGCCTTTTTAGAAGTTAGGGCAGTTATGCCTTTTGGTTCCTTTTCTAGTCACTTTCTTATTTAGCGTAATTACTTGTGATATGGTGTTTCTGTATTTGGTCTGAGGATATTTTTGGATAGTGTTGATGCAACTAGAAGTCTCAAATAGGAAAGAGTTTCCATTCTTGGAAGTGATATTGGGAAAGCTGAGCTCATTCTGACAAGCAGTTGTTTAAAATAGCATGTAGGCGAGTGTTTGGCATGTGGATTATGTGTTTGGGCATGTTCTAAGAAAGACTAAGGCTCTGTTTGGCTTAGTTGTGAAATTTTAATTTTTGAGATGTAGAGCTTTTAAAGTTGAACTTTTGTTAGAAGTGATGTTGAACAAAAGTTGTTGATTGTTTGGCCTGTGTTAGGCAACGTTGAACTTCTAAAAGTTTTGAGGGTAATATCGGATTTTAAAAAATATAGAGGGGTATATTTGAGAAAAAAAAAAAAAACAGCTTTCTACATTATGTAAAATAGCTTCACAAAAGCCTTTTTTGAGAACTTCCAATTTAGATCTTCTCATTTTTTAGTTTTTCTCAACTTTAGCTTTTACCTAAAAATACTTTTAAAAATGTGTCAAATAACTTAGTTCAACTTCTAAACTTACCGGAAGCACTTTTAAGTATTTAAAAGTTAAGCCAAACAGAACTTAAGTCGTTGTAATGAAAGCATCCTAAAAAAATCTTCGATGAAACCCCTTCCCTCGTTCTGAATTTAATAAGGAATTAGTTATTGATATTTATAAAAGTGATTCAAAATGATCTCTATTGTTTAAAACTAGTCAATTTAGTTTTATTATTTCTCAAAAAAAATCAATTTAGTCTATATTATTTAAAAAAAAAAATAAATTTAGTCCTTCTATGGGATCCCTATTTGGGGGCTAAATTGATTTTTTTGAAAAATAATAAAGATCAAATTGGTTAATTTTGAATAATAGGGACCACCTTGAATAACTTTGATAAACTTTAGAGACTACTATGAATCTTTTAGAACATTAGTCAATTTAAATTCGTTTATACCATTTAAAATGAGTTAATTTAATACCTATTGTTTCTAAAAAAAAAATATTTCGTTCATATTTTATTTCATTCATATTGTCTAAAAGTAGAGAAATTTAGTCTTTATTGTTTTCCGAAAAAATTCAAATAAGGACTAAATTGATTTTTTTTTGGAAAAATTATAGAGACTAAAGTGAATAATTTTGAACAATAGGGAAAAATCTAAATTTTTTTAAAAATCATAAATACTAAATTAACTAATTTTAAATAATATAAATGAATTTTAAATTTTAAGCAAACAATGGGACCTATTTGCGCCATTTTCCCGTAACATGGGTGTAAGACAACCTCTAAAGTAAAATGCCTAACCAACAACTTGAGATAGTGTAAATCATGTGCAAGACCTCAAAAGTAATTACGGTTTACGTTCGTTGTTAGTTTTTTGCATTACTACAATGAGATTTTAAGCAACTTTTTTAAATTCTAGACGATGATTACTTTTTGGCCACCTTTAGCTTTGACAATATTAGGAGTGTTTGGCTGACATGTTCCAAAGATCACACTACACTTAGCATCCATTAGAGTTTATGGCTTTGACTAAAAAGACGAAAAAATAAAATAAAAAAAGAATCCATGTTGATGGGGGCAGTGATGTTGTGATCGTAGGAGTTCTATGGCGATGAAAGGTATTATGCTGCTTGTAGTACAATATTGGTGTACTTGTTATATGAGGTTTTTTGGTGGAAAAATCTCACATTTAATTTTTATTGTTTATAAAAAATTTCAATTTAGTCCTTATTATTTAAAATGTTTCAATTTAATTTTTATTATTTTTTTAAAAGTTTCAATTTCATTCCTATTGTTTAAAGTTTCTTAATTTTGTTCTTATTATTTTTCAAAAATTTCAATTTCTTTTATATTATTTTCAAAAAAATTCAAATTCGTTCCTATTGTTTCTCAAAAAATTTCAATTTAGTCATTGAATAATAAGAATGAATTTAAACTTTAAGAAAATAATAGAGATGAAATTAAAAATTTATTAAAAATAATAGAGACGAAATTGAAACTTTTTATGAAACAATAAAGACTAAATTGAGACATTTTAAATAATAAAAATGAAATTGAAATTTTTGGTGAAACAATAAGGACTAAATTAAAACATTTTAAACAATATAGATTAAATTAAGATATTTTACAAAAAATAGTGACTAAATGTAAAATTTTCCCTTTTTTGGTTGAGACACTTGTTTTGTGGCCAATAACGTTGTCTTTAACCCAATGGACGTTTTGTGAAACAAAATATTTAAAAACAATGTAAAACTAACTAGTGTTGTCCAAGTGGAAGATTTTTTAGAAAATTTTCTAATTGTGGTTCACTGGTAATAGAGATATTTCAGTATTCGAAAAGCATATTGAAGTTGATTAGTAAAGCCCACTACAATTTATAATGATCCACTCCATCTTGGACCTAGGTTCGTCTTATCACTATTTTGAGTGTGGTATATTCTTAGGCTCCGTTTGTTTGTTGTAAAATATTTTCCTGAAAAATATTTTTCAGATTTTACGATATTTAATAACATTGAAAAATTGGTCAACTGTAAAATATTTTTCGGTCAACAATTGTGACTGCTTTTTCTTAATTTTATGGTGTTTGGTAACACTGGAAAATTGATGAACTGTAAAATATTTTTCAGTTAACAATTGCGGCTAATACAAAATTATGAAAAATGTTTTCATTTCCTTTGAGAGTAAGAAAACGTTTTACGGAACTTACGGTACATCCAAATGCTAAAAAATATTTTTCAGTATTCTAATTCTAGAAAAATATTTTTCCCCAACAAATTATTTTACGCCAAACAAACGGAACCTTAGTGTGAGGTTTGTTTCAAGTGAAGGCATATAAGACTTGGAAAGAGAGAGCAACTAGACTAGATGTGTAAACTCTAGCACAACACCAAATTTTTTATACAGGTTTCCTTCAAGAGGTGTTTGCAATAAGTAAAGACATACGACATAGATAGGTATTTAAAATAAGTTTAAGACGTATATATTATGATATTCAATTTTTTGGTATAAAATCCTGAAAAGTTTAACACGTTAACCCTGTAAAGCAAATATGTTTGATGTCATTCCTCTTTTAACTTACATGAGCAAAAAGGTAAAATTTATTGAGTACAAAAATAACTGCTTGTTAAGGTAGAGATTTGGATTCGAGGTCGGGAAATAATTTGAGCTAAACCTAAAAGAAATAAAGGGACTTAATTACTAGAGATAGGTTACGATGATTAAGTTAATTATAGTTTAATTTAGTAGTTTTGCATTTTAATTTTTCATACACCAAGGAAACAACATATACAATTATCTTTCTAGAGTGCAACAATAACGTTTTAGTAGAATGAATTAAGGTTAGAAGGGTCAAAATGCAGTTAGAGATTATAAGGTATTTTGGCCTTTTTAGAAGCTAGGGCAGTTATGCCTTTTGGTTCCTTTTCTAACCACTTTCTTATTTAGCGTAATTACTTGTGATATGGTGTTTCTGTATTTGGAATGAGGATATTTTTGGAGAATGTTGATGCAACTAGAGGTCTCAAATAGGAAAGAGTTTCCATTCTTGGAAGTGATGTTGGGAAAGCTGAGCTCATTCTGACAAGCTGTTGTTTAAAATAGCATGTGGGCGAGTGTTTGGTGTGTGGATTATGTGTATGGGCATGTTTTAAGAAAGACTAAAGTTCTGTTTGGTCTAATTATAAAATTTTAACTTTTAAAATATAGAGTTTTTAAAGTAGAGTTTTTATTAGAAGTGTTGTTAAACAAAAGTCGTTGACTGTTTGGCCTGTGTTAGGTAACGTGAAACTTTTAAAAATTTTGAGGGTAATATCTGATTTTAAAAAATATGGAGGGGTATATTTGAGAAAAAAAAAAAAACTTCGCAAAAGCCTTTTTTGAGAAGCTCCAATTTGGATCTTCTCATTTTTTAGCTTTTCTCAATTTTAACTTTTACCTAAAAGCACTTTAAAAAATGAGCCAAATAAATTAATTCAACTTCTAAACTCACAAGAAACACTTTTAAGCATTTAAAAGATAGACCAAACAAAATCTAAGTCGTTATAATGAAAGCGTCCTAAAAAAATCTACGATGAAACCCTTCCCTCGTTCTGAATTTAATAAAGAATCAGTAACTTATCTTGGAGACTTTTAATTATGCAAACTAGCAAAAATTCATACAAGATTTTTGCCAACCCATTCCCACATGTCCCACTCTCTGTCTCTCTCTCTCACGTCATTCTCTTCTCGCATACACAAGAAACCAAAAGCAATACATGATTGAATCCCACTATTTAATCAGACGTTAGTTTTGCTAGGGTTGTGGTCACAGAAGTGAATGCCATCGAAGAATCCAACTTCCTGCGTTTAGGACCAATCTGTGGAGCATTCAAAGGGTTAATTACAATTTGGTGGTTGAGCTCTAAAGCCAAACCAAAGGTAAAAATTTTGCTTGCTCAGAATTAGGCGTTTCTAGGTGAAATAGTGACTAGTGTATGCTTATACTTGTAATTTTCGATCAATACAGAATATAACTTAATTTATCCTGCTTGCATGATAATGTTTCCACCGTGTCTTTAATTAGTTTTTGACCACTGGTTGGGTCTAGTATCATGCACCTTTCAATGGTATCAAGTCATGTGACAGATATGTGGTCCAAGATTTTAATACAAATTAATGGCCTATTTCGTCAAGGCCATGTGACCAATCAAAAAAAAAAAAAAAAAAAAAACGGTTTGTTGAGCCCATTAGTTTATGAAAACTACTAAGATAAAGAAAAATAAAAGAGATTTTTTTAACTGAACGTTCAGAATATTTGTAAAAAAAGTAACCTTAGCCTCCAATCATGTCTTACTTTATAGCCTCTCTTTGCATAGATAAGAATTTTTTTTTTTTTTTTTTTATCATTATATCAAAGCTTTGAACATATTGTGCAACCCTCATGCGTTTAGATTCTTCAAAGTTCGTGAGTATCTATAGGGAAATCTTGAAGTTTAGGATTAATTTATCGAAGAGGTAAGTGGTTTGATCCTCATCTGTGGAAACTCCCTTATTTTTCATCCATATAAAGATTATGATTTATGGAGTATCGAAATTATTTGGTTTTAGAAATTTATTATGCTTGCATTTGAATTTTGACATATTTCGTATATAGCAAGTTTGAGTAAAATTTTCGTAAAAATATGTAGCTTTGATTTCACTCGAATGAGACCATTATGGAAATAAGGATTTTGGCTTAATTGGATTTCAAAAAAATAATAATAAAGAAAGGCTTTTAAAAAAATAAAAATAAATAATATATATATATATATATATATATATATATATATATATATATATATATATATATAACTCAGGATACTTGAAGTGATCTTAACTCACCAATTGCATGAACAGTGATGTTCACTGTTCATGCAAAACAATGGCTGCCAAAGTAAGGAAAAAAAATGAATGTTGAGACTATTGTGATTACATTATATAATATATAAGATTTATTGAACAACTGTGATTATATGAACTATGTTATGGACGATTCACATGTTTTTACATGATTGGAAGTATAGTATGTGACTTATTGGTTTTTGGGAAAAAATAGCATGCTAAGATTATTTTGAAGATTGTATTTATAAGTTTAAAAAAAAACAATAATTTTTGGTATATGGATGATTGAAACTGAAGTGTGTTTATTGAAAAAAAAAGAGACAAGTTTCAGAAAAAGGGAATTTTGAATAGTAGCTGAGTTACTGTGCACCGTAAATAGTAATGCAAGTTACCGTTCATCGCAAATTGTGTTATGAATGTTTCACCCATTTTGGCTTTAACTTGAAATACAATGTTGTAGTTATTAGATTCTGTCTTATTTACATGTTAGTCTGATCTTTCAACCTACTTTCAGAACTGTGAAAATATGGTTCTTGCATATTTGTGATTGAAGTCCAAAGTAAGCTTACCAATGAAGAGAAAAGGATTTGACATCAAGAGATAAGTGATGAATTTCGTCATAAACGATCGCCTTTGTTGAGAAATGGTCACTACATTTAAAAAAAAAAAAAATACATAAGAAACAACTCAAAGGTTCTTAGTTTTATTTACTGTTATGCTAGCGACTTTGCAGGAAAAATAAAAGAAGGGAAGAAGACACTTTGTGTATTATTTATCGCATTGCTATTGCTTCTAGAGAAAAGACATGACTTCCTTTGCCCTTATTCATGATTTGCTATTGAAGCTTACGGAAGAAAATATATGTATATAAATATTCTTAGGGTTTTCATAAGTTTGCTTTAAAGATTGATTCTAGTATTCACATAGCATGTTCAAAAATTGATTTTTATGCATGATATGATCTTCGGACGTAATTATGGCCTATCTGATACATGAGATATTGAGAGGACTGTGAATATACGAATCTTCTTTGCGAGAGATAAATGTCATGAGACTTTGAAAGACTGCGAATATATTACCCTTCTTGGCGGGGGATAATTGTCATGAGACTTTGAAAGACTGTGAATATATGACCCTTTTTGATGGGGGATAAATGTCATGAGACTTTGAAAGGACTGTGAATATATGACTCTTCTTGGCGGGGGATAAATGCCACTAACTCTGACTCTATGGTGTAGGATAAATGCCAACAATTGATTCTTTGGCATAAAATAAATGTCAATACTTCTGACTCTTAGGCAGAGGACAAATGCCAATATTTTGACTCAATGGCAGAAGATAAATGTCAATATTTTGACTCTTAGGCAGAGGATAAATGCCTACTTAGATTTGGGTATTAGATTCCTTTGACTATGGTCTTCGGCACTATGAATTCTTGGCAAATAAATTTAGTTAGCATGAACTTTTATGACTCTGGCATGGAACATTATGATCTTTGCATGAATTTATTTTCGAATTCGTGATATTTATGAACTATGATGATATGACCATTTGACGTATACAAATATTTTGAAGGTCCCAAGAGATTTTTTTGGGGATCGCCACTTACTGAGATTTGTGTCTCACTTTTGTGAAAATGTTTTCTTTGCAGAAGGTGATGAATAGGTTTTTTTTTGGGTTTGGCATAGGACAAAGATCGTGACGAACAATTGATTACAACCCCTTTAGATACTTTAGTTATGAATAAGTTGATTTATATCTTCTAGACCTATTAATTTAATTTTCCATTTTGGTTTAAGACCTTGGGAAAAATTATGTATTTTTTGGAGATTTTATGTGTTAGTTGGAGACTTAATTTCTGCTACTTGATGATGACTTAGATGCTCTGATGGTTTGCCGCCTATTTATTATTGAGACTTTTAAATTGACGTCAGTTAGTGTCTTGCGTAATTAGGAAGGATGTTCTTTCTTAGTGCGCTGCAGTTACGTTCCCAGATTCGTCTAGATGGATTTGGGGACGTGACAGAGTGGTATCAGAGCATAGGTACACAATTATTTGAGACCTACGTTGTAGCACCCACTCCAAAGTGCGTTATATCTCATGCTTACATCACATGCATTTAAATTTTTATAATTGGTACCACAATGTTATTTAAAAGTCATCTTAATTTTGTTAGGGGTCTTTTATATAATCCATAGGAATCACTTGGGGCTAATGTGAAAATAAGCTAAAGAAAAGAAAAGAAGAACTTAACAAAACTAAGGCAGGTGGCTGAGGAGATTTGAACCTGTGACCTCTTCTCTCTTTCCATACGCCTTGACCAACTAAGCTAAAGCTAGTATTTTACCAAAACTAAACACTAATAAAATCTGTGAAAGGCTATTGGATAAGCTTAAGTTTAGCAAACCAAGACAACTTCTCTCACTTTTTTCATTACACCCCTTACCCGATAACCTCAAAGCTAAAACGACCCAGCTGCAAAATATTTGTGAAATAGCTTCAAAACTCTAAGCTTTTGAGTCCTAGCATCTTTGGAACTCTAGTAAGTAAATGGGTTTAATTATATTTTGCTATTTCTACTTGTTTAGATATATATGTTTATATTTGTATGTGCAAATTTGAATAATATAATGACTAAATCTTTGTTGGATATCATATGAGCTTTGGGTTTATATGGGTTAAAGGTGGTGATAGCATCTATGGTGTTTTTGGAGAGTTGTATATGTATCTAATGTGTGAGATGTGCATTGGCGGAGCTATAGCCAAATCAGTGGGTTCACATGAACCCACTGGTTCACTAGGGGGTACCCCTGGCCCTCCCTCATTTAATGAGAGGTATATAGGTAATATGATTTTATTAAAAAAAAAAACATATTACAAAACCCAAAAGAACAGCCTCTTTATCATTTCAACTCTTCCAACTTTCCAACCCATACAACAGATGGCAATCACCATCCACTATTCACCATTCACCATTCACCATTCTCAAAGTTCAAAGGCATTCAACAAAAAATTTCAAGTGGCAAAGCAAAGGTGATAATTAATTATCTTGTAATTTCTTTTTATGTAGTATTTGAGTTTGATTAAATTAGGGTTTAAATTTAATTTTTGATTAGGTTATTTTTTTTATCATGAAACATGTATGAATTCGACCAAATAAAAAACATGTATGAATAAGAATGTTGGTGCTGCTGTGAATTGTGATGATTAATTTTTTGATTACGTTTTTATTAATGTAGCTTAATAAGGCCTAGTAACATGAATAAAAAAGGTAGAATGTTAGTGCTGTTGTGATGATATGAAATTTATTAATGTGCTTCATCATTTTTATTTATTGGATTCCACTGTGATGATATGTAATTTTTTTATGTATTTATTTTAATTGATGTAATTGTTATTTTTATTTGTAGGTTATTGATTATTAGATTTATGGATAAATTTATAAAAAGAAAGTCAACTTTTGAGCCACAATTTTGTTCCGAATCTAATGAAATGAATAATGAAGATAATACACGAAAATTTTCAAAGCAACCTCGTATCGAGATCAACTTAGAAGATCTACAATTAGATCTTGGGTTACGCCCTAAAATTTCATCTTATCATCCTAAAGATCGAGATAACATACGAAGATACTACTTGCAAAAAGGACCATGTCAATCTCGTCATCATGATTTTGCCAAGAAAAAAATTGGGTATAGGCTGCGAAAGTTTTGTACCTCTTGGGTCAATGAATTTAGTAAATGGTTGGAGTATAGTATAACAAATGATGGTGCATATTATTTATGTTATCTTTTTAAGCCCGATCATGGAAAACAGTCAGGTGGAGATTCATTTGTTATAGAGGGGTTTACAAGTTGGTTCTAAAAAAGATAGATTTAACCAACATGTTGGAGGTCCAAATAGTGCACATAACATTGCTCGGAAGTAGTGTGAAGACTTGATGAAGCAAAGCCAGCACATTGAAGTTGCTATTAATAGGCAATCTGATCAAGTTCGTGACATATATCGTAGTCGATTGACTACGATAATTGATTGCATCCGGTACCTTTTGAAGCAAGGATTGGCTTTTCGTGGTCATGATGAAACATAAAATTCTACTAATCAAAGTAACTTTCTTGAGCTTCTCAAGTTTCTTGCTGATCATAATGAAACCATCAACAATTGTGTTTTGCAAAATGCTCCTGAAAATTATCGGTTAACTTTGCGATTATTGTTGATGAGTCACGTGACATATCAAACAAAGAAGAAATGGCCATTGCTTTGCATTATGTGAACAAAAAAGGAAGTATTGTTGAGCGTTTTCTTGGTATAGTACATGTGAGTGATACTACTGCATTATCTCTAAATAAAGGAATTGAATGGTTATTTAACAAACATAGATTGAGTATATCAAGAATTCGTGGACAAGGCTACGATGGTGCTAGTAACATGCGAGGTGAATTTAATGGCCTAAAAAGTTTGATTCTAAAACAAAATCCATCAGCATTTTATATTCATTGCTTTGTTCATCAATTGCAACTCACAGTTGTTTATATTGCCAAGAATCATGTTCAAGTTGGTTCCATTTTTACATTACTTGCTACTTTATTAAATATTGTTGGAGGCTCCTGTAAGCGACATGACATGTTTCGTGAAAAACAAGTTGCTAAAGTGAAAGAAGCATTAGAAAATGGAGAAATTATTAGTGGATGCAGCATGAATCAAGAAACTGGTCTCAAACGGAGTGGTGATACTTGTTGGGGTTCACGTTATGCCACTTTAATAAGTTTGATTGTCATGTATTCCTCAGTGATTGATGTACTTGAGATTATCAAAGAAGAAGGATTGAGTCCAGATCAAAGAATTAAAGCTAATGGTCTTTTAAACACGATACAAACATTTGACTTTGCATTCAATTTGCATTCGATGAAAAAAAAATTGGGAATCACTAATGATTTATCACATGCATTGCAAAGGAAAGATCAAGATATCAGTAATTCCATGAAATTAGTTGGTCTTTCCAAGCAGCAGTTGCAAACTTTGAGAAATAGTAGATGAGAATCTTTGTTGAATGAAGTCTTTTGTTTCTGCATAATTCATGATATTGATATTCCCAATATGGAATAGATGTTTTCACTCCAAGGGTGATCACGACGTAGAGTTCAAAATATTACAAATTTATACTTTATCATGTTGATTTATTTTATACTGTTGTGGACATGCAACTTCAAGAGCTTAACGACCGCTTTAATGAGACAAGTATTGAGTTGCTTCTTTGCTTGTCATGCTTAGCTCCAGACAACTCATTTTTTACGTTTGACAAGCAAAGGTTGATTCAATTTGCTAAGTTTTATCCAAATGAATTTTCTCCTGTTGATTTGATAGTTCTTGATGATCAATTAGAGACATATTTTTTGGATATGCAAAGTAGTGAAGAATTCTCGAAGATAAAAGGAATTGGTAGCCTTTCAAAGATGCTAGTTGAAATTGGAAAGTATCGTGTTTATCCATTAATGTATTCACTTGTTAAGTTGGCATTGACATTACTTGTTGTCACAGCCACTGTGGAAAGAGCATTTTCTGCTATGAAAATCGTGAAGAATCGGCTGCGCAATCGAATGGGAGATGCTTGGATGAATGATTGCTTAGTCACTTACATAAAGAGAGATGTCTTTAATACTATCGACAATGAGTTGATTATTCAACAATTTCAAAAAATGAAAACACATCGAGGATAGTTATAAAAGGTGCTTTTCTATTTCAAGAACTATATCTATTTACTTTCTCTGTTTTATATGTTATGTCATTAGTAGATATGTTTTTTTGCTTACATTTTTATATTTGTTATAATGTGCATCAAATGAGGGCGAGTTACTTAAATATTTTATTTATACCATAATATATTTAAATTAAATATTAGTTTATACATAAATAACTCGGGTGGCGGAGCGGCACCCCCTAACCCTGGGTGCCTAGCTCCACCATTGGCGATGTGTGTTTGTGTGTGTTTAGCCCGTGTGTGTGTGTGCGCTTAGTCCGTGTGTGTGTGTGTGTTAGTTGAACATGTGGGTGCTTTGAGTGGTGAATTGATCATATGTGTATTGTATATACATAAATACAAGTTTGTTGGATGCATGCCTTGAATATATATGTGGGAATGACATGTAGGTGTGTATGTAAATGGTGAAGTCATGTGTTTGGGTGCTAGTTTGAGTATATATGTGCAGTAATATATAGTACTTGTAAGAATAAATAATATGTGAATTGGTGAAGTATGACATAATCCATGTAATTAAGGAAAGGAGAAATACTGTATAAGATGCTTAGATTATAACCATGATTGTGCTTCATGTTAATTGGAAAGAAATTTTATAACTACATGTTAATTGGGAAGAAATCTTATAACTATGTATATGTGTATATAGTAGCATGGGCAGGAATAGACTTATATAATGATTCGACCTATAGAATAAATGATTAATATACTTGCTAAATATTAAATTGGATAAAGAACTAAATGAATTGGAAATGGTTATAAGCGTGAAACAGTAGGTAGTAACAAGTTTTGATGGCGTGAGTTTAATTAAATCATGTAATCTCTACACTTTTTATATACATATAGGTATAATTTTGTAAATATGAGTTGGGTTTGAGAAGCCATTGACATGCACACTTAATGAATAGCATTTGGATTTCCATGAATTGATGATTATAATGGCTATGGGGCTGAATCAGGGAATAAGAATGAACTATGGTGAATCTATGTGTATATGTTTGGCCGTGTAGTGGTGGTTGTCGTGTGTGTGTGTAATTGCCTTTGAGTATGCATATTGGCTTTATGTATGTAAGGTACATATATGTATTTGGTTGCATACGTGAGAATTATATACTTCAGTGATTTGTATGATAAAGACATTAGGTCATGTTAGTTATGCATTTACAAGTGCTTAAGAATGGTAAAGACTCTACATATTATGGCTTTGGGTGCTTTTAGGCTGAGTGGCACCATGTTTATATGTAGGAGTAATATGGGGATTATGAGTTGTAAAGAAGAAAGAAGGGTTAGATAGATGAAAGTAAGTAAAGCAAAACAGAAAAGTAATCTAGTAAATAAAATATGGTGATTTTAGTCTTTTAGGACTTCTAATTTATCTTCTTAAGTTTAATGATTAGTATAATTGATTATCGTGCAGCTATGAGTCACTCTTGAGTCAGTTACCTTAGTCAGAAGGTTGGATTACTTTTGAGGCTCGATTGAATTAAGTAGAATACCCGTTATACACATATCTACTTTGTTTCAGTTCGAGCTATACGCCTTCTTTCCTATTCAAACTGATTCACTTTTGACTCTTTGATCTTTACCCCTTGAGTAAAGCACTTGCCCTTACTAAATGTACGCTGTGACACCTAGACGGTAGGGTGAAATATATAGTCATCCTGGCTTTTAGGCCTATTCTGTTATATGTATATGTATCAATTGTTATTAGATGATTCAGTTGTGCATCAATTGTTAGGCATACGCATCGATGCCAGGAATGCATCAATTGTTAGACATATCTATTAAGAAATTGTATCAGTGGCCAGCCAAACTCCGCAATTGTTAATTATATGTATCAATTGTTTTATCACAGCTGTACAGTTGTACTTGAATTCTATCCCATATGTCTATTACCTTCTGTATCTATCAAATGCTTAATTGATATCCATAAGTCTTTCACAAGGTATTCTACTTAATGAGCTTTCTTTGCTCATTTTATTATTTTTGTAGAGGCCGAGGTTATTGAGCTGTCAAAGCTATATGGGTTCGAAGTCATTTTGTGAAGTTGAGTCTTGTTATTCGCATGGTATTTTCTTTAGGATTTCATACTAGTATTAGTGTTAAGAGGGATTTTGTGGACTTGTATTAAATAATTAAAGTATTATATGAATTCATTAAAGTCTTAGAAGCTCTGATTGTTGATTTGGGGAAACTAGTTTTTTTTTTCTTTCTATGCTATGTATTAGCGCATTGCGGGTTTAGGAGATATAATCTTCTTAGGCTTGCAGTATCAGGTCCTGGTGAATTTTTGGGGGTGTGACATACGTGGGAGTGGATAACTAGGTTTTTCTTTAATGTGTTTTATTATCCTGATTTGACTTTGCAGTGTATGGTTTTTGAAAATTTTTGTGCCCAAGGATGTATTGACTTCTAAGACTAATCTATGTAACCATAACATATGAGAGGATGCATATGCATAATTAGGCTTTTTGCTTCCTTGCTTATTCCATTAATCAGTTTACCCTTTTTCTATTAATGTCATGTGTTATCCAAAAAAATTTTAATGTTCATGAAATTGCTTTCGTCTCCTTGTCTATCTTCATATGAGTATTTGTACAGTCTATTTGAATAAATTTTGTGGAATTTGTTGGTTAAGCATCCTTGTAACGAAGTCAATAGATTCTTGTTTATTTTATTCAATTGCAATATGTTGATTCTATCGTCATTGAGGTAATCTTATACGTATTTATCTACTTGTTCTACTAGTAACACTCCTATTATGAATTTTGTCTTGTTTGTCATCTAATGAAATTATATTAATACTTTTATACTTATGCTCTTTCATTTCCTTGATCGGTTCGCGAATTATCTGGAAGTACCTGATAAATGTTACTTATGATGCTGTTTGGAAGTTGTCATCCCTTTTCATATGTCAAATTATTCCTATAAGGCTTGTCATTAAATTTCTCTAACATTGACAAATGATAAAATAGTCTAAAGACCCCTTTATATTTGTGAAAATTCATAACCCCTCATCTATTGTTACTATGCTAAGAATAGAAAACTTAATTGAGCATGGGTGAGCTAAACGAAAAATTTTGATGTGATATAAGGCTCGCCACCTTGTTTTTTTTTTTTTTTTTGATACCCTATTTGTTGCCAACTTATTTAAAGGATGTGGCTAGAATCCTTATGTTACCAATTGTTAGTTATCATTCTTAATCCTTCAGCTATACATGAAGATAACAAATTTATGGTATCAAGATATTTTGCATTGATATATTTCATTGTTTGATAATCCTTATGCATACATGGTTGCAATTGTTGTTCATCGATTCGTCAGTTCCAAACTTGATATTTGGGTAAGATTGCATTGCATGTTATTTCTACTATTGTGCTATAGGTTAGGGTCCATTGTGCATACGGTTTACCATTCTGTACCACTATCCTATTTGGATCAATTTGTAACATTTGATGATATTGCGTCTCTGTTAAATTGGGTCATTTATCTCTTGATGATATTTCTCACTAATTTGTCGCTTCCTTGATTAAGTCTTAGACCTTTATGCTCGTGATTGGTTCATGTCATGTTATTCTTAGTCATGAATGACTTGAAAGAAAACCTTATTTGTTTTTCTGTAAAATCCATTAAAAGTATGAATATTAGTGCATGGTATGCTACTCCTTCAAGTCTATTTAATTAGCATGTTGTCTATGCTTATTAATCTGTTTCTCTTTTATGATTTCATAGTTTCAACCATAGTAATTAGAATACTTACCTTGTTTGGAATTTAGATGATACCGTACTTTTATGGATAGCAATTGTGACATTTTGTGCATGTTCGGGAATTTTTGTGAAAGTCAATGAAATCTTAAATATTGGCAAAAAAAAAAAAAGATGGAAAAAAAAGACAAAGGAAAAAAGTGGTCCTGGTCTTTTGTTTCCTTTTATCTTCTTGAAACCTTTAGTTGTTTTGGATTATCAATATGCAGATTATTTTGTCAAAATTTTCAAAAATAATTTGTAAATAAAAACTGACCTCTATGCCGAAATTTGATTTTGGTTTACTTCAACCGAGTATCAAAAATAAAATTTCTGATTCATCACTTTTTCCTATGTCTCTTCAAAACTAGGATATATATGAAGTAAACTTGTTAAACGTCTTTTGTATCAGTTGGTATAGACACAAGTTTATTTGTACAAAATCTCACTTTTGAGATATATGCTATTTAAAAATTAAATCTTGATTTTGGTCGTTGAAAAGGTACCCTATGAAATTTGTTGTGAGTTTATTTTCACTTTGAAAATTTAATTGAGGTTGATCATTGCTACATCTGACTTTATGACCTTAGTCTTGAGTTTTGATTTAATGATAGTTAAATATTGAGATCATCAATTATTTGAGAAAATATATTTAAATCAATATGGTTGTCTTCATAATCGCAACTTTTCTAAAGAATTTTGTCAACCTTATTTTGTAACCTCATATTTGGACCAATCAATCAATTTTTTAAACTATTCAAAAAAAAAAAAGAAGAGAAAATGAAACTCTAGAACTTGGTTATCGGATCAATGTTTAGATTATTGTTTTGATCTCCAGTTTTTTATTCATTTATATGTTTCTATGCATATCATCTACTCATTATGAGATTAGTTTTAGCTTAACTAAGCCTAGAAAGTATAAGTTGAACATAAAGATACTTGGATACATTTTCCCTCTTTGCTTCCTTGACTTATCTGTGTTCTTCTCTACTTGGACTACAATAGTGATTATGCACCCTTATGTGAAATTCTTTGCGATTCATCTTGTTATTAATTCTTGTTATACCCTCTTTGAATTTATGGTCTCTCTTTTATTTATGAGGGTAAAAAGGTTTCGAGGAGGAAACTTTTTTTAAGGAGAGAAGAATGTAATGGCCTAAGATTTAAATACAAATTAGTGGCCTATTTCGTCTAGGCCGTGTGACCACTCAAAAAAAAGTTTTGTTGAGCCCATTAGTTTATGAAAACTACTAAGATATAGAAAATTAAAAGAGACTCTTTTAACTGAACGTTTAGAATATCTGTAGAAAAAGTAACCCTAGCCTCCAATCATCTCTTACTTTATAGCCTCTCTTTCATAGATAAGAAATATATATTTTTATCATTATATCAAAGCTTTGAACGTATTGTGCAACTCTCATGCATTTAGATTCTTCAAAGTTCGTTTGTATCTATAGGGAAATCTTGAAGTTTATGCTTAATTCATCAAAGAGGTAAGTGGTTTGGATCATCTGTAGAAACTCCCTTATTTTTCGTCCATATAAAAATTATGATTTATGGAGTATCGAAATTATTTGATTTTAGAAATTTATAATGATTGCTTTTGAATTTTGGCGTATTTCGTATATAGCAAGTTGAAGTAAAATTTTTGTTAAAAGATGTAGCTTTGATTTCACTCGGATGAGACCATTAAGGAAATAAGGATTTTGGCTTAATTGGATTTCAAATATACATATAAATATAACTCATAATATTTGAAGTGACCTTAACTCACCAATCGCATGAACAGTATCACTGTTCATGGAAGCAATGGCTGCCAAAGTAAGAAAAAAAAGGGAATGTTATGACTATTGTGATTACATGATATAAGATATAAGATTTATTGAACAACTGTGATTATATGAACTATGTTATGGATGATTCACATGTTTTTACATGATTCGAAGTATAGTATGTGACTTATTGGTTTTGTGAAAAAAATAGAGTGCTAAGATTATTTTGAAGATTGTATTTATAACTAAAAATAAAAAAAATAAAAAATTGGCATATGGATGATTTAAACTGAAGTGTGTTTATTGAAAAAAAAAAGACAAGTATTCAGAAAAAGGGAATTTTGAATAGTAGCCGAGATATTGTGCACCGTAAATCGTAATGCAAGTTACTGTTCATCACAAATTGTGTTATGGATGTTTTGCCCATTTTTGGCTTTAACTTGAAGTACAATGTTGTAGTTATTAGATTATGTCTTATTTACATGTTTAGGAATGACAATGAGACGGGTTTGGGGCGAAGGGACCTATCTCTATACCCCGTTCCGCCACTTAAAAAGTCCCCCTAACACCCGCCCCGCCCCCGCATTGTATGCTCCCATCCCTTGCCCCTGCCCCTACCCCGTCCCCAAATCCTTGCTGGAAATGGGGATTACCTGTGAGTTTTTTATTATTCTTTAAATCTTATGATATTAAATTTAGTTTGAATCTCGTAACTTTAAAATATAAATTAAAATGATAGTAATTATAAATATAAATACATGTTTTAAACAAAGGTTAAATATTAATCATATATCGAGTTTTATACTTGCAGTTAAATAATAAAAATAAATTTACAGTAATTGAATCTTAAGTATTTAAAATAAATTTTAACTGAAACCATTGTGTATGAGAACTATATATGAAAAAATAATACTTCTTTGTGTTATGGGATCGTATTAATTATTATAATTGTTTTTGGTTATCGTATGCCACATATAATAGTAATTATCGTATCATCCTTAATTATATTATTTGAAACTATTTTAATGTACAACTAGGAACAACTAACAAATTTCTTAAATCCACTTGATCAATAGTAAAATAGAGTTATTTATGTAAAATGATAATAAGTCTCAATTAGTGCAGTGGTTTTGATTAAAAAAAATTATAATTTTTTTTTGAATAATCTATTGGGTCAATTTCAGTTTACCCCCTTAATATATAAGGTAGAGAACACTTTATCCCTTAAAGTATTGTTTGTAACACTTACCTCCTTTGACCTTTAGTCAAACAAAAAATTGAATTAATAAATTGACAAAATAAGTTGAAATGACAAAAAGACCCAAATATTTCCTTCCCCATGACCATCCTCTTCCGACTTCACCTTTGTCTCATGTCCAACTTCAACTAAAAGTTCAAATCCAAGCATTCATTTCCATCACCAACTCTATCATCACCTTCTTCCAAAAAAAAAAAACCTCCATTATTGCCACGTCTCTTCAACCACCCTACTGTCTCTAGGACAACCACCATAGTTATAAATTTTCTGATTTGATGCATTTAGTACAGCATAACAAATAATTGTGCTTTCTAGTCTTCTGATATGGTTGCAGTACATAAAATACATGTTTCTTTGATTTTCACATGCATTATCTCATCTTACGAATTGCTACAAGCAAATTGTATTCAATTGGTTTGCTTGGAAATAAACATCTCATGGCGAATCAGAGGGAAATTGTCTAAAAACAAACCTTTCAACTCCTTACCCAATATACACAATGGTCCAGTAGCATGATATGCATTAATTTGAACCCCTGCTGTAGTAAAATTGATAGCGAAAAGGTTTACGAAAGACGCCCAATTCCGCAAGCTGAATGCATTCTTGTAAATAAGAGATACCTCACAAGCATCCTACTTTTCTGGACTCCCGCTTTGCTTTACAATGTTCTTACATTCAAAGAATGTGTATCAAAATCATGAAAACAATAAAATTCACGGATTCTAAAGGGCCCCCAATTGCTTTTATCCATTCTTGAACTCTTTGTTCTGCATCCTTAAATAAGAATACTTGATTTTCTTACGTCATAAAAATTCTGAATGAGCATTGTTGTTGTGGATGTGGTGGGTGGTTGAGAGACAGTGATGACTTAGTGATGGTACACTTGACGATGCTGAAGGATACTTGGGGTTGGGCATGAAGCAAGAATCGAGATTGCAGATGCTTGGGCCTTTTTGTCATTTCAACTTATTTTGGCAACTTATTAATTCAATTTTTTTGTTTGACTAAGGTCAAAGGGGGTAAAGGTTACAAATAATACTTTAGGGGGTAAAGTGTTCTCTAGCATATACATTAAGGGGTAAACTGAAATTAACCCTAATCTATTTTTTCTACTTTATTTTTTATAATACTTTATCTAATGTCGTTTTTTATACTTTTATATTTATACTTTTAAAATTTTAATATATATGTAAAACTAAATATATAAAAATAACCACATATATATGTGGGGCAAGTTGTGTGGGGCGGGAAATATTTATCCCCGTGCGCCCCGCCCCTGCGAGGATTAAAAGTTAATCCCCACCCCCCGCCTTATTCCCCATTTTTCACTCCAATCCCCGCCCCGTTTGGGGCGAGTACCCACAAAACTCATCCCCATTGTCATCCCTATACATGTTAGTCTGATATTTCAACCTACCTTCAGAATTGTGAAAAGATGATTCTTGTATATTTATGATTGAAGACCAAAGTAAGCTTACCAAAGAAGAGAAAAATTCTTTAATTGAAAGTAAATGATTTGACGTCAAGAGATCAGTGATGAATTTCGTCATAAACGGTCGCTTTTGTTGAGAAATAGTCATTACGTTTTTTTTTTAAAAAAAAAAAAAATACATAAGCAACAACTCAAAGGTTCTTAGTTTTATTTACTGTTTATGCCAACGACTTTGGAGGAAAAATAAAAGAAGGGAAGAAGACACTTTGTGTATTATTTATCGCATTGCTATTGCTTCTAGAGAAAAGATAGGACTTCCTTTGCCCTTATTCATGATTTGTTATTGCAGCTTAGGGAAGAAAATATGTATATAAATATTTCTATGGTTTTCATAAGTTTGCTTTAAAGATTGATTCTAGTATTCACATAGCATGTTCAAAAATTGATTTTTATGCATGTTATGATCTTCGGACATAATCATGGCCTATCTGATACATGAGGAGAGGACTGTGAATATATGAACCTTTTTGGTGAGGAATAAATGCCATAAGACTTTGAAAGACTGTGAATATATGACCCTTCTTGGCCGGGGATAAATGTCATGAGACTTTGAAAGGACTGTGAATATATGACCTTTCTTGGCGGGGGATAAATGCCACTAACTCTAACTCTATGGCGGAGGATAAATGCCAACATTTCTGATTCTTCAGCATAGAATAAATGTCAATACTTCTGACTATTAGGCAAAGGATAAATGCCAATATTTTGACCCAATGGCAGAAGATAAATGCCAATATTTTGACTCTCTGACAGAGGATAAATGGCTATTTAGATTTGGGTATTAGATTCCTTTGACTATGGTCTTCGGCACTATGAATTCTTGGCAAATAAATTTAGTTAGCATGAACTTTATGACTCTGGCATGGAACATTGTGATCTTTGCATGAATTTATTTTCGAATTTGTGATATTTATGAACTATGTGATATGACCATTTGACGTATACAAATATTTTGAAGGTTCCAAGAGGTTTTTTTGGGGATCGCTACTTACTAAGATTTGTGTCTTATTTTTGTAAAAATGTTTTCTTTACAGAAGGTGAAGAATAGGTTTTTTTGGATTTGGCTTGGGATGAAGACTGCCTCGATGAATAATTGATTACAACTCTAAGAATATTTTAGTTATGAATAAATTAATTTATATCTTCTAGACCTATAGATTTAATTTCTCATT
This sequence comes from Ehretia macrophylla, assembly GCA_037974665.1. NCBI lineage: Eukaryota > Viridiplantae > Streptophyta > Magnoliopsida > Boraginales > Ehretiaceae > Ehretia > Ehretia macrophylla. The sequence continues at coordinate 63,965,488 of CM075779.1, forward strand.
TTGATTTAAGACTTTGAAAAAAGCTATGTATTTTTTGGAGATTTTATGTGTTAGTTGGAGACTTAATTTCCGCTGCTTGATGATGACTTAGATGCTCTGATGGTTTGCCGCCTATTTATTATTTTGACTTTTAAATTGATGTCAGTTAGTGTCTTGCGTAATTAGGAAGGACGTTCCTTCTTAGTGCACAACAGTTACGTTCCCGAGATTCGTCTAGGTGGATTTGGGGATAAGACAATTTATATATATATATATATATATGATTACAAAAAAGTATAAGCATGTTAAAAGTTGCTAGTATTGCCCGTGGGTGGCGACTTTAGGATTGTCATACTTGTTGGAAATTTTTTTTTTTATATGCTATTGTTCCTATAAATTTATGTTACATGACTTAACGAATTCCTTGCAGCAAGTATATTCCCCTCCTTGATGTGTTGCATGTTTGATTATGTTGCTTTTCATGTTTTGGATGGTTTTATTTTGATCTAGATGATGATTATTGTAAGGTTGCATGTTTACGATAACGGGATGGACCAAGCAGGCGCATACAAGAGTAAATTCTCGGTGTCTCATGGTTGATTTGGGTGCGCGAGAAAGAACTACTAGAGTCCGCATAGGTAACTAAGATGCATAAGAGATCTAAAAGCTTGTGAGGGTGGAGAAGATTGTTGCATCTACAATGAATATGGATCAAGGAGGTGTTGAAACCCAACGTGGAGAGCTCACATGTGAAAAGAAGGAGATTCGTTAAGAGTTTCACATGGAGATTTAAAGAGTAAATAGAAGAATTTCTCACACATGAAAAGATTAGGAGAAAAATGAGCTATTAATTAACATATGTAGGTTTAAGACCCAATAATCTAATTTTTTGGCTCAATAATTGAGTTTTACACATGTGTGTTAAGACTCATTTATCATTGAATTCTCATGGCTTCGCCACCACATATCCTTTTTTTTTTTTTTTTTTTGCTAAAAGCAAGCTGATGACTTCTTATAAATCTCAAAAAAACTTACAAAAGAAAAACAATGTACTACCAAAAGTAGTGATCATCTAAGTTTCAGGCTCTATAGATCGCTTGGTTCTTAAGTAAATATTTTACTTTCCTGACCTTATACAATTTTGTCCTAACATCAAAGCAAATATTCAAAAAAAAAATCATCTTCAGAAAGAGCTTCATTACTATGTAATCTTCTATTCCTCTCTTTCCACAAATGAAAGACGAAAGCTCCAAAAAAGTGCTTCATGGTAGTAGATTGAAAAGAATCTGAATGAGCAATCTGGTTCATCCAGTCTTCAATACAAGTCCAATTGTTAACAGTTGGAGGACCTTTAGTAAGTTTCCATCCTTTGATCCACAATCTGCGAGAGAAAGAGCAAAAACCAAAGAGGTGATCTCTATCCTCAATACATGCATGACAGAACAATGAGGATCAATTGAAAGGCCCCAAGAGAGAAGACGATTTTTAGTAAGAAGTCTATCTTTCCAACAAAGCCAGGAGCAGAACGAATGCTTAGGGATATTAGAATCAAACCAGATGGATCCATACCATTCAGCAGAAGGGTACTGTGGTTTAATACGAGGACCAACATCCCTCGTGCAAGTTCTAACCGATCTCATTCTTCTGTTTCCCCTAAGAGAACTCAAGTTCCAGTGAAAGGTAAAGATATCTCTGTTTCGACTTCAAATAATTTTGCAGTTCTGGATGGTATCTCTAATGATATTGCAGGGCCAAGTGGAGTCTCATATCACATGGCAGACGAGTAAATTGCTTGCTGCCCCCTTGTGTTTTGTCCGAAATACTCATTCACCCTCTGTGTTTTTAAAATAGGCTCATTAACCCCTGTGTTTTTTTTATTAAGCTGACGTACCCAAAATCTCTTATTCCGTTAGCAAACGTTACCAAATTAGTTAATTGATCGTTATACCTTTACATAAAATTAAAATCGAAAAAACACAGGGAGGTAATGAGTCTATTTTAAAATTACAGGTGGTGAATAAGTATTTAGGGCAAAACACAGGAGGGCGACAAGCAATTTACTAAAAGGGTATTTTTGTCCAGTAACAAATTTATTTAAACCAAAAGCATACAAAAATCGCATTTTAAGCTCGTGTGTTGCAATTGCTGTTAAATTAGACGACTTTGTTAACGGAGGGGGCGGTCAACTACATTCTAAAAATCACATAGGGGTAATGAGCCTATTTTAAAAACACAGGGGGTGAATGAGTATTTCGGGCAAAACATAGGGGAGCGGCAAACAATTTACTCCATGGCAGACAATGGTACTAATTTGGGGAATCTCCCACCTGATACACCCCCCAAATCTCTTCCACCTACTTAATGAAGCTTCTAACATGGAACGTTAGAGGTTTGAATAAGCCTTATAAACAGGCAGAAATGATTAAATTTCTGAATAATAATCATGTCTCAGTTGGATGTCTGATTGAGATGCGCATTAAATGTTGGAATAGTTATGACATTTTGAAATCCAAGTTCAAGTTTTGGTCTACTTGTGATAATTACTCCAGTGATATGAATGGTAGAATTCTTGTTCTGTGGAATCAAGGAAAAGTCGATGTACAAAAGCTGGATGAAACAGATCAATCCATCTTGTGCTCTATTCTTGATTTTGAATCCAATAGGAAATTCTATTTTTGTTTTATCTATGCTTTCAACGACAGCCCAAAAAGAAGGGAACTGTGGCACAAAATCACTGAATGGAGCAGAATGTTTATTGATCAGCCTTTGGCTTTTGGGGAAGATTTTAATGAAATTTTGGCCATCGAGGATCGTACGAATTGTTCCAGTCTGCCTGGTAGTTCTTGGGAGTTTATCAATTGTCTTGAATCCTCTGGATTAACGGAACACAGGAGTTTGGGTCCCCATTTTACTTGGAGCAACAAATCTCCGGAGCCGAACTTCAAAGCTAGCAGAATTGATAGAATTCTTGTCAATGGGAAATGGGCGGAACTGCATACTGATTCTAAACTCACAGTGAGTGCCCCAGATTTATCTGATCATTGTCCTCTTTTGTTGAATCCATTTAATTCCAGTAAGAGCAAAGTTATTCCTTTTAAGTTCTTTAATACCTGGGTCTCTCATGAGAAGTATCATGACATTGTTAAAAGAATCTGGGCTACTAACATTGCTGGGAATCCTATGTTCAGATTCACGTCGAAACTCAAACTCCTCAAAAAGGAGTTGAAAAAATTCAATAAGGAGTTCTACAGTGATTTAGCACATCAAATTGAGAACATCGGAATGTTACTTGGTAGCATCCAAGAAAGAATTCTTGCTAGAACTGGAAGTGAGGATGATATTGTGGAAGAAAGCAGATTGGGTACAAATTTAAAGGAGTTGATTGAATCCGAAGCTAGTATTTGGCGTCAAAAATCTAGAGTTCAATGGATATCAGAAGCAGACACTAATTCAACATTCTTCTTCAAGTATGCAAAACACAGGGCTGCCAAGAACTCTATCACTTCTATTATGAACCTGCAGGGCTGAATTGTCCATACAAATGAGGACATTAATACTGAAGCGTTAAGGTACTTCAAGTGTTTGTTTGGGCCGGATAGCCACCACCAACACTCCTCTACACCATCTGACATTGAGCAGTACCTGTAAACAACGCTTAATTCTGTTCAAGCAAACTTCCTCACTAGAACAGTCACTCCTCAAGAAATCAAGGATTCTTTGTTCTCTATCCCAAATGACAAAAGTCCTGGTCCAGACGGGTTTAACTCTTTCTTTTTTAAGAGTTCTTGGAATATTGTGGGTCCGGACATCATTAAAGCAATTTAGTCTTTTTTCCAGTCAGGGCGAATTCTCACAGAACTTAATTCCACAAATTTGGTGTTGATACCTAATAAGGAGAAGTCTACCTGATCAATGTCTCTTTTCAAATATTCTCTTATCCCGTTGCCTTGGGGATAATCTATTGTAACGATTGTACTTATCACTACTAAAGTTCTGTTGTATCTACTGTGTATTTATACTGCGTATTTGTGAAGTAATAGTATCAAGCTTGTTTCTCCATCTTTACTTTCCTCTTTAATACCTAAAGTTCCCAATCCATCTTCCATGAATGATTTTAGACCCATTGCATGTTGCAATGTGATCTACAAGTGCATCTCAAAAATTTTCGCTAATAGATTGGGGGAATTCTTGCATATTGTTGTTTCACATGTTCAAAATGCCTTCATTAAAGGCAGAAGCATCTCGGATAATATTCTTCTTGCTCAAGAACTTGTCAGAGGGTATGGGAACAAAGGTACTTCTCCTAGGTGCCTCACCAAAGCGGACCTCAAGAAAGCATATGACTCTATTGAATGGGATTTTATTGTCAACACTCTTATTGCTTTCAAATTTCCAGATAAATTTATCCAATGGATCCGCAATTCGCATTACTACCCCAAGATTCTCTTTAACTATTAATGGAGGTCTTCATGGTTATTTCAGTGGTACAAAGGGTTTGCGTCAAGGAGATCCAGTGTCCCCCTATTTATTTGTGCTTTGTATGGAAGTGTTATCAGGGATCTTGACCAAGGTTTCTTTCAACAAAGAGTTCAAATTTCATCCCAAATGCAAAAACAGTCGGCTGAATCACTTGAGTTTTGCTGACGATCTTCTCATATTCATGAAAGGTGATTGCAAATCAGCTACGCTCATTAAAAAATGCCTGGAGCTCTTTACAAATATGTCTGGTCTTACAATCAGTATAGAAAAAAGTGAAATCTTCTTTGGCAGCCGTGATGACTCTCGAAATGACGAGATATCTGAGATTCTTGGTTTCAATCCAGGCACATTACCTATCAAATATTTGGGTGTTCCTCTTCTCTCTGGCAGACTCCTTAAAAGTCGTTGCAAACAGATTGTTAACAAGATCACTGGTAGGATTGGCAAATGGGAAAACTTAAAGTTCTCTTATGCAGGAAGACTGCAACTTGTGAAGTCAATCCTTAGCAACAGATCCTAATTATTGCCAACGTGCATTTCACTGAATTTTACATTTAGGACGAGGTTCATGAACTCTCAATGGCCATTACATGATCATCTGAGGCTGATTCTATCATTAACCGATGCTTCTCTTATAGGTACTAATTAACGACTGAAGTAAAATACACCGACTTAAGGGAAAGTATCAATTAATCGTCATCCAGCTGCAATAAAGCCACTTGGGAATACAAAGAATATCAACTAATAGCTAAGTCACAAGACCCCCACCACGAAGCCAAGATTCCAAGTCGTAAGGCAACATTGCCATAGTATGCTAACCTGGGATCCCCGATTGCCATGGCACTCCGATCTCTAGGGAATAGAAGGATATGTAATGTCCAATCTTAGTCTCATGGACACTATAAATATAGGTGTTCACACATAAAGGGTGGTAATTTAACACTTCTCACTCTCATTCTTACTTTGCTCAAATATTTTATCTCCGACCTCCGCTAACTTAAGCATCAGAGTGGGATAAGAGACGCAACTCCGAGGTCCCTTTTGCAGGAACTTACGACTCAACTTCCAACCAAGGCGAAACACCAGATCAATACCTTAACATATACATTATCACTCCAATTTTTTTTCAGAACTGTCAGTAACGAACTTACAAAATAGATCTTAATTTTTCTCCTAAAGAGATTCTTCCCTCTGACCTTGCTTCACCTTAATTATTATTTGAACATCTTAAAGGTCTGTCTTGGTCTGAGTGGTGATAGATAGGGCTAGATAGAAATGTAAGAATTTCTCAAACGAACTGCACTCCTTCGTTACGTCACAAGTCCATTCATGAATTACATTTCGGTTTAACTCTGAAATCCACTCGAGACAGTCATATATTGCATTTCCCTTTCAAACTAAACGCGTCAACCAAGAGCGGTTGTGACTTGCATATAGGTCGACTTTATGGTTACTAAATATTCAGACATTAAGCTTCACCTGTCTTGAAAATGAACACTTCCTAGCACTGGCACAACAATTGAAATTATTGGTAACTTGACGTAGATTTATAAGTACGTAGATTTATAAGTTTTTAAAGGTAGCTCCAATTGGTTCAAGAGGTGACTCCCGCATTTAGCTACTGGTGACTAACTCTAAATATTATTCTATTATGCCTTCAAACCTAGATCTCCGACCCTAGACTCTGAAAATCAGTCTGTCAATACACCTGAGGTCTAGAACCCTAACCCCGACAGAGAGACTGTTTTAGGCAAAAGTAATTACTATATAGGTCTCAAATCTATTAGTCCATAATTATTAAGCCAAGTTATACTTAAATTTACAACATCTACTTGTAAATTTCTCTTACGATGTTAAATAAGAATGACAAATTTTAAAATGCGGAAAAGTGTGAGATGGTTTTCCATATAACATGCAAACATATTGTCTCAAGCACTACAAAAAAAAACTGCTTTTGGCAACGGTCAATGTTTGTCACATTTCCATCGCCAAAAGGGTCTTGGCAACGACAATGTGACAAAAATCGTCCATCGCCAAATTCTCTTTCCATCGCCAATTCATCTCCTTTGGCGACCAATTTTTCTTATCGCCGTTCCATCGCCAAAAGTTGTCTTCAAACTGTCACCAAAATTTGTCGTTTCCAAATGTTGTCGTTTTCAAACCGCCTCCAAAAATAGTCGTCTCCAAACCATCTTGAAAAGATGTCGTCTCCAAAAATTATCATCTCCAAATCATTACCAAAAGTTGTCATCTCCAAACCGTCTCCAAAGCTTATCATCTCCAAACTGTCGCCAAAAATTATCATCTTCATTCCGTCGCCAATCTTTAAATATTTTTTTTGTGCGATTTTTATAATTAAAATAATAGAATTAAAAGTTTTTTCAAATGTCAAATTCATATAAAAAAATTAAATTAAATTTTAATTTATATAAATAAAGAAGTATATAATCTAAAATTGTAATTTAAATTAGATCCACTCAAACCATAAATTTATAAGTACAAAATGATCTTTCTCTAGAATTCCACTCATACACCATAAACCGCCTAAAAGTATTACTATTACTACTAAAAGTACAAAATGACGCTTGTCAGTGTACCCCTTGGAAAAGCTTTGATGGTGAGATCCACGAGTCGCCAAACTTGTTCTTGATCTTTTGTGAAGCCATTTGACACCTTTGGCAGTCTCAATTCCAAATATGATAGAATAGGCAACAAGAAACAAGCCTGTAGAGAAAATGTAAGAATAAATCCCTTAACTAAAGAGAGTACACAAATTAGAAGGTGCACAAATCAAGCAGAAACCTTCAGTTCAAGTGTTTACCAACTTTGGCAAGAGAGGAATTGCAAAGTTTATGGATCGGAAGCCAATATAGAAGAACAGATAATGGAGAAAATTTTTCCGGACGTTAAACATATGATTACTCTTCAAAGTAAATATGCGGATAGCACAATGAATAGACATCTATGTACAAAATAGAAGATTACTGATAAGTTTATGTAGAATCCTTGTTGTTTTCTTTTGACTGATGTATCATCTATACTCATGTTTTTTGAAAGTTGAATGAAACGATTACTTACCGAGAAAAAAAATAAATAAATAAAGCAGAAACCAACATGTGCAAGTTACCTTCATTCAAAGACATAAACTGGAAAAATAACTGTACTTAAAAGAATTTAAAAGTTAGGAGTATCAAAGACACAATAGTTCATACGAGGATAACAAACCCAATTGAATGAGGTCAATCAAAAAACCCATAACACGTCAAAATTCCAACTAAACACATCACTGAGAACTATTGGCTAGAATGGTGCAAGGCCAAGTATAGAGTGATCAGGCTCTAAAGTAATTACATCGCCTAGTTTGTGCCTCTCACGAGTGAGCAGATGATATATACGTTCTGGCTCCTATAGAAAATATGGCATTACAATTTGTATTATTGACATTTTGGATTCTATCGACTATTTCATGTGGGCAAACAATACATTCTAAAACTCAACAAGGATCCTATAATTTTATGACCCTTTATCATTTTTTTCTTTTTTCTTGTTAATTGAAAAATTACTTCTACGATGTCAAAATGTTAAATTCTAGGCCTATGCAAGCTTGAGTCAGAAAAGGTAAATTTAATAAAGAGAATGATTGTGGTAAAAAAAGATAGCTGATCAGAAGAAATTAAGTCTACGATTGTCGTATGTTCTCGCAATTCAATCACTAGGTCTATTCCTTTGTCTTAACCAGAATAAATTAATAAATTAAGGATACAAGAAGTTAGCTTTTAGGGGAGATTCAAGAGTAGTCTAGTGATAGATACTCTCCTCGATAGTTGAAAAAATAGGGTTGAAGGATACCCATGATGTTTCAAGATTCGGGTGTTCAACAATAAGCAAGAATCTGAACTTTGATCCTTCTTAGTGTCGCAAGTACATCTTCCATTTTCATCCTCTCCTTGGGAGATTCTGCGCAGCAGCTTAAAGCTAATTCCATGATAGATAATAGACTCTGTAACTTCTGTGTGAAATGTTCTTCCCCTGGCCTCAATAAATCGGCATCAATGACTTGATTCAGATCATCCAGCAAAGAATTATATATCCACTGCTTCATGTTTAGATTTTGGGTGAATTTCTCATCGCTCGGCTTTGTTCTTGTAAATGTCTCCATCAACATAATACCATAACTATAAACATCACAACATGGGGACACTAATCCTCCAGAGCCAAACTCTACAAAACAACAATATTCTAATATATATATATATGAGATTTTCACAGCAAGAAATAGACCAACTGGAATTTAAAACTAAATGAACATGATAAGTAAGAAGCAAAAGCTGTAAATAATGTTCCCTGGTGCAATATAACCCATGGTTGCTAAAGTAATTGTATGTGAAAAAGAATTTCCCTCGTTCAAAAATTTTGCGATACCAAAATCACTCACTCGGGCAGTCATATTTTCATCCAAGAGGACATTGCTAGGCTTTAGATCACAATGAACAATAGGTGTTGAACAACCAAAATGGAGATAATCCAGTGCGCATGCCACATCTATCATTATGTTCAGTCTCTCAATGATATATAGAAAACAATTTTCAGAATATAACCACTTCTCAAGGCTACCATTTTGCATGTACTCAAGTACTAAAGCCTTAAAATCATTGTTAGAGCAACTGGTGATAACTTTTGTAAGATTTCGGTGCCTAATATTGCACAATATATCACATTCTGCATCAAAACTCTTGTATGCACCTTCCACTTGTAAATTGAAAACCTTCACGGCCAAAACTGTTCCATCCTGAAGAATCCCTTTATAAACAGAGCCAAAACTCCCCACACCAAGTAAGTTACTCTCATTGTATCCTTCAGTTGCTTGTAAGAGTTCGTAATATGAAATTCTTCCTGGCATTGGCGGGGACCATATAGCAATTCGTGTTGGAACCTTTTTGCGCCTTGCGTATTTCACCAGTAAAATTGCCGTGGCCAGTCCAACTATTGCCAATGCAACACCCAAGATAATAAATATCATTCGAAGAACTCTTTTTCTCTTTGAATTCTGAGAAGTACTTGTGGGGCATGGTGAGACCGAAAATTGAGAGTTACCACACAATGCCTCATTTGAAATAAAAGAGGTGCCATTAAGGTTTGCAAAGGGACCGCCATTAGGAATCTCACCTGTCAATTTGTTGAAAGATACATTGAAATACTTAAGGTGCAGAAGGTTCTCTAAAGACTTAGGAATCGCACCAGAGAGATTGTTATGCGATAGATTTAATTCTGCCAAGCTTAACATGTTGCCTAGTGACTCAGGAATGGATCCTTGGAACTTGTTATGCGATAGACCTAATTCTTCCAAGCTTTGTAGACCTCCAATGCTTGTAGGAACATCTCCAGAGAGAAAGTTTCTTGATAGATCCATAAAGGTGACAGCTTTTAGATTTGCAGTCTCAGGAGGCAGAAAACCATTCAAGGAATTTGCAGAAAGAGAGAGCAATAAAAGATCATTAAGGTACCATAGACTTGTTGGTACAGCGGAAACTAACATATTGTCAGCTAAATGAAGATACCGCAGAGAAGTGATATTTCCTAGACATACCAGGATGTCACCCGTGATTTGATTTTGACTCAGATACAATGCACCCAAATATGGTAAGTTACATAGATCATTAGGAATAGATCATTTTATTCTATTTTCTTGGAGAACCAATCCTTGAAGTTGTTGTAAACCTTTGACAGTACTAGGAATAGATCTACTCAAATTGTTACCGAAAAGATTTAAGATTGTCAAACTACTCAAGTTACCAATTTCGTCTGGCATAGTTCTGCTGATTTTGCAATAGCCTGCCTTAATACTTTCCAGGGAAGTAGAGATGTTACCAATGGAATGTGGCAAGTAGCCATTTAAAGGATTATCACCCACCCATAGTTCTTTTAAATGCCTGCAGTTATTCAAGGAAGTAATGAACCTCAATTCCCCATATGTAGATTCACCTAAATTGTTGTCAAACAGATATAGACCTTCAAGGAGTCTTAATTGACCAAGAGAGGAGGGAACTGAACCAGTGAACTTGTTAGCAGAAAGGTCAATGATCCTGAGCTTAGAGCAATTTGATATAGACTCTGGGATTACTCCACTCAAGTTATTTCGATCAAGAGCAAGTATCCCAAGATTAGACAATTTGTAACCCATGCTTGAAGGAAGATTACCCGAAAAGTGATTGACTTGCAATGAAAGAAATTGTAGGTTTGAGAGATTGAAGAGCCCTGCTGGAATGGAACCTTGTAAGCTATTATTTTCACATCCAAATTTTTTAAATTGATGAAGATTACTAATCTCTTCTGGCAGAAATCCTATCAAATTTAAAATTAAGTGAATACTAGGAACAAAATACCAGCAGTGAGGAAATTTACAATACTGTAACAAATTAAACACATGAATACGAACCACCAAATTAAGAGAATATTAGGAACAAAATACCAACAACGAGGAAATTTACCATACTGCACCCTGGTGCTTTTATTCAGATTTTCATTCGTTTTCCGACTTCACAGAAATTAATAGACGTGGTTTGTGAAAGGTTGTACCATCATATTTCTAATTTAGATATACTATTATGTTCCAATTTATTGAAATATATATCTTTCATCAAATAAATGAAAATCATGCTTTTACAAAAAAAAAAAAAAAAAGAGTTGACAGCAACTAATGCTTTGAACCAATCAGACAACAATTGACATCAAAAGGAACAAGTCAACTTAAAGAATCTGAACCCAAAAAATTACTATCAAAAGAAAGAGAGGCCAGGAATATCAAGAAATCAAATAGTCATCTGATCCTTATCAATTACGTAATTAAAATTCTTTACGAGAAATAAGAAGTGGAAATATACCTGTAAATTGGTTACCTCCAAGGACTAAAGTCTTGAGCGTAGTTAAATTTCCGATATCTTTTGACAGAGATCCACTGAAGTTATTGTATGCTAATGCTAACACCCGAAGTTGTACACACTTATATAGAGTTGACGGAATCTGCCCATGTAAATAATTTGTTGATAGATAGAGTCTTTTCAATCTTGGAAGATGACGGCATAAGTCTACTGGAAGATTACCAGTGAGGTCATTGAATTGTAAAGCAATACTTTCTAATGAGGAGATGTTGAAGATTGTATTTGGTATTGAACCTGTCAGCTGGTTTCTTTCAAAGTCTAAGAAAACAAGTTTACGAAGATTTTTAATCTCCTGTGGTATCTGTCCTTGAAGGAAATTATATTTCAGTCTCATAGTTCGTAGACTAGTGAAGTTCGCGGTAGAAGGAGGGATAGGACCTGTAAAGCTATTATTTGAGAGAAGCAAATGGTGGAGTTTTGGTAGGGAGCCAAACCATGAGGGAAGTTGTCCAGTGAAGTTGTTGACAGAGAAGTTGATCAATCTTAACCTACGCAGATGAACAAGTTCTTCTGGCAGATTACCATGGAGATTGTTACGACTCATGTCAAGGAAAGCTAAAAAAGACAGATTTCCAAATTCTGGAGGAATTGTTCCTGCAAGAGCCATATTCGAGATATTCACAGCTGTGACTCTATCATGTCGTGAACTGCAAGTGACTCCAGTCCATTTACAAACAGAGATGTTTGTGGACCAATTATCCAAGAAATGGTAACTATCAATCACGTTGGCCTTTAATTCTACAAGTGCAAATTGATCTCTGGTGATGTTAGTGAAGGCTGAACAAAAGACAAAATATAGCAGCAAGAATGACAGAGAGACAAATATGAGATTAGTTCTTGCCATGAGGTGCAGAGAGTGCACTTCAAATGAAGACTAAGTGCTATATATATCGAGAAGACAAAGTTACAAAACTATGAAAATAGCATAGAATCTATCTCGTTTATAAATGTTTATAATGAGAAATAAATTCCGACCCGATGTGGAGTGACTGTTTTGTTTTTGGTGGAATGACAAAGTTACTCCGAGCTCTCATGAGACCCGGTTCGGAGTTACCAATATTGTTCTGGTATTCAAATCCGAGGTCAGAATCCCAAAACATCCTACAGATCTCAATGAGATGATTATAACAGAATTTAACACAATCCCACTAAATCAAAAAAATATGCTCTATACAAATATCTTATTCATTTTCAACAAAAGATAACTCAATACACGCTCTACACTTTCTTAATTTCATACTCTCTTGTTCATTAAAAAAGATATATCGGAGTAATTCTGGTGATTCAATAATATTATTTTATTATATTACAACAACTCGAAGTTCTTAGTTACATTACCTACAATGAAAGTAAATATGTTAGTAACATAACCTTCTTCAAAATGGTCTAAAGGATAAGCTACATAAGTAATAAATTGATAATACCAATCAAAGCCCTATCTAAGTAAAGTTTCGTATGTTATTTTTTTGGCCTCAGGGGAGTTTACTTGACCCATTCCCCAGTCTCCCACTTATAAAGAGACTAATTTAAATATTAGAGTACTTACGTAGAAAATTCCACACTTATTTTTGAAGCAAACGAGCTCGAGGACCGACTCTAGATTTCTACATTAACAGTTTACATTTGTATCTTTCATTTAAGGCTCCGTTTGTTTGCCTTAAAATATTTTCCCGGAAATGTTTTCATAATTTTCCGGTTTTTATTAATACTGAAAAATTAATTAATTGAAAAATATTTTTCAGTCAAAAAAAAAAAATCTAGTTAAAAAGAGTAAAAAATATTTCATATCCTTTAGAAAAAGAAAATATTTCACTCACTTTACCCCACCTTCATCAACCCCAACCCCATCCTTAGACCCTACTCTACTTCTATACATTTTTAATTAATTATTATTAAATAAAAATTAATTAATTTAGTAATTAAAAATTAATTAATTTATTTAATAATTAATAAAATTATATTAAAATTTAATTAATTAATTAATTAATTAAGTAATTTAAGATTATTTATTTATTTATTAGTTATTAATTAATTATTCAACTAACTTAGTTTTAAAGTAATATTTTTCTAGATTAATAATAATTAACCTAATAATTATTATTGATTTATAAATTAATTATTTAATTAATTATATCTATTAAGTAAAAATACTTACTTTGTTTATAATGTATTAAGTTAAATTTTTATTAATTAGTAGTTTTTAGCTTATTTTAAATTTTAATTGATAATTTAATAATTTAAAAAATTAATGGTGATTAATTATCAATAATTTTTGGAAAAAATAGAATAGTAATTTTAATCTTTTTTTTTTACTATTACATCCAAACCCCATAAAATATTTTCTCTTAAAAATATTTTCCACCCAAATCTCCTTTTGTTTGCCGTAAAATAACTTGCTTGTGGAAAATATTTTCTTGAATAATATTTTCAGAGGACAATATTTTCCTAGACTCCGTTTGTTTGCCGTAAAATAACTTGTTGGGAAAAAATATTTTATTAGAAAATAGAATATTAGAAAATATTTTTTGATGTTTGGATGTATAATAAAAAATATTTTCTGACATGAGATTTTATAAAAAAAGAATACACATAATATATATCTTAATCGTAAAGGTAAAGGGTGGGTGAGGGTGGGGCGGGGGTAGGGAGTGGGGGTGAAGGTAGGGTAGGGAGTAGGGGTGGTTGAGTTTCGAAAAATATTTTTCTCTCCCAAAAGATATGAAAATATTTTTTAAACTTTATACAAACTGTAATATTTGACCGGAAAATATTTTTCAGTTGACCAATTTTTTGATGTTACTAAACATTAGAAAATTGAAAAACAATAGCTACTATTTTTGACTGTAAAACAAATTTCAGTTAACTAATTTTATAGTATTAACAAACATCAAAAAATTAAAAAAATATTTTACGGCAAACAAACGGAGCCAAAAGTACAGAATTTTAGAATCCATTTCCGTTTGTAATGACCGCTCTTCCTAGCACTGGCACTCTATCAGTCTTACTTATAACTTGACCTGGATTGCTTTTTTTTTTGATAATTTTTTTTTTTTTTTTTATAATAACCTGGATTGCTTTTTTCTTTTGTCAGGTCTCTCTTTCTATTTTTTTTTTCACTTCTTTA